>OX940910.1:4508681-7361181 GCA_954871355.1 Cabera pusaria
GTCATATATATTTATATCGAATCAACAGCCTAAACAATAAATTTCAAGCTTCTAGCTCTAAAAATGACGATGTTTCCATACAACTTTTCATCCCCCCTTTCAACCCCTTACAACCCTATTTTCGTATTAAAAAGTAGCCGATGTCCTTTCTCAGGCTCTAGACTATCTGTGTACCAAATTTCATTTAAATCGGTTCAGTGGTTTTGGCGTGAAAGTGACACAGACAGACAGACAGAGTTACTTTCGCATTTATAATATTAGTTAGGATTAACCAATGCTATAATTAGCATTTTAGTTGAAATTACGTTAAACGCTTGCTAAAAATATTTATTTTAACCGAGGTTTTTCAATCTGATATAATATACATATATATCATGTTTCTTTGAAGTTTTGTCACACTCTTTATATTTTTGTAAATTGTTAAACACAATCCAAAATTTCATCGTATCGACGGGACTCAAACCCGCATAATATTTGATTTACGCAGTGCAACGTCTCTCGTCGGATTGGAAAACTGTAATGATTTCTTCCGAATGATTAACTTACGTAATAAGTAGTCATAGATGGCGCCACCAATGCATAATTGGGTTAACAAATGCAATCCACTAATTTCGTCGTATCGATGTATTGAACCGTGGCTTAATTGGCAGAGAACCTGGAGTGTAATCCGGGGGGTGCGGGTTCGAGTCCCGTCGGTACGATGAAATTTTGGATTGTGTTTAACAATTTAATATACATATATGTTTGTTAGCGGTTAACTTCGTTGTTTATGAACCGATTTTGATGATTTTTTGTTGGAAAGGAGATTGTATCTCAAGGGTGGTACTATTGTAATTTCATCGAGATCTGATATGTATCTCCAGAGATATGGAGATAAACACCACAAACTTGGTACTAAAAATTAATCGCGCGGTATTTGAAGTCGGTTGGTTCTCTTAGCTTTTTAAACGATCTTATAAAAAGGTTTTGTAATACTGTAGTTACAACCCAAAATAATTGCAGATGCCTGTGAAAAAAATTGTAAAAGTCAGTTTTTATGTTGTTCGATGACCCTTCAGGGCCAAATAGTAACTGAAATTTGCACATGGTTAGCGAATTTGTTGGAATAATATGACACAAAACGTTTGGACGCAGCCAAAGAACAAAGTACATTAATAAAATAGGTATTTTAAAGCATGAATTATACTCACGTAAGGCCGATATAGTGACAATCGTTTCTTTTGATTTCTCGCCTCGCCTTGCCTTTACTACTGCACAAGCTTACACAAGCCTACAACTATTTTTAAGCCACAAAATTTAAAGTATCTATTTAGAATTTTTTACCACTTGCTTAAAGTTTCTGCGAACGATTTAATTCATATTCGATGGAGAGCAACACTTTTCTGTTAGAATGACAATGAGAGACATGTTTGTAATAGAATATTGCCTACTAAACGTATATAATGACTATTTTTAACCGACTTCAAAAATAGGAGGAGGTTTCTCAATTCGACCGTATCTATATATATATATTTTTTTTTTTTTTATGTTTGTTCGCGGATAACTTCGTCGTTTATGAACCGATTCTGATTATTCTTTTTTTGTTCAAAGGAGAGATCCCAAGTGTGGTACCATGGTAATTTTATCGAGGTATGATAAGTATCTCCAGAGATATTGAGATAAACATGTCATAATTGGTACTGAAAATGAATAGCGCGGCATTGAAGTCGGTTCTTTTTTAGTTTTTAAACGATATTATGTACAAGAGTTATTCCAGTAAGCCAAGTCTTTCTGACATCCACGACATCAGAACAGAAAAAACTGTTCCATGTCTTCGAAAAGGGGATACTTTATAACCGACTTCAAGAAAAAGGAGGAGGTTTTTAATTTGACCGTATACAAAAATATAAAATTGCTTTATTTTGCACAAACAAAAGTTTACAGACCTGCAATGCGAACCCTGCTTTTTGCTTTAGTTAAAAACTGTGTTGCAAAAAAGCAGTGCCTTCCCCTTAAATTAGAACAAATATAAACTTATATTAAAAGTATATATACGAGTATATGCACATATTTTTTATGTGTGTTAGCGCATAACTTCATCGCTTATGAACCGATTTGGTAATTCTTTTTTTGTTGGAAAAGGAGATATTACCCCAAGGTTGGTACCATGGTAATTTCATCAAGATCTGATAAGTATCTCCAGAGATATGACGATAAACGTCTCGAACTTGCTACTGAAACTGACTCGCGCGGTATGGAAGTCGGTTGTTTTAGTTATTAAACTATCTTATGTGGCAGGCGAGTGGATATGCCAGCTGCCATAGATATCTACTAGGCAAGCGTGCTACATCTTCGTTCACATCTTCACTTAACATCAGGTGAGATAGTGATCAAACCCTTCCCTATCGGCCATAAAAAAAATTAAACTGTCGAAACAAACGTACTACCATCGAATTATTATAATTCGATGCGTACTACAATTATTTATAAATTAAGATCGTTTACAAAACGAAAAAAAACCGACTTCACGCAGCGATAGTCAAAATAGCCAGTAATATCATGTCGTCAAGGTATAAAAATGCATATGTCGTCAAGGTATGTAGTGTATTTGAGATGTTTATCTCTATATATCTCCGGAGATAATTGTCATACCTCGATAAAATTTGAATGGGACCAATCGGGAGGCATAATCTCTCAAACGAAAAAATCGGTCAAGATTTAACGGAGTTCTGAGGTAACAAACACAAAAAAAAAACAGTCGAATTGAGAACCTCCTCCTTTTTTGTGAAGTCGGTAAAAAATTGGAAAATGTTGACACCATTGCACTTACTTTGGTGTTATTTGTTGTCACAGGTTGTTGTAGTAGTATTATATAGATGTTCCGTCTGACTTGCTACTAAAAAGTGGCTTATCACTATCAAGGAGAAAATCAGTTGATGGTAGTGGAATGGGATGGTAACCAGCTACTTTTTGGTAGCAAGTCAGGCGGGACATCGATATAATATGTTCCTGGTACCACCTGTGAAAATGTACTTGAATATGTATTACTGTAGTGGTAAAATAACCAAACAAAGTTAAATAACCATAAACGGTAATAGCTATATAATGATTATATCCAATTTGCATATGAATCGATCGAACCCGAGTTCAATAGAGCGAAACATCGATTGTTGATGAGATCGATTCAAATCGATTACATTATTCTCAAACTAGGTTACTGACAGCTCTAAACATTACATATTTTTATTTGTTGGCTTCGATCGTGGCTTCGATATTGTGCACTCATGGTTTTTAGAGTTCCGTAGTCCTGACAAGGAACCCTTATAGTTTCGTCATGTCCGTCTGTCTGTCTGTCTGTCTGTCCGAGGTTTTGCTAAGAGACCGTTAATACTAGAAGGATGTAATTTTGTGGGGGTATGTATATAAATTACGCTGACAAAGTGCTGAAATAAAATTGTTAAAAATATTTTCTTTAGGGTAGCTCCCCTATATGAGAAGTGGGGATGATTTTTTTTTCATCGTCTACCTCATCGTGTGGGGTATTTTGCTAATACCATATTTCGATTACATGCTCAATTTACGAAATATTACACTTTAAAGTGCAAATTTTTTTCCAGTAGGGCGTCCCCCCCCTCCCCCTCTAAAAGCTTAACTGCGGGCTTGAAAAATCTGGGAAAATTCGTGGTAATAGCGCATTTCATGAACTTTAAAAAAATATAGCGGTTAAGATAACTTTATTAGTTTAGCAGTAATAGTCGTTGAACTTGGGTGTTGGATAATTTTGTACCAAATACAAAATCCTTAGAATAAATCCTTTAAAGTGACAAAAACGAAGTACCTAGTTTCTTGTTTACAACGGGTAAAGACTTGCATTGAATAACGGGCTACTACGGAACCCTACATTGCGCGTGGCCCGACACGCACTTGGCCGGTTATTATTTGAACGTAAAGCCTTTTTCGCGACGCCACATCTAGACCCCAAGACAAAATCCAATTTCCTGTTCTCATTCACGCTCACGCAAGTTCAAAATGTATGGAAATGACATTTTTGTTGCGGAAACATCAATGTCATTCCATACATTTTGAACTTGCGTTAGGAATTTGGATTTTGTCTAGGGGCCCTGGTACGTAGTACATATACATCGATCAAAGCAAGATACCTTTGCAACTGTTGTCATTTATTTTCATAGAGAAAGTGACAGAGGGTCCTATTCTAAATTTAAATTCACGTGATTCTAATTCAATGATGACATACTTATTTGTTTTCGAACAAAAAATAGTAAAAACTAAACGCAGCGTAACGGAGCGTCGGAAGTTGCCCATAAATCTTTTGAAGTTAGACAAAAAGCGCGGGCTTTTAAAAAAATACATTGAAATATGGCTGATTCCAAATTCAAATTTGAATGCGTTCATAGAACAGTATTGTGTAGTTAACAATGATTTTGTTTAACAAGGAAGTAGATATGCCATTAAAGAGCTAAAATTATACTGCAAAATTGGCGGAAAAAGACAACTCCATAGTTCGTCACGATGCGTTTTATTTTCTTTATTATATGGTATGGAATTAGTAGTATAAATTATCTTGATCTTTTTGTTTAGTTCCAATCAATAACTGAAACGTAAAACAATAAAAATGTATGTCATAATGATTGTAAACATAATTAGAGTCATACAAATGTATGACTTGTATGACTGTATGTATGAGTCAGGAACGCGGAACTAACTAGTTAATGGAAGCTATTAGGTTGAGTTGATCTTCTGTGCACTGTAGTAGGTATGGTTTAGACATTGGACATTATGCAAAATGGCCACCTGAAATATTTGCTGACGTAAAATACCGGCTGTAATTCACGCACCATTAGTCGAATTTTCTCGACCAGAGTAAGTTAGTTATTTACTAAAGTAAATTATGTGATTACTAGCTGCAATATTGGTTTATTGGCTTTATATAAATAAATCTTGATAATATAAGGCAATGTATAGTATAGAATAAAAAGATAAAACACAAAGTAAAAGTGAAGCTTTTTTCAAACTCAAATAAGTCTCAAATTCGAAACGGTATGCCAATTTTTTATTTGTCACTAGCTGACCCGGCGAACTTCGTACCGCGAATATAAATAAACTGTCCAAGTGCGAGTCAGACCCTCACACGCAGGGTTCCGATTGAACAATATTTGGCGGAAAAATACGTTTCTTTAATGGGGACCCCCTTTAATTTTTAATTTAATTTAGTTTTTATTATTTGATCTTGCAGCCATTGCAATACACACCATGAGTAACTTTCAAGTCTTTATCTATTAAGGTTTGTAAGATCAAGCATAAAAAGCCTCAAAAACACGTTTCTTGTATGGGGACCCCCTATATTATTTTATTGTGTTTTTAACGGTTTTTAAACACATATAGCGAATATCCATGTATAGAAGCGCTATAATGACAACCATCAAAATATGTCAATATAATGACAAAAATTTCTGAACGGACCAACAATGACAACCATCAAAATTCAAAATATTAAATTTTAAATTATGTTGTCGTTTCAAAACACTTAATTTATCAAATTTCAATTCGACCAGAGTCTACCCTAGCGTACCGAAGAGACGAACGGCAAATGTTGGAAAGGAAAGTATAGAACAGTTTATATAGAAAAATTAAATTATTGTTTTTATTATCTTACTCGCAATTATTCCAAATATTTCTCACCGTTTAAACCTTCCCTGGACTTCCCTTCCCTTACTACGACAAACATTTCAAAACCAAAATCAGCTAAATCGTCCCAGCCGTTCTCGAGTTTTAGCGAGACTAACGAACAGCAATTGATTTTTATGTATAAGATATATAATTTGTATTTTATCCATTTTAGTGCTTCTATTGTAAGAAAAAAAAACTATTTACAATACAGCAAAAAAATCACCTGTGCAAAAAATACCTTTCAACTATAATGCAACATAATAAGCATCAGGAAGGTACGTACTAAAAATATTTATTTATTCATTTAAATGTACTGTTACAAACAATATATTAAAGAACCAATAAAACTCTTTCATTATTATCCAATTGAAATTAGATACACACCAACTATAAACTTTCTTAATTATAATTACATCAATTACTATATCTCTATGAGTAAACATTTTCAAAGGGGTTTTTATGACAAGTCGAAGTATTTATATTCATTATCATTAATTGTAATCATTATGAATACTCATTAAACGACAGTTAACACTCATTTTATCTATTAATTTTTAAGACTTTTGTAATTACCATACATTATTTTGTAATTTGTATTTTCTCATTTTAATTTACATGTGTTCGTTTACATTTTATATTATAAAATGAAATCTTTTGAAACTTATTATATAATTGTGATTTAGATACAGTAATTTTGTGTATTTCAATATCAATTAACTATTGAAACAGCACCGTTCAATACTTTGTTGATTATACATAAACATAGGTAAATGAAAATGATTGTTTTTGATAAGTCCCGTTTTACAATAAACTTTACGTTTTAATCGCGAATGTTTAAAATTTACAAGTACCGATCGTAATATCTATTTTTAGGGTTCCGTAGCCGAATGGCAAAAAACGGAACCCTTATAGATTCGTCATGTCTGTCTGTCTGTCTGTCTGTCTGTCTGTCTGTCCGTCCGTATGTCACAGCCATTTTATTCCGAAACTGTAAGGATTACAGAATTGAAACTTTGTAGGTAGATGTATTCTGTGAACCGCTTTCCGATTTTTATACAAAAATAAAAAAAATTAAAGTTTCAGGGGGGGCATCTCATACATGGAACTGAAAGAAAAAAAAAAATTTTTCTTCAAACCTATACGTGTGGGGTCTATGGATAGGTCTTCAAAAATGACATTGAGGTTCCTGAAATCATTTTTTCTCAAAGTCAATCATTTGAAAGATAGGCGCGTCTAAAGTGGTAAAATGTGTGTGTCCCCCCCCCTCTAAGTAAGTATAGGAGTGAAAAATCTAAAAAAAATATATGCTGTAGATCTCAATAAAAACTAACAACGAAAATTGGTTTGAACGAGATACAGTCAGCAGTTTTAGAGATATGGCGACCGCAAAGATAACATTGTTTTTCATACAAAGACTATGAAAAACAAAGTTAATTTTGTAGTTGCGAAAAATCATAGTTATGGAATACTTAACGGTGTTACGGAACCCTACGAGTGCGAGTCCGACTTGCACTTGGCCAGTTTATTAATAATATTTTTGCAGTCCAAAGGACCATTGCATGACATTTTTTTATACACACCTTGATGTACCCGTTTTGCTGATGCCTGCACAAAACTAAAACTAATTTGACAGCACTTAAACTACTGCCAGCTCTATTTTACTTCAGAGGCGATACAAGGGACAGCAACATTTTTAGTGTTGGCCAATTTATTATAGTTAAAGCCATAATAGCACAGCACCAATCGGCAGAAATAAAAATGTCAAGATGAAGATAAATTTAAATTTTGTCATAAACATGAAGACATGTTCCTTACAAGCACATTTGCAGAGTTCTTAATAAATAGTCAGTTTTCACAAGTTATGCCATATAAAGTTCAAATCCAAATAGGGAGATGGCCGCTTACCTTCAAATCACGTCTAATAAGAACCATATAAAGGTTGCTAAACATCATTTAAATAATAACGTAAAAAATAATGTAAATAAACATATTTTAATAAATGCTAACGAGAAAATACTAGTCATTCAAAATAACTGTGCGACGTAGTATTTGCAAAATTTTTTACATCATTATACTGCGCCCGTTACCTTTTTTTATGATAAAAGGTAACAGGACAAGCACGACGCTCACCTGATAGTAAGCGATGACGTCTACCTATAACAGATACAGCGGCATGCAAAATTCTGGACTGCCAGAATGTTGCATGTCACTGCACTGCGCCTGTTACCTTAAGACATAAAGCTGTTGAGTCTCACATGCCCTGTAATTTCACTGGACACCTCGTCATTTCAACCGAAAAACATTCCTATTTCACAGCTGAAAATTATTTGGCATATTGGTGGTACCACCCCAGGCGGACTAGCAGAAGTCCAACCTCAAAACTTCCAGATGTTTACGTCTCACACGCCCTGTAAATCTAAAAAATCACAAATATGGCCAGGCCAACCTTAGCAACCGAACTCCGCTATTTCTCAACTGTTAATCAACAATTCACGACGATATCTCATCATTACGTTACCAGTTAACGTAACGTAAACGTTAACTGACTAAATTAACGATAACCGTTGTACGTTTTGGGAAAGTTCTTTTATCGGCCAATGCACAGCTGATTGCGAAAGTTTATTTGTGAGTTTTAATTAGGTGTGTAGTTTAACTAGAGGTCAAACACAGTTAACGAATGTATGAGATCAGTAGCTAGAGGGACTATGTTAATGGATGTCTACTTAAATTATCATCTATATATAATTTAAGATCGTACAAAACGAAAAAACCTAGTTCACATGCCGCGATAGTCAAACTACAGGCTAGTTATAATCATGTCATCTAAGTATACGCTTATATGCTTATCCCCATATCTCTGGAGGTAATTGTCAGATCTCGATAAAATTTGAATGACACCAAACGGGAGGCATAATGTCTTAAACAAAAAAAGTATTTTTTGTATCGGCTAAGATTTGACGGAGTTCTGAGGTAACAACATAAAAAAATACAGTCATTGAGAACCTCCTCCTTTTTTATAAAGTCGGCTAAAAATTCTCGTGTCGCAGGGTATGTTACCAAACTTCTCCGAGACGGCTGGGCCGATTTGTATGAAATTTGTGTCCATATCGGGTAGGTCTGAGAATCGGCCAACATGTATTTTTATACCATTAAGTGATAAGGGTGGCCCAAACGCGGACAAAGCCGTGGGGCTCAGCTAATCATACAATACAATACAAAATCCCTTATTGTAACACCTCTTAACCTAAAACTACAATTATATACAATAAATAAGTATTAGTTATAGTGTAACAATGGGCGGCCTTAACATCATAATCAGCCGATATCATCGCCTCCCAAGACACACCACTGAGCTTCGGCCCTTCCTTTCTAGCCACTACCCAACCCACCGCTTTGCGTATTGTATGTCAACCTAAATGTGGTTAGCATATCTAACACAGTTTTTTTTCTACCCGACAAACTAGCACTCGACCGCTATCTCATTAGATGTTAATTTAGAATCGTGCTGAACTGGAAATACCTACATGACTAATAAAACTGAGTATAGTCAGAGAACAGATAACAATACTAGTATAGTCCAATCCACAGAGCGTAACTATCTCGACCCTTCGAGCATTTACCAATGGAGATGTTAACGCAAGGCGTACCCCTATGCTGGCCATATAGCCATTATTGGCCATATGAGCGTGCGTAACTACGCTGTATTTTTAATACTGTGTGCGTGTTTCAAGCTAGTGTGCGGGATCGTTAAAGTAAGTGATTTGTGTGTGTGCTATGCGTGTTTACCTCGTCCCCCGTAAGTATCGGCAGAAAAAATGTTTGCGGATTACAACGTTAACATCTCCATTGGTAAATGCTCGAAGATCTCGACCACAGTCCACAGAATAGATATCTATCTGTGTTCTGTGATCTTGACCCACCTTACAGTCAAGTTATCACTGTAATTAGTGACATATTCGAACGCCTATACCCAGTATTGGGTGGGTAAGAAGGCTAATGTTGATGATGGTATAGAATGAAATAAAACTCATCCTATTTATGTTTAAAATTAAACCATGTGCATTCATTTAACATTTCCCATTCTAGGCCTAGCGTGCTACCACACGTGCTACGATCTTCGACCGCATCATCACTTACCAACAGGTGAGATTGTGGTCAAACGCTAGACTATAAGATATAAAAAAATGTACTTAAGTTTAATAAAGTGACAGCAACCATAGTTTTTTGAACTACATATTATAGCAGTTGAAATTGAAATAATGTATTTGCTATTTATTACGGGTGTGCTTTTTGGTTTAAAGTTAATTAAGTAGATATTGAAAAAAAATACCATTCCACTGCTATCCAGCAAGATAACACTTTTATTAAATATTACCACATAAACAAAATAAGACGTAACAACCAACAAAATTAACGTGAAATTTTCAAAACAATTAAATTAACACCCGCAGAAAATGTCCAGTACTGATGGATTTACAAATATTTATTTGTGTCAAGAGCGATCCATACGACTTAATAGCATTCTACCCTCATTTATGTGCCACGTGGCCTAAATTACCAATATCCTAAAAATATACAAAACCATAGAAACATTACCAAAGAATGTTGAACTTTACGCCTCTTGAAATAAAGCTCATCGGATACATTTGCAATTCAGAAAGCAGATACTGTCTTTATTGCATAGTTATTTTGGACTTTATATCTATGGTATTAAATATAACTTTCGCATAAAATTTGATTTATAGCAGTAAGTAAACTGTTAAGTAACGGGCGTGCCAAAATTAACAGTTTCACTGCGGCATTTCTAATATTAGATTTTTCGTTGTTGGAATTTGAGTCTTATTTGGTGTGGCATAGAGTTGATGTTGTTTGTTGTATTTAACGAAGTGATTACTTAATTGCACCCTTGGATGTAGTTATGTAGTACAAACTTAAACAATTTTTATACTTACCACTTGTGTCAAGTTATTTTCACTGAAGAATGTCAATAAAATTCGTACCTGTAACAAATTAAAGGAAAATCATAAGAAAAGTCATAAATAGAAGATTCTCGATTGAGACAAATAATGTGTGTATGTACTACAGGATGTCTGATATTTTGGGGGTCATGGTCACCCACTGGAAGTTCATTGTTACCTACCCATACAAAGTCACTGGTAGATAGGTTACCACCCTTCGAACCTACAGATTTAAATGTATCTGAATCGGTTCACAATTGGTAAAGTGAACGTGTAACAAAACAAACATGGAAAAAAAACATAGTAAGGAATTGATAACAGCCTTATATTACCGACTTCAAAAAGGAGGAGCTTTTCAGTTCGTCTACGTGTTTTTGATTTTTTTTTCCTTATTAAAAGTCGGTTGAAAATAAACAAAAATACGTGTTGCTTATTAAAAAAATTCAATACAAAGTGTGGGTAAAACATTCTTGAATATCAATTTTTCACCACAATGTGTTTTGAATTTTTCGTAATAAACCTAAATCCAATTCTACGATATAAATATACTCGTAACACTCACAAGCTCCGTAATTTCACTGGGTACTAAAACTACCACAAACCAATTTGACAAATGAACAGTTGCATTTGACCGAAATGCGGGACCAACCAAATAGAAACCGACAGTTGATTACTTACAATTAGATTGATTGGTGAGAAATGTATGGGGTTACTACTGAAACTCATACATATATATGAAAAATAATTTATTTTGTGGTTTTAAAATGCATTACTTCATAAATGGGTATACTTAGAAGAAAATATAAAATAAGTAGGAATGAAAATAAAACATCCCCCTCTCATATTATTATCTGAAATTACTTACTTAATTTAAACCTAAATATTACGATTCTAAATTACCTAAATAAACAAATCCACTGATTGCGAAATGCATGTTGCACTTCGAATCAGTGGGTTGTCAAGCTATGGTTTCATGACGGACAGCGGGACGTTTTTTTAGTGCAGTTTGCAACTCAACACTCACCTAACATAAATAATAAAACTGGCCAAGTGCGAGTCAGCATCGCGTCTCTTAATGCACACTTAGGGAGGGTTCCGTACAATACGAAACATAACAGAGTTTCAACCTCATATATTTGATTAATTGATATTACCACGAATATTTGGTTTGGTCGCGATCTAGAAAGACGGGGCTCGTTTACTAGCGCATCTATGTCATTTTGCCGAAACTAATTAGATAGATGGCGTTTAGAAACACGTGTTTTGTATGGGGACCCCCTTTAATTCTTAACCTTATTTTGTTTTTAGTATTTTTTGTTCTAGCGGCAACAGAAATTCACCATCTGTGAAAATTTCAACTGTCTAACTATCACGGTTAATGAGCTATAGCCTGGTGACAGACGGACAGACAGACAGACAGACAGACAGACGGACAGCGGAGTCTTAGTAATAGGGTCCCGTTTTACCCTTTGGGTACGGAACCCTAAAAATCAGCGCTCGAGTTTGTACTTAATTTTAAAGTATTATGCGGTATTAGGTACTTATTCAACAATCAATAATTTTGTTTTTTTTTTTGTTGAAATTATTTATTTGATAGAAATTTAACTATAATAATTACGATAGTTTAAAAACTAAAACAACCAACTTCCATGCCCCGCGACTCAATTTCAGTAGCAAGTTTGAGACGTTTATCGTCATATCTCTGGAGATACTTATCAGATCTCGATGTAACTACTATTTCACGGCTGAAAATTAATTGGCAAAGTGGTGGTACCGCTCCAGACGTATTACCAGAAGTCATACCACTACTTTGTATGAAGGCGCTCATGAAAATGGAAGAAGCGAAAGAGGTATGTCAGTATCGTAGCATTCGTAGCATGTGGAAAGAATTAGTCTCTGCCTACATAAAATGGCGTGATTAATGTTTGTATATATGTATGTAAATAGGTAATACATTCTACTATTTAAGCTGGGCACAGTGCCCAAGTACTTGGGCACTGTTCCCTAACACGCGATTCATTCATTCATCGTGGTTGTGAACATGGAATTTGATCGTAAACTCATAGTACCGCCCAAATTAAATTCACCCAAATACACAAACGGAGGTGAAATGTTGCTAAAATGCTAAATAAATTGGCATTGCATAGGGGACCGACCAAGGGCAAATATAGTGATATATTACATGTATGGGGTCTACCATAGAGTATTTCAATGAATTACTTGCCTAGAGTCTGTGCAAAACGAGAACCGTCATAGAAAATGAGGTTGCGTGTTCTTATCCACTCTTTTGTTGCGTTGACAACACAGGGCCCCTAGACAAAATCCAATATCCTGTGTCCATTCACGCTAACGCAAGTTCAAACTGTATGGGAATGACATCTTTGTTGCGGAAACACATACTCGTATGTCATTCCATACATTTTGAACTTGCGTTAGCGTGAATGGAAACAGGAAATTGGATTTTATTTAGAGGCCCTGTTCTGTCATTGCCAGTACGACAAAAAATGTTTGATGCTTAGTAGGTAACTACTGTTACTTGGTGCGCGGGCTGGTTTCCGCAACTAGGCCGTTTATCGGCCCTTTTTGCGTGAGGTTGGTCGCGCTTATTCAAGCCACCCGATGTCAGCGAGGAAGGCCAGCAGCTCGCTGATGACGGCGCAGGCCCCTCGCATCGTCGTCGGTGACCCGAGGAGTGTCCTCCGCTGTGACGCCACGCTACTGCACTCCAGGAGTACATGCGCGGCCGTTTCCTCGGCCTCCATGCAGCCTCTGCATAGAGGACTGTCGGTGACACCTATGGTAAATAGGTGTTTATTAAATGAGCAGTGTCTGGTGACTACCCCGACGATCTGTCGGAGTTTTTTACGTTTAAGGTTGAGCAGTTTACGGGAGTATCTCGGATTTAGGTCCGGGAATGCCTCCTTCGACGGTAACTACTGTTATTATTATCGGGTGCTACTAGGCAGGTATGTTCCTGCTTTCCTCACCTTTGCATGTTAGTTCATCGTAACGCCACGACGGTCCTCTTTTTGCACAGACTCTACACCACCATTAAGATACTCTATGGTTTCCTACGACCTCTTCGTAGAACGGAAATTAATATTATACCTAGCCGAGATGGAGTAAAATTGTAGAGATTTAAATCAAAAATGGCATAATGACGCTGCCGCCTTACTTACGTAGATGTGTTCAGAGTTCAATAGTAGTGACTGGTAACCCAATTTTTTTTGTAATTACAAAGTAGTGGTGTATATGGTGTAATATTTAAATGTTAATTTGTGAAGTGTTTTTGTGAAATTTCAAGCGGGCTCTTAATATGAGTCCACAGAATTACTTAGTGTATAAGTTTAAAACTAAGTAAACATTACTAATTATTAAAAATTATTTCTATTTGAAAGAGTATTCTCCTAAGGTAACATTGTAAATTAATCGAGATCTAATTGAGTATCTCTAGAGATATGGAGATAATCTCCTCAAACTTGCTACTAAAAATGTCTGATTTAAGTACCTATTCCTTTCTAATACCTAATACTAATACCAATGGTATTTGTTTATTGTCGTGATAAATTTTGTATTTCTAACGAATACCAAATTTAAAATATTTAAATGAAGAATAAAATCTTTTCTCAACTAAATGTCTACCGCAGCATTAAGTAATCCTTTTGTTTTGTTTATTAAACCATATTGGATTATTAGTTATGCCCAGCTGTGGACAATCAACAGCGGATATCTTAAGTATGGTACCATAGTAATTTTATCGAGGTCTGATAAGTATCTTCAGAGATATGACGATAAACACCTCAAAATTGGTACTGAAAATTAATAGCGCGGCATTGAAGTCGGTTCTTTTTAGTTTTGTAAACGATCTTATTTATACAGTAAGTAATTAATAAGTATTATGAAAATATGGCAAAAAAACAATATTTTAAAAACTACCCTCCTACGCCCTTTCAAGTAGATCCATGGCCCCCAGGGGTGGCACGTAACTAATTGGCTCGCCGTCCAGGGGTGCGCTATCTATATTTTTATTACTTCGATTGTATTCGACATTGTATTGAGATATCGACAGCCCTATTGATTAGATAGGTAGGGGATTTGACATCACAACAATAATACAAGATAGTTATATTAGAAGTTTTACAACTAATATTGTTACAAGATGCGCCTCGTGTCTTCGACCACGTTAAAAAGTAGTCTGTGCCACAGAATTAGAATAAAACAGGCCAAGTGCGAGTCAACATCGCGTCTTTTATCGCACACTTAGGGAGGGTTCCGTACAATACGAAACATAACAGAGTTTCAACCTCATATATTTGATTAATTGATATTACCAAGAATATTTGGTTTGGTCGCGAAAGACGGGGCTCGTTTACTAGCGCCATCTATGTCATTTTGCCAAAACTAATTAGATAGATGGCGTTTAGAAACACGTTTTTTGTATGGGGTATTAAAAATTAAAGGGGGTCTTTAATTTTTAACTTTATTTTGTTTTTAGTATTTGTTGTTCTAGCGGCAACAGAAATACACCATCTGTGAAAATTTCAACTGTCTAACTATCACGGTTAATGAGCTATAGCCTGGTGACAGACGGACAGACAGACAGACAGACAGACGACAGACAGACAGACAGACAGACAGACAGACAGACAGACAGACAGACAGACAGACGGACAGCGGAGTCTTAGTAATAGGGTCCCGTTTTACCCTTTGGGTACGGAACCCTAAAAACTATGTATGTCTTATTGTCTGTATGTCTTAGACTACCGGGGACTATCGGTTTTTCACTCGCCAGGTTCACCAGGTGGCACCACTCAGTAAAATGGTTATGAGGACAGCTGTCAAGCTTAAATTAAATGTCAAATGTTATTTTATGTCAATGTCAGTTTAGGATAAATCTCAAACTAAAAAGATATTTCACACATTGACGTTGTAGTTCACTAGCGCCTCTAGCGGGTAATTCACACCACGCGACGCGACAGCCCTCATTAGTTGAGCCGTTTCATTAAGAAGAAAGATCATACTGATTTTCGCATTTAGCCAAATATTTTTGTTATGGGATGAACATTCCAATACCATACCCCAGCCACAGACTAAATACATGCCAAAATATGGCAACATCCAAAATTTATTTTTGCTGTTTTGTCTGCAGTTTTGCTGCTAGTCTGTGGTAACATTTACTACTTACTTGACTATGCATTTGAAGTTGTAGCAGTGTATTAATCATAATGGTGAGAGTACATAATATATAACAATAAACATATACAAATAATTCGGAATACATTTCTACAAACTTATTTGTATGAAGTTGAAACCTAACAATCTTGAACATAAATAAATTAAAACAGGCGTCAAGAAACATAAACAAAACTAACTCTAAAGCATAATAAACTAACTTTTCTCACGCGAGTAAATTCCTTCTCCGTCGCACGTACGCCGATAGAATGAGACAGCTATCATAAAAAAGTCATTCATTATAATTTGGTGTAACCCATTTATCTTAAAATCATGCGGGTAGAGGGAGCTAGCAGTTATGATAATCAGTGATAAGTAGTTAGTCTGTGGAAAATAATTGTCATTGAAATTTCTAGTGAAAAATTATAGCTACGAAAAATTCGTGTGTATTTACTCTATATATTTTTCCTAAAACTTGTGTTATTATTGTGCACAGCCATTTTAACTTGACTTTACGAATTAATTGTATCTACTTATAAATTAAAAACATCTGTACCCCTAGTATGACCTTTTATCGCAAACGCTTTTGACAGAACTCACATAGTTTTCGATTTATTCGGTACCTTTAGTACGAGTTTTCATCGTAAACGCTTTTGACAGATCTCACATAGTTTTCGACTTATTCGGTACCTTTAGTACGAGTTTTCATCGTAAACGCTTTTGACAGATCTCACATAGTTTTCGATTTATTCTGGCTCCCTGATTGGTCTAAAATTAGTTGTTTTTAATGTTTTTCATACACAATTTGCTCGATATACGATATCGAGTTTGGTATGAAAACTCGTACTAAGGTCTCTGGCTCCCTGATTGTTCTAAATGTAGTTAAGTGTAGTAACCACTAGAGGCGCTGTACTGGTTTTAATACAAAATTAGCTCGACATACGATATCGTTTTTGGTATGAAAACTCGTAGGTACTAAAGGTACTTACTGGGTACTATACTAGCTTACTGGGTGAATAACACCTATCGTGTGAAGCTAGAATAAAACATTTTATTTGGCGGGAACGTAAAAGCAAGTCAGTTTGTTATTTTATTTTGTTTCCTCTTTATAGCTAAACAGTTTGGTTAATTTGATTATAATTTTAGACAATGGTAGCCTATTTAGTGGAATAGGACAAATAAATATATTAAAAGAAGGCAAAGGCGACTTCACTCCATACATTTTTTTAACCATAATACGACGAACTTCCTGCAACAATAAGACAAGCCCAATCTCCACAAGCTTTTAAAAATATGGTATTTAAACACTATTTTTCCCATAGTTGATTTTATAACTTATTTATTAAGATATATGTATCTATTTTAATAATATCTATTTAGTTACAGTGTTTATGTATCTATGTTATGTATTATGTTTGTTTATATGTGTAAGTATTAATTTTAAGTATATTCATATATATGTTAACTTATAGCTGCACACCCCCGCAATATTATAATTTAGAAATCCTCTCCATCCAAAGGTTGTCTGGTAGAGATCGCTCTAAGCGATAAGACCGCCCATTGTACTACCGATATGTTATGTTCTTCTGTTACTTTTGTTTCTTTTTTTTGTTCTTGGTGTGCAATAAAGTATTATTCATTCATTCATTCATAATAAGTAGGGTCGTCTAGAAGAGATTGCTTTAAGTATGCGCTAAGACCCTCCAATCGTAAAACCAAATTAGATAACTGCTGTCTGAGTTCTTTTGGCTTAAAATCAAGAATTATTTCTATTATTTCTTAAAGATTGTCAATTTCTCTGTCTACCCCCCAGAAACCAACAATTTTGGCGTGTTCCCTCCTCTTACTGATTCACTAAACAAGAATGCATTTAGGATTCCACATCGCAGGGGACTTTTGTTATGTAGATGAACAATTGCACTGTGAATATAAATAAGGATGGAATAAAATATAATATTCCTTGTTCAAGGTTTTGTAAAGAAGTAGAGCAAGGAGGTTATATGAGAGTTTCGTACGTGTAGGGAATGGTAAAACTTTGAATGACTTACACCCATATGCAGAGTTATTTTCTTGAGACCTCCTCCACTCGACCTAAGTCGAGGTCACCTCAAGGAATTCTTGAAAACACCCTTGAAATTAGTATGTTCAGTTACGGCTTCACCCTCCAGTGAGGAACCTCCATTCGAGACATTTATTATTGTCTTTTCTAAATCGAAATCTTCTAAGGAATTCCTCATCATCAGCTTTATGGGACGATATTTATTATGTATTAAAACTTGAAATAACCTCAGAAATAACGTACAAAGCGCTGATAACAAGCTTTGAGGAGACCTTAAGGTAGATCGCGACGTAAGTACCTTGAGTTTGACAGTTTTTCACTCGACTCGACTGAGGAATTTGCTCAATTCGAGGATTTTTTTAAAATTCTGCTTACCGATTTTATCCTTGAAGTTGAGTCAAGTCACATTCGAGTGGATGAAATCTTGAGGAACCGACTATGCATATCGGTGTTAATTATGGTCGTAGTTTGGCTTAAGTATCTTGGAAGGGAAACACTTTTTTTTAAATTAATCAAAAGCTTACTAGTAATATGGGTTGCAAATTACTAGTAGTTTTGCTAACTGCAAAATAGTTGCAAATAAATTGTCGAATATTTTACAACATACAAACTTTAAATTATTATAATATTTTCACCACAATGATTAAATCAATGGCAAGCAAGCTGGTCGTGGTGATCAAATCACCCCCAAACAAAGACATGTCAACAATCGATTAAACTATTTACAGAATTTAAAACATTTACAGTATATTATATCGAAGTTCCGCTTGACTTGCTAACATAAAGTAGCTTACCACCAATCAAGGAGAAAATCTGCCACCATAACCTTAAGGTGTACCGGCAGCACACAGCCCTTGAGAGCCAGAGTATTCTAGCCCTAGCGTGTTCACCATCTTCGACCACATCATCGTTTGCCACCAGGCGAAAAAGTGCTAGTCTATCAGATATTTTAAAAAGTCGATTGGCGCTGCTATAAGTTATAGTATTTTGATAATACCGAGCATGATATATTTGAATTCATAAATTCAACACAAAATCTTTAAACCATTAAATTATGGGCTCATAAGTTATATTAAAAATAACATGGGGTGAAATAACCCCTTACTTAACACCTTTCCGACTGGGTTATGGTTATGTTCCAGTCTAATTACACCGTAATTTAGTTTTACACTGTAATTAAACAATAATTACTCGAGCTTACAGTCATACTCGTAATTACTGTTATTGTAGATATGTGGTGGCCGGTCAATATTACAATGGGGTTTTAGAATAGTATTTTCTTTTTATGAACATATTTTAATGTTGAAGCTTGTACTATTCATTATTCTGTGGTTGAAGTTAAATTTTTTATTGTTGAAGTTTAATAAGGGTGAGTATACATTCTTATTTTTTGCTTTTGTAAGTAAAATTTCCTTATTCATTTATTGATGGTAATGTAAAAAATTTGCATGTTTGAAGGCCCCATAGGGAGAGTGGTTGGCTTTGGCGTCAGAGGTAGTGACTTCAAATCCCCGCTGTGCACCAATGGATTTTTCTATCAAGAAATATGTGCGTATGTCAAAGTGGCCCCCCGATGAAGAAAAATCGCCAACTCCGGTTGTATTCTTAAACTTAAGTATGTTAATACTTTAAGATGGTTTAAAAAAACAAAATGTAGCGACTTTAAATGCCGCGCTAGTCATCTTTAGTAGGTTTGAGTTCGAGGTGTTTACCTCCATATCTCTGGAGATACTGAACATATTTCAATGACATTTAAATGGGAGTACTTGGAAAGTATATCCTTTTAAACAAAAAAAAAATCATGTTCAGTCCAGGCGTCTGAGTAATCGGGGAACTACATAAAAAATAAAAGCTTCCGACGAATTGAGAACTTCCTTCTTTTTTGAAGTCGGCTAAAAAGTGCGTACCACGTTGCGTCGCATGACGTCTCGGTCTAAACTGACCCTAAGCCGCACATATCTGCAGAAAAGGCTCTCAAACTAGTACAATATTTTTGGGGAATATTTTTCCCACTAGTTCAACTACGGATTGTTTTCTTTAGCAGTTCAACTACTGCGAATTACTTTTCAAATTTCATTCCCACTTACAACCGAATAGTTCAACCATTGAAAATAAAAAATTGAAAAAAAACATATATACGGTCGAATTGAGAAACCTACTCCTTTTTTTGAAGTCGGTTAATTAAAAATGTACACCATTTTCTTCTAATCGAATTAATTGGTTGGTCAGATAAATATTTCGATGATATTTTGTTTGGAACCAACTGACCAGGAATAGATTTTGTTATGAAGTACCAGGGTCTCATAACCCTCCAAGAGGTTGCTAAACCACAGAAAAGATAATAGTTGGCTATACCCAGTCGGTGGTTGCAAATACTTCTGCCTGCATAAAATATTCCGTCGCAAACTTCAACTTGCGTCAATGCGCTAATTTGGTACGACCGTTAAATTCATTGACATTGACAGTGAAAATCATTGCCGTTATAAATCAATGAGGTTGGTTGTAATGCATATCGTTTTAACTGATTGGCTGATGCAGACTTGATTGGCTAATATAAGATGTAGTTGTCGTGTTGGAAATTAGAACGATATGTGTAAGGACAAATTTTTTTTTTTTTTTGGTAAGATTTATTTTGGTTGATGAAAATGTAAATTTGTTTTATTTAATAGAAATTATTTTGTTTCTTTTATATGGAGAATATAATATTGAAAATAAAATACTTGTGTTATAAAAGTCAAAAAGTCAAGGCATTTAATCTTTGTATAGTATAAATAATTATTATAGTTTAAAAGCTAAAATAACCGACATCCATGCCCCGCGTGTCAGTTTCACTTGCAAGTTTAAGACGTTTATCGTCATATATCTGGAGATACTTGTCATATCTCTATGAAATTACAATGGGACCACTTCGGAAATGTACTTACCCTACATAAGTAATCGCGTAACATACATACAAAAAAAACAACAAACAGACGAATTCAGAACCTCCTTCTTTTTGGATGTCGATTGAAAAGTTAATTTCATTAAAAAAACTGCATTTTAAAATCTATTACTGACTTGAAAATATGAAATATACTAGCTGTTACCCGCGGCTTCGCCCGCGTTATTTGTGTCTTTATGACCATTGAGGTCTAGATCGATGATCTCTTAGGCCAAGTCACCATAGATGACCCTCAAAGTCGAACTCAATATCCTCTATTGTTAAAGTCATTAATCATTTTGGTTAGGTATACGAAGTTGTGCTGTTTAAATGTTTGACTCAATACAACAGTTCCTGAAACATTTCTTACAAAGAAAATAAGGTGGATAGCTGCGCGAGCGTAGCGAGCGCTATTATTGGGCGAGTGAACATTTTTTATGACTTTTTATAACCCTGACAGTTTAATGACCTAATAATCAAGTCAATATAGATGACTCTTAGGACGAACTCGATATCGTCTATTGTTAAAATCAGTAATCATTACTTGGTACTTGGTAAACCTAACCAAGGTCATTATGATTATTGAAGGTTGTACTGTTTCAATTTATGACTCGTTTTGATGGATGTGGCTATTAAAATACAAAAGTTGCTGAAATGTTTCCTACAAAGTAGATATAACAAATGCTTGCGCGAACGGAGCGAGCGCTATTACTGTGAGAGAGTAGCAAGCCCTATCACTGCGCGAGCGAAAATTTTTTACGATTTTTTATGACCCTGACAGTTTTTATGACCTACTAAGTCAACACCGATGACACAAAGGTTAAACTTGATATCCACCTATTTAAAGGTTAATATATATTATGATTATTGAAGGTTGTACTGTTTCAATTTATAAACTCGTTTTGATGCATGTGGCAATTAAAATACAAAAATGCTGAAATGCTACCAACAAAGTAGATAAAACAAAAGTTTGCGCGAGCGTAGCGAGCGCGAAACTTTGTACGTCTTTTTATGACCCTGACAGTTTTTATGACCTACTAAGACAAAACCGATGGCCCTAAGGTTAAACTTGATATCCACTTATTTTAAGGTAAAAAATTATTAAAGGTTGAACTGTTCCAAATATAACTCGTTTTGATGAATGTGGCTATTAAAATACAAAAGTTCCTGAAATGTTTCCTACAAAGTGGATATAACAAATGCTTGCGCGACCAGAGCGAGCGCTATTACTGCGCTAGCGTAGCAAGCAATATCACTGCGCGAGCGAAGCAAGCGCGAAAAATTTTTACGACCTTTTATGACCCTGACAGTTTTTATGACCTACTAAGTTAACACTGATGACACAAAAGTTAAACTTGATATTCACTTATTTTAAGGTTATTAATCATTATGATTATTGAAGGTTGTACTGTTTCAATTTATAGCTTCGTTTTTATGGATGTGGCTATTAAAATACAAAAAATGCTGAAATATTACCTGCAAAGTAGATAAAACAAATGTTTGCGCGAGCGTAGCGAGCAGTATTACTGCGCGAGCGTAGCAAGCGCTATAACTGCGCGAGCAAAGCGAGCGCGAAAAATTTTTACGACCTTTCATGACCCTGACAGTTTTTATGACCTGCTAAGTTAACACTGATGACAAATGTCTGCGCGAGCGCAGCGAGCGCTATTAATGCGCGAGCGAAGCGAGCGCGAAAAAATTTACGTCTTTTTATGACCCTGACAGTTTTTATGACTTTTAAGACCGATGACCCTGGTTATAAACTTGATATTCACTTATTATAAGGTAAAAAATCATTATGATTATTGAAGGTTCTACTATTTCAATTTATAAACTCGTTTTGATGCATGTGGCTATTAAATTACAAAAAATGCCGAAATATAACCTACAAAGTAGATAAAACAAAGGTTTGCGCAAGCGCAATCAATGCGCGGGCGAAGCGAGCGCGAAAATTTTTTACGACTTTTTATGACCCTGACAGTTTTTATGACCTACCTAAGTCAAGACCGATGACACTTAGGTTAAACTTGATATCCACTTATTTTAAGGTACAAAATCATTATGATTATTGAAGGTTGTTTGTTGTTCAATTCATAAACTCGATTTGATGCGTCTGTTTCAATTTATAAACTCGATTTGATGCATGTGGCTATTAAAATACAAAAAATGCTGAAATATTACCTACAAAGTAGATAAAACAAAGTTTTGCGCGAGCATAGCGAGCGCTATCAATGCGCGAGCGAAGCGAGTGCGAAAATTCTTACGTCATTTTATGACCCTGACAGTTTTTATGACCTGCTAATTCAACACCGATGACCCTAAGGTTAAACTTGATATCCACTTATTTTAATGTAAAAAATTAGTATGATTAATGAAAGTTCTACTGTTCCAATTTATGACTCGTTTTGATGAATGTGGCCATTAAAATACAAAAATTGCTGAAATGTATGAATGAATGAATGATAATTCTTTATTGTACACCAAAATTAAATAATAAACATCTTAAAATACATTATACATTAGTACAATGGGCGGTCTTATCGCTCAAAGCGATCTCTTCCAGACAACCTTAGGACGGAGTGGACAGTACGAATATGCAAAGGGCTAAGGTGCACATTTAACAATTTTGAGATCATAAAATGAATAAACATCTATTTCAAAGTCATAAACATAAATATTTATTTCATAACATATATCTACATACATACAAATAAAACAAATATAAATAAATATGCATAATATATAAACATACATACACATACAAATATATAACAGTTTTAAGAAATACATGAGATAGCTTAATAATCATCAATACCGGTTTGTGTTAAGTAGAATTTTTTTAGTTTTTCTTTAAAAGTATAAATTGAGGGGGCGTGTCGAATTGTAACAGGTAAGTCATTCCAAAGACGGATTGCCTGTATAATGAAAGAAGAATCATAGAAGATTGTCGAGTGAGCTGGCATATCTAACTCTAAAGTTTCAGATGACCTCAACGCCAGGGAATGATTGGAGCACAGGAAATTGAGCGAAATTGAATTGTTATCCTACAAAGTAGATATTACAAATGCTTGCGCGACCGGAGCGAGCGCTTTTACTGGGCGAGCGTAGTAAGCGCTATCACTGCGAGAGCGAGGCGAGCGCAAACATTTTTTTCCGACCTTTTATGACCCTGACAGTTTTTATGACCTACTCAGTTAACACTGATGACACAAAGGTTAAACTTGATATCTACTTATTTTAAGGTTAATAATCATTATGATTATTGAAGGTTGTACTGTTTCTATTTATGGCTTCGATTTGATGCATGTGGCTATTAAAATACAAAAATGCTGAAATATTACCTGCAAAGTAGATAATAGAAATATTTGCGCGAGCACGGCGAGCGATATCAATGCGTGAGCGAAGCGAGCGTGAAAAATTTTTACGTCTTTTTATGACCCTAAGGTTAAACTTGATATCCACTTATTGTAAGGTAAAAATCATTATGATTATTGAAGGTTGTACTATTTCAATTTATAAACTCGTTTTGATGCATGTGGCTATTAAAATACAAAAAATGCTGAAATTTTACCTACAAAGTTGATTAAACAAAGTTTTGCGCGAGCATAGCGAGCGCTATTAATGCGCGAGCGAAGCGAGCTCGAAAATCTTTACGTCATTTTATGACCCTGACAGTTTTCATGACCTGCTTATTTAACACCGATAACCCTCAGGTTAAACTTGATATCCACTAATTTAAAGGTAAAAAATCATTATGATTATTGATAGTTGTACTGTTCCAATTTATGGCTCGTTTTGATGAATGTGGCTATTAAAATACAAAAGTTGCTGAAATATTACCTACAAAGTAGATCAAATAAATTATTGCGCGAGCGCAGCGAGCGCTATCACTGCGCGAGCGATGTGAGCGCGAACATTTTTACGTTTTATGACCCTGATAGTTTTTATAACCTACTAAGTCAACACCGATGACCCTAAGGTTAAATGTGGCTGGTAAAACACGAATGTTTTTGAAATACTTCCCACAAAGCAGATAAAACACGTTGGGCAAGCAAAGCCATCGCGTAAATTTTGATGACTTTTAATGACCCTGACAGTTTTATGGCCTAATTAAGGCACTTATTAAGTTGAGTCATTATAGATGAACCTAAGGTCAAACTTTTATGATTATGCAAACTCTATGTAAAGTTAACAAAAAATATAGGCACCCGCACTTTTCTGCCGAAAAAAAGTATTCTTTGCCCTTTTATGCCCTATTAAATGTCTTTGTACAAAATTTCATCAGAATCGGTCAAGCCGTTTAGCCGAAAAGAGGCCACACATTAACAAAATACCATAATAAAAATATAGACAACCTAAATTTCCACCCAAAAAAAAGTATTCGTTGTCCTTCTGTCTTTTTGACTGTCTGTGCACAAAATTTCAGCTTAAATGGTTAACCCGTTTGACCGAGAGTAGGCCACACATTTACAAAGTTCACTTTAAAAATTCTGGATACCTGAACTCGGCTGCCAGAAAAAAAGTATCCTATGTGATTCTATGCAAAATGAACTGTAATATGTATAAAATTTCAGCTGAATCGGTCAAGCTGTTGAGCTGATAAGAGGCCACACATTCACAAAATTCAAATAATAAAATCTAAACACTCAGACTCGATAGCCAAAAAAACAGTATCCGATATTCTATTCTGCTCTATGAACTGTCTTAATACAACATTTTAGGCAAATCGGTCAAACCGTTTATTCGAGAAGAGGTCTTATATTCACAAAA
Organism: Cabera pusaria; assembly: GCA_954871355.1. Taxonomy (NCBI): domain Eukaryota; kingdom Metazoa; phylum Arthropoda; class Insecta; order Lepidoptera; family Geometridae; genus Cabera; species Cabera pusaria. The sequence continues at coordinate 4,534,228 of OX940910.1, forward strand.
TTCAATTAAAAATACCTGGACTTCCTGACTCGACAGCCAGAAAAAAAGTATCCTATATCCTATTCTGCCCATGTATATGTATTGTGTATGTATTCTGTACATGTATTCATACTAAATTTCACGCAAATCGGTCAAGCCGTTTATTCGAGAAGAAGTATTATATTAACAAAATTCAATTAAAAATATCTGGACCCCCTGACTCGATAGCCAAAAAAAAGTATTCCTTATTTTATTCTGCCTTATGAACTGTCTCTATACAACATTTCAAACAAATCGGTCAAGCCGTTTCTTCGAGAAGAGGTCTTATATTTACAAAATTCGATTGAAAACACCTGGACTTCCTGACTCGACAGCCAGAAAAAAGTATCCTATATCCTATTCTGCCCTATAACATGTATTCATACAAAATTTCAGGCAAATCGGTCAAGCCGTTTATTCGAAAAGAAGTCTTATATTAACAAAATTCAATTAAAAATATCTGGACCCCCTGACTCGATAGCCAAAAAAAAAGTATTCTATATCCTATTCTACTCTATGAACTGTCTTTGTACAACATTTCAGGCAAATCGGTCAAGCCGTTTATTCGAGAAGAGGTCTTATATTTACTAAATTCTATTAAAAATATTTGGACCCCCTGACACGATAGCCAAAAAAAAAGTATTCTATATCCTATTCTACCCTATGAACTGTTTTTATACAACATTTCATGCAAACCGGTCAAGCCGTATATTCGAGAAGAGGTCTTATATTTACTAAATTCAATTTAAAATATCTGGACCCCCTGACTCGATAGCCAGAAAAAAAGTATTCTGTATCCTATTCAGCCCTATGAATTGTCTTTGTACAACATGTCAGGCAAATCGTTTAAGCCGTTTATTTGAGAAGAGATCTTATATTTACGAAATTCAATTAAAAATATCTGGACCCCCTGAATCGATAGCCAAAAAAAAAGTATCCTATCTACTATTCTACCATATGAACTGTCTTTATACAACATTTTAGGCAAATCGGTCAAGCCGTTCATTCGAGAAGAGATCTTATATTTACGAAATTCAATTAAAAATATTTGGACCCCCTGACTCGATAGCCAGAAAAAAAGTATTCTATATTCTATTCTGCCTTATGAACTGTCTCTATACAACATTTCAGGCAAATCGGTCAAGCCGTTTATTCGAAAAGAGGTCCTTTAGTTACGAAATTGAATTAAAAATATCTGGACCCCCTGACTCGACAGCCAGAAAAAAAGTATCTTATATCCTATTCTGCCTTATGAAATGTATTCATACAAAATTTCAGGCAAATCGGTCAAGCCGTTTATTCGAGAAGAAGTCTTATATTTACAAAATTCAATTAAAAATATCTGGACCCCCTGACTCGATAGCCAAAAGAAAAGTATCCTATATCCTATTCTGCCCAATGTACTATCTTTGTACAAAATTTCAGCCAAATCGGTCAAGCCGTTTGACCGTGAAGAAGTCCCAAACAAACAAACAAACAAACAAATAAACAAACTGACTTTCGCATTTATAATATTGGTGTTGATATTTTTTAATATCCTGTAGGCCAGCGTTTGACCCCTATTTCACCTAGTGGTATATATCGATGATTGGTTGATGTTGGTGAACACGCTAGGCCTAGAATACTCCGAATCTTACCATTCTCCATAGCTTTCCCTTTTTCAACCGACTTCCAAAAACAAAGGAGGTTCTCAATTCGTCAGTATGTTTTTTTTTTGTGTGTGTATGTTACGCGATTAGTCCGTTAATTCTGAACCGATTCGAATGATTCTTTTCGTTATCGGTAGAGTACGTTTTCGAGGTTGTCCCATTCTAATTTCATCGAGATCTGATAAGTATCTCCAGAGATATGGCTATTAACGTCTTAAACTTGCTACTGAAATTGACTCGGGAGGCATTGAAGCCAGTTGATTTAGTATTTTTACTATCTTACTTATTATTATACTTAATCCTTTAAATTAACATAATGAATATCATTTTGCGATTAACCCCTAAAAAGGGTCACCCCTTAAAAGGGTAATAAACTTGCCACGCCACTATTTTACGACCCCAATTAACTTTCATGATAAATATTCATTTTTCCAAGATAATATTATAATTTTACACGCGTTTTACACACCCAAAAGTGCTTAATGATGCATTTATTATAATATGATTATTTTGCACAAATTATAAGGCATTTTGTATATTTGTATAGTAAGTTCTATGAGGTATTTGTGTAATAATTTAAGCTTGTTTTAAAAATAAAAGAACCGACTTCAAACGTCACGCTATTAAAAGTAGCCTTTAGTTAGTAGCATGTCGTCAAGGTATATGAATGCATCGTAATACAAATGTTGGTCTCAACCAATTTGGTTAATTTTTTTATGGGACCACTTGGAAAGGGTACGTCTCTGAAACAAAATAAGAATTATCCAAATCAGTTCAGGCATCTTTGAGTAATCGTTGAACATAATAATTTTAATTACCTAACAAACATTGAAAATTCATTTGTACATTTAAAAAATTATGATATTTTTTTTTTTTTTTTACATGTCATACAGGATCTTTATTATTTACAGAAGGTACATATATACATATAAAATATACATATTAAAATATACATATAAAATAAAAAGATTCCGACGAATTGAGAACCTCCTCCTTTCTAACCGACTTCAAAAAAAGGAGGAGGTTTCTCAATTCGACCGTATATATTTTTTTTTTATGTTTTTTCGCAGATAACTTCGTCATTTATGAACCGATTTTGATTATTCTTTTTTTGTTAGAAAGGAGATATCCCAAGCGTGGTATCATGGTAATTTTATCGAGGTCTGATGAGTATCTCCAAAGATATGGAGATAAACACCTCAAAATTGGTACTGAAAATTAATAGCGCGGCATTGCAGTCGGTTGTTTTTAGTTTTTTAAACGATCTTATTTGTGAAGTCGGTTAATAAAGGTAACTTATTATCATATCTGATAGGCTAGCGTTAGACCACTATTTTTCCTAGTGGTAAGCGATGATGTGTTCGAGGATAGTGACCACGAGAGACCTAGAATACTCTGACTCTGAAGGACAGGGTGCTGCCGGAACACCGTAAGGTTATGGCGACAGATTTTCTCCTCGATGGTGGTAAGCTTATTTTATGGTTGCAAGTTCGGCAACTTTAGTTTTATGCTATCATATTCAGTAGTAATTGCTTCCGTTTCGAATTATTAGCCTTAGAAATTTGAATGACTGTACAATATTGAACAAAAAATAAATAAATTTAATAAAAATCGATTTTCAAGATTCTCATTTTGAAAATTAAAATAAAAATCGATTTTTATTTTAATTTTCAAAATGAGAATCTCACACTGCATGGGTGCTTTAGCTACTGCAGCATTATTTTTGTAAAAATTATGTAGGTAGTTATTTCTACCATACAAATATACCTATGTAGCTTAATAAACCATTAACAATTATTAAATAACCTCTAGCAAGGCATCATATATCAATTACACATGGTTTACACACATAAATCATTGCTATGATATTGTAACGAATCAATTTTGTACGGAACTCTCACCCCACACGTTGTGGCGTGACCCACCTTTATTACTAAAGCTTTTGAAATAACAAGATGCATGGTTTTTGTTCTAAATTTAAGATACGAAGTTTATTTATAAGTTTTAAAAATAATTTACCGAACTTTGGACAAATAAAAAGAAAATTTAAATAATATAAGATAGTGAATTGTTAAACACAATCCAAAATTTCATCGTACCGACGGGACTCGAACCCGCATCCCCCGGATTACACGTCCAGGTGCTTTGCCAATTAAGCCACGGTTCGATCCATCGATACGAGGAAATTAGTGGATTGCATTCTTTGACCCAATTATGCATTGGTGGCGCCATCTGTGACTACTTATTACGTAAGTTAATCATTCGGAAGAAATCATTACAGTTTCAAACCCGACGAGAGATGTTTCACTGCGTAAATCAAATATTATGTTTCTTTGAAGTGTCACACACTTTATATTTTTGTAAATTGTCAAACACAATGGATTGTGTTGACACTTCAAAGAAACATAATAATATAAGATAGCTTAAGAACTAAAACAACCGACTTCCATGCCGCGCGAGTCTGTTTCACTTGCAAGTTTGAGACGTTTATCGACATATCTCTGGAGATACTTATCAGATCTCTATAAAATTACAATTGTGCCACCCTTGGAATATTTCCTTTCCAACAAAAAAATAATCATCAAAATCAGTTCATAAACGACGAATTATTAAGACGACAAAAAAATAAAGGGTCGAATTGAGAATCCTCCTCCTTTTTTTGGAGTCGGTTAAAAACATTCATTTATTTAGAAGAGTGATGAAATATATTTTTAATTATAATTATTGTTTGGCAATCTGTCACTGGCCTTTTTGCACATAATGTCTTGTTAATTATATAGCTGTTGATTCTGAGAACATTTGTTTTGTATCACAACATTATATAATTAATAAAAGTATATAAAATTGTTATAAGAACATATTATGTCTATGTAAGGACAGAAACTTGTCTACTTTGCCTAGTGTTTATACTAAGTACCTAAGCACAAGCAACCGCTACGAACTTGACTTAGAATGAGACAGTTGTGAAATGCTGAGTCAAATCGGTCGTGCTGTTTATCCATGAAAACTACAGACAAATCTTTACTTTTAAAACTACAGACAGATCTTTACTTTTAAAAGTACAGACAGATCTTTACTTTTAATACTACAGACAGATCTTTACTTTTAATACTACAGACAGATCTTTACTTTTAAAACTACAGACAGATCTTTACTTTTAAAACTACAGACAGATCTTTACTTTTAATACTACAGACAGATCTTTACTTTTAAAACTACAGACAGATCTTTACTTTTAAAACTACAGACAGATCTTTACTTTCAAAACTACAGACAGATCTTTACTTTTAAAACTACAGACAGATCTTTACTTTTAATACTACAGACAGATCTTTACTTTTAAAACTACAGACAGATCTTTACTTTTAATACTACAGACAGATCTTTACTTTTAAAACTACAGACAAATCTTTACTTTTAAAACTACAGACAGATCTTTACTTTTAATACTACAGACAGATCTTTACTTTTAATACTACAGACAGATCTTTACTTTTAAAACTACAGGCAGATCTTTACTTTTAATACTACAGACAGATCTTTACTTTTAAAACTACAGACAGATCTTTACTTTTAAAACTACAGACAGATCTTTACTTTTTATATATTACTTACTTACTTTCGACCGACTTCCAAGAAGGAAGAGGTTCTCAATTTCCCTGTACTTTTGTTTGAGTGATTTTACACCGATTTCTCCGCTAATCGTTAACCGATTTGAATGATTCTTTTTCATATGTAGGGTTCATATCTAAGGTAGGTCTTGGTCCTATTTAAATTTTATCACGATCTGATTAGTACTTAGATGGTTGAGACGTTCATCGCCATATCTCTGAAGATATAGACTTGCTACTGAAACAGACTCGCGTGGCGTGGAATTTGTTTTTTTTTAAATTAACCGACTTTAATGAAGGAAGAGGTTGTTTGTATGTTCGACTGTGTGTATTTTTTTATGTATGTTCACCGATTACTCAAAAATTCCCGAGCCGATTTGGAAAATTCTTTTTTTATTTAAAAGTGTATACTTCACAGATGGTCCCATTTAAATTTCATCGATATATGTTCAGCATCTACAGAGATATGAAGATAAACAACTCAAACTTAGTACTGAAAATGACAAGCGCGACGTTTGAAGTCGGTTCTATTAGTCTTTTTAACGATCTTAAATTATTTTTAAAATATCTTAATTATGCCTTATAATGTTAAAAAAGAATTAAGATATTCTTAACTATGAATAATAGATAGCATACATTTATAACCATCATCGACCATGAACATTTTTAAACATGACTCAAAGCCAATGTCACTGTTTGCGAATTTTACAATCTTCCTGTCAAACAAACACAAATTATTATATGCGAGAACACGTCATCGCGAAAACTAAATCTACAAGCAAAGTAAACTTACATGTTTTTTGAAGTTAAGCCGAGGTGCAGTGGAAACTTTTTTTATATTTTATAGGACAAACGCTAGTTTGACCACTATCTCGCCTGGTGGTAAGCGATGATGTGGTCGAAGATGGTGAACACGATAGGCCTAGAATGATCTGACTCTCAAGGGCTGTGCGCTGCCGGAACACCGTAAGGTTATGGTGGGAGATTTTCTCCTTGATGGTGGTAAGCTACTATGTTGGTAGCACGTCAGATGGAACATCGATATAGGTTTTTTTTATGGTAAAAGGCAACAGGACAAGCACGACGCTCGCCTGATGGTAAGCGATGATGTCCACCTATAACAGATACAGCGGCATGCAAAATTCTAAACAGCCAGAATTTCGCATGTCACTGCACTGCGCCTGTTACCTTGAGACATAAAGATGTTAAGTCTCACATGCCCTGTAATTTCATAGGACACCTTGCCATTTCAACCGAAAAACATTCCTATGTCACGGCTGAAAATTAATTGGCAAAGTGGTGGTACCGTCCCAGGCTGACTAGCAGAAGTCCTACCACTACAAAATTAGGGTTGACACAATTTATATTTTTTGCTAAGTATGATTTTTAACCGACTTCAAAAAAAGGAGGAGGTTTCTCAATTCGTATATATGTTTTTTTTATGTTTGTTTGCGGATAACTTCGTCGTTTATAAACCGATTTTGATTATTGTTTTTTTGTAGGAAAGGAGATATTTCAAGTGTAGTACCATGGTAATTTTATCGAGGTCTGGTTAGTATCTCCAGAGATATGAAGATAAACACCTCGAAATTAGTACTGAAAATGAATAGCGCGGCATTGAAGTCGGTTCTTTTTAGTTTTTTAAACGATATTATATTAAAACAATCTTAGTTTACTACTGTATTTTGTATTTTTAGTATTTTTAGTCTAGTTAAAATAACTCTATATATTATAGAAAATTTTATTATAACTATAACTTATTGTATAACTATTATTTATTTATGCGAATTTAAGTTAGTTAAAATTTTGCACAGTGATAGGCAATGTATTAGAATAGAAAGAACCTCAGTATAATTTTAACGCGGACAAAGCCACGGCGCAATTCTAATAACATATCACAACTTTCATGTTTACTTTACGAACATAATTTATACTTAAAATGTATACCCGGACATTACTCACCGTGTCCAAGTTCTGTTTACGCAGCGACTTACAGCTGGGGTGCGTTTTGTTTTAAAATGCGGTTGGTGCGTTGATATTTTTATGTTCACGAGAACGGAGGGAGTGGTTGAAAGGGCTTGTCTTCGGATTGTGAGGATTAAAGCTTCCTACTACAATAATTTTCCCTTGAATGACTGTGCTGATAAGTTTTTAATGTTATAGTGGGCAAACAAGCAGACTAAACCTTGATGTTAAGCTTAAAACTCTTAAAAACCTGGCGATACCACTAGTGTTTCGTCTTGTAATGGCGACTAGGATAGTTTTAAACACAAAATTAAAGTAAACAGGGAACTTTATAATCTATTCTAACACGACCCACAATTTAAAAAGTTTTTCATGTGTGTCAAGACTGTCAAAACAACTCCACTGAGACGTCAAAGTATACCTTTATTATACAAGTATTTAAATGAATCACTTTTCCTTACTTTTTTTTAAATATTTTTTAATAGTAGGTAAGCAAGCGTTTGGCCTTTATCTCACCTGATGTTAAGTGAAGATGTGATCGACGATTAAACTGTGGACTGCTTTAAAACACTCGTGATGTCTAATTTTATGAGCTTTGAAAAGGAAATAATTTACTATTAGCGACCTTCCCGGCTTTTTTTTGATGGTAAAAGGTAACAGGACAAGCACGACGCTCGCCTGATGGTAAGCGATGACCTTTACTTATGACAGATACAGCGGCATGCAAAATTCTGGCAGTATAGAATTTTGCATGTCACTGCACTGCGCCTGTTACCTTGAGACATAGAGATGTTGAGTCTCACATGCTATAATTTTACTGGACACCTTGCCATTTCATCCGAAAACATTTCTATTTCACGGCTGAAAATGAATTGGCATAGTGGTGGTACCGCCCCAGGCGGACTAGCAGAAGTCCTACCACTACAACACCGGCTTCGCAACAACTAAGTAGATATGTTTTAATACGGGATTTATCGCGCTAAAAACATAAATTTTATTTACATTTTGTCTGAGTTTTCTCATGACCAATATTAACTTGGTTGTTAGTATGAAGCTAGTCACGAGTCCAGGCACCAGTCATATTTAACTTAAAACGCATTGTGACTAATATAACTGCTTTCAGTGCGGTTAAGTATTAATTTACCAACTTAGTAAATACCTCCCACGCTCTTTCAACAAGTCATTACTTAAGCCATACATTCCAACTTAAGATTCTCGAAACAATAGTTACGGGGAGTCGACGATTTAGGCCGACAACACATCAGCTTTAGAGAAACGTAACGTGCATAAAGTCTTGTTCTCTCAATATACAGGGTTACAGGAGAAGTCGTGCTAGATCCTTGAAGGGCGTGGAGTACCCGTCATTTCTGACTTATTTCTCTATGAAACACCCCACCCTAAACTTAACCCTTTTCGAGATATACGACTTTTTTTTTTTTTTTGAAAATTGCCGATTTTTAGGCTACTACATTGATTTGTGTTTTTTTTACGTGTCATATTATTATTGTTGTTGCATTTTTAGTTGTGTAATAAGATGCTTTAACGCGTTAATAATAAAAATAGTGCATAAGTTAGTTGAATAGACAAGTGAAAGTTAAGAAAATAAAAAAAATATTAGAAAGTTTATTTTTCTCTAAGGAATATGTAAAAAAATATTATGGCACTTGTTCGGCAGATGTTTTTTAAAATATCTACGGTTCATCAGCTATCCAACGAGGTATAACAATCTAGGGTTTGTATTACATTTCGTGGAATAAAGTAGTTTTATAGGCGACAGTATAGAAGATAATTTACAATAAAAAGTAAAATAAGACAATAAGACAAGGTAAAGCATGAAATGTCATCAGGATGCGACAATGTATCCGAAATAGAGGCGCCCATGTTGAACATGAACTGTAAAATAAGGAAAAGTTGTGTGAAAACATTTAACAAATGACATTTCATGCTTTACCTATTGTTTTATTTTAATTTTTATTGTAAATATTATGATATAGAGATATCTATGAGATATGACCAGCCCACTGCCACTTCAGTTTGCTAATCCGCTGAGCTATGTCGATCACATTAGTTCTCTGGCGAATTACTTCGTTCCGGATTCGATCCCGCAGAGAAACACCGAGCATAGCTCTCTCCATAGCTCGCTGAGCGACTTTAAACTGGTGGACTAGTCGAACCGTGAGTGTCCACGTCTCGGCTCCGTATGTCAAGACGGATAGGACGCACTGATTAAAGACTTTTGTTTTTACGCACTGTGGTATAGGCGACGAAAAGACTCGACGGAGTTTCCCAAATGCTGCCCAGCCCAGCTGAATTCTTCTCTGGATTTCCTTCTCGAAGTTGTGTTTGCCTAGTTGGAGCGTTGCATTATTTATATTGACGAAGTCTAATTGAAAGTTATTGTGGAAACCTAATATATTAAGCTATAAAATTAATGTTTGCTAGGACTTATCCACACGATTTCATACGAATCCACACTCGCACGAAAAAGTTGCAGCGTATAGAATTCCTTCTCTACTTAAAACTGACGTGAACGTGACGCATAACTAAAAATATTACCCCGCCGTTCATTCGGTCGGTGGGCCATTGAGTTTCAATTTACACCGAGTTGTAATTACTTTGTTTACGCTTGCACAACACACTGAAATAGAAATGACAGTAGTACAAATTAGTAACCAGGGATGTTATTATTTAAGATCGTTTTAAAAACTAAAAGAACTGACTTGCATCGACGCGCGTCGCGACGTGCTCATTATTTTCAGTACTAAGTTTGAGGGGTTTATCTTCATATCTCTGGAGATACTGAACATATCTCGATGAAATTTAAATGGAACCAACTGTTAAGTTCAAATACTTAAAAATAGAATTTTTCAAATCGGTTCAGGTGTCTTCGAGTAATCGGTGAACATACATAAAATAAACTGGCCAAGTGCAAGTCAGACTCGCACAAGTAGGGTTCCGTACCTCACTACACTATTTTCTATTTCGAGCAAAAAATACCACTATAATTTTTCGCCTGCAAAAAATTAAAAATAAACATTTCATTTCTTATAACGCCATCTAATGTCTAACAAAGGAGTTAGGGATCGACATTTCAATATAACGCCATCTATGGGACGGTTACCTAACTAAGCGTTCATAGGCGTGAAATGCCGAAAAAAACACGTTTCTTGTATGGGGACCCTCTATTATATTTTACTTTATTCTGTTTTGAGTATTTGTTGTTATAGCGGCAACAGAAATACATCGTCTGTGAAAATTTCAACTGTCTAACTATGACGGTTCATGAGATACAGCCTGGTGACAGACGGACAGACAGACAGACAGACAGACAGACAGATAGAAAGACGGACAGCGGAGTCTTAGTAATAGGGTCCCGTTTTACCCTTTGGGTACGGAACCCTAAAAAAGGTGCCGACGAATTGACAACCCCCTCCTTTTGTGAAGTTGGTATAAAAACGGGATGTGGAGCTGAAAATAACACTACGTACTGTTGCTACGGTTTGCTGCGCAGTTGGCAATTTTTGTGCGAATGGAAACAAGCAAAATTATCGTAGAGCTTTAATTTTATTTATATTTCAACCGATTTCCAAAATGGTTGAAGTTCTTAATTCTACTGTGTTTTTTCGTATGTTTGTAACGCAACTACTCCGCCAATTGTGAACTGATTCGAATGATTCATTTTTTCACGAGTAGTTTTCACATCTCCACGTTGGTCCCATTATACGATTTATTGAGATTTGATGAATATCTCCAAAGATATGGAGATAAACATCTCAAACTTGCTACTGAAACTGACTTGCGTGGTAGTTTTTGAGTTTTTAAGCTAATTATGAACTACTTTTATATTATACTAGCTGGCCCGGCGAACTTTGTACCACCTAACAGACAACGAATGTCGTGTTACCGTTTAGATTAACGTAATTTAGGCTTTTATGGACGTAATACAATGAATACAAAAGAGATATTAAGTTCAGTAATGTATTATGGCATTGATTGATTATCAAGTAAATGATAAAGTTGTGGCAATACAGAAAAATAATAAAAATACAACAATCGAGTACTTCAACCGCGTGTCAGCAAGACATGATGCAATGAAACAATGTTGTTATTGTTATAGATAAGTTATTAACTTGAAATTAGTTCGATTGAGTTTAATTTTGATTGTAAAAATATAATCACCAGTATTTAATTTTAATTCTGAATAAGTATAGGTACTTACTAAATGAATAACTGTCTAATATTTTTGCCTTATGGATAAGACTATGTATACATACGACATTCATAACTTGGCTATCACATTCTTGCATATTTTATCTCTGTATTTACCTACACTCTGACAAAATATAAAATTGATTAGGCATTGATTATATTGTTGTGTGTATGTTATATTGTCTCGATTGCTTGTAAGCATAAATTTTTTTTAAGTTTCATTATGTCACCACACGATTAGTGTATTTACCCAGTGTCAAATATTAAAATGTTTCAAGTTTTTATCAATTTTGGTCGTAGAGATGGGTCAGAGTCACATTTCAGCTCAGTTTTCAAGTAAAAGTCTAGTCTAAGTCATACCTTCCGTAAAGATGAGGTGTTTACTGAAGATTTTCAGTGGAATTGTGGAGAGAATGCAAATAGCATGTTTTTCAACATTGTGCTGTTTCACTACAGACGCACACATTCACCAAAAAAAAAGAAATTAAAAAATCACCAAAATAAATAGTATCCTATGTCCGTCTCCTGGCTCTTAGCTACCTCTTCACCAATTTTCAGCCATATCGGTAAAGCCGTTCTTGAGTTATATATAGTGTAACTAACACGACTTTCTTTTATATATATAGATTATACTAGCTGCACGCTGCGGCTTTGCCCGCATTTCATCCTGGTTATAAACCTTCCTCTTAAATTCTATCGCTGAAAACTGCATTAAAATTTGTTGCGTAGTTTAAAAGATCTAAGCGTACAGACAGCGGGAGCGAATTTATTTTATTTTTTAAAAGATTTTTTATTATATTTATCTTAACTCAAGATTTTTGGAACGAAGCTCCAAGGTTTCTTTTTGTTTCGCATTACATAAAAATCAAATTGCATAAATATTCGATTGTTTAAAATCGTACTGCTTGTACCACTTCAAAAAACCGCAATAAACATAATCCCCCGAAGAAAAATAAAGCAAAAAGAAACAAGCGAACAGGAAAAAGCACAGCAACGCGAAAACGGTGTGACTAAGCCCATTTTAAATTAAACCGAGAGCTTAAAAGAAAACAAAAGGGTGGCAAATCGTTTCTGTTGAACCAGCTGCTTTACAAATAACAATTATATATCTGTAGTTATAGAGTATATTTTTACACGAAGATTAAACATATTTTTGTGATTAAAGCACTGTAAGTTGTATTTCAAAGCCTATAAGGTTCAACTTTGTACTGTGAGTAGAAATATCAAAGTGATTTGAAAGAGTGCATTACGGCGGCTTTCAGTTAAGGTTTCAGACATTTTGCAGATTGATGTTGGTGCTCGGTTGCTGGTCATTATGTCAATGAAGCCCTATATTTTTATAAAGCCTGTTTGAGTAATTAAGCCGGAGTTGTACAGATTGACATAATTATTAACAGACATCAGGACAATCAGCCCTTGAAGGGTTAATAAGTAGACGGACCACTTTATGGTAAGCTGAGAGCGCTGTCGAAGTGTTATAGTATAAGATATTTAGTTTAAAAACTAAAACAACCGTCTTCCATACCCCACTAGTCAGTTTCAGTAGCAAGTTTGAGACGTTTATCGTCATATCTCTGGAGATACTTATCAGATCTCGATGAAATTACAATGGGATCACCTCGGAAAAGTACCCTATCGATTAAAAAAAGAATCATTCCAATCGGTTCACAATAGGGAATATGCATGTGGTATAAATTTACTTGAAATCATTTATTTTCGAATCATTATTGTTCTGGTGTTGTATGTTAAACATTTTTTTATAAATAAAATACTCTTACATGTGTTATAATATTATATGAAAAATGCAAAAAAAGCGTGGGAAATTTTAATTTGCTGAACACATCACCACTTGTCAATTAGGTAGTGACGTCACAGTGCACCACACGGTCTCCACAGATTATATCTTTTTCATAGAAATAGTATGCACTGTAGTACGAATACATAGTATTTCTATTAAAAAATTTTAATCTGTGGAGACCGTGTTGTACACAGTGACGTCACAAAGGCGCGCTAAAATTTGGCAGCGTTTTAGATACCATATATTTTTTCAATGCTAAAACTATATTTTGTAGCTTAATTTAAACACTTTCAGTATTATTTAATTTATTAACTGTGTTAAATGGATGTATTCAGTGAAATAAACATATTTAAAAAATCATGCATATTCCCTATTGACGGAGTAATCGTGTAACATACAAACAAAAAAAACATACAGACGAATTGAGAACCTCCTTCTTTTTGGAAGTCGGTTGAAACTAAAACAACCGACTTCAATGCCCCGTCAGTTTCAGTAGCAAGTTTGAGACGTTTATCGTCATATCTCTGGAGATACTTAACACATCTCTTTGTTTTTTTTCGTTATGTAAGCAAGCCTGAATTATTTCGAGATAATTAAATGTTAGATGTTTGTTTGCGTGAGTTTATTGGCAAGACTTTGTTAAAATGCCATTTTGTTATCGCAGTGCAGTATAAAATTGGCGATGGTGGCAGTAAGTAAAAGCATCTTCAGAAAATTCTCCATAGTAGCACCAAGAGTATTTACCTATAAGTTACGGAAATTAGGTTACTACATAGACTTTCTAAATTTTTTTAAATACCTTATAGGCTAGCATTTGACCACTATCTCACCTGTTGGTGAGTGATGATGCGGGCGAAGAGATCACGCTAGGCCTAGAATGGGAACTGGCTCTCAAGGATAGCTGCCGGAACACATTATTATATTAATTATATCTCCCAATAATTATTATAACGCTATTTCTAAAGTACAATGGGGCACATAATAAAAATCTGTATTACAATTTATAAACAAGCATTTATTTTCGCTCATAATACAATACTGATCTCCCCCTCTTTTACTCTGTAACCACAGATTCGAGTTCGTAGTCGATCTTCTATTTTTCACCGCTAGAGGCGCCACCCACTCTGTTAGACGCACCATGCAGGTTTTATTACAACAAAACGCTAACACACATAACAATTTATTCAGTAGCGCGCCCCAAACTAAACAAAATTAGCTATGATATCATCCCGTCCCTTCGTTAAAACGACGTCATTCCATAACTTACGGCAATTAATAACCAGAGACCCAAGCAAAATGGCGGCTAACAGTGCCCACTGTTTAAAGAACCACAAAAATATATGAAATATAGCGACCTAGTATGGCTGCTAATGTCAAAGTACCGTCCGTAATAATCTAGATCTATAAAATATTTGTTTACAACCGACTTTAAAAATGGAGGAGATTGTCAATTCATCGGACTTTTTTATGCAAGTTAACTGATTACTAAAAGATGGATTAAGAAAATTGTTTTTGTGTTTGAAAGACTTCTCAAATGGTCCCATTTAAATTTCATCGAGATATTTTCAGTATCTCCAGTGATATGGACATAAACACCTCAACCTTGGTAATGAAAATGACATCAACTGTCATTTTCATTCATTCATTTCATTCAGTCATTTTTTATAGTTTTTAAATTAACAAATGTTAAGTGTTAACCACAAGGTGCGATTATGGTATTTGACTTCTTTGATGATATTTTTATTATTAACATAAATATATGAAATAGTTGCACACTCTCGATTTGACCGCGTTCCCTGCGCAAAATATCAGAAAAATTGATAGAGTAATTTAATCGTAAACAAACAGACAGACGGACAACAACGTAATCCATAAGGGTTTATTTTTTCTTTTAAAATACGGAACCCTAAAAATTGACAGTCATAGAACAAACAGACAAAACGTTAGCATTAATTATTTTTGTAATATTGCACATTAAAATATTTTTTGAAACTCAATTGTTTGATGACTAAACAGAAATTACAATATTTTAATCAAGAGCTAAGGCAAGAAACTAAAACACCAACATAGGTAAGTTTAAAAAAACGGCAAAAAAATAGACCACTAGAGACGACACCAAACAAATAATTGAACTCAATTTATTTACTTTTATTTTATTGACGCTACAAAAATTACGTGAACATACAATTTTCCTAACCAGAAGTTGGCTTAAACCAATATTGATCGATTTTCAACGGTGACTGCGACATAGAATTCTACGCGTTGGAATTCTTAAGCTTGAAGTAAACAAGTGATATATGTATTATGTGTTTGGAATACATAATTATTTGTACCTTATTCACAGAGATGTTTTAGTTATTGAATGCCTTATCATTTTATCACAAATTTTCCGATAGGGTGATGTGATCGCTCAGCGACAAACCCACAAATAAATTTAAAAAATCTGTTATAAGAAAACATCACTAGAGTTTTAGAGGAAACGTAATTTCTTTAATTTTTTCCGTACATATGTTTAATTGTAAAATAAATATAGATTCAATTTAAACATGTAAAATTTAATTAAAGATTGTTTAAAAAACGAAAAAAAAATTAAAATGCTTCGTTAGTCATTTTTTTTGAGGTTTCTGAGTTTGAAGTGTTTATCCATATCTCTGGAGATACTCAACAGATCTCGATGGATCGTATTATGGGACCACCGCGTAGAGTTACCCTACTCATAAAATAATAATCAGCCTATTCTCGAGTAATAGCGTAACAAACACACAGAACAAAACAGAAAAATTGAGAACCTCCTCCTTTTCAACAGACTTACAAAAAGAAGCAGGTTCTCAATTCGTCGTTTGTTTTTTAGGGTTCCGAACCCAAAGGGTACCAACGGAACCCTATTACTGAGACTCCGCTGTCCGTCTGTCTGTCTGTCTGTCTGTCTGTCTGTCCGTCTGTCACCAGGCTGTATCTCATGAACCGTGATAGTTAGACGGTTGAAATTTGCACAGATGATGTATTTCTGTTGCCGCTATAACAACAAATACAAAGAACAGAACAAAGTTAATTAAACTGGCCATGTGCGAGTCAGACTTGTCCCGCACACGGAGGGTTCCGAACCGAACACCAACTAAGTAAACGTTAACACAAAGGTAGAATAGTATTATATAGTAGTAATAGTAGTAATTAAAATTATTAAATATCTGGTTGACCGGGCTTTGCTCGGTATTTTTTGCCACTTAAACAGACAAATATGACTCTTCCCGACATCTATTGACGAATAATAATACTATTTTTTTAATTGAGAGCCACTAACTGCTTTACCCACACAGTAACACTAAAGCTACTTCTACTCGCCAATAGATGGCGGGAAGAGTAATATTTTAAGTTGATTATCAATAAATTTGATTACTGAAAACACGAATAAAACAACATTTTCTGAAAATGATTCCTAGCTAGAACGATTTATCGCACCCGAAATCCCCTGTATACTAAATTTTATTTAATCGTTGGAGCCGCTTCCGAGATTCAGATTTAACACAGTAATCTTTAATGATCATCTAGATGGCGCGGCGCTATCGTAAAAAACTTTTTTTAAACTTTTCTTTAATTTTTAACTTTGTTCTGTTCTTAGTATTTGTTGTTATAGCGGCAACTGAAATACATCATCTGTGAAAATTTCAACCGTCTAACTATCACGGTTCATGAGATACAGCTTGTTGACAGACGGACAGACGGACAGACAGACAAACAGACAGACAGACGGACAGCGGAGTCTCTGTAATAGGGTTCCGTTGGTACCCTTTGGGTTCGGAACCCTAAAAATTAAAGGGCTTAAAACAAAAAACGTGTTTTTTTACGATACGATACGATACGAAATTAATTTACCTCGAGGCAGCTAGATGGCAGCACAGGAAAAATTAGCACGCGCAAGCGTTTCATTTGTTAAATTTGTGGGCCTCGGACTCGGTCGTTTGTTTATATAGTTTAGGTTTATTTCCATGAACGTAGGTAGTGATATATTTTCAATTTTAGTACTTACATAGCTTTAATTAGCTAGAATCAGTAGGAATTTAGTCGTACGTAGTTCGTACGACTGACGTCTGGAAGACCGAGTGTTCGTTTCGTATTACGAACACTCGGTCTTCCAGACTGACTCGTACTTGGCCAGTTTAATATTGTATGTATGTTACTCGATTACTCCGTCAATCGTGAACCGATTTTGATTTTTTTAATCGGTAGATTACATTTCCGAGGTAGTTCCATTGTAATTTCATTGAGATTTAATAAGTACCTATCTCCAGAGATATGACTAACGTCTCAAACTTGCTACTGAAATTGACTCGCGGGGCATGGAAGTCGGTCGTTTTAGTTTTTAAACTATCTTAATTATTACAAGCATTTATTTTGTTTCACTTGTCCCGATGTTTGTCATCAAATCTTGCAAATTAAATTTTATCCACTTCCCGGTCACCGATTGAGCTGAAATTTTGCATACATGTGATAATCGCGTGATAGTGCAATATTATGATAACATGGTGCTGATCTGATGATGGAGCTGGAAGGTGGCCAAAGGAACTCCTAAACTACAAGTTAAGTTGAAAAGTACAAGTATGTAACAGAACAAAAAAATCATTATAAATACAAGGAAGTACGTAGTCAAATTGGGGAGCACTCTAAAGACTTTTTAAAAACTAATTAAAATCAAAATTAAAATACGTGTTGCCGATCTAGAGGCTTTAATATTAATGAATTAAATCTAGTTACAATATCTCTTAGCTAAGCTTAAGTCTACTTACAGCATACATACATACATAGCATACAAGAAATGCATCAGCTTTTGCCGAGCAAGCTATCTCAGTCTAACACTGAAGGGTGAGGGGTAACCATAACTCCTCCATCCCTAAGAGCGAAATTATCGGAATTATCGATTTGAGAAGTTTTCCGATAATTTTGCACAATTTTCATGATATTTAAACGATAAAAATGCAATAAAGTTACAATTAAACATATGATGACAAGGCCTAAGGTAATATAAAATAAAACACTGATTTTAGAGTCTGTTTCCCTGTCAATAGCACTATTCAATATTTCACTATTCTGTAACGCGTATGACATATGCTTCACTTCATCCAGGTTGACCGCGTGCATGTTAAGTGCGCGTGCACTTGATAGACTCACGTTACGCAGTGACGGTAGGTTAATCATAGGAATTGGAGTTAAGTAGTTCGTCTCAATGTAGGTACGATGTGAACGCATCCAAATTCCATGGATTTCTAACTTGCAGGGCTCGTCGAGAGTTACGAGATAGGATCCGAATACAGGGTGCTTACTTATTTCGTTGTTACACTGTTGAGTTATAGTTGTCCTTAGTCTTGTATATAGTATCCAGTTTGCAGGATCGACCTTTTGCACCTTAACTTCTTCAATGTTAATCTGATGTTGCAAACAACAGGTAAGATTGTTGCTAAAATTCATAAGTTGCTGCTCACAAGTGACTCCAGGATTCATAGGTATCTCCTCATCAGTGCACAGGAACTGGTTTCTAGCGGCGAGAGAGCGACATGGTTTCGAGACCGGTAGGTATTTTATTCCTTTCGCCAAAAGGTAAGGGTACTTAGGAAATATGGATAGGGTTCTATTTTCGGTTTCATTGAATATAGGTAAGGAATATATTTTAAAATAATTATAGGTACTATTATCTGTAAGAGGAATTTCCATAATGAACGTGACTCGGTTTCTCTTAACATATGATTTTACACAAATATTTTGTTCTAATTTTACCAAATTTTCTTCAGTAGGTGAATACATTAGGTTTTCAGAATTAGATATGAGTTTCAAATGAGTTAATAGCTCAGTAGAGTTTATAATAGACATATGTAATATAGAGTTCTTACTTAATGCTAGAGCGGTTTCAATTTCGCTTAGCCTAATGTAAATGGTACGAAAACTGCTTATAAGAATGTTAAATAAACCTAAAATGTATGTGGCATATACCCAATTGTCCTCCTTTGCAGCTAAATCTATTAACATTACTTCAATTCTTTTTAAACGATCATTAAACATTGCTGAATTATTAGTCATAGTTTCTGTAATATTTATAAAACTACTAAACATTTTGGAGACCAATGTAAGTTTCTTAGATATAATTGTTTGATCATATTTTAACTCAGTAGTCAATTTATCATATTTTAAAGCGTCAGCATGATCGAGGTTGCCTGTGATAATTTTAATTATAGAGCCCAGTGGATTAACCAGACCTCTCCTAAAGCGTTGTTGCGGAAAGAGTTGCCTATATTTATCTGTAGTTAAGTCACGTATGAACTCTGTATGCATTCTTATATTTAGAAATTCCTTATGATATGGCTTTTTCCAATCGATTAATTCGCTTAGTTGGTTTAAACTATTAACTATGTAATTTAAATCCTTATAAATCGTTTCTAAGTTTATGACCTTGATTATTGTCCAATGATCGATTTGAACATATGCTTGACCTTCCTTTATTGGTAGTATGCCTGGGTTTCCCTCAAGAGCCTGAAGATGAAGGGCCTGCGCCGGCATCCCTATCATGAGCAGAATGCACCACCTGTGGAGGGCGTTTAATGTTTATAATGGGCGCTTTTGTATTTCTTTCACCTATCTTGATCGGAACTATATTCCTTTCAACCTGATCTACTACTTCTGCTTTAGTATACCTTGGCTTGTCTTTACTTTTTCTTTTATTGACTCCTTTTACAAACACGGTTTTTCCTATTGGAAATTCCATTTCCACTTCACCACCTCTCTTTTCTCTAGCCTTTTCTTTGTTAATTGCCATCTTTTCAGCTAAGTGTTTGTATAAACATTTAGTACGCTTTTCATGATCTTTGACTAACTGTTGCATGTACATCTTTTCAAAATCTATATTGTAAGGACTATTTGTATCCGTGTGTCCAAAAACTATTTCGAACGGGGTTAAGCCGGTAACGGAATGTATGGTATGATTATAAGCCATGACCGAGTATGTCATGACTGAGGCCGCGTCTGTACACCTTTTTTCGTATTTCGCCAATCTATAAATTTCGGTAATAGTCGAATGGAAACGCTCTATAAGTCCCATCGAGTTGGGGTTGTTGATGGTGCCTATATGTAGTTCAATTTTGTGTAAGCTTAAGAACTCCTTCATCAACTCGTTATTAAATTCCATTCCTGGGTCTGAGCTTATCTTTTTTGGAATTCCGTAAAACGAAAAGTATTTCATAAGTGCTCTTATTACTTCAGGTGTTGATTTATTGGATACTTCAACAGCCTGTCCTAACTTGCTAAATGAGTCGATGAGCGTCAAATAATATTTACCTTCTATTGAAAAGAGATCGATAAATATCTCTTGAAACGGAGCATCTTGCGTCTGAGTCAATTGAATAACCGGTTTGATGGGCTTTCGATCATATTTCATTTTACTGCAAGCTTCGCACGCGTTAATAATCGCTGTAACCGTTTCTTGCATTTTATCCCAACAGTAACTTCTACGAAGCCTAGTTAAAGTTTCTTTAATGCCGCGATGACAAGTCTTACCCTCATGATACTTTAATACTATGGCCTTTTGTTCATGCTCTTCCTTCACGAATACTACACGTTTAGTACACTCATACAGTTGTACCATATCTTTCTTGAACAGCTGAATAACGATGTTACTAAATTGTCTACGGTGTTCGTCCTCTTCGAAATAAATAAAATATTTAATCTTTGGTCTAATGTATTTTTTTAGGAATTCTTTGATAAGTTCAGGGTTGTTTGTAGGTAGAAATGCTTCTAAAATTTTATGTCTATCTCGAGAAATGTCCTTGACATTCAACTCATTTCTGAACCATGAAAATACTAGTATTTGATTTGGTTTAGTGTCGATAGCCTCTTGCAAAATTGGTATCCCCGTGGATTCCATATCTATAGCTGAGTGAATAGTTTCGGATCTACTGCTTCCTGAAGCGGAAGGTATTACAGGTTTTTCAAAATCAGATATTCGTTCTGTATTTGAGAACGTTGACGCATCAGAAATAGACTCGTTCCCTGCGGAATCCGTACTGCTATCCGAGATAGTCACGGTTGCTATCTTGTAAGTATCGTCTTCGTGTGCTATTGGTTTTTTTGTTGTGATCTGTCCTATAGTTTTAACTACATAATTTAAATGTTCCTGAAGTCTCTGTTCCCTATCGTCTACGTTAACCATCATCGAACTTCCTTCATCATCTGAATTTAAGGCGTTAATTTTTATTCTTGATAGAGCATCTGCGTTGGTGTTTTGCTTGCCATTTTTATAAATGATTTCGAAATCGAAATCCTGTAGGCGTAACCTCCAACGGGTAAGTTTACTGTTTGGATCTTTCAAGGAGTTAAGCCACGCTAAGGGGCGATGATCAGTATAAATGTAAAACTTTCGACCGTACAAATATGGTCTGAAATGTTTTGTTGCCCAGATGATTGCAAGTAATTCCCGTTCTATCGTGCTATAGCGTGTTTCGGTATCACTTAACGTACGGCTGGCGTACGCTATAGGTTTGTCGCTTCCTATTTGGCCTTGAGACAAGACGGCGCCTAAGGCTACATTTGAGGCGTCGGTAGTTAGCACGAATGGTTTTTCATAGATGGTTTTTCACAATACCCCGAGGTATTGTAACAATGGGGCGTTCGTCAAGAGTTCTTTGCATTTGTTGAAAGCGTCAATGTACTTTTGGTCAATAATAATTTTGTTTCTTTTCTTTAAACAAGATGTCAGTGGTTGCGTTATTCTGGCAAAGTCAGGTATGAATCGGCGATAATATCCTACTAGTCCAAGAAAGCTTTTGATGTCAGTTGTAGTTTTAGGTAATGGGAAATTCAGTACAGCATTAATTTTGTCATCGTTGGGTTTGAGTCCGTCTTTTGTAATAGTGTGACCTAGATAAAGTACTTCCTTTCTTAAAAACTCGGATTTATCAAGTTGAACTTTCAGATTAGTTTGTCGGAGTCGGTCAAAAATTAGTCTTAGTTTCTGCAGGTGTTCGTCTAGGCTGGATGAAAATATTATGACGTCATCCAGATACACCATGCAGTGCAGTCCTTGTAGTCCTCTTAGTACATTGTCCATAGTGCGTTGAAAAGTTGCGGGTGCGGTCTTAAGTCCAAATGGCATTCTGAGGAACTCAAAATGACCATTTTGTGTACTAAAAGCTGTCTTTTGTCTGTCCTGTTTTTCGACTTCAATTTGGTGATAGCCACTGGCTAAATCTATCGTGCTGAAGTATGTACTTTTACCTAACTTGTCGAATAAGTCGTTAATGTTCGGTAAGGGATATTTGTCATCTATCGTTATGTCATTAAGTCGCCTGTAGTCAATTACCATACGAAATTTCACTTCACCGGATGCATCTGTCTTTTTAGGCACTAAGTGCACGGGTGCATTCCATGGAGAGTGTGATTCCTGTATGACGCTGTCTTGTAATAGTTTATGCACTTGGTTATTTATTTCATCGGCTTGTACCGGTGCTTGTCTGTAAGGTTTGACAAAAATCGGGTCTTCATTTTTCGTTCGAATTCTATGTTTAACTTGGTTGGTAAAACTGAGAGGCAGTTGGTCACAGTGAAAAATGTCCTTGTACTCTTGGCACAGTCTGTATATTTTGTTGTGTTCCTCGTCATTAGTATGGTCTAGTCGGAGTTTATTTAAATTTTCCTCAAGTAACTTGTCGGTCTGTATGTCTGTCGTGTCTGTAGTAAAGTTTAAGTCACATTTAGTATTCAAATGTTTAGTTACCGCTATAGGTTGTGTTATGGTCAACGCTAGGCGTTTTTCTGAAGTATTCTGTATAACAGTTGAGGCGTATCCATTTATACAGTTTACTAACGCGCTTGGCGTGCGGATGCCAGGTCCAAACTCTATAAAATCAATTATAGCTTCTCCCGAATATTGGTCGGTAGGTAACTTCACGCGCTGTTCACAGCGTGGGTTTAACTCAATAACATAATCCAGATTGTTATTAACAATTGGAATGCAAGTGGTTTTTGTTTTTAACACCAGGTTCTTAAGGTCTATAATTGCATCCAACTGTTGTAAGAGGTCATTACCTATAAGTCCGTCATAACGAGAATCAACATCATACAAGTAAAACTTGTGGTACTCACTACTTTTGAATGTTGGTAGAAGTGGTATCACAATGACCTCGTTGTGTCTACTAGATGCGTGCGTACTGACAACTTCGAATGGTTCTTGCTGAATATTTTCTTTAAATATTTGGTAAGCCTTTTGAGGGCTCAAGAACGACCTTGTACTACCAGTATCTATCATCATTTTTGAGTTGATTTCGGGTATATAGATATAGGGTAATTTGAGATTAGGGTCACAATTTAACTCTATAATTTCTTGTTTTTGGTCGAGGCACGCATAGGAAAATTTTCAACTGCTTGACCTTGAGAAGAATCTGTTTGAGTTGGCATATACGTCATGTCTTCATTTTGTCCGTCATAAGCTGAAGCTGAAGGCATCGAGTTAGAGTCATCATAACTACCTAAGTCATAACCGTAAGCGTCGTTGTCGTATGCGTCATATTCGTAGTCGTCACAAGTATCCTGATCCTGATAACACTGTACTACGTCACCGTTATCATTCAAGGTTAGCTCGTTAAGTCTAAAACCTTGAGGTCTAGGCGGGGCTGTTCTCATCGTTACATCTGTCGATTGAAAGTTTGGTTTGTTAACCTGAGGAGGCCTGTAACCAAATTGCTGTGTTCCAAAATTTGGTTTATAACCGAATTGTTGCGGGTTGTTTCCGAATTGGGGGCGGTAGCCCTGTTGTGGCTGATAACCTAATTGCGGGCGGTAACCGAACTGTGGCGGTTGATAGCCTAGCTGAGGACGGTACCCGAAATTTTGTGATTGACCTTGAGCCAATTGGGGCATCCTATATGGTCTTGGTTGAACACCAAAATTAAATTTGGGTGCCGCATTGTTATTAGCAAACGGAACCCCAAATCTAAACCCAGTGGGTTGCTGACTCGGCTGTGGATTACCACCAAACTTAAAACCTTGACCCTGAATTGCCGGTAATAAGGGTCGTTGCACACTACCACTACCAAAGATACGATTCCGCATGTTATACTGATCGTGGAAGTTTACTTCCTCCAGTACTGTACTAAGTGCATTCTCCAAGGTCGAAGTGGATTTAAGTCTCACTATCCTAACCATATTTTCAGGCAAATTGTATAAGAACACATTCAAGGACATGTTATTATATATTGCAATTTTAGCTCGTTTTAAATCCACATCATTTAATAGATTAACTTTTGAAATTAATAATGATCGAACAGATTGAATTCTGTTACAAAAATCTAAGTAACTTTCCCCGGATTTTATTTTTAATGATTCTAATTCAATACTAATACACTGTTCACTACGCGGATCTCCAAAGTGCTGTTCGAGCAGTTCTTTTAACTCGGACCAAGACGCAACATCATCACGCTCCGATAATAGCGCAGATGCGTTATCCGTGAGGCGACTAGTTATCGCATGATACACATATAAATTTTGAGCCTCATTGCCTCTATACCTGGTAATTACATACTCACTTTTTCGCAAAAATAGATTTAATAGTCTCTTATCTCCTCCAAATAAGGGGATCAGACGTAACATTTCATTCGGAATAGCTACGATTTCTTCTGCCATTTTTAGGTAGAGTAATTAGCAAGTCAGAGATTACACACAAGTAAATTCACACACAATAAAATATAGCGTAAAACACACACAAATATAATATAGACACAGCTTATAAAGTCAATAAACAATAATTAATTAATATACACAATTTTTGTAAAAGTTGTAGAAATTTAATAGAAATATTGTCTATTTAATACATTTATTTTATTCCTAACAAAAGTTTTATTCACCAGATTAGTAATTAAGATCTATATAGAGACCAAATTTTATGATTATACACTATTCTATAATTATTACAGATTAATAATTTTCTGTATTCTCTACATTACACTACTCTATGTTATATGTATCAGCTTACACTGATAAGAAGGCACGGTAGAGTTTAATACCGAGAAACCAGTCACGTTATAATGAGCGAAGATCTATCTCAATAATAACACAATATGAAAATGAAAAATATGGGAAGGAAAATTAGGATGGCGAAAATTTCACTCACCAACCGGTCGCTCCCATACTCAGCTCTCTTAGAGTCCCTTTGACGAATTTGTTTTGGTTCGAGGATTTGCCTTGCAGCTATTCGCGCCGTAATCACGGAAAAGGTAAATTTGGATACCTAAAATCACGAAAAGACGGCACAGCCTTTAATAGCAAATCCTACCGGCTGCGCCAGTCAAATTGGGGAGCACTCTAAAGACTTTTTAAAAACTAATTAAAATCAAAATTTAAATACGTGTTGCCGATCTAGAGGCTTTAATATTAATGAATTAAATCTAGTTACAATATCTCTTAGCTAAGCTTAAGTCTACTTACATCTCTTGGAATACTTGCTCAGCATTACAAGAAATGCATCAGCTTTTGCTGAGCAAGCTATCTCAGTCTAACACTGAAGGGTGAGGGGTAACCATAACTACGTACATATTTATTTAGTAAACATTATGAATGTCCTTGACTGTATTTGAGTGATTAATTATAGAAATAAATATTTGTTCTGGTAACCAATACTGGACTTACGAAATTGAGTACCTAATATTTGATTAAATATTAGACATAAATCAGAATATAGAATAAAAAAATCTAAAAAAAAAACAATCAAAATCGGTTGAGCACCAGGATGCCACAGACAGACATATACATACACAGATACGTCAAACTTATAACCCCACTTTTTGGCGAGGGTTAGAAATTCTTTCAAACAAATTCAACGTCATTGAATGTTTACATTGTAGAATTATTATCACGCTACTGCTCTTGTTATGAACTTCTATAAACTTTTATCAATGAGCCCTTATCACGACTTGAAGAATGCAAGCACATGTTAAGCAATATTGACGCGCGCGCAATGTTCTTAAAATAATGATGTAAATAGGCTCCAACTACGGTAACTATTGTCGAATCAGAGTGAGTTTGTATCGAGAAAAGATCAGCAATTAACAACAATAATAAATGCGAAAGTGAGTTTGTATATTTGCTTGTCACCTCTTCACGGTCAAGCGGCTGGACCGATTTTGTTGAAATTTTGCACAGGGACAGGGACAGCCAAAATGGTAGAATAGGATAATAATACAATGTATTTTGACTTGAATGCGTGTTTCCAATAATCAATAACTATGTCCTTCGTACCAGCACGCAAAATCCTCCTTTATTGAAGTCTGTTGAAAACTAAATCAATATTTGGGAGTTACGATGCCACAGACAAACAGACACGCGTTGAAATTGAATTATGATCATTGATAAATTATTGTTTTTAACCGACTTCACAAAAAAGGAGGAGGTTCTCAATTCGTCCGCATGTTTTTTTTTGTGTGTGTTACGCGATTACTCCGTCAATTCTAAACCGATTGGAATGATTCTTTTTGTTATCGGTAGGGTACGTTTCCGAGGTAGTTCCATTGTAATTTCATCGAGATCTGATAAGTATCTCCAGAGATATGACGATAAACGTCTCAAACTTGCTACTGAAATTGACTCGCGGGGTATTGAAGTCGGTTGTTTTAGTTTTTAAACTATCTTAATTATTACAAGCATTTAATTAGTTTCACTTGTCCCGATGTTTGTCATCAAATCTTGTAAATTAAATTTTATCCACTTCCTGGTTACCGATTGAGCTGACGTTTTGCATACATGTGAAAATCGCGTGACAATGCAATATTATGATGACATGGTGCTGATCTAATGATGGAGCTGGAAGGTGGCCAAAGGAACTCCTAAACTCCACATGTGTTTGGGCTCGATGGATTTGTTTGGATGTAGGTAAGACCAGTAGTAGGCCCCACTTATCATAATTTATCAATGTTGACGAAATTTCTGATAACACTCTTGGATCGGCTTCCTGGTGAAATTAGGTTCTTCGAGATAAGCCGACACCACCTTGATATTGCTTACATCAAAACATGTTCGGATTACAATATTTCAAAGTTTTTAGAGGAGCTAATATTAGGGAAATTCTAAAACCCTTGAAATGTCATTTATAATAATTAAGATAGCTTAAAAACTAAAACAACCGACTTCAATGCCTCACGAGTCAATTTCAGTAGCAAGTTTGAGATGTATATCGTCATATCTCTGGAGATACTTATCAGATTTGGATAACATTACATTGGGACAACCTGGGAAACGTACCCTTCCGATTAAAAAAAACTCATTCAAATCGGTTCTCAATTGACGGAGTAATTGCGTAACATACACACACAAAAAAAAACTGGCCAAGTGCAAGTCGGACTCGTACTCGTAGGGTTCAGTAACACAGTAAAGTATTCTATTACTATGATTTTTCGCAACTAAAAAATTAACTTTGTTTTTTTATAGTGTTTGTATGAAAAGTTATCTCTGCGGTCGCTATATCTCAAAAACTGCTGACTGTATCTCGTTCAAACCAATTTTCGTTGTTAGTTTTTATTGAGATCTACAGCATATATTTTTTTTAGATTTTTCACTCACATACTTTAAAAGTAAGAGGGGGGGGGGGGGGGGGAACACATCTTACCACTTTAGACGCGCCTATCTTTCAAATGAATGACTTTGAGAAAAAAAATATTTAAGGAACATTTTTAAAGACCTATCCATAAACACCCCACACGTATAGGTTGGAAGAATTTTTTTTTTGTTTCAGTTCCATGTATAGGATGCCCCCCTTAAACTTTTATATTATTTATTTTTGTATAAAAATCGGAAAGCACACAGAATACATCTATCTACCAAGTTTAAATTCTGTTGTCCTAACAGTTTGGAATAAAATGGCCGTGACATACTGACGGACAGACAGACAGACATACAGACATGATGAATCTATAAGGGTTCCGTTTTTTGCCATTCGGCTACGGAACCCTAAAAAAGAAACATACAGACAAATTGAGAACCTCCTTCTTTTTGGAAGTCGGTTGTAAAGAACAGAATAGAATGATTCTTTATCTTACACCAAATAAACCATACAGAAAATATTTCATAACAAAACAAGGTTAATACTATGGGCGGTCTTATCGCTTGGAGCGATCTCTACCAGACCACTCTTGGATGGACAGGATTTAACATATGTTACATATATGTTGATATGCTAATTTGACTAGTGGTCTGTGTGTGGACTCCTTATTTGTGAAGTCGGTTAAAAATATGCGAAATGAGAACCTACTCTAGTTTGGAAATCTGTTGAAAATTGATTGGTTCTTAGTTATCTGTGTTACTATTATCAATTTCTACCTACGTGTCTATTAAAGTATGTAGCACGTACTTACCTAAAGAATTTGCTGGCAGAGAAATGTAATACATACACAAGACAAGAAAGTATATCTATGTAAGATATGCGTTTATCAGTCAAATGATAACGATATCACACGTTACACAAGATGAGATGTGCTTTTGTTCACGTAGCCACAGATTATGTAACACTTTGTATATATTTTTTTTTAATACTTTATAGGCTAGCGTTTGACCACTATCTCACCTGTTAGTAAGTGATGATGCGGTCGAAGATGGTAAGCACGCTAGGCCTAGAATGGGAACTGGCTCTCAAGGATAGCTGCCGGAACACATTATATGTTATATATATTAACTTGAAGGCGGCTGGCCAGGCGGACACTTGATAGTGTCCTACCACCATGCGGGGGTTGTTGGTTTCTTAACGATGTTTTCCTTCACCGGAGGGCCACTGTGAGAAGCGCACATAAATTTTTCGATTGAAAAATCAATTGGTGCACGGTGGTTTGAACTCGGTACCACGGCATCATAGCCGACCGTTCTCCCGATTACGTCACCGGGCCCTCAAAATATTCTTATATTGTATTGATAAAATATATTTTTACAGATGGTCTAGACGGACGCCCGACGAACAACGCACTGAGGCTGGTTACAACTACACCTCGCCGTGAACTGTACATACACAGTTACACACACTCACACATATAACAAAACTACGCCTTACCTTGTCAGGCGCGCTGAGTGTCACAATTTTTTAAGAAAAAATGCCGAATTGTGTTGTGAAAGGGCGTAAAAACCAATCTTCGAGTAATAATAATTAAGATAGTTTAAAAACTAAAACAACCGACTGCCATGCCCCGCAAGTTAATTTCATTAGGAAGTTTGAGACGTTTATCGTCATATATCTGGAGATACTAATCAGATCTAGATGATATTACAATGGGTGGTCCTTTTGTAATTTTATCGAGATCTGATCGGAAACGAACCCTACCGATTAAAAAAGAATCATTCAAATCTCTTCACAATTGACGGAGAAATCGCGTAACATACACACAAAAAAAAACATACAGACGAATTGAGAACCTCCTTCTTTTTGGGAAGTCGGTTGAAAAGCAGGATGGAATGAAATCACATTTTCATCACATCATCACAAAGTGTTTACTGCACGGCAACACTCACTAAACTGGCCTCAGAACGTTGTTCGGCGGTGGGGGTCTTGACTTTTTATTTGTTCTGAGTTTTAGGGTACCAACGGAATCCTATTGCTATTACTGAGACTTCACTGTCCGTCCGTCCGTCCGTTCTTATAATATCTGTAATGAATTTCTTTTACATTTAGAAGTTTTCGTAAATGGCTCGAAACACCCATCGAACATTTACATTTGATGGCCCTGCTAGCGTAATGGTTACATGGCTTAACTTCTAAACGAGAGGTCACCGGTTCATATCCTAGCACGGGTGTACGTCTACAGGTGGTAGGAGCTTTATATCGATGTTCCGCCTGACATGCTACCAAAATTTAAGAAGAAAATCTTATACCATAACCTTACGGTGTTTCGGCACCACACAAAGCCCTTGAGAGTTAGACAATTTTAGACCTAGCATATTCACAACCTTCGACCACATCATCGCTTACCACTAGGCGAGATAGTGGTCAAAAACGAGTTAATCAGATATTACAAAAAATATATACGGGCGAATTCAGAAACCTCCTCCTTATTTTGAAGTCTGTTAAAAATAGTATCAATTACCTACTGTCTCCTCCTATACCACCTTTATACGGTGGTATATGGTAAGGTGGTATATTCTAATATGGTATATACCATACTGACATTTAAGCCAATTATTTTCTATGTTACTTATGAACTTTCAAAGCTGCTTATTTCACATTTTCACAACCGATTAGAATCGTAATGAACTTTATATATTAAAGTTTGATTTTATAGCTAAATAAAAGTTTATTTAATTTATATTTTATGACGACTTAACTTTGATAAAGCTATTAAAATAGACAACCATTTCATCGTGTAGAACAAGTTCAATTTATAACTTTAATAATAAAGAACTTAAGTTGAATCATAACGTAGGTAATATAATAAATAACTTAAGTAAGCACAAGAGAAAGTGAAAAAGAGTAAGTACCTATTAACTCTAGAATGTTAAAGGTAAGTACTAAGAAATGGGAAAATTATGTTGTGGTAGGACTTTTGCTAATTCGCCTGGGGTGGTACCACTTTGCCAATGAAATGAATGCCAAGGAATGTTTTTCGGTTGGAATGGCAAACTCTCCAGTGAAATTTCAAGGCATGTGAGACTTAACATTTTTACGTCTCGAGGTAACAGGCGCAGTGCGGTGACATGCAGCTTTTTGGTTATCCAGAATGTTGCATGCCGCTGTATCTGTAATAGGTAGACGTCATCGCTTACCATCAGGCGAGCATCGTGCTTGTCCTGTTACCTTATATCATAATAAGATCGTTTAAAAACTTCAAATGCCGCGCTATTAATTTTTAGTACTAAGTTTGAGGTTTTTCTCTCCATATCTCTGGAGATACTTATCAGATCTCGATGAAATTACTATGGTACCACCTTTGAGATATCTCCTTTTCAACAAAAAAAGAAATATCTCAAAATCGGTTCATAAACGACGAAGTTATCCGCGAACACCCATAATATATATATATATATATATATATTACAGCTTCAGTTGAAGGTTCCGAATTTTTTTGTTTTTAAATATATACGGTCAAATCGAGAAAGTTCCTCCTTTTTCTGAAGTCGGTTAAAAACAAAAAAAAATTTCAGAACCTCCAACTGAAACTCGCATTGTCACTCAAAACTTAGTTGGAGAGGTTAACAAGACTACTAGTACTGTGCAACCCATATTACTAGTAAGCTCTTTAAAGAAAAAAAACTTTGCTATGTAAAATAGTGAGACAGAGTGGACTCCTATTTAAGTCTCTGTCTCTACCAAAAAGGACAGCCCGTTGCTTGGTTTAAACACAGCCTTAGACTTGCTTCAAGACTGCGAGAAGGCCTATTGACCTTGGCCTATAAAGCTTTACCATAAACAATTAATCCATAATCAGTAGGTAAAACTCATACATTACGATTACATTAAGGAGGCAGGACAATGAAACAATGGGGGTTTCATTGAATATGAATGAGCGATGAATGAAAAAATATGAATGAAATTGTATGATTGTGATTGGACAGTTACATCAATGGGGTTATTTAAGAGGCCTCTATGCGTTAAATAAAGATACATACTTGAAGCATCATCATCAGTAATCAGCAGGTATCAGTCCACTGCTGGACGTAGGCCTCTCCGAAATACGCCACTGAGCCCGATCTTTGGCTCTTCTTTTACATGATGCATGCCTCGAGTCAATAAACATTTTTATTCAAAACTGACTTCGAACGCCGCGCTTGTCATTTTCAGTACCATGTTTGAGGTGTTTATCTCCATATCTCTGGAGATACTTATCAGATCTCGATAAAATTACAATAGGACCAAACGGAAAGTACGCACTCTCAAACAAAAAAAAAAAATTTCCTAAATAAATTGCAATATACATGCAATAAACTAAATTAACATTTCCTCTTTTCTGATTTGATATGGAATCCTCAAAAGATCCGATATTGTAGTTACCTACGAATACTACTTTAAATCAATCACATAAATTCGAAAATCTTTTTTTAACTCAACCACTAAAACAACAAACAAATTGTTTATCAGACACACCTTTGTATAGATTTATTGTCATTAACTTAAGCTTAACTTAACCAAGTTAGAGGTTAAGTAATCGAATAACAACCGGTGTTGAGAATGTGGCTAAACCCGTTTAAGTATTGCAGAACTATTGGTTAAACTTAACTTTAAGCTTCACAATGTATCGAAACGAATACAAAAGTAGGTAATGGTGGTCAAGAACGAGTCGGACTCGCGGGGACAAATTTTGCGCGTCAATTTTTAGAATAGACAGTTATTAGAATTTCACATGTTTCTGTAATATTATTGGACCCTTTAATTGCAGAATATTACTATTTAACGATTTAACAAAATATACAAAACTAGCTGCATTATATTCTATTACAAAATATTAAAACTATATTAGGGTAAAAGAACCAATTATTAGAACCTAAGTTGTTATATTTAAAACTCAGGAGTTACTTTATTGATGCGCAGAAATTCATTTTACGTGTATGTATGAAATGTATGTCGTATTAATGATTGTAATTAATTTTATGTAAAGATTTTATGTAAAGCTAAAGAGATTTCACTATACAGATTGTGCACTATCGGCCCGAAAGAAACCGACAATTGCACGGAGTTTGTCCCTTTTTATTGTAGGGACCACATATACAGACAAGGACACCACTATCTTCTAAGTTCCTTTCGTTTGGGCTGTTTTGATATACATAGCAATTACAACCTTGTGTTCTGAGCATATAAGAGTAGAATTGTCAAAAATGTACTGTGCACGATCGTTTATATAGTTTATAGTACATCCATAATCAAAGCATAAACCATAGATTTAATTAAAGATAGAAGCCCTAGCTAGACATCAGACATAATCACTAGTTATTATCGATATTAAAGAATGTTCTGTGCGTGTTTTTGGGACATTAGTACCCACCTGTTGGAGATTTACATAGAGGTAAGTCGAAGGTAGTGACAGAAAGTGGATGTGGTATTTACACTAAAATACACGAAAATTATAATTTTATGTTAATTGGCAAAAATCCCTTTTCAGAGTTCCATACCCAAAAGGATATCAACGGAACCTACATTCGATAAATCCATTCTAGATTGCCGTCTGTCTGTCCGTCCGTCCGTCTGTCTGTTTGTCAAAGGGCTAAACCGCAATAGGTAGATAGTTGACTATGGCCACTATAACAGCAAATACTAAAAACAGAATAAAATTAAAAATTAGAGGGGCTCTTTTAGACGCTTTTAACTGTATTAAATAACATATAAACCGTAATAGAAATAGATACTTGAAATTTTACAATATATGTATATCAGTGGCCGCTATGACAAAAATACTAAAAACCAAATAAAGTATAAAATTAAAGTGGGTCCCCAGACAAGAAACGTGTTTTTCGGCAAATTTAGTTCAATCTTCTTATTTATTGTATCGTGGTTCGGTAGTACGGAATTAGGATTCCGTACCGTAGGTAGTTAGGGATTACGTGGTTAAAGTAAAGGTCAATGCACTCCAACGGATAACTTTTATCAAGTTGTCTGAGTAACCCACTCTTCAATAGTTATCATAAGATTAGATCAGAATTGCATCAGCAAAAACTTGACAACTTAAAGGTTATTGAACTCTACAGTCAATAATTTGCAAGTTGCTTTGACCGACATATAGTTACTTTAATAGTGTAATGTTCCCAATTTTTGTGTTTAAAAAAAATATAGGCTAGTGTTTGACCACTCTCGCCTGGTGGTAAGTGATGATGTGGTCGACGATGGTGAACACGGTAGGCCTAGAATACTCTGATTCTCAAGCGCTATGTGCTGCCGGAACACCGTAAGATATGGCGACAGATTTTCTCCTTGTTGGTGGTAAGCTACTTTTTGGTGATAAGTCATGCGTAACATCGATAATAATGTGATCCTACCACCACCAATCGATAAGCTGGTATATTCTTGGATTTATACAGTTCGTTAAAGCATGATAATATTATAAACTAAAGAGAGGAAGAAGGAAGAATAGAAGATAAGAAGAGAAACAAGAAAATCAAAATACCGTATCCATTTCTTCATAAATTGCTCAGCAACAAATGCATTACATCCAGTAATTAATTGCCAGGTCATCGACCCCAGTTTCGGTGGGGTGTGACCATGGAATTGCAAATGGACTTCAGTTCTGAGAAACAGTGAGTTGACGGTAAAATATGGACGCATTAAGCAAATAAGTGCTAATTTTTGAGGGTAGGCAGCAAAATAGTCTTATTGAGATTTTATCGAATTTTGACTGTTATCTCCTTTTGGTAAGGTTGATTTGAGTTTGAATCGGATACTTGACTTGAAATCAGATATACAGCCTACTTTAACTGTGATCGATTATAATTGGAATACTAATTCGATGCGATAGATTTACTCTATTACTGTTCTGCGAAGACAAGAAGAATAAATTGGAGTTTTGGCGGGAACGTGGAAAAGTATGTGTGATATCATTGTATTTTTTCCTAAAACTTGTGTTCTTCCGCGTGTTAATGTGTAATAAATGTGGAATATTAACCATTAAGTGCCGGTGATTGTGTGCGAGTGTAGGGAAACTGCACAATGTTGTAAAACATGCTATTTGCGTTCTCACCAAAATTCCACTGAAAATCTTCAGTAAACACCACATCTGTACTGAAGGTATGACTTAGACTAGACTTTTACCTTGAAAACTGACCTGAAATGTGACTTTGACCCATCTCTATGACTAAAATTAATAAAAACCTGAAGAATTTCAATACTTGACACTGGCTAAATACACTAATCGTGTGGAGCCATAATAAAACTAAAAAAAAAAAAGAATAAATTGCACTAGACTTTGACTTCAACTTGACCTGAAATGTGACTTTGACCCACCTTTATGACATGAATTCTCAAAAACTTGAACTTGACCCTGGTTTAATACACTAATCATGTGGAGCCATAATGAAACTAAAAAAAAAGTTTTACTTCTGATTTGACCATAGACGTAATATAATAAAACAGGCCAAGTGCGAGTCAGACTTTGTCCCGCACACGGAGGGTTCCGAACGCCATCTATCGAATTTCTAACGAACTTCTAACACCAACTAAATAAACGTTAACACAAAGGTAGAATAGTATTATATAGTAGTAATAGTAATAGTAATTGTAGTAATTAATATTATTAAATATCTGGTTGACCGAGCTTTGCTCGGTATTTTTTGCCACGTAAACAGACAAATATGACTCTTCCCGACATCTATTGACGAATAATAATACTATTTTTTTTAATTGAGAGCAACTAACTGCTTTACGGATACAGTACTTCTACTCGCTAATAGATGTCGGGAAGAGTCATATTTTAAGTTGATTATCAATAAAGTTGATTATTGAAAACACGAATAAAACAACATTTTCTGGAAATTACTCCTAGCTAGATCGATTTATCGCCCCCGAAATCACCTGTAGGTATACTAAATTTTATTTAATCGTTGGAGCCGCTTCCGAGATTCAGATTAAGGTAAAGACGATAGCGCCATCTTAGCAACAAGATAGGTGGGCTGCTCTATCGTAAAAACTTTTTTTTAAACTTTTCTTTAATTTTTAACTTTGTTCTGTTCTTAGTATTTCTTGTTATAGCGGCAACAGAAATACATCTGTGAAAATTTCAACCGTCTAACTATCACGGTTCATGAGATACAGCCTGGTGACAGACGGACAGACAGACAGACCGACAGACAGACAGACAGACAGACAGACAGACAGACAGCGGAGTCTCAGTAATAGGGTTCCGTTGGTACCCTTTGGGTTCGGAACCCTAAAAAGTATAATGCAGATGTTTTGACAAATTCAATTTAATCCGTATACTCTAAAGATAAGGTTGTAATTGCTTTGTAGAACAAAACGGCCTAAACGAAAGACACCCGGGTGGGAGTGTGTCCTTGTCTAACAACCTGCGACTGTTATATATGTTCCATACTATATGTATAGTATATATATAAGTAGTCCATACAAAAGAAAGGGACAAACTCCATTCTAGGTCGGTCTCATCAGGGCCGTTTTGCGCAGTCAATTTATATTACGTCTATGGGTTTGACACGGTTTGTGTATTATTCTAATTTATTTCTAATGTCAAGTAATGCAATGCTAATGATGAAAGAACCACAAGGTTTATTTTAATTTTAAACGACGTAAATACAACATTTCTATATAAATAAAAATTAACCGTTAATATGTTGCTAAGCGCAAAAAACTTGAGAACGGCTGGACTTATTTGTCTAATACTTTTTTATTGTGTTCGTAATTTTCAGGACAAGTATTGTATGAAAGAAAATATTAAAACTTTTTAACGCGGGCGAAGCCGTTGGGCACAGATAGTGAAAAATATGTATTAACTAATCCCAATTTTTCGAGAATGATTTTTTGAGATGAATAAAGCATGTATGGTGGTAGAGCATTGACTAATAACTAGTAACGTCTGCTTCCTAGCCGCAGAATAAATGATAGCACAAGTAGCCCGGCTGTCACTCTCAACTTCTCAAGTTGTAAAATCTGGCGTCAAACACTATTATGTTCCCACAGCTGTCCTTGAGAACCCAGAACATTAGCGTTAGCATTCTATGTCTAGCGTGCTACCATCTTCGACCACATCGCCACTTACTAAACCGACGAGATAGTGGTTAAACGCTTGTAATACTTATACTAAAAAAATAGTTTACATTATCTAGGCCAACGTATTATTCTAGATTAACTCTTAACGGTCGAAGTCTATGTATTTAAAACACAGAGTACTTCCTCTATAGGCAATTTGTAAATCAAAATAGAACAGGCATTTAAAAGAACGTAACGGTTAATTTGATTCATTCTTGAAGAATCGCTTGGAGCGCATCAAAACCCACAATTTGACAGCTTTGACGGGTGTCATGCTGACAGCTCCCAGTCTGACAGTTTTGACAGGTATTGTTAGTGAGAACGGTAATCGTATTGCCGTTAGATTTTGATTGTACAAGATGTTAAATCTTGTTTTAGTTCTACGAGTGCCTGAGGATAAAACAATAATTATGGTAGATACGTGATAGAGTATTTTGGATAAGTGATTTTCTGTGGTTTATTGAGTTGCTTTTGACACCCGGCAAGCCGGAGTTATGAAGCAACTTTATTAAAGCTTTTGAACTGAAGCTTCTTTAGACGCACTTGGTTAAATTTAACGGATGTGACGTAGCGTCACGGTCCAAATCAACGGAAGTGACGTAAGCTTCATGTTATATATTATATTAATAAACGCCGTCTATTGTAGAACGGCGTAACTACGAAGACGTATTCGCTATCATTCAGGCATTTGTCCCGCTAAGTTCAATAGATGTACACAAAAAATTGTGAAGTTGAGAAATAAATTAAATAAACTTAAAAGTTACACTTGTAACGCTTAGCTACGCATCCTGTTTTTACAAGCTTTATCTCTACTTCACGGCGAATTTATTTGTCCGTCACAAATCTTGCGATTGATTTTAGAGCGACTTTCAGGGCTTCGATTGAGCTGAAATTTTGCATAAATGTGTAAATCGCGTGACAATGCAATATTATGATGACATGGTGCTGATCTGATGATGGAGCTGGGAGGTAGCCAAATTAACTCCTAAACTACACATGTTATACCCGTAGTGTTTGGGCTCGTTGGATTTGTCTTCACTTACTTTGGTCCTAGGTTATGTAAAAGCTTGAGTTTAAAAAGGTTTTTAAAAATATTACTTGTTTTACTATTTATTATCTCAGGCAATTTGCAAACTATGTTTATATAGTCTATCAAGTCCCGTCGGTACGATGAAATTTTGGATTGTGTTTAACAATTTACAAAAATATAAAGTGTGAAACACTTCAAAGAAACATAATATATGTTTATATAGTTTTTTACAGGATTGCCCTGACACCGAAAGTATTATCAAAATACATATCATATACATATCATATTACTGTGTTGGGTGTTGTGTGTACGGGTGTTTGTCCATAGGTGGAAGAAGCCTTTTATATCGATGTTCCAGCTTGCTACCTAAAAGTGGCTTGCCACCACCAAGGAGAAAATCTGCCGTCATAACCTTAGCTACAAAACTCAGAACAAAATTAATAAAAAAAAATCTCGCACCCTCACTGTTTGCCCAAGCCTCTCTGTTGCAGTTGATAACGCAACTTTTTGTTGACTTTCTCACGGTAACCACGAATCAGTGAGCTAGTTTACAATTTTTTTGGCTTCGCGCGATGTTTGCATACATCCAGTGTTCATTTATTAGCAGCCAGTGTTTAGCGCACTTTCATTAATAAAATGGTTTTTGATTGCGCGTCGATATTGTTCCAATTTCAAACCTTGTTTAATCTTGCAACTTAACAAAAAAGAAATACACTCGAATATAGAATTCGCTACTTTTTTAAAGTTGATTGGATCAAAACCAATCAATATCAATATCTCAGAATAAAGAATCAACCAGATGGCGTCAACTCGCCTAAAATTGAAACCACAAGAGGTAACATTTTAATTTCCATACAAATCCGCGTTTAGTTTAACGTAATCAAGTGAGCACAAGGTTTTTGGACACAGAGTGGCCAATTTTTAACCGACTTCCAAAAAGGAGGAGGTTCTATGTTCGTCTGTATGTTTATTTGTTTTGTGTATGTTAATCGATATTTTCGCAAATTATGAACCGATTTAAAAAAATATTTTTTAGTTCGAAATAGTACCGAGGAGGTTGGTCCCATTGTAATTTCATCAAAATCTGATAAGTATCTCCAGAGATATGACGATAAACGTCTTAAACTTGCTACTGAAACTGACTCGCGCGGCATATGGTAGTCGGTTGTTTAAGTTTTTAAACTATCTTAATTATACTATATTGAGTTAGACAATTTTTGTTTGGTTCTTCTCGCTTCTCTGTAACAGTATGACTCCACCTTCCTAACAATAATGTAGCTAGCTCGAGTGGCCTAGCTCCGCTATTCTAAGACCTGACTCATCTAGTTTTGACTTCCTGCCATCTAGCTTTCGTCTATTTTTATTACTTAAATATTGTTCTTCTCACATTATTAGAAAGTCAGAGAGAGATAATATGTTTTTTTTTAAGTGCAAAAGTATCTTTTAGATACCCTGCATGGTGGTAGGGCTTTATTTAGTGTCCCCCTGGCTAGCTACCACCAGGGTAATATATATTATACTGTCGCCAATGTGTTCAGGCTGCTGTCTTTGAGAGCTAGTTTCCATTCTAGGCCTAAGTAGCGTGTTACCATTATCGACCACGTCATCACTAACCAACACGTGAGATAGTGGTCAAACGCTAACAATATTGCGTACCATAAAAAAAATGATCAAATTATACACTGTTTGTCTAGGTCTCTGTCGGTGGAACGGTTTTAAAATTTTCCAAAAAATACTTACTTTTAAGACAATAAAATTGATAATTTGCGATCAGTTATAAATAGGAATTGATGAATTGAGAACCTCCTCATTATGGGAAGTCGGTTGAAAAGTAAAAAATAAAAAATAAATAAAAATGTATTCATGAAATAGGCATTAGTTACAACATGGGTATTGGAAAACCCTGGTACTTAAACTAGGTTCTAAGACCCGTAACATAGGATACCAGTTCTCTTCAGTCATATGAACCAGAGCTTGTTCCTAGTGATGTACAATAAATAATTACCTTAATTTAATCACTACACACACACATATTCACACTATTATTAATTTATATTTATTGACATTTTTAATACTATTCTTAATTTAAATTTATTAAAATTTATTTTCAATTTTTTAGTTCGGTTTTCTATAAAAAGCGTGTTTTTTAGTTTTTTTAAACTATTATTTATTTGTATCTCGATATTCCCACAGAAACTATGTCTACGCGGGTAAAACCGCGGGTCACCGCTAGTGATTCCTGTAAATAGATAAAATTCTTACCTGAACATTGCGAGACAGCCAGCACCAACACCACGAAGAAAATTGCCAGGTTCCTCAATTCCATAGTGTTGCTATATTTTACACTAAAATAGAAAACACTACACTGGTATACTTTAGGCACAACAAATCACTATCACAAGGCACTATTCCTGATAGGCACGTAGGTATCTGCAAAAAAAAAATAAGAAAAGTTAGAAAAAAAGTTAGAAAACAAAAACTTTTTTATTTTTGATGATTGAAAACTCGAACGCGGCCGTAAAATCGTTTTTCTTTTATGTTTCACTGTGCATTTTGCTGTTTTTGTTTGTTTTAGCTGCAAAAACTTGAATAGCTGTGGAGCATTAGCTGTAAAACATATTTGAATTGTGTAGAAATAGTTAAATAGAAAAGAATAGAAAAAAATAGTTATTGTACATTGAAAAAAAAACCAAACAGAAATTAAGCTACTATGTTACTAAGGTAAAACAATTGGCAGTTTATCGTTTTGAGAGATCTCTTCCAAAAAACCTTAAGTGAAGGCATCTGAGTGTGTTTAGCAGTAAAAAAGTCATAGCAATAATATCGTTTAAAAACTAAAAAAGAACCGACTTCAATGCCGTGCTATTCATTTTCAGTACCAATTTTGAGATGTTTATCTCAATATCTCTGGAGATACTTATCAGACCTCGATAAAATTACCATGGTACCACACTTGGGATATCTCCTTTCGAACAAAAACATTTTACCACTTTAGACGCGCCTATCTTTCAAATGATTGACTTTGAGAAAAAATGATATTAGAAACCTCAATGTCATTTTTAAAGACCTATCTATAGACACCCCACACTTATAGGTTGAAAGAAAACATTTTTTTTTGTTTCAGTTCCATGTACTTATTAGATTGGATCATTGGAACTCTACAGAAAATAACGTTAACTTGGGAAGTATAAACCTTTACAACAAAAGAATAATTTTTAAATCGGGTCCATGTGTAATCGGGGAACATAGTACATAATAACCGTCGATCGTTTATAAAACTAAAAGAACCAACTTCAAACGTCGCGCTAGTGAAAGTAGCCAGTAGACGTAGTAACTATTATATAATCTGTGCCAGTAGTTAGTAGTATGCATCGTAATATAAATGTTGATAAAGCTATAGTCCATAAGTTATACACATAAATTAAGTTTTTAAAATCGCTGTATTAATAAAAAATAAAAAAATATAATTAAGATACTTTAAAAAACTAAAACAACCAACTTCCAAGCCCCGCGAGTCAATTTCAGTAGCAAGTTTGAGACGTTTTTAGGGTTCCGTCATGTCATCAGTCAGGGTATCATCCGTCTGTCTGTCTGTCTGTCTGTCGGTCTGTCTGTCTGTCTGTCCGAGGTTTTGCTAAGAGACCGTTAGTACTAGAAAGCTGTAATTTTGTAGGGGTATGTATATAAACTACGCCAACAAAGTGGTGAAATAAAATTTTGAAAATTATTTTTTTTAGGGTAGCTCCCCTACATGTGAACTGGGGATGAATTTTTTTTTCGTCGTCTACTCCATCGTGTGTGGTATCGTTGAATAGATCATTTATAATGAATCAAGGGTTACTAATACCATTTTTCGATTGAATGCTCCATATACGAAATATTAAACTTTAAAGTGCAAATTTTTGTTCCAGTGGGGCGTCCCCCTCCCCCCCCCCCCCCTCTAAAAGCTAAACAGCTGGCTTAAAAAATCTAGAAAAAATCGTGATAATAGTGCATTTCATAAACTTTAAAGGAAAACTATAGCGGTTAAGATAACTTTATTAGTTTAGCAGTAATAGTCGTTGATCTTGGGTATTGGATAATTTTGTACCAAATACAAAATCCTTAGAATAAATCCTTTAAAGTGACATAGACAAAGTACCTAGTTGCTTGTTTTTAACGGGTAAAGACTTGCATTGAATAACGGGCTACTACGGAACCCTACACTGCTCGCGGCCCGACACGCAATTGGCCGGTTATTTCGTCATATCTCTGGAAATACTTATCAGATCTCGATGAAATTACAATGGGACTACCTCAAAAATGTACCCTACCGATTAAAAAATAATCATTCGAATCGATTCACAATTGACGGAGTAATCGTGCAACATACATACAACAAAATAAAATAAAAAAAAAACAATATACAGACGAATTGAGCACCGCCTTTCTTTGTAAGTCGATTGAAAATCATTATTGATATTAATTGTTAAATATAAAAATCAATCAATAAAAGTCTTTGATTTAAAATAAATATAAAGTACATATCCGAAATATGTATGTATATCCAAAAAAATTCCCAATCATATTATTAAAACAACCATTTGCCCTAATCTAGACTAAATGCGCTGTACACATTCGCCTCAAGTACAAGGGTTAAGAGGCTTTTACACAAAGCAATAAAGGCAGATTTATAGCAACACTAAAGATTATGTACAGACGGTATAACTCAGGAAATGGAAGACTTTTATGATCATTTCGCCATGAATTTAATG
This sequence comes from Cabera pusaria, assembly GCA_954871355.1. Lineage (NCBI taxonomy): Eukaryota > Metazoa > Arthropoda > Insecta > Lepidoptera > Geometridae > Cabera > Cabera pusaria. The sequence continues at coordinate 4,576,945 of OX940910.1, forward strand.
ACAAGTTTCACGTTGAGAACGTAGGTACCAAGAAGGTTGAACTCTATGGAGATTGCACGTAGATCAAAGTTTTGAAAACTAGATATACTATGTAAGACCTGAAATAATGTCAAGTATGGTTTTGGTTTGAATGGATTGAGTGATATTTGATTAATTATTTATAACCTATTTGTAAATAAGTTCGTTTACATGGAACACACAAAGATAGAATACAGCGGCACTATATTACTATACTAGCAGCCCGCCCCGGCTTCGCACGGGTAGAACATATAAGCCTACAAAATTTGCATCAGTTTGTTGCATCGAATATAAAATTTTAACATGTTTAACAGGATTGTTAACAATCATCGTCATATTTCAACCAATTTACACAAAACCTCAACGAATTATGCACTTAAACCTTCCTCATAAACACTCTGGCTATTGGTAAAAACCGCATGATAATCCGTTCAGGAGCTATTGAGATTATTGCGAACAGACAGACAGACGCAGTGATGGACTTTGTTTTATAATACTTACGTAGTGATATTGGACGGCCCTTTGGCGTAAAGGATAGTTACCCTGATTCTGACCCGACGGTCGTTGGTTCTAATCCTAGCTATATACCTACCAATGAAAGTATATGTGCATTCATGAATCATGGGTTTTCGTACAGAGGTAGTGGGATCATTAAATCTACCAATAACTAAGATAGTTTAACTAAAACAACCGACTTCAATGCCCCGCGAGTCAACTTCAGTAGCAAGTTTGAGACGTTTATCGTCATATCTCTGGAGATACTTATCACATCTTGATGAAATTACAATGGGACCACCTCGAAAACGTACCCTACCGATTACAAAAATAATCATTCGAATCGGTACACAATTGACGGAGTAATCACGTAACATACACACACAAAAAAAAACATACAGACGAATTGAGAACCTCCTTATTTTTGGAAGTCGGTTGAAAAATAACTTACCACCAAGGAGAACTTCTGCCGCCGTAACCTTAACGTAACGAAAAAAGTAGGGGTTTATACGTTTAACGTGTGTATCTGTGTGTCTGTCTGTAGCATCTTAGTTACGTAGTAACTATTATATAATCTGTGATCTTAGCACCAAACCGGATAAACCGATTTTGATTTTATTATTGACAGTTTTTTTTTGTTTGATAGATATCTTCATCGAGAGTGTTCTTAGCTTTGATTTATGAAAGTTCGTTCAATCGTTATAACACTATGAGCTTTTTTCTAGTTAATTGCGCTATGAAATCAACTTTCATAGGTCTGATCAATTCGAAAATCTTCTTCTTCAACGATATTGTAAGAACATGGAAGCATTGACCTGATGCTGGGACATCTCCTGGACTCTACAGAATACTCAAAACCTCACCAACTTACAGCTCAGATTCTAAATTACGTGTTTAGAGTCATTGGAACGCTTTTAATGAAAAGATTATTTATAGATCAGTCGGGGTGGTTTAAAATATTATATTATTATATAGGTAGGTATATAGATCATTATTATTTTATACAATAGATCATATTATTATACTATATTGACTTCAAATTGTGATCGGTGGGGATCTACAGAATAGCTAAGCTTTTATTAATATTTTCGTAGTAACTATGAACTAATCTGTGGTTACACTGCAAATATTTTATTAATTTTGCGACGCGTGTATGTGAAATTCGTGATATCTTCTAGAATTTTCATTTGAATGAAATACTGTAAAGGACAATTTTATTCTATAATATGTGGCCAAGCTAATGAACGTAATTATTTGGATAAGGATTAATACTATATACTTGAAAACAGCCTTGGAAGTTATGTAACATTTTTTAACAAAAAATTTAAGATTAAAATGGTTACTGTGAGTCAACCTTAAGAGATAGACATATGCTGTCGCGGACTTTTTGTAGGTCTTATTAAGTTGTACAATTCTTCCATAGAAAATATTCTTCCATCTATTTTAATAGAGCAGCGTTCGTAAGAAACGTGTTTTTTCGACCGTTTTTTAGTCGACTTAGGTTGCAAATTAAGTCTCCACGAATGTATATATGTATATAATATATAGCCTATTTTCATTCCGAAAGTCTATTCTATATATTAGTGAAAGAATTTTTAAATCGGTCCAGTAGTTTTTGAGCCAAATCATTACAAACATACAAAAATACAAAAATACAAAAATACAAAAATACAAAAATACAAAAATACAAAAATACAAAAATACAAAATACAAATGTTCTCTCTTTATAATATTAGTAAAGATTAATGTGTTTTTAAAACTAATTTTACACGTATTTTTTTAAGTATCAATACAGCTCCAAACGAGTGTACTTAGCCAGTGTCAAAATATTACCATAAATTTATGTTTTTACAAATGTAATAATAAAGTTAAGGCAGAGACTTCAAGGTTAATTTTAAGCCGTAGTACAGTCCAAGTCATATCCTCATAGAAAATGTGGACTTTACTGGAGATTTTCAGTGGAATTTTATTGTGAAAAGCAAATAGAAAATAGCATGTTTTTCAAGATTGTGCAGTTTTCTTACATTCACACACATTCACCGGCACTTAACAAACACCTCAAACATGCACTTGAAATTTAAAAGTCACGAAAGAAGTCTGTGATTTTTTGAAGTTGTTTAAATCAGAAGCCAAAAACAAAGAAAATAATAATAAAGTTGTTTAAACTATGATGATCTGTTAAAATATAAAAATACAATACACCTATCGAAAACATCACCACTCAACGCAATCAAAACAAATAATAATCCTTTAACTACAACAACAATTAATTAATATCCAATCCAGGAAGGATGGCGTCGGGCTAAACAAGATGGCCGCTACAGAAATAGACAAATTTATTAGTACGGCCCTTCCTGCCTTTGATCTCAGTTTGAGGGTTGGGAGACTTAAACGATGGCATTGACATGGAACTTGCTGGACTTGATGGATTACTGTACCATGTTTCGGAAGACGAGGAATGTAGAACTTTGGAAAAGTCAGCTGGGAAGTTCAATGCCCTCAGCGGAGATTTTCATCTAAATTTTGATTGGAGTTTTGGCGGGAACGAGAAAAGTGTCCGTGCTCTCATTGTATTTTTTCCTAAAACTTATGTTCTTCCACGAGTTAATTTGTAATAAATGTGGATTATTAATCATTAAGTGTCGGTGAATGTGTACGAGTGTAGGGAAACAGCACAATGTTGAAAAACATGATGTTTGCGTTGTCGCCAAAATTCCATTGAAAATTTTCAGTTAAGTCCACATCTTTACTGAGGGTATGACTTAAACTAGACTATGAATTCACCTTGACCTGAAATGTGACTTTGACTCAGCTTTGTGACTTGAATTTACAAAAACTTCAGCATTTTAATACTTGACACTGGCTAAATACACTAATAATGTGGAGCCATAATAGTTTTTTTTTTTTTTTTATTATGGCTCCACACGATTATTGTATTAAGCCAGTGTCAAGTATTGAAATTCTTTAAGTTATCAGGAAAGTTAATTGACCTCTTTTTAACCGACTTCAAAAAAAGGAGGAGGTTTCTCAATTCGACCGTATATTTTTTTTTTTTTTTTTTTTTTATGTTTGTTCGCGGATAACTCCGTCGTTTATGAACCGATTTAGATTATTCTTTTTTTGTTCGAAAGGAGATATCCCAAGTGTGGTACCATGGTAATTTTATCGAGGTATGATAAGTATCTCCAGAGATATTGAGATAAACATCTCAAAATTGGTACTGAAAATGAATAGCGCGGCATTGAAGTCGGTTGTTTTTTAGTTTTTAAACGATATTATTTAGTATTTGCTTTTAAAAAGGCCTCTACTGATTGCGTAGAGGCCTTTGAGTATTCAGCCAAAAGTCAAAGTGTTTTTATTTTTATTTTTTATACCGAACTGGGTAGCACTTGATCACTATCTCACCTGATGTTAAGTGATGATGCGATCGATGATGGAGCGTGCTTACCCAGAAGATACCTATTCACTCGCGATTTGAAGACCCCCATATTGTACTTAACCGGAAACACAGACTCAGGCAGAGTATTTTGCAGGTATTTTGGCGGATATGCAAGCGTTTGCCGACTATCTAATTGATGATTTGTACGAAGTAGCAGGCTTGATGAGTTCTGAGGTAACAAACATGAAGCAACAGATGACACTACCCATGAAAAAATAATCATTCGAATCGGTTAAAAATTGGCGGAATAACCGCGTAACTAAATTAACATAAGTACACACGAATTTGAGAAACTTTTGTAAGATTTTTTTTCGGTTGAAAAATGCATGGCATTTGACTGTGATGTGACTTATCAATTTTAAACATCTATAGTTTTGCTCTATTTCAATAGTCAAATTCTCGTGTTGTCTTAGTGGCATCAGCTCTCGATAGCTAAATTTTCCATCAAAACTTCGTGCTTTATCTTATTTTCTAAACATCTTGGCTACGTGACGCACGAACTGTTAGATATTGTACATTGTATTAGTAATTTTTAGTTTGACCTAAAATTCCATCTATTATATTTTATGAACGGTCAGATAGTTCAACGTTTTGTAATTTGTCGAGCGTTGATAAAGTTAAAATATTAAGGTCCAATTTCACTGAGTTCTGATAGAGTCCCTGATAGCCCTTCAACATACATTTCAGGTGGTAGGAGCACATTTTATGTACTATTATTTTTTTAACTTACTAGCAGTTTGGGTTGCACATTACTAGTAGTGTTAGTTAATAAAAGTGTTAACTCTTCCAACTAAGCTAAATATGCTTGTGTCTGGAGTGGGTTCACGTCAATAGTGCAATTGGTGGGGATCGATCTCACGACCTCTCGATCATCAGGCCGACTCCTTAGTCATTGGGCTATTGCCGCTTCAAACATTAAGGGCCAATTTCACTGATTTCTGATAAAGTCCTTGATAACCTATCAGGAACTTATCTGACTGATTTTTGACACTTATAGACGTCATTACCTATGTCAAACAAATACATTTAAACTTTATCAGAAAGCAGTGACACTGGCCCTGGTTTATGATATCTATATCGATGTTCTACCTCACTTGCATTATGCAGCTGATAGACGGACAATCAGTTCCATTCGGAATATGATTTGTACTGCAATTAGTCTGCGTTTTATTTATTTATTATATTTCATTATTTCACAATTTTTTGGATAAAAATTGTCTGAAGTACTGAACATGCACTGGGTTGCGGGTGCACGTAATAAATAGTACGGTTGGCAACCCTACATTAATCAAGGGAATTAAACATGTGTTTTAAGTGTGACGATCGACGTCTAGATGAAAGCTGAATGGCTCAATACCTTTGTTTTTTTTTTTGTAAATTCAAAGCAATAAGTTATCTTTTTGTTATATCTATAATATTTATTATTGAATATGTAATTTGACGTGTGTAAGTGCAAATTTTTAATTTGCCCATATACTGAATAAATGCTTTGACTTTTGACTTGCAATCAAAAATTAGCTTACCACCATCAAGGAGAAAATCTGCCGCCATCTTTGAGTATGGCGGCTGAATACTCAAAGGCCGCCATAAACTCGCGGTGTTCCGGCCACAGCCCTTAAGAGTCAGAACATTTTAGGCCTTCTAGGCCAAACGCTAGCATTTCAGTAACTAAAAAGTGGAATTAAGAATGTACAATGTTGTTGTAGATAAAAATAGTTATTATTTTTAACCGACTTCAAAAAAAAGAGGAGGTTTCTCAATTCGACCGTATATTTTTTTTTTTTTTTTTTATGTTTGTTCGCGGATAACTTCGTCGTTTGTGAACCGATTTTGATTATTCTTTTTTTGTTCGAAAGGAGATATCCCAAGTGTGGTACCATGGTAATTTTATCGAGGTCTGATAAGTATCTCCAGAGATATGGAGATAAACATCTCAAAATTGGTACTGAAAATGAATAGCGCGGCATTGAAGTCGGTTCTTTTTTAGTTTTTAAACGATATTATTTATTTATTGAAATAGTGATAATTTACGCGCTAAATTATCGTCTCGCAAGCCTTCTTGCAAGTCTTGCAACCTAATTGGTGGAGCGGAAATTGACTCATGTAAAGCCATTTTTACTATCAGTAGAAAACCTGTTCATATAATGAAGCTAAAGTAATATAAATAGAACTGGATTCGTAATTTTACGGCAGATGCTCTCGCTTCCAAAATGTACCTAATCTTGCATCTTTCCGGCGCTGGTTTTAAGTTCCCATGTTTATAATTATGGTGGTAGGTACATGGTTATTGCATTCCGACTTCTTGATTGGTTTATTTTCGGAAGAGAAATGTTTTGGCTGTCAAAAGTTATGTGCTTAAGTTTTTTCTTAGTTCTTATAGGTTAGCGTTTGAACACTATCTCGCCTGGTGGTAAGAGATGATGTGGTCGAAGATGGTATGCACGCTAGGCCTAGAATACTCTCAAGGTCTATGTGCTGCCGGAACACCGTAAGGTTATGGCGATAGATTTTCTCTTTAAAGGTGGTAAGCTACTTTTTGCTTTTTGGCAGCAAGGCAGGTAGGACATCGATATAGATATCAGAAACCAGGGCCAGTGTCACCGCTTTTTGATAAAGTTTATATGTATTTATCTGACATATGTAATGACGTCATATAAGTTGTGAAAATCAGTCAGTTAAGTTCCTGATAGGTTATCAAGGACTTTATAAGAAACCAGTGAAATTGGCCCTTAATGTATGAAGCGGCAATAGTCCAATGGCTAAGGCTCGGTCTGGTGATCGAAAGGTCGTGAGTTCGAACCCCACCCCTTTAACTATAGACGTAAACCCACTGCAGACACAAGCATATTTAGCTTAGTTGGAGGGGTTAACAAGACTACTAGTAATGTGCAACCCACATTCCTAGTAAGTAAAAAAATACTAGTAAATAAAATGTGCTGCTACCACCTAAATGTATGTTGAAAGGCTATCAGGGACTATATCAGAACTCGGTGAAATTGGAAAATGTTGAACTATCTGACAGAGCATAAAATATAACAGATGGAATTTTAGGTCAAACTAAATGCTCCTATCATCTGCGCTGATTTAGCTAAAGGTACGGACACACCGCAGCGTCCTGCGTGCGCGATCTAGGCGGCGATCAGATAGCGCAGAAGTTTTTGTACCGACTGGTTCACACCAGCGACCAGAAAACAATTGAAAAGTACTGAGATCGCGCCCGCAGATCGCAGGACGCCGATGTGTGGACGTACCTTATTTGTGTATAGGGTTACTCGGGTTCCGTAGTTATTTGCCCATCACAATACGCGATAGCACTGTAAAGCTTTTAATATTTCGCAAACGGATCCCTAAATCGAAAAATGGTTTCTGCAAGCTTGCAATATTTTTGAAAGGTGTATCCAATGTCACCCTACTCCGTGTAGGGCAAACTTTAAAAAGAGTCCTCACTTTAGGTGTAGGGGAGGTACCCTAATTTTTTTTATGGCAGATAGCTAAGGGTGCTTTATGTTTTATTAATGTTTTATTTTACTACTCTGTCAGTTTAATTAATTGAAAATATATGTCAAATTACAGTTTACAATAGTACCAATAGTTTCTGAGCTAAGCTGTGGACAGACAGACGGACGGACTGACAGACTGGCATACGGACGGACAGCGAAGTCTCAGTAACAGGGTTTCGTAGGTACCCTATAAATAAAGAAATAAAAATTAAATAAACTTGTTTTTTCGGCGTTTTTGCATCTAGCAAATTATGAACATGACGAGTAATAGATAGACTGGAAAATTTCACAAAATATGTATTGTTTTTATAGCACTATAACAACAAATATTAAAAACAGTTTATTTCATAAACATATTATATTAGTTGGTTTCCTACGGAGCCCATAAAAAACATTTACTCTTAGTTCTTATTTAATTGAGTGAGTAAGAATGCGTTCACCACCAAATGATTGACCATCTGGTTCTTTCTTAATTAATCAATAAAAACAACTAAATCACTAATTATCAGTCTACAAACTACTTCCTAAAAGTCTAGACCAGTGACACAATCTAGCACAATAGGTGACCTTGGTCGCGAGTCATTGCACTTCATGATTGATGACCTTCGTTATATTATGTAATTCAATTCAAGGCTGCCCTCGTTTTTTGTATTGTTGTATTTATATTATGCGATGATCGCTTAATCTGTATTATTGCTTGTTATGTATTTTGTTAGTCTGTGATATCGGATAGGAGTATAAATTGATTCAGGCTTTGCTTTGCGGAAATTCATAGTTCCATAACCTTTAATATTTATCCCAAACTACCATAAAAAAGGCAGACGGAACCGTGCCTAACACCCGAGTGAACGCAAGTTCAGTAATACTAAATGATTGAGTAATACGCTACCGCGCTCTTTGGCGATTTCCAAATGGCGGTATAACCATTTCAAAATTATGGCGTAGCTAAATACTACAGGCTTGTGACGGGCAGCAGCGTCATCGATTCGAGGAGCTATGTCCTGCGATCGCCAACCCGCCTACCCAGCGTGGCGATTAGGGTATATCCCAATGAGCCGAAGATCGGGCTCAGTGACGTATCTTGGGAGAGGCCTACGTCGAGCAATGTACTGACACTGGCTCTTATATAAAGGGGATCAGATGTTTTTGTTTCATGTACTTCATAGTAGGTATCCATAATTCTCGCAGCAGCACCAGACGAAATGTCTGTACAAATGTATTAAAAATAATTTCGGATAGGAGCATTTCGCTCTATTCGAGCATTTCGTTCTGTACGAGTACCTACCATACTGATTTTTAGGCTCATACTGCCTGACCCCAAATATCAGTGAGATTTCTACACGTTTTTTGTTTTTCAAAAAGTTACGACCAGACGCTCAAACGGTAGTAAGTGATGATGTCTGTGTATTTTTTTAATGGCGATTTTACCATTAAAAATGTCTACCCAGGTACTTATTGATGATAAAGAAGACACATTTAAAACAACAAAAGAAGCCATCTTTCCCTCCTTTCCATATCTAGTAGCATTTCAAAACGTTTTTACAAGAGGAATTTTAAAATATTCTTGTCAAGAACCTTTTTCTCTTAATACCAAGATTAAGTCACGCACCAGCACGATCTGAAGTCACGATTTTGGTATTTTCTCTCTCTTTCACTCGGGCTAGGGCTGGCACTTATTTTCTGTGTATTTGTTAACTAGCTGCGCCCCGCGGCTTTGCCCGCGTTGAATCCTGTTTATAAACCTTCGTCTTGAATCACTCTAATCTATATATTGATGAAAACTGCATTAAAATCCGTTGCGTTGTATAAAAGATCTAAGTGTACTGACAGCAGGAGCGACTTCTTATGTAAAGAAATATTTAAAAGGTATCCGGGACTACTCCGCATATAAGTTCAGTTACTTTTAAGATGGAGTTAATTGAAAGTAGTTAGGTCTTTGATATTTTGGTAGGACACTGGCTAGTATTTGATCATGGTATCATGGATCAGGTAAAAAAATAATTGTGAGTTTTAAGATGAAATGTATTGATAAGATTGTTGTATCCTGAAATCTAAGATAATGAATTTAAGCAATTTTACATCATGAGAATCGCTGCCCTAAAATCAGGAGAGTTTAAAATGTTTGGCATTCGAGTGACAATAATAAAGAGATAACTTTTTTTTTCTAAAGTTGGTAGCCATTTTAATTCAGAACCATTCGAGTGACAATAAAATGTATGATAACTTTTTTTTTTCTAAAGTTGGTAGCCATTTTAATTCAGAACTCAATCGGTAATTATTTTATTTTGGGCAGATGTGGAAAAAAATGCACAAATATTTTCTTTATTACATAAATATTTTTTCATAGATATTTAGTAACCACAATACGTCATTGCGATAACACTGCATAAACTCCATCAAAGTTTATTTAAGTTTGTAATTTATAACTAATATCATTAAGTTTAACACTTAAAATTGCATTTGCAAGAAAAACTGCCAATGAAAACAAAAGCAAATATTTATAATGAATAAGAATAAAAAAGAATAAGAATAAAAATAAATTATTGTCACTTCCAATACTATATTAACACATTAATTAAAAAGAAAACATAAGAGTTGTGACAACAAGATCAATTGGATGATCAACACGATACAAATATTAAAAGCATGTAAATGTACGTCGAAAATTTTACATAGTTACATACTTATACACCCATTTGCATTATGTGAAATATTTTTAGTGTATCGAGTCACCAAAAATTACAGCCCTACAGCCTTGACAACCCTTAGCACGGAAAGCAAACGTGACATTGACTATGTTTGTCCGTTTGCTCTGTCTGTTTGTCTACAAACGACACCGCTGACCCATATAGACTCTGTTTGTATGGTGTTTGGCAAATGAGGTGACGTCATCACAGAGATTTGGGCATGAAGAAAGTGTTTGACAGTGAAAGTTATTAGAAAACGTATCGATATATTTGGTAACGGATATTAATATAATTTTTAAGGAGGACTTTTAAAATGAGCTTCCGTCTGACATTTTCCTGAAGAGCGAAAGTATACATGCGAGTTTTTAAAAGGGAAGTCTGCATGTTTCCTATTTAAAAAGAGGAGACTTGTTTTTTTGGCGTGGATGACTTCAAATTAATTTGGCAAATCGAGTTGCTAGATATTGGTACAACGTTGTACTAAATACCACATGTTAAATTGTCCATTTACGTTTTTAAATAGTGCTTAAATGAAAATTAATAATTAAAATCAATACTATTATTTACAAGATAAAACGGTACATTTTTAGGTACATTGTCAAATCTTTCTTCAACATAACATACGTATTTGAAGTTTCACAATGCAGAAAATTTCAAGGTTATAGCAAAGCTTGTTTATAATAAATAGTAGGTAGGTTACATTTTGCTGAATCGGCCCATTTATGTTTAATTAATTAAAGCAAAATCAAATCACTGCAAATCACAATAAACAAGAGCGGACGCAATGGGTATCCTTGTGCAATTCAATGCGATTCAGTCCATTCATAATTTATTATTAGATAAGCACATACAATAAATCTTACTTATTGAAAGAGAATGTTATCTAGAAAGTCTCGTTCTATTGACCTATCGGCCTGTCCATATTTCATAATTGTCAATCGATTCATATTTGAATTGGGAGATGTTTCTTCTGATATAATTATATTATGATAGCAAGTTTGTAAAAGGTTAAGTAGAGATCTCGGGTCTCAAGTAAAACGCGCTAGTAGGCGCTTTGGCCTCAGGTAAAATGTCTACCAACTTCGTTAAGTAATATTTATCATCAATATGATGAAGAAGACACGTTTCAAACAACAAAAGAAACCATCTTTCCTTTCTTTCTATATAGTAGCTTTAAACACGTTTTTATGCGACACCCTTAGATTAATTTGTTCAAAAATGGATATTAAGGTGTACTATGATTCTGTGGTTAAGGACAAAGTTTCACTGTTATTAATTTCGTTTGCAATATATACGCAACATGGATTACGTTTGTGCCAAAAAAAATATTATGATATTTAGCTAAACACTTGTTATAAGTGCCTTTTTGGAAAAATTTCTTATGAGTGGGTTATTTTATCATCATCATCATTGTCAGCTCTTATCAATTTGAACTCTCTCTAATCTCTCATTTCGAGCTAAGGAAGAAATAATCTTTCTATCATTAAAGAGCAGCAAACAATCAAGCGTCTCAACTGATGGTAAGTAAGTTGTTACCGCCACATATAGACACCTGAGGCACCGGTGCAGTGACGATACTGTTGCGTTGCCTGCCTTCTCGAAGAAAACTTAGATTGTACCTTTGCGGTAAGATGTCAGGGTGAAACATTTTTTTTTTAATGCTGTTTATAGGCAGGCATTTGACCACTATCTCGCCTGATGAAAAGTGCCGATTTGTGTATAGCATGCTTGCCTAGAAGATACCTGTTCACACCTGACTTGAAGAGACCCAAGTTATAGTACTCGGAAACAAGTCAGCCGGCAACGTGTTCTATACTTTTGCGGTTTTTTTCTTTCATCCTACGTTTTGCAGGTACGCAGTGGAAACAATCGCGTTAACGGCTTTTGATCGCAGATTTATCGCCTTAATCAAGTCTATTCCCGCACCGAAATTGACTGTTTCCTAACAGCAATAAAATCGAAACCGATATTTTACTATCAGCTATTTTGTACCGATAAGCTATCGGTTTGCGTCATAAGGCATACTACTCGCGAGGCTGGTTATATTTGCCGTTCCCCTTGACTTGGCTAACGGTCAAACAGATGTTGGAGTGAGGAGAACGTGTTATTTTGTATAACATAAAATGCGACATTTTATACATCTTCTAATACTATAAAATTCTCGTGTCACGGTGTTAGATTACCACCATCAAGAAGAAAATCTGCCACCATAACCTTACGGTTATCCAGCAGCAAATAGCCCTAGAGAGTCAAAGTATTCTAGTGTGTCTACCATTTTCGACCACATTATCGCTTACCACAAGGCGAGATAGTGGTCAAACGCGAGTATATAAGATATAAAAAAAAACAACCAAACAGAGTTCTTAGATGAACTCCAAAAAAATCCATCACCTTTTCCAATCCCTGGTATGTGATGTGACGTATTTGGTATGTAAAAACCGTTTCTTCACAGGCTTGTAGGACGATGGAATATGCAAACGAAGTTCGAGGACCGATCACTCAGCGATTTACATAACTGGTAGCTTACAGTCACATTGTAAGTGGCTTAATGTTTGGACGGAACGAGCCTGTACTTGATGTTTCTGTACTTGAGAGAATTTTGGGAACTTTTAGGCAAATTGAGAGGTGTTAAAAACACTTTAATATACTGAATTAAATATTTAGAAATAGTACATATATACAACTTAAAAATAAATTAAGATAAATAATTAATATATAATCGAGAAGAGAGAAATATGGTAGGAGGAGTAGTAAATCATAGAGATAAATATAATAAGAAATGAAGACTACACTACTAATTGAAAGGCGATGAAATCCGATTCTTCGAGGTGGTGAATTACTGTATGGAAAACTACATACATACATACCTTTTGATAGCCGATTTTGACATTTTTTCGACCTGCCAGCGAAGTTCTATTGTAACACACCACTCACCAGAGCCGGTAGTCTCTACATGAATAGCGATGAATTTTGACCGATGAACGTCGTTATGAACAGAGATGCAAGTATACAACTGTCTAGCTGCATCTCCCTCTACTAGACGTTTGCGATGACAAGACGCATCGATATCAATGTAGAGACTTCCACCCCAGTTAGCGTATTACCAAATCGTAACGAACATCACCGAATAAACAAATAATGGCTCCATACAGATAGCTCCATTTTGTTCATTTGATTGACAGATTTTTTCGTTAAATTCAATAACTGTCATTTTCAACCATTAGCCACAAGTGTTACACACTAAGGCAGAGTTGCACCGTCTTACTTTAACTATAACAAACGTCGAAAATCTGTCAAAACCCATATAAAAAACCGATTAAAAGTTATAATTACGGTAACTACACACTCAGTTTTTTTGTATTTTTGTAGATTGTAAGTCCCGTCGGTATGATGAAATTTTGAATTGTGTAAGTATAATAATTGGCCCAAATGCTTTCCCAAGATTGGCAAAACTTTAATGCATTATCTATGTACCCATTTATCCATGTTGATTTAGGCATAATAAAATTAGTAATCCAAGATACTTGTAACTGATGTTGGCAACATTTTATTGATTACATTGTAAAAACATAAAGAACACACACAAAAAAGTAAAGTAAAACACAAAGTGTTACTATTGTACAAATGTTTTCATTTATTTGACAAGTGAACCATGTTAAGTTGTGTGCAAAATTAGCGTCGTATGGCATTCACGGAAATCTTTTGCGTTGGGTACGGTCTTACCTTGATAAAAGGAGCCAGTTAGTAGCGCTCAAGGGTTATGTTTCTAAGCCGATGGTAGTTTCCTCAGGCGTCCCTCAAGGATCGCATTTGGGACCTTTATTTTTTGTCGCATTTATAAACGACCTGATCGAATTACTAAAATGCCCTTGTCTACTTTATGCAGATGATTTGAAAATGTATACAGCTATAAACAACTTATCTGATACCCAGTCCCTTCAGTCAGACCTTAATACTGTAGAAACATGGTGCTCCGAAAATGAAATGTACCTAAACGTAAAGAAATGCTTTGTCATCTCCTTCACAAACAAAACGTACAAAGTATTGTACGACTATAAATTAGGAGAACATAATTTAGAACGGAAAGCAACCGCCAGAGATCTAGGAGTTTTATTTGATGAGAAACTGACATTCAGAGATCACTACGAAAGCATAATTAACCGGGGTAATCAACTTTTGGGCTTTGTGACGAGAACCACAAAAAAATTTAAGAATCCAAATAGCGTCTTGTACCTTTATTTCACATTGATTCGTACCATTTTAGAATATAACTCACCCATATGGTCTCCTTTTTATGCTGTTCACTCTGACCGCATAGAGAGGATACAAAAAAAGTGTCTCTATATTATATGCTACAAGCATGGCTTAAAACGCAAGTTACCATCGTATGCTGACAGACTTATCAAATTTAATTTATTACCCCTTGCTACTAGAAGAACATATTTTGACTTTACAAATATCTTTAAAATTATACATGCATACATAGATTCACCAGCTCTTCTTTCTCTTTTAAACTTTAATATCAAACCTAGATTACGTCATCCTCATTTGAAAATATTTATATTAGAAACTTGTACGAATAACACATCATTCTACAACCCAATCGTTCGGATGTGTCGCCAATATAATGATCTTCTAAGAACACATAATAATCAAATTGATATTTTTGACCTAAACTTTTATAAATTCAAGAAAGATATATTATACATCCTCTCGTCAGAGGGGATGCCAAATCAACCAATCTGATTTGGTATCCTCTCTGGTGAATCCAATTTCATCAATGTATTATATCTAGGTAATGTAACTGCTTGTTAATTTTATCATGCTGTGTACACATAGTCTAGGAATTCTTTTCAGCTCATAAATTGTTACAATGTTTATATTTGTTTAGTTTTAAGGGAATTCTGTTTTGTGTGCCAATAAATAAATAAATAAAAAAAATTTGTTAATTCTTTCTTTCAACGAACTCAAATTCGACATTTCAAAAGACAAACTTTCTTTATTGTCACATAATAACGGTGTTTTACAAGATTCTCAATTCTCTGTCAGTCTGTACTGGCAACATTGACTGCTTACTCTGTAATTTCAGGTCAAGTATCACCGATTAAGTTTTTTCTGGTACAAAAATTGGGACGTACCGTTTTCGACGTGGAATTCCCGTTCTTTTGGCGGCCACATCTTTGGTAGCAATTGCTAATTGTTGCAGTTTTTTTATGTTGTATATAATTTTGTCAATTAATTACTTAAACAGTTATCTGGATTATTTTACTGTATATCGTGTCCCCAAGACGAAAATTCGGACGCGTCCAGTGTAACAATTTTTTTACGTTAGGATTTAATACTAATTTCTTTTATATCTTATAGGCTAGCGTTTGA
Organism: Cabera pusaria; assembly: GCA_954871355.1. Taxonomy (NCBI): domain Eukaryota; kingdom Metazoa; phylum Arthropoda; class Insecta; order Lepidoptera; family Geometridae; genus Cabera; species Cabera pusaria. Next base: position 4,592,460 of record OX940910.1, read on the forward strand.
CCACTATCTCGCCTGGTGGTGCGCGGAAGCGATGATGTGATCGCAGATGGTGGACACGCTAGGCCTATAACATTCTGACTCTGAAGTGTTGTGTGCTGCCGGAACACCGTAAAGGTACGGCAACCGCGGCGTCCTGCGATCTGCAGGCTCGGTACTTTTCAATTGTTTTCTGATCGCGCTTGGTGTGAACCAGTCGATACAAATACTACTGCGCTATCTGATCGCCGCATAGATCGCGCACGCAGGACGCTGCGGTGTATCCGTACCTTAAGCTTATAGCGGTACATTTTCTCCGTGATGGTGGTAAGCTACTTTTTGGTAGCAAGTCAGACATTACATAATATATAACGACTAGGGCAAATATTTGGCCTTTTTATCCTATAATTCTCACACGCCCTGTATTTTGCAGTAGTAATACAAAATCTCTACCCACTTACATATCTAATTTTTAAACATAATAACACTAATAAAAGTCATAAAACGCAGTTAAATGTTAACATCCGCCACATGTCGATAAATTGTGTGTATATTTTATTTATATTATTAAACATAACACATGTTACATCTGTTTATTGTATTGAGATAACTGTATAAATGAATTGCGAATCGATATTTTTATAATCGTTAAACCGATAACGCGATGTATTTTTAACCACCGATGCAAAAAATCAAGTGTTATACTATAATTTTTGTAAGTTTATAAGTTTGTTTTTTATAAATGAAGGGATGAATAAATCTTGATTTAGATTTCGGATTTATGGGTGACTTGATGTGTTCTTAAATTTTGATTCAAGAGAAATGTTTAATTATTTGTAATAATTGTAAAATTTACCAATTAAAGGTAATCATATCCTTTCTAGTCGATGAAACCCCAGAGGTTTCAGTAGCTCTCAGTCCCAATTTTAGTAGCAGAATATGAAAATTATTTGAAAAGAACGGTAGAAGCGTGAATCTACAAAAAAAAAAAGAAATCGCGATTGCCAGCACAAAAAAAGAACAGCTGACGGCCGTGGGATAAAAGACAACCTTGAAAATCAAACCCTCTACCGCATAATAATAATACTTTTACTTCAAACATCGTTTAGCAAACATGAAGGGAGTTTCACAATGAGATAGTCGAAACCTGAGAACCAGTAAAAATTATTCATTACCTTTTCAAAAGCAAAAGGTGTGAAATTTAAATAAGGGGACCTTGAATTTAAAAAAGGAATTAGATTATAATATGAATGGAAAGAGTTATGTCATTGGTTAATAGGATTTGAATTTTTTTATCTGGCGACACCCTAAGTTATCGATTTAAGTGCCTAATTTATTAGAAAAGGGCTGGTAGTTTTCGGTAGTTTGTGTTTTAATTAGATTTTGTCACAGACCTGCTACATATTAAACTTGATCGCGTACACTGGCCCCCATGAGACCGACCTTGAACGGAGTTTGTCCCTTTCTTTTGTATGGAAAACTTATATATATACCATACATATAGTATAGAACATATATAACTAACTAAATATTATGTTTCTTTGAAGTGTTTCACACTTTATATTTTTGTAAATTGTTAAACACAATCCAAAATTTCATCGTACCGACGGGACTTGAACCCGCAACCTCCGGAATAACATGTTCCGGTGCTTTTGCCAATTAAGCCACGGTGCGAAGTATCGTTACGACGAAATTAGTGGATTGCATTTTGTTAACCCAATTATGCATTGGTGGCGCCATCTATGACTACTTATTACGTAAGTTAATCATTCGGAAGAATACATTACAGTTTTTCTCTCGTCGGATTAGAAAACTGTAATCACCGATAAAAAATTCTTTATTTTGATACCACACTCGATGTATTATGAAAACATATTTGTTTGTTTGTGTTATTGTTTTGCTAAACCCAATTTGCAAGTTTGCGATACAAAATACTTTTTTTTTATTTTTTTTTTATTCGTTATAGTCAAGCGTTTGACCACTATCTCACCTGATGTTAAGTGACGATGTGGAATTCAACGCGTGACTTGTTTTTCCTTCCAAATAAATAGTCGAACCGCAATGTTCATCTCGTTATTTTGAGATTACTTTTTGGCGCCAAAAATCCTTAATTTTGTTTTTTTTTTATTTTGATGTGTGTCTCTCTCCCGACTAAGACGAATCTATTGACATCACTCACATAAAAATACAACAAGCCGTTTAGGCTCTAGGGCGTGCCAAATAATATACATACATACATACATCGATGGGTTCAAGTCCCGTAGGTACGATGAAATTGGATTGGATTGTGTTTAACAATTAAAAAAAATATAAAGTGTGTAACAATTCAAAAAACATAATATTAGAATATATAAAATCTAGATGGAGCAATGATATACGCAAGCTAGCTAGATGCGGCTGGAAACGCTAAAGATCGCGCCATAGGTGAGGCCTATGCCCAGCCGTGGACAGGGATAAGCTGATGGTGATGATGAAATACATTTTTATTGTATTCTCAACCAGATCGGAGACTTTTTAAAAAGTAAGGCCAAGTCAAATGTACCTATAACCGGCGAGCATGTATGAAGGCGCTCACGAAAGTGGAAGAAGCGAAAGAGGTATGTCAGGATCGTAACATGTGGAAAGAAGTAGTCCCTGCCTACCACAACGGGAAAAAGACGTGATTTTTTTATGTATGTGTTCCGATTTTCATTGATAAAATGGATATAGCACTGTAGGTTGGTGGAACTCTACTTATCGATATTATCTAGAGTTTATCAGATAGATAACAATGGTAGGTATCTAGTTTAGATTGTACATTGTTGTTACCTCACGTATTCATGTATGGAAAGATTTACTGTGATAGGCAATTCTATCAAAATTTCAACCAACTTCCAAAATGGAGGAGGTTCTCAATTTGTCTGAATGTTTTGTTTTCTGTATGTTTTGTTATGTTTTTGACCGCCCCAGGCGGACTAGCAGAAGTCTTACCACTACAAAAAGTACGTAGTAATTTTTTTTTCATATCATATAGGCTAGCGTTTGTCCACTATCTCATCTGTTGGTAAGTGATAATGCGGTCGAGGATGGTAGCACACTAAGCTTAGAATGGGAACTGGCTCTCAGGGATAGCTGCCGGAACACATTAGATGTTTGGTGACCGATTTTCTAACTTGAGGGTGGTCGCTGGCCAGGCGGACACTAGGTAGTGTCCTACCACCTACCACCATGCGGGGGTTGTTGGTTTCTTAACGATGTTTTTCATTCTTCAGAAGACCACTGTGAGAAGCGCACATAATTTTTTCGATTGAAAAATCTATTGGTGCACGGCAGGGATTGAACTCGGTACCTCTGGCGTCAAAGTCGACCTTTCTCCCACTATACCATTGGGCCCTCAAAACCTTCACCGTTCAAATCTTAAACTATCTAAGGAAAAGAACAAACTGCGACATTTTCTTCCCGTGACAGAGTCAACGACCCCATCTGTGACATACATACACAATTTATGACCGTCTTCAAGTTATAGACATCTTGACAACTCTGACGTAAGAACACGATTTATTTACAAACTATTTGTGTCCCACGACTTCACCCGCGATAAACAGTATTTGTATTAAAGTCGCACTCGCACACGTAGGGTTCCGATTGAACTAAATTTGCCGGAATAAATAAGTTTTTTTTTATAGGGGGTACTTTAATTTTTCATTTAAGCCCTGTGCATGCCAAGTGCGAGTCAGCATCGCGTCTCTTATCGCACACTTAGGGAGGGTTCCGTACAATACGAAACATAACAGAGTTTCAACCTCATATATTTGATTAATTGATATTACCAAGAATATTTGGTTTGGTCGCGATCTAGAAAGACGGGGCTCGTTTACTAGCGCCATCTATGTCATTTTGCCGAAACTAATTAGATAGGTGGCGTTTAAAAACACGTTATTTGTATGGGGACCTCCTTTAATTTTTAACTTTATTTTGTTTTTAGTATTTGTTGTTCTAGCGGCAACAGAAATACACCATCTGTGAAAATTTCAACTGTCTAACTACCACGGTTAATGAGCTATAGCCTGGTGACAGACGGACAGACAGACAGACAGACGGACAGCGGAGTCTTAGTAATAGGGTTTTTAACCTTTTGGTAAGGAACCCTAAAAATTACTTGCCGTTCGTTAGTCTCCCTTAAACTCGAGAACGGCTGGGCTGATTTAGCTGATTTTTTTTTATATATTTGTCGTAGTCCAGGGAAGGTTTTACGGTGAGAAAATTTTGAAAAATTGCGAGGAATGTAGTAAAAACCATAATTTCATTTTTCCCATATAAACTGTTCATTCTCAACCTACTTTCCTGTCAAACGTTTGACGTTCGTCCCTTCGGTACGGTAGGGTAGGGTAGACTCTGTTCCACACTCGAATTGAAATTTGAAGCATGTATTAAATTAATAGGATTTTGAATCGACAACATAATATATCTACAGTACTGGATTATCACGTAGGTATTTAAATTTTAATATTTTGATTGATGATCGCCAACCCGCCTGCCCAGCGTGATAATTAGGGCATATCCCTCCCAATGAGTCGAAGATCGGGCACAGAATACACGGATCGGGCTCAGTGGCGTATCTTGGGAGAGGCCTACGTCCAGCAGTGGACTGACACCGACTGAAAATGATGATTACGGATAAAGACAGATAGAGTAGAGTCTATTCTCCGTGATGATGATGATGATGATGATGATGATTTTGAATGTTGATGGTTGCCCCAGGTTGTCATTGTTGGTTCAATCAGAAATTGTTGTTATTGTATTGCCATATTTTGATGGTTGTCATTATGTCGCTTCTATACATGGGTATTCGCTATTTGTGTATAAAAACCGATAAAAATATTAAATTAAATAATAAAGAGGGTCCCCATACAAAAAAACAATTTTTGAGGATTTTTATACTCGATCTTACAAACCTTAATAGGTAAAGACTTGAAATGTACAATGACTGCTATAAGATCAAATAATGATAACTATCTATATCTTCTTCTTCTTCTTATATATAAAAATCAATTGCTATTCGTTAGTCTCGCTAAAACTCGAGAACGTCTGTCTGAGCCGATTTAGCTGATTTCGGTTTTGAAATGTCGCCTCGCTCTTGGAAAGTTTATTTATATTCGCGGCACGAAGTTCGCCAGGTCAGCTAGTCACATATAAAAAAGTTGCACATTTAAAAAGTATTTGAAACGATATTATTAATTGTAATACATATTAATGAATAGTAAAGACAGAACTCGATCAAAACACGTTACAAAAACAGGATAACACAAAATGTCGCCGATTGTAAATGTAAATATTATGCAAAATTGTAAATGAACCGCTATTGTAAGAAACACGGCAGAAATTAACTTGTTTACGCTTATCACGTTAACCTTGACGTTTTGTTATGTAACGCTTTATTTTTATATTTAATTTATCGCGTGTTTCGCGTGTTTGTAGCACCTAGATGATTGTAATCAAACTGCATTTAGGACTTCAATATTACTTAAGGTACGACCACACCGCGGCGTCTTCCGATAGGCGCGATCTCAGTACTTTTCAATTGTTTTCTGATCGCGTTTGGTGTGAACCAGTCGGTACAAATACTACTGCGCTCTCTGATAGTCTTTAGATTTTAAACTATTTAGGCGGCGCCTAAATAGTTTAAAATCTAAAACAACCGACTTCCATGCCCCGTTTGAGTTTGAGTTTCAGTCAGATTTTCGTTTATCGTCATATCTCTGGAGATATTTATCAAATATCGATGAAATTACAATGGGACCACCTTGGAAGTGTGCCCTACCAATTAAAAAAACAATTATTCGAATCGGTTCGCAATTGGCCGAGTAATCGCGTAACATACATACCAAAAAAAAAACGTACAGACGAATTGAGAATATTTGAGAACCTCTTCCGTTTTGGAAGACGATTGAAATTTTTTTTTGCATATCACTGCACTGCGCCTGTTACCTTGAGACATAAAGATGTTGAGTCTCACATGCCCTGTAATATCACTCAATTTCACTGGATGATACAGACAGACACACACATACTCAGATACACAGACACACAGATAAACACATCAAACGAATAACACCCCTCTTTTTGTGTCGGTTAAAAAGAACGTAGTATCGATAAAATAACAGCAAAATGTTTCGGTGATACCAATTCAATTATCATTGTTAAATCTAGGAGATCATTATAAATCATCAATGATCATGATCAATTAAAAAGTATCATATGGCTTAATCCATAATACTGGCTATCCCCGTGCAAAATTTCAGCTAAATATGTCCAGCCGTTTGACCGTGAAGAAGTCCCAAACAAACCAACATAATATACAAGCTGACTTTCGCTTTTATAATATTGCTAAAACGAAAACCATAGTGGCTTTGCGATGAAGTAACATTCAAAGGTAAGGAAGGAAGGTATATACCTACCTAGTATCACCCGATAATGATAACAGTAGGTACCTACCAAGGTATCAAACATTTTTAGTCGTATTGGCAATGACAGAGCGTTGTTGTCAACGCAATAAAAACATTAAATTAGAAGAATCAACATGCGCGCCCTCATTAACCGACTTCAAAAAAAGGAGGAGGTTTCTCAATTCGACCGTATATTTTTTTTTTTTTTTTTTTTTTTTTTTTTTTTTTTTATGTTTGTTCGCGGATAACTTCGTCGTTTATGAACCGATTTCGATTATTCTTTTTTTGTTCAAAAGGAGATATCCCAAGTGTGGTACCATGGTAATTTTATCGAGGTATGATAAGTATCTCCAGAGATATTGAGATAAACATCTCAAAATTGGTACTGAAAATGAATAGCGCGGCATTGAAGTCGGTTGTTTTTTAGTTTTTAAACGATATTATTTTATACGACGGTTCTCGTTTTGCACAGACTAGTAATTAGTGGGAGAAGGTAAAGCGATGGCCGATGATGCTGATGCTGGAAAGAGCTCTTTTTTTATATCTTATAGGCTAGCATTTGACCACTATCTCACCTGTTGGTAAGTGATGATGCGGTCGAAGATGGTAAGCACGCTAGGCCTAGAATGGGAACTGGCTCTCAAGGATAGCTGCCGGAACACATTAGATGTTTTGGCGACAGATTTTCTAACTTCAGGGTGGTAGCTGGCCAGGCGGACACTAGATAGTGTCCTACCACCATGCGGGGGTTGTTGGTTTCTTAACGATGTTTTCCTTCACCGGAGGGCCACTGTGAGAAGCGCACATAAAATTTTCTATAGAAAAATTCATTGGTGCACGGCGTTTTGAACTCGGTACCACGGCATCAAAGCCGTTTTCCCGTTTTCCCGCCACCGGGCCCTCAAAAACCTCAAAGAGCTCGATAAAAATTGCCGAGGATCGTGCTCAGTAGCGTGCAGTTGGAGAGGCATATTATGTCCAGCAGTGGACTAACATAGGTATACAATATTATATATTTTATGAAAGTTTCTATCGTAAGTACAATATATACCTACCTAATTCTTCGTATATCTGATTGTTTCTTTTAGATAAATGAATTTTTCCTAACATTTTTGTACCAAGTAAAATATACTTGCTTATCAACAATTTCCGGTATAATGTATCGTTTTTAAAATAAATTTAAAAAAATTATACAGCTTTAAAGAATTTTATTTTATTTAAAATATCAATATATTTTCGGCTTATCGCTACATGAATGTATTGTTTAGGTATTTTAATTAATTAGTAAAACCGTTATCATATTTTAGGTTTAGACAGTTATTTTTAGGGTTCCGTACCATATCTTCTGAACTGTTATAGCTAGAGAATTGAAATTTGCCGTAGTACTTATTACCACAGTTTTACAATCGGTACAGTTGCTAGCAAATTTGAGGTATTTATATCCATATCTCTGAGACATCAGATACTCATGACATCTCTATGAATTTTGCAATGATACCAAACATAATTAAGTAATAATTTAAAAAACAACCGATTTCAATGCCCAGCGAGTCAATTTCAGTAGCAAGTTTGAGACCTTTAACGTCATATCTCTGAAGATACTTATCAGATCTCAATGAAATTACAATGGAACCACCACGGAAACTTAGGGTAAGTTTCCGTGGTGGTCCCATTACAAAAAGAATCATCCGAATCGGTTCACAATTGAAGGAGTAATCGCGTAAAATACACAAAATAAAACAGAAAAAAGACATACATTCGAATTGAGAACCTCCTTCATTTTGGAAGTCGGTTGATGAAGTATCTAAGTATCTAAGCATAATCAAAGAATACTTAATATTATGGCATTATCTAATAATAATATATATGTATGTAGGTATGTATGAATGTATGTACTCGTATGTTAGTCTATAAGGTATAAATATGTTTTGATATAGGTTTTAATTGCCTGGAATAAATGAATTTATTTATTACTATTTATAATCTATTATTTATTCCTTGGCATAATTGAATTAAACTTACCAAAATCTAATTTATCTAATCGATATCTTATCTTCGGAGGTATGTACCTACAGAAACATTTCAAAACTTTCAACTGAAAATGTATAGTGTTAAAAATACATTAGGTAGGTATATGTTTTATCAATAGTTATATTTATATTATCTAATCAATAATATTAACATTGCACATTTTGAAGTTACAAAATTAGTGTCAATGTCAAAATTACATGTCATTTTGTTACCTAGTAATTTTTCAAGAATTAGACAATCTAATTAGTTTTGCGATATGTTGTTAATCTTGCATCGATATCAAAAGGTAGATGCGGTACTCACTCTTATGCCACGTAAACATAATGGACCTAGAAACAACTACATGAAAACACGAATGTCTAATGTCGAGCTTGATGTGCATGAAGAACAGAGGAAGGCATTGTAGCTAATTATTTAAATGGATCTGCGATAATTGCACATGTAATTCTGTACGTGCTACACAAACGCCAGTTCGATTGTGACTAAGTTGAAATTAGGTTCGCAAACCTAATTCATACGGTGCACGTTGAAGAGCTATTATCTTATCTCCCTATTTATATCGATGTAATCTTGCCATTTATTTTTATCTGTATCATGTATAATATAAATGATAGAAAAATACATAATGCGATGTCATAAATGTATTATATTTTCATCCGAGTTTACAAAAGAAGATCTCCTTCTAAATTCGTGTCTTTCTTTTTATAATTTTGTACACTTTTTAACCGACTTCAAAAAAAGGAGGAGGTTTCTCAATTCGACCGTATATTTTTTTTTTTTTTATCTTTGTTCGCGGATAACTGCGTCGTTTATGAACCGATTTTGATTATTCTTTTTTTGTTCGAAAGGAGATATCCTAAGTGTGGTACCATGGTAATTTTATCGAGGTATGATAAGTATCTCCAGAGATATTGAGAAAACATCTCAAAATTGGTACTGAAAATGAATAGCGCGGCATTGAAGTCGGTTCTTTTTTAGTTTTTAAACGATATTATTTATTTATTATATTTCATTATTTCACAATTTCTTGGATAAAAATTGTCTGAAGTACTGAAACATGCACTGGGTTGCGGGTGCACATAATAGTACGGTTGGCAACCCTACATTAATCAGGGGAATTAAACATGTGTATTTTTATGTGTAATTTTTTGTATGTATGTTACGCGATTACTCCGTCGATTGTGAACCGAAATGAATGATTATTTTTTTAATAGGTAGGGTACGTTTTGAGGTAGTCCCACTGTAATTTCATAGAGATTTGATAAGTATCTCCAGAGGTATGACGATAAACGTCTCAAACTTGCTACTGAAATTGACTCGCGGGGCATGGAAGTCGGTTGTTTTAGTTTTTAAACTATCTTAATTATCTTAAAAGTATATTATTAGGATTGTTAATTATCAAGTAGACAAAAAAAAACAATAATTCAAACTTAATAAAGGCATTTATTTCCCGAGTAAAAAATGTATTCTAGTCTTTAGAAATAAGATACTCTGCTATACTTATTCTCATTATACTAGAACGAATGTAAAACGAGACACAAACTTTTTACTTTTAACCCGCTGAAATATCAAACCTAAACCTGACACTGGTTGAATGCAGGAACCGTGCGAAACTAATAAAAAATACAATCTAGGACATAGGTATAAGTAGTACAAAAAAAAATTAAGCCAATAATATCTACTCTTCATCGTATTGTTTAGGTACAATATTATTTAACCAACACAAACAGAGGTTTGCTAACTGTTCAAGTATAAGCGTTTTTTATATTTCACATAGTTTTGGATATACCTATCAGCAATCTTGATAAAAATAGGTACAAATAAACGTGCGTTCCGATTGAACAAAATGGAACAAATTTTCCGGACAAATAAGTTTTTAATTTAATTATTTTTTTATAATTTGATGATTTCATAGTAAAGCAACCATTGTAATACACACTTTGATTCTTCTAACGCATATTAGCGTTTTTATTCTAAGCTATGAGCAAATTTCAAGTCTCTAGCTAATAAGTTTCCTTAACCGTATTCTTCTTAGATACAGCCCTGTGAAAGGCGGACAGACGGACGGACGGACGAACGAACGGACGGACAAAGAAGTCTGAGTAATAGGGTTCCTTTGGTACCTACCCTTTGGGTACGAAACCCAAAATATGTGCAATCAAGAGTGGGTTAGGTAGGTATAGGCACAGAATAATGAATAGTACAATGTATAGGTAAGCTTAGGTCGCGGCATTTGAAATCGTTCCGCGTTCGACCATCTTAAGACCGGAGGGGTCTTAAGGGTCCTCCAGATCTATGAATAATATCATTTAAAAAACTAAAAATGAACCGACTTCAATGCCGCGTTATTAGTTTTCAGTACCAATTTTGAGATGTTTATCTCCATATCTCTGGAGATACTAATCAGACCTCGATAAAATTAACATGGTACCAAACTTGGGATATCTACTTTCCAACAAAAATAGAACAATCAACATATGCGGTCGAATTGAGAAACATCCTCCTTTTTTTGAAGTCTGTTAAAAATAGGGGATTAACAATACCTATCGAAAACAAAATAATTTAACTTGACGGTGAATGTCGAAATAACAATAATTTATACCTTCCTAAAAATAATCGTGATTTTCCAGTTTTTTTTTTTTTGTGTTACGCGATTTCTCCGTCAATTCTGAACCGATTCGAATGATTATTTTTGTAATCGGTAGGGTACGTTTCCGAGGTGGTCCCATTGTAATTTCATCGAGATCTGATAAGTATCTCCAGAGATATGACGATGAACGTCTCAAACTTGCTACTGAAATTGACTCGCGGGGCATTGAAGTCGGTTGTTTTAGTTTTTAAACTATCTTAATTATTCGGAAAAAGCTTTCGTAGATCGACGGCCCTAAAAAAATATTAAAGTGGTCTATTCTGTAATAATAGAGAATAGATTTCTCTATTCCTACTATTCGAATGAAGCCCTTTTATCAAGGAAATCGGAACAATGACCGCCCGCTCACGATTCGACGCCTACATCCAATACACGCTCAGAATAATACTTAGGAAATTCCTTCACACAAATAAATTAATAGTTTACCAAAGGAATATAAATACTACATAATGTACTACAAAGTTTCTTTGAAGAATGTTGATCAAAAAACAACGTGAGAATTTTCTAGGCTTAATGCTATTTTGTCATAGACACCTAAAACTCAAGGCTAAAAAAAAATTAAGTCATTCACCACGAATGACAGATGTTGTATTTTAAAATTTCGAATGCGTAGTGTACCTAATTATTTCTTTTCAAATTGCGTGCTAAAAAAAATAAATGATATTTTTTTTTGACAAATGTAAGGAATTCTATATCCTTAGTAGCATTTTCAATGATATTTCCTGAAATATTATATACTCATGTAAAAGTTTAGGTCTGCAGAAGCTAGACCAAAATAAATCCCTTACCGCTCCACAGCTATTTTAGTTATAATAAATAAACTGAGACACAAAACGCAGCTGCATCTTGAATATCAAAATAAACCTTTCTCCCATGCGGAAAACACAAAATGCACAGTAAAACACTTAAAAAAAATCGCACTAACACTGGCCACAAATAAACACAATAAAAAAAAATAAAAGAAGCGCGAAACTGAAATTAGAAAAAATAAACGGGCGCGTTCGAGTTTTCTTCTTTTTTCAAAGTTCGGCTTTGAACATACCGAGCGGTCGGACAAAGCGACTATGCTGCCGCGCTCACAAGCAGTACTGAAGCCGGTTCGAACTTTTATTTTACGAACGAACGCTTCCGAGCGAATACACTGGAAAAGCATACAATTCTCTGTGTAGACACGGCGCGCGTCTCTGTGTGCGTGTTTGACTGATAGTGATGGTAGATATTGCTTATCGACTATCGATATGTTTTGTCGAGATATTTTGTTATTATGTTATGGTTGTATAGTGTTTTCTTCGTTTTGAGAGAATATTTTATAAAATAGTTCATCAATAATCAATAATCATTGCAATAACATATAAAGGTAATCAATATAATACATTACTTACGTTAAACATTAACAATCTTTTCCGAAACAAATAAGTGATAAAAGTTTGACATCATCGTGTAACCGCAATTTCGATTTGTTTTATAGTTAGTGAAATAAACGAAATAAATAATTAATACGTTATTATTTTCTAATAATATTTACATGAATAAAGATTCTCTGGTAAGACAACATCTACCCTGATTGATCTGACATCCACCTAAAACCCTAAGCAAACTAAGGATATAATATAATAAAACGCATACAATGTAAATGTATAAATAATTAAATACTCGTAGCATAAAAGTAACTACTAATATAACAGAATAAAAAATATATGGTGAGCACTAAGAATTAATTCTTAATCGTAATATGAGTTCAAAAAATATGAGCTAAAGTAGTTTAAATCATAATAATCACTCAAAGCTCACTCACCCTCTCAGCTTGCCACCCCTTTAGCTTGTTGGACCACCTAGATTCTATATTCGAGATCCTACGGGATAAAAAATAATGTTTTCATAGTTACTATCTAAGTCCTAGATGATGAGTATTAAAACATTTTTTTTATTAATTCATATTTTATGCGAATTAATGTATATGTTATTAACTTTTTTATTTGACCAACATTGTTTAATTTTAATTAATGTATTAATTAAATTTAAGACGGCTTTAAATTTGTAAGACAATGGTATTAACATTAAGATTTAATAAATGTAAATAGTATTTCTGTAAATAAATAAGTAAATACGTAAAAAAATAATGTATTTAATAAGTGTATAGATATTTACAACATGACTCCTAATGTATTAAAATTGTATATATTGGAAGGAAATAAATTTAAAGTTCATAACAATAATCGTTAATAATTCAGTATATATGAACAGCGACCAAAATTCAAAGTATTCCTCAATCCGGCCTAATTTTATCGATAAACGCACCTCTTCAAACTCGATAAGAGTGCGTAACACTACACCTCATTTCATTTACACTATTTAAACGCACGCACACATATACAGAATAAGCTTTCAAGCTTTGCTGTACATCAAACGGAAATAAACATTATAACCATAGCGATAAAGTAGGTTTTTCTGTATCACATTTAGTTAGTGGATTGCATACCAAGTTTTGATAAATGCAGTGTTTTATGATTGAAGTAATAAAATAGCGAACAAAGCTTTTGTATTAAGAAGTAAGCTAAGCACGCAAGTTGCGTTTAATGTTACAGATTAAGAAGTAGTTTCTTACTAGAATGAAAGGTGTTATTTTTAATCGACTTTATAAGGAGATCGATCGAATCGAAGTCGATCAGAGCAAGTCGATGTGTATACTTTTTTTAAAAATATGTTATAGGCTAGCGTTTGACCACTATCTCACCTGTTGGTAAGTGATGATACGGTCGAAGATGGTAAACACGCTAGGCCAAGAATGGGAACTGGCTCTCAAGTATAGCTGCCGGAACACATTAGATGTTTTAGCGACATATTTTCTAACTTGAGGATGGTAGCTGGCCAGGCGGACACTAGATAGTGTCCTACCACCATGCGGGAGTTGTTCGTTTCTTAACGATGTTTTTCCTTCACCGGAGGGCCACTGTGAAAAGCGCACATAAATGTTGATTAAACTCGGTACCTCTGGCATCAAAGCCGACCATTCTCCCACTTACACCACCGGGCCCTCAAATAGTCATAGTTACTAGCCCAAATTTGACTGTACTACAGTCAGGAGTGGAACTCCTGAATGGCAATGGGGATACAGGCCGACTCCATCACTAAATCAGCTCGACGGTACCATAAAAGAAGACAGATACATAGATTGCATGCTACATTGCGGATCACATCTTGACTTTAATCACGACAATCTTTATAAATTAAGATAGTTTAAAAACTAAAACAACCGAATCCCATGCCACGCGAGTCAATTTCAGTAGCAAGTTTGAGACGTTTGTCGTCATATCTCTGGAGATCTCGATAAAATTACCTACAATGGGACCACCTCGGAAATGGACTTACCCTACCGATCAAAAAAAGAATCATTCGAATGGGTTCACAATTAGCGAAAATATCGATAAACATACAAAAAAAATACATACAGACGAACATAGAACCTCCTCCCTTTTAACCGACTTCACGAAAAAGGAGGAGGTTCTCAATTCGACTGTATATTTTTAACTATTTAAAAAAAATGTTTTTTACCTCTGAACTCAGTCAAATCGTAACCGAGTTGAAAAATTCTTTTTTAGTTTGAAATGTTATGCTTTCCTTTTGGTCCCATTTAAATGTTATCGAGATTTGACAATCACCTCCGGAGATATGGAGATAAACAATAAAAGCAAATTTGTATACTTTTATGACATTATTATAACTAGCCAGTACTTTGACTACCGCGGCATGTGAAGTCGGTTTTTTGTTTTGTACGATCATAAATTATTGAAAATCGGTTAAAAAGATACTCAAGTATATACCAAATTTAATTTAATTTAATCCAATCGAGTGTCAGGAAGTGGTTCTAATTTAGCTTCCAAGATTTGACCCAACAAACATACTAACACAACAAGATAAACAAGTAATATTTAAAAAAATCCTTTTTAAACACAAGCTTTTACATAATCTAGAACCAGAGTAAGTCAAGACAAACCCAACGAGCCCAAACACGAGGAGTATAACATGAGTAGTTTAGGAGTTCCTTTGGCCACCTTCCAGCTCCATCATCAGATCATGACCATGTCATCATAATATTGCATTATCACGCGATTTACACATATATGCAAAATTTCAGCTCAATCGAACCCTAGGAAGTCGCTTTAAAATCAATCGCAAGATTTGTGACGGACAAATTCGCCGTGAAGTCGAGATAAAGCTTGTAATAATAAAAGCTTGATATGCAGAGAATCACCGTGCAAGTGTGTAGTCAATCATATTCAAGAATAGTACTTAGTAATCTGTATGAATAAGATGACACGACACGACCAGTCAACATTATTATGATTGCATACATTTACTTAGTAGGTACTTAGATAAAATTGCATCATGTTTCTTACCTATGTGTCATTCTTCCATTTTAACCGACTTCACAACAAAGGAGTAGGTCCTCGATTTGCCTTTTTTATGTTTAATACCCTAGAACTCGGTAATTTCTTTACCAAAATTATTTTTGTGTTCTAGAGAGTTTTGCTTTCCCGTTTGGTCCCAATGTAAATTTATCGAGATCTGATAAAACCAGACTAATACTATGAAGAGGAAACGTTTTAAACGAGTTCAACTTTTGAGATGTTTAATCGCGAAGCAAGTGCATCAGTTTCAATATCACGGAAAATATCGTTTGCGCGATGCAGGATCTCATACATTTAGCCAATATTAAAGGATAGCTATTAGAATCTACGCTAGCGCCATCTCTGGGTTTTATTCTTCTTAATACTATAAATGCGAAAGTAACTCTGTCTATCTGTCTGTTTGTTTGTTTCGCTTTCACGTCTAAACTACTGAACCGATTTAAATTAAATTTGGTACACAGATAGTCTAGAGCCTGAGAAAGGACATATGCATATTTTTTGTGAAGTCGGTCAACGATTTTTGTGTACATAATATAAATTAACCGAATTCACAAAATAGCTTCTTAATTCGACTGTTTTTTTTTTCCTTTTAGAACTTCGTCAAATCTTAACTGATTTTAAAAGTTTGTTATCTCAGAAAAAAATGTATAAACAAGTCTGATACTTCGATGACATGATTATGGCTAGTGGATATTTTAACTATCGCAGCATGCGAAGTCGGTTTTTTCGTTTTGTATGACCATAAATTATCGTAGATTCAAGTCGTAAAGTCGAGTCAATGTCATATTCAAGATATGACGACAATAGCCCGATGGATAAGGTATCGGACTGGCGATCGAGAGGTCGTGAGTTCGACCCCTACCCATTGTACTATTGACGTGAACTCACTCCAGATACAAGAATATTTAGCTTAGTTGGAGGGGTTAACAAGAATATTAGTAATGTGCAACCAACATTGCGAGTAAACGTTAAAAATAAACTGGCCAAGAAAGTAAGCCAAGGCAAAGGGATGTAAGGGAGCACAAATACGACCTCGGTGCTCCCAGCCAACCTCACCTGCCCGTGGTGCATCCTGCTGACCAACAGACGGGGCTCTGGCGACCGGCAAATGGCGGTATAACCATTTCATATCTATGACGTAGCCAAATTCTACAGGCCGGTGACGGGCAGCAGCGTCACCGGTGCGAGAAGCTACGTCCTGCGATCGCCAACACGCCTGCCCAGCATGGCGATTAGGGCATATCCCTCCCAAGGGATGAAAGAAGGATGGAAAGTCACAATATGCCGCGGCCCCCAGTTCCCGGCCGCCCTGCTATTCCTGACCACGGCGGCGGTCACGGTAACGGCAGGGCAGGGGGTGCTAAGAATCCCCGGGTTACGGTAGGCCGCCAGAACTGACCCTCGCAACGTACAATGGACGCACGATTCGGCTGGACGATCATCTGGCGCAGCTAGAGGAGGAGCTGAAACACATAAGATGGCACATTCTGGGGTTATGTGAAGTCCGAAGACAGGGAGAGGACACCATAACCTTAGAATCGGGCCATCTTATGTACTACAGAGAAGGAGATCAGCCATCCCAAGGCGGCGTCGGGTTTCTGGTCAACAAGGTTCTCAGTGACAACGTTGTAGAAATCTCCAGTGTGTCGACCAGGGTAGCGTACCTCATAATTAAGTTAACCAAGAGGTACAGCCTCAAGGTTATCCAGGTCTACGCACCGACCTCGACACACTTAGATGATGAGGTAGAAAGCATGTATGAAGATATCTCCAGAGCTTTACACACCACCTCCAAGGCTCACTACAACGTTGTCATGGGAGACTTTAACGCCAAAGTGGGAGTACAAACTTGCGGCGAATCGTCTATAGGACCACACGGATTTGGGAGTAGGAATCACAGGGGACAAATGCTCGTCAATTTCCTCGAGAGAGAGGGGCTTTTCTTGATGAACTCGTTCTTCAAGAAACAGCCCCAAAGGAAATGGACGTGGCAAAGCCCCGACTTTGTGACTAAAAACGAGATTGACTTCATCATTACGGACAAACGGCGCATATTCAGAGACGTCTCAGTGATCACTAGGTTTAATACTGGAAGTGATCACCGACTTGTACGAGGCACTCTGGATATCGACTTTAAAGCCGAGAGATTCCGATTGATGAAGTCTACGCTCCGTCCGAACCTACTCCAAACCGTTGTTGGGTCCGAAACATTCCAATTAAAATTGGAAAATTGATTCGCTGCCTTGGAAACCACAGATGACGTAGACCAGAAACTCGAAGAAGTGGTGGAAATCCTCAGGGATGAAGGGACGAAGTTTTGCGAGAGCAAGCGTACGGGCAAAAAGTCCAAACTCTCGGCAGAAACACTTCGGCTAATGGAAGAGAGACGAACAGACCCTTTGTCAGCTTTGTCAACTAACCTGGTGCGCAACAAATCCATAAAGAAGCTGGTACGACGCGACCTCCGATCCTCTAACACGCTCTTGATTAAAGAATCAATTGAGCAGAATCGGGGGTCGAAAGTGTTCGTCCAGCCTCTGGGTAGAAGCCACCTCACAAAGCTGACAACGTCAACGGGGAACGTCGTCGCATCCAAGCCGGAGATTCTGTTGGAAGTTGAAGACTTCTACGGCAAGCTCTACGCATCGCATGCTTCAAGGCCCGAATCCGATACTGAGGATTCTAGAGCCACCTTAACCCGCCACTTCACAGAAGATCTGCCCGAAATTAGCCGAGACGAAATCGTGATGGCCCTTAAACAACTCAAAAATGGAAAAGCCCCAGGAGAAGACGGAATCACAACGGAGCTTTTAAAAGCCGGAGGAGCTCCAGCAGTTCAACAGCTGCAGCAGCTATTTAATTCCGTTCTTTTTACTGGGAGAACTCCACAGGCATGGAACAGAAGCATGGTGGTTTTGTTTTTCAAAAAAGGAGACAAAACCCTATTGAAAAACTATCGCCCGATTTCGCTTCTGAGCCATGTCTACAAGCTGTTTTCAAGGGTCATCACGAACCGTCTTGCGCGAAGACTCGACGAGTTTCAACCTCCGGAACAGGCCGGGTTTCGAAGCGGTTACGGCACCATAGACCACATCCACACGGTGCGGCAGATTGTACAGAAGACCGAAGAGTATAATCGGCCCCTGTGCTTAGCATTTGTGGACTATGAGAAGGCCTTTGACTCAATCGAAACCTGGTCTGTTCTCGAGTCCTTGCAGCGTTGCCAAGTCGATTGGCGATATATCGAAGTGATGAGATGTCTATATAATGCCGCAACGATGACTGTACAAGTACAGAACCAGCGAACTAAACATGTCCACCTGCGTCGAGGAGTGAGATAGGGGGACGTCATATCCCCGAAACTGTTCACTAACGCCTTGGAGGATATGTTTAAGACGCTGGACTGGAAAGATCGTGGCATTAACATCAACGGCAGGTACATCTCTCACTTACGATTCGCAGATGACATCGTCATTATGGCAGAGACGCTGCAGGACCTACAAAGGATGTTGAATGGCCTAGCTGATTCTTCTCGTAGCATCGGTCTCCGGATGAATTTGGACAAAACCAAAGTCATGTACAACGAGCACGTTGTTCCGGAACCGATTGCCGTAGATGGAATCCCACTCGAAGTTGTCACTAAGTATGTTTACCTAGGGCAAACGCTCCAACTAGGAAAACATAACTTCGAGAAGGAAATCCAGAGAAGAATTCAGCTGGGCTGGGCAGCATTCGGAAAACTCCGTCGAGTCTTCTCGTCGCCTATACCACAGTGTCTAAAGACAAAAGTCTTTAACCAGTGCGTCCTACCTGTGATGACATACGGAGCCGAGACGTGGACACTCACAGTCCGACTGGTCCACCAGTTTAAAGTCGCTCAGCGAGCTATGGAGAGAGCTATGCTCGGTATTTCTCTGCGGGATCGAATCCGGAACGAAGTAATTCGCCAGAGAACTAAAGTTATCGACATAGCTCAACGGATTAGCAAGCTGAAGTGGCAGTGGGCTGGTCATATCTGCCGCAGGACTGATAACCGTTGGGGCAGACTTGTCCTAGAGTGGAGACCGCGAATCGGCAAACGTAGCGTAGGACGTCCTGTGACCAGGTGGAGCGACGACATACGCAAAGCGGTGGGCAGTGACTGGAAGAGAAGAGCCGAAGATCGAGCTCAGTGGCGCATCTTGGGAGAGGCCTATGTTCAGCAGTGGACTGATACAGGCTGATGATGATGAAGTGCAAGTCGGACTCGCACTCGTAGGGTTCCGTACCACACTACAGTATTTTATAAGATCGAGCAAAAAATACCACTCATTTTTCGCCAGCAAAAAATAATAATTATTAAACATTTTATTTCTTATAACGCCATCTAACGTCTAACAAAGGTGTTAGGAATCGACATTTCAATATAACGCCATCTATGGGACGTTTACCTAACTAAGCGTTCATAGATGGCGTGAAATGCCGAAAAAAACATGTTTCTTGTATGGGGACCCTCTATTATGTCTAACTTTATTCTGTTTTTAGTATTTGTTGTTATAGCGGCAACAGATACATTATCTGTGAAAATGTCAACTGTCTAACTATCACGGTTCATGAGATACATGCCTGGTGACAGACGGACAGACAGACAGACAGACAGACAGACAGACAGACAGACAGACGGACAGCGGAGTCTTAGTAATAGGGTCCCGTTTTACCCTTTGGGTACGGAACCCTAAAAAGGCTAGTCCAAGTAATTCCCTAAGTAAAGATTTGGACTTTACTGTACTTTACCTGATGTTGGGACATCCGCCTGAAATCTGAATAAGAATTACTCAAATGAATACTCAATCCCTCGCCAACTTACAGCAGCGATGTCGTGTCTATGACGCCCAATATTGCTTTGTAGTGGTAGGACTTCTGCTTCAGCATCACAACTTTGCCAATTAATTATCAGCCGAGAAGTAGGAATGTTTTTCGGTTGAAATGGCAAGGTGTCCAGTGAAATTACAGGGCATGTGGGACTTAACATTTCCCAAAGTAACAAGCGCAGTGCAGTGACGTGCAAAATACACGCAGTCCATAATTTTGCATGCCGCTGTATCTGTAATAGGTAGACGTCATCGCTTACCATCAGGCGAGCGTCGTGCTTGTCTGTCCTGTTACCTTGTAACATAAAAAAAAATACTTCACAGATTTTACAATAGATCAGTCAGGGTGGTTTATATATTATTAATGGTATGCAATGAAGGGTTATTTTATCATGGCTGAAACTGCAACAAATAAATAGAAAGCAATCATAATTTATTGTTGTATTTTACGACATTGCATGCATCATTACCATAAGTTGAATAGATATTTTTATGACTGCATGCATCGTGCTTTGTTAATTAATTAATTCTGCTGTGGTCAATGAATAAAGAATTATTTGCGGTTTTTCTATTTGTCATATTGAGGCTTAGCTCATGTAAAGGTATTAGTCATGAAATTATTTTTAGAAAAATTAACCTATGAGTCCGTAACGTATTAACGTATGGGTCCCCGCACACGGGCCACGGGCCACAACCACAAAACGCCGCCACCGGCATATTTCCTATAGTTTTCATACATTTTATATGGAGTCGCCGCACACGGTTGACGCCGGTGGCCGCCACACGCTACATGATAAAATGTATGAAAACTATAGGAAATATGCCGGTGGCGGCGTTTTGTGGTTGTGGCCCGTGGCCCGTGTGCGGCGACACTAAGCAATAAATAAAGTTCTATTATTTATTGCAATTTTATAGAAATGCAATGCTTGTATCATTATTTTTCTTAGAGAAACATCTGCCATGACATTGCTAAGTCATCTTTGATAGCCCCCTGTTTCAAGAACTCCTAGAACCACAGGTTTTCCAAGAGGAAAACCTGTGGTTCTAATAGTTAACCAAAGGTGGTAGGAGCAAATTACATAAATTATCCGCCTGACTTACAACCAAAAGTAACTTACCACCATTCAGGAGAAAATCTGCCGCCTTAACCTTACGGTGTTCCGGCAGCACACTGCCCTTGAGAGTCAGAGTATTCTAAGCTTAGCGTGTTCACCATCTTCGACCACATCATCGCTTACCACCAGGCGAGATAGTGGTCAAACGCTAGCCTATCTTAACATACTACAACTAGTCTAAACATACTCGCTTCCGCTGTCTGTACGCTTAGATCTTTTAAACTACGCAACCGATTTTAATGCAGTTTTCAGCAATAGATGGAGTGATTCAAGAGGAAGTTTATAACCAGGATTAAACGCGGGCAAAGCCGCGGGGGCAGCTAGTAAGATAGCAAAAAACTTGATGAAAATCTCACCTTTTGGTAAGTAACGACTTAGGATGATAGCACACTAGGCGTAGAGAGTCGAAACACACTAAAGTAACTATATCGTTGACAGATTTTCAAACTTGAAGGTAGTCGCTACAACTTGACCAAGGTTAGTTTGCACCTCGCGTCGATTACGTCACACTGACGCTTAGGTACAAAACTAAAAATAACCGACTTCAATGCCGCGCTATTAATTTTCAGTACCAATTTTGAGGTATTTATCTCCATATCTCTGGAGATACTTATCAGACCTCGATAAAATTACCATGGTACCACACTTGATATATGTCCTATCCAACAAAAAAATAATAATCAAAATCGGTTCATAAACAACGAAGTTATCCGTGAACAAGCATTAAATATATATATATATATATATATATATATATATAATGGGTGGCGTAGGGGTAAATTTTGGAAAATCCTTTCTCAGAGGGAACTAACGTCGTAATAACTATCTGCATGCCAAATTTCAGCGAAATCCAAAACAATATTGATTTTCACACTTTGCCTTTTCCTTTGCCCCCATTTCACCCTCTTACCACCAGCGGTTTAGGCTGTGCGTATGTGCGTATGTGCGTATGTCAGTCAGTCAGTTAGTCAGTCAGTATGTCAGGACAAAGATTCTTATAGACGGACTATCAGTTCCATTTGGATCATGATATGTACTGTGATCGGTATGCGTTTCTCTATGTTGTGTTTCACTATTTCACTTTTTTTTTTTAAGTACTGAAACACACACTTACATGTATGGTTGGTTTAACCTACTTTAATTTTTTTTAAATATTCTGACGTAAACGATTGGATGACAGCTGAATGGTTCATTACTTTTTTTTTCTAATTCAAAGCGTTAAATTCTGCTTTTGCTATGTTTACTTGATAATTGGTTATGATTTATTTTATGATTTATGATTTTGACGTGTATATGTGCGTATATTTATACTGCCTACATACTGAATAAATGCTTTGATTCTTGATTCTTCTTGATTCTTATAGTATTAGATATAAATTTAAAGGTTTACTTACCCACCATTGTTGTGTGTGTGTGTCTGTGTGTGTGTGTGTCTGTGTGTGTGTGTGTGTCTGTGTGCGTGTGTGTGTGAGAGAGAGATAATAATTTGAGAATACTCAAATACTACACATAATACAGTTTATGCTACAGTTTTTTTAGCCATGATAATGTAACAATAAGTATCTCATAAATAAAATATACACAAAATAAGTAAATCAAAATGTACACGATGCCAATGGTGAATTACTGCAGTCCATACTTAAGTTCCTATGGAACTCCCAGTCTTGGCGATCCTTATTGGATGTAAGTATTAATTTAATTTAAGTACCTACCTACGTAATCTTTTAGTTTGTTAAACAGTATTATAATCAAAATTTGTCCATATTGTAACACTAACATTTTACGTTTTATGTGTAAAATACGCTTCACGACTAGTTAAAAACCAGCATCCAGAAGTCTGAGTGGTAACAAAGCTTATCTCTAAGTTATGACAATTTAATCTCATTGGTTATGTTATATCACAATTAATCACTACTTTACTATGAGAAGGTAAAACACCTCATTACGTTTTGCTTAGACTAGACTGACAGTGGCAGAATGTATATAAAACTATAATTTTATTTTATAAGTATAATAAAAATATCCACAAAAACGTTTTCTAAAATAAAGTTTCAATTGTTTCAGAAAACCGTCAGTAGATGGCGTAGGCAATGCGGCATATATATATATATATAGAGATATATATATATAGATATATATATATCTATAGGAGGAGGATATGGGAGGAGGTTTCTCAATTCGACCGTATATATATATATATATATATAGATATATGTATATATATATATATATATATATATACGGTCGAATTGAGAAACCTCCTCCTTTTTTTGAAGTCGGTTAAAAAATAATTCACTATGACTTTAATAATATCGTTTAAAAACTAAAAAAGAACCGACTTCAATACCGCGCTATTCATTTTCAGTACCAATTTTGAGATGTTTATCTCAATATCTCTAGAGATACTTATCAGACCTCGATAAAATTACCATGGTACTACACTTGGGATATCTCCTTTCGAACAAAAAAAGAATAATCAAAATCGGTTCATAAACGACGAAGTTATAAAAAAAAAATATACGGTCGAATTGAGAAACCTCCTCCTTTTTTGAAGTCGATTAAAAAAGTAAACATATAAATATACGAGTAAACATATAAACATACAATATATGAGGGCCCGGTGGCGTAACCGGGAGAACGTTCGGCTTTGATGCCGTGGTACCGAGTTCAAACCGCCGTGCACCAATGGAATTTTCTATCGAAAAAATTATGTGCGCTTCTAACAGTGGCCCTCCGGTGAAGGAAAACATCGTTAAGAAACCAACAACCCCAGCATGGTGGTAGGACACTATCTAGTGTCCGCCTGGCCAGCTACCACCCTCAAGTTAGAAAATCTGTCACCAAACATCTAATGTGTTCCGGCAGCCATCCTTGAGAGCCAGTTCCCATTCTAGGCCTAGCGTGCTTACCATCTTCGACCGCATCATCACTTACCAACAGGTGAGATAGTGGTCAAACGCTAGCCTATAAAGTATAAAAAAATAAAATTAAAAAAATACACAAAACAATTCGGATTAGAGCGAGGTGCAAACTTAGCTTGGTGGAGTTAATAGCAGACACAAACCTGTGCCTACCATCATATAAATACTACTTCAATAAAAACCAACTTTGTATTTCCGTATAGAAGATAGCCCTTAATTAGCGTGTAAACGGTATGTAATAAGACCCAGTTTCCCTTTTCTCGCGTAATGTTATCTACCATGACCTTTAGTTAATTTACTATGATGTACTTTAACGTTGATACGTCAATTTGGTATTGATTTGAAAATAAGATCACCGGATGTTTTTGGAATGCGCACAGAATGGAATAATGCTTGGCTGAATGTGGAAGACTGTACCCTTGGACGAGTTTTCATACCAAACTCCATATCGTATATTGAACTTATGTATGAAAAACAGCACAGCGCCTCTAGTGGTTTTCACACTTCACTAAATTTAGACCAATCAGGGAGCCAGAATAAGTCAAAAGCAATGTAAGATCTGTCAAAAGCGTTTACGATGAAAACTCCGATGAAAACTCGTACTAAAGGTACAGTACTGAAATGAGATGTTATATGAATTTACTTTAGTCCAATCCACATACCGCAACTAACCAAATTCCCAACTAGTTTACCACATGAGGTGATTTCTTAAATAAACTGCAACTTTTAGTTCTTGGCAACTCCAGTTAGGAGCAGCATTTCAGTGTTCTGGCTGACTTGCTGTCAAAAGGTAGCATACCACCGTCAAGGAGAAAATCTGTCATCATAACCTTTAAAGTTAGAGCCGGAAGCTAAAGGTAGCATTCGGATCACGGCAGTAGCGGCACGGCAGCCGCGGCCCTGCAGCCGCAGCCGTGGTCGCGCCGCACTGCTTTGTAGGGATTTATAGGCGCTAGTTTCCGACGCAAGCGACCGAGCAGCGCGGCCGGGGGGCGTAGCCTACGCGCGACCTTGGCAGCGCCGCCGAGCCGCTCCGGAGGCAGTACGGTCGCGCTGCCCGCTCGCAGTGGGTGACAAAATGGCGACGTGGTGCTGTAGACTGCGCGTGGCAGTCGCTGCCAGGGTCGAAATCCGAAAGCTTCTGGCAGCGCCGCACAGCAGCGACAATGGGCCGCGGCAGTTAGCCGCCACTGCCAGGTCGCGACTGCCGTGATCCGAATGTCACCTTAAGGTCTCAAGCACAGCCCTTGAGAGTCAGACCATTCTAGGCCAAGCGTGTTTACCATCTTTGACCACATCATTAGGCGAGAAAGTAGTCAAACAGTAGCTTATCAGATACCAGACTCCACTGATAGCTTGCAAAATAAACGCAATGATCTGTAGCTATCTGCATCCATACTATCTATATTTCCCGCCATACTCCATACTTAACATTATAAAAACATAAGTTACTTTTTGTTACCTAATCACACCTTAACGGATGATCCGATATTACTGAAATTTAACAAGGTGAACCTTAACAGCATGAGGATGAACATAGGTTAATAATTTTGGTGTACGTGATCGAAGTCGCGGGTATCAATCTAGTACCTACTTAATAAATCTGTCTTACGGGTCATCCCTCTTGTTTTATTTTCGTTCGTGTTCTATTGATGTCTATACCGCTTTCATTCCTATTTCGATTGTAATTTTCGACGAACTATGCTATAATAAATATATTCGCAAAAAATTAAGCGCTTCGAGAAAAGGTACGTAGCACTATTAAATATTCTGTGGTAGTGCCCTTGCGCTTAGCTAGCTCGTCTTGGCGGGGGCACTGCCGTGCCCCAAGATAAAGAAATATTTGCTTGGACGCTGTCAACAGTGATATCTCAGTAATTACAACTTGATAGCTATAGAGGTATCAACGTAAATAGAGGTATCAGGAACGCATAGGCGTTCCTGAAAAAAAGGCTCTCTACAAACAGACAGACAGACAGACAGACAGATGGACAACAAAATTGATCCCTTAAGGTTCATTTTTAGGTGCGAAACCCTAAAAATAATAATATTCTATCTATCGGCAAGCTTCATCGCTTACCATCAACCGAACAACTTGAACTGTCCTGTTAATGTACTAAAAACACTCTTTAGAATAAGTACTTCTGATTCCTTAGCATGACTTAGATGCAGTATTTGAAAAGAGCACGTTTGCCATACATCCAGAGATTCCATTGACATATCTATTTTTCAAATCTCTGTGTACTTATTTATTGCATAAGCTGCATAGACTATATATGACAGTAGTGTCCTATATTAACACTGACCTTAATATGACCTCTGCCATAGATTAACTAATATAACGTAGTACTATTAAGTATTCTGTGCTAATAGTTGGTATGGTATGACTCTGATATAGGTATAATGATATTAAAGTTATAACTACATATTAAAAACAAAGTCCCCCGCCGCGTCTGTCTGTTCGCGATAAACTCAAAAACTACTGAACGGATTTTCATTTTCATTTCATGGTTTTCACCAATAGATAAAGTAATTCATGATAATTCGTTTCGTTTCGGTTGAGGTGCATAATTCGTTTCGAAGGTTTTGTGTAAATTGGTTGAAATATGACGATGATGTTGAAGATGTTAATTCATACTCGACGCAACAAACTGATTCAAAAATGCAGGCGTACATGCTCTACCCGTGCGAAGCCGGGGCGGGTCGCTTGTTAGGTATAAATATACATACATACATTCACGCCTTTTTTTCCCGTTGGGGTATGCAGAGACTACTTCTTTCCACATACTACGATCCTGGCATACAGCTCATTTGCTTCTTCCACTTTCATGAGCACCTTCGTACACGCTCGCCGGTTATAGGTACCTAATTTTGATTAAGCCTTTCCTTAAATCGTCTCCAATCTGGTCGTGATACGTTCGCATAGGCCATTATATAAATATTTAATTATTGTAATAATATTTATATAATCTAATATATAAAATTCTCGTGTTACAGTTTTCGTTGCCATACTCCTCCGAAACGGCTTGACCGATTTTGATGAAATTTTTTGTGCTTATCCGGTATCTATGAGAATCGGCCAAAATCTATTTTTTATCCCCCTAAATGTTAGGGGTAGTCCACAAATATTTTATTTTATTTTTTAGACAAAATTTTTAATTTCTATTTTTTATGATTCAACATACAAAAATACATACAATCCTCAATTTTCACCCTTCTACGATCAACCCTTATTTTTTAATAGCCATTTATTTATATGGCAAAACAACGTTTGCCGGGTCAGCTAGTAATGATATAAAATAATTAAATATATAAGTTATTTTCAAGTCAAGATGAACAGTGCCCCTAGTACGAGTTTTTATCGTTAACAGTTTTGACAGTTCTCACACAGTTTTCCACTTACTCTAGCTCCCTGATTGGTCTAAATGTAGTGAAGTTTAGTAACCACTAGAGGCGCTGTAATGTTTTTCATACAAAATTTGCTCGATAAACGATATCGAGTTTGGTATGAAAACTGGTACTAGGGGCACAGGTATCTTAGCAAGCATGCTGTACCCTCGATCACATCGTCACTTTCCATCAGGTGAGATAGTTGTCAAATGCTTGCTTATACCTCGTAGGTACTGTAGAGCGCCCTCCAGCTAGGTGGAGCAATGATATGCGCAAGCTGGCTGGCAGCGGTTGGAAACGAAGAGCTGAACATCGAGCTCAGTGGCGTGCCATAGGAGAGGTCTATGTCCAGCAGTGGACGGAGATAGGCTGGCTGAAGATGATGATGATACCTAAAGTAATGCTTTCCACCCTTTAAGACAATAGTTAAGATAGTTTAAAAACTAAAACAACCGACTTCCGCGACTCAATTTCAGTAGCAAGTTTGAGACGTTTATCGTCATATCTCTAGAGATACTAATCAGACATCGATGAAATTACAATGGAATCACTTCGAGAATGTGTACCCTACCGATTAAAAAATCATCATCAGAATCATTTGAATCGGTTTACAACTGACGGAGTAATCGCGTAACATACATACAAAAAAAAACAGACGAATTGAGAACCTCCTTCTTTTTGGAAGTCGGTTCATAAGGCTATTACTAACGTTTTATGCGGTCGTTTCTTCCACGGACCTGCAAGATGTGGAATGATCTCCCACCTGAGGTTTTTCCGCTACGGTGAAACATGCAGCGATTTAAAAAAAAGGGTAAAAAGAGTCCTCTATGGAAAAGGTTGGCAAAGTACGTGCAATACTACTTGTGTTGCAGGTGTTTATAGGCGGCGTTGACCACTTTTGATCAGGTCACTTGCTTGCAGGCCACTTGCTTGTTTGTCAACGTCGACATTAATAAATATTATAAGTACATTTTAACGCGTTCATTGTTGAATTTCTCCATCTATTCTTTCAATCAATATCGTTAGCGCCTGATGAAATTCTAATGCTTATCACGTATGCAGGACAAAGTACCAAAGTATAGGTGTGAGCACAGAATAATGAATAGTACAAGAAGTGTGAGTCAAATAATATACAGCATACATATATATAATATACTGGGCACAATGAGTCAGATGACAGGGGCCATATTTTTGTCTTATGTAATGGATAACTTTTATAAAGCCTTTAGCACGCTTTAATTAACTTTATCAATTGTAAAACGAATCTTCTATAACTAACTAACTTATTATAATAAACTGGCTATGTGCAACTTGGACTGGCACACGTAGGGTTCCGATTGAACAAAATTTGCCGGAAAAATAAGTATTTTGTATGGGGGACCCCTTTTAATTTTTAATTTAATTTAGATTTTATTATTTGATGTTAAAGCAACCATTGTAATACCTGTGGTAATAATTAATATACAAAAGAGCAAATTTCAAGTCTCTAACTATAACAGTTTGTAAGATCGAGCATAAAACGCCTGAAAAAACGGTTTATTCCCGTCCACCCCCGAAGACTGCCCATACGTGGGGGCAGACGGACATACCTGTGCCTATCCACCCCCACGTTTAGCTTTCGGGGACAGACGGTCATACTTTTATGCATATCCACCCCCACGTTTAGATTTCGGGGGCAGACGGTCATAACACGTTTCTTGTATGGGGACCCCCATTTTTAGGGTTCCGAACCCGAAGGGTACCTACGAAACTCTATAACTGAGACTTCGCTGTCCATCCGTCTGTCTGTCAGTTTATCCGTCTGTCTGTCGGGCCGTCTGTCTTTTATTTACGGTTAGTTCATGAACAGTGTTTAGGCATCATTCTAGGGATCGAACTACAATCTTAAGTTTGTTTTGACAAGTGTAGGGAAACCTTGGTGTGGAGTCAACTCGCACTTGACTGTTTTTTTAGTGTATGTTCCCGGACTATCTGGAAGCTTAACCAACTTAGCTACGGACGACTCTACGGACGTCTTGTACGGTCTGTACAACTGTCTCTACGACGGACGACTAAATTAAAAAAAAAAATGTATTGTCTAATAATCTGATATATAATATTTTCGTGTCGCGGTGTTTCTCACCAAACTTCTCCGAAACGGCTGGACCGATTTGTATACAATTTTGTGTGCATAAGATACCCGGTTTGAGAATCGGCCAACATCTATTTTTCATACCCCTAAATGATACGGGTAACCAAACGCGGGCAAAGCCGCGGGGTGCAGCTAGTAATGTACAAAAATGTAAAGTCTAGATTAGTCTAAAAATAAACATCATTGGATAGTCTTTAGATAGATAGATAGATAGATACAAACTTTATTGATCACCAAGGATACAGAAGGATATAAGACTAAAAAAATATTTCTAATGATAGTGTCCATGGGCGGTCTTATCCACTCATGGCGATCTCTTCCACACAACCATGCACGGAATAGATTGAAATATTACACATGAGATGGGGGTTAAATGGATGAGCTCTGGATGCCTTCAACCGAGGCTCGAACACACCACCGAACAAAGACAAATCGTCATTCGGTTCACCATATTTCATTCTATGCCAGCCTGTTCGAGGATTTAGGAAGAATAATTATAATTAGTAACCCTTTTTTGTAATATAATTAGTAAAAATAATTAGTAATAATATATAATTATAATTAGTAACCTGAATTTGTAACCCTAATGTTCATTTAGCTTTTGACCTGTGTAGGACATGACTAATCAAGGAATTGCCGAATGTCTGCGCAATCAGCAGTCAAAATTTTAAAAGTTATTTTATTTAATATCTTATAGGCTAGCGTTAGACCACAATCTCACCTGTTGGTAAGTGATAATGCGGTCGAAGATGGTAAGCACCTAGAATAGGCCTAGAATGGGAACTGGCTCTCAAGGATAGCTGCCGGAACATATTAGATGTTTGGTGACAGATTTTCTAACTTGAGGGTGGTAGCTGGCCAGGCGGACACTAGATATACCACCATGCGGGGGTTGTTGGTTTCTTAACGTAATCCCTTCACCGGAGGGCCACTGTGAAAAGCGCATATACATTTTTCGATAGAAAATTCCATTAGTGCACTGTGAGGATTGAACGCGGTGTCTCTGGCATCAAAGCCGACCATTCTCTCACTAACATTATACCACCTGGCCAACTCCGGGCCATCCAGCTCACTGCTGTGCTGACTTTCAAATCCAGACAAGCTATTTATTCCTCTTAGACCGCATCGTCACTCAACATCAAGTAAGATTGGGGTCAAGTGGTAGTCCTTCTAACATAAAAGTTAAATTATAGCCACTCTATCTCTCTCTCTCTCTTCCTAGCTAGTCATCCCATATGGTGGAGTCAGGTTTCCGGCTCTCTTCTCTCTACTTCTCTATCCTTGAGGTCGATAAATCATAGCCAATCTAATCATTACATATTCTCTATTCACAAAATGACATCATTAGAGATGGCCGCTTTCCTAAAAATCAAAGCATGCCTATTTGTGGCCTAGGTCTTATTTAGATGGCTATAAAATACTGTCAGACCTTAAGAGGTTGGGTCAGTTACTTTTACATTAGAACATTCTTTAGTAAATGTATGGCTGTAGATACAAGTTGGAAACTCTGTCGCCAAACATCCAGGCCAATAAATTATTATAGAATGATTTCAAATATAGATTTTTTTTGACTTTGAATGAAATCATTTTTGATTGGTTATTAACCGACTACAAAAAAATGAGGTTTCTCAATACGACCGTTTATATGTTTGTTCGCGGATAATGTCGTCGTTTATGATCCGATGTTGATGATTATTTTTTGTTGGAAGGTGATATCTCAAGGGTGGTACCATAGTAATTTCATCGAGATCTGATAAGTAGATATGGAGATAAACACCTCAAACTTGGTACTGAAAATTAGCGCGGCATTTGAAGTCGGTTCTTTTAGTTTTTAAAACGATCTTATTGAGGCGCGATTTAACCAATCAAGATGCTTCATTCTATCCATATTCTATCGATGCAAAGCAATCGCAATAGACAAATTATTAAAAAAAAAAAACAAATAATGTATCCTATCTATATACCAACACTGACTTTCGTCATCGTTTACCGTAGAGGGCTAATACACCTGTCTACGACGCTTACAGCCCGTTCACACTAGTCGTAAGTCGCATATGACTAAAAGTCGAATGCTCTGGTCACCATACACTTTATATGGAGCTGTTCACATTGGATGAGATGCGATTTTTAGGTTTCCAGAACATTCGACTTTTAGTCATATGCGACTTACGACTAGTGTGAACGGGCTGTTACCTACATTTTTCTTTGATGTGTGCTACGTGAATGTGTGCTAGTTATTCGACAGTCGTTTGACCATTGAGATAATAAATGACGATGCGATCTACGATGTAGTAGCTCGGTTGCCTAGAAGATACCAGTTCACTCCCGATTTGAAGACCTCGAGAATTTTAGTAATGCACGTGAGTTTTTTAGGGTTCCGTACCCAAAGGGTAAAACGGGACCCTATTACTAAGACTCCGCTGTCCGTCTGTCTGTCTGTCCGTCTGTCATCAGGCTGTATCTCATGAACCGTGATAGTTAGACAGTTGAAATTTTCACAGATGATGTATTTCTGTTGCCGCTATAACAACAAATACTAAAAACAGAATAAAGTTAAAAAGAATAGAGGGTTTCCCATACAAGAAACGTGTTTTTATCGGCATTTCACGCCATCTATGAACGCTTAGTTAGGTAAACGTCCAATAGATGACGTTGTATTGAAATGTCGATCCCTATCACCTTTGTTAGACGTTAGATGGCGTTATAAGAAATAAAATGTTTATTAATTATTTTTTTTTGCTGGCGAAAAATGATAGTGGTATTTTTGCTCGATCATATAAAATACTGTAGTGTGGTACGGAACCCTACGAGTGCGAGTCCCGACTTGCACTTGGCCAGTTTATTCTTTGATGTGTGCTACGTGAATGTGTGCTGATGTGTGTGAGATAATAAATGACGATGCGATCTACTATGTAGCTCGGTTGCCTAGAAGATACCAGTTCACTCGCTATTTGAAGACCTCGAGAATTTTAGTAATGAACGTAAGTTTTTTTTAAATAAAATAGCTGTCTAATGTTACATACCGATTAATAAGAAAAATGTCTTCCTTATCCATTGATGAGTCACAGGCGCATAGTACGTAGTAGGTACGTAATTAGATATTTATATGGTATAATAGTCACGTAATACGAAATAAAAAGCTATATTGGTACTTGGTACCTATATGTACTAGTGGTGTGCGGAATCGATTAATCGATTATCAAGATGATCGTTTGCAATCGATTATCATTTCGATGCAATCGATTATTGGGAGTAAGCCATTTAAGTTATGGTAACCCTACATGCAAAGGGAATCCCCGTTTCTAGTAATAAGTGTAGTGATGGGTAGTATGCTCTATTGTAGGGGAAATGTATTTGTTTGTTTTTTTTTTATTATCGAGTAGTTTCATTTTAAATAAATATGTGATTTAATTCAGTTTTGTTTCATTTTTATAATCTGGCGGTAAGACAATTTGTAACAATTTTTATTTCGAACTAATGATCTATTAATAATCGATTATCTTGGTTCGCATACTCGATTAATCGATTATATAAATAATCGAATCTGCACACCATTAATATGTACTACGATCCTTGTCTATTTGAGACGTAGGTAGGTACGATTAATGATTGTCTATTTACATGAACACGACAAGTTAATAAAAGCCTTATACCTCGTTAAGAACTACTTTAATTAAATCAAAACTAATCTTATATAACAAAATCTTTCTTTCATAAAAACATAAAAAGAATTAGCAAAATCGGTCCACATGTTCTCGAAAATTCTTTTTTTGTTTGTGAGGGTTGTACTTCCCAGCTGGTTCTATTTAAATTTCATCAATATATGTTCAATATCTCCAGAGATATGGAGACAAACACCTCAAAATTGGCACTGAAAATGAATGGCGCGACGTTTTAAGTCGGTTCTTTTAGTTTTTAAACGATATTAAATTATCATTAGTACTTTTTATAACACAATTATAGTGACTTTTAATTTTTAATTCATTTTAACAGACATACAATCACTTGAACACCATCTCACCTGATGTTAAGTGACGATGCGGTCTAAGATAAAATTGTGCTAGTCTGGATCTGATAAGTATAGAAGAAATATGGCGATAATGTATAATGTATGTTTTTTTTTGTATGTATATCGCGCGATTTCTCCGGCAATTCTGAACCGATTCGAATGATTCTTTTTTTGTCGGTAGGGTACATTTCTGAGGTGGTCCCATTGTAATTTCATCGAGATCTGATAAGTGTCTCCAGAGATATGATGATAAACGTCTCAAACTTACTATTGAAACTGACGGGGCATGGAAGTCGGTTGTTTTAGTTTTTAAACTATCTTTATTATTAGGTTTTAAACTTTACTCATATTATTGTTTTTATGATATTAGATACAGGAAAATCACGACGCTCGCCTGATGGTAAGCGATGACGTGTACCTATTACAGATACAGCGGCACGCAACATTCTGTACAGCCAGAATTTTGCATGTCAATGCACTGTGTCTGTTACCTTGAGACATAAAGATGTAATTTCACTGGACACTGCCATGCAAACCAAAAAACATTTCCATTTCACAGCCAAAATGGCAATGTGGTTGTTATATCTTTGGACGATATAATGGAGTGAAATAAAATGCGTGTTGTATTAACATATATATATTGATTTTTTTTATGGTAAAAGTACCTACGTAGTATTATTATCTTTTCTATGGTAAAAGGTAATAGAACAAGCACGACAGACCTACCTATTACAGATACAGCAGCATGCAAAATTCTGGCAGTACAAATTCAGGCACTGCGCCTGTTACCTTAAGACATAAAGATGTTGAGTCCCACATGCCCTGTAATTTCACTGGACACCTTGCCATTTCAACCGAAAAACATTCTTATTTCACAGGTGAAAATCAATTGACAAAGTGGTGGTATCGCCCTAGGCGGACTAGCAGAAGCCCTACCACTAAAACAAATGTATCATTTTACTCGGTTGGTACAAGCACAGAATAAATAATAGTACATTACAAGGCTTAAAGTGAAGTGTCATCTTTTTAACCGACTTCACAAAAAGGAGGAGGTGCTCAATTCAACTGTTTTTAGGGTTCCGTAGCCGAATGGCAAAAATGGAACCCTCATATATTCGCCATGTCTGTCCGTCCGTATGTCACAGCCATTTTATTCCAATACTAGGACTACAGAATTGAAACTTAGTAGGTGGATGTATTCTGTGAACCGCTTTCTGATTTTTATACAAAAATAAAAAATATAAAAGTTTGAGGGGGGGCATCCCATACATGGAACAGAAACAAAAAAAAAGTTTTTTGTTCAAACCTATACGTTTGCCGGTGTTTATGGATAGGTCTTTAAAAATGACATTGAGGTTCCTAAAATATTTTTTTCTCAAAGTCAATCATTTAAAAGATAGGTGCGTCTAAGGTGCTAAAATGTGTGTGTCCCCCGCCCCCCTCTAACTTTTAAAGTAAGGGAGTTAAAAATCTAGAAAAAATACATTCTGTAGATCTCAATAAAAACTTTCAACGAAAATTGGTTTGAATGAGATACAGTTAGCAGTTTTTGAGATATACCGACCGCAAAGATAACTTTTGTTTTTTATACAAACACTATCAAAAACAAAGTTATTTTTGTTGTTGCGAAAATCATAGTTATAGAATACTCTACTGTGTTACGGAACCCTACGAGTGCGAGTCCGACTTGCACTTGGCCAGTTTATTTTTTTAATGTTTGTTACCTCAGCACTCCGGCAAATCTTGACCGATTTCAAAAATTATTTTTACGTTTGAGAGATTATGCCTCCCGATTGGTCCCATTCAAATTTTATTGAGGTATGACTATTATCTCCGGAGATATAGAGATAAAGATCTCAAACACGTTACATACCTTGACATGATACTACTGGCTTTTTTGACTATCGTGGCATGTGAAGTCCGTTTTTTTTTTTGTTTTTTACACGGTCTTAAATTATACCGTAATTACGTTTGCTACTCATCTTAACTTATGTTTGTATTAACTACTCTAACAAATAAACATCTTTATTGTACTACTTGTGCCTAAACGTAGGAGAAACTCGACCATCAAGATACGGGCGTTCACTCGTCCAGTTTGATGTCTAGCGACTTTTATTTAACACTTTGACTGCGGCGCCATTTTCGCAACTTTCCAGCGATGCTAATCTACACACGACATATGTGTTTCGTAGCACTGGCGTCGGATCGCAACAAAAATCAAACAGCAGTGCGGGCGCACACACCAATTGTGAGAAAATTGTCGGTACAGCTGTGTGGATTACACGCCAGGTGGGTTATGTTCCGCGCGTGAAATACACAGGTGGTGCGTGAGCCGCACTGTAGTAGCAGCGCGCCACACACACCGTCTGTGTGGCTCCGCATTGGCGTAACGTAAATTTCGCTCCCACACCATGTGTGTACGCCCGCACTCGCGTAACGCTAATAAAAACACACGGTGTATGTTTTCAGCAGCGAACGTGGTGTGTATTATTTTTGTGCAATAAAACATTTTGAATTGAATTTTTTTGAATACCAGTAATATTATCAATACTGCTGAAAATGTACTGTTGGTTTGAATATGTTTTTTGCTAATGCTATTCTGGAAGGCGTTCACCTGAACAGTGGTCATACCGTAGATGGAAAATTAAAGGTGGTACCGTACGAGGCAGCCTAGCATTGCCTCAAGTCTGCTATTTACCCAGAAGTCCTGCCACAACAAATATATTAATGCATATGTTCAAGAATATAGAAACTTGCAAGATGTCCTTGAGAGCCAGTTTCCATTCTGCTTGGGTCTTTCCTGCTACCATTTCCAACCGCAACATCACTTAGGTACTAACAGTCATACAGATAGTTCATACAAAAAGACCGAACGCGTGGTGCACTTTTCCATACAAACTTATTCTTATGCTTTTTGCTGGGAGAACGCACACACCCGTTTCCTCCCTGGAAAACGCTTATAGAGCAAAATTTGTTTCTACAAAAATAGCTAAATAGCAGTAGCTATGGAAGGCATTCGCGTGAATGTCTTGCAAAAAGAATTATAAGCCTTTTAATCTCCTCTATAAGATTTTTGAAGAGTAATACTTTTTGCTGGGCGAACGCACACTATCTATTTGCAATTGGTTTGTCAATAATTAGATAGTGTAATAAACTGGCCAAGTGCAAGTCGGACTCGCACTAGTAGGGTTCCGTACCACACTACAGTATTTTATAAGATCGAGCAAAAAATACCACTACAGTCCGGCAAGTATAACTTGGCGTGCCTGTGCGCCACTGTGTACTTGTACTTTGATAACAGTTTCTCTTAACCCACTTTTAATTACTTTTGGCATTATTGAACTATTTTAATGTAGCAGATTTATCAACAATAATGTCGCGGTAATCTCTCAAACGTCAAACTCAGTTTCAATTAATATAATTAGTTCCAAAAACCACCACCGCCAAGTTATACTTGTGGCACTGTATCAGTTTTCGCCAGCAAAAAATAATAATTAATAAACATTTTATTTCTTATAACGCCATCTAACGTCTAACAAAGGTGTTAGGGATCGACATTTCAATATAACGCCATCTATGGGACGTTTACCGAACTAAGCGTTCATAGATGGCGTGAAATGCCGAAAAAATACGTTTATTGTATGGGGACCCTCTACTATTTTTAACTTTATTCTGTTTTTAGTATTTGTTGTTATAGCGGCAACAGAAATACATCATCTGTGAAAATTTCAACTGTCTAACTATCACGGTTCATGAGATACAGCCTGGTGACAGACGGACAGACAGACAGCGGAGTCTTAGTAATAGGGTCCCGTTTTACCCTTTGGGTACGGAACCCTAAAAACTAAAACAACCGACTTCCACGCCCCGCGAGTCAATATCAGGTTGCAAGTTTGCGACGTTTATCATCATATCTCTGGAGACACTTATCAGATCTCGATTTAATTACAATGGAACCCCCTCGGAAATGTACCCTACCGATTACAAAAAGAATCATTCGAATCGGTTCACAATTGACGGAGTAATCACACGTAACATACACAAAAAAAACATAAGACGAATTGAGAACCTCCTTTTTGGAAGTCGGTTGAAAAAAGAAAATGATAGGAGTAGCTACAGCAGAACTAGACATTTTGTAGAAACA
This sequence comes from Cabera pusaria, assembly GCA_954871355.1. Classification (NCBI taxonomy): domain Eukaryota; kingdom Metazoa; phylum Arthropoda; class Insecta; order Lepidoptera; family Geometridae; genus Cabera; species Cabera pusaria. The sequence goes on from OX940910.1 coordinate 4,630,511, forward strand.
TATTTTGCTCTAGAAGCATTTTCCAGGTAGAAAACGGGGGAATACGTTTGTATGGAAAAGTGCACCCCGCGTTTGCTCTTAAGTTTTTAGCTGCACTCCACTTTTATGCCCAAGGGACAGTTGACAAAGACCCGTTGGGAGGGATGCAATAACTAGCTTCAGCCAGGCATAAAACTGCACAGGTTTTGTGTGCAAATGGTAACAATTTCAACAAAATTATGAAAAACGGTGGCAAATAATAAAACACCAAAGAAAATACATTTATTCAATACATACCAGAAACAAAAAATACAATAGAAACAGCCCCCTGATTCACAATCATTCGAAAACCTAGTCGGATTCGCAAGCTTCATTTTTAATGTTGAATATTCATAAATCCGTGAGCAATTTTGTCGCGGAAATCTTTCCAATTAGAATCACAGATTTTTTTGAATTTAAATGTCAAAAGTAACCAAAAGTGCCAAAAGTAATCAGAGTATTGGGGATTGCAAATATCTGAGTCAAAGGAGAGGCAGTTTCCGAATCCGAATTTGCTTTCGAATAATTGAGAATAACCCTGCAGGTATGTAAAAAAAATATTTTTAGTGTTGAAATAGGTGTACACAAATTTCCAGTGACTTTATATTAAAGAGAAAGTGGGAAAATCACCGGAAGATAAAATGTTAAATCAAGCGATTTTTGGAGGTTCTGCGGTAAACACTTCAAAGAAACCGATTATGAATCAACTTCTCTTAGAACAGGTACCTTACAAAAACTCGACAAAAACCTGAAAAATTCTTAAATAATAAAAAACGCAATTAAAAGCTTATATCAAGCTATTTTGACAGGTAGATAACAAACATATAGCGCCCTCTGCCGGACAAAATTTGAAAGATTTGTGTTGGACCCACAGTCACCACAATACAATAAAATCAATATCGAGTGGGTATTGTTGCAATCTTTGTCGCCAACTGTTGATGTATGTACTACCAGTGAGGAAGCCGATAGAGATGACCAAAGAAGTGCCCCCATCATGAAGTAGGTACTTCTTTTTTTTTTTATACGTTATAGGCTAGCGTTTGACCACTATCTCACCTGTTGGTAAGTGATGATGCGGTCGAAGATGGTAAGCACGCTAGGCCTAGAATGGGAACTGGCTCTCAATGATAGCTGCCGGAACACATTAGATGTTTGGTGACAGATTTTCTAACTTGAGGGTGGTAGCTGGCCAGGCGGACACTAGATAGTGTCCTACCACCATGCAGGGGTTTTGTTGGTTTCTTAACGATGTTTTTCCTTCACCGGAGGGCCACTGTGAGAAGCGCACATAAATTTTTCGATAGAAAAATCCATTGGTGCACGGCGGTTTGAACTCGGTACCACGGCATCAAAGCCTAACGTTATCCCGATTACGCCACCGGGCCGGTACTTCCGTGGTCCCTGGATTTTCCAGTCCTGTCTATATCCATGTCCAGCTTTTTCAAGATGGAATTTCACTTCACAGGAATTTTAAAGTTTTGACAAAAGAATACATTTTTTTGGTACAATGGCATGGTGTTACTTTTTAAATTGGTGTAATATGAATTTTCAAGAATAAAAAATATGGGTGATTTTTAAATATTTTTATTTCACGGATTAAGTAAGGAAAAAACTATTGTCACTCTCTAAATTTTCTTATTGACAAGCAGTGATGTATTTTGCAAATTAAAATTTTCCATGCATGTTTTGAATTTTTCATATAATATTTTAACCAATTTAAGAGTATTTTATTCCTAAATATGTTATTACATACAATTACCAGAACAATAATGATTCTAAAATAAATGATAATTCAAGTAAATGTATACCACATTGTTTTATTTTCGTTCACTGTACCACATGCATATTCCCTATTGTTTTACTTCTTAACATCGGCCATTTGAAATAAACTGGCCAAGTGCAAGTCAGACTCGCACTCGTGGGGTTCCGTACCACACTACAGTTTTTTATAAGATCTAGCAAAACATACCACAATCATTTTTGGCCAGCAAAAAATAATATGTAATTAATAAACATTTTATTTCTTATAACGCCATCTAACGTCTAACAAAGGTGTTAGGGATCAACAATTCAATATAACGCCATCTATGGGACGTTTACCTAACTAAGCGTTCATAGATGCGTGAAATGCCGAAAAAAACACGTTTCTTGTATGAGGACCCTCTATTATTTTTAACTTTATTCTGTTTTTAGTATTTGTTGTTATAGCGGCAACAGAAATACATCAGCTGTGTAAATTTCAACTGTCTAACTATCACGGTTCATAGAGATACAGCCTGATGACAGACGGACAGACAGACAGACAGACAGACAGACGGACAGCGGAGTCTTAGTAATAGGGTCGCGTTTTACCCTTTGGGTAACCATAAAAAAATATGTCAAATATAGTTCCAGACTTCCTGTATTTGCTTGCCTTGCTTGCTCTAAGATTGCATTTGAATTTGTTTGTTTAATACGCTCGAACATCTCTTGGGACACCAGCAGGCATTCATTGTCATTTCCTGAAAAATACAAGTTAAAATTAAATTTCATGTTTTAAAAAAACATACAGATAACATTTCTTTAAAATAAAAAGCTTACTAGCAATGTGGGTTGCACGTTACTTTACAGTAAACGTTTAACCCCTCCAACTAAGCTAAATATGCTTGTGTCTGGAGTGGGTTCACGTCAATAGTGCAATAGCACTCACAACAACAAGTATATTTAGCTTAGTTGGAGGGGTTAACAAGGCTACTGTAAAGTAATGTGCAACCTACATTGCTGGTAAGCATTTTACTTATATAAAATAAAACTGGCCAAGTGCGAGTCAGCATCGCGTCTCTTATCGCACACTTAGGGAGGGTTCCGTACAATACGAAACATAACAGAGTTTCAACCTCATATATTTGATTAATTGATATTACCAAGAATATTTGGTTTGGTCGCGATCAAGAAAGACTCGTTTACTAGCGCCATCTATGTCATTTTGCCGAAACTAATTAGGTAGATGGCGTTTAAAAACACGTTTTTTGTATGGTGACCCCCTTTAATTTTTAACTTTATTTTGTTTTTAGTATTTGTTGTTCTAGCAGCAACAGAAATCTGTGAAAATTTCAACTGTCTATCACGGCTAATGAGCTATAGCCTGGTGACAGACGGACCGACAGACAGACAGACAGACAGAGACGACAGACGGACAGCAGAGTCTTAGTAATAGGGTCCCGTTTTACCCTTTGGGTAGGGAACCCTAAAAAATGTGTGTCACACCAATACATTTTTTTATATCATAATAGATGCTAGTAACTGTAATTTCGTTCATGTAGACGAAAAATTTAGTAGCTTATGCTCATCCATGTATCATGCTATAAAGTATTTCCTTGCTAAATTTCAGTAAGATCAGATCGTCCGTTTAGGTGTGAATATGTAACAAACAGACAGTGAGTGAGTTACAAACGTTTCTATAATATTATATAGCATGGATAGGCAAGCATTTGACCACTATCTCACCTGCAGGGCTAGCATGGCCTTATCCCCGGGGGAAAGACAAAATTATTTACCTGTTTTTCGCCACTGACAGGAGATCAACACAACAATTAAAACGCTTGGTGAAGTTTAACCCAAGTTTTTATTTTGTTTCGTATTAAAAAGTTTTAAAAAAGAATTGATTAAAAGTCGGCGGGCGGTTATAATTGTCGAATAACTTTACTTATAATTTGTCTTCACCACCAAACAAAACACGGATCGGTGGAAAGACGAAATAGTCCCCTTGCCATGCTAGCCCTGCTGTTGGTAAGTGATGATGTGGTCAAGGATATTAGCACGCTAGGCCTAGAATGGAAACTTGCTCTCAAGGATAGCAGGCTGCCGGAACACATTAGATATTTGGTGACATATTTTCAAAGATTTTGACTTCTCGACGAGTCAGTCGTCTCGTGTTCACGATCAATGCAACTTGGTCGAAACGTCGAGTAAAATAAAAATTAATGTTTTAAGCACGATAAGTCCTGTATTTAATATTTATAATATGTGTTGAAATCATAACTGTTTAAAGGTTACAATTAATAAATTGTTAATATAGACGTACCTAAAGAGGGTTGTGGCGGACATCTGGCATCAGATCTTGAAATGAATTTTTTTTTTTTTTTTTTATTAAAATGAATGTTTTGAATTAATTAAATGAATGTTTATCCTACTAATATTATAAACGCAAAAGTTTGTAAGTATGTTGTAATATAAAATTTTGGTTTATAAAAATATAAACGTTACTGGTTGTAACATGAAGGTTATAGAGTATAAAAAGCTAAAAACTAATGTTAGGTAGACAGTATTTATGAATATCGAGCGCCCTTGTTCTACCAAGATCTAAAACGTACCAGGATAAATCAGCGGTGTCATTGAGACTTTTAATCTCGGACCGGGGGACTGGCAAATGATAACACGGTTTTGGGATTGTATGACAAATTTTAATACTTCGAAACGTCCCTTACCTCCAGAATGAGATACACATTATTTAGTTAAAGCCGGAATACTATGTCTAAACATTTGACTATAAATACCATTCGGTTTTCGTTACTTTTTAGGTTAATTTATTTTACATTTTACTACTGAAATTTGGTTATTGTCTTTCTTGCATCTTGCGAATATGAAATTAAAATTTTAAGGGTAATAAAAAGAGTTATAATGAAATTTGCTTAGCTGCAGCGTCCGGGGGCGTCTGAGCACTCCACTCTAAACAGACTCCATTCATCGTCGCACCAACAGCTCAAAACTACGACGACATCCAAACGGTGTGCGTCGCACTAACACCTCAAACTAACGACGTCTTCCAGCGTCGAACCAACAGTTGGCGACACCCATAGTCGTCCAAACAGTAGACGACAGTCGTCCAAACAGTTGACGACACCCATCGTCGCACAAACAGCGCCAAAGGCGCAAAATCACGACGTTGTCGTATGCTTGAACATAATATGCACGCCAATTAGCGTCGCATATTTCATTAACAAGATGGATTAATCTTGTTAAATTTGATTAAGAAAAAAATACAAAAAGTTTAGCTCTTTGTAGGCCCCAGGGACAAGAAAAAGTGACGTCTCCGATCGAGAATTGACAGATGTCAAAGTCATTTTTTTTTTTAAAGATTGTCTATAGGATATTGAATGATCCACAGACCAAGTAGTAACTCGATTATTTAAAATCGACTAAAAATGGCTAAATACGAAAATGTTCTAAGTTATTTAAAACCAAAAGGTAATTTTGTCAGTCTTAGAAGCTGAAATGTGCTTCCAAACGAAAAATATGTAACGAGTCGAAATACCTCGTTACAATGTATGGATGTATGTTTGCTACTTTTTCACGCAAAAACTACTGAACCGATTGAGCTGATAATTGGTATCTAGATAGCCTAGACTCTCGAATAACACATAGAATACTTTTTATACCGATATTCCCATGGCCAAACGATGTCTACACGGGTAAAACCGCAGGGCACAGCTAAATACACATAAAATAGAGTGAACATTAGGATGTCCCAAATATTCATGACTCTCGAATAACACATAGAATACTTTTTATACCGATATTCCCATGGAAACAATGTCTACACGGGTAAAACCGCAGGGCACAGCTAAATCCACATAAAATAGAGTGAACATTAGGATGTCCCGAAATATTCATAGTCCTTCTATTTCGTCATATTTATTTATGGCATGTGAAAATGTATCATTTAGACACTTGATTCCGTAGGACTAGTATCTTTTCTGTGACTCGATCACTGACATCTCACCCCAAGATTGACAAGGTGTTCTTACTCTTGAGCCTGTGTTAGTAGGATTTTTTGACCGTTCCGACACCTTTAAAGGAAATTGTACAATATATATATAAATTGTAGTTTAATAACATACACTGATTTTATTACCTATCAATACATATAATGTAGTGCACATAACTACTTATCCATAGCACTTTGCTCTGCCTTTTGGGATTTTATTTCTTGCTTTAAATTCATTGTAAATCTAAAAAGAAAAACAAGTTTAGTAAGTCTGAGGGTGCAGTGGTGTAGTTGGGAGAATGGTTGGCTTTGAAGCCAGAGGTACCGAGTTCAATTCCCACCAATTTATGTTCGCTTTTCACAGCGGCCCTCCAGTGAAATAAAAACACCATTAAGAAACCCCCAACCCCCGCATGGTGGTAGTCACTATTTAGTGTCAGACTGGCCAGCTACCACCCTCAAGTTAGAAAAACTGTCGCCAAACATCTTATGTGTTCCGGCAGCTATCATTGAGAGCCAGTTCCCATTCTAGGCCTAGCGTGCTACCATCCGTGAGTAACGTCTGCCAACAAACTGCTCAGCAGTTTGGCAGAAACTTAGATAATTTACTTGTCAAATTATCTAAGGGCAGAAACTAGATTAAAAAATTGTACTTGTATCTTGCATTCATAAATAAATTTAAAAAAAAAAATCCTCGACCGCATCATCACTAAGGTACTAATAGGTGAAATAGTAATCAATCGCTAGCCTATAGGATATTTTAAAAAAGTACCTATATAATATTATAGTAGGTATCATGAAAACCACAAAATGAATCTAATATAGGTAAGTACATAGCAATGTAGTTTTAAGTATTCAAGTGTTGTTCTTTATGCCTACCGTACCGTTCTCCATTCCTCAGTAGTTTTTGTTGGGCAGTTTGGCACTCAAGTCACGGAGTTGAGAACTCTGGTACAATCTGTCAAACACTTCTTGGTGAGGCTACGTCCCTCTTTGGATTTATGATAACCGAGGGCCATCTCCCGGTTACTACTAGCCTCTACTTGCTCCACTAAAACCATCCCGAATCCTCTTTGATAGAACCAATAAATACAAATACTAAGAATATAAATATTACGTCCAATTCTTATATACAATTTTAATTTTCGTTTCGGTTATTTTGATTACGAGCCGAAACAAGATCTCGGACTAATAAACAGTTTTTTTTTTTTTTTTTAGTTTTATTATGGCTCCACACGATTAGTGTAGTATCAAGTGTGTGCCAGTGTCAAGTATTGAAATATTTTTATGTTTTTTTTTTTTTTGTTTTGTGGACTTGGCCATAACACGGTCTGTGTATTGTGCCACTTCCTTGATATATGTTGCTTAGTTTATTACATATTTATTTATTAAAAACGGGGAAACTTATTTACAAAAGAAAGAATAGCTAATATTATTCGGAATTTAAAAATGATCAGAAAAGCATGTTTTAATATATAAGATATGTACAAAATATATACAATATATACAGTAGGTTAATACAAAATATATTATTTACAGTTTAATATCATTCAATAAAATAAAGTCGGATATGGCTTTAAAAATAAGGCAATTATTTGAAGATAACAGGCATGGAGCATTAATCGGAAATTGAATCTTCAGTAACAAGAGAGTGAACGGTCATACATAGGGCAAGATAATAGTATATGATTTACATCGGCTACGGGATGTCCACAATCACATTTAGGACTATCTCTAATACGGAGTTTGGCAAGATGGGCTGGGCTACAAACGTGCCCCAGTCGCAATCTTATAAGGACAGTTGTGGCCAACTTGCCAAGCTCCGCACCAGAGAACCAAGGTTTTATTGTAACATTAGGCTGCAGTGAGTAGTAGTAAATTCCTTTTGACAAGGCACTTTTTGCCCAAGCTTTATTCCAGGATTCCTGGAGATGAAGTCTAGGCAAAGTAGCCAGGTCATGGCAGTAGTTAACATAAGGATACGTATCACCAGAGTGTATAGCATCGTTGGCAAGGTAATCAGCTTTTTCATTGCCAATGATACCACTGTGACTTGGAACCCAAATGAATGTAGTGGAATAACCTTTCTGAGAACATTTGAATAATTTATCTCGGGCGTGAATAATGACAGGCATGTGAACTTTTGCATTAAAAGGACATCGTGTTAGGGCTTGAATGGCGCTCATAGAGTCTGATATAATTAATGTGTGTTTTAGTTTTGTGAGTAATATGTATTCCAACGCTTTTAGAATACCAAAACACTCACCTGTAAATGTCGATGTTTCTGGAGGAAGTTTTATTTTTTGCACTATTTTATACTCTCGGTGATAAACACCAACACCAACATTTTGATTGTTCTCATGTTTAGAAGCGTCGCAATAAATATGACGCCATCCAAACCATTTGTCATCAGTTATTAAATTGAAAGTATTGTTAACACCTATGTCACTTTTTACAAAACCTAAATCTAAATGTGTAATAGGAGAAATAGTTAAAGTTTCATAGTTAGTGGTGTAGAGAGGAAGAATCTTCGATCGATAGGTAGGAGCTGATAGGTTTTTTATTTTTTGTAAACTGATAATAAGACACGGTGTAGTTTTAAATTTCCAGTATGCACAGGATGAGATAAAGTCTGATAATGTGATTAGTATTGGTATAAGAGGATGCTCTAGAAACTGGAAAGCACGGAAAAGAAACCGGTCAGATAGAAACTGCCGTCGGATGCTTAATGGAGGCTCAGAACAACGCATTTAAGGGGCTTGACTTCATTGCACCCGTTATTATTCTCATAGCCTTGGATTGAATTGCATCCAATTTCTTGGCAGCAGCTACTCTACACGGCTCTAACAAAAAGCTACAATAATCGAGGACGCTTCTTATAAGAGCATTGTAAATAAGCTTCAAAGAGAAAGGATGCGCACCCCACCAAACTCCTGAAAGACATCTTAACATATTTATACGTTGTTCACACTTTGACTCAATGGATTCGCAATGTGGTATACCTGTAAGCTTAGAATCTAAAACAAAGCCTAAAAATTTTGTTACATTCTTATTGGGTAACAGCGCACCATTGTACCAAATTTCTATTGGTGGAGGATTACGCATCCTGGAGAAAAGGACTGCAACACTCTTATTTACCGACAATTCTAGGCCATGTTCGTCAAGCCAGGTTTTTAGGCAGGTTAGAGACCCTGATACTTTGTCACGGGCATTAAATATTGAGTTATCAATGCAGTAAATTAATAAATCGTCAGCGTACTGTAGAGTTTTAATGGAAATTGGGAGTGAGCGTTCTAGATCGTGTGTGTAAATATTATAAAGTATAGGACTCAAAACCGATCCCTGTGGCAACCCTCTCCACAAGAGTCTGAAGCCACTTGATGAATCTAGTTTTATCGTCCTTCCACTCATAATATTAACCACGAAATTGCTAAGTAGTGCGGGTACTTGTAAGGATTCCAGTTTTTTCTTGAGTTATGGAAGTAATACGCTGTCGTAGGCGGATTTTATATCTAAGAATGTAGCTACTACTGCATTATTATGTGTAAGAGCCAACCTAATGTCAGCAACAAGTATACTTATACAATCGATTGAGCTTTTGCCTTTTCGGAAACCGTATTGCGTGTTAGTTAAAATATTTTTAGATTCTATATACCATTCCAGGCGGTTTTTCACAAGATGTTCAGCTAATTTTGAAATGACGTTTGATAAGGCAATTGGTCTATATGACATAATATCGTTGGGTATTTTATTTGATTTTAAAATTGGAATAATAATTTGGGATTTCCACGTCAAGGGGATATTTCCTGTGACCATAATTGTATTAATTAGGTCGAGTATATAAAGTAGTGCGTTATCCTGAAGATTTTTATAAAATGCATAGGGAAGACCATCTTCTCCGGGAGCAGAATTGTTAGAATTTTTAACAATAGCTTTTAACTCCTCGAAGGTAAATGGAGAGTTGAGTCCTGTTTTATCTAAAATTGGTGGTGGAAATGGAATGGTAGTAAATAACTCTTCCTGGGGAACATAAGGTGGTGATAAGTGATCAAGATATTGATCAGACAATTGATGTGGTAATGAATTTTGTTGGTTACTGACAGCAGACTTGAATTTTCTAATATTTTGCCACACTAATGAAGATGGTGTTTGAGGTGAAATAGACGAGCAGTAACGTCTCCAACCAGAGATTTTTTTCTGTTTGAATAGTTTTTTAGAATTCTCAACTGCCTCTTGGTCAATTTTAAATTTATCAATTGACATGTGTTATAATCTAATTCAGCCTGTTTTCTTTTTTTAACAGCATCTGTACACTCTTTGTCCCACCACGGGGGTGATGGAATAAGGTCCAGAGCAGAATTTTTTAACGGGAACGTTTCGTTTGCAGCTACCGTTATAATATCAGCCAATTTACTTGCACAAATATGTTCATTGTCTGTTGTTATTTGAGGGAGACATGGTATTTTAAGTTCAACTTTATCACTATATGCTGTCCAATCAGGGTTATTCAATCTATATTTTAGGCATGATTTTCGTTTTGGATGTCTGGGCTTATTCTCAGAAGTACAGATAAGAATTGGGAAATGATCACTTCCATAAGTACTCGGAAGTATGTTCCATATATATTTTAAAGCAAGATTGGGTGTACAAATTGATAGGTCGATGGCACTTAGTACCTTCGTTTGGATTTGTTCTACGAGTTGGTCTTCCATCATTTAAAATGCATAGGTTTTGAGTATCATATATATCAAGAAGTTCACTGCCATGCACATTAGAAGCCGAACTGCCCCATGAATAATGATGACAGTTAAAATCACCCATTGTTATGAAGGGCTTGGGAAGAGAATTGATAATTGTGTTAAGCTCCAGTAAAACAGATGAAGATGGGTGTGGAATATAAATAGAAATAAAACAAATGTTTTCTACTATTGCTCCAACTATAGAAAAGTCACTACAATGAGAGGGAAAGGATAATGGGGTGAATAAATAAGATGATTTGATGAGTGAGGCGACACCGCCGTACCCATCATTTCTGTCTTCACGAAGACAGAAATAATTACTTATCTTAAAGGCAAAGCCAGGCTTAAGCCATGTCTCTGCCAATGCAAATATATATGGGTCAAATTTGTTTATTATATAAATAATGTCACTTTTATTACTAACTGCGCTGCAATACAATGAGAGGGAAAGGATAATGGGGTGAATAAATAAGATGATTTGATGAGTAAGGCGACACCGCCGTACCCATCATTTCTGTCTTCACGAAGACAGAAATAATTACTTATCTTAAAGGCAAAGCCAGGCTTAAGCCATGTCTCTGCCAATGCAAATATATATGGGTCAAATTTGTTTATTATATAAATAATGTCACTTTTATTACTAACTGCGCTGCGGCAGTTCCACTGGACAATTTTTAAAGAATTGTCCAGTATCGTTCCGAAATGTATTCATTTCGGAACGGTAAGCAGATGGTTGAATCGATTTGTTGTTTAAAGCTTCAATTAAGGGGGCAACGTTGGACGGTAACAAAATATTGTTCTTTTTTAATGTATCAATGAATAGAGTAATTATATCAGTAAGTGTTTATTGAGAAGTTTGGTCTTGGTTCATAGCATAACCACAGCCATTTTGACTTGGGGGCATATTGTAGTCTTTAATAAGCTCTTGGTGAGCTACGCGGTCGTATCCTGTTGGAGCATTATATCGTGTACGTGGCTTAGTTTGTACAGTTTTTTTGTAGGATGTCCATGTGGGAGTCAATCGGTGGTTAGGCAATGGAGATGAATTTAGAGCTGTTGTTGGTTTGACAGAACTTAATATGTCTGCATAAGATTTACCTACTAGTGGGTGTATCTTGGACGCTTCGACTAAGAAATTGACTTTTCAGCCATTGATAATTTAATATTTTTCTGTCGCAAAAATTCGGGGCAGCATTTACTTGTTGCATAGTGAAAGCCAGAGCAGAGACAGCATACTGCACTGTCTTCTTCTCGGTCACATGAATCACCTGGGTGTTCATGGCCGCATTTAAAACAGCGTGGCTTAGAACGACATTGTGTTTTTGTATGACCAAACCTACAACACTTAAAGCACTGTATGGTAGGGTACGTATAAAGTTCAACGGCTAGGGCATTATAACATATGAATAAGTGCTTAGGAAGGATTTTTCCATCAAAAGTTACAACAACCGATTGAGAAGGTTTCCAAACCGGAGAACCATCAACTGCCACTTTATAATTCAGACGTCTTATTTTTAATATTTTGCCACACCCTGTAGGGACTGTGGTATTTTCTATTATTTCATCATCAGTCCATTCGGCCGGTACCCCACGGACCAGACCCATGCGCGTAATGCTAAAGGTCGGGATAAATGCCTTTAATTTCTCAATTGATAGGCTACTGTTATTGATGAAAGCGTTGGCATCAATGGAATTGCTGAATGATAGAGTAATCTTATTTCTCCCAATACGCTTAACGCTTCCATTTACAATATGTTTAATATTGTGCTTTTGTAAAAATCTGCCAAACGTTAGCGGGTGGAGTGTTGAGCCATCATTAGGGGAAGATTGTTCTCGCTGCACATGTACTACGTAGGGGGCACTGTCAGAGACATCATAATGACTTCGACCGACTGGGATGAAATTATTTTGCTTTTCTTTGAAATTTACATTTTCAGTGACCTTGTTATTTTGTAGTTGCTGTTGTGATTGTGGAGTTGGGGAAATGACCGATACGGGTTCGTTTATTACATCATTGTTACTAGTGGTATGACTTTTCTTCCTTCGTTTGTTGCCACTAGTGGAGGGAATTGGGTTGTTTAATATGCTTTGATTTTCTGTATCACGTCTTGTTAGAGATTCATCAATGTCCATTATCACCTGTTCTAACACGGAGTCGTTTTCAATTGTTACAAAGCATCCGGCTACCGGAACGGGAGGGACAGGAGTTGTTCCACCGGGGTCCGGCGGTTCCTCCATGGTGGAAAGATAATAATAAGGACTTACCTAGATAAATTAAGCACTAAAAAATATAAACCTAAACAAGATATACACAAATATAATATAACACTACTTATCTGATCACTATTTACATAAAATTTACAATTTTAAAAGTTCAAATCAAAAAATCGCGCCCGATAAGTTAGAAGGTTTCCCGCGCTTTTTCTAATATACAGTTATCTTATCTGTGAAACAAGAGCTCTAGAGCCAACTGTCACTAGTGTCAGTCTCCCTATATTCAATGTACTCTGTGGTGTCAGCCCAGCCAATGCCAATTGCACAGACTACAGATGGAGGGGGGTCCGGGGTTGTAATGTGTGAAGCGATGTGTATACTAGTCCGAGAAGGTGGATGGAGTATTAAGTGGATGTGGCATTTAACTAATAACTAGCTAAAAGCCGAGCTTTGTGAGGGCTCGCGTAGTTTTTCTGCCTGGTAATAATTTTAAGGCAGTTTTTTTAATATTAAATGGCGAATCTGCCCGAAACTGGAAAAAAATCTGCCAAACCACCAACCACTCCAACAGAACCCAAATCTGCCTAAATGGCAGATATCTGCCACAAATGGTCGCACGGATACCAGACGTGATTTGGATGACATATGTAAATTCTTTAGTTTTCCAATAGATGGCGTTAGTAACCAATCATTATGTTCGTAGCGATGTTAATTCTTTGATCTTCTAACGGATGGCTTTAATAGTAGGTACAATAAAATTTTATCCTAGAAACAAAATTGTTAATCTTCATTTTTTTTAATGGTAATAAAATGATTTTTTACTGATAACACATCTACATGTGAATTTAAATTACTATGTTAAAACACAAATCAATAGGCGTGATAGTTTTTCAGTAAAGTGCACCACAAAAGTGCTCAGGTTGTGGGATAGTGATAGGGCTCGCTTCGCTCGCCCTGATAATAATATGAGAAGGATAAAACTATACAATCACTAGTATGAGAGAGTGAGATGAACAACATTTTTTTATCCCTTACCTGCGTTTGCGATTACACTGGTTCCAGCACTGTATGGAACCAAGTTCTAGTGCACCCATTGGCTCTCACCCGCTGTCATGTATGACCCGACCAAATTACGTTGTTCAGTTTATCTTCTAGTTGGCATATGTATCACGTGTTCATCATTTTAGTCGGGTTATGCTATTTCTATATAGCTATTTCATTCGCATACGCTAATGTTCTCTCCACATATATATACTTTCTGTATGTCCGAGAACCAAAACAAGCATTTTTTTTTATTTTAGTTTCTTTATGGCTCCACACATTTAGTGTATTTAGCCAGCGTTAAGTATTAAAATTCCTCAAGTTTTTGGTTGGGTCAAATATGGTTGGGTCAAAGTCACATTTCAGGTCAAGTTGAGGTCAAAGTCTAGTCCAATCGAAGTCATACCTTTAGTAAATATGTGGACTATACTGTAGATTTTCAGTGGAATTTTGGTGAGAACGCAAATAGCATGTTTTTCTACATTCTGCTGTTTCCCTACACTCGCACACATATTCATCGGCACTTAATGGTTAATAATCCACATTTATTATACATTAACTCGCAGAAGAACACAAGTTTTAGGAAAAAATACAATGAGAGCACACACACTTTTTCGCGTTCCCGCCAAAACTCCGACATTTATTCGACACTTTTTCTAGTGTGCTTTTTGAAGTAAAATGCACAGGACTTTTCTTGTTGCTGCAATGGCAACATTGGCAACTCCGATCGTATTTTCTACAGTTAAAATGTTTTTGCCATCGACTTCATAGCAATTGTTATGAAGTCGATGGTTTTTGCAGACCACCCACCGGTTTTAGCAACAATCTTGATATTTTCATGATTTTTTTAGTAAATAGCAGACTTGAGGCCCTGAATCAGAAGCGACATTAAAGCACTTTAATGTCGCTGCCCTGAATTATTGTGTGATATATCAAAGCACTACCTAAATCGCTGGTGTTAGAGACATGGCATGATTATTTGGGAGGGTGTGCTCCTCGGACTAGTATACAGTTATGCCTGTATATATGAGGGGTATAAAAGCAAAGTCGCTTCAGTCACAAAACATGCAAACTGAGAAACTTGAAGTTTTTCACTGTGGTTTAGAGCATGTGTGAATTTGAACGATTCGTTTACTGTTACACGTATAATAACTGGTATTAGAAATATATATAACATGAATCAACCAAATTGACACCAGAGTCGCAAAAAATTAAAAATATCCTGGGACTAATGTGTCTTTGCATTTTAACTTTGGACTTAGGTGGGTTTGCTTTTAATCGATTTGGATCGAAGCGAGTTTGCACCTCACTATTTACTGTTCACACGCGACTTGCTATGAAAACTAACCGATTCGCCATCTTTAAAATTTTGAAATGCTTGCTTCTGATTGGCCAATTGTGACTGAAGCGGATTTGCTTGTGACACATTTTGGATCGAAGTGGTTTTGCATTTGACTGCTACTTTTGAAGTCATTTTTGTATTGGACCGAGACGACTTTGCACTTTAACATTTGAATGAGTATATTGCTGCTTTTATGTACTATAATTTGGTGTGCCTAGTTCAAAAAATGTTAATGTTGGACTGAAGCGACTTTGCTTTTATACCCCTCATATATTACTTAACTCTAAGCAGTTATCTGTGGCCTCTGTGGGTGTGTTCATTGAAGTATTCGGAAGGTTGAATTTTCTGGGTCGATTGCATAATAGGTATATTACTGTATATTATTTATTTTTCTATGTAGGATAGGATTGGCTCAAAAATTGGTACCTACATATAGTTAGGTATTCTTCAATTATTATTTGGAAACACGAGTATCCTATCACAGTATACCACACCTATCACAGTTTTTCCCCAAATCATCCCCGACAAATTTGTTTCTCTATGAAATAAATTTAAAAACAATTTAACCAACTAACTAGGTATCTTTTGTTTGACTACCGGGTAATCGGGTAGTCAAATTTAAGGTAGTCAAGATTATAGGAGTTCATAAGTGTGTGTGTAGTTTGTATCCAAAAGAGTTCAAAAGTGTGCTGTATTCCTCCAAAGTCTGCTATGCCTATGCCATGATCATAAACAGGTAATTCGTTTCATGGCTTACTCGAAATTACTTACTTTTATAAAATACACAATTTGTTATTGTTTTTTTTCTTGTTAAATATTGTTAAATATTTTGTTTGTTTGCGCCAACGGCGCGCCTGCAAGCGCAGGCGGTAGCACACCAAGCGGTGGGTCGTGGATTTATAATTATGTGTATATAATTATGGTAGAAGGTTAGGTACAGATAGGAATGAGTGACGTAAAAACCTACATTTCGGCTATATTACCTACTATTTTGTTCTTTAAGCGTCATGCACACCGCGAACGCGACGCCACCGCTAGGGTGGCGTCGCGTTAGCGGTCAGCCTGGTGTCAGTCGTGATGTAATGGAAAACAATGAGATGTTCCACCTCTCGAGTGTGGACCATCTCATTGTTTTCCATACATCACAGCTGACCCGGTGCGTACAGACTATTTATATTTATTTATTTATTATTTTTTTTTAAGATTACTCGCAATTTGGGTTGCACATTACTAGTATTCTTGTTAACCCTTCCAACTAAGCTAAATATGCTTGTGTCTGGAGTGGGTTCACGTCAATAGTGCAATGGGTGTAATGGGGATCGAACTCACGACCTCTCGATCGCCAGTCCGACACCCTATCCATTGGGCTATTGCCGCCTATGTAACATAACATGTTATAACATTGTAATTTAGCATGTTTCAGATAATTTGGACACGGAATGTTATAAAACATGTTATAATAACATGATGTAATATCATGTATTATAACATTCCGTTTCCACATTCTCTGAAACATGTAAAATAACAATGTTATAACATGTTATGTTACATAGTCTGTACGCAGCCTGTAATAGGGTCCCGATTTACCCATTGGGTACGGAACCCTAAAATGGTTGTCGATCTCGCTCTCTCATACTAGTGATAGTATAGTTTTATCCTTCTCATATTTTTATTGTTATTTTAATGCAAGGTCCGTTTAATACTACGTCCATGATCACAACTGACCGCAGGCTGACCGCGAACGCAACGCCACCGCTAATGTGCATGGTGCCTAAGTTTAGTCTAGACACCGAAGGTCAGAAGATGTTTTCGTATACATGTTTAGTGTTGCCAACATTCATTTGATGTCCCTTCCAATATTAGCAGATTTAGATGGTGTTACACGGGAAAAAATCCGACTGCCCAAACGGCAGGTAAGTACTTCATAATTATCGCCAGTAGCATACAATGAAGATTGATTTTGATTTCCGAGTTGTTATAATATGTGGTATGTCTCAGAGTTATCAATAGTATTTTATTAAAATGTGTAATTTTTTTAATTTTCATTGTTTTGTACCTATTTTCACAGAAAAATGAATAGTATCTCATCATCATCATAATCAGCCGGTATCAGTCCACTGCTGGACATAGGCCTCTCCCAAGTCACGCCACTGAGCCCAATCTTCGGCTCTTTGTTTCCAGTCACTGCCCACCGCTTTGCGAATGTCGTCGCTCCACCTGGTCACAGGGCGTCCTACGCTACGTTTACCGATTCGCGGTCTCCACTCTAGAACCAGTATACGGGGTACGGTACCAGTATGCCAGATAACCGTTGGGGTATACTGTATACCCCAACGGTTATCGGTCCTACGGCAGATATGACCAGCCCACTGCCACTTCAGTTTGCTAATCCGTTGAGCTATGTTGATCACTTTAGTTCTCTGGCGAATTACTTCGTTCCGGATTTGATCCCGCAGAGAAACACCGAGCATAGCTCTCTCCATAGCTCGCTGAGTGACTTTAAATTGGTGGACCAGTCTAACTGTGAGTGTCCACGTCTCGGCTCCGTATGTCATCACAGGTAGGACGCACTGGTTAAAGACTTTTGTCTTTAGACACTGCGGTATAGGCGACGAGAAGACTCGACGGAGTTTTCCGAATGCTGCCCAGCCCAGCTGAATTCTTCTCTGAATTTCCTTGTCGAAGTTGTGTTTGCCTAGTTGGAGCGTCTGCCCTAGGTAAACATACTTAGTGACAACTTCGAGTGGGATTCCATCTACGGCAATCGGTTCCGGAACAACGTGCTCGTTGTACATGACTTTGGTTTTATCCAAATTCACCCGGAGACCGATGCGACGAGAAGAATCAGCTAGTATAGAATAGTAGGTACTAAGTACTATTTATTCAGTCTAGACCAGTGATAATTTATTTATGTGTTTCATTACTTCACAATATTTTGGATAAAAATTATCCGCAGTACTGAAACATGTATTGGGGGTGCACATAATAGTACGGTTGTAGTAACCCTACATTAATCGGGGGAATTAAACATTTGTTTTAAGTGTGACGTTCGACGTCTAGATGAAAGTTGAATGGCTCGTTACTTTTTTTTTTTTTATTCAAAGCAATGATTTTGTAATTTTTAGGGTTCCGTAGCCGAATGGCAAAAAACGGAACCCTTATAGGTTCGTCGTGTCTGTCTGTCCGTCCGTATGTCACAGCCATTTTATTCCGAAACTGTAAGAACTACAGAATAGAAACTTGGTAGATAGATGTATTCTGTGTACCGCTTTCCGATTTTAATACAAAAATTAAAAATATTAAAGTTTAAGGGGGGGCATCCCATACATGGAACTGAAACAAAAAAAAATTCTTCAAACCTATACGTCTATGGATAGGTCTTTACAAATTACATTGAGGTTTTTAAAATCATTTTTCCTCAAAGTTTATCATTTGAAAGATAGGCGCGTCTAAAGTGGTAAAATGTGCGTCCCCCTCCCTCTAACTTTTAAAATAAGGAAGTGATAAATCTAGAAAAAATATTCTGTAGAACTCAATAAAAACTTTAAACGAAAATTCGTTTGAACGAGATACAGTCAGCAGTTTTTGAGATATAGCGACCGCAAATATAACTTTGTTTTTCATACGAACACTATGAAAAACAAAGTTAATTTTTTATTTGCGAAAAATCATAGTTATAGAATACTTTACTGTGTTAAGGGAACCCTACGAGTGCGAGTCCGACTAGCACTTGGCCAGTTTTTTGAATATTTTGGAATGACACCTCTCGCAAGCGCCCTGCGGTCCGTCTTACGAATTTTGGAACAGGACACGTGACCTTACGCTAGTTTAAAATTTTACCCATCCCAATTCCCAAGTTTAGTGCATAACACAGCTAAAGAAGGTTTTATTTCAAAAAAATGGCAAACGTAAAATTCATAATGGCAACACAGTCCATCCTACTACAGACAGAAATTTGAATTCAGAAATTTCAGAATTGAATTGCACCTATCAGAACAGCTGTGTGCGGGTCCACTTTTAGAACTTTGCTTTTATAATTTTATTATATTAAGACATTAATTTGTTGTGTTAGTGTTTGCCGTGGGTACTATACCTATGTGCTAAAAAGTCTTAATGTGATAATTAGAAGAGGTGAGGAGAGAAATGATTTGAGCTTTTTTTAGCAGTGTTTATTAGTTGTTTATCAGTGTTTATTCAGTGTTTAAGTTTAACTTCATACATAAATAGGTATAAAGAATGAAACATATAAAATATAAATAGGTAGGTACCTACTAGCAGTGGCCGCGGTTACAGTGCCACAAGTATAACTTGGCGGTGGTGGTTTTTGGAACTAATTCTTTTAATTGAAACTGTCAGTTTGACGTTTGAGAGATTACCGCGACATTATTGTTGATAAATCTGCTACATTAAAATAGTTCAATAATACCAAAAGTAATTAAAAGTGGTTTAAGAGAAACTGTTATCAAAGTACAAAGTAAAAGCACAGTGGCGCACAGCGCCAAGTTATACTTGCCGGACTGTAAATGTGTTGTTTTGTCATCGTTGAAAGATATGAATAATCTTGTTAAACATAATCCAAAATGTCATCGTACCGACGGGATTTGAACCCGCAACCTCCGGAATAACATGTCCAGGTGCTTTGCCAATTAAGCCACAGTTCGATATATCGTTATGACGAAAATAGTGGATTGCATATTTTTTAACCCAATTATGCATTGGTGGCGCCATCTATGACTACTTATTACGTAAGTTAATCATTCGGAAGAAATCATTACAGTTTTCAAATCCGACGAGAGATGTTGCACTGCGTAAATCAAATATTATGTTTCTTTGAAGTGTTACACAGTTTATATTTTTGTAAATTGTTAAACTCAATCCAAAATTTCATCGTACCGACGGGACTTGAATTACGTAATAAGTAGTCATAGATGACGCCACCAATGCATAATTAGGTTAAAAAAAATGCAATTCACTAATTTCGTCGTAACGATACATCGCACTGTGGCTTAATTGGCAAAGCACGCTGGACATGTTATCCAGGAGGTTGCGGGTTCAAGTCCCGTCGGTACGATGAAATTTTGGATTGTGTTTAACAATTTACAAAAATATAAACTGTGTAACACTTCAAAGAAACATAATATATGAATGATGTTGTTCTTAAATTTCCAAAAAAGTATGATTCCATCTTAACCTGCATTATCACTTCACATTAGGTGAGTTAGTAGTCAAGTGCTTGTCTAACGAGCTTCAAAACAAAAATCCCATTCTGTAATATTGCCTTAACAATTAACATGTTTCATATTCATTCTTATCGGTTAAACTGTTTGACAGTTACGAGATAACAAATACCTTAAGTCCCCGTCACGAGAAGCTATAACAAGTGTTCAGGAGTTCACAACATTTGAACCAACAAAAAAAATGAATTTCGTACTCGTACGCATTCGAAACTCGAATGACGCGTTTATTTCAAAATGGCGTCCCGATAGTTTACAATCCCTGCGTCCGGTACCAAGAAACACAAACGATAGCGCTTTGCGTCGTTAAAATATGATCCGACTAAATTAAATAGGTTGTTACTTTCATATAACCCGTCTGTATTTCATGTCGATTGAATATGGTCAATTTATTATTATCTCGCAGTATAAAATGTTTACTTAGTAAAAGACGTTTGTTTACATAATTTATAGGTTCTCGTGACGGGGACTTTACCTACCTACAATGATAAACTTACCTAATTACCTACAGCATACAAACTGAGTTTCGCATTTTATTATTATGTTGTTAGAGGTATTGGGTGGTCGTCGATGAATGGACGACCAGGACGACTGGATATTAAGTTTCTAAGGGAATTCGGAGACGGTCGACATCAAGCAACAGCACACGTACATTTGTTTTGCTTGCAGCTTGATGCAACCGTCAAGCAGCTGGCCTTGACCACAGATTACTATATGAGTCAGAGAATGAACCGTGAATGAAATGAACGAAATGACGGAGACGCAGCTATGTTGGCTGTATATAGCTCCATCTCTTTCATGTTCGTTCGTTTCAATACCTATCAAACACACACAGTCACAGTCTCTCAATGTCACTATTAGTTTGGTTGTCTGGAAGAAATCGCTTTAAGCGATAAGACCGCCCTTTGCATTAATTAGAATAGTCTCTTGTTACCTTAACTATTTTCTGTATTATTGGTGTATAGACATAGACATAGAAATAAGTCTAGGAAAAAAAGAAAATTGAATATGTCACCCTCCCAAGACACTCAGGATGAAGAATCACAAAAAGATAATGAAGTTCAAGTTAAAATGAAAAAAATTCCCCAGCCCCCACCAATAATAGTAGACGGGGTTGTAGATTACCAAAGCCTATACGAGTTTCTGTCTAAACAGCAGCCACCCGAAGCATTTACTATTAAAATGCTAAATGGAGACTCCGTTAAAATTAATACTTACAACGAAGAATCGTATAGGGCTTTAACAAAGGCGCTTAGCCTCAGTGACCGTGTTTGGCACTCATATGAAAATAAGCAAGAGAGGCCTATTAGAGTTATGGCGAAAAAACTACACTCCACGTGCAAACCAGAGAAAATTGTTGAAGACCTTCAAAACAAAGGATTGAAAATTATAGAAGCAGTCAATAAATTAAGTTGGAAGAGTAAACAACCACTCAACATGTTTATGCTTACTTTCTCCAAAGAAGAAGACATTAAAAATATTTTCAATCTAAAGACAATAATGGGATGTAAAGTTGAAATCCAATCAATTAAGACCACTCAACTTGTACCTCAATGCAAGAGATGTCAAGCCTATGGACATACGCAGAGATACTGCTTCAAAGAACCTAGATGTGTAAAATGCACAGGGAAACATCTCACGCTGAATTGCAAAAAACCAAAGGACGAAAAACCAAAATGTGTTCACTGTGGATCTCCACATCCAGCCAACTACAGAGGATGTATTGTAGCCAAGGAGATACAAATCCTTCGGAACAAAAAAATTAAAAATAGTTCGACAGCACGCCATATTGAGGTACGCACTGAAAAGCCTCGTGAACTTAGTAATAACAAACCTCTTTCGGTTAAAAACACGAAATTCAGTGCAAACATTTCCTACGCTCAAGTTGCAGCAGGAGCCCAATCAAACACCCCTCGAGAGACCCACACAAATAATAATCCGGACAAAAAATTAGATGACATATTAAAGCTTATGTTATCATTTGACGAAAGATTGAAGAAAATAGAGTGTAGCACTAAAATAGCTACTTCGAAAATAAGAAAATGAATAAGCCACTTAAAATCATGACATGGAATTCAAATGGGTTACAGAAACACCAGAGAGAACTTCAAGTAATCCTAGACATAGAAAATATTGACGTGTGTTTAATATCTGAAACACACTTCACAAAGCAATCTCACATTACATTTAAAGGCTACAAAATATACCACGCCCTGCACCCAGATAACACTGCAAGAGGGGGTAGTGCTGTTATTGTTAAAGAAAACCTCAATCACTATGAAAAGAGCAAATACGAATCGAGAGAAATACAATCGGTAGCGATATGTCTTAAAACTAGAACGTATATAATAACAATATCATCAATATACTGCCCCCCGCGGCATAATATAAAAAGAGATGTCTATAGCAGATTCCTGAAGAGCCTGGGAAACAGGTTTGTACTAGGAGGAGATTTTAACGCTAAAAATACTTATTGGGGTTCTAGACTTACCACTACTAAAGGCAAAGAACTGCTATGCGCTGTAAAGGATACAAAATGTCAAGTAGAATCATCTGGCTTACCTACATACTGGCCAACAGACCCTAATAAAATTCCAGATCTTATAGATTTCTTTATTATAAAGAACATCTCATCAGCTTACACCAGAACGTATCAAAGCTACGATATGAACTCAGATCACTCTCCTATATACTTAGAAATTAGTGAGAGCGTTGTCACCAAAGAAACAGCACCAACTATAATCTACAAATACACTGATTGGGAAAGCTTTAAAATCATTTTAGACCGTCGAATAAATCTTAAGGTGCCCCTTAAGACCACAGAACAACTTGATGCTGAACTAGAACAATTTATTCATGACATACAACAAACAGCGTGGCAAAATACACCAGACATTAGTAAGAAATCTAAAGGTAACACATATCCAACATCTATATTGAACCTTATAACGGAAAAACGGAAGCAAAGGAAAATCTGGCACCACTCAAGATGTCCAGAAGATAAGAGAAAACTTAATAATCTCACGAAAAGAATAACAATGATGATTCAAGAACACAATGATGACTACACAAATAACTATTTACAAAATTTAAGTAGTGAGCGTACCACGGATTATTCTCTATGGAAAGCTACAAAGAATCTAAGCCGGCCAGTTGCACAAGTTCCACCTCTAAAGGATATAAATAGCAGATGGGCAGTTAGTAACGAGCAAAAAGCAGCAAGATTTGCTACCCACCTTGAAACTATTTTTCAACCAAATGAAGGAGAACATAGCTTACTTCTACAGGATGATGAAAGTCTCCAAGAAGAAGAAACTAGCTTTAAACTAGCGACACCTAAAGAAATTATTAGACAAATAAAATATACTATAAGTCGTCGTAAAGCTCCTGGTTATGACCTTATATCAGGATAAATACTACACAACCTTCCAAAAAAAGCGGTAGTTAAATTAACCACCTTAATCAATGCTTCCCTTAGATTGAAATATGTGCCTAATTTATGGAAAGTAGCTGAAGTTATAATGATAGTAAAACCAGGAAAACCACCCAATGAAACTACGTCATACAGACCAATATCTCTGCTCCCCGTAATGTCGAAGCTTTTTGAAAAGTTACTCTTAAAAAGATTGAAGCCGATATTAGAAGAAGCTAAACTTATTCCAGAACACCAATTTGGTTTCCGAGAAAAACATTCCACAATTGACCAAGTACACAGAATCACAGATATTATTGAAAAGACACTGGAAGACAAAAAGGTCTGCTCAACTATATTCTTAGATGTGGCACAAGCTTTCGATAAAGTTTGGCACGAGGGCCTTATATATAAGCTACGAAAGAGTCTACCAAGATTCTTTGCAGATATTCTTGAATCCTACATCTCTAATAGAGTATTCAGAATAAGGCATGACGATTCATACTCTGACGTCAAGGAAATAAAACCTGGAGTACCGCAAGGAAGTGTTCTTGGTCCGGTCCTGTACCTTCTCTACACTTGCGATATTCCAGAGCTAGAAAATAACACCATAGCGACGTTTGCTGATGATACTGCGATAATGGCTGTAGGAAGTACCCATGCAGAAGCATCAGAAAAAGTCCAGAAAGCTGTTGATCAAATTTACGATTGGACAAGACACTGGAAAATCAAACTGAACGAATCTAAATCAATACATATAGATTTTAGTAACAAAAAACATAATTATTGCCCAGTCATTATCAACGGGAACCAAATCCCCTACCATAATACGGCCAAATACCTTGGCATGACCCTTGACGTCAAGCTGCGCTGGAAAGCACACGTCAAGAAGAAAAGGGAAGAATTAGAGCTACGGTACAAAATAATGTATTGGCTACTTGGCAAACAGTCTAAGTTGTCAATACAAAACAAATTATTATTATACAAGCAAGTCCTAATGCCAGTATGGACCTATGGTATACAGTTATGGGGCTGTACCAAAAACAGCAATATATCAATTATACAGCGGTTCCAGAATAAAGTATTGAGAGAAATCGCAATGGTTCCTTGGTACATCAGAAATGACGATCTACATCGGGACCTGAAAATTGAGACCGTCGTCAAAATTGTCCAAAAGTATGCAGAAGCTCACGAAAAAAGACTTCACCATCATGTGAATGTCGAGGCAATCCAGCTCCTTGACCATACAAACATAGTAAGAAGACTTAAGCGGACAAAACCGTTCGAACTAGTGTATAAAAATAAAGTTTAGTGATAAAGTGCTAATAGTGCTATACGTATGAACACTTGAACAATGTGTATACATCTTTATTAGAGACAATAAGAAAAGTGTCAATGGACACATTCTTAGTGTAGTTTATGTATACAGTTTAGGCTAAAGTAAAATTGCTTGTTAGCCGAAAAGGCTAGATTGTAGTTACAATAGGGACGTATTACTAACAAGTAATATGCTCTATAATAAAAAATAAAAAAAAAATAATAATAATTGGTGTGCAAATAAAGTATTTATCTATCTATCTATCAAACTTCGTGATAGGGGGGCAGATTTCTCAATTTATAAATCGTGTGGAGCCATAACAAAACATAAACAGACAGAAGATTTTAGATTGCTCATTGCAGCCAGTGCTGCCAGAAGGCCAGAACCCTTATAGATTCGTCATGTCTGTCTGTCTGTCTGTCTGTCCGTCCGTATGTCACAGCCATTTTATTCCGAAACTGTTAGGACTACAGTATTGAAACTTGGTAGGTAGATGTATTCTGTGAACCGCTTTGCGATTTTTATACAAAAATAAAAAATATAAAAGTTTAAGGGGGGGCATCCCATACATAGAACTGAAACAAAAAAAAAATTTTCTTCAAACCTTTACGTCTGTGGATAGGTCTTTAAAAATGACATTGAGGTTCCTAAAATCATTTTTTCTCAAAGTCGATCATTTGAAAGATAGGCGCGCCTAAAGTGGTAAAATGTGTTTCCCCCCCCTCTAACTTTTAAAGTATGGGAGTGAAAAATCTAAAAAAAATATATGCTGTAGATCTTAATAAAAACTAACAACGAAAATTGGTTTGAACGAGATACAGTCAGCAGTTTTAGAGATATGGCGACCGCAAAGATAACTTTGTTTTTCATACAAACACTATGAAAAACAAAGTTAATTTTGTAGTTGCGAAAAATCAAAGTTATCGAATCTCTACTGTGTTACGGAACCCTACGAGTGCGAGTCCGACTTGCAATTGGCCAGTTTATTTGGGTATATTATATATATATATTATATATAATATATTATAAATTTAAACAATTATAAAACAGAGTTGGTCTTATAGGTACCTAAGGATTTATTAATAGGTATGCTATGTTTTACAAGTCTATTTATTATCTCTTTATTAGATTATGTGGCCAACTAGAAAAAGTTGAACTATTTTTAACCAACTTCAAAAAAAGGAGGAGGTTTCTCAATTCGACCGTATATATATATATATATTTTTTTTTTTATTTATTTTTTATGTTTGTTCGCGGATAACATCGTCGTTTATAAACCCATTTCGATTATTCTTTTTTTGTTCGAAAGGAGATATCCCAAGTGTGGTACCATGGTAATTTTATCGAGGTATGATAAGTATCTCCAGAGATATTGAGATAAACATCTCAAAATTGGTACTGAAAATGAATAGCGCGGCATTGAAGTCGGTTGTTTTTTAGTTTTTAAACGATATTATTAATGGCGTTCTTGCCATAGTTCGATGATTTTTGATTACCCAATCGGTCCACCGTGTCAGGCCTGTCGTACTCCGCGCTGTAGCTATGATAATATTAGTACATACGCGGCAGCCAGTGGGCTGCAAGTTCAGTCAGTAGTGTGACGCGCGCTCTCGATCGGACGCGCGCCTACACTTAACTATTCGATCTGTTTTCTCACAACACTCAACCCTTCAGAAAGAGACAGCTGACGGCCCGTGAGCTGACTGAGTGATACAGACTCTCGCCGCGCGGACTTAAGGTGCATTTTAGGGTTCGCAACACTCGCTTCCCAGTTACTATTAGTTTATTCTGTGTCGCAAATTCAAGGTCGCATCCGAAGCATGTAGCGTTTTTAGGGTTCCGTAGCCGAATGGCAAAAAACGGAACCCTTATAGATTCGCCATGTCTGTCTGTCTGTCTGTCTGTCCGTCCGTATGTCACAGCCATTTTATTCCGAAACTGTTAAGACTACAGAATTGAAACTTGGTACGTAGATGTATTCTGTAAACCACTTTCCGATTTTTATACAAAAATAAAAAATATAAAAGTTTAAGGGGGGGCATCCCATACATGGAACTGAAACAAAAAAAAAAATTTTCTTCAAACCTACACGTGTGGGGTATCTATGGATAGGTCTTTAAAAATGACATTGAGGTTCCTAAAATCATTTTTTCTCAAAGTCAATCATTCAAAAGATAGGCGCGTCTAAAGTAGTAAAATGTGTCAAATTAAGGGAGTGAAAAATCTAGAAAAAATATATTCTGTAGATCTCAATAAAAACTTTCAACGAAAATTGGTTTGAACGAGATACAGTCAGCAGTTTTTGAGATATAGCGACCGCAAGTATAACTTTGTTTTTCATACAAACACTATGAAAAACAAAGTTATTTTTGTAGTTGTGAAAAATCATAGTTATAGAATACTCTACGGAACCCTACGAGTATGAGTCCGACTTGCACTTGACCAGTTTTTTTGAACGTTACCGTCGTTGTAACTAGGTATAGGGCCTGTTTCACCGGTTAATGATAAAGTGACAGATCTGACAGATATCGCCATATAAAAGCAGTCAAAAATGTGTCAGATTAGTTCCTGATATCTATTTATCTATCAGGAACCGGTGAAACTGGCCCTTCATCTCACATTTTTGCTCTCACGGAGTGCATCTTCTGTTCTTGTACTATTCATTATTCTGTGACCATGTTCTGGCGTGATGTTCCTTGTAAGCCATCTTGTTATTGGTAGGATTGGGTAGGATAGTATCGCTACATTTTATTAATTACCTAAACCGGCCAAGTGCGAGTTGGATTCGCACACGTAGGGTTCCTTATTATCAGAATAAAGGTACAACATATTAATAAGATTGAACATAATTTGCCGGAAAAATAAGTTTTGTTGTATGGGAACCCCCTTTAATTCGATAGTATTTGCTGATATAGCGGCTATAGTTATCATACTTCGTAAAAATTTCAACTGTGAACTGTCTACCTATTACTGTTTATTTTAGAAGATACTGCCCTCTGACAAACGGTCAAACGGACGGACAGCTAAGTCTCAGGAATAGGATCCCTTTGGGTACGGAACCTTAAAAATTATAATAATATGTGTAAGTATTGATACTTATGAGGTAGGTACTCACTACTCATATGAGTAAGTATCGGAAAACAATTCAAGTAGTAGTTATATATTTGAATAGGTATCTATACTTTGTTGGTATCGTGACATCACTACTTGTGACTAGATGCCGAAGGTCAGAAGAATGATAAATAAAGTCCAGTGTTGCCAACTTGTTGGATTACCCGTCTGTTAGTAAATTTAGTTATTAAGTTATTTATTTTTAGACTAGGAAGGAATGAGTTCTAATATATAAAGAGCATAATAACTGTTACATGTAGCTAAAATAACAGGATCAATTTTGATCTTGCAATTTTGTACTAATTTTTATATTTAATGACCTGCGGGTTTATTAGGGTTCCATACTCAAAGGGCCCCGACCATACCCACGGAACATAATTACTGAGACTTTGCTGTCCATCCTCCTAAACTGTAAAACGTAGATCCTTGAAATTTTTACAAAGCTTGTATTAATACGGTCGCTATAATAACACATACTAATAAAAAATTAAATTAAAAAATCAAAGAACCCGACTGCGCAAAACAAAAAGTGAAGTGTTAAAAAACGAACTGAAAAGAAAAAAACAAGTAAGTCTAGTATTTTAGACTTCTGTTTAGGGATATCAAAAAACTATACCATTTAAATTCTTTCTCGGTCGATAGACTCATAAAATAAATTATACATTGTTATATGGAATGTAGAGACTTTAACAGTCGGAACACATTAATGGCTTAACGAATGGGGATTAATGTGTCCCGACTGTTAAAGTCTTTATATTACGTACGTAAAAACAGGATAAAGTTCAAAATTAAAGGGGGTCCCTTATAAAAGAACCGTGATAATTTTGGAGTTTTTTGCTTGATCTTATAACCCGTAATAGATAGAGACTTTAAAATTGCTCATATTGTTTATAACTATAGTTGTATATAATTATATAACTAACTATTTTTCGCCTTATTGGAACCCTATGTGTGTGAGTCTGACTTTCACTTGGTTAGTTTTTTTAATAAAATTTTTATTAGGTTTTATGACCAAAAAATTCTATTCTGGAATTGAATTGATCAAGAAATATTGTACTTGCAATAGTTTTAGAAGCTTCACCTGCAATATCTAATATAATCTCATGACATATTCTGCCATTAGAAAAACATAGAATAGGGTATTACGGCTAGGTTAGCACTTTTGAAAAGTGTGTCAATTACATTCTATAGTGCTAACGAACTAAAAATTCACAAAATGTTTATTCAATCGTTAAGTGCCATAGAAAACGCTGGAGTCTGGACATATTGGACGCCATATTGCTCTGTGGTCATGACGTCAGTTGGCTGTGTAAACAAATGCAGTGATGTGAGTTGACACTTTTAAGGGCACATAGCCGTATGACGTAATAACATGGCGACTAATGGCGACTACTATTTAATAGTGTTATGAAACAGATTTAAAAAGCTGAAACCATTGAATTGAATTTTAAAATATAGTTTGCTATTTTATGAACTAAAACTAACGTTTTCAGAGTGCTTTTTGCCTAAGCTATCTCAATAATATATTTTTAGATATTTTCTCTTAAAGAGTAAAATACCTACCATATTTGTTGCAATATCAACATATGGATTTCTATAGCTTAACAATTTACTGAGAAAATATGGGAAATTTTAAAATGTTTAGTGGCAACACTGAACCTACCTACATACATGCTACAGAGACTGACAGCGTAGGACTGTTATCTTTTCTGTGCTGACAGTCAGAGAGAATTAACACCAATCAGAACTGCTGCAGCACAATTCGTGTTCACTTTTAGAATTTGCTATTATAAATTTAGGACATTATTATTTGTGGTGTGTTTTGTGTTTGCCGTATGTTCTCGAAAGTCCTAACGTTAGAATTAGGTATAGGAGGTAGGTAGGTACTTATATTACTTATTTTGAAAGCTTCTTGGTTAAGTGTGCTACATAGATAGATTTATAATTCGCTAACAAATCATACTAGGTTTGCCCGCGGATTCAACCCTGCATAGGTGTTATTGGAGTAAGAAATTAGCACATTGTTAAGGGTGCCTTTACACCAGATATGTGTTAGAAAATGACCGCATTGAGGATGTGTGGTGGAGCTTTGAAACTGCATGCGAGGATGTGTATTGTGTAGCGGAAGCAGCGCGAGCGTCTGCCTCCCAGAGTAATAACACAGTTTTAATTAATTGTAAAACTGTGGTCATATGTACTGGACAAACTCTTACCACTCAAAGAGGATTTCAACCCTAATTTAATGTCACAAGAACGATTTTTAATGAATGGCGGGCAAGTTAAGTCTGTACAGTGTACAGCTCAACACTTAGATTAGGTACCTACTGATGTTTTAATATTTTTTCTGAGACTCAACCACAGTGTTCTGTGGACTCAACATTGATCGAGTTTTTAAATTATCACGAGTTGTTAGTAGTTGTTATGTAGGTATAGGTAGGTATAGACTAACCGGCCTTCCCTTACGTTTATTTTTCGGATAATATGCTTCGACCTGTTTCGACTCAATTTGAGTGTGATCAGCCGGAAGACTTATAATAATGTGCTGATTGTATATTTCCTTAAACTTATGTTTCGCGAGTTAATGTAATCATGTGGATTATTGTTATAAATCATTAAATATGTATATGAATATGTACGAGTGTAGGGAGACAGCAAGCATCTAAAAAATGCCAATTAATGACACTGGCTCAAATCTCGTATCGTGTGAAGCCAAAACAAAACTTAAAAACAAAATTTTTGATTGCAACCAGTATTGCCAGGAGGTTGCTTTAGTAACTTGTTAGATAGTTTTATCTGCAACCGGTAGCTTTTAGGTTAAGTTAGAAATTCTAAGTTAAGAAGGTTACTTGATTGAAGCTGATTTTTGGAAATATTATTATTTTCCTTGAGTTTTAAATTAAAACTAATGCTGAAATGTTAGTTTTATATAAAAATATTTTATGAATTACTATGTAAACAGAGTCAGGTCAATTATTTATCTCTCAATTTGATGATTGTGGCCGTCTAGAAATCGCCTGGTTTACTTACCGGCTAGAATTTCCAGACAAGCACGATTCCATAGACCGCATCATCACTTAGAACTTGTATGAGGCACTCCATAGTATACATTAGTGGTTCTGGTAAGAGTTTTACTTAAATTTTAGTGATCGTATTAATTCTTAGTATATCTGTTTTATATTGTCTATCCGATAAATCAACATACATAAAATGACGCCTTTTTCCCGTTACGGTAAGCAGAGAGTACTTCTTTCCACATGCTACGATCCTGACATACCTCTTTCGCTTCTTCCACTTTCATGAGCGTTTTCATACATGCTCGCCGGTTATAGGTACTTATGACTTGGCCTTTTTTTAAAACGTCTCCGATCTGGTCGTGATACGTTTGCCTAGGTCGACCTCTACCGGATGACCCATTTACACTGGTCTCATAAATCTGTTTCGTCAATCTTCCTTTATTCATCCTCTCTAGATGTCCAGACCATCTAAGTGACCCTTTTTCTATGTTTGTCATTACATATTCTATCATACCACAACGTTCCGTTATCACGCTGTTCTCCACCATATCCATCAGATTCACTCCAATCACATTTCTCATACTTCCCATTTCTTTAACTTTCATGCTTTTTCTGTCACAGCCAGCATTAACTACCATACATGAGTGTGAGAACCAGCACTATGTACAGCCAGTCATGCTTTTTTAGATACGTTCTGCTCATAAAGTTGTGCAGTAGGTACCCCACTCACTTGGTTTCCTGCTAAAATATTTTGTTATATAGGTATGTTAAAATATTTCTATTGTGTTCACAGCAAGCAGCGCGGGACTAAACAACTATGTTACTACACATTTAAAAGTCCACGAAACACAACGAAGCAATGGCTCAAACAAGGCTTAAAACGGTTAAAATTACGGTTACGCCAATACCCTTGTACAAATTCACAGGGAAAGGCAAAAAGCCATACAAATGTCTTATATGTAGCTTTAGCACGAAACATTCCGGCTACATAACTAAACATACATTAATCCACACAGGAGTTAAAAAGTATAGATGTGATCATTGCGACTATCGCAGTCCTATGCGATCAAACTTAATAACTCACTTGAAAAGTCACACCGGCGATGGACTGTACATATGTGACATATGTGGCTTACAGAGTGCTAATAAAATTAACTTAATAGTGCATATGCGTATACATACGGGGGAAAAGCCGTTTCGTTGCAAGATGTGCCATTATAAGAGTTCGCAATCAAGCAATTTTAAACGACACATTAAATTGATGCACAAGAAAAAGAAAAGGTATCATATGACATTTATGATTTTTTGTCAGTTTTTTTAATAGCTTAGTGTGACTACTATTTAATTTGTTGGTAATCGACGATGTGATCAAGGATGGTAGCATGCTAGGCCTGGAATGGGTACTCATTTGAAGCAACCTACCCACTTGTGTGGTCTGGTAACAGGTTTTCAATGGTGATCACTTGTCCTGGCTTCGGATGTAGTTCAAACATCCTATTTAACAAGGGAATTTCGCCATTCGCAATAATCTATCATTATTACTTAAGTTATAGCAGGCCTGTCGCACTCCGCGCTGTAGCTATGAAACTACAAGTACTTCCGCGCACCCTCTCGGGTCCATGTTCAGTCATTTAAGTGTCACGCGCTCTCGATCGGCCGCGCGCCTTACTTGTACCTACCTCATTATTATATTCCTTGCTTACGATATTAACATACAAAAATATTATTCAGAATGTCTAAACGAAGGGCTACAAAGCATTGCGTAGCATACGTTTATACATACTTATACGTTTTTACATACTCATTTTCAATTGAACGTAGAACATTATTTTCTACCGACTTTCCAAACAGAAGGAGGTTCTTAATTCGTCTTTGTGTGTATGTTACGCGATTACTCCGTCAATTGTGAACCGATTTGAATGATTTTAATCGGTAGAGTTCGTTGCCGAGGTGGTACCATTGTAATTTCGTCGAGATCTGATGAGGGTCTCCGGAGATATGACGATAAACGTCTCAAACTTGCAACCGAAACTGACTCGCGCGGCATGGAAGTCGGTTGTTTTAGTTTTAACTATCTTAATTAAAGTATAACTGTAGTACTTTTATCCTACCTCGACATTAAACATGAATGTAGCACTTTAAATATACTCATTACATTGTTCTACCTTAAAGTATTCTTCTACCAATTAAAGGCTTCAATAAGTTTTCTTATAACATTCAACCCTATAGGAGAGGCCGCGAGTTGACCGAGTTATTCAGACTCTCGCTGTGCGGA
Source organism: Cabera pusaria (assembly GCA_954871355.1). Classification (NCBI taxonomy): domain Eukaryota; kingdom Metazoa; phylum Arthropoda; class Insecta; order Lepidoptera; family Geometridae; genus Cabera; species Cabera pusaria. Next base: position 4,663,975 of record OX940910.1, read on the forward strand.
CTTACGGTGCATTTCACTGTGCGCAACACGCGGTTCATAGTTACTATTAGTTGATACTGTGACGCAAATTTAAGGTCGCACTCGAGGCGTGAAGCGCATTTTGAACGTTACCGACGTTGTAACTAGGTTTAATCTCGCCTTTTTGCTCTCAGGGAGTGCAATTTTTGTACTTGTACTATTCATTATTCTGTGGTTATAGTTAAATTAAACATATTTAATATTGTTTTCAGGAAGCCTGCCAAACAGACCGAAGAAGAGCGAGACCAAACACTCGCAAGCACACTTAAAGTTTTGCAAGAAACGATGCCTGTAGGAGAAAAGCAGGGAAACACTCTTCTTTATATTAATACGAGGGAAGGGAAAAACCCATATGTGTGCCTTATGTGTGGGTACTGCACTACCTGTGAAGGCAATGTCCAGAAACATATCCGAACTCACACGGGAACCAAACCATATCTATGTGACCACTGCGACTATGGAAGCGCCCAGAAAGGACAACTAAGAGTCCATATGTTGAAGCATATGGGTAAGCGCCCCTTCACTTGTGACATTTGTAATTACAAAAGCTTTCAAAAAGGCTATTTAATAGACCACATAAGGACGCACACAGGTGAAAAGCCTTTTCAATGCCCCAAATGCGATTACAAGAGCAGGCAAAAAGGGAATTTGAAACGACACGTAGCAACCGTGCATGATAAAATTAAAACCTTCCAATGTGACATATGCGATTACAAGTGTGCATCTGCCTCCGCTTTAAAATCACACGACGTTGTGCACACAAGTGAAACACCTTACCATTGCAATAAGTGCAATTTCAAGTGTGGACTACCAAACGGGTTAATAGTGCATATGAGAAAACACTCCAAGGTAAAACCTTTTAAATGTACCTATTGCGATTTTAAAACAATCCACCAGGGTGGATTGATCTGGCACATAAAGAACCATACGGGCGATAAAGCTTTCGCGTGTGATTTTTGTGACAAAAAGTATATAACGAAGCAGCAATTAAAAATGCATATGGCAATTCATACGGGCAAGCTTTTCGAGTGCGGCGTTTGTAATCACAAATTTGCTCAAGGAAGTGATTTAACTAGACATATGAGAATTCATACTGGTGAAAAACCGTTCAAATGCAAGAAATGTGATTTTAAAACTGCTCAGACAGCCAGTTTGAAGCAACATCTTAAAACCCATTCTAAAGAGAAGCCGTTTCAATGTCGACAATGTAATTTCAAAACTGCGCACGGGAGTTATTTAAAGGAGCACATCCGTAGGAAGCACTCAGAAAAATAACAGAATCAGTGTGACGTGTATGATTTTACTGGCAGTCATATAATAACATTACAAAAAAAAAACTTGCCAAGTGCGAGTCTGACTTTTGTCCCGCACTAGTGGTGGGCGTTATTTAACGTAAGCGGATCTAGCGGTCTGCTTACGAGGCTAATAACCATATACGTAGTTTCGCGGATCAAAAATAAGCAGTTATTTTTCGTAAGCAGTTTTGTGATAAGAAACGTTCCTTTTCTCAAAAATGTTATGCAAAATGGTTATTAGATTACGCGTACGCAGTTTTGTGCGGAAATGTGCTGTGACTAACTGTGTACAAGCTAATAACATTATTAACGAAAAAGCGAATAAAATCAAAATAATTTAATGCGATGCTTTCTTATCTTTGTAATGTGATATTTAACAGCATTTAAATCTGAATCTGAATCAATTTACTTTACTAAAATAAGCGTTTTTAAAACTGCTTACGCGCAATTATGAAACTACGTATAACTAGTTACGCGAAAGACCGTAATTACGACCCACCTCTATCCCGCACACGGAGGGTTCCGAACCTCCCAAACCAACTAAGTAACCGTTAACTCAAAGGTAATTGGTAAAGGTAAATCTGGAGGACCGAGTGTCAGACTGTCAGAGTGATCAGTGGAAAATTAGTTAGTCGTACGTACTAACTAACTTTCCATTGATTCTAGCTAAATTAAACTCATTAAGTACTAACATCAAAGATATTATATTGAACAATACTGTACTTTTCTGCATGCAATATTACTTTAATAAGTGTACAAATCGACAGAGGCCCACAAATTTAACAAATGAAACGCTTGCGCGTGCTAATTTTTCCTGTGCTGCCATCTAGTTGCGTCGAGGTGAATTAATTTCAAAGGCACAGGCATAGAATAAAATTGTTTATCTATGGTAGCACGGATAAAGACAGAAGGATAGGAATCTGACGTCTTAAAAAGTTCTGAAAATCTGTCATCTTTTCTTTATTTGGATACTGTAGTCCCTTGTAACTTTTAAGTGTATGTTAGGTTTTAGGTTGTCTTTTCATCGCAATTCTTTTGTTACTTATGGGTATGAAATGTTACTGAATAATTGTTTTTGTTCCTAACATTTATTAAATTAATAATACTATTGAAACTAAATATAAATTAGTATTCAGCTAGTCAGATTTTTTTTTTAAATTTCAAGGAGCTTTTTGTGTATATTGTGTGTATATTGTGTATCTTTTTGTGTTTATGTGTGTATTTACCTAGGTAAAATTTGTATGCTATATTTTTGGCTTAGAAGATATTATTAGTTACTAAATAGATTTTACTCAAATTGGTTAACATTGTGTCTATAATGTCATTGTCAGGGTAAGATTTAGCGAGTGCGTTAATTTCGAAAAGCAAGGCTTTCAGATCCTTCACTTCTGGCGTTATCCATGGTACATTAGCTTTTTTAGCATTACACTGTTTTTTTAATGGAAAGCAAATTTCGAGCTTATTACTAATAACGTTTACAATAGCATTTGTTAATTTATTGCAAGAATTATTTTTATTTGAAATTATCTCAGCCCAGTCCACGCATTCTAATGCAGCCACGAAATTATCTTGATGTGACTGTGAAAACTGCCTAACATACCGCGGCGGTGGTTTAATCCGCCTCTGATGTCGCACCACCTCACATCTTACCGCCAGGTGATCACTGAGGTGCGTGGTGACCGGGGCCGCGCTCACCGAACCTGCTGGCATGTTGGAGTACACGTGATCTAGGCGAGTCGGCAGTTTTATATTTTTATAATTTTAGTTATCTAGTTGAAGTGGTGCCTCTGTCTTCTGTTGTGGCAACAATAACTAAAAAGCTCGGTAATATAATTACCGTGACTAAGTAATTTCACCGCTTTGAAACTGATGTCGTCTCTTTTTTACTTCGGAGGTGAGACAAGGATAGCATTAGCAACAGTGACGTAGTTTACAGTGCCACAAGTATAACTTGGCGGTGGTGGTTTTTGGAACTAATACTTTTGATTGAAACTGTGAGTTTGGCGTTTGAGAGATTACCGCGACATTATTGTTGATAAATCTGCTACATTAAAATAGTTCAATAATGCCAAAAGTAATTAAAAGTGGTTTAAGAGAAACTGTTATCAAAGTACAAAGTAAAAGCACAGTGGCGCACAGGCACGCCAAGTTATACTTGCCGGACTGTAGATACGAGGCGGCCGAAACCTACCATTACCACAGAATACATAATAGTATTAGTACTACTCATAGAAATAGGAATAACTACCTTATTATTCCTATATCTGTGGTACTACTACTACTACCACAGAATACTTAATAGTACCACGTACTACTACCGTAGTACTATTAAGTATTCTGTGCTACTACTGGACTACTGGTTAATTTCTCGTAGGTAGGTACTAAATGCTATACATTTTAAGAAGGTGCTTATATCTTTAAAATCGCTTAAAATATTAATAACCTCGAATTTTACATACATGCATGGCATTGAAATATAGATCGGTATTTTATAAGAAATTAAATTTGTATTTTATTGTCTGAATAAAAGATTTTATTTTACATTGGTCTTTACATTTACTGATAATGTAACTTTTCAGCTTCAATATTTTCACCCATCGACTTCATAGCAATTGAAGTCGATGTTTTCACCCATATTTTTTTGTTAAAAAAGATAAAGGCTAATTTTTCATTTATGGGTGTAATGGGCCCTGGGGCGCAGTGGGAGAAATGGTCGGCTTTGAGGTGATGTACCAAGTTCATATCCCCGCCGTGCACGTGCAAAAATGTACGTGCACATACATTTGTGCGTATCCCGAAGTATCTCCGGTGAAGAACGGAACCCTAAAAACCTCCGTCATAGTGGTAGGACCATCGGACACTGTCTAAGTGTCCGCCTGGTCAGTTACCACCCTCAAGTCAGAAAATCTGTCGCCAAACATCTAATGTGTTCCGGCAGCTACCCTGAGAGCCAGTTTCCATTCTAGGCTTAGAGTGCTACCAACCGTGCATCATCGCTTAGCACCAGGTGAGATTGTGGTCAAATTCTAGATTATCTATACTAATCTATACTTATATTATATAGAGAGAACATTTGTATTTTTGTATGTTTGTAATGATTTGGCTCAAAAACTACTCAACCGATTTAAAAAATTCTTTCACTAATATATATAATGGACTTTCAGAATGAAAATAGGCTATATATTATCCCGTTTAAATCAAAGGTACATTCGTGGAGACCTAATTTGCAATCTAAGTCGGCAAAAAAACGGTCGAAAAAACACGTTTCTTACGAACGCTGCTTAATTGAAAATAAATAGAAGATATTTTCTATGCAAGAGTTGTACAACTTAATAAGACCTACAAAAAAGTCCGCGACAGCATATGTCTATCTCTTAAGGTTGACTCACAGTAACCATTGTAATCTTAACATTTTTGTTAAAAAATATTACATAACTTCCAAGGCTATTTTCAAGTATATAGTATTAATCATTATCCAAATAATTACGTTAATTAGCTTGGCCACATATTATAAATTAAAATTGTCCTTTACAGTATATAATTCAAATGAAAACTCTAGAAGATATCACGAATTTAACATACACGCACCGCAAAATTAATAAAATATTTGCAGTGAAACTACAGATTAGGTCATAGTTACTACGAAAATATTATTATAAGCTTAGCTATGCTGTAGATCCCCACCGATCACAATCAATTTGAAGTCAATATAGTATAAAAATATGATCTATTGTAAAAAACCACCCCGACTGATCTATGTATAATCATTAAAAATCTGAAATAAAATAATAATATTAATAAATTGTAAAAAATAATATTCATCTATATATATAATAATATAATATTTTAAACCATCCCGACTGATCTATTTATAATCTTTTCATTATAAGCATTCCAATGACTCTAAACACGACATTTAAAATCTGAGCTGTAAGTTGGTGAGGATTTGAGTATTCTGTAGAGTCCAGGAGATGTCCCAGCATCAGGTCAATGCTTCCATGTTCTTACAATATCGTTGAAGAAGAAGATTTTCGAATTGATCAGACCTATGAAAGTTGATTTCATAGCGCAATTAACTAGAAAAAAGCTTATAGTTTTATAACGATTGAACGAATTTTCATGAATCAAAGCTAAGAAAACTCTCGATGAAGACATCTATCAAACAAAAAAAACTATCAATAATAAAAACAAATCGGTTCATCCGGTTAGGTGCTAAGATGCTACAGACAGACATACAGATACACACGTTAAACGTATATTTACCCCTACATTTTGCGTCGGGGAACGCGTAAGGTTACGGCGGCAGATGTTTTCCTGGGTGGTAAGCGACTTTTTGGTAGATTTAATGATCCCACTACCACTGTACGAAAACTCATGATTCATGAATGCACATAAAACTGTCATTGGTAGGTATATAGCTAGGATTAGAACCAACGACCGTCGGGTCAGAATCAGGGTAACTATCCTTTACGCCAAAGGGCCGTCCAATATCACTACGTAAGTATTATAAAACAAAGTCCATCACTGCGTCTGTCTGTCTGTTCGCAATAATCTCAATAGCTACTGAACGGAATATCATGCGGTTTTCACCAATAGCCAGAGTGTTTATTAGGAAGGTTTAGGTGCATTAAGTTATTTATTTATTAATTAATTATTATTTATTATTAATTTATTATTAATTATTTTTTATTATTAATTAATAAGTAATTAAGTTTGTCCTAAAGGACAAACTTAACTAGGTTAAAACCTAGTCTGAGAAGTTGGTACGGAAGCCTCTGTCTCTGCCTGTATGTCGGTCTGTCTATCTGTCTGTCTGTCTGTCTGCGTCTGTCCGTCTGTCACCAGGCTGTATCTCATGAACCGTGATGTATTTCTGTTGCCGCTATAACAACAAGTACTAAATTAATAAAGTACTAAATTAATAAAGTACTAAATTAATACATTTATACATTTATGAGTAAGCTTTTATTGACAAAGGATACTTTGTATCTCAAAAAGACTGACATCTCGACCATTGCTAAGTTATTAGCATTCAATATATATGATCCAGTTTTACATATTGTAGCGGATCACACAGACAAGCTCCAATGTAGTGGTGTTACTATGCGGGGCAATTGTAGTGTAGTTGACAAAGTTAGTTTAAACTAACGCTTAGGACAATGGGGAGGCCAGACTTAATCAACTTTTTCCATCAAAATATACAAGGCCTCTCCAGCAAAGCCTTAGAATTAGAATTATTTCTCGACTTTTATAAAGTTGATATAATGTGTATTACTGAACACTGGTTTGTGAAAGGTACTTTGTTACCAATAATCAGAAATTATACAATCGCAAGCACATTTATTAGACAGAAGGCAATTCGCGGTGGCTCACTTATATATGTATCTGAAAATTGTAATTTTAAGGAGCGTAAAGACATTGTAGCTTTGTCTGTTGAACGATGTATTAAATTATCTTGTATAGAGCTGGGGCAACATATAGTCATCTGTGTATACAGACCTCCATCGGCTGATTATAAAATGTTTGAGACAATTATGGAAGAAGTCATGATGAAAGTCTTCAACACCCCGAAATCTTTGATAGTTTGCGGTGACTTTAATGTTAATTTAATTGAGCAGTCACCGCTCAGTGATAAGTTAAAAAATTTATTTCTTAGCTTCAATTTAAAGCATCTTTTTAACCAGCCGACTAGAATCACTAGCTCATCAGCAACCTGCTTGGACAATGTGTTTTGCAACTGTGAACCTGAGAAAATTGCAATCTTTGATAAACTTGGCTCCGACCATCTGGGACAGAGTGCCACATTTTCATGTAAAACATCCACCAAAGGTCAAGAATACACATACAGGCCCATTACAACCAATCGGGTTGAACAGTTTGTGGATATCATTGACAAGCAACTAATGAACCTAATATTTTCTGAGGATCCCGATGACCTATGCAGCACTTTATCTCAAATGTTGGGTGCAGAGTTCAATAATATTTTTAAATTTAAAACTATTACAAGAGCTGGGAAAATTCGGTTCGATGACTGGGCTACTCCTGGTATTTACAAAAGTAGAAATAATTTGTACAACTTATACTCACAAAAACAAATTAATTTACACAATACTAAATTCATAAATCACTTAAAACTATATTCCAAAACTTTTAAAGTGGTTTGTCAGACAGCAAAATCTTTGCATTTTAGTAGAAAAATTAAGCATGCTGATGATAAAATAAAAACAACATGGAAAATCATCAATACTGAAACTGGAAAAATAAAACAAAGAGACAGTAAGATCATCTTAAAAGTTAACAATAAATTAATCATGGATAGTAATGAGGTTGCCAATACATTTGATGAGTTCTTCTCTCAAGTACCCATTACTACCACTAAGACACAGTCCATAAATTCTAGTCCCGCTGATGCTTATTCTATATTATCAAAGTGTGTAAATAAATGTGATACCTTGATCCAGTTCAAACACGTAACTGCAGACTCAATTGTGAAAACATTTAAAATGCTCAAACAAATGAAAACCGAGGACCTGTGGGGAATGTCAACCACAGTTCTCAGTTACATTATTACTGTTATTAGCCCATACTTAGCTTTTATTTTTAACAGATGCGTTGATCAAGGTGTCTTCCCGGATTTAATGAAAAAAAGTAAATTGATTCCTTTATTCAAATCAGTAAACAAAAATGATCCATCTAACTATAGACCAATCTCTATACTACCGGCATTAAGTAAAATTTTTGAAAAAGTCATATTAGACCAGCTTTTAACACATTTTAACATGAATGATCTTTTAAATAGCAAACAATTTGGATTTACTAAAGGGCCTTCTACTACTGATGCAGGAATAGGTCTTCTTAAACATATATTTGATGCATGGGAGAGAGCACAAGATGCTATTGGCGTGTTCTGTGACCTATCAAAAGCATTTGATTGTGTCTGTCATGAAACACTAATTTACAAATTAAAATACTACGGTGTTGAAGGTAAGGCACTTGATCTGGTATCATCATACCTCTGTAATGGAACACAGATGGTTGAAGTCAATGGCGTCAGGTCATCTGGATCCCTCATAAAAATGGGAGTCCCGCAGGGATCGATCCTAGGACCTTTTTTATTTATAGTTTATATCAATGATTTACCGTCATTCGTACATAACCTATGTGATATTGTTTTGTTCGCAGATGATACTTCCTTATATTCAAAATAGATAGGACTACACCTAACTTTGACGATGTAAACAAATCAATAACACAGGTTCTGAATTGGTTTACAACCAATAACTTATTGTTAAACGCAAAAAAACCTAAATGTATTAATTTCTCTCTACCAAATGTAAAAAAGGGTATCCTAAATAGAAGTATATTAATTAATGATGAACCATTAGAACTTGTTGAATCCACAACATTCTTGGGCATCACCCTGGATTCAAAGCTTCAATGGGGTTCTCAAATATCGGTTCTAGCAGGTAGGTTAAGCTCCGCTACATACGCAGTACGTAAAATTAGATTTTTAACGGACGAAGCCACTGCAAGATTGGTCTATTTCAGCTACTTCCACAGTATAATGTCTTATGGCATTTTATTGTGGGGGAAAGCCGCTGAAATCCAATCAATATTTGTTTTGCAGAAACGAGCTATTCGCTCTATATATAGTACTAGCTGTTACCCGCGGCTTCGCCCGCGTTATTTGTGTCTTTATGACCATTAAAGGTCTAGATCGATGATCTCTTAGGCCAAGTCACCATAGATGACCCTCAAAGTCGAACTCAATATCCTCTATTGTTAAAGTCATTAATAATGTTGGTTAGGTATACGAAGTTGTTCTGTTTAAATGTTTGACTCAATACAACAGTTCCTGAAACATTTCTTACAAAGAAAATAAGGTGATATTTTTACGTTTAATGACCCTGACAGTTTTTATAACCTACTAAGTCAACACCGATGACCCTAAGGTTAAATGTGGCTGGTATAACACGAATGTTTTTGAAATACTTCCCACAAAGCAGATAAAACACATTGGGCAAGCAAAGCCATCGCGTAAATTTTGATGACTTTTAATGACCCTGACAGTTTTATGGCCTAATTAAGGCGCTTATTAAGTTTAGTCATTATAGATGAACCTAAGGTCAAACTTTTATGATTATGCAAACTCTATGTAAAGTTAACAAAAAATATAGGCACCCGCACTTTTCTGCGGAAAAAAAGTATTCTTTGCCCTTTTATGCCCTATTAAATGTCTTTGCACAAAATTTCATCAGAATCGGTCAAGCCGTTTGGCCGAAAAGAGGCCACAAATTAACAAAATTCCATAATAAAAATATAGACAACCTAAATTTCCACCCAAAAAAAAAGTATTCGTTGTCCTTCTGCATTTTTAACTGTCTGTGCACAAAATTTCAGCTTAAATGGTTAACCCGTTTGACCGAGAGTAGGCCACACATTTACAAAGTTCACTTTAAAAATTCTGGACACCTGGACTCGGCTGCCAGAAAAAAAGTATCCTATGTGATTCTATGCAAAATAAACTGTAATATGTATAAAATTTCAGCTGAATCGGTCAAGCTGTTAAGAGGCCACACATTCACAAAATTCAATTAAAAAAATCTAAACACTCAGACTCGATAACCAAAAAAACAGTATCCGATATCCTATTCTGCTCTATGAACTGTCTTAATACAACATTTCAGGCAAATCGGTCAAACCGTTTATTCGAGAAGAGGTCTAATATTTACAAAATTCAATTAAAAATACCTGGACTTCCTGACTCGACAGCCAGAAAAAAAGTATCCTATATCCTATTCTGCCCTATGACATGTATTTATACAAAATTTCAGGCAAATCGGTCAAGCCGTTTATTCGAGAAGAAGTATTATATTAACAAAATTCAATTAAAAATATGTGGACCCCCTGACTCGATAGCCAAAAAAAAGTATTCTATATTTTATTCTGCTTTATGAACTGTCTCCATACAACATTTCAAGCAAATCGGTCAAGCCGTTTATTCGAGAAGAGGTCTTATATTTACAAAATTCAATTAAAAATACCTGGACTTCCTGACTCGACAGCCAGAAAAAAAGTATCCTATATTCTATTCTGCCCTATTACATGTATTCATACAAAATTTCAGGCAAATCGGTCAAGCCGTTTATTCGAGAAGAAGTCTTGTATTAACAAAATTCAATTAAAAATATCTGGACCCCCTGACTCGATAGCCAAAAAAAAAGTATTCTATATTTTATTCTGCCTTATGATCTGTCTTTATACAACATTTCATGCAAACCGGTCAAGCCGTATATTCGAGAAGAGGTCTTATATTTACTAAATTCAATTAAAAATATCTGGACCCCCTGACTCGATAGCCAGAAAAAAAGTATTCTGTATCCTATTCAGCCCTATGAATTGTCTTTGTACAACATGTCAGGCAAATCGTTTAAGCCGTTTATTTGAGAAGAGATCTTATATTTACGAAATTCAGTTAAAAATATCTGAACCCCTGACTCGATAGCCAAAAAAAAAGTATCCTATCTACTATTCTACCCTATGAACTGTCTTTATACAACATTTTAAGCAAATCGGTCAAGCCGTTTATTCGAGATGAAGTCTTATATTAACAAAATTCAATTAAAAATATCTGGACCCCCTGACTTGATAGCCAAAAAAAAAGTATTCTATATTTTATTCTGCCTTATGATCTGTCTTTATACAACATTTCAAGCAAATCGGTCAAGCCGTTTATTCGAAAAGAAGTATTATATTAACAAAATTCAATTAAAAATATCTGGACCCCCTGACTCGATAGTCAAAAAAAAAGTATTCTATATCCTATTCTACTCTATGAACTGTCTTTGTACAAAATTTCAGGCAAATCGGTCAAGCCGTTTATTCGAGAAGAAGTCTTATATTTACAAAATTCAATTAAAAATATCTGGACCCCCTGACTCGATAGCCAAAAGAAAAGTATCCTATATCCTATTCTGCCCTATGTACTATCTTTGTACAAAATTTCAGCCAAATCGGTCAAGCCGTTTGACCGTGAAGAAGTCCCAAACAAACAAACAAACAAATAAACAAACTGACTTTCGCATTTATAATATTGGTGTTGATGAGGTCGCGAGATTCACTTCGTGAAAAATTTAAGGAAATTAAAATTCTAACAGTGGCATGTCAATACATTTATGAAAATATTTTGTTCATACGCAAGAATATAAATGATTATAAGAAAAGGTCTGATGTACATAATTTTAATACAAGACATAAAAATAGATTAATTATACCTAGTTTCAGACTGCAGAAAGTTAGTGGTTCATTCATGGGGAACTGTGTACGCTTTTACAATAAGCTACCTAAAGATATTGATCAATTGCCTATGAGCAAATTTAAAATCTATGTAAAATCCAATTTGATGAAAAAATCATACTATACAATAGGTGACTATATGGATGACAAAAATGCATGGCCTGGATGCCCCAAGTTCCAAGAACAAATATAAATTGTATTATAATTATTAATATATTGTTAAAATTTTAAAGCTGACATGTACAATTAATTAAAAAAAAAAAAGATAAAATGACAAGACAAGCCCCATAGAGTTTCTTGGTGTTTCTTCTCTGATGGGAGTATTTCCGAAACACCGGTAGATTCAACAGCCATTCAGTTTTCCCCTTTTGTCCGCAGATTTTCTTTCTAGGCTTGCCATTTTCATTTTTATTTAAACAATATTATGCAGCTGACAGACGGACTATCAGTTCCATTTGGATCATGATATGTACTGTGATCGGTATGCGTTTCTCTATGTTGTGTTTCACTATTTCACTTTTTTATTTTTTTTTATATAAAAATTGTCTGAAGTACTGAAACACACAGTTACATGTATGGTTGGTTTTAACCTACTTTAATTTTTTTTTAAATATTCTGACGTAAACGATTGGATGACAGCTGAATGGTTCATTACTTATTTTTTCTAATTCAAAGCGTTAAATTCTGATTTTGCTATGCTTACTTGATAATTGGTTATGATTTATTTTATGATTTATGATTTTGACGTGTATATGTGCGTATATTTATACTGCCTACATACTGAATAAATGCTTTGATTCTTCTTTGATTCTTCTTTAAAAACAGAATAAAGTTAAAAATAATAGAGGGTCTCCATACAAGAAACGTGCTTTTTTCGGTATTTCAATGTAACGCCATCTATGAACGCTTAGTTAGGTAAACGTCGCATAGATGGCGTTATATTGAAATATCGATCCCTAACACCTGTGTTAGACGTTAGATGGCGTTATAAGAAATAAAATGTTTATTAATTATTATTTTATGCTGGCGAAAAATGATAGTGGTATTTTTTGCTCGATCTTATAAGATACTGTAGTGTGATACGGAACCCTACGAGTGCGAGTACGGCTTGCACTTGGCCAGTTTATTTTTTAGACGCGTTATAATATGCTGTATCCAGCGTGATAATAACAGTAAAAACTGATTAGATGCTTAATTCTCTCCATAAATATGAAATTAATGAAATAAAAAAGCAATAACTGTGGTTTTATTATTTTAATGGGCGTTAAACGCTATATGAGTTCAAATTTTGAAATAATTTGAATGGTGTCACTATAACTTGTCGAAGCGTTTAGTTTAAACCGGCAGTTCTTGAGAGTCTGACCATTGCCTAGCGTGTTCACCATCTTCAGCCTGCAGCCATTTATCATTGCTTACCACCCGGCGCAATAGTGGTCAAGCACTCATATAAAAAAAGTTTTACTTATATAAAAATAAATGTGTATGACATCGCGCAAGCGCCCTGCGCTCCGTTGGAATGACACCGCGCGCATGCGCCCTGCGCTCCGTTGGAATGACACCTCGCGCATGCGCCCTGCGCTCCGTTGGAATGACACCTCGCTCAAGCGCCCTGCGCTCCGTTGGTATGACACCTCGCTCAAGCGCCCTGCGCTCCGTTGGAACGACACCTCGCTCAAGCGCCCTGCGCTCCGTTGGAACGGCACCTCGCGCAAGCGCCCTGCGCTCCGTTGGAATGACACCTCGCTCAAGCGCCCTGCGCTCCGTTGGAATGACACCGCGCGCATGCGCCCTGCGCTCCGTTGGAATGACACCTCGCGGATGCGCCCTGCGCTCCGTTGGAATGACACCTCGCTCAAGCGCCCTGCGCTCCGTTGGAACGACACCTCACGCAAGCGCCCTGCGCTCTGTTGGAATGACACCTCGCTCAAGCGCCCTGCGCTCCGTTGGAATGACACCGCGCGCATGCGCCCTGCGCTCCGTTGGAATGATAATCGCGCATGCGCCCTGCGCTCCGTTGGAATGACACCTCGCTCAAGCGCCCTGCGCTCCGTTGGTATGACACCTCGCTCAAGCGCCCTGCGCTCCATTGGAACGACACCTCGCGCAAGTACCCTGCGCTCCGTTGCTTTGATAAGTGATGATGTCACTTGTTGGTAAGTAGTGATGATGCGATCAAAGATAGTAAGCACGCTAGGCCTAGCATGGGAACCTGGCTCTCAAGGATAGCTGCCGGAACACATCAGATGTGTGGCAACAGATTTTCTAACTTAAGAGTGACGTGACCCGACGCAAGTTTAACATTTTTTACCCATCCCAAGAAAACAACGTCGATAAAGAAGTTTTCACTTTAAAAAAACTAAGGTCAAATTCCGACTGCGGTAGGCCATTCTACAAAATAAAACACTGAACTATAAATACCATAGAGCACGCGAGTCGTTCTTTATCATTATGTAAGTAGACATTGCCACACATTCACATAATGACCAAATATCTCAAATATTATAGTTAATGGTTAACGCTCTATTTGTGCCGGCCGCCGCTCAGATTACTTAGATGTAAGCATTTTTGTACCATTTTAAGTTAGCATGCATTCGCACGGCAGTTCCGTCGCGGACTCGTAGCAATCAACACGCAAAATACAGTGTAAAGCAAATTAACAATCTTTCATTTGTACGAGACCGAGACCCGTACAAATACTTTTTTTTTTTTTACAAACTGTAATTTCTTACATTCAGTGCATAAAGTGCAGTGTACTACAAAAGGATTACAGTGAATTATCATAGCATAGCAAATATCAATTCTGCCGGCTGGAGTCGGCAGGACACACCAGCATCAGCATCGGTCTTTGTCGGATTCGGCCGACAGGGACATAGCATTCAGCATAGCATCAGCAGCAGAGCATTCAGCATAGCAAGGGCCAGGGAGTCAACAGATATCAAGTAAGATCTTTCCATTTATAACTTGTTATTTAAAATGGAGAATCTTTACATCAGCCAGCAGGAAATTTATCAGTCTATCAATAAACTTATCATCAACATAAAGAAGGACAGTACAGATAGAAAAACCGGCGACTATTATAAACGTCGTTTAGAATTACTGGAAGCTTACTGGTCTGAATTCGTGAGTAATCACGACAGCATATGCCAACTCGGGGTCCCGCATCATCAGTACTTTGAGGAAGCTTTATTCAAAACGACCAGTGGCTTATACAATTCGGCTAAAACTCAAATAAATGAGCAAGATCCGACTTTAGCAAGCAGCAAGCAGTTTACATCTGCGAGTCACGAACAAAAAGATGTAGAACAGCAAGCACAAGAGCAGGACCTTCAGAAGATGAGGTCACCAGCAGATCCGGTGCCAGCCACGACAGGCATGGTATCGACCGGATCACATAGCAGGGTAGATGATATGCTACGTAAACAATATATAAACTATAAAGCACTCATGAGAACCATCAATAACGTCAGCTTGGAGGCGATTGAGGAGAAGTGGGAGCTGGAGGACATTCTCAAATCCCTTCAGGCTCGTTGGACAGCAATAGATTTACTACATTGGGACATTCAACTGGAGCTAAACGGTGAAGACGAGGATTATGAAGCAATATACAACATACACGAACAAAAATACAACAACATAAAAAGGGCCATTAACAAGCATTTGTGGTCTATCACAAACAGGGAGCGATCCGTACCCAGTATGGAAATACCTATCTTTTCTGGCAGTTACCAACAGTGGACTTCCTTTAAAGATCTCTTCTATCAGACAATTCATAGAAATCCATCACTTTCCGACTCTCAAAAAATGCAGTTCCTAAAGGGGAAGGTGCGTGGAGAAGCGGAGAGACTAATACAGCACCTAACCATCAGCTCAGAAAACTATCATACATGTATTCAGATACTAAACAATAGATTTGACAACAAAAAATTGATATTTACATCGCACATAAGTATGTTATTAGGGCTACAAAATATTCAACAGCAAAATCAAGGACAACTCAAAAAGATGCATGACATCACCGTTGAAACATTACATGCAATCAAAAACCTGGGAATAGACATCAGTACCTGGGATCCTATCCTTGTACATATTTTATCTCAAAAACTAGATCAGCAATCCTACAGCGACTACATAGAGTCGCTCAAGGACCCACGTGAAATACCAGTTCTCAGTGACCTTCTCAAGTTTTTAGAGAGCAAGTTTACAAGTTTAGAAACGTCAAGAAGGAAGCCGGAACTTTCATCACCCAAGCCTATCAAGTCTCAAAATCATAACTTCAATCAAACTAATTTCAACAAAAAATCAGCAAACCAACATAGCAACCATAATTACAACAACTTTCCCACGGCAAAATCTTTCCACATAACAGCAAGTATCCGATGTCCACAGTGTAACGAGGGACACGGATTATTCAGTTGCAGGAAATTCCTTGATATGTCTAATGACATAAAGTTGAAAACAGTTTCACAACATAAATTATGCATAAACTGCTTATTCGATCATAACGGGAAACCGTGTATTTCAACCCGGAGGTGTCGAGTATGTGGTGATAAACATAACACCTTATTACACGACGCTAGCATTTCTAGCACGAAGAGCAATTTACCTGTAAAAGGCCGTGGGAACCAAAACAGCAACATGCATGTATCTCAAGGTTCATCAGAGGTGCTACTGGCAACAGCGCTGGTAAACATCAAGTCAGCAGATGGTCCTATCTTACATTCAGGGCTTTTATCGATCAAGGGTCCCAAATATCATTAATATCAGAAAATGCAGCACAGCAGTTAAACATAAAACGTAAAAGATGTAAAGGCGTAGTCTTTGGACTAGGTGAACGGGAAAATAACTGTAAAGGTCTCATCAGCATAGCATGCGCATCATTACACAATGACTTTTCTTTTAACATCGACGCATACGTCATCAATCAGTTAGTCAAAAATTTACCAAACAATACATTCACGAAGCCATCGTGGAAGCATTTAGAAAGTATACAACTGGCAGATCCAGACTTTAACAAAAGCCGACCCATTGACTTGCTATTGGGCTCGGATATCTATGCGTCTATCAAAATGTCAGGTATATGTAGAGGAGAAGATCAATATCAGCCAATTGCCGAACAGACGCAGCTCGGCTGGATTCTATTTGGGAAAATTGAATCTTATCATTGCAATGTTGTATTAAGTAATGTTGATAAAATACAGCAATACTGGGAAATCGAAGACATCAATGAGCAATCGGAAGTATCATCAGAGGAGCAAGCATGCATCGATTTTTACGAGTCGACCACTACCAGACAAAAGGATGGTAAATACGTAGTGAGATTACCATTAAAACCAGAAATCAATGAGAAATTGGGATCATCAAAGGAGAAAGCAATAGGACAGTTCAAAAGTTTAGAGAAAAAGTTTGAAAGACAAAATCAATTAGCAGAAAAATACCGAGCATTCATGTCAGAGTACACGGCCTTGGGTCATATGGTACCAGCAGTTAGCAACAGTAAAGAGCAGCTATCGTGTCACTTACCTCATCATGCAGTGCAGCGGGCCGACTCTGTGACGTCAAAGTTGAGAGTTGTGTTCAACGCCTCTGCTCGTACCTCATCAGACTACAGCCTCAATGACCTTATGTTCAAAGGGCCTAACCTTCAGCAAGACTTACAAGCACTGATCATTAAATGGCGTCTCTATCAATACGCCTACACATCAGACATCGAAAAGATGTACAGACAGATTATAGTACATGAATCAGATCAGCAATTACAGCAGATAGTGTGGCGAGACTCACCCGAGCAACCACTACAATCATATCAACTAGCCACCGTCACGTACGGTACTAAGGCAGCGCCTTTCCTGGCGATGATGACCCTTAGACGTCTTGCGGTGGATGAGCAGAGCAGCTTTCCTGAAGCGTCTAAAATCGTTCAGGAAACCTTCTACATGGATGATCACCTGCATGGAAGTCACACCATAGAAGAAGGCATACAATCAATATCAGAAATTAACAACTTATTACAAGCAGGAGGTTTCAATTTGAGGAAATGGACTTCAAACGAACCAAAACTATTACAAAATATTACAAACAACGAGAGTAAAGAGCACGTTGTATTCAACTTCAAATCTGAAACAACATCAAAAACATTAGGTTTGCTATGGAACCCAGTGGAAGACGAATTCAGCTTTCAATGCAAAATGTCAAGTCAAGACACCAAACCAACTAAACGCTCAATATTATCTGAAATATCCAAAATTTACGACCCCCTCGGTTGGCTCCCTCCAGTTAGCACAAAACAAAAATTACTATTTCAGCAAGTTTGGAACGCTAACATAGAGTGGGACGACACTATACCCGACAACATAAACGTTCAATGGGAATAGATTCGAGACGACCTCGAAAACATTAGTAGTATAAAAATACCTCGATGGATCGGATTTCAGGGTTCTGTACTGATCGAATTAATTGGAACATGTGATGCCTCTTGCAAGGCCTACGCCGGTGTAGTTCACGCGAGGATTGTCAAAGAGGACCAAGTATCAGTGGTATTAGTCGCAGCCAAGACGCGACTTGTACCAGTCAGCAAAACAGTGTCATTGCCAAGGCTAGAGTTGTGTGGTGCATTATTACTTTCAAAACTGATGGAAAAAGTAGTGCAAAGCCTTGGACAGCATAACGTCAGCGTACTTGGATGGACAGACTCAAAGGTAGTTTTGAGCTGGCTACAAGGAGATCCAGGTCGTTGGAAACCCTTTGTTGCGAACAGAGTACAGAGCATAACAAAGGTAATAGAGCCCCGTCGTTGGCACTATGTACCCTCAGAATCAAATCCAGCAGACTCAGCAAGCAGAGGTACTTCTGCAGCGCAACTAAGGACAAACGAGATGTGGTGGAAAGGTCCAGAGTGGATGAAGGCAAAACAACTACCTATACTGGACAAGCAAAATACATACAACACTGAAGAAGAAGTCAGAAAAAAGCATGTAAATACCGCACAGACAAGCAGCTGTGAGGATAGCATCATTAAAAAGCTATTAGAAAAACACGGCTCGTTCACAAAGGTCGCTAAGATCTTAGCATGGATATTACGAGCGATAAAAGCAATCAAGTTTCATAACAACCCGGCTAATAGTAAACAATGGCACGGGTATATCACGTTACAAGAATTAAAGGTGGCTAAGCTACTCATTAGCAAGTATGTGCAACGTAATGAATTCAGTAAGGATATTGAATATCTACAGAAGTTTAAAAGGCCGAACAATAAAAGTGATTTACTAAAATTAAATCCGTTTTTAGACGAACACGGAATACTACGTGTCGGTGGACGTTTAAAAAACGCAAACATCAGCAAAGACATGAAGCACCCTATGATCATTCCGAAAGAGCACAGGTTGACAACATTGTTAATTGATGAAGCGCATCAATTAACTTTTCATGGTGGACCTAATTTATCATTAGCATGCTTGAGACAGAAGTACTGGATAGTAACAGGCATGCGAGCAGTTAAGAAACAATTACGCAAATGCGTAACATGCAAAAAGCATAATCCTAAGCAGCTACATCAATTAATGGGAAACTTACCTGCAGCAAGATGTAATCCAGCACATCCATTTTTTCGAACAGGGGTGGATTTTACCGGATTTGTTGAAATAAAAGCAAACAAAGGTCGAGGTATCAAAACCACGAAAGGTTACGTGGCTATATTCGTCTGTATGGCCACTAAAGCAGTGCACCTAGAACTGGTGTCAGACATGACAAGTTCAGCATTTCTGGCAGCACTTCGCAGGATGGCGGCCAGAAAATCAGCACCCGCTCACATGTACAGTGATAACGGAACAAACTTTGTTGGAGCAAGCAGGATCTTAAATCAAGAATATTTGGACCTGCAAAACATCTTAGATGAAAACGCCTTGGCCGAAATAACAGACATGAACATAGAATGGCACTTTAACGCCCCTTCATGGCCAAGTGCAGGTGGACTTTGGGAGAGGAATGTCAGGAGCTTAAAACATCATATCCGAAGAGTTATCGGAGAACAGAAGCTAACGTTCGAAGAGTTCAGTACAATACTAGCACAAGTAGAAGCATGCCTGAACTCCCGACCATTATGCGCCTTGACCGAAGATCCCGACAGCTTGGATTTTTTAACACCAGCTCACTTTCTTAGTGGAAGACCTGGAAAAACAATCATCGAAACAGAGCATGATGCAAGAACACGGTGGCAGTTGACATCTAAATTAGCACAGGACATCTGGAAGAGATGGAAAACAGAATATTTAGCACAGCAATCAGTCAGAAGTAAATGGCGTCAGCAACAGGAGAACGTGAAGGTGGGAGATCTCGTCACCATTCAAGATGACAATCTACCACCTGGGAAGTGGATGATGGGAAGGATTCTAGAACTTTTGTCTTCGAAAGACGGACTTGTCAGAGTGGTTACCCTGAAAACAAAAAATGGGATCATGAAGAGGCCAGTGGTCAAGTTATCAGTCTTACCATTATCAACAGCAGACAGCATACCAGAACAGAAGCAGGACAAACAAAAATCAAGAGACAGCACGCCCCCGTCCAGAGCAAATACCAAAACAACCAGCGCGAAGCTATTGTGTCTGTCTTTTATGTTATTTATGACATTCATTTGCGGAGCTCAAGGTTCTTACAACATCACACCAATCGATGAAAACAATGGATTATTTTTCGACAAGATTGGGAACATGCAGTTGGTCAGAGATGAATGGAAATTGATAACATACTATGACCTAAAACCATACTGGGATGGAATAACAGCATTAATAAACAACATACGATATCTAGATAACATATGTAACAGCAACACAATAAAAATATCGTCACATTGCACTATCATTATGACTCAACTACGTCACGGGTTCTCAGAAATTGATTACTCCAACAACATTCTCCTCAGTCAGCATTTCAACGCTCGTGCCAGACGTAGGCGCGGCCTGATAAACGGTGTCGGTTACATAGCTAACAGCCTGTTTGGCGTCTTAGATGAGCGATTTGCAGAACAATATCAAAACGACATATCTCGTATCAGAAAAAATGTAAAGCATTTAGCAGCACTGTGGAGAAACCGAACATCGATAATTGAAGCACAAAATAATTTACTTACCAGAATGCAAACCGTTATGCAGAAACAAAACGAAGCTATCAAAAACCATTTAACTAACCTTGAGAACACAGTAAAAACATTAGGAATGGAGAATGAATTTACACTATCCAGTATCATCAGCAACAATTTATTGGCCAATCTAAGAAGCATACAGGATACATTAGTCGATTTAATAACAGACATTCATCACGGCAATTTCAACGTACATCTTTTATCACCTGAACAACTACAAAATGAACTAAACACGATATCTGGATTGTTATCCAAAGATCTCCTATTACCTGTACAGAATATACAACATAACATGCCCTCAATATACAAAGTCTTGAAAATAAAAACTCGAATGACTAAAAAGTATTTGATGTTTGAAATCAAGATCCCACTTATCAGCAGGGATGTCTACGAGTTATATCGCCTCCTAGCTGTTCCTCAACATATTAACAACAAGACAGTTAGTATAACACCTATATCAGAGTACGTAGCGATCAACTTACAAAAAGACATATATCTACCCCTGCAACATACCGAAGTTCAGCAATGTGTAGAGATCAGCACATCTACCTATCAATGTAACTCACATAGCACCATTTATCATTTGAAGTCAAACCACAATTTATGCATTAACGATCAAATTACACAGAAATGTAAAGTGAGCACAACTACTTGCGAAGACAAGTGGATACAGTTAACGCAAATAAATACATACATGTACATTTGTTGCGACGAGTGTACCCTTCATGTTATATGTGGAGAACAGATAACCATCAAACAACTGAAAGCAGCAGGTATCTTTAATTTGGAGCAAAACTGTGTCGTCAAGGGAAACTGATTCATTACCTACTCCCGCGGTGAATCATCGAACACGGTTCATATCACCACTCCTATTAATCAGCAGCATCCAATCAACAGCATTATCAGAATACCCCTGGCCCATGAACACAATTTGACAGCAGAATTAGACATTACAAAAGCATTATCAGACATCACCAACAGTATCAAAGCCATGAAGGCAAATGACATTTCCGAGGAGGAGGACTCCTCTATGTCGAACCACGACATCCACCAGTACACCATATCATACATACTGGTGGCAGCAGCAGTGTTAGTGGCAGCAGCGGTACTGTGGAGACGTTTGCGGCGCCGAGTGGCGAGGGTGCCCCGCGGAGCCGAGGTGGCTCGCCAGCCCTCGCCCGCCGACAACACGTGTGTCACCACTGTCAGTGCTAGTGCGTTGCCCCCCACACCGCGTATTCGTGCGTTCCCCCACCCACCGCAAGATAGTGCTCGTGCGTTAAACCGTATGTCTGACACGCGTTGCAAAGTAGACAAATCTTCCTCCCCCATTCCATTAAAGACATTGATACATTAAGGACAATTTATATTTTTAAGTTTTCATATTTTGTATTGAGATTTTTAAGCACGTTTGATATATCAATCTACATTAAGCATTTTATATTGAAATTCTTAAGTATCATTTATAAGCATATTATATATAAGCATAGCAAAACAGCGGTGGCTTTCGGCATCTCCTTTCTTGTTGGGGAAGATGTGCCGGCCGCCGCTCAGATTACTTAGATGTAAGCATTTTTGTACCATTTTAAGTTAGCATGCATTCGCACGGCAGTTCCGTCGCGGACTCGTAGCAATCAACACGCAAAATACAGTGTAAAGCAAATTAACAATCTTTCATTTGTACGAGACCGAGACCCGTACACTATTCTTTATTAAAATAACATACTTTAGAAAATACACTTTCAAAATATTGTAAGTTTGTGTAATGCATATGAAACAAAAAAGTTTATGGACCATTATGAACATTTTTCGCTGAATTGCTTTTTACGAAATGGCTGACATATATATATTTTTTTATTTTCAACTTATTGAAAACACATCCATAATTTGAATTAAGAAAATAATCCACGTAAATGTTCAAAACTTGCCCTTCACAAAATTTAACAGAACAGACATAGAAATCCTTTTTAACTGACTTTACAAAAAAGGAAA
Organism: Cabera pusaria; assembly: GCA_954871355.1. Taxonomy (NCBI): domain Eukaryota; kingdom Metazoa; phylum Arthropoda; class Insecta; order Lepidoptera; family Geometridae; genus Cabera; species Cabera pusaria. The sequence continues at coordinate 4,686,709 of OX940910.1, forward strand.
AGGTTTTCAATTCGACTGATTTTAAATTTTTTTTTGTTTGTACCTCAGAACTCCATCAAATCTTCACCGATTTGAAATTTTTTTTTGTTTCAGAGATTAGGTATGCCTCCCGTTTGGTCCCATTCAAATGTTATCGATATCTGACAATTATCTCCGGAGATATGGAAATAAACAAGATAAGCAAATTTGTATACTTTGATGACATGATTATAGCAACTGGCTTTGTTACTTTATATTTAGTCAAACGGCTCGACCGATTTAACTGAAAATTTAATTCCAAAAGATACTACTTTTTATGCGTATGATGGTGCGGGGCGCAGGCCCCAGCTCGTAAATTTTCTTTTACGTTTAGTCACAGAATAATAAATAGTACAAAGTACAAGGTTATGTTAAGGCTCTGAACGATTAGTTTAGGTATTTTATTTTATTATTATTTATTTTAATTTAATTTAGCCATTGTCACAGTTATAAAATGTTTCTAGTTTTCGTAAATTCAAGTCGTAAATCATATTCAAGTCAAGTCATAGTCCAGTCCAAGTCATACCCTAAGTAAAGATGTGGACTTCACTGAAGGCTTTCATGAGGAATTTTGGTGTGAATGTAAAATGGCATATTTTTCAACATTGCACTGTTTCCTTGCACTCGCACACATTTACCGGAACTGAATGGTTACAGTGCCACAAGTATAACTTGGCGGTGGTGGTTTTTGGAACTAATTCTTTTAATTGAAACTGTGAGTTTGACGTTTGAGAGATTACCGCGACATTATTGTTGATAAATCTGCTACATTAAAATAGTTCAATAATGCCAAAAGTAATTAAAAGTGGTTTAAGAGAAACTGTTATCAAAGTACAAAGTAAAAGCACAGTGGCGCACAGGCACGCCAAGTTATACTTGCCGGGCTGTAATCATTTACATTTTATTACACAAGAATAGAACAGGTTTTATTTTGTTTTTGTTTTTTTTAGTTTTATTATGGCTCCACACGATTGGTGTATTTAGCCAGTGTCAAGTATTGAAATTCTTTAAGTTTTTATGAATGTAATTTGTAGAGATGGGTCAAAGTCACATTTCAAGTCAGTTTTCAAGTAAAAGTCTAGTCTATGTCATACCTTCAGTCACGATATGGACTATACTGAAGTTTTCAGTGAAATGTTGTGAGAACGCAAATAGCATGATTTTCAAGGCTCAACTTTAGTTCTACTCCAATCGATTTTAGGGGCGGGAGAGGGGTTAGGGGGTGGGGGGAAGGAATAGAGCCCCCCCCTTGATGGAAAAGTTGCGGAGACCCCTCCTTTCGGAGATATGATTTTTTTGTTTTAAACATTTAACAATGAAATTATCTGAATAAGTGAAAAATTGGTAGGAATGTACCATTAACTGACATCAATTTTAGGGGAAGACAGAGGCGGGGGGATTTTTGTTTTATAACAAAAACGTTTTTTTTAAAAATAATAATGACAATAAAATACCTTGTTTAGGAATTCTGTTTTATTTTATTACTTTCCACATCCTACTACTCTAGCTGATATATATATGTATGATATGATCATATATATATATGATAGTAAATAACGAAAATCACTATGTTAGGTTTAGGTTTGAACAGCGACAACACTATATTATATTCATATTAAATTTTATTGATCATGTAAATATTCTTCTTGTCCACTTCCTTAAAACATTATACAATGCGATAATGACTAATCTCTCGAGCTATTTCTTGTCTTGCATCGAATTAAAGGTGATACCATCTGATACATTTAATTGACTGGTATATTGTTAAGTTGTGGACACACTGAGACAGATGTGATGTATTTAACAAACATAATATTATAATCATATGTTTGTAAGCATTGTAGAAGAATATTCAAGCACCGACCCACTCTTGGCACAGACTAAAGCCATTTTATTAGTTAAAATGGTTATCTATGCGCGAACGAGCGAATGGTTAAACAACCCGAATAAGATTGGTTCGTCCGTGAACATGGCGCTCGTTCAACATGCATCATTGGCCTAAAAATAGTGTTAGGGCACAATCTAGGTCCACCTGGCTAGCAACCACACTCAAGTTAGAAAATCTGTCGCCGAACATCTAATGTGTTCCGGCAGCTATCCTTGAGAGCTAGTTCCAATTTAGGCCTAGCGTGCTATCATCCTCGACAGTATCATTACTTACCAACAGGTGAGATCGTGATCAAACACTAGCCAATATGATAATATACATATAAAAAAATAAAGTATTTTATTTGTTCACTTAATGTCCAAGTTCACTTTCCACTTTCAGAAGAGCAGGGTTCCAAGAAGAGTACTTAACATCAGATAAGATAGTGGTCAAGGTACCTTCTTGTTCGTCTGCAATATAAAGAATATCCTTCCTTTCCTATACCACGCCGTCTACGACGCATTTATTTTTCAGGTTAGGCTACCAATTGGTGACATGTTATTTTTAACCGACATCATTTAAAAGGAGGAGGTCCTCAATTCAACTCCATATTTTTGTTTTTTTTTTTTATGTGCGTTACGTCAGAACTCCGTCAACAATTATTCGATTTAAAAAAATATTTTTTTGTTTGAGTTTATTTTGCCTCCCGTTAGGTCCCATTTAAATTTTATCGAGATCTGATAACCATCTCCGGAGATATGAGGATAAAGTTATAAACAAATTTAACAAACTCGATGACATGATTATGACTAGTAAATATTTTCACTATCGCGGCATGTTTTCGTTTGTACGATCAAAAATTATTTTAATTCGCTATCATTGTGTCCCAAGCATTAGAAGCAATCATCCCGTTCCCGCGCAAGCGCGAGCGTTGACAGTCCCGGCTCGTTTTCCCGCCAACTCGCGCGTCGCGTTCCGAAGCGCACACGAAAACATTACGTGAAGTTATTGAAGTAAAATAGTTATAATCAGATTTTTATTCATTTGAATGGTTAGTGTTGCTGAAAATTAAATAAGTGAGAAGTGGTTTATTTATTTTTTGTTTTAATAATTAAAAAATAAAGATTTATGATACAAAATGAAACATTAAAAATATCTAGGTAGGTACTTAAATTTTATGGTTTGGGTACGTTTAGTGTTTTTAAATATTGTTTTAAATTATTTTTAAACGACTTCAAAAACTTCTTAATTCGACCGTATATTTAATTTTTTTTGTTTGTTCGCGGATTACTTCGTTGTTTATGAACCGATTTTGATTATATATATATATATATATATTATTATATTTTTATATTTTTAACCGACTTCAAAAAAAGGAGGAGGTTTATCAATTCGACGTGTATATATATATATATATTTTATGTTTGTTCGCGGATAACTTCGTCGTTTATGTATATATTTTGATTATTTTTTTTGTTGGATAGGAAATATCCCAAGTGTGGTACCATGTTAATTTTATCGAGGTCTGATTAGTATCTCCAGACATATGGAGATAAATATCTCAAAATTGGTACTGAAAACTAATAACGCGGCATTGAAGTCGGTTCTATTTTAGTTTATTAAACGATATTATTGTTAGAAAGGAGATACCCCTAGAATAGTAGCATAGTAATTTCATCGAGATCTGATGAGTACCTATATCCAGAGATATAGAGATAAACACCTCAAATCGGCACTGAAAATTAATAACGCGGCATTTGAAGTCGGATGTTTTAGTTTTTTACTAAACGATCATATTATAATAATAACATTTTGATATGAATCGTAGTTATAAAAACTGTACCCGTTTATGTTGGTGATAAAATATATTTTGTTAAATTTTTATCTAGGTATCTCTAAACCTAAATTTAGTACCTTTTCGTTTTAAAATGTATTTTCGAGCATTGAAATATTATTATTATAAACCGTATTGTCACTTCACATTAATATCTATTATAAACATTGTACCCGGTTATGTTGGTGTTAAAATATATTTTGTTAAATTATTTATCTATAAAATTGAAACTTAAATTAAGTATTCGTTTTTAAATGTATTTTTAGCATTGAAATAATATAATTATAAAACGTACTGTCACTTCACATTATACGTGAGATATTGAGATGATTTTCTTTAATACTGTACCTAAAGTGCTTATCTGTCCGTGAAAAAATAAAAAATAATATATTACCTTTTGGTATATTATCTGTGCAAATTATATAAAATTAACACAGTAGTAACAAAATTGTCAAAAAATCAAGTAGGTCTGTAAAATTACAAAAAAAACTTATATTAGTTATGTAGTAAATCTAAATCTCAGTAGGTATGTATGTATATAAAATTGTGTAATTTTTCAAAGACTTTCACCTACTTCATCAAAATAATCATACTCTACCAAACCAAAAAAAAATATAAATTAATAGCCACCAGACCATAAATCCTCGTTAACCGATCCAACCGTGGAACAAAGCAAAAACAAAATCTAGAGCAAAGCACATAATAAGTATTACTACATTCTGTGGCCACAGCCTACGGACTTCCGTTGCCTAAATCAGAATGTCAATTAAAAAATATATATAAATAAATCTACTTTTTAATCAGGTGACGATATTGAGAAATTCTGGTCTGTGGAAAATAGGTTGGTACTTTATCATTATATCATTATAATGAGTATTTTTAAACGACTTCACAAAAAGGAGGAGGTTCTCAATTCGTCGGATTATTTTTTTATTGTATGTTCACCGAATACTCGAAGATGCCTGAACCGATTTGGAAAATTCTTTTTTGTTTCAAAGGGTACCCTTCCCAGGTGGTCCCTTTTAAATTTTAGCGAAATTGGCAGAGCTGTTTTTAATATATCAACATTTGTATTCCGACACATTTACTTATCTCGACTTACTACTTGACTGGCACTTTACTTACTGGCACAGATTATGTAATAGCACAGAATAAAAACAACATATTTTTTATTTCATATTCCTTCATCTATGGTAATAGTTACTATGTCTACTGGTTACTTTGACTAGCGCGATGTTTGAAGATGGTTCTCTTAGTTTTTAGGGTTCCGAACCCAAAGGGTACCAACGGAACCCTATTACTGAGACTCCGCTGTCCGTCTGTCTGTCTGTCTGTTTGTCTGTCTGTCTGTCTGTCCGTCTGTCACCAGGCTGTATCTCATGAACCGTGATAGTTAGACGGTTGAAATTTTCACAGATGATGTATTTCTGTTGCCGCTATAACAACAAATACTAAAAACAGAACAAAGTTAAAAATTAAAGAAAAGTTTAAAAAAAGTTTTTTACGATAGCGCAGCGCCATCTACCTAGCATCAAGGATGGCGCTATCGTCTTTACCTTAATCTGAATCTCGGAAGCGGCTCCAACGATTAAATAAAATTTAGTACACCTACAGGGGATTTCGGGGGCGAGAAATCGATCTAGCTAGGAGACATTTTCAGAAAATGTTGTTTTATTCGTGTTTTTAATAATCAGCTTTATTGATAATCAACTTAAAATATGACAAACAATAGTGTTATTATTCGTCAATAGATGTCGGGAAGAGTCATACTTGTCTGTTTAAGTGGCAAAAAATACCGAGCAAAGTTCGGTCAACCAGATATTTAATAATAATTAGACAGTTGAAAATTTCACAGATAATGTATTTCTGTTGCCGCTATAACAACAAATACTAAAAACAGAATAAAGTTAAAAATTAAAGGGGATCTCCATACATGAAACGTGTTTTTCGGCATTTTACTATAACGCTATCTATGAATATTTGACTGTACTAGTTATATTACTTACCTTTGTGTTACTTTCACTTAGTTGGCGTTAGTGTTCGTAAGATGGCGTTGTACTGAAGCAGGACGTGGCTCCTGTTTTAATAATTGTTTGGAATTGGCACGGCAATATAATATAATAATATCTGGATGACCGAGCTTTGCTAGCAATTTTTTTTTTGTAAATCGTGTTTTATGTAATTTTTTGGCTCCCAATAATAGTCTTCTTACAAAAGAACAAACTTGGAAAAATTAATCATCACGTCTGGACTCGAACCGGGGCTTCTGCTAGGCTATTCTGTAAGCTATCTCGACAGCGGAATCCGCGGTGAGATTCGAATTTCGTACTACGAAATTCAATCTTATCACGTTCGTAATACGGTTGAATTTCGTTATGCGAAATTCAAATCTCACCGCGGATTCCGCTGTCGAGATAGCTTACAGAATAGCCTAGCTGATCGCCATCCGAACGATCTCCCACCGAGCTATCGTAACAATGTAGCAATGGCAAAATGTACCTTCATATTCTAATTATATTGTAGGAGTTTTTCATTACCTGAAAACAGGGATAAAACAACATTTTCTGAAAATGAAAACCTATTTCGATTCGATTCGATTTGTCAATTTATTACGAGAAACGTGATTTCTTTCAGAATTTTTCAGAATTTTTCAGAATCTAAAGGTAAAGGAGATTTTTAGTTCGTCTGTATGTAATTATGTATGTATGTAATTTTTTATGATTGATTCACCAATTTCTCTGTCTATTGTGGAACGATTTTCAAATTTATTTTTTCATCGGTAAATAAATACATCGAAACCTGATGAGTCACACTAGAAATATGGAGATAAACACCTCAAACTTGCTACTAAATAATTAACATAGTTTAATAATATCGTTTAAAAACTAAAAAACAACCGACTTCAATGCCGCGCTATTCATTTTCAGTACCAATTTTGAGATGTTTATCTCAATATCTCTGGAGATACTTATCATACCTCGATAAAATTACCATGGTACCACACTTGGGATATCTCCTTTCAAACAAAAAAAGAATAATCGAAATCGGTTCATAAACGACGAAGTTATCCGCGAACAAACATAAAAAAAAATAAAATAAAATACGGTCGAATTGAGAAACCTCCTCCTTTTTTTTAAGTCGGTTAAAAACTAAAACAACCGACTTCCATGCCCCGCGAGTCAATTTCAGTAGCAAGCTTGAGACGTTTATCATCATATCTCTAAATACACTTATCAGATCTCAATGAAATTACAATGGAACCACCTCGAAAATGTACCCTACCGATTGAAAAAAAATCATTCAAATCGGTTCACAATTGACAGAGTAATCGCGTAGCATACCTACATACCAAAAAAAACATACAGACAAATTGAGAATCTCATTCTTGTTGGGAAGACGGTTGAAAAACTACCAGCGCACCATTTGAAGTCTGATTTTTTTAGTTTTTTAAATGACCTTGAATTATCAATTGATTAGTGATAGCTAAGTGAGTATAAAAGCTAATCATATTTTGTCTGAAGTACAGAAACAGAGAGGTACGTATATGGTTGGCAACCCTGCTCTAATATTTTTTTAATAGTCTGACGTCAATGATTGGATGACAGCTGAATAGCTCTATTACGTTTTTTTTTAACCGACTTCACAAAAAATATTCTAAATTCTTAGGAATCCTTTTTTAAATGTATGTTCACCGATTACTCAAAGATGCTTTAACCGATTAGGAAAATTCTTTTTTTGTTTCAAAGGGTACCCTTCCCCGGTGGTCCCATTTAAATTTTAACGAAATCGGTCGAGCCTTTTTTAATACATCAACATTTGTATTAGGATGCATTTATTTATCTCGACATCATGTTACAGTATTATTATCTTTTCTATGATGTTACTTACTTCTGGCACAGATTATATAATCGGTTCTTGTAGTTTCTTAAATGATCTTTAGCAAAAAAAATAATTAAAAAGCAAGCAAGCAAATCTACTGTTAAAACAGAAGGGCCAGTTTCACTGGTCCCTGATAAAGTTTCAGATAGTTATCTGACAGATGAAGACATATAATAAACTGGCCAAGTGCGAGTCGGACTCGCGCATGTAGGGTTCCGATTGAACAAAATTTGCCGGAAAAATTAAGTACAGAGTTTTAACATCGATATATATAAATACCGTGTCAATACTAAACATCCCAACTAGCAAAATCGTCTTACGTTTCTCACTTTATAAGAGTTCTGAGCTTATATTGGTCTCTTATCTGTTTTCGTTATTGCTATCGCTCCTATATAAGTCTCTGACAAGCCGTTACAGGCTCAAATACGCTTGATCTTAATACCTTCCCTACAGATCCCCACTCACTCATATCCACATTTCCTAAGCTCATTTAATTTTATAACATATTTTCTAAATGCTATTGTAAGAATGTTAGACTAATATCAGCATTTTAGTAGAGTACTTAAAACGTGTACATTTTGATCTTATTCAAAACTATTATAAGATCAACAGCAGTGGATAGGCACGGTATTAGAGTGATAATGAATCATCATATACAATAGAGAAAACGAGTCTTATTTAAGAAAGTTTGATCTTAAATCGAATTTGTGACTAAAGTTGTGAGAGTAAAATTTGATGTTGACTATTATATTTCACTAAAAGTATTTTAGTGCGGTCTCATAAAATACCATTTCACATCCCAAACGTTCACTCTTAAATGAAAATAATGTCTAATGTCAATTCAAGGAACTCTAATTTATTCCCACTCCATGACTCCATGTTGGAATAAATTTGATTACTGCTAAATGATCTTATAATAGTCTTATAGTGATTCTAATAAATGCAATAGTAATGGTGACGCTTTTAATACAAATTAACAAATAAAATAATTAAACAAGAATGCTAAATACTACATATTGATGAGGCGCACGAGTTGTGAAGCGTAAACTAGGGTCTACTTTACAGTAAATAATATTTCCCAATACTAATACTTACCGAAAAGTATAAAACGAAACACTTGTAAATAATGGCACGGTTATTACAATATAATTATTAAATACCTTTATCCTTACTGTTTTCGATTTCTTTTTTATTAGTTGTAACTTTCAAACAAACACTATACCAACAGTTTTTTTACGATTGTGTTTGATCTTATGTAAAATCAAAATAAACTTTCTTACGCTCACAGGACTCTAACGTTAAAACAATGTAAGCCTATGTACGCTTAAATTAGTTTTGGTAAGATTAATTTAAGTGATAACAACATTCAACAAGACTGATATTAGAAAGATATAAATAAAATACGCTTATAAATGGTGCCCAAATCCAGGCTTATACGACAATCTAAGAATGGTATAAGAGCAAGAAATAGTGGTCTAGAGATTGTTTTAAGTGTAGTTTTTGCTGGTTGGGATGCTTATTTACTACAACGCCATCTAACGAATATATAACGAACTTCTAACACCAACTAAGTGAACGTTAACACAAAGGTGTTAGTATAGGTAATAATAAGGTAAATCAGTGTTTTTCAACGTGTAGGTCACGACCCTATAAGGTCGCGAAGCCTCCTTTAGTAAAAAAAAAATAAAGTTTGAAAATATACTTTTAAAGAAAATATTAATTAAAGAGCATTTGTAGGTGTTGTGATTGAGAGTGCTTATAATATTTGTTTCAAAAGAAAAATAATGTAATTTGTTTCCTGTAGGCCACACGAACGAAGCCGCGGGCAGAAGCTATCTAGAGCTTCTAACAAAACACAGATCAACTTAACAAAACACAGATTATAAACTGTACAAGTAAGGGGTCGCGAAATTTTTTTTGAGACTTAGGGGGTCGCGCTATGAAAAAGGTTGAAAAACACTGAGAAAACTAATCGTTCATGATGACGCTATAGTAAAAATTACGTTTTTTGTATGGGGTCCCCTTTAATTTTTACCTTTCTTCTGTTTTTAGTATTTGTTGTTATAGCGGCAACAGAAATACATCATCTGTGAAAATTTCAACCGTGTAACTATCACGGTTCATGAGATACAGCCTAGTGACAGACGGACAGACAGACAGACGCACAGCGGAGTCTCAGTAATCGGGTTCCGTTGGTACTTGGTACCCTTTGGGTTCGGATCGGAACCCTAAAAACTGTTAAAATTCAGTCAGCTAAGATTTTTAGGATTTATATAGGGCTATCAGGAACCGGTGATACTGGCCCTTGCCCTTAGCGTGGTATCCATGGCTGAGACCTGTGACTAATATTTAACGCTTGGCACTTAAATTTGTGGATAATAGCGCCTCAATAACGTTTAAATAAATAATGAAAGTAGTGAGAATGAAAACATTGTTGAAACATTAACCAATTCAACCACCCTGAATGTCAAAAAGTTAAAATGAAACGCTTGCGAGTTCTAATTTTTCCTGTGGCTCCATCTAGCGACAAGTGAATACATTGCAAACGTAAAGTAAGTAAAGCCAATTAAGTTATTCAATTATACATATTTCAGTAACTAGGTTTAAATATAAATATATAAAACTATATTTACAATATAATACAGACTATATAAAATCTACAAATAAAAAACTGAATTAAGGTCGTTGTCCGCCGGTAGGGTACCCAAAAAGCTGGCGACATTACCTCTTTGAATGGCAACTATAAAACAAACAAAAAACTTCGTGTTCAACTAAATTCATATGAATGTTACGAACAAATACATAAGTATTTGTTCGTAACATTCATCCCATCACTACACGAATCCCATTCCTTATCCTTGCGTTCTGCTGATTCCCGAATCCTTAAAATTCCCTCTCATACCACTGAGTACTACGGCAAATCGTTCTCTGTCCAAGCCGCACGGTTATGGAATGCCCTTCCTTTGGAAATACGACATGCTAAATCACTTGCAAGTTTTAATAATATATAATATGTAAATATATATAAATAAATAAATAAATAATTTTTATTTATTAAATTATATATATATTTTATTATATTATATTTATATTATATATATATTACATATGATTATATATATTATTATAATATATTTTATTTATTAAATAAATAAATAAATAAATAAAATATATATAAATATATATAATATATAAAAGCAACCGACTTCAATGCCGCGCTATTCATTTTCAGTACCAATTTTGAGATGTTTATCTCAATATCTCTGGAGATACTTATCATACCTCGATAAAATTACCATGGTACCACACTTGGGATATCTCCTTTCGAACAAAAAAAGAATAATCGAAATCGGTTCATAAACGACGAAGTTATCTGCGAACAAACATTAAAAAAAAAATATATATATACGGTCGAATTGAGAAACCTCCTCCTTTTTTTGAAGTCGGTTAAAAATATGGTAAAACACTATCTTTCATAATTATTATATTTCACAATGTCACTATGATTATCACTATTTGTGTATGGTTACTGTATACTTAATGCTGATGTATTTTATGTGTACTTATGTGTATGCATATGTATTTATATATATTATATGTATGTTTATTGTATGTACTATATTTATGTGTATCTTATGTATGTATTTGATATTTATGTATATAATGATATACTTATGTAATTAGTTTACTTAATTATAGGTTTTTGATTGTTTCTAAGTAGATTAATGTATTGCGCACTGCATTACCAGCCAATTCGTACTACGATACTGCCCATCCAAAGGTTGTCTGGCAGAGATCGCTCTTAGCGATAAGACCGCCCATTGTAATACTATAGACTTTAAGTAGTTCATATGATTAGTTTACTTTGCTGGTATTCAATAAAGAGTATTTCTATTTTATTCTATTCTATTTTTATTAACAAATACCTAAGTATTATGTTTTAACAATAATGAATTCAATGATTTTCTATCGATTAAATCTCGATTGATTAGCTAATCAAATAGCTTAATTCCACAGACCTGCTACATATTAAACTCGATCGCGTACACCGGCCCCCATGCGACCGACCTTGAACGGAGTTTGTTCCTTTCTTTTTAACCGACTTCAAAAAAAGGAGGAGGTTTCTCAATTCGACCGTATATATATATTTTTTTTTTTTTTTTTTTTTTTATGTTTGTTCGCGGATAACTTCGTCGTTTATGAACCGATTTCGATTATTCTTTTTTTGTTCGAAAGGAGATATCCCAAGTGTGGTACCATGGTAATTTTATCGAGGTATGATAAGTATCTCCAGAGATATTGAGATAAACATCTCAAAATTGGTACTGAAAATGAATAGCGCGGCATTGAAGTCGGTTGTTTTTTAGTTTTTAAACGATATTATGTATGGACAACTTATATATATACCATATGTATACCATACATTTAGTATAGAACATATATTAACTATTCAAGTTTATAAAATTAGCCAATACTGTAATATTTTGTGTAAGACAATAAATAAACGATTTCTCTTCCAGTCACTGCCCAGCGCCACTGGAAGAGAAGAGCCGAAGATCAGGCTCAGTGGCGCATCTTGGGAGAGGCCTACGTCCAGCAGTGGACTGACACAGGCTGGTGGACACAGGCTGGACATGATGAATAAACGATTTTATTATCATTATATATTTTAGAGATAAACCAGATATTTTTTTGTATCATAACTTAAAGATTTTTTGGAAAATAAAAAGAAAAACAATGAAGACTCTATTCAGTGTGCTATTAGTGATATACTTACAAAACCTATCCAAGTGTGAAAACCCTTTCAAAAGTGTGCCAGTCGTCGTTAAAAGCAGCGAAAATGACACAGTACTTCTACCCTGTTACATAAATGATATGGATGGTAAGTATTTTTTTTTAAATTTATTTATCCTCTATCGGCTACCCAAAATTGATGGTACACGATGACGTCTATAACAGAAACGGTGGCACCATCGACGTCATAGCAAATTGCTATGACGTCGATAGGTGGCACTTTAGTTCCAGATTAGTGGTCAAACGCTAGCTTATTTCATATTAGATTTGACAGGTTCCTCATGTGGTAGGAGCATATATTACTTCGATGTCCCGCCTGCCTTGCTACCAAATAGTAGCTTACCACTATCAACAAGGGTTAACAAGAATACTAGTAATGTGCAACCCACATTGCAAGTAATCTTAAAAAAAAAAAATGCCGCCATAACCTTACTACATTCCGGCAGCACACAGCCCTTAAAGGTACGGACACACCGCAGCGTCCTGCGTGCGCGATCTTGGCGGCAATCAGATAGCGCAGCGACTTGAAATTTGGAGAGTATATTTGTCTTAGTACGTAAGGGTTAGTAAAAGTAGTAATTAGTTAGTAATAAAGAATTTTGAAAAAATTCACCCCCTAAGGGGATAAAATGGAGGTTCAAAGTTTGTATGAAGAAACCAGATTAGATAGTCTTTTCTGTTCGAAACTTCACACAAGTGCTTCAGTAAAAAAATAAGTATATACGTGTTTCAGGTTTTTTTTTAATTCCACCCCTAAAAGGATTAAATGGGGTAACAAAGTGTGAAAATCAATATTGTTTCGGACTGCGCTGAAACTTGGCATGCAGATAGTTATTACGACGTTAGTTACCTCTGTGAAAGGATTTTCCAAAATTCACCCCTGAAGGGGATGAAACAGGGGTTCAAAGTTTGTATGGAGAAACAAGATTATTATTCGAAACTTAACACAATTACTTAACTAAGTAAATACGTGTTTCAAGCTCTTCCGACATACCACCCCTAAAAGGGTGAAGTGGGGTAACAAAGTATGAAATCAATATTGTTCTGGATTGCGCTGAAATTTGGCATGCAGATAGTTATTTTGACTTAGGTATCTGCTAAGAAAGAATTTTTCAAAATTTACTCTTCAGGGGGAAGCGTGGGTTCAAGGTTTGTATAGTCATTTTCTTCGACATTTCACACAAGTACTTCTGTAAATAAATAAGTAAATACAAATTTCAGACTTTTACAAAATGATAAGAGAATCCTAAGAGGATAAACTGGGGTAACAAAGCCTAACAATCAATATTGTTTCGGATTGCGCTAAAATTTAGAATGCAAATAGTTGTTATGACGCAGGTAGCCGCTCAGAAAGGATTTTCTAAAAATTCCTCCCGGATACGGAACGAGATACAAAGTTTGTAAATTTGGGTTTTTCGGGTATTATAAATATGAATCCCGAATCGCCTTAGTCACGCGATAACATGAAAACGGGTGAACCGATTTGGCTAAAAATTCCTCCCGGATACGGAACGGGGATACAAATTTTGTAAATTTGGGTTTTTCGGGTATTATAATTATGAATCCCGAAACGCCTTTGTCACGCGATAACATGAAAACGGGTGAACCGATTTGGCTAATTCTAGAATCGTTTTTACAAAAGAAAAGTTTTAAAGAAATAAAATAAGTTTTTAACGCGGGCGAAGCCGCGGGGCACTTCTAGTTTGATATAAGTTTCGACTTGATATCCTATAATAATATTATAATAGCGAAAGTTTGTAAGAATGTATGTTTGTGAGTAACAACACTCACTCATAAACTACACAACTGATTGAACTGAAATTTAGTATGTAGATAGCCTAGACCCTAGAATAACACATAGGATATATACTTTATTTACCGATATTCACACGGAAAAGATGTATATCTACGCGCATAAAACCACGGGGCACAGCTAGTAAACAATATATAACACAACATATATAAACAAAACCGTTTAATATATACCTATATCTAAAGAAACATCCTAACTACACAACAAAAAGACAAAAACACAAAAAGCTCTAATACAAGCACCGTCTATTAAACCGATACAAATCCCATCAATCAAACAGACAGACGGACATCTTTTTACATTAGGGCACGGAGCTTTTTAATGCATTTGCATAATAAGTCCTAAATGTTCAGTTTTAGTCACGACTTCACAAGTGATAGATAAAACTTAACTGACAATTTATAAGTTGTAGTTAAATTATTGGACTAGTCTAAAAAGAGATAGATATTTAGCTAATACTTAAGTTCAATAGGAAGATAAGATTTTTAGTGCTGTCGTAGGTAGCCCGGCTAATTCGACTAAAAATAATGTAAATGACGGCTAATTTGGCCGTCATTAAATCCCTATTAGCATATTATCTTTTCTGTGCTATAAAGGGAATGACTGGGAAAAAAAACTTTTAATCTGTCAAACTTTAATCTGTCAGTTGGATAATAAAAAACATATTAGACACGTATTTTCTTATTTTACAAATCGATAGAAATGGACAAAGAAAAAGAAGGTCAAAGTTCGGGATTGGGGGCTCGTGACGTCACTAACCGCTAAAAGTGTAGGCATTGACTGAGCCGTAACGTCATGCAAAATTTCAACGCTCTAAATCTTTGTCATTTTTTAAATTTGTAAAATAAAAAATACGTATCCAATATTTTTTGATATTGTAAATGACGGAAAAATATATTTTTTAGGACTCTAGCCTATTAGCACGGATGAAAGTTATTCCTTATCCGTCGAATAGATTCTATCAACGATTTGTACAACAGACCCGTACTTTTTAATATATTCAATAGCAATTTAAATGAGGTTGTATTGTAGTACCTACACACCTACGCATCTATTTATTTATACATGTTTATGATATAGCTCAATTTGTATTTTAATAGTATTAAATAGGCGGCGGTCTCAACCACTTAATTAATATGTTAAATAAAATTATAATTAAGTCATTTAATTATGTGAAGTCCGTATCCGATCTCTTTAATAGTGGCTGTTTTAAAATTGTCAAAACTAGAGATGCAATGCAAGCAACCGGCAAAAGTTTTTTTTTTGCCGCATAATGGGTTGTTAGATTTATTTTAATTACAAATTAATTAAAAACTATTTAGCACTTGTCTTGACTACTGATCTTATCTGATGCCTAATAAGTGCGGAGAAGGATATACGAGAAGAAATTAATTATGGTTGTCTTAAGGTGGTGGTAAGTTGGTAACTAGTAAAATCCAGCTCCCTAATTCAGAATCGTTCGAAAACCATTGAATTCGGATTCTGCCTCTCCTTCGACTCAGATCTTTGCAATTCATAGTAATCTAATCTATAAAATTCGATATTTTAATTCCTGAAAATCTGTGAATTCTATTCGGAAATGTTTTCGCGACTAAATAGCTCACGGAATAATAAATATTTGAAATTTAAAATAACACTTTCGAAATTGAATGTATCTGATGGAAAAGAAAATCAGAGGGCCGATGTTTTTCTGTGATATAAATGTAAGTAGTTACCTAACAGGACAAGTTAGCCTCACGATTACGCCACTGACCCGCTGAAACTTGGTTTTCAACAGTGATATAAATTTATTATTGGCTTACTTAGGTCAAAATGTCGTGTGGCATGTGAGCGAGAAGCTCAACATCTAGATGTCTCAAGGTAACGGGCGCTGTGTAGTGACCTGGAAAATGCCAACAATCCAGAGTTTTGCGTGCCACAGTTTCTGTCATCGCTCACCATCAGGTGATTGATTGCCTTGCCTGATGTCATAAATATACCGTATATCATAAAAAATAAACTTAACGTAACGTACATTAGATACTTACATAGTAGTACATAACAGTAGCAGGAGACTGCGCAGGAATTAGTAAATTAAGCTGGAACAATAATTTTATTTGGTTCCATTGTACGAAATCCTTATAATAATTCAGCCGGAAAAAAATGCCGGATCCGCCTAATCACAACATTTCTAATTTCTTAATAACAATTTATGAACCTTTGGTCAAGTGTTAAAAGTACTATAATTTCGTGTGTCGATAATAACATGTGGTATTATTATGTTGTGAAAGCACATTTATTTGAAAATGTAAATGTTCATATGAAGTGTTGGAAATTATACTTATTAGTTATAAGTAGATCGTGAGTTAAGGCTTCTGCAGCATTGGTGTTGCTTTCGTGGTGTTTCGTTATGCTCAGGATTATTTCCGTCTACGACGTGACAGCACTAACACTCGTTGTATCTGTTTTGTTTCATAGGTAAGACGAAGACGGCTATTCAGTGATATAAATAGTTTAGTCTTGTTGAGTAAAAGCAACAACAGAATCGGCAATATCGGCATCAATAGATCTCGAGAAGAAGAAAGAGTGTTTCGCAATATCAAGCATTATTAAAAAATTAAAAACTTTATAATTTTGCGATAAATTGTTGAAAATGTATTACTAAGCAATATAATCAAATTTTTCTTCGAACTAAAAATATGACTACTTATTTGAATAATATACCTAAAGTCCCCGTCACGAGAAGCTATAAATTATGTAAACAAGTGTTCAGGAGTTCACAACATTTGGACCAACAAAAAAAATGAATTTGTGAAAATAAACTCGAAACTCGAATGACGCGTTTATTTCAAAATGGCGTCCCGATAGTTTACAATCCCTGCGTCCGGTACCAAGAAACACAAACGATAGCGCTTTGCGTCGTTAAAATATGACCCGACTAAATTAAATAGGTTGTTACTTTCTTATAACCCGTCTATATTTCATGTCGATTGAATATGGTCAATTTATTATTATCTCGCAGTATAAAATGTTTACTTAATAAAAGATGTTTGTTTACATAATTTATAGCTTTTCGTGACGGGGACTTTAGTTATAAGAATTAGACAGAAATTGTGTCATCAATTCTGAAAACTGCGTCGAATTCAAGTCTTTTCGTTTTATGTAAGAACTTAGAGAAAATTGGGTAGGAACACTAGGAACCATAGATTTTTTTTGTCTAAAAGACTGCTTTAGTTGTAATAAAAAAATGAGTATGAGGTAAACACCTATCTCCAATTTAAAATTGTTATGGTAATGGTCGGATCACATATTATTCCAGTAACATTCCAGTCCAGCGAATCGAATCCAGCGCTAGATTGCTTGCGCACATAAAACGGGTGTCTGGTCTCATCGTTTGTCGCAGGCCTCTTAATAGCCAATGTAGGAAAATTACACGTAAATAGTATATATGGTAAGTTATAATATGCTAATTTAATTTGGTTCAATATTTGTTAGAACTTATTGGAGTTATGAAACATTTTTAACCGACTTCCAGGAGGAGGTTATAAATTCAGATATATATTTTTTTACCGACGTCACAAAAATGAAGGAAGTTCTCAATTTGACAGCATTTTTTTCCGTCATTTAATAACTAATTTGGAATTATTGCGAGCAAAGAGTACCTTCGGTCATAAAAAAGATACTAATACTACGTATAGAACGGACACTCTGTTCCCCCCAACAATTCCAGGCTACCTCACCCCGCCACCGATTCTGATTTGTCGAGACGTCAGTCTGAGCAAGGACGCTACACGCGTACGGCTACAGAACAATAGGTACTACTCTCGAGGAGGAGAACATCAACTTCATACATTTATGTTAAGACCAGTAGACACCGGAGGTTCAAATTTACGTAGGTTCTTATTATGTAGGTATATTATAAATACTTACTATCTGGCCCGGCGAACTTCGTACCACCTAACAGACAATGAATGTCGTGTTACCTTTTAGATGAACTTAATTTAGGCTTTTATGAACGAACTGTACGGCTGAACTAAACGTAAATAATACAAACTTTAAGACATATCAAGTTTAATAATGTATTATGGCAATACCTATACAGAATAAAAATTGGTAAAAATGGTTTTATGAAATATAAACTTTTTAAGTTGCTTGTAAAAGCATACATTTCTGAACGCACGCATATTTGACAATCAATAAATATGTCAAACAATTATCATTACTGACAATATTTGACATTTTTTAAATCTACATGAATTGAATTCACAAAAACTTGACGAATTTTTACTTGACTTACTACTTGACACTGGCTAAATACACTAATCTTTGGAGCCATAATTATACCAAAAAAAAAACGCGGTAATCCCGAATATTGTAATGCTATCCACACATGAGAAGAATTTTTATACGTGACACAGCTAAATACACTAATCGTGTGGAGCCATAATTATAAAAAAAAAAATACGGCGGAATAACAAAAACAAAAACAATTGAACATCAAATGATTGGCAGTTTTTAAACCCAGGAACATTTTGGTAGAATATTTTATCTCATATAATTTTTTTAGGTCAATTATTCATTGTTATTAATACTTATTATCCTATTCCTGACAAAGACAATTCTAAAAATACAAAAATCATAAAAATTGGTCCAGCCGTTCTTGAGTTATAAGTGTAGTAACTAACACGACTTTCTTTTATATATATATAGATATACCTACCTACCTGCATACTCGTATTTTAGAATTCATTTTCATAAATGAAACAACGAACGTTTTTTTTTCGACGAATTCTGTAGACGATGGTTTACGAAATAGCGACTAATATTTGTAGTGTTAAAAGCTTTTTGGATAAGTGTACAAAAAATATTCATACGGTCAGTACGTAGTACGTATTACGTACGTACGAAGTACGTACGAAGTAACTATTATATAATCTGTGATACGGTGATTACGGGCGACAACCTTAGACATCACGCACACAAATGCACGTATAGAAAAACGACCCGTGTGTAATGTCTGTGTCGGTGTCACAGTGTCGGTCGTTAAAACGCTAGTTTGTATGGAGATTTAGTCGAGTGTCCGGTGTGTGCTTTGGTTACGTTGTGACTTTTATATAGTCTGTGCCTTGGGTGCGGGCCGATGATCTACATATACGATCGTTTCAAAAAAATATATTTGGAAAATTATATTTTTGTATACATTAAATTTTGCTGATGATGGAGATGAACACCTCAAACATGAAGAACTCATTTGAAGTCGCTTTTCTCGTTTAGTAACGATCTTTTTTTTTTAAACGATCGTATATGTATATCATCGGCCGCACCAAAGGCACATATTATATAATAGTTACTACGTAACAAAGGCACTCATTGCTCGCAATAATTCCATCTACATTTATTACTTACTAGCTGACCCTGCAAACGTTGTTTTGCTAAAACCCAAATATCTTACGGAAGCCTATTTTTTCCAAAATAAAATTTAGCCTATGTTACTCGTGGATACTGTGGCTTTCGAATGGTGAAAGAATTTTTAAAAACGGTCCAGTAGTTTTTGAGCCTATTCATTACAACCAAACAAACAAAGTTTTCCTCTTTATAATATTAGTTAGGATTAGAGACTCTGTGAGCTATATAGACTGGAGGCTGATTCATATTTCAATCGGTTACATCTGAATGCGGAAGTTTTATTTTTAATATTGAGTATTAAAAAATCCGTGAGCTATTTTGTTGCGAAAACTTTTCCAATCATAATCACTAAGTCGAAGTAAAGGCAGTTTCCGGATCCGAAATTGCTTTCGAATGATTAAGAATAGCCCTGCATTAGAGTCTGTGCAAAAAGAGAACCGTCGTAAAAATTGAGGGCGCGGGTGTTGATGATTCTAATTGACTGTTTTTGTTGCGTTGACAACATTGCTCTGTCTGTGCTAATACGACTAAAAATGTTTGATACTTTGGTAGTTACCTACTTACTCTTATCATTATCGGGTGATACTAGGTAGTTAAATCCTTCCTTACCTTTGAATGTTAGTTCATCGTAAAGCCACGACGGTTGTCTTTTTGCGCAGACTCTAGAAGAAAACTGCTGGACATACGAAAGCATTTTTGCACAGACTCTAGAGGAAAACTGCTGGACATACGAAAGCATTTTTGCACAGACTCTAGAGGAAAACTGCTGGACATACGAAAGCATTTTTGCACAGACTCTAGAGGAAAACTGCTGGACATACGAAAGCATTTTTGCACAGACTCTAGAGGAAAACTGCTGGACATACGAAAGCATTTTTGCACAGACTCTAGAGGAAAACTGCTGGACATACGAAACCATTTTTGGCCCAGCTGAAGCAGACCTTCGCTTCGCTCGTTCAAAGAACCTACCTTCATCTATCTATACTGTCATAGATACAGTAAAATAAGACTTTAGTCGGTATTCCTCATAAATCACGGCATACATTTGGGCTACAACAATGGTCGTGAACATTTGTGTTAAACACGTACTCTACAATGGGAGAAATACTTTACACGTAGATTATAATCCGACGGATCAACGGAGTTGTAATTATGGATACGGCACTTTTTACAGTCCTTGCTGTAGTCTCTAGCATTCTCTAGTAAGGACATCAGCATAATCTATATATATAAAAGAAAGTCGTGTTAGTTACTACACTTATAACTCAAGAACGGCAGGACCAATTTTTATGATTTTTGTATTTTTGAAATTGTCTTTGTCAGGAATAGGATGATAATTATTAAAAACAATGAATAATTGACCTAAAAAAATTATATAAGCAAACATATTGTGCCAAAATGTTCCTAGGTTTAAAAACTGCCGATTATTTGATGTTTAATTGTTTATCCCGCCGTATTTTTTTTTGTATAATTATGGCTCCGTACGATTAGTGTATTTAGCCAGTGTCAAGTAGTAAGTCGAGTAATAATTCATCAACTTTTTGTGAATTCAAGTCATGTAGATTTTAAAATTGTCAAATATTGTCAGTAATGATAATTGTTTGACATATTTATTGATTAAATATTATGTTTCTTTGAAGTGTCTCACACTTTATATATTTTTTTTTTTTTTTTTGTAAAATTTTGGATTGTGTTTAACAATTTACATATTTATTGATTGTCAAATATGCGGATTGTGTTTAACAATTTACATATTTATTGATTGTCAAATATGCGTGCGTTCACAAATGTATGGTTACAAGCAACTTAAAAAAGTTTATATTTCCAAAAACCATTTTTACCAATTTTTATTCTATATCTGGATTGCCATAATACATTAATAAGCTTAATATCTCTTTTGTATTCATTTATTACGTTCATAAAAGCCTAAAACAAGTTAATCTAAAAGGTAACACGACATTCATTGTCTGTTAGGTGGTACGAAGTTCGCCGGGCCAGCTAGTAATTAATAAATCCACTTTTTATTGACATAAGGTAACAGGAAAAGCACGATGCTCGCCTGATGGTAAGCCATGACGTCTACCTATTACAGAAAAAGCGGCATGCAAAATTAAAGATACGTAGGCTGAAACTGCGCCTGTTACCTTGAGACATAAAGATGTGAAGTCTCACATGCCCTGTAATTTCACTGGTCACTTTGCCATTCAAACCAAAAACGTTTCTATTTCGCGGCTGAATTAATTGACAAAGTGGTGGTTCCACCCCAAGCGGACTAGTAGAAGCCCTACGACTACAATTTATTTTTTACCACTGCTAGGTATAAGCTTTTCGAAGGCACGTCACTGAGCCTCTTTTTCTGCTTTTGTTGTCCCGTTACTGCCCACCACTTTGCGTATGTTGTCTCTCCATATAGTCACAGATGATGAAATGAAATGAAATAGTTTTATTGGTCCATAATGATGACATTGTTTTTACATCGTTCAGCATATTTCACCAAACCTTGGCATGCAAAAGTTAAACACTAGCAAAATAAGTTTACATTGACGTCTTTATTGTGATATGACCATTTCTAATGTTTTACAATTTTATAAATAACATTAAATTATAATAATGATATACCTACTAATTTAATTTCACACACAATGAGAAAATCAAAATATACATACATAGTCACATAATAACGCAATGAATGTCCAGTGCATGGTTGATAGTTATTATTAAAATATTCAGATAAATCATAAAAGCAGTTGTCTATGTTACGTTTTCGATGCAACGTCTCCATTCCGTACCAGTCTACCCCCAAATGTAATCGGTCTTTTGGCAGACTTGACAGGAGGACATATCAAATGTATGTAAATGTTTAGCTCGGGATTTATCCCAAACTGACATTGATATGTATAGCTTGACAGCTGTCATCAGGACCATTTAACTTATCATCAGCAGCCTAAATCTGTCCACTGCTGGACATATGCCTCACTTATGGCATGCCACTGAGCTCGATCTTCAGCTCCTTGTTTCCAACCGCTGCCAGCCAGCATGCGTATGTCATTGAAAAGTATAATTTAGTCAAAATATACCACATCCGAATATTCCTACATTATTCCTGTATACGCCTATATTCCCTTGTTAAAGACAGGAAGCTTCTAGATGGTATCTTTGTGTGGCAATTGGGCGGCTTATTGATAGGCCCCTCGATCGTGTTCGACCAAAGGTCATTTCTTTGAGTTCAATGTAAAGAAAAGGAAAAGGCCGAGAGGGGACCTTTTTAATGACATAACAGATTTCATTTTAAGATGTTTTATAATTTTTCAGTGCATGCTGCATTACCGCGTTGAATCGCTAAAGAATTATATTATCAGAAATGATTTTCTACATATTTATTGATTTCTAAAGGATTTTGATTAATTGGTCTAAAACCATAAAACTATTAAACCTTACCTCAAAAAACCATTCATACCTACAAAATGTTGCCCTTCAAACCAAATAAATACTTCTACATATTTTAAAGAGAGGTCTCAGGTAGACTAACAACAGCCAACATTTTTTAACCGACTTCAAAAAAAGGAGGAGGTTTCTCAATTCGACCGTATTTTTTTTTTTTTTTTTTTTTTATGTTTGTTCGCGGATAACTTCGTCGTTTATGAACCGATTTCGATTATTCTTTTTTTGTTCGAAAGGAGATATTCCAAGTGTGGTACCATGGTAATTTTATCGAGGTATGATAAGTATCTCCAGAGATATTGAGATAAACATCTCAAAATTGGTACTGAAATGGAATAGCGCGGCATTGAAGTCGGTTGTTTTTTAGTTTTTAAACGATATTATTTTACATCTTATAGGTAAGCGTTAGACCATTATCTTGCTTTTCTAGTAAGTTATGATGTGGTCGAAGATGGTGAACACGCTAGGTCTAGAATACTCTGACTCTCAAGAACTGTGTACTGCCGGCACAGCATAACATTATGGCGGCAGATGTTCTCCTTGATGGTGATAAGCTAGTTTTTGGCAGCAATTCAGGCGGAACATCGATATAATATGCTACCACCTGTGTATTTACATAATTAAATATCGATACTCGAGGATACAATTATTTTTAACCGATTTCACAAAAATGGAGGAGGAATTCAATTCGTCGGAATCTTTCTTTTATGTATGTTCACCGATTACTCGATGACGCCTGAACCGATTTGGAAAATTATTTTTTTGTTTGAAAGGGTATACTTCCCAGGTGGTCCCATTTAATTTCATCGAGATATGTTTAGTATCTCCAGAGATATGGAGATAAACACCTCAAACTTGGCAATAAAAATGACTAGCGCGACGTTTGAAGTCGGTTATTTTAGTTTTTTTTGTAATTATTCTAAATTACTTGTTTCAGAGACCCAAATCCGCGTGAAATGGTACAAAGGCGAGTCGCTGTTAGGAGACAGTAAGGACATGCACACACTGTTGCCGCCTCGCGTCAGAATGCACGCCAACTTCAGTCTGCAGGTCGACTGGCTGCAACCTGCTGATACTGCGCTTTATACTTGTGAGGTAAGGACGATAGATAACAAATTTAGTCATCTCTGGACCACACTGCATTTATTTCTTATTCAATCATCATCATCATCATGTCAGCCTGTGTCAGTCCACTCAATGCCTATTCATTACTCGAATCCGCCATCCCCATTCTATTACCGGACAACCAGGGATACTAAGAGGCGCCACCGCTTCATGGTAGACTAGCAGCCCGCCCCGGCTTCGCACGGGTAGAACATATAAGATTACAAAATTTGCATCAGTTTGTTGCATCGAATATAAAATATGAAAATATTTAACAATAATCGTCATATTTCATCCAATTTACACAAAACCTTAACGAATTATGCACCTAAACCTTCCTTATAAACACTCTGGCTATTGGTGAAAACCGCATGATAATCCGTTCAGTAGCTATTGAGATTATTGCGAACAGACAGACAGACGCAGTGATGCAATCTGTTTTATAATACTTACGTAGTGATATTGGACGGCCCTTTAGCGTAAAGGATAGTTACCCTGATTCTAACCCGACGGTCGTTGGTTCTAATCCTAGCTATATACCTACCAATGAAAGTTTTATGTGCATTCATGAATCATGAGTTTTCGTACAGTGGTAGTGGGATCATTAAATCTACCAAAAAGTAGCTTACCACCAAGGAGCCTGTGGCATTTCGTAAACCACCTATTTCATGTTCATATCATACATATACTCTTTTGTATTAAAATAATTTATTTTTCATATTACGGAACGTTTTCAAATTAGAAAAAGGAAAACTATGACGGATTAGAGGGACAAGTCAGTCTAGGATTTTCGATTTTGGGTCTGGGAAAAGAAATGTACTGAAAAATGTTTGAAAAGGAGAAAAATAATTTAACGTGAGCAAAGAATACGATATAATGATGATAGATGCTGTCGTCCTGGAAGCTGATGTGGGAGCCAGATTCGACGATTCGGGCATAGACCCTCAACTGACCATCGGCATGGGTCCGAAGGCTCACCAACCGCTACGTCACAAATTATGTTCATACGGGAGGAGCTGCGATAAGTAAAGATGCAGACTTTGGCTAATGAATTGATATACGTCACAAATGATGTTCATACATGAGGAGCTGCGACAAGCTAAGATGCAGACTTTGGCTAATGAATTGATATACGTCACCAGGTCTATATAGAGGATTTCTGTAGAAGAGCCGTGATAAACTCTAAGTGTCATTTAGATAAGTATCGTAGAGTATGGTAGAATCGATAGGAGTATAATTGTAATAACCCGTCTCCCGTGTTCATATTTCCTTTTAGGTTCCATCCACATCAGGGCTCCGTTACGTTACAAGCCCGGGCCCGGTGGCGTAATCGGGAGAACGGTCGGCTTTGATGCCGTGGTACCGAGTTCAAACCTTACCGTGCACCAATGGATTTTTCCATCGAAAAATTTATGAGCGCTTCTCACAGTGGCCCTCCGGTGAAGGAAAACATCGTTAAGAAACCAACAACCCCCGCATGGTGGTAGGACACTATCTAGTGTCCGCGTGGCCAGCTACCACCCTCAAGTTAGAAAATCTGTCGCCAAAAACATCTAATGTGTTCCGGCAGCTATCCTTGAGAACTAGTTCCCCAGTCTAGGCCTAGCGTGCTTACCATCTTCGACCGCATCATCACTTACCAACAGGTGAGATAGTGGTCAAACGCTAGCCTATAAGATATTAAAAAAAAAGGTGAACATCTGCCGCCGTAACCTTACGCAAAATGTAGGGGTAATATACGTTTAACGTGTGTATCTGTGTGTCTGTCTGTAGCATCTTAGCACCTAACCGGATGAACCGATTTTGTTTTTATTATTGATAGTTTTTTTTTGTTTGATAGATGTCTTCATCGAGAGTTTTCTTAGCTTTGATTCATGAAAATTCGTTCAATCGTTATAAAACTATGAAAAGATCATTCTAGTTAATTGCGCTAAGTATGAAATCAACTTTCATAGGTCTGATCAATACGAAAATCTTCTTCTTCAACGATATTGTAAGAACATGGAAGCATTGACCTGATGCTGGGACATCTCCTAGACTCTACAAAATACTCAAATCCTCACCAACTTACAGCACAGATTTTAAATGTCGTGTTTAGAGTCTTTTTTTTTTTTTTTTATTCATCAAAAAACAGAAATTACATTTTGACACCTTAAAGTTATCTAATTAAAACAAACTAATTACTTATACAACTAAATTACTTTGAATAAGGTACATGAGCATTAGCAGCCGTTCTAGGTCGAACCTGTGTTACAGCTGCTAATGTCTTCCATCCGTGCAGGAATCATAATACAAATAATATAACAGTCTGTTCGACATTGCTACAAAAATAATAGCAAAATTTATAAAGTTGAAATAAAATTGCAGGTAGTTTTATAAACAGACAAAATACCCGTAATTTAAGGTAGGTACCATACCATATCTCCAGCCGTGGTTTATAAGGTGTGTTTAGAGTCATTGGAATGCTTATAATGAAAAGATTATACATAGATCAGTCGGGGTGGTTTAAAATATTATATTATTATATATATAGATGAATATTATTTTATACAATAGATCACATTATTATACTATATTGACTTCAAATTGATTGTGATCGGTGGGGATCTACAGCAAAGCAAAGCTTATATAATAATATTTTCGTAGTAACTATGACCTAATCTATGGTTTCACTGCAAATATTTTATAATTAATAAAATATTTGCGACGCGTGTATATGAAATTCGTGATATCTTCTAGAGTTTTCATTTGAATTATATATTGTAAAGGACAATTTTAATCGATAATATGTGGCCAAGCTATTTAACTTGTAATTATAATGTTGTAATTATTTGGATAAGGATTAATACTATATACTTGAAAATAGCCTTGGAAGTTATGTAATATTTTTTTATAATTTTTTAACAAAAAATTTAAGAATAAAATGGTTACTGTGAGTCAACCTTAAGAGATAGACATATGCTGTCGCGGACATTTTTGTAGGTTTTATTAAGTTGTACAACTCTTGCATAGAAAATATTCTTCTATCTATTTTCAATTAAGCAGCGTTCGTAAGAAACGTGTTTTTTTGCCGACTTAGGTTGCAAATTAGGTCTCCACGAATGTACCTTTGATTTAAATGGGATAATATATAGCCTATTTTCATTCCGAAAGTCCATTCTATGTATTAGTGAAAGAATTTTTTAAATCGGTTCAGTAGTTTTTGAGCCAAATCAATACAAAAATACAAATGTTCTCTCTTTATAATCAACACCATTTATAATATTGGTTGTTTGTTTGTTTGTTTGTTTGGGACTTCTTCACGGTCAAACGGCTTGACCGATTTGGCTGAAATTTTGTACAAAGATAGTACATAGGGCAGAATAGGATATAGGATACTTTTCTTTTGGCTATCGAGTCAGGGGGTCCAGATATTTTTAATTGAATTTTGTAAATATAAGACTTCTTCTCGAATAAACGGCTTGACCGATTTGCCTGAAATTTTGTATGAATACATGTCATAGGGCAGAATAGGATATAAGATACTATTTTTCTGGCTGTCGAGTCAGGGGGTCCAGATATTTTTAATTCAATTTCGTAACTAAAGGACCTCTTTTCGAATAAACGGCTTGACCGATTTGCCTAAAATGTTGAATAAAGACAGTTCATATGGTAGAATAGTAGATAGGATACTTTTTTTTTGGCTATCGAGTCAGGGGGTCCAGATATTTTAAATTGAATTTCGTAAATATAAGATCTCTTCTCAAATAAACGGCTTAAACGATTTACCTGACATGTTGTACAAAGACAATTCATAGGGCTGAATAGGATACAGAATACTTTTTTTCTGGCTATCGAGTCAGGGGGTCCAGATATTTTTAATAGAATTTAGTAAATATAAGACCTCTTCTCGAATAAACGGCTTGACCGATTTGCCTGAAATGTTGTACAAAGACAGTTCATAGAGTAGAATAGGATATAGGATACTTTTTTTTTGGCTATCGAGTCAGGGGGTCCAGATATTTTTAATTGAATTTTGTTAATATAATACTTCTTCTCGAATAAACGGCTTGACCGATTTGCTTGAAATGTTGTATAAAGACAGATCATAAGGCAGAATAAAATATAGAATACTTTTTTTTTGGCTATCGAGTCAGGGGGTCCAGATATTTTTAATTGAATTTTGTAAATATAAGACTTCTTCTCGAATAAACGGCTTGACCGATTTGCCTGAAATTTTGTATGAATACATGTCATAGGGCAGAATAGGATATAGAATACTTTTTTTCTGGCTGTCGAGTCAGGAAGTCCAGGTATTTTTAATTGAATTTTGTGAATATAAGACCTCTTCTCGAATAAACGGTTTGACCGATTTGCCTGAAATGTTGTATTAAGACAGTTCATAGAGCAGAATAGGATATCGGATACTGTTTTTTTTGGCTATCGAGTGTTTAGATTTTTTTTATTGAATTTTGTGAATGTGTGGCCACTTATCAGCTCAACAGCTTGACCGATTCAGCTGAGATTTTATACATATTACAGTTCATTTTGCATAGAATCACATAGGATACTTTTTTTCTGGCAGCCGAGTCCAGGTGTCCAGAATTTTTTGACCGATTCAGCTGAAATTTTA
The DNA here is from genome assembly GCA_954871355.1 of Cabera pusaria. NCBI lineage: Eukaryota > Metazoa > Arthropoda > Insecta > Lepidoptera > Geometridae > Cabera > Cabera pusaria. The sequence goes on from OX940910.1 coordinate 4,715,456, forward strand.
TACATATTACAGTTCATTTTGCATAGAATCACATAGGATACTTTTTTTCTGGCAGCCGAGTCCAGGTGTCCAGAATTTTTAAAGTGAACTTTGTAAATGTGTGTGGCCTACTCTCGGTCAAACGGGTTAATCATTTAAGCTGAAATTTTGTGCACAGACAGTCAAAAAGACAGAAGGACAACGAATACTTTTTTTTGGGTAGAAATTTAGGTTGTCTAATTTTTATTATGGAATTTTGTTAATGTGTGGCCTCTTTTCGGCCAAACGGCTTGACCGATTCTGATGAAATTTTGTACAAAGACATTTAATAGGGCATAAAAGGGCAAATAATACTTTTTTCGGCAGAAAAGTGCGGGTGCCTATATTTTTTGTTAATTTTACATAGAGTTTGCATAATCATAAAAGTTTGACCTTAGGTTCATCTATAATTACTCAACTTAATAAGTGCCTTAATTAGGCCATAAAACTGTCATTAAAAGTCATCAAAATTTACGCGATGGCTTTGCTTGCCCAACGTGTTTTATCTGCTTTGTGGGAAGTATTTCAAAAACATTCGTGTTTTACCTGCCACATTTAACGTTAGGGTGTTGACTTAGTACGTTATAAAAACTGTCAGGGTCATAAAACGTAAAAATGTTCGCGCTCACATCGCTCTCGCAGTGATAGCGCTTACTACGCTCGCCCAGTAAAAGCGCTCGCTCCGGTCGCGCAAGCATTTGTAATATCTACTTTGTAGGATAACAATTCAATTTCGCTCAATTTCCTGTGCTCCAATCATTCCCTGGCGTTGAGGTCATCTGAAACTTTAGAGTTAGATATGCCAGCTCACTCGACAATCTTCTATGATTCTTCTTTCATTATACAGGCAATCCGTCTTTGGAATGACTTACAATTCGACACGCTCCCTCAATGTATACTTTTAAAGAAAAACTAAAAAAATTCCACTTAACACAAACCGGTATTGATGATTATTAAGCTATCTCATGTATTTCTTAAAACTGTTATATATTTGTATGTATGTTTATATATTATGCATATTTATTTATATTTGTTTTAATTGTATGTATGTAGATATATGTTATGAAATAAATATTTATGTTTATGACTTTTAAATAGATGTTTATTCATTTTATGATCTCAAAATTGTTAAATGTGCACCTTAGTCCTTTACATATTCGTACTGTCCACTCCGTCCTAAGGTTGTCTGGAAGAGATCGCTTTGTGCGATAAGACCGCCCATTGTACTAATGTATAATGTATTTTAAGATGTTTATTATTTAATTTTGGTGTACAATAAAGAATTATCATTCATTCATTCATACATTTCAGCAATTTTTGTATTTTAATGGCCACATTCATCAAAACGAGTCATAAATTGGAACAGTAGAACTTTCATTAATCATACTAATTTTTTACATTAAAATAAGTGGATATCAAGTTTAACCTTAGGGTCATCGGTGTTGAATTAGCAGGTCATAAAAACTGTCAGGGTCATAAAATGAAGTAAGAATTTTCGCACTCGCTTCGCTCGCGCATTGATAGCGCTCGCTATGCTCGCGCAAAACTTTGTTTTATCTACTTTGTAGGTAATATTTCAGCATTTTTTGTATTTTAATAGCCACATGCATCAAATCGAGTTTATAAATTAAAACAGACGCATCAAATCGAGTTTATGAATTGAACAACAAACAACCTTCAATAATCATAATGATTGTGTACCTTAAAATAAGTGGATATCAAGTTTAACCTAAGTGTCATCGTTCTTGACTTAGGTAGGTCATAAAAACTGTCAGGGTCATAAAAAGTCGTAAAAAATTTTCGCGCTCGCTTCGCCCGCGCATTGATAGCGCTCGCTGCGCTCGCGCAAACCTTTGTTTTATCTACTTTGTAGGTTATATTTCGGCATTTTTTGTATTTTAATAGCCACATGCATCAAAACGAGTTTATAAATTGAAACAGTAGAACCTTCAATAATCATAATGATTTTTTACCTTATAATAAGTGAATATCAAGTATATAACCTTAGGGTCATCGGTCTTGACTTAGTAAGTCATAAAAACTGACAGGGTCATAAAAAGACGAAAATTTTTTCGCGCTCGCTGCGCTCGCGCAGACATTTGTCATCAGTGTTAACTTAACAGGTCATAAAAACTGTCAGGGTCATGAAAGGTCGTCAAAATTTTTCACGCTCGCTTTGCTCGCGCAGTGATAGCGCTTGCTACGCTCGCGCAGTAATACTGCTCGCTACGCTTGCGCAAACATTTGTTTTATCTACTTTGCAGGTATTATTTCAGCATTTTTTGTATTTTAATAGCCACATCCATCAAAACGAAGCTATAAATTGAAACAGTACAACCTTCAATAATCATAATGATTAATAACCTTAAAATAAGTGAATATCAAGTTTAACTTTTGTGTCATCAGTGTTAACTTAGTAGGTCATAAAAACTGACAGGGTCATAAAAAGACTTAAAATTTTTTCGCGCTCGCTTCGCTCGCGCATTAATAGCGCTCGCTGCGCTCGCGCAGACATTTATCATCACTGTTAACTTAGCAGGTCATAAAAACTGTCAGGGTCATGAAAGGTCGTAAAAAAAATTCGCGCTCGCTTTCCTCGCGCAGTGATAGCGCTTGCTACGCTCGCGCAGTAATACTGCTCGCTACGCTCGCGCAAACATTTGTTTTATCTACTTTGCAGGTAATATTTCAGCATTTTTTGTATTTTAATAGCCACATCCATAAAAACGAAGCTATACATTGAAACAGTACAACCTTCAATAATCATAATGATTAATAACCTTAAAATAAGTGAATATCAAGTTTAACTTTTGTGTCATCAGTGTTAACTTAGTAGGTCATAAAAACTGACAGGGTCATAAAAAGTCGTAAAAATTTTTCGCACTCGCTACGCTCGCGCAGTAATAGCGCTCGCTCTGGTCGCGCAAGCATTTGTTATATCTTCTTTGTAGGAAACATTCCAGGAACTTTTGTATTTTAATAGCCACATTCATCAAAACGAGTTATATTTGGAACAGTTCAACCTTTAATAATCATAATAATTTTTTACCATAAAATAAGTGGATATCAAGTTTAACCTTAGGGCCATCGGTTTTGTCTTAGTAGGTCATAAAAACTGTCAGGGTCATAAAAAGACGTATAAAGTTTCGCGCTCGCTACGCTCGCGCAAACTTTTGTTTTATCTACTTTGTAGGTAATATTTCAGCATTTTTGTATTTTAATTGCCACATGCATCAAAACGAGTTTATAAATTGAAACAGTACAACCTTCAATAATCATAATATATATTAACCTTTAAATAGGTGGATATCAAGTTTAACCTATGTGTCATCGGTGTTGACTTAGTAGGTCATAAAAACTGTCAGGGTCATAAAAAGTCGTAAAAAATTTTCGCACTCGCTTCGCTCGCGCAGTGATAGGGCTTGCTACTCTCTCACAGTAATAGCGCTCGCTCCGTTCGCGCAAGCATTTGTTATATCTACTTTGTAGGAAACATTTCAGCAACTTTTGTATTTTAATAGCCAATCCATCAAAACGAGTCATAAATTGAAACAGTACAAACTTCAATAATCATAATGACCTTGGTTAGGTTTACCAAGTACCAAGTAATGATTACTGATTTTAACAATAGACGATATTGAGTTCGTCCTAAGAGTCATCTATATTGACTTGATTATTAGGTCATTAAACTGTCAGGGTTATAAAAAGTCATAAAAAATTTTCACTCGCCCAATAATAGCGCTTGCTACGCTCGCGCAGCTATCCACCTTATTTTCTTTGTAAGAAATGTTTCAGGAACTGTTGTATTGAGTCAAACATTTAAACAGCACAACTTCGTATAGCTAACCAAAATGATTAATGACTTTAACAATAGAGGATATTGAGTTCGACTTTGAGGGTCATCTATGGTGACTTGGCCTAAGAGATCATCGATCTAGACCTCAATGGTCATAAAGACACAAATAACGCGGGCGAAGCCGCGGGTAACAGCTAGTATTAGTATAGATACGAGTATGTTGCAGGCGATAGTCGTTCATACAACAGCCTAGCCTCTTTTCTAAACAGCGCCGTTCAACTAGATTCCTGAATGATATCCAGCCATTTGATCAAACTGCTAGACAAATGACTTGGATCGATAACGTTTCATTACTTGCGTAGCCAGTTCATTAGTCTGACACTAAAGCAACACACCGCGTGACGTGAGCCGACGACCGTAGCGAGGACGGGAGCTGCGGCAGCGGCCACGCGTCCCCAGAAATATATTTATGTGCATATGTATATGCATATATATATATATATATATATATATATGTCAGACTAAGACATTATAGGAATGGCTTAAGCATTAGCCAGCTAGTTTATTAAATGTTGTAACAAACGCTACGGCTGGATAACATTCAGGAATCTAGTTGAGCGGCGCTGTTTAGTTAAGAGGCTAGGCTGTTAATTGAACGGATTATTAACTATCTGCTATCTGCCTGCGACAGATATACTATTTACCCGTACAAAGCGATTTGCTTCCTCTTTTCACACTTGGCGGTACCAACGAATGGAATTCCTTCCCTGAGTCTGTGTTTCCGATTACATACAACTTAGACGTCTGACGACTGAGAGGTCTTCAAGTCGCGAATTAATGTCTCTTTTGGATAAGCGCGCTACAACATCGACCGCATCATTAGTTCACATCAGGTGAGAAAATGGTCTAGCGTAGACGTGTGTAACTCAGGAGTGATTAACTAAAAAGAGTTATATCTCCTTAAACCAAAGATTATATCCGTATATCTTACATTTCACCACCATCTCTTTAACTCTTTTATATCTTCAACGCAACAACTCATTTCGCGGAGTTAGAGTAAGCGGGATGAAACCATATAAAATACCATGCGTTAAAAAGAGAGGGTAAAGGAGTTAGAGTAAGCGAGATGCATATAACTCTATATGCGTTAAAAAGAGAGCGTCACGGAGTTCGAATAAGGGAGATGTAAACATATAACAATCTATGTGATGGAAAGGGAGCGTAGCGTCACAGAGTTATTAGGGATATAGAGATATAAAAGATAGACGTCAACGTTTATAAAATCGTATCTCTCTCTATCTCTATATCTCTCTATCTCTATCTAGAATAAGAATAAGTAAGTAAACAAACAAAACGATGTTATCTCAGTTACAGAGGTCAATGCATATAAAATTCACTTGCTGTCTCAGTTATAGAGGTAACTATAACGATAAAATCGAAACAACTCAGAATCCCAGATATAGAGGTTTGCTTCGTCCCACTAACAGAGGTAATTCCGTGCCAAATTGTTGGGACCTCAGCATGAGTTCCAGTTATGGAGGTTTCTCACTTATCCAGGTCCCACTTAACTAAGTTTCACTGTATATATCTTTTGTTCAAAATGATACGTATCGATCTTTTCTCTTTAAGGATACGGATTGCACATGGCTAGTTTAGCACTACCCATATTCACATAAAAAAGTCACTGTCATCCGCATCTCTTGAACACGTTCTAGTTATCTCTATTTTACACTCTTAGACATGTTTATAAGTACACACTCTTGCGTTGTCTATAAGTAGCACTCTTTACCTATCAAGTAACACTCTTCTGCTATCTCATGTTCAATATCTAACCTTTCTGGTTCATTCTCTTGCTATCTCATGTTTACTTCTAAGCTCTATTAGTTCAATCTATAAATCACGGTTGTGCCATTATATATAACCTAGTTTTATTCAAACTTCATTGAATTGACTCAGATCAGTCACTTTCCATAGTCGTCTCTAGAAGTTTTTTTATATATATATAGATTGTGCATAAATTACATACATAAAATCACCCCTTTTTCGTTTTGGGATAGGCAGAGACTACTTCTTTTCGCAAGCTACGATCCTGACATACCTCTTTCGCTTCTTCCACTTTCATGAGCGCCTTTATACATGCTCACCGGTTATAGGTAACTACTTTTGACTTCGCCTTTCTGTAAAACGTCTCCGATCTGGTCTTGATACGTTCGGCTAGGTTGGCCTTTATCGGCTGGACCATTCACACACACACGTCACATAAATCTGTTTCGTTAATCTTCCTTTATCCATCCTCTCTATATAATAATCTCATTAATTTGATACTCGCACATTCCCTAGTTGGTCTAAATCAACAAAACCTAAGTCTAGAGATTCAGATCGCAATCTTGCATTGTCCTGTGCAGGTACATAACATATCTATTACCACTATCTTAATTCTGAATATATCTTTAACTTCACTGGTGCTTTAAAATAAAACTCAGTAATGTCTCATGTGGTAATGTACCCAACAAAATGGTATATTAGTACTGGAAAAGTGGCCTCCCCGCGTTTCTAAATCAAACCCAAAACACTTGTCAAACAATATTTAAAAAATCCGTCATAACAACTTCCGGACCTCTTTTGTCTGCGGAATTAGCACACGTCGTTTAAATGGCAACGTCCGTGTTTTCGATTCGCTGCACAAACATCGACACTGTCCGGTCGGACCCCTACGATACGTGATGATGACTCAATATACCTCAGAGACCGAAACACTGAGTCAGGAACCAGGAAGCGTAAATTGTATTTCCTTAGGACAATCTTTTAATTTACATTATCAGAAATGGGATAAGGAAAATTACTTAGGACGCTCAACGGGAGTTTCCTACGTCAAATGGAAACTCCCGTTGAGCTACCTATGTAGGTTTTGATGCTGAATAGAGAAGCACTTGCCCACCATTTTGTCTAATGTGGCTGTCTCTCAAGGGCTTTTGTTCTGCCGGAACAAGTTTATGGCGGCAGATTTGCTCCTTGATGTTGGTTTGGTAAGCCACTTCGTGGTAGCAAGTCAGGCGTAACATCGATATAATATGTTCCTACCTCCTGTGTATGAATACCCGTGCTAGGATTTGAACTGGTGACCTCTCGCTTAGAAGTCATGCCATCTATCCTTTACGCCAACGTGTACTATTAATTATTTTGTGGCCAACGGGGTGCAAAATTCTAGACAACTATGATGATCTTATATCTTTATCGTATCTTATCTTATTCTCAATAATTTGAAAGAAAATTAGGATTCGGCAACTGCTTTTACTTCGTCGATGGATCTTTGCAATTTACAATGCTCCGATCGATTACTTTTATTATTTCAATTAGACATCTTTACTGAAGGTATGACTTTTACTTGAAAACTGACCTGAAATGTGACTTTGACTCATATCTACGACTTAAATTTATAAAAACTTGAAGAATTTCAATACTTGACACTGGTTTAATACACTAATCGTATGGAGCCATAACAAAACTAAAAAACGAAAAAAACCGACTTTACATGCCGCGATAGTGAAAATATCCACTAGTCATAATCATGTCATCAAGGTATCAAATTTGTTTATATTATTTACTCGGATTATTTATCTTCATAATCGTGTGGAGCCATAATAAAAAAAAAACAAATATGTAGGAGTAATAAACAGTGCAACGTACCTACCAGAATGTCAGTTTTCCGCCAAAACCGCATCCTTACAAACCGCTACAAAAAACAGCTCAATTGTTCCTATACTATGCGTGGGAAGTTTCCTTGGATTAAAACGCATTGCAAAACAACAAGACCAATTTTAGATTGATACCAATTTACGTTTGATGCCGACATCGCCCTTCGATCTTAACTAAATGTGTACAATTCTTGTTAAGGTCTAGTGATGTTGAGCTGTTATCGATAGAGAAGTATTTTGTAGTATTGTCGAAATTATCGATATAAGGTAATTACATGCTTAGTACTTTTTGAGCTTTCTTGGAGGTTTATCGACATAAATGATAGGAAGCCTATAAGCATGAAAAAGTACTTACTACGCACATTCAAGTTATGTTGGACTTTTATCGATATTATCGATAGATGGCTTATAGTGTGACAAAACTATCTCTGTGCAAGTGATTTTATCAATTTAACGACAGATTTCATCAACGATAATTTGACGACAGTTAGACAAAACTCGCACGGTCGGTCGAGGTCAGTGTCTCAGATAATACATGTAGTATATATATACTATTTCATTTATAAATGCGTATGCATTCAACACGCTCTGTCTCTATGATAGGTAATTATACTTTTATAAGCACGCAATAATGTAATAGCCGTTAATGAACCATAAATACATAAATAAATCAGTATTCAATTTTTCACAGGTACATTTTTTTTTGACACCAGCTTATGATATATGTATAGTATTTCTATATTTTAGTAATATACTTTTGAAGATAGTGACATCAAACATCATTATTTATCATACCCGATTCATAGTCCCTGGACCACCTACATTGTATTGTAAGTACATACTTTATTAATATAGGTAATAAACATCACAAAACACTCGATAAGTATGTTACCGAACTTATCGACAACACATCTATGAATGTCCCAAAACTATTCGAGTAAGAAACAGCTCACAACTGTGTCCAATTATGTAATTAGACAATTTGACCAAACTCTTTTGTGTGACGGACGGACGAACCTAGTTCTTTTTACGTTATAGATGCCACTTGAACTCTATGGTTCAGTAGGATTTATACGTCCGTTTGTCTAAGGATACCCATTTGCGTAAAAAGAAGATGTTTTTGAATAGACCTATGTATATTTGCTTTATACGGTTTTTACGCCCGGGGTGCACTTTTCCATACAAATGTATTCCCCCGTTTCGTTCGTTTCGTTAGAAAAAAAATGGTTTTTTGTAGAAACATTTTTTTCTCTAGAAGCATTTTCCAGCAGGGCTAGCATGGCAAGGGGACTATTTTGTCTTTCCACCTATCCGTGTTTTGTTTGGTGAAGAAGGCAAATTATAAGTAAAGTTTTTCGACAATTATAAACGCCCGTTGACTTTTAATCAATTCTTTTTTATAACTTTTTAATACGAAACAAAATCAAAACTCGGGGTTAAACTTCACCAAGCGTTTAAATTGTTGTGTTGATCTTCTGTCAGTGGCGAAAATAGGGAAATGATTTTTTCTTTCCCCCGGGGATAAGGCCATGCTAGCCCTGCTGGGAGGTAACGGGGGAATACATTTGTATGGAAAAGTGCACCCCACGTTCCCTCTTAAGATTGGAAATGTTTTAAACGCGTACATTTTATGCTCTGTATGGTTTGTATACGTCAGTTTTAGAAATGGGTGTCTGAAAGATATCGAAAGCGCTAAAACTAAATCACTGACGCTATTAGATTGAAATGATTTCGTTTCTAAGTTCTGATTTTCAAGTTATTAATAATATTTTTATTATTAATTGTTTTTCGAGTGAATTAATTAAATGTCTTTTTGACGCTCTACAATTTCTAAATTATTTAATGTAACTCGTATCGTAAAAAGGTTCCTGCGAATTAGTAACCGAACCTCCCCGTTTTTTTGAAGTTAGTTAAAAATACGGGCCGAAGTTCCTTATGTTATAAAGTCCATCGAGTTTTATTGATCTAATAAAATAAACGGTCAGAGCTAAATACTAAGTAAATAGCTTCAACTTATTTGATACAACCAATGTTAATTAAGTAACACATGTATTGCAGCCATTTTTGTTACATTTTTATAGGCCAGGTGCTAAACGATTACTTATGCTGTTTTAACCGACTTAACAAAAATGGAGAGAGTAGACTACCCGTTTGGTTCCATTGTAATTTTACCGAGATCTGATGAGTATCTCCAAAGATATGGATGAAGATAAACACATTTAACTTGGTACTGATAATACTTACATTGAAAATTTAAAACCGACTGATTTATTTATAATACAATACACTACACAAACCAAAATTATTTATTTTACACCAATTAAAACTAACTTAATACAAAAATACAAAATACAAAATTTATTTATTGACATAATAAATGTACAAGTATTTTTCATTGAATCCATAGGCTCCCGAACTAGTCAAGATGTGTTTCAGGAGCCAGTGGCTTCTCCCATTACTTTAATAACAGTAAACACTTAAAACTACAGTACAATGGGCGGACTTATCGCTAAAAGCGATCTCTTCCAGTCAACCTTGGGATGGAGAAAGGGAGATGCGTGTTGAGCAAGGTCGGTGGTGTAACATTATAGGGGCGATAAATAAAAAATATTTATTACAAAGAAAAATGAAAACTATATTATAAATTGTTACTTAGAATTGAGACCATTCCTATGAGCACTAACACGCCGTCTCTGCTGTAATTTAGTAAGGAGTAGAGTTTTCTAAAGATTCTAGGAGAAGACCCAGCATCTCGTCAATACAACCATGTTCTTACAATGTCATTGAAGTAAGAGGATACCGAATTTTGAATTGATCAGACCTGCGAAAGTTGATCAGCGTATCGTCATTATCTAGAAAAAAGTCCAGTCTTGAAACGGCTGAACGGATTTTCATGAATCAATGCTAAGAACTTTACCTTATGTATAACCATACTCGAGCCTGAAGATACAGACCCCGTGCCTAGTTTGAGAATCACTTTCAAACCCGGTTTAATTCTAAGACAATCGCTGTTTTATAATTAGTTAAGTAAATAATTTTTGGCAATAAACATTATCGTTTATCGTTTATAGAAAAAAAAGAATACTCTCGATAAAACATATATCAAACAAAAAAAACTAAATCAAAATCGGTCCATCTGTTTAGGCGCTACGATGCCATAGACAGACACACATACTTACACAGATACACAAGTCAAACTTATAACAACTCTTCCTTTTGCGTCGGGGGTTAAACATTTATTATTTTATTTAAATAAAATAATAGGTAGGTACTATAAAATACCGGCATTTAAAGACGGTTTTTTTCGTTTTGTGTACGATCTTCAACTTTTATTTTTTAACCGACTTCAAAAATAGGAGGAGGTATCTCAATTCGACCGTATATATATATATATATATATATATATATATATATTTTTTATGTTTGTTCGCGGTTAACTTCGTCGTTTATGAACCGATTTCGATTATTCTTTTTTTGTTCGAAAGGAGATATCCCAAGTGTGGTACCATGGTAATTTTATCGAGGTATGATAAGTATCTCCAGAGATATTGAGATAAACATCTCAAAATTGGTACTGAAAATGAATAGCGCGGCATTGAAGTCGGTTGTTTTTTAGTTTTTAAACGATATTATATAGTAGTGTATGCTAGCGTTTGATCACTATCTCTTGATATATGGCAAACTAGCTGATACCCACTTCGTTCACGTACACCAAGAATTTAGTAGCCTATGTTCATCCTGATGCTATAAAGTATCTCCTTGTTAAATTTCAGTAAGATGGGATCGTCTGTTTAGGCGTGATTAGGTAACAAACAGACAGAGAGACAGACTTACAAACGTTTTTATAATATTACTAGCTGCCCGCCCCGGCTTCGCACGGGTAGAACATATATGCCTACAAAATTTGCATCAGTTTGTTGCATCGAATATAAAAATATGAACATATTTAACAATCGTCATATTTGAACCTATTTACACAAAACCTTAACGAATTATGCACCTAAACCTTCCTCATAAACACTCTGGCTATTGGTGATAACCGCAGGATAATCCGTTCAGTAGCTATTGAGGTTATTGCGAACAGACAGACAGACGCAGTGATGAACTTTTACGTACGTAGTGATATTGGACGGCCCTTTGGCGTAAAGGATAGTTACCCTAATTCTGACCCGACGGTCGTTGGTTCTAATCCTACCTATATACCTACCAATGAAAGTTTTATGTGCATTCATGAATCATGAGTTTTCGTAGAGTGGTAGTGGGATCATTAAATCTACCAAAAAGTAGCTTACCACCAAGGAGAACATCTGCCGCCGTAACCTTACGGCGTTCCCCGACGCAAAAAGTAGGGGTAATATACGTTTAACGTGTGTATCTGTGTGTCTGTCTGTAGCATCTTAGCACCTACTTAACGGGATGAACCGATTTTGTTTTTATTGTTGATAGATTTTTTGTTTGTTTGATAGATGTCTTCATCGAGAGTGCTCATAGCTTTGATTCATGAAAATTCGTTCAATCGTTATAAAACTTTGAGCTTTAATCAACTTTCATAGGTCTGATCAATTCGAAAATCTTCTTCTTCAACGATATTGTAAGAACATGGAAGCATTGACCTGATGCTGGGACATCTTCTGGACTCTACAGAATACTCAAATCCTCACCAACTTACAGCTCAGATTTTAAATATCGTGTTTAGAGTCATTGGAATGCTTTTAATGAAAAGATTATACATAGATCAGTCGGGGTTGTTTAAAATATTATATTATTATATACTAGCTGTGCCCGCGACTTCGTCCGCGTGGAATAGTGTCTTTGGATAGTATTAACTAATAAGACACATACGTATCCCAGCTACACTGCACCCTACCACGCCACGCTAATCCCCCTTCCCCCTCCCCTCACTTACCCTCCCCTCCCCCTCCCCTCACTCCCACTTCCCCTTCCCCACCCCCTCCCCTCCCCTTCCTCTAACTTACCCTACCCTCCCTCTCCCCTTTACCCTCACTTCCACATCCCCTCCCCCTCCCCTCCCCCACAACTTCAAGCTTCTAGCTTTAAAAATGACGATACTTCCATACAACTTTTCATCCCCCTTTTCAACTCCTTACAACCCTCTTTTCGCATTAAAAAGTAGCCTATGTCCTTTCTCAGGCTCTAGACTATCTGTGTACCAAATTTCATTTACATCGGTTCAGTGGTTTTGGCGTGAAAGTGACACAGACAGACAGACAGAGTTACTTTCGCATTTATAATATTATATAGTAAGGATATTTATAGTATGGATAACAAATCACATTGAATTGACGTATAATAAACGTTTGTAAAAACTCCCTTGTGTCGCTCCTCCTGACCTAAAAACTTGAGAGACGGAGTTTTGGCGGGAACGTGTAAAAGTGTGTGTGATCTCATTGTATTTTTTCCTAAAACTTGTGTTCTTGCGCGAGTTAATGTGTAATAAATGTGGATTATTAACCGTTAAGTGCCGGTGAATGTGTGCGAGTGTAGGGAAACAGCACAATGTTGAAAAACATGCTATTTGCGGTCTCACCAAAATTCCACTGAAAATCTTCAGTAAACTCCACATTTTTACTGAGGGTATGACTTGGACTAGACTTTGACTTTAACTTGACCTGAAATGTGACTTTTAACAATCTTTTAGACTTGAATTCTCAAAAATGTAAAGAATTGTAATACTTGACACTGGCTAAATACACTAATCGTGTGGAGCCATAATGAAACAAAAAAAAACTTGAGAGACTTTAGTTTAGTTGTGAATGTTTTCCTTTTATTCTGCTTCAATTGAAGCGTAGGCCAAATATTTACTGATGACGTTATACGTCCATGAACTTAGTAATTTTAATCTCAGAACTAATTTTAATCAACTTCACAAAATGGAGAAGGTTTTCAATTCGTCTGTATTTATTTTTTGTTTGTTACCGCAGAACTCTGTAATTTATTAACAAATTATATTTTATACTTAATATAGTTTTTAAGCTATTGCATAGCTTCTATCGCGGGCCTTGAGCGTGGAGACCGAATCCAGAAATTCCGTAACGAAAATAATCTAACACCCCAAATAATTATGCCTTTTTTTTTTTTTTTTTTTTTATACGTTATAGGCTAGCGTTTGACCACTATCTCACCTGTTGGTAAGTGCTGATGCGGTCGAAGATGGTAAGCACGCTAGGCTTAGAATGGGAACTGGCTCTCAAGGATAGCTGCCGGAACACATTAGATGTTTGGTAACAGATTTTCTAACTCAAGGGTGGTAGCTGGCCAGGCGGACACTAGATAGTGTCCTACCACCATGCGGAGGTTGTTGGTTTCTTAACGATGTTTTCCCTTCACCGGAGGGCCACTGTGAACAGCGCACATAAATTTTTCGATAGAAAAATCCATTGGTGCACGGCGGTTTGAACTCGGTACCTCTGCCATCTAAGGCAAGCGTTCTCCCGATTGCGCCACCGGGCCTTCTCTATAGTTACCATTATCCAGCAACATTTCACTACTATTGATGAAACCAAGTACGACCTTATCTCTACTACGCTAAGGCTTAAAAAATGAGGTTTGTTAGATCGATCTGTAATGGACAGTTGGTTTTTGCAGTTGCACAGATTTTGTCTTCTCATTCCTTTTTCAAATATTAATTCCGAATTCTATTTTTAAATTATGTCAAGGGTGAACTAGTCCTCGGAACTTTACATAAATCCTCCTTGTTAGACGCTCACTGCCTTCATACATGTAGCCGTGACACAGATAGGTGTATAGGTATTTATCATCTATGTACAACAGTAAATATCTGTACTCGTATAATTTGTGTACTAAGTGTTTTAAATATGAATAAACAAAGTGCATTTATTAATGAAGAAAGTCACGAAAAAAATAGTGAAAGAAAATGAGTGAGTACTCTATATATATACATTTTATTATTATTATCACAAATGCAGTATTAGTTTTTGTTTTGTTAATTTATATATAATACTGCTATAAAGATAACCAAAATTTTTGATATTAAAATGAGTATATAATGAGTATATTATATTATAAATTGTTACTTAGAATTGAGACCATTCCTATGAGCACTAACACGCCGTCTCTGCTGTAATTTAGTAAGGAGTAGAGTTTTCTAAAGATTCTAGGAGAACACCCAGCATCTCGTCAATACAACCATGTTCTTACAATGTCATTGAAGTAAGAGGATACCGAATTTTGAATTGATCAGACCTGCGAAAGTTGATCAGCGTATCGTCATTATCTAGAAAAAAGTCCAGTCTTGAAACGGCTGAACGGATTTTCATGAATCAATGCTAAGAACTTTACCTTATGTATAACCATACTCGAGCCTGAAGATACAGACCCCGTGCCTAGTTTGAGAATCACTTTCAAACCCGGTTTAATTCTAAGACAATCGCTGTTTTATAATTAGTTAAGTAAATAATTTTTGGCAATAAACATTATCGTTTATCGTTTATAGAAAAAAAAGAATACTCTCGATAAAACATATATCAAACAAAAAAAACTAAATCAAAATCGGTCCATCTGTTTAGGCGCTACGATGCCATAGACAGACACACATACTTACACAGATACACAAGTCAAACTTATAACAACTCTTCCTTTTGCGTCGGGGGTTAAACATTTATTATTTTATTTAAATAAAATAATAGGTAGGTACTATAAAATACTGGCATTTAAAGACGGGTTTTTTCGTTTTGTGTACGATCTTCAACTTTTATTTTTTAACCGACTTCAAAAAAAGGAGGAGGTTTCTCAATTCAACCGTATATATATATATATATTTTTTTTTATGTTTGTTCGCGGATAACTTCGTCGTTTATGAACCGATTTCGATTATTATTTATTTGTTCGAAAGGAGATATCCCAAGTGTGGTACCATGGTAATTTTATCGAGATATAATAAGTATCTCCAGAGATATTGAGATAAACATCTCAAAATTGGTACTGAAAATGAATAGCGCGGCATTGAAGTCGGTTGTTTTTTAGTTTTTAAACGATATTATATAGTAGTGTATGCTAGCGTTTGATCACTATCTCTTGATATATGGCAAACTAGCTGATACCCACTTCGTTCACGTACACCAAGAATTTAGTAGCCTATGTTCATCCTGATGCTATAAAGTATCTCCTTGTTAAATTTCAGTAAGATGGGATCGTCTGTTTAGGCGTGATTAGGTAACAAACAGACAGAGAGACAGACTTACAAACGTTTTTATAATATTACTAGCTGCCCGCCCCGGCTTCGCACGGGTAGAACATATATGCCTACAAAATTTGCATCAGTTTGTTGCATCGAATATAAAATATGAACATATTTAACAATCGTCATATTTGAACCTATTTACACAAAACCTTAACGAATTATGCACCTAAACCTTCCTCATAAACACTCTGGCTATTGGTGATAACCGCAGGATAATCCGTTTAGTAGCTATTGAGGTTATTGCGAACAGACAGACAGACGCAGTGATGAACTTTTACGTACGTAGTGATATTGGACGGCCCTTTGGCGTAAAGGATAGTTACCCTAATTCTGACCCGACGGTCGTTGGTTCTAATCCTAGCTATATACCTACCAATGAAAGTTTTATGTGCATTCATGAATCATGAGTTTTCGTAGAGTGGTAGTGGGATCATTAAATCTACCAAAAAGTAGCTTACCACCAAGGAGAACATCTGCCGCCGTAACCTTACGGCGTTCCCCGACGCAAAAAGTAGGGGTAATATACGTTTAACGTGTGTATCTGTGTGTCTGTCTGTAGCATCTTAGCACCTACTTAACGGGATGAACCGATTTTGTTTTTATTGTTGATAGTTTTTTTGTTTGTTTGATAGATGTCTTCATCGAGAGTGCTCTTAGCTTTGATTCATGAAAATTCGTTCAATCGTTATAAAACTTTGAGCTTTAATCAACTTTCATAGGTCTGATCAATTCGAAAATCTTCTTCTGCAACGATATTGTAAGAACATGGAAGCATTGACCTGATGCTGGGACATCTCCTGGACTCTACAGAATACTCAAATCCTCACCAACTTACAGCTCAGATTTTAAATGTCGTGTTTAGAGTCATTGAAATGCTTTTAATGAAAAGATTATACATAGATCAGTCGGGGTTGTTTAAAATATTATATTATTATATACTAGCTGTGCCCGCGACTTCGTCCGCGTGGAATAGTGTCTTTGGATAGTATTAACTAATAAGACACATACGTATCCCAGCTACACTGCACCCTACCACGCCACGCTAATCCCCCTTCCCCCTCCCCTCACTTACCCTCCCCTCCCCCTCCCCTCACTCCCACTTCCCCTTCCCCGCCCCCTCCCCTCCCCTTGCTCTAACTTACCCTACCCTCCCTCTCCCCTTTACCCTCACTTCAAGCTTCTAGCTTTAAAAATGACGATACTTCCATACAACTTTTCATCCCCCTTTTCAACTCCTTACAACCCTCTTTTCGCATTAAAAAGTAGCCTATGTCCTTTCTCAGGCTCTAGACTATCTGTGTACCAAATTTCATTTAAATCGGTTCAGTGGTTTTGGCGTGAAAGTGACACAGACAGACAGACAGAGTTACTTTCGCATTTATAATATTATATAGTAAGGATATTTATAGTATGAATATGGATAACAAATCACATTGAATTGACGTATAATAAACGTTTGTAAAAACTCCCTTGTGTCGCTCCTCCTGACCTAAAAACTTGAGAGACGGAGTTTTGGCGGGAACGTGTAAAAGTGTGTGTGATCTCATTGTATTTTTTCCTAAAACTTGTGTTCTTGCGCGAGTTAATGTGTAATAAATGTGGATTATTAACCGTTAAGTGCCGGTGAATGTGTGCGAGTGTAGGGAAACAGCACAATGTTGAAAAACATGCTATTTGCGGTCTCACCAAAATTCCACTGAAAATCTTCAGTAAACTCCACATTTTTACTGAGGGTATGACTTGGACTAGACTTTGACTTTAACTTGACCTGAAATGTGACTTTTACCAATCTTTTTGACTTGAATTCTCAAAAATGTAAAGAATTGTAATACTTGACACTAGCTAAATACACTAATCGTGTGGAGCCATAATGAAACAAAAAAAAACTTGAGAGACTTTAGTTTAGTTGTGAATGTTTTCCTTTTATTCTGCTTCAATTGAAGTGTAGGCCAAATATTTACTGATGACGTTATACGTCCATGAACTTAGTAATTTTAATCTCAGAACTAATTTTAATCAACTTCACAAAATGGAGAAGGTTTTCAATTCGTCTGTATTTATTTTTTGTTTGTTACCGCAGAACTCTGTTATTTATTAACAAATTATATTTTATGCTTAATATAGTTTTTAAGCTATTGCATAGCTTCTACGCGGGCCTTGAGCGTGGAGACCGAATCCAGAAATTCCGTAACGAAAATAATCTAACACCCCAAATAATTATGCCTTCTCTATAAAAATGATGATAGCGATGATGTTTGTTTACATAATTTATAGCTTCTCGTGACGGGGACTATAGTTACCATTATCCAGCAACATTTCACTTCTATTGATGAAACCAAGGACGACCTTATCTCTACTACGCTAAAGCTTAAAAAATGAGGTTTGTTAGATCGAACTGTAATGGACAGTTAGTTGGTTTTTGCAGTTGCACAGATTTTGTCTTCTCGTTCCTTTTTCAAATATTAATTCCGAATTCTATTTTTAAATTATGTCAAGGGTGAACTAGTCCTCGGAACTTTACATAATTCCTCCTTGTTAGACACTCACTGCCTTCATACATGTAGCCGTGACACAGATAGGTGTATAGGTATTTATCATCTATGTACAACAGTGAATATCTGTACTCGTATAATTTGTGTACTAATGAATAAACAAAGTGCATTTATTAATGAAGAAAGTCACGAAAAAAATAGTGAAAGAAAATGAGTGAGTACTCTATATATATACATTTTATTATTATTATCACAAATGCAGTATTAGTTTTTGTTTTGTTAATTTATATATAATACTGCTATAAAGATAACCAAAATGTTTGATATTAAAATGAGCGATATTATAAATTATATGTAAAAAATATTTTTAAAAACAAGCTTTTATCTGGGACAATGAACTAAAATATTAAAAATAAATTCTAAAAAGTATTTGGTGTGTAGGTACTTACCTATATTTTTAAAAGCTTGAAGCACTACCCGTTTTTCAGGCTAGGTAATTACTATACTTTAGTGCCTCAAGCTTTTAAAAATATAGGTAAGTACCTACACGCCAAATACTTACTAGAATTTTATTTTTAGTATGTGGGTATAGATATCGACTACCACCTACTACCTAAGTATTTAAGAGAAGGCATGATGTTTTAAAATATTCCACGGATATTTGATGTAATTATGGGTAAAGTGCTCTTCAAGGAAAATCAATCGACTCGGTGGGGTTATGTTGCTTTAGAACAGAAATGCCATGGCCACCTTACAGCTTCATCATCAGATCCTGGCTATCATTTAAGTGTAAAGTGCTCCTCAAGACGAATCATTTGAGCCCAAATTCACTGGGGTTACGTTATTTTATCACAGGGATGCCGTGGCCACCTTCCAGCTTCATCACCAGTCGCTAAATATCATCTAAGTGTAAAGTTCTCTTGAAGACGAATCAATCGAGCCCAAACTCGGTAGAGTTACGTTGATTTATCACAAAGATGCCGTGGCCACCTTCCAGCTTCATCATCAGACCCTGGATATTATCTAGGCGTAAAGTTCTCTTCATAACAAATCAATCGAGCCCAAACTCGGTAGAGTTACGTTGATTTATCACAGAGATGCCGTGGCCACCTTCCAGCTTCATCATCAGACCCTGGATATCATCTAGGTGAACATTTATCTTCAAGACGAATCAATCGAGCCCAAACTCGGTAGGGTTATGTTGATTTATCACAGAGTGCCGTGGCCACCTTCCAGCTTCATCATCAGACCCTGGATATCATCTAGGTGAAAAGTTCTCTTCAAGACAAATCGATCGAGCCCAAACTCGGTGGGGTTATGTTGTTTTATCACAGAGATGCCGTGGCCACCTTCCAGCTTCATCATCAGACCCTAGATATCATCTAGGTGAACATTTATCTTCAAGACGAATCAATCGAGCCCAAACTCGGTAGGGTTATGTTGATTTATCACAGAGATGCCGTGGCCACCTTCCAGCTTCATCATCAGACCCTGGATATCATCTAGGTGAAAAGTTCTCTTCAAGACGAATCAATCGAGCCCAAACTCGGTAGAGTTACGTTGATTTATCACAGAGATGCCGTGGCCAACTTCCAGCTTCATCATCAGACCCTGAATATCATCTCGGCGTAAAGTTCTCTTCAAGACAAATCGATCGAGCCCAAACTCGGTGGGGTTATGTTTTTTTATCACAGAAATGCCGTGGTCACCTTCCGTCTCCATCATCAGACCAGCTCCACGGTACCATATCATTGTATTGTCATCGAAGATACATAAGTACACTAAATTTGAGTCCAATCGAACATCGGGAAGTGGGTCTAATTTAGCTTCCAAGATTCCACCCGAACATACATAGTTACATACATACATACATTTCAAGTTAAATAAAAGCTTGTAAAAAGTAGCCCTCTGTTATCACACACACACACGCACACACACACACACACACACACACACACACACACACACACACACACACACACACACACACACACACACACACACACACACACACACACACACACACACACACACACACACACACACACACACACACGTATAGTTTAAATTCTCAATTTAGATTCTCAATATGTATGTATATATATATGTGTAAATTCATTCTTCATCTATACTAATATTATAAAGAGAGAACATTTGTATTTTGTATTTTTGTATGTTTGTAATGATTTGGCTCAAAAACTACTGGACCGATTTAAAAAATTCTTTCACTAAATATAGAATGGACTTTCGAAATGAAAATACGAGTAGGCTATATATTATCCCGTTTAAATCAAAGGTACATTCGTATAGACCTAATTTTCAACCTAAGTCGACAAAAAAACGGTCGAAAAAACACGTTTCTTACGAACGCTGCTCAATTGAAAATAGATAGAAGAATATCTTCTATGGAAGAGTTGTACAACTTAATAATACCTACAAAAAAATCCGCAACAGCATATGTCTATCTCTTAAGGTTGACTCACAGTAACCATTTTAATCTTTAATTTTTTGTTAAAAAATATTACATAACTTCCAGGGCTATTTTCAAGTATATAGTATTAATCCTTATCCAAATAATTACGTTAATTAGCTTGGCCACATATTATAGATTAAAATTGTCCTTTACAGTATATTATTCTAATGAAAACTCTAGAAGATATCACGGATTTTACATACACGCATCGCAAAATTAATAATATATTTGCAGTCAAACCACAGAATAGGTCATAGTTCCTACGAAAATATTATTATAAGGTTAGCTTTTCTGTAGATCCCCACCGATCGCAATCAATATAGTATAATAATATGATCTATTGTATAAAATAATAATGATCTATATATATATACGAAGTTGTGTTGTTCAATTGATTCAAGGCGGCAAAAGCCCAATGGATAGGGTGTCGGACTGGCAATCGAGAGGTCGTGAGTTCGAATCCCACCCCACCCATTGCACTATTGACGTGAACCCACTCCAGACACAAGCATATTTAGCTTAGTTGGAGGGGTTAACAAGAATACTAGTAATGTGCAATCCACATTGTGAGTAATCTTTAAAAAAAAAAAAAAAAAAAAAAAATTGATTTGACTCTTCACAAAAGTTCCTGAAACATTTCTTACAAAGAAAATAAGGTAAATAGTTGCGCGAGCGTGGCGAGCGCTATCATTGCGCGAGCAAACATGTTTTATCACTTTTTATGACCCTGACAGTTTTATAACTTAACAATCAAGTCACTGTAGATGACTCTTAGGTCAAACTCGATATCGTCTATTGTTAAAGTCATTAATCATTACTTGGTAAACCTAACCAAGGTTTACCAAGTTTTGCTGTTTAAGTATTTGAGTGTCTAATGTATGAGGCTGTTAAAACACGCTATTATAATATGCTATATAGCGTTATTACTGCGCAAGCGAAGCGAGCGCAAATGTTTTTTAGGACCTTTTATGACCCTTACAGTTTTTATGAACTACTAAGTCAACACCGATAACCCTAGGGTTTAACTTGATATCCACTTATTTTAAGGTTAATAATCATTATGATTATTGAAGGTTGAACTGTTTCAATTTATAAACTCGTTTTGATGCATGTGGCTATTTAAATACAAAAAATGTTGAAATATTACTTACAAAGTAGATAAAACAAATGCTTGCGTGAGCGTAGCGAGCGCAATCAATGCGCGAGCGAAGCGATGGTGAAATATTTTTACGACTTTTTATGACCCTGACAGTTTTTATGATCTCCTAAGTCAACACCGATAACACAAAGGTTAAACTTGATGTCCACTTATTTTAAGGTTAATAATCATTATGATTATTGAAGGTTGTACTGTTTTAATTTATGACTCGTTTTGATGCATGTGGTTATTAATATACAAACGTAACTGAAATATTACCAAAAAAGAAGATAAAACAAATGCTTGAGCGATCGCTATTACTGCGCGAGCGTAGCGAGCGCGAAATTTTTTTACAACCTTTTATGACCCTGACAGCTTTTATGACCTACTAAGGCAACACCGATAACCCTAAGGTTAAACTTGATATCCACTTATTTTAAGGTTAATAATCTTTATCATTATTTAAGGTTGACTGTTTCAATCTATGTCTCGTTTTGATGCATGTGGCTATTAAAATACAAAAGTTGCTGAAATGTTTTCTACAAAGTAGATATAACAAATGCTTGTGGGAGCGAAGCGAGCGCTATCACTGCGCGAGCGAAGCGAGAGCGAAAAATTTTTACGACTTTTTATGACCCTGACAGTTTTTATGACCTCCTAAGTCAATACCGATAACTCAAAGGTTAAACTGGATATCCACTTATTTTAAGGAAAATAATCTTTGTCATTATTAAAGGTTGTACTGTTTCAATATATGACTCGTTTTGATGCATATGGCTATTAAAAAACAAAAAATGCTGAAATATACCTACAAAGTAGCTAAAACAAATGCTGGCTCTAGCGTAGCGAGCGCTATCAATGCGCGAGCGAAACGAAGATGAAAAATTTTTACGACTTTTTATGACCCTGACAGTTTTTATGACCTCCTAAGTTAATAACGATAACTCAAAGGTTTAACTTCATATCCACTTATTTAAGGTTAATAATCATTATGATTATTGGAGGTTGAACTGTTTCAATTTATAAACTCGTTTCGATGCATGTGGCTGTTTAAATCCAAAAAATGCTGAAATATTACCTACAAAGTAGCTAAAACAAATGCTGGCTCGAGCGTAGCAAGCGCTATCAATGCGCGAGCGAAACTATGGTGAAAAATGTTTACGAATTTTTATGACCCTGACAGTTTTTATGTCCTCCTAAGTAAACACCGATAATACAAAGATTAAACTTCATTATCATTATTGAAGACGTTGTACTGTTTAATGTATGACTCGTTTTGATGCATGTGGTTATCAATATACAAACGATGCTGAAATATTACTAACAAAGAAGATAAAAAAATGCCTGCGCGAGCGCAGCGAGTGCTATTACTGCGCGAGCGAAGCGAGCGCGAAAATTTTTATCGACCTTTTATGACCCTGACAGCTTTTATGACCTACTAAGTCAACACCGACAACCCTAAGGTTAAACTTGATATTCACTTATTTTAAGGTTAATAATCTATATGATTATAGAAGGTTGTACTGTTTCAATCTATGACTTGTTTTGATGCAAGTGGTTATTAAAATACAAAAGTTACTGAAATATTACCAACAAAGAAGATAAAACAAATGCTTGCGCGAGCGCAGCGAACGCTATTACTGCGCGAGCGAAGCGATGGTGAACATTTTTTACGACTTTTTCTGACCCTGACAGCTTTTATGACCTACGAAGTCAACACCTATAACCTTAAGGTTAAACTTGCGCGAAAATTTTTTACGGCTTTTTATGACCCTGACAGTTTTTATGATCTACTAAGTCAACACCTATGACCCTAAGGTTAAATGTAGCTGTTAACATGAATGTTTCTGAAATACTTCCTACAAAGCAGATAAAACACGTTGGGCAAGCAAACCTATCGCGTAAATTCTGATCACTTTTAATGACCCTGACAGTTTTATGGCCTAATTAGGACACATATTAAGTTTAGTCATTATAGATGAACCTAAGGTCAAACTTTAATGATTATGCAAACTCTATGTAAAGTTAACAAAAAATAAAGGCACCCACACTTAACTGCCGAAAAAAAAGTATTCCTTGCCCTTTTATGCCCCATTTAATTTCTTTGTACAAAATTTCATCTGAATCGGTCAAGCCGTCTGGCCAAAAAGAGGCAACACATTAACAAAATTCCATAATAATAATATCGTTTAAAAACTAAAAAACAAGCGACTTCAATGCCGCGCTATTCATTTTCAGTACCAATTTTGAGATGTTTATCTCAATATCTCTGGAGATACTTATTATAAAATTACCATGGTACCATACTTGGGATATCTCCTTTCGAACAAAAAAAGAATAATCGAAATCGGTTCATAAACGACGAAGTTATCCGCGAACAACCTCCTCCTCTTTTTGAAGTCGGTTAAAAATCTAGTCACCCTAAATTGCCAGCCAAAAAAAAGTATTCGTTGTCCTTCTATGTCTTATTGACTGTCTGTGTACAAAATTTCAGCTAAAACGGTTAACCCGTTTGACCGAGAGTAGGCCGCCACACATTTGCAAAACTGGACACCTGGACTCGACAGCCGGAAAAAAAGTATCCGATATCCTATTCTATCATATGAACTGTCTTTATACAACATTTCAGGCAAATCGGACAAGCCGTTTATTTGAGAAGAAGTCTTATATTTACAATATCCAATTTAACATATTTAGACCCCCTGACTCGACAGCCAGAAAAAAAGTGTCTTATATCCTATTCTACCCTATGAAGTGTCTTTGTTTCCACAACCGCCTACTGATATACTAAACTAAATTAAAAAACACTGAACTTTAATCTAAAAACTGTATTTACTTCACCAAGGTACTGCTAGATTTCTTACTGCTGATACAAAATCACGAGTTGGTACATCAAATCTACAAATGAAACGCCACCGCGGCCTAACTTTTCTAGTGGCGCCATCTAGTTTCATTGAAGAAAACTATGGGTGAATTCTTACACATTAAACGATTTAGACATTCCGCCCACCAAGAACAGCGTTCTTTTACAATTTTACATACAAAATTATATCTTAAATTACCAATTCAAATGTAAATTATTCTTTAAACAATTATGAAACAGTTCTAAGACATAAGAACAAGCCCACCAAGAACAGCGTTCTTTTACAATTTTACATACAAAATTATATCTTAAATTACCAATTCAAATGTAAATTATTCTTTAAACAATTATGAAACAGTTCTAAGACATAAATAGAAAATAAACATACAGCTATAACCAAGAGTATACATAACCGCCCACCATGAACCACTGACATTTAATGCTTTTATCGAATTATAAACATTATCTAATTGGCAAAGGATTTGGTGGGTCACAAATGTCTGTTGGTAAAAAACATAACTTACTACTAGTACGTTTGCTTATGCAAATGCAAATGGTTTATACCATTTTTAGTTTGTATGGTGACCACTCTTACAATATTGTCGTGTCCTGGATGAGTTTGAACAACTTTGCCTAATAGCCATTTGGCTGGTGGGAGATTGACATCTCTTACAATTACAACATTTCCGATCTTTGGTACGTCTTGTTGAGTGGTCCATTTATACCTTTTATTTAATGACACAAGATACTCAGTGCTCCAGCGCTTCCAAAAATCATCTACCATTTTAGTAGTTAAACGCCACCTATCTATCAGACTAACACTTTGAGTACTTGATTCATCCGCGACATTAAGTAACGGTTCTCCTACCAGAAAGTGGCCTGGTGTCAGCGGAAGAGGATCATCAGGATTGTCACTTAAAGTTGTCAAAGGACGTGAATTTACACAAGCTTCCACTTGTGCCAACACAGTCGCCAATTCTTCGTAGGTGAGCGTTCTCTCGCCAATTACCTTTCGCAAGTGAATCTTCACCGAACGGACTCCGGCTTCCCATAAACCACCAAAGTTTGGAGCTTGCGGAGGGATAAAATGCCACGTGGTGGATTCCAGAGTGAGAAGATGGGCAATTTCGCTTGGGAGTTCCGACTTAGTTAGCACTGTTGAACATATCACGCAGTTGCTTGTCTGCACCAACGAAATTCGTTCCATTGTCGCTATACAAATCTTCACAATGACCACGTCTAGCTGTCATGCGCTTAAATGCTGCGATAAAACCTTTAGCAGTTAAGTCAGATACCGCTTCCAAATGTATAGCACGAGTTACCATACAAATGAATAAACATATATATCCTATGATTCATTATCAGCTGTGGGCCTCCGTGCAATGTCTTGATATGGGCATCAGCAATTATCAGATTCGTAAGATGATTCTTACCAGGTAAGATGATAGAATGTCGTTTATCATAACTCGCTTTTGCTAAATTAATTCGTCCACCAACGCGTAGTAATCCATCCTGATCTATAATTGGGCAGAGCGCAAGCAGAGAACTCCTTTTCAGCACACTTCCTTTTGATTTCAAATCCTTTATATCCTCAAAAAATTCTTCTGCCTGCACTTGCAGAATGCATTTATTTAAAGTTTGTTTCATTTCTTCCGTTGTAATAAACTCTTGCCTATTCTTTCTATCTTCTTTGGATAATTTCATATTAAGAACTCTTCTGCAATACGACAGGATTTTCAACATTCTTACCAGTGAGGAGAACCTTTCCCAAGGGCGTTCTTCAGACGGTTTCAGGTAAGTATTTAATGATTTGACTTTCTCTTCTTCATGTGTGTCACTAATTTCAATTATCTTTCTTTTTCAGATTCTTCTGTGAGCCAAGCGGGTCCGTGCCACCACAGAGTGTGTTCTGCCAAATCTGCTGGATTCAAACCCCTCGACGCGCAATCAGCTGGATTCATCTGCGTCGTGACATGTCCCCATTGCTCATAATCAAGTATTGTCAGTATTTCCGATACTCGATTGCTGACGAAGGTAGTCCAGCGACAAGCTGGTCCTTTCAGCCACGCTAACACGACTGTCGAGTCTGTCCAGGCATACGTGTTTTTTTTCGGTATGCCCAACACTTCCGAGACCTCAGCCAATAACTTCGCTCCAAGCACTGCGCCGCACAACTCCAGCCTGGGAACTGACACTTCCTTCTCGATCGGAGCAACCTTTGTTTTAGCTGTCACTAAAGTGTCAGTCACCGAGTTGTTTTTATCAATTACTCGAAGGTACACACAAGTAGCATAACTTAAAGTTGAAGCGTCTGAGAAGACATGCAGTTGAGTTGTGCATTCTTGCGTGGTATGCATCCATCTCGGTATGTTAATATTCTTCACTTGATTTAAAGCGTTTCTATACGTAAACCATTCTTCTAATAAATCTTCCCTTAGCTTTTCGTCCCACTCCACTTTGGCTTTCCAAAGTTTCTGAATGAATAATTTGGCCACGATTACCACGGGTACAATCCATCCTAAGGGGTCGTATAATCTGGCGATGTCTGATAATACCTTACGTTTAGTAACATTTTTGATGACTTCAGGCAAATTCACAGAATATTCAAAGTTGTCCGTATGTTTGTTCCAGCTTATTCCTAGCACTTTGAGCAAACCGCTTGGTTGTATAGCAGCTGCGTCATTGGAAAGCTGTTTATCCTTTTCAATGAGCTGCAATAAGTTTTCGTTATTGCTGCTCCATTTTTGCAGCTCAAATCCGCCCGCATTCATCATGTTGGTCATCTGCTTGTACACTTCAATAGCTTCGCTTTCTGTTTGACATCCAGTCATAAGATCATCGATGTAATAATCTGTCAATGTGATTTCCGCAGACAATGGATACTTACTTTGCTCGTCTTTTCAGTGAAACAATAAAGGACTATTCTATTCTATTCTTTTCTATTCTTATCGGTCACCACGCTCAAAAAGTGTACCGTCTTTTTTATTTAAATTTTATTTTATTTACTTATATTCCGTGTTTTAAGCTTCTATTATTTAATTGTGTGTAAGTATCTAATACTATAAAGGTACGGCCACACAGCGGCGTCCTGCGATCTGCGGGCGCGATCTCAGTACTTTTCAATTATTTTCTGCGTTTGGTGTGAACCAGTCGGCACAAGTACTACTGCGCTATCTGATCGCCGCCTAGATCGCGCACGCAGGACGCTGCGATGTGTTTGTACCTAGGATGATGGATTATAATGGATGGCGTCAAAACTTTGGCAGCATGTCCATTTTCTGTTTGTGTTAGTGTCTAGAACTGCTAGAGTGTGCGTGAGTAGGGAAGTGATCACTAGTGTAGAACATATCGATAAAAAGGTGAAAAAATTAGAAAACTAAAACTTATGTAAAAAGAAAACAATTTATGTGATAAAATACGTAGTTACTTTATTGAACTTATGGAAATTAGTTATTGTTAAAAAAATGCTACAGTACTTAACTGTACTTAGGCAACCTTAAATCTGGCGGTATATATTTCTTAACTTTTCTATAACACAAATCTTAAATGTTTTTGCGTTTTCAATACGTCAATTAAATATTACAAATTTTAGCTACAAAGCTATCTATACTTCTATACTAATATTATAAAGAGATAACATGTATGTTTGTATTGAGTTAGCTCAAAAACTACTGGACTACAGGACGATTATTTTTTTCTCTCGTATATAAATATATTAATAGTCTTTTAGAATGAACATAGGCAATATATTATCCTGTTTAAAAGATAGGTATATTCGTGAAGACCTATTTTGCAACTTAAGTCGCCAATAAAACGGTCGAGATAACACGTTTTTTATGAAAGATGATTAATCTGAAATAAAGTATGTATCGGAGAGTAGTACAACTTAATAAGACCTACAAAAAAGTCCGCGATAACATATGTCTATCGCACAGGCTCACAGTAACTATTTTAATCTTTATTTTTTAATAAAAAATGTTACAGAACTTTCAAGGTTATTTTCTTCTATACAGTATTAATCCTTATTTGAATAATTACGCTAATTATCTTGGCCCAATATCATAGATTAAAATTGACCTTTACAGTATATAATTTATATGAAAATACTAGATGTGCCCCGCGGCTTCGGTCGCGTTAAAGACTTCTTTTATTTACTTAAAACTTTTATTTTGTAAAACCTTTCTATCATAAAAGACATCAAAGAAGTAAAAGCCAAATCGGTGCATCCGTTTTCAAGTTATTGCGTGACTAAGGGAAATAGGGATTCATATTTATAAAACCCAAAAAACCATATTGACTGTCAGACTTTTTTACCAACCCCTTGCAAAAATCTTGCAACACGTATTTATTTATTTATTTATAGAAGTACTTACGTAAATCCATAAGTTTTTATATATATAATTACTAGCTGTTACCCGCGGCTTCGCCCGCGTTATTTGTGTCTTTATGACCATTGAGGTCTAGATCGATGATCTCTTAGGCCAAGTCACCATAGATGACCCTCAAAGTCGAACTCAATATCCTCTATTGTTAAAGTCATTAATCATTTTGGTTAGGTATACGAAGTTGTGCTGTTTAAATGTTTGATTCAATACAACAGTTCCTGAAACATTTCTTACAAAGAAAATAAGGTGGATAGCTGCGCGAGCGTAGCGAGCGCTATTATTGGGCGAGTGAAATTTTTTTATGACTTTTTATAACCCTGACAGTTTAATGACCTAATAATCAAGTCAATATAGATGACTCTTAGGACGAACTCGATATCGTCTATTGTTAAAATCAGTAATCATTACTTAGTACTTGGTAAACCTAACCAAGGTCATTATGATTATTGAAGGTTGTACTGTTTCAATTTATGACTCGTTTTGATGGATGTGGCTATTAAAATACAAAAGTTGCTGAAATGTTTCCTACAAAGTAGATATAACAAATGCTTGCGCGAACGGAGCGAGCGCTATTACTGTGAGAGAGTAGCAAGCCCTATCACTGCGCGAGCGAAGCGAGCGCGAAAATTTTTTACGACTTTTTATGACCCTGACAGTTTTTTATGACCTACTAAGTCAACACCGATGACACAAAGGTTAAACTTGATATCCACCTATTTAAAGGTTAATATATATTATGATTATTGAAGGTTGTACTGTTTCAATTTATAAACTCGTTTTGATGCATGTGGCAATTAAAATACAAAATGCTGAAATATTACCTACAAAGTAGATAAAACAAAAGTTTGCGCGAGCGTAGCGAGCGCGAAACTTTATAAGTCTTTTTATGACCCTGACAGTTTTTATGACCTACTAAGACAAAACCGATGGCCCTAAGGTTAAACTTGATATCCACTTATTTTAAGGTGAAAAATTATTATGATTATTAAAGGTTGAACGACTTTTTATGACCCTGTCAGTTTTTATGACCTACTAAGTTAACACTGATGACACAAAAGTTAAACTTGATATTCACTTATTTTATGGTTGTTAATCATTATGATTATTGAAGGTTGTACTGTTTCAATTTATAGCTTCGTTTTTATGGATGTGGCTATTAAAATACAAAAAATGCTGAAATATTACCTGCAAAGTAGATAAAACAAATGTTTGCGCGAGCGTAGCGAGCAGTATTACTGCGCGAGCATAGCAAGCGCTATCACTGCGCGAGGAAAGCGAGCGCGAAATTTTTTTACGACCTTTCATGACCTTGACAGTTTTTATGACCTGCTAAGTTAACACTGATGACACAAAAGTTAAACTTGATATTCACTTATTTTAAGGTTATTAATCATTATGATTATTGAAGGTTGTACTGTTTCAATTTATAGCTTCGTTTTGATGGATGTGGCTATTAAAATACAAAAAATGCTGAAATATTACCTGCAAAGTAGATAAAACAAATGTTTGCGCAAGCGTAGCGAGCGCGAAACTTTATAAGTCTTTTTATGACCCTGCCAGTTTTTATGACCTACTAAGACAAAACCGATGGCCCTAAGGTTAAACTTGATATCCACTTATTTTAAGGTAAAAAATTATTATGATTATTAAAGGTTGAACTGTTCCAAATATAACTCGTTTTGATGAATGTGGCTATTAAAATACA
This sequence comes from Cabera pusaria, assembly GCA_954871355.1. Lineage (NCBI taxonomy): Eukaryota > Metazoa > Arthropoda > Insecta > Lepidoptera > Geometridae > Cabera > Cabera pusaria. Next base: position 4,746,242 of record OX940910.1, read on the forward strand.
AAAGTTCCTGGAATGTTTCCTACAAAGAAGATATAACAAATGCTTGCGCGACCAGAGAGAACGCTATTACTGCGCGAGCGTAGCGAGCGCGAAAAATGTTTACGACTTTTTATGACCCTGTCAGTTTTTATGACCTACTAAGTTAACACTGATGACACAAAAGTTAAACTTGATATTCACTTATTTTATGGTTATTAATCATTATGATTATTGAAGGTTGTACTGTTTCAATTTATAGCTTCGTTTTTATGGATGTGGCTATTAAAATACAAAAAATGCTGAAATATTACCTGCAAAGTAGATAAAACAAATGTTTGCGCGAGCGTAGCGAGCAGTATTACTGCGCGAGCATAGCAAGCACTATCACTGCGCGAGGAAAGCGAGCGCGAAATTTTTTTACGACCTTTCATGACCCTGACAGTTTTTATGACCTGCTAAGTTAACACTGATGATAAATGTCTGCGCGAGCGCAGCGAGCGCTATTAATGCGCGAGCGAAGCGAGCGCGAAAAAATTTTACGTCTTTTTATGACCCTGACAGTTTTTATGACCTACTATGTTAACACTGATGACACAAAAGTTAAACTTGATATTCACTTATTTTAAGATTATTAATCATTATGATTATTGAAGGTTGTACTGTTTCAATTTATAGCTTCGTTTTGATGGATGTGGCTATTAAAATACAAAAAATGCTGAAATATTACCTGCAAAGTAGATAAAACAAATGTTTGCGCAAGCGTAGCGAGCAGTATTACTGCGCGAGCGCAGCAAGCGCTATCACTGCGCGAGCAAAGCGAGCGTGAAAAATGTTTACGACCTTTCATGACCCTGACAGTTTTTATGACCTGCTAAGTTAACACTGATGACAAATGTCTGCGCGAGCGCAGCGAGCGCTATTAATGCGCGAGCGAAGCGAGCGCGAAAAAATTTTACGTCTTTTTATGACCCTGTCAGTTTTTATGACTTACTAAGTCAAGACCGATGACCCTAAGGTTATAAACTTGATATTCACTTATTATAAGGTAAAAAATCATTATGATTATTGAAGGTTCTACTGTTTCAATTTATAAACTCATTTTGATGCATGTGGCTATTAAATTACAAAAAATGCCGAAATATAACCTACAAAGTAGATAAAACAAAGGATTGCGCGAGCGCAGCGAGCGCTATCAATGCGCGGGCGAAGCGAGCGCGAAATTTTTTTACGACTTTTTTGACCCTGACAGTTTTTATGACCTACTCAGTTAACACGGATGACCCTAAGGTTAAACTTGATATCCACTTATTTTAAGGTAAAATCATTATGATTATTGAAGGTTGTACTATTTCAATTTATAAACTCGTTTTGATGCATGTGGCTATTAAAATACAAAAAATGCTGAAATTTTACCTACAAAGTTGATTAAACAAAGTTTTGCGCGAGCATAGCGAGCGCTATCAATGCGCGAGCGAAGCGAGCTCGAAAATCTTTACGTCATTTTATGACCCTGACAGTTTTTATGACCTGCTTATTTAACACCGATGACCCTAAGGTTAAACTTGATATCCACTAATTTAAAGGTAAAAAATCATTATGATTATTGATAGTTGTACTGTTCCAATTTATGGCTCGTTTTGATGAATGTGGCTATTAAAATACAAAAGTTGCTGAAATATTACCTACAAAGTGGATCAAACAAATTATTGCGCGAGCGCAGCGAGCGCTTTCACTGCGCGAGCGATGTGAGCGCGAACATTTTTACGTTTTATGACCCTGACAGTTTTTATAACCTACTATGTCAACACCGATGACCCTAACGTTAAATGTGGCTGGTAAAACACGAATGTTTTTGAAATACTTCCCACAAAGCAGATAAAACACGTTGGGAAAGCAAAGCCATCGCGTAAATTTTGATGACTTTTAATGACCCTGACAGTTTTATGGCATAATTAAGGCACTTATTAAGTTGAGTCATTTAAGATGAACCTAAGGTCAAACTTTTATGATTATGCAAACTCTATGTAAAGTTAACAAAAAATATAGGCACCCGCACTTTTCTGCCGAAAAAAAAGTATTCTTTGCCCTTGCAAAATTTCAGCTTAAATGGTTAACCCGTTTGACCGAGAGTAGGCCACACATTTACAAAGTTCACTTTAAAAATTCTGGACACCTGGACTCGGCTGCCAGAAAAAAAGTATCCTATGTGATTCTATGCAAAATGAACTGTAATATGTATAAAATTTCAGCTGAATCGGTCAAGCTGTTGATCTGATAAGTGGCCACACATTCACAAAATTCAATTAAAAAAATTTAAACACTCAGTCTCGATAGCCAAAAAAACAGTTTCCGATATCCTATTCTGCTCTATGAACTGTCTTAATACAACATTTCAGGCAAATCGGTCAAACCGTTTATTCGAGAAGAGGTCTTATATTCACAAAATTCAATTAAAAATACCTGGACTTCCTAACTCGACAGCCAGAAAAAAAGTATCCTATATCCTATTCTGCCCTATGACATGTATTCATACAAAATTTCAGGCAAATCGGTCAAGCCGTTTATTCGAGAAGAAGTATTATATTAACAAAATTCAATTAAAAATATCTAGACCCCCTGACTCAATAGCCAAAAAAAAAGTATTCTATATTTTATTCTGCCTTATGATCTGTCTTTATACAACATTTCAAGCAAATCGGTCAAGCCGTTTATTCGAGAAGAAGTATTATATTAACAAAATTCAATTAAAAATATCTGGACCCCCTGACTCGATAGCCAAAAAAAAAGTATCCTATATCCTATTCTATTCTATGAACTGTCTTTGTACAACATTTCAGGCAAATCGGTCAAGCCGTTTATTCGAGAAGAGGTCTTATATTTACTAAATTCTATTAAAAATATCTGGACCCCCTGACTCGATAGCCAGAAAAGAGTATTCTGTATCCTATTCAGCCCTATGAATTGTCTTTGTACAACATGTCAGGTAAATCGTTTAAGCCGTTTATTTGAGAAGAAATCTTATATTTACGAAATTCAATTAAAAATATCTGGACCCCCTGACTCGATAGCCAAAAAAAAGTATCCTATCTACTATTCTACCATATGAACTGTCTTTATACAACATTTTAGGCAAATCGGTCAAGCCGTTCATTCGAGAAGAGATCTTATATTTACGAAATTCAATTAAAAATATTTGGACCCCTCTGACTCGATAGCCAGAAAAAAAGTATTCTTTATTCTATTCTGCCTTATGAACTGTCTCTATACAACATTTCAGGCAAATCGGTCAAGCCGTTTATTCGAAAAGAGGTCCTTTAGTTACGAAATTGAATTAAAAATATCTGGACCCCCTGACTCGACAGCCAGAAAAAAAGTATCTTATATCCTATTCTGCCCTATGACATGTATTCACACAAAATTTCAGGCAAATCGGTCAAGCCGTTTATTCGAGAAGAAGTCTTATATTTACAAAATTCAATTAAATATATCTGGACCCCCTGACTCGATAGCCAAAAAAAAAGTATTCTATATTTTATTCTGCCTTATGATCTGTCTTTATACAACATTTCAAGCAAATCGGTCAAGCCGTTTATTCGAGAAGAAGTATTAAATTAACAAAATTCAATTAAAAATATCTGGAACCGACTCGATAGCCAAAAGAAAAGTATTCTATATCCTATTCTGCCCTATGTACTATCTTTGTACAAAATTTCAGCCAAATCGGTCAAGCCGTTTGACCGTGAAGAAGTCCCAAACAAACAAACAAACAAACAAATAAACAAACTGACTTTCGCATTTATAATATTGGTGTTGAGGTGTTGATTTCAAGCAAATCGGTCAAGCCGTTTATTCGAAAAGAGGTCCTTTAGTTACGAAATTGAGTTAAAAATATCTGGACCCCCTGACTCGATAGCCAAAAAAAAAGTATTCTATATTTTATTCTGCCTTATGATCTGTCTTTATACAACATTTCAAGCAAATCGGTCAAGCCGTTTATTCGAGAACAAGTATTATATTAACAAAATTCAATTAAAAATATCTGGAACCCCTGACTCGATAGCCAAAAAAAAAGTATCCTATATCCTATTCTACTCTATGAACTGTCTTTGTACAACATTTCAGGCAAATAAGTCAAGCCGTTTATTCGAGAAGAGGTCTTATATTTACTAAATTCAATTAAAAATATCTGGACCCCCTGACTCGATAGCCAAAAAAAAGTATTCCTTATTTTATTCTGCCTTATGAACTGTCTTTATACAACATTTCAAGCAAATCGGTCAAGCCGTTTCTTCGAGAAGAGGTCTTATATTTACAAAATTCAATTGAAAATACCTGGACTTCCTGACTCGACAGCCAGAAAAAAAGTATCCTTTATCCTATTCTGCCCTATAACATGTATTCATACAAAATTTCAGGCAAATCGGTCAAGCCGTTTATTCGAAAAGAAGTCTTATATTAACAAAATTCAATTAAATATATCTGGACCCCCTGACTCGATAGCCAAAAAAAAAGTATTCTATATTTTATTCTGCCTTATGATCTGTCTTTATACAACATTTCAAGCAAATCGGTCAAGCCGTTTATTCGAGAAGAAGTATTAAATTAACAAAATTCAATTAAAAATATCTGGAACCGACTCGATAGCCAAAAAAAAGTATCCTATATCCTATTCTACTCTATGAACTGTCTTTGTACAACATTTCAGGCAAATCGGTCAAGCCGTTTATTCGAGAAGAGGTCTTATATTTACTAAATTCTATTAAAAATATTTGGACCCCCTGACACGATAGCCAAAAAAAAATATTCTATATCCTATTCTACCCTATGAACTGTCTTTATACAACATTTCATGCAAACCGGTCAAGCCGTATATTCGAGAAGAGGTCTTATATTTAATAAATTCAATTAAAAATATCTGGACCCCCTGACTCGATAGCCAGAAAAAAAGTATTCTGTATCCTATTCAGCCCTATGAATTGTCTTTGTACAACATGTCAGGCAAATCGTTTAAGCCGTTTATTTGAGAAGAGATCTTATATTTACGAAATTCAATTAAACATATCTGGACCCCCTGAATCGATAGCCAAAAAAAAAGTATCCTATCTACTATTCTACCATATGAACTGTCTTTATACAACATTTTAGGCAAATCGGTCAAGCCGTTCATTTGAGAAGAGATCTTATATTTACGAAATTCAATTAAAAATATTTGGACCCCCTGACTCGATAGCCAGAAAAAAAGTATTGTATATTCTATTCTGCCTTATGAACTGTCTCTATACAACATTTCAGGCAAATCGGTCAAGCCGTTTATTCGAAAAGAGGTCCTTTAGTTACGAAATTGAATTAAAAATATCTGGACCCCCTGACTTGACAGCCAGAAAAATAGTATCTTATATCCTATTCTGCCTTATGACATGTATTCATACAAAATTTCAGGCAAATCGGTCAAGCCGTTTATTCGAGAAGAAGTCTTATATTTACAAAATTCAATTAAAAATATCTGGACCCCCTGACTCGATAGCCAAAAGAAAAGTATTCTATATCCTATTCTGCCCTATGTACTATCTTTGTACAAAATTTCAGCCAAATCGGTCAAGCCGTTTGACCGTGAAGAAGTCCCAAACAAACAAACAAACAAACAAACAAACAAATAAACAAACTGACTTTCGCGTTTATAATATTGGTGTTGATGATAAATAATAAGTAATATCCGTGGGGAATTTTTAGAAAATGCTTTCTCAGCGGAAACCTACGTCATAACAACTATCTGCATTTTAAATTTCAGCGCAATCCGAAACAATATTGATTTTCAGACTTTGTTACCCCTCTTAGGGTGGCATTTTAAAAAAGCCTGAAACTCGTATTTACTTATTTATTTACAGAAGTACGGTTTGTGTGAAATGTCGAATAAAATGACTATCCAAACTTTGAACCCCCATTTCATCCCCTTAAAGAGTGAATTTTGAAAAATCTTTTCTTAACGTATACTTATGTTAAAACAACTATCTGCGTGCCAAATTTCAGGGCAACCCGAAACAATATTGGTTTTTAGACTTTGTTACCTCATTTCACTCTTTTAGGGGTAGAATTTTGAAAAAGCCTGAAACACGTATTTACTTATTTTTTTACTGAAGCACTTGTATGAAGTTTCGAATAGAAAAGACTATCTAATCTTGTTTATCCATACAAACTTTGAACCTCCATTTCACCCCCTAACGGGGTGAATTTTGAAAAATCCTTTTTTAGTGCATCCTTGCGTACTAAGACAAATATACTCTTTAAATTTCAAGTCTCTATGACCAGCGGTTTAGGCTGTGCGTTGTCTGTCAGTCAGTCAGTATGTCTGGACAAAGATTCTTATAGTATTAGATAAATTATCATATAAAATTACGCGCATCGCAAATAATAAAAAAAATGCAGTGAAACCACAAATTAGGCCATACTTACTTTGTAAACATTAATCAGCTTTTTTATTGTAAAAGGTAACAGGACAAGCACGACTCTCACTTGATGGTAAGCGATGACGTCTACCTATTACAGATACAGCGATAAAGGAAAATTCTGGCAGTCCAGAATTTTGCATGTCACTCCACTGCGCCTGTTACCTTGAGACATAAAGATGTTAAGTTTCACATGCCCCATAATTTCACTGGACACCTTGCCATTTCAACCAAAAAACATTCTTATGAAAATTAATTGGCAAAGTGGTGGTACCGGCCCAGGCGGACTAGCAGAAGTCCTACCACTACAGAAAAATGAGCTCATCTCTTTTGTAAATGCTAACGATATAAAGTAATTTGATGTCAATATAGTATGATCTATTGTATCATCATCATCATCATCAGCCAGTGTCAGTCCACTGCTGGACTGTAGGCCTCTCCCAAAATGCGCCACTGAGCCCGATTTTCAGGTCTTCTTTTCCAATCACTGCCCACTGCATTGCGTATGCCGTCGCTCCACCTGGTCACAGGACGTCCTACGCTACGTTTGCCGTTTCGCGATCTCCACTCTCCAAAACTCAAAATTTGAAATCACCGCGACTGATCTATGTATAATCTATAATGGAAATTAAAAATATTCCAATGAGTCTGAACACGATATCTCAGCTGTAAGTTGGCTAGGAGTTGAGTATTCAGCAGATTCCAGAAGATGTCCCAGCATCATGTCAATGCTTCAGTGTCCTTTGTCGTTGAAGAAAAGGATACCGAATTTCGAATTAATCACTATGAAAGTTGATTTCATAGCGCCATCAACTAGAAAAATGCTCATAGTTTTACAACGGCCAAACAGATTTTCATGAATCAGAGCTAATAACACTTTCGATTAAAACACTTTCAAAACCGTTTCATCATCCTTCATTGCTCGCAGAGGAAGATTATAGGAAGACTTATAGGAAGATTTTCTATCTTGACTCCACTAGCTTCTATTCTTTTCCGTTTCCTCGGTGTCAGTTCCAGCTAGATTGATAATCTAGTAGGTACAAAGTTGATTTTTCAAAATTGTTAGAACAAAGTCTGAAGTGTTTAGTTGGATCCTAATTTAAACGCCGTACTGCCTTTATCCACTTGATTGGATTTTCGGACATTTTGGAAACCTACAACAAAATGATATAATATATTAATGTGGTAAACTGTCACACATTCTTCATTAAAAATATTTATAATAGCATTATCATAAGTAATAATAGATTGAATACGAGTAAGTATCAGTGCTGATAATATAATTAGGTACCTAGTTACTACTAATTTTGCGCGACATTACTTTGATCACATTTTATAATATTTTAAGATCGTTCATAAAACGAAAAAACCAACTTCAAATGCCACGCTATCCATTTTCAGTATAAAGTTGGAGGTGTTTATGTCCATATCTCTGGAGATACTTATCAGATTTCAAAAAATGTACAATGGGACCAAACGGGCAGAATAATCTCTCGAAAAAAAATAATTTCCAATCCGGTTAAGAACTTACGGAGTTATGAGATAACAAACATAAAAAACTGGCCAAGTGCAAGTTGGACTCATAGGGTTCCGTAACACAGTAAAGTATTATATAACTATATTTTTTCGCAACTACAAAAATAACTTTGTTAAAAAACAAAGTTATCTTTACGGTCGCCATATCTCAAAAACTGCCGATTGTATCTCGTTCAAACCAATTTTCGTTGTTAGTTTTTATTGAGATCATCATCTAGAGAGAACCTCATCTTTTTATTGTGAAGTTGGTTAAAAATGTTCAAATTTCGTTCTAATCAAGGCCCTAAGCTAACCGTTCCATCCTTAATAAAAATCTTCATATATATCATATTAATATCATATAATCATCTAGCTGGGTCCCGCGGCTTTGTCCGCGTTTAATGACAGCGGCAACATGCGCGTGGGCTGTGCGCGGTAGAAAACACTGCTTAATTTGCACATTAACCTTCCCTATTTGAATCAGATATTGTTCCCTATTTCATTAGTTTCAATTTTGATTTCGCGGAACTTTATAATAAAAGTAGCCAAGTTACTTGGTAGGTAACATTTTAACATCAGCATTCTGCTAGTGAAAGTCCCGTTAAATTGGTCCAGTCATTTCAGAGATAAACCGGAACAAACAGACAGACAGACAAACATTTAAAATTTTGTTTTTTATGTAAGTACCGTATATTTTTTCATATGCATTTAGTGAAAAGCTGTAAATTTTGAATTACAAACAGACACTTCAATTTTTTTATATGTATAGCTTTAGTGTAAAATGTATATAAACGATTTATATATTTAAATTTTGAAGTGTAATATTATAATATTACACTTAAAGGAATTTATATATTCCTTTTTATAAGGGTATCGACTATATTTATCGACAAAGTTTTGGAGGGTTCTCGTACATCACTAGCCGTTCGGCGTAAAATAATGTTTGTTAATTACATAAATTAAAGCTTTAAAATGATAACCATTTACCACCTCGCTAGTTATATGACGAAAAAGATGTATATAATGTAAGCAAAATAAATATTTTGATTCAAAAAGCGGTTATATATGAGAATAAATGCCCACAAAGACTTACGTGTGAAATGATAATTCTGGATCTTTTAAGCCTCCTTTAGTTGTTCTTGATGGATAAAACACAGCACAACACGACATCATTTAACCATGTAACAGTGTTTCAGTCTTTAAAGCTATGTTTCTATTTAATTTTTAATTTATAAGTATGATGCGTCGCTATATTATGGTCTGCTAGCCGGTCAAAAATGGACACGATCACCCATGCGCGAGGTTGTCAAATTGATATTAGCTTTCTCGTTTACTCTTATCTCGCGACCCCTGTGATAGAAAGGGTAGGACAATGTGTTGATAGAATGAAAGTCGATGTGACAACGTCACATGGCTGACATGGCTCCATCCATTATAATCCATCATCCTAGGTTTGTACCTTAAGAATCTTTGTCCTGACATACTGACTGACAGACAACGCTCAGCCTAAACCGCTGGTTGTAGAGACTTGAAATTTGGAGGGTATATTTGTCTTAGTACGTAAGGGTGTACTAAGAAAGGATTTTCCAAAATTCACCTCTTTAAGGGATGAAATGAGGGTTCTACGTTTGTATGGAGAAACAAGATAAGATAGTCTTTTCTAATCGAAACTTTGCACAAGTGCTTCAATAAAAAATAAGTAAATACTTGGTTCAGGCTTTTTCAAAATTCCACCCCTGAAAGGGTGAAAAGGGGTAACAAAATTTGAAAATCAATATTGTTTCAGATTGCACTGAAATTTGGCATGCAGATAGTTATTACGACGTTAGTTCCCTCTGAGAAACGATTTCCTAAAATTCACTCTTTAAGGTGATGAAACGGGGGTTCAAAGTTCGTATCTCCATACGAACTTTGAACCCCCGTTTCTCCAAACAAGATAAGAAAGTCTTTTCTATTCGAAACTTCGCACAAGTACTTCAACGTACAAGTAAACAAATAAGTAATAATTCGTACAAGTAAATAAATAAGTAAATACGTCTTCAGGCTTTTTCGAAATGCCACCCCTATAAAAAATGGGGTAACAAAGTCTGAAATCAATATTGTTTTGGATTGCGCTGAAATTTGGCATGCAGGTAGTTATTTTAACGTAGGTACCTATCCGCTAAGAAAGGATTTTTCAAAATTCACTCATTAAGGGGATGAAGCGGGGGTTCAAAGTTTGGATAGTCATTTTATTCGACATTTACAGAAGTACTTGTGTGTACACAAGTACTTCTGTAAATAAATAATTAAATACGAGTTTAAGGCATCTCCAATATGCCACCCTAAGAGAGTGAGGTGGGGTAACCAAAACTAAAAATCAATATTGTTTCGGATTGCGCTGAAATTTAGAATACAGGTAGTTGTTATGACGTAGGTATCCGCTTAGAAAGGATTTTCTAAAAATTCCCCCCGGATATTACTTTATATAGGTATATAAACTTATAGATTTACTTAAGTATTTCTGTAAATAAATAAGTTAATACGTGTTGCAGGATTTTTGCAAAGGGTCGGTGAAAAAGTCTGAAAATCAATATGATTTTTCGGGTTTTATAATATGTAATATGAATATGAATCCCTATTTCCCTTAGTCACACAATAACTTGAAAATGGGTGAACCGATTTGGCTTTTACTTCTTTGATTTCTTTTGATTGATTGATGATAGAAACGTTTTGATGCAATAAAAGTTTTTAGTAAATAAAAGAAGTCTTTATCGCGGGCGAAGCCGCGGTGCACTTCTAGTTTATGTATAAAACTACAGAAATTCTTGTTTATTATTGATTTTATGAATATCGTATCTGTTATTGTTAATGTATGTTCTTGTATATATTTTATTGAAGTGAAATGCTATTGGCATTAGCCCGCCCTCCTCCCCTCTCAGAGGCCATTTTGAAAATCAGGGCCTTAGTTATTTAGGGTTTAATATCCGAAAAATCTGGTCATTTGTGCTGAGACTGGTCTGTTTTAGCACCACATATTGCATTCCTTTTTTTTTTTCTTCTTAGTTTTTTTGTCAAGATGTCAAATATTTTCATATCTTCTTTAACTTGAGGACGTTTGAATATATGATTTTTCTTTCTTTCTTTCAAATTTAGAAAATTATTTTCATGATTGAGAGGGCATATCTGCTGCCCGCTTGATCCTATTTTACAACTAATCGAGATCTGACGAATATCTCCAGAGATTTGGAGATATACACCCCAAACTTAGTACTTTAAATAACTGTTTTACTTATTGTTTTATCTCCATATCTTTAGAGATACTCATCAGAACTCGATGTAATTACAATGAAACCAAATGGAAAGTATACTCTCTGTAATTAAAATTGAATTTACCAAATCATAAGCATAACCTATCTCCAAATTGCATCCGAAACCGTCTAACTCACAGATCTAGGATTTCACTTGAAATTCTAGATCTGTGGTTTTACCTAACCTAACCTAACCTAATGAAGCGGCAATAGCCCAATGGCTCACGTCGGACTTGCGATCGAGAGGTCGTGAGTTCCATCTTCTGTCAGATTCCCCAACCAGCCCATAATTTAATTTAATTTGATATAGTTAATTTAATTCTGTGTAGGATGTAATTGTGACATTTTTATTAATAATTTTTATGATTTTATTTTGATAATTAATATACTGTGGTGTTGTGTAATCTATATAATATGGGCCATGAGCCTGAATTTTTTTTTTATTTTAAGTGCACTATTGACGAGAATCCACACAAGATACCAGCATCTTATTTAGCTTAATTTGATGGGTTAACAAGACTACTAGTAGTTATTAATGTGCAACCCACATTGCTAGTAAGCTTTAAAAAAAACCATTTCACTGTGACTCAACTGAAACTCAGCAGAGAAACTCTCTAGTAAACCAGGCTATCTACATGTGTATGACGTCACGGTCCGCTACATCAATTAACCAGCGATAGGGTGGTCTGACGCACTAATTGGACTTAGTTTAGCTAACTACCCTCTTCCTGTTGTTTACTTAGACGCGGCGTTTGATGGACGATCAATAAAGTCCTTGTTACGATACATATGACACCAAGGGCCAGTTTCACCAGCTCCTAGTAAAGTTTCAGATACATATCTGACATATGACACCATATACAAATAGTCAAGAATCTGAGATACATATTTCCTGTTAGGGTTGTCAAGAATCGGTGCAACTGGCTCTGAACTTTTCATCGACACTAAAAATTACCAAAGCGATATGTTTAATAATAGTTTATAACACAGTGTAGCCTAAGTCCGCACTTTATAGTGGCCATATACACTACGAGAAATCGTTACGATCAGACTGTACAGTTCGAACGGTACCGATAAATCGCTACATGTATGTTATGAAACTGTGCAGTTTCGCACGATTTTTTGAGACTGTACAGTCGAACGGAACAATACGAAAATTTCAATTGATGTATCGGAATCGGACGAACTGTGCCGACTGATCGTAAAGGTGGCCATATACACTACGAGAAATCGTTACGATCAGACTGTACATTACGCACGTAATTTTTTTCACGCACTTTTCCCTGACTTAAATAGTCGATTATTGCACGGCGTGAAGTTTGACGGAAAAGCGTAGCAAGCGTAAAGTGTGGGTTTATGTCACACTGACAGCTATAAAATAATATACGATACTCGTGACTTAAGTTGTCTATTATTGCACGGCGTAAAAATAATAGACTACTTTTTTTTTTAGTTTTTATTGAGATCTACAGCATATATATTTTTTAGATTTTTCGCTCCCATACTTTAAAAGTTAGAGGGGGGGGGGGACACACATTTTACCACTTTAGACGCGCCTATCTTTCAAATGATTAACTTTAAGAAAAAAATATTTTAGGAACCTCAATGTCATTTTTGAATACCTATCCATAGACACCCCACACGTATAGATTTGAAGAAACCTTAAACTGCCCCCCTTAAACTTTTAAATTTTTTAATATTGTATAAAAATCGGAAAGCAGTTTACAGAATACATCTACCTACCAAGTTTCAATTCTGTAGTCCTAACAGTTTCGGAATAAAATGGCTGTGACATACGGACGGACAGACAGACAGACAGACAGACAGACAGACAGACAGACAGACAGACAGACAGACAGACAGACAGACACACAGACAGACATGACGATCTATAAGGGTTCCGTTTTTTGCCATTCGGCTACGGAACACTAAAAAGACATGTGGCACTCGGGGACTGCCGCGTAAAGCTATTGCATAGCATTTTTTTATTTATGCAGTGTTTTTTTTCTTTGATATTAATTCAAGTAACACTTTTTGAGCGTGGTGACCGATAAGAAAACATTTTTTTTTTCTTTTATTAAATAAATGAAGAATGAGCTATTTTTAATATCGCTCATTTTAATATCAAAAATTTAGGTTATCTTTATAGCAGTATTATATATAAATTAACAAAACAAAAACTAATACTGCATTTGTGATAATAATAATAAAATGTATATATATAGAGTACTCACTCATTTTCTTTCACTATTTTTTTCGTGACTTTCTTCATTAATAAATGCACTTTGTTTATTCATATTTAAAACACTTAGTACACAAATTATACGAGTACAGATATGCACTGTTGTACATAGATGATAAATACCTATACACCTATCTATGTCATGGCATACATGTATGAAGGCAGTGAGTGTTTAACAAGGAGGATTTATGTAAAGTTCCGAGGACTTGTTCACCCTTGACATAATTTGAAAATAGAATTCGGAATTTATATTTGTAAAAGTAACGAGAAGACAAAATCAAAATTAGCCGGTCCGAGGGGGTATATAAGCGGTTAAGGTAGCTACCCTACATGTGAAGTGGGGATAAAATCCGATAGATGGCGTTGTACACCGTTAACACACGCAAGTGTTTCATTTTGCATTTTTACCTATGTCAAGTTTTAGTAGTTAGGCATTACATACAGCAATATAATTAAAAATCTGATAGATGGCGTTGTACACCGTTAACACACGCAAGTGTTTCATTTTATCAAGTTTTACCATTAAATTGAACGAGTGTGAAACCAAAGACGACTATATCTCTACTACGCTAAGGCTTAAAAATGAGGTTCGTTGGGGTGTTAGGTTTTATTTTCGTTACGGAATTTCTGGATTCGGTCTCCACGCTCAAGGCCCGCGATAGAAGCTATGCAATAGCTTAAAAACACAACAATGGCTCCGTAACCATCGGTCAACCGCGCATGCGCCAAGTAAGTTGCATGAGTGTAAATAAAGTATAGTGTATGAAACTGCACATAACTAGGTATTAAAACACATGTGTGATTAAAACCCCTCATTACGCAACAGTAACTAAACAGAACTAGCAACGCCCCGCGGCTTTGCCCGCGTTTAATACTGGTGATAAACCTTTCTCTAGAATTACTCTATCTATTGATGAAAATCCGTTACGTAGATTAAAAGATCTTTTTTACAAGCTTTTATTTAACTTGCAATGTATGTATGTATGTAACTATGTATGTTCGGTTGGAATCTTGGAAGCTAAATTAAACCCACTTCCCGATGTCCGATTGGACTCAAATTTGGTGTACTTATGTATCTTCGGTGACAATACAATGATATGGTACCATGGAGCTGGCTTGATGATGGAGACGGAAGGTGGCCACGGAATCTCTGTGATGAAACAACATAACCCCACCGAGTTACGGCTCGATTGATTTGTCTTGAAGAGAATTTTACGCCTAGATTATATCCAGGGTCTGATGATGAAGCTGGAAGGTGGCTACGGCATCTCTCTGATAAATCAACATAACCCTACCGAGTTTGGGCTCGATTGATTCGTCTTGAAGATAACTTTTCACCTAGATTATATCCAGGGTCTGATGATGAAGCTGGAAGGTGGCCACGGCATCTCTGTGATAATACAACGTAACTCTACTGAGTTTGGGCTTGATTGATTCGTCTTGAAGATAACTTTACACATAGATAATATTTAGCGACTGGTGATGAAGTTGGAAGGTGGCCACGGCATCTCTGTAATAAAATAACTTAAACCCAGTGAATTTGGGCTCAAATGATTCGTCATGAGGAGCACTTTACACTTAAATGATAGCCAGGATCTGATGATGAAGCTGTAAGGTGGCCATGGCATTTCTGTTATAAAGTAACATAGCCCCACCGAGTCGATTGATTTTCCTTGAAGAGCACTTTACCCATAATCACATCAAATATCCGTGGAATATTTTAAAACATCATCCCTTCTCTTAAATACTTGGGTAGTAGGTAGGTAATCGGTATCTATACCTACCTACTAAAAAGTTAAAAATAAATTATAAGGAAAAAATATTTTTAAAAACAAGCTTTTATCTGAGACAATGAACTAAAATGTTAAAAATAATTTCTAGTAAGTATTTGGCGTGTAGGTACTTACCTATATTTTTAAAAGCTTGAGGCACTGAAGTATAGTAATTACCTAGCCTGCAAAAACGGGTAGTGCTTCAAGCTTTTAAAAATATAGGTAAGTGCCTACACGCCAAATACTTACTAGAAATTATTTTTAACATTTTAGTTTACTGTCTCAGATAAAAGCTTGTTTTAAAAAATATTTTTTACTTATAATTTATTTTATATCATATAGGCTAGCGTTTGACTACTATCTCACCTATTCGTAAGTGATAATGCGGTCGAGGATGGTAGCACGCTAGGCCTAGAATGGGAACTGGCTCTCAAGGATAGCTGCCGGACCACACATTAGATGTTTGGGGACAGATTTTCCAACTTGAGGGTGGCAGCTGGCCAGGCGGACACTATATAGTCCTACCACCATGCGGGGGTTGGGGGCTTCTTAACGATGATTTTTCTTCACCGCGGAGGGCCACTGTTAAAAGCGCACATTAATTTTTTGCACGGCGGAAATTGAACTCGGTAGCACTGGTATCAAAACCGACCATTCTCCCACTACACTACTGGGCCCTCATCTAAGCGTACAGACAGCGGGAGCAACTTTGTCACACATTATAAAATACACTAATATATGTACTTACACTTTATTTAATTGCTTTACTTCATTGTTGCAGATAATTCGGCCGGAACCTTGGGGGAAAATACGACAGACCCACGCAATTGAAGTGCAATGTATGTAACACTCGTATTTTTTATCTTACAGACAGACAAACTTAACATAACCATCTTCGACCACATCAACTTACACTTAACATTAGGAGAAATAGTAGTCAAATGCTTGTTTGTTTGAAATAAAATGCGATACAGACAAAAAGTAGATATAATTCCTGTAAAAAGTACTCGTAACCTACATAATTTGAGATCGTTTAATAAACTGGCCAAGTGCGTGTCAGACTCGCAGTCACGCACACGGAGGGTCCCATACCACTGTACAATAGTAACAATATAACGCTATCTAATGAATATCCAACGAACGTCTAACGCCATCTAAGTGAAAGTAAACACAAAGGTTTTAGGGTAGATAATTGTTCAAAGTTATAGTAAAATGCCGAAAGAAGACACGTTTCTTGTTTGGGGACCCCCTTTATTTTATTACTTAAAGCGGCAATAGCCCAATGGATAAGGTGTCAGACTGGCGATCGAGAGGTCGAGAGTTCGATCTACACCCATTGCACTATCGACGTGAACCCACTCTAGACACAAGCATATTTAGCTTAGTTGGGGTTAACAAGGCTACTAGTAATGTGCAATCCACATTGGTAGTACCTACGAGTAAGCTTTTTATAAAATAAGCTTTATTCTGTTTTCAACCGGATTCCAAAAAGAAGGAGGTTCTCAATTCGTCTGTATGTTTTTTTTTCTGTTTTTGTGTGTATGTTACGCGATTACTCCGTCAATTGTGAAACGATTTGAATAATCTATTTTTTTAATCAGTAGGGTACGTTTCCGAGGTGGATTGTAAACATTTCAACTGTCTAACTATCACGGTTCATGAGATACCTACAGCTTGGTGACAGACAGATAGACAGACAGACTGACAGGCAGACAGACGGACAGCAGAGACCAAGTAATAGGGTCCCGTTTTACCCTTTAGGCACGGAACCCTAACAAACTGAACCGACTTCAAAAGTCGCGCTTGTCATTTTCAGTACCTACTAAATTTGAGGTTTTAATCTCCATATCTCCGGAGATTGTCATCAAATCTCTATGAAATTTAAATGTGACCACCTGGAAAGTATACCCCTTCAAACAAAAACAGAATTTTCTAAATCGGTCCAGGCATCTTCGAGTATTCGGGGAACATACATTAGATATAAAAGACTGACGAATTGAGAACCTCCTCCAATTTTGAAGTCGGTTAAAAATACACTTTGTCTTATTTATATCATGGCGCTTGCAACAGCGCCAAAATATTCAGAAACTCAAAATTCGCGCAAATCATCAGTAGCAAATCACCAGTTTTACTGGTTCCCGATAGTTTTCAGGATAGTTTTCAGATAAAAAGTTATCTATACAAATATTGTAGTTTATCTTGCAGATTAGCTGTGCCCCACGGTTTTATCTGCGTAGACATCGACCATCGTTGCCGTGGGAATATCGGGATATTCGGGATAAAAAGAGATAGATACCCTATTTGTTATTCCAGGGTCTAGGCTATCTACATACAAAATGTCAGTTCAATCGGTTGAGCAGTTTTAGCGTGAATGACTAACTAACATACACACAAACATTAGCCTTAATATTAGTAGGATAAATTACCAACTAATATCACAGAAGAATTAATAGTACTACCACAGGTACTACGTACTAATATTAGGGATTCTAATGCGGTACCGTTGAAACTGTAACTTTACTGACCATGAAAATTTTAATCTTAGATTATACTGAAAGGTTTATTAATATATTTCAGACCCACCCAGAGTACGCACAGTCCCTGAGGAAGGTTACCTAGAAGTAAATAAAGGAGAGTATGTCGATATAGGCTGCGAAGCTACTGGGACGCCATATCCTGTCATTACTTGGAGGAAAAATGTACGTACCTTTAAGAAGATTAGGTTTTTTTATGTTAATGTAGGCCAGCAAGCAGACGGCCCGTCTGATGGAAACCGGTTGCCGTCGCTTATGAACATCTGTAACACCATGGGCGTTGTTGATGCGTTACCGACCTTTGAGGAATTTGTAGATACCCTTTTTAAATGACTCTATTATATAGCTAGAGGGAAATATCTCTGCGGGCAGATCATTCTACATCTTACAGGTCCGAGGTAGAAAGCTACAGTTGAAGCGGGTGGTGCGAGACTTCCAATTGTCTAAGATGTGAGGGTAAGCTTTTTTACGATGTCGGGCAGATCGATAGAAAGAGGCCGACGGTGGTGGACGGTGAATGAAAAAAGAGCGTGAAGAAAAATATGTTTACTTCAGTCTTCCACTTAACACTAAGGCTGATATTATAGAACATCGATCAATCATCGATCTAGGTACCGTTGAGAGGCTTATTGGCTTAAAAGATACCTAGATAATTGGACTTCTAAACGGAAGGTCGCCGGATCAAATCCTAGCAAGGATGTTCGTCCACATGTGGTCGATGTTCTGGCTGACATGCTTCCAAAAAAGTAGCTAACCACCATCAAGAAGAAAATATGACATCACAACCTTACGGTATTTCGACACACAGCCCTTGAGAGTCATATCATTCTAGGCCTAGCTTAGTGTGTTCAACATCTTCGACCACATCATCGCTAACCACCAGGCGAGATAGTGAAGCTAGGCTATCAGATATAAATAAAAGGTACTCTTAGTACATAAGCCATTTAATTGGGATTTCACCGAGCACATGGCCACATTCTATTCTAAGAGCGGATCCATATCATGAGACCATTATTTATTCTGTGGCTTGAGCATTATTCTATAATACCGGTCTTAGGCGTAAGCCAGACAAAGTGAACGTAAGAAGTAATGTAGTTCCTCTCTACGTGTGTTTAAAACTTTTATAACTTAGCTTTTGTACAAACGTTTTGCAGCAAAATATATTCTATTCTTATCTTTTCTCTTCCTTTTTTAGGGAGAGTTAATACCTCTAGTAGAACACCGGTCTCGCATCCGATTCCGCGCAGAACATCGGTCTCTGGGTGGAGTGTACGAGTGTACTGCCAATAATGGTGCTGGAGAACCTGATACTGCAAGAATCACTGTTGATATACTAGGTCAGTAGTAGTACCTAATATGGTTAGAGAGACAGTTTACTTTCCTGAGTAAGTGCGTACAGTCTTTTTGATTATGAAAAGCGAAAAGCGCCGAAGCTGGTGGAGCAAGATCTTCGCTGTTGCTGAGGTACGAGCCAAAAATGGTGTTGTGATGATGATGGTACAAAAGAAAACACAACTCCTTCAGTGTAGTGGTGTGGAAGCCAGTGGAGAAATGATTTTTGCTATGTGGCTGGTAAGAGAAGACAGAGTAGCGAAGCTTCAAACGTGCATTTAAGAGACCTTAATTGAAAGTTCTGTGTTCAGAACTCGGTTATGATATGACTTCGCATAAGTAATCCCACGGTAATCCCCTGAGATATTTTGTATGTCAATTTTATGTCAATAGTGTCAAATTTAGTTCCAAAGACCCTATGGTGCGAGGGTGCTTCAAAATGAATCATGCATCAAAACGGCATATCCTATCTAGCGTAGTAGTTGCAGTAGAACTAGTAGAATTGTGCCGTTATCTATGGGTTAAGAACTTAATTAGGTTATGAGCACAGACCTGCTACATATTAAACTCGATCGCGTACACCGGCCCCCATGAGAACGACCTAGAACGGAGTTTGTCCCTTTCATTTGTATGGACAACTGATATATATATATATATACCATACGTATACCATACATATAGTATAGATATATATGGGACTATCAGGTTGTTAGACAAGGACACACTCCCACCCTGGTGTCTCTCAATTGGGCCGTTTTGTTCTACAAAGCAATTACAACCTTATAGTTAATGCATACGGATTAAATTGAATTTGTCAAAACATCTGCAGTGCACCATCTTTTTTATTATGTCTATGGTTATGATAGATAGACACTCCACAAAGTGATCCAGGATAGTAGTAGCACGGCTAAGTCAGGATGGGAACTCTCCAGCACAACTGTTGGAGCACACTAAGGGCCAATTTCACCGGTTCCTGATTCTATTTGCAACTTATCTGAAGGATTTTGACAGCTTTTATATGGCGTCATCTGTCAGATGACCATCTGACACTTTATCAAGAATCTGAAACTGGCCCTAAGGCGACATCGTGAGGGTATACTCTTATGATATTGCTGATGATGACATATATATATGCTGAAAACGTGACGTAATTCCGATCAACTGAACTCTGATTCAGTACCCTTAGTACGAGTTAAATACTATCTATTTTTTAAATTGTGGCTTGCGATTGACCATTATCTTCCCTGGTGGTAAGCGATGATGTGATCGAAGATGGTGAACACGCTAGGCCTAGAATACCTGACTTTCAAGGGCTATATGCTACCGGAACACCGTAAGGTTATGGCAGAAGTGGTAAGCTACTCTTAGGTAGCAAGTCAGGTGAAACATTGATGCAATATATATTCACACTTTATATTTTTGTAAATTGTTAAACACAATCCAAAATTTCCCGTCGGTACGATGAAATAATATGCTCTAACACCTGTGTAAATATTATTTATTATGTATACTATTTCAGATGCCCCAGTAGTGACAGCAGAGCGAAGTTTCGTACACACAGCGGTGGGGCTCCGAGCTACTCTCGCAGCCAAAATAGAGTTCTCGGTTCCTCCTGCACGGACTAGGTGGTATAGAGGGGGAACTCCCGTGCATAATGATGATAGGTAATAATGAAATGTGTACATACTGTTGATAGTACAGCTAGTGCTGTGCTGTGTGCCGCCTGTGTCCCCGGTCCCGTGGAAGTGCAGCGCAATCCACGAAATATCACGGTAATGTTAATAACTGTTGCAATATTCTGTAATGCCTGTATATGTAGAAGGTATACTTAATAATTATTATAATAGAACGTTCATTACCAAAGAAAATTTAGTTTTATGACAAGCTATTGACTTCGTAAACTGAAATATTTATTTGAATATGCAATTAAATTCTATTGTGGTAGTATAATACGTATGCTGATATAATTTTAGGTATACAATTTTAATAAATTATCAACCTTGAAATCACAGAACATTCAGTATTTTAAAATATACTGTCAGTGTTCCACAGGGTTTATTTTGGGCCCTATTCTATTCTTGTTTTTTTTTCTTTGTATCTTCTGGAGTATTTTTAACCGACTCCCAAAAGAAAGAAGTAAAGAAGGAGGTTATCATTACGTCCGTAAGTTTATTATTTTAGTGTATGTTACAAAATTTTTCAGCCAATTGTGAAACGACTTACTTTTATGATTACAGTATGTTTACATCACAAGATGATCCCGTAAATACTTCTTGCCACTGAAAATTAAACAAATAATTCATTTTTTTTTATATGAAAATACCTCGTGCGGCAGAAGAAGTCGATTTTTTATGATTTTACTTAACTTTCGCTCTTGCTCACTCTTTATCTTAAACTTTTACTCAATTATCAATTTTGTTGTTTTTTCTAGGGTTGTACAGATTGTAAATGATAATCTGCACCAGTTGATCTTCAGGTCTGTACGGAAGACTGATTTTGGAAACTACACATTCCGCGCTGAAAACAAATTGGGAATGGCTGATGTTTCTTTCAAACTTACCGGTGAGTAGTATAGTCATAGTCATCTAATGCCTTTAATATCAAATGAATCAAAATAATATTTGTCAAACTTACTGGTGAGTAGTATAGTCACAGTCATCTAGTGCCTTTAATATCAAATGAATCAAAATTAATATTTTTCAAACTTACCGGTGAGTAGTATAGTCATAGTCATCTAATGCCTTTAATATCAAATGAATCAAAATAATATTTGTCAAACTTACTGGTGAGTAGTATAGTCATAGTCATCTAGTGCCTTTAATATCAAATGAATCAAAATTAATATTTTTCAAACTTACCGGTGAGTAGTATAGTCATAGCATAGTCATCTAATGCCTTTGATATCAAATGAATCAAAATAATATTTGTCAAACTTACTGGTGAGTAGTATAGTCATAGTCATCTAGTGCCTTTAATATCAAATGAATCAAAATTAATATTTTTCAAACTTACCGGTGAGTAGTATAGTCATAGCATAGTCATCTAATGCCTTTGATATCAAATGAATCAAAATAATATTTTTCAAAATTACCGGTGAGTAATATAGTCATAGTCATCTAGTGCCTTTAATATCAAATGAATCAAAATAATATTTAAATCGTTAAAGTGGTAGGACTTCTGCTAGACCGCCTGGGGCAGTATTACCACTTTGCCAATAAATTTAGCCATGAAATATGAATGTATTTCGGTTTGAATGGCATTGTGTCCAGTGAAATTACAGTTATTGCGAAACTTAAAATCTTAATGTCTCGAGGTAACAGGTGCAGTGCAAGGACATGCATGTTGCTGTATCTGTAATAGGTAGAAGTCATCGCTTACCGTCAGGCGAGCACCGTGTTTGGTCTGTTACCTTTTATAATAAAAAATCCAGTATTTAATGTAATGAATAGTAATTTGTGTTATCATTCGGTTCGATGGGTTCTGGACATTACTTCAGTCCCATCCATATTGGAAGGCGGTATCCTTCGTAGCTGCAATCAGTGGATTGGACAAATCAGTTATCCAGCGCCTCATCTCATTACCGTCTTCCACAAGCACGATTTCATCTTACACCGCATATTCGCTTAACATCGTGTGAGATGAGATTACTGATAAAGTATTTTCTATCTACCATAAGTACTATGAGTAATAAAAATCTCTAAGAGAACACTTGTGGAATTAAAATTCCACAAGTGTTAAGGCCTAATAGCTCAAAAATTGCGCAGGTGTTAAAACACCTGCGCAATTTTTGAGCTATTAGGCCTACGACTGTACTTTACTGATAATATATATATTAAAGGTATAATGTATTATTCACAGGAATACCAAACGTAGCATCATTTAAAGTAGACTCAGCGTTAAACAAAGCCACATCCACCAGTTACACCTTGATATGGGAAGTCGACTCCTACTCTACCATCATCGGTAAGTCTTTCTTTTCTTATAACTTTAAATCTGGGATTATCATCACATAGAGTCTATGGATTATCAGCACATTTTTGTAACTCTGTACTTTTATTTTTGAAGGCATCATTATCATCGCCATTTTGTGAATATTTGTCAAAGGGTTAAACTATTAACAAACTTTTTTTAATATTTGTTACATCAGGACTCCGTCATTTTTAAGAGGGTATATATCCCGTTTGGTTCCATTGTAAATTCATCGAGATCTGATGAGAGAGATCTCCAGAAATATGGAGATAAACACCTCATACTTGATACTAAAAATGACTAGCGCAGATATTGAAGTCGTTTTTTTTAGTTTTTAAAACAATCTATAATTACTCATCGTGAATTACGAAGTCGTGCCTAAAAATACATAATTATAACCGTTAGCAAATCAAATGCCTTCATTCAGATGTTTCTTTCTTCTACCGAACCTAAACCTTAGTCACCCTCAACAATATTATCATTTTCAAAATACCACCGACCTTAACCTTAGTCACGCTCAACAATGATATAATTTACAGAATACCACCGACCTTAGCCTTAGTCACCCCCAACAATTATATCATTTTCAGAATACCACCGACCTTAACCTTAGTCACGCTCAACAATAATATCATTTTCAGAGTACCACCTTTGGCTTCGTCCGTATTACGGACGACTGGTGTCTGAGGAACCAGATGCATTCACTACGGAGCCTCCCGCTAATAGGTGGAGACAGATTGTGGTGCCGGGAGACTCTAGTGATGGTGAGAATTCTAATTATTTTAAATTGGAGATAAGGGTGACGGACGAACCATGGGCTGTCTGTGAAGCTAACTGAGCCAGCGCGATACCTAAAGTGCTCCAGAGACGATCATTCATCATTCGTCAATCGGTACGTGATGGAGGTTGACCATTTCAATTGAACGTCCGAATGATGGAACTTCAATCGACGCGTGAATTGCTCGCCCACATTTCTTTTTCTTGAGACTTTTAATAATTACGTCATTTGCGAGTGTCAATGGGCTTCAAACAAAGTTTCCATCATTTGCCCTCAATCTTTGGTTGGCTTATTTATCTAAGAACGTAGTTGCGAATGACAAAGGCTTCCATTGCCTCTGTGGATGATCATTTGGTCCATCACTAACGTAAAAATTGTCAATAAGGAATATGCATGTGGTATAAATTTACTTGAAATTATTTATTTTTGAATCATTATTGTTCTGGTGTTGTATGTTAAACATTTTTTTATAAATAAAATACTCTTACATGTGTTAAAATATTATATGAAAATTGCAAAAAAAGCGTGGGAAATTTAAATTTACTAAACACATCACCACTTGTCAATTAGAACGTGTGTAGTGACGTCACAGTACACCACACGGTCTCCACAGATTAAATCTTTTTCATAGAAATAGTATGCACTGTATTACGAATACGTAGTATTTCTATTAAAAATATTTAATCTGTGGAGACCGTGTTGTGCACTGAAACGTCACAAAGGCGCTCGAAAATTTGGCAGCGTTTTAGATACCTCATATATTTTTTCAATGCTAAAACTATATTTTGTAGCTTAATTTGAACACTTTCAGTATTATTTTTTTTTTACTGTGTTAAATGGATGTATTCAGTGAAATAAACATATAAAAAGAAATCGTGCATATTCCCTATTGTGAATGACCGTCTCCGGGGTACATTGCAGACTACTAACGCCTGGCAAATTTCATCATTCATCTCATGTAATTGATCTTGTAATTGCAGGTCCTATCCACAGCGCAAAATACACAGTGAGAGGCCTTACCCCGAGTACAGTGTATGAAGCTATAGTTACATCGAGGAATAGGTTCGTAATTTTAACTTCACAAAATAGGAAGTTCTACATTCGCCTGTATTTTTTTATGTTTGTTACACCAGAATTCAGAACTCCGCCATTTCTTAAGCGATTTGAAAAAGTCTTTTGTAGTAGTAGCTTTATGTGAAATTATAGGATCTCAAATTACAGATATTGTAATTACTTAATAAGTATAATGTCGAGGTAACCAACCACAGTGTAAGACAGTGCATTTTTTTTTTAATAGCTATTAACTACGTGGGTTCCAGATAAAATACCTAGATGGCGCTGTTTTTATTTCCAGATTTGGTTGGAGCAAGCGATCGTCCATTCTACACTTTGCTACAGAACCAGGATGTAAGTATACAGTGTTAAAGATATTGAGTATAACCAATTTCAAGGTTAATACGTACAGACAGCAACAATCTGTTGAGATTACACAAAAAAAAACACAGTTTCAAAATGGTGACACAAGCACAACCTCTTTCTCATTTGGTGTAGTGAAATGTTACCAACAAATTAACGATCAATATCAATGCAGGTTTTTACTCATTATTAGCCTTTTTAAACGAATTAATATCTAATTACTTCCTACGCTATCAACTGCACTGCATTCTGCCAAAAAAACTTTTAAGAGTAAAAATGAGACAAATCTGAAAACATGTTTTATTTATGGACATTACTGTGAAATTATCCCGTAGACATACTTGCACTCAGGTGGCGGCTTTTTAGGTTAGGTATCAATCGAATCTTATCCTACGCCGAACCGTGTAGGGCGGCGTGTACGTCACACTCGAGGCAACCCTCATTTGTGGAGTTGGGCGCCGGAGGCAACTATCTCCGGGGAGCTGTCGGCGGTTAATACTGCCTTCTATGGTGCGTAATGCTATTTATGTCGTCGCGCTCGGGGGGACTGTCTAGCCACGCCTCCGAGCGCGAGGTCCGATACGACCGTCTCGCTCGGTCCCCGTCTTAGGCATACTGTGCCAGCGAGGCCAGCCCGTGCATCGCCGCTACACGTAAGTCTTCACCGGCGGCGATGGCGCTGAGCAGGCCCATAATGGCTCCCACGACGGCGGCAATGGGGTCCATATGCGCTTCTCTCACAAGTTGTTGCATGAATGCATTGTATGGTGCTGCTACTGGCCACCGGCCCCATCCAGGCGGGATGTGCGGCGGCGGCTGCACTCGGGGAGCGCGTGCGCTCCACCCGTGTTGCGGCGGCGCGCCGGCCGTTGTAGCTGTGTAGCGAGGCTTTGGTCGCGTTGTTGTCGCGGTGGTCGTTGTGGCGGTTGTCGTAGTCGCAGTCGCTGGGTGCATCTCCCGCGCCTCCGGTTTATATTGAGTTTGTGCCGCGGGCTTCTCGGTAGCGGGCTCCGCGGTAGTATGATGAGCGGGGGGCGGGGGGGCTGTATGCACCTCGGCCTCTTCCGCAGGTTGTTTTTGTTCATCCGTTTTCACTCGCCGTCTGGGTCCACCGCGCCTAGATCTCGGCCGAGTGATGGCCGGGACCGGCAGCGGTGGAAAGAAGGCAGGTAAGTACGGCGGGTATGCAGGGTAAGCCGGAGGCGGGACTGGCGTCGAAGCGGCCACAGGAGCGGCGCCTGCGCCTCTTCTGCCTCTTCTACGGTTCCTTTTTCTTTTCCGTCTAGGCTCCGCCGCGGTCGCGGCGGCGTCTCTAGGGATGTACTCATTAGCCGGCGGGTTTAGCGTTGTGACTGGGCGGTCACGAGGTATAGGTGCTGACCGCGGCCGCGGTTGTTGATCGGATGGTGCAGGCCTCTGTACTGGGGGCTCTGCTTCGTCTTGGGCTTGTGGTGGGCGACCAGGGAGGCGGATTTGCCGCTTGCGCGCCTCTCTTCTGAAGTCTGCACATGTACGGCTGTTTGCTGCGTGTGGGCCTCCACAGTTTGCGCAGCAGTGTGGGGCGTCTTGTTGTTTTGTGCACTGCGACCCCGGGTGGGGCCCGGCGCACTTAACACATTTTATTGGACGGTGGCAGTGTGTAGACGAGTGACCGAAGCCCTGGCAGCGGTGGCATTGTGGCATCGACGAGGTGCCGCGCCAGGCTTCGAGGTGCACTCCGGGCATGTCCAGTAGGTCTGTAATTTCATACAGCTGTCTCAGCTCGTCCTTAGACATGGGGTCCAGCTGCACATGGTAGACACATTTGTTCGTGTTTTTCCGCATCGGCAAGGCTCGTGTGAACCTTGCCGGGAATCCCTTGGTTTTGAAGGCGTCAGTAATCTGCTCGGTTGGTGTCTCAGCTGGTAGGCCCCAGAGCGCGATTTTCTGGGGCCTCTCGTTTTTCAGGGCATAAGCGTGCCATGAGACACCGGGATCTTCCGACGACAACTTCGTTAGGTACGCCTGTACTGCTCGAAACTCCTCCGGTGTAGAGGGCATGAACTTAACCCCCTTCCCAAAGGGTCGAGCTCCGGGCAGGCGTCCAATGATAGCTTTTAAGGCCCTCATATGGGAGGGCCAGTCTGGCATGACGTCCACTAGGATAGGTGGGTATCGACGTTTCATTTCTTCCGTCTGCATCGGCTCAGCGGGCGGCGTAGGCTGGCGAGGAGACTGCGGCGGTTGATTGAAGCGTAGGGTCGGCGGAGGAGGTGACGCAAGCGTCGCGGCGTATGTCGCTGCCGCTTGCGGTGGTGGTGATGGTGGCGACGGTAGAGGCGCGGCGTGTAAGGGCACGGACTCAATGGCCCTGTAGTCCGTGGACGTGCTCGTTATCGGTATGTCATCTCGAGGTCGGCTGTCGTCTTCGTCGTCGTCGTGCTCGATGCTATCCGAGTAATTGGAAGCAGAGACGTCTACGGCTGCGTCAGCGGATGGACTGCGAGATGATGATGATGATAAATGGAAGCCTTCCGGAAACGGGAATGCTTCCATGTCTTGTGGCGGCGGTGTGTATGCGCGCTCCGGCGACGATATACGTCTTCTCGGTGCGACGCGTTGTGGTTGCGGTTGAGGCTTCTCTTGACCGGTTACCCGGACAATCGGTTTAGGTGCCGGTCGACTGGGCGGCGTGGGGGTCTGTAGCTTCGGTCTCTTTTCTTCCTGTAGTTCATCCCCGGAGGAAGACTCGCGTCTGCGCGGCGGTGCGGCTCGCTCCGACGGTTTCCTCGTCGAATGCCGCCCATGTTGAAACTCAGTTCGACCGGGCGGGATCGCGGCGGCGACCGTGGTGCGTGGGCGTGGCGCCGGTGGGCGAAGGCCGATGGCGGAACGCGGAACGATTACCGATCGCTCCGGGTTAAACAGGTCCCTG
Source organism: Cabera pusaria (assembly GCA_954871355.1). Classification (NCBI taxonomy): domain Eukaryota; kingdom Metazoa; phylum Arthropoda; class Insecta; order Lepidoptera; family Geometridae; genus Cabera; species Cabera pusaria. The sequence goes on from OX940910.1 coordinate 4,774,426, forward strand.
CACACGACGACGTTGGCGCTGTCGGTCGAGTCTTGTACTTGCGGCGGTGGCGACTGTGGTGACTCGATGTCAGAATCATCCGAGTCGAGGTCGGACATCGTAGGATGGTGGGGCGTCGGCGGCCTACTAGGCTGCACGTTTCAAAGGAAACAGCTAGCTAGTCGCCGCTCGACACGCAGTATTGGGGTTCGCGGTGTGTTGGTCTCGAAGCACACGTTCGCAGGGCGGCTATCGCGGGCTCGACGTCGTCGACGGAGCTGCGACTGCCTGGGCGGACGTGGGCGTTGGACGCGCCTTGCCGTGCTCGCTCGTAGGGGTGGGGGAGTATTACCTCGACCGCGCCACCGCTGAGTATAAGCAACGACAAGACTGTTATTTCTGGAGATTCGTGGAGGCGATGGTATACTCTCACACGAATATATATAACACTCAAACAGAAATCGTTAGGTATCAATTACTGGTCTCCGGAGGGCCGAAAATAATACTTAACCTAAAAGACGTCACCTGAGTCGTTTTCAAACGTCTTTAAATGTATCGGAGCAATGGGTTTAAAAACTGAAAGCTCTAAGTAGGTGGCGCTACTGTTGAGTGTTCCTTAAAACCGCCATATTGCAAATTTTGTATGGTTTTTTCACAAACTTATTGCCTTAAAAACATATAATAATGTATTCGACCTAGACTTTCAGACAATTATAAGATAGAAATAAGGCAAAGTGTAGGTTACATTTTTAATCTATTTTTGTAGAAATAAAATTACTTAAAAAAATATTTTACAACGTTACTTTTAATTTTATTCGGGAACACATTAATAACAGTGCTTTTGTAATTCATAGCTACACATCGCGTTATAATAAGTAAAATTTTAATGCGAATTTATTTGTTTACAAAATTAATATTAATAATCTGGCTAAGTGCAAGTTGGACTCGCACTCGTGGGGTTCCGTACCACACTACAGTATTTTCGAAATCGAGCAAAAAATACCACTATCATTTTTTGCCAGCAAAAAATAATAATTGATAAATATTTTATTTCTTATAGCGCCATCTAACGTCTAAATAACAGGCCAAGTACGTGTCGGACCACGCGCAGTGTAGGGTTCCGTAGTAGCCTGTTATTCAATGCAAGTCTTTACCTGTTATAAACAAGCAACTAGGTACTCCGTCTTTGTCACGTTAAAGGATTTATTCTAAGGATTTTGTATTTGGTACAAAATTATGCAGCTGACAGATGGACTATCAGTTCCATTTGGATCATGATATGTACTGTGATCGGCATGCGTTTCTCTATGTTGTGTTTAACTATTTCACTATTTTTATTTTTTTTATATAAAAATTGTCTGAAGTACTGAAACACACAGATACATGTATGGTTGGTTTTAACCTACTTTAATTTTTTTTAAATATTCTGACGTAAACGATTGGATGACAGCTGAATGGTTCATTACTTTTTTTTTTCTAATTCAAAGCGTTAAATTCTGCTTTTGCTATGTTTACTTGATAATTGGTTATGATTTATGATTTTGACGTGTATATGTGCGTATATTTATACTGCCTACATACTGAATAAATGCTTCGATTCTTTCTTTGATTATCCTACACCCAAGTTCAACCACTATTACTGCTAAACTAATAAAGTTATCTTATCCGCTATAATTTTCCTTTAAAGTTCATGAAATGTTCTATCACCACGAATTTTTCCAGATTTTTCAAGCCAGCAGTTTAGCTTTTACAGGGGAGGGGACGCCCTACAGGAACAAAAATTTGCACTTTAAAGTTTAATATTTCGTAAATGGAGCATTCAATCGAAAAATGGTATTAGCAACCCTTAAGTCATTTTAAAAGACCTATTCAACGACACCCCACACGATGGGGTAGACGATGAAAAAAAAATTCATCCCCACTTATCATATAGGGGAGCTACCCTAAAAAAATATTTTTCTACATTTTATTTCAGCACTTTGTCGGCGTCATTTATTTACATATCCCCACAAAATTACAGCTTTCTAGTATTAACGGTCTCTTAGCAAAACCTCGGACAGACAGACAGACGGACATGACGAAACTATAAGGGTTCCTTGTAAGGACTACGGAACCCTAAAAAGGTGTAATGGATTGGAATTTCAATATAACGCCATCTATGGACGTTTACCTAAGCGTTTATAGATGGCGTTATGTTGAAATGCCGAGAAAACACTTTTCTTGTATGGGGACCCCCTATTATTTTAAACTTTATTCTGTTTTTAGTATTTTTAGGGTTTATAAGCCTTATAGATTCACCATGTCTGTCTGTCTGTCCGTCCGTATGTCACAGCCATTTTATTCCGAAACTATTAAGATTACAGAATTGAAACTTGGTAGGTAGATGTATTCTGTAAACCGCTTTCCGATTTTTATACAAAAATAAAAAATATAAAAGTTTAACCTATACGTGTGGGGTGTCTATGGATAGGTCTTTAATAATGACATTGAGGTTTCTAAAATCATTTTTTCACAAAGTCAATCATTTAAAAGAAAAGAACGCGTCTAAAGTGGTAAAATGTGTGTCCCCCCCCCCCCTCCTCTAACTAACTTCTAAAGTATGTAAGTGAAAAATCTAGAAAAAATATATTCTGTAGATCTCAATAAAAACTTTCAACGAAAATTGGTTTGAATGAGATACAGTCAGCAGTTGTCGTGATATAGCGACCGCAAGTATAACTTTGTTTTTCATACAAAAATCATGAAAAACAAAGTTATTTTTAGAATACTCTACTGTGTTACGGAACCCTATGAGTGCGAGTCCGACTTGCACTTGGCCAGTTTATTTGTTATAGCGGCAATAGAAATATATCAACTGTGAAAATTTCAACCGTCTAACTATCACGGTTTATGAGATACAGCCTGGTGACAGACGGATAGACGTAAGACAGACAGACGGACAGCGGAGTCTTAGTAATAGGGTCCCGTTTTGCCCTTTGGGTACGGAACCCTAAAAATGACAGATAGCTGTCAGATTTAAGGAACACTCAACAGTATTAATTAACAGTAATAACGCCACCTGCAGTGAGCAAAAGGGAGTTTTTAACCCCATTCATCATCGCCGTCAATGTGAACAATTTCTAAACGAATATTATTATTAAGCCTTTATTGCCAACATTGATTTTACAATATTAATAATTTTGTACTAATAATTAATTGTTAAAAATCTAATAAGTTGAGTTTATTATATATCCTCCCCCTCCCCTCCCCCTATTCTCCCCCACCACTCCCCTACCCTCCCCCCCACTCCCCTACCCCCCCCCCACCACTACCCTACCCTCCCCCACTACTCCCCTACCCTCCCCCCTCCCCCTACACTCTCCCTCCCCTCCCTCTACCCTCCCCTCGACTCCCCAAACCCTCCCTCTCCACTTCCCCTCCCCCCTCACAAACTTTGAATGTCATATTTATTTATATCGAATCAACAGCCTAAATAATAAGTTTCAAGCTTGTATCTTTAAAAATGACGATACTTCCATACAACTTTTCATCCCCCCTTTCAACCCCTTACAACCCTCTTTTTTCATTAAAAAGTAGCCTATGTCTGTTCTCAGGCTCTAGACTATCTGTGTACCAAATTTCATTTAAATCGGTTCAGTAGTTTTGGCGTGAAAGCGGGACAAACAGACAGACAGAGTTACTTTTTTTACTTTCAAATAAAACCCAGAGATGGCGCTAGCGTAGATTTTAATAGCTCTCCTTTAAATATTGCCTAAATGTATGAGATCCTGCATCGCGCAAACGATATTTTCCGCGATATTGAAGCTGATTAAACGTCTCAAAAGTAGAACTCGTTTAAATACATATTCTCTTTAAAATATTAGGCTGGAAATCGGGATAAGGAGGAGGTTCTTTATTCAACTGTATTTTTTTTAATGTTTGTTATCTCAGAACTCCGTCAAATCTTAACCGATTTGAAAATTTATTTTTGTTTGAGAAATTATGCATCCCGTTTGGTCCCACTCAAATTTTATCGAGATCTGATAATCATCTCCGGAGATATGGAGATAAACAATATAAACAAATTTGATACCTTGATGACATGATTATGATTAGTGGATATTTTCACTATCGCGGCATGTGAAGTCGGTTTTTTTCGTTTTTAGGGTTCCGTACCCAAAGGGTAAAACGGGACCCTATTACTAAGACTCCGCTGTCCGTCTGTATGTCTGTCTGTCTGTCTGTCTGTCTGTCTGTCCGTCTGTCACCAGGCTGTATCTCATGAACCGTGGCAGTTAGACAGTTGACATTTTCACAGATGATGTATTTCTGTTGCCGCTATAACAACTACTAGAAACAGAATAAAGTTAAAAATAATAGAGGGTCCCCATACAAGAAATGTGTTTTTTTCGGCATTTCACGCCATCTATGAACACTTAGTTAGGTAAACGTCCCATAGATGGCGTTATATTGAAATGTCGATCCCTAACACCTTTTTTAGACGTCAGATGGCGTTATAAGAAATAAAATGTTTATTAATTATTAATTTTTGCTGGCGATAGTGGTATTTTTTGCTCGATCTTATAAAAATACTGTAGTGTGGTACAGAACCCTACTATTGCGAGTCCGACTTGCACTTGGCCAGTTTATTTAGTTTTGTTATGGCTCCACACGATTAGTGTATTTAGCCAGTGTTAAGTATTGAAATTCTTTACGTTTTTATGAATTTTAGTTGAAGATATACCCATTTCTACAACTAAAATTCAAATTTAAATAAAGTCACATTTCAGGTCAGTTTTCAAGTAAAAGTCTAGTCTAAGTCATACCTTTAGTATAGATGTGGTGTTTACTGAAGATTTTCAGTGGAATGTTGGTGAGAACGCAAATAGCATGTTTTTCTACATTCTGCTGTTTCCCTACACTCGCACACATTCACCGGCACTTAATGGTTAATAATCCACATTTATTATTATTACACATTAACTCGCGGAAGAACACAAGTTTTAGGAAAAAATACAATGAGATCACACACACTTTTCCACGTCCCCGCCAAAACTCTTCTTGTTTCGCTTTGTAAACGATTTTAAAATTTATATTATTATTATTATTTCAGCTGGTAAAATGCTGCCACCTACATCTGACTACACCGATATAACATCAGTGTTAGAAGATTACAATGAACCGAACAACATATCGCAAGCTCACGTTTTTGGACAAATGGAGATGACATCAAGCGCCCAGCGGCCATCTTGGACCGCCATCTTCATTTTACTTGCGGTTGTTGTGGGTAGTTTTAGTTAGGGGTATGCATATTGTGTTTTTTTGCATATAATGTATGTATACAATAGTTTTGTAATTGTATTTATGATGGGAATAAAAGTATTTTATTATTGTTAAGTTTTACTGACGGAAAATTGCATAAGATATGAAAGAAGTTGTATTTTTTTATGTATGAATTTTATAAGATCGAGCAAAAAATACCAATATCATATTTCGCCAGCAAAATATAATTTTATCAAAACAGAGTTGTGAGCCGCGTGCTTATTTCTTATAACGCCATCTAACGTCTAATTCTAAAAGCTATCTAAGTGAAAGTTAATACAAAGGTGTTAGGGATCGGTATTTTAATATAACGCCATCTATGGACGTTTACCTAAGCGTTCATAGATGGCGTTATATTGAAATGCCGAAAAAAAAACGTTTCTTGTATGGGGACCCCCTGTAATTTGAACTTTATTCTTGTTTTTAGTATTTGTTGTTATAGCGGCAACAGAAATACATCATCTGTGAAAATGTCAACTGTCTAACTATCACGGTTCATGAGATACAGCCTGGTGACAGACGGAAAGCCAGGCAGACAGACAGACGGACAGCGGAGTTTTAGTAATAGGGTCCCGTTTTACTCTTTGGGTACGGAACCCTAAAAATTAGTTATGTAGGTATAGCCTTTTTATTAGACCTAATAATAACAAAGTACCTAAATGGCTTGTTTTACCTATTTATTAGGTTAATCTCATAATATATTTAATTGGGTTATAGGTTCAATATGTTTTATAAGGGTCACTTATATAAAGAAAGTGTACAGACAGGCACTTAGTCACTATTATACCTTAAGTGGAGATTATTAATATTATTTATTTTTTGGTTGAGCTATCGACAAAAATTTTTAATCAATCAATTAATCGATCAATTTATTTATTGATAATACAGGTATATTAATAAAAGATGTTCGTTTTATCAATGATTAAGTAAGTGCTCTGTACTCAGCCATATAGACATACAATCATATTTTTTAAATTAATTACAATAGTTATATTATATTAAAAATAATAATAATAATACAATTAAACATTGATTATAAAATTTTAAAAATACAATCAAATACATGATTTGGCTAAAAAATGGCAGGTAATTAATACTTACACACAATTTACTTTTAATTAGATTTAATTTTTTATTTAGATGTAAGAATGAAATAGATATTATTTATATACCTACAGCCTACTGCATATTAATAAACTTCAATTGTAATTATAAAAATAATATATAATTATAATATTTTTATATTAACGTTCCTTTATGAACGTTTAATGTATTATGTAATGTACAGCATATTATACTGTAAATATATATTTTATACTTTTGATTGAGATATTATTATTTAAGAAAAAAAAAACTATCTCGTTCTGTTAGGCAAGCATGACGCTCGTCTGATAGTAAGCGACGATGGCTGGTTATATGAAATAATAATTATAAAATAGACTTATTTTTACATATTGAGCGAAAAATACGATTTTATACACGAAATAAAGCCTGATACTTTAGCACGCAAATTCTGACGACACCGCAGAATAATGAATATACAAAGACACATTTTTTTCCATCACTGAGACTTGACTGAGAAAGTCGCGGGTTACCCAAAAATAAAAGCATATTTTGCGTATTATTGGGAGCGCACATTTTTTGTAATGGCTTATATAGGCTTGCGTTTTGCCCACTATCTCGCCTGATGGTAAGCATGTGGTCGAAGATAGTGGACACGCTAGGCCTAGAATACTCTCAAGAGCTTTGTACCGCCGGTTTTCACCTTTGTTTTTAAACACCATAAGGTTCATCGGCACATTTTATCCTTGATGGTGGTAAGCTACTTTTTAGGAGCAAGTCAAGTCTAGTCTAGACTAGTTTGCTAGTAAGTGTATAATTGCTAGTAAGTGTATAATTGCTAGTCAGTGTATGATTGCTAGTCAGTGTATAATTGCTTGTCAGTGTATAATTGCTAGTAAGTGTATAATGGCTTGTCAGTGTATAATTGCTAGTAAGTGTATAATTGCTAGTCTGTGTATAATTGCTAGTAAGTGTATAATTGCTAGTCAGTGTATGATTGCTAGTCAGTGTATAATTGCTTGTCAGTGTATAATTGCTTGTCAGTGTATAATTGCTAGTCAGTGTATGATTGCTAGTCAGTGTATAATTGCTTGTCAGTGTATAATTGCTTGTCAGTGTATAATTGCTTGTCAGTGTATAATTGCTAGTAAGTGTATAATTGCTAGTCTGTGTATAATTGCTAGTAAGTGTATAATTGCTAGTCAGTGTATGATTGCTAGTCAGTGTATAATTGCTTGTCAGTGTATAATTGCTTGTCAGTGTGTAATTGCTAGTTAGTGTATAATTGCTAGTCAGTTTATAATTGCTACTCAGTGTATAATTGCTAGTCAGTGAAAAATTGCTAGTCAGTGTATAATTGCTAGTCAGTGTATAATTGCTTGTCAGTGTATAATTGCTAGTAAGTGTATAATTGCTAGTCAGTGTATAATTGCTAGTCAGTGTATAATTGCTAGTAAGTGTTTAATTGCTTGTCAGTGTATAATTGCTAGTCAGTGTATAATTGCTAGTAAGTGTATAATTGCTAGTAAGTGTATAATTGCTAGTCAGTGTATAATTGCTAGTCAGTGTATAATTACTAGTCAATGTATAAAACAGTCGCTTCCGCAGTCTGAACGCTTAGATCTTTTAAACTACTTACGCAACGGATTTGAATGCAATTCTCAGCAATAGATTTATTTAAGAGAAAGGGTTAATAAAATAAAATTATTATTACCAGAATGAAACGCGGGCAAAGTCGCAGGGTGCAGCTAGTATGTTAAATAACTTAACTTATATAAATTTGATCAACATTGTTATTCATACATACATACGTAACATAAAATCATGCCTTTTTCAGGTTGGGGTAGGCAGAGACTACTTACTTCTTTCCACATGCTACGATCCTGACACATTTCTTTCACTTCTTCAACTGTCATGAGCGCCTTCATACATGCTCGCCGGTTATAGGTACTTTTGGCTTGGCTTTTCTTTAAAACGTCTCCGATCTCGTCGTGGTACGTTCGCCTAGGTCGGCCTCTACCGGCTGCCCCATTCACACTCGTCTTATAAATCTGTTTCGTCAATCTTCCTTCATCCATCCTCTCTAGATGTCCAAACCAATTAAGCATCCCTTTCTCTATCTTTGTCACTAGATCATCATCATAATTAGACAATTTTCATCCACTGTTGGACATATGCCTCTCATATGGCACATTGTTCATATTTTTGTTAGAATATAGATATATATATAATAAAGAAGAATATCTAAGATAATATAAACCAACTACACGAATAGGTTTGATTTGGCGACCGCCGGCAGCCACTTTATTAGTATTTCGACTTTCTCTGTAAGTAACACGTATAAAATGAAATATTTTGTCATCTGTTGATAGTTCAAATACAAAAATGTGGTGTTGTTTTATGAAACCACGATGCAAGTGAAACGTTACTCTCGAAACGTACTCGACTGCGAAAGAAAGAGGGATATATTTTTCGAGTGCATGTATGTTTGTTTATTTGTTTGGCACGCCCTAGAGTCTAAACGGCTTGTCGTATCTTTAACCGACTTCAAAAAAGGAGGAGGTTTCTCAATTCAACCGTATATATTTTTTTTTATGTTTGTTCGCAAGTATCTTCGTCGTTTATGAACCGATTTTGATTATTCTTTTTTTTTGTTGGAAAGGAGATATCGTAAGTGTAGTACCGTGGTAATTTCATCGAGGTCTGATAAGTATCTCCAGAGATATGGAGATAAACACCTCAAAATTGGTACTGAAAATTAATAGCGCGGCATTTGAAGTCGGTTGTTTTAGTGTTTTAAACGATGTTATTATTTTTTTTTTTTTTTAAATGGCAATCGTCTTACTTTTGAGAAATTTTTGCCAGTATCGCGTCAGTTCAGTAATGAAGTTAGTATTTGATAGTAATAAAAAACTGGCCAAGTGCTAGTCAGACTTTTGTCCCGCACACGGAGGGTTCCGAATTTCCGAAGTCCGAGCGCCACGAAATTCTAACACCAACTAAGTAAATATTAACACAAAGGTAATTAATATAATTAAATATCTGGAAGACCGAGTATTTGTACGTCTAACTTTCTATTGATTCTGGCTAATTGAAGCTCTTTAAGTACTAAAATTGAAGATATATTTTTCAATACTGTACACTTTATTTTCTACAAATTAACCTTAACTAAGTAAACAAATCGACCGAGGACCACAAATTTAACAAATGAAACGCTTGCGCGTGCTAATTTTTCCTGTGCTGCCATCTAGCTGCGTCGAAGTGAATTAATTTCGTATCGTATCGTATCGTATCGTAAAAAACACGTTTTTTGTTTTAAACCCTTTAATTTTTTACTTTGTTCTGTTCTTAGTATTTGTTGTTATAGCGGCAACAGAAATACATCATCTGTGAAAATTTCAACCGTATAACTATCACGGTTCATGAGATACAGCCTGGTGACAGACGGACAGACAGACAGACAGACAGACGGACAGCGGAGTCTCAGTAATAGGGTTCCGTTGGTACCCTTTGGGTTCGGAACCCTTAAAAGGTAATGGTAAACGAGGTTAAGAGAAAGTAAAAGAAAAATAAGTTAGGGAACTCCACCCAAAAGAAAAGAAAAAAATAAAAACAAATATTTACAATAATTGTTACGAGATATAAAAAGAATACACTAACAGTAAAATATATATAATAATTAAACTTTAATGTTATTATCGACAAGAAAATTACTTATGATTCTAAATATTTGAATAACAAGACTAAGAGAAAGATAAAATGCTGAATGATTAAGAAGCGGGCATGAAAAGAAAATATGATTGAGGTCTCCCTTCGTCCAGACCACATTCGCATAGGGATGAATCCCTTATGTGCAATTTATTTTTAAAATAGGTGGGTACACAGCAGTGCCCCAAACGCATCCGGATAATAGAACTTGACAGCTCCTTGCTGAGATGCCATTTAGCAAACCAAGGTCTCCGCGGGATATCCGGTTGGAGAGCAGCATACGCTGAGCCCCTGGTCTTGCTAGAGGCAGCCCAGGAGCTTGCCCAAGATCTGAACGAAAGTACTTTCGGAATTGCGAAAAGATCATGCAGAAAAATGCAAAATGGAATTTTATCACCACGGGCCACTGCATCTCTTGCCACTCCGTCCACTCGCTCATTTCCCGAAATACCAGCGTGAATCCAATAAAAACAACTTCAAGCCCTTTCGATTGACATATTGCTAAAGACTCTTTGTGCCAACCACGCCAATCTCTCCTCAAAAGGCCTTGGAGATATTCATCAGCATGTGGGTCACCAGCACAGATGTCAAAGTCCAAAATTACAGTAGGCCGCGCGATGATGACTTCGTAGCTAAAGGAGAAAAGGGGAAGAGAAGGAGAATGGATAACTGGATATTTAAGTGACTTATAAATATTAAAACTCCGCAAAAGAGAAGGAGGTTTCTTGCTAAGCCAGAACCGAGATCTAAAAGAGAAACGCCGAAGAAGTTGAAGTTTATGAATAAGAGGAAGGGAGGAGTATTGTACACATCGGAAGAAGAATCGGTTAGCAAGAGACTGACGACGAAGGTGGAGCGGGGCATCAACACACTCTACCTGGAGTGCATTAATAGGAGACGATTTCATAGCACCCGATACAATACGAAGAGCTTTCGACTGGATAAGATCTAACTGCCTCATACTGCCCTTATTAGCAGGCTCCAGTAAAAAGGAACCATAATCCAAGACACTACGAATAATGGCATTATAAAGCAATTACAAAGTAAATGGATGCGCTCCCCACCAAACAAAGCCAGTGTCAAAAATACAATTAACTAGGCGCAGATAATGAAAAAGTAAACAGTCACTCGATTTCGAAAAAAATAATAAGGTAAGCCATCTATGCCGGGGGCCGAATCTCTGACCGATTTAAGAATGTTTTTCAATTCTATCATAGAAAATGGACAATCCAAAGGATCATTTGATAAAGGGACAGACAACGATGGTAATTCAGAAGGAAGAGGACAATATTGGGGGGCTAACTTGTCCATGAAGTGAACGCTTCAGCCCAGGACTGAGATGGATTACAGAGCCGAGAAGGGGGAAACCACAAACGCCTATACCAACGTATTTTCGTCCATATAACAAAAGCAGGGGTACTAGGGCTCAAACTTGTACAAAAACATTTCCAATTATCACGCTTTTTGGAATGAAAAAGTCGTTTGGATTTAGCAATACACTTATTCAAATTGAAAGTGAAAGTGAAAAAGTTTATTAATGACACTTAGGTATTAAAAAAGATACAAAATAAAAGTACAAAAAATTTATGCGTATATTATTAAGCGATTTATGCGTATAAATCTTTGACAAAAGTGTCACTAATCGGCCTCACCTCAGCATAACTGTTGGTCTAATGACCAACGCTGGTCTTCCGGTGATGCCGGTCGGCGACGTCACGTTACAGGCTAACAGGTAACATTAATAACATACATACAGGCTACATAAAACAGTAAAAAAATAATATGAAATAGAAGTTTTAGTAGATGCACGTCGTAATGTGAAGTCAAAGTCAAATTGAAGTAATAGTCCGTTCCAGACTTGAAACGGACTATTACTTCAATTTGACACAGGAAAACTTCTCCAATTTGACTTTGTGTGACTACACAAAATTGGAAAAGTTTTTCAGTGTCATATCACAGCAAAAGGAATGTTCCGCTACCTCACGGGCCTTTATTATTCGTGTGATCATGAAATTTTTGCCACCCAGAAAAATCATTATTATTCAAAATATATTTCAGAAGCGGGGGGTTGCCAGGAAGGATAGGACAGGAATTACGTTGAGGACAATTTAAAAGAATAGGAAAATGATCACTACCATGTATAGAAGGAAGGACACGCCAAGTCAGAAGAGTAGCAAGCTCAGGAGAACACAATAAAAGATCAACAGCACTACGGAATTTATTGGGTCGGAGGTTTAGGGAATCTAATAAGAACTCCCCAAATTCGTCCGCTTTACCACAACCCCAAACAGGATGATGACAATTAAAACCACCAAGAACCAGAAGAGGCTTTGGGAGAGAGCTCAAAACTGAGACTACATTACGCAGGATAGCCTTAGAAGGGTCAGGAATGTATATCGATACAAAAGTGTATTCTTTAACACGAACCGCAATTATCTGAAAACCACTATAAAAGGGGACATATATACGAGAAAAAGAAACATTACTTTTTTTTAAAAAAAGCGACGCCACCTTAGCCATCATGCCTGTCACTCCGGGCATCAACAAAGCCCGGGATCACATAATGAGAACCAGGCTTAAGCCACGACTCGGTAACAGACAAGACAGCTACGTTGAACTTATTTATTAAATAAACAAGCTCAGAGTATTTATTTGTCAGAGAATGACTATTCCATTGAAGCAGATTAAGATCTATTATGTAAGAGAGAAATTAGTGAATTTAAGTTAAAAGCAGCGTTGGACGGTGAAGAATGGGGTTGGGGAGAAGAGTTCAGGAGAGTGGATAAAAGGTTTAAAAATTTTAGAAGATCGCTAATGATAGATTGAACAGTTGGGGTATCTAAAGATTTTTCAGGGTTGTTAAGGGCACACCCATTAGGAGCAGATTCTGAAAAATCTCCCCTTATTATGTTTGAGTGGGCCAGGCGATCATAAGCAACCGAAGAAGGTGCAGATGAACCAGCAGGCTTTGGTTTTTTCCTATAGTGAACATGAGCAGGCTCAACATTCACATTTTTAAAAGAGCCTGGAAACTGTGACGGGAGAGCAGTCATATCTACGGGAGAAGAAACAACCTCGGCGAACGACAGCTTAGATGGCGGATGAAGCTTCGAAGCCTCGGCGTATGAGGAGTAATTTTGAGTCATAGCAGCTTTGATAGCAACTTGCTGGGCCATTTCAGGGCAAGCTTTGTTTGTGGCGAAATGTTTGCCACGACACCAAATACATTTAATGTTTTCGGTTTCAATATTGCATGTCTCTCCTGCGTGGGCTTGACTACATTTGTAGCAAGCTGGTTTGGATCTGCATTGAATTTTTGTGTGACCATATCTACAACACTGGAAACACTGAATCGTTGGGAGTGTATATCGTTCTACTTGGAAGGCATTATAGCACAAATAAACTCTGGACGGAAAAACTTGGCCGTCAAAAGTAAGTACGCAAGTTTGAGATGGCTTCCAAGTTACCTTCCTATCCAACTTCAACTTAAAATTAAGACGCCGCACCTTAATGACGGGACCACAGTCTTGAGGAACACGAACATCTTTTATGATGTCCTCCGGGAACATATCAGTAGGAATGCTTCTAACCAAGCCTAATCGGGTAACATTGTATGAGGGCACAAAAGCCCTATATCCGTTCGTTAAAGAACTTGACTCCATAAATGAGTTGGCGCTATTGACGGAGTGAAAGGTTAAAGCAATTCTATTTCGACCTATACTTTTTATTGAACCATCCACTATACCCTGGAATTCTCTTGCGCGCCCGAAAAGAAATCGTCCAAAAGTAACCGGGTGCAAAGTTGTGCCCACAGAAGGAGACTGTTCAAACAAAGGGGCCGGCGTCTGAATTTACATACTTCTGACGAGCAACTGGCGTGGGGACAACCTTTTTTCCTGGGGGCAAACTAGAAGACGCAACTGAGTCAGCAGATTTCTGGCCAAGAGGCATAGATAGCGAAGCGGATGAGGACGGAGCAGAGGAGGGAAGAGACGCAGCAGACGGTATGGGTGTAGTTAGAATTTCATCGTCAGCAATCCTGAATTCGTCTCCCGAGGAGTCGTTCGGGGAACAAGCTCTAACATCACGCTTTAGTGCTCTACGTTTCGAGCGGTTATTATTTGCTAGCTCAAAGGGTCTTTCGTCGGACGTATGGACAGAAGTGAAAGCTGCTGGAGAGGGAGGAAGATTTTTATCCCCCCAAGCCCCGCCACCGGGGTCGGGGGGATCGCCATCCTCCATTAGGGGGAGAATAAAAAACTAGCCTGAAAATAAAAAAAACCTAAGCTACACTACAGTATAACAATAATAAAGTACAACAAACTAAGCTAACAAAAAGCTATTTTGGAGAAGAAAACCCTAAATTACTTATAAGAATTAATAAAATAAAACCACAGAAATTTTTTGAAGTCTCGCGGTACCGACGTTCCACTGTCAACCAACGATGTTATTATGTGAGTGGTGTTAATAGATTCGTCTTAATCGCTCACGACTAAGACGAATCCCGAACGACGATGACGTACGCAGTGTCACTCTCAACCTCAAGTGACACTGGGTACTTACATCAAAATAAAAATAAATTAAGGACTTTTTGGCGCCAAATAGTAATCTAAAAAAAATCATGTTTTCAAAATACATCGAGTGTGGTATCCAAATAAAGATTTTTAACGGTGATTACGAATATATATTATACTAGCTGTGCCCGCGACTTCGTCCGCGTGGAATAGTGTCTATGGGTAGCATTCACTAATAAGACACATACGTATCCCAAATACACCGCACCGCACACGCCTATCGAACAACTTTTTTTATCGAATTTTTGAGAAATTTATATCGAAACAACAGTCTAAGAAATAAGTTTTAAGCTTCTAGCTTTGAGAATGACGATACTTCCATACAACTTTTCATCCCCCCTTTCAACCCCGTACAACCCTTTTTTCGCATTAAAAAGTAGCCTATGTCCTTTCTCACGACTATCTGTGTACCAAATTCCATTTAAATCGGTTCAGTAGTTTGGGCGTGAAAGTGACACAGACAGACAGACAGACAGATACTTTCTGGCGCTAGCGTAGATTTTAATAGCTCTCCTTTAAATATTGGCTAAATGTATGAGATGCTGCATCGCGCAAACGATATTTTTCGCGATATTGAAACAGAGCACTTGATGCGTATTTAAACATCTCGAAAGTTGAACTCGTTTAAAAACGTTTTCTCTTTGTAATATTAGTCTGGATAGTCTGGAAGTTTGGATAACTTATATTATGTTTTATTGGAGTTTGGAATAGGAAATGCTAATAAATATTTTTTTCTCGTAGTTGGGTTTTTTGTATCAAAGAAGAGAATCAAAAGAATCAAAGCATTTATTCAGTATGTAGGCAGTATTAATATACGCACATATACACGTCAAAATCATAAATCATAACCAATTATCAAGTAAACATAGCAAAAGCAGAATTTAACGCTTTGAATTAGAAAAAAAAAGTAATGAACCATTCAGCTGTCATCCAATCGTTTACGTAAAAATATTTAAAAAAAATTAAGTACGTTAAAACCAACCATACATGTAACTGTGTGTTTCAACTGTGTACTTTCAATAATTCACTTATTGTTTATGTGTAGCTATAGTAGCTAGCTACTATGACAGTAGTTGACATAACACATTACCATGTATACAAATATGGCTACGGTAGCGTCCGCCAATCACAGCTAGACCTAAATGTCATACATCATATCCCGGCCCGGTGGCGTAATCGGGAGAACGGTCGGCTTTGATGCCAGAGGTACCGAGTTCAAACCCCGCCGTGCAGTTATAGATTTCTCAATGAAATACAAAACAAATGCACATACATTTTTAAATCTATTTTTGAAAAATGTATGTGCGATTTTCACAGTGGCCCTCCCCGCTCAAGGAAAAACATCGTTAAGAAACCAACAACCCCTGCATGGTGGTAGGACACTATCTAGTGTCCGCCTAGCCAGCTACCACCCTCAAGTTAGAAAATCTGTCGCCAAACATCTAATGTGTTCCAGCAGCTATCCTTGAGAGCCAGTTCCCATTCAAGGCCTAGCATACTTATCATCTTCGACTGCATCATCACTTGCCAACAGGTGAGATAGTGGTCAAACGCTAGCCTATAAGATGTTTAAAAAAAAACAAGCTAAACACCGGCTGTAATGCGACATGCGATACATGAGACGAAAAATTAATGGCGATGTAATTAAAAAATCACTTTAATAAATAATAATAAGATACTGGATTGAAAATAATACAAATATTTTTTTCGATTATTTTAATTTAATACATATAGTATTCTTATTATGTTTATTTTTTTCAAACAACCTTTTTCATTTGTTTATTCTGCATTTGTTTACAATAACTCATAAAGTGATAGTATTTAATGCTTATACATATTTATTGATACTAAAAACATTGATAAATTGATTTTTACTCTTAAATATATAGATTTTTTTACTCTACAGTAAATATGTCTTCATACTTCTAGTCATTTTTAAACATTTCGAAATAAAACATGCTTTCTATAGAGTTTAACTGACATTGTATTCTTATAATATTAAAACATTTAGTACATTCACTTACATTTTACAATATTAAAATTTTTAGGGAGTAACAATTATTATCTTTACAAGAAATTGGCGACGGCTTTTTGCAAAGCATCCGGTCTGCTTTGTTTTCTGTGTATCTATTATTTTCGTTTTCCATGGTTTTTATGACAGTCGAAACTGTCAAATGGAAATTAAAAATTATCGACAATTCCGCAAGTGAGCCCTCAATCTCGCGAAAATTCAAGAATTTTAAATTTTTACACCAAAAATATTGTTTTTGTTTTTGTTTTGAAGCTCATCGCAATATGCCGCGGCCATTTTCATGTTCTTATTTTTTATAAATTTACGAAAAAGATTGGTCGGTTCATGAAACAAGTAGGCGAATCAATGGGGATGAGAAATACTGATAATAAGAAGACTAGAATTAGCTTCAAAAAATTAAATACAAAATGTATTAAAAAATGATCGCAAATCGTCATGGAGAGTAGTATAAAGCTTTGTGCTCGACGCAAACCACTTTATGCGAACCATTTTATACTAATAATAATAAATATGTTAATTGTTAAGTGACATTACGATTAATATTAAAATTTACATTCACATTACACATTTTTTTTTTTATAATATAAAAAATTACAACTTGATGAAATCATATGTAGCTGTCCTAGGTAACAATAACTACCCGTACTTTAAAATTAATCTAATAGTGTTGCTAAAATTATTCCAATGTAGTCAATACAGAATTTTTAAATTTGCTGAGAAATACTGTCAAAATTTAACTGTAAACATAATTCGAGAAATTTTGACAAAAAAATAAATGTTAGGGTGCGTAAAGACCATGTAACATAACATGTTATATCATTGTTATTTAACATGTTTCAGATAATGTGGACACAGAATGTTATAAAACATGATATTATAACACGTTATTTTAAACATGTTTTGTAACATTCCGTGTCGACATTAACTGAAACATGTTATATAACAATGTTATAACATGTTATGTTACATATTCTGTACGCACGTTTAACAAGTTCTAACGTGCTATAAAAAGCGTACAACGTTAATAGGTACATAACGATAATGAGATATGTTAACTTTTTATTCAATAAAATTTTACATGCACACAGACGAATAAAATTCGCAAAAATTCAACTTATAAAATACGATTCAACAGATCTTTTCAACAATTTGTGTGAATAAAGTTTTTCCGTCATGGAAGACTTACGAAACAAATCTCATAAGCACAATTTCTAATGAAATGGTAAACAGCAATATTTAAATAATTATTTAAATAAGGAAGAGTTCTTATTTAACCGAATATTCGATAAATAGGAATACTCGACGAAACGAATAAACAATTTTTTTAAATCCTGGCGAGACGTATCTGCAAATTTTAGATTGCAGATTATATTTATAGTTTAAGTAGATAATAACGTTTGTTAACTATGCGAATAACCGCACAACATCGACGATTTTGACACTTATGTCCATCACTATTGCTTTCCACAATTTGTCCCATCACTAACACTGGAAAATGTCAATTTCACTGCACTAGTGTCAATCTTTCAGTGTCGCGTCGATGTCTCATTATAAAAAAAAAATGGAAACAACAATTCGAAATAAAATACACATTAAATTATAACTTACAGATATTTTTTTTTCAAATGCATATTTATTTCTTACAGTAATGATCGAGTTCTTAACTATTTTATTAGCTTGAAATTAATTGCATTGGAAAACTCTAACGGATTAAAACTAAACATGTAAATAAGCGAGAATGCCCATAAAAAACTATAATAATAACATTTTTATAGCCTGATAAATTAATCACTGGATTTTTTATTTTAAAATTAATACTGTACTTTCTCAAGTTTTAATAAACTAATTAAATATGGCGAGTAAACTGTAAATGTGACTGACGCACTTAAATATTAACTCATTCGCTCCTTACATGGTGAGTGGCAGTTTTAGCTTCATTTTCTTTAATTGAAATAACTCACAGTTTCGTAATAAACAACATTTTTGTTTTTCTCCACTGGTAACCCCCAATCTTTGACATGATGTCACTTTATTACCCGCGTCAAAAAAGTTTATCGATAAGTGACATCAATTCCCATCTCTATAATTTCATCGATTTTATATCTAGCATTCAATTTGGAAATATGTTTTCATGGAACTGTAAAAAATTTAATAAAGTCCAATTTGATTGGACTGATGTAAACCAAAGCAAGTATAACAAGGTTTACAAAGCTGTATCAGCACAAATATTATTTTAAAGGATGGTTTACATTTAATTACTTATTTAAAATCTCACTAATTGTACTGTAAGCATGTACTATCTATAAATGAGGCAGTGTTTTTAATGACGCACCCACATTTGTTCCATTTTAAATCAATTTTTTCATAGTAAACTTTTTCTGTTTATAATTTGCCATAACTTTCTCTCAAATTTGACTATTATTACAACAGTTGTGCCATCATTACCTAATTTTCTCATATTATGTCTTTCTGCCCTGCTTCTTCTTTTTTTGTACACGAATTTCAACTAATTTTATTAATGTCTACCATTTTGCTTTTCATGTCAATGTAAAATTTATCTATTTGTTTGGTTTGAACACTTTTCGATCGTAGCCTCGATTTGTGCAGATATCCAATTCAGATTATTTTCTTGGAAGCGTTCACGATCAATCTAAAGTTACAACCAAGATTTCAAAGATATTGCATGGAATCAACTTGATTTTAACTATCGTGCCCAACTCAAGAAAAATCCGTTATCAAGTGTATATAATAACAGAATGCTTTTGCCCTTTCACCATCCTTGCATAAAAATTAACACACAGAACAATTCAAAACCAACTTTATAACCAACATAATTTAGATGTTTTACCTTTATCCTTTTGGTGTTATCACTAAATCACCCTTTTCAAACATTATCACCATCACCTTGTCCTTTTACTTTAAGCATCACTGAACCATCTTGTCCTTTATTTGTCACCAAACTATCCTTCAAAACACAGTCACTAAGAAACTTTTCAGCACTATTTTACTCCTCTTAGATGTGACCTCTGCTTAACTTTATAAACCACCAAAACCCCAGCTGTCTTTCGACTCAGATTCACCGTCACTAAACAATCTTTCTAGTACAAATAAGCTGCTTTTTTCGAAGTTTCTTCGAGGTATCATTAAGCAAACTTTTCCGTACGAATTCTTCTTTTGGAAGTCCTCTGAAGGTGTTATTGCGGCTCTCAAGCCCCCTTTTTCCCTAGTGTAAAGGTGCATGGTGACCCCCTGCTAACTCGTGTCTCCTTGCTGCTTTGTGTATGCATCGTAGAGGGGCATAGCAACATAGGCATGGGACTAGAAGGGAGAGGAGGGTCACACCCATCCAGCTGGAAATGAAAAAAAACGGATAACATTTGGCAGATAACCCACTGAAATTACAGGGCATGTGAGAATTAACATCTTTATGTCTCAAGGTAACAGGCGCAGTGCAGTAACGTGCAATATTTTGTCTATCAAGAGTGTTGCATGCTCCCCTGTATCTGTAATAGGTAGACGTCATCGCTAACCATCAGGCGAGTATCTTATGCTGTTACCCTACATCATAATAAGAAAAAAAGATAAATTGTTATGTGAAAGCAATAATATATAAGCAATGTACAAAATGACATAAAATTTTTACTCTAATATTTTACTTTAACTTTAATATTTTTACTCTGTGTGATAAGGTCATAGTTTGCAAAAATTGTGACCAGCGCCTCAGTCTTTCTTGCGTCTTTTATTTCCATATAAGAACGATCCCATCTTAGACCGTATCATCACTTAACATCAAATGAGATAATGGTAAAGTGATTGTCTGAAATATAAACCAGCCAAGTCCGACCACCGTATAGTATAAATATAAAGGGTCCTGACAGACAGACAGACAGACAACGAAGTAATCCTATAGGGCAGGACTTCCCAAACTGTACATCGGGATGCCCTGGGGCGTCGCAGCGATGTCCCAGGGGCGTCGTGTGTCGATGCTGATGATGATGACTGACTCGAGTAAGCACCGAGCCACGGATATTATTATTACCGTGGCCGAGCGCATTTTGTTGTCCGCGGACAAACTGTTTAAATGTTAGAGCTCAGTTTTTCTTACATATCGTGCCATCAGGACTGCAGCATAAAGGGTTCTAAGGTTCCATTTGGGACTTCGTACTTAGCCGAAACAGGCTTTTCTGAGTACAGGTCAAAAATAGACTTAGAGAAAGAAATGAGTGTGACAATATCCAAACTGGAGCCCCGTTTTGCAAAGAAGGTATTTTTGGGGGGAGGAGTTTCAGGGGCATCGTAAAAAAATGGCAAAATCTCAAGGCCGTCACAGTACAAATAAGTTTGGGAAGCCCTGCTATAGAGTTCCTTTATTTTTGCTGTACGCAACTCTACAAAAGAACGAGCCGATTTGGTTTGCTGTATTTGAGTAAAAAAAATCAAAAGTTACCGTTTAGCGCATGCCTCGTCTGGCGGTGCGCATGCGCAGGGTCGCATCGCGAAGTCTCCCTCCGAGTCCGACATGCAGTGGTACACCATACACTGAAACGTCAGACGAATTGTTTCCTTAACGACTGTGGATTGATTTTAATGTTTTTAGCAAATGCGGTTAACTCTATCTGAGATGATTGACAGAGGTAAACCACAATTTTGTATCTGCAACTTACATATACATTTAACATTTGAGTTTAACTTATCCTTAATTGATATATAAAGAACTAGCTGTGCCCGCGACTTCGTCCGCGTGGAATAGTGTCTTTGAGTAGCATTTTTAAATATTTAGGCTAATTATTTTACAAATAAGACACATGCGTATCCCACCTACACCGCACCGTACCACGCCGCGCAAATCCCCCTCCCCTCTCCCTCCCCCTCACTCTTCCCCTCCCCTCTCCCTCTCTTCCCTCCACCCCCTTTCTCCTCACTTCCCTCTCCCCCTCCCCTTTGCCTCCACTTCCCCTCCCCTATCCTCTCTCTCTTCCCCCACTTCCCCCTCCCCTCCCCGTCTCTCTTCCCCCCACTCTCCTTCCCTCTCCCCTCCCCTTTCCCCCCTCCCCCTCCCCCCACTCCCCCTACCCCCACTCAACATCCCCTTCCATCCCTCTCCCCCTCGCCTCACTTCCACCCTCCCTCCCCTCCCCTCATTCCCCCTTCCCCTTCGCCCTCCCCTTCCCCCTCACAAACTTTGAATGACATATTAATTTATATCGAATCAACAGCCGAAACAATAAGTTTCAAGCTTATAGCTTTAAAAATGACGATACTTCCATACAACTTTTCATCCCCCTTTTAACCCCTTACAGCCCTCGTTTTGCATTCAAACGTAGCCTATTTCCTTACTCAGGGTCTAGACTATCTGTGTACCAAATTCCATATAAATCGGTTCAGTAGAACATTAACATAAACCTTACATATTTTCATACAAACTTTCCTCCCCTATTGTTATTTTACACCCTTGAGGGTAAAACTTTCAGAAACTTTGAATGTCATATTTATTTATATCAAATTAACAGCCTACAAAATAAGTTTCAAGCTTCTAGCTTCTAAAATGACGATACTTCCATACAACTTTTCATTCCCCCTTTCAACCCCTTACAACCCTCGTTTTGCATTCAAACGTAGCCTATTTCCGTTCTCAGGCTCTTGACTATCTGTGTACCAAATTTAATTTAAATCGGTTCAGTGGTTTTGGCGTGAAAGTGACACAGACAGACAGATAGACAGACAGACAGAGTTACTTTCGCATTTATAATATTAGTTAGGATTAGTCTTAAGCTTATTTACATGTAGGTATATAATATCAATGTTGTTAGTATTTCTTGATGATGTAATTGTCTCACGTCGTGCTTTTGGGTCACAGTCATTATCAAATTTATTTCGAATCCATTCAACAAAGCTGTAAAACAAGAAGCTGCATACTGAATTTCTGTGATACTCTTGTATATCATTGGTACATATATGATTCAACCTTATCCTATGTATTAAGCTCTGCCGTAACTTCACTAAGTTACAAGCAGAGACGTAAGTAAGGAAGTTGGGCATCCTGCAGAAGCCAGGAGATGCTCCAGAATGCCCTATTTTCTTTGACATGATAACGTCTTATAAATTGATAAACGTTGGCTGCACACACAATAAACTGGCCAAGTGCAAGTCGGACTCGCACTCGTAGGGTTTCGTAACACACAAATTAACTTTGTTTTTCATAGTATTTGTATGAAAAACAAAGTTATTCTTGCGGTCGCTATATCTCAGCAACCGCTGACTGCATCTCGTTCAAACCAATTTTCGTTGAAAGTTTTTATTGAGATCTACAGAATATATTTTTTCTAGATTTTTCACTCCCTTACTTTACAAATTAGAGGGCGGGGGACACACATTTTACCACTTTAGACGCGCCTATCTTTTAAATGATTGACTTTGAAAAAAAATGATTTTTGAAACTTCAATGTCATTTTTGAAGACCTATCATAGACACCCAACACGTATAGATTTGAAGAAAAAAAATTTTTTTTGTTCCTGTTCCATGTATGGGATTGCTCCCCTTAAACTTTTATATTTTTTTAGTTTTGTATAAAAATCGGAAAGCGGTTTACAGAATACATCTATCTACCAAGTTTAAATTCTGTAGTTCTAATAGTTACGGAATAAAATGGCTGTGACATACGGACGGACAGACAGACAGACAGACATGGCGAATCTATAAGGGTTCCGTTTTTTGCCATTCGGCTACGGAACCCTAAAAAGTGTCACGTTCCACGTGCAAGCGAGAGCGCGGAGCAAGCAATAGAAGGGCACGATCGTATCACGTTATCACGTAAAATTAACATCCGTAAACCGACTCTGCAGACAACCAATTCTTTTTTGTCAAATAAACTAGCGTTTAAACACTATATCACCTGTTGATAAGTATTATTATTATTTATTTATTTAATTACAGTAACATATTAAACATGGCTTTGCTAAGTATTATCTAAAAACCTAAATAAGTTTATACAGATAATAAGTTCTCGTTTATATTAGTGACGCTGCCATTGAAGATGGTAGCACGCTACCATAGAAAAGATAATGATACTACGCTACTTAGGCCTAAAACGGTAACTAGATTTTTTTGGTACAGATTTTTCAACTTGAGGGTGGTATCTGGTCATGCGGACACTAGATAGTGTCCTACCACCATGTAGGGGCCGTTGCTACATTGATATAAGCTTGCCTTGTATCAGCCAGCTTACAATGCTGGGTTTACGGAGGGGTTTAAACCTCCGACGTCAAAGCCGAGACCATTCTCCCAAAGCTGTACGGAGACCTCAAATCTTTTTGCGTCAGAGGTGAAAATCATCTCACGTAATAACTCGGATAACTGCCGGAACACATTAGATGTATTTTGTAATGTATTTATCTAGTGCAATCTTACGAGTATTTGGCAATAAATGTGTTTTTATTTTATTTAGATGTTTGGCGACAGATTTTCTAACTTGAGGGTGGTAGCTGGCCAGGCGGACACTACATACTGTCCTACCACCATGTGGGGGTTGTTGGTTTCTTAACGATGTTTTTCCTTCACCGGAGTCGTTTTTTTTTATAGTGTTTTTTTTATTATTGTAATGTAATGACAATGATAATGAATTGTACACTTATGTGTACAATGTGTCAACGTCATTTCACTTATGTGTACAATGTACCCAAATGCAACAATAAACAAATTGAAATTGGAGGGCGCCACTGTGAAAAGCGCACATACATTTTTCGATAGAAAAATCCATTGGTGCAAGGGGATTGAACTCGAATTAACCTCTAATATGTCCCTCTACATCATTACATCCTAGTTCACAAATAAGCAGGCATACACACACATTTACCAGCATCATCGTTACTAAACAATTCACAACCACCAACTTCGCCATTGGAAGCGTTATGCCAGCAACCTAAAGCCGTGCTCCGCTTCGTCAAGGAGCTAGGATGGCTGGGTAGACGCTGGCAGGGGGAAATGCACAATACACCCTGAGCAGGACGTCAGTGCAGGTCTTGTCGCCCCTATTACCAATTAGAATTAGAACCTCTAATATGAATATAATATATATTAACTATATACCTGTGCACACTTGATACACGAGACGTGGTTGATGCAAGCTCGGAAGCAGTCCGGAGCGAACTCACACGCGCCCGCACGGTTTGCCGACTCTAAGTACCACTCGTGACAGTGTCTGGAATATAAAATAACACTATTTTACCATTCGGTCCACCAATTTAAAGTCGCTCAGCGGGCTATGGAGAAAGCTATGCTCGATGTTTTTCTAAGGGATCGTATCCGCAACGAAGTAATTCGCCAGAGAACTAAAGTGACCGACATAGCTCAACGCATTAGCAAGCTGAAGTGGCAGTGGGCTGGTCATATATGTCGCAGAACCGATATCCGCAAGGGTAGACGCGTTCTGGAGTGGAGACCACAAATTGGCAAGCGTAGTGTGGGACGCCCTGTGACAAGATGGAGCGACGATATACGCAGGGTAGCTGGCAGTGACTGGAGAAGAGCTAAAGACAGAGCTCAGTGGCGTGCATCGGGAGAGGCCTACTTTCCTGCAGTGGACTGATGTGGGCTGATAATGATGATGATGATATTTTAGGGTTCCGTACCTTTACAGGAACCCTTATAAGATCACTTTGTTGTCCAGCTGTCCGTCTGTCAAGACTCATTTTTCACGGGAACGCGTAAAGGTACCAAGTTGAAACTTATATTGAATACTCGGGTCTACAGTATCTTTCAACTGTTAAAAAATGAAACGTGATCGCAGGACGCCGCGTGTGGGTACGGCCACACGCGGCGTCCTGCGATCTGCGGGCGCGATCTCAGTAGGTACTTTTCAATTGTTTTCTGATTGCGTTTGGTGTGAACCAGTCGGTACAAATACTACTGCGCTATCTGATCGCCGCCTAGATCGGGCACGCTGCGGTGTGTCCGTACCTTTAGTGAACAATAGGGAAAATGCATGTAGCTCAGATTTATTTGAAATATTTTTTTTCGAATCTTTGTTGTCCTGTAATTGTATGTAAAACCTTTCTTATAATTTAAATCCATTTTATTTGCTTAAAATAATAAATGAAAAATGCAATTAAAGCGAGGGAAATTAGAGTTTGTAAAACAGATCACCATTGGTCGAATCGACAGTTGACGTCATAATTCACTACATCACGTGAATCACGGAATTTTAGCGGGAACATAAAAATGAATGTATGGTGTGGTCTTATTGTATTTATTTCCAAATATTGTGTATGCCGCGTATTATTGTGCAATAACCACTTAATAGAGTACGCGATTAGAGAAACTGCATAATTTTATCAAAACATGCCATTGGCTAAATACAATAATCGCGCGGAGTCTTAGCTAAAGAAAAAAAAGCTAGTTTGCTTCAAGTGGCGCGTATCTTACGTAAGTGCGTGACGTCATAATTCACTGCCAAAGAGCCCGGGAAATGATGGCGTATAAACTGCTCAAATGTATTTGTATATTTAAATATTTATTTAAAAAATAATTAGACCAATTCCAGCAGTATTTAATTTTTTTATTATGTTATATGGATGTAATGAATGAAACAAATATATTTAAAAAAAACATGCATATTCCCTATTATAAGATATCACCGTTTAAGCCGTATATTTTCACAACGGAATCAAAATCTATAGATTACTTCCCGTTGTTCTAGAATCGTGAAATTTGGCAAGGTCTTGTAGCACTTATATTAGAAAAAACTGGCCAAGTGCAAGTCGCACTCGTAGGGTTCCGTAACACAGTAGAGTATTCTATAACTATGATTTTTCGCAACCAAAAAATTAACGTTGTTTTTCAGTGTTTGTATGAAAAACAAAGTTATATTTGCTTGTAAATGATTGACTTTGAGAAAAAATGATTTTAGAAACCTCATTGTGATTTTTAAAGACCTATCCATAGACACGTATAGGTTTGAAGAAACATTTTTTTTTTTGCTTCAGTTCTATATTATGGGATGCCCCCCCTTAAACTTTTATATTTTTTTTATTTTAGTATAAAAATCGGAAAGCGGTTTTGCAGAATACATCTACCTAGCAAGTTTCAATTCTGTAGTTCTAATAGTTTCGGAATAAAATGGCTGTGACATACGGACGGACAGACAGACAGACAGACATGATGTATTTATAAGGGTTCCCTTTTTTGCCATTCAGCTACGGAACCTAAAAATCTGAAACCGGTAAATATGTCCTTAGTTTAATAGCAATAAAAAGCGAATTTACTATTTTGTAATAGTAAATTGGCTTTTCACTTATTATTTGCGGTTAGTACATTAACCGTGGGTAGGGCATTGGACTAGGGATAGAACTGCAAAGTTAAGTTTATACTTTAACCTAGTTTGACAAGTTTGACAAGTTTGTACGGAAGCCTCGGTGACCACTTGACCGGTTTTGTTTTTGAAAAGCTTACTATCAATGTGGGTTGCACATTACTAGTAGTCTTATTATCCCCTCCAACTAAGCCAAATATGCTTGTGTCTGGTGTGATGGGGATCGGTGATGGGGATCGGTGATGGGGATCGAACTGGCGACCTCTCGATCGCCAGGAGGCCAACTCCGAAATGACACATGCGAAAGTTCGGGCCCGACCGAAACACGACCGAATTTGCTTGTCCAATAGGGAATATGCATGTTTTTTTAAATATTTTTATTTCACTCATTACGTCCATGTAACATATTAAAAAAAAAATACTGCTGGAATTGGTCTAATATTTTTTTAAATAAATATTTAAATATACAAATAAATTTGAGCAGTTAAAACGCCATCATTTCCCGGGCTCTTTGGTAGTGCATTGTGACGTCACGCACTTACGTCAGACACACGCCGCTTGAAGCAAACTAACTTTTTTTTCTTTAAATAAGACTCCGCGCGATTATTGTATTTAGCCAATGGCATGTTTTTATTAAATTATGCAATTTTTCTAATCTCGTACTTATTTTTATCTATATTAAATGGTTAGTAATATACATTTTTGCACAATAATACGCGGCAATCACAATATTTGGAAATAAATACAATTAGACCACACCATACATTCATTTTTATGTTCCCGCGCTCAATGTTTCTATCACGTGGAGTAGTGAATAGGCGCATCCACATAGAGCGAGCAGCCTCGCGAGGCATTTGCCGCGCGAGGAAACTAACCCACGAACGATCGCGGCAGCCTCGGAATCATCGCGAGGCTGCCGCGCGCGGCAAGCCCGAGCCATTTTGGCGAGGCACGAAACAAAATACGCGAGCGTCCAGAGTGCGCGCGGCAAACGACTGAGGCGCCTTTGAGCAAAACCAAAAGCCGACACTCGATGGCTCAGGCGCTCCGTCGCTCGGCCGCGGCAGCGCGCGCGCTTGCCTCGGCCGAGGCACATCCATACTAACCGAGCTGCTTCGCGCGGCAAATGCCTCGCGAGGCTGCTCGCTCTGTGTGGACGCGCCTAATTATGACGTCAACTTTCGATTGACCAATTGTGATCTGTTTTACAAACTTAAATTTCCCTCGCTTAAATTGCATTTTTCATTTATTATTTTAAGCAAATAAAATGGAATTACATAAAACTGGCCAAGTGCGAGTCAGCATCGCGTTTCCTATCGCACACTTAGGGAGGGTTCCATACAATACGAAACATAACAGAAAGAGACTAGAAACTAGACTAGACTAGAAAGACGGGGCTCGTTTACTAGCGCCATCTATGTCATTTTGCCGAAACTAATTAGATAGATGGCGTTTAAAAACACGTTTTTTGTATGGGGACCCCCTTTAATTTTTAACTTTATTTTGTTTTTAGTATTTGTTGTTCTAGCGGCAACAGAAATACACCATCTGTGAAAATTTCAACTGTCTACGGTTAATGAGCTATAGCCTGGTGACAGACGGATAGACAGACAGACAGACAGATAGACAGACGGACAGCGGAGTCTTAGTAATAGGGTCTCGTTTTACCCTTTGGGTACGGAACCCTAAAAAAGGTTTTTAATATAACTCCAGGACAACAAAGATTCGAAAAAAAATATTTCCATTAAATCTGAGCTACATGCATATTCCCTATTACAGGTCGGGATTTTTTCGTTTAGTAGGGTTATTAATTTCGGTCGGACTGAATGATAAGTTTAACCGACCGAACGAACCGAATGTGATTCGTAGTAGGAAACGCCCGATAATTTCGGCCGATACATCGCATTACCACTTCGTAGTAGGCCTCCAGATTCGCCAAACCGACGCCTTAGCTATTGGACTATTGCCGCTTACATTAGATGTTTGGCGACAGATTTTCTAACTTGAGGGTGGTAGCTGGCCAAACGGACACTAGATAGTGTCCTACCACCATGCAGGGTAAGTTTAACAGACGTACATACCTGCACTTGACCCGAGCTTGGAAGGTTTCAGCTGGTCTCTTGTTAGGTAACGGAGGGGGACCGCTGTATTGACACTTTTTTATTGAACCTGCAACATAATAATTAAGATTAAAAAATATTAAAAATATAAAATTTAAAAACTAAAACAACCAACTTCCATGCCGCGTGAGTCAGTTTCAGTAGCAACTTTGAGACGTTTATCGTCATATCTCTGGAGATACTCATCAGATCTCGATGAAATTACAATAGGACCACCTCGGAAACGAACCCTACCGATTAAAAAAAGAATCATTCAAATCGGTTCACAATTGCCGGAGTAGTCGCGTAATATACACAAAAAAAAAAGAAAAAAAACATAAAGACGAATTGAGAACCTCCTTCTTTTTGGAAGTCTGTTGAAAATAATGAACAATTGTTACGGATTTCGAAAGCATTAATTACCTGAGATAAGTCAGGTATGACAGGATATAAGTCAGGATTATGTTGCAAAAGTTTTAGCTTTTATATTTTAATCTATTCAAGGCGTTAAGTCGAGTCAAACGAGCCTAAAACGAGACTCCAAAAGGTGAGAACACAAACAAGGTATCTATAATAAAATACAATTATATAATAAAATACCAATAAATTTAACAAAACTGACGTTACGTAATTTTAAACAAAAAAAATCTATTATTTCTTTAAAAATAATCCCTTTTGTTCTCTGAATGAATGAATATATGACCTGTGTTGTAAATTAATATTCATTTTTGTGAAAAAAAAAAAAGTAATTAGTAAGTATCTACGTTTAATTGTTAAAATTATGTAATTATTTTACATAAAATTTGATTTTCAAATTAATATTTTTATATTGTATTGTGACATACCTACTCGTAGAATAACAACACTGTTATTATTATAGTCAATAAAAAAACTGAATCTGAATCAAAGTCAATTTTTCACGTCAAGTACAGATCACACCTTCAGTCTTGTACTATTTTTATTCTGTACTTCAGTAAAGATGTGAACTTTACTTTCTGGCTTTCTGTGGAATTTTGGTTTGATATTGAAATGCATGTTTTCCAATATTGTGCTGTTTCCCTAACCTCACACACATTCACCAGTACACATGTTTATTAATCCAGATTAATTACACATTAAATAGCGGGAAAACAGAAGTTTTAGAAATAAATTATCGATGTAAAAAGAATACATAATACTGGCTGTACATAAGGGAGTGTTGGTTCCCAAACTCATGTATGGTAGTGAATGCTGGGTATGGCAGAAGAAGCATGAAAGTAAAATTAATGCTGTAGAAATGAGAAGTTTGAGAAGTATGATCGGAGTGACTCTGATGGATAAGGTGGAGAACAGCATGATAAGGGAATTTTGTGGTGTGGTAGAAGATGTGGTGACAAATATTGAGAAAGGGATGCTTAGATGGTTTAGACATCTAGAGAGGATGGATGAAGAAAGACTGACGAAACAAATTTATGAGACGAGTATGAATAGGGCAGCCGGTAGAGGCCGACCTAGGCGAACGTATCACGACCAGATCGGAGACGTTTTAAAGAAAGGCCAAGTCAAAAGTACTTATAACCGGCGAGCATGTATGAAGGCGCTCATGAAAGTGGAAGAAGCGAAAGAGGTATGTCAGGATCGTAGCATGTGGAAAGAAGTAGTCTCTGCCTACCACAACGGGAAAAAGGCGTGATTTTATGTATGTATAAAAAGATAGATGCGGTACTTACTCGTATGCCACGTAAATATAATGGAACTAGAAACAACTAGTACATGAAAACACGAATTTCTAATGTCGTAGTCCATGTTGAGGAGCGGGGTACCTTATCTTCCTTTTTAGGGTTCCGTAGTCCTGACAAGGAACCCTTATAGTTTAGTTCTTTGTAAGAGTGTGTATATGAATGACGCCGACCAAATGGTAAATTAAAATTTGGAAAAATTTTTTTTAGGGTAGCTCCCCTACAAGTGAAGTGGGGATGATTTTTTTTGTCTACCCCATTGTGTGGGATATCGTTGAATAGGTCTTTTAAAATGACTTAGGAGAGTTGCTAATACTATTTTTCGATGTAATGCTCCATTTACGAAATATTTAACTTTAAAGTGCAAATTTGTTCCAATAGAGCGTCCCCCCACCCCCCCCCCCCCTCCCCTCTAAAAGCTAAACTGCTGGCTTGAAAAATCTGGAATTATAGCGGTACAGATAACTTTATTAGTTTAGCAGTAAAACTTTATTAGTTTAGCAGTAATAGTCGTTGAACTTGTGTTTGATAATTTTTTACTAAATACAAAATCCTTAGAATAAATCCTTTAAGGTAACTAAGATGAACTAGTTGCTTGTTTATAACGAGTAAAAACTTGCATTGAATAACGGGCTACTACGGAACCCTACACTGCGCGTGGCCCGACACGCACTTGGCCGGTTTATTTATGTATATCGATGGAATAAATATAAAGAGAGCATCACACTAATTACGTTCCCGTCAAATTATATTTGTAACTTTTTTATTATAAAAACTCACGTTCATTTTAAACTTATAGATTTAAAAACGGGAATTTAACGTGACTTACGCGATGTCGATATAGCGATCGACATATGTTTCGGCCTCATCCGGAGGACTTCTTAACTTTTGTAGAAATTTTATAAAGGGGTTCAGGTTATCTATCAAACTTTTACATAATAAAAAAAAACTTTAGAAGAAAAAATGTTTTACGATATTTGTCATTGCTTCTTTCTCAACAACATGAAGAAGAGTGGCCGGGGTGAGACCAAAATGGTAAATGTCGGAGGTAGTCTTTGCTGTAATGTTACCTGAGTCTCGTTTGAGCAGCGGCGGCTTCGTGTTGGGAGAGGACTTCTCAGCGGTGATGATGCCCGAACCTACTTGAGGGTACGTGTACTCGTGCACCTAGAACACAGACATATCTTGTACGACACATTACATAACACATTATATTATACCTACATATAAGTATATATGTATTATGCAGCTGATAGATAGATAGCGTTTCATTTATTAATTATGTTTCATTATTTCACAATTTTTTTGGATAAAATTTGTCTGAAGTACTGAAACATGCATTGGAGATGCACTTAATAGTACGGTTGGCAACCCTACATTAATCAGGGGATTTAAACATAAGGCGGCAATCAGCTCTGGATAAGGTGTCGGACTTCCGATCGAGAGGTCGTGAGTTCGATCCCCACCCCACCCATTGCACTTCTGACGTGAACCCACTCCAGACACAAGCATATTTAGCTTAGTTGGAGGGGTTAACAAGAATACTAGTAATGTGCAACCCACATTGCACAAAGCCTGGGGAAGCTGGTTTACTTTGGTCAAGTCATTAATCGTTTAACTTCCCAGGAGGCACGAGTTCCAGTCTAATTGGTACGGTGATATTTTGCATTGTATTTAGCAACGTATAAATGTATATTTGATTTGATTGATCCTACTAATATTACAAACGCGTAAGTTTGTAAGAATGTATGGATGTCTGGATGTATGTTTGTTGCTCTTTCACGCAAAAACTACTGAATGTATTTTGATGAAACTGTACAATAATATAGCTTACACACCAGAATAACACATAGGCTATAATTTATAAAGATATAGTGTGAATTATCCAAAATATAACGAGAAGTGTCAAGTAAGTAGGAAAAAATCAGACATCTTCGAGCTATTCTGGCGTGCGCTGCAAAAACCGTTGGAGTTACACGTATATAATGTACCATCGACATGTTTATCTATACTAATATTATAAAGAGAGAACATTTGTATTTTTGTATTTTTGTATTTTAGTATGTTTGTAATGAGTAAGCTCAAAAACTACTGAACCGATTTAAAAAATTCTTTCACTAATACATAGAATGGACTTTCGGAATGAAAATAGGCTATATATTATCCCGTTTAAATCAAAGGGACATTCGTGGAGACCTAATTTGCAACCTAAGTCGGCAAATAAACGGTCGAAAAAACACGTTTCTTACGAACGCTGCTTAATTGAAAATAGATACAAGAATATTTTCTATGCAAGAGTTGTACAACTTAATAAGACCTACAAAAAAGTCCGCGACAGCATATGTCTATCTCTTAAGGTTGACTCCATTTTAATCTTAAAATTTTTGTTAAAAATTATAACATAACTTCCAAGGCTATTTTCAAGTACATAGTATTAATCCTTATCCAAATAATTACGTTAATTAGCTTGGCCACATATTATAGATTAAAATTGTCCTTTACAGTATATAATTCAAATGAAAACTCTAGAAGATATACCGAATTTCACAAACACGCATCGCAAAATTAATAAAATATTTGCAGTGAAACCACAGATTAGGTCATAGTTACTTCCAAAATATTATTATAAGCTTAGCTATGCTGTAGATCCCCACCGATCACAATCAATTTGAAGTCAATATAGTATAATAATATGATCTATTGTATAAAATAATATTCATCTATATATATAATAATATAATATAATATTTTAAACCACCCCGACTGATCTATGTATAATAGCTTTTTCCAATGACTATAAACACGACATTTAAAATCTGAGCTGTAAGTTGGTGAGGATTTGAGTATTCTGTAGAGTCCAGGAGGCTTCCATGTTCTTACAATATCGTTGAAGAAGAAGATTTTCGAATTGATCAGACCTATGAAAGTTGATTTCATAGCGCAATTAACTAGAAAAAAGCTCATAGTTTTATAACGATTGAACGAATTTTCATGAATCAAAGCTAAGAAAACTCTCGATGAAGACATCTATCAAACAAAAAAAACTATCAATAATACAAACAAAATCGGTTCATCCGGTTAGGTGCTAAGATGCTACAGACAGACACACAGATACACACGTTAAACGTATATTACCCCTACATTTTGCGTCGGGGAACGCGTAAGGTTACGGCGGCAGATGTTCTCCTTGGTAGTAAGCTACTTTTTGGTAGATTTAATGATCCCACTACCACTGTACGAAAACTCATGATTCATGAATGCACAAAAAACTTTCATTGGTAGGTATATAGCTAGGATTAGAACCAACGACCGTCGGGTCAGAATCAGGATAAATACCCTTTACGCCAAAGGGCCGTCCAATATCACTACGTAAGTATTATAAAACAAAGTCCATCACTGCGTCTGTCTATCTGTTCGCAATAATCTCAATAGCTACTGAACGGATTATCATGCGGCTTTCACCAATAGCCAGAGTGTTTATGAGGAAGGTTTAGGTGCATAATTCGTTAAGGTTTTGTGTAAATTGGATGAAATATGACGATGGTTGTTAAATATGTTCATATTTTATATTCGATGCAACGAACTGATGCAAATTTTGTAGGCATATATGTTCTACCCGTGCGAAACCGGGGCGAGCTGCTAGTCTTTAATAATCCTACAAAAAAGCCCGCAACATCATATATCTATATTTTATGTGTAAGATATTATATATGTAAGACATTATATATTATATAAGCCAAAATAGTGAACCATAAATACAATAAAAATTGATAATTTATTTCTAACGCACATTTTGTAGTAACAAATTGATCCTTATATCAAATTAAATACTTTTATCGCAACTAGTATTTAAACTTTGTTTTACGCTACATCATTTATATAGTTCTGACGATAAACAACCGAGTGCGCGATATAATGGTGCGGTCCGGCGGCGCGGCGGCGGGCGAATGGGACGCGCGCGGGCGGTCGAATGCAGTATTGCCAGGTCTATTTTTCACTTTACCCTAGTTTCCGTCATCTTTTACCCTAGATTTGCAGTTTCTTAGAAAAAATACCCTAAACTCTCATATATTTGTTTAAAATTATTTAAAATTGACATAAAAACCGCACTCTGTGGGTACGTTCACGGAATTGTGCCTTATACTTAAAGCCGGATTTGATTACCCTAAAGATTACCCTAAACAATTCTTTACCCTAAAAATTACCCTGTCACCTCAATTTTACTCTAAATCTAGAATAAATTACCCTGACTTGGCATCAGTGGTCGAATGGTAGTATCTCCTAACTGGTCTGTGGTCGAATGACTGCGGGCGGGGTGGACCGACGCTCATGATTGGAACAAGCTTTATCTCTACTTCACGGCGAATTTATTTGTCCGTCCCAACAGTCTTGCAGGAGTTTTGGCGGGAACGTGGAAAAGTGTGTGTGATCTCATTGTATTCTTTCCTAAAACTTGTGTTCTTCCGCGTGTTAATATGTAATAAATGTGGATTATTAACCATTAAGTGCCGGTGAATGTGTGCGAGTGTAGGGAAACAGCACAATGTTGAAAAACATGCTATTTGCGTTCTCACCAAAATTCCACTGAAAATCTTCAGTAAACACCACATCTTTACTGAAGGTATGACTTAGACTAGACTTTTACTTGACAACTGACCTGAAATGTGACTTTGAACCATCTCTATGACTAACATTCATAAAAACATGAAAAATTTCAATACTTGACACTGGCTAAATACACTAATCGTGTGGAGCCATAAAGAAACAAAAAAAAAAAAAAAACAGTCTTGCAAATTATATTTGATCCACTTTCCAGTTACGGATTGTGCTGAAATTTTGCATTCATATGTAAATTGCGTGACAATGCAATATTGTGATGACATGATGCTGATCTGGATGGAGGTGGAAGGTGGCTAAAGCATCTCCTAAACTACACGTGTTATACCCGTCGTGTTTGGGCTCATTGGATTTCTCTGGTCCTAGGTTATGTAAAAGCTTGTGTTTAAAAAGGTTTTTTTTTTAATATTACTTGTTAATTTGTTGGATTTGTCTCCGTCCCGTAAAAACATTGAAAATTTAATGAAATGAAATGAAATATTTATTCACCATAAATTTAGATGGTATATCAAGAATAATAAGATCCTTCTATTCAGCTCTTGGGTGAGCATGTGTTATTAGCACTATGAATTTGCAGTCATAATAATTTATAATCTATATATCTATATGTCAACATTTAAATTAAATACAATATTATTTCATTTCTATAATAAATAGAAAGTATCAATATAATCGTACATAATAATAGTAACTACCCTAATATTACAAAATATAATAATTATTGATCGAACATATCTTTTACAGTATAGAACAATTTATTCAGTAACCAATCTTTTAACTATCTCTTGAATTTAACGTAAGGCAGCTTTTTAGGGTTCCGTACCCAAAGGGTAAAACGGGACCCTATTACTAAGACTCCGCTGTCCATCTGTCTGTCTGTCTGTCTGTCTGTCTGTCTGTCCGTCCGTCTGTCACCAGGCTATAGCTCATTAACCGTGATAGTAAGACAGTTGACATTTTCACAGATGGTGTATTTCCAAAGGAGGTCCCCATACAAACGTGTTTTTAAACGCCATCTATCTAATTAGTTTCGGCAAAACGACATAGATAGTAAACGAGCCCCGTCTTTCTAGATCGCGACCAAACCAAATATTCTTGGTAATATCAATTAATCAAGTATATGAGGTTGAAACTCTGTTATGTTTCGTATTGTACGGAACCCTCCCTAAGTGTGCGATAAGAGACGCGATGCTGACTCGCACTTGGCCAGTTTTATTCATATCTTCAGGTAATTTGTTATATATCTTTACACACATAATAAAACAATTGTTACTTAGTACCGCTGTTCGTGGCGTTAAGTCTAGAACCAGTCGTTCACCACGTCGGGTGTTACTCAAAATGGTTTAGGTAAAAATAATATACGTCCGAACATCATTATCACAATTTTAAATCACAACGCGGGTGAAACCGCTGGCTCCAGCTAGTAAAAATATAAGGCGTAGATAACACTTAGAGAAACATAATATTTTATTACCTGCCGTACTAGCATGTATGTATGTATGTTTGTGTGGGTCAGTTATTGGAATCTAAATTAGAACCACTTACTGACGTTCAATTGCACTTAAATTTGGTATATTTGCGTATCTTCGGTGACATTGCAATAATGGTACCATCGAGCTGAGCTGATGATGGAGCCCGGCTATAGGTAGGGATCGGAACTCCGCAATGGCAAATGGTAAGACAGTCGAATTTGGGCTAGAATGTATTGTTATCATTAGTATTTTTAATAGGCGGGACGAATTTAACGAAGTTTAAAGCAATTTTTCTAATATTTTTTCAATAGTGCGCAAAAACAGCTCACATGGGTCATGGCGTCGGCTGTGACGTCACGCATTACATACTGAACTCAGTAACTATTACATAATCTGTGACAATGGATACACATGGGTTTTCCAAGATTTAAAAACATTTTCAAGAAAACCTCATAAGAGGACATAGGCGTGATGTCATGCGCTGTGATAGGAGTTTCAATCAAAATGGCTGAATGCAGTATTTTAATGTTTTATTTTAATAAAAATCTCAATAATCTCAATATTTTATGTAAAACTAAACAGTGTTTTAAATTGTTTTAATATGTATTTTCCCCTAAAATCACCAAATCTTCGATTTTTGATACTGTCGTCATGCCTATTACACCTAATAACGTGTTTACAAAAAGCTTGTTTTTGAAGTTTTAACTTATAATTTATTAATGTAGATGTTATATACTTACAGCGGAGAGATGTACATAGGGACATCGGTCGGGATCGGCCTCGATCACGCCCATTTTGTCCTCAAAGTGCGGGAGTTCGAACTTTTTTAACGATTCTGAAACAATAATACATACAATACAAGTACTCTATACTGACACATATTTAGAAGAGACATACAATAGCACTTAACTAACTAATACTAGGTACAATGAGAGGTCTTATCGCTAAATGCGATCTCTTGCAGACCTACATAAAAAACACCTTTTTCCCATTGGGATATTATTTATAGTAGTATGGGGATGGTGCCTGGGTTGAATTGGATTAAGTATGAAAAAATATTGGGCGCGTTTTTTTTGTTATTTTACAAACTAATAGAAATTGACAATAATTTAAGATCGTTTAAAAAACTGAAATAACCGACTTCAAACGTCGCAACTACTAGTCTAGTCTAGTCTAGTAGTAGTAGTAACTAGTCAAAGTAGCCATTAGTCAGTAGCATGTCATCGAGGTATATAAAAGCATTGTAATACAAATGTGGATAAATTAAAAACGGCTCTACCGATTTCGTTAAAATTTAAATGGGACCACCTGGGAAGGGAATGGGATGTTTTTTTATTTAAATATAAAAAAGAAAAACAATAATTTTCCAAATCGGTTCAGGCCTCTTCGAGCAATCGGTGAACACACATAAAAAAAGAGATCCGACGAATTAAGAACCTCCTCCTTTTTGAGAAGTTGGTAAAAAATACAGAGCGTCCAAGTTCGGTGGTGGCTCGTGACGTCACGCAGCATTTTAACGCTCTATATCTTCGCCATTTTTTTGTTGATTGAAATTTAAAACTTCGTTAGCGGCGATGTGAACTTTTTTGTGAAAGGTGAAAATGTTAAAATCGCGGCAGGATATTGCTTCAGGACACGTGACCTGATCGAAAATTCGTAAGACGAAGGGAGAGTAGACCAAATGCACAACGTTAATGTTTAAGTTCTTTACTTTTGCCGGCACTCCATTTTTTTTTTTTTTGATAAAATACAAAATACGTGTCCAATATTTTTTATAATCTATTTGACGGACTAAAAAAATTTTTTTAGGAATCTAGCCTGTTCTTACCAGTTCTATGTTCAGGCAGCGCGATGGCACACAGTATGGGGGTCTGGTCACGAGGGTCCGCGCGCAGCCGGGACCCCCCGGAGTGTTCCGAGCTCGACCGAGACGAGCACGGCAGGTTCAGACACTGGAACGTGAACAATATGCCGGCATTATGTTTGGTGCCAACTAGACTCTGAGGAAAAGAGAACCGTCGTCGTGGCTTTACGATGACCTAACATTTATGGGGGAAGGTACCTAGTACCTAACGTACCTACCTAGTACCACCCGATAATGATAACAGTAGGTACCTACCAAGTCTCAAACATTTTAGTCGTATTGGCAATGACAGAGCTATGTTGTCAACGCAACAAAAACAGTAAGTTAGAACCATGGAGAATGGACTCTAGGTAGAACTCTAGCCATAAGTTGTTTTTTAAGAGGCGTCAAACACATTCTTTTTAGGGTTCCGTAGTCCTGACAAGGAACCCTCATAGTTTCGTCATGTCCGTCTGTCTGTCGGACATGACGAAGCTTTGCAGCTTTGCATCTCCTAATCTCCCTGTATTTATAACTTTCTTAAAGTATCAAGTAACGAATGAAAAAAGTTGTAGTATCACTTCGTAAAACCTAAATATTTAACGAAAAAAAAAGCTTTCTTTTGTAAATTACGAGCGTGAAAAATAAGGTATAGAAACTCACAAAATGAAATATACATACTTTAAAAGCAGAGAAGTAGGTAAGAGCGTCAAAATCACCTAATAAAATGAGGACTAATAGGACACAGTGACTTAGATTGACACAAAACATTATTCTGCACTTAACGTTTTTACTGAGTAGACACTTATATATTATCATATTTCTATGTGAACTGGCTCTAAATGACAGCTGCCGGAACACATTAGATGTTAGGTGACAGATTTTCCAACTTGAGGGTGGTAGCTGGTCCGACGGGTTAAAGATAGTATCCTTATTATCAGATCTTGATGAAATTACAATGGGATCACTTCGGAAACGTACCCGACCGATTACAAAATGTATCATCGGAATCGGTTCACAATTGACGGAGTAATCGCGTAACATAAACAAAAAAAAACATACAGACGAATTGAGAACCTCCTTTTTGGAAGTCGATTGAAAAACTAAAATAACCGACTTCAAAAGCCGCGCTATTTATTTTCAGTACCAAGTTTGAGGTGTTTATCTCCATATCTCTGCCAATACCAATCAAATCTCGATGAAATTACTATGTTACTACCGTGAGGATATCTCCTTTCTAACAAAAAAAGAACAATTAAAATCGGTTCATAAACGACGAAGTAATCCGCGAACAAACACATCCTCCTCGAGAATTCACGCAGCTCGTCGCGATCTCGCTGCGTGAACTCCCGAGGATGTACATCGGACATGCACGGAACCTAGGTCGAGACTAGGGGTCGCAATTTCGAACTGTTTTTTCAAAACCGGTATTTTCGGTACTGACTTCTGATCAATACCGGTATTCCGGTATTTCGGTATTTTCGATATTGCCGAGATCTGAACAATTTTTCGGTATATATTGAAATATCGACTAATTATAACACTAACTAGTTTAGTTTGTAAGTTTTCTTTAAGGATTTCAGAGGAATAACAAAAAAAGAATAAGCAGATATAAGAATTTTAATGTTTTTCTACAATGATAATAAAACTTTACAAAGTATTTTAAAATTAAAGTGTTTTTTGAGATCAAAATTAAATAGTCTCCAACGAAAACATACATTTATGCAATACTATAATAATATATAAGTATTTTAAAATGATCGTGAATTTGTAACATTATTATTGTTATATACCGGCTGTAATTCACGTACCTTTAGTCGAATTTTCTCGACCTAGGTTTCGAGCGAGTCAGTCGCTCGAAACCTAGGTCGAGAAAATTCGACTAAAGGTACGTGAATTACAGCCGGTATATAACAATAATAATATATAAGTAGTTATCTTTAATCTAGTCTCACTCAGTCAGTAATCTTATCTTACCATACCAGTTTGAGTATACATCGCTACGGCTAGTCGCTGCGTGATTGGTCACCAATTACCCCGCGCGAATTTTAAACTTGATAATCGTCGTAAATGTTTTATAAAACTACTTCTCGCGAAATATAGTTGGAATTATGAAATTACGCGCGGTTTCCAATTTTCATTTTGCTTAAACATAAGAATTACAAAAGTTTTATTTAATTTTTACTGAATATCGAAAATACCGAAAATCCCGGTTTTGGTTAAATCAAAACCGGTATTTATAGATCCTTAATTTAGCTCGGTATTCCGGTATTTTCGATATCCGGGATCCCGGTTTGCGACCCCTAGTCGAGACAGTCGACAACAAACAGTAGTGACTATAATAGTCGGTGTTTTTATCGGTGTAATTATAAATATAAAATATTGAATAAAATTAAAATAAAGACATTCTTTCAGTATTATTAAAGATGCGTTTATTTACCCTATTTGCCCACTGCATATTTAAAAACTATCTATCTTACGCAAGGAGTAAGCTTCAGTCATACATCGGGTGACACACAACTTTTTTTCATAATTACAAGACAAAATAGTTGAGTAAATAAAACTACAAAAATTGCATTTTTTGTAGTTTTATTTAGTATAATAGTGTTATCGCTGAAAACGATCTGTTCCAGACAACATTTGGATTCCCATGGCATGGAAGGTGGCATGAGTTCGTAGACTCTAGGTTCTAACAAATCTTGTCTAAAAAAGTTCTGAAAATCTGTCGCAGAGTGGTACTCAGGCCCGCCGGTTCAATGCCTGTGTCGCTAGTGAAGTATATCGATGGCAAAAAGCGTAAATTTCGTATCAGAAAATTTGAAATTTGAAACAACAATTTTTGAGTGAACCGTAGACAACCTAGAAACAAATCAATCGTGTATCATTAAATTTTTTCATCATAGAAAGACTAGGCATAGACTATTCGACGCGGCTTTTTTTTCTGTACAACAATATAGTAAAAATTCATTCAGGCAAATTTTGAGATACATTTCCGCTTTCTGCCGTCGATATGTTACACTAACGACACCGGCATTGAACCGGCGGGCCTGAGCACTACTCTGCGACAGATTTTCAGAACTTTTTAAGACGTCAGTTTCCTATCCTTCTGTCTTTATCCGTGATTAGAACCATCCATTTCTACGACGGTTCTCTTTTTGCACAGACTCCAGTATGGAAGACAGATTAAGCTGGAAATTGGAATAGTACCTAGACTACACTCTGTTAATTGAACTAAGGTCAGTCGTCCAGCACCTCGTCTCACTGCCGTCTTTAAATTCCAGATAAGCACGATGCCATCTAAGCATCTTCACTTAAGTTAAGTAAACTAGTTTTGCTCTAGAAGAATTTTCCAGAGAGGAAACGGGGAATACATTTGTATGGAAAAGTGCATCCCGCGTTCGCTCTTAATGTCAGGTGAAATATGAGTGCTATGGTCCGTGCCATATAGATTGGCACAAAAGTGCATCGACCTCTCGACAGCCGCTAAGAAAAAAATGAGTGTAACTTAAATTATTTCCAAAATCAAAACCATAAATATGTATTTATCATTGATGTTTATTACAATTCTACATATTTGATATATTTAATATCGTATTTTCATGATCTCGGTATTTATTATCCGTTTTTATTGTAAAAAGGGATTTTTAGGCGCTAAGAGTGTTCTATGTTATACTTTATTGTAATGATTATTAACAAACATCTCTTTATGTAAATTTCTTGAAATCTTCTTGAAATTTTAAAAAATAACCATTGCAACAGCTTTTATAATACTTACGAAACTACTTCCTGAAATTATACAAAACGCGAGTTATGTCACTTTACCTGGACCATTTTTTTACGTCAGGCAACAGAGAAGCGTCACCTTCGGCAATAATAAATTAATTTATTTTATAAATTAATTTCGGCAAGAATTAAGTGATGGCAATTATATATAAATGTCAATTTACACTGGCAACTCTAAAATAGCTGCATTATACTTCGCGATCAATTGATTCTAAACAAGTTAAAGTTTCTTATTTTGAGTTCTATTCTGCTTCAAAGTGTTCGGCAATCCTGCATTAAGGTCCTCAAGTGTTATCAAAAAGCAACATCAAGGTTTAAGGACGCAAGTACAACAAATAGTTTACGTTTACAACCACAATAAAAACTGAAGGTACCAGGAACGCGCTACTCCTACCTGCTATGTTCGCAATAAATGAATGTCATATTCAATTGACAGTTTGTTTCTGACACTTGTGACATAAACAATTGACACTTGTGACTTACCAGGGTTGCTATACGGGTCAAATTTCCCTTTTTTGTTGGGTAAATATTTTCATTTACAATAAATCAATACAACAATACAAAATTAAAATGAATAAAACAATACAATGTGCTGGTTGCTTAAAAATTCTGCTGCCTCAAGACAAGTTTGTTACTTGCGCAGAAGCATCGTGCAAAAAGCAATATCATAGAAAGATATGTATCGGCACGATGGAGTTAAGTAACGCTGAAGCTGCAAACTGGATCTGTCCACAATGTAAATGCGAAAATAAGAAAGGTGGCGACAACTCAAGCACCCCGGTCCGTGGCACTGGCCAGTCAAACCTTGAGGAAAATATCACTTTACGTAGAAAGAACCAGCCGGTATCTGAAATACAAGAATTAACATCGGAAATTCGTTATTTACGAGAAGAAATGTCTGTTTTTAAAAGAGACATGGTCTCTTCAAATGACAAAACGAACGAGCGCCTAGCTGAGATGATGACGCGATTGTCTGCTTCTGATGAAAGAGCTGCTCTCTTAGAAGCTCGCTACGAGGCTGAGACATCGGCTTTGATAAGTCGAGTCACGACTCTCGAAGAGCAAGTGAACCTACAAGCTCAACAGCTATTACGAAATCAACTTGAAACAATAGGGCTTCCAGAAACCACCAACGAAAACTTCATCACACCACATCTTCTTCGTTGCAGCTAAGACTGTAGGTGTTGACCTCAGTGATGAACAAATCGACTGGGTGGAGAGAACTGGTCCAATTAGAAGCAAGCCAATTGAAATCAAGACTCTTCAAGGAACAGTTACTACGAAGCCACAACACCGCCCAGTAGTGGTCTGCCTAACAAAGAGAGCAAAGCGTGATGAAATTATTAAAGCTACTCGCAGCCGTAAGTCTTTGACAGCAACAGACGTTGGAGTTGGCACAAAACCGCTGAAGCTTTACTGCAATGAACGTTTGACACGGCAAAACCGATTGTTATTTCGTGAAACCAGGCTCCGAGCTGCTG
This sequence comes from Cabera pusaria, assembly GCA_954871355.1. Lineage (NCBI taxonomy): Eukaryota > Metazoa > Arthropoda > Insecta > Lepidoptera > Geometridae > Cabera > Cabera pusaria. The sequence goes on from OX940910.1 coordinate 4,818,402, forward strand.
AGGCCAGTTTCAAGTATTGCTGGACCAGCAATGGTTTTGTCAACATACGGAGAAGAGAAGGCAGTCCAGCGATTAGAATCCGAAACTACGACGAACTGGCTGAAAAGCTCAAAATTGGAAACTCAGCAACGGTTATTGTTTGATAATATTTTTTCCTTATGCTTCACTTATTATTATTTTTTAACGCCAAATACCGGATTAGCTAACAATTTAAATTTAATGTTGAGGTTTATATTAAGTAATATATATTATAAGTCAAACCACGTCAACTCATATTTTACAGAACAACAATTCACATTCAACTCCAGACACATATTCTACCACACTACAATACAACTTCTACACACATCTCTCACCTGCGCACCTCAAATAGGCTTGGCATCAACTCTCAAAATTGAATGGATTCGAATCATCACATATTTCCATCACGTCTGGCCGTTATGGCCACTTTAGATTTGTTATATGATGATATTGATAAATCTTTTTCTGATGAATGCCATAGCCTAGATACATTAGAACCTTGTAAATATATACTAAACGAGCAGTATGACTTTAAAATACTAACCTTGAATATAAGAAGTCTTCAAAAAAATTTTGATTCATTATTGATTGCACTGAAGAGACTTAAAATAAACTTTGACATAATTGTTTTAACAGAATGTCACTTGGGAAGTTGCGCACTGATTAGGCAAATTCCGCAATATAATCACATCAGTACAAAAACAGTAAATAACAAAGCTGGAGAAGTTGTGGTTTATGTTCGTGCAGTGTGGTCTAAAATAAATGTAAGCGAACCCTTAGTCACTGAATCAGATAGTATTTTAATAGAATTTCCTAATAATCGAACAGTGTTGGCTGTTTATCGTTCCCCTTCGTTCCAAAATATAGGTAACTTTCTTACATCTCTGGAATCTCTTACCGTTAATCATTGCTTAAAAATAAAGAGGGAAATTATTATTGTTGGTGATGTAAATATAAACATTTTACACCAAAACAATCAAATATGTGACTACCTCTGTCTCACGGCAGAAATGGGTCTAAAACATATAATTGGTAAACCCACAAGAGGTGATTCTTGTTTGGACCACATTTTAACAGGTGTTCAAATTGAAATAGTTGGTGTCGTCTGTAAAGCAGACATAACAGACCATGATTTGGTCATGGCAGGCATAAAAATTAAGGTTAACAATGAAACTTGTAACAAATTTACCACTAAAATTGACATCTCTGCAATTATTCACGAAATAAAAAATTATATATGCTGTCCTGATAATTTTTCAACTCAAATTGATGCATCCACTGCAGCTTTAAATTTTACAAACACACTAAAAGCTATAGTAAATAAACCCACTGTTACAAAAATTAGTAAACATAGAGAAAACAAACTGAAAGAATGGATTACACAGTCACTGGTCACAAGTATGAGACGTAAAGATTCTCTACATTTAAAAGCCAGGAAACATCCTGAAAACCGCGAACTGCAGTTAACATACAAACGATACCGTAATACGTATATTGATTTAATCAGGCATACCAAATCCGAACACAACAAAAAATTGCTTCTTGAGAATAGAGATAAACCACGCAAACTTTGGCAAGCGATAAAAAGTGTTTGTGAATTAGACAACAAAAAGACATCTAACTCTGAACTGCTTCACCTCGCCCCAACACCTGTTCAATCTTTAAACATGTGTAATGAATATTTTACAAGTGTGGGTCAACTGCTTGCAAGCCAAATTTTAACAAACATGGGCAAAACCCAAGACGAGCTTGCCTCTCTTGTAAACGTACCTTCTGCGACGTCTAATTCTTTCTTTTTTACACCGACAGACCCGATGGAAATTGCAATTGTGATTAAAGGACTCAAGAATAATACTGCTCCCGGAGCAGATGGAATTAGGACTTCATTAATAAAAAAATTATGTCCTTATATTGTTGGATCACTATCTGATATAATTAATTTAAGTTTGTCTACGGGCCAGTTCCCGGGTTGCTGGAAGATAGCCACGGTGGTACCGATACACAAAGACGGCACTAAATCAAATGTTTCAAATTTTCGGCCTATATCTCTACTTCCTGTACTCTCAAAAATCATAGAGAAAATGGTCAATACAAGACACGTAAAATTTCTCGATCAACACAATATCCTAGCCACATCTCAATTTGGATTTCGTCAAAAAAGGTGCACAGAAGACGCTGTAACTTTGTTGTTAGACCATATTGTTTCAGCGCTAGATAATGGTCACAAATCTATAGGGGTATTTTTGGACCGGTATCACCAAAAATTCTTCTTAGGAAGTTGGAGAAAATTGAAGTGCGTGGGATTGCCTTGGATTGGTTTAAGAGCTACCTTACTGACAGAGGACAATGCGTTGCGGTGGAAGGAGTCAATAGTGAAACTAGAAATGTTTCTTTTGGAGTACCACAGGGCAGCATTTTGGGACCAACACTATTCATTATTTACATGAATGATATATCAAAACTTTTCGCATTCAAAAATGACGTTCAAATTATTTGTTATGCAGATGACACTGCGATTCTATTTAAGGGCAGGAACTGGGTGGAGGTATTTAAGAAAGCCGCAGATGGTTTAGCAGATGTCGCAAGCTGGTTAGACACAAATTTACTGACTTTAAACGCTAAAAAAACAAATTATTTATGTTATCACAAAACAAGACATACTAGTCCTCCACAACAATTACAAATAAAAATACACAAATGCGTGTCTGATAACGTTAACTCTCATAGGCAGGCATGCTTTTGCACTAAAATTGAACGCGCAAAATCCGTGAAATATCTAGACGTACTGCTGGATGAAAATCTTTCATTCAAGCCCCACATCCAAGCCCTTTCTTCAAGAGTCAGAAAAATGATCCACATAATGAAACTACTTCGTGATGGTGCTGACTTTGAAACTATCTCAGTAGTATACAAAGCGCTCTGTGAATCTGTTATGACATATTGTATACTAGCTTGGGGCGGAGCAGCAAAAACTCATATGATTACTTTGTAGAGGGCTCAGAGGTCAGTGCTCAAAGTAATGTTACGAAAACCTTTTAGACATCCGACGAAACAGCTATATCAGGAGGCTCAAGTCTTAACAATTCGACAACTTTATATTCAAAAAGCCATTTTGACGTATCATACCTCTATAAAACGTTCGACACAGATCACTACAGACACTAGTCGCCGTGGTTTTAACATTTTAGTCCCTTCAGTCAACTCAGTTTTTGCTCAGCGGTTTAGCTCATATTCCCTACCTTTTCTCTATCGCCGTGCTGATAAATTAATTTCCTTAAAAAACTATGCGATGCGCGACGTTAGAGAAAAACTAAGGAAATGGCTCGTCACACTCGACTATAACGCTACTGAGTCCCTTCTGGTCATATTAAAGTAAAATAATCACTCGCCCAATTACTTAAATTACTTTCTTTTACTAATCATCTAATAAATTAATCTGCAAAATATTACTGCGCTCGATTATTCCCCAGCTCACACTCTTCCACACATACATAGTACACGTACACCAACAATCCTCTCCCTCCTACACAGACACACACGCGCGCACACACACACACACGCACACACACACACACACACACACACACACACACACACACACACACACACACACACACACACACACACACACACACACAATCACACGCCCACCAATTACAACTCTCATTTAAACTTAATTACAACTCACATTTACACGCACTGACTTAATGCAACTTTTAATTTGAATCATCTCTGTATTGAATACCTGCGGTACAGGCTTGCCCTAGTGCAGGAATCGCAAGACATGTGTAAATCTGTTAATGTGTATTTGTTTAAATAAATTATTTTTGTATTTTGTATGTATCAACAATATAAAATAAATTACTTATATGAAATATATTTTATTTATATATTTTCCAACACACATTAATCTTACATTAAACCCCATATATTAATGCAGACTCCAACTCAAATAAATATGTATACATGTTTCAGAAAAAACACTTTGGATATTTTAGAGGCACATAAAAATTAGAACACACCGCTAAATAAAAAGAAAACCTAGTTATAATCACAGTCATAAAGGTTTGTCACCGCTGCTAGACCACTGAAAGGTCAACGCACTTTAGTATCAATCTATATGGCACATATTATATCTATAGTCATAGACATTAAATTAACTGGTCAAGTGCGAGCGTGCTCTTTCGCGAGTCTTCCGAGACTCGCGTACCGAGGGTTCCGTACAAACTTGTCAAATTAGGTTAAAGGACTCAGATACTTACTAAATTATTTTATGTATTAAGTACTTTTTAGTTATTTATGAAAGATTACACATTAGTTAATATAAAATGTATTTACCTCGAAGATGTTGTGGTCCTCATCATCGTCTTTAGGTGCTGGGTTGTGTTGTTTGTACGCGTGAAGCGACGGCCACGCCCCACCCAGACCTAAACAAAATTATATAAATTAAATTTTTGTTCTCTACAAATGTTTGAATGCAACAAAGAGGTATCTACGGTACGACAAAAAACTATAATGCGATCCCACGATGCGTAATATCGCGAACGGCCGACGAAAACGCACGAACACGCACGACCACGCACGAACACGAACGATCACGCACGAACACGCACGATCACGTACGAAAACGCACAAACACGCACGATCACGCACGAACATGCACGAACACGCACGATCACGCACGTACACGCACAGTACAGATCTATCAGATCAGGACCCCTAGACAAAATCCAATTTCCTGTTTTCATTCACGCTAACGCAAGTTCAAAATGTATGGAATGACATTTATGTTTCCGCAACAAAAATGTAATTCCCATACATTTTGAACTTGCGTTAGCGTAAATGACAACTGGAAATTGGATTTTGTCTAGGGGCCTAGAGGTTTCACGCACGCCTCGGGATACCACTGTGCTCCCGTAGTACTTAAAATGACTTGTGCAGCATTTGAAGTCGGTTTTTTTTATTTTTATTTTTATTATTGTTATTCTGTTAGTGCTCGAAATATTGCATTTTTATTAATATTTCCTCAACTTGTTAATGACATCAAATATAATAAAAAAATAAATTATATAAATAGTCTAACAGGACTTAAATTTGTTTTAATTTATTCATTTAGTTATTTTATTTCCATACTAACTACTTAGATTAAATAACACGCTACAATTATGTTTTATACTCACCATGAAGGAATCCAGTATACGGTAGAGGGGAGGCAAAGAGAAAGCACATTAGATAAATTAGTTCACTGACATCAATGGGCCACAAGCACATATTAAAATTAGTTAACTGACATCAATGGGTCACAAGCAAATACATCGTTTGAATTAGTTAATTGACAACAATAGGAAACAACTAATGCAGTTTAGTTAACTGACATCAATTAATACCAAATACATATTGAAATTAGTTAACTGACGTCAATGGGACATACATTCATATAGAATTTAGTTAAGTGACATCAATGGGTCACAAATACTTACATAATTAAAATTAGGTCACTGACAACAATGGGTCACAAGCAAATAATAAAATTTAATTAACTGACTTTTATGGGACATTAATTCAAATTCAAAATAGTTTAATAACATTAAAGGGTCACAATACATAATTGAAATCAGGTGACTGACATCAATGGCTCATAAATAGGTACATATTGAAATTAGTTAACTGACTTTAATGGGTCACAAATACATAATTAAAATTAGGTCACTGACATCAATCTTCTTATATATAAAAATTAATCCCAATTTCCCTTGGTCACGGCATCACGCGTAAACGGCTGAACCGATTTCGCTAATTCTTTTTTGTTGTGTTTTTTATCGTCATCGATGGTTATTATGAAAAAAAAATTAAATAAATAAAAGTTGTTTTTCACGCAGGCGAAGCCGCGGGGCATAGCTAGTAGCTAATAAATTCATATTGAAATTAGTTGAATGGCATCAATGGGTAAAACTTAATATAAAATTAGTTAACTAAGATCAATTGGTAAGAATGCATTTTTAAATTAGTCAACTGACATCAATGGGTTATGAAACCGTATTGAAATATTCCAAATATTTCTAGCTGTTATTAACCTATTTGATTTTAACACACTTTCTAGAATAAAGCTCAATAACTTTGCGAATAATAAGGGAAAAAAATAGGAATACGCCTTGAAATTTTTTTAGTACTCTCTCTATTATAATCTAATACTTCTTAATACTGCTGTTTCTGTATATTCTAAGCTATCTTAAAACTTAGTTTTTAAGGATTTTATTTCTATGACAATAAGGGTCTAAGCAAGCTGGCTGGCAGCGGTTGGTAACAAGGAGTTGAAGATCGAGCTCAGTGGAGTACCATAGGAGAGGCCTATGTCCAGCAGTAGACGAATACTGGCTGCTAATGATGATGATGAAGGGTATAAGTCCCTTACTCACCGTCCAGAGAGCACCTTACATCGCGTCATCAAAAACATCGTTCTGTCATTTTAAATCTAAACTTCACAGTATCTTAGGAACTTTCATCCTATCTCCAATCCCTCAGCATAATTTAAAACTTTAATTCCATGACCATACGATTCTAAGTCCCCCGGTCTCGACTCACCGTATCTCCAACCTCTCAGCATAATTTAGAACTTTAAATGTGAATATAAGTTTCTAAGTCCCCTGGTCTCGACTCACCAATCCCTCAGCATAATTTAAGACTTTAATTCCATGAACATAAGATTCTAAGTCCCCTGGTTTCGACTCAACTAATCCCTCATCATAATTTAGAACTTTAATCTCATAATCATAAGATTCTAATTCCGCTGGTCTCGACTCACCTATCCCTCAGCATAATTTAGAACTTTAATTCCATGACTATAAGATTCTAAGTCCCCTGGTCTTGACTAACCAATCCCTCAGCATAATTTGAAACTTTAATTACATGACCATAAGATTCTAAGTCCCTTGGTTTCAACCCATCAATCCCTCAGCATAATTTAGAACTTTAATCCCATGACCATAAGCTTCTAAGTCCCCTGGCCTGGACTCACCAATTCCTCAGCATAATTTAGTACTTTAACTCCATGACAATAAGATTCGAAGTCCCCTGGCCTCGACTCATCAATCCCTCAGCATAATTTAGAACTTTAATTCCATGTCCATAAGATGCTAAGTCCCCTGGTTTCAACTCATCAATCCCTCAGCATAATTAGAACTTTAATTCCATGACCATAAGATTCTAAGTCCCCTGGTGTCGACTCACCGTCCAATAATTCCTCGACAGCAGTGCGGACCCCCTTGTCAAAGGCGCGAGCGTCAGCTGCCGTCTGGAAGGTGAGGCCGAATCTCTTCTCGTCCGTCACCCAGTGGTGGAACGTCGGCATAACCTTGTTGTATTGGAAGTCCTTCTTTATAGTGCATTCTAGGACCACCTGGAAGGGTTATTAGAGTAGCGTTTATAATTAAGATAGTTTAAAAACTAAAACAACCCCTTCCATGCCCCGCGAGTCAATTTCAGTAGCAAGTTTGAGACGTTTATCGTCATATCTCTGGAGATACTAATCAGATATCGATGAAATTATAATGGGACCACCTCGGAAACGTAGGTACCCTACCGATTAAAAAAAAGAATAATTCAAATCGGTTCACAATTGACGGAGTAATCGCGTATAATATATACAAAAAAAACATACAGACGAATTGAGAAACTCCTTCTATTTAGGAAGTCGGTTGAAAAATGAATGTTTACAGCGAATGTTGAAGGAGCAGAAAAGCTAATTTCAGCGTTATGGTTAATTTGTGTAGGCTTTCTTATTCTATCATTCTCAAGTCATCAAATTTAGCTACTCTGACCAGTTTCGGCAGTTTCAGATATTGTTAATGCCTTGTTTCATAATGGCCCTACACGATTAGTGTATTTAATCAGTGTCAAAATATAATAATTTATGATCGCATAAAACGAAATAAACTGGCCAATTGCAAGTCGGACTCGCACTCGTAGGGTTCCGTACCACACTACAGTATGATCGAGCAAAAAATACCACTATCATTTTTCGCCAGCAAAAAATAATAATTAATAAACATTTTATTTCTTATAACGCCATCTAACGTCTAACAAAGGTGTTAGGGATCGACATTTCAATATAACGCAATTTCAATATATCTATGGGACGTATACCTAACTAACCGTTCATAGATGGCGTGAAATGCCGAAAAAAACACGTTTCTTATATGGGGACCCCCTATTATTTTTAATTTTATTCTGTTTTTAGTATTTGTTGTTATAGCGGCAATAGAAATACATCATCTGTAAAAATTTCAACTGTCTAACTATCACGGTTCACGAGATACAGCCTGGTGACAGACGGACGGACAGACGGACATGAATTATCAAATCGGTTAAAATTTGATGGAGTTCTGAGGTAACAAACATTTTAAAAAAAACGTCGATTTAAGAACCTCCTCCTTTTTTGTGAAGTCGGTTGAAAATTGGTCAAGTTTTGTAAATTGAGTCTATAAGTCGAGTCAAAGTCACATTTAAGATCAATTCCTTATACCATCACATAACATCGCATGAGATAGTGGTTATTGGCAATAAGGTAGCCATTATTGCGATTAATCACTAGCAAAGTTAAAACACATGCAAGTTGACCAAGTTGACCAGAGTTGAAAACTCGTACTAAGGTACGAGTTTTCATCGTAAACGCTTTTGACAGATCTCACATAGTTTTCGACTTATTCTGGCTCCCTGATTGCTCTATAATTAGGTAAGTGTAGTAACCACTACAAGCGTTGTACTGTTTTTCATACAAAATTTGCTCGATATACGATATCGAGTTTGGTATGAAAACTCGTACTAAGCATTAATAAAACCTCACCATATTATCGCTGATCCGTTTCCCATGTATATAGTACTCGTGCGTGGGTGCGACCGCAGATGAAGCTGTGGTGTCGCCGCTACTGTCACTGCCATCTGTGACAAACAGACAATAATTTAACGATAATTTTAGATCGTTTAAAAAACTAAAAGAACCGACTTCAAACGTCGCTCTAGTGAAAGTAACCAGTAGACCTAGTAAGTATTACATAATCTGTGCCAGTAGTTAGTAGTAAGTCGAGATAAGTAAATGCGCCGTAATACAAATGTTGATATATTAAAAACAGTTTGGCTGATTTCGTTAAAATTTAAATGGAATCACATGGAAAGGGTACCCTTTGAAACAATAAAAGAATTTTTCAAATCGGTTTGGGCATCTTCGAGTAATCGATGAATATACATTAAAAAAAAAGAAGAAAAAAAACTGACGAACTGAGTACCTCCTCCTTTTTTGTGAAGTCGGTAAAAAAACGACTTCAAATGCCGCGCTAGTCATTGTCAGTACTACATTTGAGGTGTTTATCTTCATATCTCTCGAGATACTTATCAGATCTCAATGAATTTACAATGGGATTGCCCGATGAAAAAATTAAAAGACCGGAGACAAGGCCTGATTTTCTCTCAAAAACGTATTATTATCGTTTTATAGGCTGGGATCTTAAAACGAGTCGCCTGATTTTGAGAATTCTGTGGCTGTGGGAGGGTCAAGTCAAGGAGTTTGTCTTGATTCTCCCAAATAGATTTTAGCTGCCGGAGTTAAGTCAAAATATTTTAAATTAATATTTTTCTTTTTGCAAATTCGCGTGAATAACTTGCAAATGCGTGAAATGGAACGTAAATATTAAGTTAAGTCATAGTCTGACACTAAGACAACACACTAGAGAACAGTGACCACCGCGTGACGTGCGCCGACGAGCGCAGCGAGGCAGTAATAGTCGTTGAACTTGGGTGTTGGATAATTTTGTACCAAATACAAAATCCTTAGAATAAATCCTTTAAAGTGACAAAGACGGAGTACCTAGTTGCTTGTTTATAACGGGTAAAGACTTGCATTGAATAACAAGCTACTACGGAACCCTACACTGCGCGTGGCCCGACACGCACTTGGCCGGTTATTTATATTTTATTATTACTGCCTGCTGACATACGAGTATATATATATATATTTTTATATTTTATAGGCTAGCGTTTGACCACTATCTCACCTGTTGGCAAATGATGATGCGGTCGAAGATGGTAAGCACGCTAGGCCTAGATGGGAACTGGCTCTCAAGGATAGCTGCCGGAACACATTAGATGTTTAGTGACAGATTTTCTAACTTGAGGGTGGTAGCTGGCCAGGCGAACACTAGATAGTGTCCTACCACCATGCAGGAGTTGTTGGTTTCATAACGATGTTTTTCCTTCACCGGAGGGCCACTATGAGAAGCGCACATAAATTTTTCGATAGAAAAATCCATTTGTGCACGGCGGGGTTTGAACTCGGTACCACGGCATCAAAGCCAACCGTTCTCTCGATTACGCCACCGGGCCCTCAAAAATAAAAATAATATATATTATCCTATACTATCGTATTAAAACTGGACTGAACTATTAATCAGAATATCCTAATGTATTAAAGTAGAGAACGAACTATTATCTGAACTAGTAACCTATTTACCCTAATAATCCTATTTATTCTATTTAGCCTAATAATCGGATTGGAATAAAATATTGGCCATTTGTAATCGTCTAGTTAGTGGTAGGACCCATTGTGAACCGTTGATGTAACATGAATTCTTTTCCCTGAAAATAAATCCCAAGACAAATTTAATCTATACAGTATTATCTTTTCTATGTCTAAGTATACTAATTTTATAAAAAGAGAACATTTGTATTTTTGTATTTTTGGATTTTTGTATGGATGTTTGTAATGATTTGGCTCAAAAACTACTGGACCGATTTAAAAGATTCTTTCACTAATATATAGAATGGACTTTCAGGATGAAAATAAGCTATATATTATCCGGTTTAAACCATAGGTACATTCGTAGAGACCTATTTTGCAACCTAAGTCGACAATAAAATGGTCGAGAAAACACGTTTTTACGCGATGCTGCTTAAACGGAAATAGATATGAGAAAAGTGTTTATGGAATATTTATAGAACTATAAAATAAGATCAATAAAAATATCCGCGATAGCATATGTCTATCTCTTAAGGTTGACTTACAGTAACCGTTATAATCTTTAATTTTTAAGTAAAAAACATTACATAACATCCAAGGCAATGTTCTACAGTAATAATTCTTATCCAAATAATTACGTTAATTATCTTGGTCACATATTATAGATTAAAATTGTCTTTCACAGTATATGATTTAAATGAAAACTTTAGAATATATCACAGATTCAAAATTATTCGTCTATACGTATTTGCCTCGTAAAATAATAAAATATTTGCAGCGAAACCACAGATTAGACAATAGTTACTTCGTAAACATTTATTAGTTTAGCATGTACTATTCATTATTCTGTGGCTTAGCTATTTCTGTAGATCCCAACCGATGTAAATCCATTTGATGTCAATATAGTTTGATCTATCTTATAAAACTAGCTGAGTCCTGCGGCTTCGCCTGCATTTAAAAGTATCCTATGGTCTTATCCATTAATATGTAGTTACTGTCTTTCCCTGTGCAACATTTCTGCTATATCGGTCCAGCCGTTTGACCGTGAAGAAGTCCCAAACAAACAAATATACAAACTGACTTTAACATTTATCACATTGGTATTGATAAAATTATGTGGTCGAGGATGGCGAACACGCTAGGCCTAGAATGGAATGACTTCCGAGAGCTGTGCTGCCGGAACACCGTAAAGATATGGCGGCAGATTTTTTCTTTGGTGGTGGTAAGCTACTCTTTGGAAGCAAGTGAGGCAGAACATCGCAATACCTGTGTACGAACACCCATGATTCATGAATGCACATAGAAACTTGAGAAAATCAATTGATATATAGCTAGGATTATAACCAGCGTCCGTCGGGTTAGAAGTGAAAGTGAAAAAGTTTATTAATGACACTTAGTAGTACAAAAACTTAAGATAACTTAAGTCAACTATCCCTTATGCTAACAGGCCGTTCAATATTATGTATCAATTTCACCCGTGCGAAGCCGGGGCGGGCTGCTAGTGATAAATAACATGGATTAAACTGATTTGGGGAACTAAGGTTAAGACCAAACCGCGGCGTCCTGCGTCCGCGATTTGATTTTAAATCGTTTTCTGAACTCCGTAGATCGCGTTTGGTGTGAACCAGTCGATACAAATACTACTGCGCTATCCGATCGCCGCCGAGGTGGTGGGTTAGCAAAGCCTTTGAGGAAGGAAGGATTTATATAGTTTCGTACAAGTTATTAATTATGGTTTCCAATTAAAGTTTAAACTTTCACACTCGGACCGTATCTCTTTTGTGCCCGGACTGAAAAAATATGCGACATAAACGGTCATATCTTTTAATCGCGTTGACATACATGTATAATTTTTCGGCGCTAAAAGATACCGTAGACTCGAGTATTTGATATAATTTTCAACTTGATATTATATATACTGTATAGCAGCGTCCCATATATGCGGGACCTCACGGTCAGCGGGCGCGGCAGCGGATGCTGCAGAAAACCTCAAACGGAGGAAATATGCTACCATTGGTGATAGATACATATTTCTTCCGTTTGCGGTCGAAACAATGGGCCCATGGGGTCGAGATGCCCGAGGTTTTGTTAAGGAGTTGTCCAGACGCCTAATTGACATCACCCGTGACCAAAGAGCTGGCGCTTACCTCGGCCAACGTATTAGCCTAGCTATACAACGAGGTAACGTCGCTAGCTTTTTGGGAACATTACCGGCAGGTAGCGACCTAGGTTCTGTCTTTTATTTATAGTATAGATATTATTATTGTAGTTTATATAATCTTGATATTGTCATTAGGTAATTATTTTTAAGTTGTTAAACTTGATATGACTTGATTGAACTTTATGCGTTCTTAAAAAAAGGGTGAAAGAAAAAGGAGAAACAGGGTCTTGACAGACAGACACACAGACAGACGGAAAGGCGTACAACAAAGTGATCCTAAATGGGTTTTTTTTTCTTTTGAAGACCGGCACCCTAAAAACGGTAATTAAAATATACGTCTTACTTCGATGTAAATGAGATTACTAAGCTGTTAATTCAAAACAAGAATGTAGCGCCATTTGCAAATTTCTAAACGTAACCTGACGTGTTTTGGGGGAGTAATCGATTGTCTTCTCTTAGAAAATATTCACTTTAAGAACTATTTTTAGGGTTCCGAACCCAAAGGGTACCAACGGAACCCTATTACTGAGACTCCGCTGTCCGTCTGTCTGTCTGTCTGTCCGTCTGTCACCAGGCTGTATCTCATGAACCGCGATAGTTAGACGGTTGATTTTCTACTTATGATGTATTTCTGTTGCCGCTATAACAACAAATACTAAAAACAGAACAAAGTAAAAAATTAAAGGGGTCTCCATACAAAAAACGTGTTTTTACTATAGCGCCATCTATGAACGATTGTGTAACTTATTAATAAATAATATTAATTACCTACCTTTGTGTTAACGTTCACTTAGTTGGTATTAGAAGTTCGTTAGATATTTGTTAGATGGCGTTTTAGTTAATAAGCATGATTGGTATTGACACGGTAATATAATATTATACTTATATTTGTACTATTCATTATTCTGTGCTTATATATTATTATACTGCGGGACGGAACCCTCCGTGTGCGAGACAAAAGTCTGACTCACACTTGGCCAGTTTTTTGCAAGTGGGAGTGGTTTTTGCAAGTTTTTTAATAGATTTGTACCGAAACCATCCATTAAAGGAGGTTTATTCGGTCACAAAGGAGTTTAAATGATCCTTCATTTCCATCATACATTTGTATCATCATCGTTCGATCGCCATCCGATCGATCTTCCACTGAGCTATCATAACAATGTAACTATGGCGAAAGTTAGCTTCATGTTTTAATTATATTGTAGAAGTTTTTCATTACCTGAAAACAGGGATAAAACAACATTTTCTGAAAATGACAACCTAGCTAGATCGATTTATCAATTTATTACGTTATTTCTTTCAGCATGGTTTGCTCGATTTTATAAAATACTAGAAGTCCCCCGCGGCTACGCCCGCGTTAAAAACTCCTTTTATTTACTTAAAACTTTTCTTTTGTAAAAACGATTCTATCATTAAAGACATCAAATAAAAATTAGCCAAATTGGTTCACCTGTTTTCATGTTATCGCGTGACTAAGACAAATCAGGATTCATATTTTTAAAACCCGAAAACCCAATAAAGCGCAATCCGAAACTATATTGATTTTCAGACTTTTTTACCCCAGTTCACTCTTTAGGGTGGCATTTTGAAAAAGTCTGAAACTCGTATTTACTTATTTATTTACAGAAGTACTTGTGTGAAATGTCGAATAAAATGACTATCCAAAATTTGAGCCCCCGTTTCATCCCTTGAAGAGTGAATTTTGAAAAATCCTTTCTCAGCGGATACCTACGTCAAAATTTCTATCTGGATGCAAAATATCAGCGCAATCCGAAACAATATTGATTTCAGACATTGTTACTGCACTTAACCCTTTTAGGAATAGAATTTCAAAAAGCCTGAAACACGTATTTACTCATTTATTTACTAAACTACTTGTGTGAAGTTTCGAATATAAGAGACAATCAATTCTTGTTTCTCCATACAAACTTTGAACCCTCGCTTCATCCTCTTCAGGGATGAATTTTGGAAAACCTTTCTCAGAGGGAACTAACGTCGTAATTAATAACTATCTGCATGCCAAATTTCAGCGCAATCCGAAACAATATTGATTTTTACACTTTATTACCCCATTTCACCCTCTTAGGGGTGGAATTACAAAAAAACCTGAAACACGTCTTTACTTATTTTTTTACTGAAGCACTTATGTGAAGTTTCGGATAGAAAAGACGATCTAATCTTGTTTCTCCATACAAACTTTCAACCCCCGTTTCATCCCCTTCGAGGGTTAATTTTGGGAAATCCTTTCAAAGAGGGATCTAACGTCGTAATAACTATCTGCATGCCAAATTTCAGCGCAATCTGAAACAATATTGATTTTACACTTTATTACCCCATTTCACCCTCTTAGGGGTGGAATTACAAAAAAACCTGAAACACGTGTTTACTTATTTTTTTACTGAAGCACTTGTGTGAAGTTTCGGATAGAAAAGCCTATCTAATCTTGTTTCTCCATATAAACTTTGAACCCCCGTTTCATCCCCTTAGAGGGTTAATTTTGGAAAATCCTTTCTTAGAGGGAATTAACGTCGTAATAACTATCTGCATGCCAAATTTCAGCGTAATCCGAAACAATATTGATTTTACACTTTATTACCCCATTTCACCCTCTTAAGGGTGGAATTTAAAAAAAACCTGAAACACGTATTTACTTATTTTTTTACTGAAGCACTTGTGTGGAGTTTCGGGTAGAAAAGACTATCTAATCTTGTTTCTCCATACAAACTTTGAACCCCCGTTTCATCCCCTTCGAGGGTTAATTTTGGAAAATCCTGTCTCAGTGGGAACTAACGTCGTAATAACTATCTGCATGCCAAATTTCAGCGCAATCCGAAACAATATTGATTTTCACACTTTATTACCCAATTTCACCCTCTTAGGGGTGGAATTAAAAAAAACCTGAAACACGTGTTTACTTATTTTTTTACTGAAGCACTTGTGTGGAGTTTCAGATAGAAAAGACTATCTAATCTTGTTTCTCCATACAAACTTTGAACCCCCGTTTCATCCCCTTCGAGGGTTAATTTTGGAAAATCCTTTCTCAGTGGGAACTAACGTCGTAATAACTATTTGCATGCCAAATTTCAGTGCAATCCGAAACAATATTGATTTTACACTTTATTACCCCATTTCACCCTCTTAGGGGTGGAATTCCAAAAAAACCTGAAACACGTCTTTACTTATTTTTTTATTGAAGCACTTATGTGAAGTTTCGGATAGAAAAGACGATCTAATCTTGTTTCTCCATACAAACTTTGAACCCCCATTTCATCCCCTTAAGGGGTGAATTTTGGAAAATCCTTTCTTAGTACACCCTTACGTACTAAGACAAATATACCCTCCAAATTTCAAGTCTCTACGACCAGCGGTTTAGGCTGTGCGTTGTCTGTCAGTGAGTCAGTGAGTCAGTGAGTCAGTGAGTCAGTCAGTATGTCAGGACAAAGATTCTTATAGTATTAGATTGTAGTGTGGTACGGAATCGGAACCCTACGAGTGCAAGTCCGACTTGATATAGAAAAATAAATAGATACATACATACGAATGCTGGATACAAATGCAAAATGTGATCTATGGTTTATGGCAAGAGAAGGGAATATTTAAGTAGTGGACAAGATGTCATAATATAATTATGTTAGATGAACGACATATCTTTATTTATATCACCATATTTCCGCTGCTCGACTACCAAGTACTGTTTCAATTTATATTTAAACAAGGATCATCCATCTAATTTAAGGATGCTCTTTGTAATTATAATGGAGTTTTTTAGAGGAGAAAGGGTAAATAAAAAGTCAAAGCGATGACTCCTAAGGTCTAACGTTCATATTGTCATAGTCAGCAGGTATCGGACCTGGCCTCCTAAGACACGCCGCTGAGCCTGATTTTCGGCTTTTCATTTCCAGTCACTACCCATCGCTTTGGAACAATTATAATTTCCTAAAGTTAATCCTAATAAAATAGAGGTCAATGACGACAAGGCTATTAATACCCGTTGGTCTATTCAACAGAATGACTTATCTCGACTTATGTGCTAATAAATTCTCGTCGTAGTTGAAATAATCATCCTTTAGATATACAACCAAGAGATAGTAAGTACGACTTGCTTAAACGTAAGCAAAAAAAGTTGGTAGTTAAAGATTATTGGACTTTCCACGTTTATGCATTCTGTGATTTAGTCAATGATTGAATTATGAATTGCGAACCGATCGACGTTTTGACTGATTCTGACTTCCGCGCAAATATCGTTACGCAAATAAAAAGTTGCACAAGTCTCAGTTTTGCACAAACGTAGCAAATAGGGAGGCATATTTCCTACATAATGTGCAAAACTTAGTTGAGTTGTTTGAGCTGTTTTAGACAAACGGCTCGGCAATGAAGTTGTAATGAAGTCCATAGTGGTTATTATGCGTGTAGATTTCAAAGACGCACAGAATTAGGCTGTCTAATGGCTGGCTTCTATATTAAATTTATCCGGATTTCTTACAACGGGCGATTACATTTTGACATCACATCTAAAAACTTAAGGCACCGGAGTCGTGGCCGTATAGTGTTACGTTCATATTATGTTATTTTTTAGCTATTCGTCGTTGTGGCCATTGGCCGGATATAACCGTCTAGTGCGCAATATGCCTTATTCAAATTCAATTTCTAGAGCTTCAATTCGACTTATCGTAGTAACTATTATTATCCTGTGCTTGCTTTATTATTAAGCTTTCAGATTAAATGTGATTAGTTGCATGGATTCCGGATCAACCGATTATAAAAATCCGCCGTAAGTTGAATCAGTTCAAAAATAAATTATTTAAAAGAATGTAGATTAACGTGCTTGTAGATGTTCAATCGTAATAATTACAGACCGTAAGTTCTATCATGTAAAATAATGGTGTGCAGTGATATACTTCTATAAAATACATACGTTTTCATAATATGAGAGATTTAGTTATTAACCCTCGACCACAACGAAGGGGTGTTATAAGTTTGACGTATGTATCTCTGTGTGTGTGTCTATTTGTGGCATCGTAACGCCCAAACGGATGAACCGATTTTGATTTAGATATTTTTGTTTTGTAGGTGTTTTCTTTAAAAGTGTTTTCAGCTTTGTTTCAAGAAAATCCGTTTAGCCGTTTAAATATTATCAGCTCTTTTGTGGTAGATGAGACTAGGATAGCAACTTTCGTAACACTTTTACCGCGGACGTCAAATAAATCAAAATTACTGTCCTTTCATCGAATATAATATCGTTTAAAAACTAAAAAACAACCGACTTCAATGCCGCGCTATTCATTTTCAGTACCAATTTTGAGATGTTTATCTCAATATCTCTGGAGATACTTATCATACCTCGATAAAATTACCATGGTACCACACTTGGGATATCTTCTTCCGAACAAAACAAGAATAATCGAAATCGGTTCATAAACGACGAAGTTATCCGCGAACAAACATAAAAAAAAAAAAAAAAAAAAAAAATATATATATATACGGTCGAATTGAGAAACCTCCTCCTTTTTTTGAAGTCGGTTAAAAAGGACATTAATTTGGATCAATGTTTTATTATAGATCTGTGAATGAATAGAATCACAATAATATCGTTTAAAAACTAAAAAAAACCGACTTCAATGCCGCGCTATTCATTTTCAGTACCAATTTTGAGGCGTTTATCTCAATATCTCTGGAGATACTTATCAGACCTAGATAATATTACCATGGTACCACACTTGGGATATCTCCTTTCCAACAAAAAAATAATAATCGAAATCGGCTCATAAACGACGAAATTATCCGCGAACAAACATAAATATATATATATATATATATATATATATATATAATATATAATAATATATATATATTTAATATATATATATATAATATATATATATACGGTCGAATTGAGAAACCTCCTCCGGTTTTTGAAGTTGGTTAATAATATCGTTTAAAAACTAAAAAAGAACCGACTTCAATGCCGCGCTATTCATTTTCAGTAACAATTTTGAGATGTTTATCTCAATATCTCTGGAGATACTTATCAGACCTCGATAAAATTACCATTGTACCACACTTGGGATATCTCCTTTCGAACAAAAAAAGAATACTCAAAATCGGTGCATAAACGACGAAGTTATCCGCGAACAAACATAAAAAAATATATATATATATATATATATACGGTCGAATTGAGAAACCTCCTCCTTTTTTTGAAGTCGGTTAAAAAGAGGCCGAGTCCCGGTGCGTCAGCCTTTATATTCGATTGTGTCAGCGCCACCTGCGGCCATTTTAGGAACTAACTTTGATGAGATTAATGAGTGTTGGAAAATATACAAATACAATTATTTAATATGATTTAATTTATATTGTTGGTACATTTATATATTATTGGCATCACTTAATTCTTGCCGAAATTTAATTTATAAAATAAATTAATTTATTATATTGCCGAAGGTGACGTATCTCTGTTGCCTAACGTAAAAAATGTTCCAGGTAAAGTGACATAACTCGCGTTTTGTATAATTTTCAGGTAGTCGTTTCGTAAGTATTATAAAAGCTGTTGTAATGGATAATTTTTTAAATTTCAAGTAGTAAAGTTACAAAAAGAGATGTTCGTTAATAATAATTAAAATAAAATATAACATAGAACACCCTTAGCGCGTTAAAATCCCTTTTTACAAATAAAACCGGCTAAGTCGAGTTGAACTCGCCCACCGAGGTAAAAACCAATTAAGCCAGACCTCTAAATTATATCAGCGCTCATATGACTCAGAGGTCTACATTAATTGGCGCAAACTATGTATGTATGGGAACACCCTTTAATTTTAACTTTTTTTATTTTTTGGAATTTTTCCTTAATTTGTGCTGTAAGACCTTGCTTCTTGCCAAATTTCAAGATTCTAGGTCAACGGGAAGTACTTCCGGTTTACCTACAATTGTCAATTTTGGTTATAAGCAAGGTCTTAGAGCACAAGTAAAGGAAAAATTCCGAAAAATAAAAAAAATTGAAAATTAAGGTACATTTTGGTGCTAACAAGTTTTTGCGAAAATCTGAATTTGCCCATATCTTTTTATTGTGTTGACTCAAGACCTTGATTTTTATACACCCAATAGGGACTATAGACCTCAGTATCAGCACAGAATAATGAATAGTACAAGATCAGGTATAAATTTAAACTTGCTAGGTCTACTCGTTCCTGAGAAAATCAGTGGTGACACACGGACAGACGGACAGAAAGACGGACAGACAGACGGACAGACAGACGGGAAATCTATTCGTCTGTATTCTATAATTTCAATGTAATGTTCCAAATGAAACATATCAGTGATCCAGAACAGTTTTCTGCTCCTGATGCAAATCTTCCAATCACCGAGCCAATTTTCCCAGGTCTATCATCTATGGCTTTTTTTTTAGTTTAATTATGGCTCCACACGATTAGTGTATTTAGCCAGTGTCAAGTATTAACGTTTTTCAAGTTTTTATGTATTTTAGGCATAGAGATGGGCCAAAACCCCATTTCAGGTCAGTTTTCAAGTTAAAGTCTAGTCTAAGTCATACCTTCAGTAATGAGGTGGTGTTTACTGAAGATTTTCAGTGGAATTTTGGTGAGAACGCAAATAGCATGTTTTTCAACATTGTGCTGTTTCCCTACACTCGCACACATTCACCGGCACTTAATGGTTAATAATCCACATTTATTACACATTAACACGCGGAAGTACACAAGTTTTAGGAAAAAATATAAGATCAAACACGCTTTCCCACGTTCCCGCCAAAACTCTACCCATCTATGGCTTCTATCCCTGACAGCCCCTCATGGCACTGACAGTGCATGTAATCTAAAAACTTATTATCTCTGCAAAGTGGCTCCGCACCTCACCTATATAGTGCCAAAACGTTGTTTTGTTTGACCCAAATATTTAATTAAATACTAAATGAGAACGATCCTATTTACGAATATAAATTGAGTAAATAATTAAAATCAATATAAATTCGAAATATTACCGCATAAACCTGAACCAGTCTCAATAAGTCGAGTTCGAAAGCCGTTCTGTTACAACCTCCCTGCCATCTAGCGACATATACTACCCCCATCTATAGCGAGCCTTATAACCCTCCTTAGCGAGTCATATACTTCCCCCTCTCTAGCGAGCCCTCTCTAGCGAGTCATATACCCCTCTCAAGCAAGCAAATAACCTTTCTCTCTCCCTGTCTTTATCATCAATATTTGTATACTCACTGGAGTGTAGATGTCGACGCTTGCCGACCATGACGTCGGCAAGCCCCCCTCCCCCCAGCGCGACCCATCCCCCCGTGCCCTCGTCGCGGCACATCACCTGCGCTCGCACGCGCACCAAGTAGGCACTGAAACAATGTAACCAACTGTTAAACATATATACATCTAACTGGCAGAAAGAACTGGATCAATATAAACACCAGTTAAACAGGGCATGTGAAACTAATTTTCAAAGTGAGACTTTTTAAGGCGCTCTGGGGTTAAATTTAACGGATGTGACGTAGCGTCACGGTCCGAAGGCAACGGAAGTGACGTAAGCGTCATGTTATATTTTATATTTATAAACGCCCTCTATTGTAGAACGGCGTAACTACGAAGACGTATTTGCTAAAGTTCAACAGATGGAGTTGTACAAATAAATAATTAGTGATGAATAATGAATAATTAGATGGTGAGAAATATACTGAATGACCTTGGAAGTTTTACTTCTAACGCATAGCTTTATACGCAGCCTCTTTTTAAATAGACCCTATCAATGTGGATGGCATATTACCTACTAGTAGTTTTAGCTAAATATGCTTGAGTCTGGACTCTGGAGTGGGTTCACGTATAAATAGTGCAATGGGTGAGGATCGTACTCACGACCTCTCGTTCGCCAGGCCGAAGCCTTAGCCATTGGACTATTACCGCTTTGTGTGAGGGTTCGGCTTCTAAAAAGTGGTTATGGATTCGTCGTGCACCAACTAATTTTATTGAAATATTCATGGGCACATTAACAGAGTAGCCACTTCACGAAGGAAATCATCGTGAGGAAACCCTTGGCAGAGTATGCCAGCAGGATACAGGTATAGGCAAGCTTGTATCAATCTAATTAGGTACGCCCTGCCTAAGGTAATTTCTGTCTAGTATCCGCCTGGCTAGCTACCACCCTCAAGTCGAAAAAATCTGTCGCCAGACATTAACGTGTTCCGGACTCCGGTAGCTGTCATTAACGTGTTCCGGACTCCGGTAGCTGTCATTAACGTGTTCCGGACTCCGGTAGCTGTCCTTAAGAGCCAGTTCCCATTCTAGTCCTAGCTTGCGAGGAAACTTATGGTATGTAAGACGGCAGGATATAGATGTTGGGTTTGTATTAATCTTATTACGACCTATATTGTGTTAGGGCAATTTCTGTCTAGTATCCGCCTGGCTAGCTACCACCCTCAAAGCGGAAAAATCTGGCGCCAGTTTTTTTTTGTATGGTTAGCTTTTAATCCACCGATACAAATGTATTTATTTATTTTTATTTATTTCAGAAGAAGATACATAGGCTTACAATGAAAGTACTTATGATTTTAGGTCTAAGGTAATGTTAATCTAAATTCTGTTACAATTATACGTAATATTAAGGAGCCATAAATCCTGCACTAGGAGTAATCCTGTGTCGCAAGACTTAGCCTCTTTCTTACTGTAGGTCATCGGTGTCCTTATTTAGCTGACCACAGTTGTATACTATTATATCAATGTTTATACAACTTTATTTTATGCGATAAGGCAATGCTCGCATTGGCTTCTTGAGACAAATTATCTTGTTAAAGTTGTCTTGGCGCCAGATATTAGCGTGTTCTAGTAGCTATCTTTGAGAGCCAGTTCCCATTCTAGGCCGAGCATAGCATGCTTCGAGCATTTACCAATGGAGATGTTAACGCAAGGCGTACCCCTCTGCTGGCCATACAGCCATTATTGGCCATATGAGCGTGCGCAACTACGCTGTATTTTTAATACTGTGTGCGTGTTTCAAGCTAGTGTGCGGGATCGTTAAAGTGAGTGATTTGTGTGTGTGCAATGCGTGTTTACCTCGTCCCCCGTAAGAATCGGCAGAAAAAAATGTTTGCGGATTACAACGTTAACATCTCCATTGGTGAATGCTCGAAGCTAGCATGCTCGATCATATTATCATTTACCAACAAGTGAGATAGTGGTCAAAAGCTCGCCTCATATATAGGCGAGGTTTTGACCACTATCTCACCACTTACAACAAAAAGTTAATGGTATTATGAAACCACAATGCAAGTGAAACTGTCTGTTTATGTGTAGCTATGGTTTACGTAGTAACTATTATATAATATGTGATATGGTAGCTAGCTACTATGATAGCAGTTGACATGACACATTAGCATGTATATCTACAAATATGGCTAAGGAAGCGTCCACCAATCACATCAAAACCTAAATATCATACATCATATCCACCAATCAGCACCGGCTGTAGTGCATGTGCATGTTGGCGACACACCAAAGAGCAATAATTATAGTAATTATTGGTCTGAGCGACACACGATAAATGAAACAAATAAACGAAAAAAATTGAGGCAATGTAATAAAAGTTTCATTGCAAACTTTATCGTCTCAAGGCTCCTTGATATCGCAATGCAATGACAGGAATATCCTGTTAATACAGGTGCAGGTGCTTACACGTAAACCTAAAGAACCCTTGGCGTTGTAGGTATCGAACGTGTCAATCAATGCTCTACAAGAGTTTATTTAGTTACTGCCCCTACGTTTGCACCCTATTTCACATCACTGCACTGCTTCACTTCACTGCATTCACTGCTTCAATTTCAAATCGGTTAAGATCTGACAGAGTTCTGAGGTCACAAACATTAAACCGTCGAATTGAGAACCTCCTCCGTTTTTGTGAAGTTGATTAAAAACTAAAACACCGACTTCCATGCCCCGCGAGTCAATTTCAGTAGCAAGTTTGAGACGTTTATCGTCATATCTCTGGAGATACTTATAAGATCTCAGTGATCTGAGATCTATAAGTACTTTAATTACATTAACTCTCGGATTATAAAAATCTGACTATCGTATGACACGACAAAATCATTAAGACAGAAAAAAAGGAAAATTAAAGTAAACGTTAGTAGGTACCTACCCTATGTATTTATCTTAGAACTAACTAACTATGAGCAAGATGTAATGTCGATAGAAATTCCCTAAAGATCATAACGTGAATTCCCTTGAAACATGAAACTCAGCTGATTTATACCTACTTACCATTTTATGTGTAACATTATTTGCTTTTTACATAGTTACTCTTTACAGTTACTATATGTTAATATCGTAAGCAAGGAATATAATATTGAGGTAGGTACAAGTAAGGCGCGCGGCCGATCGAGAGCGCGCGTGACACTTTACTGACTGAACCCTGGCGAGTGCGCGGAGGTACTTGTAGTTTCATAGTACAGCGCGGAGTGCGACAGGCCTGGCCAGGCAGACATTATACAGTGTCCTACCACCGTACAATACACCGTACACCGTACCAGAGCGTTACAAGATTGATACAGGCTTGCACAACACCCTATCCTGCCAGATTACTAAGTCGAAGTCGATTTTCTCACGATTTTTTCCTTCACCGGAGGGCAATTGTATACTTGGTACACGCAACATTTTTTTTTGTACAGAGCGTCTTTCGAATGAGTCGTTTTCATTAAAAAAAACATAGTTCGCCTACATCACAGAACAGTGAACACTATTACTGGCCTACACTGCATTCGCTAGGTGGCTTTTTTTTTAGTTTCATTATGGCGCCACACGATCATTGTATTTAGCCAGTGTTGAGTATTAAATTCTTCAAGTTTTTGTGAGTTTATGTTAGTTATAACTTCACCGTTGGATGAATCAAAGTCATATTTCAGGTCATGTTTAAGTCATAGTCTAGTCATGACATGACTGACATGATGAGTCAACATGACCTGAAGACCACATCTTTACTGAGGGTACGACTTGTCGTACCCTTGTCGTTAACTCGCGAAAGAACAAAAAAATACAATGAGAGCACCAAAGAGCTATAATTACTATACTTTAGTAATTATAGCTCTGTGGAGAGCACACAAACTTTCACTTTCCCGCCAAAACTTAGGTGGCTATTGATGCAATCGTCAACGTGAATCTTTGTTTGTTATTTTTAACCGACTTCACAAAAAAGGAGGAGGTTCTTTAGCGAGAATATTTATTATGCAAAGGTCGTCGAAAATTACAAATGATAGAAATATAAGTCATGAAAGCGGTACAGATATCAATCGAAAACTAATAAAAATAACACATTAATTTTATCAGATTATTCCAATATGACAGTGTCAGACTATTATTGCCTTCATTCTGAAAGCCATCTGTACTCTCTGAGTGTCCAGGAATAATTTTTTTTAAGGAAAATGGAAACTAGGCGCAACATAACAGTGTAACAGCAACATTGACTATTTTGGTGGGTGGTTCTAGGCCTTCTAGGCACAATCTATGACTATAAAAGCTATTAATCTCGCCCCCAATAATGGTTACACACCATTTTATTAAGTAAACAGAAAAGTTTTATTTTTATGTATAAATGAATATAAATTGAGTAATAATAATTAAGTACCTCTTCACATAAACATAATCTTCAGAATCCATTGTAGTATTTTAAATTTGGCTTGACATACTTCGATGAAGTTAAAATTCATTAAGTTTAGGTAACTAAGTTGGAACGACCTAAGTAACTATGTGTAAATAGAAGTATAATGCAAAATGTTATAATATACCTTACACTTCTTATGATTTAAAGCTAAGAAAAACTTTTACAATCGATTTTTTTAGGCTTACACGTTTAATTTATATTCTTTCTTATCTTCTGTTTTATTTATTTTATTTTCTTGATAAGTAGGTGAACAACAAGACTTCCTGCACAAAAGACTACCAATTACGCTAAAATATTTTTCTAACTGAATATTAAAACTCATACACCCTCAAAGCCAAAATGTTGGGTAACTTAAGACAATTAGCGATAAGTATTTGACCTCGAGATGGCTTCATTCTATCCTGATGACTAATTAAGCCTTATTAGGTACACTGATCAACTTGTTATGGCAGCACTGACATCATGGATGGTATTATGCAAACACTATCCAGGAATACACATCTACTTAAAATAAACATATACACTTTGACTGCGGCACTTTTTCGCATATTTTTTTATTATTTTTTGTAATTTTTTTTCGTAGTTGTGGCATCAAACCAAAACTAAAATCCAACAGCAGACGGTCACACTCGCACTCCTTGTGAAAAAATTAATTTAAAAAAAATGTATTATATATTTTTTTAATTTTACTTCCGATACCAAAAATCAAAAAACGCACGGTGTGTGTTTTCAGCAGCGAACGAGTAATTATAAATATTTTTTTGTATACTTAGATCGGCAAACAAGCTGGTAGACCGCCTGATGGTAAGTAGCCACCGCCGCCTATTGACAACTGCAATATTTGCTGGTGTTGCCTAGATAGAACTCTCATTACTTTTTCTTCTATACATTGCCGTATTCATTGCCGTATAAATGAAAAATCATCACTCAAGAACGGCTCTAACCGACTCAGAATTTAGAATTGTTCTATTTATTGTAGATTCAAGACGAACGGTCATTTCATCTTATTAATATGTTAAGGGCTAATTTAATCGGTTCCTAGTCTATTAGGAACGTATTTGATAGGTAAATAACTTTTATATAGCATTATGTATGTGTCACATAATTGCATCAGGAACTAGAGAAACTGGGCCTCAATCTTGTTTCATAAAAATGGCCAAGTGCAAGTCGGACTCGCACTAGTAGGGTTCCGTAACACAGTAGAGTATTTTATAACTATGATTTTTCGCAACTACAAAAATAACTTTGTTTCACATAGTAATTGTATGAAAAACAAAGTTATACTTGCGGTCGCTATATCTCAAAAACTGCTGACTGTATCTCTTTCAAACCAATTTTCGTTGAAATTTTTTATTGAGATCTACAGAATATATTTTTTCTAGATTTTTCACTCCCTTACTTTAAAAGTTAGAGGGGGGGGGGGGACACACACATTTTACCACTTTAGACGCGCCTATCTTTTAAATGATTGACCTAACCAACTTACAGCTCAGAAGTTGGTTAGGTCAATCATTTAAAAGATAGGCGCGTCTAATGTCGTGTTTTGAGTCATTGGAATGCTTTTAATGAAAAGATTATACATTATATCAGTCGGGGGGGTTTAAAAATATTATATTATTATATATATCAATATTATTTTATACAATAGATCATATTATTATACCATATTGACTATAAATTGATTGTGATCAGTGGGGATACAGAATAGCTAAGCTTATAATGATATTTTCGAGGTAACTATGACCTAATCTGTGGTTTCACTGCAAATATTTTATTCATTTTGCGATGCGTGTATGTGAAATTCGTGATATCTTCTAGAGTTTTCATTTGAATTATATACTGTAAAAGACAATTTTAATCTATAATATGTGGCCAAGCAAATTAACGTAATTATTTGGATAAGGATTTATACTATATACTTGAAAATAGCCTTGGAAGTTATGTTACATTTTTTAACAAAAAAATAAAGATTAAAATGGTTACTGTGACTCAACCTTAAGAGATAGACATATGCTGTTGCGGACTTTTTTGTAGGTCTTATTAAGTTGTACAACTCTTCCATACAAAATATTCTTCCATCTATTTTCAATTGAGCAGCGTTCATAAGAAACGTGTTTTTTCGACCGTTTTTTTGTCGACTTAGGTTGCAAATTATGTCTCCACGGATGTACCTTTGATTTAAACAGGATAATATATAGCCTATTTTCATTTCGAAAGTCCATTCTATATATTAGTGAAAGATTTTTTTAAATCGTTCCAGTAGTTTTTGAGCCAAATCATTACAAACATACAAAAATACAAATGTTCTCTCTTTATAATATTAGTATATATATATATATATATTCTCTATAAATCTATATATATATATATATATATATATATATATATATATAATATACGATATAAATATATGTATATAATACGTTATATAATACGTAAATATACGATACGTGTATATAATACGTAAATATACGATATAAATATATATGTTTAGACCTACTTAAAATATGTGTAGAGAGAGAAATTGGCAATTTCTGATGGTCTGCATCGACAATTTTCGCTTAAATCTTTGAACCTTAATGAGCCTGTCAATAAATAGTAAGTATATCGTAAATTGTTTTGTATCCGAATTCCAAAATAGAAAGATTTTTGTTGAGAAAAACAAACACACAGTACCATGCGAAAATACAGCTAAGTACTTAG
This sequence comes from Cabera pusaria, assembly GCA_954871355.1. Lineage (NCBI taxonomy): Eukaryota > Metazoa > Arthropoda > Insecta > Lepidoptera > Geometridae > Cabera > Cabera pusaria. Next base: position 4,846,454 of record OX940910.1, read on the forward strand.
GCATGACTCTAGACGCAAAACTTCGCTGGAAGGCACACGTCAAAAAGAAACGCGAAGAGTTAGAGCTTCGCTACAAAAAGATGCAGTGGTGATAGGAAGATGCTCCACGCTGTCGGTGCAAAACAATTTGCTTTTATACCAACAAGTCCTTGTGCCAGTATGGACTTATGGAATCCAGCTATGGGGTTGAATCAGTCAAAGCAATATCCAGATCATCCAGCCAAAACAAAAACCTTAAAGTGGATGACGTTATTAGTGGAATTTCAAAATATGCCGAAGCTCACGATCGTAGACTTCATCAACACGGACATAGTGAGAAGACTAAAAAGGATAAAACATTTTGAGTTAGTGTAGTGAAGTGACAGTAAATTAGTGAACACTGCTTTCAAAGAACACAATAAAATAGTGACTTCGCCCTATAATAGACAATAAGAAAAGTGCCAATGGACACATTCTTAGTTTAACAATAATTATCAGATTAGGTAAAATATAAATTACTTATTAGTCTTAAGACTAGATTGTAATATTAATATGCCATCATATTAGTAGGTAGGTATATCATTTTCGAAAAAAAAAGTTGAAATAATTTATTAGTTGAAAAAAAAATATATATATACAGACGAATTGAAAACCTCCTTCTTTTTTGAAGTCGGTTGAAAAGGGCTTTCGTAGCATACGTCACAAGTAAAAAAAATCTGGTAGGTAGGTACCTTAATCAGGCTCTTAGAGTTAACGCTGTTTAATGTAACTCATTGAGTGTAACATTATCAAAAAAATTATAATATCAATAAAATAAAACTATTTTTATTTATTTATTGAGCTTTATCAACATTTAGCTTTATCAAGGTCGCTTAGTACTAAATAATATTGTTTTGCGTAGATTTTGCCCATTCAAGAAGTACCTTACTTGCTTGTCTGGTAAATTTTGATTTGTATCAATTTGTATAAATCGTAGGTAGGTACCTACGATTTAAAACTAGGCACTAGGCTATAGAAACTGCTGTATTATGGTGTCTAACTAAATTGTTTATAATTTGTGTACCTATTTTTTTTTTGCTGCGAAAGAATACAATGTTTAGTTGTGTTTTATAAATACAGTTTTGAAACTTAAAATGAAGCCATTTTTTTGATAGAAAATGATATGAACTTGCTGGATAGGTACTTACTCAAATAATAATAACTTAGTTTAGTCAGCCTAAGTGTTAATGAATGTATGAAATGCATGATTAGTATTAATTAAGTCAATTTCTGTCAAATAAGTGTACTAGGTACTAAACTAAAATTATACACATTAGTGTCTTTTTTTTAACACTGATCTCCAATTGTAATTATGTGCATATAATTTATATTAAATATGTGTATAATATATTTCCTCACAATGTCAACAATAATGCAATAAAATAGTATTTTTTAAATTACGTCAATTGTTTTGAAAGTGCAACTCAATGACGGGATGAGATTATGCAAAAACGATTTAGCCAAGAAATTAAATAATTATTTTAATTCATATAATATCGCTCAAAGTGTTAAAAATATTCGTCTATGTATTTTTTTTGACAACGCAAGGATGGGCTATGCCAAAATGTTTAGGAGTGTGCTGATTTTAATGCGCGAAAAAGGCTTGAACAATGTCATCAGAATCCCAATTAGTAAAACAATACATTGAGCGAAACAATTCATAGTTTCATTTGACCCCGAAAAGAGTCGCCTACTTTATTGTGAATGAACGTTGAAGTCATTGATTATAGCTGTACACAGGCGATAGGGCTGAGCTAAGGGCGGCGGTCGCACCCTAATTGTATGCAATTTTATCACACAATAAGACATTTCATTGATAGTTCAGGTCTGACCGTGATATGTACTGATAGTTACAAGCTTACAACGGCATAGTAGGCCACAAAACCGTGTGCTATGGAAAATGGCCGGGGTAAGGCCCTACCTTATCCGAACAGGGCGAAGCACGGGACGATAAAACTGAGTAACAAACACGATACTTACTTTTCAGATGCCTCGGTCATGATTCGACACGTCGAATATCCTAATTTCTACTCGCCACTTCACAGATTTCACCATTTTTAAGACATAAATACATCAGATTCACTTACGAACCGTTCTTATTTCGGCCCTTTGTTGGGCCTCAGTGCGCTTGCGTCAATAAAACAGTCCGGGCGGGTTATTCAATGAACGCAACGCGGTCGTGCGACAGGTGGCGTATCTGTCGCGCAGAATTACTTTCAAAGCGACGCGATTGGACCGATCTGCGCACTGTGACGCTCTGACCAATAGTAGCACTCGTCACTGCGCAGTTACCAATGGCAGCGCTAATGAGACAAAGGGGCGCAAGTGGCGGGGTTTTTAAAGCATCACTGAACTGATAGGCTTATAATCTGCACCCCCTTGGTAGTTTAAAAACTTAATTTTCGAATTTTTACCGCACTAATTATTGTATGATTTTTGCATGGAAACATGGGGTTGAAAACTATATTTTTCACAATTTTTAATATTTATTGGGGTGCGAGCCGTAGTGCGGAAGTAGGTCACGCCGGCCTCGAGGGTTCGACTGTTACTGAATGGAGCGAAGCTCGCAATGGGCCCATCCCCGTTCATGCAACCTCCCATTGAAAAATAAATAGGTCAGATCATTGCAACGTGGCCTAGATGCAGGTTGTTGGGGCCATTCACAGGAGGCGCTTGCATACGGGCCCCCGGGTTCTATTTATAGATGCTCTATATTTGGGCAGGTCATTCGCAGCAGACGTAAATGCAAGCCTCCGTAAACTAGGTTACCTGATTTTCTTTGTTAATAGCGACTTGCAGTGACGTAGTTGGTCGTGACGTCATTTGCCATTTTACATATACATGCAAAATACTTAAACGTTGGGGCTTTGTTATTTTTTTATTGAATTAAAAAATAATTCTAAAGTTAGTAACTAAGATAGGTACATACAAATTATAATTTATAACAGAATTAAAATAATAAAATATGTAAATTTTTGTACCTACGTGAAATGTGTTAATTATTAAGAACAAGAAAACATATTTAATATAATGTAATTAAATTAAATGTGTTTTCTTTTACCAAACAAAGTAAGTACCTATATTAAATAGCCGTTAAACAAATAAATAAAACATTAAAAATAATACTAATAGAATACCTATATAGCAAAAAAACTATTATATAACAATTTATAAAACTCTTATATTTACTATATTCGATATTATATTCGATGTTTGTTTATACCATTATAAGCTATAATTTAACGCTCCTTTATTGTTGACCTAAATCCAATGCAAGCATAGCTTTTTACTTTGAAACGGCAGGCAACGTTTGTGAATGGACCTGACCTACATTTACAATTTCCTATTATTGATTGACATATATTGCTTGACGTCATCCATCCGATTTATGTTTCTTTTTTTCGGGTGCATATGACGTTAGGTGCATTTAGCCACTTTAATAATTTTATTGATTTTAAAATAACTACGTTTATTTTTAAAATAGTATTTCAGAATGCTTCCAGTTATCAATAATTTTTATATAGATGTTATTTTTTGTATACATGTAGTTTTTTATGACGTAAAAGTCCGGAACTCATCCGTTGATTACGATTTATTCTATAATTTTGGAGGTGTTTGCGTGTTTATATTAACTGCCTACATACATAAATGCTTTGAATTTTCTAAAGTCGCTAAAGCTAATTCACTCGCTTATCGTGAAGCAATTTCGGAAGGCGGAAAACGGTTTCGTCTCACCGCCATAACGTACAAAAAATTTTAATATAGCAACAAAATAATCTGTTGAAATTAGAATGCTATAAAGAATTAAGATAAATGGACGGACACTGGACAGATATAGACAGATTTGAGGGCCCAGTAGGTCTGCTGGTCAGCTTTGACGCCAGAGGTACCGAGTTCGATCCCCGCCGTGCACTAATGGATTTTTCTATAGAATAATGTATGTGCGCTTTTCACAGTGGCCCTCCGGTGAAGGAAAAACATCGTTGATAAACGCCCAACCCTGCATGATGGTAGGACACTACCTAGTGTTCGCCTGACCAGCTACCATCCACCGTCAAGTTAGAAAATCTGTCGCCAAACATCTAATGCGTTCCAGCAGCTATAATTGAGAGCCAGTTCCCATTCTAGGCCTAGCGTGCTACTATACTCGACCGCATCATCACTTACCAACAGGTGAGATAATGGTCAAACGCTAGCCTATACGATATTAAAAAAACATATACACAGACATGACGAACTTATATGGGGTTCCATCATTATAGTTTAACTAGGTAAAGGCTAGCGTGTGACCACTATTTCATCTGTTGGTAAGTGACGAAGTGGTTGAGGATAGTAGCCCGCAAAGCCTAGAATGAGAACTGGAAAGTAATATGGCACCTTAAAACAGACTTTCTTATCTAATTTTAGGTCCTCATGTCACGAAAGAGTAGGTATGTATATGTGTCTTCAGGGATAAGCGAGCTAAATTTTCGACCAAACATTTCACTTAACATCTGTCCCTGATTCTCATTTCAATCGGATATATTTGAATTCGGAAGCCTCATTTTGAATTTCGAATATTTGTTATTTCGTGAGCTAGTTTGTCACGGAAACCTTTTCGATTAGAACCTGGGTACCACCACTTTGCCAATTAATTTTCAGCCGTGAAATAGGAATGTTTTTCGTTTGAGATGGCAAGGTGTCCAGTGAAATTACAGGGCTTGTGAGACTCAACATCTTCATGTCTAAAGGTAACAGGCGCAGTGCAGTGCCATACCGTGCAGTGAAGTGCCGTATCTGTCGTATCTGCTGTATCTGTAATAGGTAGACGTCATCGCTTACCATTAAAAAAATCACAATTTTTTTTTGAATTGAAATACATATTTAAAGTAAGCGATCGGAGCATTACGAATTCCAAAGATCCAAGTAGATGGAGAGGCAATTTCCGATTCCGAATTTGCTTTCGAATGATTGAGAATAACCTGCTGGTGAGATAGGTAGTGGTTGGTGAGATAGTTCAGACAGACCAGGGCCCCTAGACAAAATCCAATTTCCTGTTTGCCTTCACGCTAACGCAAGTTCAAAATGTATGGAATGACAGTTCTGTTTCCGCAACAAAAATGTCATTCCCATACATTTTGAAATTGCGTTAGCGTGAAGGTAAACTGGATATTGGATTTTGTCTAGGGGCCCAGGGCCGGTAGTCTCTACATGAATAGCGATTAATTTCGACCGATAATCGTCGATACGAAAAGAGATGCAGCTAACAACTGTCTAGCTGCATCTCATTCTAGCAGACGTTTGCGATGACAAGACGCATCGCATTCGATGTAGAGACTTCCACCCCTGACATAAAACATAAAAATGTGGATTATGGATAGGGAAGGACTGCATTATTAGGCACATTCTATTGTTATTCGTGATACAAATTAATTTAGCAAACATTATAGACGGCTTTTTGCCACCAATGTGTTTTTACCAGCTTTAGGAACTTACCAATGTTTTTTGTGGGACAAATCTTGGAAGCTAAACTACAACCACTTCCTGACATTCGGTTGGACTCATCATTATCAGCCAGTGTCAGTCCACTGCTGGACGCAGGCCTCTCCCAAGATACCCCACTGAGCCCGATCTTCAGCTCATTGGGAGGTATATGCCCTAATCGCCACGCTGGGCAGGCGGGTTGGCGATCGCACGACGTAGCTCCTGAGACGGTTGGACTCATATTTGGAATACTTGTGTATCTTGGGTGACAATGCAATAATATGGTACCATCGAGCTGACCTGATGATGGAGCCGGATTGCAGGAACTGGAATTCCCTAATCACAAATGATAGGACAGTCGAATTTGGGCTACTTACTAGATGTGTGTTGTTATCAGTAATACTTTGATTACATTATTATAGTTAGGATGGTTTACACTAGGTGAAACGATATTCGTAGGATAGCTGGTAAGTGGTAGTGGTTGGGTAAGTGGTAGTGGTTGGGTATTTGGTAGTGGTTGGGTAAGTGGTAGTGGTTGGGTAAGTGGTAGTTGTTGGGTAAGTGGTAGTGGTTGGGTAAGTGGCAGTGGTTAAGTAAGTGGTAGTTGTTGGGTAAGTGGTAGTGGTTGGGTATGTGGTAGTTGTTGGGTAAGTGGTAGTGGTTTGGTAAGAACAGTTGAAGATCGAGCAAGGCCGTCACCAGCCAAGCAGGGGGGGTAGGGGAAGGGTATATTATGGAAGATGAGTAACATATGAATTGTAGTTACAGTCTAGAGCATGAAACTTTACACTTGTAGCGCGAGGCGTGCGGGATTTATCGCGGCAAAGCAATTGCATGGCCTTTGGTTGCTTTGCAGTTGGTTACATTTTTTTAATCTCAGGGGAAACTGCATATCTCCCTGCCCCCCTTGGCGACACCCTTGGCTCAGTGTACACTTGAAAAACATTAAAGGTAGGTACGGCCACAACGCGGCGTCCTGCGATCTGCGGGCGCGAACTCAGTACTTTTCAATTGTTTTCTGATCGCGGTTGGTGTAAACTAGTCGGTACAAATACTACTGCGCTATTTGATCGCCGCCTAGATCGCGCACGCAGGATGCTGCGGTGTGTCCGTATCTTAAGTAAGTACCTACTAACCTATAATACCTTTGTTTTGAAAAAGACATATTTCTACATAGGTTAATATTGATAGAACTTAGCTCAGGCTGCTCAGGTAACTAGCCCGGTGGTTCAATATATGCTTGAGTTAGCCACTATGTTTGCATGCACACCCCCTATTGCGAAACAGTGACGTCACACTACGTTTGACCTAGATACAGGTCACAGCACAGCGCAACCCTGTATTGCCTCTATCTAGGCTCGCTTTGACGGAGACAGTCCAACAGGGGTTTTGATAGATACTAAGATCAAATATTATGTTTAAAATCTTTAACAAGTTTTTAATCGACTTCAAAAAAAGGAGGAGGTTTCTCAGTTCGACCGTATATATGTTTTTTTTTTTTTGTTTGTTCGCGGATAACTTCGACGTTTATGAACCGATTTTGATTATTCTTTTTTGTTGGAAAGGAGATGTCTTAAGTGGGGTGGCTACCATGGTAATTTTATCGAGGTCTGATAAGTATCTCCAGAGATATGGAGATAAACACCTCAAAATTGGTACTGAAAATTAATAGCGCGGCATTGAAGTCGGTTCTTTTTAGTTTTTTAAACGATCTTATTTTATTTATAAAGCTTACTAGACATTTGAATGGAATTATAAAGCGCGATCTAGTGCGCATAATAGGTAACATTCGTAAGATCCATATAAATATGCGTTTATTTTAACTTGATCGAATGAAGGTACGGACACACCGCGGCGTCCTGCGTGCGCGATCTAGGCGGCAATCAGATAGCGCAATAGTATTTGTACCGACTGGTTCACACCAAACGCGATCAGAAAACAATTGAAATGTACTGAGATCGCGCCCGCTGATCGCAGGACGCCGCGGTGCCGTTAGGACAAACTCAGTCCACATCGTTACTTGCTATCAGATGTATCATGGTCAAGTGCGTGTCTGTTTTCTTAGACATGAATTAGGTATCAAAACTATGGTGTGTTCTAGCGTTTGACCACAATATCACCTGTTGGTAAGTGATGATGCGGTCGAGGATGATAGCACGCTAGGGTTTATTCTATTCCCAACGTCCACCATTAAAACGTCCCTCAGTGGGGGACGTTAGGACAAATTATTAAGTTTTGTCCCAACGGCCCCCAGTGGGGGACGATACATGTGACACTGGTGCCCGTGTTAGTGGGGGACGTTGGGACAAACATTAATTATTTGTCCTAACGTAACGTTATACCCACGCTAGGCCTAAAATGGGAACTGGCTCTCAAGGATAGCTGCCGGAACACATTTGATGTTTGGTCAAGGGCGTCGCCAAGAGGGCAGGGGGGTGGGCCCCCCCCCCTGCCCTCTCTTGGCGACGCCCCTAGAGATCAGATGTAGCTAGCCGCAAGCACTAAACTACCTTTTTTACCTATAGTAATGAATAATTCAGTTTATTACTTTATTATTAGTTTAGTTATCTCGAACAGTTACAGAATATCTCTGTAGATTGTGAACGTATTACCCGACTGCGCAAGGAGGGTAATGTTTTTCGAGTGCATGTATGTCTGATGTTTCTTTGACATGCCCTACAGCCTAAACAGCTTGATGGAATTTGATATGCGAGGTGTCATATGAATGGTCTTAATATTGGTAGTAACAAAGTGTACAAAATTTTAAGATGACTCCGCGAAATAAAGTTGAGGGAAAATACGATATTTTTTTAATATTTTACACGCTTTCATTGAACTTGCGATGTATGTCATATAAATAAGACATGAGTACTTTTTATCCTGATAATCATACGGGGTAGGTATAAAGGTACCCAATACCCATGCAAAAAAACACGAATCATCCTTACCCAACTTTTAGCGAAAAGTCTTTCTTACTGGCAACATTATAATACGTCTGTGCGTGTGACACTGCAAGTAAACCTAGGATGATTGTAATCCATCATCCTAGAAGTAAACACACCTCAGTTACGCACATATCGCTATATGTGCGTCACTGAGGTGTGTTTACTTACCTATTAATAAATTCCGCATCGCATGACAAAACGTAAATAAATTCAGAAGGTTTAATGTACATGCGTTCATATTTATTGTCCTCTATAATATTGCCCCATTGCCCCCCCCCCCCCCCCCCCCTTTGTCATAAGCTGGCGACGCCCTTGTTTGGTGACTGATTTTCTAATTAGAAAGTGGCATGCGGGGGTTGAACGTCCTTCGCCGAAGGGCCACTGTGAAGCGCACATACATTTTGCATTAAGTGCAAATATTCCGACCGAACTATACATACAGATACACTTGCACTAACCTACTTATTCTGCCGAACCGTTTAGCGACATTACTTTATTCGGTGGGCAATACTTGAAACTGAAGTCTATTTACGGGTACTCTCCAACAACATTTTTTATAGTGGTAGGACTTCTGCTAGTCCGCCTGGGGCGATACCACGATTTTGTTATTTATCCATGAAATTGTAATGTTTTTTTTTTCAGTTTGAAGGACATTGTCCGGTGACAGGACCATGGGCGGAATCGTCCCCATCCATCAACAAAACTTAAATGTAGGTCTATTGACATATCTTGGCACGGACGTACCACCCAGTGGACACCTATTGTTGTATCACCCCCGCGCGAAACACATAGGCGCAATGGGGTATTTATAATATCATCCTTGAGCGGCTACTTCAGTTCGGACCAAATACCAGACCCGTACACACGCACTATTTTAATTGTTCAAAAAACGAAAAAGCCGTTAAATATGCCGGAATTGCGCTATAAAGTGGTGTAGGAAATCCAGTAAATCATTAAACTTTACAAAGGACAACGTTTCTTTTCACTGATAAAATTCAATTCATTATTAACAATTTGTAAGTAAAATTCATAGTTCAACATATACTGGTCACAGATGCCCTGTGTCTATCCCTTTCCTACAATGGCATCTTTATATCTTTCGTACTCGCTCCGCCCTTGTACGCTGCGGTACTTGTGCACTTTTAGTGATGTCTTTCTGTTGTTTTGTAAAAGTTATCGACAATGATTACTGATAGATAATGAAAATGCTCAATTCAACTATGTTATATGTATATATGTTGTTGCTGTTGCTGCTGCTGCTGTTAATCCAAATTATCCTACTGATGTACTTAATAAACGCGAAAGCTGGAATGTTTGTTTGTTTTGCTATTCAATCACGCCAGATAAGTACATAAATAAAGGTCAAGTACATAAATACATTTTAAGTTACTTGATACGTGATACTGATGCGTGTGAATAACCAATTTAGTGGTAAGAAACAAGTTAGAATTTAGTGTGTAAGCAAGCAAACGAACATTTTTAGAGTTCCGTACCTCAAAAGGTAAAAAGGAACCCTTATAAGATCACTTTGTTGTCCGTCTGTCTGTCTATCTGTCCTTCCGTCTGTCCGTCTCTATCATTATACCTTTACACTTCTACACACTTCTCACACACGCTATATTTCATGACTGATGAAATTATCGATAATGACGAGGTAGTGTCACGTTGTCCCAGCACTAAGCATGATTTATTGCTATGATTCAAATTGAAGTTGTCCAATCACAGCGCTGTATTACGTATAACCACCCCGCAAAATATTTCGCTCGCGAATTAGTTCATAGTTTTTCTCATGCGGAGTCCACTGGGTGGTACGTCCGAGTATCTTGGCATGATGATATTTTTTTATTATTTTTGCATTAGGTTCTCATTTCTCATGGTATCTAAGGGTCAGTTCAGACCACAGCGAGACGTGCAGCGCAGCTAAACTTGGTCTTGTGTAGTGTAGTTAAACTAGTAAATAAAGTTCTATTTTTTATCACGCAGCTTCCCGCTGCGCCGCGCGAAACCACAGTAGCGGCGTAAGTAGCTATAACAACAAATACTAAAAACAGAATAAAGTTAAAAATAATAGAGGGGCCCCATACAAGGAACGTGTTTTTTTCGGCATTTCACTCCATCTATGAACGCTTAGTTAAGTAAACGTCCAATAGATGGCGTTATATTGAAATGTCGATCCCTAACACCTTTGCTAGACGTTAGATGGCGTTATAAGAAATAAAATGGTTATTAATTTTTTTTTTTTGCTCGATCTTATAAAGTACTGTAGTGTGGTACGGAACCCTACTAGTGCTAGTCCGACTTGCACTTGGCCAGTTTATTTTGTTTTTACCATCGAATTATAACCTACAGAAAGTAGGTTTTCAAACAACGCTTCTCTTGGAAGCTAGGCCGAAAATTCGCTATGTGTGCGTAACTGAGGTGTGTTTACTTGCAGTGTCACACGCACAGACGTATTATAATGTTGCCAGTAAGAAAGACTTTTCGCTAAAAGTTGGGTAAGGATGATTCGTGTTTTTTTGCATGGGTATTGGGTACCTTTATACCTACCCCGTATGATTATCAGGATAAAAAGTACTCTATGTCTTATTTATATGACATACATCGCAAGTTCAATGAAAGCGTGTAAAATATTAAAAAAATATCGTATTTTCCCTCAACTTTATTTCGCGGAGTCATCTTAAAATTTTGTACACTTTGTTACTATCAATATTAAGACCATTCATATGACACCTCGCATATCAAATTCCATCAAGCTGTTTAGGCTGTAGGGCATGTCAAAGAAACATCAGACATACATGCACTCGAAAAACATTACCCTCCTTGCGCAGTCGGGTAATACGTTCACAATCTTCAGAGATATTCTGTAACTGTTCGAGATAACTAAACTAATAATAAAGTAATAAACTGAATTATTCATTACTATAGGTAAAAAAGGTAGTTTAGTGAAGTCTAGTTTAAGTATATATATTATGTACCTAATAGGTTTTTTTTGTTATTATTTTAAGTAAATAAATGTTGGTAATGAATGTGTAAATTAAACTAGATCAATTTCAAACTACCCATCTGGCAATACTCCGCTCGTACTAAGAGCTCGTTATTTTGATTCACTATTTTTTGTTTTATTACACAATTTACGTAATTAAATGTTTGTCTAACCTGTAGAATGATACACCAGAAACCTTTTCATCCTTTTCCGATGAATTGTGGCACAAAATCACCGCACAACATGTCATATTTTATTAATTTTGCGGGAGACGCACTCGCTACCTTGTGACACGGACCACTAATTACGCGAGCGTCGATTGGGTCGTATTCCAAATGAACGGCGAGTATGACGAGCGCGTATTTGGTTTCTGTAGGTTATAATTCGATGGTTTTTACCCCTTTTGTTTGAACGGCGTTTATATATTTATACGTAGATTCCCTAAATTTAGGGGAAATCATTATGTTGGCAACACTAAATATCGGATTCCCCCCAGAGGGCGCCGTTTGAATCTCGCCCAGAGCGCTGGTAGTGCTAAAACCGGCACTGCGAAACCAGAACCATCGTCACGTCGCGTCGCGTCGCGCAATGTTGGTGTTGGCTCGTGGGGACGGAGCCCATACATTTTTGCCCATTGACCTTTACACAGACGGTAGGAACATATTAAATCGATGTTCCGTCCGACTTGCTACCAAAAGGTTACCACCATTAATGAGATTTGCCGCCATAACCTTACGGTGTTCCAGCAGCACATAGCCCTTAAGAGCCAGAGTATTCTAGACCTAGCTTTTCCACCATTTTCGACTACATTATCGCTTACCACCAGGCGAGATAGTGGTCAAACGCTAGTCTATAAGATATAAAAAAATACAGGGCATATAGATCAAACTTCTTGATGTCTTAAAGCGGGTGCAGTGCCACGCAAAATTCTGTCAATCCAAAGTTTTGTTTGCCACGGTTTCTGTTACAGGTAGACGTCATCTCTTACCATCAGTCCATCGTCTTGCTTCTACTGTAATCTAAAAAAAAAAAGTCAACAAATGGGACTTCTTTAGCTTCCCTATAAGTATAAAAGTTCACCAACGTATTTAAACGCAGGTCTAAAGGAGTCAGGTAAAAATAAAAATAAATACTGTTTTAAAACATTTATTTAAAATTGTATATATTATATTGAATAAATAAATACTCTGTAAAAATACTTAAGCTTACATAAAATAGGTATAATAAATAATTGCTATACTTATCTATTCTTTTTGGACAGAATATATTTTATCTACCGACTTCCAAAAAGGAGAAGGTTCTCAATTCGTCTGTATCTTTTTTTATGTATGTTACGCGATTACTCTGTCAATTGTGAACCGATTTCAATGTCAAATCATAAATGATGATTTATTTTAAAATCCCCTTTCAAACTAAAAAATATTTTTTTTTATCGATTCACAAATGCCGAAAATATCGATGACCATACATAAAAATATATATATACATAGAACCTCCTCCTTTTTGGAAGTCGGTTAAAAATATTTACAAAGATTAAACTAGGTATAAAAGAGCGATTGTCTTAAAATTAAATCGGGTTTGACAGTGATTCTCAAACTTGGCACTGAACTTGAATCTTGAGGCTCGACTATGGTTGCACATTTGAAATATCTTGTAAAGGGGTATATTGTTGTAGTTTTCTATAAATTCTCGAATTCAGGCGGATCGCTTTTTGTAGCTTGTGCGATGGCTGCTTTCGGCAAGTCTTCTCCTTGATTCATCGCTGCATTTAACAACCGCTGGAATTGTATATTAATCTTTACATAGTATAAAACAATCGTTCCTGCTGCCTGTACGCTTAGATCCTTTAAACCAGTGTTTTTCAACGTGTCAACGACCCCCCAGGGAGTCGCGAAGCCTCTATAAAGGGTTCGCTGGGGGTCGCAAAGCCTCAGTAATAGAACAATATACAAAGTTTGAATATATACTTTTATTAGGAAAATATTCATTAAAGAACATTTGTAGGTGTAGTATTTGAGAGGAAATGAGAGCGCATATAATATTTGTGTCTGAAGAAAAATATGTAATTCGTTTCCTGCTAGGCTATTCTGTAAGCTATCTCGACAACGGAATCCGCGGTGAGAGATTTGGAATTTTGTACTACGAAATTCAACCGTATTGCGAACGTGATACGATTGAATTTCAAAGTACGAAATTCGAATCTCACCGCGGATTCCGCTGTTGAGATAGCTTACAGAATAGCCTAGCTGTAGGCCATGTGAGCGAAGCCGCGGGCATAAGTTAGCAATAAAATAAAATACATATTATTAACAGTGCAAGTTTTTTATTTCATACTAAGGGGGTCGCGTCATGAAAAAGGTTGAAAAACACTGCTTTAAACTACGTCCAAATAAGACGTCAAGACCCCCACCGCCGAACTGAGGCGGGTTCCGTAAACATTTGTGCACTTAGTCAGTAGGGCTATTCTGTAAGCTATCTCGGAAACGGAATCCGCGGTGAGATTTGAATTTCGTATTACGAAATTCAACCGTATTACGATTTAAATCTCACATCGGATTCCGCTTCCGAGATAGCTTATAGAATAGCCCCATAGGCCTCCTTCACTCGCCCATAGCTACTGCGCTTTATACCTAAACTTTAGAGCAACGCCGGCAGTACTATCCGCCAGTCGGTTGTCACTGCTCACGCGCGCGCAACGTATATTAGTATTCAAATGACGGGATAACTGCGCATTCGTATTCTATATTAGAAACGATTTAAGTTTTTCATAGTCATTTTGCAGGTTTGACAATAAACAAGCATAACATTTATCATTTTTAGGGTTCCGTAGTCCTGACAAGGAACCCTTATAGTTTAGTCATGTCCGTCTGTCTGTCTGTCTGTCTGTCTGTCCGAGATTTTGCTAAGAGACCGTTAAAACCAGAAAGCTGTAATTTTATATAAGAAATGCTTTTATACTGATAAAATAGAATGACATTAAAATTGTACGCTAACGTAATACTAACAACTCTGTAACCTAAGTCCACAAGCTGAATAAATGTATTAGTAACGGCGTATTTATAGGCGTCATTGGATACATCCATTAAATAAGACAAGAATCAATGATTGGGCATATACGAAGTTGGTACCCGAACTACTTAAAGACGAACGAAAGTTTTTTAATTACTTCCGTATGTCAAATACTACTTTTGACGAGCTGCTAGTACATTTGAATTCGTCATTATTTACAGACGAAACGACGTGGGGAAATACTTTACCTAAATTATTTCCCCGCGTGCCACATATGGTCACACTATTGTCTTGTGTAGACAAGACGTCTTGCGTAGGTACGACATCGAGCCGACAAATCGACGTGTCTTGTCAGACATAAGAAAAAGTATCTTGTAATGTATGGTCTCATATTACAATGAAGGCGACTAAATTTCTCATGTCTCATCAGACACAAGACACAAGACAATATCTTATAATGTGCAAAAGGCCTAAGGGTCTCGCATGCCCGTTAACTCATATTATAAAAAAAATATGATTGTAAGGGTAAGGCAACATACATTTAGAAGGCAATGCAAATATATTTTTGTACGTCTTTTGGCGCGATAGAGAAAAATGATGAGAGTGAATTTTTACGATGCGCGCGCACACCGACACCTAAATTTAACATCGTGAAGTTAGTTCTAGGTGGAACGATGCGCGCGCACACCGACACCTAAATTCTACACCGTGAAGTTGTTCTAGGTGGCATGACTATGTTCAAGTTGTATATGTCATATTTAACGTCATATTTTTACATTAAGAAAACCTTTTTTATTTAAATAAAATCTTTTTGATTCATTTTAATATTTATTGTTAATCACTACTGCATTTTAGTTATTTTTTTTTTCATACGCCATAGAATTATAACTTCTAACGCGTGTACATAAATACACACACTTTTTTTTTTTTTTTGCAGTTACTTTTCACAGGGCTGTATCTCCTTAAGCAGTAGGTAGATAATTGAAATATTCACGAAGAATGTGGTTGGATGGAGGTATGGAGGATTTAACAACAAACAGCAACACAATCGGAATCATACGTGTGCGAGTCTGACTTGGACTTGACCAGTTTTTTTTACTTTGTGGTCCCTGCTACTAAAAATGAACGTAAACTGGTCCCTGGTCGCAAAAAGGTTGGGAACCACTGATTTAATGGAAAGCTGATAAAATTGCCCTGTGATTTGATGTGACAAAGTTTATTTTTAGGGTTCCGTACCCAAAGGGTAAAACGGGACCCTATTACTAAGACTCCGCTATCCGTCTGTCTGTCCAACTGTCACCAGGCTGTATCTCATAAACCGTGATAGTTAGACAGTTGAAATTTTCACAGATGATGTATTTCTGTTGCCGCTATAACAACAAATACTACAAACAGAATAAAGTTGGAAATAATAGGGGGTCCCAATACAAGAAACGTGTTTTTTTCGGCATATAACGCCATCTATGAACGCTTAGGTAAACGTCCATATTCTATATTGAAATGCCGATTCCAAACACCTTTGTTAGACGTGAGATGGCGTTATAAGAAATAAAACGTATATTAATTATTATTATTTGCTGGCGAAAAATGATAGTGGTACTATTTGCTCGATCTTATAAAATACTGTAGTGTGGTACGGAACCCTACGAGTGCGAGTCCGACTTGCACTTGGCCAGTTTATTTCATAATTTTCCATCGCAGTCTGAAACACGCTTTAGCCTTATAGGGATATTGCCGCTTAAGAAGAAGAAGAAAGTAGAAAAGAAGTAAGAAGAAGCTATTAAAGTAATAACTTACAATATGTTCGAGTCCGGCTTCATTAGGTCTACTCTGCGAGTAGACGAGACTCATCTTAGTGGTCTGCACGGCCACCGGACTCTTGGTCGATATACTCTCTGCCACTTCTAGGGCGTGCTTTAATGCGCTGCACAAAATTAAAACAGTAATTAAGATATCTATGGATTACACACAATCCAAAATTTCATTGTACAGTGCGACATTAAAGAGTTAACAATAAATGAGGGCGCCACTATTGCTTTTGTATCTTGTATGTAGCAACACAGTTAGTTAGAAACAAACGTTTTTGATACTTGTATTATTTTTGCAAACATAAGATTTGCAAGACATTAATTTTTATCTATAAGTATTTATATACATTTTATAGTATCTATATAAAATGTATATATATTATTTCTCTACAAATTCTTCTTTATTTATTAATATGCTTATTTCTTACTTGCATTATTCAATGAGTGAAAACAAGTATCAAATTCAGTAGTCGCGCAATAAGTACAATTTTTTGGTGTTGCCTGTAAGAGTGACCAGTTAGTTCTTAAATAATTAATTTCTACTCTTTTATGTTGCACTGTACCGACGAGACTCGAACCCGCACCCGCTGGGAAACATGCCCAGGTGCTCTGCCAATTAAACCACGGTGCGTTACTAACGATTACGAAACTACGAAATTAGTGAATTGCATTTTAACCCAATTATGCATTGGTGGCGCCATCTATGACTACTTATTTCGAAAGTTAATCATTCGGAAGAGTTCATTACAGTTTTCAAATCCGACAAGAAATGTCGCACTGCGTATATAAAATATTATGTTTCTTGAAGTGTTACACACTTTATATTTTTTGTACATTGTTACAAACAATCCAAAATTTCAATTTTCAATTAAAATTTTAATCAAAAATATTAAGTGTGTAACGCTTCAAGAAACATAATATTTCAAAATTAAGATAGTTTAAAAACTAATACAACCTTTCCATGCCGCGCGAGTCAGTTTCAGTAGCAAGTTTGAGACGTTCATTGTCATATCTCTGGAGATACTCATCAGAGCTCGATGAAATCACAACGGGACCTTAGAAATGTACCCTACCACTAAAAAAATTGATTCACAATTGACGCGTAAAACGCGTAAAATTTCGTAACATACTGTATACAAAAACAAAGTCCGTTTAGGCGTCATTAGGTAACAAACAGACAGAGTTACATGCGATTTTATAATATTAGTTAGTCTGAATAAATGCGGTGAATGCTAGAGTCTAGACAGAGCAAACAGAGAACCGTCGTGGCGTTACAATGAACTAACATTCAAAGGTAAGGAAGGAAGGTACCTACCTAGTAGCTAACGATACGAGTAGGTACCTACCTAGTGTCAACTATTTTTAGTCGCACTAGTAATGACAGCAGTGTTGTAAATGCAACAAAAACAGTAAATTAAAACAACCGGCGACCGACGCGACCTCAATTTCTACGACGGTTCTCTTTTTAATGCGCTTTTATTAGCTTCAGACGTATGTATGTTTGTATGTTAGTATGTAACGGAATCTTTGAACATGATTTTAACCCCCTTCAAAACGTCGGATTAACTCGAAATTTGGCATACTAACTAAGGACCGATGACAATAAATAAATTTAAAAAAAAAAATTTTTTTTAATTTAAAAAAAAAATTTGACTAAAAAATGAAAAATAAATAATAGTTTAAAAAAACTAAAAAAATACGCTTTTATAGAAAATCTAACTAAAAAATAGAAAATAAATTTTAATAAATTTGAATTAAAAATAGTGTAAGAAAAAATGATTTTGTAAAAAAAAAGCGTGGGGTGCTTTTCAGGATATTATCAAAATAACCCTTCTAGTCATATCTGTTCATAAAATATTTGGAACTATTGATACCATGCACCCCACGCTTTTTTTTTTTACAATAAAATCATTTTTTCTAACACTATTTTTAATTCAAATTTATTAAAATTTATTTTCTATTTTTTAGTTGGATTTTCTATAAAAGCGTATTTTTTTAGTTTTTTTTAACTATTATTTATTGCACATACTCTAGAGACATATTCATGATGATTCTTAAGCACGCCATCTATAACTATAACTTTTGAAATAAAACTTCTTTAAGCGCACTGGGGTACATTTTGACGGAACTGACGTAGCGTCACGGTCCGAATTTTAATATCTGATAGGCTAGCGTTTTAACACTTTCTCACCTGTTGGTAAGTGATGATGCGGTCAGATGGTAAGCACGCTAGGCCTGGAATGGGAACTGGCTCTCAAGGATAACTGCCGGAACACAGATTTGGCGACAGATTTTCTAACTTGAGGGTGGTAGCTGGCCAGACGGACATTGGATAGTGTCCTACCACCATTCGGGGGTTGTTGATTTGTTAACGATGTTTTTCCTTCACCGGAGGGCCACTGTGAAAAGCACACATACATTTTTAGGGTTCCGTAGCCGAATGGCAAAAAACGGAACCCTTATAGATTCGTCATGTCTGTCTGTCTGTCCGTCTGTCTGTCCGTCCGTATGTCACAGCCATTTTATTCCGAAACTGTTAAGACTACAGAATTGAAACTTGCTTTCCGATTTTTATACAAAAATAAAAAATATAAAACTTTAAGGGGGGCATACATGGAACTGAAACAAAAAATAAAATTTTTCTTCAAACCTATACGTGTCTATGGATAGGTCTTCATAAATGACATTGAGATTCCTAAAATCATTTTTTCTCAAAGTCAATCATTTGAAAGATAGGCGCGTCTAAAGTGGTAAAATGTGTGTCCCCCGCCCTCTAACTTTTAAAGTATGGGAGTGAAACATCTAAAAAAATATATGCTGTAGATCTCAATAAAAACTAACAACGAAAATTGGTTTGAACGAGATACAGTCAGCAGTTTTTGAGATATGGCGACCGCAAAGATAACTTTGTTTTTCATACAAACACTATGAAAAACAAAGTTAATTTTGTAGTTGCAAAAAATCATAGTTATGGAATACTTAACTGTGTTACGGAACCCTACGAATGCGAGTCCGACTTGCACTTGGCCAGTTTATTCGATTGAATAATCCATTAGTGCACGGCGGGGTTTGAAATTGGCACCTCTGGCATCAAAGCCGACCATTCTCTCGATTACGCCACGGGGCCCTCAAAAGGAAGTTACATAATCGTCATGTTATTATGTATTTATAAACGCCCTCTATTGTAGAACGGCGTCACTACGAAGACGTATTCAGATGGGGAAGTATCACTTTTAACGCGTAACTTTCTACGTACCCTCTTTTTTATTTGAGAAAACGTTTCATAAAGTGAAATATGTACAACAATACCTTTCTTTATCTGGCAACACTTTGCCAACAAGTCCAATATCCTTCGCTTCTGCGGCATCGAACTTACGTCCCGTGAAACACAGCTCTCGTGCTGTCGATGCATTCGATACTACCTGCAATTGTATATAAAATATTGTAAACATTTGAGTAATAGTTTATTTACTTTTGATGTTTAATAAATATTGTTCTGAATTACATTGTATTACTGTATTGTACGATATTATTGTAATACATTGTTTTACATTGCACTGCGTTACATTTCACTAGGCATACATTACGTTATGTCGCATTATATTGAATTGTATTACATTGCACTGATCTTACATTGCATTCGATATATTACATTACACTGACTGCATTGCACTGTTCTTACATGGCGTTTAAAATATTGCATTACACTGCACCACATATGCATTAACTTGTGTCGCATTATACTGCATTGCATTATATTGTACTGTTCTTATATTGCATTAAATTGCACTGTTCTTACATTGCATTCAATATATTGCATTACACAGTATTGCATTAAATTGCACTGCTCTTACATTGCATTCAATATATTGCATTATACTGCATTGCTTCAAATTGCGATGTTCTTACATTGCATGCAATATATTGCATTATACTACATTGCTTTAAATTGCACTTTTCTTACATTGCATTATACTGCATTGCTTTAAATTGCACTGTTCTTACATGGCGTTTAGTATATTGCATTACATTATGTTGTTCTTATATTGCATTAAATATATTGCATTGCATTACATTGCACTGTTCTTTCATTACGTTTAATATATTGCGTTATATTGCACCACAAATACATGAAATTGTGACGCATTAAACTGCATTGCATTACATTGTACTGTTCTTATATTGCATTACATTGCACTGTTCTTATATTACATTACACTGCATTGCGTTATATTGCACTGTTCTGACATTGCATATAAAGTACTATAATGTCGCATTACATTGCACCAAGCTGTGTTGCATTTTACTGCATTGCATTACATTGCACTATTCTTATTGGCTTAAATTACGCTGCATGGTGATGATGATATGATTAAGGAAATAACAATACAAAGTATTAAATGACTTTGCCGGGCATTGAATTGTATTAAACTCTTACAACAGCATTAAATTTACCTAAATAGTATTCCACTACATTAATGTATATTTAAATTATAATATTTAATTTATTGTGTGCCATAAGTGTGGTGTCCAGCAGTGGACAGAGATAGCCTAATGATGAATGTATATTTATTGTGATAAAAACATTAAAAATGACTGACCTTAGGAAATCTCTGCAGCGTCCCAACATCAGCAGCCAAACCGACTTCTACTTCTTTAATTTGGAACCACGCGTCTTGTGAACAATATCTGAAAATATAGGAAAATATACTCATAGTATACTATACTAAAACATATATAGTAGTAGTAGTACCCACAGATTTGTCACATCCTTACTTTAAAAGTTAGACGGGGGAGGACACACATTTTACTACTTTAGAAGTGTCTCCAAATGATTCACTTTGAGAAAAAATGGTTTTAGAAACCTCAATGTCATTTTAAAGGCCTATCTATAGACAGCCCTTACGTATAGGGTTAATGAAAAAAATCTTTTTAGTCTCCTTTATTTTTTTTATTTTTGTATAAAAATCGTAAAGCGGTTCACAGAATACATCTACTTACCAAGTATCAATTGTGTAGTCTGAATAGTTTCGGAATAAAGTGCCTGTGACATACGGACAGACAGACAGACAGACAGACAGACATTACGAATCTACAAGGGTTCCGTTTTTGCCATTCGGCTACGGAACCCTAAAAAGGAGGAAGTTCTCAATTTGACTGGTTTTTTTCCATGTTTATTGCCTTAGAACGCCGTTATTTATTAACCAATTATAAAAATGTTTTTTTGTTTCAAAAGTCAAAGCATTTATTCAGTATATATATATATATATATATATATATATATATATATATAAATTTGCACGTACACACGTCAAATAACATTAAATAGATCATATTATTATTTATTTATTATTATTTATTTGAATTTACAAAAAAAAAAGGTATGTATTGAGCCCTTCAGCTTTCATCTAGACTTCGAACGTCACACTTAAAACACATGTTTAATTCCCCTGATTACTGTAGGGTTGCCAACCGTACCATTACGTGCACCCGCAACTCAGTGCAAGTGTCAGTACTTCAGACAATGTTTATAAAAATGTGTAATAATGAAACACAATACATAAATAAAATGCAAACTAATTGCAGTAAAAATTTGAGAGATTATGCTTTTATATATATATATATATTTTATGTCATATAGGCTAGCGTTTGATCACGATCTCATCTGTTGGTAGGTAATGATGATCAGTATATATTTTATTTATAGCGTTGAACGTCAACAACCATAATTATCATCGAAGATGGTGAACATCAGTATATATTTTATCATTATATATTTCATCAGTATATATAGTATGTATAGTATATATTTCATCAGTATATATTTTATTTATAGCGTTGAACATCAACAACCATAATTATCATCGAAGATGGTGAACATCAGTATATATAGTATGTATAGTATATATTTCATCAGTATATATTTTATTTATAGCGTTGAACATCAACAACCATAATTATCATCGAAGATGGTGAACATCAGTATATATTTTATCATTATATATTTCATCAGTATATATAGTATGTATAGTATATATTTCATCAGTATATATTTTATTTATAGCGTTGAACATCAACAACCATAATTATCATCGAAGATGGTGAACATCAGTATATATTTTATCATTATATATTTCATCAGTATATATAGTATGTATAGTATATATTTCATCAGTATATATTTTATTTATAGCGTTGAACATCAACAACCATAATTATCATCGAAGATGGTGAACATCAGTATATATTTTATCATTATATATTTCATCAGTATATATAGTATGTATAGTATATATTTCATCAGTATATATTTTATTTATAGCGTTGAACATCAACAACCATAATTATCATCGAAGATGGTGAACATCAGTATATATTTTATCATTATATATTTCATCAGTATATATAGTATGTATAGTATATATTTCATCAGTATATATTTTATTTATAGCGTTGAACATCAACAACCATAATTATCATCGAAGATGGTGAACATCAGTATATATTTTATCATTATATATTTCATCAGTATATATAGTATGTATAGTATATATTTCATCAGTATATATTTTATTTATAGCGTTGAACATCAACAACCATAATTATCATCGAAGATGGTGAACACTTGGCACTGACTACCGAATAAGTAGCTTACCACCAAGAGAATGAAACCATGGAGAAAATCTGCCGCCATAACCTTAAGGTATTCCGGCAGCACACAGCCCTAGAGAGTCAGAGTATTCTAGGTATAGCGTGTTCACTATCTTCGATCATCAATTACCACCAGGTTGGATAGTGGTCAAACACTAGCCTATAAGATATAAAAAAAGCTTGTTGGAAACACTAACACAGTTTCACAGTTTCGCTTCACATTCTCGTTGTACTAATTTTACTAGCATAGCTCTTGTAGTAAAGGCCTTTTTTTTAGTTTCATTATGGTTTCACACGATTAGTGTGTTTAGCCAGTCTCAAGTATTAAAATCCTCGAAGTTTTTGTGAGTTCAAGTCATAAATATGGGCCAAGTCACATTTTAGGTTAAGTTGAAGTCATAGTATAGTCACTAGACTATGACTTCAACCTAATATAAATGTAAAACTAATGACATCTTTAATGAGGGTATGACATACAGTGCCAGGCCTGTCGCACTCCGCGCTGTTGCTATGAAACTACAAGTACCTCCGCGCACCCGCTAGGGTCCAAGTTCAGTCAGTTAAGTGTCACGCGCGCTCTCGATCGGCCGCGCGCCTTACATGTACCTACCTCAATATTATATTCCTTGCTTCATATAGTAACTGTAAAGAATAACTATGTAAAAAGCAAAGAATGTCACACATAAAATGGTAGGTAGGTATAAATCAGCTGAGTTTCATGTTACAAGGGAATTCACGTAATGATCTTTAGGGAATTTCTATCGACATTACATCTTGCTTTATTTATTTAGTTCTAAGATAAATAAATAGGGTAGGTACCTAACTAACGTTTACTTCAATTTTCCTTTTTTTCTTTCTTAATGATTTTGTCGTGTCACACGATAGTCAGATTTTTATAATCGGAGAGTTAATGTAATTAAAGTACTTATAGATCTCAGATCACTGAGATTCACTGAGATCTGATAAGTATCTCCAGAGATATGACGATAAACGTCTCAAACTTGCTACTGAAATTGACTCGCGGGGCATGGAAGTCGGTGTTTTAGTTTTTAATCTACTTCACAAAAACGGAGGAGGTTCTCAATTCGACGGTTTTTAGGGTTTCGTACCCAAAGGGTACCAACGGAACCCTATTACTGAGACTCCGCTGTCCGTCTGTCTGTCTGTCAGTCTGTCTGTCTGTCTGTCTGTCTGTCTGTCCGTCTGTCACCAAGCTGTATCTCATGAACCGTGATAGTTAGACAGTTGAAATTTTCACAGATGATGTATTTCTGTTGCCGCTATAACAACAAATACTAAAAACAGAATAAAGTTAAAGATAATAGAGGGTCCCCATACAAGAAACGTGTTTTTTTTCGACATTTCACGCCATCTATGAACGCTTAGTTAGGTAAACGTCCCATAGATGGCGTTATATTGAAATGTCGATGCCTAACACCTTTGTTAGACGTTAGAAGGCGTTATAAGAAACGAAATGTTTATTAATTATTATTTTTTGCTGGCGAATAATGATAGTGGTATTTTTTGCTCGATCTTATAAAATACTGTAGTGTGGTACGGAACCCTACGAGTGCGAGTCCGACTTGCACTTGGCCAGTTTATTTAAATGTTTGTGACCTCAGAACTCTGTCAGATCTTAACCGATTTGAAATTGAAAATTCTTTTTTAGGGTTCCGTAGTCCTGATAAGGAACCCTTATATTTTCGTCATGTCCGTCTGTCTGTCTGTGTGTCTGTCTGTCTGTCCAAGGTTTTGCTAGGAGACCGTTAATACTAGAAAGCTGAAATTGTGTAGGTATGTGTGTATATCAATAACGCCGGCAAAATGGTGAAATAAAATATTGGATTTTTTTTTAAATATCTTTTTTTTATTTTGATATTCAACTATTACAAAATAAAGTTTTCCTAGAATGAATAAAATACATAATTATTTTTGGTCGAAAAAGTGAGTCGGCTCCTACACTATTATAATGTTACAAGTCAAACAACCTACGATTCTAGGCAAGTGATACTATTGTCGCGTTATTTAACGTACGCAATCTAAAACTTTACTCGATTTTAATTGAACGTCACGTATTTTAGTTTAACTGTAGTACTTTTATCCTACCTCGACATTAAACATTAATGTAGTACTTATTATCAGTAATGTACTCATTACATTGTTCTACGAGTATTCTTCTACCAATTAAAGGCTTACAAGTTTTCTCATGACATTCAACCCTATAGTAAAGGCCGCGAGTTGACCGAGTTATTCAGACTCTCGCTGTGCGGACTTACGGTGCATTTTACTGTGCGCAACACGCGGTTCATAGTTACTATTAGTTGATACTGTGGCGCAAATTCAAGGTCGCACCCGAGGCGTGAAGCGCATTTTGAACGTTACTAGCGTTGTAACTAGGTTTAATCTCGCATTTTTGCTCTCAGGGAGTGCAACTTCTGTACTTGTACTATTCATTATTCTGTGACAATGCAACATAAAAGAGTGGAAATTAATTATTTAAGAACTAAATAGTCACTCTTACAGGTAACACCAAAAAATTCGTATTTATTGCGCGACTACTGAGTTTGATACTTGAATGATTGAAAACAATCATTGAATAATTTAAGTAAGAAATACAAGGTTTTGCATTCTCGCCATATTTGCATACTGTGTTGTAACGGGTACCCTTAATCACTTAATAATATTATTTCAGTTCTCCCGTTAATTAATACCCGGATATTTGTTAAAACAATTTTGTGATATCCAGAATAATCACCTAAGTAATATCAGAATAAACGCCACGAAGCCGCACGCACACAAACGTAGAAGTAGCGGTCACTGACCGCCAGGCGCCACAGCTGGCCGCTGTCAGCTGGCACGGCACGATGTTAATAATGAAATTCGGAATTCACTTATTAACATTTTAATTCGGTATTTACAGTTGATTATTTACAAATTTACGTTAGATTATTACATTACGCACAACACAACCACACACAAAATACGCGACAAACGCAAGCGTAAGTTTTTAGGAAGGTTTAATTTTCAAGTAGTTATTATTTTTCAAAATATATTTTTTCAATATTTTTGACTGATTCGTGTCCTATATATGGAGTATACCTACCCCTGCAAATATGGCGGGAATGCAAAACCACACCTTGTATAGTTCCTGGTAGTCTTACCTAATATCGGCAGCTGTGATTAAGTCAACTCCAGCTCCGATACAAGCATTGTGCGTTACTGCTATCACAGGTTTAACACATTCCTCTAACGCTGTTATACCATCCTGTAATCATTAACAATTAAAGATTATTTAAAAAAGTAAAAGAACCGACTTCAATACTGAAACTATCTCGATGAAATTTAAATGGGACCCTTTTTAACAAAACATAAATTTCCAAATCGGTTCACGCATCTTCGAATAATTGGTGAACATACATAAAAATAAACTGGCCAAATAATGTGCATGTCGGATTCGCACCAAAAAATTAACTTTGTTTTTCATAGTGTTTGTATGAAAAACATAGTTATATTTGCGGTCACTGTATCTCAAAAACTGCTGACCGTATCTTGTTCAAACCAATTTTCATTGCAAGTTTTTATTAAGATCTACAGCATATATATTTTTTAGGCACACACACACTCACACACATTTTACCATTTTAGACGTGCCTATTGAATTTTTAAAGACCTATCCGTGACTTAAATAGTCAATAGGGAATATGCATGATTTTTTTTTATATGTTTATTTCACTGAATACATCATCTATTTAACACAGTAAAAAAATTAAATAATACTGAAAGTGTTCAAATTAAGCTACAAAATATAGTTTTACCATTGAAAAAATATGAGGTATCTAAAACGCTGCAAAATTTTTGCACGCCTTTGTGACGTCACTGTGCACAACACAGTCTCCACAGATTAAATATTTTTAATAGAAATACTACGTATTTGTACTACAGTGCATACTATTTCTATGAAAAAGATTTAATCTGTGGAGATGGTGTTGTGCACTGTGACGTCACTTTCTAATTGACAAGTGGTGATGTGTTCAGCAAATTTAAATTTCCCATGCTTTTTTTGCATTTTTCATAAAATATTTTAACACATGTAAGACTATTTTATTAACAAAAAAATGTTTAACATACAACACCAGAACAATAATGATTCGAAAATAAATGATTTCAAGTAAATTTATACCACATGCATATTCCCTATTATTGCACGGTGTTTAGCACCCAAGCTTTTGAGGTTTTGGGGGCCCAGTGGTGTAGTGGGAGAACGGTCGGCTTTGAAGCCAGAGGTACCGAGTTCAATCCCCGCCGTGCATCAACGGATTTTTCTATCGAGCAAAATTTATGTGCGCTTTTCTCAGTGGCCCTCCGGTGAAGGAAAAACATCATTAAGAAACCTCCCATGCATGGTGGTAGGTAGGACACTATGTAGTGTCCGCCTGGCCAGATACCACCCTCAAATTAAAAAAGTCTCCAAACATCTAATGTGTTCAGGCAGCTATTCTTGACAGCCAGTTCCCATTCTAGGCCTAGCGTGCTACCATCCTCGACTGCATCATCACTAACAACAGGTTAGATGGTAGTCAAACGCTGGCCTATACGATGTAACAAAATATATAGGTGAGGTACCTGTGCATATCTGATGAACTTGTAATGAAAGCGAGCCTTTCTTGCGGTGTCGGGTAACTCGTCTGCTTGCTGAGATAACTCCACAAGACTTGTTAATTCTATTCCTGAAATTATATTGTTAAATATTTTATTTTTACATATTTTATAATACACAAATTTTACTTGCAGGAACTTAAATCACAGACAACTCATCTATGATTTAACTTTATGTCATAAAGTCTAAAATAGTTAACCATTGTTAGACTTTATGATAGTTAAGAAATTACTAATTATCAATCCTAATTATCCATAAAGTTTATTTTTATTTTATTTTATTTTATTTTGAGTCGTTTTTGTCCCACTGCTGGGCAAAGGCCTCCCTACTCTTTCCAATGATCGCGGTCGGCAGCTATGGATTGCCAGTCTTTATGATAGGAGTCTAGCTCAACCCGCCATCTCATCCTGGGCCTGCCACGACGTTTAACGTTGCGTGGGTTCCACTCAGTGGTGAGCTTAGCCCACAGCTCGTCCGACATGCGACAGACGTGTCCAGCCCAGTTCCACTTCAGACTGGCAGCTTTTTGAACAACGTCAGCGATTTGAGGTTTGGAGCGCTATGAACCATGAACAAGCCTTGATTGCTCATCTTATAGAGGGCCTGACATGGTCTAAGGGTTGTTGTGCGAATTTAAACTTCCGAACTGGGTTTTATATCTACTTTATTGTAGTTTTAATTCATTATTTACTTTACTTAAAGTTTATGATAATTAATATTTATTATTATTAGTAATTATTAATTATTAATTAGTAATTAAGATTGATAATAGGGAATATGCATGTAGCTCAGATTTATTGGTTTTTTTTTTCGAATCTTTGTTGTCCAAGAGTTATGTGTAAAACCCTTTTTTTTATTTGATTCCATTTTATTTGCTTAAAATAATAAATGAAAAAGGCAATTTAAGCGAGGGAAATTTAAGTTTGTAAAACAGATCACCATTGGTCGAATCGAAAGTGATGTCATAATTCACTACTCCATGTGATAGAAACATTGAGCGCGGGAACATAAAAATGAATGTATGGTGTGGTCTTATTGTATTTATTTCTAATTATTGTGTTTACCGCGTATTATTGTGCAAAAATGTATATTACTAACCATTTAATATAGGTAAAAATCAGTACGAGATTAGAGAAACTGCTGCTAGTTTGCTTCAAGTGGCGTGTATCCGACGTAAGTGCGTGACGTCACAATTCACTACCAAAGAGCCCGGGAAATGATGGCGTCTAAACTGCTCAAATTTATTTGTATATTTTAATATTTATTTAAAAAATAATTAGACCAATTCCAGCAGTATTTTATTTTTTTATTATGTTTAATGGTTGCAATGAGTAAAATAAAAATATTTTAAAAAACATGCATATTCCCTATTGGTAATTAAGATTTAAATAAGCACTTCAGTGCTTATCCTGATAACTAAACTAATCTTACCTCCAGTAAAATGCTTCCCCTGTCCAGATAGAACTATAACCCTGCATTCAGGGTGTTCACTCAATGCAGCAAAGCAGTTCTTTAGCTCTCTGAAATTAACACGTAAAGAATTATTTTCCTTCTGGTATGAAGAATTCCTTTTTTTTTTGTTTGGTTTAAATTTTTTTTTTGTACCTAGCATTTTAGCATTTTATTGCTAGTATTTGACAATTGTTCTATCTCCCTTGGTGGTGAGCAACAATGTGGTCAAGGATGGTGAACATGCTAGGCTTAGATTGGTCTCGCTCTCAAGGGCTGTGATTCCAGAACAATGTAAGGATTTTAACTAGTAATGTTGAGTCGAAAATTAAACAATATATTAAAAATCTAAGGAAAGAAGGTGTAGAGGTAAACATCAATCAAAAACAAATGAAAAGAAAACATGGGGTTTGTCAGATATATCTGGGCTCACTAAGATTTGATGTCGAATGTCTCGACGTAGGTTTCGTGCATGTCCGATGCACTTCCTCGGGAGTTTACGCTGCGAGATCGCGACGAGCACTGACATCAAATCTTAGTGAGTATAATAGTCGGTATTTTATAATCATGATTCAAACTCACTATAACTATAAATCTAAAATATCTGGGCTGCATTCACGACCTACTCTCGGAGTGCAACTAAACGCTCGAACCCTGTTCATGACCTCAGAGTGTCGCACTCGGTTAGCACAACTGTGTCATTCACTACCTCGGTTGTTTCACTCAGGTTGCAACTTTTTGATCATTCAATTCAATGGTTGAAAAACGCTCTGACGTTAGTGACAGTCAATTTGGCGGGAAAAGCTGTAATTTTGTTACAGATTAAGAGAATCGGAAGAAATTTGCATTGTGGAGATCAAGACATGACGAGACATCAATCGTAAAAACAAATGGAAAATATTCAGAACAAGGAAAATAAATGAACACAACCTTGCAATTTGAGTCTTCGCAAAATGTCAAATTCACAATTTGAGTAAAAAACACCCGTGGTGGTTCCGGACCTTCGAGCAAATTGCAAAACAACCAAAAAACCTTCTCCAGAGGATGTGAACGTAGCCCTGGTATGACAGTGTCAGACCTTTACATTCATTTTGAAAGCCTCCTTTTGAGTCTCCAGGAACTAATATGTATTTTTGTAAGGAAATTCTATACGTATTCTATTTTTAGGGGAGCAACATTTCAAAAATATAGATCATATTTTTATCGAAGCGTGTTTCATATCTATAGTTTTGTATCTTGTTATTTAAATTATTATATCGATATTCTTCTGTCGATAATATTGATATTATCCATTGTACGATATTTTATTTTATTTATTCAATTTAAACGGTATAACACCAATTACATTAATCTAAATAATTTATAACTCATTATTACTTTATATATCTTTGCAATCCTACCTTTTTTCATTCTGTGCTAAGAGTACATTGGTGCTTGAGTATTGTTGTTTAATACTGGCCTAAGAGCTAGTTGTTTTATTTTTAAATATTTTTTTCTTATAATGTTTTATCTACAAGATGTAGATCTTACTACCATTACAATCTAGCCTTATAACAACTAGGCTAATGAGTAATTTTATTTTCACTTAATTTACTATTAGAATATTACTAACAATGTCTCCATGAACACTTTTCTTTAATGTCCAAAGGCAAGAGTCCAAGCATTTATTTAGTATATGGGCAAAATCTCTTAAATATCTCTATTATGGGGAAAACACTTTGTTCTTGTGTTTATAAATAGCATTCACTATCACTACACTTTGTTCACTTGATAAAGTATCACTAAAGTAACTCATTGACCCTTTTTGTCTTCTCACTATGTCCGTGTTGAGTTTAGTTAGTATAGAGATAAGATTTCAAGCACTATGTGGATTGTAATATAGTCAATTGTCATATACCTCATGCCACTGCTGTCTTACTTCCATACACGCACAATTTCACAATGAACTTATTGCAACTGTGTGATAACAACCAACTGCTTGGCATAATACAAGAAATTAAAAATACTTACAACCACATATTTTTACTGAATGTATTAATTTTTTTGGGACGATTTAGCTCTACAAGGAACACATTTTTCTTTGGTACAGACACTGCTAAAGTCTCAAATTGCGGCACTTCGGAGGAATACTTTTTGAAGGCATCTGGAAAAAAAAATAGACTTATTATCATCATCATCATGATAGTAAAAATGAGTAAATAAAGACTTTTTATTTAGTGTAATAAGATGCTATTGCTATTGATTTCAGTTTTAATAGCATTACACTCACTTGCAATTATTCGTCGTGGTTGATTAAAAACTATGCTTTTAAATATCGATGTCATGGTTTAGTTTTATAACAAAACACTAACAAAATAAATTACTTCAGATAAATTGATTTAATTAATTGATTTGATCAAAGTCCATCCATGTTCAATCCAAGTCCACCAAACAAACCAAAAGTCAAAACTCAAAACCAAAGAGAATATAACACAGAATACTATTTACTCGGGGAGGAATATAATCTCAAAACCACACCAAAGTCCAAAACCAAAAATTCAAAAGTTTGTTTTTGTTTGTTGGCTTTTCGATTTTCGAATTTTCTTGGTTCAATAAGTTAAGCCGGCTTTTCACTATGGGATATAATGTAAATTACATCTTGAGCTATATACTACATCCCGCGATTGCTGTTCACACTGTAAGATATATATATTAGATATTCAGCTTTCGTTGTCTATGGTTTCATTCAAACACTGGCTAAATACACTGATTGTGTGGAGCCAAAATAAAAATTAAATAAACAAAACAAACCGAGGGCGAGGCAGGGGGAGGCGCGGTGTCCGGGGAGGTGAGGTAAAATATAAACCTTCAAATATCGCTCAGTCGGTCGAAAAAATATTTATAGGTTGGGATGTAATATATATTATAGCATAGTGTAAACGGTCTCATACAAAATGTATTACGAGCGATAAAATTTTATATCTCAAGATATAATATACATTATATTATATCTCATAATGAAAAGCCGGCTTCACTGTCAATCATTTGACATCTACATCAATCAAAATGATTAAGCCTGGGCTTCGTTCACATCCTCCGGAGAAGGTTTTTTTTTTTTGGTTGTTTTGCAACTCGCTCGAAGGTCCGGAACGACCACGGGTGTTTTTCACTCAAATTGTGACTTTGATATTTTTCGCAGACTCGAATTTCGAGGTTATGTTCATTTATTTTTCTATTTCTAAATATTTTCCGTTTGTTTTTACGATTAATGTCTCTTCATGTCACGTCTTGGTCTCGACAATGCAAAATTTGCATTGTCGATTATATAATAATATCTTCCTGTCTAGGCTTTTTGCAATAAGATCGTTTAATAAACTAAAAAGAACCGACTTCAATGCCGCGCTATTAATTTTCAGTACCAATTTTGAGATGTTTATCTCCATATCTCTGGAGATACTTATCAGACCTCGATAAAATTACTATGGTACTACACTTGAGATATCTCCTTTCCAACAAAAAAAGAATAATCAAAATCGGTTCATAAACGACGAAGTTATCTGCAAACAAACATAAAAAAAATAAAAAAATACGGTCGAATTGAGAAACCTCCTCCTTTTTTTGAAGTCGGTTAAAAAGAGAACCATGGGCGCGCATGTAATAAAAAATACCAACTGTTATACCTTTTTGGAAAGCTTAATAAACAAGAAAGTTTTAATAGTAATTTATATGCACGCTTTATTTTCTTACTGTTTTTTTTTAAATTACATTGTTTAGCACTTATCGTAAAAGTTATCAAAAAATAAAAAAACGTTATGTCATTGTTATTACATTCTAAGTATTGTTATCCAACAATACTTATATATTACTTAATATTATTTTATAACTTCTTAAGCTTTATTACAAAGTAAAACACATTAAAAAAATTGTTGAACATTTAACAACATTTAACATTTAACCATTTTTTTTTAATTTTGTTAAAAACCTCCAAAATTGGTATTTTTCCGAAAATTGCTAATTTCCAAATAGCTCGTAAACTAATTATTTTCGGCCATACATTGTGGGGGCTAAATATGTCGCATTTTAGCCCCCCTATCTGCTCCTGCCGGGAATACGTCGAATTACCAATAACCCTGTATATCTATCTCCTAACTGGTCTGTGCTAAGTACTCTGTGGAGGATATAGAATATTTTTAGTTTCTCGTCCTACGGATGAAACGAAAAAACACTAGCAAACAGTGCATTGAATAACACAAAGATGCAAAGTAATTCTATAGTCACGTCTTCTCTCTCTCTTATACGAAAAAATTGGTGAAAAATTAAATGATGATAAAATAAATTAAATCGGACAGTGTAAAAGGGCAAGAAAGGAAAAAGGCAAATTAGATTTTTTCTCTGGCAACACCTTTACAAGATGTCCGACGGTAATCGAGAAAAAGACGAATCCTATTCCCCGAATTGTAAAAACATTAAAATTGATAATGAAAATGGCAAAAGTGTGAATGAAAATAATTTGGAAATCAAAGACTTTATTTCGGAAAAGATATTGAGCAACAATACTAACAGGAAAACCGCTTGTGTGCTTGGGAAATTTAAGGACAAGAGTGGCGTGGCTTTGGTTATTTTGGAGAAAAATGCTTTCAAGGAAGAAGATTTGGACGAAAAGGGTTACTTCTCCGTAGAGACTGAACTGCGGACGTTCTTCCAGAACGATATTTACGGCAATTACGAGTGTTTCCCACGTCCTTCACTAAACGGTAGGTATTCTAATTGCCCGCCTTTTCACATTCACTTTCGAAACTTCAGCTCAAGGTGTTTTCGTTGAGTCATCAAGTCTTTTCTAATCGTTAGCTAGTAAGTGATCCGTTGTTTTGCTAACATAATAATGGTATGGTTCATCAAAGCATTCAATTGTTTTAAGTTCTAAATATTTTTACGTTTCCTTTAATAAATTACGTCACTGCCATATGTCTGATTTGTTCGCGCTTCTTTTGTTTTATCTAGCGCGAAGACAAGATAACGAATTCATTAGTTGCTTTGTTAATCTAGTTAACTATTTGCTAAGTTAAATGTGTACTGTAATAAGAGGAAAATAACTAATTTAAAATTACTTTGTTAGTCATGCATGAAGCATATGGAATTCCCAAGTAAAAACCTAAAAAGTGATCATGTTTTTGTGAATATTTGGTGAAGTATTTTGTTACTGAAGTATACTGCAAACTTAGTTCTTTTAAGTTTAACATAATGTGACTGTACATCAAAACTTCAAATTCTTTTTTTAGGCTGTCCCAATTATGATTTTGTTTTTTGGATTTGGTTTACTCTGAACTCCATCAAAATTTACCAATTTGGATTTTTTTTTATTTAAGGGGTTAAACTTCCTGTTTGGTATATAATAAATACTATAATATGTATGAATTTGTTATTATAATAATTAAACTTTAAAATTCCAGGAGTGAAAACAACAATAATACACCCGGCGACAGATAAACATATCGCCAAGTTTAGCCAGCAGGAGCTTCACATTGTTTTGGAGACTCCGGAACTCTACGAGAAGTTGACTCTGCCTCATATTGAGAAGGAACAGTTTAACTTACAGGTAAAATAATCAAAACATATACTTAATTACTATGATGTACATATACATAAGAGTAATTTGATAGACTTAGTGCCAGTTTAACTGGTGCCTGATAAAGTTTCAGATAGTTGTCTGACAGATGACACCATATACAAGCTGTCAAAAATCTGTCTGGTAAGTTCCTACTAGGGCTATCTGCAACATAAACTGGCCCTTAATATTGAGTATTATGGTATATCTCCCGGCCACCAATCTAAACGCTGCCAGTTCCAAGAACCAGGACAAGATGCGTAAAAACCCCGGATTTAGAGCCCTGAAACCGGACATGTAAACAGGTTTTATCAAACATAGTCAGTGTAATTAAGAAACAGTTGAAAATGTCAGAAATCTCAGCACAGTGAGTGTCGCGGGCAGCCCGACTTTAAATTTATTAACCTGGACTACAAATGAAGCCTTGACTCCCCGGACACCCTCTAACTAGGACAAATCTGGGGAAACCTGGACGGGTGGCAACCCTAAGAATAGGACATAATTACTTACTACCAATTTCCAAAAATATAAAGTGTGAGACACTTCAAAGAAACATAATATTTGATTTACGCAGTGCAACATCTCTCGTCGGATTTGAAAACTGTAATGATTTCTTCCGAATGATTAACTTACGTAATAAGTAGTCATAGATGGCGCCACCAATGCATAATTGGGTTAACAAAATGCAATCCACTAATTTCGTCGTATCGATGTATCGAACCGTGGCTTAATTGGCAGAGCACCTGGACGTGTAATCCGGGGGGTGCGGGTTCGAGTCCCGTCGGTACGATGAAATTTTGGATTGTGTTTTAACAATTTACTTTAATCATTTTCCTATAATTTATGATTTGACAATCCATTGGGTTTACCTGTCCTTGAAATAATTTAATGAATCAATTAAATCTGTGGTTGCCATACTTGCCATACATATTTTTTTCAAATTTTGCCAGTTACCACTGGTGACTGGGAAAAAGTTGCAGTTGTCACTAGTGGTGCTGTTCTCAATAGAGCAGGTACCGATTGCATCCAGATATTGACAGATTCATTATTCTCCTTTTTTTTATGTCAGGCGAGACAAGCACTTGTCTCGCCTGATGTTAAGTGAATATGCGATTTAATATGGAATTGTGCTTGTCTGGAATTGGAAGACAATTGACATGAAGTGCTGAACAACTGACTAAGTACAATTCATAGAGCACACTATTGTTCTAACCCGTTTCTATACTGGCTGGCAGTGCTGGCATGGAACATATATATTTTTTAGGGTTCCGAACCCAAAGGGTACCGAACCCTATTACTGAGACTCCGCTGTCAGTCTGTCTGTCCGTTTGTCTCCAGGCTTTATCTCAAGAACTGTGATAGTTAAACGGTTGAAATTTTCACAGATGATGTATTTCTGTTGCCGCTATAACAACAAATACTAAAAACAGAACAAAGTTAAAAATTAAAGGGTGGTAGGTAAGGTAAACCCATACAAAAAAGTGTTTTTTACTATAGCGCTATCTATGAACGATTGTTTACCTTATAAATAATATTTTTAGAAGAAAGAAGTTTGTTAGATGGCGTTGTAGTAAATAAGCATGTTTAGTATTGACATGGTAATATAGTATATTACCGTGGTATTATACTATGGTTCGGGACCCTCCATGTGCGAGTCTAACTCCTTAAGAGTGCACTTGGCCAGTTTTTTTAACCGACTTCAAAAAAAGGAGGAGGTTTCTCAATTCGACCGTATATATATATATATATATATTTTTTTTATGTTTGTTCGCGGATAACTTCGTCGTTTATGAACCGATTTTGATTATTCTTTTTTTGTTCGAAAGGAGATATCCCAAGTGTGGTACCATGGTAATTTTATCGAGGTATGATAAGTATCTCCAGAGATATTGAGATAAACCTCTCAAAATTGGTACTGAAAGTGAATTGCGCGGCATTGAAGTCGGTTCATTTTTAGTTTTTAAACGATATTATTTAATATCTCATAGACTAGAGTTTGACCACTATCTCGCCATATGGTAAGTGTTGGTGTGGTCTAGGACGGTAGCATTCTAGGCCAAGAATAGGAACCAGCTCTCAAGGACTAATGCATTCAACTATATTATGTATTTATAAAATTTCCAGTGGGTATACAACATACTCGAAGGCAAGAGTGAACAAGAGAGAATAGTTCACGATAACAAGTGTGAGTCGGAAGGGTTCGTTCTCCTACCAGACCTCAAGTGGGACGGACTTACCAAGGAGACATTGTACTTACTAGCCATTGTAAGAAACAGGGGCATTAAAAGTTTAAGAGACTTGGACGAGACACATTTGCCACTTTTGAATAGGATTCGAGAGGAGGGAAAGGTAATTATATTTTATGTGTACTGTATATTAGTCTATGGCAATATTTTACTACATCTGTTATACATTAATATGTATATCAGATGTAGTAAATGTATGTTTTCTCTCTGATCTGATATAAAGGTCAGACATTCAAATAGTCCTAAGTCCCTGGACATAAAATCGTTGTTAAAATTATAGACTTAACTAACATTTATCTTTTTGCTAGAGATAAATGGTTATCATATTTTTTTTTGCCATTGGTTTCTAGTGTAATTAAGATAGTTTAAAAACTAAAACAACCGACTACCGTGCCCTGCAAGTCAGTTTCAGTAGCAAGTTTGAAAAGTTTATCGTGATATCTCTGAAGATATTTTTCAGATCTTGATGAAATTACAATGGGACCACCTCGGAAATGTACCCTACCGATTAAAAAAATAATCATTGGAATCCGTTCACAATTGACGGAGTAATTGTGTAACATACATTACAAAAAAAAAAATTTTAAATATGTATACAGAAGAATTGAGAACCTCCTCCTTTTTGGAGGTTGGTTGAAAAGAGATACTTAATTCGAGTGAATGTTAGCTTTTTATTACGTATTTACCTTCAGCATGTATGTATCATACATACATACATAGCAGGACAGTATATGTAATTAGGTATATTATGCCTATATATACCTGGATATGCTACATATACTGATTAATTAAATATTCATTGTTATTTGTAGTGGATATCCCATGTATATTAACCCATGTATATAAGTGTTTTCGAGATCTTGACATGTTGAAGAAACTCTTGCACTTGATTTTAAACTTAACTCTAGATTGGCCTACACAATTTATTTAACATACATACAATCATGCTGGGGTAGGCAGAGACTACTTTTTTCCACATGCTACGATCCTGCCATACCTCTTTCGCTTCTTCCACTTTCATGAGCGCCTTCATACATGCTCGCTGGTTATAGGTACTTTTGACTTGGCCTTTTTTTAAAACGTCTCCGATCTGATCGTGATAAGTTCGCCTAGGCCGGCCTCTATCAGAGGCCTATCACTACTCTCTATTTATTTAACAACAGCAATAATGTGAATTTGTATTCATTTCAGAAAACAATCCTTGAAAAGTACAACGTCTTAGGCAGCCAACTGCGCATATACTTACACTACCAGCCTTCTTTCTACCATCTACACATACATTTTACGTACCTACGTCACGAAGCTCCCGGCATCTATGCTGAAAAATCGCATCTATTGGACACCGTCATTAGCAACATCGAAATGATGGGCAATTATTACAAAAAAGCAACTTTACCATTCATAATTAGAGAGATGGACAACATTTTCAATGTATATGAGACAAATGGACATATTCAACGAGTCAATATTACAGAGATCGTTGATAAATAATATTTTTGTATCACAACGTGAGGTTCTAACGAACCTTTTTTTTTGTATAAAATGCTAGTGAAGCATGTTTTTATGGAGCTACGCTCAAGATTACGGAGCTGTAATGTTTATATTACAACTGGAATAGATTTTAGCAAGAATTGCAATCTGAAAATTAGTATACAAGCCGACTGTATAGTTCTGAACTTGTACAATGATTTTAGAAGAAGACATGATAGCTTATCCTCTATCGAAAGTCTCTCAGACTGTTCAGAAGATGACGATGACACAACCGTCATACAAATTCATGAACATTGCAAGATTATACCGAACTCAATGTCATGCCTCAAAATTGATAAGACTACAGTATCATTCAGGATTTTGACAGAACCTAAAAATGGTGGGAATTTTTACAAGGAGCTCTTCACTACTAAATCTGTTGAAAGTCTAACTAAAGGGAACAATTTAAAGATTAATATCAATGCGAACAGCGAAGTTAAAATATTCTGTGCAAACTGTTCTAATACCATATCTAATAGTGTTATCAAATTTGATAGAATTTTAGAGTTACCAACGTCAAACATAGATATGTCTGAATGGTTTTGCCACGGCCACTGCCATGGTAATACTACACAAAATGAAGTTGTTTTGAAGCCAAATAAGAATGACTTCTTGCATAGAAATACATTTTTCTTAGTTAACCAAAGCTTGCTTGCTGAAAAAACAAACAAATTCAATTCGAAACGCGACATATACCATTGCAATAGATGTTTAGCTTGGCTCGGACTTAAAGATAAACAGGACATCAAAATGTTTAATTCTGAAGTTAAAATCCTAAATGATAGTACAGAAATGAATGTGTTTTCACACAAATCTTCCATCGGTAACGTACCGAAAGACGATTTCATATACACTATAGAAAATATTATAAAAGAGTTCGATCTAGGTTTCCAGTATACAGTGATGTGTAAAATACTATTAGAATGTAAGATATCCGCTTCCAAAAAACAGTATCTGCTAATATGGGTAATGGATAAAGAGCTGCAAGTGTTAAGAGACAAGTGTGAACATATTTTGAATGATAAAATCCAGTTGGAATCAACATTTTTGACAAAAATGCTTTATAAGATTGAATTATCTCTGAATGAAGAAGTTGAAGCTTGGATTTCAGACCCTGCTGTAGTGACTACAGATATATCAAAAAGCATGTTCAATGAAGGAGTAGAACACTTACAAGAAATGTCTCTGAAAGTTCCAGAGTTGTTCCGCAGTACGAACGGGTATCTTGTGAGCTATTTGAAGGTGTGAACTGAATAAACCATTCAAGCATATTTGTGGTTGTTTTATTTTAAATGTTAAGGGTGCACTGGGAGAACAATTTAATGGAATTGTCTGGTTTAACGCCAGAACCTCCATTAGTATATAGATGGAATTATGTAAAACCAGTCAGTTTCGAGTCAGAATCAAGGTTCCTTTATGCCAAAATGCCGTATAAAACAATGCCTCAACCGCGAAAAGCTACCGAACGGATTTTCTCATGCGGTTTGATTTATGAGAAAGGTTTAAAGTCCCCGTCACGAGAAGCTATAAATTATGTAAACAAGTGTTCAGGAGTTCACAACATTTGGACCAACAAAAATATGAATTTGTTTAAGATTTAATAAATTATTAAGTAACAAATATTAATTAACATATATTATTTAAGAATAATTATTCGTCAGATTCAGATGTTTCCATTTCTGTGTCAGAATCAGTGACGAATCGTCAAAATCTCGAATGACGCGTTTATTTCAAAAAGGCGTCCCGATAGTTTACAATACCTGCGTCCGGTACCAAGAAACACAAACGATAGCGCTTTGCGTCGTTAAAATATGATCCGACTAAATTAAATAGGTTGTTACTTTCATATAACCCGTCTATATTTCATGTCGATTGAATATGGTCAATTTATTATTATCTCGCAGTATAAAATGTTTACTTAGTAAA
The DNA here is from genome assembly GCA_954871355.1 of Cabera pusaria. NCBI lineage: Eukaryota > Metazoa > Arthropoda > Insecta > Lepidoptera > Geometridae > Cabera > Cabera pusaria. Next base: position 4,886,723 of record OX940910.1, read on the forward strand.
AGATGTTTGTTTACATAATTTATAGCTTCTCGTGACGAGGACGGCGACGTTTAGGTGCATAAAGCCGGCGCCAGACACAAACAAATGTTTGACAAAGACTTTGTCACGTATTTGAGCACTTATTTGCGGTACCTGCCACACATACTTTGCAAACAACACTTTTTGCAGTTTCGAACTTTGAACGCTTTGATGTGCGCTCGAAAAACCGACACCAAATGACAAAGTGCCAAACTTTGTTCAAACTTTGAACAAATACTCAAATACCCGTGCTTCACATGTGCTCAAATGTGTGTTCAAATAAGTGCCCAAATGTTTGAGCTATGTCTGGCGCCGGCTTAATACATTCGTCAAAGTTTTATGTAAATTGGTTGAAATATGAAGATGATTATTGTAGGTGTTAATTCATACGAGAAACTGACGCAAATTATGTAGGCTTAAAGCCGGCGCCAGACACAAACAAATGTTTGACAAAGACTTTGTCACATATTTGAGCACTTATTTGCGGTACCTGCCACGCATGCTTTGCAAACAACACTTTTTGCAGTTTCGAACTTTGAACGCTTTGATGTGCGCTCGAAAAACCGACACCAAATGGCAAAGTGCCAAACTTTGTTCAAACTTTGAACAAATACTCAAATACCCGTGCTTCACATGTGTGTTCAAATAAGTGCCCAAATGTTTGAGCTATGTCTGGCGCCGGCTTTATATGTTCTCGTGCGAAGCCGGGGCGGGCCGCTTGTACCTAGTATCTCGGTGATAGCCAGTAGCACAGAATAAAAAATTGTACAAGCCAGTAGTAGATATTAGCCATTTCGAGTATTAAGCCGGCGCCAGACACAAACAAATGTTTGACAAAGACTTTGTCACATACTTTGTCACATATTTGAGCACTTATTTGCGGTACCTGCCACACATACTTTGCAAACAACACTTTTTGCAGTTTCGAACTTGGAACGCTTTGATGTGCGCTCGAAAAACCGACACCAAATGGCAAAGTGCCAAACTTTGTTCAAACTTTGAACAAATACTCAAATACCCGTGCTTCACATGTGCTCAAATGTGTGTTCAAATAAGTGCCCAAATGTTTGAGCTATGTCTGGCGCCGGCTTTATACAAGGTACTCAGTAGTGATAGCTCGCCGTCAGCTAAGCACAACAGCGTCAATAGATGGCGCTGATGTGTGCGTTCGCCTAGCAAAAGGTATCGCCTTTTCAAGAATTGAATGATGCAGATAATTGAAATGCTTTTATTTGACGTATTTGTTTTTTACTGAAAATGGTGCTTGGTAAATAAAATTTCAATGTCAATCGTATAATTTTAATTTATCCAGCATATATAATAATTGTTATTTTATTTGCCCAATATTGTTATTTTATTCGAATCTTTTGCTCCATTTAACTCATATTTGTGCATATATTTATGTATTAAAATTATACTAATTATTATGTTTCTTTGAAGTGTTTCACACTTTTTTTTTTTTTGGATTGTGTTTAGCAATTATACTAAGTACCTCTACTAACTAAGCATTAACACACTAGATAATAATAGTACTCTAGTCTGTCGCCTTTACAATATAAGATCGTTTAAAAAACTAAAAACAACCGACTTCAATGCCGCGCTAATAATTTTCAGTACCAATTTTGAGGTGTTTATCTCCATATCTCTGGAGATACTCATCAGACCTCGATAAAATTTCCATGGTACCACACTTGGGATATCTCCTTTCTAACAAAAAAATAATAATCAAAATTGGTTCATAAACGACGAAGTTTTCCGCGAACAAACATAAAAAAAAAAAAACATATACGGTTGAATTAAGAAACCTCCTTCTTTTTTTGAAGTCGGTTAAAAAGACACATCTAATCTAATCATAACATATTTGGTAAAATAATATATCTGAATTTAAAATCCATGCGTCTTATCTATACACGGAGCATTGATTGTTGCTTATAGGAGTGACTATCAGAAGCAACAGATTTATATATAATACTATAAATTACCCGCGGCTTCGCCCGCGTTTCATTTATTTAAAACTTTTGTTTCGTTTTTACGCTTCTTTCTTAAAAACACATAAAAAACAAGTAAGTAATATTTAAAAAAAATATTGATTTTCAGACTTTGTTACCTACCCCATTTACCCATTACCTTCTCATAGAAATACTTTTGTAAAGTTTCGAATAAAAAAAACTAGTTACCTAATCTTGTTTCTCCATAATAACTTTGAACCTGTTTCATTCCTTTTTAGAGGTAAATTTTGGAAAATCCATTTGTAGCGGATACCCACATCATAACTATCTGATCGGAACTCGGTTGATGATGTTGATGACATAACAACGTAAGGCAAACAGACAGTTCGCGTCCGGAGACGAAGTTTCAGCTTCCAGCAATTCAACTGACTACCAGTCTAACTCCCATCATTATGCCAGACCAAGGGGGGGCAGGGGAGGGCCGTTGCCCCCCCTAGAGATCAAATGTAGCTAGCCGCAAAAAGCTAGACCAAAGTGCGAGCGATTGACTTCCTTACCTATTAATAAATTCCGCATCGCATGACAAAACGTAAATAAATTCAGGTTTAATGTACATGCGTTCATATTTATTGTCCTCTATAATATTGCCCCATTGCCCCCCCCCCCCCCCCCCCCCCCCCCCTCTTAGGCTGAGCGCAGACTACAGACAAAACAGTCTTAAGACTGTCTCAAGACAGTTTTGTCTATCACCCTGCGCACACTGCGAACAAAACTTTTTTGTCTGCGAGGATGCGACACAGAACAAAATATAGAATGGACACTTTGATCACTCCACCAATACATGTATTATGTACCTACCTACAATTTGTCTTCTTCAGTTATACAGTAACTAGATATCTACATTATAATTTTTAGGGTTCCGTTTCTCAAAGGGTAAAAAAAGGAACTGAGCGCCCATACAATTTAGAGGTCTAACTTAATTGGAACCAACCTTAAAATATGTTAATAAATAAAATAGTGCTATTGAGTGATTTATTTACGTCGCGTCGTTCGCGTGTGGCGCGTCCTTGCTCAAGTTAGTTCCTCGACAGCTCAAAATCGGTAGGGAGGTGAGTAAGCCTCGATTGTTGGGGCGAACAGAGTGTCCATTCTATACGTAGTATCTGTTCTGTGTTGCATCGGTTTTCTTTGTCGGCACCGAGAACAAATAATAATACTACGTATAGAATAGACACTCTGTCCCACCCACCAATCGAGGCTTCCTCACCTCGCCTCTGATTCTGGAGCTGAGCTGAGCTGAGCTGGTGAGGAGCTAGTTTAAGCAAGGCACCACACGCGGACGACAACAAAACAATAATACTACTCACGTGAAAATTAACGTCAACTTCATACATATATGTTCGGACCAGTACACACAAGAGGTTTAAATTTACGTAGGTATAATATAGAATTATATATAAAAACCAGCAAAATCGAGTTGAACTCGCCCACCGAGGCTTCCGTACCAACTTCTCAGACTAGTTTAAGGGACAAATTTATCTTTGTAGTTCGATCCATATAGGAAATGTATTGCAACAACTACAATTAATCATAAGTTAAATATTGTTTCTTTGAAGTGTTTCACACTTTATATTTTTGTAAATTGTTAAACAATTATTTGTTTAACAATTAATCATAAGTTTGTAAAAGTAAATTAATCGTTTTTAGGGTTCCGTATCTCAAAAGGTAAAAAAGGAATCCTTATAAGATCACTTTCTTATCCGTCTGTCCGTCTGTATGTCCGTGTGTCACCACCGATTTTCTCAGGAACGGGTGGACCTAGCAAGTTAAAATTTATACCAGATACTGATGTTTATGGTCCTAATTAGATATATAAAAATCAAGATCCAGAGTCAACACGATAATAAGATATAGACATATTTAGATTTTCGCCGAAATTTGTAAGTACCTAAATTTACCTTAATTTTCGACTTTTTTATTTTTCGGAATTTTTCCTTTACTTGTGTACCTTGTGTACCTTGATTTTGACCAAAGTTGACAATTCTAGGTCTACCGGAAGTACCATATAGGTTTTGGATCGAAAACCTGTAGGGTACTTCCCGTTGACCTAGAACCATGAAATTCGACAAAGAGCAAGGTCTTACAGCACAAAAAAAGGGGGAATTTCAAAAACGAAAAAATTATTAAAGTAAATGGTGTCCCATACATACATAATTAACGCCAGTTAAGATATGCCTCTGAGTTATATGAGCGCTCATACAATTTAGGGGTCTAGCTCAATTGCACCAAACTTAAGTTTGGTGCCATAAGGTAAATATGTAACTAAAATTGTGCCTCTGTGTAATTTATTTTATTCATAGTTGACGCTAATTAAGATAGGCCTCTGAGTTATATGAGCGCTCATACAATTTAGATGTCTAGCTAACCAACCTTAAAAAATGTAAATAAATAAAATAGTGCTATTGAGTGATTTATTTTCGTCGCGTCGTTCGCGTGTGGCGCGTCCTTGCTCAAGTTTGTTCCTCGACAGCTCAGAATCGGTAAGGAGGTGAGGAAGCCTCGATTGTTGGAGCGAACAGAGTGTCTATTCTATACGTAGTATCAGTTCTGTGTTGCATCGATTTTCTTTGTCGGCACCGAGAACAGATAATAATACTACGTATAGAATAGACACCCTGTACCACCCACCAATCGGGGCTTTCTCACCTCCCTATCAATTCTGAGCTGTCGAGGAGCTAACTTGAGCAAGAACGTGCAACACGCGGACAACGCCACGAGACGGTTGTTTTTAAAACATAACCCTCCTTCTTCCGCAGTCGGGTGACTGCGAAAGGAGGGTTAATTTTGTTTCGAGTGTATGTATATATATATATACATATTATATATATATTCACCGTATATATATTATATATACATATGTATATACATATAAATGTATGAATGTATGTATATTTCTTTGGCACGCCCTAGAGCCTGAATGGCTAATCGTATTTTTTAACCGACTTCACAAAAAGGAGGAGGTTTCTCAATTCGACCGTATATATTTTTTTTATTTTTTAATATTTTTTTTTTATGTTTGTTCGCGGATAACTTCGTCGTTTATGAACCGATTTCGATTATTTTTTTTTTTGTTCGAAAGGAGATATCCCAAGTGTGGTACCATGGTAATTTTATCGAGGTATGATAAGTATCTCCAGAGATATTGAGATAAACATCTCAAAATTGGTACTGAAAATGAATAGCGCGGCATTGAAGTCAGTTGTTTTTTAGTTTTTAAACGATATTATATGTTAGTGGTGTCAACATTCATGTATTAGAAAGATAATTCTTGTTTTCAAAAAGCTTCGTCAATTGCAGACGAGAATACTATCAAATCTGTATATACAAAGTTTTGAATTCCCACCATATTTGCAGGGGTATGTATACTCCATGTAAAGAAATCAGTAAAAAAATATATATTAAAAAAATATATATAATTAACTAGGTACTTGAAATCAAACCTTCTTAAATCGACTCGCTCTTGGCGAACTACACGCACTGTCATAGCGCCGCCACAGGCGACGCATTGCCTTTCGGCAAAAATCAAAGGGGCCGCGTCCGTCGGCGGCGACCGGTGAAACATGTTTGTGTTATTATTTTCGTTTTGTCGCTTCATTTTCAACCGACTTCAAAGGTTTCTCAATTCGACCGTATATGTTTTTTTTTTATGTTTGTTCGCGGATAACTTCGTCGTTTATGAACCGATTTTGATTATTCTTTTTTTGTTGGATAGGAGATATCTCAAGTGTGGTACCATGGTAATTTTATCGAGGTCTGATTAGTATCTCCAGAGATATGGAGATAAACACCTCAAAATTGGTACTGAAAATTAATAGTGCGACATCGAAGTCGGTTCTTTTTAACCGACTTCAAAAAAAGGAGGAGGTTTCTCAATTCGACCGTATATCTGTTTTTTTTATGTTTGTTCGCGGATAACTTCGTCGTTTATAGAACGATTTTCATTATTGTTTTTTTGCTGGAAAGGAAATATCCCAAGTGTGGTACCATGGTAATTTTATCGAGGTCTGATAAGTATCTCCAGAGATATGGAGATAAACACCTCAAAATTGGTACTGAAAATTAATAGCGCGGCATTTAAATCGGTTCTTTTTTAGTTTTTTAAACGATCTTATTTAGTTTTTAAACGATATTATAGCCTAGTGGTGAGTCGTAGTCACTTGTTATTGCCAAGACAAAGTTTGTAGAGAAGACAAAATAAAGGAATAACATCGTTTAAAAAACTAAAACATTCGACTTCAAATGCCGCGCTATATTTTCAGTACAAAGTTTGAGGTGTTTATCTCCATATCTCTGGAGATACATGGAGGGAAGGATAGCTGAAGGGGATTGGATGTGGAAGTGAGGGGAAGGGGGAGGGTAGGGGAGCAAAGGGGGAGGGTAGGTAAGCGAGGGGGAGGTTGGGGGGTTTAGGTGGAAGTGAGGGGGTAGGGGGAGGGGAGAGCATGTGAGGGACGGAGGGAAAGGGGGAGTAGCGTGGCGTGGTACGGCGCGGTGTAGTTGGGATACGTATGTGTCTTATTTGTTAATGCTACCCAAAGACACTATTCCACGCGAACGAAGTCGCGGGCACAGCTAGTATTTATTATATATAAATATATACATATATATATATATATACATTTTTAAGGTTTGTTAGCGGATAACCGCGTCGTTTATGAACCGATTTTGATTATTTTTTTTGTTGGAAAGGAGATATATATAAAGAGGTCTAATAAGTATCTCTAGAGATATGAAGATAAACACCTAAAAATTGGGACTGAAAATTAATTGCGCGGCATTGAAGTCGGTTCTTTTTAACTGACTTCACAAAAAAGGAGGAGGTTCTCAATTCGTAAGAATCTTTTTTCTTTTTTATTTTAGTTCACCGATTACTCGAAGATGCCTGAACCGATTTGGAAAATTATTTTTTTGTTTCAAAACATACCTTTCCCAGGTGGTTCCATTTAAATTTTAACGAAATCGGCCGAAACGTTTTTAATATATCAACATTTGTATTATGACGCATTTACTTATCTCGACGACTTACTACTTGGCTGGCACTTTACCTACTGGCACAGATTATATAATAGTTACTACGTCTACTGGCTACTTTGACTAGCGCGACGTTTGAAGTCGTTTCTTTTAGTTTTTTTAAACGATCTTAAATTATTTAGTTTTTAAACGATCTTATCTGAAGTCGATTAAAATAAAATAAATAGTTTTTCTTTTTCCATACAAGTTGTTCATACCCGTCAAACAGGATGCGTTTATTTCATTTGTTAAGGTGCGTACAGACTATGTAACATAACGTATTGTATAACATGGTGAGATAACATGTTTCAGATGATGTGGACACTCATAAAACATGTTCAAATAACATCGCCAGTCGTCAAAGCGCCGCTTCGCTTTTCGGCAGAATTCAAAGCGGGCCGCTTCCATCGGCGAATCACGTGTACACGGTAAGGCGCGGTTTATACAGAAGAAACGTGGCGCGGACGGATGTCAGTGTGGACGTTCGTTCCCATTCTGGGTTCGTGTGAGGGTTTCGAGGCGAGCCTCCTTACCCTGGTTGGGTTCTGGGGCAACTACCCTCGGGGTACGCGCGGGCTTTAATCAGCCCTATAGTGGTCCGATATGGTCGTTGGCCAGATCTGGGCGTGGTGGTCATGTTGGCCATCTTGGCATGGTGGTCTTGTGCTGCTGTGGTAACCGCTACTCCTCCTCTTTGCTGTCTTCATCCATCGGGACTAAGTCGCGTGGGAGTGCACGCCAGGTCGATCAGGCGGCCGGGCGTGGTGCGGTGCAATGTTCTGGAGGTGAGGGTGTGGTCCGTTGTCTGCACGGTCATATTGACAGCGCGCCAACCGGACCACGAAATCCCTCACCGTCCCAATTTTCACGTCCCGGGCGTTGGCGTCATTGCGTACGTATCGACCGGTTCCCGTGCATATCCGCAGGGTGACGTTCTGAATGATCTGAAGACGCTTGCGCTAGAATTCCGAGCATAGGGCATACCACGCAGGAGCAGCATACGTCATCTTCGTGCGTATATACGTCTTGTATATGCCGACTTTGGTGTAGAGTGGCAGCTTCGATCGGAGTTCGTACTCGTTTCCCACTAGACGTCTTGTTCTCGGAGCTGCAGTGGAGGTGGCAGGATGGGTTTGGGCTCTGGCCAGCAGCGTGGCCGTCTTCCTCACGTTGACGGCCATGCGCCACTTGTCCAGCCAGACTGGCAGGATGTCCAGAACCTTCTGCATTCTGTTGGCAGCTATAGTAGCTACAGAGGACGTTATATACGCACTGTCGTCGGCAAAAAGTGCTAGTGTTACTCCTCGTTCTCCTGGTGCAAGGTGTTCGTCCGCCAGAACCGGTATGTCGTCTGTGTAAACCGCGTACATGTACGGTGAGAGACAACTCCCCTGGGAGACTCCCGCTACGATCTGCCGGTTGCCGGAAGTGGCGCCCTCGACGGACACGCAGAACTGTCGGTTTCTCAGGAACGATGAGAGGATGTGGATTAGCGCCGCTGGAATCGGTGTCCTGGATAACTTGTAGATTAGGCCTTCGTGCCACACTCTATCGAAGGCCTTCTCGATGTCCAGGAACACGGCGACGCTTCTACTATTTCGGTTCAGTTCACTGGTGAGCTGGTGGATCACCCTCGTCAGCTGGAGCGTTGTGGAGTAACGCGTGCGGAAACCAAACTGCTCCTCACGTGGGGTGAAGTGAGGGCGCAGTCTCCGCAGCAGTAATCGCTCGAACAGCTTGGCGAGGTGTGACAGCAGGGTAATAGGGTGGTAGCTGGAGGGTAGACGACGGACTTTGCCGGGTTTGGGTAGTACTATGACTTTCCCTGTCTTCCACGTTGCGGGAAAGTATCCTGTTCTTAAGATACCGCTGAAGAGTCTGTCTATACACACCAGACTTCTCCGCGGCATCTGCTTGAGTTCCGCGTTCGACACCTCATCTAGACCGGGTGCCTTTTTCGTCTGTAAATAGCGTACAGCTCGTGCCACTTCCATTGGGGAGATGAAATCATCCCCTCCCAGCGGGGGCGCCGAAGTCTGCAGCAGTTGGACTACTTCCGCGGATACTGCGTTGTAGTGGGGCACGACAACAGGGTCAGCATTGAGAGGAACGGGATGCAGCTGAAACTGTGATTCTAAATGATCAACCAACAGTTCTCTTTCCGCTGGGGCAAATTTCCGGCTTTCTGATGAGTCCGTTAGTGGGTAGACTGGTATCTTAGCCCTTAACAAACTCCTATTCAGGGCATGGAGGTTGGTTTCGTCTTCAGTGGCTTGGGCGATACGAGAATCCCATGCGTCACCTGTCCACTTCTTGACTTCATTGGCGAGCGTTGCAGTTATAGCATTTAGTCGTGCTTTTGTTGTTGGGCAGCGGGTGCGGGCCCATAGTTCACGCATCGCACGTTTCTTTGCCCTTAAGCGGCCTGGGAGTTCTTCGCGCCAGCTTGTTCGAGGTTCAGTAGTAGATGCTGCTTCTTTTGCTTCTTTGATGGAGGCAGTTATTTCAGCCGTGCATCTCTCCACGTCCTCCAATGTGGTAAATCGGCCTACTATCATCGTCATCAGTCGTTGTTGGAACTGGTGCCAATTGGTCTTCGTGTAAGTACCCCGACAAAGAGTTGCTTCTGCCGAAGCTCCAACCGTGATAAGCAGTGGTAGGTGCTGCTCATCCAGATCGTAGAGGACCTCCAGATGAATTGGGGCTGGCAGGTTCTTGTGGGCTACTACATCGATGACGTCCGGGTTGTGGCGTGGATTGGATGGTATGTGGGTAGGAGAGTCTAGGCCGATTACTTCGTAACCATTCCTCTCCGTATCCTCTTGGAGTTTTCTTCCGATGGTATTAATGACTCTGGACCCCCACACCAAATGTTTGGCGTTGAGGTCCGCTGCCAGCAGGGTTGGAGTGGCGTCCATAAAGATACGCCTCATATCACCAGGGTCGAAGTTGGAGTTCGGTGGCCGAAATCCGCCAAATATCTTCACATCGTGTCCTCCAAGTTGGACCACGACGGCAGTGGTTTTGGTGATTTGATTGGTTAGGTCACCAACTACGTCGTGCACTATGTCCCTCCGCACTAAGGCAGCCGTTCCACGATATGGTCGGCCCTGGGGTGAGACATCGTCATGCCGGTACACGAAGTAGTTGGCGAATTTAAATTGTTCCGTCTTCTTCAGCTTGGTCTCACCCAGGAGGATGATATAAACATCCTGCGAATGGGTGAGAATGCGTAAGTTGTCGGTCTTGGTCTTGATGCCGCCCGGGTACCAGTACAGTATGCGGAGGTCTTATCTATGCATACTGGAACCGGGATAGTGCGGACAGTCCTCGCATAGCTGCCGTCCGAAGATCGTCCGGCTGCTATGGCTGCAAGTAGGCCCACCAGGGCTCCCACCAATGCTGCTAGGCTATTCTGTAAGCTATCTCGACAGTGGAATCCGCGGTGAGATTCAAATTTCGTACTACGAAATTCAATCGTATCACGTTCGTAATACGGTTGAATTTCGAAGTACGAGATTCAAATCTCACCGCGGATTCCGCTGTCGAGATAGTTTACAGAATAGCCTAGCTGAGATGGGTTCCGGGAAGGTACTCTGCTGTTGACCTGCTTGGTAGCAGGGGTATCCGGCTTGAGTAAAGACGGCTGTCATTTGTGGCTGGTATGGTGGGGCCCATAGGTATGGACCTGTTGGCATGGGTCTTGTAGGAAACCTTGCTGCAGAGCGTGGGCGTGGCTGGGCAAAAGCACTCGCACCTGCTTGCATATAGTATGGTGCTCCTGGTGGTCCCTCTGGCCAGTCTCGGTGTGGGTCTTGTCACTGCCGATGCTGTGGTGGTGGTACCCGTGACAACCTGAGTTACTGGCACGAAGTGGACTCGTGACTCTGGTCTCGGTCTGGTCTCTGTTAGTGCTTGTGCTGGTCTTGGTACTTCTGTTGTATTAGTGGTGGGCTGTTGCGGTTGGTGTTGCAGGGGTGCCCCTTCTGTCGCAGTGTCCGATTCTCCTGCTGGCGTACTAGCAGGTGCTTGCCGTCTTCTTGGGGCTCTCCACCTTGAGCGAGGTCTGGTTGTTGCTGGCTCGGGTAGTGGAGGGTAGTGCGCCATGGAGGCTCTAGACGGCCCATAGGTTACTGTGGGTGCAAGTAGCCTTGGGTCTTGTGGTGGTTGCATCTTGGGCAGGAATGGTGTGAAGTTGGCCGGTCGCATTGACGGGGGTACCGAGGTGGATGCTGCCGTGGGCGCGGCGCTTTCTGGTCTACCCTCCCTTCGCGTTCTCTTCCTTTTTCTCCCTCCTATTCCTCCCCTACGGTGCACTGTGGGGGCGCCTCGTGGTATTGAGTCGTTAGCTGGAGGGCGCGGACGGATGGCGGAGGTAGATAGTCAAAGTAACGCAATATAAACCTTATAGTGCGTAATATAGAGTAATTTTTGGCTTAAAGAGAATTGCGCCCGGTTCTTTAAAACGTTAGCCGATCGTGTCAGAGGCTAAAATAAGAAGCCAATACTGCCAAAATGGTAGGTAGGAACCTGCCACATATGGTCACACTAGCCGTATCGCGCCAAGTGTCTCCGCCACTTCAGTATAATTTACGAAACTACGTGATAAAAGTTGGCGCCACGCCACAAGCCCTCGCCAAGTCTCTTCTGTATAAACCGCGCCTAATATTCGCGAAACAGTCGTCAAAGCGCCGCTTCGCCTTTTGCGGCAAAGTTCAAAGAGGCCGCGTCCATCGACGGAACACGTGTACACTACTGAATAGGCTTGGGCTAACTATATCCAACAGAGGAGTGAGTACATCGTATATAATTCCATGTAAGGATATATATCCGCTTAGTATGTCCGCTTAATATATTATCCGCTTAGTATAACTGCTTAGTATGTTCGGTATATCCATGTGAAATGTGTTTCAGACTTTGCAGATAAATAGATAAATAATACTTCAATGATTAGTATATCCCATATCCAAAATAAAAAATATCCGCATTTCATAACCGATATTATGTAACATTATAAGACCGTACCTGTTGTGTTTTTGCATTATTTTTGTACCCGTTGTTAGTGATGATGACGTGATCCAAAATAATATGGCAAGGTTGCCTAGAAAATACCTATTCACTTACGGCTTTACTTTTTAACCGATTTCACATTTTTTTTTTGTGTTTCATAAAGGTATACCGGATATATGGGATATACTAGTATTAAGGTTGCGGGAAGTGGAATGATGGGTATATATTCGCTTAGGGATATAAATCCGAAGATATAGATGTGTCCGGAGTTACCCAAGCCTACTAACCGAGAACGACAAACGATAATTGTTAAATAACATTGTTATTCTAATGTGTACAGTAATGTTTTGGGTTGCAATGTTGAATAACAAGGTTACATGGTGTGGACGTGTTATATATTTACTATAATATATTTATGTAACACAAGTTAAATAACATGTTACATAGTCTGTACGCACCTTTATCAAATCAGACATTTTTTAGGGTTCCGAAACCAAAGGGACCCTAGGGACTACTGAGACTTCGCTGTCCATCCGTCCGTCTGTCTATCCGCCTTTCTCAAAGCTGTATTTCCTTTACAGTAATAGGTAAATACTTGACATTTTCACTAAGTATGTATTATTATGGGGATTTAAAAACAAATACTAAAAACTAAAATAAAGTTAAAAATAAAACTGGCTAAGTCGAGTTGAACTCGCCCACCGAGGCTTCCGTACGAACCAATTCAGCTAGATCTCTAAATTGTATCAGCGCTCATATAACTCAGAGGTCTACATTAATTGGCGTAACCTATGTATGTATGTACACCTTTTAATTTTCAACTTTTTTATTTTTTGGAATTTTTCCATAATTTGTGCTGTACCTTGCTGCTTGCCAAATTTCATGATTCTAGGTCAACGGGAAGTACCCTATAGGTTTTCGACCCAAAACCTATATGGTACTTCCGGTTTACCTAGCATTGTCAATTTTGGTTACAAGCAAAGTCTTAGAGCACAAGTATAGGAAAAATTCCGAAAAATAAAAAATGTTGAAAATTAAGGTACATTTTGGTACTAACAAGTTTTCGCGAAAATCTAAATTTGCCCATATCTTTTTATTGTGTTGATTCAAGACCTTGATTTTTATACACCCAATAGGGACTATAGACTTCAGTATCAGGTATAAATTTCAAATTGCTAGGTCCACCCGTTCCTGAGAAAATCAGTGGTGACACACGGACAGACGGACAGACAGACGGACAGACAGACACATAGACAGAGAGACAGACGGACAAGAATGTGATCTTATAAGGATTCCTTTTCTACCTTTTGAGACACGGAACCCTAAAAACGGTTAATTTACTTTTACAAACTTATGATTTGTAGTTGTTGCTATACATTTCCTATGGATCGAACTACAAAGTTAAGTTTGTCCCTTAAACTAGTCTGAGCAGTTGGTACGGAAGCCTCGGCGGGCGAGTTCAACTCGATTTAGCTGGTTTTTATATATAATATAGAACCTACGTAAATTTGAACCTCCTGTGTGTACTGGTCCCAACATATATGTATGAAGTTGACGTTAATCTTCACGTGAGTAGTATTGTTGTTCTGTTTTCGTCCGCGTGTGGTACCTTGCTTAAACTAGCTCCTCAGCAGCTCCAGAATCAGAGGCGAGGTGAGGAAGCCTCGATTGGTGGGTGGGACAGAGTGTCTATTCTATACGTATTTTTATATATTATATTATTTGTTCTCGGTGCCGACAAAGAAAACCGATGCAACACAGAACAGATACTACGTATAGAATGGACACTCTGTTCGCCCCAACAATCGAGGCTTACTCACCTCCCTACCGACTTTGAGCTGTCGAGGAACTAACTTGAGCAAGGACGCGCCACACGCGAACGACGCGACGAAAATAAATCACTCAATAGCACTATTTTATTTATTTACATTTTTTAAGGTTGGTTAGCTAGACATCTAAATTGTATGAGCGCTCATATAACTCAGAGGCCTATCTTAATTAGCGTCAACTATGAATAAAATAAATAACACAGAGGCACAATTTTAGTTACATATTTACCTTATGTATTTGGCTCAATTTGGCCCAAACTTAAGTTTGGTGCCAATTGAGCTAGACCCCTAAATTGTATGAGCGCTCATATAACTCAGAGGCATATCTTAACTGGCGTTAATTATGTATGTATGGGACACCATTTACTTTAATAATTTTTTCGTTTTTGAAATTTCCCCTTTTTTTGTGCTGTAAGACCTTGCTCTTTGTCGAATTTCATGGTTCTAGGTCAACGGGAAGTACCCTACAGGTTTTCGACCCAAAACCTATATGGTACTTCCGGTAGACCTAGAATTGTCAACTATGGTCAAAATCAAGATATTACAGCACAAGTAAAGGAAAAATTCCGAAAAATAAAAAAGTCGAAAATTAAGGTAAATTTAGGTACTTACAAATTTCGGCGAAAATCTAAATATGTCTATATCTTATTATCGTGTTGACTCTGGATCTTGATTTTTATATATCTAATTAGGACCATAAACATCAGTATCTGGTATAAATTTTAACTTGCTAGGTCCACCCGTTCCTGAGAAAATTGGTGGTGACACACGGACATACAGACGGACAGACGGATAAGAAAGTGATCTTATAAGGATTCCTTTTTTACCGTTTGAGATACGGAACCCTAAAAACGATTAATTTACTTTTATAAACTTATGATTAATTGTTAAACAAATAATTGTTTAACAATTTACAAAAATATAAAGTGTGAAACACTTCAAAGAAACAATATTTAACTTATGATTAATTGTAGTTGTTGCAATACATTTCCTATATGGATCGAACTACAAAGTTAAGTTTGTCCCTTAAACTAGTCTGAGAAGTTGGTACGGAAGCCTCGGTGGGCGAGTTCAACTCGATTTTGCTGGTTTTTATATATAATTCTATATTATACCTACGTAAATTTAAACCTCTTGTGTGTACTGGTCCGAACATATATGTATGAAGTTGACGTTAATTTTCACGTGAGTAGTATTATTGTTTTGTTGTCGTCCGCGTGTGGTGCCTTGCTTAAAGTAGCTCCTCAGCAGCTCCAGAATCAGAGGCGAGTTGAGGAAGCCTCGATTGGTGGGTGGGACAGAGTGTCTATTCTATACGTAGTATTATTATTTGTTCTCGGTGCCGACAAAGAAAAACGATGCAACACAGAACAGATACTACGTATAGAATGGACACTCTGTTCGCCCCAACAATCGAGGTTTACTCACCTCCCTACCGATTTTGAGCTGTCGAGGAACTAACTTGAGCAAGGACGCGCCACACGCGAACGACGCGACGTAAATAAATCACTCAATAGCACTATTTTATTTATTAACATATTTTAAGGTTGGTTCCAATTAAGTTAGACCTCTAAATTGTATGAGCGCTCAGTTCCTTTTTTTACCTTTTGAGAAACGGAACCCTAGAAATGATAAAGTAGATATCTAGTTACTGTATAACTGAAAAAGACAAATTGTAGGTAGGTACACTATACATGTATTGGTGGAGTGATCAAAGTGTCCATTCTATATTTTGTTCTGTGTCGCATCCTCGCAGACAAAAAAGTTTTGTTCGCAGTGTGCGCAGGGTGATAGACAAAACTGTCTTGAGACAGACCGTTAAGACTGTTTTGTCTATAGTCTGCGCTCAGCCTTAGTCATAAGCTGGCGACGCCCTTGTGCCAGACTATTATTTATGTTCGTCACACCTGTACAGTACCCTTAGGGTCAATTTATACTAGAGCAGAGTCGAGGCGCATCAAAGCGTCAAATTCTTTACAACTCGCATGAATGCGCGCGTGTTCGCGAGCCATCGTGATCAAAACCAACGCAGACTAATTTCCATCCAACTGACTGATGACGCGTAGGTTCGCTAGTGGACGCATGGATACGCAAGAAAGCGCGCACCAATCAGCGTTGGTCACGCGCAGACGCGCGAATTCGGAAGAATGCGCGCGTCTTTTTAAAATCTCAGAAGTAATGTGTGCGTTACGCTGTGGAATTAAGGTTGAATTTGTTATGTTCAGTTTTGGATCGACGCTTCGATGCGCTTCGACTCTGCTCTAGTATAAATTGACCCTTAGTACGAGTTTTCATACCAAACTCGATATCGTATATCGAGAAAATTTTGTATGAAAAACAGTACAGCGCCTCTAGTGGTTACTACACTTAAACTATATTTAGATCAATCAGGGAGCTAGAATAAATCGAAAACTATGTGAGATCTGTCAAAAGCGTTAACGATAAAAACTCATACTAGGGGTACAGATCACCAAAACTACGGGCCTCAGAAGATTGCGCTCCGGGGCCTACGACTTCGGCAGAGGAGATAACTGAGGCCCTTAAGGTAAAACGAGGATGTCTACTCTACTGTCTAGCAAAGTTCAATCGAAACTTGTGCGCCGCAACACTAATGTGTACCAGCCAGCTGGATCTTACGAGTAGTTAGTATATTAAAAATAGAGCAAGGCCACCGGACGCTACACCTCCTCAACATATACTAGAGCTGGAGTGGTAGCGCGGCACATCGTCGATGCCACAAGGTCACTTACTAAGACTTCGCCCACTCCTTCACCCGCTGCGATTGACCCACTTTATGCGCGTCAGCTCTCATCTCGGGTCACAGTGCGCCACAGCGCAAGATGCCCCGACGTGCTAGCGCCAGCTGCTGCGGGGAGCACGCAACAAATATGCTTACGCAAGCGGCAAGATTACCCCCCCCCGGATCCACCCGAGCGAGTTTCAGCCGAGCAACCCCCGGCGCAGACAGAAGAATTTCATGTTCACATTTATAGTCACACATATCACATGCATATAGTTTTTCACCAGTGTGTGTTCGTATGTGTTTCTTCAAAATGTAATATGTTGCACATTTATAGTCACACATATCACATAAATATGGTTTCTTAGTCGCACCAGTGTGTGTTCCTATATGTCTCTTCAAATTGGAAATAAGTGCACATTTATAGTCACATAAATCACATGCATATGGGTTTTCACCATTGTGTGACATCTTGTGACTATTCAAGGAGATTTTATGTGCACATTTATAGTCACATATATTACATGCATATGGTTTTTCACCAGTGTGTGACATCATATGACTATTCAAAGAGTTTTTTTGTGCACTTTTATAGTCACACATATCACATGCATATGGTTTTTCACCAGTATGTGTTCGTATGTGTTGCTTCAAGGAGTTTTTATGTGCACATTTATAGTCACACATAACACATGTATATGGTTTTTCTCCAGAGTGTGACATCTTGTGATTATTCAAAGAGTATTTATGTGTACATTTATAGTCACACATATCACATGCATATGGTTTTTCACCAGTGTGTGACATCTTGTGAATATTCAAAGCATTTTTTTGGGCACTTTTATAGTCACACCTATCACATGCATATGGTTTTTCGCCAGTGTGTTTTCGTATATGAATATTCAGTGAGTTTTTATGTGCACATTTATAGTCACACATATCACATGCATATGGTTTTTCACCAGTGTGTGACAGCATGTGAATATTCAAATAGTATTTATGTGCACATTTATAGTCACACATATTACATGCATATGGTTTTTCACCAGTGTGTGACATCTTGTGAATATGCAAAGAGTTTTTTTTTGCACTTCTATACTCACACATATTACATGAATATGGTTTCTTACCAGTATGTGTTCGTATGTGTTGCTTCAAATTGGAATATTTAGCACATTTATAGTCACACATATCACATGCATATGGTTTTTCACCAGTGTGTGTTCGTATGTGACTATTCAAGGAATTTTTATATGCACATTTATAGTCACACATATTACATGAATATGGTTTTTTACCTGTATGTGTTAGTATGTGTTGCTTCAAATTGGAGTATGTTGTACATTTATAGTCACACATATCACATACATATGGTTTTTCACCAGTATGTGTTCGAATGTGCTTTTTCAAAATGGAATATTTTGCACATTTATAGTCACACATATCACATGCATGTGGTTGTTCACTAGTGTGTGTTCGTATGTGATTATTCAATAAGGTTTTTTGTGTACATTTATAGTCACATATATCACATGCATATGGTTTTTCACCTGTGTGTGACATCTTGTGAATATTCAAAGAGTTTTTTTGTGCACATTTAAAGTCACACATATTACATGAATAAGGTTTTTCACCAGTATGCGTTCGTATGTGTTGTTTCAAATTGGAATATGTTGCAAATTTATAGTCACATATTTCACATGCATATGGTTTTTCACCAGTGTGTGACATCTTGTGAATATTCAAAGAGTTTTTTTGTGCACATTTGTAGTCACACATATTACATGAATATGGTTTTTCACCAGTATGTTTTCGTATGTGTTGCTTCAAATTGGAATATGTTGCACATTTATGGTCACACATATCACATGCATATGGTTTTTCATTAATGTGTGACATCTTGTCAATGAGTTTTTTGTGCACATTCACAGTCAAACATATTACATGCAAATGGTTTTTCAACAGTGTGAGTTCATATGTAATTTTTCAATGTGGAATATGTTGCACATTTAAAGTCACATATATATGGTGCAACGCCTGTATGTTACCATGTGCTCCTTCAACAAGGAATTACTAAAGCATTTATAGTCACACATATTACTAGCATGTGGTTTTACTCTATGTTGTTTCTAAATTTCAGTTTTGAGGGTATTTTTAGATAGGCAAAATAGATTTATGTGAAAAGCATGTACACATAATTACATAAGTGTATACAGCTGTTCTTCAATGTGTGTTACTTTTAATGTAGGGCCACATATATTACACACCTTTATGTGGTTAGCAAATCTTTGTTCTGTTCAGATGCTTCATTGTGTTAATTTAATTAGTTACAAATTGAAATCTTAAGCTAATACATACTAATACATGCTAATACATACATTGTTTATATATTTAAATAAATAAAAGGCTATTTAATCTAAATACCTATAATACACTTTCCTACATTTATGCTAATTATGTGATATGATTAACTTCTTAACTGTGGCATGTATCATGAATTATTACTATAAACAAATTGCTGATGTGTTTCTAGAGCACTCACAGTATCAGCGACACCAATCTCAATTAATGTATGAAACCTTTATTTACAATGAAATATTGAGAACATAAACTTGACAATGTAATATACAAGAATTTATACATTACTATACTGCAAAGGTTTAGCTGTAGGTAGTTTAGTATTTATGTTGTTTACAACATCAAACTGGCACACCAAACTGAACTGATACCTTATCTATGAAGTATTACTCTATCTATGACTGATCCTGATAGCATATACAGCTACATGTTTCACAATAGCTATCTCTCAAAGTCTTGTCCTTTCTTTATTATGTTCCACACTCTCCAGCAAACTGTGTCAATGTACAAGTTTCATGATGTATGGCAGCAGTGTTAGATATAACCCGGATATTATTGAATTCAATTTTGAAAAGCCTTTTTGATTTGTGTTGGTTACCTGCAACAAAGATATGTATTTAGAATCATTTATATTACTGCACTATTCACCAAAAGTAGGTCATAGAAATATAGAATTCTATTGTTATATTAGAGCAATAATGGTTGTCAACTTGCCTTTTAGGGTTTCCATCAATTCAATCATGATGATGATTCTTATGGCTATTCCTCAATTGAGCGAGCTAGACTACATCATAAAAGTAAAAGTAGAAATTCAAACTTGGTGAAACATTGTACAGATAATGTCAGTGTGAAAAATGTTCTACTCACAGTTGAAGTTAGATTCAACCTTCAATGGCTTACGTGTAAGTGTTCTTAGATAAGTAAATAAGCAATACAAAAGAGGGACTTGTGGTTTTCTATATAATATACCCATATACCTAGTTACTCTATCGCTCCCTAGTAATTGTTTATATCATGTTTCCATAAGTTGTGCAGGAATAAAGCAACCTCTATGATACTAGATGTGTTCTTACTACAATTCCAGCACCGACCATCAATTTAAGCTAAATAATTTAACTATTTTTATTAGCATATTCACAGATTGATAGTATCAAGCTATTAAGTGCCTCGGAGACGGTAATTCGCAATTGTCAATTTTTACATCATTGATGGTCCAAAATGATCGTTTATAGAGGCAATTGAAGCCATTATCATTCGCAACTACGAGGTAAAAAGCGAATGATGGAAATATTGATTGTAGCCCATTGACAATTTCGAATGACCGTCTCCAGGGCACTGTACTGCTATCCTGGACATGGTAAAGGTACCCTTACTACTACTAACTGGGAACGTTTCTGTCTGTGAATTTCCACTGGACAGATTGGATTGGTACTGCGATAACGGGAGCCTGGAATCTCCCTTGGAGTAACCGGGAGACTCCATCGCTCCCAAATAGGTAGGTACTTTATTCAATTGTAAGACACATAAAATTATAACTAATACTAGCTTTGCCCGTGGCTTACCTCGCGATAAAAGTAATTAGGTCCATCCAGTACCTATATAATATCATAATATGCTACTCAAAGAGACATAATACAATTCAAATAATTAATAGTTTATTTATTGTCGTCGAGTCGAAACGAACCTAAAGAAGTCGCTTTTTTTTAAATTTCATAATGGCTCCACACGATTATGCACCGGCACTTAATGGTTAATAATACACATTTATTACACATTAACTCGCGGAAGAACACAAGTTTTAGGAAAAAATACAATGAGAGCGCACCGTAGACAGAGAAAAGAATAGACCGCGGGTAACTCTGTCTCATTCCCACATGAAATAGGATATACTATGGAGTTATTCCATGTAACGAAAAAGGTCAAAGCTAATAATATTTCCCTCTCTCAGTGCGTGCCGGTTTTTACAGGGTCACGCCAGCCATCCGATGTCTGCGACGAAGGCCAGCAGCTCGCTGATGCCGGTGCAGGCCTCTCGCATCGTCGTCGGGGACCCGAGGAGTGTCCGCCGCTGTGCCGCCACGCTACTGCACTCCAGTAGCACATGCGCGGCCGTCTCCTCAGCCTCCATGCATCCTCTGCACAGAGGGCTGTCGGTGACACCTATGGTAAATAGGGGTTTGTTTACTGAGCAGTGTCCTGTGATTATTCCGACTATTTCTCGCGTTTAAGGTTCAGCAGTTTTCGGGAGTATCTAGAATTTGATTCCGGGAACGCCTCTTTCGACTGTCTGCATTCCTTTAGGCCTGCCCAGTAGTCTTGATGTTGTTTTATAATGTTAACGGATCCAGGCTTTGATTTGGCTGAATGGTATAGGTATCATCGGTTCTACTCCTGCGTGATGCAGGTTCGATCCTCTCCTTGCCAGTTCATCAGCCGCGTCATTGCCTCTAGATCCGCTATGGCTGTCATGAGTAGCGGAACGGTATGACAACAAGGTCAGAGGTATGTACTGGTCCCAGTCTCGTTGTCGTCCTCGACTTTAGCCAGGTGATTCTCCAACGTCTGGTTAAATCTCTCAACCATTCCGTCTGACTGTGGATGAGCTGCCATTGTCCGCGTCTTTTGGATCCCGAGGAGGGTGCACATTTCTTGGAAAAGGGCAGACTCAAAGTTCTTTCCTTGATCGGAATGCAGTTCCATCGGTATACCAAATCGACAGATCACTTCTTGCACCAACTCCTTTGCAACTGTCTTTGCTTCCTGGTATGGCGTCGCGAAAACCTCGGGCCATTTACTGAAGTAATCTTGCACTACGGTGATGTACTTGTTGCCTTCTTCAGTCTGGAAATGGCCCAGCAACATCCACGGCAAAGCGCTCCCATGGTGCTCGTCTTTAAGTAGCTCTGGTACCAACTTCGTATATGCCCCATCATTGATTCTTGTCATATTTAATGGATGTATCCAATGACGCCTACAAATACGGCGTTTTCTTCTATGGAACAAGTATGCACTCAATAATAAAGATAAAGATAAAGATAAAGATATTTATTTCAGATTTATAACAGTAGTACATACATTTTCTTAAGCTAGAACAATTTTTACGTCTAGAGGAGTTGAAATAAACGCATTAGTATTGTATATAGATGACTGTAACTATAGATGCATAAGACAGTAGAAGTAAGTACATTAATATGTCAATGGGCCCCAAACTAGGCAATGCCTGTATCTTGGGTGCCCAAATTCTATACCTGAGAAGAGAATTACTGAGAGACGAGTCTGTACATGTTTGCATCGTTTTTAACTTTCAGGATTCTTAGTTTATAGTGATTTAGAAATTAGGTAAACTTGATTAATTGATACATTCTGTTATAATTATTTTTAATATTGATTCTTATAAATTATTAAATTTAGTTAGGTTACATATTAAAATGGAATAAATTAAATTAAATTAACTAAATAACGAATTTTTATTATTATTAATCCCAAAATTCCGCAATTTGTGTGTATGTGCGTATGTTAGTTTATGTGTGTGTGTATGTGTGTGCGTGATTGTGTCTATTTTGGTGCTGGAGTTGCGTTAATGTGTTTTATTGAGAATTTGCATGGGGTAGTGTGGCAACCTAAAGGTTACCACCTTTGACAAGTCTTTCTGTCTCGCTGTAGTTGAGTGCTAGCAGCCATCTTTTGAGTTTAGACTTCGCTTCAGCATATGTGCAGTTCTGTATGTTTAGTTCTCTGTTGACAGCATTATATGCGTAGATGTGTGCATATTTGGGGAGACGGCTAGCAAAAGTAGTTCTTACTCTGGGCAGATATTGTTTAGGGGGGTGTTTTCTCCTTGCGTTATCTGTGTATGCGATATGAGGTTGTGAAAAACGTTTTTCTAGGGCCCGTGCAATATAAAGCTGGCGAATAGTTAATACTGAGGTATCTTTGTAAAGTTGTTCGGTGGGATATCGTCGAGGTTTGCCTGTCATAACTTTGAGAACAGCTCGTTGCGCACGTTCGAGCTCGATAATGTGGGTTTTTGCTGCTCCACCCCATACACTGATACAGTACTGGAGAAGGGACTGACACAATGATATGTAAACAAGCTTTCTCACTTCGAAGGGTGCTAATGGTCGGAGAGATTTCATAATGTAGATGAGTCTACGAGTCCGTTTTGATAAGTGAGTGATATGCTTTTTGAAGGATAGATGTTGATCGACTATGATTCCGAGGTATTTCGTTTGTTGAACTCTTTCGATACATCTACACCCGCATGATATCTGTTCCGGAAAGATACTAGCAGGAGGGTTGCAGTTTTCTTCATGAATACGAAGGCACGTCAGTTCAGGACTGGTAGCTCGTGTTATGTGAAAAGCAATGAAAGCCGTTTTGCTGACATTCAGTGTTAGTAGGTTTGCGTCCAGCCAGTTTTTCAGGTCTGATAATCCGCTTTCCGCTGCTCGTGCGGTGCTTGCCCAGTCTTTGCCGCGAAAAATTGCCACCGTGTCATCTGCGTAACAGATAAGCTCTGCACCCGGAATGTTTATCCTGAGGATGTCGTCCATGTAGACAGTGAACAATGTTGGTGCGAGGATGCTGCCCTGTGGGACTCCGAAGTTGATATTCACCTTGTCACTGGTGTGTTGAGCAACTGTGACGCACTGCTGCCTATTAGTCAGGTAACTTGTGAACCAGCTGAGAGCACAGCCCCTGATTCCAAGGCATTCTAGTTTCCTCAACAAGAGAGGCGATGAAACTGTGTCGAATGCCCTGGCAAGATCTAAGAATACACCGATGCATTTTTGCCCACTGTCTAGGTAAGACGACACCGTTTCCGTCAGAAGTTCGACAGCGCCTTCTGTTGATTGTCCTCTTCTGAAGCGAAAAAATAATATACGATAAGTCGTCGTCTTTCCATTTTGCACACGTGTATCCTACGTGAATTGTGGCTACACTGGCTACAGACACAGACTAGGGAAGACGTCTTGCATGTATGCATAATGTAAGGAATTATAGAGATTTGGGTAGCGTGGCCACATGAGATAGAAGATTTTAATATAACACGTAGTAACAATTATATAATCTGTGACATAACCATATATGTATTTAGAATCCAGTACAACACACACAATATATACACATAGCAATAAAGGTCAAAGTTCGTTAAGCTAAAAACAGCTAACTACGTTACTGACCCTGTAAAAACCGGCACGCACTGAGAGAGGGAAATATTATAGCTTTGTCCTTTTCCGTTACATGGAATAACTCCATAGCATATCCTATTTTATGTGGGAAAGAGACAGAGCTACCCGCGGTCTATTCTTTCCTCTGTCTACGCATGAATGTGTAAGCTACGTCTCTGCCTGTCTCACTATCACGGTAAAAACCACTGAACCGATTCAAATGAAATTCGGTACACAGATAGTCTAAGAGCCTGAGAAAAGACATAGGCTACTTTTTAACCGACTTCAAAAAAAGGAGGAGGTTTCTCAATTCGACCGTTTTTTTTTTTTTTTTTTTTTTTTTTAAATGTTTGTTCGCGGATAACTTCGTCGTTTATGAACCGATTTCGATTATTCTTTTTTTGTTCGAAAGGAGATATCCCAAGTGTGGTACCATGGTAATTTTATCGAGGTATGATAAGTATCTCCAGAGATATTGAGATAAACATCTCAAAATTGGTACTGAAAATGAATAGCGCGGCATTGAAGTCGGTTGTTTTTTAGTTTTTAAACGATATTATTAATGCGAAACAAGGGTTGTAAAGGGTTGAATTATATGTTGTATGGAAGTATAAACATTTTTAGAGCTAGAAGCTTGAAACTTATTTTTTAGACTGTTGATTCGATGTAAATAAATATGACATTCAAAGTTTGTAAACGTTTTACCCTCAAGGGTGTAAAATAACAATATGGTATGAAAGTTTGTATGGAAATATGTAAGGTTTATGTGAATGATCTACGGAACCGATTTAAATTGAATTTGGTACACAGATAGTCTAGAGCCTGAAAAAGGACACAGGCTACTTTTTAATGCGAAAAAAGGGTTGTAAGGGGTTGAAAGGGGGATGAAATCTTGTATGGAAGTATTGTCATTTTTAGAGCTAGAAGCTTCAACTTATTTTTTAGGCTGTTGATTCGATATTAATAAATATGACATTCAAAGTTTGTAAAAGTTTTACCCTCAAAGGTGTAAAATAACAATAGGGAATAGGGGATGAAAGTTTGTATGGAAATACGTAAGGTTTAAGTGAATGATCTACGGAACCGATTTAAATAGAATTTGGTACACAGATAGTCTAGAGCCTAAGAAAGCCAAAAAACCATATGTTCAAGTTAAGACAAATTTTGAGCACTTCATAAATGAGCATTAATTTATCAAGCGCTCAGAATTTCCTTTCGCTGAAACATATTGAGCGCAAATTATGAAAATTTTGCACGTATTATCGAATTCTGTATTCACTTTTTAGGGTTCCGTAGCCGAATGGCAAAAAAAACGGAACCCTTATAGATTCTTCATGTCTGTCTGTCCGTCCGTATGTCACAGCCACTTTATTCCGAAACTATTAAGACTACATACACAGTTAAAACTTGGTAGGTAGGTGTATTCTGTGAATCGCTGTACGATTTTTATACAAAAATAAAAAAAATAGAATAGTATAAGGGGGGGGGGGGGGCTCCTAATACACGAAACTGAAACTAAACTTTTACCAAACCTATACGTGCGGGGTGTTTATAGATAGGTCTTTAGACATTGAGGTTCCTAAAACCATTTTTTCTTAAAGTCAATGATTTGAACGATAGGCACGTCTAAAGTGGTAAAATGTGTGTCCCTCTAACTTTTAAAGTATGGGAGTGAAAAATCTAAATAAAATATATGCTGTAGATCTTAATAAAAACTAACAACGAAAATTGGTTTGAACGAGATACAGTCAGCAGTTTTTGAGATATAGCGACCGAAAATATAACTTTGTTTTTCATACAAACTCTATGAAAAACAAAGTTAATTTTTTGGTGGCGAAAAATTAAAGTTATAAATTAATCTACTGTTACGGAACCCTACGAGTGTGAGTTCGACTTGCACTTGGCCGGTTTTTATATGTCTTATGGTGACGTCAGCGACAACTACTTGTAGAAGCCTAAAGGTAGGCGATATTTGTATGACATTGAATTTTGCTGCAAAGATAGTCGCGTAGGTTCGGTCACATGATAATGCTTCGTTACTTACAAAATAATTAAATATTAAAATATATCGATTCTACTAAAAAGTAATTTGAACTGCAGTGATTAATCAGCTGGGTGGCTGCCCCAAAATAAATAATACTCTGATTGAACTACTGAACTAATATACTGAAATACTCCCTAGCTGCGCCAGTACAAACCACTTCATCAAAAACGTATTCCGTTAATTTCTGGGCGGCAAACCTTACATGGCCCGGGGCGCGGAATCTTTAAATACGCCACTGGCTGTAGTGGGTTGATATCTCAGTCAGTCAGTCAGGACTTTGGATTATATATATACTAGAAGTGCCCCGCGGCAACGCCCGCGTTAAAGACTTCTTTACTTCGGTATATATACTTATTTACTTTAGCGAGTGAATAGGTATCTTTTGGGTAAGCGCGCTACATCATCGACCGCATCGTCACTTAACATCAGGTGAGATAGTGGTCAAGCGATACCCATTATCACAAAAAAAAAAAAAAAAAAAAACTTAAAACATATATTTTGTAATAAAAACCTTTCATCAATAATAAAAGAAATCAAAGAAGTTAAAGCCAAATCAATGCAAACTTTGAACCCCGTTTCATCCCCTAAAAGACTGCATTTTGAAAAATCTTTTCTTAACGGATACTTACGTCAAAAGAACTATCTGAATGCCAAATTTCAGCGCAATCCGAAACAATATTGATTTCAGACTTGATTACCCCACTTCACCCTTTTAGGGGTGGCATTTCAAAAAAGCCTGAAGCACCTATTTTCTTATTTACTTACTGAAGCACTTGTGTGAAGTTTTGAATAGAAAAAACTTCCTAATATTGTTTCTCCATATAAACTTTGAACCCCCGTTTCATTCCCTTAAAGAGTGAACTTTGAAAAATTCTTTATTAGCGGCTACCTACGTCAAAATAACTACCTGCATGCCAAAATTCAGCGCAATCCGAAACAATATTGATTTCAGACTTGATTACCCCACTTCACCCTTTTAGGGGTGGCATTTCGAAGAAGCCTGAACCACGTATTTTCTTATTTACTTACTGAAGCACTTGTGTGAAGTTTCGAATAGAAAAAACTATCTAATCTTGTTTCTCCTTACAAACTTTGAACCCCCGTTTCATCCCCTTAAGGGTTGAATTTTAGAAAATCATTTCTCAGAGGGAACTAACGTCGTAATAACTATCTGCATGTCAAATTTTAGTGCAATCCGAAACAATATTGAATTTCAGACTTTGTTACCCGATTTCACCCTCTTAGGGGTGGAATTTCAAAAAAGCCTGAAACATGTATTTCTTTATTTTTTTACTGAAGCACTTGTGTAATATTTCAAATAGAAAATACTATCTAATCTTGTTTCTCCATACAAACTTTGCACAATGTTTTTTAGACCCAAAAAAGTGACATTAGCTTTTTATTGAATACTAGCAGCCCGCCCCGGCTTCGCACGGGTAGAATATATATGCCTACAAAATTTGCATCAGTTTGTTGCATCGAATATAACATTTTAACATATTTAACAATCATCGTCATATTTCAACCAATTTACACAAAACCTTAACGAATTATGCACCTTATGTTAAACCTTCCTCATAAACACTATTATATAGGCTATCTTCATCGAGAGTGAAGAACACTCTCGATGAAGATATCTATCAAAGCTTTGATTTATGAAAATTCGTTCAATCGTTATAACACTGTGAGCTTTTTTCTAGTTAATTGCGCTATGAAATTAACTTTCATAGGTCTGATCAATTCGAAAATCTTCTTCTTCAACGATATTGTAAGAACATGGAAGCATTGAACTGATGCTGGGACATCTCCTGGACTCTACAGAATACTCAAATCCTCACCAACTTACAACTCAGATTCTAAATGACGTGTTTAGAGCCATTGGAACGCTTTTAATGAAAATATTATTTTTAGATCAGTCGGGGTGGTTTAAAATATTATATTATTATATAGGTATATAGATCATTATTATTTTATACAATAGATCATATTATTATACTATATTGACTTCAAATTGATTGTGATTGGTAGGGATCTACAGAATAGCTAAGCTTTTATTAATATTTTCGTAGTAACTATGAACTAATCTGTGGTTACACTGCAAATATTTTATTAATTTTGCGACGCGTGTATGTGAAACTCGTGATAACTTCTAGAGTTTTCATTTGAATTATATACTGTAAAGGACAATTTTAATCTATAATATGTGGCCAAGCTAATTAACGTAATTATTTGGATAAGGATTAATACTATATACTTGAAAATAACCTTGGAAGTTATGTAACATTTTTTAACAAAAATTAAAGATTAAAATTGTTACTGTGAGTCAACCTTAAGAGATAGACATATGTTGTCGCGGACTTTTTTGTAGGTCCTATTAAGTTGTACAACTCTTCCATAGAAAATATTCTTCCATCTATTTTCAATTGAGCAGCGTTTGTAAGAAACGTGTTTTTTCGACCGTTTTTTTGTCGACTTAGGTTGCAAATTAGGTCTCCACGAATGTACCTTTGATTTAAACGGGATAATGTATAGCTTATTTTAATTTCTAAAGTCTATTCTATATATAAGCGAAAGAATTTTTTAAATCGGTCCAGTAGTTTTTGAGCCAAATCATTACAAACATACAAAAATACAAATGTTCTCTCTTTATAATATTAGTATAGATTTCTTCTCAAAAGTGCATTAAAAATACAGGAGTAGAACTCCCAGATGTCAACTTTGTATACTTTTTTTTAATAATCTTAAAGATTTCGTGACCTAAGAGGTCAAAATACTGAAAATAATTTGTACAAAAAAACGATATACAATTGAGTTTTGTTTATATTACAGGGTTATGACACAATACTAGGCGCACATTATCCCGTTTTTAGGATTCCGTACCCAGAGGGTAAAACGGGACCCTATTACTAAGACTCCGCTGTCCGTCTGTCTGTCTGTCTGTCTGTCCGTCTGTCACCAGGCTGTATCTTATGAACCGTGATAGTTAGACAGTTGAAATTTTCACAGATGATGTATTTTTGTTGCCGCTATAACAACAAATACGAAAAATAGAATAAAGTTAAAAATAATAAAGGAAAGTCGAAAGCCTTTCGAAAGTCCTAGAACGTGTAGTTCACCAACAACTGTCCTCCTTCCTTATCAGAAACAATCTCCTTAATCCCTTCCAATCTGGATTTCGGACTGGTCACAGTACTATTACAGCTTTGACTAAAATTACCGATGACATCAGGTATGGGATGAGTAATCAAAAGCTCACAGTGCTGTCACTGCTCGACTTTAGCAGTGCGTTCAACAATGTTGATTTCGACATTCTGCTAGGTCTGCTGTGCTCTCTTAACATCTCGCCGACAGTGATTGAGTGGTTTCGTAGTTACCTGTGTGGACGTCGGCAGAGAATACGTTTTGATGATTCCTACTCATCGTGGTGCAATCTATCTACTGGCGTTCCTCAGGGCGGCGTTTTATCTCCTCTTCTCTTCGCAATCTTTATTAACTATTCTATATATCTCTATTTCACAACAGCTATCTTCTTCCTACCATCTTTATGCGGACGATCTACAGATTTATACTCAGGCACCTCTAGATCAGTTACATGCGGCAATAGAGAGCACGAATGAAGATCTGAAGCGTATCCGAGATTGGAGTAAATCATACGGCCTCACAGTCAATCCTATAAAAACTCAAACTATTATCATTGGGAGCTCACGTATGATTTCAAAAATTGACTGGTTCCGGCTACCACAAGTCATATTTGATGGAGTCCCTGTAAGCTTTAGCTCGTCAGTCAAAAATCTAGGATTACTCATAGACAACCAGCTATCTAGGGAACCTCACCTAGCAGAAGTCAGCCGGAAAATCTTTGCTTCGGCATCTTCACTCATAAGATTACGTAATTTTCTTCCTATCACCACTAAGACTGCGTTAGCACAATCTCTTCTTTTGCCTATACTTGATTACGCAGATGCTTGCTATCCAGATTTGACCGAAGAGCAACTTGATAAGCTAGAAAGACTGCAAAATGTCTGTATCCGATTCATTTTCGGTCTTCGGAAATATGATCATGTCTCCGAATTCCGAAAAAGGCTCAATTGGTTACCTATGCGCCTTCGCAGGAACATGCATATCCTTTCTTTCCTTTACAATATCCTATTCCTTCCTACGACTCCACTTTACCTAAAAGAGCGCTTCGAATTCCTCCACCTTACTAAATCCCACCCCCTTCGATCCCAGTATACGCTTCAATTGAAGACACCTCGACATCACTCCACGTCACTTTACTACAAATTGAAGACACCTCGACATCACTCCACGTCACTTTACTACAACAAATCTTATTCCATGCTAGCTGTCCGCCTATGGAACGAACTTCCTGCAAAATAAGACAAGCCCAATCTCCACAAGCTTTTAAAAATATGGTATTTAAACACTATTTTTCCCATAGTTGATTTTATAACTTACTAGCTGTTACCCGCGGCTTCGCCCGCGTTATTTGTGTCTTTATGACCATTGAGGTCTAGATCGATGATCTCTTAGGCCAAGTCACCATAGATGACCCTCAAAGTCGAACTCAATATCCTCTATTGTTAAAGTCATTAATCATTTTGGTTAGGTATACGAAGTTGTGCTGTTTAAATGTTTGACTCAATACAACAGTTCCTGAAACATTTCTTACAAAGAAAATAAGGTGGATAGCTGCGCGAGCGTAGCGAGCGCTATTATTGGGCGAGTGAACATTTTTTATAACTTTTTATAACCCTGACAGTTTAATGACCTAATAATCAAGTCAATATAGATGACTCTTAGGACGAACTGGACATCGTCTATTGTTAAAATCAGTAATCATTACTTGGTACTTGGTAAACCTAACCAAGGTCATTATGATTATTGAAGGTTGTACTGTTTCAATTTATGACTCGTTTTGATGGATGTGGCTATTAAAATACAAAAGTTGCTGAAATGTTTCCTACAAAGTAGATATAAAAAATGCTTGCGCGAACGGAGCGAGCGCTATTACTGTGAGAGAGTAGCAAGCCCTATCACTGCGCGAGCGAAGCGAGCGCGAAAATTTTTTACGACTTTTTATGACCCTGACAGTTTTTATGACCTATTAAGTCAACACCGATGACACAAAGGTTAAACTTGATATCCACCTATTTAAAGGTTAATATATATTATGATTATTGAAGGTTGTACTGTTTCAATTTATAAACTCGTTTTGATGCATGTGGCAATTAAAATACAAAAATGCTGAAATATTACCTACAAAGTAGATAAAACAAAAGTTTGCGCGAGCGCAGCGAGCGCGAAACTTTGTACGTCTTTTTATGACCCTGACAGTTTTTATGACCTACTAAGACAAAACCGATGGCCCTAAGGTTAAACTTGATATCCACTTATTTTAAGGTAAAAAATTATTATGATTATTAAAGGTTGAACTGTTCCAAATATAACTCGTTTTGATGAATGTGGCTATTACGATACAAAAGTTCCTGAAATGTTTCCTACAAAGAAGATATAACAAATGCTTGCGCGACCAGAGCGAGCGCGAAAAATATTTACGACTTTTTATGACCCTGACAGTTTTTATGACCTATTAAGTCAACACCGATGACACAAAGATTAAACTTGATATCCACCTATTTAAAGGTTAATATATATTATGATTATTGAAGGTTGTACTGTTTCAATTTATAAACTCGTTTTGATGCATGTGGCAATTAAAATACAAAAATGCTGAAATATTACCTACAAAGTAGATAAAACAAAAGTTTGCGCGAGCGCAGCGAGCGCGAAACTTTGTACGTCTTTTTATGACCCTGACAGTTTTTATGACCTACTAAGACAAAACCGATGGCCCTAAGGTTAAACTTGATATCCACTTATTTTAAGGTAAAAAATTATTATGATTATTAAAGGTTGAACTGTTCCAAATATAACTCGTTTTGATGAATGTGGCTATTACAATACAAAAGTTCCTGAAATGTTTCCTACAAAGAAGATATAACAAATGCTTGCGCGACCAGAGCGAGCGCGAAAAATATTTACGACTTTTTATGACCCTGACAGTTTTTATGACCTACTAAGTTAACACGGATGACACAAAAGTTAAACTTGATATTCACTTATTTTTAGGTTATTAATCATTATGATTATTGAAGGTTGTACTGTTTCAATTTATAGCTTCGTTTTTATGGATGTGGCTATTAAAATACAAAAAATGCTGAAATATTACCTGCAAAGTAGATAAAACAAATGTTTGCGCGAGCGTAGCGAGCAGTATTACTGCGCGAGCGTAGCAAGCGCTATGACTGCGCGAGCAAAGCGAGCGCGAAAAGTTTTTACGACCTTTCATGACCCTGACAGTTTTTATGACCTACTAAGTTAACACTGATGACACAAAAGTTAAACTTGATATTCACTTATTTTAAGGTTATTAATCATTATGATTATTGAAGGTTGTACTGTTTCAATTTATAGCTTCGTTTTGATGGATGTGGCTATTAAAATACAAACAATGCTTAAATATTACCTGCAAAGTAGATAAAACAAATGTTTGCGCAAGCGTAGCGAGCAGTATTACTGCGCGAGCGTAGCAAGCGCTATCACTGCGCGAGCAAAGCGAGCGTGAAAAATTTTTACGACCTTTCATGACCCTGACAGTTTTTATGACCTGCTAAGTTAACACTGATGACAAATGTCTGCGCGAGCGCAGCGAGCGCTATTAATGCGCGAGCGAAGCGAGCGCGAAACGTTTACGTCTTTTTATGACCCTGACAGTTTTTATGACTTACTAAGTCAAGACCGATGACCCTAAGGTTATAAACTTGATATTCACTTATTATAAGGTAAAAAATCATTATGATTATTGAAGGTTCTACTGTTTCAATTTATAAACTCATTTTGATGCATGTGGCTATTAAATTACAAAAAATGCCGAAATATAACCTACAAAGTAGATAAAACAAAGGATTTCGCGAGCGCAGCGAGCGCTATCAATGCGCGGGCGAAGCGAGTGCGAAAATTTTTTACGACTTTTTTGACCCTGACAGTTTTTATGACCTACCTAAGTCAAGACCGATGACACTTAGGTTAAACTTGATATCCACTTATTTTAATGTAAAAAATTAGTATGATTAATGAAAGTTCTACTGTTCCAATTTATGACTCGTTTTGATGAATGTGGCCATTAAAATACAAAAATTGCTGAAATGTATGAATGAATGAATGAATGAATGATAATTCTTTATTGTACACCAAAATTAAATAATAAACATCTTAAAATACATTATACATTAGTACAATGGGCGGTCTTATCGCTCAAAGCGATCTCTTCCAGACAACCTTAGGACGGAGTGGACAGTACGAATATGTAAAGGGCTAAGGTGCACATTTAACAATTTTGAGATCATAAAATGAATAAACATCTATTTCAAAGTCATAAACATAAATATTTATTTCATAACATATATCTACATACATACAAATAAAACAAATATAAATAAATATGCATAATATATAAACACACATACACATACAAATATATAACAGTTTTAAGAAATACATGAGATAGCTTAATAATCATCAATACCGGTTTGTGTTAAGTAGAATTTTTTTAGATTTTCTTTAAAAGTAAAAATTGAGGGAGCGTGTCGAATTGTAACAGGTAAGTCATTCCAAAGACGGATTGCCTGTATAATGAAAGAAGAATCATAGAAGATTGTCGAGTGAGCTGGCATAAACTCATGGTATGGTCTAACTCTAAAGTTTCAGATGACCTCAACGCCAGGGAATGATTGGAGCACAGGAAATTGAGCGAAATTGAATTGTTATCCTACAAAGTAGATATTACAAATGCTTGCGCGACCGGAGCGAGCGGTTTTACTGGGCGAGCGTAGTAAGCGCTATCACTGCGAGAGCGAGGCGAGCGCAAAAAATTTTTCCGACCTTTTATGACCCTGACAGTTTTTATGACCTGCTAAGTTAACACTGATGATAAATGTCTGCGCGAGCGCAGCGAGCACTATTAATGCGCGAGCAAAGCGAGCGCGAAAAAATTTTACGTCTTTTTATGACCCTGACAGTTTTTATGACCTACTAAGTTAACACTGATGACACAAAAGTTAAACTTGATATTCACTTATTTTAAGGTTATTAATCATTATGATTATTGAAGGTTGTACTGTTTCAATTTATAGCTTCGTTTTGATGGATGTGGCTATTAAAATACAAACAATGCTGAAATATTACCTGCAAAGTAGATAATAAACAAATGTTTGCGCAAGCGTAGCGAGCAGTATTACTGCGCGAGCGTAGCAAGCGCTATCAATGCGCGAGCAAAGCGAGCGTGAAAAATTTTTACGACCTTTCATGACCCTGACAGTTTTTATGACCTGCTAAATTAACACTGATGACAAATGTCTGCGCGAGCGCAGCGAGCGCTATTAATGCGCGAGCGAAGCGAGCGCGAAACATTTTACGTCTTTTTATGACCCTGACAGTTTTTATGACTTACTAAGTCAAGACCGATGACCCTAAGGTTATAAACTTGATATTCACTTATTATAAGGTAAAAAATCATTATGATTATTGAAGGTTCTACTGTTTCAATTTATAAACTCATTTTGATGCATGTGGCTATTAAATTACAAAAAATGCCGAAATATAACCTACAAAGTAGATAAAACAAAGGATTTCGCGAGCGCAGCGAGCGCTATCAATGCGCGGGCGAAGCGAGCGCGAAAATTTTTTACGACTTTTTTGACCCTGACAGTTTTTATGACCTACCTAAGTCAAGACCGATGACACTTAGGTTAAACTTGATATCCACTTATTTTAATGTAAAAAATTAGTATGATTAATGAAAGTTCTACTGTTCCAATTTATGACTCGTTTTGATGAATGTGGCCATTAAAATACAAAAATTGCTGAAATGTATGAATGAATGAATGAATGAATGATAATTCTTTATTGTACACCAAAATTAAATAATAAACATCTTAAAATACATTATACATTAGTACAATGGGCGGTCTTATCGCTCAAAGCGATCTCTTCCAGACAACCTTAGGACGGAGTGGACAGTACGAATATGTAAAGGGCTAAGGTGCACATTTAACAATTTTGAGATCATAAAATGAATAAACATCTATTTCAAAGTCATAAACATAAATATTTATTTCATAACATATATCTACATACATACAAATAAAACAAATATAAATAAATATGCATAATATACACATACAAATATATAACAGTTTTAAGAAATACATGAGATAGCTAGTATAGTAATAATTATTTCTTGAATAATAAATTTTGGAAGATGAAATTATATTTTTTATTTAGAATTTATAAAAAATGATTATTCGATAATTTACATTGGAGGTATAGTAATTTTAGCAGCTATGATCATAATAATAATGATAATTATCATCAATACCGGTTTGTGTTAAGTAGAATTTTTTTAGTTTTTCTTTAAAAGTAAAAATTGAGGGAGCGTGTCGAATTGTAACAGGTAAGTCATTCCAAAGACGGATTGCCTGTATAATGAAAGAAGAATCATAGAAGATTGTCGAGTGAGCTGGCATAAACTCATGGTATGGTCTAACTCTAAAGTTTCAGATGACCTCAACGCCAGGGAATGATTGGAGCACAGGAAATTGAGCGAAATTGAATTGTTATCCTACAAAGTAGATATTACAAATGCTTGCGCGACCGGAGCGAGCGGTTTTACTGGGCGAGCGTAGTAAGCGCTATCACTGCGAGAGCGAGGCGAGCGCAAAAAATTTTTCCGACCTTTTATGACCCTGACAGTTTTTATGACCTACTCAGTTAACACTGATGACACAAAGGTTAAACTTGATTTCTACTTATTTTAAGGTTAATAATCATTATGATTATTGAAGGTTGTACTGTTTCTATTTATGGCTTCGATTTGATGCATGTGGCTATTAAAATACAAAAATGCTGAAATATTACCTGCAACGTAGATAAAAGAAATATTTGCGCGAGCATGACGAGCGCTGTCAATGCGTGAGCGAAGCGAGCGTGAAAAATTTTTACGTCTTTTTATGACCCTAAGGTTAAACTTGATATCCACTTATTTTAAGGTAAATATCATTATGATTATTGAAGGTTGTACTATTTCAACTTATAAACTCGTTTTGATGCATGTAGCTATTAAAATACAAAAAATGCTGAAATTTTACCTACAAAGTTGATTAAACAAAGTTTTGCGCGAGCATAGCGAGCGCTATCAATGCGCGAGCGAAGCGAGCTCGAAAATCTTCACATCATTTTATGACCCTGACAGTTTTTATGACCTGCTTATTCAACACCGATGACCCTAAGGTTAAACTTGATATCCACTAATTTAAAGGTAAAAAATCATTATGATTATTGATAGTTGTACTGTTCCAATTTATGGCTCGTTTTGATGAATGTGGCTATTAAAATACAAAAGTTGCTGAAATATTACCTACAAAGTAGATCAAATAAATTATTGCGCGAGCGCAGCGAGCGCTATCACTGCGCGAGCGATGTGAGCGAGTATTCAAATTAATTACGTTTTATGACCCTGACAGTTTTTATAACCTACTAAGTCAACACCGATGACCCCAAGGTTAAATGTGGCTGGTAAAACACGAATGTTTTTGAAATACTTCCCACAAAGCAGATAAAACACTTTGGGCAAGCAAAGCCATCGCGTAAATTTTGATGACTTTTAATGACCCTGACAGTTTTATGGCCTAATTAAGGCACTTATTAAGTTGAGTCATTATAGATGAACCTAAGGTCAAACTTTTATGATTATGCAAACTCTATGTAAAGTTAACAAAAAATATAGGCACCCGCACTTTTCTGCCGAAAAAATGTATTCTTTGCCCTATTATGCCCTATTAAATGTCTTTGTACAAAATTTCATCAGAATCGGTCAAGCAGTTTGGCCGAAAAGAGGCCACACATTAACAAAATTCCATAATAAAAATATAGACAACCTAAATTTCCACCCAAAAAAAAGTATTCGTTGTCCTTCTGTCTTTTTGACTGTCTGTGCACAAACTTTCAGCTTAAATGGTTAACCCGTTTGACCGAGAGTAGGCCACACATTTACAAAGTTCACTTTAAAAATTCTGGACACCTGAACTCGGCTGCCAAAAAAAAAGTATCCTATGTGATTCTATGCAAAATGAACTGTAATATGTATAAAATTTCAGCTGAATCGGTCAAGCTGTTGAGCTGATAAGAGGCCACACATTCACAAAATTCAATTAAAAAAATCTAAACACTCAGACTCGATAGCCAAAAAAACAGTATCCGATATCCTATTCTGCTCTATGAACTGTCTTAATACAACATTTCAGGCAAATCGGTCAAACCGTTTATTCGAGAAGAGGTCTTATATTCACAAAATTCAATTAAAAATACCTGGACTTCCTGACTCGACAGCCAGAAAAAAAGTATCCTATATCCTATTCTGCCCTATGACATGTATTCATACAAAATTTCACGCAAATCGGTCAAGCCGTTTATTCGAGAAGAAGTATTATATTAACAAAATTCAATTAAAAATATCTGTACCCCCTGACTCGATAGCCAAAAAAAAGTATTCCTTATTTTATTCTGCCTTATGAACTGTCTCTATACAACATTTCAAGCAAATCGGTCCAGCCGTTTCTTCGAGAAGAGGTCTTATATTTACAAAATTCAATTGAAAATACCTGGACTTCCTGACTCGACAGCCAGAAAAAAAGTATCCTATATCCTATTCTGCCCTACAACATGTATTCATACAAAATTTTAGGCAAATCGGTCAAGCCGTTTATTCGAGAAGAGGTCTTATATTTACTAAATTCTATTAAAAATATTTGGACCTCTAGAATACTTTTTTTTTGGCTATCGTGTCAGGGGTGACACGATAGCCAAAAAAAAGTATTCTATATCCTTTTCTACCCTATGAACTGTCTTTATACAACATTTCATGCAAACCGGTCAAGCCGTATATTCGAGAAGAGGTCTTATG
Organism: Cabera pusaria; assembly: GCA_954871355.1. Lineage (NCBI taxonomy): Eukaryota > Metazoa > Arthropoda > Insecta > Lepidoptera > Geometridae > Cabera > Cabera pusaria. Next base: position 4,924,934 of record OX940910.1, read on the forward strand.
TTAACTAAATTCAATTAAAAATATCTGGACCCCCTGACTCGATAGCCAGAAAAAAAGTATTCTGTATCCTATTCAGCCCTATGAATTTTCTTTGTACAACATGTCAGGCAAATCGTTTCAGCCGTTTATTTGAGAAGAGATCTTATATTTACGAAATTCAATTAAAAATATCTGGACCCCCTGACTCGATAGCCAAAAAAAAAGTATCCTATCTACTATTCTACCATATGAACTGTCTTTATACAACACTAGCTGTTACCCGCGGCTTCGCCCGCGTTATTTGTGTCTTTATGACCATTGAGGTCTCTTAGGCCAAGTCACCATAGATGACCCTCAAAGTCGAACTCAATATCCTCTTTTGTTAAAGTCATTAATCATTTTGGATAGGTATACGAAGTTGTGCTGTTTAAATGTTTGACTCAATACAACAGTTCCTGAAACATTTCTTACAAAGCAAATAAGGTGGATAGCTGCGCGAGCGTAGCGAGCGCTATTATTGGGCGAGTGAAATTTTTTTATGACTTTTTATAACCCTGACAGTTTAATGACCTAATTAATCAAGTCAATATAGATGACTCTTAGGACGAACTCGATATCGTCTATTGTTAAAATCAGTAATCATTACTTGGTACTGGTAAACCTAACCAAGGTCATTATGATTATTGAAGGTTGTACTGTTTCAATTTATGACTCGTTTTGATGCATGTGGCTATTACAATACAAAAATGCTGAAATATTACCTACAAAGTAGATAAAACAAAAGTTTGCGCAAGCGCAGCGAGCGCGAAACTTTGTACGTCTTTTTATGACCCTGACAGTTTTTATGACCTACTAAGACAAAACCGATGGCCCTAAGGTTAAACTTGATATCCACTTATTTTAAGGTAAAAAAATTATTATGATTATTAAAGGTTGAACTGTTCCAAATATAACTCGTTTTGATGAATGTGGCTATTAAAATACAAAAGTTCCTGAAATGTTTCCTACAAAGAAGATATAACAAATACTTGCGCGACCAGAGCGAGCGCGAAAAATTTTTACGACTTTTTATGACCCTGACAGTTTTTATGACCTACTAAGTTAACACTGATGACACAAAAGTTAAACTTGATATTCACTTATTTTAAGGTTATTAATCATTATGATTATTGAAGGTTGTACTGTTTCAATTTATAGCTTCGTTTTTATGGATGTGGCTATTAAAATACAAAAAATGCTGAAATATTACCTGCAAAGTAGATAAAACAAATGTTTGCGCGAGCGTAGCGAGCAGTATTACTGCGCGAGCGTAGCAAGCGCTATCACTGCGCGAGCAAAGCGAGCGCGAAAAATTTTTACGACCTTTCATGACCCTGACAGTTTTTATGACCTGCTTAGTTAACACTGATGATAAATGTCTGCGCGAGCGCAGCGAGCGATATTAATGCGCGAGCGAAGCGAGCGCGAAAAAATTTTACGTCTTTTTATAACCCTGACAGTTTTTATGACCTACTAAGTTAACACTGATGACACAAAAAATAAACTTGATATTCACTTATTTTAAGGTTATTAATCATTATGATTATTGAAGGTTGTACTGTTTCAATTTATAGCTTCGTTTTGATGGATGTGGCTATTAAAATACAAACAATGCTGAAATATTACCTGCAAAGTAGATAAAACAAATGTTTGCGCAAGCGTAGCGAGCAGTATTACTGCGCGAGCGTAGCAAGCGCTATCACTGCGCGAGCAAAGCGAGCGTAAAAAATTTTTACGACCTTTCATGACCCTGACAGTTTTTATGACCTGCTAAGTTAACACTGATGACAAATGTCTGCGCGAGCGCAGCGAGCGCTATTAATGCGAACGCGAAAAAATTTTAAGTCTTTTTATGACCCTGACAGTTTTTATGACTTACTAAGTCAAGACCGATGACCCTAAGGTTATAAACTTGATATTCACTTATCATAAAGTAAAAAATCATTATGATTATTGAAGGTTCTACTGTTTCAATTTATAAACTCGTTTTGATGCATGTGGCTATTAAATTACAAAAAATGCCGAAATATAACCTACAAAGTAGATAAAACAGAGGTTTGCGCGAGCGCAGCGAGCGCTATCAATGCGCGGGCGAAGCGAGCGCGAAAATTTTTCACGACTTTTTATGACCCTGACAGTTTTTATGACCTACCTAAGTCAAGACCGATGACACTTAGGTTAAACTTGATATCCACTTATTTTAAGGTACAAAATCATTATGATTATTGAAGGTTGTTTGTTGTTCAATTCATAAACCCGATTTGATGCGTCTGTTTCAATTTATAAACTCGATTTGATGCATGTGGCTATTAAAATACAAAAAATGCTGAAATATTACCTACAAAGTAGATAAAACAAAGTTTTGCGCCAGCATAGCGAGCGCTATCAATGCGCGAGCGAAGCGAGTGCGAAAATTCTTACGTCATTTTATGACCCTGACAGTTTTTATGACCTGCTAATTCAACACCGATGACCCTAAGGTTATACTTGATATCCACTTATTTTAATGTAAAAAATTAGTATGATTAATGAAAGTTCTACTGTTCCAATTTATGACTCGTTTTGATGAATGTGGCCATTAAAATACAAAAATTGCTGAAATGTATGAATGAATGAATGAATGAATGATAATTCTTTATTGTACACCAAAATTAAATAATAAACATCTTAAAATACATTATACATTAGTACAATGGGCGGTCTTATCGCTCAAAGCGATCTCTTCCAGACAACCTTAGGACGGAGTGGACAGTACGAATATGTAAAGGGCTAAGGTGCACATTTAACAATTTTGAGATCATAAAATGAATAAACATCTATTTCAAAGTCATGAACATAAATATTTATTTCATAACATATATCTACATACATACAAATAAAACAAATATAAAATAAATATGCCTAATATATAAACATACATACACATACAAATATATAACAGTTTTAAGAAATGAGATAGCTTAATAATCATCAATACCGGTTTGTGTTAAGTAGAATTTTTTTTAGTTTTTCTTTAAAAGTATAAATTGAGGGAGCGTGTCGAATTGTAACAGGTTAGTCATTCCAAAGACGGATTGCCTGTATAATTAAAGAAGAATCATAGAAGATTGTCGAGTGAGCTGGCATATCTAACTCTAAAGTTTCAGATGACCTCAACGCCAGGGAATTGGAGCACAGGAAATTGAGCGAAATTGAATTGTTATCCTACAAAGTAGATATTACAAATGCTTGCGCGACCGGAGCGAGCGCTTTTACTGGGCGAGCGTAGTAAGCGCTATCACTGCGAGAGCGAGGCGAGCGCAAAAATTTTTTCCGACCTTTTATGACCCTGACAGTTTTTATGACCTACTCAGTTAACACTGATGACACAAAGGTTAAACTTGATATCTACTAATTTTAAGGTTAATAATCATTATGATTATTGAAGGTTGTACTGTTTCTATTTATGGCTTTGATTTGATGCATGTGGCTATTAAAATACAAAAATGCTGAAATATTACCTGCAAAGTAGATAAAAGAAATATTTGCGCGAGCATGGCGAGCGCTATCAATGCGTGAGCGAATCGAGCGTGAAAAATTTTTACGTCTTTTGTATGACCCCAAGGTTAAACTTGATATCCACTTATTTTAAGGTAAAAATCATTATGATTATTGAAGGTTGTACTATTTCAATTTATAAACTCGTTTTGATGCATGTGGCTATTAAAATACAAAAAATGCTGAAATTTTACCTACAAAGTTGAATTAACAAAGTTTTGCGCGAGCATAGCGAGCGCTATTAATGCGCGAGCGAAGCGAGCTCGAAAATCTTTATGTCATTTTATGACCCTGACAGTTTTTATGACCTGCTTATTTAACACCGATGACCCTAAGGTTAAACTTGATATCCACTAATTTAAAGGTAAAAAATCATTATGATTATTGATAGTTGTACTGTTCCAATTTATGGCTCGTTTTGATTAATGTGGCTATTAAAATACAAAAGTTGCTGAAATATTACCTAAAAAGTAGATCAAATAAATTATTGCGCGAGCGCAGCGAGCGCTATCACTGCGCGAGCGATGTGAGCGCGAACATTTTTACGTTTTATGACCCTGACAGTTTTTATAACCTACTAAGTCAACACCGATGACCCTAAGGTTAAATGTGGCTGGTAAAACACGAATGTTTTTGAAATACTTCCCACAAAGCAGATAAAACACGTTGGGCAAGCAAAGCCATCGCGTAAATTTTGATGACTTTTAATGACCCTGACAGTTTTATGGCCTAATTAAGGCACTTATTAAGTTGAGTCATTATAGATGAACCTAAGGTCAAACTTTTATGATTATGCAAACTCTATGTAAAGTTAACAAAAAATATAGGCAACCGCACTTTTCTGCCGAAAAAAAGTATTCTTTGCCCTTTTATGCCCTATTAAATGTCTTTGTACAAAATTTCATCAGAATCGGTCAAGCCGTTTGGCTGAAAAGAGGCCACACATTAACAAAATTCCATAATAAAAATATAGACAACCTAAATTTATCCAAAAAAAAGTATTCGTTGTCCTTCTGTCTTTTTGACTGTCTGTGCACAAAATTTCAGCTTAAATGGTTAACCCGTTTGACCGAGAGTAGGCCACACATTTACAAAGTTCACTTTAAAAATTCTGGACACCTGAACTCGGCTGCAAGAAAAAAAGTATCCTATGTGATTCTATGCAAAATGAACTGTAATATGTATAAAATTTCAGCTGAATCGGTCAAGCTGTTGAGCTGATAAGAGGCCACACATTCACAAAATTCAATTTAAAAAATCTAAACACTCAGACTCGATAGCCAAAAAAACAGTATCCGATATCCTATTCTGCTCTATGAACTGTCTTAATACAACATTTCAGGCAAATCGGTGAAACCGTTTATTCGAGAAGAGGTCTTATATTCACAAAATTCAATTAAAAATACCTGGACTTCCTGACTCGACAGCCAGAAAAAAAGTATCCTATATCCTATTCTGCCCTATGACATGTATTCATACAAAATTTCACGCAAATTGGTCAAGCCGTTTATTCGAGAAGAAGTATTATATTAACAAAATTCAATTAAAAATATCTGGACCCCCTGACTCGATAGCCAAAAAACAGTATTCCTTATTTTATTCTGCCTTATGAACTGTCTCTATACAACATTTCAAGCAAATCGGTCAAGCCGTTTCTTCGAGAAGAGGTCTTATATTTACAAAATTCAATTGAAAATACCTGGACTTCCTGACTCGACAGCCAGAAAAAAAGTATCCTATATCCTATTCTGCCCTATAACATGTATTCATACAACATTTCAGGCAAATCGGTCAAGCCGTTTATTCGAAAAGAAGTCTTATATTAACAAAATTCAATTAAAAATATCTGGACCCCCTGACTCGATAGCCAAAAAAAAAGTATCCTATATCCTATTCTACTCTATGAACTGTCTTTGTACAACATTTCAGGCAAATCGGTCAAGCCGTTTATTCGAGAAGAGGTCTTATATTTACTAAATTCTATTAAAAATATTTGGACCCCCTGACATGATAGCCAAAAAAAAAAATTCTATATCCTATTCTACCCTATGAACTGTCTTTATACAACATTTCATGCAAACCGGTCAAGCCGTATATTCGAGAAGAGGTCTTATATTTACTAAATTCAATTAAAAATATCTGGACCCCCTGACTCGATAGCCAGAAAAAAAGTATTCTGTATCCTATTCAGCCATATCTACTATTCTACCATATGAATTATCTTTATACAACATTTTAGGCAAATCGGTCAAGCCGTTCATTCGAGAAGAGATCTTATATTTACGAAATTCAATTAAGAATATTTGGACCCCCTGACTCGATAGCCAGAAAAAAAGTATTCTATATTCTATTCTGCCTTATGAACTGTCTCTATACAACATTTCAGGTAAATCGGTCAAGCCGTTTATTCGAAAAGAGGTCCTTTAGTTACGAAATTGAATTAAAAATATCTGGACCCCCTAACTCGACAGCCAGAAAAAAGTATCTTATATCCTATTCTGCCTTATGACATGTATTCATACAAAATTTCACGCAAATTGGTCAAGCCGTTTATTCGAGAAGAAGTATTATATTAACAAAATTCAATTAAAAATATCTGGACCCCCTGACTCGATAGCCAAAAAACAGTATTCCTTATTTTATTCTGCCTTATGAACTGTCTCTATACAACATTTCAAGCAAATCGGTCAAGCCGTTTCTTCGAGAAGAGGTCTTATATTTACAAAATTCAATTGAAAATACCTGGACTTCCTGACTCGACAGCCAGAAAAAAAGTATCCTATATCCTATTCTGCCCTATAGCATGTATTCATACAAAATTTCAGGCAAATCGGTCAAGCCGTTTATTCGAAAAGAAGTCTTATATTAACAAAATTCAATTAAAAATATCTGGACCCCCTGACTCGATAGCCAAAAAAAAGTATTCTATATTTTATTCTGCCTTATGATCTGTCTTTATACAATATTTCAAGCAAATCGGTCAAGCCGTTTATTCGAGAAGAAGTATTATATTAACAAAATTCAATTAAAAATATCTGGACCCCCTGACTCGATAGCCAAAAAAAAAGTATCCTATATCCTATTCTACTCTATGAACTGTCTTTGTACAACATTTAAGGCAAATCGGTCAAGCCGTTTATTCGAGAAGAGGTCTTATATTTACTAAATTCTATTAAAAATATTTGGACCCCCTGACACGATAGCCAAATAAAAATATTCTATATCCTATTCTACCCTATGAACTGTCTTTATACAACATTTCATGCAAACCGGTCAAGCCGTATATTCGAGAAGAGGTCTTATATTTACTAAATTCAATTAAAAATATCTGGACCCCCTGACTCGATAGCCAGAAAAAAAGTATTCTGTATCCTATTCAGCCCTATGAATTGTCTTTGTACAACATGTCAGGCAAATCGTTTAAGCCGTTTATTTGAGAAGAGATCTTATATTTACGAAATTCAATTAAAAATATCTGGACCCCCTAAATCGATAGCCAAAAAAAAAGTATCCTATCTACTATTCTACCATATGAACTGTCTTTATACAACATTTTAGGCAAATCGGACAAGCCGTTCATTCGAGAAGAGATCTTATATTTACGAAATTCAATTAAAAATATTTGGACCCCCTGACTCGATAGCCAGAAAAAAAGTATTCTATATTCTATTCTGCCTTATGAACTGTCTCTATACAACATTTCAGGTAAATCGGTCAAGCCGTTTATTCGAAAAGAGGTCCTTTAGTTACGAAATCGAATTAAAAATATCTGGACCCCCTGACTCGACAGCCAGAAAAAAAGTATCTTATATCCTATTCTGCCTTATGACATGTATTCATACAAAATTTCAGGCAAATCGGTCATGCCGTTTATTCGAGAAGTCTTATATTTACAAAATTCAATTAAAAATATCTGGACCCCCTGACTCGATAGCCAAAAGAAAAGTATTCTATATCCTATTCTGCCCTATGTACTATCTTTGTACAAAATTTCAGCCAAATCGGTCAAGCCGTTTGACCGTGAAGAAGTCCCAAACAAACAAACAAACAAACAAACAAATAAACAAACTGACTTTCGCATTTATAATATTGGTGTTGATTTATTAATTTTAAGTATATTCATATATATGGTAACTTATAGCTGCACACCCCCGCAATATTATAATTTAGAAATCCTCTCCATCCAAAGGTTGTCTGGTAGAGATCGCTCTAAGCGATAAGACCGCCCATTGTACTACCGATATGTTATGTTCTTCTGTTACTTTTGTTTGTTTTTTGTTCTTGGTGTGCAATAAAGTATTATTCATTCAATAAAGGGTCCCCATACAAGAAACGTGTTTTTTTCGGCATTTCACGCCATCTATGAACGCTTAGTTAGGTAAACGTCCCATAGATGGCGTTATATTGAAATGTCAATCCCTAACTCCTTTGTTAGACGTTAGATGGCGTTATAAGGAATAAAATGTTTATTAATTATTATTTTTTGCTGGCGAAATATGATAGTGGTATTTTTAGCTCGATCTTATAAAATATTGTAGTGTGGTACGGAACCCTACTAGTGCGAGTCCGACTTGCACTTGGCCAGTTTATTATTTGATCTAAAATATTGATAGAATTCACAAAAAAAAATATTTTACTGAAATCAGTATTTATTTTTTTATAAATTTTCTAGCTCGAAGTAGAACCTCTTTCTAGTACAAATAGATGCCCCATAATAAGTTTTATAACTCACAAAAATATTACGATTGACTGGGGCGTAGGTTTCGAAAAAACATTTTTGAAAATATGTGCTAGGGCTGTCTCAAATTTTGACCTTTTGCGACATACAGTTTCTTTAATAAAAATCAACATCTTTTCATCTTAAATATACGGTATAATAGTAAAAATGGCTAAGTTGTACATATTATACTTACAGAGGTTACTTACATAATAGTATATACATAAAAATATTTTTAAAACTACCTAACTATAAACAAACAATAAACCTTATCAAAACCAATAAAAACTAAAATGTAGTCTACCAAACCACTACCAGTAGGTAAAGCTCCCAAGTTGTACATTAGCTGACATCGAGATGGGGGCCAGGATTTTTAGGGTTCCGTAGCCGAATGGCAAAAAACGGAACCCTTATAGATTCGCCATGTCTGTCTGTCTGTCCGTCCGTATGTCACAGCCATTTTATTCCGAAACTGTTAGGACTACAGAATTGAAACTTGGTAGGTAGATGTATTCTGTAAACGGCTTTCCGATTTTTATACAAAAATAAAAAATATAAAAGTTTAAGGGGGGGGCATCCCATACATGGAAATGAAACAAAAAAAAATTTCTTCAAACCTATACGTGTGGGGTGGGGTGGGGTGTCTATGGATAGGTCTTCAAAAATGACATTGTAGTTTCTAAAATCATTTTCTCTCAAAGTCAATCATTTCAAAGATAGGCGCGTCTAAAGTGGTAAAATGTGTGTCCCCCCCTCTAACTTTTAAAGTATGGGAGTGAAAAATCTAAAAAAAATATATGCTGTAGATCTCAATAAAAACTAACAACGAAAATTGGTTTGAACAAGATACAGTCAGCAGTTTTAGAGATATGGCGACCGCAAAGATAACTTTGTTTTTCATACAAACACTGAAAAACAAAGTTAACTTTGTAGTTTCGAAAAATCATAGTTATGGAATACTTAACTGTGTTAAGGAACCCAACGAGTGCGAGTCCAACCTGCACTTGGCCAGTTTATTTAGGGTTCCGTAGCCGAATGGCAAAAAACGGAACCCTTATAGATTCGCCATGTCTGTCTGTCTGTCCGTCCGTATGTCACAGCCATTTTATTCCGAAACTTTTAGGACTACAGAATTGAAACTTGGTAAGTAGATGTATTCTGTAAACCGCTTTCCGATTTTTATACAAAAATAAAAAATATTAAAGTTTAAGGGAACATATATAACATATACATATATTAACATCACATACATGGAACTGGAACAAAAAAAAAAATTCATCAAACCTACACGTTGGATAGGTCTTTAAAAATGACATTGAGGTTCCTAAAATCATTTTTTCTCAAAGTCAATCATTCAAAAGATAGGCGAGTCTAAAGTGGTAAAGTGTGTGTCCCCCCCCCCCCCCTCCCTCCCCCTCTAACTTCTAAAGTAAGGGAGTGAAAAATCTAGAAAAAATATGTTCTGTAGATCTCAATAAAAACATTCAACGAAAATTGGTTTGAACGAGATACTGCTAGGCTATTCTGTAAGCTATCTCGACAGCGGAATCCGCGGTGAGATTCGAATTTCGTACTACGAAATTCAACCGTATCACGATCGAAATACGGTTGAATTTCGTAACACGAAATTCAAATCTCACCGCGGATTCCGCTATCGGGAAGCTTACAGAATAGCCTAGCAGTCATCAGTTGTTGAGATATAGCAACCGCAAGTATAACTTTGTTTTTCATACAAACACTATGAAAAACAAAGTTATTTTTGTAGTTGTGAAAAACATAGTTATAGAATACTCTACTGTGTTACGGAACCCTAAGAGTGCGAGTCCGACTTGCACTTGGCCAGTTTTTCACAGAAAGGTCTTATTGCATTGCATTATTGCATTGTAAATAGGTAAAGTCTTAGAGTATTGCTTATGCAATACACTCGAGAACTGTGAAGTGATCACCGCGTCACCAGAATAGACGCCATGGCGTTTAAATAAAGATGAAGACCTTATCTGTAAAATATCCTTCTAATTAATAGGTTATGAAAAGTCAATTAATTTTCATATAAAATTTTCTTAATTTTTTATCGTCAACTATGTTTTCGCGTTTCTCCACGCATAGGGGAGTGGTCCACCTCTAACCCCCCTTCCCCTCTCTTGTCTTAAACTAGTTATTGATAATTTTTTAGTACTTAACCTCAAAATTTGAAAATATTCATATCTCCTAAAGGGGGGCGCAACTTTTCCTTCAAGGAGGGGGTTTTAACCCTTACCCGTATTCACCTCCCCCCATCCCGCCTCTAAAATCGATGTCAGTTAAAGTACATTCCTACCGTAATAATATGAATGACTATCGAAATATATTTTAAGTGAAATTAAAAATATATCCATATGTATTTATTGGTAAGTGAGCTAGGTAACTTTATTTGTCATAGGTCGTTTATTTTAGCATACAACAGTACATACAAGTCATGTTTTATTAATAAATAAAAATTATTTTTAGTTGATAACAAATGTATATACGATTAAAAATAATATAGTACCAATAATCATTTAAATAGCAAATTATGCTAAATAAATATGATAAATAATGTACCAATTTTTATAAAGCCATTTTCTACTAAAAATTGTTTGAATTCTGTCGATGAATTATTATATTATTTTACAATCTGCTGATAAATTTCTGATCAAGAGTTATATGTTACACCCTCGACAAGCTGTTGCTAAAACGCCGCACTAATACATGTGAAAATATTTTACTTTTATATTTCAACAGCCAGTTGACCTTTTTGTGATAACCCTAAATTCGGAATTGTAACCTCAGTACATAAAAATCGTTTTCTCGAAACCTACGCCTTAGTCAAACGTATTATTTTTGTGAGTAATAAACCTTAGTATGACGCATCTATTTGTACTAGTCAGAGGTTCTACTTCGAGCTAGAAAATTTATAAAAAAATAAATACTGATTTCGGTAAAATATTTGTTTTTGTGAATTCTATCACTATTTTAGATTAAATAAACACGTGATAATGTGCGCCTAGTATTGCGTCATAACCCTGCAATACAAACAAAACTCAATTGTATATAGTTTTTTTTTACGAATTATTTTCAGTATTTTTACCTCCAAGGTCACAAAGTTTTTTAAAATTCTTTAAGATTAAAAAAAAACCAAGTATACAAAGTTGACATCTGGGAGTTCTACTTAGAGATGTGATAAACGGCTTTAAATTAACAACAGGTTTAAACGTTGCGCCTTTTTTTAAAGCGCTTTCGCTTAAACGGCTTTTCAAAACTATTTAAGCAGTGCAAGTCACTATTGTTGTGAAGATCGTAAGTATCGTAACATAATAAAACGGGGGCTTATTTGAAATAGTAATGTAATGACGTAAGTTAATGTTTTATGGCTTTACTAGGACAGTGTTATATGAACATTTAAAAAAATTATAGACTGCACCCACTTTTACTTCGTTCGCATACGTTCTAAATTCTAATTATATAAGCATAAAACGAGCTCGTCTTATTAAAGCAACAACAAACGTACTAACAAAAATAATCCATGAAACCATAAACATATTACGTTGTTCTTAAAAAAATACTAACAAATCAAAAACGGGTCGTTGTCAGTCAGCCACAATGGAAACAGGCAGAATTTATTTTAGTAGCATAATACCGATTATCACGTTTGGTTTTAAAATACTTACAAATCAAAAACGGGTAATTGTCAGTCTACCACAACGCAAACAAGTAGACTTTATTTTAGTCGCATAATACCGATTGCGTTTCTTTTGAAATAATACTAACAAATCAAAAACGGTTCGTTGTCAGTCTGCCTCAACGAAATCAAGCTGCATTTGTTTTAGTCGTATAAAACTGTAAACTGTAACCGATCCCACCGATATTGAGTCTTATTTTCATAGCCATAATGTTGTTAAATCAATTTAATAAAAAATGTTTATAATGTGCCTTATTGCTGTAGAAATAAGGTCATTTTTATGGTCGAATATAGTAGTATGAAAAAATTTTTTAAGCCTAGACAGCTTAAATTCGAAAGCGCGCTTTGGCGCTTATTTTGGAAAACGTTTTAAAAAGTGTTTTCCGATAAAAGCGCCCACCTCTGTTACTCCTGTATTTTTAATGCACTTTTGAGTAGAAATATTCAATAAAAAGAGAATGTCACTTTTTTGGATCTAAAAAAACACTGTGCTTTGATCTTTGTGCACCCCCATTAAATCCCTTAAAGGGGAGAATTTTGGAAAATCCTTTCTTAGTACACGTTTACGTACTAAGACAAATATACCCTCAAATTTCAAGTCTCTACGACCAGTGGTTTAGGCCACGGATACCTAGTATTATTATCTTTTCTATGCCACGGAGAAAGACAGAGAGTCTATTTATTACCCGACTACGGCGAAGCAAAAGGGAGGGTTATGTTTTTGACCGGTATGTGGGTATGTATGTATGTTTGTATGTATGTCCATCTGTTCCCTCATAACTACTAAACTACTTATCATAATTTGACAAATGAGGTGTCGTTGGACGCGTCTTATTTGTCTTCTGGTTATAGGCTATATGTAACGTCACAAAAAATTGAATGTGGCGCTCTCTAGAGGGCACGAAGTCAAGAACTAAAAAAAAAATTCACCCCACCCCATCGTGTGGGGTATCGTTAAATAGGGATTTTAATGTACAAACAATTCAATATGTATCGTTTATTATATAAAAAACTTTCTTTTAATAAATGTTTCATCGTATTTTATACATATTCTTAGTGGTGCTCAGAGGATAGCCAAAACCTATAGATACGGTACTTCCGTTTAACCTAGAATCATCAAATTTAAATTAAGGAAAAAATCCAAAAAATAAAAACGTAGGAAATTAAAGGGTGCCCCCCCATACACACATAGTTTACGCCAATTAAGGTAGACCTCTGAGTTATATGAGCGCTGATACAATTTAGAGGTCTAGCTTAATTGGTACATACCAACGTTGGTACGGAAGCCTCGGTGGGCGAGTTAAACTCGACTTGGCTGGTTTTTATTTTAAACCTGAAAAACTATACTAATTTTCAAACTATGTTACTGCTACTGATCCTGCAAAACGTATTTACTTATTTATTTAGGTATTGATTATGTAAAGTTTCGAATAAGATCAGATCATAATCGAACCAGCAGTGAACGTGTTAGTTAAAAAAAAAGTTTAAATAGAAACAAGCTGCTTGCCTTTGATTATGTATATTATCAAAGCTGCTTGCCATCGAATTATAACCTACTCGCACTGCACTCAGTGCGAGGCTGAACGCGTCGGCGAGCGCCCCCCACTCAAGATCCTCAAGAAGACCTCCGGATGAGGCCGAAACATATGTCGATAGCTATATCGACATAGCGTAAGTCACGTTAAATTCCCGTTTTTAGGGTTCCGTACCTCAAAAGGTAAAAAAAGGAACCCTTATAAGATCACTTTCTTGTCCGTCTGTCCGTGTGTCACCACTGATTTTCTCAGGAACGGGTGGACCTAGCAAGTTGAAATGAATACCTGATACTGAAGTCTATAGTCCCTATTGGGTGTATAAAAACTAAGGTCTCAAGACCTTAGTTTTTATATGACTCAAGTCAACACAATAAAAAGATATGGGCAAATTTTGATTTTCGAGAAAACTTGTTAGTACCTTACTTATTAACTTTTTTCTTTTTCGGAATTTTTCCTTTTCTTGTGCTGTAAGACCTTGCTTGTGACCAAAATTGACAAGTCTAGGTCAACCGGAAGTACCCTATAGGCTTTGGGTCGAAAACCTATAGGGTACTTCCCGTTGACCTCGAATCATGAAATTTGGCAAGAAGCAAGGTCTTACAGCACAAATCAAGGAAAAAATTCAAAAATAAGAAAAGTTGAAAATTAAAGGGCTGGGGGGGGGGGGGGGGGCACCCATACATACATAGTTTACGCCAATTAAGGTAGACCTCTGAGTTATATGAGCGCTGATACAATTTAGAGGTCTAGCTTAATTGGTTCACACTAAAGTTGGTACGGAAGCCTCGGTGGGCGAGTTCAACTCGACGTGGCCGGTTTTAAATCTTATTAAAATTTTATTAAATCTATAAATCTGTTTTAGCTAAGTTTAACTCAACATAATACAATACAAGTTAAACTATTTAAAAAGCCTTTTTAGATCAATTTTTTGGTATGTCAAAGTTCCGTATTTGTCTTTTAGTTACATAGTAGCATACGTTTTAAATGATATTTCAGTTTTTCACTCATATCTCAAAATATGATTTATGCAGTTAACGGTTATTTAGCACATGGACGGCAGAGAGGTAGTGGGTTTGAATCCCCGCCGTGTACCAATGGAATTTCTATCTATAGCTGCGTGTCCACCGGGCCCGGGCCACAGAATAAATATAATAGGTTGTACTACTCAAAACTAGTAATTTTAGAATAAATTCTATGAACGAACTACACAAGATAGTTATATTTTTTTCTTAAAATAGATAATCTTGAATTTAGAAAGTTGTCATGAGATGTTCAATGGATCCTCTTGCAATTTTTAGTAAATTTGTAATACCTATCTGAACCTATGTTACAGTACATCGATTGAAGGAAATAACCACCTATAAGTACTTAATATCTCGGTGATAGTACTAGCACATTCTTTACTCATGTGGTACTAGTACTATTCATTAATCTGTGGTAATAGCTCGCCGTCAGCTAAGCACGACAGAGTCAATAGATGGCGCTGATGCTTTCATTTGACTTGCCTTCTCTCTCTACGCATTTGACGTATTTTTTTTTATGACTGAAAATGGTGCTTGGTAAGTAAAAGTTAATTTTCCATGTCAAGCATATAATTTTTATTTATCTAACTTATACATATAACAAAGTATATAATACAAAGACCAATATCGTAATATTATTGGATATTTTTGCTCCTTCAACTCATATTTGTGCATATATGGAAATCATACTACCTCTACTAAGCAACACATTAATAATAGTCTATTCTAGTCTGTCACCTTTACATTAAAAGACGCATCTAATCTAACGATAACACATTTGGCAAAATCACAGACCTGCCACATATTAAACTTGATCGCGTACACCGACATGAGGCCGACCTTGAACGGAGTTTGTCCCTTTCTTTTGTTTGGACCACTTATATATATACCATACATATAGTATAGAACATATATAGGACTAGCAGGTTGTTAGACAAGGACACACTCCCACCTTGGTGTCTCTCAATTGGGCCGTTTTGTTCTACAAAGCAATTACAACCCTATCGTTAAAGTATACGGATCAAATTGAATTTGTCAAAACATCTGCAGTGCACCATCCCTTTATATTACGTCTATGGCCAAAATAAAATATCTGAATTTAAAATCCATGCGTCTAATCTATACAAGGAGCATTGATTGTTGCTTATAGAAGTTACTCTATCAGAAGCAACAGATTTATATAATACTAGAAGTGCCCCGCAGCTTCTCCCGCTTTTCATTTAATTAAATCTTTTATTTCGTAAAAACTCTTCTTTATTAAAAACAGAAAAAAAATACTTAGTCAAGTCAATAGGCTTGATCACACGTACCGAGCAAACGGGCGAGACAGTGCTCTCGGCCAAGTACTCGGTACGTATAAACATAGCGCCGAGTGATCAGCTGAGTGCTCGGCCGAACGAAGCGGCGAGAGAATAGCTCGGCTGCAGTTCTATTTACTCGACCGAGTTACCACCCTCCCGCTTCCCCGCACTGTCTCGCTCACTCACTCGGCAGGTTTGAACGTGCACTGTCTCGTCGCTCGACCACATGATTTTTGCGTCACTGACTGTGCATATTTCAAAACGTGTGTGAACAGCTACTCGCTTACTACACTGTCTCGGTCGAGAAACATTTTACTGTCTCGCCCGTTTATTTGGTACGTGTGATCAAGGCATAAGTTATGGCGTGACCAAAGGAAATACAAACTCAGTTTTACAAAACCCAAAAACCATAGGTATTGATTTCCAGACTTTGTTTACCCAATTTCACCCTCTTATAGGGTGGAATATCTAAAAATCCTGAAAGACGTATAATTTACTGAAGTACTATTGTAAAGTTTCGAATAAAAATGACTTTCCAATCTTGTTTCTCCATACAACCTTTGAAACCCCGTTTCATTCTTTTAAGGGGTATTTTTTTGGAAAATCCTTTCGAAGCGGATACCCACATCATAATAACTATCTGCACAGCAAATTTCAGCGCAATCCGTTAAGTGACTGTAAGTTGGTAGATCAGCTAGGCTATTCTGTAAGCTATCTCGACAGCGGAATCCGCGGTGAGATTTGAATTTCGCAATTTCGTATAACGAAATTCAACCGTATTACGAACGTGATACGACTGAAATTCGTAGTACGAAATTCGAATCTCACCGCGGATTCCGCTGTCGAGATAGCTTACAGAATATCCTAGCAGTCAGTCAGTAACGTTTGCCTTTTACTTAATATACAGATTAATGTACAGAACGCTTTGTGACCGTCTCACGCGGTCACGCTCCACCGTTGAGTTGCGCCTGCCAATGCCACATCCACGCACCGCAGCTATCTCGCCAAGTGGAAATGCCCTTACACATGGGCAGCAGAGTCCAGCAATGGACGGAACTTGGATGATGATGATGATGATATAACAACATAAGGCATACAGACAGTTCGCATCCGGAGACAAAGTTTCAGCTTCCAGCAATTCAACTCACTATGCCTGTCAGTCTACCATCACTATGCCCGACTATTATTGATGGTCGCCCCACCTGTACAGTGCGCACCGCACCTGTCTCTCTCGCGGCACACAACTTTGAACCCAATGTCTAACAAAGGAATAACGTGCACATTTATAGTCACACATATTATATGAATATGGTTATTCTCCTCTATGTGTCAGCATATATGCTCTTCAAAGAACTTTATGTTCACATTTATAGTCACACATATTACATGCATGTGGTTGTGCACCAGTGTGTGTTCGTATGTGTTTCTTCAAAATGTAATATGTTGCACATTTATAGTCACACATATCACATAAATATGGTTTCTCAGTCACACCAGTGTGTGTTCCTATGTGTCTCTTTAAATTGGACATACGTGCACATTTATAGTCACATAAATCACATGCATGTGGTTGTGCACCTGTGTGTGTTCGTATGTGTTTCTTCAAAATGTAATTTGTTGCACATTTATAGTCACACATATCACATAAATATGGTTTCTTAGTCGCACCAGTGTGTGTTCTTATGTGTCTCTTTAAATTGGAAATACGTGCACATTTATAGTCACACATATCACATACATATGGTTTCTTAGTCGCACCAGTGTGTGTTCCTATATGTCTCTTCAAATTGGAAATAAGTGCACATTTATAGTCACATAAATCACATGCATATGGTTTTTCACCAGTGTGTGACATCATGTGTCTATTCAAAGAGTTTTTATAAGCACATTTATAGTCACATATATCACATGCATATGGTTTCTCACCAGTGTGTGTTCGTATGTGTTGCTTCAAATTTGGATATGTTGCACATTTATAGTCACACATATTACATAAATATGGTTTCTCAGTCACACCAGTGTGTGTTTCTATGTGTCTCTTCAAATTGCAAATAAGTGTACATTTATAATCACACATATTACATGCATATGGTTTATCAACACTGTGTGACATCTTGTGTCTATTCAAGGAGATTTTATGTGCACATTTATAGTCACATAAATTACAAGCATATGGTTTTTCATCAGTGTGAGACATCTTGTGAATATTCAAAGAGTATTTTTGTGCACATTTATAGTCACACATATCACATGCATATGGTTTTTCACCAGTGTGTGACATCTTGTGAATATTCAAAGAACTTTTTTGTGCACTTTTATAGTCACACATATCACATGCATATGGTTTTTCACCAGTGTGTGTTCGTATGTGTTGCTTCAAGGAGGTTTTATGTGCAAATTTATAGTCACACATTACACATGTATATGGTTTTTCACCAGAGTGTGATATCTTGTGAATATTCAAGTAGTATTTATGTGCACTTTTATAGTCACACATATCACATGCATATGGTTTTTCACCAGTGTGTGACATCTTGTGAATATCCAAAGAATTTTTTTGTGCACCTTTATAGTCACACATATCACATGCATACGGTTTTTCACCAGTGTGTGTTCGTATGTGACTATTCAATGAGTTTTTATGTGCACATTTATAGTCACACATATCACATGCATATGGTTTTTCACGAGTGTGTGACAGCTTGTGAATATTCAAATAGTTTTTATGTGCACATTTATAGTCACACATATCACATGCATATGGTTTTTCACCAGTGTGTGACAGCTTGTGAATATTCAAATAGTTTTTATGTGCACATTTATATTCACACATATTACATGAATATGGTTTTTCACCAGTATGTGTTCGTATGTGTTGCTTCAAATTGGAATATGTTGCAAATTTATAGTCACACATATCACATGCATATGGCTTTTCACCAGTGTGTGTTCGTACGTGACTGTTCAATAAGGTTTTTTGTGTACATTTATATTCACACATATCACATGCATATGGTTTATCACCAGTGTGTGACATCTTGTGACTATTCAAGGAGTATTTATGTGCACATTTATAGTCACACATATCACATGCATATGGTTTTTCACCAGTGTGTAACATCTTGTGAATATTCAAAGAGTTTTTATGTGCACATTTATAGTCACAAATATCACATGCATATGGTTTTTCACCAGTGTGTGACATCTTGTGAATATTCAAAGAGTTTTTTTGTGCACATTTATAGTCGCACATATTGCATGAATATGGTTTTTCACCAGTATGTTTTCGTATGTGTTGTTTCAAATTAGAATATGTTGCACATTTATAGTCACACATATCACATGCATATGGTTTTTCACCAGTGTGTGTTCGTTTGTGACTATTCAATGAGTTTTTATGTGCACATTTATAGTCACAAATATCACATGCATATGGTTTTTCGCCAGTGTGTGTTCGTTTGTGACTAATCAATAAGGTTTTTTGTGTACATTGATAGTCACACATATCACATGCATATGGTTTTTCACCTCTGTGTAACATCTTGTGAATATTCAAAGAGTTTTTTGTGCACATTTATAGGCGAACATATTACATGAATATGGTTTAACACCAGTATCTTTTCGCATGTGTTGTTCAAATTGTAATATGTTGCACATTAATAGTCACACATAATTACATGCATATGGTTTTTCACCAGTGTGTGACAGCTTGTGACTATTCGATGATTTTTTTGTGCACATTTATAGTCAAACGTATTACATGCATTCGCACAGGTTATTCAACAGTGTCAGTTCGTATGTGATTTTTCAATATGGAATATGTTGCACAGTTTTAGTCACACAAATCACATGCATATGGGTTTTAAACTGCATACAATTTGATGTTACTCTTTAAATCATGTCATAATGCCCATTTAAAGTCACATATATATGATGCAACGCCTGTATGTGTTACCATGTGCTCCTTCAACAAGGAATTACTTAAGCATTTATAGTCACACATATTATATGCATGATTTTACTTTGTTGTTTCTAAATTTAAGTTTTGAGGATATTTTTAGATAGGCAAAATAGATTTATGTGAAAAGCATGTACATATAATTAATATACAGCTGTTCTCCAGTGTGTGTTCATGTGTGTTACTTTAAATGTATGGTCACATATATTACATACCTTTATTTGGTTAGCTAATCTTTGTTCTGTTCAGATACTTCATCGTGTTAATTTAATTAGTTACAAATTGAAATCTTAAGCTAATACATACATTGTTGATATATTTAAATAAATAAAAGTCTATATAATCTAAATACCTATAATACAATAAAATAAATAAATAAATACCTATAATCCTACATTTATGCTATATATTTTATGTGATATCATGAATTATTACTAAAAACAAATTGCTGATGTGTTTCTAGAGCACTCACAGTATCAGCGACACCAATCTCAAATAATGTATGAAACCTTTATTTTCGACGAAATATTGAGAACATAAACTTGACAATGTAATATTCCTAGACAGGTACTTATATTAGCTATACATTACAATAATGCAAAGGTTTAGCTGTAGGTAGGTAAGTACTTACGTTGTTTACAAGGTCAAATTGGCACACCAAAGTGAACTGATACCTTATCTATGAAGTATTACTCTATTTATGACTGATCCTGATAGCATATACAGTTCCATGTTTCACAATAGCTATCTCTCAAAGATGTCCTTTCTTTCTTATGTTCCACACTCTCCGGCAAACTGTGTCAGTGTACAACTTTCATGATGTATGGCAGCATTGTTAGATAAAACCCGGATATTATTGAATTCAATTTTGAAAAGCCTTTTGATTGATGTTGTGTTGGTTACCTGCAACAATGATATTTATTTAGAATCATTTATATTACTGAACTGTTCAACAAAACTAGGTCATAGAAATTTATTGTTATATTAGAGCAATAATGGTTGTCAACTCGCTTTTCAGGGTTTTTTTTTTTTTTTTTTTTTATACGTTATAGGCTAGCGTTTGACCACTATCTCACCTGTTGGTAAGTGATGATGCGGTCGAAGATGGTAAGCATTTGGTAAGGGTTTCCATCAATTCAATCATCATGATGATTCTTATTATTCTTGGGGCAATTCTGCATATAGCCTCATTTTAAGTGAGCTATGCAGACTACATAATATAAGTAAAAGTAGAAATTCAAACTTGGAGAAACATTGTACTACCTACAGATAATGTCAGTGTGAAAAAATTTCTCCAGTTGTTAGTTTGAACCTTCAATGGCTTATGTGTAAGTGTTCTTAGATCAGTAAATAAGAAATACAAAAGAGGGACCTGCGGTTTACTATAATATACCCATATAGTTACTCTACCGCTCCCTAGTAATTGTTTAAGTATATATCATGTTTTCATACGTTGTGTACGAATAAAGCAACCATCAAGATGCTATGTGTTCTTACTACAATTCCAGCACCGACCATCAATTCAAGCTAAATAATTTATTTTTATTAGCATATTCACAGATTGATGGTAACAAGCTTATTAAGTGCCCCGGAGACAGTAATTTGCAATGGTCAATTTTCACGTCATTGATGGACCAAATGATCGTCTACAGAGGCAATCGAAGCCATTATCATTCGCAACTATGAGGTAAAAAGCGAATGATGGAAATATTGATTGAAGCCCATTGACAATTTCGTGACTGTCTCCAGGGCACTTTATACTGCTATTCTGTACACTGTAAAAGTACCCTTTCTGTCCGTGTATTTCCACTGGACAGATTGGCTAGAGGGTACTGCAATAACGGGAGCCTGGAATCTCCCTTAGAGTAACCGGGAGACTTTCCATTGCTCCCAAATTTTATACCAATTTAGCGGATCTGGCAGACGTTATCCTGCCCGACCGCAGCGCCTATCAGGTCCAATTGTGAATCTAAGCCATCTATGGACTAACTCAAACACACATACTCAGACGAATTAAGAAATTCCGTTAGAGCACACATACCAAAATTCATCTAAATCGGTCCAGCCGTTTAGGAAGAGTTCAGTGACATACACACGTACAGTAGAATTATATAATAAAGAAGATAGGTATACATAATTCATTAGTAAGTAAGACACATGAAATTATATCTAATACTAGCTTTGGCCGTGGCTTACCTCGCGATATAAGTAAGTACTTTACAAATAAGTAGGTCAATCCAGTATATAATAATATGTTACTCAAAGAGAGAGAATACAAATAGTATAGTGTGTTAGAGTCAAAACAAAACTCGAAGTCGAATTTTTACGGAGTAAGTAAAATGAGATTACACACTGTAGTCTGTGACAGTCATACGACATTACACAAGTTAAAAGTTTACAACTTACAAGTATTCATAAATAATTTGAATTTCACATTATTGCCCTATATACAATATTATAACATTTTACGATGTTATGTTTTATTTATGTCGCTGATGATACTTTTATATTCTGTAATATCTGTCAGTCAAGTGTCAACAAACAACAATGGCGTTCCGTCGGTTATTATTGCCGGTTGCCGGCCGTTTTAATTGATATATTTAATAAACTACCTGGTGCTTCCGTAATTCTTCGAGTTGAGCCGCTGCTTCTTGGACTTACGTCGAGTGTTTTCTTCTACCTAGTGCTACCTTGTACCTATAGAAAAAACCGGCTAAGTCGAGTTGAACTCGCCCACCGAGGCTTCCGTACCAACCAATTAAGCTAGACCTCTAAATTGTATCAGCGCTCATATAACTCAGAGTTCTACATTAATTGGCGATAACTATGTATGTATGGGGACACCCTTTAATTTTCAACTTTTTTTTTTAATTTTCCTTTAATTTGTGTTGTCAGACCTTGCTTCTTGCCAAATTTCATGATTCTAGGTCAACGGGAAGTACCCTATAGGTTTTCGAACCAAAACCTATAGTGTACTTCCAGTTTACCTAGAATTGTCAATTTTGGTTATTAGCAAAGTCTTAGAGCACAAGTAAAGGAAAAATTCCGAAAAATAAAAAAAGCTGAAAATTAAGGTACATTTTGGTACTAACAAGTTTTCGCGAAAATCTAAATTTGCCCACATCTTTTTTTTGTGTTGACTCAAGACCTGGATTTTTATACACGCAATAGGGAATATAGACTTTAGTATCAGGTATAAATTTCAACTTGCTAAGTCCGCCCGTTCCTGAGAAAATCAGTGGTGACACACTGACAGACGGACAGACAGACGGACAGATAGACAGACAGACGGACAAGAAAATGATCTTATAAGGGTTCCTTTTTTTACCTTTTGAGGTACGAAACCCTAAAAACGGTTACATCTGTTGGTTCCTTGAAAGTGTTGAAACAAAAAAATACCTTGTGTATAAAAAAAATAGATTATTGTAATTTTGAAATTATTACCTACATATTAATTTTAATTTAAAATTGTTATGAACTTATCGCAAAATAAATTTTATAATATGATTTTATTTTCTGAAGCCAAATATATAAAAACAATAAATCAGACAGAAATGATAGGAGACATATATAAATATATATGGTAGATCTTATATATTATTTATACGTATACAGTAAATAACAGCCACAGTTAACAGTAAATACATAAAATCCAGTATATGAAGGAAAGTTTTTGGTATGTAGCTACAGACGGCACCACCAATCGCTTTCCTTCCGAAGTCGTAGAAAGCCTCTATTCCCTATATAAAAAAGTACTCTGTGGTATTGCCATTATCTTTTCTGTGTGTTCTATTGTCACTTTTCCATTTAATAAAAATAGGCATGAGGTCATATCAATTTGTTGAACTATTTCCTTTCCTTCTTACTAGAAGGAAGGTCTTCCTAAAATTATAAAATAATTTATCATCCTTATTCAACTAGTACGCTGCACTTTGAATGCTTATGCTTAAAAAAATTAGCAAAGACATAATTAAGTTACAATTTATATGTACTAATAAAATGTAGTGTTAATTAAATTTATATTGTTCAGGGCTGCACTGCGTTCACGACCTACGCTGTTTTTTGGAACGATAAAACTGAACTAGATCATCACTACGATTTGAATGCTGGTAACATAATTTTGATAAGTGACATATTGACCTGTCACGCCAGGTTATTCCGTCTAAGGCCTGTTTCCACCGTAGTAGGCTTGGGCTTACTATATCTGACAGAGGAGTGGATATATCGTATATTATTCCATAATATCAGCCCCCCTAGACAAAATCCAACATCCTGTTTTCATTCACGGTAACGCAAGTTCAAAATGTATGGAATGACATTTGTGTTTCCGCAACAAAAATGTCATTTCCATACATTTTGAACTAGCGTTAGCGTGAATGAAATCAGGAAATTGGATTTTGTCTAGGGGCCCTGGTTGACCAAGCTATTTTTTGCTACTATTATTGCCACTTAAACAGAAAAATATGACTCTTCCCGACGTCTATTGGCGAATAATAATACTATTTTTTTATTGAGGCTTTAACGACACAATAACACTAAAGCGTGGATGAAATATTAAGCGGATGTGGCATTTAAATAACAATAATAATATGAGAAGGATAAAATTATACAATCACTGTTATGAGAGAGCGAGATGAACAACATTTTTTTATCCTTTACCTGCGTATGCGATTAAACTGGCTCCAGCAATGTCGTAGGAGCTGTAACACAGGTTTTCCTAGTACGGCTTCTAACGACCATCCTAAGAATAATAAATGTAATCCAATACTATTGTATAAAATATTAAAAAAAAAATTATAAATAAGTAAATAGAATATAAATAGATAAATTTTGAATTTGTAATTTTTGAAATTTAAAAATAAAAAAACGTATGGAGCCAGTTTCTAGTGCACCCATTGGCTCTCACCCGCTGTCATGTATAACCCGACCAAATTACGTTGTTCATTTTATCTTATAGCTGGCATATGTATCACGTGTTCATCATTTTAGTCGGGTTATATCTCTATAGCTATTTCATTCGCATACGCAAAAATGTTATCTCTACATATATTATATACTTTCTCTATGCACTAAAGCTACTTCAGCAGATGGCGTTGTTAAGCAACTCAAAGCCAATGAGTGTTTGGTTTAAGTATTATTATTCGCCGGGATGTCGGGAATAGTCATAATTATTTTAAGTTGATTATCGAGAAAGTTGATTATTGAAAACACGAATTAAACAACATATTCTGAAAATGAATCCTATCTAGATCGATTTATCGCCCCCAAAATCCCCTGTACACTAAATTTTATGAAAATCGTTG
The DNA here is from genome assembly GCA_954871355.1 of Cabera pusaria. NCBI lineage: Eukaryota > Metazoa > Arthropoda > Insecta > Lepidoptera > Geometridae > Cabera > Cabera pusaria. The sequence goes on from OX940910.1 coordinate 4,950,022, forward strand.
GAGCTGATTCCGAGATTCAGATTATATTATGTATAAATATATATGAATATATATATATATATATATATATATAGTTATATATATAACTGTCCGGTATATCCATGTGAGATGTGTTTCAGACTTAATTAGACTTTGCAGATAAACTCACTTAAAAATACAAATTATATTCATTATTATATCCCATATCCAAAATTAAGCATATCCGCGTTTCATTACCGATATTATCTAACATTATTAGGCCGTATCTGTTGTGTTCTGAACTTGCATTGTTATTATACCTGTTGTTATTGATGATGTGATCGAAAATATTGATATAGCACGGTTGCCTAGAAAATACCTATTTACTTACGGCTTGACTTTTAAACCGACTTCACAATTATTTTTTTAATATATACCGGATATATGGAATATATTAAAGTTTTGGCAAGTGGGATGAAGGATATATATCCGCTTAGGGATATATATCCGAAGATATAGAGGTGTCCGGGGTTTCCCAAGCCTACACCATAGGACCAAAACATAAGCGGAGAGGAGAGGAGACGAGAGATGTGCTCATGTGCTGCAAAGCTGGCAGGATTGGCAGGCTATTTCAACCAAAGCGGAGATATGTAAGCTGTGCGTAGTGGAGATGTGAGCTGTGAATCGAATGATGGGTAAAGATCTTGAATCAAGTCGCCTTCGTAGGAAGATAGGAATAGTCGGGGGAGGTAGAGGGATTTGAGAGGAGTCCCCTCCACTTGTTTTTCCCTGCCGGAAAGGCGAAGTTTTTTTATTTTTTTAAATTTGGGTGTGCGAGGCGCGGGAGACGGGGTGCGCGAATTCGGGTGCCCGACTACACACATCACCGCTCTGCCGCACCGTCTCCTACATCTTCTCTCCGCTTGGTATATTTCCAGTTCAGTAAAGGTCATATACGCATTGTGTCAAACATTTAAAATGACCAGCAAGAGAATGTAAATTTGTCATTTTCAGTAGTAAGTTTGAGGTATTGAAGTTGGTTAAAGAGTGTTCCTTTTTAGCGCTTCGCCGGCTGCTGCCACGGCACCGCAGACCTCTGCGGTCAGCCGTGTCAACAACACGGCAATGGGTCCGGCGCTTAAAATAAACAGGTAGTAAAAGTTGTGATATAATCTGTAAAAGTGTAATTAATGTAAGGCGAATTTACCGATGATAAAATATTTATTTCTCAGAAAGTATTTGTTTCCGCATCTTAAAACTTCACACGAAGCCTTTGTGCAATAAGATCTTTCGAAGCGCTAAAAATTTTCATCATCCTACTCCAGCTGATTTTTAAAAAATTTTTAAAGTTTGGTTAAAAAACAAAAAAATCATATCTCCACAAGGGGAGGTTTCTGAAAATTCCCCTTCAGGGGGTGGCTCTAACCATCCCCCAACTCCTGGTCCCCCTAAAATTGATGTCAGTTAATGTAACATTCCTACCAATTTTTCACTTATTTAGATGATTTCATTGTTAAATGTTCAAAACAAAAAATCATATCTCCAAAGGGGGGGGGCTTCCCCTTCCCCCACCCCCTGCCCCCCTCCCACCCCTAAAATTGATTTGAGTAGAACTAAAGTTAAGCCTTGAGGTGCTACTGGACTATTGTCCCTCGATAGTACAAACGATTGAGAAATATTAAAAATTACCGACAATAAGTGATCTTCTTACTAACATCATGCTTTCCTGCGTTATTGTGGCATAGTTGCGGAATACGAAATAAAACAATGCGGGGATTCCCCCGTCCCCGTAGTTCAAGTCAAGATGTTCAAGATTTAAGCTTCGTTCAGACAGCTATGCAACTGACCGCGGCATGACCGCAGTCCACTGCGGTCTGCGGTCATGCCGCGGTCAGTTATGATGTATGAAAAACAATGAGATGCTCCACACGCCATAGTGTGGACAACTCATTGTTTTCCATATTTCAGAAACGACCGTGGCATGACCACAGGCTGACCGCCATCGCTAGTGTTTTTGACTACTCGATGGTCTGCATGAAATACAGATACAAACCTAGGAGACTATAATAAGAATAATATGAAATACTTTACTGAATTGATATGACTCGTTGAACGATAGTGGGATAAGATAATGGCAATTAGCAATAGTAATGGCCTTATTCACGATCCATCCCGGCTGTACGTCAACTGAAGACCGCGGCGCTGGATGTAGCATACTGCCTATCATGCGCGCATCAAGCGAGCAGAGTAAACCGAACGATATTTTTAAAATATATATATATGTATATTATATGCATATGTTAAATCTAAAAATATGCTGTACAGCAAGTCTACATACGATAAAGCACGCATGATGCTGCACTGCTCTGACGTACGTCCGCGTTATTCACTGTCCATCTGCACGACGTTCGCGGTAGTGGGGGTACTAGCTGGATGCAAAATCAGTCGTGCAAGTCCTGCAAACAATTAATAATTATTATCGTACGTCAAGCCTATTCACGGTATGTGGTATGGTACGTGCATGTAATTGGCGGGACGCACAGCAATATTGATCGTGAATAAGGGCCTTATTCACGATCCATCCCGGCTGTACGTCAGCCCAAGGACATGCACGATGCACGATCTTCGAGCATTCACCAAATGAGATGTTAACTTTGTAATCCGCAAATTTTTTTCTGCCGATATTTACGGGAGACGAGGTAAACACGTATTGCACACACACATATAAAAATCTTATACATAAAACGCTCACTTTAACGATCCCGCACTCTAGCTTAAAAAACGCACACAGTTTTAAAAATACAGCGTAGTTACGGTGTTTAGACACACGCTCACTACGATCGTCTGTAGTGATGGGCATTCACTAAGACCCTAGGATGATGGATTACAATGGATGGAGCCATGTCAGCCATGTGACGTTGTCACATCGACTTTCATTCTATCAACACATTGTCCTACCCTTTCTATCACAGGGATCGCGAGATAAGAGTAAACGAGAAAGCTAATATCAAATTGACAACCTCGCGCATGGGTGATCGTGTCCATTTTTGACCGGCTAGCAGGCCAAAATATAGCGACGCATCATACTTATAAATTAAAAATTAAATAGAAACATAGCTTTAAAGACTGAAACCCTGTTACATGGTTAAATTATGTCGTGTTGTGCTGTGTTTTATCCATCAAGAACAACTAAAGGAGGCGTAAAAGATCCAGAATTATCATTTCACACGTAAGTCTTTGTGGGCATTTATTCTCATATATAACCACTTTTTGAATCAAAATATTTATTTTGCTTACATTATATACATCTTTTTCGTCATATAACTACCGAGGTGGTAAATGGTTATCATTTGAAAGCTTTAATTTATGTAAATAACAAACATTATTTTACGCCGCCCGGCTAGTGATGTACGAGAACCCTCCAAAACTGTGTCGATAAATATAGTCGATACCCTTATAAAAAGGAATATATAAATTCCTTTAAGTGTAATATTATAATATTACACTTAAAACTTCAAATATATAAATCGTTTATATATATTTTACACTAAATCTATACATATAAAAAAATTGAAGTGTCTGTTTGTAATTCCAAATTAACAGCTTTTCACTAAATGCATATGAAAGAATATACGGTACTTACATAAAAAACAAAATTTTAAATGTTTGTCTGTCTGTCTGTTTGTTTCGGTTTATCTCTGAAATGACTGGACCAATTTAACGGGACTTTCACTAGCAGAATGCTGATGTTAAAATATTAACTACCAAGTAACTTGGCTACTTTTATTTTAGAATAAAATAAAGTTCCACGAAATCAAAATTGAAGCTAATGAAATAGGGAACAATATCTGATACAAATAGGGAAGGTTAATGTGCAAATTAAGCAGTGTTTTCTACCGCGCACAGCCCACGCGCATGTTGCCGCTGTCATTAAACGCGGACAAAGCCGCGGGACCCAGCTAGTTGATTTATAATATGAAGATTTTTTTAAGGATGGAACGGTTAGCTTATGGCTTTGCTTAGAACGAAATTTGAATATTTTTAACCGACTTCACAATAAAAAGATGAGGTTTCAGTTCGCCTTTTTTATGTTTGTTATCTCATAACTCCGTAAGTTCTTAACCGGATTGGAATTTTTTTTTCGAGAGTTTATTCTGCCCGTTTGGTCCCATTGTACATTTTTTGAAATCTGATAAGTATCTCCAGAGATATGGACATAAACACCTCCAACTTTAACTTTATACTGAAAATGGATAGCGTGGCATTTGAAGTTGGTTTTTTCGTTTTGTGAACGATCTTAAAATATTATAAAAAGTGATCAAAGTAATGTCGCGCAAAATTAGTAGTAACTAGGTACCTAATTATATTATCAGCACTTATACTTACTCGTATTCAATCTATTATTACTTATGATAATGCTATTATATATATTTTTATGAAAAATGTGTGACAGTTTACCACATTAATATATTATATCATTTTGTTGTAGGTTTCCAAAATGTCCGAAAATCCAATCAAGTGGATAAAGGCAGTAACTGCAGTAAGGCGTGAAAATTAGGATCCAACGAAACACTTCAGACTTTGTTCTAAACATTTTGATAAATCAATTTTGTACCTACTAGATTATCAATCAAGCTGGAACTGACACCGAGGAAACGGAAAACAATAGAAGCTATTTTGATTTTAAAATTATCGTGAATTTGTAACATTATTATTGTTATATACCGGCTGTAATTCACGTACCTTTAGTCGAATTTACTGGTGAACATCGCGATCTCACCGCGTGACCTCACTCCCGAGGAAGAGCGACTGACTCGCTCGAAACCCAGGTCGAGAAAATTCGACTAATGGTACGTGAATTACAGCCGGTATATAACAATAAGAATAGAAGCTAGTGGAGTCAAGATAGAAAATCTTCCTGTAAGTCTTCCTATAATCTTCCTCTGCGAGCAATGAAGGATGATGAAACGGTTTTGAAAGTGTTTTAATCGAAAGTGTTATTAGCTCTGATTCATGAAAATCTGTTTAGCCGTTGTAAAACTATGAGCATTTTTGTAGTTGATGGCGCTATGAAATCAACTTTCATAGTGATTAATTCGAAATTCGGTATCCTTTTCTTCAACGACAAAGGACACTGAAGCATTGACATGATGCTGGGGCATCTTCTGGAATCTGCTGAATACTCAACTCCTCGCCAACTTACAGGTGAGATGTAGGGTTTGCAGTACCGGTACTGAAATAGAATTTGTATTTCCCGGTACTGGAGTAGACCCAGAACCGGGAAATACCGGGAAATTCGATACTTTCGGTACTAGAAGAAAATGAATTGTTGTGCGTTGAATAAATATATTATATGGTTCGCATGAATAAATAAATAAATAAATTTAAATCTCGAAATTACCCCAATGTAGTTCATAATAAGACTCAATAAAAGCCTTAACAGATCAGAAAAACAGTTCCTGACATATCAAAAACTCGAACTAAACTTTTAAATATTTTATTAATTAAATGTATCATATTATATTATATTATCATGTGAAGACAATAAAAATAAAATTATTTACTTATGGTAAAACGTTAGCGAAATATACGTAGCTGTTGATTGTTGATGAAAATACGTACACGAATTTAAAATCGTATCTAGTTTAACCGGTTCCTGATAATACTACTAGAAGCTTCAAAAGTCAGAAAATGACAGATTTTTGAAAACTTTTATACCGCGTTATTTGTCAGATAGCTATCTGAAACTTGAAGAACCGGTGAATCTGGGCCTTTAATCTTCTTCGCAATCCATTTCATATATGTCCTGCAGAGCAGAACATTCTTTCGGGTTCTATATGTATTAAAATGTGTAAAAGAATCCCTGAATCCCTGAAAAGTATGGTATTACTACTGAGCTCCCGAAAGCAGCTAGACAACCTGTAATCGAAGAGCTCCAGCGTATCTTTGACATTGTCCTCTAGAGTTCGACACTCCGAGTGTTGTCATGTTGTTATTCAACCTGTCCCCATACATCGTGGTGTGAGACAAGTCTAATCTCGCAAATTGTTGACAAATGCATTGGCGGATATGAACAAGATCCTGGACTGAAAAAGATGTGACATTGATTTAACCAGCGATTACCTCTCATTTGTGATTTGCTAATGACATCGTCATGGTGGCAGAAACGCTGGATGAGTTATACATTATGCCTAGCTGATTATTTTTAACGCATTGGTCTCCCCATGAACTTGGATAAGGTTATGTTGAATAACTATGTAAATCCGGAACCAATCGCAGTAGTTACGGTAGTTAGTAGGGTAGTATTTTCGAAGTTGTTATTACATAAAGCACAGAAATACATACTTTTCACCACAAAACAATAAATAGAATGAACGAGACCCCTAAAGCCAAGTTTCCGAAGAAATATGAAAGCTTCAGTGTTTCCAACTTAGTTTTACTATTATACATAAAGTTACACCAAAATGTTGCTAGTTGACGTACTAAGATGTAAGTAAAAAGCAACAAAAAAGTAAAAATATTAGTTTATCTTTTTGTAGTACCGGAATTCCCGGGAAATGGGTTTCATTTCCCGGTACTGAGGACGATAAAATTTCCCGGGAATTCTCGATAATTTCAGTACCGGGAATTCCCGGGAGCAAACCCTAGTGAGATGTCGTGTTCAGACTCATTGGAATATTTTTATTTTCATTATAGATTATACATAGATCAGTCGGGGTGATTTCAAATTTTGAGTTTTGGAGAGTGGAGAGCGACGGCATACGCAATGCAGTGGGCAGTGATTGGAAAAAAAGATCTGAACATCGGTCTCAGTGGCGCATCTTGGGAGAGGCCTACAGTCCAGCAGTGGACTGACACTGGCTGATTATGATGATGATACAATAGATCATACTATATTGACATCCAATTACTTTATATCTTTAGCATTTACAAAAAAATGAGCTAATTTTTCTGTAGTGGTAGGACTTCTGCTAGTCCGCCTGGGCCGACCACTTTGCCAATTAATTTTCATAGGAATGTTTTTCGGTTGAAATGGCAAGGTGTCCAGTGAAATTACGGGGCATGTGAAACTTAACATCTTTATGTCTCAAGGTAACAGGCGCAGTGGAGTGACATGCAAAATTCTGGACTGCCAGAATTTTCCTGTATCGCTGTATCTGTAATAGGTAGACGTCATCGCATACCATCAAGTGAGAGTCATGCTTGTCCTGTTACCTTTTACAATTAAAAATCTGATTAATGTTTACAAAGTAAGTATAGCCTAATTTGTGGTTTCACTGCATTTTTTTTATTATTTGCGATGCGCGTAATTTTATATGATAATTTATCTAATACTATAAGAATCTTTGTCCTGACATACTGACTGTCTGACAGACAACGCACAGACCAAACCGCTGGTCGTAGAGACTTGAAATTTAAAGAGTATATTAGGCTTAGTACGCAAGGGTGTGCTAAGAAAGGATTTTTCAAAATTCACCCCGTTAGGGGGTGAAATGGAGGTTCAAAGTTTGTACGGATAAATAAGATTAGATAGTCTTTTCTATTCGAAACTTCATACAAGTGCTTCAGTAAAAAATATGTAAATACGTTTCTCAGGCTTTTTCAAAATTCCACCCCTAAAAGAGTGAAATGAGGTAACAAAGTCTGAAAACCAATATTGTTTCGGGTTGCGCTTAAATTTGGCATCCAGTTGTTTTAACATAAGTATCCGTTAAGAAAAGATTTTTCAAAATTCACTCTTTAAGGGGATGAAACGGGGGTTCAAAGTTTGGATAGTCATTTTATTCGACCTTCACGCAAACCGTACTTCTGTAAATAAAAAAGTAAATACGAGTTTCAGGCTTTTTCAAAATGCCACCCTAAGAGGGTGAAGTGGGGTAACAAAGTCTGAAAATCAATATTGTTTCGGATTGCGCTGAAATTTAAAATGCAGATAGTTGTTATGACGTAGGTAAGAAAGCATTTTGAAAAAAATCCCCACGGATATTACTTATAATTTATAATGAAAAAAAAATATATATTTAAAAAATTATAGATGTACGTAAGTACTTCTATAAATAAATAAGTAAATACGTGTTGCAAGATTTTTGCAAGGGGTTGGTAAAAAAGTCTGACAGTCAATATGGTTTTTTGGGTTTTATAAATATGAATCCCTATTTCCCTTAGTCACGCAATAACTTGAAAACGGGTGAACCGATTTAGCTTTTACTTCTTTGATGTCTTTTATGATAGAAAGGTTTCACAAAATAAAAGTTTTAAGTAAATAAAAGAAGTCTTTAACGCGACCGAAGGCGCAGGGCACTTCTAGTATTTTCATATAAATTATATACTATAAAGGACAATTTTAATCTATGATATTGGGCCAAGATAATTAGCGTAATTATTTAAATAAGGATTAATACTGTATAGAAGAAAATAGCCTTGAAAGTTCTGTAACATTTTTTATTAAAAAATAAAGATTAAAATAGTTACTGTGAGTCTGTGCAATAGACATATGTTATCGCGGACTTTTTTGTAGGTCTTATTAAGTTGTACTACTCTTCGATACATACTTTCTTACATCTATTTCAGATTAATAATCTTTCGTAAAAAACGTGTTTTCTCGACCGTTTTATTGGCGACTTAAGTTGCAAAATAGGTCTTCACGAATATACCTATCTTTTAAACAGGATAATATATAGCCTATGTTCATTCTAAAAGACCATTAATATATTTATATATGAGAGAAAAAATAATCGTCCTGTAGTTTTTGAGCTAACTCAATACAAACATACATGTTATCTCTTTATAATATTAGTATAGATGCTGTTGTAGCTCAAAATTGTAATATTTAATTGACGTATTGAAAACGCAAAAACATTTAAGATTTGTGTTATAGAAAAGCTAAAAAATCTATACCGCCAGATTTAAGGTTGCCTAATTACAGTTAAGTACTGTAGCATTTTTTAACAATAACTAATTTCCATAAGTTCAGTAAAGTAACTACGTATTTTATCACATTAATTGTTTTCTTTTTACATAAGTTTTAGTTTTCTACATTTTTCACTTTTTTATCGATATGTTCTACACTAGTGATCACTTCCCTACTTACGCACACTCTAGCAGTTCTAGACACTAACACAAACAGAAAATGGACATGCTGCCAAAGTTTTGACGCCATCCATTGTAATCCATCATCCTAGAAATTCATACTGAGAACTAGACATGTTTTTGCATCGACGTCATACTACTCAGTGCTCAGGCTATCTATATATCAGTCGCAGAGTTGCGACAGATTTTCAGGACTTTTTTTGACAAGCTTTGTTAGAAATATCGTTCTCCTTCTACTTATAGTAGTCTATTCTCCGTGGTTATTCATTTGTATCGTGGACGAAAAATTAAATACACTCTACGTTTTGTAACTAAGGTCCGTCTCACGAAAGAAGACCCACGGCAATAAGTGGAACTAGCAGAAGTGGCGCCGCGTCTGCGGGACTTCTTACGTGAGACGAACCTTATTAGAATTACTTATAGAATTAATTTGTTTTTCTTAAAAAACAACATAGAAATTAACAGGTTTAGTAAATAAAACACATTTTTATGTAACTGTTTTATTACAAAAAAATATTAGATAGGTCCTTTTGAGCGCCAAAGCAACTATTATATAATCGGTGGCCAAAGTCACATATACGTGTCAAGCAGTCGCGGTCGCGGGCCCTGGGCCCCTAGACAAAAGCCAATTTCCTGATTCACGCTAACGCTAGTTCAAAATGTATGGAAATGACATTTTTGTTGCGGAAACACAATGTCATTCCATACATTTTGAACTTGCGTTAGCGTGAATGAACACAGGAAATTGGATTTTGTCTAGGGGCCCTGGGCTGCGTTACGCTCGGAGTGCAACCAAACGCTCTAACCTCTCTTTCTAACTCGCTTAGCGAATGTGACGCTCTGCGGTCGTGAACGGGGTTAGAGCGTTTGGTTGCACTACGAGCGTAAGTCGTGAACGCAGCCCTGTATGCCAGCGTGTTCTATAGAAGACAGAAACCATACAAAACTGGGGGCTGATCACGAAAATCATTGAATGAACGAAATGACGGGGACGCAGCTATGTAGACTGTATAGCTGGGGGCTGTACATACACGGCACAACACCCGTATCACGAAAACCATTGAATAAACGAAATGAACTAAATGACGGGGACGGAGCTATACAGCCTACATAGGTGCGTCCCCGTCATATCGTTCATTTCGTTCATTCAATGGTTTTCGTGATCAGCCCCCAGGAGTGCGTTTGTAACATGGCGCTCAATAGGTTAAGACCAACAGTGGACAAATACTAGCTGTTTAATGATGACGAGGATGATGAGATCCACTGTAATATACTTATGATATTATTTCAGCGTAATTATTGCTCGAGCCTCTTATCTGAGCGATTCCTTTAAATACAAACGCATAGTTGAAGTACCACACAGCCATGAACAGCACCGTGATTAGGATATCTGTCCAAAAGAGTTAAGAAATTCACTGAAATAGAAATAAAATTCCTCTAATGCGATTATTTATGGAATAAATTAAATTAGGCAAGTGGCTTTATTTTTTCAACCGACTTCCAAAAAGAAGGAGGTTCTCAATTCGTCTATATGTTTTCTTTTTTGGGGTTCCGAACCCAATGGGTACCAACGGAATACTATTACTGAGACTCCGCTGTCCGTCTGTCACCAGGCTGTATCTCATGAACCGTGATAGTTAGACAGTTGAAATTTTCACAGATGATGTATTTCTGTTGCCGCTATAACAACAAATACTAAAAACAGAATAAAGTAAAAAATTAAAGGAGGTCTCCATACATGAAACGTGTTTTTCGGCATTTTACTATAACGCCATCTATGAATGTTTGACTGTATTAATTATATTAATTACCTATGTGTTAACTTTCACTTAGTTGGCGTTAGTGTTCGTAAGATAGCGTTGTACTGAATAAGCACGCGGCTCCTGTTTTAATAATTGTTTGGAATTAACTCGGTAATATAATATAATAATATCTGGATGACCAAGCTTTGCTCGCAATTTTTTTTTTTTTGTAATTCGTGTTTTATGTAATTCAATAGTAGTCTTCTTGCAAAAAAACAAAGTTGGAAAAATTAATCATCTCGCCTGGACTCGAACCAGGGTCCTTCTGATTGCCATCCTATCGATCTCCCACTGAGCTATCGTAACAATGTAGCAATGGCGAAATTTACCTTCATATTCTAATTATATTGTAGGAGTTTTTCATTACCTGAAAACAGGGATAAAACATTTTCTGAAAATGAAAACCTAGCTAGATCGATTCATCAATTTAATACAAGAAACGTGATTTCTTTCAGCATTTTTTGCTCGACTTCGGTCGGACTCGGTCCCATTGTAATTTTATCAAGATCTGATAAGTATTACCAGAGATATGACGATAAACGTCTCCAACTTGCTACTGAAACTGACTTGTGGGGCATGGAAGTCGGTTGTTTTAGTTGTTAAACTATCTTAATTATATCTGTACTTCCTATCTAAATTAATTAAATTTACATTACACTTCTAATACATAATGGCCTACAAACCAAATTAACATATTTCTGTGAATTAGTAACATGTTGTAGGGCCTACATGTAGGCATGTATTCGGATTATATATGATACTAGCTGACCCGGCGAACTTTGTACCGCGAATATAAATAAAATGTCCAAGTGAAATTAAATGCAATTATTCAAGTGCGAGTCAGACCACGCAGCACACGCAGGGTTCCAATTTTTTTATTTAGTTTTTATTATTTGATCTTGCAGCTATTGCAATACACACCATAAGTAAATTTCAAGTCTTTATCTATCAAGGTTTGTAAGATCGAGCATAAAAAGCAATAAATTAATTTTCTTTTGATTTTATCGGTTTTATACACAAATAGCGAATACCCATGTATGGAAGCGCCATAGTGACAACCATCAAAATATGCCTAATATAATGACAAAAATGACAACCTGGGACAACCATCAAAATTCAAAATATTAAAATTTAAATGCCTATGTGATAATTTGAGTAATGTGAATATATTATGTTGTCAAAACCCTTAATTTAATACGTGCTTCAAATTTCCTACTGTACTGAAGGGACGAACTTCAAATGTTTGAAAGGACAGTAGGTAGAACAGTTTATATGGAAAAAATGAAATTGTTGTATTTACTATCTTCCTCGCAATTTTTCCAAATTTTCTCATCGTTTTAACCTTTCCTGGACTACGACAAACATTTCAAAACCAAAATCAGCTAAATCGGCCCAGCCATTCTTGAGTTTTAGCGAAACTAAGGAACAGCAATTGATTTTTACAAGCTTTATCTCTACTCCACGGCAAATTTGTCCGTCACATATCTTGCTATTGATTTTAGAGCAACTTCCAGGGGTTTGATTGAGCTGAAACTTTGAATATGTGTGTAAATCGCGTGACAATGCAATAATATGATGACATGGTGCTGATCTGATGATTAAGCTGGAAGGTGGCCAAAGGAACTCCTAAACTACACATGTTATACCCGTCGTGTTTGGACTCGTTGGATTTGTTTTAACTTACTCTGGTCCTAGGTTATGTAAAAGCTTGTGTTTAAAAAGGGTTTTTTAAAAAATTACTTGTTATATATAAGATAAACAGCATGCATAGACAAAAACATTTTGACTGCAACTAGAAATGACTGTATAACTGTAAGGCTGAGTGGAGTTGCACATCTTTCTTTAACTATAACAAACGTCAAAAATCAGTCAAACTCCATACAAAAACACCGGTTATAGTTACAGTTACGGTTAAAGTAGTATGGTGCAAATCAGCCAAAGCTAGATAAACAGTAATTTCTTGTTGCATCAACATTTTAGAAAAGGATACGGACTGCAACTTTTTCCCAAGTTTCCACTATGTAAAGTTCTGTTGCCAGAAGGTATCTGATGTAGCTAGAGGTGAAGAAACGCTCAATTTTCTTGATTAGATTCATGATTCAAATGCTGGAGATTTAGTACTGAATTTTTGGTTTTAACTGTTCTCGAACACCTAACAGTGACTTTTTACATAGGTTTAGGTAAAAAATATACTCCCGTGTAATAATACCTTATAGCGAAAAGGTGAGTAATTTAATAATTCGATTTATTGTCAATAATTTCGTCACGTCAATTGCAGAACTTTCAGAAGGTGGTAGTGGTTTTGACACTTCTTCTGATTACAGTTACAAATGTCAAATACGAAGATTGACACTGATTGATAGTAATTTTTTTATTACGGCTCCACGCTATTTATGTATTTAGCTAAGGCAAAATATCACTCACTAGCTAATTGCCGAGCTTTGTGAGGGCTCGCGGAGTTTTTCAGTCTGGTAATAATTTTTAAGGCAGTTTTTTATATAAAATGGCGAATCTGCCCGACACTGGCAAAAAATCTGGCAAACCACCAACCACTCCAACAAATGGATTTGCTATCATATTATTGAATGATGGCATAAAAATAAAGGGGTTGGATCTTATATCGAGTCGCCTGAATTTGAGTAAACTCTGAATGTGGCGGGGTCAAGGGAGTTCTTACTAAGCGCCCTGGAGCAAAACTTGCTGCCGGAGATGCGATAAAATATGGCCCTAAAGTGAAGGTTAGGTTATGTTAGAACAGTGACCACATATCGCGCGAGCCGAGCGAGCGTAGCGAGCGTGCCGCGGCAGCGGCCGGCGAAGCGCTAGAAAGTAAAATGATACAAATGTTTGATGAATATATTTAAATTTCAATTAAAAAAAAAAAAAAACTACGCCTCTCCGGCAGGGAAAAACAAGTGGGGGGGACTCCTCTCAACTCCCTCTACCTCCCCCGACTATTCCTATCTTCCTACGAAGGCGACTTGATTCAAGATCTTTACCAAATAAAGTTTGTTTACCCTCTTATTCAAACTTACAAACTTCCAACCAAATAAATGCAATAAAAACGTTATACTTTAAATAGAAACAGAAAATTGTCAAAATTCTATTTATATTTCAAAATTCATAAAGATCTTGGAAATCTGCCACTTTTTGGAATCGTCAGCTTAATCTGCCAGAGTTAAAATGTTGGTCCCAAATCTGCCTAAATGGCAGAAATCTGCCACGCATGGTCACACTGATACTAGACGTCATTTGGATGAGATATAAATTCTTTAGATTTCCAACAGATGGCGTTAGTAACCTAACATTATGTTCGCAACGAAGTGAATTCTTTGATCTTATAACGGATGGCGTTAGTAGTACAATAATATTCTATCCTAGAAACAAAATAGTCTTCATTTTTATAAATGTTAATGAAATGATTTTACTTATTAACCGACTTCACAAAAAAGGAGGAGGTTTTCAATTCGTCTGTAAGTTTTTTTTCTTTGTGAGTTTGTTACGCGATTACTCCGTCAATTATATATAATATATATATATATATATATATATATATATATAATTGACGGAGTAATCGCGTAACAAACATATATATATATATATATATATATATATACTATATACATATATATATATATATATATATATACTATATACATATATATATATATATATATATAAATATATTTATACATATTTAATTTCATTTTTTTATTATTTTGCAATAGAACACCACCGACCTTGCTCAACTCACTATTTCTCTTACTCCATCCAAAGGTTGACTGGAAGAGATCGCTCTTAGCGATAAGTCCGCCCATTAAACTGTAGTTTTTATGAGTTAACTGTTTCGTAAGTTACTTTAAGTGGTGTACAATAAAGTATTTTGTATTGTATTGTATTGTGAACGGATTCAAATGATTCTTTTTTTAATAGGTAGGGTACGTTTCCGAGGTGGTCTCATTGTAATTTTATCGAGATCTGATAAGTATCCCCAGATATATGACAATAAACGTCTCAAACTTGCTACTGAAATTAACTCGCGGGGCATGGAACTGGTTGTTTGAGTTTTTAAACTCTCTTAATTATTGGGAGTCGGTTGATTATGATGATGATGCCAACACATCATTTAGATGGAGTAGAAAGAAAATAACTACTAAAGTATCACAGCGACTAGAAATTATGGACTTACGAATCGAAATTTCAGAAAAGGATACTGACTGCAACTCTTCCCCGAGTTTCCGCTATGTAAAGCTCCGTTACCAGTAGGTATCTGATGTAATAAAAGGCTAAGAAACGCTTGATTTTCTTGATTAGAGTCATGATTCCTAGTACCATAATTTTTGCTGAATCTTTTTTTTCCACTGATTCACTTTTTTCACTTTACTGAAACACTCTAGATAAGCTTTGGTAGGAGAAATTCCCGTATATTTCCTTGGAACGAAAAGGTGAGTAAATAATCAATAGGTATTAGGTAAATAGCTTGATTTATTTGGCTATAATTTTGTTAAATTGCAGAATAACACATATCGCGCTGAAACTGTTTTCAAAGTGACCCGTAGTATTTATATTCTCTTTGAAGTGACCATCGCGGCACTTCCACAAACACAGAGTTCAAAGTATTGAAAGTAGGTACATACAGTGCCGGATTAACCACGTAGCAAGGTAGCAATTGCTTCGGGCCTCGCGCAAATAGGGGGCCCTGCATATTTAAACCCAGACTATTAATTACCCACAAAATTGAAACATATAGATGGCAAATAAACGTATTGAGTATTGAATTGCTTTCATACCACTTTATACTTAGGCTGAGTTGCACCATCTTACTTAAAAGACTACATTACTTAAAATATATATATTGTAAAAACAATAAAAAGAATAACTCCAAAAAGTATAAGTCATACTGTAAAATTTTTGAATAAATGTATTAAAAATAATCTCATCAGTTACAAAATAGTAAATACATTACCCAAAGTAAAAATAAAGGAAAAGCTGCGTGGGACGTTATACGTAATAATATTGGCCAAAATAATGACATGAATCCACATTTTTTAGACAACATAACAATAAATAATAATAAAATTGACGACCCAAATACAATGTGTAATATTTTTAACAATTATTTTATTAATGCATCTACTTATGACAATTCTAAAACAAATATATCAACTAATATTTACAAATCATTGACAAATAGGACAATTAATTCAATATTTTTAAAACCGACAGACACTACAGAAATTACAAACACAATCAATTCGTTAAAAAATACCAAATCGGTGGGTAATGATAATCTTCACACAAAAATTATAAAAAGGTGCGCCCACCACCTATCGAAACCACTCGCTCACATAATTAATTTATCTTTTTCTGAGGGATCATTTCCTGAAGCGCTAAAAGTGTCAATTGTAAAACCGTTACATAAGAAGGGTGAGAAACATGATGTAAACAACTACAGACCTGTAACTCTTATTCCAATTTTGTCAAAAATCTTTGAAAAGGTAATGCTTACTAGACTTAATGAATTCATGTCTAAAAATAACACCTTGTGTTCTGAACAGTTTGGTTTTACAAAAAACAGCTCAACGGCTTTAGCTTGTTTTAAACTGATTAAATCTACAACAGAAAGTCTTAATAGTAAAGATAAAGTGGCGGCTATCTTCTTAGACATGACGAAAGCATTCGATTTAGTGGATCATAATATAGCTTTAACTAAACTTGACTTCTACGGAATTCGAGGAAATGCCTTGAAATGGTTAAAGAGCTATTTGGAAAATTGGAAACAATACACCGAAATACGAAAAATCGTAAACGGGCGTAAAATCATTTACCGGTCAGATCCACAATTTAGAAAAACGGGTGTTCCTCAGGGAAGTATATTGGACCCTTTTATTTTCTTAACCTACATAAATGACATCCCCAACGTGAATCAACATGAATGTATATTGTACGCCGACGATACTACAATAGTAGTACGATCTAAAAATAATGATCAGCTAAAAAAAATATACATATTACTATGAATAAAATTATAAATTGGTTAAATATTAATAAATTAAGAGTAAATCTAAGCAAAACAAACATAATACAATTTCAAAATTACCAATCTAGAGAGCCTAAGCTAACAATCAGTTACCAAGGTACACAAGTAGAGGATGTAGACACGTGCAAATTTTTGGGAATCACAATTCACAAAAATTGCAATTGGAAGTGCCACATTCAAAATATATGCGACAGACTCGATCGTTTTGTTTATGCTATAAGGCAATTACGTTTGTTAGTATCGAGAGAATCTGCAACGACAGCATACCACGGTTATGTATATTCAGTTTTGTCATACGGACTTATTTTGTGGGGTAACTCTGTTGAAGTTAATAGAGCATTTATAATTCAATAAAAGTGTGTTTGGGCAATTTGCGGAGCCTGGTATACAGATACCTGTCGTCCAATATTCAAAGAATTAAATATTCTTTCATTACCGTGCATGTATATCCTAGAAATGTGTATCTTCGTGAAACAACACCCAGATTTCTATACAGAAGAATCGCGAACTGTGGGTAGAACATCTAGACAATACAACAGATTGTATTTACCGTCTTGACATTTAGATATATTTGAAAAAAATGTTTATATAATGTCAATAAAAAATTATAATAAGTTGCCAACAGACATAAAATTGTTAAGCTTAAGTACTTTAAAAAAAAAAATTAAATTATGGCTATTGACTCACTGTTTTTATAGTGTAAATGAATATATGCGATTTAAATCTTGACTCATATTGTAACCTTATTTTGTATTGTAATTTTATTAAATTAAATTAAATTGAATTAAAATTAAAATTGACAAAATTTTAATATTTACTGTGAGCATATTTAAATTAAATTCCAACGAACACGATAATTAATTAATTGACTGACTGAGCAATTGCATAAATCGTTGCACACTCTGAACTAGAGTAGATTGTAAGGAACTTCATTATTATTTAACATCTATGTACCACCTACATTCTATGCAATAAATGATTTTATGATTTTGATTTTTTGATTTTTAACCGTAACTATAACTATTAACAGAACCTATAGTAGATCAAGGGTTTTTTGAATGAATTTGCTACGGGCCCCGCGCTTAGGTACTTAATCCGGCACTGGGTACATATTTCAAAGAGTAGGTAGTTATATTTATTGTACTAGAATGGAGACATTTTTACATAGTAGGTACTATAAAACAAATTCACTCCCGCTGTCACAGAATAATTAATAGTACAAGTACTTGTAGTTTCATAGCTACAGCGCGGAGTGCGACAGGCCTGCCGCTGTCTGTACGCTTAGATCTTTTAAACTATGCAACGGTTTTAATGCGGTTTTCAGCAATAGTCTATTGCTAGAGGGATTCAAAAGGAAGGTTTATAAACAGAAATAAAAGGTGAACAGGAAACAAAGCCGCGAGGTGCAGTTAGTTTGTAATATATCACTAACAATAATATGTACGTACTAGGTATGTATTAGCTACGAATTCCAAATCAATGCAAAGAGTAGGTATTTTTTTTTTTTTTTTTTATTTTTTTTTATACGTTATAGGCTAGCGTTTGACCACTATCTCACCTGTTGGTAAGTGATGATGCGGTCGAAGATGGTAAGCACGCTAGGCCTAGAATGGGAACTGGCTCTCAAGGATAGCTGCCGGAACACATTCGATGTTTGGTGACAGATTTTCTAACTTGAGGGTGGTAGCTGGCCAGGCGGACACTAGATAGTGTCCTACCACCATGCGGGGGTTTTGTTGGTTTCTTAACGATGTTTTTCCTTCACCGGAGGGCCACTGTGAGAAGCGCACATACATTAGTATTTCGGTAATACCTACGTGGTACGACGTTAATTACTTTTCTTTTAGTTTCGTTATGACTCCATAATGGCTGATTTATTAGGGGTTCCGTAGCCGAATTGCAAAATACGGTAGCCTCATCGATTCGTCATGTCTGTCTGTCCGTAAGTCATATCCACTTTATTCTGAGACTACACAGTTGAAACTTGGTAGGTAGGTATATTCTGTGAACCGTTTTACGATTTTAATACATTAAAAAGATTCTTTCATGGAACTGAAATTAAAAAAAAATCAAGCCTACGTACGTCTACTTATGGTGATAATAGGTCTTCAAAGATGACATTGAGGTTACTAAAACCATTTTTCTCAAATCATTCATTTGAAAGGTGTGTGTGTGTGTTGTGTGTGTGTGTGTGTGTGTGTGTGTGTGTGTGTGTGTGTTTAGGGTTCCTTGTCAAGAGTACGGAACCTTTACCTTATAGTTTCGTCATGTCTGTCTGTCTGTCTGTCCGAGGTTTTACTAAGAGACCGTTAATACTAGAAAACTTTAATTTTGTGGGGGTATGTATTAAATTACACCGACAAATTGCTGAAATAAAATTGTGAAAAATATATTTTTTAGATATGAGAAATGGGGATGATTTTATTTTCATCGTCTACCCCATCGTGTGGGGTATCGTTGAATAGGTCTTTTAAAGTGACTTAAGGGTTGCTAATACCATTTTTCGATTGAATGCTCCATTTACGAAATATTAAACCTTAAAGTGCAAATTTTTGTTCCAGTAGGGCTTCCTCACCCCCCCCCCCCCTTCTAAAAGCTAAACTGCTGGCTTGAAAAATCTAGAAAAATTCGTGATAATAACGCATTTCATGAACTTTAAAGGAAAACTATAGTCGTTAAGATAACTTTATTAGTTTAGTAGTAATAGTCATTGAACTTGGGTGTTGGATAATTTTGTACCAAATACAAAATCCTTAGAATAAATCCTTTAAAGTAACAAAGACGGAGTACCTAGTTGCTTGTTTATAACGGATAAAGACTTGCATTGAATAACGGGCTACTACGGAACCCTACACACGCACTTGGCCGGTTATTTTAGGCCAAAGAGCAATAATTACTAAGTAATTATTGCTCTTTGTTTTAGGCATATTGTAGTGGACTCTATTACTCCGTAATTCCAATCGTTTTTCTTTTACGGCCCTCGCAGTACGGTCGATACGGAAATTTTATGGAGTGAATTGTGAAACACATTCATCGTGTGTAGCCAGCAGCCTACAGCAACGCTATTGCAGAAATTTGAAATTATTCGCGCAAATAGCGAAATGAAATTTAAGTACCTACAGCTATGTATTGGAGTAGACTTCCATTTTAAGACGAGCATGGCTTCATTTTAGACGGCAAGCATCACTTAAGAGGGAACGTGGGGTGCACTTTTCTATTTAAATGTATGTAACGTAATGGAGCGCCTGATGTGGATGGAACCTAAAAGGGAAAATATGAACACAGGCAATAAAATATGAAAGACGGGTTATTACAGTTATATTTCTATAGATTCTACCATACTCTACGATACTTATCTAACACTGAGTTTATCACTGCTCTTCTACAGAAATCCTCTAAATAGACCTGGTGACGTATATCAATTCATTAGCCAAAGTCTGCATCTTAACTTATCGCAGCTCCTCCCGTATGAACATCATTTGTGACGTAGCTGTTGGTGAGCCTTCGGACCCATGCCGATGGTCAGTTGAGGGTCTATGCCCGCTAGCTGCTGGTCGAATCTGGCTCCCACATCAGCTTCCAGGACGGCAGCATCTATCATCATTATATCGTATTCTTTGCTCACGTTAAATTATTTTTCTCCTTTTTGAAACATTTTTCAGTACATTTCTTTTCCCAGACTGACTTTCTTGTTTCATTTCCGTTCCCATGGCAACGTGACCCGTCATAAAGAAACAAATCGTTTTAATACAAAAGAGTATATATATGATATATGAAAATGTATGAGGTCGTTTAAAGATATGCCACATTATCCCCCCAACCAAGAAAAAAATTTGAACACAGAGAGAAAATTTGAGGTTATGGAACATATACTTCACCATTCACACCACCAAGCACAACATTCAAACCCCACATTCATACAACATTCAAAAGTTTGGGTTTCGGCTCACGACTTTAAAAAGATCCAATGGCCCAGACTCAAGAAGTAATGTTCCTGGTGATCTGAAAGTTTATTTTTAGGGTGTCGATCAGCTGCACCACGAAATGAAAACCTATATGTGTGTGTGACCTTATAAGCTTATTTAAGGAGTCGGTCCACTGCTCCATTATGCCTTCTAATTAGAAGACATTAAGTATCTTTATCTCTGGAGACATAACCAGACATATAACGTTATGTCTCAATTAACATACATATTAAAAAAAAAAATCCTTACTATACTATTGACCTTTGAGCTTATTTAAGCAGTCGCTCCACTGCTCCATCCTAACAAATTTAAAAAAAAATAAAAAGAATAAAATCGAAATCAATGTTGAAACTAATAAAGCCAAAAGAAACCAAAGTTAATGTCTTAATGGGATGAAATGAGGCGAGTGACAATATAGGTATAAAACCAAAACAAATATCAAATCAAAAATGATTGAAACAAAAATTAAAAAAAAATATCAAAGTTACATTTAAAAAAAAACAAAATTATCAAATAAAACGGAATATAAATCAGTCTTTTCAAAAACAAAATGTAGTCTAGGTTCCACCTCAAGAATTTTGAAAAATAAATTTTGAAAATTATGTAGGAAAGTAAACAGACAGACTGACAGCCTAACATATTTAAAGTCATTCATTAATTATATTTTTTTAAACAAAATGGTTAATTAAATTAAATGATTAACAAGAACATCATATCAATGTAATAATGGTCATTAATGCAATTATGGTAGTCCGACCCCTTTGCACAATCTTCCACGCAATACTAGATAATAATATAATGTTGATAAAAGTTGGTGAAAATCAATCTATACAACTTTATTATAATTAAATTGACAATAAACTTTACTTATAAACTCATAAAATATCATTATTATTCAACTTCAATATTCATTATCATTAACATCAATTATACTCAACGTCATCCTATTAAGTTAAAAAGAAAATTTTCACCAACCTTAATAATTACCCACACATAATCTTCACGCAAAAGTATACAAACTACTTGCATGAAATGAGTTCATACATGAGAATAAGAATGAACACTCACCAAAATCACGAAGAAGAACTCGTTCATTAAAACAATACAACTCCATTAATATACCTTTATTTCAATAAAAGACTTATTCAAAATAATCTCTTTATTTCTTAAATAAGTGTTCAGTGAACACTAACCTTATTATTATCATTGCATTTTGTCATCTTCATATTTGACAGCATACATATTTCATAACTTCATCTTTGATACTTGAACAAGAAGAAGAAGAAGAAGAAAATAAGAAGAAGAACGAAGTGCGAGTCGGTTTCGCAACTAAGGTTCCGCACAACACGATATTAAATGAATACACTTATTCACCACTATACTCGATTGAAATAAGCAACTATATTCAAGTGCGAGTTGGTTTCGCACCTAAGGTTCCGTACATCACGATATATTAAATAATACACTTTTATCACCACAATATTCGAATTATATGATCACTATCACTTCACTAAATATATAATATCAACATTTAAAATAAATACTAGTTTTATTCCGTAAATTTTTTGAAATGTTTTTCATAAATTTATTTATTAATTTAATATGACTTTAGTTACCAATTTACTTCACGTTAAATTGTATAAACACTTTTCAAAAGTAATCATAAAAATTAAATTTCAAAATAAAAAAAATTGCCGATACTTTTAAAAAATATAGAACCCAAAAATTTTTTTTTGATAAATATGAAATATTAGCATATTAAACATTGTGATTCCTAGTGAACTATGAAGATGACATTCTAGCATACGTGTGGAAGATATACAAAGGTTTTGACTAACCAATTTCCATAATTGACCAACATTCCAATATGCAATTTCTATATTATGTAATTTCTTGCTGTCTTTGTTTACTTCCCTCTGAAAACCGAAAATACATATTAGTTATATCCAAAATAATATAGGTACATAAAAAAACCGATTTGAATCAAATATATGCCAAATGAGATGTGACGACCGTGGTCTTTTGGAATTTAGAAAAGGGCGTGGGTTCAGCACAGTTGGCGCCAAATGTAACGTAATGGAGCGCCTGATGTGGATGGAACCTAAAAGGGAAAATATGAACACAGGCAATAAAATATGAAAGACGGTTTGGGACCTCCGGGAAAACTCCCGGGAAATCCCAATTACTTTATGTGTGCCAACCCTATCTACTGTTACTTAAATATTGAGACAGGAATGGGATGGCACTTGCAGTTCCGGCGTTTTACGACTGAGGCGTAAGAGCCGGGGAAGAACAGAGAAGGGTCCTCTTCTAGATTAATAGGAAGGTCTAGGTACTTATCTTTTATATCGACGGTCCCAGGAAGATAATATTCCGTCGCGACCGTCAAGTGCTCTAGGATTTCTATGTGATAGATTTTTATAATAATTAATTCGTCTTCTTTGTATTCATAATTTATTTATATTCACAAGAAATTGGTGAATCAGATCCATCCAATTGTTAATCCTTTTTTATAGGAAAAGTAAATAATGGTTTTTAATCAACCATACATTTCAAGAGAAAAATCTATATTCCAACTTGTCAAAATAATATATCGAAACCTTGGCAACCAATTCTACCATCGACATATGAAATGCAAATATATCGGATGAGAAAATTAGGCTGTCAACAAAGAGTTCGAACATCATAAAATAAGGCGAGGTCGCCACATCCCCCCCACGAAGACGAACATCCCCACCAAAAAGGGAGGCCGCCCGTAATCGGAAGGATGAACAAAATTGTCCCATAGTCATTCAGAATCAAACAAATCTGTGATGACCATAGAGGAAGTTGAAATTCGGGACGTCAGGTCAACCAAATTATACAAAATAACAATTTACATTAACTAAAACTCAAATTATCTCGGGACTAAGGATTCACAGATCCAAAACATCCCTAAATTTGACTCGACGTCCAGAACGCGTCGAAACGACAGGATCCAAGGCTGGTGGAGGAGACTCCTTCGAGGCAGCCAATGGAATTAAATTTCCGACCGGAGGAATAGGCACCGTGAGAGGTACGTCCAATGGGTTGCTGCCTGGTTGCACTGAGGTCGATACATGATCATCCTCAGCCTCGAGATGTGCTGGTTTAACTCTGTCCACGCTTACCTCCTGCCTTTTCCCCCCCACATCAATCGTGACGGTTTTCGCCCCTCTACTGAGGACCTTATATGGTCCAGTATAGGGTGGCTGAAGAGAACGTCGGACCGTATCGTCACGTAAAAACACGTGCGTAGTGGTCGACATTTCTTTAAAAGTGAAAACTGAAGGAGACGAATGCCGAGACGCAGGAATTGGTCGAAGATCTGCCACAACCTTACGTAGCTGTGCCAAAAAATCATGCGCACTACTATCACTGGTTGGCAAGGATGGTACCACGAAATCCCCTGGAAGTCTCAAAGGCTCTCCAGTAGGTGGTTATTGGGTGTTCTACTCCACCCACAGGGTGGTGGGTGGAGTAGAACACCCAATAACCACAAATTGATTATCTCTCGCCATTTGTGTTTTAGAACTCTCAATGACCCTGGAGTAATAATTTTGATCAACTGTGTTCGTAACACATACGGTTGGATGATCCATGGAAGTATCATCCTGAGATTCCAAGGCAGGATTATCTCTCGCCACATGCGATGCCTAAGTACAATCGGTTAAGTGATGGTAAGTTTCACTTTGGGAGCCCAAGGTTTGCCGATTGCGATTCCTAGCCTACCTGTGTTTTGAGCATATCGTATAGTCAGATAAACCTGTTCTACTACTTCTGCTAAAGCCGTAATGACTTTTTGACGGAATACTTACGATAAATTACCGCGCACTATCCAGTGTGACTTATTACCTTTACCGTGCACCAGTCAGTGCAATTAAGGATAAAAGTATAGTGTGACTTAACCATATCGCACACTATATTTCAAGATGATAGTATAGGAACAGTTTTGGGTTCAGTTAATTAATAACACAATGTCAAATTCTCAGGTTGTTATCTCTCATCTGAGAATTAAAAAAAATATAATTTTACTTACATCATCTTACAAACCATAAAACCAAATGAAATTTTCAGTTGTTACTGGTGTTTTTCACTGGTAGTGACTAAACATTTACTTACTTAAATCTTACAAACTAATTTTGTATGACGAAATATTTATTAGATCAAACAAGATACATTTGTATAATTCCAGAGCGTAGGTGTTCATACTGAAAATCTGAAACAATATAAAAATATTACAAAATTAAAATCTGCTACCCCTAAAGCATCAACTTTTATATTTTCTGTGCTTTAAAGAAATGTGTGTACATACATAAATTAAAATTCAAGCGTAGTCACTCACCATTTTCATCTAAAGGATTTTAATTTATGAAATTCACGAAGATCTGCTGATGAGATGCTGCTTGTCGCTCCTGTAAAATAGAGATTGGTACACATTAGTTCAAAACTAAGAATACACAATTTAATTTAAAAAAATCTTTACTCAGAATAACTCAAATGAAACTTGGAAATAACTAAACATTAAATCAGCGTGTAGTTATATCGATATAAACAGCAATCGAAAAATAACAATTTTGATTTAATTTTTTAATATAATTCTCTTTACCTAACATTTAAATAACATGTTCAAAATAATTAGGATCGTTTAAAAAAACCGACTTCAAATGCCACTATAATCAATTTGAGTGGCAAGTTTGCGGTTATTATCTCCATATCTCTGGAGATACTCATTAGATCTTGATAAATTTACAATGGGACCACTACACAAGTATAATCTTTCAAATAAAAATATATTTTAAAAAATCGGACCACAATTGACAGAAAAAAATAATAAATATTTTTACAGTGAAACATAGAACATCCACCTTATTTTTAAGTTGGTTAATAGAACTTTTTGTCGTATTAAGACCTTTTTTATTTTTTTGATTTCTAGTCATTGAGAAAATCTTTATTATAGAAACTTGGTTTTTATTTCCGAATCAACTAAAAAAGTTTACGTTGCAAAGCATGCATGCAAATAAAATATCTGAATCTGAATCTGAAAGTATTATACAATAAAAGCTAGGTACTTACTTGTTATTTCCAAATAGTCACAGAACTACACTCACCAATAACTACACCGATTACTTATAGAATGGTTTTGTTCACACGCACGAAGGTAAATAGGCACATAGGTTGAGTTACACATGTCAGCATTTTTTTAATTAAGGGTTCGCACACACTTTCTACTTTAACTCTGCGATTGAACTGTTCTGTAGGTACAGATTAATCATGACCCTATAACCTGTAAATTTTTATACCATTAAGTTTGCACTGTACAGTTAATTGAATGCTATTTTAACCAACACCTAACCAAGGAGTAGGTTCTGAATTCGTCGGAATCTTTTTTATGTATGCTTCTCGATTACTCAAAGATGGGCGTACCGATTTAAAATATTTTCATATTGTTTAAAAGGACACACTTTCCAAGTAATTTCATTTAAATTTCATCGAGATCTGATGACTATCTCAAGAGATATGGAGATAAACACATCAAATTTTGGTACATGACTAGCGCGGCATTTGAAGTTGGTTCTTTTAGTTTATTAACGATTTTAAATTATAATTAGAACCATTCAGTTAAACTATCATTCATATGTATAGTCAAACTATTTAGTGAAAACGAGCAGTTAAAACTCAAGGTGTGTAGCGGCCTTACGACAAATTATTTTTTAACAGACTTAACAGATAGCGTTTGTACGAATTACTTTTTTGTTTGTTATATCAATCATTTATGAACTGATTTGTTTTTTTCTTTTTACCGACTTCACATAAAGGAGGATGTACTCAATTCGTCTGTATAATTGTATTTTTTTGTTACCTCAGAACTTCATCATTAATTAACTGTGTGTGGATTTGGAGAATGTTTTTATTTTTTATAAATAGAATATGTTTACAGTGTAGTTCCATTTTAATTTTATCAAGATCTGATAAGTATCTCCAGAGATATCGAGATAAAGACCTCAAACTTAGTACTGAAAATGACTTGCGCAGCATGTGAAGTCGGTTTTTTGTTTTGTGAACGATCTTAAATTATGTAAAAATGTAAATAGTAATACTTTCCGTATGGTGTATTGTACAGTTCAAATAATTAGATACCGTCTTATTATCTAAACACATAAAATATGATTTTAATATTTTATGCACTGACTTTTAATTTTTCTATCTTTTAATCTATCGTAGTCGGGTAATGTGGTGATTTTTTATATTGTCATTCGAGTTGGCGCATTTCAAAGGTTTGATCCGATTTCAAAGGTGGTGCGACCATTAGGTTAAAATTTGCTTGTTTTGTTAAAGTACGAGTACTTATTCAGTTAAACTATCATTTATATGTATAGTCAAACTATTTGTTCTATTGTTTTCTTAAGTTACCTGAATTAAATATTTATTATTATTATTATTATTATTTATTATTATTTAGTGAAAACGAGCAGTTAAAACTCAAAGAGGGTGTTTTGGCCTTATTTTATAGAAATGCTAACAAAGTTCTTGGAACTGACTACAGAATAAATCATAGTCGAGCTATAACGATACCTATCGGAGCGTGGGAAAATAATAACGTAAGACATGAAAAGGGATTGCAATCCGGACAACCGGGTCCACTACCTATGTACCAAATCCGTTGCCAGAACCGGTGATCTTAATTTTTTTCAAATAATCACGCTGTTGCATGATTAGGTGCTTTAAATGTAGTATACAGGATGTATTGTAATGCTAAATAATGAAATGTAGCTGATCAGAATGTTCGTTCGATAAAATCAAAATTAATTTCTCTGACAGAATATACACTCGCGAACTAAGGAACTGCATCAAAGTTCAGTATTACTTTCGAATTAATTGAATGGTCCTTTCCAGTATACAAACATACACCTAAGGATATGATACTTCGCTGCTATGAAGTTAACGAACCAAACTATAGGTTTCAATTTTAATTTGTGTAATGAAATTTGAAATAATATTTAACGTTTATATTTTATTTCTAAGGCGTCTTGAACGTTGATGTAGTTTATTGGTTCATAAATGTAGGATTACCCTACCTAATTATATTATTAATTTTGACCAACCTACTTTTTAAACCAACCTAATTTTGACAGATGAATAATAACCAAAGAGTATCTCAAAATAAACTTTAATAATGTGAGTGCCTGTTGTGGGGTTTTATAATAAAAAACAATAAATCAATCAATTTATTTATTAAGAATACAGGTATACCATAATGATTAATAAAGCTCTCTGTACTCAGCCATATACAACTTAAAATTAATTATAAAATTAAATTATTTGATAGGTAATATAGTTAATGGCAGTTAAATTTTTGTCAATTAATATTCTTGCACACTATAGTAGGATTTGTTAACTAAAATTAGTTTTAGCTTCGATTTTAAAGCATTACAGTTAGTACAGAGAAGCAGCAGTTTCTGAAAAAATGTATCTATGTACCTATATTATTTATTGATTAATATACTTGTAAACAATTTTAATAGAAAACAAAAATAATCATTCAATTTTCTTATCAAATAATTATCATATTATAATATATTATTTTAACATTCTACCATAAATATCATTTATTACTACTAAAATGTTCAAGTTGTACACCAAAAATTTACAAAACTACATAAACATTATTATTACAGTTAGTACAGAGAAGCAGCAAGTTTTGATTAATATACTTGCACAAAAATTTCAGAAGAAAATAAAAAAGAATAATAAAATATTCTTATTATTTAATTTTCCTGCTCTACAATTTAAGTATGTAATATTATAATATTATTTAAACATTCTATCACACAAATCATTTATTGCTACAAAAATGTACAAGTCATACACCAATTAATTCAAAAATTAACAAAACTGAATATACAATATTATTACAGATAATAACAGAGAAGCATACATTTTTGAACAATGTGTCTATGTACCTTTATTATTAATTGATTGATATACTTACAAAAATGTTTAATAGAAAATGAAAAAGAATCATTCAATATTCTTATTACTGCTACTAAAATGTTAAAGTCATACCTCAACAATTTACAAAACTAAATATACATTATTTATCAAAACATGTTTCGTTAATAATATAAATACGTTAATGATTAAACTATTACTTCATCATCATCATAATCAGCCGCTATCAGTCCACTGCTGGATATAGACCTTTCCCAAGTCACTGTTCACCGCTTTTTAACTTTTACTTATCTAAACATAATTTTGCGAAACGTTCACCACAAACATGAAATATTTTGCTATCGGGACGATACGTTTTTAGTCGCCACTTCCACACCAACATATGGGCCCGAGATAGATATTCTTTTTTAATATTAGCAAGCACTGCAGAGTTTTTGTGTGACAGATATTTCTCACACCAATATAAATATTTATGGATCACACTATTTAATGTCATTAACCACAATGACGGAACCGTTTCGTCGATTTTGGAAGATAATTTTAATTCCACACACATCCACTTACGTCTCTCTGCTTGTTTGTTTATGTACCATATAGGTACCTCTAAACAAAGTTGTTCTTCCATCGTGGTATTTATTTTTTTTTCTAACCAATTATTCATAATAGTCACATCTCCGGCCAGATCTAGTATCCGGGATGTGATGTTATTAATCTCTTCCATAACAATAATCATTGCTGCTATAGTGCCTTTTTCCATCACATCAGCTGAGATGATTCCTACTTTATACTTTTTTAATTTATTACATTGTCACTAAGCACATATTCATCACAAACCATATTGTGTCGGATTACAAATTTCTCAATCATTTTAATAAATAATTGGTTCAAAAGCACTTTTACTTCCGCCATGATAAATTACTTTATTCAACGTCTAGAACTTTGCATGTAAAGCTGCTCAATGTTTTATTCTAATGGAATCCTAGTGGGGTAACGAACGCAGAGATTACTACATAACTCGTGTCTACGAACAAGCAGAAATTAACGATCGTAAGTATGGTGGACGTGGAGACGAAAGACAGCACATTAACCGACTTGATAAATATTTTTTTTTGTTTGAGAAGGTATGCTTTTGGTGTGGTCTGATTGAAAATTTATCGAGATATGAAGATAAGCCTCCGTAACAGTCTCACAGTGTTGGTGATTTTTTAATTCTATAAGATTGTATGAAATTTTCTATTAAATTCTATAGAAAATAATACATCTGTAATAGTGTTGTAAAGTTCAAGAAAGTAAAAACTGTCATGTCACCAAACAAAACCGACTAGGAATATTCTTTTTATTTTTTATTACTTTTATTTGAGAGAGATGATGGACCGATGAAATCATAAATAAATTAATGGTGATGATGATGATGATGGTATCGTACCTAGTAAGTATCATATTTTATACTTCGACTTTTATTATATCACAATCGAGCACTTAATGGAACGTGTATACGATTTTATAATAAATTTCCTAAGTATATTCATGATTAACTGTCTATGTGCAGATTTAAAACCTTTGCAAATCCCAGTTACATGAAAAAGTCATACTATACATTAAATGACTATATGAATGTCAAAAATGCATGGTCTGAATACCCCAAGCTCCAAAATATAATATAAATTGTGTGTTAATATAATTATTTGTTGTAAATTTAAATAATATCTTAATAAACAAGATTTTTAAACAAGCGACAAGCGTCATAGAGTTTCTTTTTTTTAACCGACTTCAAAAAAAGGAGGAGGTTTCTCAATTAGACCGCATATATATATTTTTTTTAAATGTTTGTTCGGGGATAACTTCGTCATTTATGCACCGATTTTGATTATTCTTTTTTTTGTTCGAAAGGAGATATCCCAAGTGTGGTACCATG
Organism: Cabera pusaria; assembly: GCA_954871355.1. Classification (NCBI taxonomy): domain Eukaryota; kingdom Metazoa; phylum Arthropoda; class Insecta; order Lepidoptera; family Geometridae; genus Cabera; species Cabera pusaria. The sequence goes on from OX940910.1 coordinate 4,980,763, forward strand.
GTAATTTTATCGAGGTCTGATAAGTATCTCCAGAGATATTGAGATAAACATCTCAAAATTGGTACTGAAAATGAACATTGAAGTCGGTTCTTTTTTAGTTTTTAAACGATATTATGTTGTTTTTTTTTTTTATTTCTTCTCTTTTGTTTGCAGATGTTGTCTATTACGACAGTATTATGCAGTCGATAGACGGACAATCAGCCCCATTAGAGTAAGATTTGTAATGTGATTAGTTTGCGTTTTATTTATTTATTGAGTTTTATTATTTCACATTTTTTTGGATAAAAATTGTCTTAATTACTAACACATGCAATGGGGGTGCACGTAACTGTACTATCATCAGAGGAATTATTATTATTATTTTTAATGCAACATTCGACGCTTGGATGAAGGCTGAATAAAATAAATAAATTCTTTATTTATGTCTACAACTGGTGTTGGTACATAACAATAGTTACAGTACAAATTATAATTTCATTGCAATATGGGTAGTACCTAGCTGACCTCTGTACCCAGCACTGTGTCTCCTAGGAGCCTGTATTGCTAGTTACATGAACCTTCTCTGATCCTTAAGCATTTGACAAATGTATGCTATAATAATGTATATAGTAAGCAACTTTGCAATCTTATGTAATTCTTATTTACTGTTTAATTTAATGAATAGAATAAGTGACAAAATCAGATTATAGATAATTTACATATATTTTGTTATTCTCTTAGTGCATAAATTTGTTGTGCCTTTTACTAAACAATATTTAATTTTTTAACTCAATAGATACTTAACCTAATTGGAATGATTGGATGGAATTAATTAAAGAATGGATTCAAACAGATGCCTATAAAAAATGTGTTTTTTGATTGTGTGTGAGCGTGTGTAGTGTGTTTAAATGTGATGTTACCTACTTTAATGATACTATGAAATTCTCTGTGACCATATTATTATTATAATCAAGTGTATAAAGGAAATTGGAAATAACTTTATTGCAATTATACCTTGATGTACGCAGTATATTAACGTGTTTACTTACACGATTTTCAAATAGTGGTCCTAGCGAGTTTAGACTGTTCCAGCCCAATTATTTTCTCGCGACTTTCATATTAAAGATCTTATCTTTTCTTCGCTGTAGTACGTTTCCTTCAATATGACACCTATTTACAAGAGAATATTGTTTGATAATTACAGCTCTAATAAATAGTTGTCGTACAGTAAGTACTCCGCATTGTTGATAAAGTTGACAGGTGGTAAGTTGAATGCTGAAAGGCTGATTATTTTTTAATTCAAAGCAATAAGTTGGTTCCCGGCGTGCATATATTTTGTACTTTATATACAACACTTTGTTAAGTAACATAACATATTTTAATCTAGTACGTATCTCGTTTATTGAAGTAGGTTAAATAGTAATTTTTGCCGAAGGCCTCTAAACAACGGAAGTCTCCTCTAAAGAACAAAAACACACGGAGTTTTAATTGGAATAAGTACTCGTATACCAAAAAAAAAAAACCTAATCGGTTCATAAACAGCAGTTAGATATGAGTTAACAATCAAAAACATCATACATAAAAATCGAGTACGACGTATCTTGTTTATTGAAGTCAGTTAAATAGTAATCTTTGCCGAAGGCCTCTACACACGGAGTTTTAATTGTAATAAGTACTCGTATTTTATCAAAATAAACAAATTTGAACTTAATCTATTGCATAAAGCTAATAAATGTACCTACTGGTCGCACTCAACTAACATGAGAAAAACCTATTCTGTTACCCGACTACGATAGAATTAAAAGTGAATGTGTAAAATATTACACACACTATTAAACCAAATATACAACAAGTAAAAAAGTTAAATAATCATCAAATATTTGAAAATAGTCTTCATTATTCACTATCTCACCTGATGTTTCGAACGATTTCGAGTTTACGATCGTGGTCGAAGATTTTATGAAACAGCGTTTGTTAATTGCAAACACTTATATGTGGTTAGGTAATGATGTTAGCAGGCCTAATAATCCACACAGGAAGTATTTGGTTCATAAACAACAGTTAGATATGAGTTAATCGTACATACATATCGAGTACGTATCTCCGTACGTAACAAACAAAAAATCATAAAATCAAATCGAGTACGTATCTCCATATATCGAAGTCGGTTAAAATGTAATATTTGTCTCTACAGCATAAATCAAGCCTTAATTATAGAATGTCGAGGTAGTCGTAAGTCGATACCCAGTCACCTTTTATCAACAGTGTAGGGAAATAAACTGACCTATATCTTCAGATAATATGTATCCCTAAGCGGATATATAGATTTAGATCTTTCCTTCCTCTTACCAAAACCTTTATATATCCGGTATATCTTAATGAAGATTTTTTTATAATTCAATTTCAACCGTGATATACAATTATTTGGATCTCATCATCACTAACAACAGGTAAGAAAAAAAAATGCAAGTTCAAAACACAACAGATACGACATAATAATGTTAAATAATATAGGTTTAAAATCTCGACTATGCTTAATTTTGGATATGGAATATACTAACGGATATAATGTGTCTTTTTGAGTGAGTTTCAGATATATCAGAAGCAGTTATACCAAGCGGATCAATATCCTTTTATGAGCAAAATTTATTATTATATGGAAGGATATACGATAGTTCCACTCCTCTGTCAGATACCCAAGCCTATTGCAAAGGTGAAATATTCTGTTAAAATACGAGTACTTACTACCTTTTAGATTGGAATATTATTTGCTGACAAATAGGTATTCTACTGAGACTGATAAAAATAGGGTTCTCTCATGTCATTTGAATCAACGCAATCCACGGAGCTAGTAGCAAGCCAGGGGGACGAGCGTTAAATTGATCGTTTTTTATGTAGTACGCACTCTTTCATCAAATATTACTTATTAGTTCAATAGAAAAAGGCAAGACACTGCAATCGACTTGGCGTACAAATCTTCATATAACCGGTTTATAGTTCGGTACCTTGTGCGTTCCATGACATTTATCAATAAAATACCGATAAATAAAAATTGAATTGAAGTTGAAGTGTACTATCTCCATGGTTAAGATTCAATAGCTCAAGTGTTAAAATTTAGGTCTGGTAAATGTCTAAAAGTTATACAACGTTTTGTAGGAAAAAAGTGTTTATTTGCTTATGTAACTTTAATAAATAAAACAGTAGGTACTACATTTTCATGTTTAATACAAATTACTTACTATAATTTATACGTATTTCACATAAACAATGTAAACAAATTAAGTGTGCTACTACTTACTTGATTAATTAAAAATGCTAATCACTAATTCAGAATCACTGATCATATTTTCAGTTAAGTAACTAGTAAGTTTAAGTTAGGGAGCGTATACAAAAAACTCGATTTTTCAGTATTTTTTTGCTCGATGGTACGGAACCATGGTAAAGTGTTAGTCCAACTTGCACTTGGCCAGTTTATTTCTTCACACGGTTGATAAAAGGTTTTGAGTTACAGCTTCGACAACATTAAAGGCTAAGGGTGTTGTACATACGTTTTAACTCTATGATTTAATTTTAGTTTGAAAGTTTTCGTATATTCATATTGAATGTGAACATGTAGGCTTTTTTTGCGTTGTATTTTTTGGATTTGTAAGTACTTATTTTACGAATGAGTAGACCATCTTCTGGGAGTAACTAGATCAAAGATTTAACGTTCCTGTACCCATAAATCATGTCCTTACAGCCTATTCATTTTCAACTATCTATATATTCACCTAGAGTTTTAGCTGCGCGTTTTAACTAAATGTTTTAATTAAAATAGCATTCGATAGTTCATGTATATATTGAAAACTTGAGTTTATAGATATTTGAAAATGAATAAACTATAAGAACATGATTTATCTCTACATGACAGTTTAATCATAGATTTAAAACGTATGTACAAACCCTTAGCTTTTAATTTCGATGAAGCCGTAACTCGAGACTTCGTTTGTTTTGTTAAAATATCAGTACTTAATACCTATTAGATTGGAATATTATTTGCAGACAAATAAGTATTCTACTGAGACGGATAAAATAATAGGGTTCTCTCATGTCATTTGAGTCAACGCAATCTTCGGAGCTAGTAGCAAGCCTGGGGGACGACCATTACATTGATCGTTTTGTATGTAGTACGCACTCTTTGCGTGCGTTCCATGACATTTATCAATAAAATATCGATAAATAAAAATTAAAGTACAAATAACATTTTAAGAAAATATTATTGTAACATGCTATTGGGATAAACTGCAGCCTATGTCACTCTCGAAGTCCTCTGACCAACTTTATACAAAATTCACATAAATCTGTTGAGCTGTTTTGACGTGAAAGGATAAATAACATATAAACATACTTTTACATTTTTTAAACATTAAAAGTTATAATAATATATTTTTAGTATTATATATTTTATTGTGATTTTGTTTTAGTTATTATAATATACAATGGTTTGTAGGAAAAAAACGTCTTGAAGCACCACTGTCGAATACAACCAGTCCGCGACACAGACAAAAATCACCTTTTTTACTTATTCTGTGGTTTTGGTACAAAAATACCTTTGATTGTCCAGTACTTGAAGTATATATCTAGTCTATGGTAAAGATTTAATAGCTCAAGTGTTAAAATGTACGTCTGCCAAATTTTTAAAACATTAAAAGTTATAGAATGTTTTGTAGGAAAAAAGTCTTTATTTGCTTATGTAACTATAATAAATAAAACAATAGGTCTGTACTATATTTTCATGTTTAATACAAATTACTTACTATAATTTAGACTTATTTCACATAAACAATATAAACAAATTAAGTGTGTTACTACTTACTTGTTTAATTAAAAATGCTGATCACTAATTCAGAATCACTGATCATATTTTCAGTTAAGTAACTAGTAAGTTTAAGTTAGGGAGCGTATACAAAAAACTCGATTTTTCATTCAGTATTTTTGCTCGATGGTACGGAACCATGGTAAAGTGTTAGTCCAACTTGCACTTGGCCAGTTTATTTCTTCACACGGTTGATAAAAGGTTTTGAGTTACAGCTTCGACAACATTGAAGGCTAAGGGTGTTGTACATACGTTTTAACTCTACGATTTAATTTTAGTTTGAAAGTTTTCGTTTATTCATATTGAATGTGAATGTATATATAGGCTTTTTGTCACGTTGTATTTTTTGGATTTGTAAGTACTTATTTTACTAATGAGTAGACCATCTTCTGGGAGCGGCTAGATCAAAGATTTAACGTTCCCATAAATCATGTCGTTACAGCCTATTCATTTTCAACTATCTATATATTCACCTAGAGTTTTAGCTGCGCGTTTTAACTAAATGTTTTTAATTAAAATAGCATTCGATAGTTCATGTATATATTGAAAACTTTAATCGTAGAGTTAAAACGTATGTACAAACCCTTAGCTTTTAATGTCGATGAAGCCGTAACTCGAGACTTCGTTTGTTTTGTTAAAATATCAGTACTTAATACCTTTTAGATTGGAATATTATTTGCTGACACATAAAAATATGTGCTATAAAACCGTGGAACAATTGGTAAACCGTCACATTCGGCGAGAGGTAATCCTACCTTGGACTCTCAGAATGAACTTACCATGGTTCATCCAACCGTATGTGTTTAGGCAATGAGAGATAATCCTACCTTGGACTCTCAGAATCACACTTGCCACAATTCATCAAACCCTGTGTGTTATGAACACAGTTGGCGGGAGATAATCTTACCTCAGGCTCCTAGAGTGAGTTCATCACATACGACGAGAGATAATCCTACCTCGGACTCTCAGGATGATACTTACCATGGTTCATCCAACCGTATGTGTTTGAGCATCGAGAGATAATCTTACCATGGGCTCTCAGAATGACACTTACACAATTCATCCAACCGTATGTTTTATGAACACAGTTGGTGGGAGATAATCTTACCTCAGGCTTCCAGAGTGAGTTAATCATATACAGCGAGAGATAATCCCGCCTTGGACTCTCAGTTTATACTTATATTGCTCACTCAGCCGATTGTGTTTATACATCGCATGCGGCGAGAGATAATCCTGCCTTGGACTCTCAGGATGACATAAGGGAGGGGGTTTTAGTCAGTAGGAGTCTGACATAACCGAAGAGTCTGTGCTCAACGGCATCCAATGAGGATTTCCCCCTCCGACGAAAAAAAAAAAAAAAAAAAAAAAAAAACATTTGTGTTAGAAACATAGTTGGTGGAAGATAATCTAACCTCAGACTTCCAGAGTGAGACTTACCATGGACCACTCAGCCGATTGTGTTAAGGCACCACATGAGATATAATCAATTTTAAGATAAAATGATATAACAAACGAGTTGATTAATAGTACATTACGGTACAAGTGTGTAATGTTGGTGATTACCGCTGAGGCGCCATTGAGATCCGAGCCGTTAGGTGAAGGTCTTAAGAGAGCCGAGGACGGTATTCATCAATACACACGTGTATCATACGACGTTTTTTAACACACTTGTGAAGAAAATAATACAAAAAAATCATGTTATATAGTAGACAATTATAGATATTTTACCTTGGAGTTTTCAGGTAGTAAACTTTCCATAACGTTCAAAGGGCTTCACATCTTATATTGGGCGTTGTACAACATAAATCATTTTCTTTATAACTAGTACTTTTAGACATTTCAATTAATAAATAACTATAATTTCATCAGCGAAAACGAGTTGTGAAAAATGTTTCGCAATGGTGGGAAAAAATTCATTAGTTTTCCAATGCGCGCGCATCTAACAATGGCGATCGGCCATAGACTAAAAGAATGAGGTTTATTTATTTATTTATTTTTTTGTTTGACGCGGTTAGCGTTTTGGCCACGTACAGAATGGGGAATTATAGTTTTTACAGACAAAACAAAAGTTATAATTAAATAAAAGTTTTGTTTATTAAACACGTACAAGTTAAAATTATCTATTTAAACACGAAGTTGTTTAAAATGAGCAAGCAATAGGTATATTAATTTATTTGTGCTATTGCACACGATCTTTTTTGTATCGAAACTTTTTTAAGAACAAAGCAACTCAACCAATAAAATTTAAAAAAAAATATCTATAACTCACTTGCGAATAATAGTAATTAAAAAGTCACAGTTTGATAACAGGCGTCATTATGTGCCTGATTGCAGTGAAATAAGAGCCACTTCATGAGCAAGTGTATTAAAAACGATATACCCAACTGCGTTCGCTCGTTTTTTGTTATTTTAACACTGACTCAGTTTTTTCTCCGTTCTTTCCTAAATATAACAGACCAATTTAAATATATTGAGGGTGCACAACACACCAATTGATCAAACGATATACCTGATAAGCGGAACAGTTGGGATTTTGGTTAACAAAAAAGCAAATTAGTAATTGCGTTCGCTCGTTTCTGTTTCTGTTTCTATTTCTGTATCTGTTTCTGTTTTTTGCTTGTTCTCACCGGTGGCTTTGAAAGTTCTAAAACACGTTGATCAAAATTATTACTCCAGGGTCATTGAGAGTTCTAAAACACGTTGATCAAAATTATTACACCGGAGGCTTTGAGAGTTCTAAAACATGTTGATCAAATTATATACCCAACTGCGTTCGCTCGTTTCTGTTATTTTAACACCAATTCAGTTTTTTCTCCGTTCTTTTCTATCTATAACAGACCAATTTAAATATATTGAGGGTTCCACAACACATCAGTTGATCAAACGATATACCTTATGAGCGGAACGGTTGAGTTTTTTTGGTTACCAAATAAGCAAACTAGTAATTGCGTTCGCTCGTTTCTGTTTCTGTTTTTATTTCTGTATCTGTTTCTGTTTTTTGCTTGATCTTACCGGAGGCTTTGAGAATTCTAAAACATGTTTATTAAAATTATTACACCTAATCTAAAACATGTTGATCAAAATTATATACTCAACTGCGTTTGCTCGTTTCTGTTATTTTATTTCTATTTCTGTATCTGTTTTTTGCCTGTTCTTACCAGGGTCGTTGAGAGTTCTAAAACACAAATGGCGAGAGATAATCAATTTGTGGTTATTGGGTGTTCTACTCCACCCACCACCCTGTGGGTGGAGTAGAACACCCAATAACCACCTACTCTCTCCATATAATAACTCGGCAGCAGAACATTTCAAGTCTTCCTTGAGTGCTGTTCTAATACCTAGCAGAACCAGCGGTAAGGCTTTACTCCATGTCTCTGCATGGCACATTAAAGCAGCCTTAAGCTGTCTGTGTAAACGTTCTACCATCCCATTAGCTTGCGGATGATAACTGGTTGTCCTAATTCGCTTAGTTGCGCAAAACTGTAACAACTCATTAAACAAGGTAGACTCAAACTGTCTGCCTTGGTCAGTAGTGACAACGAGTGGTACACCAAATCGCGAAATCCACCCGTTGACAAAGGTATTTGCTACCTCTTCAGCAGTGATACATGACATCGGCCATGCCTCTGCCCACCTCGTAAATCTATCGATTGCGGTGAGGCAGTACGTAAAACCGTTTGAATGCGGCATCGGTCCGATTATGTCTAAATGTACCTGCTGAAAACGAGAACTTGTGCTGGCAAAATTGCCTAACGGAGATGAAGCATGCCTGGTAATTTTGCTACGCTGGCATGAGACACAACATAAAATAAGGCGAGGTCGCCACAACGGGTAATTACAGTTATATTTCTATAGATTCTACCATACTCTACGATACTTATCTAACACTTAGAGTTTATCACTGCTCTTCTACAGAAATCCTCTATATAGACCTTGTGACGTATATCAATACATTAGCCAAAGTCTGCATCTTAGCTTGTCGCAGCTCCTCACGTATGAACATCATTTGTGACGTAGCTGTTGGTGAGCCTTCGGACCCATGCCGATGGTCAGTTGAGGGTCTATGCCCGCTAGCTGCTGGTCGAATCTGGCTCCCACATCAGCTTCCAGGACGGCAGCATCTATCATCATTATATCGTATTCTTTGCTCACATTAAATTATTTTTCTCCTTTTTGAAACATTTTTCAGTACATTTCTTTTCCCAGACTGACTTTCTTGTTTCATTTCCGTTCCTATGGCAACGTGACCCGTCATAAAGAAACAAATCGTTTTAATACAAAAGAGTATATATATGATATATGAAAATGTATGAGGTCGTTTAAAGATATGCCACATGTATCCCCCCGTTTCCTCCCTGGAAAAGGCTTCTAGAAAAAAATTGTTTCTACAATAATCATTTTCTTTTTTTTGGCCAACCAATTGCAAATAGAAATATGACCCTTTAAAAATCTCAAAGAGGAGTTAGAATGCTCATATTTCTTTTTGCAATTGGTTGGTCAAAAACAGCAAATAATAGGGGCGTAGCTACAGCAGTCCTCAAATTTTGCTCTAGAAGGATTTTCCAGGGAGTTAACGGGGGAATACATTTGTATGGAAAAGTCCACCACGCGTTTCATCTTAACACCAAGTCAGATGAGATCAGATAATGTTTTGTGTGGCCTCACTTTTAATACAATGGCCACCTAACTCATTACGCGATTTACAATCTAAATAAGTTTTATTTAATTGGTCTTAAAAGAATGTAACCATGTACATTGCTACACACAATCCAAAATGTCATCGTTCTGACGGGATTCCAACCCGCACTTCCTGCAGGGCTAGCATGGCCTTATCCCCGGGGGAAAGACAAAATTATTTCCCTGTTCTTCGCCACTGACAGGAGATCAACACAACAATTTAAACGCTTGGTAAAGTTTAACCCCAAGTTTTGATTTTGTTTCGTATTAAAAAGTTTAAAAAAAGAATTGTTTAAAAGTCAGCGGGCGTTTATAATTGTCGAAAAACTTTACTTATAATTTTCCTTCTCGACCAAACAAAACACGGATAGGTGGAAATACAAAATAGTCCCCTTGCCATGCTAGCCCTGCTGGATAACACACCCTGACGCTCTAACCAACACACAGATGGTGCCACCAATGCATAATTAGCACAGACCTGCTCCATATTAAACTCGATCGCGTACTCCGGCTCCCATGAGAACTACCTTGAACGGAGTTTGTCCCTTTCTTTTGTATGGAAAACTTATATATATATGTCATACGTATACCATACATATACTATAGAACATATATAGGACTAGCAGGTTGTTAGACAAGGACACACTCCCACCCGGGTGTCTCTCAATTGGGCCGTTTTGTTCTACAAAGCAATTACAACCTTATTGTTAGAGCATACGGATTAAATTGAATTTGTCAAAACATCTACAGTGCACCATCTTTTTATTACTTCTATGATAATTGGTTAAAATGTACGTTCTGTCATTGCCAATACGATGTATTAGGTACCTACTTTTATCATTATCGGGTGGTGGTGGTACTAAGTAGGTATTATACTTTCCTTTATTATTTCTTATAGGCTAGCGTTTGACCACTATTTCCCCTGTTGGTAAGTGATGATGCGGTCGAAGATGGTAAGCACGCTAGGCTTAGAATGGGAACTGGCTTTCAAGGATATCTTCCGGAACACATTAAATGTTTGGTAGCTGGCCAGGCGGACACTAGATAGTCCTACCACCATGCGGGGGTTGTTGGTTTCTTAATAAATTTTTAGATAGAAAAATCCATTGGTGCACGGCGGGGCTTAAACAGTTTAAGTTAAACAGTTTATGCCAGAGTTATCGAGTTTAATTTAAACTCGGTACCTCTGGTATCAAAGCGTTTTCTCGATTACGCCACCGAGCCCTCCTTCCTTACCTTTGAATGTTAGTTCATCGTAAAACCGCGACGATTCTCATTTTGCATAGATTCTAGTAAAGATATTGCGTTCAGACATGTATCTCACCCTCAGAGTAACAATTACTAAAGTATAGGGCGCGCCTATGAGTCCGCCACTTTTCTGCGAGTTGTAAGCAGATGTGCTATAGCTACGTACGTTGATATAGGTCGATATAGGTCTTGCGTAGGGATGCCTGCAAACGCCCGCGCGCTTATCAATGAAGCGGGTGACACGTGATGACGATAAATGAACATGTTACACAATACATTGAGAGGAATGTGATATATATTCTGTAATAATTATTATTTTAGCGAAATAGTAAAAAATATCAATCTCAAGACACGCTGTTTTTTCCTACGTTTACTCACTCATTATATCATCAATGCACGAAATAGATAGTATTTAATGTACGTAAGAGTACCTAAGGCCCACTTGCACAGTTGTGTAGTTTTGGCAAGTTTGCGCCGAGCATTTTATCATTTTCAACTAAACTAAATAAATTGTGACTGAACGCACTCCGCTCGAACTCAGAATGTGGACTGTTCGCGCTTGCCGGTGGATAGCGACGATGTTCTGACCCGTGCTTACTGTTCGTACTCGAGTAGGCGCGCTCTATACTTTAGTAATTGTTACTCTGAGATCTCACAGATCTCACCACTTTCTCATCTGATGTTAATCGATAATGATCGAAGATGCGAATGAGCAGTGACTGGAAAAGAAAGAGCCTAGATCAGGCTCAGTGGCGTGTCTTGGGAGTGGCCTATGTCCAGCAGTGACGATGACTAGGTAGGTAATAGAAATAAAAGCATAAACATTCATACAATATATTTTATTATTCGGTTAATATAATATGTGACCTTAACTCACTAGATTAAAATTGGTATCAGCCATTTTATAAGTAAAATACTTACCTAACTTAAAATATGCAAGCAAAATCAAGTATTTTCACACTGGTATGAAGAACAATCACACTTTGTACTTCAAGTTATAATGTACTAACTTTTTTACAACACTCATCAAAATCGATACAGTAATCGAAAAACTGTTGCGAATTATTCCGCAACATTTGCATGCTACATTTACACAAAAGTATTATTATTTTTGTATACATTTAGCATGCTCTTTTTCTGCTTAATATCCATATTTTTATTCTTATAGCTCAATACGATAAGTGTATTTAGCCAGTGGAGCCATTATTAAATTTATAATAATATTGGAATTACTTAAAGGTTTATAATTTTATTTTAATGTTAATTACAGGGCTGCCGCATGTAGCCCGTCTCAATGAAAAGTATATTCAATTCAATCAGCGTAGATAATCGCTAAGTATAGGTACAAGTAAAATACAGTTCTCATTCTAGGCCTGACGTGCTTACCATCTTCGACCGCATCATCACTTACCAACAGGTGAGATAGTGGTCAAACGCTAACCTATAAGATATAAAAATAACTTACGACCTGAGGTATATGTTTTAATAGCTGTAAATATACCTAACGTGTATTTTATGTAAATACATTGTTCATATCTTTTGTCGATTACTGTAAAGATATTGAGACCAACCAATTTAGCTGCCTTCTTAAACATTCTAATATTTGACTTAAATTATACTTACAATCAGAAGTATTTCCAATTGACAAAAGTTGCCAGCGTTAAAAACAACGCTTATCTTAATAAAATGGTAACATTATATTTGTAAAGAATCCATCACAATTTTAAGTTCATGCAAAATTAATTTCTGTAAATGCACTGACTTAGAAGTAAGTAGATTTTAAAAAAATATTTATATAATTCATTGTAATCATTACCTTCTTGTTTGAATGCTTACATTTAACAAGAATTAATATATTACATTTTTTTTAAACATAATATGAATACATAATTATATTTAAATTGTGATTATTGCAATCTAATATTGTTTAAAATAATACATTTTTTATGATTATATACCTATTTTTTATTTCAAGCATTATAATTGAAGCATATAAAATACTTTTGGACAACCCTATTTAAAAACTTCAGTCTTCCCAAGGCACCAATATAGTTTGACCTGATTAAGATGTGTATAAAAATAGTAGTTAAACGTTTCTTTCTACATAATTGGCACATTTGGCACATTTAATATTGTCACAATTCAAGTGTAAAATCTATTGCTTATTTCATATTTCGCATATAACATTTCATATGATTATGTAAGTACGTTAAAAGGCATTTCATATAAATAGCAAGGATAGCCGTACAATGCAAATACATAAAATAAAATACACAGTTCACACTACAGTGAGTGGTAAAATAAAAATTATACTATTCCAAAAAATCGAGCACGAAAATAGACGTAAAGTAGCTAACAAACAGTCATTGAGACAATACCAAAAACTCTCCAATGTCTTTGCCCAAATCCATATTTCCCATGTCTCATTCAACGACAAAAAACTCACTCTGTTTTAGCTGCCAGTCTATTTGGTCACTCTTATTCGCTGTCAATTTACAGCATTGGTCCAATAATTGTCGAAAAACTCTAACCTTTGCTAGAGACGAATTAAGAACCATCACCTAATAAACATAATTTTAAATTCACAACATTCGTGTATATTTTTTAAATAATTGACGATAAAATTAATCTACTCGCATTAGGTAAGGCTTTTATAATCCTAAATTATCAAAACTTGGAACAGAAAAATTGTGACCGTTAAAAAACATCACTGTTTATATTATTCATTCGATTTTTTTTAAATTTAGAACACAACCGTCTCCCATATCAAGTGATCAATAATATAGATACAAATGTGGTCATACTATGTAGGTATTTAGAAACTAGATAAAAAGATTCAAGCGAGGTAGTTTACAAAAAAATCCTCTAACTATAATTCATATTAGGATTTAATAAAGTATTCTATTAACTCTGATTATAATTGCCTTAGAATATGTTTTAAAATAATGTAAAATAGCGCGACAACCTAAAAAATAAACGATATTTTCTAATAGCTTCAAATTTAAGTAGGATTTCATTAAAATGGCAGGCTTTCATAATTACAACTCATTACAACTATTATTTGCATTAATTTCCAGACTTATATGTTTCTGTTTAGTTATTAATCATTCCATGATGGCTAAATCTAGACAATTAACAAAACCATTTACTCCCTTATTGTTATTAGCAACCAAAATTACATTATTTTTCGGAGCGCCAAATTTTACAAGAACGAATATTTAAATTCTTCTAGAAACTTGCCAAATAATCCTAATAAGTCCTACCAAAAACTTTCAAGTTCCTATCAAAATCTCCCACCTCGGACTATTTCACCAAAAACTCCCAAGACTTACAAAACTCCCAAGTCCTACCAAAAATTACCAAGATCAAATTTTTTTTAATCACTCTAAGTATTCCGTGTATCCCTGTGCGCCGGTGAATATAACATCAATCCAGATTCTGGCGGCAGCACCGGAAGGCGCCATTAGGCAATACCGACGTTGTCGCGTTTTGACAATGAAAGTTGTCGCCGGGGAGGGCGATCGCGATGTGTTGCCATGGTCGAGGTATACTTCTTCTATTACCTGTTGAAAAATGGTAGGTTTTTAGTTCGTTGTTTTGTATGTTTAACAATAAAATTAAGATTATAAAATACCAATTATTATTACTCACTAAGATTTGATGTCGAATGCCTCGACCTAGGTTTCGTGCATGTCCGATGCACTTTCTCGGGAGTTTACGCTGCGAGATCGCGACGAGCTCGTTGCGAGCTTAGTGAGTATAATAGTCGATATTTTATAATCATGATTCAAACTCACTATAACTATAAATCTAAAAAACTGAAAAGGCTTTACTATGCCAGAGGAAAGGAAAAGTGTCGATTATTGCATGTTTACTAAACCACTAGTTTTATTATTTATATATTGAGAGAACAAGACTTTATGCACGTTACATGTCTCTAAAGCTGATGTGTTGTCGGCCATAATATATAAAATTAAGATTATAATTTTTGTTTATACTTATTAAACTATTTAGGTTTTTAGCTTGATGTCACTGTTTACTAAGAAAAATAATATCATAATTTTTGTTTAAAATTTATTGCACAATATTTTTGTTGCAATCTTCCTGATAGTTCGAACTGGATGGCGAAATTTTGGATTATATATTTTTTTTAATGTAAATTTAATTCATGAAAATAATGTATACGGTACAATCAACGGAATTAAAATTATGCATTCTAAGGGAAATTTCAGTATCAGGTCCATAGGAAAGCCTATTTCTCTCTTCCGTAGTCGGGCCATTGCATAAATCACAATAATCACAAATAATTTTTTTTTAGCTTCGAGCAAGATAAACAATTAGGTACGATATAACTTACTTGAAAATAAGCGCCACCTCTAGGTTTTTTTTCACTCTTGTCCCAATAGTAAACGAACGTTTTCGATTCTCGATCAAAAACGAACCATCTAAAAAAGAAAAAAAATATTTTATAGCACAGTGTGACTTAAGCCCGCACTTTACGCACGCTTTTCCGTGACTTAAATAGTCGATAATTGCAAGGCGTAGCACCCTCGTTGCGCTCGGGTGCCAACTTCACGTCGTAAAATAATCACACGTATCGTAATATACTAATATTATACAGTACTAAGAAATTAGGATATATTTTTATATACCTAGCAGTTATGTACTGTTTCTTGTTTTTTGCAAAATAAGTAGTTTTTCTTTCTTTCTAAGAGTGGAGCGATGCTGATTATCCTATCCTACTAATATTATAATGGCTAAAGTTTTTTTTTTAAAATATCTTATAAGCAAGCGTTTGACCATTATCTCACCTGTTGGTAAGTGATGATGCGGTCGAAGATGGTAAGCACGCTAGGCCTAGAATGGGAACTGGCTCTCAATGATAGCAGCCGGAAAACATTAGATGTTTGGCGACAGAATTTCTAACTTAAGGGTGGTAGCTGGCGAGGCGGACACTAGATAGTGTCCTACCACCATGCGGGGGTTGTTGGTTTCCTAACGATGTTTCCTTCACTGGAGTTTGTTATTGTGTAAGTTTGTTGCTCCTTCACACTAAAACTACAGAACTGATTGAGCTGACATTTCGTATGTAGATAGCCTAGACCCTGGAACAACACATAGGGTACTTTTATCCCGATATGCCCATAGGAACGATGTCTACGCGGGTAAAACCGCAGGGCAAAGCTAGTCGTTCTATAAATACGGGCCACAGTATAAATACGGGACAGACTGCTTATAAAATTACCCATCTCTTTGGCTTCACCGTTAAATATATTTCTAGATAATATATTGCCTTGTGATCAATATGGCGGGCTATATTTAATTTATTCTTTATGTGAATGTAAATGAACGAAGAGTTACACAACCGAAAGGGAAGAAGAGAAACATTTTTAACAAAGCGCTTTGTTATTTTTTTAGCTGCTAAGTACCTCGTTCTAAAGCAAATAAATTATTTGATTGGATATATTTGGCGCAAGGACAAGCTTTGCTATCCAACGTGGCAAGTATTTTACAAGCTTTTTAACCGCATTCACAAATAACCGGCCAAGAGCGTGTCGGGCCACGCACAGTGTAGGGTTCCGTAGTAGCCTGTTATTCAATGCAAGTCTTTACCCGTTATAAACAAGCAACTAGGTACTCCGTCTTTGTTACCTTAAAGAATTTATTCTAAGGATTTTGTATTTAGTACAAAATTATCCAACACCCAAGTTCAACGACTATTACTGCTAAACTAATAAAGTTATCTTAACCGCTATAATTTTCCTTTAAAGTTCATAAAATACGCTATTATCACGATTTTTTCCAGATTTTGCAAGCAAGCAGTTTACCTTTAAGAGGGGGACGCCCTACTGGAAAAAAAATTACACTTTAAAGTGTAATATTTCGTAAATGGAGCATTCAATCGAAAAATGGTATTAGCAACCCTTAAGTCATTTTAAAAGACCTATTCAACGATACCCCACACGATGGGGTAGACGATGTAAAAAAATTCATAACCACTTCTCATATAGGGGAGCTACCCTAAAAAAAAATGTTTTTCAAAATTTTATTTCAGCACTTTGTCGGCGTCATTTATTTACATACCCCCACAAAATTACAAGGCAGACAGACAGACAGACAGACATGACGAAACTATAATTTGTAAAATTTGTAAATATTGTCAGGACTACGGAACCCTAAAAAGGAGGAAGTTCTCAATTCTGTTTTCGTTCGTATTTTTTCTTATGTTTGTTACCTCAGAACTCCGTCAAATCTTGACCGATTTGAAAAATTATTTTTTTGTTTGAGTGATAATGCCTCCCATTAAAATTTAATCGAGGTATGACAATTATCTCCGGAGATATAGAGATAAACATCACAAACTCATTGTATACCTTGATGAGATATGGATTTGTATACCTTAACGACATGATATCATGACTGGCTATTTTGACTACCGCGGCATGTGAAGTCGGTGTTTTTTCGATTAGTACGATCATAAATTATATTTAAAAATAAATAAAATAAAAAAATAAAATAAAAATGTGTTGATTGCCATTAAAATCATTAACATGTATTACATTTATATTACCTATTAATTATTAATTTATTAAGCAGATAAATATGTAAATAAGAAAGTAACAGTATTACAGTTTTAATGACAAAAGGAGCAAATTCAGCGTATGCCGCGTGCACAATTTCTCGTTCACCCCATCGTGTGGGGTATTGTTGAATAAGTCTTTTAAAATGACTAAAGGGTTGCTAATGCCATTTTTCGATTGAACGTTCCATTTACGAAATATTAAAACTTTAAAGTGCAAATTTTTGTTCCAGTAGGGCGTCCCCCCCCTCTAAAAGCTAAACTGCTGGCTTGAAAAATCTGGAAAAATCGTGATAATAGCGCATTTCATGAACTTTAAAGGAAAATTATAGCGGTTAAGATAACTTTATTAGTGTAGCAGTAATAGTCGTTGAACTTGGGTTTGGATAATTTTGTACCAAATACAAAATCCTTAGAATAAATCCTTTAACGTGACAAAGACGGAGTACCTAGTTGCTTGTTTATAACGGGTAAAGACTTGCATTAAATAACATGCTACTACGGAACCCTACACTGCGCGTGGCCCGACACGCACTTGGCCGGTTATTTACAAAGCAAACATCAACACTTTATTTAACTTGCTGTGTCAGTACGTATGTTTGTATGGATGTGTGGGTCAAATCTTGGAATATCAATTAGAACCACTTCGTGCTGTACGATTGGAATCAAGTTTGGTATGCTTGCATGTTTTCGGTGATAGTGCAATAATATGGTACCATCGATGTAACCTGATGATGGAACCGGGCTGTAGGGACTGAAACTACGTTATAGAATAGCAAATGATAGGACAGTCGAATTTGGGCTAGTATGTCTTGTTATAATTTGTATAATATAATTAATTTTAACCGACTTCTAAAAACAAAGGAGGTTCTCAATTTGTCGTTTATTTTGTGTATATTACGCGATTACTCCGTCAATTCTGAATCGATTCGAATGATTCTTATTGTTATCGTTAGGGTACGTTTCCGAGGTGGTCCCATTGTAATTTCATCGAGATATGATAAGTATCTCTAGAGATATAATGATAAACGTCTCAAACTTGCTAATGAAATTGACTCGGGGGGCATTGAAGTCGGTTGTTTTAGTTTTTAAACTATCTTAATTATCATTACATATGAAGTAGTAGGACATCTGCTAGGGCGCCTGGGGCGGTACCACCACTTTGCCAAATAATTTTCAGCCGTGAAATAGTAATGGTTTTCGGTCGAAATTGGCAAGGTGTCCAGTGAAATTACAGACTCAACATCTTTATGTCTTAAAGAAATAGGCGCAGTGCAGTGACATGCAAAATTCAGCAGTGACAGTCCAGAATTTTGCATGCCACTGTATCTGTTATAGGTAGACATCATCGGTTACCATCAAGCGAGCGTCGTGCTTGTCCTGTTACCTTTCTCCATAAAAAAAGACTTTAGAAAAAGCTTCCTTTAACATAAAAAAAAAACATTTATTAGATAGTAAGTATTTATTTATGGTAAATATTTTACTATGTTCAATATATCTGATTACAATATTATATAAAACATTGTCGTAAAGTTATTCATAGAAAATGAATCACGCGTATTAAATCTATAAAAATGACAGTTTGTGAGCCAACACCTTCTATTTTAAGATTTTTATTTTCGTTGAATGAATATTTAAATAGATTTTAAAATATATTATTGTAATGTGGCCCTTCTTCACCTCTGTATAGTTATGTAGGCGTGTATTCGTGATTTATTATTTTATTGAGATATATAAGCTATATTTAAGTGCTCTATTATTTATTACTTTATTCAGATGACTTAATTTTATTAATTTAGATTTCAGACATTGAATAATTTTGTTTGAATTGAAACATTGACACACTAGCCTATACGATACATTAAAAACATGTTAAAAAATAATTAAATTCTGTAATTAACTTGATTACTTAAATAAATAAATTAACCGCCTTACTTTCTACCAAAATAGTAGCTTACCACCATCAAAGAGAAAATCTGCCGCCCATAACGGTACGGTGGGAGTTTTTGGCGGGAACGTGGAAAAGTGTGTGTGATCTCATTGTATTTTTTCCTAAAATGTGTGTTCTTCCGCGTGTTAATATGTAATAAATGTGGATTATAACCCATTAAGTGCCGGTGAATGTGTGCGAGTGTAGGGAAACAGCACAATGTTGAAAAACATGCTATTTGCGTTCTCACCAAAATTCCACTGAAAATCTTCAGTAAACACCACATCTTTACTGAAGGTATGACTTAGACTAGACTTTTACTTGACAACTGACCTGAAATGTGACTTTGACCCATCTCTACGACTAAAATTCATAAAAACTTGAAAAATTTCAATACTTGACACTGGCTAAATACACTAATCGTGTGGTGCCATAAAGTAACTAAAAAAAAAAAAAGGTATAGTGTTCCGGCAGCACTCAGCCCTTGAGAGTCGGAGTACTCTATGCCTAGCGTGTAGAGTCTGTGCAAAAAGTTATCCGTCGTAGAAATTCAGGTCGCCTCGGTCGTCGGTCGTTTTAATTTACTGTTTTTGTTGCATTGACAACACTGCTGTCATTATTAGTACGACTAAAAATGTTTTATACTTGGTAGGTACCTACCCCTATCGTTATCGTGTGCTACTAGGTAGGTATGTACCTTCCTTCCTTACCTTTGAATGTTAGTTTATCGTAGCGCTTCGATGGTTCTCTATTTGCACAGAATCTATATCATCATCGCCCACATAATCGCAACTTGCGTTGACTGCTACTATCTTGCCTTGATGTATCTTGATTCGTAAGGCAAGATAGTACTCAAACGCTAGCCTATAAGTTATAAATAAAACTGGCCAAGTGCGAGTCAGCATCGCGTCTCTTATCGCACACTTAGGGAGGGTTCCGTACAATACGAAACATAACAGAGTTTCAACCTCATTTATTTGATTTATTGATATTACCAAGAATACTTGGTTTGGTCGCGATCTAGAAAGACGGGGCTCGTTTACTAGCACCATCTATGTCATTTTGCCGAAACTAATTAGATAGATGGCCTTTAATTTTTAACTTTATTTTGTTTTTAGTATTTGTTGTTCTAGCGGCAACAGAACTACACCATTGTTAAAAATTCAACTGTCTAACTATCACGGTTAATGAGCTACAGCCTGGTGACAGACGGACAGACTGACAGACAGACAGACGGACAGCGGAGTCTTAGTAATAGGGTCCCGTTTTACCCTTTGGGTACGGAACCCTAACCCGAAGAAGATGCGTAGAAAGCTACTCAACGTTAGAAATGAAACTTCCAAGTTCGTTCAATTTATTTCTCAATATCACTAACTATTTTTTGTACAACTCCAACTGTTGAACTTTAGCGAATACATCTTTCTAGTTACACCTTTCTACAATAGAGGGCGTTTATAAATATAAAATATAACATGACGCTTACGTTACTCCCGCTGCCTTTGGACGTGATGCTGCGTCACTTCTGTCAAATTAAAGTGCGCCTAAAAAAGTTTAACTTCAAAAATAAAAGAAAGGTAGTCACCTCTTGGACCACGTGTGGAACTTAGCTCCCAATTTATGCAGGTACCCGCGACACGAGGTCGCGCTTACTGTCACGTAGGGGCACAGCTCAATCTGATGACCTGCAAAACAATACATTAATGTATAACAGTGTTTTTCAAACTTTTTCATGAAGCGACCCCCTTGGTATAAAAACATTTCGCGATCCCCTACCCTGCATTACCCTGTTTATAATCTTTATTTTATCGAACCATGACCCAATAGGTATCACATTTGTATGAGTCAAATTGTTTTGATTATTGATTAACTATAAGGATCAGTCATATTAACCGAAAGATCGATAACCGGCGAAGTAGGAAGTTAAATCCCCGACATGCTTATTTTTAACCGACTTTCAAAAAGGAGGAGGTTCGTAATTCGTCTGTAAGTTTTTTTTCTTTTTTTTTAATGTACTCGTATGTTACGCGATTACTCCGTCAATTACGAACCGATTCGGATAATCTTTTTTAGTCGGTAGGGTACATTTCGGAGGTGGTCCCATTGAAATTTCATTGAGATCTGATAATTATCTCTAGAGATATGACGATAAACGTCTCAAGCTTGCTACTGAAATTGACTCGCGGGGCATGGAAGTCGGTTGTTTTAGTTTTTAGACTCTTAATTATTAAAGATAGATAAGAGTTTAGCTCGTCTTATATAGATACTAGCGACCCGCCCGGGCTTCACACGGGTATAGCATATATGCCTACATTTTTGTCAGTCAGTTTGTTGCATCAGTTTGTTGCGTCTAGTAAGAATTAACATCTTCATCAATCCAATCATAGTCATATTTCAACCAATTTACATAAAATCCTATTGAATTATACCCATCAACCTTCCTTATGAAACACTATGTGTATTGGTGAAAACCGTATGAAAATCCGTTTAGGCGCGGGCGCGGTTTTTTTACTTTGTTTTATAATATGTATAGTGATAGGCAGTGATCAGTGATCTGTATATTACCATACATATTATAAAACATACAAAATCCAGAGTTTTGAAGCTAGCACAGTTAAAAACATTTGCGAGGTATTAGGTACTGTGTGTTGAGATTCTTAGGTTTCATCCGAAAGTGTAACGTTCAGACTGGAAGTGTTACCTTCAAACTGAAAGTGTTACCTTCAAACTGAGAGTGTTACCTTCACACTGAAAGTGTTACCTTCAAACTGAAAGTGTTACCTTCGAACTTCAGCTATTACCTACAGACTGAGCTTGTTACCTGCGGACTCGACGTGTCGTCGCAGGTCGAAGTCGTCCCTGTCGACTGGTAGGTAGCGAGTGAGAGGTCGCTGCGAGTCGCTGTACGGAGCGACGCCGCGACGGCTGCGACGCGGAGCGTTGCTGAGTGATACTGGAAATAAGGAGAGGTATATGTGTTACATTCCGGAACAATCGGTCAAGTGTGAGTTAGGCTCACGCACCAAGGCGTACACACTTATTAAACACAATTTTTTTTTAATAACAAGTAGGCTATCGATTGATCACTAGCTCACCTGTTGTTAAGTGATGATGCGGTCGAAGATGGTAAGCACGCTAGGTCTAGAATGGGAACTGGCTCTCAAGCATAGCTGCCGGAACACATTAGATGATTGGCGACGGATTTTCTAACTTGAGCTAGCTGGCCAGGCGGACACTAGATAGATAGACAGTGTTCTAACTATAGACTTAACTTTGAAGTTCGATCCCTAGACCGATGCTTAGACACTTTTTTTTTTTACTGAAGATAAGCAAGCGTTTGACCACTATCTCACCTGATGTTAAGTGAAGATGTGATCGACGATGTAGCACGCTTGCCTAGAAGATACTTGTTCACTCGCGATCTGAAGACTCCCGGATTGTACTTCATAGGAAACACAAACTCTGGCAGGAAATTCCATTCCTTTGCTGTGCGTATGATAAATGTTGATGCAAAGCGCTTTGTGCGACAGAATGGAATATAAACCATGTATCGATGGCGTATATCTGTGCGTCTGGTAGTACGATGGTAAAAGGGGGAATTAATTCGTGCAGTTGGTAGGCACACTCCCCGAAAGGTATATATATATATATATAGGTATATAAAGGTATATATATTATACACTGTTAATTAACAAACCGCAAATTATAAGTGTGTGATAGTGAATTCGATTTTTTTTGTTATTTCACTACATATTTACGGTTTTTTCCATTAAAAGTGCTTCAAAACCTTGCTTCTTGCCAAATTTCATGATTCTAGGTCATCGGCAAGAACCCTATAGATTTTGATTCCCTTGTGAAATCGCAAAATATGCGAAAAAATTCTATTTAATCATACTTTTGATCGTGTTGACTTACAAGTTTGATTTTTTCACAGCTGAAAGATATCGTAGACTCAAGTATTTGATATACATTTCAACTTGATACCTCTACACTTTTCTAAGAAAAAGGGACAGACGGACACAGACAGACGGACGGACAGATAGACGGAAAACAAAGTCATCTTATAAGGGTTCCTATTTACCCTTTAAGGTATGGAACCCCAAATAATTTAAACTCTACTAAGAAAGTTTTAAGCATGTGTCCCCGGAATAAAGAAGGGGTCATCGATTGACAGTGTGGGACGCCCTCCAGCTAGGTGGAGTGACGATATTCGCAGGGAGGCTGGTAGCAGTTAGAACAGGACAGCAGAAGATCGAGCTCAGTGGCGTGCTATAAGAGAGACTTACGTCCAGCAGTGGACTTATACAGGCTGATAATAATGATGAAACCTATAAACCGATCAAGGATCTTCTGTCATGTTTTGAACACCTCTGAAGCCATAATAGGGAATATGCATGATTTTTTTAAATATTTTTATTTCACTCATAACATCCATATAACATAATAAAAAAATAAAAAAACTGCTGGAATTAGTCTACTTATTTTTTAAATAAACATTTAAATATACAAATAAATTTGAGCAGTATAAACGCCATCATTTGCCGGGCTCTTTGGTAATGCATTGTGACGTCACGCACTTACGTCAGACACACGGCGCTTGAAGCTAGAACTAGCTTTTTTTCTTTAACTAAGACTCCGCGCGATTATTGTATTTAGCCAATGGCATGTTTTTAATAAATTATACAGTTTCTCTAATCTCGTACTCATTTTTATCTATATTAAATTGATAGTAATATACATTTTTGCACAATAATACGCGGCAAACACAATATTTGGAAATAAATACAATAAGACCACACCATACATTTATTTTTATGTTCCCGCGTTCAATGTTTCTATCACGTGGAGTAGTGCATAATGGCATCAACTTTCGATTCGACCAATGGTGATCTGTTTTACAAACTTAAATTTCCCTCGCTTAAATTGCATTTTTAATTTATTATTGTAAGCAAATAAAATGGAATTAAATAAAAAAAAAAAACGTTTTACATATAACTCTAGGACAACAAAGAATCGAAAAAAAAAATATTTCCAATAAATCTGAGCTTCATGCATATTCCCTATTTATAACGACTGACGAATTTTTATCACACTTCAAACTCAAACAACAAAAATGTAAAGGTCAATAATAAAAAAATATCCCTATTTTTATAAAGTCAGTCAAGGCGCATCATTAAACGTGTATTTTATTTGGGACAGATGAAAAATATAACTTTTTACGTTAAACATATGAACTGTCATCGGTTTTTATGTGTTTTTTATTAGTTGACGAGTGTCCACACTTAAAGTGTTTAGCCGAATATTTGTTGTACTTTGTGTTTGTGACGAGAATGTAATGGCATTTGTCGACTCTATATTTTTAACCGACTTCACAAAAAAGGAGGAGGTTCTCAATTCGTCTGTTTTTTATCGAGATCTGATTAGTATCACCAGAGATATGGAGATAAATACCTCAAACATAGGAGAATGTACTAGTTTTAGTAGAAGAGTCCCAAGAAGATTATACATATGGATATTAAGCTTAATTGGCAAAGCACCGGAACATGTTATTCCGGAGGTTGCGGGTTCAAGTCCCGTCGGTACGATGAAATTTTGGATTGTGTTTAACAATTTACAAAAAATATTTAGTGTGAAACACTTCAAAGAAACATAATATTAGATAGATACTATGTATGTAGTAGTAGTAAGTAGGTACATGTAGGTAGATACATGTAGGTATTATCTATCTACTACCTATTAGACTTGGCTGGCACCGACTTCAAATAGAGAAGTGGGTAACGCTTATAATAATTTTAAGTAAATTATTTTTCGCTTTTGAGTGCCTTTTTGTGGTTATGAAGTCGGTTTTATTTTTTTTGAAAAATAATGTATGGGTCTGAAAGTTGCATATCAACTGAGACAATTTTCGATTAAATCCAATTCTAGGCTTAGTGCTACCATCCTAGACCGCATCATCACTTACCCACAGGTGAGATAGTGGTCAAATGATATAAAAAAATATAAACATATCCCAGCCAAATGATATCTTAAAAAAATCAGGGCACAATTTCGGTCCCAAAGTTTTAGCTCGGATTTTGCACAAGCCGAAAGAGAAACACAGTTGGTGCTCTCGCCTGGCCAGCTATACCCTCAAGTTGGAAAATCTGTCGTCAAGCATCTAATTCTGGCAGCTGTTCTTGAGAGCCAGTTCCTATTCTAGGCTTGGCGTGTTACCATAACCATCGTCACTTACCAACAGGTGAGAGAAATGTGAAACGCTACCCTATAAGATATAGTTAACTTACAGATATTGTCCCTGCTGAAGTCAGAAGCATGGCTGAGCGGCCTACTATCGTCACTTCTCTTGTCTTCTTCGGTCGACTCGGGTCGGGAACTCCTTACTTGAAGCTGTGGACAAAGATAACACATCATTAGTATTACACACATTTTGGTGGCTGACTTCTGCTAGTCTGCCTGGGATGGTCCGAGGAAGGTGACCACTGGACTAGCGTTGCACCACTAGCTCACCTGATGGTGATCATGTGGTTGAGGATAGTGAATACGCTAGGCCTCGAATGGTATGACTCTCAAGGGCGGTGCTGCCGAAACACTAAGGTTTTGTCGACAGATTTTCTACATTTAATTTAATATATCTACGATTACCTACCTAATAATTTATAGTTTAGAGACTGCTTAAAAGTTAGTTTATATACCTATTATCAACACCAAAATGGTAACTGCGAAGGCAAGTTTGATGAAATTTAGTACATGGATAGCCAGTACTATGGATTGGGCTATCTTTAGGATAATTTTAAACGCGGGTGAAGCCGCAGGGCACACCTAATTATTATACAAACACTATCTCACCAACTCCCCTAGAAAAAGTCCAACATCTTTCAGCGTTCACGCCAAAAGCGTTCGCGCCAAACCGTTATCTGAAATTGGATTTTGTGTACGGAGGTCGATGTTAAGTGACGATGTGATCGACGCAACGCGTATACTATAACAAGCGCTTTCATCCAGAGAACATTTGAAGGTTTTTTTATAATATGTACTCACAAAAACAGGTTTCGGCGAACATCCAAGGCCCCAATGCGAACTCTTTATTAGCGTCAACCAAACAGACATACTGTTCAATGTTTAGTTATAAACATTTATTTCACTGTTTTTTATTATTTTTTTCTGTTATATTATAATTATAATAAAATTCTGTAATAATAGTTATTTTGATTCAATTATCATGTTTGACAGAACGATGTGTTTTTGAACTAAGAAGTAAGAACAAAAACAGAACATGAATTTAATAATAATATGTCCTTTTGTAATTAGTTTGTTTGTTGGACGAAATTGTAAAGAAAATGGGCTGCAGACTATTAAGAACAATTTTATATACAACCAAAAATTAATCTAACACATAAATGGAAAGTGGACGGCTATAGAGGATGAGGAAGACCTAAGAAAGTGTGGATGGGCTGTGTGGTGGAAGATATGGATGTAAAAGGAGTGGATGCGGATAGACCCAAATGGAAGAGAATGACATGTTGCACCGACCCCACTTAAGTGGGAAAAGGGTAGGAAGATGATGATGGATGGAAAAGTGGAAATGGATGAGGACAGTGACACGAGGCGCTGGACAACTGTCTTTAGTCCATAGCACAACCACCCCAATCTGTATTCTATACTGGATGGCTTTGAACATCATGCCGGAACTCGGCGTATCGATTGGCGACATGTATTTGTCCGTCCATCCGTTGGTTTTGCTCCTCTATTTTCCTACTTCCTACTTATATTATACACCATCTTACAGGTTCTACCTAGTTTTGATATCAATGCACTGTAATTCAGTTCATTTACACTTCAAGTTTTACATGATGTTTGTAAAAGACAAATAAAATTTCATTTCAATATTATAAATGCAAAGTTTGTGAGTACGGACGGATGGTTTTTTGTTACTCTTTCACACAAAAAG
The DNA here is from genome assembly GCA_954871355.1 of Cabera pusaria. Taxonomy (NCBI): domain Eukaryota; kingdom Metazoa; phylum Arthropoda; class Insecta; order Lepidoptera; family Geometridae; genus Cabera; species Cabera pusaria. The sequence continues at coordinate 5,007,977 of OX940910.1, forward strand.
GGCTGAACGGATTTCGGTTAAATTTTACAAACAGTTAGTTTAATACCAGGATGGATACTTTTAGACGCGGGCGAAGCCGCGGGCGCAGCTAGTAAGAAACAAATATATTAATCTAACTATAGGATATTTATTCGGAAATTAATACTTTTTTAACAGACTTCACAAAAATGAAGTTTTTCAATTCGACATATAAATATTTTTTATGTTTGTTCGCGGAGATATAAAGGAGATATCCCAAGGGTACCCTTGGGACCCTGCTTTCCAACTTAATAACTTAACAGCGCGCCATTTTGAAGTCGGTTCCTTTAGTATTTTAAACGATCTTATTATATTTGAAATCACCTGGTTTTTGGCGGAACTTTTATTTTCATAGCTTTGCCAAATTATGAAGAGTATTATGGGACTATCAGTGCAATAATAAACACATTTTAATTTGTGGTTTTCATAGCCAAGGTTTTGGAAAACATATGTTTTATTTGAGTGTCGTAAAATTATTTTTGTACGAAATTTGCAAATGGCTGTTCGCTTTGCCAAAATGATTTATATTAGTCAAAGGGGATTAGAGAGCATTTTCGTAGCTTTTTAAATCTTAGATATTTTTGTTTTATATATGTATATAGGCATAGTATATAGGCTAGCGTTTGACCACTATCTCGCCTGGTGGTAAGCGATGATGTTGTCGAAGATGGTGCCTAGAATTATCTGATTCTCCGTAAGGTTATAGCGGCAGATTTTCACCTTGATGGTGGTTAGCTACTTTTTGGTAGCAAGCCAGGCGGAACATCAATACAATTTGCTCCTACCTCCTATAGACGAACACCCATGCTACACACGTGAAACATATAACAGCTCTTCTTTTTGCGTCGGGATTTAATAAACAAAAGCACTATGTTTCAAGTACAACCCCAATTATTACGTCGAAATCTCTATAGATATAGTAGAAATGGTACTAAAAAGACCAGAAGCACTAGTAATATGCGACTTAATTCGATAACATGCAAGAAGGTTAAACTACGGTAATTAATCTTCATGACAATATGTGACTAATTGCACACATAAACAACTGTAATGCGACAGGATATGTGTGTCAAACATGTGCCAAACCAATGTCATGGCGAATCAATTGTTTCAGGTTTCAAACCAACACGATCACTACATATTATAGAACAAAATCCCCGCCGTGTCTGTCTGTTTACGATGAATTAAAAAAACTATTGAACGAATTTTTATGCAGTTTTCACCAATAGACAGACAAATCCATTTGGAATACTGAGGAGTGTCCGAATGTGACGAATGCTGGGATTTGAAACAGCGACTTCTTGCTTAGAAGTCAATCAACCTATCCTTTAGGCCAACGGGGCTTTGAAAACCTACTGGTGGTAAGCCGCTTAATACAACGATCGTTTAAAAGACTAAAAAGAACCGACTTCAATGCCGCGCTATTAATATATTTCAGCACCAATTTTGAGGTGTTTATCTCCATACCTCTGGAGATACTTATCAGACCTCGATAAGATTACCATGGTACCACACTTGGGATATCTCCTTTCCAACAAAACAAGAATAATCAAAATCGGTTTATAAACGACGAAGTTATCAGCGAACAAACCTAAAAAAAACTTATATACGGTTGAATTGAGAAACCTCCTCCTTTTTTTGAAGTCGGTTAAAAAAAAGGGTACTAGATGGGTACTAGCAAATATGGGTAACACAAAGTTCTCTTTAAAAAAATCTTGTCCTACTAAACTAAATGCTTGTGTCTGGAGTGGGTTAACAACGTCAATAGTGCAATGGGTGGGAATCGAATCGAACTCACGACCTCACCATCGCCAGACCCACGCCTTAGCCATTGGGCTATCGCCACAGATTATATAATATTTAATTCGCAACTATTGCCGCTACTTGTGGTTGGTGCTGTATCCCTATCACGGGAGAGGGCGTCTTCATATTAGCTTGTTTCGTTGGCAACTATGGTGTATGGATAGGAAAACGTCACAGTCCCTTGAGTACCAGATTGTGATAAGGTCAGACGGAATAATTAGGAACTAGGTCGAGACCTTGATAGGGCTGGGCTATAAGTGTTGTTGTTTTGAAACATCTGTTTAGAGATTCAAAATAGTATCTTGTTATTTGTCATTGAATCATGTGATTATGATATAATCATTATGTGATACTGCCTGATACCCGCGACTTCGTTCACGTAATTTAACGTTCAATTTGTGATGTTCAATGTTTGGCGTAGTGTATTCTGCAGATTCCAGGAGATGTCCCGGCATCAGGTCAATGCTACCATGTTCTTACAATATTATTGATGTAAGAGGATACGAATTTCTAATTGATCGAAAAGTTACTACGAAAGTTGATCTCATAGCGTCATCAACTAGAAACATTTTCATAGACTTAAAACGGCTAAACGGATTTTCATGAATCAAAGCTAATAACACTCACGGTTAAGACACTTATCAAACAAAAAAAATCAAAATCGGTTTAGCCGTTTTTACCCTACGATGCTACAGACAGACATACATAGCTTATAACACCCCTTTTTTTGCGTCGGAGGTAAAAAAATGTCCTATTTTTGTTTTTTGAAAAACATTAACTAAGCTAAAATAAAACGCATAGTTTGACATTTTTCTCATGACATAATCTGTTATTTTAGTTAAAAATATTTGACATTATTATTATTTGTATTGTAATTATTTGTAATGTAAGTATGTAATGATAATCAGTTTATATTTACCTAATTAATTTAGCAAAAACAAAATATGGATTTAGTATCTGAAATAAATGATTTAATAATAGGAAGAAAACATAACCACTAAATCTCTAACAGTAACAGTGTCGACTTTCTCCTCAAATAAATCAAATAAACTGCGCCCTTACCGGAAGCCATTTTGTTTTATGAATTTCACTTTCATCCATATAAAAATAGCTGCTCGGAGTGTAGAAATAGTTTTAAATTTTTTATAAGAATTTTGGAAGTTTTAAAGCAATTTGAATTAGAATTTAGTAATGTATTTATACACGACTACGGCAGAGCCAAAAAAAAGGTTACAATTTTAGTTACTAAGTATTATACCAATAAGTTAAATAAAGAAGTTAGTAAATAATATAATGTTTACTTATATATAAAATTTAGGGTGATGACATTGGCAGGTCACGCCTATGAAGTTTCGTCTTTAGGGTTCCTTTTTTCCTTTTGAGGTATGGTACCCTAAAAACGATCAGGCGATTGTCTCGCTTGCCTTGTGACCTTAAAACATACAAAAATAAGCAACTAAAGTCATCGATATTATATAATAATTTTATGATAAAATCGATATTATACAATAATATAATATATGAATTTTATGATCGTACAAAACGAAAAAACTGACTTCACATGCCGCGATAGGCAAAGTACTGGCTAGTTATAATCATGTCATCTAAGTATACAAATTTGCTTATATTGTTTATCTCCATATCTCCGGAGATAATTGTCATAGTTCGATAAAATTTGAATGGTACGAAACGGGAGGTATAATCTCTTAAACAAATAAAGAATTTTTCAAATCGCTTAAGATTTGACGGAGTTCTGAGGTAACAAACATAAAAACAAAAAGAATACAGTCGAATTCGAATTGAGAACCTCCTCCTTTTTTGTTGTGAAGTCGGTTAATAAAAAAATATATCTTTCCGTTTTATATCGATGACTATAGATAGAATATAAAGTTGAGATTGCTCGGCGACTAAAGCTGCGACGTTTGGACCTTGCCTAAGTCATCGTCAACTATCACTACTAGCAAATAGTTTGATTATGATTCCCGCTACATTTGCTATGGTATACAGCGCGTGCTAGATACGTCACCAGTAGCAATTTGCTGTTTCTGTTTGATACTAAAATGTTTCTCTGTCTGTCAGTCTGACCGCCTACTAGCAGATTAGAATAGCGTACAACTGAGTTTTGTGTGCGTCATGAAATAACAAACACCACCAAGAAGTTTAGACAGGATATGAGACGATTATGAGCGTTCAGGAATTCTGACGGTGGTGGAATCTTCGTGGAAATGCAGTGATAAGTATGCAATATCTGCATGCTTCGCTCCGTGACTATTTGCCTGTTTTTCGCGAGATTACGACAACACCAAAGAGATATCTGATCTACTTACCCGACTACGGTGGAACAAAAAGGAGGTTTATGTTTTTTACCGGTTTGTGGGTATGTAGGTATGTTTCTATGTATGATCATCTGTGCCCTCATAACTTCTAACAATTACAATTTAACATAATACTACTTATTATAACTTAATAAATGAGGTGTTGTTGGACACGTCTTATTTATCTGCTGGTTATAGGCTATCTGACGTCACAACAAATTGAATGTGGCGCCCTCCAAGAGACACGAAGCCAAGAACTAAAAAATGTTTTCTCCCCACCCCATCGTGTGTGGTATCGTTGAATAGGGATTTTAAAATGATGCTAGGGTTTGGTACACCATATTTTTGTAAAGCGTAGGATTTGCGAGATTATCCCGTCGAAGTCAAGAAACCTAATTTTTACCCCACGTCGCAAAGAAGCAAAAGGGCGGTATGTATGTATGTAAGTATGTTGACATGTATGCGTGTATAAATTTATGCAAAAACTCCAAAATTAATTTTAAATACCAAAAATAAGTTTAAAAACTAAAACCCGACTACTGAAAAATCACGCTCTAAAAAGTATGAAACAAGAAAATATTCTCATCTGAGATCGCTAAGTACAAACTATTCAATATGTATCGTGTATTATACAAACAACTTACTTGTAATAAAATATTTTATTGTATTTCAGTCATATTCTTAGTGGTGCTCAGAGGACAGCCGTGGTCGTATGCTACTGAATCTAACTTGCGCGGCATGGAAGTCGGTTGTTTAAATTTTTAAACTATATTAATAATTAAATGCTTGCTTCTTTTGATTTTTCAAAGATTAAAAGAGAATATGTAATTTTCTTTAGGTAACAGAATATGACCGTATGAATCAATCCAAGCAGACGCAGCGTCTGCTGTACATCTATATTTAAAGTCGCCCACGCGCATATTTTTGAAATAATAAATTATGTTTCCCAACCGTTTATCAAAATACTTTAATGTTTTAGTCTAAGAGCTAAATATAATAATGTTGTCTAACCAACACCAATATTAAAAATGCGAAAGTCGACTACGAGCTACTAGTTTAATTTGTAAGCCATCTGTTGGGTCACCAGAAACGATTACATTTTCAAGAAGACGCCTCATTGATAACCATCGAATTATAACCTAACTCAATGTTGATATCACAATTTTCAAAAAAATTCTTTTTCGTTTGATCACACGAGTAAAAATTTCGTTTCAAAGGGAAATTACAGGGCATCATGGCATGTCAAAACTTACTGCTGAAAATTACTCACACGGCATGTGAAGTCGGTTTTTTAGTTTCTAAACTATCATTATTATTTGTGATAAATTCGACACAAAAATCACATAAAATATTACCCGCAGAAAATTAACAAGCCTTTTATAACTTCTAATTTGTGTTATATTTCAAATAACTTTGTATTTAGAACGCAAGAAGAAATAACCGCGTCAAATGCTATTGACATACAAAAAAATCAGTCACCAAAATGAACGCGTTTAAAAATCGTGCCTAGCTCCTTGTCTACAATACCGTATGCCAGGAGACAATAATTTTATTAGGATCATACAAACTACTAAGCGAAGTGTTGTTTTTATTATTATAATTTTAATTTATTGTATTAATTTGGCAATGACCCGTACAAATACCGCAATAGATTAATGTGTTATTTGACTTAAGAAAAACGAGACTCCCAAACAGATACACAGATTGCCGGGGTTTTTGAACGTTTTGTGTTTGTACCATATTAATTTACTTTAGCGATCCCGCACACTAGCTTGAAACACGCACACAGTATTAAAAATACTGCGTAGTTACGCACGCTCCTATGGCCAAAAATGGCTATATGGCTAGCAGAGGGGTACGGCTTGCGTTAACATCTCCATTGGTAAATGCTCGAAGGAGTACGGGGATCAGTATAGCTTATGTTACTCGCTGATAATGTAGCTTTCCATTGGTGAACATTTTTCTGAAATCGGTCCAGTAGTTTTCGAGGTAAATCGTAACAAACAAACAAAATTTAAATCATTCCTCTTTATAATATTAGTTTAAATTTCCGCGAGAGTGTTGACATCAGACTCAATTATCTTGTCTAGATATTGTCGTCTAGTATTTTTGAAAAATTGCTTTATTTTTGTAGAGATCTTGACAGATTATACATTTTGTTTAGGAACATATTGCCGGCATTGTAATTCTTCCGGTATAAATTATACATTTTAATTTCAGACTTCGATTTTGTTTCTGAGCCGTTCGCTTATATTTTTCTAAGTGTTTAATGGATAGACTTTCTTGAGCATTAACATTCTGGATAGAGACATTACATAGACGCTGTTATCTTAAACCGAACTGACTACATGACGCCAGAACTTGGCGAATAGATTACTGAAACGCCGTTTTTCTTTTGATAAACCTTACTAGCAATGTAGGTTGCACAATAGTAGTCTTGTTAACCCCTACAACTAAGCTAAATATGCTTGTGTCTGGAGTGGGTTCAGTGTGCAATGGATGGAGAACAAACTCACGACCTCTCAATCGCCAGGCCGACGCCTTAGCCATTGGGCTATTAAACGCTTTAAAAGTTGCTCAAGGGTTAACATATAATAATTACCTGAACACCCAACATTTAGCAAGACCTTCAAACAATTTAATGTTCCTGAATGAAACCACGTGCGGATCTAAAATAATGAGTTCGCGTATGAAATATGTTGTTTTGATAACCATTGACGCATCCGCATTGTGTTGTTTAACGCTAGCATCGTTAGCAAGCGATGTAACGCATATTTCTGGATTATCTGAAATAGCGTACAGGTAGGTGTGGATTGGATAGTTTTGTTTTGCTTTCAAGACTGACCGACTACAAAAGGAAGGAGAATCTCAGTTCGTCTGAAATTTCTGAACGTTTACGTTTTTTTTGTATGTATGTGCACTGTTCACTCTGTCTGGTCTGGTAGTTTACTCTATATATGAGAAGAAATCTAAAATATATATTATTGAGATTAGATTGAGATAGCTTAGGTAAAAATCAGTCGGAATACGTTAGTTTTAAGGTACGACCACACCGCGGCGTCCTGCGTGCGCGATCTAGGCGGCGATCAGATAGCGCAGTAGTATTTGTACCGACTGGTTCACACCAAACGCGATCTACGGGGATCAGAAAACAATAGAAATTCAGCTCGCGAACGCACACGCGGACGCAGGACGCCGCGGTGTGGTCGTACCTTTAGTTCAGAAAATAGCAAACTACATTTTAAAATTTAATTCAAAGGTTTCAGCTTTTTTTTAATCTGTTTCATAACTCCATTAGTAGTCACCATGTTATTACGTCATACGGCTATGTAAGCTTAGAAGTGTCAACTGTCAATTATCATATCATTGCATTTGTTTATACTTACAGCGTAGTCGTATTGTACATTCATCGATATCTGAAGAGTATCTCTAGATGTGTATAATTAAGATAGTTTAAAAACTAAAACAACCGACTTCAATGCCCCGCGAGTCAATTTAGTAGCAAGTTTGAGACGTTTATCGTTATATCTCTGGAGACATTTATCAGATCTCAATGAAATTACAATTGGGCCACCTCGGAAACGTACTGATTACAAAAAGAATCATTCGAATCGGTTTACAATTGACGGAGTAATCGCGTAACAGATATATATAAAAAAAAAACAATCAGGCGAATTGAGAACCTCCTTCTTTTTGGTAGTCGTTTGAAAACAACTAGCGAGGCTTTTGAAGTCACTTTAGAAACGATCCTAAATTATATACTTTGGATACGGAACGGAATTTAAACGACTTCAAAAACGGAGGAGGTTTTGTATTCGCATTTTTTTTATGTATGTTCAGGTCATATTTTCGCTGATTATGAGCCGTTTATATTAATTATTCGGATATTGGGTTGATTATATTTTCAAGTTGGTCCAATATTAATTTCATTGTTATTATGTCTTGAATTATGAAGATGCACCATGGAAATCACATAACAAACTTACATTTGGAGTTAGATCATAGGACTATTATCTTTTCTGTGGTTAGAATGTATCGTATTTCATACATTACAAGTATAAATATAAGTTTTTATGTACAATATTTCAGAAATAATGTTTAATGTGTGTAGCTTGCATGTATCCTATATTGACCACCTGGCCAGCTATCACGCTCAAGTTGGAAAATCTGTCCCCAAACATCTAATGTGTTCCGGCAGCTGTCCTTAAGAGTCAGTCCCCATTCTAGGCCTAGCGTGCTATGCTACCATCCTCGACCGCAATGCCACTTACCAACAGGAGAGATAGTGGTCAAACGCTAGAGCCTATATGATACAAAAAACTATTAATTTATTAAGTTCTAACCCAGATCGTCAGATATGGTGACAGCGTTTGAAGTCAGTTCTAAACGAAATTAACTAGATTTTTGTTTTTTTTTTATGGGCTTACTTTCTGTCAACGAACTTTAGAAACAGACTGTTCAAAGTTGCCGTATCCAGAACGAGGTGATTCGACAAAGAGCTAATAAATTCATATATCTAAACATATTCTTCCAAATTATCAAGCTGAAGAACAACCGCGTATCGGCAAACGTAGCGTAGGACGCCCTCAGACTAGGTGAAGCGATCTTCGTAAGGTGGCTGACAAGAGCCGGATGGAACTATACAGGCCTAATTCAATAGATCTATGGTATCAGTGGTGTGTTAATTGAGAGAACAACATGTCTAGCAGCAGTACCTACTTGTGGCATTAATCACATGGCTTCAGGTTTCCTACATGTAGTTCAAGATCGTTGATAAAACGAAATAAACTGGCCAAGTGCAAGTCGGACACGCACTAGTAGGGTTCCGTACCACACTACAGTATTTTATAAGATCGAGCAAAAAATACCACTACCATTTTTCGCCAGCAAAAAATAATAATTAATAAAGATTTTATTTCAATATAACGCCATCTATGGGACGTTTACCAAACTAAGCGTTCATAGAAGGCGTGAAATGCCGAAAAAAACACGTTTCTTGTATGGGGACCCTCTATTATTTTTAACTTTATTCTGTTTTTAGTATTAGATACAGCCTGGTGACAGACGGCCAGACAGACAGACAGACAGACAGACAGACGGACAGCGGAGTCTTAGTAATAGGGTCCCGTTTTACCCTATGGGTACGGAACCCTAAAAACCAATTTCAAATGCCGCGCTAGTCATTTTAAGTACCTATTTTGAGATGTCTATCTCCATATCTTTGAAGATAGTCATCAGATATCAACGAAATTACAATTGGGACAACCTTTGAAATGTACCCTACCAATAAAAAAAAAATATTCGAATCGGTTTACAATTGGCGGAATAATCGCGTAACAGACATACAACAAAAACATACAGACGAATTGAGCACCTCCTCCTTTTTGAAAGTTCCAAAAAGCTGTTTGTGCTTTCGCTTGAGCAGATGTTATCACAAGCTTTTATACCGTCTTAGTATGTAATGTATGTTTGTGTGGGTCATATCTGCTAAGCTTAAATAACTTCATGACGTTCAATTGGTCTCAAATTTGGTATTGTTTGCGTATCTTCGGTGACAATGCGGCACCTGGGATGTAGGGACAGAAACTCCGTAATGGAAATGAAATGAAATGAAATTTATTGAGCTCATGGTCCTAGGTTACAGAGATCTAAAGTAAATACAATGTATGGTTTCACTAGGGCCTGCTGTTCGAGCATACGAGCACAGTTATTACATAAAAGATACTAAAAACTAAATCAATAAAATATACAATTTTTAAGAAAAGTAATAAAATATTAATATTATCATGTCAAATTTGTGTCAAATGGCAAATGGAAGTCGAATTTAGGCTAGTAAGTAGGCATCATTAGTACTTTATCCTGTATTTTTTAACCGACTTCACAAAAAAGGAGGAGGTTCTCAATTCGTCGATTTTTTAATGTTTGTTCACCTATTACCTTGTAGGTACTATTCATTATTCTGTGCTATTACTCTAAGATGCCTGAACCGCTTTGGAAAATTCTTTTTTGTTTCAAACCTACCCTGGGTAGTCCCAGGTGGTCCCATTTAAATTTAAACGAAATCGGCCGAGCCGTTTTTAATATACCAATATTTTTATTACAATGCATTTACTTATCCCGACGACATACTACTAACTACTGGCACATATTATACAATAGTTACTACGTCTTCTAGCTACTTTGACTAGTGCGAAGTTTGAAGTCGGTTCTTTTATTTTTTTTAAATGATCTTTAATTATATTAAGGCTTATCGCGATTATGGAATCTCTCATATATATCCAGATTTTTCCTTTACATAAAATATCGCTGAGAGCAATAGGCTCCCCACTAGGTTGATGAATGATGATAAGGTTGAGAAAGGCTGTGTGCTAAAGCGTAATAATTGTAAGTAAAAAAAAATTAACTAATATACCAATATTGTCAACATATCCTAGAAAAAAAATGATTGATTGATATCGTAGAGCTCCTGAAAATGTTAATAACCGGCCAAGTGCGTGTTAGGCCACGCGCAGTGTAGGGTTCCGTAGTAGCCTGTTATTCAATGCAAGTCTTTACCCGTTATAAACAAGCAACAAGGTACTCCGTCTTTGTCACTTTAAAGGATTTTTTCTAAGGATTTTATATTTGGTACAAAATTATCAACCCTTAAGTCATTTTAAAAGACCTATTCAACAATACCCCACACGATGGGGTAGATGATGAAAAAAAAAATCATCCCCACTTCTCATATAGGAGAGCTACCCTAAAAAAAAATATTTTTCAAAATTTTATTTCAGCACTTTGTCGGCGTCATTTATTTACATACCCCCACAAAATTACAGCCCTCTAGTATTAACGGTCTCTTAGCAAAACCTCGGACAGACAGACAGACGGACATGACGAAACTATAAGGGTTCCTTGTCAGGACTACGGAACCCTAAAAACGGTTAGATATAGATACGCTCCATCTTAACAACTATGTATTTGTAGTTTTAGAATATTGTCAATATCTGCTATTTAATTTTTTTAAATAGAACAGGCCTAAAGTATATTTTGCTGTAAGGATTTAAAATTTATTGCAGCTCAATTTTCTGTACAATATAATAAAACAAACCAATTATTATCATTCCTATTAAATTGATAATTAATTTACTTTATCCACTTTATAATAGACAAAAAGGTAGTTATTTTAGGTTATAGGGCGAATTGGATAAGACACTGTTAAGCCCAAAATTAATAATTATTTTCTTCACGTTGCACTTTTTTAACAATAAAAATATTATTTTAATAAATTTAAAAAAAAAAAAAAAATCATATGAGTACTTTTTACCCCACTTCACTTCTCACTTATTAAATATTCACTGTCAAATATCACTTTATTTATTTATTTTCAAATATTTTTATTTATATATTCCGCCCTTGAATCATAGGCTAGTGATACGACACACTGCCGGCATCAGACTGGAAATCCATAGCTTTTCTGCACTACATTTAGACACCAGTATGGAATCTCTGGAGACCGAAGCTTTGACTCGACGAGTTTATATTAAAGCGGTTTTGAAAAGTGTAAAGGAGCTGCTCAAATAACGCAGGCGATAAAATTGTATTCCTATGTTTGTTATGTCTGAGCTCTTCATACAAACTCATACACAAGTGGCAACTAAGAAAATTCTTCCACGTTTTTAATGCTAGGCGTGAAAATCCATATATCCAGCATAAATAGCAGTTGGTTATATACAACCAAACATAAACCATCCCCCTCAGCCTTAGGTCCAATGGTGTAAGTAGGAGACGGTCGGCTTTGATGCCAGTGGAACAGAGTTAAACCCCGCAGTGCATCAATGGATTTTTCTATAAAAATGTATGTGAGCTTTTGACAGTGGCCCTCCGATGAAGGAAAACATCGTTAAAAACCAACAACCCCCCCATGGTGGTAGGACACTATATAGTGTCTGCCTGACCAGCTACCACCCTCAAATTAGAAAATCTGTCGCCAAACATCTAATGTGTTCCGGCAGCTATCCTTGAGAGCTACTTCCCATTCTAGGCCTAGCGTGCTTACCATCTTCGACCGCATCATCACTAACCAATAGGTGAGATAGTGGTCAAACGCCTAGCCTAGCGCTAGCCTTTAAGATAAATACTATGTTAAGATAGAGGAGCTATAAAGCCTGGGACTCACGCCTAAATTCTCATAATGTTCCCATACTGTTGAACAATATAGTGTGACATGACTGGGACAAAATTAAATGCTGTTATTTTAGTTTTCACAAGGCGTGGGTGTGGGAGTTAAACGAATGCTATGTGATTTCCGTAGGACATCGAGTATTTAACGATAATAAATTGTAAAGTAGCGTTAATATTAAATTGATAGCTCAAAGCCCTATAAAATACATCTATTGTTTTATTAAACTTGCAATTACTAGTACTGCACACTGCCTAGCCTATTGTGAAAGTAAATTTTCCATTTTATTTTATAATTTTTCGTCTTTTATGGACGACTGGTTAGGTAAGATAATAGTTTTGTAATTTGTACCCATATAATCTGTGCCAGTAGTTAGTAGCATGTCGTCAAGGTATATAAATGCATCGTAATACAAATGTTGATATATTAAAATCGGATCGGCCGATTTCGTTAAAATTTACTTGGGACCACTTGGGAAGAGTACCCTTTGAAACAAAAAATAATTTTCCAAATCGGTTCAGGCATCTTTGAGTAATCGGTGAACATACATTAAAAAAAATATTCCGACGAAATGAGAACCTCATCCTTTTTTGTGAAGTCGGTAAAATAAAAAACAACAGCAGGTGGATAGACAAAGAAATATCGCAACAAACTAAGCTAAGCTCACTTCCATAAATTTAATTTAAATAAACAAAATGAAGGGTTTGTTGATCCATGTTTTGTCATGAAAATATCACTGTTGGCACAAATAGAGATCTCCAAGGATTATTTAAGACATAACAATATACGAGAGACAGTTGGATCGGTTTATAGGTGCAAAATTAAACTTAAAGTTTTCAATAAACTGTTCTCTGTCTCAAAATTTTCATCACAGCCATTGTTTAACAGACTTCATAAAAAAGGAGGAGGTTCTCAATTCGTCGGCATATTTTTTTTAATGTTGTTCACCGATTACTCAGACGCGTGAACCGATTTGGAAAATTCTTATTTGGTTTGAAAGGATAAACTTTACAGGTGGTCCCTATTAAATTTCATCGAGATATGGTAAGTATCTCCAGAGATATGGAGATAAACACCTCAAACTTGGTACTGAAAATTAATAGCGCGGCATTTGAAATTGATTCATTTAGTTTTTTTAACGATCTTAAATTATTTATTGGTTTATTAATTAATTGGTAGGGTACATTTCCAAGGTCTCAAATTTGCTACTGAATCTGACTCGCGCGGTACTTACAATGGAAGATGGTTGTTATAGTTTTTAAACTTACTCCTCAACTTACTTAATCATCTTAATTATAAATCACTAATTATCTCAGGAGGTTAACCCCCCAAAGCGCAACTAACAACGCAAATAATACGATAGTTTCTACAGAAGCTGCATTTAATAATTTAAGATCGTTTAAAAAACTAAAAGAACCGACTTCAAACTTCGCGCTAGTCAAAGTAGCCAGTAGTCAGTATAATGCCATCGAAGTATACAAATGCATCGTAATACAAATGTTGAAATATTAAAAACAGCTCGACCGATTGCGTTAAAATTTAAATGACTACTTGGAAACAAAATAATTTTCCAAATTGGTTCAGGCATCTTCGAATCGGTGAACATACACAAAAAAAGATTCCGACGAATTGAGAACCTCCTCCTTTTGAACCGACTTCCCAAAAGAAGGAGGTTCTCAATCCGTCTGTATGTTTTTTTTGTATGTATGTTACGCGATTATTCCTGCAATTGTGAACCGATCTGTTTAGTATCTCCAGAGATATGATGAGTAGCAAGTTTGAGACGTTTATCGTTATGACGATAAACGTCTATATGCTACTGTAACAAGAAATTGACTCGCGGGGCATGGAAGTCGGTTGTTTTATTTTTTAAACTATCTTAATTATTTGTGAAGTCAGTTAATAAACCTCTAATTAACACAGCTGCAGGGCTAGCATGGCAAGGGGACTATTTTGTCTTTCCACCTATCCGTGTTTTGATTCGTGGAGAAGGCAAATTATAAGTAAACTTTTTCGACAATTATAAACGCCCGCTGACTTTTAATCAATTCTTTTTTTAAACTTTTTAACACGAAATAAAATCAAAACTCGGGGTTAAACTTCACCAAGCGTTTAAATTGTTGTGTTGATCTCCTGTCAGTAACAAAAACAGGGAAATAATTTTGTCTTTCCCCCGGGGATAAGGCCATGCTAGCCCTGCAGCATAGAAAAGATGACAGCAGGCAAAACCCCCAAAACGCAACTACTCGTATCAATGCAAATAACACGATATTTTGCATTTAAAAAGATTTGCATGTATTTTAGTTTGTTTTAATTACTTCTTGCCAGCATTTTTGTGGGAACGTGAATGGATGTAGGATTTCCTGTTGAAAATAATGTTCCTACTTTATTTTACGAGACAGCTGCTTCCTTTGTATTTATGACATATCAAGTGGAAGCTGTTCTAATTCTAATTTAAGATGGGATTGTTTGAGAATTAGCGAATGATTTTGATGGATTTGAGCATCATCGTAAGTTTACTTTTAAACCCCCAACGCAAAATATGGGGCGTTACAATTTTGACGTGTGTATCTGTGTATGTGTGTGTGTGTGTGTCTGGGCATCGTAGCAAAACGGGTGAACCGATTTTGATTTAGTTTTTTTTTGTTTGATAGGTGTCTTCATTGAGAGTGTTCTTAGCTTTGTTTCATGAATATCCGTTGAGCCGTTTAAATATTATCAGCTCTTTTTTAGGGTTCCGAACCCAAAGGGTACCAACGGAACCCTATTACTGAGACTCCGCTGTCCGTCTGTCTGTCTGTCTGTCTGTCTGTCTGTCTGTCCGTCTGTCACCAGGCTGTATCTCATGAACCGTGATAATTAGACGGTTGAAATTTTCACAGATGATGTATTTCTGTTGCCGCTATAACAACAAATACTAAAAACAGAACAAAGTTAAAAATTAAAGAAAAGTTTAAAAAAAGTTTTTTACGATAGCGCAGCGCCACCTATCCAGTTGCTAAGATGGCGCTATCGTCTTTACCTTAATCTGAATCTCGGAAGCGGCTCCAATGATTAAATAAAATGTAGTATACCTACAGGAGATTTCGGGGGCGATAAATCGATCCAGCTAGGAGTCATTTTCAGAAAATGTTGTTTTATTCGTGTTTTACATATACCATACAAAAAACGTGTTTTTACTATACTAGGTCACTGACCTTTGTGTTAACGTTCACATGGTGGGTTTTAAAAGTTCGTTCGACATTCGTTAGATGGCGTTGTAGTAAATAAGCAAGTTTAGTATTGACATGGTATTTATATATATCGATGTTAAAACTATGTAGATACTTAATTTTTCCGGCAAATTTTGTTCAATCGGAACCCTACGTGTGCGAGTCCGACTCGCACTTGGCCTGTTTATTAGTTCATGAGAATACAATAGCAACTTTCGTAGTTCTTTGATCGCGGACGTCAAAGAAATCAAAATAGCGGTTCTGCGCACTACTTACCCGCCACTCTGAAATATCGCGTAACTAAGGCTAATTGGAATGGTAACAATGAAGAAATTATACATACCTATATAAATCAGTCGGGGGTGGTTTTAAATTAAAGTATTATTTACCACTGCCTCACCTTACGTAAAGTGACGATGTGGTCTAAGATGTAGCACGCTTGCCTAGAAGATACCTATTCATTTGCGACCGTAGGTGGACCCTTGTTAGAAAACTCAGGTAATGAATTCCTCTTACATTTAGATGTTAGTTTAGTGTTCTGTTTATTTTTGAGGGCCCGGTGGCGTAATCGGGAGAACGGTCTGCTTTGATAACATGGTACCGAGTTCAAATCCAGCCGTGCCTCAATGGATTTTTCTTTCGAAAAATGTATGTGCGCTTCTCACAGTGGCCTTCTGGTGAAGGAAAACATCGTTAAGAAACCAACAACCCCCGCATGGTGGTAGGACACTATCTAGTGTCCGCCTGGCCAGCTACCATTTTACCACCCTCAAGTTAGAAAATCTGTCGCCAAACATCTAATGTGTTCCGGCAGCTAGCCTTGAGAGCCCGTTCCCATTCTAGGTCTAGCGTGCTTACCATCTTCGACCGCATCATCACTTACCAACAGGTGAGATAGTGGTCAAACGCTAGCCTATAAGATACTAGCAGCCCGCCCCGGCTTCGCACGGGTAGAACATATATGCCTACAAAATTTGCATCAGTTTGTTGCATCGAATATAAAATATTAACATATTTAACAATCATCGTCTTATGTCAACCAATTTACACAAAACCTTAACGAAATATGTACCTAGGACCTAAACCTTCCTCATAAACACTCTGGCTATTGGTGAAAACCGCATGATAATCCATTCAGTAGCTATTGAGATTATTGCGAACAGACAGACAGACGCAGTGATGCACTTTGTTTTATAAGACTTACGTAGTGATATTGGACGGCCCTTTGGCGTAAAGGATAGTTACCCTGATTCTGACCCGAGGGTCGTTGGTTCTAATCCTAGCTATATACCTACCAATGAAAGTTTTATGTGCATTCATGAATCATGGGTTTTCGTACAGAGGTAGTGGGATCATTGAATCAAAATCAATCAAATCATGGGATCAAAGAAGGGGTATTATACGTTTAACGTGTGTCTGTCTGTAGCATCTTAGCACCCAACCGGATGAACTGATTTTGATTTTATTATTGTTTTTTTTTTTGTTTGATAGAAGTCTTCATCGAGAGTGTTCTTAGCTTTGATTCATGAAAATTCGTTCAATCGTTATAAAACTATGAGCTTTTTTCTAGTTAATTGCGCTATGAAATCAACTTTCATGGGTCTGATCAATTCGAAAATCTTCTTCTTCAACGATATTGTAAGGACATGGAAGCATTGACCTGATGCTGGGACATCTCCTGTACTCTACAGAATACTCAAATCCACACCAACTTACAGCTCAGATTTTAAATGTCGTGTTTAGTCATTGGAATGCTTTTATTGAAAAGATTATACATAGATCAGTCGGGGTGGTTTATATATAAATCATAACTATATTATACAATAGAATTTTATACAGTAAAAATATATTATAATACTATATTGACTTCAAATTAATTAAGATCGGTGGGGATCTACAGCATCGCTAAGCTTATAATAATATTTTCGTAGTAACTATGACCTAATCTGTGGTTTCACTGCAGATATTTTATTAATTTTGCGGTGCGTGTATATGAAATTCGTGATATCTTCTAGAGTTTTCATTTGAATTATATACTGTAAAGGACAATTTTTATCTATAATATGTGGCCAAGCTAATTAACGTAATTATTTGGATAAGGATTAATACTATATACTTGAAAATAGCCTTGGAAGTTATGTAATATTTTTTAACAAAAAATTAAAGATTAAAATGGTTACTGTGAGTCAACCTTAAGAGATAGACATATGCTGTCGCGGACTTTTTTGTAGGTCTTATTAAGTTGTACAACTCTTCCATAGAAAATATTCTTCCATCTATTTTCAATTGAGCAGCGTTCGTAAGAAACGTGTTTTTTCGACAGTTTTTCAGTCGACTTAGGTTGCAAATTAGGTCTCCACAAATGTACCTTTGATTTAAACGGGATAATTTATAGCCTATTTTCATTCCGAAAGTCCATTCTATATATTAGTGAAAGAATTTTTTAAATCGGTCCAGTAGTTTTTGAGCCAAATCATTACAAACATACAAAAATACAAATGTTCTCTCTTTATAATATTAGTATAGATTTAAAAAAAACTTTTGGTGAGCAAATAAAGGATTTTATCTCTCTATCTATACATTCCTTGGCAGCGGGGAGGGGGAGGAGATGGGGAGGTGGAAGTGAGGGGAAGGGGGAGGAGGGATGGTAGGGTAAGTGAGGGAAGGGGAAGGGGGAGGGGAAGTGGAAGTGAGGGGAGGGGGAGGGGAGTTGGAAGTGAGGGGAGGGGGAAGGGGAGATTAGCGTGGCGTGGTGCGGTGCGGTGTTGGGACACGTATGTGTCTTATTAGTTAATGCTACCCAAAGACACTATTCCACGCGGACGAAGTCGCGGGCACAGCTAGTAATACTTAAATATAAAATTTAAAATAATCCCTGACTGAACTATGTTTTACATTATGTATACTTAAAGTATAATCTGTTTATGGAGACCGCTCTAAAGAGCTTTATAACCACGACATCTCTGCTGTAACTTGGTGAGAAGCAGAGTATTTTGCAGATTCCAGGAGATTTCCCAGCATCAGGTAAAAGCAGTAAAAGGTACCGTGTTCTTACAATATTGTTTAAATAATAGGACACCGAATTCGAATAGATCAGACCTATAAAAGTTGATTTCATAGCGTCATCAACGAGAAAAAAACTCAGTCTTAAATCAGCTGAACGGATTTTCGTGAATCAAAGCTCAGAACACTCTCGATTAAGATATCTATCAAATAAAAACAAACTAAATCAAAATCGGTTCATCCGTTAGGGCGCTACGATGCTACAGACAGACACACACAAACATACACAGATAAACACGTCAAACTATAACACCTCTTATTTTTGCGTCGGGGTTTAAATATGAGTATGACGGTATACGTTCGTACATCCGGGTAGTACACTCTCTAAAACGGATCCCTTAAAGATTTTTATAAGAAAATAAAGAATTTAAAATTTTATTGTGTTCACCATATTTTGTAAATTATATATGTACATATATTAAACCAAATATACGAGATTATTTTTCCGACCCAAATATCGACCAATAGAATTGCACCATTCGACGTCACGTGGTACAACCTACATGGTATTATACTGAAATTTTTTTTTGAATATTTTCTCTGTTGTACCACGTGACGTCGAATGGTGCAATTCTATTGGTCGATATTTGAGTCGGAAAAATAATCCCCCGAATACCACACGAGCTTCAAAATTATCTGGCATTTCCCTCAAGGTTCCCTGCAAACAAATAAAGTCGTCAAGTTTTTCAGGAAAAATCACTCGCGCTGCTCGTGATTTTTTAACCTGAAAAACTTGACTCCTTCATTTGTTTGCAACGAACCTATCGGGAAATACCCGATAATTTTGAAGCTCTTGTGGTATTATAAGTGATTATTTTTCCGACCCAAATATCGACCAATAGAATTGCACCATTCGACGTCACGTGGTACAACCTACATGGTATTATACTGACAATTTTTTTTGAATATTTTCTCTGTTGTACCACGTGACGTCGAATGGTGCAATTCTATTGGTCGATATTTGAGTCGGAAAAATAATCCCCCGAATACCACACGAGCTTCAAAATTATCGGGTATTTCCCGATAGGTTCGTTGCAAACAAATGAAGGAGTCAAGTTTTTCAGGTTAAAAAATCACGAGCGCGGCGAGTGATTTTTCCTGAAAAACTTGACGACTTTATTTGTACTTGTTGTATTATAAGTGATTATCTGTTTTGGTTAAACATGCCAAATTCTGTAATGATCCATTGAAATGGTACATGGTGATAAATGAAATAAACCGTTTATATACTTAGCTGGATGAAGAGTTAATGATCCTTACAAGCCGAAAGATCTGGCGACTTTATACCATGTAGAAATAAGTTTATATTTTGCCCTTAACGCAAAAAGTGGGGTATTATTAAAAACGGACACTAGATACTATTCTACCACCACGGGGGTTGTTGGTTTCTTAACGATGTTTTTCCTTCACCGGAGTTTCCCTTCACCGGAGGGCTACTATGACATTAACATTGGCGTATTGCGATTTGAACTCACTACCTCTGGTGTCAAAGCTGACCATTCTGCCAATGCACCAATGAACCCAAATTTTGCGTCTATTCTATGATTCACGCGTTTACGTTTACAAAATTTATTGTTATTTGAAATTTCAACTCATTAATTTATTACCACTATAAACGGAACGGCAATGATTTAGTATTTCGTAAATATTTTGCGTATTTTGGACATTTTGCGTTAGATTGTTTTCTCTGTGCTTACAAGAGTTTTGTGTTTGTTTTTCAAATAATAATTTAAGATCGTTTAAAAAACTAAAAGAACCGACTTCAAACGTCGCGCTAGTCAAAGAAGCCAGTAGACGAAGTAACTATTATATAATCTGTACCAGTAGTTAGTAGCATGTCATCAAGGTATATAAATGCATCGTAATACAAATGTTGATATATTAAAAACGGCTCGGCCGATTTCGATAAAATTTTAATGGGACGGTTAAAGAGGAAGAAGTTCTCATTTCGTCGAAATCTTTTATTTTTTATGTATCTTTCCCAATTACTCAAAAATGCCAGGACTAATTTGGAAAGCTCTTTTTAACCGATTTCACAAACAAGGAGGAGGTTTCCAATTCGGCGGAATCAATTTTTTTTGGTATGTTCACCGATTACTCGAAGATGCCTGAACCGATTTGGAAAATTCTTTTTTTGTTTGAAAGGGTATATCTTCCCAGGTGGTCTCATTTAAATTTCGTCGAGATACGTTGAGTATCTCCAGAGATATGGAGGTAAACATCTCAAACTTAAAACTAATAAAAAAAAGGTACTTAAAATGACGAGCGCGGCAATTAAAGTCGGTTTTTCTAGTTTTTAGGATTCCGTACCTTAAAAGGAAAAAAGAAAGCCTTATAGGATTACTTTGTTGTCTGTCTGTCTGTCCGTCTGTCAAGATCCTTTTTCTCAGGAACTCGTAAAGATATCAATTTGAAACTTAAATTCTTAGTCTATAGGATAGTTCCCGTTGACCTAGAATAATGAAATTTGGCAAGAAGTAAAGTCTTGAAGCACCTATATACAAAATACATATAAAAAACATAAATATGTAGTTAAATAACAAAAAAAAAAAGTGTTTTTTTTAAACTTTATATCACTTACCGCCAACTTTAGCATTTGTCTTTAATTATTCATATACCTCTATATATATTATATTATATTATATTATACATTATTTATTATAGCTCACACCCAAAATTAACACAAGCAGGTAAACAGTGGCATTAATTTCGCGAAATGTGAAAAATAATATATCCGATAAAACTGTCAGATATTGCTAATGAATTTCACAAGCCATTTAGATAATGTCCAGATTAGATTACATTGTGCCCTTAATGGTTAAAAGGTAATCCTGGCGGAATGAAAATGGGCGGGGACAGTGTCGTAATAAATTAAAATAAATTAAGTAAAAGGCGGCAATAGCCCAATGGATAGGGTGTCGGACTGGCGATCGAGAGGTCGTGAGTTCGATCCCCACCCCACCCATTGCACTATTGACGTGAATCCACTCCAGACACAAGCATATTTAGCTTAGTTGGAGGTGTGACAAGAATACTAGTAATGTGTAACCCACATTGCAAGTAATATTTAAAAAAATATATATAATAAATAATTTTCCATAGATGGTAGGAGCATATAATACCGATGTTCCGTTGACTTGCTACTAAATAAGTAGAAAATCCGCCACTATAAAACCAAGCCCGACAGATATATCTACAATCTATTCATTAAGACCATTCCGAAATCGGTGCATCCGTTTGGGCGTTACGACGTTACAGACAGACACACACATACACAGATACACACGTCAAACTTATAACACGCCTTCTTTTTGTGACGGGGGTTAAAAAGGACCACACACGCTTCATCACAATATTCCAATTTATACTAAAACTTTTTCATAAAAAGAACAAAAGAATGTCTACCATTAAGCCCCGTTTTCGTGAAATGTGTCTTCCTTCCAAAACTAGAGTTATTTCTGTTAAAAGACATTATTCCAAAGGATGCGTTAATGGAAAACATCCTGCCGTTTCTTGTCAGGAAACTATCGTTTGCTAGCTGTTTACTTGAATACGTCTTGTTAAAGGCGTGTTCGCTTAATGTTCGGGAAATGTGCGAATGTTCGTTTGAGGTACTTTATCTATCAGTGTTTGCATAACATATTATATGGAACTTTGGTTGTTTCTCTTCAATCACGAACGTTAATTAGGCAATTACGAACCCTTATCATACGTTAACCCCCAAAATACACGGGGATAACGCTACACTATGGATGAGTGCGGTTTTTCAAACTTTAATTGTTTATATCATACCCAGGCTATACGACCGGTACAATAGGTTATATATATAGATTTTTTGAAAAATTATAGTACACTAGAAGTGCCCCGCGGTTTCGCCCGCGTTAAAAGCTTCTTTTGTTTACTGAATTTCTAAATTAATCTTATTATTATTTAAACTTATTCAACTTATTATTATATTATTTCTTAATTTAAACTTTTCTTCATATTTATAAAACCCAAAAAACCCAAATTTTCAGCCTTTGTTACAAAATGGAGTAGGCTTCATTTCGAAAAATCCTACAACACGTACACACAGGTAACACGTTATCTCATCTTGTTTCGCCATACAAACATTGAATCCCCGTTCCGTATCCGGGAGACATTTTTAGAAAATCCTTTCTGAGCGGATACCTACGTCATAATAACTATCTGCATTCTAAATTTCAGCGCAATCCGAAACAATATTGATTTTTAGACTTTGTTACCCCAGTTTATCCTCTAAGGGTGGCATTTTGAAAAAGTCTGCAACTCGTATTTACTTATTTACAGAAGTACTTGTGTAAAAATGTCGAATAAAATGGCTGCCCAGACTTTAAACCCCCGCTTCATCCCCTTGAAGGGTGAATTTTGAAAAATTCTTTCTTAGCGGATACCTAAGTCAAAAAAACTATCTGCATGCCAAATTTCAGCGCAATCCGAAACAATATTGATTTCAGACTTTATTACCCCACTTCACCCTTTTAGGGGTGGCATTTCGAAAGAGCCTGAAACACGTATTTCCTTACTTAAGTACTTGTGTTAAGCTTGAATTTAAAAGACATCTAATCTTGTTTCTCCACACAAACTTTGAAACCCCGTTTCATACCCTTCAGGGGTTAATTTAGGAAAATCCATTCTCAGAGGGTAC
Organism: Cabera pusaria; assembly: GCA_954871355.1. Classification (NCBI taxonomy): domain Eukaryota; kingdom Metazoa; phylum Arthropoda; class Insecta; order Lepidoptera; family Geometridae; genus Cabera; species Cabera pusaria. The sequence continues at coordinate 5,031,218 of OX940910.1, forward strand.
GTCGTAATACCTATCTGCGTGCCATATTTCAGCGCAATCCGAAACAATATTGATTTTCACACTTTGTTACCCCATTTCGCTATTAGGGGTGGAATTTCAAAAAAACCTGAAACACGTATTTACTTATTTTTTACTTAAGCACGTGTGTTAAGTTTTGGATAGAAAAGACTATCTAATTTTATTTCTCCATACAAACTTTGAACCCCTGTTTCATCCCTTTCAGGGGTGAATTTTGGAAAATCTTTTCACAGATGTAACTAACGTCGTAATAACTATCTGCATGCCAAATTTAAGCTCAATCCGAAACAATGTTGATTTTCTCACTTTGTTACCCCATTTCACCCTCTTAGGGGTGCAATTTCAAAAAAAACCTGAAACACGTATTTGCTTATTTTTTTACTGAAGCATTTGTGTGAAGTTTTGGATGGAAAAGACTATCTTATCTTGTTTCTCCATACAAACTTTGAACCCCATTCCCCTCTCCCTCCCCCTTCCCCCCTCTCCCTCACTCTTCCCTCCACCACCTTTCTCCTCACTTCCCTCTCCCACTCTCCCTCCCCCCACTCCACCTCCCCCCACTCCACCTCCCCTACCCTTTCCCTCACCTCCCATCCCTCTCCCCCTTTCCCATTCCCCTCACTTCCACCCTCCCTCACCTTCCCTCATTCCCCCTTACTCTTCCCCCTCACAAACTTTGAATGACATATTAATTTATATCGAATGAACAGCCTAAAAATAAGTTTCAAGCTTCTAGCTCTAAAAATGACGATACTTCCATACAACTTTTCATCCCCCCTTTCAACCCCTTACAACCCTCTTTTCGCATTAAAAAGTAGCTTATGTCCGTTCTCAGGCTCTAGACAATCTGTGTACCAAATTTCATTTAAATCGGTTCAGTGGTTTTGGCGTGAAAGTGACACAGACAGACAGACAGAGTTACTTTCGCATTTATAATATTAGTTAGGATAATTTTAGATAGATAGATTTTTAACTGACTTCAAAAAAAGGAGGAGGTTTCTCAATTCGACCGTATATATATATATATATATATATATATATATATATATATATATATATATTTATGTTTGTTCGCGGATAACTTCGTCGTTTATGAACCGATTTTGATTATTCTTATTTGTTGGAAAGGAGATATCCCAAGTGTGGTACCATGGTAATTTTATCGAGGTCTGATAAGTATCTCCAGAGATATTGAGATAAACACCTCAAAATTGGTACTGATAATGAATAGCGCGGCATGGAAGTTGGTTCTTTCTTAGTTTTTAAACGATATTATTAATACACCGAATTATATATTTAATATATATTTTTTTACACCGAACTGTATAGCATTTGACGATTGACTGATGTTAAGTGATGATGCGATCGATGATGGAGCGTGCTTACCCAGATACTCGTACCTATTCATACGCAATTTGAAGACCACCATATTGTGCCTACTTAACTTATAATTATTATACATTTAACAAATTACAAAAGTCTACCATTTAGGCTTAAATTGGTCTTACGTCTGCAGCTTTTATTCCTAGTGTTTATTTCATCATCTTGATGACCTAAAACCTACAACTAAGGTCTGAGCAAAACATACTAGCCATTTTGATATAGGTTGAGCGATCATTCTTTAACATAATATCGTTTAAAAACTAAAAAACAACCGACTTCAATGCCGCGCTATTCATTTTCAGTACCAATTTTGAGATGTTTATCTCAATATCTCTGGAGATACTTATCATACCTCGATAAAATTACCATGGTACCACACTTGGGATATCTCCTTTCGAACAAAAAAAGAATAATCGAAATCGGTTCATAAACGACGAAGTTATCCGCGAACAAACATAAAAAAAAAAAAAATAATAATAAAAAAAAAATATATACGGTCGAATTGAGAAACCTCCTCCTTTTTTTGAAGTCGGTTAAAAACATATTGTTCGCAACAACGACACCGCGCCTTAACTTTGAAACGGTGAATGATTTTTATTTTTCAGTTTTATCTTTTCGGTTTTAGATGGACTTTAAAGACGCTTTTGAAAGTTTTATGATTTCACTGAGAGAATGTGATTATGAGCCGTTTTCATCCATTTTTAGATTTAAATGAATGAGTTTTGTCATTGGAATTATTAGGCTCTTTGATGAGAGATTTGAGTGAATGAACGCAAAGAGGAACCGGATTCCTTTGATGATTATACTGATAGGTGTATTCTATTATCTATACTAATATTATAAAGAGAGAACATTTGTATTTTTGTATTTTTGTATGTTTGTAATGATTTGGCTCAAAAACTACTGGACCGATTTAAAAAATTCTTTCACTAATATATATAGAATAGAATGAACTTTCGAAATTAAAATAGGCTATATATTATCCCGTTTAAATCAAAGGTACATTCGTGGAGACCTAATTTGCAACCTAAGTCGACAAAAAAACGGTCGAAAATCGTTCATCCATTCATAATCGGTTCATCCGGTTGGGTGCTAAGATGCTACAGACAGACACACAGATAGACACGTTAAACGTATAATACCCCTACTTTTTGCGTCGGGGAACGCTGTAAGGTTACGGCGGCAGATGTTCTTCTTGGTGGTAAGCTACTTTTCAACCGACTTCCAAAAAGAAGGAAGTTCTCAATTCGTCTGTATGTTTCTTTTTTCTTTCTTTGTTTGTGTGTGTATGTAACGCGATTACTCCGTCAATTGTGAACCGATTCAAATTATTATTTTTGTAATCGGTACGGTACGTTTTTGAGGTGGTCTCATTGTAATTTATTGAGATGTGATAAGTATCTTCAGAGATATGACGATAAACGTCTCAAACTTGCTACTGAAATTGACTCGCGGGGCATTGAAGTCAGTTGTTTTAGTTTTAACTAACTATCTTAATTATTGGTAGATTTAATTATTCCACGAAAACCCATGATTCATGAATGCACATAAAACTTTTTTTGGTAGGTATATAGCTAGGATTAGAACCAACGACCCTCGGGTCAGAATCAGGGTAACTATCCTTTACGCCAAAGGGCCGTCCAATATCACTACGTAAGTATTATAAAACAAAGTGCATCACTGCGTCTGTCTGTCTGTTCGCAATAATCTCAATAGCATCTGAACGGATTATCATGCGGTTTTCACTAATAGCCAGAGTGTTTATGAGGAAGGTTTAGGTCTTAGGTGCATAATTCGTTAAGGTTTTGTGTAAATTGGTTGACATATGACGATGATTGTTAAATATGTTAATATTTTATATTCGATGCAACAAACTGATGCAAATTTTGTAGGCATATATGTTCTACCCGTGCGAAGCCGGGGCGGGCTGCTAGTATTCTATAAGGTTAATGACTTCGGGTAGAGTATAGATGGTTTTTGTGTGTTTTGTGTTGAAGAGAAACGACCTCTTGGTTACCGCGATCTTATATATGATTTCCGTGTGTATTGCCTTAGTGTCAGAGTAATGAACAGGCTAGGCAAATAATGATACGTCATCGATCCAAGTAATTTGCCTAGCTGTTTGATCAAATAACTGAATATCATTCAGGAAGCTAGTTGAACGGCGCTGTTTAGTAAAGAGGCTAGGCTGTTGATTGCCTGCGACATATATACTTTATGTAAATAACATACTATAATATTAGTTTTTCAATAAATTATACAACATTTAAGATCGTTTAGAAAACTAAGCGAACCGACTTCAAATGCCGTGATACTCATTTTCAGTACAAACTTTGAGGTGTTAAACTCCATATCTCTGAAGATACTGAACGTATCTCGATGAAATTTAAATGGCACCGTCTCGGAAGTATACGCTTTCAATCAAAAAAAGACATCCAAATCAGTCCAGGCGTCTTCGAGTAATCGGTGAACATACTTAACCTAAAAAAAATCCGAAAAATTCAGAACCTCCTCCTTATTTGAACTCGGTTAAAAACTGTTTAAATAAACCCTATACGCACGGATTATATAATAGTTACTTTATAGGTACTAAATATAAAGAAAAACACATCCACGAACATTTACTACATCCACAAGTTACTTTCAGCTTTAAAATAAATTCCATAATCTTGTTTACAATACGAGAGTCGAGCAAATCCATGTGATGTTAATATATTGTCTGTTTGTTTTACTTTTAAAAAAGCCAGATTAAAAAGATATTGTTTTGATTGCTGGTAGTTTTATTTAGGTCAATGTTTGCAATTTGCTGCGTTTGCTGCTAGTTTTTAATCGACGTACAAAAAGGAGGAGGGGAGGGGAGGGTTTCAATTCGACAGTTTTTTCTTTGTAAATTGTTAAACACAATCCAAAATTTCATCGTACCGACGGGACTTAAACCCGCAACCTCCGGAATAACATGTTCCGGTGCTTTGTGTTTGTGTTTAACAATTTACAAATATATAAAGTGTGAAACACTTCAAAGAAACATAATATTTAGTTTTTTCTTTCTTTTTTTTGTTTGTTTGCTTGTTATCCAATGTTGTCCGCCAATTGTGAACCGATTTGAATTATTATTTTTGTCATGTGCTATATACCAACCAATGAAAGTATCTCTAGAGATATGGCTAAATCAACACCAATATTATAAATGCGAAAGTCAGTTTGTTTATTTGTTTGTTTGTTTGTTTGTTTGTTTGTTTGGGACTTCTTCACGGTCAAACGGCTTGACCGATTTGGCTGAAATTTTGTACAAAGATAGTACATAGGGCAGAATAGGATATAGGATACTTTTCTTTTGGCTATCGAGTCAGGGGGTCCAGATATTTTTAATTGAATTTTGTAAATATAAGACTTCTTCTCGAATAAACGGCTTGACCGATTTGCCTGAAATTTTGTATGAATACATGTCATAGGGCAAAATAGGATATAAGATACTATTTTTCTGGCTGTCGAGTCAGGGGGTCCAGATATTTTTAATTCAATTTCGTAACTAAAGGACCTCTTTTCGAATAAACGGCTTGACCGATTTGCCTGAAATGTTGTATAGAGACAGTTCATAAGGCAGAATAGAATATAGAATACTTTTTTTCTGGCTATCAAGTCAGGGGGTCCAAATATTTTTAATAGAATTTAGTAAATATAAGACCTCTTCTCGAATAAACGGCTTGACCGATTTGCCTGAAATGTTGTACAAAGACAGTTCATAGAGTAGAATAGGATATAGGATACTTTTTTTTTGGTTATCGAGTCAGGGGGTCCAGATATTTTTAATTGAATTTTGTTAATATAATACTTCTTCTCGAATAAACGGCTTGACCGATTTGCGTGAAATTTTGTATGAATACATGTCATAGGGCAGAATAGGATATAGGATACTTTTTTTCTGGCTGTCGAGTCAGGAAGTCCAGGTATTTTTAATTGAATTTTGTGAATATAAGACCTCTTCTCGAACAAACGGTTTGACCGATTTGCCTGAAATGTTGTATTAAGACAGTTCATAGAGCAGAATAGGATATCGGATACTGTTTTTTTGGCTATCGAGTGTTTAGATTTTTTTAATTGAATTTTGTGAATGTGTGGCCACTTATCAGCTCAACAGCTTGACCGATTCAGCTGAGATTTTATACATATTACAGTTCATTTTGCATAGAATCACATAGGATACTTTTTTTCTGGCAGCCGAGTCCAGGTGTCCAGAATTTTTTGACCGATTCAGCTGAAATTTTATACATATTACAGTTCATTTTGCATAGAATCACATAGGATACTTTTTTTCTGGCAGCCGAGTCCAGGTGTCCAGAATTTTTAAAGTGAACTTTGTAAATGTGTGGCCTACTCTCGGTCAAACGGGTTAACCATTTAAGCTGAAATTTTGTGCACAGACAGTCAAAAAGACAGAAGGACAACGAATACTTTTTTTTGGGTGGAAATTTAGGTTGTCTAATTTTTATTATGGAATTTTGTTAATGTGTGGCCTCTTTTCGGCCAAACGGCTTGACCGATTCTGATGAAATTTTGTACAAAGACATTTAATAGGGCATAAAAGGGCAAATAATACTTTTTTTCGGCAGAAAAATGCGGTGGCCTATATTTTTTGTTAACTTTACATAGAGTTTGCATAATCATAAAAGTTTGACCTTAGGTTCATCTATAATTACTAAACTTAATAAGTGCCTTAATTAGGCCGTAAAACTGTCAGGGTCATTAAAAGTCATCAAAATTTACGCGATGGCTTTGCTTGCCCAACGTGTTTTATCTGCTTTGTGGGAAGTATTTCAAAAACATTCGTGTTTTACCTGCCATATTTAACGTTAGGGTGTTGACTTAGTACGTTATAAAAACTGTCAGGGTCATAAAACGTAAAAATGTTCGCGCTCACATCGCTCTCGCAGTGATAGCGCTTACTACGCTCGCCCAGTAAAAGCGCTCGCTCCGGTCGCGCAAGCATTTGTAATATCTACTTTGTAGGATAACAATTCAATTTCGCTCAATTTCCTGTGCTCCAATCATTCCCTGGCGTTGAGGTCATCTGAAACTTTAGAGTTAGATATGCCAGCTCACTCGACAATCTTCTATGATTCTTCTTTCATTATACAGGCAATCCGTCTTTGGAATGACTTACAATTCGACACGCTCCCTCAATGTATACTTTTAAAGAAAAACTAAAAAAATTCTACTTAACACAAACCGGTATTGATGATTATTAAGCTATCTCATGTATTTCTTAAAACTGTTATATATTTGTATATGTATGTATGTTTATATATTATGCATATTTATTTATATTTGTTTTATTTGTATGTATGTAGATATATGTTATGAAATAAATATTTATGTTTATGACTTTTAAATAGATGTTTATTCATTTTATGATCTTAAAATTGTTAAATGTGCACCTTAGTCCTTTACATATTCGTACTGTCCACTCCGTCCTAAGGTTGTCTGGAAGAGATAGCTTTGTGCGTTAAGACCGCCCATTGTACTAATGTATAATGTATTTTAAGATGTTTATTATTTAATTTTGGTGTACAATAAAGAATTAATTATCATTCATTCATTCATACATTTCAGCAATTTTTGTATTTTAATGGCCACATTCATCAAAACGAGTCATAAATTGGAACAGTAGAACTTTCATTAATCATACTAATTTTTTACATTAAAATAAGTGGATATCAAGTTTAACCTTAGGGTCATCGGTGTTGAATTAGCAGGTCATAAAAACTGTCAGGGTCATAAAATGACGTAAGAATTTTCGCACTCGCTTCGCTCGCGCATTGATAGCGCTCGCTATGCTCGCGCAAAACTTAGTTTTATCTACTTTGTAGGTAATATTTCAGCATTTTTTGTATTTTAATAGCCACATGCATCAAATCGAGTTTATAAATTGAAACAGACGCATCAAATCGAGTTTATGAATTGAACAACAAACAACCTTCAATAATCATAATGATTTTGTACCTTAAAATAAGTGGATATCAAGTTTAACCTAAGTGTCATCGTTCTTGACTTAGGTAGGTCATAAAAACTGTCAGGGTCATAAAAAGTCGTAAAAAATTTTCGCGCTCGCTTCGCCCGCGCATTGATAGCGCTCGCTGCGCTCGCGCAAACCTTTGTTTTATCTACTTTGTAGGTTAAATTTCGGCATTTTTTGTATTTTAATAGCCACATGCATCAAAACGAGTTTATAAATTGAAACAGAACCTTCAATAATCATAATGATTTTTTACCTTATAATAAGTGAATATCAAGTATATAACCTTAGGGTTATCGGTCTTGACTTAGTAAGTCATAAAAACTGACAGGGTCATAAAAAGACGTAAAATTTTTTCGCGCTCGCTTCGCTCGCGCATTAATAGCGCTCGCTGCGCTCGCGCAGACATTTGTCATCAGTGTTAACTTAACAGGTCATAAAAACTGTCAGGGTCATGAAAGGTCGTAAAAAATTTTCACGCTCGCTTTGCTCGCGCAGTGATAGCGCTTGCTACGATCGCGCAGTAATACTGCTCGCTACGCTTGCGCAAACATTTGTTTTATCTACTTTGCAGGTAATATTTCAGCATTTTTTGTATTTTAATAGCCACATCCATCAAAACGAAGCTATAAATTGAAACAGTACAACCTTCAATAATCATAATGATTAATAACCTTAAAATAAGTGAATATCAAGTTTAACTTTTGTGTCATCAGTGTTAACTTAGTAGGTCATAAAAACTGTCAGGGTCATAAAAAGACTTAAAAATTTTTCGCGCTCGCTTCGCTCGCGCATTAATAGCGCTCGCTGCGCTCGCGCAGACATTTATCATCAGTGTTAACTTAGCAGGTCATAAAAACTGTCAGGGTCATGAAAGGTCGTAAAAAAATTTCGCGCTCGCTTTCCTCGCGCAGTGATAGCGCTTGCTACGCTAGCGCAGTAATACTGCTCGCTACGCTCGCGCAAACATTTGTTTTATCTACTTTGCAGGTAATATTTCAGCATTTTTTGTATTTTAATAGCCACATCCATATAAACGAAGCTATAAATTGTAACAGTACAACCTTCAATAATCATAATGATTAATAACCTTAAAATAAGTGAATATCAAGTTTAACTTTTGTGTCATCAGTGTTAACTTAGTAGGTCATAAAAACTGACAGGGTCATAAAAAGTCGTAAAAATTGTTCGCACTCGCTACGCTCGCGCAGTAATAGCGCTCGCTCTGGTCGCGCAAGCATTTGTTATATCTTCTTTGTAGGAAACATTCCAGGAACTTTTGTATTTTAATAGCCACATTCATCAAAACGAGTTATATTTGGAACAGTTCAACCTTTAATAATCATAATATTTTTTTACCATAAAATAAGTGGATATCAAGTTTAACCTTAGGGCCATCGGTTTTGTCTTAGTAGGTCATAAAAACTGTCAGGGTCATAAAAAGACGTATAAAGTTTCGCGCTCGCTACGCTCGCGCAAACTTTTGTTTTATCTGCTTTGTAGGTAATATTTCAGCATTTTTGTATTTTAATTGCCACATGCATCAAAACGAGTTTATAAATTGAAACAGTACAACCTTCAATAATCATAATATATATTAACCTTTAAATAGGTGGATATCAAGTTTAACCTATGTGTCATCGGTGTTGACTTAGTAGGTCATAAAAACTGTCAGGGTCATAAAAAGTCGTAAAAAATTTTCGCGCTCGCTTCGCTCGCGCAGTGATAGGGCTTGCTACTCTCTCACAGTAATAGCGCTCGCTCCGTTCGCGCAAGCATTTGTTATATCTACTTTGTAGGAAACATTTCAGCAACTTTTGTATTTTAATAGCCACATCCATCAAAACGAGTCATAAATTGAAACAGTACAACCTTCAATAATCATTGAATTTGACCTTGGTTAGGTTTACCAAGTACCAAGTAATGATTACTGATTTTAACAATAGACGATATCGAGTTCGTCCTAAGAGTCATCTATATTGACTTGATTATTAGGTCATTAAACTGTCAGGGTTATAAAAAGTCATAAAAAATTTTCACTCGCCCCAATAATAGCGCTCGCTACGCTCGCGCAGCTATCCACCTTATTTTCTTTGTAAGAAATGTTTCAGGAACTGTTGTATTGAGTCAAACATTTAAACAGCACAACTTCGTATAGCTAACCAAAATGATTAATGACTTTAACAATAGAGGATATTGAGTTCGACTTTGAGGGTCATCTATGGTGACTTGGCCTAAGAGATCATCGACCTAGACCTCAATGGTCATAAAGACACAAATAACGCGGGCGAAGCCGCGGGTAACAGCTAGTATCCCATAACTATTTAATAAACATCCCAAATTTGCTACTAAAACTACAGACAAAAGTCAAAGCATTTGTTGTACATGCATGGTTCAGTACCTATATGGGCAAATTTTCAAAAAAATGTGCACTTACACATGTCAAATAATAATTATTCCAAATATAATAAAAAACATAACTTATTGCTTTCAATTTAAAAAAAAAGTTATGAGCCATTCAGCTTTCATCCAAAAGCGTAGCATGTGAAGTCGGTTGTTTAGTTCTTTTTGCACCGAACTTGGTAGCACTTGACCACTATCTCACCTGATGTTAAGTGATGATGCAGTCGATGATGGAGCGTGCTTACCCAGAAGATACCTATTCACTCGCGATTTGAAGACCCCCATATTGTACTCATCATACGAACATAGTTTGTTAAACGATACCGTCATTATTATTATTTTTTTATATCTTATTGGCTAGCGTTTGACTACTATCTCACCTGTTGGTAAGTGATGATGCGGTCAAAGATGGTAAGCACGCTAGGCCTAGAATGGGAACTGGCTCTCAAGGATAGCTGCCGGAACACATTAGATGTTGGTGACAGATTGTCTAACTTGAGGGTAGTAGCTGGCCAGGCGGACACTAGATAATGTCCTACCACCATGCGGGGGTTGTTGGTTTCTTAACGATGTTTTATTCACCGGAGGGCCACTGAGAGAAGCGCTCATATATTTTTCTATAGAAAAGTCCATTGGTGCACGGCGGTTTGAACTCGGTACCACGGCACCAAAGCCGACCGTTCTCCCGATTACACTTATTATATTACTCACCGGGCCCTCAAAATCATCAGTTCTAACAGCAGAAGGCCTACCACTGATTAATTACAATGAACGCCTATTTTAACTGCAGACAGTTTACGTGTTATGAGCAAAAAATTCCTTTGTTCTTTACCATTTATTTGGTACCGATTTAGATTCGCATGTTCCTTTACGACAATCTGTTTTGTAGAACGCTTTTATTTGCGGTTCTTTGGGAATGCTGTACTCAATGGACGTAGGATGATGGTTAATGTGTAGGTGCTTTCTTTATGGCAAGTATTATTTCTGTATTTATTATAGTGTAGCTTCACATTTACATCTATACTATAGACCGGCAACCTCGTGCGCGACCGTCCCGCGGGGTGACAGACGGTGGCGGGGACGAGGTAGCGGTCATTCTAGCACACGGCTACGAAGTAACTATTATATAATCTGTAACACGGCTAAACACGCTTCCCTTCCCCGCTACACCACCCGCTACCCGCTGACATCTTGGGTACCCCGTCCCCGCCACCGTGTGACACCCCGCGGGACGGTCGCGCACGAGATTGCCGGACTATAGCTGATACCGGCGACTTCGGTTACGTACACTAAAAATGTAGTAGCCTATGTTCAGCCTCATGCTATAAAGTATCTCGTTGTTAAATTTCAGTAAGATCGGATCGTCCGTTTAGGCGTGATTAGGTAACAAACAGACAAAGTGACGGAGGTACAAACATTTTTATAATATTAGTCCGGATAAAGATATATAAAATTGAAGCGTCTGTTTGCAATTTCAAATTAACAGCTTTTCACTAATACATAGGAAAGTATATGCGGTACTTCATAAAATAAGATCAATTTTAAATTTTTTGTCTGTCTGTTTGTTTCAGCTAATCTATGAAACGGCTGGACCGATTTTAACAGGATGTTAACTAGCAGATAGCTGATGTTATAAGGAGTAACAAAGGCTACTTTAATTTTAGAAAAAAAATAGAGTTTCTCGTAAACAAAAATGGATTATGTATAAATGTCACCCGTGCGAAGCCGGGAAGTTACTCCTTATAATATCAGCTATCTGCTAGTGAAAATACCGTTTAAATCGGTCCAGCTGTTTCATAGATAAGCCGGAACAAACAGACAGACAAATATTTTAAAAATGACTTTTTTATGTGCTGCTAGTTTGCTTAATATAGCGAGTTGCAACACAGTCCCTTTGGTGCTCAAAACAATCAGTTAGGAACCTGTACAGTTTTTCGAATTAATTTAATTATAAATTTTTTAATCTTTTAGAATATTTTGTAACATATTCACTTTAACAATAAATAATTAAATTAGAATAAAACAAATGTTTAAGAAGACAGAACCCTTCCTTAGAAAATTAGAAAATTCCTCATCATCAGCTTTATGGGACGATATTTATTATGTATTAAAACTTGATATAATCTCAGAAATAACGTACAAAGCGCTGATAACAAGCTTTGAGGAGACCTTAAGCATAGAAAAGATAATAATACTACGTATAGAACGGACACTATGTTCCCCCCACCAATTCCTGGCTTCCTCACCCCGCCACCGACTTGGAGCTGTCGAGGAGCTGCGCTGAGCAAGGACGCCACACGCGTACGACTATAGAACAATTACTACTCACGGAGAGAACATCAACTTGACCTGGTGATGATGGTTTACGAAATAGCGACTAATATTTTTAGTGTTAAAAGCTTTTTGGGTAAGTGTACAAAAATATTCATACGGTTAGTAAGTATGTACGAAGTAACTATTATATAATCTGTGATACGGTGATTACGGAAGACAACCTTAGACATCACGCACACAAATGCACGTATAGAAAAACGACCCGTGTGTAGTGTCTGTGTCGGTGTCACAGTGTCGGTCGTTAAAACGCTAGTTTGTATGGAGATTTAGCGAGTGTCCGGGGTGTGCCTTAAGGTAGATCGCGACGTACCTTGAGTTTGACAGTTTTTCACTCGACTCGACTGAGGAATTTGCTCAAGTCGAGGATTTAAAAAAAATTCTGCATACCGATTTTATCCTTGAGGTTGAGTCAAATCACATTCGAGTGGAGGAAATCTTGAGGAACCGACTATGCATATAGGTGTTAGATTCAAAAATCACTTTCGAAGTTACAAATGATTGGCTTGGAGATTGATTTAAATTCGAAATTGATATTTTTTTTTTTTTTTTTTTGGGCGGGTAGCAAAACCAACATCAACTGTAATAATCTCCTATTTTAAAGTTTAATAAATAATAGTTAACAGTGTTATTTGCATAAAGTATTTATGTATTTATAAATAATAATACTCAGTACCTGCTATTGTGTGTTATCTCTGCCAAGCACTACTAATTTCACTGCATAAAAAATGGAAGCACTCAAGGAGTCAGTGGCACAACTTTCACAAGTGTTTAACCAGCGGATGGAGAGTTTTGAAAGTGAGTGTCGCAAGAATCCTAGCACTACAGCTGCTCCAGCTAATGTCCCTTCTGATTATGCTGCTTTCAAGACTTTCGTTGTAACCTCCCTGCGTGCCTTGCAAACCCAAGTTGAACTGCTGGATAGGGGTGTGGACAACATTGAAATGCGTAGCCGTCGAAAAATGCTCCTATTCCACGGTTTGACAGAGGAGAAGCAAGAAAATCCGGCCTCGGTAATCACTGAGACGGTAGTCAAACGGCTTCAGTTGTCGACTTTCACAGTAAGTGATATATCGCGTTGTCATCGATTGGGCCGGCCAAAAGATCCTCTTAAACCGAGGCCCATACTCGTAAAACTGCGCGACATGTCATTGCGGGATGAAATCTGGACGTCGAAGACAAGTCTCAAAGGCTCCGGCGTCACGCTATCCGAGTTTCTAACTCGCCCGCGTCATGAAACTTTTATGGCAGCGCGGGAACGTTTTGGTGTATCCAAATGCTGGACTCGGGACGGCCATGTACATATCGTGGACCCTAAAGGCACCCGGCATCGCATAAGCTGTATGAAGGAGTTGAACAAAATCCCGAAGCCAGCCAAGACTGCTGAGAAGCCGGCGTGTGCGCCAGCCACGACCAGAGAACGACGAGCCGCCGCCAGCAAAAAATAAGCCGGCCTGCGATGCTTCTATGCGTTGTGGCTATCTATTTTTAGTGTATAATCACCTCACTGTTTAGATTTAATATCACCAAGTCATATGTATAATAAGTATAATTTGTTTTGTTTACAATTTGCTGTGAGTAGGTACAACCGAAATTTTTCGGTCACAGATAATCTATAACTTGTTTATGTTCCAAACTTCTCGACCTTAAAGACTTTTGGCATCAATTTTGCCAGTCTCAGATATCAACCGCTCTCTGTCTCTTTCGCTCCATAACTTTTTAGTTGACAAGGCGTAGAGAGAGAATACTCCCTACGTGACAAGGTATATTCTGTCTTGCTTATTTTTATTTAGTAAATGAGTTTTTTTTTTTTTTTGCTTCCTCTTAAGGCCTCATTCACACTGCAGTGGTCAGCGGTCTGCGGTCGGCCGTGGTGTGTGGGATCATAAGTCGCGAGGCCCAATGTTTGACCGCTGACCGCGACAGTGTGTTTGACGCCTAACGGTTAGTTATACTCACTTTTATCACATTTAGGTATGTACTCATATGTACTTACTTACACCTATTTTTAATTACGTTTAGTATATTTATTTTCGGAATGTAACGGTTAGTAGTATTATTATCTTTTCTATGGTAACGGGACCAAAATGTTATGAGTAGGTACTAAGTACTTTTGTTACACGTAAAAAAGTTGGAATGTGTTCCTAACTAGTTCGTTTTTATTTTATTATTCTGTATTTTGTTTTTTTTTCCGAAACTTTTATTATACATATACACTCTTACGTGATTATTGTCGCTACTCCTTTAAATTATGTTTCTCTGATAATGCCTAGGTAAATAAATATACGTACCTTCTGTTGACTCAATTCGAATTACGTTGTATTACTTAATTTGAGTTGTTGTTTAGTTATTGCAGATGTAGATAGTATACCTAGGTTTTATCAAGTTTGTGCTTGTAATATTTCTTAAATTGTTTTCTTTTATCGAACACCACACAACTAGCGGACTGAGTGGTAGTAATATTTGTTTTACTTACTGATAAAGTAGGTAGGTGAATCGATACGACCGATTTTATTTGTTTATAGATATATATATATATATATATATATATATATATATTATTATTATTATTATTTTTTAATACATATATATAACTTTATATTAAAATGTTAGATATTTTTAATAATGATAGCGATAATGATATCGATTCCGATTACGATGACTTTGTCTCGCTTCCTTCTTCTTCTTCTTCTACTGTATCGGGATCTAGTGATGATAGTTTTGTAAGCATCCCGTCTCTTTCTGACTCGCTAGTATCACTTTTTTCAGATGTTCCCAAAAACCTCAACGTCGTCCATATTAACGCCCAGAGTATTCCGGCCCACTTTCCTGACTTGCTGGCATCCTTTGAACTTCAAACTAACATTCACGCTATTTTAGTCTCCGAATCCTGGCTTAAACCCTCTCTTTCTTCTATCTCCTACCCTCTACCTGGCTTTCACCTAATAAGTAACGACTGCATAGGTCGAACTGGTGGTGGTGTAGCTATGTACCTGCGTGCTCATATTCCCTTTTCTATTATCAGCACTTCTACACAACCACCCCCTTCTAATGCCGGTGAACACCTATTTATCGAAGTCCATCTTTCCAACACCAAAATCCTACTCGGAGTCTATTATAGCCCTTCTCTTCAGATCAACTTCTTTACTTCTTTTGAAAAATCTCTTGAAAACCTGCTTCCTCTATACAGTCATTCCATAATAATGGGTGATTTTAACACTTGCCTCCTTAAAAAAGATTTTCGCTCCTCAACTTTTGAATCTACTATCAATTCCTGCAATCTTCATATCCTTCCCCTTAATGCAACACATTATTTTCCGAACTCTACACCTTCACTTTTAGATATTATTCTTGTTTCTTCCACAGCTCATGTTGCCAAGCACGGGCAATGCCCGGCTGATGCTTTTTCGTACCATGACTTGATCTTTCTCTCTTATAAAGTCCGTCCTCCTAAATCTAAGCCTAAAATCATTCTGCAGCGTAGCTTTGGCAACATTAATATTGAAAATCTTTGTGCTGATGCTGAAGCTATTAATTGGACGCCATTGATTGAATCAGATTCCATTGATGATAAAATTGATCTGTTCAATTCCGCTCTAACACATCTTTATGACGTTCATGCTCCGATGCGTACTATAAAAATCAAGCATCTGCCTGCACCGTGGTTAACGCCGGAAATTAAATCGCTGATGCTTAAAAAAAATGTTACTAAAGCAATATATAAAATGCGCCCAAATGACCACAACAAATCCTTTTATTACCTTGCCCGAAATCGCTGCAATATGGTGTGTAGGGATGCTCAACGTCGCCACATTCACGAATCAGTTGCTAACGAAGATCCAGCAAAAGTCTGGAAGTTTCTTCGGTCTTTGGGTGTTGGTAAATCTAAACATGACTCTATCCCACACAATTTAGACATTAATTCTCTAAATAAACATTTTTCTTCTTCTCCCAATATTAATGGGTTCAATAAATTGGAAACGCTCCAACGACTTTCAAGATTACCAGCACCCACCTTTTCTCCTTTTGATTTCTGTCAGTTTTCGGATTGTGATGTTAAGAAGAGTGTACTTAACATTTCGTCCAATGCTGTCGGAGTTGACGGTATTAGTCGCAACATGATAATCCCAATCCTTAATATCCTGCTTCCTGTCATAACTCATATCCTTAACTTTTCTGTAACTTCTGGTGCTTTCCCTTCCCAGTGGAAGGATGCTCAAATTATTCCTTTACCCAAGAAACGTAATCCTAAATCCTTTTCAGAATACCGTCCCATATCCATCCTACCTTTCCTATCCAAGGTTCTGGAACGCCTTGTCCACACCCAGTTGAACATGTTCCTTACCCGAAATGATCTCCTCAATCCTTATCAATCTGGTTTCCGTCCCGGTCATAGCACAGTTACTGCCTTAACCAAGATTACTGATGATATTCGTTCCGGTATGGAACAAGGTCAGCTAACTGTGCTCTCCCTCCTTGATTTCAGTAATGCCTTTAATACTGTTGACTTTGACATTCTCCTAGGACTTCTACGCTCTTCTAACATATCTCCAACCGTAATTGAATGGTTTCACAGTTATCTGTTTGGGCGCCGACAGAGAATTCGCCTTGAAGACTCATACTCTTCATGGTGTTACACATCTGCTGGCGTACCACAAGGCGGCGTTCTCTCTCCTCTTTTATTTGCTGTTTTCATCAACTCTATCTCCCTTAATCTATCTTCTTCCTACCACCTATATGCAGACGATCTTCAGATCTATTCCCAGTCTTCCCTTAACCTACTGCACCATAGCATTGCAACCACCAACGCTGACTTAAAACTAATTCTAAAATGGAGCAAAGCTTATGGTTTAGCAGTAAATCCTAGCAAAACACAAGTGATCATTTTAGGCAGTTCTCGAATGGTTGCTAAAATAGATTGGAGTAGTCTTCCACCTATTATGTTTGATGGAGTTGTCGTTCCGTACAGCAAACAAGTTAAAAATTTAGGTTTGATAATGGACGAAAGCTTGACTTGGGGGCCGCAAA
Source organism: Cabera pusaria (assembly GCA_954871355.1). Classification (NCBI taxonomy): domain Eukaryota; kingdom Metazoa; phylum Arthropoda; class Insecta; order Lepidoptera; family Geometridae; genus Cabera; species Cabera pusaria. The sequence continues at coordinate 5,048,394 of OX940910.1, forward strand.
TTGCAGCTGTCAGTCGTAAAATGTTTGCTTCAGCCAGCTCATTGAAACGGCTTAGAAATTTTCTTCCTACCGCCACCAAAGCTACGCTTGCACAATCTCTATTGCTCCCTATCTTAGATTATGCAGATGTCAGCTATCTCGACCTTACTGAGGAGCAATTCAATAAACTTGAGCGTCTCCAAAATTTTGCTATTAGGTTCATATTTGGCTTACGCAAATATGACCACGTTTCCAACTTTCGCCATAAGCTCAAGTGGCTCCCTATTCGTCTCCGCCGCAATACTCACATCCTTTCCCTTCTCTATACTATTATCTTTAATCTCTCATCCCCGCGTTACCTTAAGGAACACTTCAATTTCTTGTGCTCCAATCATTCCCTGGCGTTGAGGTCATCTGAAACTTTAGAGTTAGATATGCCAGCTCATTCGACAATCTTCTATGATTCTTCTTTCATTATACAGGCAATCCGTCTTTGGAATGACTTACCTGTTACAATTCGACACGCTCCCTCAATTTATACTTTTAAAGAAAAACTAAAAAAATTCTACTTAACACAAACCGGTATTGATGATTATTAAGCTATCTCATGTATTTCTTAAAACTGTTATATATTTGTATGTGTATGTATGTTTATATATTATGCATATTTATTTATATTTGTTTTGTTTGTATGTATGTAGATATATGTTATGAAATAAATATTTATGTTTATGACTTTGAAATAGATTTTTATTCATTTTATGATCTCAAAATTGTTAAATGTGCACCTTAGCCCTTTACATATTCGTACTGTCCACTCCGTCCTAAGGTTGTCTGGAAGAGATCGCTTTGAGCGATAAGACCGCCCATTGTACTATTGTATAATGTATTTTAATATGTTTATTATTTAATTTTGGTGTACAATAAAGAGTTATCATTCAAATTCGGAACGAAAGCAGGGATTGGTTCGCACATGTGCTGCTATGTCTGTTATAACAGGTAAGTCAAACAAGACAAGTCCGACTAATGACGCGCTGGACACGACTTTTAACCCCGCCTGCTTCGACACGACTTTTGTTGGGTACTTTTTTTAACGCAGTACCATTTCCTGACTTATTATTTATTCGTAGATTATATACTATGTTACTGTGCTGGTATTCAATAAAGAGTATTTCCATTCTTTTCTCCAATTTAATTCATATATACGGACTTACCTCTTCAATGGACGATGACATAAGACCGGAACTGTAACAAAAAAAAAAAAAATTATTATCTACTAGCACTTGGCAATTATCCAAGATTTAAAACACCTGTTTATATGTAAGGTCTAGGGTTAATGTAAACACGTCGTATTTTAAAGTTTAAATAAAACTGGCAAAGTTGATATGAATAACAAAATTCACAGTTTAACATTTATAATTTACTAGCTGTTACCCGCGGCTTCGCCCGCGTTATTTGTGTCTTTATGACCATTGAGGTCTAGATCGATGATCTCTTAGGCCAAGTCACCATAGATGACCCTCAAAGTCGAACTCAATATCCTCTATTGTTAAAGTCATTAATCATCTTGGTTAGGTATACGAAGTTGTGCTGTTTAAATGTTTGACTCAATACAACAGTTCCTGAAACATTTCTTACAAAGAAAATAAGGTGGATAGCTGCGCGAGCGTAGCGAGCGCTATTATTGGGCGAGTGAAAATTTTTTATGACTTTTTATAACCCTGACAGTTTAGTGACCTAATAATCAAGTCAATATAGATGACTCTTAGGACGAACTGGATATCGTCTATTGTTAAAATCAGTAATCATTACTTGGTACTTGGTAAACCTAACCAAGGTCATTATGATTATTGAAGGTTGTACTGTTTCAATTTATGACTCGTTTTGATGGATGTGGCTATTAAAATACAAAATTTGCTGAAATGTTTCCTGCAAAGTAGATATAACAAATGCTTGCGCGAACGGAGCGAGCGCTATTACTGTGAGAGAGTAGCAAGCCCTATCACTGCGCGAGCGAAGCGAGCGCGAAAATTTTTTACGACTTTTTATGACCCTGACAGTTTTTATGACCTACTAAGTCAACACCGATGACACAAAGGTTAAACTTGATATCCACCTATTTAAAGGTTAATATATATTATGATTATTGAAAGTTGTACTGTTTCAATTTATAAACTCGTTTTGATGCATGTGGCAATTAAAATACAAAAATGCTGAAATATTACCTACAAAGTAGATAAAACAAAAGTTTGCGCGAGCGTAGCGAGCGCGAAACTTTATACGTCTTTTTATGACCCTGACAGTTTTTATGACCTACTAAGACAAAACCGATGGCCCTAAGGTTAAACTTGATATCCACTTATTTTAAGGTAAAAAGTTATTATGATTATTAAAGGTTGAACTGTTCCAAATATAACTCGTTTTGATGAATGTGGCTATTAAAATACAAAAGTTCCTGGAATGTTTCCTACAAAGAAGATATAACAAATGCTTGCGCGACCAGAGCGAGCGCTATTACTGCGAAAAAATTTTACGACTTTTATGACCCTGACAGTTTTTATGACCTACTAAGTTAACACTGATGACACAAAAGTTAAACTTGATATTCACTTATTTTAAGGTTATTAATCATTATGATTATTGAAGGTTGTACTGTTTCAATTTATAGCTTCGTTTTTATGGATGTGGCTATTAAAATACAAAAAATGCTGAAATATTACCTGCAAAGTAGATAAAACAAATGTTTGCGCGAGCGTAGCAAGCGCTATCACTGCGCGAGGAAAGCGAGCGCGAAATTTTTTTACGACCTTTCATGACCCTGACAGTTTTTATGACCTGCTAAGTTAACACTGATGTTAAATGTCTGCGCGAGCGCAGCGAGCGCTATTAATGCGCGAGCGAAGCGAGCGCGAAAAAATTTTACCTCTTTTTATGACCCTGACAGTTTTTATGACCTACTAAGTTAACACTGATGACACAAAAGTTAAACTTGATATTCACTTATTTTAAGGTTATTAATCATTATGATTATTGAAGGTTGTACTGTTTCAATTTATAGCTTCGTTTTGATGGATGTGGCTATTAAAATACAAAAAATGCTGAAATATTACCTGCAAAGTAGATAAAACAAATGTTTGCGCAAGCGTAGCGAGCAGTATTACTGCGCGAGCGTAGCAAGCGCTATCACTGCGTGAGAATAGCGAGCGTGAAAAATTTTTACGACCTTTCATGACCCTGACAGTTTTTATGACCTGCTAAGTTAACACTGATGACAAATGTCTGCGCGAGCGCAGCGAGCGCTATTAATGCGCGAGCGAAGCGAGCGCGAAAAAAATTTACGTCTTTTTATGACCCTGTCAGTTTTTATGACTTACTAAGTCAAGACCGATGACCCTAAGGTTATATACTTGATATTCACTTATTATAAGGTAAAAAATCATTATGATTATTGAAGGTTCTACTGTTTCAATTTATAAACTCGTTTTGATGCATGTGGCTATTAAAATTCAAAAAATGCCGAAATATAACCCACAAAGTAGATAAAACAAAGGTTTGCGCGAGCGTAGCGAGCGCTATCAATGCGCGGGCGAAGCGAGCGCGAAAATTTTTTACGACTTTTTATGACCCTGACAGTTTTTATGACCTAACTAAGTCATGAACGATGACACTTAGGTTAAACTTGATATCCACTTATTTTAAGGTACAAAATCATTATGATTATTGAAGGTTGTTTGTTGTTCAATTCATAAACTCGATTTGATGCGTCTGTTTCAATTTATAAACTCGATTTGATGCATGTGGCTATTAAAATACAAAAAATGCTGAAATATTACCTACAAAGTAGATAAAACAAAAGTTTTGCGCGAGCATAGCGAGCGCTATCAATGCGCGAGCGAAGCGAGTGCAAATTCTTACGTCATTTTATGACCCCGACAGTTTTTATGACCTGCTAATTCAACACCGATGACCCTAAGGTTAAACTTGATATCCACTTAATTTTTTTTTTTTTTTTTTTTTTTTTAAATTTTAATGTAAAAAATTAGTATGATTAATGAGTGTTCTACTGTTCCAATTTATGACTCGTTTTGATGAATGTGGCCTTTAAAATACAAAAATTGCTGAAATGTATGAATGAATGAATGAATGATAATTCTTTAATGTACACCAAAATTAAATAATAAACATCTTAAAATACATTATACATTAGTACAATGGGCGGTCTTATCGCTCAAAGCGATCTCTTCCAGACAACCTTAGGACGGAGTGGACAGTACGAATATGTAAAGGGCTAAGGTGCACATTTAACAATTTTGAGATCATAAAATGAATAAACATCTATTTCAAAGTCATAAACATAAATATTTATTTCATAACATATATCTACAAACATACAAATAAAACAAATATAAATAAATATGCATAATATATAAACATACATACACATACAAATATATAACAGTTTTAAGAAATACATGAGATAGCTTAATAATCATCAATACCGGTTTGTGTTAAGTAGAATTTTTTTAGTTTTTCTTTAAAAGTATACATTGAGGGAGCGTGTCGAATTGTAACAGGTAAGTCATTCCAAAGACGGATTGCCTGTATAATGAAAGAAGAATCATAGAAGATTGTCGAGTGAGTTGGCATATCTAACTCTAAAGTTTCAGATGACCTCAACGCCAGGGAATGATTGGAGCACAGGAAATTGAGCGAAATTGAATTGTTATCCTACAAAGTAGATATTACAAATGCTTGCGCGACCGGAGCGAGCGCTTTTACTGGGCGAGCGTAGTAAGCGCTATCACTGCGAGAGCGAGGCGAGCGCAAAAAATTTTTCCGACCTTTTATGACCCTGACAGTTTTTATGACCTACTCAGTTAACACTGATGACCCTAAGGTTAAACTTGATATCCACTTATTTTAAGGTAAAAATCATTATGATTATTGAAGGTTCTACTGTTTCAATTTATAAACTCGTTTTGATGCATGTGGCTATTAAAATACAAAAAATGCTGAAATTTTACCTACAAAGTTGATTAAAAAAGTTTTGCGCGAGCATAGCGAGCGCTATCAATGCGCGAGTGAAGCGAGCTCGAAAATCTTTACGTCATTTTATGACCCTGACAGTTTTTATGACCTGCTTATTTAACACCGATGACCCTAAGGTTAAACTTGATATCCACTAATTTAAAGGTAAAAAATCATTATGATTATTGATAGTTGTACTGTTCCAATTTATGGCTCGTTTTGATGAATGTGGCTATTAAAATACAAAAGTTGCTATTACCTACAAAGTAGATCAAACAAATTATTGCGCGAGCACAGCGAGCGCTTTCACTGAGCGAGCGATGTGAGCGCGAACATTTTTACGTTTTATGACCCTGACAGTTTTTATAACCTACTAAGTCAACACCGATGACCCTAACGTTAAATGTGGCTGGTAAAACACGAATGTTTTTGGAATACTTCCCACAAAGCAGATAAAACACGTTGGGCAAGCAAAGCCATCGCGTAAATTTTGATGACTTTTAATGACCCTGACAGTTTTATGGCCTAATTAAGGCACTTATTAAGTTGAGTCATTATAGATGAAGCTTAGGTCAAACTTTTATGATTATGCAAACTCTATGTAAAGTTAACAAAAAATATAGGCACCCGCACTTTTCTGCCGAAAAAAAGTATTCTTTGCCCTTTTATGCCCTATTAAATGTCTTTGTACAAAATTTCATCAGAATCGGTCAAGCCGTTTGGCCGAAAAGAGGCCACACATTAACAAAATTCCATAATAAAAATATAGACAACCTAAATTTCCACTCAAAAATAAGTATTCGTTGTCCTTCTGTCTTTTTGACTGTCTGTGCACAAAATTTCAGCTTATATGGTTAACCCGTTTGACCGAGAGTAGGCCACACATTTACAAAGTTCACTTTAAAAATTCTGGACACCTGGACCCGGCTGCCAGAAAAAAAGTTTCCTATGTGATTCTATGCAAAATGAACTGTAATATGTATAAAATTTCAGCTGAATCGGTCAAGCTGTTGAGCTAGTAAGTGGCCACACATTCACAAAATTCAATTAAAAAAATCTAAACACTCAGACTCGATAGCCAAAAAAACAGTATCCGATATCCTATTCTGCTCTATGAACTGTCTTAATACAACATTTCAGGCAAATCGGTCAAACCGTTTATTCGAGAAGAGGTCTTATATTCACAAAATTCAATTAAAAATACCTGGACTTCCTGACTCGACAGCCAGAAAAAAAGTATCCTATATCCTATTCTGCCCTATGACATGTATTCATACAACATTTCAAGCAAATCGGTCAAGCCGTTTATTCGAGAAGAAGTATTATATTAACAAAATTCAATTCAAAATATCTGGACCCCCCGACTCGATAGCCAAAAAAAAAGTATCCTATATCCTATTCTACTCTATGAACTGTCTTTGTACAACATTTCAGGCAAATCGGTCAAGCCGTTTATTCGAGAAGAGGTCTTATATTTACTAAATTCTATTAAAAATATCTGGACCCCCTGACTCGATAGCCAGAAAAAAAGTATTCTGTATCCTATTCAGCCCTATGAATTGTCTTTGTACAACATGTCAGGCAAATCGTTTAAGCCGTTTATTTGAGAAGAGATTTTATATTTACGAAATTCAATTAAAAATATCTGGACCCCCTGACTCGATAGCCAAAAGAAAAGTATCCTATATCCTATTCTGCCCTATGTACTATCTTTGTACAAAATTTCAGCCAAATCGGTCAAGCCGTTTGACCGTGAAGAAGTCCCAAACAAACAAACAAACAAACAAATAAACAAACTGACTTTCGCATTTATAATATTGGTGTTGATTAGCCAGGTTTGACCTGGGAATAGCAACACCTTGTATTTTTAACCGACTTTAAAAAGGAGGAGGTTTCTCAATTCGACGGTAATTTTTTTTTTTTTTTATGTTTGTTCGCTAATAACTTCGTCGTTTATGAACCGATTTTGATTATTTTTTTTTTGTTGGAAAGGAGATATCCCAATGGTAATTTTATCGAGGTTTGATAAGTATCTCCAGGGATATGGAGATAAACATCTCAAAATTGGTACTGAAAATTAATAGCGCGGCATTGAAGTCTTTTTAGTTTTTAAACGATCTTATATAGTGGGTATTGTTCTAGCGGCTAAACATAATACTAGCAAGTAGGTACTCTTCTTGATATCGAAATTATTCCGAATCGCTTCGGACATTTTTAACAGACTTCTATAAAGGGGGAGGTTCTCAGTTCGTCTGTTCTGTATAAACATACAGACGAATAGAGAACCTCCTCCTTTGACGGAGTAATCGCGTAACAAACATACAAAAAACTTTGTATAAAGAAACTTTTTTTTATGGGTAGAGTACATTTCCACGGTGGTCCCATTTTACAATTCATTGAGATCTGATGAGTATCTCCAGAGATATGGAGATAAACATCAGGGGGGGGGGGGGGGGTTCTCAATTCATCTGTATGTTTAATTTTGTATGTATGTTACGCGATTACTCCGTCAATTGTGAACCCATTTGATAGATTCTTTTTTTAATTGGTAGGGTACATTTTCAAGGTGGTGCCAATGTAATTTCATCGAGATCTGATAAGTATCTCCAGAAATATGACGATAAACGTGTCAAACTTGCTACTGAAACTGACTCGCGCGGCATGGAAGATGGTTGTTTTAGTTTTAAGCTTCCTATCTTAATAATTAACTATGTTTGTTATTCATCTAGTCCTTTTTCACAGGAGTCAGGCTTACGACACGTCCCTCGCGCGACGGAATTCGGCACGAAGCTGTTTTATTTCTATTTTTTAGGGTTCCGTACCCAAAGGGTAAAACGGGACGTGAACGTAAAACGTGTCTGTCCGTCTGTGATAGTTAGACAGTTGAAATTTTCACAGATGATGTATTTCTGTTGCCGCTATAACAACAAATACTAAAAACAGAATAAAGTTAAAAATAATAGAGGGTCCCCATACAAGAAACGTGTTTGTTTCGGCATTTCACGCCATCTATGAACGCTTAGTTAGGTAAACGTCCCATAGATGGCGTTATATTGAAATGTCGATCCCTAACACCTTGTTTGGCGTTATAAGAAATAATATGTTAATTAATTTTCACTTTTTGCTGGCGAAAAATGATAGTGGTATTTTTTGCTCGATCTTATAAAATACTGTAGTGTGGTACGGAACCCTACGAGTGCGAGTCCGACTTGCACTTGGCCAGTTTATTTTTTTATATCTTATTGGATAGCGTTTGACCACTATGTCACCTGTTGGTAAGTGATGATGCGGTCGAAGATGGTAAGCACGCTAGGCCTAGAATGGGAACGGCGGGGTTTGAACTCGGTACCACGGCATCAAAGCCGATCGTTCTTCCGATTACGCCACCGGGCCCTGAAATTATGATTAATGATTAGTCTAAGGTATACGTATAACCGGCGAGCATGTATGAAGGCGCTCATGAAAGTGGAAGAAGCGAAAAAGGTATGTCAGGATCGTAATTTGTGGAAAGATGTAGTCTCTGCCTACCTCAACGGGGAAAAGTCGTGATTTTATGTAGGTATGTATGTGTGTGTTAATCTCACGATAAAAGTACCTACTTAATATTTTAGTTCGCAAAAATATCAGATAGTGGCCTGCCTGTGTGATAAATTATTTTCTTATTTATCTATAACAGTTTAACTTACCAACATAGAAATGAATTCTTCTTTCCTTTAGTTTTCGCCATTCTCGATTAATAAAATCACTCGTTAAGTTCGTTAGTTCACAACGCATTCATTTATGCTGTACTAAAAGCACTGATAAGAAAAGTCTAGGCTATCGAGTATAGAGTATCTCGAGAACTGAGTATGAATTAATTATTTCAAGTAGGTATACGCAATTTTTCTTAAACTTGAACAAGCAAAAGTTCCCATGTGCATCCCAGATGCGTAGTGAGGTCCTATACTACTCTACTTTGTTTGATCCTTCTGTGTTAAATCACTCTGTATATGTGTACTCAACCCTAATATTATGTCGGTTATTTATCGATTCTTGAGAACTGGGTATGAGTAATTAATTCAAGTAGTACACGAACTTATTTTAACACTTCAACAAGCAAAAGTTCCCATGTGCATCCCAGATGCGTAGTGAGGTCCTATACTACTCTACTTTGTTTGATCCTTCTGTGTTAAATCACTCTGTATATGGGTACTCAACCCTAATATTATGTCGGTTATTTATCGATTCTTGAGAACTGGGTATGACTAATTAATTCAAGTAGTACACGAACTTATTTTAACACTTCAACAAGCAAAAGTTCCCATGTGCATCCCAGATGCGTAGTGAGGTCCTATACTACTCTACTTTGTTTGATCCTTCTGTGTTAAATCACTCTGTATATGGGTACTCAACCCTAATATTATGTCGGTTATTTATCGATTCTTGAGAACTGGGTATGAGTAATTAATTCAAGTAGTACACGAACTTATTTTAACACTTCAACAAGCAAAAGTTCCCATGTGCATCCCAGATGCGTAGTGAGGTCCTATACTACTCTACTTTGTTTGATCCTTCTGTGTTAAATCACTCTGTATATGGGTACTCAACCCTAATATTATGTCGGTTATTTATCGATTCTTGAGAACTGGGTATGACTAATTAATTCAAGTAGTACACGAACTTATTTTAACACTTCAACAAGCAAAAGTTCCCATGTGCATCCCAGATGCGTAGTGAGGTCCTATACTACTCTACTTTGTATGATCCTTCTGTGTTAAATCACTCTGTATATGGGTACTCAACCCTAAGCACAGAATAAATAATAGTACAAGACCCTAATATTATGTCGGTTATTTATCGATTCTTGAGAACTGGGTATGAGTAATTAATTCAAGTAGTACACAAAATTATTTTAAACTTGAACAAGCAAAAGTTCCCATGTGCATCCCAGATGCGTAGTGAGGTCCTATACTACTCTACTTTGTTTGATCCTTCTGTGTTAAATCACTCTGTATATGGGTACTCAACCCTAAGCACAGAATACATGATAGTAAAAGTCCCTAAGAGGATCCCTAAGGGCGGATTTGACGAAACTCGGAAAAGGTCAATCTAGAGTAAATTGTAATTTGTTCAATGAATAACCGCACATTTTGTCGTTTCCAATGATTTACTAGAATTTTGTCGAAATATAATAAATAAATATTTCAATTGTTTTGTGTGGATATCGGAAGAAATAATATTACGATATCTATAGATCTTCTACGATAACATGGCCCGCCCCTCCAAATTACTGTTTTAATGTGTGTAGTCACATCCTTACGAAAGAGTCTGTATGTGGTTGTAATTATGTTTTACTACGTTATAAGAGTAGGCACTTCCCTACATTGTTGATACCCGAATTATGAACGTACTTTGTAGCCAACCTAACTTAACGGAAAGTATTGCTTATAAATTTCATAGAAACTTTTTTTGCAGTGTTGGTTGGTACAAAGTACGTTCATAATTAGGAGTTATTTAATTATGTATGCAATGTCGCGGAACCGGCAGTACCAGTACGCACACATGCGTGGTGGTGCGTTGTAAATACTTTCACAAATACTTTCAAAACTTTTTGAATTTTGGAGGGGCGGGTCATGTATTATTGTAGAAGATCTCTACTAACATACACAATGTAAAATGTACTCGAACTGAATATCTTCTCCTTAGGTAAATTCGAATAAAAATATTCGCCAGCCCGATTCGAACCCACGATAACAAGGTTAAATGTCGAGTCAAAGACCATTCGGTTAACGATAATTTTTGAAGTACAGTTATTTACAATTCAATTATTATCCCAAAATGTTTAATGGAACAGGTTTTCTATGCGATTTTGAACCGAATTTAAAAAAAGGCGGAGGTTCTCAATTCATTGGTATATTTTATTTTTTATGTTTTCCCTGATTACTCAAAGACGCCTGGACCGATTTAAAAAATTCTTCTTATGTTTGAAAGGATATAATTTTCCAGGTGGTCCCATTTAAATTTTATCGAGATCTGATAAGTATCTCCAGAGATATGGAGATAAACACCTCAAACTTGCTACTGATAAAAATAACTCAGTTTAAAAACTAAAACAACCGACTTCCATGCCCCGCGACTCCTGCGAGTCAGTTTCAGTAGCAAGTTTAAGGCGATTATCGTCATATCTGTGGAGATACTTATCAGATCTCGATGAAATTACAATGGGACTATCCCGGAAATGTACCATACCGATTAAAAAAATAATCATTCGAATCGATTTACAATTGACACAGTAATTGCATAACATACATATATACAAAAAAACATACAGACGAACTGAGAACCTCCTCCTTTTTGGAAGTCGGTAGAAAATAACTAGCCCGGCATTTAGAGTCGGTTCTTTTAGTATTTTAAAAGATCTTAAATTATGTTATGCCGATTTCTTCAAACTTTTCTATTTTTAACCGACTTCACAAAAAGGAGGAGGTTCTCAATTCGTCGGAACCTGTTTTTTTAAATGTATGTTCACCGATTACTCGAAGATGCCTGAACCCATTTGGAAAATTCTTTTTTTTTGTTTCAAAGGGTGTTTCTCAGGTGTTCCCATTTAAATTTTAACGAAATCGGCCGCGCCATTTTAATATATCAACATTTATATTACGACGCATTTACGAGTACTTATCTCGACGACTTACTACTTGGCTGGCAATTTACTTTCTGGCACAGATTATGTAATAGTTACTACGTGTACTGGCTACTTTGACTAGCGCGATGTTTGAAGTCGGTTCTTTTAGTTTTTTAAACGATCTTAACGTCCGTACTTTGTGTCACAAGTTTTCACACAATAATAATAATATCACCAAAATTTCACAACTACACAAAGCACTTTCAATCTATTTTTCAGGAGTAATTTTATCACGTTACTTATGTTATTTTAAAAGTTATAAATAGATAAAAACTGTGGTATTTCGGTACAAAAACAGACATAGTATGACAAGACAACGGCGCCGAGTGAAAACATCTGTGCACTAATTGTGTCCGATGTACGATGACACCGATATTATACAGGGTGTATGATAAATATGTATAAACATATGTCATATGTCTATAAAGACGTCAGACTAAATATCACTCATTTTCACAAATGTTTTCGCAGAAGGCCTATCTATTAGAATGTACCAATAACATAAATATTGTACTTATATTGAATGCCCGATGTGGGTAGACTGACATTACCAACAATTGCAATGTGACCTAGCATCATTATTAAATAGTCAGCATCAATAAATGATTTCTGATTCTGATTTCTGATTCAAAATCGATGGAAACTATTCAATTCTTCGATTACACCAATAACGCGGGTTGAGCGCTGAGATATATGTTTTTTTAAATCTGATTAAATACCACAATGTATTAAATGTATTAATTGGATCGCTACTAAATTATTTTCAACTACCTTCCAAAAGGGAGGTTCTCAATTCATCTGTATGATTTTTTTTGTATGTATGTTACACAATTACACCGACAATTGTGAACCGATTCGAATGATTCATTTTGTAATCGATGATGATTTTGAAATTAAAATGAGACCAACTAGGAAATTTACCCTACGTTTCACAGTTGGTGTCATTGTAATTTCGTCAGAATTTGGTAAGTATCTTCAGAGATATGACGATAAACGTCTCAAACTTGCTACTGAAACTGACTCACGGGGCATCAAAGTCGGTTGTTTTAGTTTTTAAACTATCTTCATTATTATTTCAAACGTCGAAGACACCAATAGTAAACAAATAATAACACCATAAATAGATCGAATTAAATGATTAGATACTTATACATTTGTATTCAAAGCGTTTATGTTATACATATAAATTAGTTGTGCACTCTTTTCTTATTGCATATCGACCAAACATCTGGACGGATTTTTATAATTAAGTATTAAGACATGTATAGATTTATACAAGTATAGCCCAATACCCTCAAGGCCTCGGGTTATTACAAATACAAAATCCAAGTGGTGTTCCGATTTGCTGGCGTAAACATTTAACAGAGCCTAAGCCACCATATTACCGTATATCTGTGATATGTATTTTCCGATTTTTACTGAAAAAATAAACCAATCGGTAAAAGTAGAATGGATGTAAATAGTTCCGATTTGCTCGCGTCAAAATATTACAGTGCTTAAGCCACCATATTACCATATATTTGTGATAAATAGTTTCCGATTTTATAGTGAAAGAATAAACCAATTAGTAACCAATTAGTAACGACCAATGTCGAAGGAATAAAACGTGCGGAACAAACAAAAAAAAAACCAATGAGTAAAAGTAGAATCGATATAAATAGTTCCGATTTGCTCGATATGTAGTTTCCGCTTTGATAGTGAAAGAATAAACCAATCAGTAAAAGTATAATCGATTACCTTAACTACTCAAGACTAAGAACACCACGTAAGCTTAAACAAATCAGACTCACTTTAAAACAAATCAGACTCACTTTAAAACAGATAAAAACACTGTCACTAAAACGACTAAACTGAAAGCCGAATCACTCTGTATATACAGACGGCAGTATAAGGCGATAGTGCTGTTTATAATTCATCAGCTCGAGTTATGATTACCATCTAGACTGGATATAGGGTTACTAGACCACCTACATACCTATTATAGACCTAGGTATTTAAACACGTTAGTTTTTAGGGTTTGTTACCTCAAAAGGTAAAAAAGGAACCCTTATCAGATCACTTTCTTGTCCGTCTGTCCGTGTGTCACCACCTATTTTCTCAGAAACGGGCGGACCTTGCAATTTGAAATGAATACTAGATATTGAGGTCTATAGTTCATATTAGGTGTATAAAATCAAGGTCCTGCTCCTGAGTCAACACGATAAAAAGATATGGGAATTTGGAATGTTTCCTTTATTTGTGGTGTAAGATCTTGCTTCTTGACAAATTTCATGATTCTAGGTCAACGGGAAGTACCCTATAGGTTTTCGACCCAAAACCTATAGGGTACTAGGGTAAATTAAAAAAGTTCAAAATTAAAGGGTGTCCCCATACATACATTGTTTACGCCATTTAAGATAGGCCTCTGAGTTATATGAGCGCTCATACAATATAGAGGTCTAACTTAATTGATACCAACCAACGTTGGTACGGAAGCCTCGTGGGGCGAGTGCAACTCGACTTGGCCGGTTTTATTTTTATGTATGTTTACCGATTACTCTAAGATGCCTGAACCGATTTGGAAAATTATTTTTTTGTTTCACAGGGTATACTTCCCAGGTGGTCCCATTTAAATGTAACGAAATCAGTCGAGCGCCTTTTAATAAATCAACAAAAATCATAAATAAAAAAAAAATCAACAACATATTTGTATACATCGATGATATGATACTGGAATCATAAAGAGCCGAAGATCGGGTCAGTGCCGTGTTTTGGCAGAGGCCTTTGTCCAGCAGTGAGCTGATAACGGCTGATTATGATGATGATGAAATTATTTGAAAGGGTATATATACTTTACAAGTGGTTCCGTTTAAATTTCATCGAGATATGTTCAGTATCTGCATGCAGAGACATGAAGATAAACACCTCATACTTAGTATTGAAATTGACTAACGCGACGTTTGAAGTCGATTCTTTTATAATTATATTGTAATACGGGACTTATCGCGCTAAAAACATAATTTTATTTACCTCGACGTTTCGATCAAGTTGCATTGACCGTGGTCACGAGAAGACTGAAGTTGTGGGTATCAGCATTGTTTTTATTGAGAGTAGTTTGAAACTACCCTCATTTGATCTTGATCGGAGTTGCCATTGCGACACAATACTGACGACATCGGCAGATTTTTGTTGATTTAAACTTCGACTGAAACAATTGCTAATCACTGGGTTCCAAGTTGTGGCCAATCTAAAACCATCCTCCCGGTTGAAATTCGGATGTTTTTTTTATTTCAACCGCTTCACGTACAATACGGGAGTAATAGTAACGTTCGGTGGAGAGAATTTTGGGGTCGTGAAGTTCAATCCAGTGGTTAGGTCCCGAATCTAGCAAATGCTCGGCGATGGCGGACTTATTAACCTGGCGGTTTTTTACAGCTGCAATATGTTCTTTGACTCTTTCTGCGATTGTGCGCTTTGTTTGTCCAATATACGATTTTCCGCAGCTGCAATCAATTTTATACACACCAGGTGTCTGAAACGGTATCACATCTTTCGGTGAACGGATTTGCGCTGCTGCCTTCGATAAAGGGGTGAACACTGTCCTAATAGAGTATTTTTGTAACACAGCTCCGACCTTGTCCGTCACTCCCTTCACGTTTGGCATGAATGCAGGCTGCCTATCAACTTTAATGGTCCCTTTCTTAAATCTGCGTCTTGGTTGTCCCCTTCCCCTTACTTTGTAGCCGTTTTTTACAAGTACCTCCTGAACATGAGCGATTTCCTCTTCCAGATGTTCAGGGTCACAGAGGTCAAGAGCTCTGTCCATTGAAGACCTGGCTACAGATCCTAAGTGTCGGGGATGATGGTGTGATGAGGCGTTTAGATATCTGTCTGTGTGCGTAGCTTTTCTAAAAACAGAGTGAGATAGCGAACCATCTGGTCTCACCGTTACTTTTACATCCAGAAAAGGTAGTGTCTTGTTAGTTTCTAGCTCGTAGGTAAACTTCATGTTTGCGTGGATCGAGTTAAGCTTATCTGCAAAAGCGGCTACCGTCTGTTCATCTCCCGTCATGATACAGAAGACGTCATCAACATAACGCTTCCACACATTCACCGATGAAGACTGTAGGTTTATGGCTTTCTCGATATGTTCCATCCAGATGTTGGCGAGAACCGGTGCCACAGGACTTCCCATGGCAACACCATCCATCTGGAGGTAATGCTGACCACTGTACCGGAAATAATTTCCCTCCAAACAATTTCTCAAGAGCACTAAAAATGTTTCTGGAAAATCGTAATCCCTTAGCCTTGTCCTTATCACCTCAATACACTCCTTCACTGGAACGTTGGTGAAAAGCGATTCCACATCAAAGCTCACCATGATGTCTTCTGGTTCCAGTTTGTAGTAAATAAAATTATGTTTTTAGCGCGATAAGTCCCGTATTACAATAAAATTATGTGTGTAAATCGATTCTTTTAGTTTTTAAACGATCTTATATTATTATATTTAGTGACATCTAGCGAATCAAAGGTGCATAATTTTCGACTCTACCTTTTATGCGATCACAACACCACCTGTGTCAATAGGCACTTGACTGTTGGTAAATTATTCTTGTGAAACAAAAACAGATTTTGTGACCAATATCTACTTATAGTATATATTTTTAGGCGTGTTTAGCATGAAAGTATATAAGTATATATAAAATCCAAAATGTATCGGGTTCTAATTCTAATTCTAATTGGTAATGGGGGCGATAAGACCTGCACTGACGTCCCGCTTGGGGTGTATTGTGCATTTCCCCCTGCCAGCATTCACCCAAGCCATCCCAGCTCCTTGACGAAGCGGAGCACGGCTTTAGGTTGCTGGCATAACGCTTCCAATGGTGATGGTGATGATGTATCGGATAGTAAAGATGATGCTGTCAAATGTATGTGTGTATGCCTGCTTATTTGTGAACTTGGATGTGGTGATAGTGCTAAAGCAGATGGTGATGATGATGATGATTGTAAATGTTGTTGCTGCTGCGACTGGTACTCTGCATCCGGGTCACGCTCTTGCAACCCAGCTGTGGTTCTTATTTCGTTTAAGACGGGACAATGTATTATCACATGTTCCACGGTTTCATCTTCTGACATGCATCCTCGACAAAGAGGACTGTCTGTGGCTCCAATTTTATAAAGATGATAGTTAAGATTACAGTGTCCCGTGATGAGGCCTACTATTAGGCGAAGGTCCGGTCTTTGCAATTGTAGCAATTTGTTGGTAATTTTCCTGTCTAATGTTGGCAGAGCGGCTTTTGTGTGTTTGCAACTCGTCATGTTGTTCCACAACCTTTGTTGTTCGGTTTCTGTGTGACGGCGTAGTAGGTCTCTGACTTCCATCGATGATGGTCTGCATAGACCCATCACGTCGTCGCTTACCTGCTGTTTCGTGCCTTCCTTGGCAAGTTTGTCTGCTGAGATATTGCCGGTACAGGCTGCATGGCTTTTTGTCCATTTTACCTTTACTTTTATGTTGCGCTCGGTTGCCAGAGTTTGCAAGATGGCGTGACATTTGGCCAGTACTTTCGATCTAGTTGTGGGTCTTCTTAGCGCATATATGATTGCAGCACTGTCAGTGACAAATTCTAAAATAGCGTATCGGGTTCTAGTCTCAAAATAAATATATTATTACAGCAAATATATTTAAGTCAGCGCCATCTAGATTTAATGCAAAATCTAGAGCTGGTCTTCATACTGGAATTTCGCAAAAGTCTGTGTGCAATCTTTACGCGCAAAATAAACAACGAAGTAATAAATTCGAGGGCATCACATGAATGATGATATGACCATATTCAATTTTCAACTTGTACATAACAGTTGTCTCAATCGCCGCTAGGTGTCAGTTTCCGATGACCTTCAGACATATTGAATCACGCAAGCGTTTCATTTACAAATAACATACACGTTTTATTACTACCAAACACAATAAAGGTAGTAGGCTATCCATTAATGGATACACATTTTTAAAGACGTCATATTCGCTATATTAGCGAAAATGACGAAGATTTACAATTGGACCCGATAGGTGACGCTGCGATCGTATAATTCAATTCTTCTGGTAAGTGCTAGAGATGCGTTATATTAGGTTAGGTAAATCTGGGGTTCATTCAATCAAGGAATAAAAGCATTTATTCAGTACTAGCTGTACCCGCGACTTCGTCCGCGTGGAATAGTGTCTATTAACGAATAAGACACATACGTATCCCAAATACACCGCACCGAACCACGCCACCCCCCCCCCTCCCCTCGCTTACCCTTCCCTTCCTCTCACCTCCCCCTCACTTCCACCACCCGTCCCCTCACTTACCCTCCCCTCCCCCTCCCCGAAAATGACGATACTTCCATACAACTTTTCATCCCCCCTTTCAACCCCTTACAATCCTTTTTTTGCATTAAAAAGTAGCCTATGTCCTTTCTCAGGCTCTAGACTATCTGTGTACCAAATTTCAATTAAATCGGTTCATTGGTTTAGGCGTGAAAGTGACACAGACAGACAGACAGATACTTTCGCATTTAACAGTAATGACAAATAAAACCCAGAGATGGCTAGTGTATATTTTTATTGCTCTCCTTTAAATATTGCCTAAATTTATGAGATCCTGCATCGCGCAAACGATATTTTTTTCGATATTAAAACAGAGCACTTGATGCGTGATTTAACATCTCGAAAGTTGAACTCGTTAAAAAACGTTTTCTCTTTATAATATTAGTCTGGATGTAGGCAGTATAAATATACGCACATATACACGTCAAAATCATAAATAATAAAATAAATTATAATCAATTATCAAGTCAAAAGTCAAAGCTTTAATTCAGTATATGGGCATTCAGTATATAATAATAATTATAGATATAACAGAAACATAACTTATTGCTTTGTTTTTAAAAAAAAAACAAAGGTATTGAGCCATTCAGCTTTCATCTAGACGTCGAACGTCACACTTAAAACACATACAAGTAAACATAACAAAAGCAGAATTTAAAGCTTTCAATTAAAAAAAAAAAAACAAAACTAATGAACAATTCAGCTGTCATCCAATCAGTGACAACAATTTACGAAACATATTAAAGTAAAGTAGGGTTGCAAACCATACACGTAACTGTGTGTTTCAGTACTTCAGACAATTTTTATATAAAAATAATATCGTTTAAAAACTTAAAAAGAACCGACTTCAATGCCACGCTATTAATTTATTCATTTTCAGCACCAATTTAGAGGTGTTTATCTGAATATCTCTGGAGATTCTTATCAGACCTCGATAAAATTACCATGGTACCACACTTGAGATATCTCCATTCCAACAAAAAAAATATTTAATTAAAATCGGTTCATAAACGACGAAGTTAGCCGCGAATAAACATAAAAAAAACATATATACAAATATATATAAACATACACACAGACAGACCGACAGACAGACAGACGGACGGACAGCGGAGTCTTAGTAATAGGGTCCCGTTTTACCCTTTGGGTACGGAACCCTAAAAATGCACACCACTGTCAGTATTGGTAGAATGTAAGTACTTCTAATGTATTTACATCTTTTTAGGGTTCCATAGCCGAATGGCAAAAACAGAACCCTTATAGATTCGCCATGTCTGTCTGTCTGTCCGTCCGTATGTCACAGCCATTTTATTCCGAAACTATTAGGACTACAGAATTGAAACTTGGTAGGTAGATGTATTCTGTAAACCGCTTTCCGATTTTTATACAAAAATAAAAAATATAAAAGTTTAAGGGGGGGCGGGGCATCCAATACATGGAACTGGAACAAAAAAATGTTTTTCTTCAAATCTATGTGGGTGTCTATGGATAGGTCTTTAAAAATGACATTGAGGTTCCTACAATCATTTAAAAGATAGGCGCGTCTAAAGTGGTAAAATGTGTGTGACCCCCCCCTCTAACTTCTAAAGTAAGGGAGTGAAAAATCTAGAAAAAATATATTCTAGATCTCAATCAAAACTTTCAATGAAAATTTGTTTGAACGAGATACAGTCAGCAGTTGTTGAGATATAGCGACCGCAAGTATAACTTTGTTTTTCATACAAACACTATGAAAAACAAAGTATTTTTGTAGTTGCGAAAAATCATAGTTATAGAATACTCTACTGTGTTACGGAACCCTACGAGTGCGAGTCCGACTTGCACTTGGCCAGTTTTTATACCTACTTCATTCATGAATTACAATATTTTTGATTTTGTTATTAGCGGATACTTTTTTTAATATCTTATATGCTAGCGTTTGACCACTATCTCAAGTTCTGTTGGTAAGTGATGATGCGGTCGAGGATGGTGAGCACGCTAGGCCTAGAATGGGAACTGGCTCTCAAGGACAGCTGCCGGAAGACATGAAATGTTTGGGGACAGTTTTCTAACTTAAGGGTGGTAGCTGGCCAGGCGGACACTAGATAGTGTCCTACCACCATATGCGGGGGTTGTTGGTTTCTTAACGATGTTTTTCTTTTACCACTGTGATAAGCTAACATACATTTTTCGATAAAATAATCCATTGGTACACGGCGAGAATTAAACTCGGTACCACTGGCACCAAAGCCAACCATTCTCCCACTTACACCACCGCGCCCTATATGTATACATGTATACTACCATTGAATTTAGATATGTGTAGTATCCAGCAATAGTCTGAACCGTAATCTGCAGTGATTGTAAATATTTATAGCTCGCCTGATATCGTCTAGTGTTATCAGATCATGATATAAGCTACTGAACTAGACTTGTGCATTACTGTACCTACATTGGGTAACTGTTTTGACTACCTAGCAAACGAAGACAAATGGAACAATAGTTCGCAAAATTCTAACCAATGTATGTCACAATCGGATCTGCAAGTATCAAGAATTAGTTTTAGTTTTCATGGTGTTTGTATGAAAAACAAAGTTATATTGCGATATACGACTATATCTCATTCAAACCAATTTCGTTAAAATTGTTTATTGAGATCTACAGCAGATATATTTTTTTCGATTTTTCACTCCCTTACTTTTAACTCGTTCCCTGCTGAAAACACACACCGTGCGTTTTTTGATTTTTGGTATTGGAAGTATAATTTAAAAAAAAACACACAAGGGGTGCGTGTGACCTTCTGCTGTTCGAATTTAGTTTTGAAAAAAAATTACAAAAAAAATTTTTAAAAAATTTAGAAATATGCGAAAATGTGCCGCAGTGCAAAGTGTCAAAAGTTAGAGGGGGCATATATTACCACTTTAGAAGTGTCTATCTTTCAATTGATTGACTTTGAGATAAAATGGTTTTAGGAACCTCAATGTCATTTTTAACACGTTAAGTGCGAAGCGAGGCCTAAATCACCCCTGATGCAACTTCCCTGTGGTGCGGCAAGCAAAAAAGTGAATTTCTCTGTCGTGCGAATGGCATAGCTTTGGTTTGGTCCAGTGTAGGAAAGAGATAAATATATATTTGAGATCACTAATGGTTCCGGACTCGGTGGTGTACCTACCTTGGTACCGGATGTCTTAGGCCTCGTGCCGCACTGAATTAATATAATTTTAATGCAGTGCGGAACGAGGCTAAAACGTCCCATATCCCCCCTGACCTCGTACCGCACTCAACGCGAGCTTCCCGCGACCAGTGTTGTGCATCACGTCGATTGGAGAGAACGTCCTTTTAGATTATTTAAAAAAAAATGTATCCCATGATAGCTTTGTGTTGTTTTGCCAGGTTTTGCCCTTAAAACGATCTAATGAGATATAATTGATCAAAATCGGTCAAGTCGTTGCGTAGTTAAGACAGTTTAAAAACGTCGATATTATTTTTCCCATCACTAATCGCAGCGAAAATTTGCCCTATTTCAGTGCGTTACGAGGTGTATAAGATCCCATATTTTGTTTTGCTAATAATTCCTAAACTAGCCATCAGATCCCGGGGCGACGGTGGATTAGGGTTCATCAATTCACTGTCTATATCAATAAGGACCAAAATTCTCATTTATCTTTGATTTCGCGCCAGAAAATGGATTTTAGTCTGTAAAAGGAGGTGGGGTCTAATAGACCGCGTGTCGCCCTAACGTCTGGTCACGGTGCGGGCCGATTATACCTCGTGCCGCAGGAACGGAAAGTATGCAAAAATTGGTGCCGCAGCTAACGTGTTAAAGACCTATCTACAGGGTTACAGGAGAAGTCGTGCTAGATCCGTGAAGGGCGTGGAGTACCCGTCATTTATGACATATTTCTCTATGAAACACCCCACCCTAAACTTAACCCTTTTCGAGATATACGATATTTTTTTGAAAATTGCCGATTTTTAGGCTACTACATTGATTTGTGGTTTTTTTACGTGTCTTATTATTATTTTTATTGCATTTTTACTTGTGTAATAAGATGCTTTAACGCGTTAATAATCAAAATAGTGCATAAGTTAGTTGAATAGACCGTAACAGACAAGTGAAAGTTAAGAAATTAAAAAAAATATTAGCAAGTTTATTTTTCTCTAAGGAATATCTAAAAAAAATATTATGGCACTTGTTCGGCAGATGTTTTTTAAAATATCTACGGTTCATCAGCTATCCAACGAGGTATAACAATCTAGGGTTTGTATTACATTTCGTGGAAAAAGTTAGTTTTATAGGCGACAGTGTAGAAGATAATTTACAATAAAAAGTAAAATAAAACAATAGGTAAAGCATCAAATGTCATTTGTTAAATGTTTTCACACAACTTTTCCTTATTTTACAGTTCATGTTCAACATGGGCGCCTCTATTTCGGATACATTGTCACATCCTGATGACATTTCATGCTTTACCTATTGTTTTATTACCTATCAAGTGTAGTAGTAAGTTCAACTGTGTAGTCTAAATAGTTTCGGAATAAAGTAGCTGTGGCTTACGGATGGACGGACAGACAGACAGAAAGACAGACAGACATAACGAATCTATAAGGTTAAGGGTTCCGTTTTGTGCCATTCGGCTAGGTACCCTACCCGTACCCTAACAATGGTCAAACGCTAGCCTATAATATATAACAAGATCGTTTAAACTAAAATAACCGACTTCAAATGCCGCGCTATTAATTTTCAGTACCAAGTTTGAGGTGTTTATCTCCATATCTCTGGAGATACCCATCAGATCTTAATAACTATGATACCACCCCTGGGATGTCTCCAATCCAACAAACAAAAATCATCGAAAACGGTTCATAAACGATGAAGTTATCCGCGAACACTACTTTATTTACCTTACTCATTACAAACATACAAAAATACAAATGTTTTCTCTTTATAATATTAGTATAGATATATATATACAGTGAAACTTGGTTAAGTGGGACCTGGATAAGTGAGAAACCTCCATAACTGAAACTCATGCTGAGGCCCCAACACTTTGGATTTGAATTACCTCTGTTAGTGGGACGAAGCAAACCTCTATATCTGGGATTCGTTC
Source organism: Cabera pusaria (assembly GCA_954871355.1). Classification (NCBI taxonomy): domain Eukaryota; kingdom Metazoa; phylum Arthropoda; class Insecta; order Lepidoptera; family Geometridae; genus Cabera; species Cabera pusaria. The sequence continues at coordinate 5,071,501 of OX940910.1, forward strand.
TTTCGATTTTATCGTCATCGTTACCTCTATAACTGAGACAGCGAGTGAATTTTATATGCATTAACCTCGGTAACTGAGATAACATCGTTTTGTTTGTTTACTTACTTACTCTTATTCTAGATAGAGATAGAGAGATCGAGAGAGACAGAGAGAGATAAGATTTTATAAACGTCGACGACGATTGAATAGTTTCAGGAGAACTTACTGAAACTGACATTGTTCATCCCTTCTCATCTTCTTTATTGGATTATTAGATGAGATGACGACGAAATGGGCTCGGAAGTAAATTTAGTAAAAACGCAAAGCAGTAAAATCACTACAAACTTTGCACAGTTATTTTGAAATGACATCAATTGGTGAACAAAGCATATTTGATCAAATTTATAACATCAAAAAACATCTGATGGCTGATACATCCAAAAGACAAACTAAAATGATAGATTTTTGTAATTTATACATTCTGTTTACATTTTTGTACTATTTATAAAAAAACGTACTTGAATATTTATGTTTAATACATTTATTACCTATATTGTCTTTTTCTGATTCCCAATAAAGATTAAAACTCACGTATAATGTTTACATAATACGTTATTTTATTTAATAATCGCACCTCTATAACTGAAATTACCTGTATTCTGACCTCTATAAATGGAACCCTCTGTAAATGAGACAGAAATTTATTTATACCCGGATATCTGAGACACTGGGTAAGTGGAATACCTCTATAAGTGAGACAAATTTGCAGGTCCCTTGGTGTCTCACTTAACCAGGTTTCACTGTATATATATAAATATATAATAAAAGAAATAGGCCACGTCGCGACGACATGGACCAATTGAGTACGCTCGATGCCTGAATGAACCATTTACTGATTGAATGATGAGTTAATTATTTATTCATTGGGCAATTATTCATTGAAGTTCTCTTGTCATACTCGTACATCCTATGTGTAGTGTTTTGTATATATAGGCTTTCAATCCGAAATTGTTTATAATCTGCAGTACAGCTTTTTAAGGTTCCATAGCCGAATGGCAAAAAACGGAACCCTTATAGTTTCGTCATGTCTGTCTGTCTATCCGTCCGTATGTCACAGCCATTTTATTCCGAAACTGATAGGACTACAGAATTGAAACTTGGTCGATAGATGTATTCTGTGATCCGCTTTCCGATGTTTATACAAAAATAAATAATATTAAAGTTTAAGGGGGGGCATCCCATTAATGGAACTGAAACAAAAAAAAAATGTTTTACTTCAAACCTATACGTGTGGGGTGTCTATGGATAGGTCTTTAAAAATGACATTAAGATTCCTAAAATCATTTTTTCTTAAAGTCAATCATTTGAAAGATAGGCGCGTCTAAAGTGGTAAAATGTGTCCCCCCCCCCCCTCTCTTTTGAAGTATGAGAGTGAAAAATCTAAAAAAAATATGCTGTAGACTCGATAAAAACTAACAACGAAAATTGTTTTGAACGAGATACAGTCAGCAGTTTTTGAGATATGGCGACCGCAAAGATAACTTTGTTTTTCATACAAACACTATGAAAAACAAAGTTAATATTTTAGTTGCGAAAAATCATAGTTATAGAATACTTTACTGTGTTACGGAACCCTACGAGTGCGAGTCCGACTTGCACTTGGCCAGTTTATTTATGATATAAGGTAACAGGACAAGCATTACGCCTCGCCTGATGGTAAGCTATGACGTCAACCAAATACAGATACAGCTGCATGCAAAATTCTGTCTATCCAGAATTTTGCATGTGCTCGCCGCTAGGTCAAAAAAATATATAAGATTTTCACAGTTTCCTAATGAAATACCGTCCCTGATATTCTAATATTTTAATAGTTAAATTAATTAATTTATTAGATAAACTAAAACTTTTAAAGGCGTTCACGTTATATATGTAGGTACAGCAGCGGTGATTTGAATTTGCCGCCAGGGGCGCTGCTAGCGGTATTTTATACCCAACCATGAAGTTAATTGCTAAAATAAGATTTAAACAAATGTTTTTAGCTCATGGTTTTATGTCTTTTTAAAGGCGCCATATTCAATTTAGAGCCGTTTTCACCGGTTCATGATAATGTGACAGATCTGACACACGATGCCATACAAAAGTTGACAAAAATCTGTTAGATTAGTTCCTATTATGGCTATCAGGAACCGGTGAAACTAGCCCTAAGTGTAATATCCTATAACCGGCGAACAATCAAAACACTTCCAACGATATCTCATTTGTGAAATTATGATATGGAGTTAAGAAATTATGAGGAAACAGATAAACGTACAAACATACGGGTCAAAATCATAACCCTCCTTCTAGCCGTGTAAAAAACTGACTTAAAAATCCACGGTCACAAAGAGAGGTTAACAAAACATACGTAATATGTTAACATAACCAAACAAAGAGTACCAGTGAAAGCGGCTAGCTAGAACGTAGGTAATGATTCAGACTCTTTTCCGGTTAGTTACATAGTTTACATATGTAACATGAATAATTTGACGTTTCTTCAACAGACTTCATATAATTTAACATCGAGTACAAAACGAAATCATTGTAGATCGTTTTAAAAACGAAAAAAAAAACGACTTTAAATCCCGTGCTAGTTATTTTCAGTGCTAACTTTGAGGTGTTTATCTCCATATCTCTGGAGATACTTATCAAATCTCAATTAAATTGTAATATTACCAAATGGAAAGTAAACTCTTGTTACAAAATAATATACTATATCTAAAAGATTTGTTTTTGTGTCAGAGGTTAAAAATGGCTGACCATATTAGTTGGCAGATAGTTTAATTACCTGACATGTTATATCTGTATATGATAGATACTTTTTAACGCAGGCGAAACAGCGGGGCGAAACTAGTTTATATTTATTGTCAATGCGTGAAGCATGAACTTTGGATCCCTACGAGTGTGAGAATTAACATAGTTAAAGTCACGGATTAGACAAAGGAGGTTGGATTGGCAATAATCACACTTTTGTTTGAAAACCAGCGTCGCCGCGTTACTCCCACCAAACGATTCCACAACATAAACAATACAAATAGATACACGAATTACGCAAACTAATAAACAAATTACACATAGAACACGGGGCTGCAATTGCTTCGCACACTACTGCAATTGTTACGCACATTACTTCGAGACTCTATAAGTTACACACAATCACACGCGGCCGACCGGCCGGCGACCGACGCGAACGTGAATATAACGAGTCGGAGAGGCGTGGTGATTTCGCTCGCTTTGCAATCCATTGCGCGTAAACTGCGTCTCGAGGTAGAAATATTCGTACTTTACCAGCAATGTATAGTTATCTGTTCTCTGGGTATGTTGTCGTTTGAACAAAGAATTTCATAATTAAAAATAGTTTTTGGACAAAAATATCTATAATACGAAGATTTTATGCTTACCGATGAAAAGAAATTCCTCCTTGTTTAATACTTGATGTCTGACTCTTTAATTTACACGTAATAATCGCACAACACGGCATTTTGAGACGATTTTAGCGCACCTCCGCGCTGCGACGCAAACCACGAGCCACTAAAAAGTATGATCGCGTGGTTCTATGAATCTATGATTGTCTAATCATACTAGTGGCGCGCCTGCCCCGCCCACATTGCCAATCCAACCTCCTTTGTCTAATCCGTGGTTAAAGTTCAGCCTATCTCTGTCCACAGCTGGACATAGGCCTCACCTATGGCACACCACTGAGCTCGGTCTTCAGCTCTTCGTTTCTTGCGTATATCATCGCTCCATCTAGCTGAAGGGCGCTCTACACTACGTTTGCTAATCCACGGTCTCCACTCTAAAACACGTCTACCCCAATTATCAGTTTAACGACAGTAGAAAGCTTATATTTATTCTTATTTAGGTTACAAATCAACTTAAAATAAAATGATTTTTAATCGAAATTCAACCTCTAGTTATAAGAGGTACAACACTGACTTCACAATCACAATCGAATATAACTCGATCAAATAATCGATCACACCGCGGCAAACACGCGCTTGCTTCACAAAAGTCGCGAATACACTGTCATGGCAAGGCGCTATCTTATCATTAGATTACACGGCCTATATATGAATCACGATGTAAGTAGGTTTGCATGTGCGTTTGGTGATAACGGAACTTTGAGTATACAGCCAGAATAACGTAACGACCAAGTTTGTTATGGAAAAGCAATGTTAAGGAAAGTAAATGAGTAAATGTTTAATAGGGTTTAAATATCACTATTGTATAGTATGTATTTAATTATACATGATAACAGCAGACTTAACGACTTCAGCACGCTTGCCTAGAATATACCTGAGTGCCTATTGAGAGTTTCCTTAGATCTCAGACTATCGTAAAAAAGGCAGACAGATTTCTGCCGAACACCCGAGTGACCGAAAGTTCAGTAATACTAAATTCTTGAGTAATAAGTTTCCGCGCTCGTTTCAGCATAGTCAATACGGCATGATTACTACGTAAGCAACGCTGCGAAGTAATACTGCACGGAAGCGTCCGACACTGCTGCCGCTTGGTAGCAAACTGAGCGCGGACGGAAGCGTATTGCTCAAGCATTTAGTATTACTGAACTTGCGTTCACTCGGGTGTTCGGCACGAATCTGTCTGCCTTTTTTATGATAGTTTGAGCCTTAGATTTATTTACTCACTCGATCATCATCATCATTATCAGCCGGTGTCCGTCCACGGCTGGACGTAGGCCTCTCCCAAGGTGCGCCACTGAGCCCGATCTGCGGCTCTTCTTTTCCAGTCACTGCCCACCACTCACTCGATCATGTTAATGTAAACGTAGATTTGTATGGAAATCACAATTTTACCTCTTATGCACACTAGATGGCGCTTTTTAATTCCATACGAATCTGCGATTACTGTAACGTAATCGAGTAAGGTAACCAATCTATACAACTCGCACTAGGGACTCTGTTCAATCGCGAATTGAGTAACCTCGGGTTGTAGTTAATATCGTCGCTTCACCTAGTCAAGGACGTCCTATGCTACATTTGCCGAGTCTATATCTCTGAACGGGAATAGGTAATAGGGTAATACACCCATTTTTGAAAAGTATCTCAATTAGATTCGTTAGTTTAATGAACCACTAAGAAATCGTTAAGTGCCATAAAAATGCATTGTCGTGATTTGACGAAAATGCTGGATGCAATGGACGCCATATTGCTCTGTGGTCATGACATCTTTTCGCATTAATTTAAAGGTTAATAGTTTACACTTCTAATGCCCGGTTCCTTCCTATACCATACGAACGGATCGTTTTGCTTACGATCAGTTAAATTTGACACAAGAATGTTTACGTCTCGTGTCAAATTTAACCGATCGTAAGCAAAATGATCCGTTTGTATGTTATAGAAACCGGGCATTAGCGGTATGACGTCATAACATAGCAGCTACTATTTAATGGTGTTATGAAACCTTTGAGTATACTTTGGCTGTATACTTAATGTATGAAACAGATTCAAATACTTTTAAATTGAATATTAAAATTTAGTTAGCTATTTTATGAACTAAAACTAACCTTTTCCGAATCCGAATGCTTTTTGCCTATATTTTTAGATTTCTTCTCATACATACATACAATCACGCCTTTTTCCCGTTGGGGTAGGCAGAGACTTCTTCTTTCCACATGCTACGATCCTGACATACCTCCTTCGCTTCTTCCACTTTCATGAGCGCCTTCATACATGCTCGCCGGTTATAGGTACTTTTGACTTGGCCTTTCTTTAAAACGTCTCCGATCTGGTCGCGATACGTTCGCCTAGGTCGACTCTACCGGCTCTACCGGCTGCCCCATTCAAACTCATCTCATAAATCTGTTTCGTCAATCTTTCTTCATCCATCCTCTCTAGATGTCAAACCATCTAAGCATCCCTTTCTCTATCTTTGTCACTACATCTTCTACCACACAACAACATTCCCTTATCATGCTGTTCTCCAACTTATCTATCAGAGTCACTCCAATCATACTTCTTAAAACTTCTCATTTCTACAGCATTAATTTTACTTTTTTTTTTAAATAGAGTAAATTACCCTATTATGAACATATCTATCAGAACTGAGCACCTTACACCCAAAAAACAGACGAATTGTGGAAAACTCCACCTTTTTCGATGACGATAAAAAAAATAGAAAATCGTTTGAATACTCACTAGTACACAAAATGATATTCGAAATTCTACTCGTGCAATACTTTACTCAGCAAGCAGTGACCTAATAATAAAGTCAGTAACTTTTTCAGAGAAATAAAATGCTTACCTCTCTTCATAAATAGTAGAATTCGCCATAATAAAGCTGTCATCCATCAGACTTGACTCATCTCCGCTTCTATCGAACTTTTCGTTCAATCGATCGAACCTATCACTTCGAACTTTCTTTTCAATCGAACTGTCGACCTCGATCCTCGATCTATCGAAGTCATTTGAATAGTCAATCGATTGATTGAAAGTGACACTACGATCATCCGATCTGTCAAAAGTGACACTTTTATTCTCGAAAGTGACGTTTCGCTCGGGTTTGTCAGATTCTATTTTTTCGCTGCCCGACCTGTCAAATTCGCCGCTTTCTCTCTGGTCATCTGTCAAACTGTTGTAGAGATCGCTGTCGATGGATTTCTCTCGTCTCTGGTCCCAGAGTTTCTTCGTTTCGTCTTGGGCCCGTCGTTTTAGTTCGGATATTTTTTCGCGTTCGTTTTCTATTACTTGACAACCTGTTGACAAATGTTGTAATGCGTTATTGTGTGATTTACAAGGAGCGACCAGGTCAATGGCTTAATAGTAAGTATAATGCCAGTTTCAAACGAATATAGTTGCAGTCCAGTTGGAAAATTTGTATTAAGAGCATAGACGTAATAGAAAGGATGGTGCACTGCAAATGTTTTGACAAATTCAATTTAATCCGTATGCTTTAACGATAAGGTTGTAATTGCTTTGTAGAACAAAACGGCCCAATTGGCCCCAGGCCCAACCAGGGCCCACCCTGGTGTCTCTCAATTCGACTATCCGCCGTCAGGACTATCAGGTTGTTAGACAAGGACACACTCCCAACTGTGTCCTTGTCTAACAATCTCATAGTCCTATATACGAGTATGTTCTATACTATACGTATGGTATATATATATAAGTTGTCCATACAAAAGAAAGGGACAAACTCCGTTCAAGGTTGTTCTCATGGGGGCCGGTGTACGCGATCGAGTTTAATATGTAGCAGGTCTGTGTTAAGAGCGAGAATAAAAGCTTGTTTATACATTCTAATACAGATTTTTATCATTAGTATAATTATTTCCAACATACCTTGTTCCTCCAACATCTCAAATCTCTTCCGTTCAATTTCCATCAAACTATCTAAAGTCCTTTTCCCTAAAGAGTTCATATCGGTATCACTGGATAAAATCGGAGCATCTATAGTTACTTTAGAAATCCTATCTATATCGTCTTGCGAAGGAATTTTATCAGATATTCGAGAAAATTCCTTCAAGCTAGGTTCGTCACCGCAACTTTTTCTATGTAGAAATTTAGCTGATTGGCTGTTTTCTATAGAAATGCCTATGTCTTCAGCCGTCTCTTCGACTATTTGATTGGTTTTATCCGGTGATAAAGACTTGGCTTTCACGTATTTGTTTTCTATTGTAATAGGATTTGGATTTTTTATGTATCTAGTTTTAGAATCTTCATCATTTTCACGTGACTTTTTGCCGAAAGAATCTTTTTTCATTATCTTTCCGAGCGCCGCAAAAGTCGGAATTTTGGAAGATGAACTACTTTTAACAGGTCCTGTATCTTTTTTTTCTTTCTTCTTAGAGTTTCGTAAACTATTAAATCTATCGAAGGATAGATCGCTTTCGATGTTTTCGTTATTAAAGAACAAGTTTTCGTTAAAGCTTTGCGACATTACGTCGACTTTTTCAGGCGATTTCGGTTTCTTCTTGCGTTTTAACGAATCGAAATTTCGTTCCCAGAAACCTTTTTTCTCTTTAGGTTTCGAAGGGCTTTCGCTGGATCTATCAGTTAGTTTCCTTTCCAAATCAACTGTCATAGATTGTGACATTTGGTCTATAGAGTTGAATTTGTCTTTGATTTCTTTTGTGTGTTCTTCGAAGTTTTTTATGTCAATGTCATCGCTGTCACTGCTTTGTGGAGAATATCCAAATTCGCCAGATTTAGTTCGAGTTTGATCTGTGTAAAAGGCGCTATCTGGAGACTGAGCTCTTTCAATTTCATTCAACTTTGCTACGATAGGTTTTAGTTCTTTTTCTATTTTCTGTACTTTGGAAGTTAATCCTTCGACTTTGTTTAGTAGTTTGACGTATTCAGCGTGTAAGACCTTTGTTTCGTCTAAAGCTGAAGTGAGATTATTGTTGGCTTCAGATTTTAGTGTTAGAATTCTGGATTTTTGAGCGTCGATCTTCTTTGTCAGGAGAATGATCTCGTTTTGAATGTCTTCTCTGTTCGATAACCTGTGAAATGAAAAACACCGTTGAAGGAAAAACATCGTTAAGAAACCCCCAACCCCCGCATAGGTGGTAGGACACTATCTAGTGTCCGCCTGGCCAGCTACCACCCTCAAGTTAGAAAATCTGTCGGCAAGCATCGAATGTGTTTCGGCAGCTATGCTTGAGAGCCAGTTTTTATTCTAAGCCTAGCGTGCTACCATCTTCGACCGCATCATCACTTACCAACAGGTGAGATAGTGGTAAAGTGCTTGTGTGTCAGACTAAAATAATCGGCTAGAAGAAAAATATATCTGAATGAAAGTCAATAATTAATAGGCTTCCAGGCCAAACAACTTACAATTCAGATTCCTCCTCCAAATGCTGGAACTCCAGATCTTCGAATATCTTCGTCTCATTGTCGAGGATGTCTTGAGCGTTCTGTAGTTCTTCAAGAGATGCCGCGTTCGTCTTCACGTCTTTTTCCAGCCTGTTATATAATAATGTATTATCATCTATATCTACTTCAATTTATATTCTTATATTTAATTGATGTCATCAATATTAATGTTTTTAAAACAGGATTGACTCTACTTTAATTGGTTTAGGCGCAAAATGCCCAATTCTCAAAATGGCATGTGTCTGTGTGGCTGTCTTAAAAGGACCAATTCTCAAAATGGCGAAATTTTAATATTATTATTTTTTAATAAGAAAGCTTACAATGAATGTGGGTTGCACATTACATACTGTTCTTGTTTACCCCTTCAACTAAGTCTCTGGAGTGGGTTCACGTCAATAGTGAACCCACGTTGATTGAAAGCTTTTTTATTAAAAATAAAAAAAACGAGTGTGTGTACTTATGTACACGCGTTAGAAGTTATACTTCTGTGGCGTATGGAAAAAAAATTACTAAAATGCAGTAGTGATTAACGATTAATATTAAAATTAATCAAAAAAATTTTATTTAAATAAAAAATGTTTTATTAACGTTAAAAATATGACATATACAACTTGAACATAGTCATGCCACCTAGAACTAACTTCACGGTGTAGAATTTAGGTGTCGGTGTGCGCGCGCATCGTAAAAATTCACTCTCATCATTTTTCTCTATCGCGCCAAAAGAAGAATAACTTAAAAAATAATAATAATAAAATTTCGCCATTTTGAGAATTTGGCATTTTGGAAATTTGCCATTTAGAGAATTGGTCATTTTAAGACTCATATGCCATTTTGAGAATTGGGCATTTTTGCGCCTACACCATGTAATTGGCTTTAGTGCGTAGCTTTAGTGGTATCATAGACGGAATATTAAATAGAGAAGACATTAGCGTATGCGAATGAAATAGCTATAGAGACATAACCCGACTAAAATGATGAACACGTGATACATATGTCAGATATAAGATAGAAACTTGTAGTGGTGGGACTTTTGCTAGTCCGCCTGGGGCGGTACCACCACTTTGCCACTTAATTCTACCGTGAAATAGAAATGTTTTTCGGTTTGAATGGCAAAGTGTCCAATGAAATTACAGGGCATGTGAGACTTAACTTTACGTTTTCTCTTTACTTTACTCTTTACGTCGAGGTAACAGGCGCAGTGCGGTGACATGCAACATTCTGGCTATCCAGAATTTTGCATGCCGCTGTATCTGTAATAGGTAGACGTCATCGCTTACCATCAGGCGAGCGTCGTGCTTGTCCTGTTACCTTGCATCATAAAAAAAAAGAATGAACAACGTAATTTATTTGGTCGGGTCATACATGACAACGGGTGGAAGCCAATGGGCGCGCTAGAACTGGGAGCCAGAGCTGGCTCCAAACAATAAAATCGCATATGCAGAAAAGGACAAAAATTGTTGTCCATCTCGCTCCATAAAATGGTAAAATTTTAAATGATAATGCCTTTAAAAAATATAATAACTTAAAGTTTTAATTCTTACCTCTCTACTTTTAAAGTAGCAACTTCCACTCTATCTCTCATCTCGTTCTGTCTCGACTCCTGCCGCTCTTTCAATTGTCGGATCTCTCCCTCTATCTTCTTAGCAGTGTCAGCTAGCTCTGTCTTCTTCTTTTGTTCTATATTGAGTATAGCTATCTCAGAATCGTATTCTCCTTTGATAAGAGCTTTTTCCATTTCAAGCTGTAATAAAAATATATTTAAAAATGAGATGAATTTTACACAAAAATAAACCAAAAACAAGCGTTTAGTTAAAATACGTGTTAATCAAGTATAGTTTCGGAACTTTAGGAGTTTCTGTAGCCACTATATGTTCACGAGAACCAAAGTCATCGTCATCGCCATAGCCCATCGAATTAGTAAGCTGAAGTGGCAATGGGCCGGCCACATTAGCCGAAGAACCGACAACCGCTGGGGTTACAGAGTTCTTGAGTGGAGACCGCGAATCGGCAAACGTAGCGTAGGACGCTCTTAGACTGGGTGGTGCGATAATGTTCGTAAGTCTATTTGCCGTGGATTGTGCTCATCATCACCATCATAATCAACCAATTTCCGTCCACTGCTGGACATAGGCCTCCTCTATAGCACGCCACAGAGCTCGATCTTCAACTATTTGTTTCCAACCACTGCCAGCCAGCTTACGTATATCATCGCTCCATCTAGCTGGAAAGCGTCCTACACGTTTGCCGAGCCATGGTCTCCACTCTATCGTGCTCAGTACCGTCCAATTGGAGAGGCATTTGTCCAGCAATGGTATAGTATAGGCAGTTGATATGATGAACACTTTTCTTCTCCATCATCAGACCAGCTCAATGGCACCATAACATCGGATTGTCACCCGATTTTGTACAATCAGTGAGCCAGAATTAACAGTACATATTCGACTGTCCTATTATTTTTTCATGAGAGAGTTACAGACACTACCTCCCGACTCGATCAGTAGAGTGAGGGCCCGGTGGCGTAATCGGGACAACGGTCGGCTTTGATGCCGTGGTACCGAGTTCAAACCCCGCCGTGCACCAATGGATTTTTCTATCGAAAAATTTATGTGCGCTTCTCACAGTGGCCCTCCGGTGAAGGAAAAACATCGTTAAGAAACCAACAACCCCCGCATGGTGGTAGGACATTATCTAGTGTCCGCCTGGCCAGCTACCACCCTCAAGTTAGAAAATCTGTCGCCAAACATCTAATGTGTTCCGGCAGCTATCCTTGAGAGCCAGTTCCCATTCTAGGCCTAGCGTGCTTACCATCTTCGACCGCATCATCACTTAACAACAGGTGAGATAGTGGTCAAACGCTTGCCTATAAATAATAAAAAAAAACGGTAGATCAACTGGATGGTATTATAATATTGTATTGTCACCAAACGTATTTAAGTATACCAAATTCCAGCTTTATCATATATCAGTAAGTGGTTTAAAAATGGTTACCTAAATTTGATAGACACATACCAACATTGCAAGTTAAATAGAAGCTTGAAAAAAAAGCACCTTACCTCTCTCAATATATCATCTTCTTGCGACCTAATTTCAGTCATCTTACACTTAATTTCGTGGATTTCAGTAACTAATTTCCGTCGCTCTTCTTTCAATGTTTCATATTTAGCTTTCAAATCTTCTATATTGATATCTAAGACAGAATTATCAGTAAATTCTTCTAAATCAATCTGCTTTATATCATCCGCTATATTCTTTATGATTTTGTCACGTTTATTTTGCTTTAAATCGTTTTCAAATGCTTCCAATTCTGGTATATCCGCCATCAATTCTTTTTTAACGTCATCAAAGCTTTGATTCTTTTTTATTTCTTTAGGAGATTCTTCTATCTTTGAGTATCTCAATTCGATATCGTTAGTCAATTCTGCGTCGTCAATCATCGGGATATCTTCTTCGAGACTTAGTTGCTTTTCTATTCCCTCAAATATCTTTGTCTCTTTCGCTTCTTTTGTTTCTTCGTCATTGGCGATATCAGCTTTGATTTCAATCTTATCATTTTGATTTCTAGAACCATCTTTAATATTAAAGTTAGGTTTATTATCAACAGGCGGTGGCGTAGGGAATATGAAATATTGTGGAGAAGGCAGATTCTTATGTGCAAACGTAGTTTTTATTCTAGTTCTAGGGCTGCTAGTGTTAGGAGATTTAGGTTTGAGACTGTTATATACATTTCTAGTTACATAAACATTTTCGTATGGACTCGGCGATTGTATGGGAGTTTTTGCATCACTTTGGTTTCGCTCTTGATTTGGAATTAGTTCATCGAATACTGGTATGCCTATTTCATCCATTCGGCCTACGTTTTCATAGTTATTGTCTGGGATTGTTACTTCAGGGGTAAGTTCCGATGAAATGTCGAAGTTTTCATAGCTTGAGACATTTCTTGTTGGTAGGGACTTGCTTAGATTGCTATTGGAATGACTAGTATCGAATCTGGAAAGGAAATATTTGGTGTCGTTGTACAGTTACAAATTTACAAGTTTTATTAAGGAACAACATTTTGGATTTTACATAGGCGTTTGAGACACTTTTTAACTGAACTTTAATGAGAGAGTCAGAGAGAGGGGTGATCGAGAGAGAGGAGAGACAGAGAGAGAGAGAGAGAGAGAGAGTTACAGATAGATAGAGAAAGAGTTAATATATTTAACAATAATACTTACTTATAATACCCTTCGCTAGTTTTGACAAAGTTAGGATTGTTGAAGGCGACGCTGCGAGGTAGGGAGCCGTTCGTGATGATCTTGTTGTGGGAACGTTTCTCTGTCGGAGTTATTGGAATGCCTGCGCGGAAGTCTGAAAAATTTGTTTCAAACTATATAGATATTTATAATAAGCGTAATATCAGGCCTCCCTCACTCGCCCATAGCTACTGCGATTTATAACTAAACTTTCGTCAACTGCGCCGGTACTATCTGCCAGTCGGTTGTCACTGCTCACGCGCGCGCAACGTATATTATTATTCTAATGGGTTATCCCGTTAGTTATCTGCGCATTCGTATTCTATCTTAGAAACGATTTAAGTTTTTCATAGTCATATTGCGGGTGTGAAAAAAACAAGCACAATATGTTTCTCTTTTTATGCTACCGATACTAAAATGACAAGACGGCGTAAAATTCACTTTTCCAACATAAAATTCGACTCTCAGTTAGGAACTTTGATGTAATTTTGTGAGGTAAATAAAAATAATTGGCAAACTTTTTTTTTAGTTTATTGAGTCAACCCTTTACTGTACCGGGGCGCGCCGGTACATCGCGAGAAGAAGTATGAACGAAGTAATAACAACGCTAGGTCGAGCGCCTTAGACACATTTTTGCTTGTATTGTCTGAAATAAACGTTGGTATTGTGTTTTTGTAGGGGAGTGAAGTATCTGTTACGCAGTAACTATTATATAATCTGTGGTAATATGAACTGACTTTTTGACTTCTTTAGGCGCACCGAGGAACATTTAACGGAAATGACGTAGCGTCACGGTCTGCATCAACGGAAGTGACGTAAGCGTCATGTTATATATTTTATATTTATAAAGGCCTTCTTTTGTTGAACGGCGTCACTAAGAAGACGTATTCGGGCATTCGTCCTGCTAAGTTCAACAGTCCATCTGTTAAGCTTAGCAGGACGAATGCCTTAATGATGAATGAATGAATGTTGTAAATAAAAAAATCTGTGAAGGAAGTTTGACATCATACGCGTAGCTTTCTACGCACCCTCTTTTTAATTCAATTCCTATTAGACACACACTTGACCACTTTGTCCCCCCTGATCTAAAGTGACGATGTAGTTGTTAGATTACTATAATAATCTAACACAGTCTAACATAAATCATGCTCTTCTGAAATTAGAAGACAGTACTGAGACTAGCCGCTGTACAACTAACTAGCCATAGAGTGCATTTTTTTTTGTCTGTGTGTGTGTGTGTGTGTGTGTGTGTGTGTGTGTGTGTGTGTGTCAACCCGTCTTCCATACTGGCTGGAATCAAACATCATGCTGAAACGTTTGACGTTTGAAATATTTGGCCGGTGGGTCAGGGTGGTTCGAAGCCACGGTAGCCACGGCCGAAGCCTACCTCGAGTGACCATCCATTTAGCCACCACCGATTCAATTTCCGACCGCATCTTCAGTTGACATCAGGTGAAATAACGCTCAAGTGCTTGTTAGTCCGCAATTTAAAATAAATTGCTCATCTTAGTATCTTCATAGTACTAAACAACATCGCTGTCTGTACGCTTAGATCTATTAAACTACGCTACGGATTTTATTGCAGTTTTCACTTTTCAGCAATAGATAAAGTGATTCAAGAGCAAGCTTTATGGTGCAGCTAGTATCTAATAAACATAAAAGATTATGTACCTGAAGTAAGTTGTTTCTGATACTCGGTGAAGATATCGAGGATCTCCTCAAGTCTTTCCATCTCCGCTTCTTTCTTCTCCTCTTCTTTGACTCTCTCCTGGTACGCCTGAAAATAAAATAGTTTGGTTTTATTACCTTGTTTTTTTTTTTTTTTTTTTTTTTTTTAACACCATATTAATTATGCCCCGTCTGCTTGCTTTATAATAAAGATAGTTTAAAAACTATAACAACCGAATTCCACGCCCTGCGAGTCAATTTTAGTAGCAAGTTTGAGACGTTTATCGTCATATCTCTGGGGATACTTATCAGATCTCGATAAAATTACAATGGGACAAACTCGGAAATGTACACTACCGATTGAAAAAAAGAATCATTCGAATCGGTTTACAATTGACGGAGTAATCGTGTAACATATTTGCATGGTGGTAGGACACTATCTAGTGTTTGCCTGGCCAGCTACCACCCTCAAGTTAGAAAATCTATCGCCAAACATCTAATGTGTTCCGGCAGCTATACTTGAGAGCCAGTTCCCATTCTAGGCCTAGCGTGCTTGCCATCTTCGACCGCATCATCACTTACCAACAGGTGAGATAGTGGTCAAACGCTAGCCTATATAAAAAAAAACATACATAACACATTTTTTTTAATCATTCAGACGAATGGAGAACCTCCTTCTTTTTGGAAGTCGGTTGAAAAGTATGATTTAAAGTATTTATATCATTGGATAAAAGTTATCCTATCTGTTAATCCAGGTTATGAACTATCTGTCCACCAAATATCATCCAAATCTTTTTAGCCGTCGCGATTGAATAACAAACATACAAATGTTCACATGTATAAGGGGTCAAGGGGGTCCATAAAGTACGTCACACTGACTCGTGATTTTTGACCCCTCCCCTGTCCTTGTCACAGTTGATCACATTTTTGTGAAAATCCGGGGGGGATTTTAGTCACATATTCATATTTTACTTCTAGAAATTATTAATATACAGTTCCGAATTTAGCCAACAAAACAATTTAAAGCTTAACCCCCTCCCACCCCTTGTCACATAATGTCACACTTCGTCGACCCCCCTCCCTCCCCCTTAACGCGAGACGTACTTTATGAATGGTCCCTAATGACCACATCATCACATACCACCAGGCGAGATAATGATCAAACGATAGCCTATAGATTAAATAGATTAACTCTCTATTGCGACACCAAAGATACAGACACATATAACTTTTACAGCTTAAATTTAAAGTGTTACAATGGGCGGTCTTATCGCTAACAGCGATCTATTCAAGACAAAATTTTATATGGACAGGATCGAAATAATAGCTTAATGCAGGGTGCATCATCATCATCATCAGCCGGTGTCAGTCCACTGCTGGACGTAGGCCTCTCCCAAGATGCGCCACTGAGCCCGATCTTCGGCTCATCTTTTCCAGTCACTGCCCACCGCTTTGCGTATGTCGTCGCTTCGCCTTGTCACAGGACGTCCTACGCTACGTTAATGCACAGGGTGCATCTAATTTAAATGAAAATGAAAATAATAACAATAATATGTATACCTGAACTAACATCATCAATCATACCTACTTACATATAACAATAACCACAGATTACTTAAATAAATAGGGAATATGCATGATTTTTTAAATATTTTCATTTCACTGATTACATCTATTTAGACAGTAAAAAATAAAATAATACTGAAAGTATTCAAATTAAGCTACAAAAAATAGTTTTAGCATTGAAAAATATGAAGTGTCTAAAACGCCGCCAAATTTTCGCGCGCCTTTGTGACGCCACAGCATACCACATCCTATCAGATATAATAACAAAAAATATAACAATTAAAATATACCTATATTTTATTGTTTATTAAA
This sequence comes from Cabera pusaria, assembly GCA_954871355.1. Classification (NCBI taxonomy): domain Eukaryota; kingdom Metazoa; phylum Arthropoda; class Insecta; order Lepidoptera; family Geometridae; genus Cabera; species Cabera pusaria. The sequence continues at coordinate 5,088,125 of OX940910.1, forward strand.
ATCAGGTAACATGACCCATTCATTAGAATTATACATAATATACATTAAATTGAATTTTACATAAGGACATACAAAATTATAACAATAAAAGAACAATTCAATTAAAACGAAATGTCAAAGAAAATAAAAATAAAACTACAAATGTCAAACAATAAAAAAAAAAAAAAAAAAAAAATAAGGTACCTCATATACCTCATAGTATGACACACCTTGAAACAACAATGGGGCTTAATTATGAAGGGTATATCAAATTTCTGAAATATTGAGTATCATTGCTCACAAAATCAATGTAGCTTGTCACCGCGATACCCAATATGTATTATGTTCATCTACATTCTACACTAAAATTATCAAAAGGAAAGATTTAATTTTTTGTTTGATTGTTTGTTACGATTTAACTCAAAAACTACTGGACCGATTAAATAAAATCTTTCACTAATGGAAAGCTACATTATCAGCGAGTAACATAGGCTATATATCCACGTATTCTCATGGTACCTGGAACTACGCGGATGAAACCGCGAGGCGCTACTATAGCTAAGTATAAATAGATCTCTATGTAATATGTACGAGATAATAATAAAAACTGTTTAGGGCCAGTTTCACCGGTTCCTCATAATGCGTTAGATAGTTATCTGACACATGACGCCATATAAAAGCTGTCAAAAATCTGTCAGATTTCTTCATATTAGCGCTATCAGGAACCGGTGAAACTGGCCCTAAGTCGATGATGTTTTACCATAAAAGTGATCGTCAGATTTTTGACAATTCGTTTTTTTTATATGTTATAGGCTAGCGTTTGACCACTATCTCACCTGTTGGTGAGTGATGATGCGGTCGAAGATGATAAGCACGCTAGGCCTAGAATGTAACTGGCTCTCAAGGATAACTGCCGAAACACATTAATGTTTGGCGACAGATTTTCTAACTAGATGGTTGTAGCTGGCCAGGCGGACACTAGATAGTGTTCTACCACCATGCGGGGGTTGTTGGTTTCTTAACGATGTTTTTCTTCACCGGAGGGCCACTGTGAATAGCGCACATATTTTTTTCGATAGAAAAATCCATTGGTCCACGGTGGTTTGAACTCGGTTCCTTTGGCATCAAAGCCGACCGTTCTCTCGATTACGCCACCGGGCCCTCATGCTTAAGGCATAGGGTTGTGCCTGCTTGTGTGATTGCTATGTACATCAAAACGTCGCGAGAGGTTGGTATATCTATGTACTATGTTTATGTTCTACAGAAGAAGGATAATAGAGGATAATATATATTATCCTCTCCATCCATATGTTAACATTTTTAATTTTCTTTTGTTTTACACCGAACTGGGTAGCACTTGACCACTATCTCAGCAATGATACGATCAATGACAGAAAAAAAAATTTGAAAAAAAAATTAGAACTTCTATAATTTATGTAACTACTAGCTGGCCCGGCGAACTTCGTACCACCTAACAGACATGAATGTCGTGTTACCTTTTAGATGAACTTGTTTTAGGCTTTTATGGGCGTAATAAATGAATACAAAAGAGATATTAAGTTTGGTATGGCAATACAGATATATCTGAATAAAAATTGGTAAAAATGGTTTTTGGAAATATACACATTTTAAGTTGCTTGAAAGCATACATTTCTGGACGCACGCATATTTGACAATCAATAAATATGTCAAACAATTATCATTTATGACAATATTTAACATTTTTATTGAAGAGTTTTTACTTGACTTACTACTTTACACGGGCTAAATACACTAATCGTGTGGAGCTATAATATACAAAAAAAAAAATACGGCATAAACAATTGAACATCAAATGATTGGCTGTTTTTAAACCCAGGAACATTTTGGCAAAATATTTTTTCTTATATCATTTTTTTAGGTCAATTATTCATTGTTTTTAATACTTATTATCCTATTCCTGACAAAGACAATTCCAAAAATACAAAAATCATAAAAATTGGCCCAGCCGTTCTTGAGTTATAAGTGTAGTAAGTAACACGACTTTCTTTTATATATATAAAGATATTTTTAAATTTAAATGTTGTTTTTGGTTGTCCAGCAGTCACTTCGAACTCATCGTACAATATCCTAACTTGATTAGATCGTACATCGTTACATGAGCACAGAATAAATAATAGTACTACGAAACATGAAGCCAAATTATCGTACAAACACAACACGATAATTATTACACGAAATACAACCCTAATGGCTGCTCGTAATCAAGTAATCGGAACGAATCACAAAGAATATATTCATCTAAAACGATACATTACATACATTGTAATGAACACACGATTATTGTATAACGGGACAATATAAAGAGTTATAAAATAATAAACCGTCACACACATTGTTGTAATCGATAACTGTAGATGTGAGAGTGTGGCCAATCAAATATTTAGTGTTGCTATATCAATTGCGTAAATAAAACGTAATAGCGGTAAAAAATCATTATAAATATGTATAAAATTATGCAGTTATAACTTTCGAAAGAAAAATAGTCGACAACATTAGTCTATAGAAATTATTCTGATGTCAACTAAATTTAAGTCGTAATTAATTAAAAGTTAAGTTAAAATTGTCGTAGTCGTCTCTCTGTAGATAGCTCCTTCAGACCACATCGCTTGGGAACCACCTACTACGTCATCGGCCGAAGTTTGCTAGGGCGACCTCTAATTAGAATCTAATTTACGCAGAACATGATGCGGGATATTAATTCAACAAATATTCTTCCTCTTTTCAACCGACTTCCAAACAGAAGGAGGTTCTCAATTCGTCTGTATGTTTTTTTTCTTCTTTTTTTGTGTGTATGATACGCGGTTACTCCGTCTATTGTGAACCGATTTGAATGATTCTTTTTTTAATCGGTAGGGTACGTTTCCGAGGTGGTCCCATTTTAATTTCATCGAGATCTGATAAGTATCTTCAGAGATATGACGATAAACGTCTCAAACTGCTACTGAAATTGACTTGAAATTGACGCGGGGCATGGAAATCGATTGTTTTAGTTTTTTAACTATCTTAATGATTATATTTAGTTATTATTTTTTCTTTTTCTATTTCTTATTCTATAATTCATACTCGTAGCTATAACCGGCGAGCATGTATGAAGGCGCTCATGAAAGTGGAAGAGGCGAAACAAGTATGTCAGGATCGTAGCATGTGGAAAGAAGTAGTCTCTGCCTACCCCAACGGGAAAAGGGCGTGATTGTATGTATATATATATATATTTTTTTTAAATAAATATTACTCGCAATGTGGGTTGCACATTACTAGTATTCTTGTTAACCCCTCCAACTAAGCTAAATATGCTTGTGTCTGGAGTGGGTTCACGTCAATAGTGCAATGGGTGGGGTGAGGATCGAACTCACGACCTCTCGATCGCCAGTCCGACACCCTATCCATTGGGCTATTGCCGCCTCATGTATGTATGTATGTAATTTATAGCAAGTTTAATTTTCAGAATTATTCCGGCTTTTTTAAGCGCCATGAATTGTAAATTGTGGGTAGAAAGTAATTAAATGTTTATCGGAATCCCGTTAATATAATAAAAATCACGACAAATTAAATAGTTTAACATACACAATGCGTAGAAAATAAATTAACTAAAGTATTGACCAAAAATGTAATACGGACTTACCATACTGCAAAACAGCTTATCAATCTTCTTAATAATTCCATTATAAATCTGGTTTTTAGCTTGCACATCCTTCAATTTAACTGTATCCACACGATTATCAAACAAAAACACATTACTATTTTGTATAGGAGATCCAATATTGTTTAAAACGGAATTATTTTTACTGGCAACACTAATCGACGCCATCTTGCCCAATTCCTTTTTCAAATCATCGTACGACTGTTTGATTTGTTTTTCTAATTTGATGATTTTGCTGTCGATGTTATTTTCATGGTCTCTTGTTTGTTTAATGTAATGATTCGTTAAAATAGTGTTGATAGTTCTGTATATTTTAATATCGTTCCTTAGTTTATGCACTACTTCCAATTTTTCGTTGACGCTTGTTGATATATCGATGACTTTATCGATAGTTTCTTGGCGGTCTTGCTTTTTATCGATAGTGTGTCGCAGTTCTTTTAGAGCTAAGGTGTTTTTCTTTATTGTGCCTGCGAAGCGCCTTAGAAGTTTGTGTGTTGTTTGCTTTTTTGATTTCACTGTCATTTTGGAAGCACTAGTTAGGTTTTGAGTGAAGCTTTTTTTGGTTAATACAGCACTGAGTTTACTTAAAAAGTTTTATGTGAACATTAGTCTCACATTTTTACCTAAATTGTTCTGTTATCACAATCACTCTTGAACGTACTATCCTAACATATTTAAATTAAAACACAACACTTAAATAATTTTATTCGTAGATTTTTTCATAGATAATATTAATCTATAAGACACATTCTCACTGTTGGTAATTTAATAAAAAATAATTTAAAAATATTAGCATATTTATATGCAAAAAAATATGTAAATTAAAAAAACAATAGCTCCATAGGATGGCGCTTATAAAAGATAAATATTTTTCTTTTTTTTTGTCTCGATAATTGTTTCATATTTTAACGCGATATAAGACTCTTCAATAATTGACTGAAGACATCATCGCTTACCACCAGGTGAGATAGTGGTTAAACGCTAGCCTATCAGATATTAAAAAAAAAACTAATATATGTGTTGAACAACATTGATATAATAAGATTTTGCGCGATTTTTTACAACACAATTATATTTCTAACTTATTTTATACACACACAGCCACACAGCCACACAGTTTATTTTCATCACATTAAAAAAAAAAATAGTTAAGTTAACAAGACATACGCGCACACTAAAGCTAAGCCACGCGAGATTTAAAAAATGAAAGTGAGCCTTGACTGTAATCGATATGTGATACCTATTAATAATTATCGATAGAACCAATCGATTGAATATCAACTTTGTAACTAAATTTTTAAGGTTACATTCGTGTGACGTAACGATGATTTGATAGTACGTTATCGCTTATGTCAACCGACTTCCAATAAAGAGGTTCTCAATTCGTCTGTGCCCTTAGTACGAATTTACATCGTAAACGCTTTTGACAGATATCACTTTCGACTTATTCTGGCTCTCTTATTGGTCTTAATTTAGTGAAGTGTGAAAACCACTAGAGGCGCTGTACTGTTTTTTATACAAAATATGTTAGATATACAATATCGAGTTTGGTATGAAAACTCGTACTAAGTACAGAAGTTTTTGAGGTGATTAATCCGCCAATTGTAAACAGATTCGAATGATTCTTTTTTCATAAGTAGGTTATTATTTGTTATTATTATTATATATTTTATATTATATATATTTTATTTTATATACACTATATATTTTATTTTATATTTTTTTTATTTGTACTGAATGGAGGTTGCATCTCCACGGTAGTCCTATTATACAATTTATTGAGATCTGATGAGTATCTCCAGAGATATAGAGATAAACACCTCAAACTTGGTACTGAAACTGACTCGCGCGGCATGTGAAGTCGGTTAGGTATATCCCGTATATCTTAAATATTTAAAGGTTTTATTTTTTTATTTTACACAGTCAAATAAGATTTTATGTGCGCATTTTGTTTATAAGTAAAATTCTTATACAAAAAACATTAATTAGTCTAATTTTAGCCATTGATTATTAAATTTTTTTTGGCCATACGGCTCTCTTGCTGCGTATTTCATCTGCGTATAAAAGTAACCTTCATAATTATAATAGCCAACGTCACTTGGGAGTGGGACAAGCGTGTTTACTATCGAATAATAAAAAAAACAACGGGTTGCACTCCGGGAGTGCCGGCAGAAGTGAAAACTTGAACACGTCATTTTTGAATATTTTGGACTGACACCTCGCGCAAGCGCCTTGCGTTCCGTTTCGATTAGGACACGTGACCAGACACGAGTTTAACATAATTTACCCATCCCAAGAAAAGTGCACAACGCCGCTAAAGAAGTTTGCACTTCAAAAAATCTGAACCAAATTATTGTACACAAGGTTATTTGTACTGAATGGAGGTTGCATGTAAAATAACCTTTTGAAGACTAAAAATATGACCTTACATGACGTCAAATAATGTTTTTGCTCTTTTCTTCACGATACTGATTTTTTTTTGAAGTGAAGATGTGATTGACGATGTAGCACACTAGCCTAGAAGATACCTGTTCAGTCAAATAAAACATATGCTTTCACTGGTTCAGTCGCGATTTAATTATTAATTAATTTAGTGATCAATCACTTGCCTATTATTGAGCACAAAAAAAAGGATTATAGTGTTTGACAGAATATTACAGACTGTTCTTATTGTAAGTGTACGCAAAATAGAAACAAAAGCAAGGTGAATTAATTTGTCTTCACAGCAATATTCTACCTTGCAAGGTCCAGTTGTAACGTTTTGATCAAGTGTATAAATACATTTGACACTAGCGTGTTATATGACCATTAATGTTGGTAGTGTTAAGATATCCTAATTGTCTAGATTTTCTTGACCCCAATACAATGACCTTCTTTACCTTTACATTATTATTTATTTTAAAGAAAGGCCAAGTCAAAAGTACCTATAACCGGCGAGCATGTATGAAGGCGCTCATGAAAGTGGGAGAAGCGAAAGAGGTATGCCAGGATCGTAGCATGTGCTAATATGTAGTCTCTGCCTACCCCCATGAAAAAAGTTTTGATTTCATGTATGTACTATTTTATGGATTTCAAAATAATAAAACCTCAAAAAATATGATATGAATTAAACTGAATTTATAGACTACGCAATAATTGAACAAAATGTATTTATCTATTTATATAATTATTGGGAGAGGCACAGTCCAGCAGTGGACTGATACCGGCTGATTGTGATGATGATGATATCATTATTATTATATCATTAGGCAAGGCGTTTGACCACTATCTCAGGTGATGGTAAGTGATGATGCGGTCGAGGATGGTAGCACGCTAGGCGTAGAATGGGAACCGGCTCTCAAGGTTAGCTGCGGGTACACATTAGGGCGAGAGAATAGTAAAGAGAGAGTTTTAATTTTCTTGCACTATTATATTTTGTAGTTGAAATATGGGTGCATTATAGTAACATTATCGCATAACACATAGTTAGGTGTAACATAACCTAACATTATCGCGTGAAAAAAAAAACAATTTTGCCAAAGATTTGCTGAAAGATAAGGTCTTTCAGATCTAATAAATTATCAGACCTGATGTAAGAATATAATTTTTGATTTGATTTTAATTTACATCATACAGATAATATTTTGAGATCGTTTAAAAAACGAACAAGTAATATTTTTACAAGCTTTATCTCTACTTCAGGGCGAATTTATTTGTCCGTCACAAATCTTGCGATTGATTTTAGAGCGACTTCCCGATTACCGATTCAGCTGAAATTTTGCATACATGTGTACATCGCGTGACAATGCAATATTATGATGACATGGTGCTGATCTGATGATGGAGCTGGAACCTTCCAGCTCCATCATCAGGCCAAGGGAACTTCTAAACTACACATGTTAAATTAAACCCGTCGTGTTTGGGCTCGTTGGATTTGTCTTGACTTACTCTGGTTCTAGGTTATATAGAAGCTTGTCCATTCGTAATCTCTGATATTGATTCAGCAATTGGGCACATAAAATGATAAATTATTTACATAACAAAATGTTTAACAAAGTAATCTCTTAATCGGCAAGGCCGTTACAGATTAGAAGCAAGTAGAAATGTTTCTTACTGATTATTTTATATACTGTCTTCCTCACATACCGACCCGCATGTTTCCAGAATCTATTCAATGACCTACAATATAGGTCATCACAGCATTGAGACAAAAATCTGTAGACTAACTCCCGTACTCACAAACAATACTATGAGATCTCTCAGTGCTCGCTAACGCATAGTGCCATACAAACCAATACATTATTCACATTACTTAGTAAGTAGTATCCATCTGGTATCAATCTGCACGATCGACAGCATCATCACTTAACATCAGGCATTACAAAAAAACAACGAGTTGCACTCCGGGAGTGCCGGCAGAAGTGAAAACTTGAACACGTCATTTTTGAATATTTTGGAATTACACCTCGCGCAAGCGCCCTGCGCTCCGCTCCGTCTTACGAATTTTCTATTAGGACACGTGACCTGCCGCGAGTTTAACATTTTTACCCATCCCAAGAAAAATGCACAACGCCGCTAAAGAAGTTTTAAGTTCAAAAACATTTTAAAACAACAATGAGAAATATTTCCGCCAGTTTTTTGACATTTTTCACATAGATTTACATTGATATATAAAATGTGGCAAGAATAAAATTTATCACTTTTTAGGTGAATTTAACTTTTTAAACAATTAAACTATTTATGAAGCACTTTATAAAATTTCAAAACACAACATTTGCTTCTTTATTTCACAAAGTCACCACCAAAAAACAAAGCTATTTAAAAAAAAAATCACAGGGCAAAACATTATCTTTGTTTACACTTCTTAATTTTACTTCAAACATCAAATAACCATTTATTTATTTAATTTACATAACACGCCGCACTCACAACAAAACAAATATAACTAAGATATGTCGCATTCTACCTGCATAGTCTTATCACAACGTCACATAAATATCTTAATAATTATTATTATGTATCACTACATATTATAAAACAAAGTCCCCCACCGCGTCTGTCTGTTCGAGATAAAATCAAAAACTAGAGTTTGTGCAAAAAGAGAACCGTCGTAGAAATTAAGCCGCGTGTTCCAATTTACTGTTTTGTTGCGTTAACAACATTCTCTGTCATTGCTAGTACGGCTAAAAATGTTTTGATGCTTAGTAGGTACCTTACTCTTATCGTTATCGAGTGCTACTAGGTAGGTATGTACCTTCTTTCCTTACCTTTGAATGTTATACTACGGCCGTTCAGAGAATGCGTTCCTGACACGTCACGATTGAACTGACGACGTAACTTTGTAATGGCGTTGCAGTTACGATAAATTGCTGCTTGCAATGTACTTTATTGCATAGAAATACAGATTGTAACTTTGTAACAAAGAATAAATAAAACAATTTTATTATATTAATATTACCTTTTTTTGGTTTCCACTTAAATAACTAAAATATAAATTTTAAATGATTCCGCCAATTTAAAACGAAAATAATCTTTAAAATAATGCGGCGGTTCATTTTGGAGGAACGGTAACGAACTCAGTGTTATGTTGTGCCCATCACTAGTCGTGACTAACTGATAGGTGTCAGGAACGCATTCTCTGAACGGCCGAAGTTCATTGTAACGCCATGACGGCTCTCTTTTTGCACAGACTCTACTGAACGGATTTTAATGCGGTTTTCACCAATAGTCCACAGTGATTTATGAGGAAGGTAATAAGGTGTATAATTTGTTAAGGTTTTTATGTAAATTGGTTGAAATATGACGATGATCGTTCAAGATGTGAATTCATACAGGATGCAACAAAATGATGCAAAAAATGTAGGCATATAACATGCTGGGATGTAAGGGAGCACAAATACCACCTCAGTGCTCCCAGCCAACCTCACCTGCCCGTGGTGCATCCTGCTGACTAACAAACGAGGTTCTGGCGACCGACAAATGGCGGTATAACCATTTCAAAATTATGGCTTAGCTAAATACTACAGGCTCTACCCGTGCGAAGCCGGGGCGGGTTGCTAGTTAGTCATATAGTTCTTTATATATTTTATAATACATATTATAATCGAGTATTGTTATCAATCTTCCGCGACGATAAGAAAACCAAAATTATGTAAGTAGTAGACATTCTAATTTAGATCAGTTTGCAGCTCGGCTGGGAATATTTTCAAAAGGTTGGTAGATTCAATGGTAATTTCCACAGACCTGCTACATATTAAACTCGATCGCGTACACCGGCCCCCATGAGACCGACCTTGAACGGAGTTTGTCTCTTTCTTTTGTATGGACAACTTATATATATATATACCATACATATAGTATAGAACATATATATGACTATCAGGTTGTTAGACAAGGACACACTCCCAACCTGGTGTCTCTAAATTGGGCCGTTTTGTTCTACAAAGCAATTAAAACCTTATTGTTAAAGCATACGGATTAAATTGAATTTGTCAAAACATCTGCAGTGCACTATCCTTTTTATTACGTCTATGGTTATTTCATTTGACGTGTTGACCATGGTAATGGTACATAACATATATTACGTAGTTATATAATGTAATAGGTACATATTGTAATGAGGAAACATTCGTTGATTTTCTTTATGTTTGTTACGATTTAACTCAAAAACTACTGGACCGATTTCAAAAATTATTTCAGTAATTGAAAGCTATTTTATCCGCCATTATTCATTTATTTTATAGCTAAATTATCAGACAGTAACATAAGCTGTATTTTATCCCAGTATTCTCACTGGAATGGGATCTATATACAAAAATAAAAAAATAAAAGATTAAGAGGGGCTTCCGATACATGGAACTGACACAAAAAAAAATTGTTTAACACGAGCGGGAAGTCTGTAGATGGGTCTTTAAAAATTAAATTGAGGTTCTTAAAACCATTTATTCTCAAAGTCAATCATTTGAAAGATAGACACTTCTAAAGTGGTAAAATGTGTGTGTCTTAACTAACTTTTAAAGTAAGGGAGTGAACATTCTAAGAAAAATATATGCTGTAAATCTCAATGAACACTTTCAACGAAAATTGGTTTGAACGAAATATAGTCTGTAGTTTTTGAGATGCGACCGCAAATATAACTTTGTTTTTCATACAAACACTATGAAAAACAAAGTGTTTTTTTTTGGTGGCGAAAAATGTATAATGATAAAATACTGTGTTACGAAACACAACGAGTGCGAGTCCGACTTGCATTTGGCCAGTTTATATTTTTAGGGTTCCGAACCCAAAGGGTACCAACGGAACCCTATTACTGAGACTCCGCTGTCCGTCTGTCTGTCTGTCTGTCTGTCCGTCTGTCACCAGGCTGTATCTCATGAACCGTGATAGTTAGACGGTTGAAATTTTCACAGATGATGTATTTCTGTTGCCGCTATAACAACAAATACTAAGAACAGAACAAAGTTCAAAATTCAAGAAAAGTTTAAAAAAAGTTTTTTACGATAGCGCAGCGCCACCTATCTAGTTGCTAAGATGGCGCTATCGTCTTTACCTTAATCTGAATCTCAGAAGCGGCTCCAACGATTAAATAAAATTTAGTATACCTACAGGGGATTTCGGGGGCGATAAATCGATCTAGCTAGGAGTCATTTTCAGAAAATGTTGTTTTATTCGTGTTTTCAATAATCAACTTTATTGATAATCAACTTAAAATATGACTCTTCCCGACATCTATTGGAGAGTAGAAGTACTGTATCAGTAAAGCAGTTAGTTGCTCTCAATTAAAAAAAATAGTATTATTATTCGTCAATAGATGTCGGGAAGAGTCATATTTGTCTGTTTAAGTGGCAAAAAATACCGAGCAAAGCTCGGTCAACCAGATATTTAATAATATTAATTACTACAATTACTATTACTACACTTACTATTACTACTATTACTATTACTACTATATAATACTATTCTACCTTTGTGTTAACGTTTACTTAGTTGGTGTTAGAAGTTCGTTAGAAATTCGATAGATGGCGTTCGGAACCCTCCGTGTGCGGGACAAAGTCTGACTCGCACTTGGCCAGTTTTTTTAATTATGGCTCCACAATATTAGTGTATTTAGCCAGTGGCAATATTAAAATAGTTAGTTTTCAGTAGATTCAAGTCATGAACTCGAGGTAAGTCGCATTTAAGTCATAGTCCCAAAAATCCAAATCATACTCTCAGTAAATATGTGGACTTCCCCCCGTCCAAATCATACTCTCAGTAAAGATGTGGACTTTACTGCAGCGTCGATAACTTTAAAATAATATAAAATCACTCATACCTTCTTTCTCATGCTTTCGGCTTCCACGCTGCGATCGTAATGGTTGGCGTACACTGGAGCATATTGAGGATTTCTGTCGAACGCTGGCGATGGCAAACAAATCTTCCCATTCACCTTCCCAAAGTCGCTTCTTGAAGGTTCCAGAACATTCTGGACATCTTTAGAAAAATCTTTACTCGTTTGACTAGACTCTAACCTCTCTTTCCCATATTCAGTTGATTTAGTTTCCAAATTGCTTTTCGAATCTTTAGAATGTTCTAGACTTTTCTCGTCGTTTCGTCTGTCTATGTTGATTTTACCATAAACATTGTCTATGACTTGGTCATTGTTGATTTTTTTTGGTAGTTTGTTTTCGTCGAAATTTTTGATTTTGTCGCCGATTTTCGTGTTATTTCGTATTGCTACGTTGGCGTAAGAACAGTTTTTTGCGTCGATTGTATTATTTTCGCTTAGTAACACGATTTTTTCTGGTTTAGTTTTCATGTAATTTGGTACTGCTTTCCCGCCTAAAACATCTTTGGCGGGAGTGTTGACAGTAAGAGAATTCGCGCTAAAAACTTTAGGAGAGATTTCATTGTCTGTGGTGGTGTAAAACTGGCTACGACCCACATTTTTATGTTGCTTCGCGTAGTATTCGAACTTTGAGACTTTTGCCATAATACTCGTCATTTTTGGTCTAGATTCTTGGTCTGAATTCGAGTCGGATAGGTCGAGATCTCTGTATTTCTTGGGAGCAACGGGAGGTTTTGTTCGAGACATTTCTTTGAGTGTCATGTCGAGTTCTTGGTCTAATTGCGAGAGGGAATCTTTGTACTGGTTCTGGTAACATTGGTTGCTTGCTTCTGAAGAGGTGGAGTAGCCTGGAGACAAAAAATACATTTTAGTAAACGTTCTCATGAAGTTCTCAATTCGTCTGTTTTTAACCGACTTCACAAAAAAGGAGGAGGTTCTCAATTCATCTGTGTTTTTTTTGTTTATGTTACGTGATTACTCCGTCAATTCTGAACCGATTCGAATGATTCTTTTTGTAATCGGTAGGGTACGTTTCCTAGGTGGTCCCATTGTAATTTCATAGAGATCTATTAAGTATCTCCAGAGATATGACGATAAACGTCTCAAACTTGCTACTGAAATTGACTCGCGGGGCATTGAAGTCGGTTGTTTTAGTTTTTAAACTATCTTAATTATTTTGTGTTTGTTTGTTACCCGATAACTCCGCCAATAGTCAACAGATTTTGATGATTATTTTTGTCATGGGTATAGTTCATCTCCAAGGTTTGTATTAAGATTTTATCGAGATATGACAAGTATCTACAGAGATATGGAGATAAACATTCCAAATTTGTTACTGAAACGTTATGAACGTGAATGTGAACATAATTTTATTTTCAATCGACTTTTAAGGAAGAGGTTCTCAATTAATATGTTTATGTTTATTAAATGTTTGTTACACGATTACTCTGCCAATTGTGAACCGATTCGAATCATTATTTTTTTCGTGGATAAGGTACATCTCCGCGGTGGTTTCATTATACAATTAATTGAGATCAGATAAGTATCTCCAGAGATATGGCGATAAACATCTCACACTTGCTACTGTGCCGTGTTACTATAGCTGTCCTTGAGAGCCAGATCTCATTGTATACCTAGCGTGCTATCCATATAGGGATTGTAAAACTGTGGTGCTACCATCTTTATCCTCACTTATTAACAGGTAAAATAAATATTGTCATACGCTAGCTTTTATGCCTGTCCACGAGTGTACGTGAGGGATAACGGAAGGGTAAAATGAAACGCCTTGTTCGTATCCCGAAGCTGGTTGTATTTCAAACAATCGAAAAATCACTCATACAAATCGGTGCGACAAACGATAGCGTGTTCTAATTTTTCTACTGGCGCCATCTATGTTGCCGTGCTCAAACTAAAAGTGTATGAACTCGAACAATGCCATAAAATCCCTAACGGTCCCATCTCAAAAACACACCCTATATAGTGTTTGGAGGTTGTTACTCGAGGTGCTCGTTACATTAGATAGCAGTTCAAAAGCGCGGATAACAAGATATAGCGCACGCAGTCTACTTTCTGCGGCGCAGCTTCGCACTTTCATAATTTGTTTATAAATAAAAATATGCGTTAACTGTGTTACGTCTTTACATACTATGTTATTTTTTAGGTAAGTAATTGGTTAAATATAAAACGCACTTAGTTTACTTTAATCTCTCGACGTGTTCAACTAAACAACGACATTGTAGTGGTAAGACTTCTGCTAGTCCGCCTGGAGCCCGCCTGGGGTGATACCATCACTTTGCAAATTAATTTTCAGCCGTGAAATAGGAATGTTTTTCGGTTGAAATGGCAAGGTGTCCAGTGAAATTAAAGGGCATGTCGGACTCGACATCTTTATGTCTCAAGGTAACAGGCGCAGTGCAGTGACATGCAAAATTCTGGCTGTCCAGAATTTTGCATGCCACTGTATCTGTTATAGGTAGACGTAGATGCCATTGCTTGCCACCAGGCGAGTGTCGTGCTAGTCCTGTTACCTTAAACCATAAAAAAAGACATTGCACACTAATATAATATTGAGCGTTTGATTTCGTCCAATCGCCGCGGCACTGAAAACAACTGCGATTTATAGCGAAAAAGCAGACATGCTATTTATAGCATTAAAAAATATTCTACGCTTTATACTGTGTTTCGTTACAACGCGTTTTTAGTTTAGAGCCGTTATGAATACGATTTGTAGTTACCAGTGTAGCAGTGATCGTTTGGTGTGAACTGCGCGGGTTGCATGGACACGTGTGTAGATGGCAGCACTGATTTCATCAACTTCGCTTCAGCCGGGTGGTTGAACCGCAGGTAGTTAGATCGGCCTATCGTCAGCATACTGCCTGGAATTGGGAAAATAAACTAAAATAGCAACATACAAATTATAAAAGAGTAAGATTGATGACCAAAGCGTTTTATGCATATTATACAGATTTTCTGCTGGACTTGTTACCAAATAGATCTGCCGCCATAACGTTACGGTGTTCCGCAAACAGCACTTGAGAGTCAGAGTATTCTAGGCCTAGCGTGTTCACCATCTTTGACCACATTAAGATGTAGTAAGCGATGGCTTACCACCGAGCGAGCTAGATAGTGGTCAAAAGCTAGCCTATAAAAAAAAATTACAAGTATAAGTTACTAGCTAACAAAGAGCTGATAATAGAGCTCAGTAGCAGTGGACAGAGATAGGCTGATGATCATGTTACTAGCTGTGTCACGCAGCCTTCGTCTGCGGTAAAATATAACGTGTTTTGGCCTTTGGCTAACGAATGTATGTCTGTCTTTTTTTTATTTATTTTTTATAGCATATCATATAGTCTAGCGTTTGACCACTATCTCACCTGATGGTAAGTGATGATGCGTTCAAAGATGGTAAGCACGCTAGGCCTAGAATGGGAATTGAAATGTCAAATCCTAGGGAGACCATTTTGACAGTCAAATTCAAGTCAGACAGTGTAACGTACCTTGAGACAACCTCGTGGGTTTGTCCACGGGCAGCGTGTCTAACAGAGTAGTGCCAGCAATGGGGTACAGTGTGACCACACCGTGCGAGTTCTCTACTCGACAGTGCACGCTGGCGACGCCTGTACCGACTACGTAGATGTCGCATGTTGGATCCGAGCCTATTGTCACTCGGCCTGGAATTTAAAAAAGAAAATGTATAGAAATGTATATCCTTCAAAGCATGTGAAGCGATTGAGAAGACTGTCCATTGACTATACAAGAGCTCCTCCTGATAATAACGAACACAACAAAAAAAGAATTAGTGAAATCAGTCCAGCTGTTCACGTGTGCTGCCGTCATTAAGGGAAATAGGGTTTCACTTTATAGTACGTACATATATGTATATCATCGTTCCATCCAGCTGGAGGGCACTATTTACTAGGTTTACCGAGCCGTGGTCTCCACTCTAGAACACGTCTATCCCAACGGTGATCGGTTCTACGACAGATGTGACCAGCCCACTGCCACTTCAGCTTGCTAATCCTTTGAGCTATGTCGATTACTTTCGTTCTCTGCTGCTGGCAGCGTTTGGAAACATAAGAGCTGAAGATCGAGCTCAGTGGCGTGCCATAGGTGAGGCCTATGTCCATCTGTGGACAGAGATAGGCTGTTGATTAGATTTATAAAAAAGCAGAATACTGACCTTGTTTAATAGGATGTAGCGTGACAGCGGTGCTCAGCCGACCCGTCCCCAGGCTGACGAGGTGGGGGGTGTTAGTAGCCACCCTGGATGAGAAGGGAAACATATTGATTAGTCAACGTTTCGCAATCTTTAAGGGTATCTTCTATATCTTTAAAGGTAATAATACACGGGTATGTCTAATGACACTGTGACAAAATCTACTTGTGACCACGATCAATGCAACTTGTTCGAAGTGTGGTGATGCGAGGTGAACACACATTTTGTGACCACCTTGTGACCATGATCAATGCAACTTGTTCCAAGTGTGGTGAGGCGAGGTGAACACACATTTTGTGACCACCTTGTGACCACGATCAATGCAACTTGTTCGAAGTGTGGTGATGCGAGGTGAACACACATTTTGTGACCACCTTGTGACCACGATCAATGCAACTTGTTCGAAGTGTGGTGATGCGAGGTGAACACACATTTTGTGACCACCTTGTGACCACGATCAATGCAACTTGTTCGAAGTGTGGTGATGCGAGGTGAACACACATTTTGTGACCACCTTGTGACCACGATCAATGCAACTTGTTCCAAGTGTGGTGAGGCGAGGTGAACACACATTTTGTGACCACCTTGTGACCACGATCAATACAACTTGTTCGAAGTGTGGTGATGCGAGGTGAACACACATTTTGTGACCACCTTGTGACCACGATCAATGCAACTTGTTCCAAGTGTGGTGAGGCGAGGTGAACACACATTTTGTGACCACCTTGTGACCACGGCCAATGCAACTTGTTCCAAGTGTGGTGAGGCGAGGTGAACACACATTTTGTGACCACCTTGTGACCACGATCAATGCAACTTGTTCCAAGTGTGGTGAGGCGAGGTGAACACACATTTTGTGACCACCTTGTGACCACGATCAATGCAACTTGTTCCAAGTGTGGTGAGGCGAGGTGAACACACATTTTGTGACCACCTTGTGACCACGATCAATGCAACTTGTTTCAAGTGTGGTGAGGCGAGGTGAACACACATTTTGTGACCACCTTGTGACCACGGCCAATGCAACTTGTTCCAAGTGTGGTGAGGCGAGGTGAACACACATTTTGTGACCACCTTGTGACCACGATCAATGCAACTTGTTCCAAGTGTGGTGAGGCGAGGTGAACACACATTTTGTGACCACCTTGTGACCACGGCCAATGCAACTTGTTCCAAGTGTGGTGAGGCGAGGTGAACACACATTTTGTGACCACCTTGTGACCACGATCAATGCAACTTGTTCCAAGTGTGGTGAGGCGAGGTGAACACACATTTTGTGACCACCTTGTGACCACGGCCAATGCAACTTGTTCCAAGTGTGGTGAGGCGAGGTGAACACACATTTTGTGACCACCTTGTGACCACGATCAATGCAACTTGTTCCAAGTGTGGTGAGGCGAGGTGAACACACATTTTGTGACCACCTTGTGACCACCATCAATGCAACTTGTTCGAAGTGTGGTGAGGCGAAGTGAACACACATTTTCAACCGACTTCCAAAAAGGAGGAGGTTCTCAATTTATCTGTATCTTGTTGTATGTATGTTACGCGATTACTCCGTCAATTGTAAACCGATGAATGAAACGAATGATTCTTTTGTTGTTAATTGGTAGGGTACATTTTCATGGTGGCCCCTTTGTAATTTCATCGAGATCTGATAAGTATCTCCAGAGATATGACGATAAAGGTCTCAAACTGGCTACGGAAACTGACTCGCGCGGTATGGTAGTCGGTTGATTTAGTTTTACGACTATCTTAATTCTTAATAATTTTTTTTGCGTGCGATCAGTCCCAAATTACAATTTACCTATGTGTTTAAATCGTTTATAGTACAGTGTGACCTAAAGCAGCACTTTAGGAACGGTTTCCGTGATTTAAATAGTCGATTATTGCACGACGTTTAGCACCCTCACTGCGCTCGGGTGCCAACTTCACCGTGCAATAATCTTGACGGAAAAGCATAGCAAGGGTTAAAGCGCGGGTTTGTGTCACACTGACAGCTATAAAATAATATACGATACTCGTGACTTAAGTTGCAATAATAGACTACTTAAGTCACACGTA
The DNA here is from genome assembly GCA_954871355.1 of Cabera pusaria. NCBI lineage: Eukaryota > Metazoa > Arthropoda > Insecta > Lepidoptera > Geometridae > Cabera > Cabera pusaria. The sequence goes on from OX940910.1 coordinate 5,106,371, forward strand.
TCGTTATATACTATAATGTTTAAAGTTTACAATCTATGAATAGGCAGCTCAAGTACGATCTAAAAATAGGTTTCTCACTAACAATGTCACTCATAGCTTAAGCCTCGGTCGCACACAGCGAATACTCGCAGCGAGTATTAGGTCTGACGAGTCTGACGACGACTACACGAGAAATTCGACAGTCTGTTGGTGCCCTAAGTATGAATATGTCGTCGATTCTTGGACTGAGCGGAATCATAGCAAATGATTAGCTGCGAGTAAAATTAAACATTGTTACACACAATCCAAAATTTCATCGTACCTACGGGATTCTGGGTATGTTTCCCAGCCTCCCAGGAGGGCGGCTTCGAATCTCGTCGGTACGATGAAATTTTGTATTCTGTGTAACAATGTTTAATTTTACTCGCAGCTAAACATTGGCTGTGATTCCGCTTACCGCAAGAATCGACGACATATTTATGTTTAGGGCACCAACAGACTGTAGAATTTCTCGTGTAAACCCAGAGACCTATTATAGGACTCATTAACGTAGTGAATCCTAGGTCTGCGTGTAAAACTCGCTGTGTGTGTGACAGGCAGGCAGCGAATCGTCGCTGCGCGTACAATAGAGTATTTTACTCTATATGAGAAAAAATCTAAAAATATATTATTGAGATAGCTTATAAAAAAAACAGTCAGAAAACGTTGGTTTTAATTTATAAAGTACCAAACTAAATTTTAAAATTCAATTCAAATGTTTCAGCTTTTTCAGTCTGTTTAAATAGTAGTCGCCAGTAGTATGCCATGTTATTACGTCATACGGCTAAGTAAACTTAGAAGTGTCAACTGACAACTATCATATTACTGCATTTGTTTACTAGCACACTGACGCCACAAAGCAATATGGCGTCCACTGCGTCCAGCGCGTTCGTCAAATTACGCGCGAAAGTTGAATATGCAAAATTTTATTGCATTTTTATGGCACTTAACGATTGAATTAAAATTTTGTGATTTTTATAGTGGTTTATAAGCACTATAGAATCTCATTGAGACACTTTTTAAAAATGGGTGTCATACCCTATCCGCAGCGAATATTCGCTTCGTTTGGTCGAAGCTTTACTAAGTTAATTCTAAGCCCTATTAGGTAACTAGTTACTGCTAATGATGTGCTAGTTTTATTGCTTTATTTACGACGCAGGCGCAGGACACTTCCTGTGTTGCTTTGGTTTGCTTGGATTGCAATTGTTATATAAATAAACCACGTCTTTTAAGTTTTAAAGCGATCATGTATGAAGGCGATCATGAAAGTGGTATTGAAGGCCCGATGGCGTAATCGGTTGAACGGTTGGCTTTGATGCCAGAGGTACCGAGTTCAAACCGCCGTACACCAATGGATTTTTCTATCGAAAAATTTTTCCAGTGGCCCTCCGGTGAAGGAAAAACTTCGTTAAGAAACCAACAACCCCCGCATGGTGGTAAGTGACGATGCGGTCGAGGATGGTAGCACGCTAGGCCTAGAATGGGAACTAGCTCTCAAGGACAGCTGCCGGAACACATTAGATGTTTGGCGACAGATTTTCTAACTTGAGGGTGGTAGCTGGCCAGGCGGACACTAGACTGTGTGCTACCAATATACACACGTTTCATACAAAATACAAGAAAGCGCAGACTTTGGGTTCATTATGCGCGGGCGCAAGAAAGCGCAGTCTATTTTCAGTGGCGCCTGTGTCGCGTTCGATTGCCCTTTTTGCGGCTACGCCCTTTGGTAGGGTGACCGAAAGTTTATTTTTTAAAAGTATAATTTAAAATTCTTCTTATATTCTACCTGGACGCAAGGCCTTCCAAAAGAATGCTATGGCATATGGGGGAGTACATTGCCCAGCAGTGGGAAACTACAGGTTGAGAAAAACTTTCCACAGTCGGTAGGAGCATTTTATATTGATGTTCCGACTAACTTGCTACCAATTAGTAGCTTACCATAATCAAGAAGACAATCTGCCGCCATAACCTTACGGTGTGGCGAGCTGGGCACCTGGTGGTAATCGGTGATGTGGTTGAAGATGGCGAACACGCTAGGACTAGAATAATTTAGTAATAGGTTTCAAGTTAATTTCTTTATAAAAACTGGCACAGTGCGAGTCAGAGTCGCGTCTCGCATCGCACTCTTAGGGAGGGTTCCGTACTACAGTACAATACGAAACATAACAGACAGTTTTACCATGAACATTTTGTTTGGTATACAAGTTCACGAAGAATCTCGACAGCGCTATCTAGAAAGATGGGGCTCGTTTACCATCGCCATCTATGTCATTTTGCCGAAACGAATTAGAAAGGTTTACTTTTTTTTTAAGAACTAAAAAACACGTTTTTTTTATGTGAGTTTTTGTAATTGAAGGGGAACCCCCTTTAGTTTTTAACTTTATTTTGTTATTAGTATTTGTTGTTCTAGCGGCAACAGAAATACACCATCTGTGAAAATTTCAACTGTCTAACTATCACGGTTAATCAGATACAGCCTGGAGACAGACGGACAGACAGACAGACACAGACAGCGGAGTCTTAGTAATAGGGTATCGTTTTACCCTTTGGGTACGGAACCCTAAAAGAAGAATTGCATAATTTTACCTACACCATGGCCATCCTATCCCCGACGTGGCGAGCTTGTGGTTTAATCAGACTTGTTATTGTAATTATGCGGGAATTCAGTTTATTTACGCGCGATTTATATAAATACTGACAAATTGTGCGGGATATTTTGTGGTGAGGACTGGAATTAGAATTAGCATATTATGAGCGTTGCTGTCAATGTTATTATCTATAGCATTATCAACTACAAAGAATTCATAATCTTCAAACGCCTTAGCCTATAAAAAAACTTTATCACAATCGGTTCATCCGTTTGGGAGCTACGATGCTGTGCTTGCGGCTTTGTGCGCATTAAAAACTATTTAATTAATTTGAAACTTTTTAACCGACTTCAAAAAGGAGGTTCTCGGTTCGTCTGTCTGTATGTATTTTTGTAATGTTCAACGATTTCTCAGTAAATAATTGTGGGATGATTCTCAAAATTATTTTTTTATGCGAAATAGTATACTCCTGACGTGGTCCCATTAGAAATTTATCGAGATCTGATGAGTATCTCCAGAGATATGGAGATAAACACCTAAAACTTGCTACTGAAAATGATGAGCAGCATTTGAAGTCAGTTTTTTTTCGTTTTTTAAACAATCTTAAATTATGATTCCTCATCGACCACGAAATCTTAAGGTACGACCAAAAAGCAGCGTCCTGCGTCCGCGTGCGCGTTCGCGATCTGATTTTCCATCGTTTTCTGATCGCCGTAAATCGCGTTTGGTGTGAACCAGTCGATACAAATACTGCTGTGCTATCTAATCGCCGCCTAGATCGCACACGCAGGACGCCGCGGTTTGGTCGTACCTTTCAGGCCTACGCAGAGATGATGTCGTGGTATCAAAGGATTTCACGACATCATTTTAAAGCATAGCAATTTATGTCATATTTCTATATCGATACGTTTGAATGTCCATTGTTAAAAATTAAAATCCCTTGTCATGCCATCCCGGTCTGCGTAAGTCTTAAGGGTGAGGACATAAAGAGGCAGGTTCACAGCAAAGATAATAATTGGCAGGTTCCCGGCGCAGATACTCGTAACCGGTACGGATCCGTACAGGTAAAATATTCCTTTCATTATTTTCTGCAACCTGTTTCTTTATGTGCGAGCGCATATGATAACATTGGAATATTCAACCGACTTCCAAAAAAAGGAGTTTTTTTTTGTATGTATGTTACGCGACTACTCCGTTAACTGTGAACCGATTTAAATTAATCTCTTTCAATAAAAACTGGCCAAGTGCAAGTCGGACTCGCACTAGTAGGGTTCCGTAACACAGTTAAGTATTCCATAACTATGATTATTCACAACTACAAAATTAACTTTGTTTTTCATAGTGTTTGTATGAAAAACAAAGTTATCTTTGCGGTCGCCATATCTCTAAAACTGCTGACTGTATCTCGTTCAAACCAATTTTCGTTGTTAGTTTTTATTAAGATTTACAGCATATATTTTTTTTAGATTTTTCACTCCCACACTTTAAAAGTTAGAGGGGGGGGGGGGGGGGGGACACACATTTTACCACTTTAGACGCGCCTATCTTTCAAATGATTGACTTTGAGAAAAAATGATTTTAGGAACCTCAATGCGATTTTTGAAGACCTATCCATAGACACCCACAAGTATAGGTTTGAAGAAAAACATTTTTTTTTGTTTCAGTTCTATGTATGGGATGCCCCCCCTTAAACTTTTATATTTTTTATTTTAGTATAAAAATCGGAAAGCGGTTCACAGTATACATCTACCTACCAAGTTTCAATTCTGTACTTAACAGTTTCGGAATAAAATGGCTGTGACATACGGACGGACAGACAGACAGACATGACGAATCTATAAGGGTTCCGTTTTTTGCCATTCGGCTACGGAACCCTAAAAAGGATATATTCCCGAGATGGACCCATTTTAATTTCATCGAGATCTGATAAGTATCTCCAGAGATATGACGATAAACGTCTCAAACTTGCTACTGAAACTGACTCGCGGGGCATGGAAGTCGGTTGTTTTAGTTTTAACCGACTTCACAAAAAAGGAGGAGGTCCTCGATTCGACTTTTATTTTTTTATATTTGTTGTCTCTCAAACGAAAAAAGATTGATTGAAATCGGTCATAATTTGACGGAGTTCAGCTGTCAATCTTGACCGATATGACCGATTTCAAAAATTCTTTTTTCAAATATTATGTTTCTTTGAAGTGTTTCACACTGTATATTTTTGTAAATTGTTAACCACAATCCAAAATTTCATCGTACCGACGGACCAAATTCTTTTTTCGTTTGAGAGATTATGCTTCCCAATTGGTCCCATTCAAATTTTATCGAGGTACGACAATTATCTCTGGAGATACAGAGATAAACATCTCAAACACATCACATACTTTGACAACATAATTATGCATTTGTATACCTTGCCGACATGATACTACTGGCTATTTTGACGCGGCATGTGAAGTCGGTTTTTAGGGTTCCGTACCCAAAGGGTAAAACGGGACCCTATTACTAAGACTCCGCTGTCCGTCTGTCTGTCTGTCTGTCTGTCCGTCTGTCACCAGGCTGTATCTCATGAACCGTGATAGTTAGACAGTTGAAATTTTCACAGATGATGTATTTCTACTGCCGCTATAACAACAAATACTAAAAACAGAATAAAGTTAAAAATAATAGAGGGTCCTGATACAAAAAACGTGTTTTTTTCGGCATTTCACACCATCTATGTACGCTTAGTTAGGTAAACGTCCCATAGATGGCGTTATAATAAAATGTCGATCCCTAACACCTTTGTTAGACGTTAGATGGCGTTATAAGAAATAAAATGTTTATTAATTATTATTTTTTGCTGGCGAAAAAGGATAGTGGTATTTTTTGCTCGAATAAAATACTGTAGTGTGGTACGGAACCCTACGAGTGCGAGTCCGACTTGCACTTGGCCAGTTTATTTTTTCGTTTTGTCAACGATCTTAAATTATTAAAGTTAGTTTTTATCTTAATTATTTACCAGTACGGATCAGTACCGGTTTGTCTTCGTCGGGAACGTGCCTCTTTATTTATTCTCTGTGCGTCGTCACGCTAACGGATTGTTTCAAGTGCTTCCCTCACTAATCACTAAAGTGATAGTGATAACAGACATGCCTGGCATCCGTCATGAACCAGGGACCGCCTGACGTGTCAATCATTTGTCGAACATCTGGTTTATTTTAAGATGAAATACTCTTCGAGCATTTACCAAAGGAGATGTTAACGCAAGCCGTACCCCTCTGCTGGCCATATAACCATTTTTGGCCATATGAGCGTGCGTAACTACGCTGTATTTTTAACACTGTGTGCGTGTTTCAAGCTAGTGTGCGGGATCGTTAAAGTGAGTGATTTGTGTGTGTGCAATGCGTGTTTACCTCGTCCCCCGTAAGTGTCGGCAGAAAAATTTTTTTGCGGATTACAACGTTAACATCTCCATTGGTAAATGCTCGAACACTGCATTTCGTGAAATGAATAAATTAATGACAGAGAAAAATATTGGCAAAGCTTGTTGGCAGAAACGGTAATGTGAAATTTTGGATTGTATAATAACAGTTGATAATTAGATTTTATATAGTCTGTATTATAGTTTTAAGAATAGTTTATATTGGATATTTATAATAATAGTGGCATGTACAAAGATTTGTACAAATTTTATTTCTTGGTGTTCATAAAGAGTATATCTAGTATCTATCTATCTACAAAAATACATATAAAGTGTAATAACACTTGGCCCTGTCCACACAGCGATTTTTCACAGCGCTATTTTTTTTTCGAAATTCTGTGAAGTATTGGATCTATTGGACGTATTCACACGGGCGGAAAAAAATCGCGCGAGGAAATCTGTGATTTGATTCAAATTGTCGCGGAGTTTAAATCGCTAGAATAAAAATCGCGCTGTGTAATATCGCTGTGCGGAGAAGCAGTGCAATATCTCTCGTCGGATCTGATATCTGTAATGATTTTATTCGAGTAATTAAATTCTAAATATAAGATATACAGATACAGATATACAGATGGCGCCACCAATTCATAATTATTGGTTTAAATGCAATCCATTAGTTTCGTCTAATTGATAGGATCGTACCGTCGCTTAGTTGGTACTTGGTACAGCGCCGGGCAAGTTTCCCTGGAGCCCGCGGCTCCAGTTTGAGACTCGAGTCCCATCGGTACGGTGAAATTTTGGATATAACAATGTACCTACATATAGATTATTTTTTCTATTCGAAAGAATACACTCCTAAGGTGGTCTTATTGTAAATTCATTGAGATCTGATGATCTCCAGAGAATAAACACCTCAAACTTGCTACTTATAAACTGGCCAAGTGCGAGTCGTACTCCCACACGTAGGGTTCAAATTGAACAATATTTGTCGGAAAAATAAGTTTTTTGTATGGCAATAGGTATGGCTTTGAGCAAATTCTCTCTATGTATTACGGTAAGATCGAGCATAAAACGCCAATATAATTTTTATTATCATACTAGCTGTACCCGCGACTTCGTCCGCGTGGAATAGTGTCATTGGTAGCATTAACTAATAAGACACATACGTATCCCAGCTACACCGCACCCTACCACGCCATGCTAATCCCCCCTTCCCTCACTTACCCTCCCCTACCCCTTCCCCTCGCTTCCAAATCCACTCCCCCTTCCCTCCCCCACAACTCTCCCTCCCTTCCACTCCCCCTACCCGCCCCCTTCCCTCCCCCTCCACTTCCCCTTCCCCCTCACATACTTTGAATGTCATATTTATTTATACCAAATCAGCAGCCTAAAAAATAAGTTTCAAGCTTCTTATAGCTTTACTAAACTGGCCAAGTGCAAGTCGGACTCGTACTCGTAGGGTTCCGTACCACACTACAGTATTTTATAGATCAAGCAAAAAATACCACTATCATTTTTCGCCAGCAAAAAATAATAATTAATAAACATTTTATTACTTATAACGCCATCTAACGTCTAACAAAGGTGTTAGGGATCGACATTTCAATAGAACGCCCTCTATGCGACGTTTACCTAACTAAGCGTTCATAGATGGCGTTACATTAAAATTTTCATCCCCCCTTTCAAGCTCTTACAACCCTCTTTTCGCATTAAAAAGTAAATTTAAATCGGTACAGTGGTTTTGGCGTGAAAGTGACATAGACAGACAGACAGGGTTACTTTCGCATTTATAATATTAGTAAGGATAGTAAGGATTCTATTTTATTTTGTGTTTACAACAACAATTACTATTGTTGTTAAATCCCCCATAGTAATACATCGTGAAAATGTCAAGTGTCTAGGAGATACAGCCATGTGAAATGCGGACAGACGGACGGACAGACGGACTGCGAAGTCTTAGTAATAGGGTTCCTTTGGTACCCTTTGGGTACGGAACCCTAAAAATGACTAGCACAGCATTTGAATTCGGATTTTTTCCTTTTTACACGATCTTTAAAAGGAACGCGGGGTGCACTTTTCCATACAAATGTATTCCCCAGTTTTCTCCTTGGAAAATACTTCCAGAGCAAAATTTGTTTCTACAAAAAATCAAGGTCTGCTGTAGCTACGCCCATATCAATTGCTTTTTATGACCAACTAATTGCAAAAAGAAATATAAGACTTTTAATCTCCTCTTTAAGATTTTTGAAGGGTCATATTTCGATTTGTAATAGGTTGGTCAAAAAAAAAAGATAGGGGCGTAGCTACAGCACACACGCTACAGCAAACCTTGATTTTTTGTAGAAACAAATTTTTCTCTAGAATCACTTTCCAGGGAGGAAACGGGGGAATACATTTGTATGGAAAAGTGCACCCCACGTTCGCTCTTAATTACAACTAAGTAAAGATTTCAGCCTCAGATGTTTATAACTTAAATACGTACACGCTATCTATACTAATATTATAAAGAGGAAAACTTTGTTTGTTTGGTTGTAATGAATAGGCTCAAAAACTACTGGACCGTTTTTAAAAATTCTTTCACCATTCGAAAGCCACATTATCCACGAATAACATAGGCTAAATTTTATTTTGGAAAAAATTAGGGTTCCGTAAGATATTTGGGTTTTAGCAAAACAACGTTTGCCGGGTCAGCTAGTAAGTTATAAAACCAGTAACTCACGTCATCAACAAATGAAACGACAAACATATGCGACTATTTCGGTTTAGTTCTGAAGCCCATAAAAAGTAAATTTAAACTACACACCATTTTTAACCTAAAACTAAACTATATAAAGCCTAAAATAGTATAAATCTATTTGTCTGAAATTATAAATTTACCTTAAGCGATTTAGAACTTTATATAACGTGAATAGAAAGTTCAAAATGGTTACTTTGTTTCATTGATGGTAAGGGAATAAATGCATCCTGTTTATGTGACAGGGAGGATAATATTATTTATAGCCAGAGCTTTTCAGCAGGGTTATTCTCAATCATTCATAAGCAAATCCGGATTCGGAAGCTGCCTTTCGCCTTGGTTCTGTTTTTTTAGTTTTATTATGGCTCCACACGATTAGTGTATATAGCCAGTGTCAAGTATTAAAATTCTTCAAGTTTTTGAGAATTTAAGTCATAAAGATGGGTCAAAGTCACATTTCAAGTCAAGTTGAAGTCAAAATCTAGTCCAAGTCATACCCTCAGTAAAAATGTGGACTTTACTGAAGATTTTCAGTGAAATTTTGGTGAGAACGCAAATAGCATGTTTTTCAACATTGTGCTGTTTCCCTATACTCGCACACATTCACCGGCACTTAATGGTTAATAATCCACATTTATTACACATTAACTCGCGGAAGAATACAAATTTTAGGAAAAAATACAATGAGAGCACACACACTTTTCCACGTTCCCGCCAAAAACCGCCTTGGTTCTTTGCAATTCACAATGCACCGATCAGTTGATTGAGATACTTCAATTCGAAAAAAATCTGTGATTCTAATTCCGAAAGGTTTCCGCAACAAAATAGCTCACGGATTTATCAATTGTTAGGTGGGTAGTAAGTAGTTCATATTAGCGTGCCTGAGGACAGGCACAGGGTCAAGACGGACGAGTGTTAGGTGCGATTTGATGGTAGCCATTTTTATAGTTAAATTTATAATTTAGGTAGATATCATTCTGCCTTTCTATTACTGTTAGTATTTAATCGAGCATCTTAGATTGTCAACTAGAATTGTTCATATATAATATTAAATCGGATTATAACGTCAAGCTTGATATGGCAAGCTTGACGTCAACCTTATTGTCTATGACCATAGATAAATATCTATGGTTATAGTCAATACCGATCCTCACCAACTTCATGGTGCTCTGTCATTGGGTTGTCAGTGACAATGTCAGTGGAAACGCAGTTAACTTCATTAGAGAGAAAACATGGCACATTTATAATTAAGCGGAGGCACTTTTTCTCGAGGTCTGGAATAGGATGGTCGAAGAGCTAAAACCTTAAGCCGAACACACTGGACAAAAGAAGAAGCTGGTTTCATTTACCCTCGATGAAGTAGGCGTCTTACACAATATTAAAAATTATAAATGATGCTTCCGAATCAGAATAGGTTTTCGAAATTCGAATGATTGAGAATCAGGGGACAGGGCGCTTAAGGCACCTGCGACACCCGATCTCAATTGCATTGAGGCGATTATTTACAAAAAAAAACCATACTGTTGGTTCCTGGAGACTTAACAGATGGCTTACAAAATGAACGCAGTGATCTGTCACTGTCATCGTCATCTACTGAATAAATCTGATCTGTCAAACCTTTTGTCTTCTTCTCATTCGTTTACCGTGAATTCTTCCCAATTATAAGAACTTGGCACTTTTAACTACAATTTAAAAAAAATCTAGTTTACTTACAACACAATACGTCCACTCTCTAGAATGAAACAAATAACTGACATAAACGCCATCTATGTGTATGGTTACGTAAAATGTGTAGATTGTCTAGAATTACTTTAGAAACGCGACACCTAGAGTCTAATTACAAGTTTAAATTACAGATGTTATTAGATATGGGCAACGAGATGTGATCTATGGAGAAACTGTTTTAGGATTCCGTACCCAACGGGTGCCAACGGGACACTTTTGCTGAGGCTCCGGTGTACGTCCGTAAGTCTGCTACGGTGCTGGTTCCTAAAAAATATTATACGGTGGTACTGAACAGAAACTTTCGTATATCATCCCGACTCGCACTTGTCTGGTTTATTAACCGACTTCACAAAAAACGAGGAGGTTCTCAATTCGTCGGAACCTTTTATTTTTTGTAAATTGTTAAACACAATCCAAAATTTTTTTCAATCCAAGCTTTTTGCCAATTAAGCCACAGTGCGATGTATCGATGGCTTAATTGGCAAAAATCACCTGAACATGTTATTCAGGAGGTTGCAGGTTCAAGTCCCGTCGGTACGATGAAATTTTGGATTGTGTTTAACAATTTACAAAAATATAAAGTGTGTAACACTTTAAAGAGACATAATACTTTCATTTTTTCTTTTTTTAATTTGATTTTGTATTTATGTTCACCGATTACTCGAAGATGCCTGAACCGATTTGGATAATTCTTTTTTTTGTTTCAAGAGGTACTCTTCCCAGGTGGTACCATTTAAATTTTAACTAAATCGGCCGAGCTGTTTTTAATATATCAACATCTGTATTACGACGCATTTAGTTATCTCGACGACTTACTACTAACTACTGGCACAGATTATGTAATAGTTACTACTACTGTAATAGTTAATAGTTACTACTAGTACTTTAAAAACGTAATGTTAAAACACAAAAACGTAAATGACAAAATAAAATAAATAAAAATATTTTTTTAGGAATCTAGTCTATTGTGCTGCGATTTATAATAGATGGCGCTGCAGGCTACTAAGATGACGAAGAAAATTAATGCAAAAAATCTAACGTAAATCGCCATCGTGCATCACCAACATAATGAAAATATATCGACAGTTACTGATTTTGAAATTTATTTTTTACCACTATAACCATATCACGTACAATGATGTTATGTTACAAAATTGCAGATAGTTCGATGACCGCTCACCGCATTAAGCACATTATGCATATAGATCACCGATTTATAACATTTATAACTTCCAATGGATCAAAATGGCTGTGATATCATCGCTTGGCACGACATTGTTTAACTTATGGCATAATTACATTCTATACGGTTTGTCATGATCTGCAATGATAGCTCGGCCAATAGCACGTTTCAATATTTTCTCGAATACATAGTTATTAAAAAAACAACATAAACAGATTTTATCCAACTATTCATAGACGTATAGGTTTGATGAACATTTTTAACGTAAGTTCGAGCAAAACTTCGTCATATATAGACAGACGGATTAGCAAAAATTTTTTTTTGATCTAAAGAATTTTATCCGAAATTGTCCCATATCAGTGTTATGAAGATCTGATAAGTAAGAGATATGGAGATAAACACTTGGTACTGAAAATTAGTATCGCAGTATAAGTATTTGAAGTCCGTTCGTTTTAGTTTTATAACGATACTAGCAGCCCGCCCCGGCTTCGCACGGGTAGAACATATATGCCTACAACATTTGCATCAGTTTGTTGCATTGAATATAAAATATGAACATATTTAACAATCATCGTCATATTTCATCCAATTTACACAAAACCTTAACAAATTATGCACCTAAACCTTCCTCATAAACACTCTGGCTATTGGTGAAAACCGCATGATAATCCGTTCAGTAGCTATTGAGATTATTGCGAACAGACAGACGCAGTGATGGACTTTGTTTTATAATACTTACGTAGTGATATTGGACGGCCCTTTGGCGTAAAGGATAGTTACCCTGATTCTGACCCGACGGTCGTTGGTTCTAATCCTAGCTATATTACCTACCAATGAAAGTTTTATGAGCATTCATGAATCATGAGTTTTCGTACAGTGGTAGTGGGATCATTAAATCTACCAGAAAGTACCTTACCACCAAGGAGAACATCTGCCGCCGTAACCTTACGCATTCCCCGACGCAAAATGTAGGGGTAATATACGTTTAACGTGTGTATCTGTGTGTCTGTTTGTAGCATCTTAGCACCTAACCGGATGAACCGATTTTGTTTTTATTATTGATAGTTTTTTTTTGTTTGATAGATGTCTTCATCGAGAGTTTTCTTAGCTTTGATTCATGAAAATTCGATCAATCGTTATAAAACTATGAGTTTTTTTCTAGTTAATTGCGCTATGAAATCAACTTTCATAGGTCTGATCAATTCGAAAATCTTCTTCTTCAACGAGATTGTAAGAACATGGAAGCATTGACCTGATGCTGGGACATCTCCTGGACTCTACAGAATACTCAAATCCTCACCAACTTACAGCTCAGATTTTAAATGTCGTGTTTAGAGTCATTGGAAAAAGCTATTATACATAGATCAGTCTGGGTGGTTTAAAATATTATATTATATTATTATATATATAGATGAATATTATTTTATACAATAGATCATATTATTATACTATATTGACTTCAAATTGATTGTGATCGGTGGGGATCTACAGCATAGCTAAGCTTATAATAATATTTTCGTAGTAACTATGACCTAATCTGTGGTTTCACTGCAAATATTTTATTAATTTTGCGATGCGTGTATGTGAAATTCGTGATATCTTCTAGAGTTTTCATTTGAATTACATACTGTAAAGGACAATTTTAATCTATGATATGTGGCCAAGCTAATTAACGTAATTATTTGGATAAGGATTAATACTATATACTTGAAAATAGCCTTGGAAGTTATGTTATATTTTTTAACAAAAATTTTAAGATTAAAATGATTACTGTGAGTCAACCTTAAGAGATAGACATATGCTGTCGCGGACTTTTTTGTAGGTCTTATTAAGTTGTACAACTCTTGCATAGAAAATATTCTTCTATCTATTTTCAATTAAGCAGCGTTCGTAAGAAACGTGTTTTTTCGACCGTTTATTTGCCGACTTAGGTTGCAAATTAGGTCTCCACGAATGTACCTTTGATTTAAACGGGATAATATATAGCCTATTTTCATTCCGATAGTCCATTCAATGTATTTTAGTATTATTAGTGTATTATTAGTATTTATTTATTTAGTAGTATTATTAGTGAAAGTATAAAAAAAGTAAGTAGTATTAGTAGTATTATTAGTGAAAGAATTTTTTAAATCGGTTCAGTAGTTTTTGAGCTTACTCATTACAAACATACAAAAATACAAATGTTCTCTGTTTATAATATTAGTATAGATTAAATCATTCAGGCATAATAATTTATACGATGCCAGTTATATGTTACTTTGGGCCTATCAAGGCCGAGCTTTTTTTAGGGTTCCGTACCCAAAGGGTAAAACGGGACCCTATTACTAAGACTCCGCTGTCCGTCTGTCTGTCTGTCTGTCTGTCTGTCTGTCTATACAGTACAACTGATATGACTATACAGTATGTCAATAAATATTTTGTATTTTGTATTTTTGTATTTTGTCTGTCTGCCCGTCTGTCACCAGGCTATAGCTCATTAACCGTGATAGTAAGATAGTTGAAATTTTCACAGATGGTGTATTTCTGTTGCCGCTAGAACAACAAATACTAAAAACAAAATAAAGTTAAAAATTAAAGGGGGTCCCCATACAAAAAACGTGTTTTTAAACGCCATCTATCTAATTAGTTTCGGCAAAATGACATAGATGGCGCTAGTCGTTAGTCGCTAGGCGCTAGCTAGCCCCGTCTTTCTAGATCGCGACCAAACCAAATATTTTTGGTAATATCGATTAATCAAATATATGAGGTTAAAACTCTGTTATGTTTTCGTATTGTACAGAACCCTCCCTAAGTGTGCGATAAGAGACGCGATGCTGACTCGCACTTGGCCAGTTTTATTTTGTTTTAAAAAATAATTGTCGGGTTTGAGCCATGTGACTTATACTTCCGCGTCACCGTAATAATACTGGAGTGATCCATATGGCTCATTTACGTAGACTATAAAAGGAAAACTTCGGAGGTCAGTCGAAAAAGCAACTCGGAATGACTCACGGAAATTTCAACACTTTTGGGCTTTCCTAAGACCTGTCAACTGTCAAGTAATAAAGCTTAATAAAAAGAAATAGATTTCAACTACCCACATCCCAAAGTACAATGTAATTGTAAAGTAACGGCCATAACTGACCCACAACCATAAATTGTAATCAGGATGTCGACTGATGGTAATCGGTGATGATTTATTTTGTAAAAATGTAGGACGAGTCGCTTCTGCGATATTATATTTTATGGGATATTTTAGATAGATACACTTTTTAACCTTCATCATAAAAGGAGGACGTTATCAATTTGTCTGATTTTTATTTATTATTTTATTTTTGTTATCTTAGAAGATAGAACTTAGTAATTTTTTTCGTTTGAGCCATACAGACCTAGGATTTAACTACGTTTGTGAAGTCCTAGGTATGTGGTTTAAGCAGCAATTTTTTTACACCTCCTCAGAGTCAAACAGCTCGACCGATTTGGCTGAAAATTTTCACATAAATATATCCAGCAGAGTAGAAAAGGATACTTTTTAAAGCGGGCGAAGCCGCGGTCCGCAGCTGGTATTTACATATTTTGAACGTAGTGTTTACCTTCTTTTATTAAAATAGAATTTTAAATGAACACTTATACAGTCATCTTTAACCCATCAGTTCGTAATGACGGTAATTTTGACCAATTTACTTATCAAACGAACGATTTGAATATAACTTTCATATCTATGATGTTTCACAGCCTGAGATAGATGCGTCAACATTTAGTCTGACGAACTACTTGTGTGACAAAATATTTTTAAATATTTTTTTGTACATTGTTACACATAATCCAAAATTAGAAAGGGTAAAAAAAAAGTTATGTTACACTGAAAGAAACATAATATTGGTGGTATATTACAAGGTCGTGTCAATTAACATATTTACCATACATAAAACATTAAGAAGAAAATCTGCCGCCATAACCTTACAGTGTTCCGGCAGCACACAGCCCTTGAGAGTCAGAGTATTCTAGGCCTAACGTGTTCACCATCTTCGACCACAACATCACTTACAACCAGGCGAGATAGTGGTCAACACGCTAGCGAACGAACAAACCGACTTCACATGCCGCGATAGTCAAAGTAGCCAGTAGCTATGATCATGTCATCAAAGTATACAAATTTGCTTGTCTTGTTTCTCTCCATATCTCCGGAGATAATTGTCAGATTTCGATAAAATTTGAATGGGACCAAATGGAAGGCTTCTTCTTTTCTTCAAACTTTCAAACAAAAAATATTTTTTCATATCGGTTATGATTTGACGGAGTTCTTAGGTTACAATCATAAATAATTAAGGTAGTTTAAGAAAAAAACGAAAACAACCGACTTCCATGCCCCGCGAGTCAGTTTCAGTAGCAAGTTTGAGACGTTTATATTCATATCTCTGGAGATACTTATCAGATCTCGATAAAATTGCAATGGCACCACCTCGGAAATGTACCGATTAAAAAAACTTATTCAAATCGGTTCACAATTGATGGAGTAATCGCGTAACATACATACAAAACAAACATACAGACAAATTGAGAACCTCCTTCTTTTTGGAAGTCGGTTAAAAACACAGTCGTTCTCACACAGTTCTAAATACATTCGTATTGAGAACCAAACTAACAGTATATATAGTACACAGAACACATATACAGTATTTTAAAACATTCTGTGTTATGTTACAGTAGGTATATGTAATAGGTACCTATTGTATCGTGTTAACCAAAAATAACGGCTCTATCTTAAAACCTCACACTCTTTCAGATTTTCTCTAACAATTTTAAATAAATTCCTTACTTTTCCCGGTGAAAGCGAGATCCGTAATCCGTGCGGAAACAATGGTTTTTCTTTGTTTATAATATCCGACATCCGTTGTATGTAAGCGATTGCTTAATTTAAATTATTGTTTACTTGCGGACTTGGGCACGTAACGGCGCTTGCAAGCTTACTTACTTAAGTCTCGGTTAAGTACTCATTAACCCCCGACGCAAAAAGGGGTGTTATAAGTTTGACATGTGTATCTGTCTGTGTATGTGTGTGTCTTTCTGTGGCATCGTAGCAAGTTTGAGACGTTTATCGTCATATCTCTTGAGATACTTATCAGATCTAGATGAAATTACAATGGGACCACCTCGAAAATATACCCTACCGATACCAAAAAGAATCATTCGAATCAGTTCAGAATTAACGGAGTAATCGCGTAACATACACAAAAAAAAGCATACAGACGAATTCAGAACCTCCTTTGTTTTTGGAAGTCGGTTGAAAAGGCGTGATTTTATGTATGTATGTATGTCACTGAGTCATCACTTAGTAAACAATGTAGATATTACACCTAACGGTAGACATTCTCTGGGGACACGAACTGGGTCTGAGAATGTCCTTCTTATTTATAATGTGGGACAACAGAATAGTCGTGTATTTTTAACCGACTTCAAAAAAAGGAGGAGGTTTCTCAATTCGACCGTATATATTTTTTTTTTTTTTTTATGTTTGTTCGGGGATAACTTCGTCATTTATGCTCCGATTTTGATTATTCTTTTTTTGTTCGAAAGGAGATATCCCAAGTGTGGTACCACGGTAATTTTATCCAGGTCTGATAAGTATCTCCAGAGATATTGAGATAAACATCTCAAAATTGGTACTGAAAATGAACATTGAAGTCGGTTCTTTTTTAGTTTTTAAACGATATTATTATATTTCAACGGTAATTTTTGATTGAGTTACTTACGGTGACAGAAGGTTTACAATCCGTGTATTTTTTTTACTGGTAGGATTTTTATTGGTCTAGGTAACATAGGACAAGCACGACGTTCGCCTGGTGGTAAGTAGTGTAGCCTGCTCTAAGATCAAAAAGAACCGACTTCTAATGTCGCGTTAGCCATTTTGCCGTCGTACCGTTTGCGCCATTGACTTGTATTGTACCATCAATGCAAATGAAACCATTTAGTTTACAAAACAGACAAACAGACCGTAGAAAAATTATGAAGTCCTATACCTTGATTACACCTACTGAGTAGAGTTGCGAGAGACGCCTACTGAGTAGAGATTTACACGTATTTTTTAGGGTTCCGAACCCAAAGGGTACAAACGGAACCTTATTACTGAGACTCCGCTGTCCGTCTGTCTGTCTGTCTATCTATCTGTCTGTCTGTCTGTCTGTCCGTCTGTCACCAGGTTGTATCTCATGAACCGTGATAGTTAGACGGTTGAAATTTTCACAGATGATGTATTTCTGTTGCCGCTATAACAACAAATACTAAAAACAGAACAAAGATAAAAATTAAAGAGGGTCCCCATACAAAAGACGTGTTTTTACTATAGCGCCATCTATGTGAACGATTGTTTAAGTTATTAATAAATAATATTAATTACTTACCTTTGTGTTAAAGTTCACTTAATTGGTGTTAGAAGTTCGTTAAATATTCGTTAGATGGCGTTGTAGTTAATAAGCATGTTTGGTATTGACACGGTAATATAATATAATATTATACTTATATATTATACTGCGGTTCGGAACCCTCCGTGTGCGAGACAAAAGTCTAACTCGCACTTGGCCAGTTTTATTTAAATTGCGGCGACCGAGACAGTCCGTTCAGTCAGTTTAACGTTTTTAATAACTAAAACACAACTTAGTTTGAGGTGTTTATCTCCATATCTCTGGAGATACTCAACATATCTCGATGAAATTTAAATGGGACCACCTGTGAAAAACAAAAATGAATTTGTTTGAGAGTGTATGTTATGTATGCTTCCCGTTTTTTTTTTTCTTCTTTTGATCCAATTTTAATTTTATCGAGATTTGATTAGTATCCTCAGAGATATGGAGATAAACGTTTGGTTCATTCGCGGCTGAATAACAGTTAATAACATTTTTTCAGAAGCCTAGCCGATATACCGATTTAGGCGCTACGGCAAACGTAAAATACAAACTTCCCTAAACCGCTTATAGTCTGGCCATAACCGCTGTACACTCCCTGAGGTATGCGCGGCGAGGTGGGAGCCGGGGAAACAGAGGCAGACTGACGGAGCGCGTCCCCCCCGTCTCGCCGCGCGCATACCTCAGGGAGTGTACAGCAGTTATGGCCAGACTATAACACATAAACTTTTCCTTTCATCTTTACCGTAGTCGGGTAAGATTCTACATTGATCTTGATCTATATTTCAATATCCTGCAATCTTTACGAGTTTATAGTTGGTGTTAATCTAATTTCAACCTTATAGCGATAATTTTAAAGGTCACGCGACGTAATTTCGTGAGTTGCTAGGACTAAACAGAAGTGTCCATTGTTACAAATGGTACTACTTCTAATTTTGTTACGCAACTTCCTCTGTAACCTGTGAGTGCCCTGATTGTGAGGATGACCTCATTATTTAGTGCCCTTCTTGCTGTTTATCGGCCCTTAGCAGCAAATTAGTGGCAAATTGGCCCTTAGTATTTTTTGAATACGGATTGAATGTTTCTATTAACTTCTATTAACTTTTATTAACCCCGACGCGGAATTCTGGATGATAGAAAGCCAGAATTTTGCATGTCACTACACTGCACCTGTTATCTGTCTAACATGTCCTGTAATCCCAGGACACATTGCCATTCAAACCTCCAATCTCCAGAGACATGGAGATAAACATACATAAGTATAATTTAAAATCGTTTAAGAACTAAAAGAACCGACTTCAAACGTCGCGCTAGTCACAGTAGCCAGTTTATAGTCAGAAGCATGTCATCGAGGTATATAAATGCATCGTAATACAAATGTTAATCTAATACTATATGAATCTTTGTCCTGACATACTGACTGACTGACTGACTGACTGGCAGACAACGCACAGCCTAAACCGCTGGTCGTAGAGACTTGAAATTTGGAGGGTATATTTGACTTAGTGCGTAAAGGTGTACTTAGAAAGGATTTTCCAAAATTTACCCCTTAAGGTGATGAAATGGGGATTCAAAGTTTGTATGGAGAAACAAGATTAGATAGTCTTTTCTATTCAAAACCTCACGAAAGTGCTTCAGTAAAAACATAGAAATATGAATAATACTACCTTATTATTCCTATTTCTATGAGTAAAAACATAAGTAAATACATGTTTCAGGCTTTTTCAAAATTCCACCCCTAAGAGGGTCAAACGGGGTAACACAGTCTAAAAATCAATATTGTTTCAGATTGCGCTGAAATTTGGCATGCAAATAGTTATTACGACGTTAGTTCCGTCTGAGAAAGGATTTTCCAAAATTCACCCCTTAAGGGGATGAAACGGGGTTCAAAGTTTGTATGGAGATACAAGATTATATAGTATTTTCTTCTATTCGAAACTTCATACAAGTGCTCCAGTAAAAAAATAATAAAATACATGTCTCAGGTTTTTTCGAAATTCCACCCCAAAGAGGGTGGAACTGGGGTAACAAAGTTTTAAATCAATATTGTTTCGGATTGCACTGAAATTTGGCATACAGATAGTCATTAAGACGTTAGTTCCCGGTGAGAAAGGATTTTCCAAAATTAACCCCTGAAGGGGATGAAACGGGGGTTCAAAGTTTGTATGGAGGAACAAGATTAGATGGTCTTTTCTATTCGAAACTTCACACAAGTACTTAAGTAAATAAATAATAAAATACATATCTCAGGTTTTTTCGAAAATTTGGGTTTTTGGGGTTTTATAAATAAGTATGAATCCCGATTTGCCTTAGTCACGCGATAACATGAAAACGGGTGAACCCATTTGGCTAATTCATATTTGATATATTTAATGATAAACTTAATGATATTTAAAAAAAAACAAGAAAAGTTTTAAGTAAATAAAAAGAGTTTTTAATGCGGGCGAAGACGCGGGCCCTTCTAGTATATAATAAACGGCCAAGTGCGTGTCTGGCCACGCGCAATGTAGGGTTCCGTAGTAGCATATTATTCAATGCAAGTCTTTACCCGTTATAAACAAGCAACTAGGTACTCCGTCTTTGTCACTTTAAAGGATTTATTCTAAGGATTTTGTATTTGGTACAAAATTATCCAACACTCAAGTTCAATGACTATTACTGCTAAACTAATAAAGTTATCTCAACCGCTACAATTTTCCTTTAAAGTTCATGAAATGCGCTATAATCACGAATTTTTCCAGATTTTCCAGATTTTGCCAGCAGTTTAGCTTTTAGAGGGGGGGGGGGGGCGCCCTTCTGGAACAAAAATTTGCACTTTAACGTTTAATATTTCGTAAATGGAGCATTCAGTCGAAAAATGGTGTTAGCAACCCTTAAGTCATTTTAAAATACCTATTCAACAATACGCCACTCGATGGGGTAGACGATGAAAAAAAAAATTATCCCCACTTCTCATATAGGGGAGCTACCCTAAAAAAAATATTTTTCACAATTTTATTTCAGCACTTTGTCGGCGTAATATATATATACATACTCCCACAAAATTACAGCTTTCTAGTATTAACGGTCTCTTAGCAAAACCTCGGACAGACAGACAGACAGACGGACATGACGAAACTATAAGGGTTCCTTGTCAGGACTACGGAACCCTAAAAACGGCTCGACAGAATTCGTTAAAATTTAAATGGGACCACCTAGGAAGGGTACCCTTTGAAACAAAAAAATAATTTTCCAAATCGGTTAAGGCATCGTCGAGTAATCGGTGAATATACATTAAAAAAAATATTCCGACGAATTGAGAACTTTCTTTTTTTGTGAAGTCGGTTAATGACTAGCATAGCATTTGAAGTCGGTTATTGTTAAGTTTTTCAAACGATCTATTATTTATTCGACTTTAAACGAAGTACAGGTTTCAAAAGGGCCTCCTAAATCATACCTACAATCTAGCAAGTCGCTACGCACCCATACAAAACCTGCCCATTAGCATATTAATATCTATGAGCTCATCTCAGCCTACCATTTCAATAAGAACCCTATTGGCAAGATGTTAAAACCTAAAACCAATTCAGCAAGTATAGCTAAAGAAATCATCAAACTAGCATAGCAAAATGAACTCTGTTTAAAGAAATCTATACCTCATATCAGACCTATGGATATTTCAATGTTAGTTAAGATTTATTACCCACGACAGAACGGAGACGGTATGTGCGTTTGGGGTGAGAGGATGTTTGTTTGTTAGTGTGTGCAAATCCATGTTGCCATTTTTCTCCAAAACTACTAGTCCGATTTTGATGCAGTTTCCAGTTATGGGTTCGGGTGTAATTGGTGCATGTTTTTTTTTTAGATAGGTGTTACAGTGACAACTTACCAGGGGGCGCTGCAGTAATCATTTGTTGGTGCAAATCGATTTTGCAATTTTTCTTCAAAACTAGTACGATATTGTCTTTAAACGGTTCGTAATTAATCCGTAGTGGATATATATAATATAGATGTTATGACGTTAATTTTCTAAAGGAAATTGTTGAAATTGAATAAAAATTTTAATTTTATTACTTGTTTACAATTATGTAGTTGTTTTTGAACCGACTTCACAAAAAAGGAGGATGTTCTCAATTCGCCTGTATTTTTTAATGTTTGTTACATCAGAACTGCGTCATTTGTTTACCCGATTTGGAAAATTCTTTTTTTGTTTGAGAGAGAAAGAGAGAGTACCTACCTATATGCTTTCCGTTTGATCCCATTGTCATTTTATCGAGATCAGATAAATATCTCTAGAGATATGGATATAAACACCTCAAACTTAGTAGTAGTACTGAAAATTACTTGCGCAACATTTGAAATCGTTGAATTTCATTTTGTAAACGACCTTAATTTTTTAAATTTCTGATAGGCTAGCGTTTGACCACTATCTCGCCTGGTGGTAAACGATGATATAGTCAAGAATGGTGAACTGTTTCAGTAGATCATTAAGATAGTTTAAAAACTAAAACAACCGACTTCCATGCCGCGCGAGTCAGTTTCAGTAGCAAGTTTGACACGTTTATGGTCATATCTCTGGAGTTACTTATCAGATCTCGATGAAATTACAATGAGACTACCTCGGGAATGTACTCTACCGATTAAAAAAAGAATCATTCGGATCGGTTCACGATTGACGGAGTTATCGCGTAACATACATAAAAAAAAAATACAGACGAATTGGGAACCTCCTTATTTTTGGAAGTCGGTTGATAATATATCAAAATTCTACTAAAATAAAGCCTTTATTAAAATTTTGTAAAAATACATATGACCTATATACCCTATATACCATATACCCTACGTAAACTATTCAATGGAAAATATATCTTACCTCAAATAAAATAAAGCCTAAACTAGCATGTTATGGTTAATGAGTCATTGACAAGGCATGTGTCTCTTATCAGTTAGAAGATAACAGCATCTTGTGAATGATGAACGGTCTTACAACATATTTACTTTTCAACAAGGCTTTAAGATAATTTTTAACCGAATTCCAAAAAGGAGGAGGTTTTCAATTCGTCTGTATGTTTTTTTCTCTTTTTTTTGAGTGTATGTTTCGCGATTACTCCGTCAATTGTGAACCGATTCTAATGATTCTCTTTATTATCGGTAGGATACATTTCCGAGGTGATCCCATCCCGATCTGATCGCCGCCTAGATCGCGCACGCAGGACGCCGCGGTGTGTCCGTACTTTTATTTATTATAACATAGTTAAGATATACTTCTGTAAACAGGATTCTATGTTACAGAAAAAGTTAGAACCTGGGAAAAATTGTAGTCTTCGTCACCGGACCATTATAACAAATCGATTGACACCATACGGATGAGTAGTTTAGGAGCTAGGAGTAGTTTAGGGAGAATGACACAGGACACATATGTATGTATATACAAAATGTACATAACTAAAGTACCGCTAAAATTCTCTATAATAGAATGGTTTGGTTCTACCTTTATCATCAGAACAGCCCCAAAAAATGGAATACTCTACCCTCGACGGTCTTTATCCCGAAATACGTCCTGGTAACGTTCAAGTCAAGACTTCAAGAGTGAATACCTTCGGCTACATCATCACTAACCATCAGGTGAGATTGGAGCTAAACGATTATTCAGTCAGTTATAAAAAAATATAATAATAAAAGTGTAACCCTATTTTTTGCAGCAGTCTGGTCAGATAAAGGCTTATTGTAAAAGACCTAACTAAGTGACATATATAAAGGATTAGTGTGCAAGTTAATAAACGAGGAGACTGGAGACCACACAGTGTAGTCATTACTGTTCCGACACGCCCGATGCACTACGTCAAAGATTATGTTAAATGTATAGAAAATACTATAAAGTGACCCTGAGATATGAGTACCTACAGGCAAGAGCATCACATGTATGAATTATGCAGCGAGCGATTACGTTAAAATAGAAATGTGTTGTTTGTTCAGATTTATTAAACAAAGATCACAACACAATACACACACATCAATTAAGTTTTGACTCAGTTTTCTTGTTGTTTCCAAATATCGAGCGAATGTTTGCAAACATGGCGGCAATCGTCAAATGTGCTTTACAAACTTTATTTTCAGGGTTCCGAACCCGAAAGGTACCAACGGAACCCTATTACTGAGACTTCGCTGTCCGTCCGTCTATCTGTCTGTCTGTCCGCACTTTACAGAGCACTTTTGAAAAAGATACACTTTTTAACCGTAATAGGTACATACATGAAATTTTCACGAAGTATGTATTTATTACTATGGGGGATTTAACAACAAATGGGATGTAAGGGAGCACAATTTCATCTTAGTGCTCCCAGCCAACCTCACCTGCCCGCGGTGCGTCCTGCCGAATAGCGAACGAGGCTCTGGCGACCGACCAATGGCGGTATAACCATTTGAGACAACGTAGCTAAATGCCACAGGCCAGTGACGGGCAGCAGCGTCACTGGTGCGAGAGCTACGTTCTGCGATCACCCAACCCGCCTGCCCAGCGTGAGGTGATTACGGGCATTTCTGTCTATGGAAAGCACACCAGAACAACGGCCCCCAGTTCCCGGTCGCCCCGCTATTCCTGGCCAAGGCGGCGGTCATGGTAACGGCGGGGCAGGGGGTGCTAAGAATCCCCGGGCTACGGCAGGCCGCCAACACCGACTGACTCTGGCTACATATAACGGACGCACGCTACGGCTCGGCGAACATCTGGCACAAATCGAAGAGGAGCTGTGGAACATAAGATGGCACATTCTGGGGTTATGTGAAGTCCAAAGAGAGGGAGAGGATACCGTAACCTTAGAATCCGGTCATCTTATGTACTTCAGAGAGGGAGACCAACAATCCCAAGGCGGCGTCGGGTTCTTGGTACACAAGGTCCTCTCTGACAAAGTCCTAGAAATCTCCAGTGTGTCGACAAGGGTAGCGTATCTTGTGATCAAACTCACCGAGAGGTATAGCCTCAAGGTCATCCAAGTATACGCACCGACTTCGGCACATTCGGATGATGAAGTGGAGGAATTGTACGAGGACATTTCCACGGCCTTGTACACCACCCAAAAGGCCCACTTCAACGTTGTCATGGGGGATCTCAACGCTAAAGTGGGAGTACAGACAAGCGGCGAATCGGTAGTAGGACCACACGGATTTGGAAGCAGGAATCATAGGGGGCAAATGCTCGTCAACTTCCTGGAGAAAGAGGGGCTTTTTTTGATGAATTCTTTCTTTCAGAAAAACCCCCGGCGGAAGTGGACGTGGCAAAGCCCCGACGCTATGACCAAAAATGAGATTGATTTCATTATGACGGACAAGAAGCGTATATTTAGAGATGTCTCAGTGATCGCTAGGTTCAACACCGGAAGTGATCACCGACTGGTCCTCGGACCAGTCGGTGATCACTGGTGATCAGTGCCTCGGCACTCTAGATATCGACTGCAAGCTTGAACGAGTCCGCCTAATGAAATCTACGCTCCGGCCTACTATGCTCCAATCCGTGGTTGGTTCTGAAACGTTCCAGTTAAAACTGGAGAACCGATTCGCTGCCTTGGAAACCACAATTGACGTTGACGTGGACCAGGATCTCGACCAAGTGTTGGGAATCCTCAGGGAGGAGGGGACAAAATTTTGCGAGACGCGAGGTGCCGGTAAGAAGTCTAAGCTTTCAGAGGAATCTCTGCAGCTAATGCAGCGGCGACGAGAAAACCCCGCAGTCACTTTGTCAGACCAACGGGCTTTGAACAAAAAAATCTCTAAGATGGTAAGACGTGACCTCCGGAGCTCCAACATACGCTCTATCAAAGAAGCGATCGAGCGAAACCGGGGGTCAAAAGTTTTTGTTCAACAGCTGGGTCGAAGCCATCTGACGAAGTTGACCAGATCTAACGGGAGTGTCGTCACTTCTAAGCCGGAGATTCTTAGGGAGGTTCAAGACTTCTACGGCCAACTATATACCTCGCAAGCGTCCCGTCCCCAACCCCAGTCCGAGGATCCTAGATCCACTCTTACCCGCCATTATACCGAGGATCTGCCAGAGGTCAGCCTGGAAGAAATTGTGATGGCTCTCAAACAGCTTAAAAATGGAAAAGCCCCCGGAGAGGATGGAATTACAACGGAGCTCTTAAAAGCTGGTGGAACTCCAACGCTTGTACAGCTGCAGCGTATATTTAATTCCGTCCTCTTTTCGGGGAGAACTCCAAAGGCGTGGAGCAAGAGTGTAGTCGTTATGTTCTTTAAAAAAGGAGACAAGACCCTTTTAAAGAACTATCGACCCATTTCACTCTTGAGTCACGTCTATAAGCTGTTTTCGAGAGTCATCACAAATCGTCTCGCGCGTAGACTCGACGAGTTTCAGCCCCCTGAACAGGCTGGGTTTCGAGGAGGATATGGCACCATAGACCACATACACACAGTGCGGCAGGTTATACAGAAGACCGAAGAGTATAACCAGCCCCTGTGCCTTGCGTTTGTGGACTATGAGAAAGCTTTTGACTCTGTAGAAACCTGGTCTGTTCTGGAGTCTCTGCAACGGTGCCAAGTTGATTGGCGATACGTCCAAGTACTGAGAGGCCTGTATGACGCCGCGACTATGACCGTCCAGGTACAAAATCAGCAGACTGAACATATCCTTTTACATAGAAGAGTGAGACAAGGGGACGTTATTTCCCCCAAATTGTTCACCAACACTCTTGAGGATATGTTCAAAACGCTCGATTGGAAAGGACGGGGCATAAATATAAACGGCGAGCACCTCTCTCACTTGAGGTTTGCGGACGATATCGTCATCATGGCTGAAACCGTGGACTTGCATTACATGCTGACCACCCTTGCTGATTCTTCTGTACGCATCGGTCTCTGGATGAACTTGGATAAGACCAAGATCATGTTCAACGAACATGTTATTCCGGAACCGATTGCCCTAAACGGAGTTCCTCTCGAAGTTGTTCACGAATATGTCTACCTTGGGCAAATCTTGCAATTGGGTAGAAACAACTTCGAAAAGGAAGCTCGCAGAAGAATACAGCTGGGATAGGCAGCATTTGGAAAACTTCGTCGAGTCTTTTCATCGCCCATACCGCAAAGCCTGAAGACGAAAGTGAGTGCGTCCTACCTGTTATTACCTACGGAGCCGAGACGTGGACGCTGACAGTGCGACTGGTTCACCAATTCAAAGTCGCTCAGCGAGCTATGGAGAGGGCTATGCTTGGAGTCTCTCTGAAGGATCGAATTCGAAATGAAGTCATCCGTCAGAGAACCAAAGTTATCGACATAGCTCAAAGGATCAGCAAGCTGAAGTGGCAGTGGGCTGGTCACATCTGTCGTAGAACCGATAACCGTTGGGGTAGACGTGTTCTAGAGTGGAGACCACGGCTCGGCAAACGTAGTGTAGGCTGCCCTCCAGCTAGGTGGAGCGATGATATACGCAAGTTGGCTGGCAGCAGTTGGAAACAGAGAGCTGAAGATTGAGCTCAGTGGTGTGCCATAGGTGAGGCCTATGTCCAGCAGTGGACGAAGATAGGCTGATGATGATGATGAACAACAAATACCAAAAACAAAATAAAATACTAATACACATTATTTATTCACATATATATTTCATTTTCTTATATATTTTTTTAAATAATATCCATATAGAAACAATAAAGAAAACAACTATAAAAACATAAAATATTATACAAAACCTACATCAAGGGTGCCACCGGCAGCAGGGCAGGGCCCAAGCTACCGGTGGTTAGGGCTGCAGAGAGAGGAACCTCCTGACGATGCGTGCCGTGTCAAGAAGTACCGCCTTCTGTATCTGGCCCTTGATCCAGCCGTCTAACGAGAGTCTCTTAAGATGTTGACCGAGACTCTTCGCTATTAGGCCGTTCGCAGAAACAACTATCGGGACAATGCTAGTCGAGCCAACATCCCAGATGGCGGTAACCTCGTGAGCCAGGTAAAGGTACTTGCTGAGTTTATCCTTCTCGGCTTTCACGAGGTTCTCGTCATGCGGGATAGTGATGTCGACCAATACTGCCCGCCGCTGGAACCGGTCGACTATCACGATATAAGGTTTATTGGCGACAATAGTCCTGTCAAGATAACAGATCGGTCCCAATAGAGCAAAGCACGACCATTTTCGAGAACTGGCTCATGTGCGTACTTAACATTACTTATTATTATTATACCCATCGAGAACGTGTTTTTCTGGGTTTTTGGTTGAACTTAGGAACCATAATAGATAGAGACTTGAAATCTTCACAAAGTATGTATTACTATGGCCGTTATAACAAAAAATACTAAAAGCAGAATAAAGTTAAAAATAAAAGGGAGTCCCCAATAAAAAACGTGTTGTTTCAGGCGTTTTATGCTCGATCTAACAAACCGTAATAGATAGACTTAAAATTTGCTCATATTGTGTAGGTATATTACACACATAATTATATTGTAATACGGGACTTATCGCGCTAAAAACATAATTTTATTTACCTCGACGTTTCGATCAAGTTGCATTGACCGTGGTCACGAGAAGACTGAAGTTGTGGGTATCAGCATTGTTTTTATTGAGAGTAGTTTGAAACTACCCTCATTTGATCTTGATCGGAGTTGCCATTGCGACACACAATACTGACGACATCGGCAGATATTTGTTGATTTAAACTTCGACTGAAACACTTGCTAATCACTGGGTTCCAAGTTGTGGCCAATCTAAAACCATCCTCCCGGTTGAAATTCGGATGTTTTTTTTATTTCAACCGCTTCACGTACAATACGGGAGTAATAGTAACGTTCGGTGGAGAGAATTTTAGGGTCGTGAAGTTCAATCCAGTGGTTAGGTCCCGAATCTAGCAAATGCTCGGCGATGGCGGACTTATTAACCTGGCGGTTTTTTACAGCTGCAATATGTTCTTTGACTCTTTCTGCGATTGTGCGCTTTGTTTGTCCAATATACGATTTTCGATTTTTTTGATTTATAATGAGCGATTTCCTCTTCCAGATGTTCAGGGTCACAGAGGTCATGAGCTCTGTCCATTAAAGACCTGGCTACAGATCCTAAGTGTCGGGGATGATGGTGTGATGAGGCGTTTAGATATCTGTCTGTGTGCGTCGCTTTTCTAAAAACAGAGTGAGATAGCGAACCATCTGGTCTCACCGTTACTTTTATATCCAGAAAAGGTAGTGTCTTGTTAGTTTCCAGCTCGTAGGTAAACTTCATGTTTGCGTGGATCGAGTTAAGCTTATCTGCAAAAGCGGCTACCGTCCATCCGTTCATCTCCCGTCATGATACAGAAGACGTCATCAACATAACGCTTCCACACCTTCACCGATGAAGACTGTAGGTCTATGGCTTTCTCGATATGTTCCATCCAGATGTTGGCGAGAACCGGTGTCACAGGACTTCCCATGGCAACACCATCCATCTGGAGGTAATGCTGACCACTGTACCGGAAATAATTTCCCTCCAAACAATTTCTCAAGAGCACTAAAAATGTTTCTGGAAAATCGTAATCCCTTAGCCTTGTCCTTATCACCTCAATACACTCCTTACAAATTATGTTTTTAGCGCGATAAGTCCCGTATTACAATATAATTATGTAGGTATATTACAATAGTAGCCATAACATAAAATAATAAAAACAAAATTAAATTAAAAATGAACGGGGGTCTCCATACATAAGACTTATTTTTTCAATCGGAACACTACGTGTGCGAGTCAGACTCGCACTTGGCCAGTTTAATTAACTTGTTTTCCCCCGCCGCCAATATCGTCGTATATCAATATAATCATTTTGTCAAAAATAGCTGCAAAGTCTGCAAACCACGCTGTAAACCATGGCTGCAAATTATCAAATAATTTACCGAAACATTAAATTAAATTTCACAAACGATTTGATTATTATTTAAATTTATAACAGCTATTAACACACATACATTTACTGGGAATTATCTATAATTGATAATTTATCGGCCGCTTCACAGTGCCATTTAACTCGGGGATACTTCGGGTATTACTTAAATATAATAAATACCCATATCGGTAAAATTCCAAAAAAATGATTGTCAAATTACTTATTAAAAGTTTTATCAGTGTGATCTTGTATACATTTACTATATTTGTTTTCCTAATGCACGTATTCAAATGAAGACATTATTTTCGCTTTTTACATACATTAAATGTTTAATACGATGACAAACTCTTGTTTTGTTATTTATTTAAGAATTTCACCGGCAAAATCTAGTATATTCTAGTTATAATTTAAAAACTGATCTTTTATTTTTATAATTAGCATATTTTATTCAAATGCAGAATGCATGAGTGAACAGACTATGAATGAATTCATTCATAAAATGTTTTAAATTATGGCTTATTATTTATTTTTATCAACACAACGCGAATCAAATTTAATTTAAAAAATTAAACGCGAAAAAAATTTTATATACTTAGTGTTATAAATTTATAAAAGTTATAAAACAAACATTCTAGTGTTATAAATTACAATATTTACTATTAGTGGACGTTGTTTTTTTCTAACCGTTTTATAATAGATGGATATACCTACTTGTTACAATAAAGAGAAAACTTTGTACATCTTTTAGGCACTTTGAGCGCACAGAGAAGTGTTGTGAGATTTGGTATAGTTAAAGTTTTATAATAAAGAGAAGAACTGCATTGAGAATACATAATTTATGCGTAAAATATATGTTACAAAACAAATACAACATACATATACTATGTAATTAATTACAGTTGAATTTCAACTATATTTTCTCACAACCTAAGTTTTGCGTCGCAATTTGCTTACAAACTTTTAACCACTTGCTCGTATTCGATGGTGTCTAATCTAAATTTAACATAAATTTAAAAGTTCGGTGACAATTAAATATTATGTTACTATCAAGCAGATTTCATAATATCGCTTTAGAGCGATTTATACCAGACAACTATTGGATGATTGATTCGGTTAACCGATAAGCACGCCTATTGTATTATCGATTCCGTACATGTACTATTTTCTGTTACTTTGGTTTTATTTGGTGTGCAGTAAGGTATCATTCAAATCTATTGTATTTCCATCACACATTATATCTTTACATAAGGCTTGTTTTTAAAAACGTTTTACGTATCTTTACCATTTTATTAATATTAATAAAATATTTAAAGATTTAAGATTGGGAATTTAACGTGACTTACGCGATTTCATGACGATTGCCTCCGGGTGAGGCCGAAACAATTGTCGATCGCTATATCGACATCGCGTAAGTCACGCTAAATTTCCGATCTTAAGGGTCAATTTCACCGGTTCCTATATGAAGAAATCTGAGAAATTTTTGACAGCTTTTATATGACGTCATGTGTCAGATAACTATCTAACGCATTATCAGGAACCGATTAAACTGGCTCTAAATCTATAAGTTTAAAATGAACGTAAGTTTTTATAATAAAATTAATAAAATAGTAATAACAGTATAGTATACAAGTCATTTTACGAAGTGACGCATCTGTTCGCCAACTCTATGTTAAACCAGGAATAAAACGGCGGCCGGTTCGTTGACCTCATAGTTGCATCAATTTGATCTTAATTGTTGCAGTTAGTGGTTCCAGTGTCTGGCTGTGCCAACTGTCCTATTGTGAACGAGGCTTTACGTTTTAATCGGTTTGAAAATGGTTGGAATACATTTGATTTTTCGGTTAAACATTTGTGCGTCATCCAATTGTTTGTGCGGTCAAATAACATCAACAAACATATAACGAATTATATACCAAAGTGTATGAACTTCATGTCCTATGGATGGATACCATAAGGGTATAAAATTGTTAAACACAATCCAAAATTTCATCGTACCGACGGGTTTCGAACCCGCACCCCCTGGATTACACGTCCAGGTGCTGTGCCAATTAAGCCACGGTTCGATCCATCGATACGACGAAACTAGTGGATTGCATTTTGTTAACCCAATTATGCATTGGAAGCGCCATCTATGACTACTTATTACGTAAGTTAATCATTCGGAAGATAGCACCTGGAGGTGTAATCCGGGGGGTGCGGGTTCGAGTCCCGTCGGTACGATGAAATTTTGGATTGTGTTTAACAATTTATAAAAATATAAAGTGTGTGACACTTCAAAGAAACATAATATTTGATTTACGCAGTGCAACATCTCTCGTCGGATTTGAAAACTGTAATGATTTCTTCCGAATGATTAACTTACGTAATAAGTAGTCATAGATGGCGCCACCAATGCATAATTGGGTTAACAAAATGCAATCCACTAGTTTCGTCGTATCGATGGATCGAACCGTGGCTTAATTGGCACAGCACCTGGACGTGTAATCCGGGGGGTGCGGGTTCGAGTCCCGTCGGTACGATAAAATTTTGGATTGTGTTTAACAATTTACAAAAATATAAAGTGTGTGACACTTTAAAGAAACATAATAAGGGTATAAAATATTTTATGATCGTACAAAATGAAAAAACCGACTTCACATGCCGCGATAGTCTAAGTAGTCAGAAGTCATAATCATGTCATCAAAGTATACAATTTGTTTATGTTGTTTATCACCATATCTACGGAGATGATTATCAGATCTCGATAAAATTTGAATGGGATCAAACGACCACCCAAGTCGAGTCGAGGAGTCGACATAAACACTAATATAAGGAAAATAGAATTCAAGTCGGTCTGTCTCTCTCGGTTTCCAATACAAAAATCAATTAATATAATTTTTAAACGACTTCCAAAAGGAGAACATAGTCAATTCGTCGGAACCGATTACTCAAAGGTGCCTTGGACGATTTAGAAAATTTTGTTTTCTTTGGAACGGTCTAACTTCCCAGGTGGTGGTGGTGGAGATATATTCAGTATCTCCAGAGATATACACCTCAAACTTGGTATGCTTAAAATGACTAGCGCGGCATTTGTTCCAAAAACTATAATTTTTACACGATCTTAAATTGTAGTTTGTCAAACATCACAGCAATCTAAAATTTCTTTAAATGGAATCAAATTCACGCACGATCACAAACGTGTCGGTATGCTCTATTAGTTCGGTATTCATAGTCCTAATCTTTTATTTTGTATACAATAAAACCTCTTTGATGTCTCTTCCAAAAATCGCTTCCTACTTGATAGTTTTATAGCTGAACCGGGACGGAGTTAAGACTGGTTCAATGGGGGCTTTTTCCCCACCGAGTCGGTTAAAATTTCGGTGGTGGTATCCAGATCCCCTTTCCAGAGACTTTCTAAGTCTTCTTAGCTAGTTTAAGAAAAGAGTTTGAATTCCGCGCTGAAATTCGCTTCCATTTCAAATGCATAATGAGAGCTTTGTAAAAAATTAAAGACACCGAAAGAATATTCTTTACCAGGGCCATGTAATGAGAATGGATAGAAATACTAGTAAATGTAACTAGATAAGGTATGGATATGAACTACGGATGATGAGAGGATATTAACCAAGACTGAACACAAAATGAATGGATTGTGTAAGAATTTAAGAAATGATCGAGACAGATGTGATGACGAGTGACAGACAAAAATGAAATAGAAATACATTTTGCGCTAGTTTTAAAATTTGACAGGAAAATTGGGTAATAACAAGATTTAAAAACATAAGGCAAACGAAATAATAATAATCATCATCAAAGGACGTAGGTCTCTCCCAACCCAAGATACGCCACGGAGTCATCTTCGGCTCTTCTTTTCCAGTCACTGCCCAGTGCCCACCACTTCGCTTTGCTTTCCCAGCTTTGAAAAAAAATATTATACTACAGAAATAAATAAACATGATTAGATAACGACGTATGTTCACATCTATATCCACCAATGCTGTGGATTACTCCTTCGGTCTTGCCCCCTCAGATTGTACCTAGATACATCCCTGTTCAGGACGCTGTTTATTTAGAGTTAAGGAAATGTAGGGCGTCTGTCTGTTAGTGATTTTAATTGACGGCTTTAACGCCCATTAACGGTCTTTCACAACCAGTCTTTGGTGAGAGAGATTACATTACAGTGTTGTATTGTTCCGTGGATTGCTTCTATTGCATGTCCTATTTGGTTTTTAGGGTTCCGTACCCAAAGGGTAAAACGGGACCCTATTACTAAGACTCCGCTGTCCGTCTGTCTGTCTGTCTGCCTGTCTGTCTGTCCGTCTGTCACCAGGCTATAGCTCATTAACCGTGTTAGTTAGACAGTTGAAATTTTCATAGATGGTGTATTTCTGTTGCCGCTAGAACAACAAATACTAAAAACAAAATAATGTCAAAAATTAAAGGGGGTCCCCATACAAAGAACGTGTTTTTAAACGCCATCTATCTAATTAGTTTCGGCAAAATGACATAGATGGCGCTAGTAATCGAGCCCCGTCTTTCTAGATCGCGACCAAACCAAATATTGTTGGTAAAATCAATTAATCAAATATATGAGGTTGAAACTCTTATGTTTCGTATTGTACGGAATCCTCCCTAAGTGTGCGATAAGAGATGCGATGCTGACTCGCACTTGGCCAGTATTATTTCGACATTTCACGCCATCTATGAACGCTTAGTTAGGTAAACGTCCCATAGATGGCGTTATATTGAAATGTCGATCCCTAACACCTTTGTTAGACGTTAGATGGCGTTATAAGAAATAAAATGTTTATTAATTATTATTTTTTGCTGGCGAAAAATGATAGTGGTATTTTTTGCTAGATCTTATAAAATACTATAGTGTGGTACGGAACCCTACGAGTGCGAGTCCGACTTGCACTTGGCCAGTTTATTTTTAATGCAGCAGGTCAAGCAAGCACTTGACCACAATCTCACCTGATGTAAAGTGACGATGTGGTATAATATATTTTTTTATTTCATTTTTTATAGAGTATACTAGCAATGTGGGTTGCACATTACCAGTAGTCTCTAAACTAAATATGCTTGTGTCTGGAGCGAGTTCACATCAAAAGTGCAATGGGTGGGGATCGAACTCACAACCTTTCGATCGTTCGGCCGGCGTCTTACCCATTGGCATAGAAAAGATAATAGTACTCCATTGGGCTATTGCCGCTTTTATTGATTGAATAGTGCTTGTCTATAATTTATGATCGTTTAAAAAACTAAAAGAACCGACTTCAACCGTTGCGCTAGTCAAAGTAGCCAGTAGACGTAGTAACATAATCTGTGCCAGCAGTTAGTAGTATGTCGTCGAGATAAGTACTCGTAAATGCATCGTAATACAAATGTTCATATATTAAAAACGGCTCGGCTGATTTCGGTAAAATTTAAATGGGACCACCTTGGAAGGGTACCCTTTGAAACAAAAAAAAGAATTTTCCAAATGGGTTCAGGCATCTTCGTGTAATCGGTGAACATAAATAAAAAATAAAATATAAAAAACAAAAAAAATTAAAGAATCCGAAGAATTGAGAACCTCCTCCTTTTTTGTAAAGTCGGTAAAAAAATGGAAGATGGCAGTGAGATGAGGAGCAGCACAACTGACTTTAGTCTATTCTACTTAGAGCAACTGTCCTAACCCGTCTTCCAAACTGGCTAGCACCGGACATCATGCCGGAACTAGGCAAACCGATTAGCGACATATCCTTTTCCGGTGGGTGTTTCAAACCACGTCTGAAGCCTACCACCAGTGGCAGGCTGATATCATCGCTTTTCCTAAGGTGAGCGTTTATTTTGTCCAGTCATACGGCAATAGCCCTATGGATAAGGTGTCGGACTAGCGATCGAGAGGTCGTGAGTTCGGTCCCCACCCCACCCATTGCACTATTGACGTGAACCCACTCCAGACACAAGCATATTTAGCTTAGTTGGAGGGGTTAATAAGACTACTAGTAATGTGCAACCCACATTGCTAGTAATCTTTATTAAAAGATTTAAAAATAATAATACAAGCCGGTCAACTCCTTATAGTCCATTGAAATGTTACATTTTTTAGGGTACCGTAGTCCTGACAAGGAACCCTTATAGTTTCGTCATGTCCGTCTGTCTGTCTGTCCGAGGTTTTGCTAAGAGACCGTTAATACTAGAAAGCTGTAATTTTGTGGGGGTATGTAAATAAATGACGCCGACAAAGTGCTGAAATAAAATTTTGAAAAATATTTTTTTTTAGAGCAGCTCCCCTATATGAGAAGTGGGGATGAATTTTTTTTTATCATCTACCCCATCGTGTGGGGTATCGTTGAATAGGTCTTTCAAAATGACTTAAGGTTGCTAATACTATTTTTCGATTGAATGCTCTATTTACGAAATATTAAACTTTAAAGTGCAAATTTTTGTTCCAGTAGGTCGTCCCCCCCCCCTCTAATAGCTAAACTGCTGGCTTGAAAAATCTGGAAAAATTCGTGATAATAGAGCATTTCATGAACTGGAAAATTATAGCGGTTAAGATAACTTTATTAGTTTAGCAGCAATAGTGGTTGAACTTGGGCGTAGGATAATTTTGTACCAAATACAAAATCCTTAGGATAAATCGTTTAAAGTGACAAAGACGGAGTACCTAGTTGCTTGTTTATAACGGGTAAAGATTTGCATTGAATAACAGGCTACTACGGAACCCTACACTGCGCGTGCCCCGACACGCACTTGGCCGGTTATTTAGTCTTAATGCATTTGTCTTCGTGCATTTGTCAGAGGACGCAATTTAATTTTTAACCAACTTTACAAAAAATGAGTAGGTTCTTAATTTGACTGTATTTTTCTTATGTTTGTTACCTTAAAATAACTCCGTCAAATCTTAACCAATTTGAAATATTATTTTTTTTTGTTTCAGAAATTATGCTTCCCGATTGGTCCCATTCAAATTTTGTCGAGATCTGATAATGATCTCCGGAGATATAGAAATGAACAATATAAACAAATATGTATACCTTGATGACATGATTATTGCTAGTGGCTATTTTGACTATAGCGGCATGTGACGTCGGATTTGTACGATAATAAATTATTTAGATTTCTAGGGGGGTTAACCAAATGTAACTTTTAAATTAGAACTACTATCATAAAACCATGCAATTGTTAACAGATCAGCTGTCGTCACATCACGTCACGTCACTCTATTTTCCCCCGACCTTGCCAGCGTTAGCAAGAAGTCATTACGAAGTGTTACCAGTTTTTACTCACTGATTGTTCTTTGATAGCATTATAATTGTAACCGAGATGATGGGCTTACTGCTTTTTCTATGATTATAGTAATTGCATCTCTGTTTAACCGACTTCAATAAAGGCGACGGTTATATTTTCATCCGTATTTTTATAGACTTTACAAAAAATGTGGAGGTTCTCAATTCGCCAGTAAGTGTTCTTTACGTTAGTCACCTCAGAACTCCGTCAGTTCTTAACCAATTCTTTTTTAGTTTGATAGAACCATACCTCCTGTTTATTGCCATTGTAATTTCATCAAAATCCGCTAAGTATCTCCAGAGATATGGATATAAACACCTAAAACTTACTACTGAAAATGACTAGCGCGGCATTCGAAGTATGTTATTATCATTTAGCAAACGATCTTAAATTATCGTGAATCAGTAAGAACAAATCAAAATAAGACTTGAAAAGCAATAATTATGATAGTTTAATATAATAACTAAAACATAACAACCGACTTCCATGCCGCGCGAGTTAGTTTCAGTAGCAAGTTTGAGACGTTTATCGTCATATCTCTGGAGATACTTATCAGATCTCGATGAAATTACAATGGGACCAACTCGAAAATGTACTCTACCGATTAAAAAAATAATCATTCAAATCGGTTCACAATTGACGGTGTAATCACGTAACATACATACAAAAAAAATAACATACAGACGAATTGAGATCTTCCTCCTTTTTTGTGAAGTAGGTTAAAAATATCAAGGAAATTTTAACAATTACAGTCAACAAGGTCAAAAATAACCATTAGTCGTAGTGATAATACTTAGTTATTACGTCTTTAATAGTAATACTAGTAATAAACTGCCTAATAAGTGGTTAGTGCTAATAGGTTTAATTTTGACTAATAGACCTAACATGGAGGCAACCTTGGTCGTTATTCAAGTTGCCGAAATAAAACTAAGTAATATAACATTGACTTGCTAGACAGGATTCATAATTAACAGCCACTATTCGTCCACTGTTGGACATAGGCCTCTCATATGGCACGCCACTGAGCTCGATTTTCAACTATTTCTTTCCAACCGCTGCCAGCCAGCTTGCGTATATAATAGGGAATATGCATGCTTTTTTAATATGTTTATTTCACTGAATACATCCATTTAACACAGTATAAAAAATTAATAGTACTGAAAGTGTTCAAATTAAGCTACAAAATATAGATTTAGCATTGAAAAAATATGAGGTATCTAAAACGCTGCCAAATTTTAGCGCGCCTTTGTGACGTCTCAGTGCACAACACAGTCTCCACAGATTAAATAGTTTTAATAGAAATACTACGTATTCGTACTACAGTGCATACTATTTCTATGAAAAAGATTTAATCTGTGGAGACCGTGTTGTGCACTGTGACGTCACTTTCTAATTGATAAGTGGTGATGTGTTTAGCAAATTTAAATTTCCCATGCTTTTTTTGCATTTTTCATACAATATTTTAACACATTATAAAAAATGTCTAACATACAACACCAGAACAATAATGATTCGAAAATAAATGATTTCAAGAAAATTTATACCACATGCATATTCCTTATTGCTCCACCTAGCTTTAGGCCGTCCTACACTACGTTTACCGAGCCGTGGTCTCCACTCTAGAACACGTCTACACCAACGGTTATCGGTTCTACGAAGGATGTGACCAGCCCACTGCCATTTCAGCTAGCTAATCCGTTGAGGTATATCGATCACTTTAGTTCTCTGGCAAACTACTTCGTACCGGATTCGATCCCGCAGAGAAACACCGAGCATAGCTCTCTCCATAGCTCGCTGAGCGACTTTAAATTGGTGGACGAGTCGAACTGGGAGTGTCTACGTCATGGCTCTGTATGTCATCACGGGTAGCACGGGTAGCAATTTTATGCATGTACAATTAAAATAAAATTAAAAAGTTAGTATCCAGGGCGACGCAATACGATCGAATTATGTAGGTACTAGCTGATAGCTGGTACCCGCGACTTCGGTAAACTTCATATACACAAAAAAAATTATCAGACTGAATTGGCAGTGGCTGGTCATATCTGCCGCAGGGCTGATAACCGTCGGGGTTAGGGTTACCAGATGAAAAAATCAAAAGACCGGAGAAAAGGCCTGATTTCCATGGAAAAGTCCTGAGATTTTATAGTTTGAGAATTTTCTCTCAAAAACGTATTATTATCGATTTATACACTGCGGATCTCTCTAACTGTTCAATTGTTACCAAGATAAGATTATTTTAAGTTTGTTTTACTTGGATTAATAAGTAAGTATTGATTTTAACTGTTCCATTGTTGCTAAAAGAAGATTATTTTCAGTTTGTTTAACTTTTAATTAAAGAGATCTTTAAAATGTTACCTGTGTTTTATTGAAAATCCTGAAATATCACGAGATTTACAAAATCCGGCCGCTGTCCTGAGAAAAGTCAAAAATGCCTGAAATCTCATGACAAATCCTGAGATTCGCGGTCTCCACTCAAGGACAAGTCTACCCCGACTAGGGTTAATGGTAACCCTCAATCAAAGAATCAGCAAACGTAGCGTAGGACGTCCTGTGACCAGGTGGAGCGACGATATACGTAAAGCGGTGGGCACTGTAAACTGATGAGGACTGGAAAATAAGAGCCAAAGATCGGGTTCAGTGGTGTATCGTAGGAGAGGCCCTACGTCCAGACTGGACTGACACCGGTTGATTATGATGATGATGATAATGCATAAAGTCTGTCATTATGGTACTATTTTTAAATTAATAATCAGAACATGATAATGAGCAGAACATTATTGTAAACATGATATTAGCGTAGATACAAAATATACATCATCTCTGTTCTCTGCGAGCGAACCTTAGTTGACTAGAATTCTACTTCTCGTAATGCAGTTGTAAGGCTTCCAACCTTCGTTGGAATGTCACTTATAGGATGTCACATACAGCACTGGCTGGCTAGATAGGATTATAATGATGGAATACGCTTTTTTAAATCATATTGTCTGTGCTAAATAGCACACGCTTCATTTTGGTGTTTAGAGTATTTATTTACT
Source organism: Cabera pusaria (assembly GCA_954871355.1). NCBI lineage: Eukaryota > Metazoa > Arthropoda > Insecta > Lepidoptera > Geometridae > Cabera > Cabera pusaria. Next base: position 5,146,516 of record OX940910.1, read on the forward strand.
CGACAGACAATGGCGTCATTGAATCAACTAGTAAATATTTCATAGACTGAACGGATTTTCATGAATCAAAGATAAGAAGAACGCCCTTGATTGTGACATTTGTGACAACTATCAAACAAAGACAAAAAAACCGTAGAGGGAGAAGGCAAACTCCTGTCTACGAAAAAAAACAAAATCAAACACTTTGTTTCAAAAAACACAATCAAAATTTTGTATCATCAAAAAACTAAAAAATGTATGAAATTTTTTTTTTTATATGTTCTGATAAAGATTCTTAGGCGTCCACTACACAATAGGTATTGCTGTCAGTTTGCTCACAGTCACGGGTGTGACTGATGGATAACTGATCGTGTAATGAGGTGACTGACGGTGACTGACCGATATTTACATCAGTCATCACTTTTGGTTTTGAGTGACGGATTACCTACCGTGTAATGGATGCCTTACAGTCGTTTCATTTCACAATTTTTACAAAACAACAAAGCGAAACACTTAAACATTATCAAAGATCATTTCTCTTTAACTTCCTGAGAACAATATCGAATGATTAGATAACGAGATTATTTAATTCAAACTAGACCGTAATTTGCATATAAATAGGGTACAAAATGGTAAATAACACAAGCATCCGGGGTTGACCATCAGAGCGAAAAATTGCTCGTTGCTTATGAATATTTTGATGTTGAAATTCAAGGAAATGTTGGAGTACCAACATTGTGTTTGTATTCGAGGTATGCAGGCACTTGACAGATATACAGCTGGATGGAGCGATGGTTTATGCCTGTTTGTTCCTTTAATCTTTATTGAAGTGAAAACTTCTTTAGCGGCGTTGTGCACTTTTCTTGAGATGGATAAAGATGATAAACTCGCAGATAACTCGGTCACGTGTCCTAATAGAAAATTCGTAAGACGGAGCGCGGGGCGCTTGCGCGAGGTGTAATTCCAAAATATTCAAAAATGACGTGTTCAAGTTTTCACTTCTGCCGGCACTCCCGGAGTCCAACCCGTTGTTTTTTTTAATATATCATATAGGCTAGCGTTTAACCACTATCTCACCTGTTGGTAACTGATGATGCGGTCGAAGATGGTAAGCACGCTAGGCCTAGAATGGGAACTGACTCTCAAGGATAGCTGCCGGAACACATTATATGTTTGGCGACAGATTTTCTAACTTGGGTGGTAGCTGGCCAGACGGACACTAGATAGTGTCCTACCAATTCCATGCGGAGGTTGTAGGTTTCTTAACGATGTTTTTCCTTCACCAGAGGGCCACTGTAAAAAGCGCACATACATTTTTCGATAGAAAAATCCATTGGTGCACGGCGGGGATTGAACTCGGTACCTCTGGCATCAAAGTCGACCATTCTCCCACTTACACTAACGGGTCTGTCCTCTTAAGTGGCCAAACAGGAAATAAAGTTTGCGCTGTCCTCTTGCGATATATGTATACGCAAGCTGGCTGACAGCGATTGGAAACAAAGAGCTGAAGATCGAGCTCAGTGGCCTATGTCCGGCTGCTGTGGACGTAAATAGGCTTAGTGGAAGTGGAGTGGAATATTGCTTGTTTGAAAGTGGGAGACTGTGTCTAGACGAGGCGCTGGTCAAAAAGACTTTCATCCAATCCATCTTTTTCGACCTTATCTTTGTCATCAAGTCTAGTATTATGTAGCCTGCTCGGAAGGACCACTCCACTTTATTTGATTTCAGCGAAATTAATAAGTCCCAATTCCAGGGCCCACCTTATATCTTACTACATTTCTTCAGTCATTTATGGGTAATTTTTCCAAACCATATCGTCACTTTCTAGTAGGTCACTAATCTGTTTGCAAACCCCAAGATAAAAACAGATGTTCACAGAAAAATCTCTTCTTAAATAGTAACAAACTAACCTTAAAGTGCTTCCCGACTCTCTCACATCAACTCCATTGATAGTATCCTCGTTTCTCGCTTGCAGCCCTGACATTTTCCGCCAATCAGGCGCCGTGATGTCACGCGCGCCCGCCAAGAGCAGAGCGCCGCTTCATCGCTTTTCAAGTAGGGTTGGCATGCTGTAACAGAAGAAAGGGGTTTCAAGTAAAATGAACGTACATTTACAATGGAATACAAATGATGTGTTTGTAAATGTAAATAACGTGGAACAAAAACATGTTGAAGTATTAAAAAAAATGTATTAAGTGTAAAGTGAAATGTCAGCCTGTTGCTTTAGGCTTTACTTGAGATGTTCGACGTTTGAGTGTGCAAAAGGATAATCTACCAAGTACAGTAGCACGAAGCCTAATGCGATTGTCAAGATGTAGCCTTTTAAAGACAGTTATTAGAGAAGAGAACCCAAAAAGGCGCACTATTCCTTATGCCGAGTTCTCACCAGACGATTTTTGAACTTTCTAGGGACGTACTTTTCTTTCGATTCAAAGTACTTTTGGTATCGATACTTTGGAATCGATACTGAATAGGTACGTGCTGGTCAAAAGTACCCGGCTCGTTACTCAATTATTTGTCTCGGTAGCAATAAGGCTGTCATTCTAGAGCGTTAATAAGTTTTAAAATTAAGGTATTTGATTGGCTAATCAAGCGCGATTTCATCGATAGAAAAGTTTTTTTTCTAATTCACTTATAGGCTACCGTTTGACCACTATCTCACCTGTTGGTAAGTGATGATGCGGTCGAAGATGGTAAGCACGCTAAGCCTAAAATGGGAACTGGCTCTCTAAGATAGCTGCCGGAACACATTAGATGTTTTTAGCGACAGATTTTCTTGAAGGCCACTTGAGGGCCAGCTGGCCAGGCGGACACTAGATAGTGTCCTATGTATCGAATGAGTATTTGTTGTAACTCGTATCGTACATCCCTAGAAAGTTGAACAACAAAAATCGCCTGGTGTGAACCTGGTTTTCGGAGTACACATGAATGGAGCAGGTTAGGTTTTGTCCAGTGATATTACAGGGCATGTGAGACGCAACATCTTTATGTCTCAAGGTAACAGGCGCAGTGCAGTGACATACAAAATTCTGGCCTGCCTTGTATGCCTGCCGCTGTATCTGTAATAGGTAGACGTCATCGCTTACCATCATAAAAAAAAAAAGGTTAAGACCCGCACTTATGAATCAATCATCAGATTACTGAATTAATATTCACCACGCGATGTCAGATAGGAAGTCCGTAAGGTTACGTAACGGTAGTTAAACTGCTGGATATGTATAACGGTGATATCATTATAGGGGTTTTGGATTGTACTTGTAGGCTTAGGACGTTCACAATATTGGACATAAGATCGTTTAAAAAACTAAAAAGAACCGACTTCAATGCCGCGCTATTAATTTTCAGTACCAATTTTGAGGTGTTTATCTCCATATCTCTAGAGATACTTATCAGACCTCGATAAAATTACCATGGTACCACACTTGGGGTATCTCCTTTCCAACAAAAAAAGAATAATCAAAATCGGTTCATAAAGGACGAAGTTATCCGCGAACAAATATAAAAAAAATAAAAAATAAAACATATATACGGTCGAATTGAGAAACCTCCTTTTTTTGAAGTCGGTTAATAAAGGTTTCTGCCGCTGCCTCTCTTTTTCTCTTTCTTAATTAACTGACGTTAATTGGAAGATAGGTTGAGTTGGGATGGATCAATTTTACTCATAGCATAGAAAAGATAATATTACTACGTACTCTTAGCACTTGTACTATTTAATATTCTGTGGTACGAGTTTTCATACCAAAATCGATATCGTATATGGAACAAATTTTATATGAATAATTATGATAGTTTGAAAACCAAAACAACCGACTTCCATGCCCCGCGAGTCAATTTCAGTAGCAAATTTGAGACGTTTATCGTCATATATCTGGAGATACTTATCAGATCTCGATGAAATTACAATGGAATCACCTCGGAAACGTACTCTACCGATTAAAAAAAGAATCATTCAAATCGGTTCACAATTGACGGAGTCGCAAATCAAAATCACGTAACATACAAAAAAAAACATACAGACGAATAGAGAGCCTCCTTTCTTTTGGAAATGGGTTGAAAACAGTACAGCGCCTCTAGTGGTTTTCACACTTCACTAAATTTAGACCAATCAAGGAGCTAGAATAAGTCGAAAACTAACTACTTATGTGAGATCTGTCAAAAGCGTTAGCGATGAAAACTCGTACCAACCATGACCATGATGTTTGATCACTATCTCGCGTAAGCGATGATGTGGTCGAAGATAGTGAACACGCTAGGCCTAGAATACTAAAGTTACAAATCCGTATGAATCAGAGTAATACAACAATCCAACGCTCAAAGGTCAAAGACCCAACAGACCACAGCAATAGACGATCCATCAATCCGGATAGACCGCGCCAAATAAATAAAATAGCATCAAGCTGCCAACTTCCACATGACGACATGGGGCAAACAGACGGATTCACACACAGAAGTGTATATTTAGATCGGGTGCATATAAATACACGTGTCAAATTGGGCGCATATAAATCTAGTTTTATTTTATGATCCATCCTATTTTAATTTTAATTAGTGGTAAGATTTCTATTTATTGCGATTTATGAAAACTTGTAATTGACTTACACGTAGAATAATTGCTATATTAGTTTTCCGAATAAAATAAAATAAAATAAAAATAAAATGACATTTTTAACCAACTTCACAAAAAAGCAGTAGGTTCTCAATTCGACAGTTTTTTTTTTCGATTTTTAGGGTTCCATAGTCCTGACAAGGAACCCTTATAGTTTCGTCATGTCCGTCTGTCTGTCTGTCCGAGGTTTTGCTAAGAGACCGTTAATACTAGAAAGCTGTAATTTTGTGGGGGTATGTAAATAAATGACGCCGACAAAGTGCTGAAATAAAATTGTGAAAAATATTTCTTTTTAGGGTAGCTCCCCTATATGAGAAGTGGGGATGATTTTTTTTCATCATCTACCCCATCGTGTGGGGTATCATTGAATAGGTCTTTTAAAATTACTTAAAGGTTGCTAATACCATTTTTCGATTGAATGCTCCATTTACAAAATATTGAACTTTAAAGTGCAAATTTTTGTTCCAGTAGGGCGTCCCCCCCCCCCTCTAAAAGCTAAACTGCTGGCTTGAAAAATCTGGAAAAAATTGTGATGATAGCGCATTTCATGAACTTTAAAGGAAAATTATAGCGGTTAAGATAACTTTATTAGTTTTACAGTAATAGTCGTTGAACTTGGGTGTTGGATAATTTTGTACCAAATACAAAATCCTTAGAATAAATCCTTTAAAGTGACAAAGACGGAGTACCTAGTTGCTTGTTTATAACGGGTAAAGACTTGCATTGAATAACAGGCTACTACGGAACCCTACACAGCGCGTGGCCTAACACGCACTTGGCCGTTTTTTTTTGTTATGTTTGTTACCTCATAACAGTCATAACTTAATCTTAACCGATTTGAAAAAATCTTTTTTTGTTTGAGAGATTATGCCTCCATTTTGGTCCCATTCAAATTTTATCGAGATATGATAATTATTTCCGGAGATATGGAGATAAGCAATATAAACAAATTTGATACCTTGACGACATGATTATGACTATAATTTTAACTATCGCGGTGATAGGTTGGTCAAAAAATAAAAATGATAGGCGTAGCTACAGCATTACCTTGATTTTTTGTGGAAACAAATTTTTCTCTAGACGCATTTTCCAGGGAGGAAACAGAGCAATACATTTGTATGGAAAAGTGCACACCGCGTTCGATATTAACTGATATAGCAGATATAGACACGCAAAAAAAACATACACGAATTGAAAACCTCCTACTCATTTGGAATTCGGTTGAAATTAGTAATATTAATTCAGAAATTCATGTTCTCACAAATCTACAAATTTTGTTATGCCATTGTCAATGTAGGTGGCATGGCATATATTTTAACTGTTTACGGCTCGGAACAATGACTAAATTGTTCCGAGGTTTACGGCGACCTTGCCGATAGTCATGTTAAAATATACCTTCATGCTCATACAAAATTGTATGTATGTAGGTTGAAAATATTTTGCATATAGACGGTAATGTATTATTGCTTAATAACAATTAAAAAAATTATATATGAAACAAATTATTAAGTAAGTTTAAAACAACCGACTTCCATGCCCCGCGAGCACAGAATAATGAATAGTACAAGCCGCGAGTCAATTTCAGTAGCAAGTTTGATACGTTTATCGTCATATCTCTGAAGATACAAATCAGATCTCGATAAAATTACAATGCTCCCATTGTAATTTTATCTCCTTGGAAATTTGCCCTACCGATTCAAAAAATTATCATTCTAAACGGTTCACAATAACAGAAAAATGAATAACTACCTTATTATTCATATTTCTGTGTTCACAATTGACGGAGTAATTGCGTACCTAACGAAAGTAGATACTGGATTTTTTTGCAAACTTTTTATATGACAACACTAAAGTGTTCCTATCGGATATTTACCCTACAAATTGGGGTATGTTAAGCAGAAAGTACCTAGTAACAATTAATTCCAAAAAGGCATTTGTAAAACAAACTTATTTTAAACATTTTATAAAATGAGTTTTAAAAATTCGTACGTGTGCTAAAATTGTATTCATCGAAAATAAGTATCGTATGTACGTGTTGGATCATTTCAAGAGCAACACTAAGCCTTAAGTTGGTCTAATAAATAGCTTTATTAATTAGGTACACTATTTACTAGAGAAAAACTTGGCAATTTTATTTTAAAGAAATTAATTTTCGGCTGTTTGCGAAAGATTTGGTAAAATCAGAATAAGTGTATGGTATCCCTATCTCTGACGCAACAAGATGGCGTGTCGTTGATGTTTGACTTTAGGGCTGCTATGCTGATATTTTTTAATTTTGCCGCGCTTTTTCAGTATCAACTTTCACTAGCCAGACTCTAGTCATAAAAATCCCAGTCCTCAACAAATGCATTAATGATTAATCACTACTACTAAGTAGTACTAAGTATTAATGATTCTGTGAATAAGTAGTATACATAGTTTAATTTAATAACAATAAGATAATACCAAAGTTATCGACATACTCGTAGCTCAAAGGATCAACAAGCTAAAGTGGCAGTGGGCTGGTCACATCTGTCGTAGAACCGATAACCGTTGGTGTAGACGTGTTCTAGAGTGGAGACCACGGCTCGGTAAACGAAGCGTAGGACGCCCTAAAGCTAAGTGGAGCGATGATATACGCAAGTTGACTAGAGCAAAATTTGTTTCTACAATAAATCAAGGTCTGCTGTAGCTTAGCTATCATTTGCTTTTTTGACCAACTAATTGCAAATAGAAATATGACCCTTCAAAAATCTTTAAGGAAAGATTAAAAGGCTTATATTTCTTTTTGCAAGAATTTTCCAGGGGAGAAACGGGGGAATACATTTGTATGGAAAAGTGCATCCCGCGTTCCCTCTTAAATAATGAATAGTGAAAACCTGTTAATTTTATTAAACGAAGTCGATAGCCATCGAATTATAACGAAATCTGAGGTCTACGGGCAGGACACATTTGTACCAGCACCCCAGTTATATTTAAAACCAGTCAATAAAACTTGCAATTACTGTACATTTCAGATTCGATCGTCTGGTTCCTCAAATAGATCACAGCGTTTCACGTAATGGCAATACTAAAATACTCATTGTTTATAATTCTGCAGCATTCGTTGTCGAATGACCTCGAGAGGTCAAGTTCTAAGGTACAAGGTTTTTCAAGCTAAAGACTTTCAATAGGATATTTGACAGCAAATTAACAATACATTAAATATTGCGTATTTACTTATGTATTATATACACGAATTATTATTACTATTACAAAAGAAAAGAGCCTATTTATTTTACTAGCCGACTGCGAAAGGAGGAGGGTTATGTTTTTCGAGTGCATACACTCGAAAAACATATAATATGAATGTATATTTCTTTGGCACGCCCTAGAGCCTAAACGGCTTGTCGTATTTTTATGTGAGTGGTGTCAATAGATTCGTCTTAGTCGTGAGACAAAAATAAGGATTTTAGGCGCCAAAAATTATCTAAAAAAAAAACATGTTTTCGAAATCTACATCTATCGAAAAAATACATCGATCTAGTGTGGTATCAAAAGAAAGAATTTTTATCGGTGATTACGAATCCATATATAACTCACATGTTTTATTGGAGTTTGAAATAGGAAATGCTTATAAATCTTTTTTTCACGCAGTCAGGTTTTTTGTACTTACGGGGGACGAGCTAAACACGCATTGCACACACACAAATCACTCACTTTAGCGATAGCTTGAAACACGCACACAGTATTAAAAATACAGCGTAGTTACGCACGCTCATATGGCCAAAAATGGCTATATGGCCAGCAGAGGGGTACGCCTTGCGTTAACATCTCCATTGGTAAATGCTCGAAGGAAGAAATAGATAAAGTTTTCAATTGTTCTGCATGTTTGTTATTCAATTTGTCGGTGGCCTTATTTTATTGATTTTTTTCTTGAGTAACGTATATCTAAGGTGTGGTACTATTATAACAATTATCGAGATCTGATAAGTATCATCAGAGATAAACACCTCAAATTTGCTATTAACAATAATTAAGATAGTTTAAAAACTAAAACAACCGACTTCAATGCCCCGCGAGTCAATTTCAGTAGAAAGTTAGTGGTAGTGGAATCATTAAATCTACCAAAAAGTAGCTTACCACCAAGGAGTACATCTGCCGCCGTAACCTTACGGCGTTCCCCGACGCAAAATGTAGGGGTAATATACGTTTAACGTGTGTATCTGTGTCTGTAGCATCTTAGCACCTAACCGGATGAACCGATTTTGTTTTTATTATTGATAGTTTTATTTTGTTTGATAGATGTCTTCATCGAGAGTTTTCTTAGCTTTGATTCATGAAACTTCCATTTCAATCTTTATAAAATTATGAGATTTTTTCTAGTTAATTGCGCTATGAAATCAACTTTCATAGGTCTGATCAATTCGAAAATCTTCTTCTTCAACGATATTGTAAGAACATGGAAGCCTCCTGGACTCTACAGAATACTCAAATCCTCACCAACTTACAGTTCAGATTTTAAATGTCGTGTTTAGAGTCATTGGAAAAAGCTATTATACATAGATCAGTCGGGGTGGTTTAAAATATTATATTATTATATATATAGATGAATATTATTTTATACAATAGATCATATTATTATACTATATTGACTTCAAATTAATTGTGATCGGTGGGGATCTACAGCATAGCTAAGCTTATAATAATATTTTCGTAGTAACTATGACCTAATCTGTGGTTTCACTGCAAATATTTTATTAATTTTGCGATGCGTGTTTGTGAAATTCGTGATATCTTCTAGAGTTTTCATTTGAATTATATACTGTAAAGGCAATTTTAATCTATAATATGTGGCCAAGCTAATTAACGTAATTATTTGGATAAGGATTAATACTATATACTTGAAAATAGCCTTGGAAGTTATGTAATACTTTATAACAAAAATTTTAAGATTAAAATGGTTACTGTGAGTCAACCTTAAGAGATAGACATATGCTGTCGCGGACTTTTTTGTAGGTCTTATTAAGTTGTATAACTGTTCCATAGGAAATATTTTTCTATCTATTTTCAATTGAGCAGCGTTCGTAAGAAACGTGTTTTTTCGACCGTTTATTTGCCGACTTAGGTTGCAAATTAGGTCTCCACGAATGTACCTTTGATTTAAACGGGATAATGTATAGCCTATTTTCATTCCGAAAGTCCATTCTATGTCTTTGTGAAAGAATTTTTTAAATCGGTTCAGTAGTTTTTGAGCTTACTCATTACAAACATACAAAAATACAAATGTTCTCTCTTTATAATATTAGTATAGATTAGACAGAGTAACATTATAATGTTTCTGGGAAAACCCAACTGAACTTTTAAAAGACTTGTTAAATTATTTTAATAACATAATAAGTAGATTATGCGGAAGGAATTACTGTGAACGACCTTTATAAACACCTTTTAAGATTGGAACTCGTTTATCAATACACATTCTTGTAAACATAAAATGCTATGAGAAAATATTAGTAAATTTGCATAATCTACGATTGGTTGGACCACCTTGGATTGGATTCATGTATGAAGGAACATATGTTTAGAATGTTTCTCATAATATACTTATTCATAATGTCAGGGAAAATCTGTGGATACGATATACGATGATATATACATAAGTAGCTCAACGGATTAGTAAACTAAAGTGGCAGTGGGCTGGTCATATCTGCCGCAGGACTGATAACCGTTGGGGTAGACTTGTCCTAGAGTGGAGACCGCGAATCGTCAAACGTAGCGTAGGACATCCTGTGACTAGGTGGAGCAACGACGTACAGGTTGGCAAAATAGAGTAGAAATAAATAGTGGCACCACTATTGCTATATACTAGTAACCCTGATAGCAGAGAGAGTGGCGGTAAACTTTAAAATTACTTCTTTAGTGGAACTACGGATAGTCTTATTCATGTTAAAACATCTTTAAGTCGCATAGGTTACGGAAAATATTAAAATACTACTATTAAGTTGCACAAAAAGCTTTGTTCATAAATTTTCAGTCACTGACCACAGTTAACATAGAAATTTTTATCACAGATTAGATTATTGCCAGGCCAGAAAAAAAATTGTTCCGTTTCAAGACGTTTTTGCCAACCTGTACGCAAAGCGGTGGGCAGTGACTGGAAAAAAACAGCCGAAGATCGGGCTCAGTGGCGCATCTTGGGAGAGGCCTACGTCCAGCTGTGGACTGACACCGGCTGATCATGATGATATACGATACATATTGTTACACACAATCCAAAATGTAATCGTACCGACGGGATCGAACCCACACCCTCCTGGCAAACATGTCCAGGTGCTCTGACTAAATAACCATTAGAATCAGTATCCATTTACGACGCACTGGTTGTGCCCACCGGCATATTTCCTATAGTTTTCATACATTTTATCATGTAGCGGCTACGGCGTCACCGTGTGCGGCGAGTCCATATAAAATGTATGAAAACTATAGGAAATATGCCGGTGGCGGCTTGTGGCCGGTGGCCCGTGTGCGCCGAGGCTATTTCAATTGTTTATCACGCGGCTTCTCGCTGCGCCGCGCGGTGCAGCGCGACGCCGCGCGGCGCAGCCTGAAGCCGCCGAACCAACCCAATGAAATGTATATCTTTTTGTGTAGTAAATAAAGTTATTTTTTGTATCACTCTCTTAATAAGTGCGCGCCGCATCGCGGTCTTGACCCTAAGGGCGCCTTCAAATTAGCCGCAAAGTGTCGCGCTGCGGCCGCACTGTTTTCTAAATCCATATAAATTGTACAAGTTGTACATCCAAAATATAAAGTGTGTAACACTTCAAGAAACATAATATTTGATTTACGCATTGCAACATTTCTCGCCGGATTTGAAAACTGTAATGATTTCTTCGAATGATTAACTTCTAAAAAGTTATCATAGATGGCACCACCAATGCATAATTGGTTATAAATGCTATTCATTATTGTTCTCTTAAGGCAAACATGTCCAGGTGCTCTGACCAATTGGTCAAATCAAATATTATGTTTCTTGAAGTGTTACACACTTTATATTTTGGATGTACAACTTGTACAATTTATATGGATTTAGAAAACAGTGCGGCCGCAGCGCGACACTTTGCGGCTAATTTGAAGGCGCCCTTAGGGTCAAGACCGCGATGCGGCGCGCACTTATTAAGAGAGTGATACAAAAAATAACTTTATTTACTACACAAAAAGATATACATTTCATTGGGTTGGTTCGGCGGCTTCAGGCTGCGCCGCGCGGCGTCGCGCTGCACCGCGCGGCGCAGCGGGAAGCCGCGTGATAAACAATTGAAATAGCCTCGGCGCACACGGGCCACCGGCCACAAGCCGCCACCGGCATATTTCCTATAGTTTTCATACATTTTATATGGACTCGCCGCACACGGTGACGCCGTAGCCGCTACATGATAAAATGTATGAAAACTATAGGAAATATGCCGGTGGCGGCGTTTTGTGGTTGTGGCCCGTGGCCCGTGTGCCCCTTAGATACACATTGCATTGAGATAATTTGGTGGCGTGGTACTAAAATGGTCACATCGCGTTGCGTTGCGATGTGAACTGACCCTTAAAAACACTGTGTCTTTAATGTTGTGGTAAGCATGAAAATAGGATGGCTGTAAAGGGATGACCGAAGAAAGTGTGGATGGACTGTGTGGTGGCAGATATGGTTGTAAAACGAGTGGATATAAAAATGACAGCGGGAAGACCCAAATAGAAGACCCTAAGATAAAAAAGACCCAGGAAGAGAAAGACTCGCATAAGTGGGGTGAGGGTAGGAAGATGATGCAGCAATAAATAATACATTTTAAACGTAAATTCATGTGGAAACATACCAGTATCAGCGTCTACAATCACCAATTTAAATACATTTTAGAATGTAAACATTGTCTCGCGTCAGTCCTTGTCACGTAAGACCTAATATGGTTTAAATCATAAGATTTAGCGATTACAGACTTTTTAATTATTAAAGGTCAGCAAGACTATCGAATTAGTCAGTTGAAGTGGCAATGGGCCGGTCCCATTAGCCGAAGAACCGAAAACCGCTGGGGTAAACGAGTTCTTGAGTGGAGACCGCGAATCGGTAAACGTAGCGTAGGACGACTTCAGACTAGGTGGAGCGATAATGTTCGCAAGGTGGCTGGCAAGAGCTGGATGAGAGTAGCCGAGGATCGTGCTCAGTGGCGTGCAGTTGGAGAAGCCTATGGCCGGCCGTGGACTAGTATAGGTGATGATGATGAAGCAGGACTACTATGAAGGACAAGCAAGACTATTCTAGGCCTACTTGTACCATTATTTAAAGATTTTTTGGAGTTTCCCAACATTGGAGTTTCCGGTTTAAGGACTTTTGGGATGTTCACACCGTCAGCACCTTGAAAGTTTTTGAAATATTCGCGTAGGTCACCAGGTCACCACACGCACTCTATTATATCCTGGGCCATTCATTCACTTGGAAGTTGGACTATCAACATCAACATCAATATTATAAATGCGAAAGTCAGTTTGTGTATTTGTTTGTTTGGGACTTCTTCACAGTCAAACCGGTGTACGGATTTAGCTGAAATTTTGCACAGGGATAGCCAGCATGGATACTTTTTAAAGCGTGCGAAACCGCGGGGCACAACCAGTGCGTCGTAAATGGATACTGATTCTAATGGTTATTTAGAGTCTTGAATATTCCAACCTCGCTATCCTCTCACACCTTTCACCACGTACCTTCATGATCGTGACCGGCATATAGATGCTCATACTCATGCGATGGAGGATTTCCATGCTCGCGCCTGCGCCTCAAAAGGTGATTTGTTTTGTACTATGTTTTCCTGGTACCTTAGATGGTGCTCGCTATTTTTAAATAGGAGATTACAAGCATTTCCTGTTTTTTAACTGACTTGTAAAAAGGAGGAGGTTCTCAATTAGTCTGTTCTTTTTTATAGTTGTTACGTGACTACTCCGCCGTAATTGTGAATCGATGGGATTGTTATAAAACTGATTTTCATGAAAACTAAGAACACTCTCGATGTAGACACCAGATCAAACTACTATCAAACAAAAAAAAAACTAACGGGTTGCACTCCGGGAGTGCCGGCAGAAGTGAAAACTTGAACATTCAAGTTGTGCATTTGGTCTACTCTCTCTCCGTCTTACGAATTTTCGATCAAGTCACGTGTCCTGACGTGAGTTTAAAATTTTTTACCCATCCCAAAAACCGACAACGCCACTAAAGAAGTTTTCACTTCAAAAACCAAATTTAAATTGGTTCATGCGTTTTAGCCCCACGATGCCACAGACACATACACACATACACACATACACAGATACACACGCCAAACTTATAACACACCTTCTTTTCGCGTCGGGGGTAACAACTTATCTCTAGATGAAAATCTCACAAGCCTTATATAATTTCAATCGTGTAGGTAGTACTAGTAACAATGGCACAATAACCACAATCTTACACCCATGATTGCCCTTCGATGTATGATCTCAGTTAAACCGTACATACTGCTAAACATTCTGTGGTCACACATTGACCTACAATAACGAGGTTACTGTCTACAGTGACACACTTATTGATCTAGTATCGACTACGCTATGTTTACGAAGTTACTATTGTTAGATTGCGTTTATTTACAGACGTAATTTACATAATATATTTTTAAAACTAACTAACTATAAACAAACAAATTTACCTGATAAAAAACAATAAAAACATAAACTTAGTCTACCAAACCACTACCAGTAAGTAGGTAAAGTTCCCAAAATGCTGGCTGTATTCCCGCGTTGAATAGCGATGCTTACACCCATATGCAGAGTTATTTTCTTGAGACCTCCTCCACTCGACCTTAGTCGAGGTCACCTCAAGGAATTCTTGAAAACACCCTTGAAATTAGTATGTTCAGTTACGGCTTCACCCTCCAGTGAGGAACCTCCATTCGAGACATTTATTATTGTCTTTTCTAAATCGAAATCTTCTAAGGAATTCCTCATCATCAGCTTTATGGGACGATATTTATTATGTATTAAAACATCAAATAACCTCAGAAATAACGTACAAAGCGCTGATAACAAGCTTTGAGGAGACCTTAAGGTAGATCGCGACATACCTTGAGTTTGACAGTTTTTCACTCGACTCGACTGAGGAATTTGCTCAAGTCGAGGATTTTTTTTGTATTCTGCACCGATTTTATCCTTGAGGTTGAGTCAAGTCACATTCGAGTGGAGGAAATCTTGAGGAACCGACTATGCATATGGGTGTTAGTCTCTGAGCTAAATACATGACAGCATTTTATATTGTTTGATAATTAATTTAACATCACGGGTCGTATACGCCCGGTCCTTTGGAGGGCATTGATGGCGCCGAAGCCAACATCAAGAGGCCCTTTACAATTTTAACTTAGGTATTATCTATGGATGAGGAGGAGATATGGAAAACTATATTATAAAAAGATGGTACATTATATTATGAGACTATTGGGTGAGCTGATTAATGTCGGATTGCTGGTCTATGGGATGAGGTACGGCACCCGCCAATTATAACTCATTACAAAATATTTAGGCTTGGTGACTTGCCAACCACTGAATGGGCCCTCATTTTATTAATAATTTTAATTATAACTATTGTTTAATATGTGGCTGTAGTATTTTTATTATGACTACGTAGTACTATTAAGTATTCTGTGTTATGACTCCATACGATTAGTGCATTATATCTGTGGAGTATTTTTTTTATCAACCGACTTCCAAAAAAATATGGAGGTTCTTAATTCGTCTGTATGTTTCTTTTTTTCATTTTTTTTTGTGTGCGTATGTTACGCGTTTACTCCGTCAATTGTAAATTGATTCGAATAATTCTTTTTTTAATCGGTAGGCTACGTTTCCGAGGTGGTCCCATAGTAATTTCATCGAGATCTGCCTAGTATCTACAGAGATATGACGATAAACGTCTTGCTACTGAAATTGACTCGCGGGGCATTGAAGTCGGTTGTTTTAGTTTTTAAACTATCTTAATTATTTAATATCATAAAAAGTTCAATACAAAGTTCCACCCACTATTTCACCCATCTAAGAGATGAATTATCAGATACGTTAAATCATATCTTTTAATAAGCTATTATTATTTGTAAATTGTTAAACACAATCCAAAATTTCATCGTACCGACGGGACTCGAACCCGCACCCCCCGAATTACACGTCCAGGTGCTCTGCCAATTAAGCCACGGTTCGATCCATCGATACGACGAAATTAGTGGATTGCATTTGTTAACCCAATTATGCATTGGTGGCAACAATTTGGTTAAACAATTTACAAAAATATTAAGTGTGTGACACTTCAACATAATATTCTATTATTATTTGTTTTGAAGTACCTACTAAGTTTCGAGTAAATTCATTGAAGACAAAAAAAGTTGCAGATTAACTTTCACCCCCTATTTCACCCATTTCACAGAATAAATAATAGTGCAATATTATGGCGAAGATTTCCAAAAATCCCGTTTGAGTGTTTACTTACATCGTGTTTTAAATATTTTACTAACCTACATTTTAACTCAAGCGAAGCCGCGGAGCACATCTAGTATCAAATTTAACCTTCGTTAAATACATCAATTTAAATAGTTTTGACAGCCTCGTCTATGATTGAATCGTGGTTTTGAATTAGAAAGAGGGTCAATAGGCAGCAACAATGGGCCTAAATTCAATAACGTTTGGCCTTAATTGACATGATATTTCATATTAGACCATCTGAGAAAATGATGAGACTTCATTTGGTGATGTTAACATTAAAATTTAAAGCCCCCTAAACAGATTTATGTATCAACATCAATCACCAATCAATACCAATATAAATGCGAAAGTCAGTTTGTTTATTTGTTTGGGACTTCTTCACGGTCAAATGGCTGGACCGATTTAGCTGAAATTTTGCACAGGGATAGCCAGTACTATGGATTAGGTTAAAGGATACTTTTTAAAGCGAGCGAAGCCGCGGGGCATATCTAGTAATCTGATAGTTGAAACCATTCCAATGAGCCTTAACACGACATCTATGCTGATAGTTGGTGAGGAGTTGAGTATTCTGCAGATACAGAGCCCGATCTTCAGCTCTCCATGAATGAAGATATCCTAGATTGAGGTCAAGGAATGACTGAACAGATATAATTTCTTGAACCAATGCGAAGAACACTCTCAATTCACCTATCAATAACAAACATTATAATCCAAAAACAGTTAACGTCATGGAGTAACCATGCCACAGACAGACACACTGTCGTACCACTTTAGATGGCTTAGCCAAAAGTCCTAAAACCTCTGGAAAAAGGACCACAAAATTCGCTTGTGAAAAGACATGTCAATAAAAATCACTTATAAAAAGGTAGGTACCTACCAAAAGGAGCTCCGTTACAAAAACTGCGCAATCATATAAAATAAGCCAAAGATGGGCAAAGCCGGGCCGTGGAACTAATTATTATTTATAGGGCGACAAAAAAGGCTGAGACTTTATGTTAACTGGTTTATATTACAACCTACACGCTATGTACCAATCGAGTCTAAAAGAGAGAGGCTATAAATTGAAAACAATACTTTATTATGCATTTAAAGACTCCAAAAATCGAAGTGCGAGGTTGGATAGGATGACGAGCGCCCCGCACTCGAGATTCTGATGTCCGTATGAAGCTGACACTTAAATGTCGATCGCTATATCGACATCGCCGTTTCATTACTCCAACTAGGCAAACACAACTTCGAGAAAGAAATCCAGAGAAGAATTCAGCTAGGCTGGGCAGCATTTAGAAATCTCCGTCGCGTCTTCTCGTCGCCGATATCGAAGTGTCTAAAAACAAAAGTTTTTAACCAGTGCGTCCTACCTGTGATGACATACGGAGTCGAGACGTGGACACTCACAGTTCGACTGGTCCACTAATTTAAAGTCGCTCAGCGGGCTATGGAGAGAGCTATGCTCGGTATTTCTCTGCGGGATCGAATCCGGAACGAAGTAATTCTCCAGAGAACTAAAGTTATCAACATAGCTCAACGGATTAGTATACTGAAGTGGAAGTGGGCTGGTCATATCTGCCGCAGGACTGATAACTGTTGGGGTAGAATTGTCCTAGAGTGGAGACCGCGATCGGCAAACATAGCGTAGGACGTCCTGTGGCCAGGTGGAGCGACGACATACGCAAAGCGGTGGACAGTGACTGGAAAAGAAGAGCCGAAGATCAGGCTCAGTGGCGTATCTTGGGAGACGCCTACGTCCAGCGATGGACTGACGCCGGCTGATGATGATGATGATGATGTTTCGTTACTCAAGGACCTACTGGCAAAAACTTAACGCTTAGCCTAGTTATTACTATTCTGTTCATAATCATAAACCCTAGCAGTGTCCACGTTTCTCTATTATCTTACGCCTTACTTAATTACGTTATGTCTTTTCATGTTTACATTAGTCAAAATAAAACAGCCAAGCCACACATTTTGACTAAAGCGTATAGTTTGTAGAGAACTGAGGAATAGGATTCACGCAAAGCGTTATATTAAACTACGTAGTATTATTATCTTTTCTATGACTATACATACGCTATGACGAGAGTTAGAAAGTGGTAGGGCGTGTAGAGCTAGGAGCTTGGCTCGCCAAAAGATCTGATAACTTTTTTACAGTGCAAGCATTATGTACTGGTCTAGGTGTTACTTTACATTAAGAGTTTTTGGTGGGATACAAGTTTTCAGCAAAAAAAATATATCAATCTAGCATCAACCGATACATGGTGTTAGGGCACAATGTAGTATCCGCCTGGCCACCTCAGTTGGAAAAGTTTTCGGGGCGAGATGTGTTTGCCTCACGCATTTTTTAGGGTTCCGTAGTCCTGACAAGGAACCCTTATAGTTTCGTCATGTCCGTCTGTCTGTCTGTATGTCTGTCTGTCTGTCTGTCCAAGGTTTTGCTAAGAGACCGTTAATACTAGAAAGCTGTAATTTTGTGGGGGTATGTAAATAAATGACGCTGACAAAGTGCTGAAATAAAATTGTGAAAAATATTTTTTTTTTTAGGGTAGCTCCCCTATATGGGAAGTGGGGATGATTTTTTTTTTCATTGTCTACCCCATCGTGTGGTGTATCGGTAATATATAACTTAAGGGTTGCTAATACCATGTTTCGATTGAATGCTCCATTTACGAAATATTAAACTTTAAAGTGCAATTTTTTGTTCCAGTAGGGCGTCCCCCCCCCCCCCCTCTAAAAGCTAAACGGCTGGCTTGAAAAATCTGGAAAAATTCGTGGTAATAGCGAATTTCATGAACTTTAAAGGAAAATTATAGCGGTTAAGATAACTTTATTAGTTCAGCAGTAATAGTCGTTGAACTTGGGTGTTGGATAATTTTGTACCAAATACAAAATCCTTAGAATAAATCCTTTGAAGTAACAAAGACGGAGTACCTAGTTGCTTGTTTATAACGGGTAAAGACTTGCATTGAATAACAGGCTACTACGGAACCCTACACTGTGCGTGGCCCGACACGCACTTGGCCGGTTATTTATTGTAGTATTTGTAAATATTGGTAACAATTCAAATAAAATTCGCGTAGGCACAAGAAACCTTTCTTAACCTCTGCCAAAGCGATTAAAAAATACTGATATCAGGCCAACGTTCCTTATACGACTTTGGATTTACTACAGAGCAAAACAGTAAGGACGCATAAATAATTTGCATTAGTTAAATTTCAATTTTTAACCCCAGATGCAAAAAGAAGGGGTGTTACAATTTTGACGTGAGTGTGACGTGGATGAACTGATTTTGATTTAGTTTTTTTGTTTGATGGGTGTCTTAATCGAGAGTGTTCTTAGCTTTGATTCATGAAAATTCGTTCAACCGTTTTAAGACTATGAGCTTTTAGGGTTCCGTAGTCCTGACAAGGAACCCTTATAGTTTCGTCATGTTATATTATGACGATAATATATTATAATTATAATACCCCGTAATGGAAAATGTGAGTACAGTGCTTATTATTTCACCTACCTACCCCATAAATAAGTGTAGCTTAGTAGGAAAATATGGCATACCTACATAATCTTCTAAATTTAGCGCGGGTGTGCCATCATTAAATGTATGATATATATGTAAGTTGTCCATACAAAAGAAAGGGACAAACTCCGTTTAAGGTCGTTCTCATGAGGGCCGGTGTACGCGATCGAGTTTAATATGTAGCAGGTCTGTGGGTAAAACAAAGAGTTGTCATCCCGAGCAAATAAATTTTGTCAAACGGCCTCATAGTTAACGACCGTTAATACTAAAAAGCTGTAATTTTGTGGGGGTATGTAAATAAATGACGCCGACAAAGTGCTGAAATAAAATTTTGAAAAATATTTTTTTTAGGGTAGCTCCCCTATATGAGAAGTGGGGATGAATTTTTCTTTCATCATCTACCCCATCGTGTGGGGTATTTTTAAATAGGTCTTTTAAAATGACTTAAATGTTTCTAATACCATTTCTCGATTGAATGCTCCATTTACGAAATATTAAACTTTATAGTGCAAATTTTTGGTCCAGTAGGGCGTCCCCCCCTTTGACCCATCTCTACGACTAAAATTCATACAAACTTGAAAAATTTCAATACTTGACACTGCCTAAATACACTAATTGTGTGGAGCCATAAAGAAACTAAAAAAAAAAGAAATAAAATATAACATGACGCTTACGTCACTACCGTTGATTACGACCGTGACGCTATGTCACTTCCGTCAAATTTTGCCACAGTGCGCCTAAAGCAGTTTCACTTAAAAAAAACGTCCACCATCGTGAGTTGTCACTCAACATCTAAAAAACTCTTCGAGCATTTACCAATGGAGATGTTAACGTTGTAATCCGCAAACATTTTTCTGTAGGTACTTACGGGGGACGAGGTAAACACGCATTGCACACACACAAATCACTCACTTTAGCGATCCCGCACACTAGCTTGAAACACGCACACAGTATTAAAAATTCAGCGTAGTTACGTACGCTCATATGGCCAAAAATGGCTGTATGGCCAGCAGAGGGGTTCGCCTTGTGTTTACATCTCCATTGGTAAAGGCTCGAAAAAAATGCTCGAAGAAAAAACTGAATAACTTTTTTCAATAAGCAAGTAAACTATTGATGTGTTTTGGCGGGAACGTGGTAAAGTGTGTGTGATCTCATTGTATTTTTTCCTAAAACTTGTGTTCTTCCGCGTGTTAATATGTAATAAATGTGGATTATTAACCATTAAGTGCCGGTGAATGTGTGCGTGTGTAGGGAAACAGCACAATGCTGAAAAACATGCTATGAGTTCTCACCAAAATTCCACTGAAAATCTTCAGTAAACACCACATCTTTACTGATGGTATGACTTAGACTAGACTTTTACTTGAAACTGACCTGAAATGTGACTTTGACCCATCTCTACGACTAAAATTCATAAAAACTTTCAATACTTGACACTGGCTAAATACACTAATCGTGTGGAGCCATAAAGAAACTAAAAAAAAAATGTAAACTATTTTTTTAATCTACTTCCAAAAAAGAGTCAATTCGACCGTACTCAATTCGACCGTATATATTTTGTTTGTTTGCGGATAACTTGGTCGTTTATGAACCGATTTTAATGATATTTTTTGTTGGAAAGAAGATATCCCAGGGGTGGTACTACAGTAATTTCATCAAGATCTGATTGGTATCTCCAGAGATATAGAGATAAACACCTCAAAATTGGTACAGAAAATTAATAGCGCGGCATTTGAAGTCGGTTATTTTAATTTTTAAACGATCTTATTATAAATTCAACTATCTTATGTTATTTTATAATACCGCAATCACGCTACTGTTATTACTGTATACAGGGAGATACCGTATAAAGGAGAGCCGGTTTCACCTTGCGAAAGCAAAAAAGATAAACAAAAGCAACTGCTCAATCGCCTCGTGCGCATATTTACTTTTAATGTGTACCGTACTTGGGTTTATTACTAAATACTTAGGTAAGTACTTACATGCATAATTTTTTTAAAATATTATTGGCTATTATTTGACCACTATCTCGCCTGGTGGTAAGCTATGAGTATGATGTGGTCGAAGATCGTGAACACGCTAAACAGGCTAGCTAGGCTAATTGGTTAAGGGTGCGTAAATGCACAGGTATACATTTCGTACTACTACACTTTTAATATAATTTTTAGTTTTTTTTTGGTTTTACTACAAACAAAACAAAATTCACTACAATCCACTACTAACGTTTGCGAACAAGAATCAGCCGGAAAAAGTAAATTTTTGCACTTTCGGGGTCTGACATTTTTTGTAATTTGTTTTTTTTTTTTGGAAATACTACAAACAAAGTTAGTGTCACTACTTACCACTACTTACCTTATGCTCCTAAAAAAAAACACAAAAACATCAATTTTTCGAAAGTCGGGTGCCAAGTTCACATAGGTAGTCATCATGCACACAGCGACGGGACGAACACGAGACAAAAAAATCATCTTGATACTTTCATAGCTGAATGGTTAATTACTTTTATTTTATTTTTAAAATTTTTAATAACAACATTTTAAAATGTATCGAATCTAGCAAAATCTACGATAACTCAACCAAACAAAGGTACAATTATTATTTTTTTCTGAACGTTATTTAAAACATTTTTAAATATTTCAATTGCTTAATTTGTTGTTCAGTATTTATGCTTTTTACCCGACTACGGCGAAGCAAAAAGGAGGGTTATGTTTTTGACCGGTATGTGGGTATGTATGTATGTATGTATGTAAGTATGTATGTATGTATGTTTGTATGTATGTTCATCTGTTCCCTCATAACTTCTAAACTACTTATCATATTTTAACAAATGTGTGTCGTTGGACGCGTCTTATTTGTCTGCTGGTTATAGGCTATGTGACGTCACAACAAATTGAATGTGGCGCCCCCTAGAGGGGACGAAGTCCAGAACTAAAAAAAAACTCACCCCACCCCATCGTGTGTGGTATCGTTTAATAAGCATTTTAAAATGAAGATAGAGATTAGTACATCATATTTTTGTGGGGCGTAGCGTTGGCGAGATATATCCCGCCGAAGTCAAGAAAACTAATTTTTGCCCCACGGCGTTGCAAAGAAGCGGTTGGGAGGGTTATGTGTTTGTTGATCGCTGTGTATGTATGTAAGTATCTTGACATGTATACATCTATCAAAAAACCCCAAAATGCTTCAAATAAAAAACAAGTTCAAAAACTAAAACCCGACTACTGAAAAATCACTCTCTAAAAAGTATGAAACAAGCGAAACTCGACTCAATTTCTATACTTTCATGGTAAGAGTCTACGGATTTAAAAAAAAAATGTTTATTGATCAATTTTTTTAAAAGAAATAAATTGCTTAACTTGATGGCAAATGACCTGTCTATTGATAGATAACAATAACAGTTGACTAAAATCGGCTAATATATGACATATACATAAACCCGTCCTTAAAATGCAATCCATTAGTTCCGCAGTATCGGTAAGGTCGTACTGTAGCTGAATTTTTACAGCGCTCTGGCATGATCTCCGGGAGGCGCGCGTTCAAGTCTCGTCGGTGACGGTGAAATTTTGGATAGCATATACATATGATTGTGTCTTTTAAAACACCGCTGAATTTTATATTATACACTAGTTGTGCCCCGCGGTTTTACTCGCGTAGATATCGTTCCCGTGGGAAAATCAGGATAAAAAGTAAGTATCCTATCTGTTATTCCAGGTTCTAGGCTATCTACATACCAAATTTCAGCTCAATCGTTTCAGTAGTTTTTGCGTCAAAGAGTAACAAATATACATCCATAAATTCTTACGAAATCGAGTTTATAATATTAGTAAGATAGTAGGATAGAGATGGCGCTAGCGTAGATTTTAATAGCTCATCGCGCAAACGAAATTTTTCGCAATATTGGAACTGATGCACTAAAACTAAATAATAGTAGTAAATGATAAAACATGGTTAACTTACGTAATAAGTAGTCATAGATGGCGCCACCAATGCATAATTGGGTTAACAAAATGCAATCCACTAATTTCGTCGTATCGATGTATCGAACCGTGGCTTAATTGGCAGAGCACCTGGATGTGTAATCCGGGGGGTGCGGGTTCGAGTCCCGTCGGTACGAGGAAATTTTGGATTGTGTTTAACAATTTACAAAAATATAAAGTGTGAGACACTTCAAAGAAACATAATATATGATAAAACATCTCAAAAATCTAACTCGTTTCAAAACGTTTGCTCTTTATAAAATTAGTGTGGGAAGTGTGGATATATCTATGTTAATCTTCGAGCATTTACTTCACTTAAAAAAAAACGTCCACCATCGTGAGTTGTCACTCAACATCTAAAAAACTCTTCGAGCATTTACCAATGGAGATGTTAACGTTGTAATCCGCAAACATTTTTTTCTGCCGATACTTACGGAGGACGAGGTAAACACGCATTGCACACACACAAATCACTCACTTTAACGATCCCGCACACTAGCTCGAAACACGTACACAGTATTAAAAATACAGCGTAGTTACGCACGATCATATGGCCAAAAATGGCTATATGGCCAGCAGAGGGGTACGCCTTCCGTTAACATCTCCTTTGGTAAATGCTCGAAGATGTTAGTCTGTAAAGTACCTATATGTTTAATATGGGCCTATGTAACATTAATATTAGTTGCCTGAAATAAATTGATTTATTATTATATTCATATATATAAATTGTTATATGCAATGCTCAAAAATATAAAGGGTAGATAATATTTGCTTGCTTGTTCTGTCTTGATAAATGGGGAAATGAATTTATTAGCAACTAATAAATTAGTCATCAGTGCATTTACAGAAAGGAATAATAGGTAGTACACACTTGTCAATGGCGGACAAAGGACTAATAAAATCTGAAAATTTTACGATTTTAATGATATTATTAAACTTTATGATTTAAATACAGATACACAGATTATTTCTGATTGCTTCGATAGTTAAACTTTTATTCGTCTCTCTCTACGCTTTTATTACATGGTCTCAAATGTTTTCGTCCGTGGATGGAGTATTAAATGGATTTGGCATTTAAATAACAATAATAATATGAGAAGGATAAAACTATACAATCACTAGTATGAGAGAGCGAGACGAGCAACATTTTTTTATCCTCCTCTGCTTATGTGATTTTACAAACTTGTTCCAGCACTGGCACCAAGTTCTAGTGCACCCATTGGCTCTCACCCGCTGTCATGTATGACACGACCAAATTACGTTGTTCATTTTATCTTATAGCTGGCATATGTATCAGGTGTTCATCATTTTAGTCGGGTTATATCTCTATAGCTATTTCATTCGCATACGCTAATGTTCCCTATATATACTTTCTCTATGTTTTCGACCATCTATCTATCGCATGTTGCGACATGCATGATATACCAGTGCTGATTGGTGGATGTGATTACAGCCGGTGCTCATTGGTGGATATGGTGTATGACATTTTTAGGTCTAGCTGTGATTGGCAGACGCTTCCGCTGTATCATATCAACTGCTGTCATAGAAGCTAGCTACTATAGCTACATATAAAAAAAAATGAGTTCAAAATCTAAAACCTGACTACTGAAAAATCACTGTCTAAAAAGTATGAAACAAGAAAATATTCTCATCTGAGCTCGCTATGTACAAACTATTCAATATGTATCGTGCATTATACAAATAACTTACTTGTAGTAAATATTTTATTGTATTTCATAAATATTCTTAGTGGTGTTCAGTGGATACCCGTCGTATTATTATATTTTCTATGGTCGTATGTTACTTTGCAGAGTGTATTGTTTTGTTACGTTATCCTCTGAGCACCACCACAGAATAATGAATAGTACAAGCACCACTAAGAATTTTTAACTTTTTTTAAATAATTTAACTTATTTAACCCCCTAGACCCGCTTTAAGCGATAAGACAGCCTGTTGCCACATTGTTTTATTTACCATTTTTTACTTTTAATTTGTATGGTGCAATAAAGTGTTTATCTATCTATCTATCTATCTAGACCTAAAAAGCGGCTAAGGTGTCCGCTAGGCGATCGAGGGATCGTGAGTTCGATCCCCATCCATTGCACTATTGACGTGAACCCACTCTAGACAAGCTTATTTAGCTTAGTTGGAGGGGTTAACAAGACTACTAGTAATGTGCAACCCACATTGATAACAATAACAATAACCGAGTACTTACAAATGACACGATAAACGAACCGCCAAGGAATGGAATACCCTGCCTAAGTCTGTATAATATGGGGGTCTTCAAATCTTTTGGGTCAGCACGCTCCATCATCGATCACATCATCACTTAACATCAGGTGAGATCGTCGTAAGAGCTCTTCAGTTCAGTATAAAAAAAACCTAAGTCCTAACCTAAACTTGGTCAATGATCTAGATTGTTTTAAAACAAATCATTACTCCAGTAAAACCACCTAACACCTACTAAACTAATTTTCAAAATATAGGTTTAGCGTCCAATAATTAACATAAAATCTGTTTACGGGACATTAATCTAGTTTTCTAGTTATTTCTCAGTTTTATAGTGTTATTGGCCTTTTTGCTACACAGATATACTTTATATAGAGCGATGATATACGCAAGCTGGCTGGCAGCGGTAGGAAACGAATAGCTGAAGATCGAGCTCGAGCGAGTGGCGTACCATAGGAAAGGCCTATGTCCAGCAGTGGACGGAAATTGGCTGATAATTAAAAACAATACAGATAAGGTAGTAGTAATTTTGTTGAAAAAATACCACTTTAACTGATGGGAAATGGGAAAAGTGAAGCTGGCTAAAATTGAAATTTGAAAGTACTTACGAAGGAAAATTTTTTCACGAAACGGATTGGGTATGTCTGAGAGGTGGAAATTATACCTTGTCATCCTCTTTTGATGAGAATGTTAAGACTTCAGAGACATGACTCTCAAACCTCCTGCTGAAAGTGACTCGTGTAGCATAAACCCCAAACTATCATAAAAAAACTGGCCAAGTGCAAGTCGGACTCGAAATCGTAGGGTTCCGTAACACAGTAAAGTATTCTATAACTATGATTTTTCGCCACTAAAAAATTATCTTGGTTTTTCATAGTGTTTGTATGAAAAACAAAGTTATCTTTGCGGTCGCCATATCTCAAAAACTGCTGACTGTATCTCGTTCAAACCAATTTTCGTTGTTAGTTTTTATTGAGATCTACAGCATATATTTTTTTTAGATTTTTCACTCCCATACTTTAAAAGTTAGAGGGGGGGGGGAAACACACATTTTACCACTTTAGACGCGCCTATCTTTCAAATGATTGACTTTAAGAAAAAAATGATTTTAGGAACCTCAATGTCATTTTTAAAGACCTATCCATAAGCACCCCACACGTATAGGTTTGAAGAAAAAACGTTTTTTTGTTTCAGTTCCATGTATGGGATGCCCACCCTTAAACTTTGATATTTTTTATTTTTGTATAAAATTCGGAATGCGGTTCACAGACTACATCTATCTACCAAGTTTCAATTCTGTAGTCCTAACAGTTTCGGAATAAAATGCCTGTGACATACGGACGGACAGACAGACAGACAGACATGACGAATCTATAAGGGTTCCGATTTTTGCCATTCGGCTACGGAACCCTAAAAAGGCAGACAGATTCGTGCCGAACACCCGAGTGAACGGAAGTTCAGTAATACTAAATGCTTGAGTAATACGCTTCCGCGCTCAGTTTGCTACCCATAGATAAGAATATGTACTAAAGTATTGCTACCAAGCGGCAGCAGGGTTGGACGCTTCCGTGCAGTATCACTTCGCAGCGTTGCTTACGTAGTAATCATGCCATATTGACTATGCCGGACTGAGCGCAGAAACTTATTACTCAAGAATTTAGTATTACTGAACTTGCGGTCACTCGGGTGCTCGGCACGAATCTATCTGCCTTTTTTATGATAGTCTGAGCATAAACCCTATAGTGCACAGCGTGGATTTTAACCCAATGCAATACAATATTATCGATATTATCCAGTTATTTAACTAAACAAGAATATATATATATATATATATAATATTTATATCTTATAGGCTGTTGGTGAGCGATGATGCGGTCGAGGATGGCAGCACGCTAGGCCTGGAATAGGAACTGGCTCTCAAGGACAGCTGCCGGAACACATTAGATGTTTTGCAACAGATTTTCTAAATTGAGGATGGTAGCTGGCCAGGCGGACACTAGATAGTGTCCTACTATCATGCGGAGGATAGGGGTTTCTTAACGACGTTTTTTCTTCACCGGAGAGGGCCACTGTGAAAAGCGCACGTACATTTCTCCATAGAAAAATCCATTGGTGCACGGCGGGGATTAAACTTTATTTTTAACTTCTGGCGTCAAAGCCGACCATTCTTGCACTATATTACTGGGGACCTCATATTAGTTACGTTGCCTCCAAAAACAATAACTATCATTCAGCACAGGAAAGTAAATCAAAAGTTCAAGTGGTACAGTATACGCTGATTACAACATAGTAAACAATGGAGTGAGTACCTATAAGACACTCTTTTGTCCGCGGTGCCAAAATGGCTGAGTCACCCTACTCAATGATGTATTAGCCGTGCTCTAAGTTTTAAGCTTTTAACTTAAGTGCTGTAAAACCTTGCTACTTGCCAAATTTCATAATTCTAGGTCAACGGGAAGAATCCTATAGGTTTTAATACTCTTACGTAATCTCAAAATATGCGACATAAGCAGATATGTCTTTCGACCATAGAAGTTTACTTTTTTCAAAGCTGAAAGAGATCATAGAGTCAGTGCAAAAAGAGAACCGTCGTCGCGTTACGATGAACTAACATTCAAAGGTAAGGGAAAGGAAGTTGCATACCTACCTAGTAGCACACGATAATCATAGGAGTAGGTACCTACCAAGCTTTACCAAGTATCAAAAATGTTTAATAGTAATGACAGCAGTGTTGTCAATGCAACAAAAACAGTAAATTGAAGCGACCGACGGGACCTTAATTTCTACGACGGTTCTCTTTTTGCACAGACTTTAGACCCGAATATTTGATATTGTTTCAACTTGAGAGCTGATCAGCTTATAATTTAAGCCACACATGACTTAAGAACATTAGAAAGTGCTCAACAATCATATCATGTGTAATTTAGACAATTTTACAGGTATCACATACTCGTCATAGTATAACTTCTCAATTCGTCTGTATGGAAATAATATCGTTTAAAAACTAAAAAACAACCGACTTCAATGCCGCGCTATTCATTTTCAGTACCAATTTTGAGATGTTTATCTCAATATCTCTGGAGATACTTATCATACCTCGATAAAATTACCATGGTACCACACTTGGGATATTTCCTTTCGAACAAAAAAAGAATAATCGAAATCGGTTCATAAACGCGAATCCGCGAACAAACATTAAAAAAAAAAATGAAAAAAATATACGGTCGAATAGAGAAACCTCCTCCTTTTTTGAATGAAATGAAATGAAATGAAATGAAATGAAATGAAATGAAATGAAATGAAATGAAATGAAATGAAATGAAATGAAATGAAATGAAATGAAATGAAATGAAATGAAATGAAATTTATTGGTATATAAGTAGACATATACATAAAGCAGGTTACATGTAATTTTTTTTTGTATTTTTTTACGCGATCACTCCATTCGTTGTGAACGTTATTGTTACGAATCATATTCTATTTAATCGGTAAGGTTAATCCAAGGTAGTCCCATTGTAATTTCATCGAGTTATGACAAGTATCTCCAGAGATATAACGATCGACGTCTCAAACTTGCTACTGAAACTGACGAACGCGGCATGGAAGTCGGTTGTTTAAGTTTACCTTAATGATCATTTCGGATAGACCAGCCCTTTATCACTATCTTACCTTGCGTTCTAAGATGGAACTGTACTTGTCTGCAATAAGATGAAAGCTTCGAGAAGAAACGCCGGACAACTGACTTAAGTCTAATCTAAAGAAGTTTTTGGTAGTGGTAGGACTTCTGCTAGTCCGCCTGTGGCGGAACCACCACTTTGCCAATTCATTTTCAGCCGTGAAATTGGAATGTTTTTCGGTTGAAATGGCAAGGTGTCCAGTGAAAATATCGTTTAAAAACTAAAAAACAACCGACTTCAATGCCGCGCTATTCATTTTCAGTACCAATTTTGAGATGTTTATTTCAATATCTCTGGAGATACTTATCATACCTCGAGAAAATTACCATGATACCACACTTGGGATATCTCCTTTCGAACAAAAAAAGAATAATCGAAATCGGTTCATAAACGACGAAGTTATCCGCGAACAAACATAAAAAAATAAATATATATATATATATATATACGGTCGAATTGAGAAACCTCCTCCTTTTTTTGAAGTCGGTTAAAAATACAGGGCATGTCAAGGCAGACTCAACATCTTTATATCTCAAGGTAACAGGCGCAGTGCAGTGATATGCAAAATTCTAGCAGTCCAGAATTTTGTATGCCGCTGTATCTGTAATAGAATAGAATAGAAGAATAGAATAGAAGAATAGAATAGAAAACCATTTATTCAGGCAAAAACACTGTACACAACAACAATACGCATATAAAGAGTAACTACCTAATTCAATTACTCATAATAAAGAAATAATAGATAATAGAAGTAATAGATAGACGTCATCGCTTACCATCAGGCGAGCGTCGTGCTTGTCCTGTTACCTTATATCATAAAACTAACGCAATTATCCGAACCTGAACAGTTTGGATGAAATTTGGCATAATATATTGCCTGGATGGAACCTGCAACCTGAATTTAAACATAGGATACTATTTAACGCGGGCAAAGCCGCGGGGCACAGCAAGTTACTAATAAAACTACCATTCGATTGCAATAAGGCATATCAAAGTGAACAATCCGACATGGGCTCCGATTCCACGGCTGGCTCCATCTTGCATAATGTTGGCCAACTAATGGACTATATTGTATTGGGTAACTGCTGAAGATGACGATTCTATGATTTATTACACCGAGTTCACACCAGCGATTCTAGTCGTTCAACTGGCTAGGGATGTTCTTGTCTTTTGATTCCAAGTACTTTTAGTATCAATACTTTAGAATCGATACTTAGTAAGTACCGGTTATAAGTACTCGTTTCGTTAATCAATTATTTGTTTTTAAAGAACATTAAGGCTGGCATTATACAGCGAAAATAGGGTTTCGAATGAAACTATTTGATTTGCTAATCAAGCGTGATTTAATCGATAAAAAATATCGATTGGGTATTTTCAGGGTTCCGTACCCAAAGGGTAAAACAGGACCCTATTACTAAGACTCCGCTGTCCGTCTGTCTGTCTGTCTGTCCGTCTGTCACCAGGCTATAGCTCATTAACCGTGATAGTTAGACAGTTGAAATTTTCACACATGGTATATTTCTGTTGCCGCTAGAACAACAAATACTAAAAATAAAATAAAGTTAAAAATTAAAGGGGGTCCCCATACAAAAAACGTGTTAATAAAAGCCATCTATCTAATTAGTTTCGGCAAAATGACATAGATGGCGCTAGTAAACGAGCCCCGTCTTTCTAGATCGCGACCAAACCAAATATTCTTGGTAATATCAATTAATCAAATATATGAGGTTGAAACTCGGTTATGTTTCGTATTGTACGGAACCCTCCCTAAGTGTGCGATAAGAGACGCGATGCAGACTCGCACTTGGCCAGTTTTATTTTTTGTAACTCGTATCGTACATCTCTAGGAAGTTGAACGACTAGAATCGCCTGGTCTGAACCTGGTATTACTCATTGTTTCAATCATATTTGATGTAAATTGGAGCTGTCACCTCATATTTATCAACCGACTTCCAAAAAGAAAAAAGTTCTCAATTCGACTGTATGATTTTTTTCTTTTTTTTTGTGTGTATGTTACGCGATTACTCCGTCAATTGTGTACAGATTCGAATGATTATTTTTTAAATTGGAAGTGTACTTTTCCAAGGTGGTCTCATTGTAATTTCATCGAGATACGACAAGTATCTCCAGAGATATGACGATGAACGTCTCAAACTTGCTACTGCAGCTGACTCGCGCGGCATTGAAGTCGGTTGTTTTAGTTTTTTAAGTTAATAATTATTATTATAGTTCTTAATTATTGACATGTGGGCTCGTTTGGATAATACTAGCGTCCCGCTCCGGCTTTACACGGGTTGTAGACCATATAATATAGCTAAATATTTTACATCAGCTTGGTGCGTCGAGTATTAATTAACATATTCAACAATCATCGTCATATTTCAACTAATTTACACAAAACCTTAACGAATGATAAACCTAAACTTTTCTCAAGAATCACTCTACCTTTTGGTGAAAACCGAAAAAAATCAGTTAAGTAGTTTAGAGTTTATCTCGAACCATCGACATCATATCTTAGGTTACGATGTCGATGTCTCGAACAGACAGACAGACGCGGCGAAGGACTTTGTTTTATACTATGTAGTGATAATAATAATAATTAATATTCTTCTTATTCATGATGAATCAAGGCCAAACAAACTCAACTTCAGATTTTCTCCGAAGACATTATTTTAGTGAGAAAGGACCTAATTCGAGAAAGCGCGTCATGCCACGAGAAACTGGTGCAGGCAGGAGCGGACTAATCCAGTGCCAATGACCTGGTGAATCATCGATGTCCAGTTGTCTACCATTATTCAATCTTGTTTCGTTTTCAACCGACTTCACAATAGAAGGAGGTTCCTCAAATCAAAAGTCAAATGTCATATTCAGTATAATATGGGCAAATTAAAAATCTGCACTTCAGATAACATTAAATAGTCCATATCAATAATTATTATTCTAAATATAACAAAAACATAACTTATTATGTTTCTTTGAAGTGTTAAACACTTTATATTTTTGTATTTTACCCGTCGGTACGATTGTGTTTAACAATTTACAAA
This sequence comes from Cabera pusaria, assembly GCA_954871355.1. Lineage (NCBI taxonomy): Eukaryota > Metazoa > Arthropoda > Insecta > Lepidoptera > Geometridae > Cabera > Cabera pusaria. Next base: position 5,179,029 of record OX940910.1, read on the forward strand.
AACATAACTTATTGCTTTGAATTATAAAAGAAATACAAAAGTTCTTAATTAGTCATTCAGCTTTCATCTAGACGTCGAACGTCACACTTAAAACTAATGTTTAATCCCCTGATTAATGTAGGGTTGCCAACCGTACTGTTACGTGCACCTCCAATGCACGTTTCAGTACTTCAGACAATTTTTAACCAAAAAATTGTGAAATAATGAAACACAATAAATAAATAAAACGCAAACTAAGTACAAATCATATTCCGGATGGAACTAATAGTCCGTCTATCAGCTGCATATACCGTCGTAATAGGCAACCCTAGATCTGCAAACAAAAGATCAAAACTGAATCTACCGGTGTTTCGGAAGTACTCCTATCAGAGTAGAAACACCATGAAACTCTCTATGGGGCTTGTCACTTGTTTAAATTCATTTTTCTTTAAATTTATATTATATATTATTTAAATTTACAACAAATTAATTCGTTGGTTTTTAGGGTTCCGAACCCAAAGGGTACCAACGGAACGCTATTACTGAGACTTCGCTATCCGTCCGTCTGTCCACCTTTCACAGGGCTGTAGTCTACTTAATAATAGGTAGATACTTGTCATTTTTACGAAGTATGTAATAACAATAGGCGCTATAACAAGAAATATTGAAAATAAAATAAAGTTAAAAATTAACGGAACGCAGAAAAAACACGTTTCCCGAATAGGGACCCCTATTCGGGAAACGTGTTTTTTCTGCGTTTTTTTCTTGATTTTATGAAACGCGATAAATAGAAAGTTGAAATTTACACAAAATATGCTATAATTGCTATGGACGCTATAAAAACAAATAGAAGCGGCAATAGCCCAATGAATATGGTGTCGGATCGAGAGGTCGTGAGTTCGATCCCCACCCATAGGACTATTGAAGTGAGCCCACTCCAGACACAAGCATATTTAGCTTAGTTGGAGGGGTTAACAACAATACTAGCAATGTGCAACCAACATTGCTAGTAAGCTTATTGGTTAAAAAATAAACCTTTATAACGCGGGTAAAACCGCTGGACACAGCTAGCTGTGCCAGCTACAGCCACAAATAAGATAGTATGAGTACTTACTTATATGATTTATTTTTGCAGTCAGTTAAAACACAAATAATAGGTACGAGTATCTCCAGTCACAAGACCTATCGTTTCCTAGAACGTCAAATGGAATTTAAAAATAACTAGTAAACGGATATTCGCTTCAGATTCAGAGAATCGATTCGAGCACACATGCCAAATCGATAATACAATGTTATGTAATATAATAAGGAATGTTCGATTGCTAAATTAGCTGACGGTAGGTACAGCACTAAAACTGGTTTTTGGGCTGAGCAAAGTTAGAACCGGTATTTTTGAGGTGAACATTTATTTAGCGGCGTTGTGCACTTTTCTTGAGATGGGTAAAAAATGTTAAACTCGCGTCAAGTCACGTGTCCTGATCGAAAATTCGTAAGACTGAGCGCAATGCGCTTGCGCGAGGTGTCATTCCAAAAATTCAAAAATGACGTGTTCAAGTTTTCACTTTTGCCGGCACTCCCGGAGTGTAACCCGTTGTTTTTTTTATCTCGCAAAACGTTGTATGATACCATTAAGACCAAGCATGACACTCGCCTGATGGTAAGCCAGAATGTTGCACGTCACTGCACTGCGTCTACTACCTCGAGACTCCTCGAGACGTCTCATATGTTCTGTAATTTCACTGGACACGCTGCCATGCAAACCGAAAGACAGTCCTATTTTACGGCTGAATTAAACTTATTATAGCGTATAGGTTAGCATTTGACCACTATCTCACCTGTTGGTAAGTGATGATGCGGTCGAGGATGGTAGCACGCTAGGCCTGGAATAGGAACTGGCTCTCAAGGACAGCTACCGCAACAGATTAAACATCTATTTAGCGACCTTACTGTGCTATACTCGTAATCTATACTAATATTATAAAGAGAGAACATTTGTATTTTTGTATGTTTAAGTCAAAGATACATTTGTGGAGACCTAATTTGCAACCTAAGTCGACAAAAAAACGGTCGAAAACACACGTTTCTTACGAACGCTGCTCAATTGAAAATAGATGGAAGAATATTTTCTATGGAAGAGTTGTACAACTTAATAAGACCTACAAAAAAGCCCGCGACAGCATATCTCTATCTCTTAAGGTTGACTCACAGTAACCATTGTAATCTTTAATTTTTTGTTAAAAAATATTACTTAACTTCCAAGGCTATTTTCAAGTATGTAGTATTAATCCTTATCCAAATAATTACGTTAATTAGCTTGGCCACATATTATAGATTAAAATTGTCCTTTACAGTATATAATTCAAATAAAAACTCTAGAAGATATCACGGATTTCACATACACGCATTGCAAAATTTATAAAATATTTGCAGTGAAACCACAGATTAGGTCATAGTTACTTCAAAAATATTATTATAGGCTTAGCTATTCTGTAGATCCCCACCGATCACAATCAATTTGAAGTCGTAAGTATTATAATAATATGATCTATTCTATAAAATACTAATGATCTATATACATAATAATATAATATTTTAAACCACCCCGGCTGATCTATGTATAATCTTTTCATTATAAGCATTCCAATGACTCTAAACACGACATTTAAAATCTGAGCTGTAAATTGGTGAGGATTTGAGTATTCTGTAAAGTCCCAAGTCGGAGATGTCCCAGCATCAGGTCAATGCTTCCATGTTCTTACAATATCGTTGAAGAAGAAGATTTTCGAATTGATCAGACCTATGAAAGTTGATTTCATAGCGCAATTAACTAGAAAAAAGCTCATAGTTTTGTAACATATGTTTTATAACATAATATTTTATATTCGATGCAACAAACTGATGCAAATTTTGTAGGCATATATGTTCTACCCGTGCGAAGCCGGGGCGGGCTACTAGTAAATCATATTCAGTTTAATTCATTAATTACACAAATATTTCGACACGAAAGAAGAAGATAGGTGTTTTAATTACAACAAGCTTATGAAACGTTTTATAATACTAAAAACTCGTATCCAATTAATTAAAATGTTTAGACTTCATTTAAGGCTGTCCGCACATCGGCGACTTGACTATCACTTGCATGAGTAACTGTAATTGAAGACTTTTTCTAACGAAATACCTAATGCTCGAATCATTTACCTTTATAGCTTCACTTAGGATGTAAGTAATTCGCGAGATACATTTCGAATTGAGCAAATATTTACATTATACGGCGGGTGACTAAAAAGTCATATATATCATCTTATAATTGGGTAGGTATCGTTTAAAAAGAAATCTATGTAAACATCATATTTATATTCAGGTAATGAATTACCATAACAATCTAATTTCTGTAAGAAATATTACTAACTAATTTATTATAATTACTGCCCGCAAAAAAATAAAAAAAAAAAATTTTTATCTCGGATTTAGTATACTTAGTTGTAATGCAATCAACCGCGGTTGCATCTTACTTTCAACAGATGCTTGGAGTCACATCTTTAGTGGATTGGTGGTATATTGATACTACTTCACGCTGAAATGGTTGTGTTGTGACGGATTTGGGTAAAAAGAAGATGGAACACCTGTAAAGACGACTCTTGTTTCAAGTACCATTCGTTTGCCTCCGTTCGCTTGCTAAGGACTAGACAGGGGTGGACAACAGTGCATAGAATCACTCAGCAACTAAAGCGACAGGCAACTATCTATCATCTTATAATAGTTGCCAATGTGCGGTCATCCTAAGATTTGTGATAACAAGACATGACATAATTATTTAGTGGGTCCGATTGAAAAGATATGGAAATAAACGTGAAACTAGTTTAAATCGGCTTTTCTTGTAATTTGATCGCGTATTTTAGATTTTTACTTGATTTCTATTATGAATTTATGATTAATGCAAATGGAGATACAGGTGCGTACATGTGTATGTTAAACTGTTTTTTTGTTTCATTTTCTCGTAGGTAAAATTTTTTGTTTGCTTCTTTATTTTCTGATTCAGTAGAGCACGTTATCAGGCGTATTTTTAAATTATTTATTTTACCTATATCATAACGTTCAACGTCTACTTAGTATCACCACAGAATAAATAATAGTATAATGTATTACTAAGGTACACAGTTAGGTTACCTAGAATCACGAGCCTAGACACTACAATGATGTCATGTTTGCTTTGCAAGTAAGATTATTTTTATAGTCGCATTGATTGCAAATTTACTGTAATTAACTGTAACAAACGTCAAAAATCTGTCAATATCCATATAAAAACACCGGTTATAGTTATGGTTACGGTTAAAGTAGGATGGTGCAACTCAGTCTAATAGTTTAGACTCTAGACATATTTTACAATACAACATAAAAACTCTTTATTAATTGCCAAATAACGCAAAGAATTATAAACTTACAAATAAATCAGTAAATCAATCGATGGTCTTATCGCTTAAAGCAATCTCATCCAGACACCCTTTGCAAGGACTGAATAAATGCTTATAATATAGGTACTGAACTAGGTATTTGTATTTTTCTATGTTAACAACTTTGCATTGTAGGAACTTATTTAAAACAACAGTGCCTAAATAATTATGGAGTCTCTAGCGATAGCCACTTTCAGGAGGCAAATTCATTAATATTTTTTGGGGAAGACACTGTTTTTATTTTTAGGGTTCCGAACCCAAAGGGTACCAACGGAACCCTATTACTGAGACTCCGCTGTCCGTCTTCTGTCTGTCTGTCTGTCTGTCCGTCTGTCTCTGTCTCTGATTCATGAGATACAGCCTGGAGGCTGTATCTCATGAATCGTGATAGTTAGACAGTCAAAATTTTCACAGTTGATGTATTTCTGTTGCCGACAATAAATACTAAAAACAGTATAATGTTAAAAATTAAAGGGGGTCCCCATACAAGAAACGTGTTTTTTTTTGGCACTTCACTATAACGCCATCTATGAACATTTTGTTGAACGTTTACCTACCCTAATACCTGAGTGTTCACTTTCACTTAGATAGCGTTAGACGTTCGTTAGATGGCGTTATAGTAAATAAGCACGCGGTTTACTACTCGGTTTTGTTAATTGTTTAGTATTGTACTGTGGCACAAAATAGATACTAGTTCTACGACTGTGGTACGGAACCCTACGTGTGACTGCGAGTCTGACACGCACATGGCCAGTTTATTTTTTCAAATTACAATAACAATACTAACGCAAAAAGAGATAGGGGTTTTAAATTATTATACAGGATGATTCATGACGGATGGTTCAAACGAAGCATGGAGTAGAGGTCCTAACTACACATTTATTGATTGTATGGTTTTCTGTTTTTTTTTTAGTTTTGAGAAAATTTCATTTTTCTAATTTTCTAGTCGGTGCCCGAAATGATGGTATTTTCTCCTAAACTATTTGGCCTAGAGCCTCAGATGCTTTTACTATTTTCCTGAGCAATTGTATGTGTTGTGAAAAGATGCGTGTACTAATTTTGTATTTGGTAAGAAAACGTGTGTGATGTAGGAACTAGATAAATACATTACCTAAATATGCGGATTTTTTATTATTTTGGTAAACTAAGTAACATTTGTTTCCTTGGGCATCTCTTCCTCAATATTGCAGGCTAGCAACAGGTTATTGACTGTTATTAGGTTAGTAATTAGTATATTGTGAGACAACGTGGCTAAGTTACTCAGCCAGGCACACACTTAATAACGCAATGTAAGTCTTGCAATAGCACGCAGAAAAGCAAATAAACATACAACTAAATCAATAAAGAGATTTATCGTGGCTATTTTAATCTATAAAAATGTTCAAAGAGTCGATGGCCATTGGCCATTGAACAATCATCAATGCAACTCGGACATTTCCTAGTAATTGAACTGTTATTTTTTTCGAACTCGCGACCTTTCTGGTCTGTATTGTCAATTTGCCACTGGCCACAACGAATTTCCCGCGTTTTTTCCCACAGACAAACAATTTTACGCTCAAATTTTGACAGTGCGAGTAGGCTGCACAAACCTCGTCCTCTTTAGTGGACTGTTACATGGAAGAAGATTATACTTTACGTGTTTAAAATAAGGATTACAATTGTTTAACAAATTGTGAAGTAAAAGGTATATAAAATAGGTACGTACTTACCTAATTTTAATTTCAAGTTCAATGTGTTTAAATGCAATAGCTTAAGGTTTAAATTTAAATATGTTCCTTTCCAAAATCACAAGCGAAAACCTACTGTTTGGCTTCTTTTAAACGTGCGTGACTTTAGAATTTGGAATAGTCACGGATTGCTTCGAATTTTGATGCATTCGCGGGAATTTGTGTAGATAAACAATTTCTTTTTTATTTATGGTTTGTTTAAGCTTGGATGGTTCTGTTTATTTGCCCAACTATTTAGAGAGTTGCGCAATATTTATATTACTTTGAATTTTCTTGTTACTATAACTAAGGCCACATTTAATAATATTCATAAATGTTATGCCTGTCAGGATGTTTGTATCTGATCTATATTATATATATATATATATATATATATATATATATATATATATATACCTCATACCTACGAATAGTACTAATAATACAAATATCGTTAGCAAGTACCTATCATAATTTGAGGTTCAAATTTAAAGTAATCGAATGTATTCCGGCAGCTATCCTTGAGAGCCAGTTCCTATTCTAGGCCTAGCGTGGTTACCATCTTCGACCGCATCATCCCTTACCAATTGGTAAGATAGTGGTAAAACGCTAACCTATATGATATAAAAAAAGTGAAACTTATATTACATGATACATCGCCTCCAATTTGTTCGTCCAATGCATGTCGCATTACAGCCGGTGCTGATTGGTGGATATAATGTACGACATTTAGGACTAGCTGTGATTGGCGGACGCTTCTGCAACCATATTTGTATATGTCGTGTCAACTGCTGTCATAGTAACTAGCTACCATAACTACACAACACAACACACATAAAAAAAAAATGTTTACTTGCATCGTAGTTTCATAAAACCACACAACACTTCTCGTCAAGATATCCATATCCGTTAAGTCAATATTATTTAACAAAATTATAAAAACGCTATAACTTATTCAAAATTAAAAAATACTTGGCTTATCAAAGCGTGGGTATTGATTCAAGTCTAGACAGCCCAGGCACAGATTATGCAATAGTTAGATTAGACAAGTCAGTCAGATTAGACAAGTCAGTGTCCACTGTTGGCGCCTATACTGTTTCTGATTGTAACGTCAGTAACTTACAAATATGCACTGTTAGCATTAGTTAGCAGAGTAGATGTAAACAAAATGATATAATATGCTATGTTTATGTACCTAATCGAAGCAATGTAGCTGTGTTTTGACTAAGTGGAACAAATGGTTACTAGAGAAGGAATTCGAATGCTACCTACCATCTTCGGCTACATCGTCAATTTCCTTCTAACAGGTGAGATAGTGGTCAAACGCTAGTCTATATCTTTAAATAGTATAAAACAAAGTCGCTCTCGCTGTCTGTACGCTTAGATCTATTAGGTATTTTGCACATGATAAGATATTTTCTTGTCTATGACAGACAAGAAATGTTTTTTTTTTTATTTATTTCTTTTATACTTTATAGGCTAGCGTTTGACCACTATCTCACCTGTTGGTAAGTGATGATGCGGTCGAAGATGGTAAGCACGCTGGGCCCAGAATGGGAACTGGCTCTCAAGGATGGCTGCCGGCACACATTAGATGTTTTGGTGACAGATTTTCTAACTTGAGGGTGGTAGCTGGCCAGGCGGACACAAGATAGTGTCCTGCCACCATGCGGGGGTTGTTGGTTTCTTAACGATGTTTTCCTTCACCGGAGGGCCACTGTGAAAAGCGCACATACATTTTTCGATAGAAAAATCCATTGGTGCACGGTGGTTTGAACTCGGTACCACGGCATCAAAGCCGACCGTTCTCCCGATTACGCCACCGGGCCCTCAAATGTCTCATACTTAAGAGGATTATAGAGCGCGGGCGTGTCCATACAAATAGAAAAAGCTCCAAGAAAGCTACCAAAAAAAAGCTTTTTTTGAGTTCCGTACCCAAAGGGTAAAACGGGACCCTATTACTAAGACTCCGCTGTCCGTCTGTCTGTCTGTCTTTCCGTCTGTTACCAGGCTGTATCTCATGAACCGTGATGTAAGATAGTTGAAATTTTCACAGATGATGTATTTCTGTTGCCGCTATAACAACAAATACTAAAAACAGAATAAAGTTTAAAATAATAGAGGGTCCCCATACAAGAAACGTGTTTTTTTCGGCATTTCACGCCATCTATGAACGCTTAGTTAGGTAAAAGTCCCATAGATGGCGTTATATTGAAATGTCGATCCCTAACTCCTTTGTTAGATGTTAGATGGCGTTATAAGAAATAAAATGTTCATTAATTTTTTTTTTGCTGGCGGAAAATGATAGTTGTATTTTTTGCATGATCTTATAAAATACTGTAGGGTGGTACGGAACCCTACTAGTGCGAGTCCGACTTGCACTTGCTTTTTATTCTATCTCTTAATATTATCCGATTTCGATGATTCTTTTTTCAAGTAGTACCTAGTTAGTACTTATAATAGTTAACTCTCGGTGAACTAACTGTAACTGGGTTTATTAACTAACTCGGTTAAATACAATAGATCTCACATTCAAACAGTTTCCTAGAACTACATTGAAAGCAATAAACAACTAATATTAGTGCTAACATAAAGTAGGCTTATAAACACCAGGCCTTATCAATTGAATAGGCATAGCCGTTGAAATCTTAGACAATATACTTGTACTTGCATTTTTCGGTTTGATAAGATTTTACTTGTCTCCCGGGGAATGTGTGTTTTTTTGTCTGAAAGTGAAGCATTTTTTTTGTCATAGGTGACAAACAAGCAGGCGGCCTACCTGATAGAAAGTGGTCACCGCCGCCTATGGACACCTGCAATACTAGAGGCATTGCCTTTTGTTTAAACTCTCCTAAATCGCTACATGTTATATCATAGCGGCAAAACCTCATGTGGATTTTGCTGATGAGTACGTGAAAGCGACCGCATGAATTGTAGTGGTAGGACTTCTTGCTAGTCCGCTTGGACGGTACCACCACTTTGCCAATCAGAATTCAGCCGTGAAATAGCCATGTTTTTTTTTTGTTTGAACGGCAAAGTGTCTTGTGAAATTACAGGACATGTGAGACGTAAGATCTTTATATGTCTCCGGATAACAGACGTAGTATAGTGATGTGCTAAATTCTGGCTACCTTGAACTTTCCATGGTAGACATCATAGGTTACCATAAGGCGAGCGTATGCTTGTCCTGTTATCTTATATCATAAAATAAATTTAACGCGCTGTGTGAGAAGACCACTTATCTACAATATGCGGAATGCGGATGGGCTTTATAAAATACAATGTAGAGATTTTCGCGACGTATATGTTCGGCCCAGTTCCATTTCAGATCGGCGGTTTTATGACCAACGTCAACAATTTAAGTTTTGGAACGCAGTATATTATTCCTGATGAGGTCCGAACGTAAGACACTTGCCTAGTACTATTATTTATTCTGTGGCCTAGGCCCACTTTCTGTGTGCTAGCAAGCAAAAACCGAACAAGCGCAATGCCAATGCGCTGTTGTCATTGGCCGATGTCGTGTCAACAACGCTATTCTAGACTGTTCTAAGTTTTATCGTAGTATACTATTTTTTATTCTGTTGTTCTACCTGTCATAAATTATAACGTGAAATAAAATCTCGCCCTAGCCAAAATGCACGATCTTAACTTAACTTTTAATGGACTACATAATAGGCTGTCCATTCGCAGAAGCATCAGTTACGTCATTTTGAGGCGTTTACACAGAATAATCCATAGTAGTGTGCTGTGTAGCGTTGACCTACTGTTCTCTACCACAGATAATTATAGCAGTTACTACATAATCTGCTCTAAACGCATCGCCCAATTCTGTACTTTCTAACTACGACCAACGCAATTATAGGCTTAAACAGCCTTGGTGTAGAAGTCAATTTTGTCTGTGGGTTGGACCTTGAATCTTGAGAAACATAATATTACTAATTAGTGATGTCAGAGATTAAGCATAGACAATGAGGGTACAGGATATATAAATTAGAATTTTGGTCTGTACTGTAGGTACGTAAAAATTTACTTAAGTTTTCCACAATTATTTAACGCTTGTTTCGCGACTCGGCCAGATTTTGAGCCAAGACGGCAGTTTTTATAAAATCATTTATTTAGATGACACGTAAAGTATGAGAGAAAACAATGTCATCATTTGCACATGCAAAGAGGTGCTTCGCAAAAGCAGCTACAGTTAGCAGGACGAAATAGTGGTAGAAAACAAAGACGAAAACCACGGAGAATAGACTAGTAGAACGAAAACCACAGACCTGCTACATATTAACTTGATCGCGTACACCGGCCCCCATGAGAACGACCTTGAACGGAGTTTGTCCCTCTCTTTTGTATGGACAACTTATATATATAACATACGTATACAATACATATAGTATAGAACATATATAGGACTATCAGGTTGTTAGACAAGGACACACTCCCACCCTGGTATCTCTCAATTGGGCCGTTTTGTCCTTCAAAGTAATTACAACCTTATTGTTCAAGCATACGGATTAAATTGAATTTGTCATTTACAATCACGACCACTCCGACAGACTTAACGAATAATAAACAAAAAATTGCAAGTAATGAGAAGTTTTCTTAAAAAAGAAATAGTTCAGTTCCTGAGATCAAATTTATTACATGGCTTCCAAAATGAATGCCAATGTCTGACAAACCTCATGTTCCTTTTCAGGGTTCCGTACCCAAAGGGTAAAACGGGACCCTATTACTAAGACTCCGCTGTCCGTCTGTCTGTCTGTCCGTCTGTCACCAGGCTATAGCTCATTAACCGTGATAGTTAGACAGTTGAAATTTTCACAGATGGTGTATTTCTGTTGCCGCTAGAACAACAAATACTAAAAACAAAATAAAGTTAAAAATTAAAGGGGGTCCCCATACAAAAAACGTGTTTTTAAACGCCATCTATCTAATTAGTTTCGGCAAAATGACAGAGATGGCGCTAGTAAACGAGCCCCGTCTTTCTAGATCGCGACCAAACCATATATTCTTGGTAATATCAATTAATCAAATATATGAGGTTGAAACTCTGTTATGTTTCGTATTGTACGGAACCCTCCCTAAGTGTGCGATAAGAGACGCGAAGCTGACTCGCACTTGGCCAGTTTTATTAATTCTTATTGGTTTTTTTGTTGGCGTGAACGTGAAAAAGTGGGTGTAATCTATATACATTTTTGGTATATTTTTATATTTTTGGTGGGTATAAAACTTGAAGAATTTTTATACTTGACACTGGCTAAAATGCTAAATACTAATGGTGTGGACTGTCGAGCCATAATTAAACTAAAAAAAAATCTTATTCGATTGATGTAAGTACTATATGCTACGGGTAATGAAGACGAGGTTAATCAAATTATGTTGGGTAATAAGCAATTCAGGCGGTACATTGATAATAATCTTTCAACTTTTTATCCCGATATTCCCACGGGAACGATGTCTACGCGGGTAAAACCGCGGGGCACGGCTAGTATAATCTAAGCCATAGAATGCGAGATCAGAGTCATCCTGCGCATCGTCCCAGTTTCACACATGTTGTACACATTACTGCAAGCTGCATTTTGTGTGAACTGGTATTATCAGGTATAGGTACTATACATACCCTACACAGTAGGGTTACCTACTTTTCAGTATTTTCACAGTTTTTCTAGTGTGGCAGCACTGTAACAGTTACACTATTATTTTAACCCCGACGCAAAAAGAGGGTTTTTTTATAACTTAGTATTTGTATGTCTGTGGCATCGTAGCTCCTACACCAGTGTTTCTACTCTCTCTGCGTCTTACGAATTTTCGATCAGGTCACGAGTCCACGTGAGTTTAACATATTTTACCCATCCCAAAAAGTTCACAACGCCGCTAAAGAAGTTTTCACTTCGTCAAACGGAGTAATCGCGTAACAGAATTTGAACCTTTTTGGAAGTCAGTTAAAAATGACTAGCGCAGCATTGGAAGTCAGTAAATGATCTTAAATTAAGTATTTATTAATTTGATTATGAGGCGTATCTCATAAGTTTTGTAAATTTTTTTTTTTTAATAAGTCCACAGACTTCACATTTATATGGTCACCCTACAAATTTTGAGTAGGTAGGTGTCGTTTTCACAGCACTCCTGCTGGAGTCATCCCTATCAACGCTTTAATAATAAACAATACAAAGAAATTGGCCACTGGGTGGCTGATATTTGATGACATACATCTTTGTGAATTGAAAAGGAATGAATGATCAATGGTGGAAGGCTTTGGCCGTGTCTTGAACCACCCACCAAACAAAGGTATCCTTAATCGATTCGCCAAGACCCAGCATAAACCAGCATCTATATATTTAAACTAAGGCCAATTGTCTAGTACCTACTTGCTGATATGATCTACAATTTCTTGTCTTCTCGTAACCATAATCAATGCAACTTGGTTGAAACGTTAAAGGTTGAAACGTAAAGTCAATTTTTAGGGTTCCGTACCTAAAGGGTAAAACGGGACCCTATTACTAAGACTCCGCTGTCCGTCTGTCTGTCTGTCTGTCTGTCTGTCTGTCCGTCTGTCACCAGGCTATAGCTCATTAACCGTGATAGATAGACAGTTGAAATTTTCACACATGGTGTATTTCAGTTGCCGCTAGAACAACAAATACTAAAAATAAAAGAAAGTTAAAAATTAAAGGGGGTCCCCATACAAAAAAACGTGTTTTTAAACGCCATCTATCTAATTAGTTTCGGCAAAATGACATAGATGGCGCTCGTAAACGAGCCCCGTCTTTCTAGATCGCGACCAAACCAAATATTCTTGGTAATATCAATTAAATATTATGTTTCTTTGAAGTGTTTCACACTTTATAATTTTTTTTTTTTTATATCAATTAATCAAATATATGAGGTTGAAACTCGGTTATGTTTCGTATTGTACGGAACCCTCCCTAAGTGTGCGATAAAAGACGCGATGCTGACTCGCACTTGACCAGTTTTATTTTTTTGTAATGTGAAGTTTTGTAAGGTGGTAATAAATCCAGTATTACAATAATATCATGTCCTGCATCTCGTCTTAATACAATTTATCGTAAAACTAAAGAGTGGACTTCACATAGAGTTACGAAGTGTTCATCTCCAATCTCCATATCTCCAAAGGTTATTTGATTATGATAAGATTTATAAGAGGACTGCCCCTTAGATTATAACCAATTCAATAATAAATTGATCACTAAGATCTTTACATTATTAACCGACTTAAAAAAAAGGAGGTTTCTCAATTCGACCGTATATATATATTTTTTATGTTTGTTAGCGGATAACTTCGTTGTTTATGAACTGATTTTGATTATTCTTTTTTTTGTTGGAAAGGAGATATCCCGAGTGTGAAAATTTCATCGAGGTCTAATAAGTATATCCAGAGTTATGGAGATAAACACCTCAAACTTAGTACTGAAAATTAATAGCGCAGCATTTAAAGTCGGTTCTGTTAGTTTTTGAAACAATATTTTTATTATCAGTGGCAGGTCTCAAGTGTTTATCGTCATATCTCCTCACAGACCACTACTGAACGAATCCTCCAGGATTCACTACGTTAATTTATCCTAGGTCTGTGAAGGTATTTCCATTATAAAAAAAAATTAAGTACGATTCTGTTTAGTCAAATTTGACATCTTCTATATTTAATCCCTTCCATGTCCCGTACATTATTTTTCCACCATGCATACAGTAGGGCCTCGATAATACGAACCCAACCTAATCCGATGCCTCTATAATCTGAAGAACGACGCCCTCTGTCCCCACGCATCTGCCGTTTCTAAGTAACTCGCTCATACTTGAACGCTCCGCACGCCATTCTGCCATTTGTAACATTTACTAAAGATTAAGAAATATTTTCCATAATGAATTGTTTGTTGTTTTTCCTTAAATGTCTGCATACTATAATCCGAACACTGTACATCTGAACAGGGTATACATTTTGGGCATTCGGATTATCGAGGCTCTACTGTATATTTTAATTTTAAATTATTTTTTGGTTTCATTTGTACGGACAAATCATTGTATGCTGTCTTTAAAAGCTAAACAAGTAGAGATTTCTAAGTAAACCTTATTGTCATTCAAATTAGGTGTAAGTATACAATGTTTAAAACATTGTCCAGTGATGACAGGATGAAAGCGTTGGGTGATTTGCATGTTAACTCAATATTGTAATTCGAACGCCCCTTGTACACGAAATTACATGGAATTTTAATTTCTTATTCTGCTTACAGAGTGTCGAGTGCCAGTGTCTTTAGTTTTATTAACTCACACAATCACGTTGAAGTAAACGCAGATTTGAATGGAAATTACTATTGTTATGTATAGAAATTCATATTACGATTTGAGTGTACTTTTAAGTTTGATTCTTAACCTACCCTACGTATGGATATAAAAGTATAGTTATGATTGCAAAATGCTGATTTGATTTGATGCTGATTGAAAACATAGCTGAAACTAATTCTGGTGTTATAATTGTATTCCCAAAAGCAAGGACACAATAACAATGTTACCTATTGCACACTAGATGTTGCTTTATAATTCCAAACTAATCTGTGTTTACTGTAATGTGTTTGTGTGTGTACAGTAATGTGTTTGTGTGTGTGCCCCCTAGGTTATAATAGTGTCGGAAACTCTACTATACTTATTTTTTTTTTATATCTTATAGGCTAGCATTTGACCGCTATCTCACCTGTTCGTAAGTGATGAAGTGATCGAAGATGGTAAGCACGCTAGGCCTAGAATGGGAACTGGCTCTCAATGGATAGCTGCTGGAACACATTAGATGTTTTGGCGACAGATTTTCTAACTTGAGGGTGGTAGCTGGCCAGGCGGACACTAGATAGTGTCCTACCACCATGTTTCTGGCACAAAAAACAAGACGGTAGTAGTAGATCAAATCAAAATAAATATAACGTAATGTATAGATTACTGGGGTACATATTACCTACATATTTTATTACATTACTTACACAAAAGTTAATTAATCGTTTTTTTATATGAGATTCTAATATGAGAGGCGAGGTCACCAAGATGTAGTTTAGTCCATATATACAACAATAACAATAAATAAACAAGAATTATCACTCAGACATAAATTTGCCACTGACTGGCAAAGAGAATATAAATACTACGTAAGAGTATTGCTGACTGGCTCAAAAAAAGAAAACAATAAACATGAAGTTTGAATTTGGAACTTTCATAATAGTTTTAAATGAACTTACCTGACAGGCACAGACAGAAGGTGCGTATACGGACGGAACTTAACAGGAAACTATTTACAAACAGATAAATCACAAAATAAGACAACCAAAACTTTGAGATGACTAATTAGTTGCGAAAATATTCGCAGCACTCAACTATCACACAATATCACAGTATCTCACAATGGCCTTTGTATATTTAGTGTAAATTAGTTTATTTAATGTTAACCGTACACGATTTAGGGAGTTTTAATGGGAAACTAAAACATAAACAAACACAGGACGCACCGCTTTCAACCGAACACCGAACTGGCTAGCTGATTCAGTCAGTCAGTGATTTACTTACTGTACACTTCATTCACGCCTGTCTGTGTCATGATGTGGATTGAGAGTTGCCATATAACATTTTCAAACTGCCTGCTTATTTATTTATAACCCTCTACCCGACGCAAAAAGAAGGGCCGTTATAGGTTTGACATGTGAATCTGTGTTTCTGTCTGTGACATCGTAGGTCCTAAAGGGAATTATTTTGATTTAGTTTTTAGGGTTCCGTAGCCAAAGGGTAAAACGGGACCCTTTTACTAAGACTCCGCTGTCCGTCTGTCTGTCTGTCTGTCTGTCTGTCTGTCTGTCTGTCTGTCTGTCCGTCTGTCACCAGGCTGTATCTCATGAACCGTGATAGTTACACAGTTGAAATTTTCACAGATGATGTTATTCTGTTGCCGCTATAACAACAAATATTAAAAACTGAATAAAGTTAAAAATAATAGAGGGTCCCCATACAAGAAACGTGTTTTTTTCGGCATTTCGCGCCATCTATGAACGCTTAGTTAGGTAAACGTCCCATAGATGGCGTTATATTGAAATGTCGATCCCTTACACCTTTGTTAGACGATAGATGGCGTTATAAGAAATAAAATGTTTATTAATTATTATTTTTGCTGGTGAAATATTGATAGTGGTGTTTTTGCTCGATCTTATAAAATACTGTAGTGTAGTACGGAACCCTACGAGTGCGAGTCCGACTTGCACTTGGCCAGTTTATTTTTTATTGATAGGTGTTTTAATCTAGAGTGTTATAAGCTTTTATTCATGAAAATCCGTTCAGCCGTTTTAAGACTAAGAACTTTTCTCTAGATGATGGTATTATGACATCAACTTTTGTAGGTGTGGTAAAAAAATAGAAATTCGGTATGTATCCTCTTACTTTAATGATATTGAAAATCATAGTACTACTTAAAGTTAAGAGTTCTTAAATCCAGAGCTGACTTGACCGCTCAACGTGTGACGTCACATCGCTCTATTGCTCGGCCGCGCGTACTATCGTATGCAGTGTTTTTGCTTTATTCGTGGTATTTTCACAGTTATTCTGTGAATATGGAAAAAAATACCGTACAGATATTGTATAGTACCTCTATGTACAAATACAATAGTTATCACTCCGGAAAAAACTTTTTTCATGTACCTAATTAAAAAAATTGAGAAATAAATGGTGTAAATTAATGAAAAGAGAGGAGCTGTCACGTACAAAAACAAGATATCGATAAATAACGCTTTAATACCAATGATAAAATAGATATTGGACCTAAAAATAAAATACTTAAGCTATGTAATGCAAAGGATGGTCTTATCGCTTTAAGCGATTTATTCCAGACAACCAATCAGAGAAAGATATTGCGACACTGTAACGGACGGTGGTGTATCGATTTTACATCTTAAATGTCATGTGGTGCGGGACGCAACATATTGTCATTATTTTTAGAGTTCCGCACCCAAAGGGTAAAACGGGACCCTATTACTAAGCGGAGTCTCTGCCCGTCTGTCTGTCTGTCTTTCTGTCTGTCTGTCCGTCTGTCTCCAGGATGTATCTCATGAACCGTGATAGGCGGTTGAAATTTTCACACATGATGTATATCTGTTACCGCTATAACAACAAATACTAAAAACAGAATAAGGTTAAAAATTATAGGGGGTCCCCAAAAAAGAAACTTTTTTTTCGGCATTTTAATATAACGCCATCTATGAACGCTTAGGGAAACTTCCATCGTTCCATCGTTATATTGAAATTCCAATCCCTAACACCTTTGTGTTAACTTTCATTTTGATAGCGTTAGACGTTAGATGGCGTTATGAGAAATAAAAACGTGGCTCTCAAATCTGTTTTGAAAAAAAAAATTATTTTTGCTGGCGAAAAAATGATTCTGGAATATTTGCTCGATCTTATAAAATACTGTAGTATGGTACGGAATCCTACGAGTGCGAGTCCGACTTGCACTTAGCCAGTTTATTTTTATTATGTCGCCAAGGTACACAAATTTGTTGATATTATTTATCTCCAGAGATGATTATCAAATCTCGATAAAATTTAAATGGTACCAAACGGGAGGCAAATTCTTCTTCAAAAATTCTTCAAAAATTCTTTTTTTGTTTAAGAGATTATCTTCACCAAAAAAAACTTTTTGAAATCAATTAAGATTTGACGGAGTTCTGAGGCTACAAACCTAAAATAAAAAATAAAAATATACCGTTGAATTGAAAACTTCCTCCTATTTTGTGTTGTCGGTTAAAAATATTACATTTAGCTAAATTGAGACCCTTGTAAAAAGTTAATAATAATAATAAATTGAGGGCCGGGTGGCGTAATCGGGAGAACGGTTGGCTTTGATGCCAGAGGTACAGAGTTCAAACCCCGCCGTGTATCAATGGATTTTTCCATCGAAAAATTTATACGCGCTTTTCACAGTGGCCCTCCGGCTACGGAACCCTAAAAACATTTATTATACAAGTTTTTATCCTTGAATTTCTGCACTAATGTAGGTACTTTGCGTAATTGATGAAATAATCCCCAACCATAATAAGAAGATCGACATTCAGCAGATTATTTGCTTGCCTAAGTGAAAATCCTGGCTCCATTTTGGTAGCACGATTAGCAGATCTAGATTATCAAAGGAGTAGGCAGTATTCAAAATCAGAAAACAAAATGATAAGTCCAAGCTCCCGCCCGTACCGCGTCGGTGCAGTAGATAATATATACGTAGTCCGGTTCAGTCCGGCGATGTGACGTCACAGCCATTTCTCGGGCGGCGCAAGAAGATTTTGGAAACCGCGAATTTGTTTATTTAATAAAAATGTCATTTCTAATGATATCGACTTGAATTTTTCGCAGTAGTTATTAAAATTAGCTAAAGTTTATTATAAGGCTAAGAAATAGCGATTTTTTATTATTTGCATCTTCCCCATTCAAGTATTGTTACATAATTTGTGGCTCATACGTTACGATAAAATTCACAGGACGAATTAAGTTTTTTCTGTGTAGTTAATATTCTGTGGATGAAATTAATATTCTTATAGCATATGATGTGTAAAGAATATGCTGCAGGAAATATATAGAATCAAGGTGCAGAAGTTAAGGAGGATAGTGCAGGTGGAGTTCGAAGGAGCCGAGGCTACCCCTGGTAAAGTGAAGACGATATGTTTATAATTTATTTCATTTTTGAGTTTATTAAAAGTTCAAATGAGAACAATTGTAGGTATCATTACGAATCGCGGATGCTCTGCTGGATGTGCAGCTCACGTTACAAAACGCAGTCACCCACGCTTTGATACATTGGCGAGGGATGCCCTGCCTACGTGCCTCCAGCTTTATAAAAATACTAGGCGTAAAGCAGACAAGACCGCTTGACACAGAAACAATAATGACACCTGACAGACAAACAAGTTCAGCGTTAGACCACTATTTCGTCAGGTGGTAAGCGATGATGTGGTCGAAGATGGTGAACACGCTAGTCCGTAATAAGATTTTTAGGCATTGATCGTACAAATTAAATAGTATAGCAAGGCTTTTTCAAATTACAACTACAATAATTGAACGATATAAGATATAACAATAATAAAATAATCGGCACACCTACATGAATTTACGTCAATAACACTATACCAATTCAACATTTACTTAGCTTGGGCAGTTTTCGAAACTGGTAACCCTAAATTGACAGATGGTAAGTGCAACAAAACTGATACAGATTAAAAATCTTCATGACATTTGATTCTTAGGACAGCGACATCTGTTAAACGCTGACGTAAGTATCATATGTGTTTCTTCGTGCGTAGATCTCTACTTAGTCTAGTCTGGTTTCTTCTGAGCGCCTTGAGAGCCTTGAATTGTGCACTTGTTCCTAGTTAATTTAAGCACGGTAATATATTATTATATTACCGTGATTTAAGGACGGTACGAAATTACAAAAACTGTGGGTGGCTTAGTAATGATTGTACCTAATTCTAAAATAATGCTGACGAACGAAACCATAATAATAGATGGCTCCTATAATATTACGCGAGCAATCGCCTCACTCACTGCTAATATTATTTACTTCAGGTGTTAGAATCTACCTTGGAAGATTACAGCGCTTGTCATTATCAGAAGCATGATAAATACTTAGGCTTAGCTTCTGCTCCCGGATTCGCCTGCGTGTCTTAACAAGAGAATAATGATATTATAGCTTGGCACGCGAGCAGCAGCGCGCAATGAGCACGCACAGCATGGCGCGCACTCGCGGAGTGGCGCGACCGATCACAGCATCGCGCTTCAGCGCGCTGCTCTCCGTGGAGCTCAGCATAAAGGTCGGCACGCGAGCACCAGCGCGCATTGAGCACGCACAGCATGGCACGCACTCGCGCAGTGGCGCGACCGGCGACAGCATCGCGCTTCAGCACACAGCTCGCTTCGGAGAGCGCACACAGTCGCGTTGAGGAGAGCGCACACCACTTCGAACAGCGCGCAGTCGCGCTGCGGGGAGCGCGCACTAGCACGCCTTGGATAGCGTGCATTCGTGCTGCAGGGAGCGCGCACCAGCACGCCTCGGACAGTACGCACAGCCATGCCGTTCCGATGACAGCGCACAGCCACGCCGCCCCGGTGAGGGTGCAGTCGCGCTGCAGTAAGCGCACATAAGCACAACACGGTCAACACCAGGTCTAAAACACAGGAAAACCAAGACGTTACCATTGACCGTAAAAACGTAACACATATTGAGATACAATTTTTATTCCACCCGCTGGATGTCTCAGAACACAGAACAGATTAAAACTAATCAATCAATGCACTAAACTATTATATATAACTACTATTATACTATATTTATGTATGCTTATAAATATGTAATGTATTTATCTATAGTATTTATGTATTTTATAATAAACTATAGTAGTAAAATAGTATTCTAGTATTTATTTTTGTACGTTTATAGTATAACTTAAATTATATTATCTCTAATCATTTAGGTTCTATTGTACGCTACCGCCAAGTTTCTGGTTAAATTCTTATTTTTCCTTGCCAAGGTTGTCTGGAAGAAATCGCTCTATGCGATAAGACCGCCGATTGTATTGCCTTACTATATTACTGTATACTAGATAAGTCGTACATTTTGTAAATATGTTGTCTGGTAATCAATAAAGAGTTTTGTATTGTATTGTATTGTAAACTGACTGCCTCGGTCACCTGGAAACGCTGTGCGTTATGTGGAATTCATGTTCATGTATATATCCTGTAGTACAGTAGAAGTGTGCCATAATGAACATAATGAACATAATGAACATAATGAACATAATGAACATAATGAACATAATGAACATAATGAACATAATGAACATAATGAACATAATGAACATAATGAACATAATGAACATAATGAACATAATGAACATAATGAACATAATGAACATAATGAACATAATGAACATAATGAACATAATGAACATAATGAACATAATGAACATAATGAACATAATAATAAATCACAAAAAAGCAACTAATACTTGTAAAATAATAACTTCCTTGTGTTGATACATTACCGTACCGTTCCACAGGCAGCTAGCGAAGCGCCAATGTACTTACAGCTGTAATTAAAGTGTGACGACTGACAACACTACATTGATACTGCTCGGTCTACCTGCACATATCATACCCACACGACAGTGATTCTTTTCATTTTATTGATACATGGTGACAAAACAAACTAGGTGTTCGCTTGATGGTTTGCTATGACGTTTGCCTATATCAGTAACTGCGGCACACAATACCTGAAGCGATAGAACAACACTTTGCTTGTTGGTATGACGATAGTCTGCATATAACAAATACTGTGGCGCTTAAAACTTCCGAACATCACTGCACTACGCCTGTCACCTGTTTGGTTTGACTGACACTATGCCACAGATTATATAATAGTTACTTAGTAAACTATGCGTTCGTGAGCATTGAGACGGATAATTCTTGCCACCAATATAACCCCATAGACCTACTCTATTTATAACCCTCAAATTTTACTACTCAACGCTACGGTAGTTAAGTCTAAACTATGATCGAGTATACACTGTAACTAGCGCAGTTACTTAATACTCGGCTTAATTTTGCATGTAAGAAGTAGATATAAGAATCTATAATAAACTATAAGTGCCCCGCGGCTTCGCCCGCGTTAAAGACTTCTTTTATTTACTTAAAACTTTTATTTTGTAAAAATCTATTGTCATAATAGACATCAAAGAAGTAAAAGCCAAATCAGTTCAAACTTTGAACCACCGTTTCACCCCCTTAAGGAGTGAATTTTGAAAAATCCTTTCTTAGCGAATACCTATGTTATAATAACTATCTGCATGCCAAATTTCAGCACAATCCGAAACAATATTGATTTCAGACTTTGTCACCCCACTTCACCCTTTTAGGGGTGGCATTTCGAAAAAGTCTGAAACACGAATTTACTTATTTATTTTTAAAAGTACTTGTGTGAAGTTTCGAATAGAAAAAACTATCTAATCTTGTTTCTCCATACAAACTTTGAACCCCCATTTCATCCCTTTCAGGGGTGAATTTTAGAAAATAATTTCTTAGAAGCAACAAACGTCGTAATAACTATCTGCATGCCAAATTTCAGCACAATCCGAAACAATATTGATTTCAGACTTTGTTACCCCACTTCACCCTTTTAGGGGTGGCATTTCGAAAAAGTCTGAAACACGAATTTACTTATTTATTTTTAAAAGTACTTGTGTGAAGTTTCGAATAGAAAAAACTATCTAATCTTGTTTCTCCATACAAACTTTGAACCCACATTTCATCCCCTTCAGGGGTGAATTTTAGAAAATAATTTCTTAGAGGGAACAAACGTCGTAATAACTATCTGCCTGCCAAATTTCAGTGCAATACGAAACAATATTGATTTTCAGACTTTGTTACTCCACTTCACCCTTTTAGGGGTGGCATTTCGAAAAAGTCTGACACACGTATTTAACTTATTTATTTACTGAAGTACTTGTGCGAAGTTTCGAATAGAAAATACTATCTTATCTTGTCTCTCTATACAAACTTTGAACCCCCGTTTCACCCACTTAAGGAGTGAATTTTGAAAAATCTTTTCTTAGCGAATACCTATGTTATAATAACTATCTGCATGCCAAATTTCAGCGCAATCCGAAACAATATTGATTTCAGACTTTGTTACCCCACTTCACCCTTTTAGGGGTGGCATTTCGAAAAAGTCTGAAACACGAAATTACTTATTTATTTTTAAAAGTACTTGTGTGAAGTTTCGAATAGAAAAAACTTTCTAATCTTGTTTCTCCATACAAACTTTGAACCCCCATTTCATCCCCTTAAGGGGTGAATTTTAGAAAATCATTTCTTCGAGGGAACAAACGTCGTAATAACTATCTGCATGCCAAATTTCAGTGCAATACGAAACAATATTGATTTTCAGACTTTGTTACTCCACTTCACCCTTTTAGGGGTGGCATTTCGAAAAAGTCTGACACACGTATTTAACTTATTTATTTACTGAAGTACTTGTGCGAAGTTTCGAATAGAAAATACTATCTTATCTTGTTTCTCCATACAAACTTTGAACCCCCGTTTCATCCTCTACAGGGGTGAATTTTGAAAAATCCTTTCTCAGAGGTAACTAACGTTGTAATAACTATCTGCATGCCAAATTTCAGCGCAATCCGAAACAATATTGATTTTCACACTTTGTTACCCCATTTTACCCTCTTAGGGGTGGAATTTAAAAAAAACCTGAAACACGTATTTACTTATTTTTTTACTGAAGCACTTGTGTGAAGTTTCGGATAGAAAAGACTATCTAATCTTATTTCTCCATACAAACTTTGAACCCCCATTTCATCCCCTTAAGGGGTGAATTTCGGGAAATACTTTCTTAGTACACCCTTACGTACTAAAACAAATATACCCTCTAAATTTCAAGTCTCTACGACCAGGGGGCTGATCACGAAAACCATTGAATGAAGGAAATGAACGAAATGACGGGGACGCAGCTATTTAGGCTGTATAGCTCCGTCCCCGTCATTTAGTTCATTTCGTTCATTCAATGGATTTCGTGATACGGGTGCAGCGGTTTAGGCTGTGCGTTGTCTGTCAGTCAGTCAATCAGTCAGCCAGTCAGTCAGTCAGTCAGTCAGTCAGTCAGTCATTATGTCAGGACAAAGATTCTTATAGTATTAGATTAATATTGATCTGGCATTGTGATTTTTATTTTCGTAATATGAAAACATCTACCTCGAGAAATCATATAATTCTAGGCCTTCCCTTATACCCGCAATTTCGCGATAAGAACAAGCATTATAAGTATGTCGGACTCATCATAATCAGCCGGTATCAGTCCACTGCTGGACATCTGGACTCTCCCAAGTCATGCCACTGAGTCCGATCTTCGGCTCTTTGTTTCCAGTCACTGCCCACCGCTTTGCGAATGTCGTCGCTCCACCTAGTCACAGGGCATCCTACGCTACGTTTACTGATTCGCGGTCTTTACTCTAGAACCATTCTACCCCAACGGTTATCGGTTCTACGGCAGATATGACCAGCCCATTGCCACTTCAGTTTGCTAATCCGCTGAGCTACGTCGATCACTTTAGTTATCTGGCGAATTACTACGTTCCAGATTCGATCCCGCAGAGAAACACCGACCATATAGCTCTTTCCATAGCTCGCTGAGCGACTTTAAACTGGTGGACCAGTCGAACTGTGAGTGTCCACGTCTTGGCTCCGTATGTCATCTCAGGTAGGACGCACTGGTTAAGTATAGGTGACGAGAAGACTCGACGGACGTATGTCGGACTAACCAGAACGAACACTAACAAGCTAGACCTCACAAACTTGGTCTTGAATTTAATCAGTTCTCTTAACGGTGGTTATCAAACTCTCGATCTAACTAAATTCCATTATTCTGCTGATTGAACAGAGTTTCTTAGGTCAAGTTCCATCGACTTCTGACAAAATTTCAGACAGTAGTCAGCAGATGACATCATACAAAAGTCTGTCGGACATCTGTCAGATAAGTTCCCAATAGGGTTATCAGGCACCGTTGAAACTGGCCCTCAGACTTGAAAATGATTTTAATCGCACAAAATATGCCAAACCAACTTATAACAAGACTAGCAGCCCGCCCGGCTTCGCACGGGTAGAACATATATGCCTACAAAATTTGCATCAGTTTGTTGCATCAAATATAAAATATTAACATATTTAACAATCATCGTCATATTTCAACCAATTTACACAAAACCTTAACGAATTATGCACCTAAACCTTCCTCATAAACACCCTGGTTATTGGTGAAAACCGCATGATAATCCGTTCAGTAGCTATTGAGATTATTGCGAACAGACAGACAGACGCAGTGATGGACTTTGTTTTATAATACTTACGTAGTGATATTGGACGGCCCTTTGGCGTAAAGGCGGCGTAAAGGTTACCCTGATTCTGACCCGACGGTCGTTGGTTCTAATCCTAGCTATATACCTACCAATGAAAGTTTTATGTGCATTCATGAATCATGGGTTTTCGTACAGAGGTAGTGGAAGGGGTGAAGGGGTATTATACGTTTAACGTGTGTATCTGTGTGTCTGTCTGTAGCATCTTAGCACACAACCGCATGAACCGATTTTGATTTTATTATTGATATATTTTTTTTGTTTGATGTTTGATAGATGTCTTCATCGAGTGTTCTTAGCTTTAATTCATAAAAATTCGTTCAATCGTTATACAACTATGAGCTTTTTAGGGTTCCGTAGCCGAATGGCAAAAAACGGAACCCTTATAGATTCACCATGTCTGTCTGTCTGTCCGTCCGTATGTCACAGCCATTTTATTCCGAAACTATTAGGACTACAGAGTTAAAACTTGGTAGGTAGATGTATTCTGTGAACCGCTTTCCGAATATGTTTGTTCGGGGACAACTTCGTCATTTATGCACCGATTTTGATTATTCTTTTTTTGTTCGAAAGGAGATATCCCAAGTGTGGTACCATGGTAATTTTATCGAGGTCTGATAAGTATCTCCAGGGATATTGAGATAAACATCTCAAAATTGGTACTGAAAATGACGAAAACATTGAAGTCGGTTCTTTTTTAGTTTTTAAACGATATTATGCGTACAAACACTATGAAAAACAAAGTTATTTTTGTAGTTGCGAAAATCATAGTTATAGAATACTCTACTGTGTTACGGAACCCTACGAGTGTGAGTCCGACTTGCACTTGGCCAGTTTATTTCTAGTTAATTGCGCTATGAAATCAACTTTCATAGTTCTGATCAATTCGAAAATTTTCTTCTTCAACCAAATTGTAAGAACATCGAAGCATAGACCTGATGCTGGGACATCTCCTGTACTCTACAGAATACTCAAATCCACACCAACTTACAGCTCAGATTTTAAATGTCGTGTTTAGAGTCATTGGAATGCTTTTATTGAAAAGATTATACATAGATCAGTCGGGGTGGTTTATATATAGATCATAACTATATTATACAATAGAATTTTATACAGTAAAATGTATTATTATACTATATTGACTTTAAATTGATTGTGATCGGTGGGGATCTACAGCATCGCTAAGCTTATAATAATATTTTCGTAGTCACTATGACCTAATCTGTGGTTTCACTGCAGATATTTTATTAATTTTGCGATGCGTGTATGTGAAATCCGTGATATCTTCTAGAGTTTTCATTTGAATTATATACTGTAAAGGACAATTTTAATCTTTAATATGTGGCCCAGATAATTAACGTAATTATTTGGATAAGGATTACATACTTGAAAATAGCCTTGGAAGTTATGTATTATTTTTTAACAAAAAATTAAAGATTAAAATGGTTACTATGAGTCAACTTTAAGAGATAGACATATGCTGTCGCGGACTTTTTTGTAGGTCTTATTAAGTTGTACAACTCTTCCATAGAAAATATTCTTCCATCTATTTTCAATTGAGCAGCGTTCGTAAGAAACGTGTTTTTTCGACCGCTTTTTAGTCGACTTAGGTTGCAAATTAGGTCTCCACGAATGTACCTTTAATTTAGACGGGATAATATTTTCATTTATTTATTTTCAATATTTTATTTCATTGCCTATTTTCATTCCGAAAGTCCATTCTATATATTAGTGAATTTTTTTTAAAAATCGGTCTAGTAGTTTTTGAGCCAAATCATTACAAACATACAAAAATACAAATGTTCTCTCTTTATAATATTATAGTATAAAGTACATTATAGTATAGATACAGAGTAATAGCACAGTTTTACAATAATAATAATATATCCATTTATTTCTCTCACAAAAATTACAAATTACAAAAAAACAAATTACAAATAGGTAGGACTTAAGTTTATAGAACATAATTATAACATAAAGGCAATTATACGTTGTGAGAGACTGGTGCCTGCTGTAGGTTTTATAAAAACCTGTATTGCAGGTCACCAGGGGCCTTATTCAGTATGACCAATGAGATAACGCGTTCTTTAACGCGCCACGTTACGTTATTAAAAAATTGTATTCTGTATGCCACACTATAGGTAAATTATACAAAACGCGCGCGTTACACGTCCTCATATGTTACGATATTTTGACAGCACAAAACGCGCTCATAACCTTACCCTACCGCGTTTTAATTGGCATAGAGAATACCATAACGCGGAGATAACGTAACACGGCACGGTAAGACTTTAAAATGGTCATACTGAATAAGGAGACCCTCCCGCGGAACATTACCTACATACAGTTATAGTCTAGTGTCACTAGTAAGGTGATGTCAATAATTTATAACCGTATGAAAGTAATGGAAGTTAGTATAATAATAAATAAAGTAGGTAGTTAGTAAGTAATGGAAAAACAACACAACTAAGTTATTACAATAAAATAAAGTAATAAGTGCAGGGAGTTAAGTAGGTATCAATGATTACGTGTGAGTAAGGGTTGTATGAATGTTTGTGTACTTGTGAGTTATCATGATATGTTTCTAAAGTGTGTGTATCAGGTAGGTACATAGTCACAGAATAGTGAATAGCAAAAGTATAGTGAAATGTGTCGTAAGTTTGTGTCGTGAAATATTTGTACGTCGAGGCTGGAGGTCTTAAGCAAAATAGTGGTTAGATCAGCTATCTTGTTTATAGTAGGTAGGTATATATGTAGGTTCATGGAAATTAGACGAGTGGAGTGAGCAGGTTTTCTGTTTCTTGATAGCAGAGTGCCTTTAAATAATGGGTTACATTTTGTTTACATTGGTATGAGTTCTGGGGGTATACTGAGAGTTGTGTGTTTAATTTGTTATATAGATAGGGTCCGAGGAAAATGAAGAAGTTTTGAGCAAAAGACGTGTTGACTGAATGAGTTTCGCATACCCGTACCTTTCCTTCTCCGGTCTTGGGTCAATGCTGGGTCGTATTGTGACTCTAAATGTTGTTTTAAGATAATATTGAGAATGAATATCTGTCGCACTGTTAATACTTCCCACAGCTTATATACGTCTTGGGTGGGGTGTCGAAACGGAAGGCCTGCGCTAACTTTTAGGATAGCCCGTTGTGCTCGTTCTACTTCAATTAGGTGTGTTTTAGCTGTACAAACATAACAATCATAAAACTGTGGTAATAGCAATGACGCCCCGTGGGTGCAACAGCAGAATTAAATGTTAACACAACCCATAGGTTGCTGCTCAATAATTTGACCACACTTTTGCGTTTCTAGGTAGAAAATTACTCGTACCTAAATGTATCGAGCTTGCCCAGATATTTAACATGGTCAACCTCTTTGCACAGTCGAATAACGAAACGAAAGTAACATTGTAATTATACCTGTATCCACACCAACCATAATTTAATAGTTCGATCCGCGGCACATCGAAAACCAAACGCACTGCAAACTACCACACGAGTTGTAAAATGTGAAGTAATCTAATCTAATAAAAAGACTAATCTTACAAAGTTTGTTTTCGATACTTATTGGCTGAATACGCAAAGATACCAACAAAATGTATCTACGATCATATATCTCTCACGACAACAACACGTTACAGATACCTACATCTCACTCTTTTTAACCCCCGACGCAAAAAGAAGTGGTGTTACAAGATTGACGGGTGTATCTGTGTCTGTCTGTGGCATCGTAGCGCCCAAACGGACCGATTTTCATTTAGTTTTTTTTGTTTGATAGGTGTCTTCATCGAGAGTGTTCTTAGCTTTGTTTCATAAAAATCCGTTCGCCGTTTAAATATTATCAGCTCTTTTTTGGTTGAAAAGACTACGATAGCAACTTTCGTAAACTTTTAGTCCTTGACCGCGGACGTCAAAAAAATCAAAATGGCGATTTTGCGCACTACTTACCTGTCACACTGCTGCCGTCTGTTTAGCGTAGTTTACATTAGTCAAATCAACTGTATTCATTTGAAATTCAGTATCCTGTTACTTCAATGATATAATATATCCTAATCCTAATCCTAACTAATATTATAAATGCGAAAGTAACTCTGTCTGTGTCACTTTCACGCCAAAATCACTGAACCGATTTAAATGAAATTTGGTACACAGATAGTTTAGAGCCTGAGAACGGACATAGGCTACTTTTTAATGCGAAAAGAGGGTTGTAAGGGGTTGAAAGGGAGGATAAAAAGTTGTATGGAAGTATCGTTATCAAGTATCAATAGAAGAGCTAGAAGCTTGAAACTTATTTTGTAGGCTGTTAATTTGATATAAATAGTTATGACATTCAAAGTTTCTGAAAGTTTTACCCTCAAGGGTGTAAAACAACAATAGGGGATGAAAGTTTGTATGAAAATATGTAAGGTTTATGTGAATGTTCTACTGAATGAAATTTGGTACAGAGAGCCTGAGAAAAGACATTTGTACAGACAGAGGGTTGTAAGGGGTTAAAAGAGGGGATGAAAAGTTGTATGGAAGTATCGTAA
This sequence comes from Cabera pusaria, assembly GCA_954871355.1. NCBI lineage: Eukaryota > Metazoa > Arthropoda > Insecta > Lepidoptera > Geometridae > Cabera > Cabera pusaria. The sequence goes on from OX940910.1 coordinate 5,208,625, forward strand.
TTTTTAAAGCTAGAAGCTTGAAACTTATTGTTTAGGCTGTTGATTCGATATAAATTAATATGTCATTCAAAGTTTGTGAGGGGAAAGGGGAGAGAGAAGGGGAAGGGGGAATGAGGGGAGGGGAGGGAGGGTGAAAGTGAGGGGGAGGGTGGAAGTGAGGGGAAGGGGAAGGGGGAGATGGATGGGAGGTGAGGGAAAGGGGAGGGTAGGAGTACTTGTGTGAAGTTTCGAATAGAAAAAACTTTCTAATCTTGTTTCTCCATACAAACTTTGAACCCCCATTTCATCCCCTTAAGGGGTGAATTTTAGAAAATCATTTCTTCGAGGGAACAAACGTCGTAATAACTATCTGCATGCCAAATTTCAGTGCAATACGAAACAATATTGATTTTCAGACTTTGTTACTCCACTTCACCCTTTTAGGGGTGGCATTTCGAAAAAGTCTGACACACGTATTTAACTTATTTATTTACTGAAGTACTTGTGCGAAGTTTCGAATAGAAAATACTATCTTATCTTGTTTCTCCATACAAACTTTGAACCCCCGTTTCATCCTCTACAGGGGTGAATTTTGAAAAATCCTTTCTCAGAGGTAACTAACGTTGTAATAACTATCTGCATGCCAAATTTCAGCGCAATCCGAAACAATATTGATTTTCACACTTTGTTACCCCATTTTACCCTCTTAGGGGTGGAATTTAAAAAAAACCTGAAACACGTATTTACTTATTTTTTTACTGAAGCACTTGTGTGAAGTTTCGGATAGAAAAGACTATCTAATCTTATTTCTCCATACAAACTTTGAACCCCCATTTCATCCCCTTAAGGGGTGAATTTCGGGAAATACTTTCTTAGTACACCCTTACGTACTAAAACAAATATACCCTCTAAATTTCAAGTCTCTACGACCAGGGGGCTGATCACGAAAACCATTGAATGAAGGAAATGAACGAAATGACGGGGACGCAGCTATTTAGGCTGTATAGCTCCGTCCCCGTCATTTAGTTCATTTCGTTCATTCAATGGATTTCGTGATACGGGTGCAGCGGTTTAGGCTGTGCGTTGTCTGTCAGTCAGTCAATCAGTCAGCCAGTCAGTCAGTCAGTCAGTCAGTCAGTCAGTCATTATGTCAGGACAAAGATTCTTATAGTATTAGATTAATATTGATCTGGCATTGTGATTTTTATTTTCGTAATATGAAAACATCTACCTCGAGAAATCATATAATTCTAGGCCTTCCCTTATACCCGCAATTTCGCGATAAGAACAAGCATTATAAGTATGTCGGACTCATCATAATCAGCCGGTATCAGTCCACTGCTGGACATCTGGACTCTCCCAAGTCATGCCACTGAGTCCGATCTTCGGCTCTTTGTTTCCAGTCACTGCCCACCGCTTTGCGAATGTCGTCGCTCCACCTAGTCACAGGGCATCCTACGCTACGTTTACTGATTCGCGGTCTTTACTCTAGAACCATTCTACCCCAACGGTTATCGGTTCTACGGCAGATATGACCAGCCCATTGCCACTTCAGTTTGCTAATCCGCTGAGCTACGTCGATCACTTTAGTTATCTGGCGAATTACTACGTTCCAGATTCGATCCCGCAGAGAAACACCGACCATATAGCTCTTTCCATAGCTCGCTGAGCGACTTTAAACTGGTGGACCAGTCGAACTGTGAGTGTCCACGTCTTGGCTCCGTATGTCATCTCAGGTAGGACGCACTGGTTAAGTATAGGTGACGAGAAGACTCGACGGACGTATGTCGGACTAACCAGAACGAACACTAACAAGCTAGACCTCACAAACTTGGTCTTGAATTTAATCAGTTCTCTTAACGGTGGTTATCAAACTCTCGATCTAACTAAATTCCATTATTCTGCTGATTGAACAGAGTTTCTTAGGTCAAGTTCCATCGACTTCTGACAAAATTTCAGACAGTAGTCAGCAGATGACATCATACAAAAGTCTGTCGGACATCTGTCAGATAAGTTCCCAATAGGGTTATCAGGCACCGTTGAAACTGGCCCTCAGACTTGAAAATGATTTTAATCGCACAAAATATGCCAAACCAACTTATAACAAGACTAGCAGCCCGCCCGGCTTCGCACGGGTAGAACATATATGCCTACAAAATTTGCATCAGTTTGTTGCATCAAATATAAAATATTAACATATTTAACAATCATCGTCATATTTCAACCAATTTACACAAAACCTTAACGAATTATGCACCTAAACCTTCCTCATAAACACCCTGGTTATTGGTGAAAACCGCATGATAATCCGTTCAGTAGCTATTGAGATTATTGCGAACAGACAGACAGACGCAGTGATGGACTTTGTTTTATAATACTTACGTAGTGATATTGGACGGCCCTTTGGCGTAAAGGCGGCGTAAAGGTTACCCTGATTCTGACCCGACGGTCGTTGGTTCTAATCCTAGCTATATACCTACCAATGAAAGTTTTATGTGCATTCATGAATCATGGGTTTTCGTACAGAGGTAGTGGAAGGGGTGAAGGGGTATTATACGTTTAACGTGTGTATCTGTGTGTCTGTCTGTAGCATCTTAGCACACAACCGCATGAACCGATTTTGATTTTATTATTGATATATTTTTTTTGTTTGATGTTTGATAGATGTCTTCATCGAGTGTTCTTAGCTTTAATTCATAAAAATTCGTTCAATCGTTATACAACTATGAGCTTTTTAGGGTTCCGTAGCCGAATGGCAAAAAACGGAACCCTTATAGATTCACCATGTCTGTCTGTCTGTCCGTCCGTATGTCACAGCCATTTTATTCCGAAACTATTAGGACTACAGAGTTAAAACTTGGTAGGTAGATGTATTCTGTGAACCGCTTTCCGAATATGTTTGTTCGGGGACAACTTCGTCATTTATGCACCGATTTTGATTATTCTTTTTTTGTTCGAAAGGAGATATCCCAAGTGTGGTACCATGGTAATTTTATCGAGGTCTGATAAGTATCTCCAGGGATATTGAGATAAACATCTCAAAATTGGTACTGAAAATGACGAAAACATTGAAGTCGGTTCTTTTTTAGTTTTTAAACGATATTATGCGTACAAACACTATGAAAAACAAAGTTATTTTTGTAGTTGCGAAAATCATAGTTATAGAATACTCTACTGTGTTACGGAACCCTACGAGTGTGAGTCCGACTTGCACTTGGCCAGTTTATTTCTAGTTAATTGCGCTATGAAATCAACTTTCATAGTTCTGATCAATTCGAAAATTTTCTTCTTCAACCAAATTGTAAGAACATCGAAGCATAGACCTGATGCTGGGACATCTCCTGTACTCTACAGAATACTCAAATCCACACCAACTTACAGCTCAGATTTTAAATGTCGTGTTTAGAGTCATTGGAATGCTTTTATTGAAAAGATTATACATAGATCAGTCGGGGTGGTTTATATATAGATCATAACTATATTATACAATAGAATTTTATACAGTAAAATGTATTATTATACTATATTGACTTTAAATTGATTGTGATCGGTGGGGATCTACAGCATCGCTAAGCTTATAATAATATTTTCGTAGTCACTATGACCTAATCTGTGGTTTCACTGCAGATATTTTATTAATTTTGCGATGCGTGTATGTGAAATCCGTGATATCTTCTAGAGTTTTCATTTGAATTATATACTGTAAAGGACAATTTTAATCTTTAATATGTGGCCCAGATAATTAACGTAATTATTTGGATAAGGATTACATACTTGAAAATAGCCTTGGAAGTTATGTATTATTTTTTAACAAAAAATTAAAGATTAAAATGGTTACTATGAGTCAACTTTAAGAGATAGACATATGCTGTCGCGGACTTTTTTGTAGGTCTTATTAAGTTGTACAACTCTTCCATAGAAAATATTCTTCCATCTATTTTCAATTGAGCAGCGTTCGTAAGAAACGTGTTTTTTCGACCGCTTTTTAGTCGACTTAGGTTGCAAATTAGGTCTCCACGAATGTACCTTTAATTTAGACGGGATAATATTTTCATTTATTTATTTTCAATATTTTATTTCATTGCCTATTTTCATTCCGAAAGTCCATTCTATATATTAGTGAATTTTTTTTAAAAATCGGTCTAGTAGTTTTTGAGCCAAATCATTACAAACATACAAAAATACAAATGTTCTCTCTTTATAATATTATAGTATAAAGTACATTATAGTATAGATACAGAGTAATAGCACAGTTTTACAATAATAATAATATATCCATTTATTTCTCTCACAAAAATTACAAATTACAAAAAAACAAATTACAAATAGGTAGGACTTAAGTTTATAGAACATAATTATAACATAAAGGCAATTATACGTTGTGAGAGACTGGTGCCTGCTGTAGGTTTTATAAAAACCTGTATTGCAGGTCACCAGGGGCCTTATTCAGTATGACCAATGAGATAACGCGTTCTTTAACGCGCCACGTTACGTTATTAAAAAATTGTATTCTGTATGCCACACTATAGGTAAATTATACAAAACGCGCGCGTTACACGTCCTCATATGTCACGATATTTTGACAGCACAAAACGCGCTCATAACCTTACCCTACCGCGTTTTAATTGGCATAGAGAATACCATAACGCGGAGATAACGTAACACGGCACGGTAAGACTTTAAAATGGTCATACTGAATAAGGAGACCCTCCCGCGGAACATTACCTACATACAGTTATAGTCTAGTGTCACTAGTAAGGTGATGTCAATAATTTATAACCGTATGAAAGTAATGGAAGTTAGTATAATAATAAATAAAGTAGGTAGTTAGTAAGTAATGGAAAAACAACACAACTAAGTTATTACAATAAAATAAAGTAATAAGTGCAGGGAGTTAAGTAGGTATCAATGATTACGTGTGAGTAAGGGTTGTATGAATGTTTGTGTACTTGTGAGTTATCATGATATGTTTCTAAAGTGTGTGTATCAGGTAGGTACATAGTCACAGAATAGTGAATAGCAAAAGTATAGTGAAATGTGTCGTAAGTTTGTGTCGTGAAATATTTGTACGTCGAGGCTGGAGGTCTTAAGCAAAATAGTGGTTAGATCAGCTATCTTGTTTATAGTAGGTAGGTATATATGTAGGTTCATGGAAATTAGACGAGTGGAGTGAGCAGGTTTTCTGTTTCTTGATAGCAGAGTGCTTTTAAATAATGGGTTACATTTTGTTTACATTGGTATGAGTTCTGGGGGTATACTGAGAGTTGTGTGTTTAATTTGTTATATAGATAGGGTCCGAGGAAAATGAAGAAGTTTTGAGCAAAAGACGTGTTGACTGAATGAGTTTCGCATACCCGTACCTTTCCTTCTCCGGTCTTGGGTCAATGCTGGGTCGTATTGTGACTCTAAATGTTGTTTTAAGATAATATTGAGAATGAATATCTGTCGCACTGTTAATACTTCCCACAGCTTATATACGTCTTGGGTGGGGTGTCGAAACGGAAGGCCTGCGCTAACTTTTAGGATAGCCCGTTGTGCTCGTTCTACTTCAATTAGGTGTGTTTTAGCTGTACAAACATAACAATCATAAAACTGTGGTAATAGCAATGACGCCCCGTGGGTGCAACAGCAGATATAAATGTTAACACAACCCATAGGTTGCTGCTCAATAATTTGACCACACTTTTGCGTTTCTAGGTAGAAAATTACTCGTACCTAAATGTATCGAGCTTGCCCAGATATTTAACATGGTCAACCTCTTTGCACAGTCGAATAACGAAACGAAAGTAACATTGTAATTATACCTGTATCCACACCAACCATAATTTAATAGTTCGATCCGCGGCACATCGAAAACCAAACGCACTGCAAACTACCACACGAGTTGTAAAATGTGAAGTAATCTAATCTAATAAAAAGACTAATCTTACAAAGTTTGTTTTCGATACTTATTGGCTGAATACGCAAAGATACCAACAAAATGTATCTACGATCATATATCTGTCACGACAACAACACGTTACAGATACCTACATCTCACTCTTTTTAACCCCCGACGCAAAAAGAAGTGGTGTTACAAGATTGACGGGTGTATCTGTGTCTGTCTGTGGCATCGTAGCGCCCAAACGGACCGATTTTCATTTAGTTTTTTTTGTTTGATAGGTGTCTTCATCGAGAGTGTTCTTAGCTTTGTTTCATAAAAATCCGTTCGCCGTTTAAATATTATCAGCTCTTTTTTGGTTGAAAAGACTACGATAGCAACTTTCGTAAACTTTTAGTCCTTGACCGCGGACGTCAAAAAAATCAAAATGGCGATTTTGCGCACTACTTACCTGTCACACTGCTGCCGTCTGTTTAGCGTAGTTTACATTAGTCAAATCAACTGTATTCATTTGAAATTCAGTATCCTGTTACTTCAATGATATAATATATCCTAATCCTAATCCTAACTAATATTATAAATGCGAAAGTAACTCTGTCTGTGTCACTTTCACGCCAAAATCACTGAACCGATTTAAATGAAATTTGGTACACAGATAGTTTAGAGCCTGAGAACGGACATAGGCTACTTTTTAATGCGAAAAGAGGGTTGTAAGGGGTTGAAAGGGAGGATAAAAAGTTGTATGGAAGTATCGTTATCAAGTATCAATAGAAGAGCTAGAAGCTTGAAACTTATTTTGTAGGCTGTTAATTTGATATAAATAGTTATGACATTCAAAGTTTCTGAAAGTTTTACCCTCAAGGGTGTAAAACAACAATAGGGGATGAAAGTTTGTATGAAAATATGTAAGGTTTATGTGAATGTTCTACTGAATGAAATTTGGTACAGAGAGCCTGAGAAAAGACATTTGTACAGACAGAGGGTTGTAAGGGGTTAAAAGAGGGGATGAAAAGTTGTATGGAAGTATCGTAATTTTTAAAGCTAGAAGCTTGAAACTTATTGTTTAGGCTGTTGATTCGATATAAATTAATATGTCATTCAAAGTTTGTGAGGGGAAAGGGGAGAGAGAAGGGGAAGGGGGAATGAGGGGAGGAGAGGGAGGGTGAAAGTGAGGGGGAGGGTGGAAGTGAGGGGAAGGGGAAGGGGGAGATGGATGGGAGGTGAGGGAAAGGGGAGGGGAGGTGGAGTGGGGGGGGCAGGGGGAAAGGGGAGGGGAGAGGGAAGTGAGGGAAGGGGAGGGGAGGGGGAAGTGGGGGAAGAGAGAGGGGAGGGGAGGGGAAGTGGGGGAAAGGGGAGGGGGAGATGGAAGTTAGGAGAAAGAGGGTGGAGGGAAGCGAGAGGGAGAGGGGAGGGGAAGGGCGAGGGGGAGGAAGAGGGGAGGGGGATTTGCGCGGCGTGGTACGGTGCGGTGTAGGTGGGATACGCATGTGTCGTATTTGTAAAATAATTAGCCTAAATATTTAAAAATGCTACCCAAAGACACTATTCCACGCGGACGAAGTCGCGGGCACAGCTAGTAATATATATATATATATATATATATTTTTTTTTATTATAGAGCATATTACTTGTTAGTAATACGTCCCTATTGTAACTACAATCTAGCCTTTTCGGCTAATAAGCAATTTTACTTTAGCCTAAACTGTATGCATAAACTACACTAAGAATGTGTCCATTGACACTTTTCTTATTGTCTCTAATAAAGATGTATACACATTGTTCAAGTGTTCATACGTATAGCACTATTAGCACTTTATCACTAAACTTTATTTTTATACACTAGTTCGAACGGTTTTGTCCGCTTAAGTCTTCTTACTATGTTTGTATGGTCAAGGAGCTGGATTGCCTCGACATTCACATGATGGTGAAGTCTTTTTTCGTGAGCTTCTGCATACTTTTGGACAATTTTGACGACGGTCTCAATTTTCAGGTCCCGATGTAGATCGTCATTTCTGATGTACCAAGGAACCATTGCGATTTCTCTCAATACTTTATTCTGGAACCGCTGTATAATTGATATATTGCTGTTTTTGGTACAGCCCCATAACTGTATACCATAGGTCCATACTGGCATTAGGACTTGCTTGTATAATAATAATTTGTTTTGTATTGACAACTTAGACTGTTTGCCAAGTAGCCAATACATTCTTTTGTACCGTAGCTCTAATTCTTCCCTTTTCTTCTTGACGTGTGCTTTCCAGCGCAGCTTGACGTCAAGGGTCATACCAAGGTATTTGGCCGTATTATGGTAGGGGATTTGGTTCCCGTTGATAATGACTGGGCAATAATTATGTTTTTTGTTACTAAAATCTATATGTATTGATTTAGATTCGTTCAGTTTGATTTTCCAGTGTCTTGTCCAATCGTAGATTTGATCAACAGCTTTCTGGACTTTTTCTGATGCTTCTGCATGGGTACTTCCTACAGCCATTATCGCAGTATCATCAGCAAACGTCGCTATGGTGTTATTTTCTAGCTCTGGAATATCGCAAGTGTAGAGAAGGTACAGGACCGGACCAAGAACACTTCCTTGCGGTACTCCAGCTTTTATTTCCTTGACGTCAGAGTATGAATCTTCATGCCTTATTCTGAATACTCTATTAGAGATGTAGGATTCAAGAATATCTGCAAAGAATCTTGGTAGACTCTTTCGTAGCTTATATATAAGGCCCTCGTGCCAAACTTTATCGAAAGCTTGTGCCACATCTAAGAATATAGTTGAGCAGACCTTTTTGTCTTCCAGTGTCTTTTCAATAATATCTGTGATTCTGTGTACTTGGTCAATTGTGGAATGTTTTTCTCGGAAACCAAATTGGTGTTCTGGAATAAGTTTAGCTTCTTCTAATATCGGCTTCAATCTTTTTAAGAGTAACTTTTCAAAAAGCTTCGACATTACGGGGAGCAGAGATATTGGTCTGTATGACGTAGTTTCATTGGGTGGTTTTCCTGGTTTTACTATCATTATAACTTCAGCTACTTTCCATAAATTAGGCACATATTTCAATCTAAGGGAAGCATTGATTAAGGTGGTTAATTTAACTACCGCTTTTTTTGGAAGGTTGTGTAGTATTTGTCCTGATATAAGGTTATAACCAGGAGCTTTACGACGACTTATAGTATATTTTATTTGTCTAATAATTTCTTTAGGTGTCGCTAGTTTAAAGCTAGTTTCTTCTTCTGGAGACTTTCATCATCCTGTAGAAGTGAGCTATGTTCTCCTTCATTTGGTTGAAAAATAGTGTCAAGGTGGGTAGCAAATCTTGCTGCTTTTTGCTCGTTACTAACTGCCCATCTGCTATTTATATCCTTTAGAGGTGGAACTTGTGCAACTGGCCGGCTTAGATTCTTTGTAGCTTTCCATAGAGAATAATCCGTGGTACGCTCACTAGTTAAATTTTGTAAATAGTTATTTGTGTAGTCATCATTGTGTTCTTGAATCATCATTGTTATTCTTTTCGTGAGATTATTAAGTTTTCTCTTATCTTCTGGACATCTTGAGTGGTGCCAGATTTTCCTTTGCTTCCGTTTTTCCGTTATAAGGTTCAATATAGATGTTGGATATGTGTTACCTTTAGATTTCTTACTAATGTCTGGTGTATTTTGCCATGCTGTTTGTTGTATGTCATGAATAAATTGTTCTAGTACAGCATCAAGTTGTTCTGTGGTCTTAAGGGGCACCTTAAGATTTATTCGACGGTCTAAAATGATTTTAAAGCTTTCCCAATCAGTGTATTTGTTGATTATAGTTGGTGCTGTTTCTTTGGTGACAACGCTCTCACTAATTTCTAAGTATATAGGAGAGTGATCTGAGTTCATATCGTAGCTTTGATACGTTCTGGTGTAAGCTGATGAGATGTTCTTTATAATAAAGAAATCTATAAGGTCTGGAGTTTTATTAGGGTCTGTTGGCCAGTATGTAGGTAAGCCAGATGATTCTACTTGACATTTTGTATCCTTTACAGCGCATAGCAGTTCTTTGCCTTTAGTAGTGGTAAGTCTAGAACCCCAATAAGTATTTTTAGCGTTAAAATCTCCTCCTAGTACAAACCTGTTTCCCAGGCTCTTCAGGAATCTGCTATAGACATCTCTTTTTATATTATGCCGAGGGGGGCAGTATATTGATGATATTGTTATTATATACGTTCTAGTTTTGAGACATATCGCTACCGATTGTATTTCTCTCGATTCGTATTTGCTCTTTTCATAGTGATTGAGGTTTTCTTTAACAATAACAGCACTACCCCCTCTTGCAGTATTATCTGGGTGCAGGGCGTGGTATATTTTGTAGCCTTTAAATGTAATGTGAGATTGTTTTGTGAAGTGTGTTTCAGATATTAAACACACGTCAATATTTTCTATGTCTAGGATTACTTGAAATTCTCTCTGGTGTTTCTGTAAACCATTTGAATTCCATGTCATGATTTTGAGTGGCTTATTCATTTTCTTATTTTCGAAGTAGCTATTTTAGTGCTACACTCTATTTTCTTCAATCTTTCGTCAAATGATAACATAAGCTTTAATATGTCATCTAATTTTTTGTCCGGATTATTATTTGTGTGGGTCTCTCGAGGGGTATTTGATTGGGCTCCTGCTGCAACTTGAGCGTAGGAAATGTTTGCACTAAATTTCGTGTTTTTAACCAAAAGAGGTTTGTTATTACTAAGTTCACGAGGCTTTTCAGTGCGTACCTCAATATGGCGTGCTGTCGAACTATTTTTAATTTTTTTGTTCCGAAGGATTTGTATCTCCTTGGCTACAATACATCCTCTGTAGTTGGCTGGATGTGGAGATCCACAGTGAACACATTTTGGTTTTTCGTCCTTTGGTTTTTTGCAATTCAGCGTGAGATGTTTCCCTGTGCATTTTACACATCTAGGTTCTTTGAAGCAGTATCTCTGCGTATGTCCATAGGCTTGACATCTCTTGCATTGAGGTACAAGTTGAGTGGTCTTAATTGATTGGATTTCAACTTTACATCCCATTATTGTCTTTAGATTGAAAATATTTTTAATGTCTTCTTCTTTGGAGAAAGTACGCATAAACATGTTGAGTGGTTGTTTACTCTTCCAACTTAATTTATTGACTGCTTCTATAATTTTCAATCCTTTATTTTGAAGGTCTTCAACAATTTTCTCTGGTTTGCACGTGGAGTGTAGTTTTTTCGCCATAACTCTAATAGGCCTCTCTTGCTTATTTTCGTATGAGTGCCAAACACGGTCACTGAGGCTAAGCGCCTTGGTTAAAGCCCTATACGATTCTTCGTTGTAAGTATTAATTTTAACGGAGTCTCCATTTAGCATTTTAATAGTAAATGCTTCGGGTGGCTGCTGTTTAGACAGAAACTCGTATAGGCTTTGGTAATCTACAACCCCGTCTACTATTATTGGTGGGGGCTGGGGAATTTTTTTCATTTTAACTTGAACTTCATTATCTTTTTGTGATTCTTCATCCTGAGTGTCTTGGGAGGGTGACATATTCAATTTTCTTTTTTTCCTAGACTTATTTCTATGTCTGATCCATTCAGTTTCTTGGGCAAGCTCTTCCTCGTCTGTGTTATATTCAGCACAGGATTCAGGAGCCTCCTTACTTGGGGGTGCATGTGCACTTGATTCCGCAAGGCATTTTAACTGCTTTTGCAGTATCTCTATTTGACTGGTTAGATCATCGACGAGGCTTTTTAATTTTTGGCGCTCTTGTCTTTCTGCACTGTAACGTTCGTATAGTATACGTTCGAGTTTTGTGGTTAACTCGATTGTTTCTTTTTCCGGAGAAAGCAATGCCATTATTAAAACGGTAAGTGTATACTCACCTTAACAATAAAAGTCAATGTTGACCGCGCACTATAACTAGGTCATAATCGCGAATTGGCCGCGTCTTGACGCAGCGTTGTTATGATGCGTAAGCACTTTACTGTAGGTACGCGGAGTACGCGCGATCGTGAATCACAACTGTTCTCGACAAAAATCGAACGATCACTGAAATATATATAATAAGAATATAATTATGGTAAACTTGATCTAATGCTGAGACAAGAATCTGCAGAATACTCTCAACTCTTCGTCTGAGATATCGTATTTAAGCTCATTGGAATGGTCGCAATGAACAAATTATACATACAAAAATCAGTCGGGGGTGGTTTTACATTTTGAATTATTAATCGTAAGCAAGGTATGGTGTCGGTTTTTCCGCATATAACGGTAATAGCCGTTAATTCATCACTTAATCCTCTCACTATATTCAAACGCAACAAGAATCGTCTTGCATATTCGGCATACGTCGGATAAGTATCAAAGTTTGTGCAAATGACGTCAAAAAGAATGTTTGCGATATCGATTCTTCGTGAGCACAACGGTTAAAACTAGTTTTTGAAATTTAACCACGTGCGATCATTAGTTATCCAGTCATTTAAACAACTACGCACATAACCCTTAAGACAATTGGCAATTCTGGATTGTTATTGCAACTCGTTTGTCATCCCATTTATTAATATTGCGACCTCATTCTACTTTTTCGCGCCAAGAATCGATATCATGCAAGCTAGAATCGAAATTCGAAATGTAATAATGGGTAGAACTAACCTTGTAAATGCCGTGAGAGCGCCAATAAGGCGCTCACTGGGATCCATCATCGTTGAGGTACTTAACAACGAGTCACCGACGGTGCTCGCATTGGACTCGGACGGCGCTGGTAGTGGCAGCGATAACACGGAGGCAGCTACAGGCGCCACGAGGGCGCGCGCATCCTCAGCCCGTTGTGGGTAGGCTGGTATTTTCTAGCGCGTTTATACGCACTAGAATCGCTCCCAGCTGTTCTTGCAGATGACCGCATCTATGTTTTGATTATGCCTGTTCCGGTCTCTATTACGAGAGGTGGAGCGATTGGACATGATCTTAATTTTTTTTTAAATATCCTGTCAACCAAGAAGATGATGAAAAGCTATGGAGCCTATCCCACCTCTGATTTTAGCGGGTCCTAATAAATTTACTTAAAAAAAATACAAGACTACAAACACAATTTAATTTTGAAAGAAATAGTGATTATGTAAATTAACAATTAATCCAACAATAACATAAAAATACAAAGATAGACCAAGAGCTACCCCTCGCTATGAAAGTCAGCGACGGAATGGGGGGGCACCGCTGTTTCTCGCGCGCTTTTATAGGTTTCGATGACTCGTCGTCTTCAAGCTGGCGCCGGAGTCGCTTACAATAAATACATACATATATACCCCACGATTGGTTTTATAAAGTGTGACGCCAGCAGTGCTGACGTCACCAACTTCGTCGTCATCATGGTGACGATCACCCATAGTGGAAGACTTCAATTAAAAGTCTTATTTTCAATAATCAATAAAGCTGTGTCTAACCGTATGTATTCGTTACTAAGTAACGAATACACTGCCTGACTCGAAGTACCGAATCGGTACTCTCGAGTATGTTTCGTTACTCGCATCATTCGCATGTGTCGGTATTCGGAACGAGACGAGACAAATGTACGACATATAGTACGTAGGTTCTCCGTCTCTGTCTAACAGCCTATGAATGACGGAGCGGCAATTGTTTTGCAACATGTTTTCTGTGCAGTGAAAACATACGGTAACACTGCCTCTGTAATTTTTATTCTCTATCTGCACGACAGGATAAGTTTAGTTAGTAAAATACATTTTTATTATTATTTATCATAAACAACATACCTACTCATTTATTTTCGTTCTATAACCCATAACTAAATATAAAAGTACATTTAACGAACCTATTAGTAACGTGCCAGAATGATACTGACACATGCAATTATACATGACAGCCGATTGTAACGAAAGTAACGATCCGAAAGTAACGAGTTCGATGTTCTATCGTAACGAATACATACGGGTATACATTTATTCGTTACTTTCACAGCTCTAATAATCAAGTAACTTTATGTGGTTACAACATAAAGATTACAAGTACACAGCAATGTACGGAGTTCCGTACCGTTCGACGGTCCGAGCTCGAATAAATTATGGAGCGTCGGGCGGCCGTATTTATACCAACTTCAGATCGTTGAGTTTACGTTTTAAATGTTTTTACGCTTATAATGTGTTTATGAGCCTAAAGCTTAATTATAAATCACAAAATGAATTTAGAAATAATAATGAAGTGATTTTGGTATTAAATAATGAAATATTATGTTTCTTTGAAGTTTCTCACACTTTATATTTTTGTAAATTGTTAAACGCAATCCAAAATTTCATCGTACCGACGGGACTCGAACCCGCACCCCCCAGTCATAGATGGCGCCACCAATGCATAATTGGGTTAACAAATGCAATCCACTAATTTCGTCGTATCGATGTATCGAACCGTGGCTTAATTGGCAGAGCACCTGGACGTGTAATCCGGGGGGTGCGGGTTCGAGTCCCGTCGGTACGATGAAATTTTGGATTGTGTTTAATAATTTATAAATAATGAAGTTAGTAAATTAAATATTTCAACAATCTTAAATTAATTCAACTTGAAATCCTCAAATAGACATTAAAGTTATGCGTTTACTAATGAATTATTATTTATTGGTAGTAAACGTATCTTGGGAAAGGCCTACGTCCAGCAGTGGACTGACACTGGCTGATTATGACGGTCGTATTGAGAAACCTTCTCCTTTTTTAACCGACTTCAAAAAAAGGAGGAGGTTTCTCAATTCGACCGTATATATATTATTTTTTTTATTTTTATTTTTTTAATGTTTGTTCGCGGATAACTTCGTCGTTTATGAACCGATTTCGATTATTCTTTTTTTGTTCGAAAGAAGATATCCCAAGTGTGGTACCATGGTAATTTTATCGAGGTATGATAAGTATCTCCAGAGATATTGAGATAAACATCTCAAAATTGGTACTGAAAATGAATAGCGCGGCATTGAAGTCGGTTGTTTTTTAGTTTTTAAACGATATTATTTTGAAGTCAGTTAAAACTATGGGTAGATAAAATTATTAACGCCATATACAACATAACATTCAGTTTATTAATTACATTCTAAAGTTACAAAAAATGTATATAAACGCCGTTTTCCAAAAGGAGCGTCACATATATTTAATTCCAACAAATTTTAGCGTAGATTTGTCGATAGCATATGACTTTATATCTCATATTATTTTTAAGACTCCTCCAACAAGCAAATTGCAGTAAGAATGAGACTATAGGTAGCAGCACTGGGTTATTATCTTTTCTATGGCACAGGGCATGTTTGGCCATTTTTAGCTTTGGTCACCTGAAAAAGAATTCAAGTTTGTTTACAAAACGATAAATACCGACATCTTTTTTTTATCTTATAGGCTAGCGTTTGACCACAATCTCACCTGTTGGTAAGTGATGATGCGGTCGAAGATGGTAGCACGCTAGGCCTAGATTGGGAACTGGGCCCCTAGACAAAATCCAATTTCCTGTTTCCATTCAAAATGTATGGGAATGACATTTCCGTTGCTGAAGCATACATGTCATTCCATACATTTTAAACTTGCGTTAGCGTATATGGAAACAGGAAATTGAATTTTGTCTAGGGCATAGGGGCCCTGGTTCTCATCAAATTCGCTCATTCATCATTTTCAGTACCAAGTTTTAGGTATTTATCTCTATATCTCTGGAGATACTTTCAGATTTCGACTATATTACGGGAAGTATACTCTTTCAATATAAATAGTTATATATTTTATTATTATAGAGTATTCGTAACTACTGAGGTACGGACACACCGCAGCGTTCTGCGTGCGCGATCTAGGCGGCGATCAGATAGCGCAGAAGTATTTGTACCGACTTGTTCACACCAGACGCGATTAGAAAACAATTTAAACGTAATGAGATCGCGCCCGCAGATCGCAGGACGCCGCGGTGTGATCGTACTTTTAAGATAAATACTTTGATTAACAAAAATGTATTGTATACGTCTTCCTGCATTTCTGTCCATCTAACAATGTTACAGAACTTTTGTTTCTTATCTGTATGTTGGTAAACAATAAAATTAATTTAAATATTTTTTTTCTGATATTAGCTTCGAGCTTGGTGAATGCTCGAAGGATATTAGGTAATTGGGCTAGCACGACGCTCGCCTGATGGTAAACGATGACGTCTACCTATTACAAATACAGTGGCATGCAAAATTCGGAATAGCCAGAATTTTGCTGCCAGAATGTCACTGCACTGACCACCTTTAGACATAAAGATGTTAAGTCTCACATATCCTGTGAATTCACTGGACACTTTGGCAAAACGGTGGACGAGCTGAAAGATCGCCCTTCTAACTACACCTATATGTGTTCTGTGGTCATCTCACACATCACGATTCATTTTTTTAACCGACTTCACAAAAAAGGAGGAGGTTCTCAATTCGTCTGTATTTTAAGTTTTTTTTTTGTGTGTATGTTACGCGGTTACTCCGACAATTCTGAACCGATTCAAATGATTCTATTTTTGTAATCGGTAGGGTACGTTTTCGAAGTGGTCTGATTGTAAATTCATCGAGATCTGATAAGTATCTCCAGAGATATGACGATAAACGTCTCAAACTTGCTACTGAAACTGACTCGCGGGGCATTGAAGTCGGTTGTTTTAGTTTTTAAACTATCTTAATTATTATGATATAAGATAATAGGACAAGCACGACTCACGCCTTATGGTAAGCGATGATGTCTACCATGCAAAGTTCAGGGTAGCCAGAATTTTGCACATCACTACACTACGTCTGTTATGCGGAGACATAAAGATCTTACGTCTCACATGTCCTGTAGTTTCACAGGACACTTTGCCATTCAACCCAAAAAAGGATGCCTATTTCACGGCTAAATTCAAAGTGGTGGTAGTTGGTACCGCCCCAGGCAAACTAGCAGAAGTCCTACCACTAAGGTAGTACCACATTATCTAAACTTTATTATTATAAAGAGGCAAGATACGAGTTTTTGTCTGTTTGTTTGTTACGATTTAACTCAAAAACTACTGGACCGATTTCAAAAATTATTTCACTAATGGAAAGCTACATTATCAGCGAGTAAAGCCGAATTTTCACTATGGGATATAATGTAAATTACGTCTTGAGCTGTATAGTACATCTTGCGATTGCTGTTCACACTGTACGATATATAGTTCACCTTTGGTTGTCTATGGTTTCATTCAAACACTGGCTAAATACACGAATTGTGTGGAGCCATAATAAAAAAAAAAAAAAAAAAAAACTGAGGGCGAGGCAGGGGGGAGGCGCGGTGTCCGGGAGGTGAGGTAAAATATAAACCTTCAAATATAGCTCAGTCGGTCGAAAAATATTAATCGTTTGGGATTTAATATATATTATAGCATAGTGTAAACGGTCTCATACAAAATGTATGAACAGCGATAAAATTTTATATCTCAAGATGTAATATACATTATATTATATCCCATAGTGAAAAGCCTGCTTAACATAAGGTATATTTTATCCCTGCATTCTCACGAGAACGGTAACTACGCGGGTGAACCGCGGGCCGCTGCTAGTGTCATATAATAATACTAGAAGTGCCCCGCGGCTTTGCCCGCGTTAAGGACTTCTTTTATTTACTTAACACTTTTATTTTGTAAACACTTTTCTATCATAAAAGACATCAAAGAAGTAAAACCCAAATCGGTTCACCCGTTTTAAAGTTATTGCGTGACTAAGGGAAATAGGGATTCATATTTATAAAACCTGAAAACCTACATTGATTTTCAGACTTTTTTACCAATCCCTTGCAAAAATCTTGCAACACGTATTTACTTATTTATTTACAGAAGTACTTAAGTAAATCTATAAGTTTATATATAAAATTAAAAATAATAAGTATTATCTGGAGGGAATTTTTAGAAAATCCTTTCTAAGTTGATACCTATGTCATAACAACTATCTGCATTCTAAATTTCAGCGCAATCCGACACAATATTGATTTTCAGACTTTGTTACCCCACTTCACCCTCTTAGGGTGGCATTTTGAAAAAGCCCGAAACTCGTATTTACAACTATTTAATTTACGTTTTCAGACTCTGTTACCCCACTTCACCCTTTTAGGGGTGGCATTTCAAAAAAGGCTGAAACACGTATTTTACTTATTTATTTACTAAAGTACTTGTGCGAAATTTCGAATAGCAAAGACTATCTAATCTTGTTTCTCCATACAAACTTTGAACCCCCCATTTCATGCCCTAAGGAGGTGAATTTTGGAAATTCCTATCTTAACAACAGATACTTACGTCTTAATAACTATATGCATGCCAAATTTCAGCGTAACCCGAAACAATATTGATTTTCAGACATTGTTACCCCATTTCACTCTCTTAGGGGTGAAATTTCAAAAAAGCCTGAAACCGTGTTTACTTTTTTTTTTATTGAAGCACTTGTGTGATGTTTTGAATACAAAAATACTATCTAATCTTGTTTCTCCATACAAACTTTGAACCCCCATTTCATTCCCTAAAAGGGTCAATTTTGGAAAATCCTTTCTTAGTACACCCTTCCTTACGTAAGACAAAAATAGCCTCCAAATTTCTCTACGACAAGCGGTTTAGGCTGTGCGTTGTCTGTCAGTCAGTTAGTATGTCAGGACATACAAATAGTATTAGATTGTACTTTCCATTACCATGATGAGAGTCTCTAACCAAAGCTTAGCGTAAGTTAGTTATAATTAAGATTTATTATAATTAAGTTTTAAAAACTAAAACAACCGACTTCCATGCCCCGCGAATCAGTTTCAGTAGAAAGTTTGAGACGTTTAGCGTCATATCTCTGGAGATACTTATCAGATCTCGATGAAATTACAATGGGATCACCTCGATAATGTACCCTATCGATAAAAAAAATCATTCGAATCGGTTCACAATTGACGGAGAAATCGCGTAACGTAATATACATTAAAAAAAACATACAGACGAATTGAGAACCTCCTCCTTTCAGAAGTCGGTTGAAAATGACTTACCTGGATGTATATTATAGTTCCTCAGGACATGGTCTTTCTGATGTAGAATATTGCTAAATATAATTTGGCTTTTCATTGATCGCGTCATTTAAACTCAGAATGTATCTGACAGTACCATTTGTTCTAAAAAAAAAATTTAAGGTCGTTTAAAAAATTAGAAATGTTTTTTTGTTTCAGTTCTATGTATGGGATGCGTCCCCTTAAACTTTTATTTTTTTTATTTTTGTATAACAATCGGAAAGCGGTTCACAGAATACATCTACCTACCAAGTTTCAATTCTGTAGTCCTAACAGTTTCGGGAATAAAATGGCTGTGACATACGGACGGACAGACAGACAGACAGACATGACGAATCTATAAGGGTTCCGTTTTTTGCCATTCGGCTACGGAACCCTAAAAAGTAGCTTATCACCCTCAAGGAGAAATTCTGTAGTCCATAACCTTACGGTGTTCCGGCAGCACACAGCCCTTGAGAGTCAGAGTATTCTAGGCCTAGCGTGTTAACTTTCTTCGAGCCCATACCATCATCATCCCATACCACCAGGCGAGATAGAGGTCAAACGCTAGCCACTAAGATATAAATGAACTGGCCAAGTGCAAGTTGGACTCGCACTCGTAGGATTCCGTACCACACTACAGTAATTTATAAGAACATAAATCATATGAGCAAAAAATACCACTATCATTTTTCGCCAGCCTAAAATAATAATTAATAAACATTTTATTTCTTACAACGCCATCTAACGTCTAACAAAGGTGTTATGGATCGACATTTCAATATAACGCCATCTATGGGACGTTTACCTAACTAAGCGTTCATAGATGGCGTGAAATGCCGAAAAAAACACGTTTCTTGTATGGGGACCTTCTATTATTTTTAACTTTATTCTATTTTTAGTATTTGTTGTTATAGCGGCAACAGAAATACATCATCTGTGAAAATTTCAACTGTCTAACTATCACGGTTCATGAGATACAGCCTGGTAACAGACGGACAGACAGACAGACAGACAGACAGACTGACGGACGGACAGCGGAGTCTTAGTAATAGGGGCCCCGTTTTACCGTTTGGGTACGGAACCCTAAAAAATCAGTGCCGGATGTTGTAGGTACTCATTTTAGAAAAAAAATGAAATTAGCATATCCATCCATATCTCTTCATATACATATCTATGGCCTGCCTAGGTCCTGCTGAGGTGTGGTTAGTTCGGAGTCCTTAGTTGGAATGAAATACTGTTTCCAAGTTCATGCACGAGTCGTCTTCTCACACCCGTTGGGGGACGAGAGGAAAGGGGGTCAGGGCCTTGCCCTCTGCCCCTAGCTTCTACTCCGCCCATAACGATGGGCGGGTCTTTTGAGGTATTCAGGGTTCTATGCTGAAGCCATGGTAGCCACTATGTGCTGGGGCGACAGGGCCGAGCCAGGTGAGACCCCGTTCGGGGAAGCCCAGCTAACCCGTCAGCGCGCGCAGCAGTGGCCACCGATGGTTGCAGCGTCTCCTCTTTTTCCTTCTTCTCCTCTTCGTCCTCTTCACCGGATTCATTGTTTCTAATGAGGTCTCTGGAGAACGGCTTGTATTTTCTACCCCGTCTCTCGTCGTTTTCAGGTGGTCGCGCGTGTAGCGGCGCGATGCCGCGTATGTGGTCTTGGGTGCTGTTGTCCGCCTTACGAAACATTCGTGTGATCAGGGACCTGACGAAGTCCTCGACGCTCTCCATCCTAGTGTCTCTACGTATCACGTCGTTTCTGACATATCTCTGCGCTCCGAGTATTGTCCTTAGTGTCTTGTTCTCCTGTGCTTGTATGCGGTTTCTGCTACTTCGACTTATGTACGGATACCACGCTGGAGCCGCGTACGTTAGTCTGGTCCGTACATAAGTCTTGTAGATCATTAGTTTGGTGAGCGTCGGCAGGTTAGACCTGAAAACAGGTGTCAGCAGCGTCCTAGCGTTTTTGGCCTTAGCCACAGCCGCGTTGACGTGGTCTTGGAAACTCAGGTTTCTGTCTAGGTCCACTCCTAGGTACTTTACTTTCTTTTGCCACTGAATCTCTTGCCCCATGAGCTTCAGTGGCGGTGGAAGTCTTATCCGTCCTGTAACTAAGGCTTGGGTCTTTCCGACGTTAACTTTGAGCCTCCATTTCTGGAGCCACGCTGGTAGGGCGTCCAGGGTGTCCTGCAGCTTCTTGACGGCTTGTTTTGGCTTGAATGAGGATGCGAAGTAGGCTGCATCGTCCGCGTATAGAGCCAGCTGCGTCTGCCCGACGACCGGGATGTCGTCGGTATACCAGGCGTAGCACACGGGGGCGATGCAGCTTCCTTGGGGTACCCCTGCTCTCACTGGTATCCTTGTTTCCAAGTTCCATGAATTTAATGGCTAATGCTCCTACTTATATTATATTTATAACTTTACCAACTATTGAACATCTACCTATATTTACAATATTAATATGGCGCATTATTACGAACACCAAACATAATGCTGTACGCGCGGGGCGGTGAGTCGCCGAGTTGGCCGTTACATAAATATCTGCGAGTGTGCCGCGCGCCCGCAGTTAGCCGGCAGTCTCCGAGTTCGCCGACACGCGTGCTCGCCTCTGGATGCTCCGCCCGACACATTCATCGTATGCCGCCACATGATACCCCTTCAAGTGAAGCGTACCGTTGGTTTGACTGTACGTCCTGAGTGCGTTACGTATGGCTTCGCTGACACGGGTAAGCTGGATGATGATGGTGATGTAGGACTCAACGTTGGTGTTTTAGGTAGTGTATTATTCTCGTCAGATGTGTCATTCTCGACGTCTTTGCACAGTAGGTAGGCCGGTTTCAGAAGATCGATCGAGACGTTTGAAGTGCGAAGGGGTAGTTGTAGGCTGTAGTACTTTTCGTGGCGTTTCAATACCTCGTATGGCCCGTCGTAAGGTGACTTCAGAGGGCTTCTTACTGTGTCATTGCGCACGAAGACGTGACTGCAGCTTGCTAAGTCGTTGTAGACGAATGGATCTTTGCACGTTGCTTTACGTAGCGTAGGCGTTAGTGACGACATCGTCTCCGTCAGTCGGCGTACAAATTCTGCGTCTGTGATGTCCGGCTTTGCAGGCACAAAGAAATCAGACGGCATTCGCAGTGTTGCTCCGTAAGTCATCAGTGCTGGACTCAAGTTGGTGTCACTCCGTAATGCGTTACGTAGACCCAGCAGAACGGTTGGCAACTCATCGCTCCAGTTTGTAGATTTGCCTCTAGCCATAAGAGCGGCTTTCAGCGTCCGATGCCATCTCTCCACATGTCCGTTAGCTTGAGGGTGATATGTTGTCGTCTTGATGTGCGCGGTGCCAAACTTCTTGGTTAGGGCGTTGAATAGCGAAGACTGAAACTGAAGTCCTCTGTCGGTAGTAACGCGCAGTGGGCACCCGAATCTTGAAATCCATCCCTCGTAGAATGCTTTAGCGACTGTCTCGGCGGTGATGTTGTTTATCGGTATCGCCTCGGGCCATTTAGTGCAGCGGTCGATGACAGTGACGATGTAGCGATGATCGTTGGATATTGAAAGTGGTCCGACGATGTCTAGGTGGCAGTGCTCTAGGCGGCGTGATGTCGGAAACTCGCCAAAAGGACTTCTGACGTGACGTTGAACTTTCGCACGTTGACAACCGATGCACGCTCATGTCCAGGTAGCGACGTCCTGGTTCATCGCAGGCCAAAAGTATTTTGATGTTACTATCTTCCGCGTCGTCCTGACTCCAGGATGGCTCATATCGTGTTGTACTTGGAAGGCAACGTAACGATATGATGTTGGCAGGTACGGTCGTGGATTGCCCATTGACATCTCACAGGTTATCAGCTTCACAATCCCTGGCAGGTTCACATTGGCGAATTTTAAGTTGCATTTTTCTCTCAGTGTCTTCAAATCTTCGTCTTTGTCTTGTTCTTCCGCTAGTCGCTTGAAATCGATGTTTGAACATAATTCGATTTCTTCTATGTTTTCAAGTCGGCTCAAAGCGTCTGCGACGTGATTTCTCGCGCCGTCGATGTATTTGATGTTTGTGCAGAACTGGCTGATGAAGTGAAGTTGGCGTTCTCTTCGTGGTGTGTCATTGCTGTTGAGCGGCTTCGTCAGTGCGTTCGTCAATGAGCGGTGGTCCGTGTACAGTGCTAAGTCATCTGAGCCTTCTATCAATCTTCGCAGGTGCTTCACAGCGGTGTACATGGCTAGTAATTCGCGATCGTACACGCTGTACCTTCTCTGAGTCTCGCTCATTGACTTGGCGAAAAACGCCAACGGTTTCCACTTCCCGTCAATCTTCTGTTGCAATACGGCACCAACACTGTGATCTGAAGCGTCTGTCATCAGGCTTAGTGGGGCGTTTGGAACAGGATGCGTCAGTGTCGTAGCTTCGAGAATGCATTGACGGCACTTCTCGAACGCTGCTTCTGCTTCCGGTGTCCACTGTATAGCAGTCTTGTCGTTCTTTTTTGTGTTGTGCAGGTACTTGTTGAGCTCGTGCTGGTGTTCGGCTTGGTGAGGTAGGCAGTCACGGTAGAAATTGACCATGCCCAGGAATCTTCGGAGCTCTTGAACTGTCAGTGGCTTTGGGTATTTTGCGATAGCTTTTATGCGATCTTCCGTCGGCTTGATTCCTTCCGATGACACTTCATATCCTAGGAACGTTATCTTTTCCTTGCCGAACTCGCACTTGTCGACATTGACTGAGATGCCGAAGTTATTCAGGCGCTCGAGGACTTGTTCCAGATGCATTTTATGTTGCTCGCAATCTTCAGAGAAAACCAGTATGTCATCAACGAAACAGAAGGCGTGAACGTCGAGTCCTCGGAGTACTTCATGCATGAATCGCTGGAAAGTTTGGCCGGAATTCCTCAGTCCAAATGGCATGCTGTTGAACTGGAACAGGCCGAATGATCTGGCACGGTAACCGCGTTCAGTCTTTTGTAATCACCACATATGCGTAGTGAACCATCCTTCTTCTTGACCACGTGCAACGGGGCGGCCCAAGCTGAGTTTGATGGCTGGCATATCCCCATGTCGATCATTTTCTCGAACTCAAGCTTTGCTGCCTTGTACTTGTCCGGTGGAAGGGGCCGCGGCCTCGCGTACAATGGTGGTCCCTTGGTCTCGATGTGATGAGTTACATTGTGTTTTGCCGGAGACTTCAAAGACATCGGTCGTGGAACATCGGGAAACTTCGTCAGGATGTCGCGGTAGGCGTGATCACGATTAACCATGTAGACGGTCGGATCGTGAATGTTGGTCTCGATTGCGTCCACGTTGATGTTGGTCACTTGGTCGAGTAACTTGCGGCGGTGTAGATCCACTATCAGTCGGTGGCTTCGTAGAAAATCTGCGCCCAATATAGATGTCTTGACGTCAGCCACTATGAAGGTCCATCGGAAACTTCGCCGCAGTCCCAGGTTGAGTTCTAATGTTCGCTCTCCGTAGGTACGTATCGGCGTGTTGTTCGCTGCATACAGTTTATATTCCGATGTAGATGCGTTGCCTCGATTTCTGTTTCGCGCTGCCAACACTGATATGTCGGCGCCGGTGTCCACTAGAAATCTCTCCCTTGTATTGATATCGATGAGGCAGAGGCGGTGGCTTGTAGTGGGAACATCGACGCCCGCCACGGTCGATGTTGAAACTAGTTTTCCGATCGCTTCGTGTTGGCGCACGGTGACTCGCAGCGTCGGGCCCTGTCGCCATATCGATGGTAGTATCGACATAACCAGTCTGGGTCCCCTGGTTTTCTCTTATTTTCAGCCGGTGTGCGCGAACGAGAACGTGAACGACCTTGCCCGTGGTTGTGTCGAGTGGAACGCAGCTCAGCGATCTCAAACGTCAGCTTCTCAATTTGTTTCGTTAACAGCTCGATTTGCACGTTCCCCATGCTGCTGGGACTCGGCGCGGTAGACACGGCGGCGATCGTAGATTGGTCCGTGTGCTCCATCATCTTGTCCGCCATAGCAGCTAATCCACTCAGTGATGATTCGGTGTTCACGGATAACACGGCCCGAATCTGTGAAGGTATTTGATTCATCCACATCACTTTCAGCACGTCGTCTGGAAAAGTACTTTCCCCGAGGTCTCTCATCCGTCTGAGCAGCTGCGTGGGCTTCTGGTCACCGAGCTCCAGACCTCCGAGTAGCTTCTGTACTTGACGATGTTCGGATTCTTGATACACGGAGATTAATCGTTCCTTCAAAATGTCGTACTTCCCAGTCTGCGGGGGGTTCGATTAAGGATAATGTCGCTAACTTGCTCGACATCCAATCTCTGCAGTACTGGAATGACGAGATTGTATTTCTGTTCATCGCCGACTCTCTGTGATGCTACGACTGCTTCAAATTGGGCAAACCAAATTCGCGGGTTTTCCCTCCAAAAAAGCGGTATGCGTGCCTGTAGGGAGACTGATGACAATTCACTCTTTACTTGACTCAACTCTTCGCTCTCCGACATTCTTAAATGTGTTCGTTGTGTTCCTTTCACGTCGGGGTCACCACTATGGCCTGCCTATGTCCTGCTGAGGTGTGGTTAGTTCGGAGTCCTTAGTTGGAATGAAATACTGTTTCCAAGTTCCATGAATTTATTGGCTAATGCTCCTACTTATATTATATTTATAACTTTACCAACTACTGAACATCTACCTATATTTACAATATTAATATGGTGCATTATTACGAACACCAAACATAATGCTGTACGCGCGGGACGGTGAGGCGCCGAGTGGGCCGTTACATAAATATCTGCGAGTGTGCCGCGCGCCCGCAGTTAGCCAGCAGCCGCCGACACGCGTGCTCGCCTCTGGATGCTCCGTCCGACACATTCATCGTATGCCGCCACATATCCATATCCACACCGACATTATAAATGAGAAAGTCAGTTTGTATATTTGTTTGTTGGTTATCTCTTCACGGTCAAACGGCTCCACCGATTTGACTGAAAATGCGTACAAGCGTAGATGATATGGTTTTATAGCTGTGCCCCGCGGTTTTAGCGTAGACATCGTTCCTGTGGGAATATCGGGATAAAACGTATCCTATGTGTTATTCTAGGGTCTAGGCTATCCATACCAAATTTCAGCTAAGCGGTTCAGTAGTTTTTGAGTGAAAGAGTAACAAACATACATCCATACATTGTCACAAGCTTTCGCGTTTATAATATTAGTAGGATAGGACACAGACTTTTTTTTTGTTTTATTATGGCTTCACACGATTAGTGTACCTATTTACCCAGTATTAAGTATTACCATTTTTCAAGTTTTTGTGAATTTAAGTTACAAAGATAGGTGAGAGTCACATTTCAGGTCAATTCGAAGTCAAAGTCTAGTCCAAGTCATAAACACTCAGTAAAAATGTGGACTTACTAAAGATTTTCAGTGGAATTATGGTGAGAACGCAAATAGCATGTTTTTCAACATTGTGCTGTTTCCCAAAACTTGACACATTCACCGGCACCTAATGGTTACCCACATTTATTACACATTAACTCGCGGAAGAACACAAGTTTCAGGAAAAAAGACAACGAGGGCACACAAACTAATCCAAGCTCCCAACAAAACTCTCAGGTCACATTATGAGTAACATAAAAAATGCAAAAGGTCAAGTACATGAGCTTGCATTATCTGACCACAATACAGGACAAACACTTTCTTTACCCATTCAATGTAAGGCTAAGAGATCCACTACTTGGTTTATTAAAAGAAGAGACTTCAGCATTGAAAATATTGTTAAATTCAAACAGGCATTGGCAGCTCTTTCTTTTGTCGATGTCTATACAGAATCTTATTTTGAAGCAGCATTTGAACTATTCTATAATACATTTAAACTATTTTATTCTCTTTGTTTTCCTGTGATAAAAATTAAATGTGTTTCGAAGACATTCGGTCCCAAATGGATAACAAAAGGCCTCAAAATGTCTGCAAGGTCAAAAAGAATTTTGCGGTATAAATATTACACTGCAAAATCAAAAACAGATGACAAATTACATTACAAAAATCAGTATTTACTCTACTCCAAAATGTTGAGAAAATGTATAGCAAAATCACAAAAAATATTCCATAACAAATACATGTTACGGAGTAAAAATAAATGTAGGTCAGCATGGAATATTATAAAAAATAAAACCAATAATAACGGTTGTATTCAAAACACTATAAGCTGCATTAAATACTCTGGTCAAAATTTGACTAATAAAACTGACATAACAGAATTGTTTAATAATAATTTTATAAATTTGACAAACACATTAAGTAATAGTAATAATTCAATGACATGTAATAAAATTAATAATTCATCGACGATGTTTTTAAATCCATGTGACGCGTACGAAGTAAGAAAGGTAATTTTTTCATTACATGCAACTAACGCAGTTGGCTATGATGATATATCCACGAAAATTATAAAACATTGCGTAAGTGAGATAGCACCTGTAATAGTATATTTGACAAATTAATCTTTTATACAAGGCACTTTTCCGAAACAACTTAAACGCTCAATAGTGAAACCATTGTACAAGCGAGGTAAAAAGTCAGATGTTAATAATTACCGCCCTATTACATTGATTCCTATTTTTTCAAAAGTGTTGGAAAAATTGTTGCATTCTAGACTTTACGATTACCTAGATACATTTAATTTAATAAAGATTGAACAGAACGGATTTCAAAAAAATTAATCTTTATCATTAGCTACCTACCAATTGGTAAATCAAATAATACTTGGTATGGATAAGAGTCTCCTTACTTCCGTAGTTTTCTTTGATCTCAGCAAAGCCTTTGATTACGTAGACCACACAATATTATTTAATAAACTAGAGCGGTATGGCATTCGCGGACCAGCATTGAATTGGATCAAATCGTATCTTACAAACAGAGATCAATATGTTGAGATATCTGGAATAGACTCTAAAAATCATTTAAAATCCTATAGGTCATCTTTTAAAGAAAACAAGTGTGGTGTGCCCCAGGGTAGTGTATTTGGGCCTTTGTTGTTTTTATTATATATCAACGATCTTCCAGACGTCTCAAATTATAAATGTGTACTCTTTGCGGATGACATATCATTAATAATTGAAAATAGCGATAGAAATATACACAGTCAAGAAATAGAAAAAGAAGTCCTCAAAGTAATTCAATGGACTAAACATAATAATCTTACTGTTAATGTAAAAAAACCTAGTTTTAAATTTTTATTTAAAAAAGAAATATACATATCCACCTATCATATGTGAAGGTCAGGAAATATTGGAAGAAAAAGATATGAAGTTTTTAGGCCTTCAGATTGACAACCAATGTTCATGGAAAGCTCACGTAAACAATTTATGTAATAAGACGTTTCATTTATCCGTTAAAAAACTTAGTTAGAAACTCCACACTGCATACTGCTAAAATGGCATATCATGGTTATGTGGCTTCTATTTTAAGATATTGTCTTATAATCTGGGGCAATAGTGTGTGGATCAACAAAGTATTTATAGCTCAAAAAAAAATGCGTACGAGCCTTGTGTGGAGTGGGACCTCTGCACTCATGTCGTGAACTATTTCCTAGGATCGGTATACTTACCTTACCTAGTATGTATGTTTATGAGCTTAGCGTATTTGTAAAAAAATATCCGCAATTCTTTACAAAATTAAGGGAGGTTACGGATTTTAATTGTAGATTTCCGGCCAAACTAGTGTACCCAAATGTCAAAAAACACTCAACTTCTATTAATACGTATGCAATGGCCATTAAAGTTTTCAATAAACTGCCTCAGAACATAAAAATGTTGCCGTTGCAAGCTTTTAAGAAAAAACTCTTTGAGTGGTTGATTTTGAAAACTTTTTATTCGATTAACGACTATTTAGACATGAATAAAAAATGTTAACTATGATATTTTAAAATGTAATATTTCTAGATAATATTTGTATGGATAATTGAATGTATTATTGGTAATTAAATGATTTTGACAACATAATGTATAATATGTATATTAAATTTGTGAACTTGTCTTAAAGTAAATATTTGCACGCCAGTAATGGCAAAATACGGATATGGACATACTTCAGTACTTAATGTAAATTCTATCTTTGTGACCTGTATTTTATGCAAATAAATGAATTAATTATAAAAAAAAAGAAGTGAATTTTGTGCACACACGTTACTATAATATGGATTTACTGACCTAGAGACCTAGACGATTCGTGTAATTATTATTTGAATTACCTTTTTCCATTGTTGGGCTCTTTTGAAACTGGTACAGGGTGCTTAGGTGAAATTTCAAATATCAAAAATTTTGGAATACCGTTTCCGGGAATTTTCCCATCTACGAGTATGTTCCGAGTTTCCCGCTGAAAATTGCCAAAATCCCTTGAAACCGGCGTTGCGTCACACGATCTGAAAATAATAAGTCAATTATTGAATTATATTATTCACTAATTACTTTTAAGGCAAGAGAGCTAGACGAATATAAGCAAAACAGAAGCTGAAGTGATTGTTTTGGGACTCTCTGATCATAATACAGCACAAATAATCACTTTGAAAGCGAATAAATTAAAAACAATAACAAATTGGTTCGAGTTCAGACGTGACTATAGCATAAACAATTTAAAAAAAATTGCACATTGTATGTCAGCCCTCTCTTTTGTGGAGGTTTACAATGCTGAAAGTCTATTGGTAGCGTTTGACTATTTTTACAATATGTTCAGATTGTTCTATGACCTTTGTTTTCCAGTCATACAAGTAAAGGTAAATAATAAGCCAGCAAGACTAAATGGGTTGACAAAGGGTATAAAAAAGTCCAGCAGAACTAAACGGCTGTTGTATTTAAAATTTAGTAAAACTAAAAAGCACAAAAAAATAAAATAAAAGTATAATTAAAAAAAGAGTGTGTGTACTTATGTACACGCGTTAGAAGTTATACCTCTGTGGCGTATGGAAAAAAAATAACTAAAATGCAGTAGTGATTAACGATAAATATTAAAATTAATCAAAAAGATTTTATTTAAATAAAAAAGTTTTATTAACGTAAAAATATGACGTTAAATATGACATATACAACTTGAACATAGTCATGCCACCTAGAACTAACTTCACGGTATAGAGCTTAGGTGTCGGTGTGCGCGCGCATCGTACCACCTAGAACTAACTTCACGATGTTAAATTTAGGTGTCGGTGTGCGCGCGCATCGCAAAAATTAACTCTCATCATTTTTCTCTATCGCGCCAAAAGAAGTATAACTTTAAAAATATAACATAATATACAAAAATGTATATAGAAGGCTCAAAGACTGTATAATATGAAACGTATTAAAAATGATAAAAATAAATGTAAAGCGACCTGGATGCAATCTCTTATTCTATGACAAATAATTTAGCTAAAAATTACATTAAGAAATCATATTTTAATAATATGACTTATGATAATGACATTCGCAATATATTTAATAATTTTTTTATTGTTGTTTCTAGTATTCAAATGACCAATAAAAATAGAACAACAATGAAAAATAATAGTAGACAATTAAATTCTATTTTCGTTCACCCAACAGACCCTCATGAAGTTACTAAAATAATAATGAGCTAATAGCAAGACAAGTGGATATGACGAAATCACGACGCAAAAAATCAGCACAATGGATAATTATGTGGTCTACTTTCACATATTATAAATTTGTCCTTTTTGGACGGAATAATCCCTAATCCACTAAAAATATCTATCGTAAACCTCTGTTTTAAGCAGGAGATGCAACAGATCGAAATAATTACAGACCAATAAATATAATTCCAATAATTTCCAAAATATTTGAAAAGATAGACTTGATAATTTTCTGACAAAGCATAATATTCTGACGAATGAACAGTATGGATTTAGGAAAGGGAGCTCAACAGCTCTTGCTTGCTTTGAGTTATTGAAAACTGTTACAGAAACGATTAATACCAGCAGCACAGTTTTGTCATTTTTATTTTTTGATTTAAGTAAAGCATTTGACTTAGTAGACCATGCTATACTTTTGGAAAAACTGGATTACTATTGCATAAGAGGTTTTACGAGTGGTTGTCTAGCTATTTGGCTGATAGGGAACAGTTTACGGAAATCACCAAACTAGCTAATAAGTTCAATAGAAGTTATACAAAGCAAAGATTTAGATCAGACATAATTAAAAATACTAAAAGCATTCCACAGGCAAGCATTTTAGGTCCCCTGCTCTTTTTATTATATATAAATGATTTGCCCCAACATACACCACACAAGAGTATACTATTTGCAGATGATACTACACTTATAACTAAATGTAATAAAAATATGTAGACGAGCTTTAGCGGATATTATTAATTGGACTACACGTAATAATTTGAGTATCAATATTAACAAGACTAAATTAATTCAATTTCATTCTTATAATACTAATCCAATACCAATTGAAATACAATATTTAAATAAGGGTTACTTGTTTTAAATTCTTAGGTTTACATTTAGACGAACATTTGTTCTGGAAAGAGCATATCAACGTGGTTCGCTTCAAGGTTGGTCGTTTTGTCTTTGCCTTAAAAAGACTGAGGCAAACTGAGTCAACAGAGGCAGCTTTGGTGGCATATCATGGGTATGTCTCGTCATTCTAATAAGTTAATTATGTAGGGCAATTCTGTAGAATCTGATAGGGCTTTCAAAATTCAAAAACAATGTATAAGAGTCATAGATAAAGCATGGTTTTTGGATAGCTGTAAACCACTATTCCAAAAGTACAGAGTCCTTCCTCTACCATGTATGTATATAAAATAATTATGAGTTTTTGTTCACAGTAATGCCAAGTATTATCAAAAACAAAGTGATGTATCAACACGACAAAAAAGAGCACAATATAAAAATCTGTTATTGCAACCATCCTGTAATAAATATATATATAAACGGAATGTATCTAAACAATATGTCCATTTTAGTGTATAATCATTTGCCAGAAAATTTTAAAATACTAGGTGGTGACGTTTTCAAGCGTAAAGTTAGCCAATGGCTTTTGGAAAAATGTTTTTACAGCGTGAAAGAATATTTATGTTGTAAAAAATTTATGCATATGGAAGACTGAAATTTAAGTAAAAATATTAATGTTATCTAAGCTTAATTGTAGATATGACAAATCAATATTTGTACGCTTGCTTGCCGGCTGGACACATGCACATTTATATTTCATAAGATCTGAAATTGTAATAATTTAAAATGATGTGTAATTGACAAATAAACAATTGATTTCGATTTTGATTTTGATTTTGAGAGCAGCCGAGGTTCGTGGTCAATGGCGCACAATTGGAGAGGCCTATGTCCAGCAGTGGACTAGTAAAGGCTGATGATGATAATGACTCACTAGTTATGCCCCACGGCTTCGTATGCGTTAAAATTCCACGTCAAAAGTGTCCTATGAGTTAAATTATATTTACGTACTATTTTATGACTTGTTACTCAAACTCAAAACTAAAATATTGTCAGCTCTTGTATAGTTTATTTTTTTTATTGGTTAACTGTTACCGCCTCGCCAGCCACAACCCTTAAGCACAGAATACTTAATAGTACTCTTAAGTTAGAAAATCTGTCGCCAAAACCATATAATGTGTTCCGGCAGCTATCCTTGAGAGCCAGTTCCCATTCTAGGCCTGGCGTGCTTAACATCTTCGACCACATCATCACTTACCAACAGGTGAGATAGTGGTCAAACGCTAGCTAGATATAAAAAATAAAACCGGCCAATTCGAGTTGGACTCGCCCACCGAGGCAGACAGACAGACGAACAAGAAAGTGATCTTATAAGGGTTCCTTTTTTTACCTATTAAGGTACGGAACCCTAAAAACAGTTAATTGGTTAAAAACATATATATTGATAATTTTATTGGTTAAAATATTGTTTAATATTATTTGAGTATAAGATAAACGAGCAGTTGGGCACACCGCTACGATCTGCGAGCTGCGTGTACTTAGTATTATTATCTTTTGTATGCTGCGGGCGTGCGCGCGTTCTACTTTTCAATTGTTTTCTGATCACCTATGATCGCGTTCGGTACAAATACTATTGCACTATCTGACCGCGCTCGCGCCTGCGCATGCACGTACCTCTAAGGAGAAGGGACATCCTGAGATACATAATTGCAAATTTTTTTCAGGCTTATTTGCAAAAGCTGAAACGGAGATGACGCTTCGTTCGGTCACATGAGTAAAGAAATGGGTTCGGTCAATAACGATAGGTAACTGTTAGAAACTCTATCTACTGGCAGTAGTTTGTATTTGAAAGATAGATTTTGTATTTTCTTTGATTGTTTAGGTTATACTGCTTAGGTTATTTTTCGGGTTCCGGGACCCTATTACTAAGACTCCACTGTCCGTCTGTCTGTCCGTCTGTCTGTCTGTCTGTCTGTCTGTCTGTCTGTCTGTCTGTCTGTCTGTCTGTCTGTCTGTCTGTCTGTCTGTCTGTCTGTCTGTCTGTCTGTCTGTCTGTCTGTCTGTCTGTCTGTCTGTCTTTCTGTCTGTCTGTCTGTCTGTCTGACTGTCTGTCTGTCTGTCTGTCTGTCTGTCTGTCTGTCTGTCTGTCTGTCTGTCTGTCTGTCTGTCTGTCTGTCTGTCTGTCTGTCTGTCTGTCTGTCTGTCTGTCTGTCTGTCTGTCTGTCTGTCTGTCCGTCTGTCACCAGGCTATAGCTCATTAATCGTGATAGTTAGACAGTTGAAATTTTCACAGATGGTGTATTTCTGTTGCCGCTAGAACAACAAATACAAAAAACAAAATAAAGTTTAAAATTAAAGAGGGTCCCCATACAAAAAACGTGTTTTTAAACGCCATCTATCTAATTAGTTTCGGCAACATGACATAGATGGCGCTAGTAAACGTAATATCAATTAATCAAATATATGAGGTTGAAACTCTTATGTTTCGTA
Organism: Cabera pusaria; assembly: GCA_954871355.1. Taxonomy (NCBI): domain Eukaryota; kingdom Metazoa; phylum Arthropoda; class Insecta; order Lepidoptera; family Geometridae; genus Cabera; species Cabera pusaria. The sequence goes on from OX940910.1 coordinate 5,242,391, forward strand.
TTGTACGGAACCCTCCCTAAGTGTGCGATAAGAGACGCGATGCTGACTCGCACTTGGCCAGTTTTATTTTTTCACATGTTGGCGTGGATAGCCAACTCGTGGAAGAAAATTAACCTAACCTTATAAAACAAAGTCCCCCGCTGCGTCTCTCTGTTTGCGATAAAGCACTCAGCACAACTCACAGAACTCTGTCTATCTGGAAAACCGCACGACATTGGTGAATGAGACCGAATGAGAATGGTGAATTATTAGGAACGTTTAATAGTTGTGTATAATTTGTTTAGGTACATTGGTGGAAATATGACGATGATCTCTGAAGATCAAACATTGATTTTTGGTTCATACTCGACTAGCATCTGCCCGTGGCTTCGCTCGCGCCTACAGGAAACAACTAACTGATCGACCGGCTGATTAACCGACTAACCGACCGACTGATCAACCGACTAATCGACCGACCGATCGATCGACTAATCGCCGGACTGATCGACCGACTGATCGACCGACTGATCGTCCAACTGATCGACTAACTGATCGACCGACTGATCGACCGACTGATCGACCGACTGATCGACCGACCGATCGATCGACTAATCGCCGGACTGATCGACCGACTGATCGACCGACTGATCGTCCAACTGATCGACCAACTGATCGACCGACTGATCGACCGACTGATCGACCGACTGATCGACCAACTGATCGACCGACTGATAGACTAACTGATTGACCGACTGATCGACCGACTGATCTACCGACTGATCGACCATCTGATCGACCTACTGATCGACTGACTGATTGACCGACTGATTGACTGATCTATCAACACACGGCTGAATTCACTGAACGGATGGCATGCAGATAGTTATTAAAACGTAATTGACCCAGTTTCGCACACAAAGACATTTTGCTATCGTTGCAACTTACCCCTACATTATATTTATCACTGATTAAGTTAGATTATTGATTATACTTACAAAATTATTCCCGTGAATAGAAGAATGATCTGAACACAAAGCGCCATTTTGGATCAACAGCTTGATACTGAATGGGGTTTTTACTTAACATTTCTCCTTTTTTATAGTTTTACTGTATGCTAATAGTGATCATTAATAACCTAAATGATTCATTTTATTGGAAATTTGTGAAAATGAGCACAATACTTATTTTTAACCGACTTCACAAAAAAGAAGGAGGTTTTCAATTCGTCTGTATGTTTTTTTTTGTGTGTATGATACGCGATTACTTTGTCAATTGTGAACGGATTCAAATTATTATTTTTTTAATAGGTAGGGTACATTTCCAAGGTGGTTCCATTGTAATTTCATCGAGATCTGGTAGTATCTCCAGAGATATGGAGATAAATACCTCAAACATAGGAGAATGTACTGGTTTTAGAAGAAAAGTCCCAAGAAGATTATACACAATGGAGGTTGCTATTGCATATACTTTTGAAGACTAAAAAATATGACCTTGAATAGTGTTTTTACATCTTTTTTCTTGTTGATTTTGGTTTTTGACAGATATTCTTACGGTGACTGTGAGCGAGATAGAAACAAAGCTGGGGAGAATTAATTTGTCTTCACAGGAATGTTCTACCGGGCAAAGTCTTGTTACGGTGCAACATTTTTGAGCATACCTAATATTTTTTGACATGACATGACGTTTGGCTTTATCCTTAACTAGGGCAAATTTTATTTTTGAAATATTTGCTGTTTAGGTACAAAATAAAAATATTTAAAGTTCAAAGTCAAAGTCAAAGTCAAAGCATTTATTCAGTATATGGGCAAATTAAAAATTAGCACTTACACACGTCAAATAACATTAAATAGATCATATTCAACAAAAAATATAGATATAACAGAAACATAACGCTTTGAATTTACAAAAAAAAAACAAAGGTATTGAGCCATTCAGCTTTCATCTAGACGTCGAACGTCACACTTAAAACACATGTTTAATTCCCCTTATTAATGTAGGGTTGCCAACCGTACCATTACGTGCACCCGCAACCCAGTGCATGTTTCAGTACTTCAGACAATTTTTATCCAAAAAATTGTGAAATAATGAAACATAATAGATAAATAAAACGCAGACTAATTGCAGTACAAATCATGTTCCGAATGGAACTGATTGTCCGACTATCAGCCGCATAATACCGTCGTAACAGGCAACCCTAGATCTGCAAACAAAAGATGAAAACTGATTGACTGTTGAATCTACTGGTGTTTCGGAAGTACTCCCATCAGAGAAGAAACACCAAGAAACTCTATGGGGCTTGTCACTTATTTTAATTCATTTTTTTAAATTCATATTAAATAAATGTTTAATGTACAATAAGTAATTCTATTATCATACAATTTATATTATATCTTGGAGCTTGGGGCATTCAGGCCAAGCATTTTTGTCATTCATATAGTCATTTATTGTATAGTACGATTTCTTCATTAAATTGGATTTTACAAAGGTTTTAAATCTGCTTATAGACAGTTGATCAATATCTTTAGGAAGTTTATTATAAAATCGTATACAGTTCCCCAGAAAAGAACCACTAACTTTCCACAACCTGAATTGAGGTAGAATTAATCTATTTTTGTGTCTTGTATTGAAATTATGTACATCGGACCTCTTATCATACTCATTCAAATTTTTGCGTACATACATAATATTTTCATATATATATTGACATGCCACTGTGAGAATTTTAATATCCTTAAATTTTTCACGAAGTGAGTCTCGCGACTTCATGGTATATATAGATCGAATAGCTCTTTTTTGTAAAACAAATATAGATTGGATTTCGGCGGCTTTCCCCCACAATAAAATGCCATAGGACATTATACTATGGAAGTAGCTAAAGTAAACCAATCTAGCAGTGGATTCGTCAGTCAAGTTTCTGATTTTACGTACTGCGTATGCAGCGGAGCTCAATCTACCTGCCAGAGCCGATATTTGAGAACCCCATTGTAGTTTTGAATCCAGGGTGATGCCCAAGAATGTAGCGGATTCAACAAATTCTATCGGTACATCGTTTATTAATATCCTGCTATTAATGACACCCTTTCTTACATTTGGCAGCGAGAATTTAATACATTTAGTTTTTTTGGCGTTCAGTAATAAGTTATTGGTTGTAAACCAATTCAAAACCTGTGCGATTGATTTGTTAACATCGTCAAATCCAGGCGCAATCCTATCTATTTTGAATATTAAGGATGTATCATCCGCGAACAAAACAATGTCACATAAGTTTTGCACGAAAGACGACAAGTCATTAATATAAACTAGAAATAAAAATGGTCCTAAGATCGATCCCTGCGGAACTCCCATTTTTATGAGGGATCCAGATGACCTGACGCCATTGACCTCAACCGTCTGTATTCTATTACTGAGGTAGGATGAGACCAGATCAAGTGCTTTTCCGTTAACGCCGTAGTGTTTTAATTTGCAAATTAGCGTTTTGTGACAGACGCAATCAAACGCTTTAGATAAGTCACAGAAAACGCCGATAGCATCTTGTGCTTTCTCCCAGGCATCAAATATATGTTTAAGAAGATCTACTCCAGCATCAGTAGTAGAACGCCCCTTAGTGAAACCATATTGTTTGTGATTTAAAAGATGATTAATATTAAAATGTGCCAAAAGCTGGTCTAATATAACTTTTTCAAAAACTTTACTGAGCGCCGGTAATATAGAGATTGGTCTATAGTTTGAAGGGTCATTTTTGTTCACCGATTTGTATAGGGGAATTAATTTACTTTTTTTCATTACATCAGGAAAGACACCTTCATCGACGCATCTGTTAAAAATAAACGCTAAGTGAGGGCTAATTGCATTAATAATATAACTAAGTACTTTGGTTGACATACCCCACAGATCCTCGGTTTTCTTTTGATTGAGCATTTTAAAAGTTTTGATAATTGATATTGAAGTTATGTGTCTGAACTCAAACATAGAGTCACATACATTCACACACTTCGATAGTAAAACAAAAGCATCCTTAGGGGAAGAGTTTAAAGGCTGAGTAGTAATAATAGGTACTTGTGAGAAGTACTCAACAAATGTGTTAGCGACATCATTATTATCTATGATTAATTTATTATTAACTTTTAACATAATTTTACCGTCCCTCTGCTTAATTTTTCCAGTTTCTGTATTATTGACTTTCCATGTTGATTTTATTTTGTCATCGGCATGCTTAATTTTTCTACTTAGATGCAGTGATTTTGCTGTCTGACAAACAACTTTAAAAGTTTTTGAATACAATTTTAAGTGATTTATGAATTTAGTATTATGTAAATTAATGGTTTTTTGTGAGTACAAGTTATACAAATTGTTTCTACTTTTATAAATACCAGGAGTTGCCCAGTCATCGAAACGAACCTTCGCACCCTTTCTAACCATTTTAATTTTAAAAATATCATTGAACTCTGCATCTAACATTTGAAATAAAGCACTGCATAGGTCATCAGGATCCTCAGAAAATCTTAGGTTCATTAATTGCTTGTCAATGATATCCACAAACTGTTCAACCCGTTTGGTGGTAATGGGCCTGTAAAAATGTTCTTGGCCTTTGATGGATAATTTACATGAAAAAGTGACACTTTGTCCCAGATGGTCCGAGCCATTGGTTCGTTCGATGGTTCGTTCTTCTGATTCATGTATCGCGTCCGTTTGCCATTTTTCGGAACAAAATGGTCGATGTCGCATTTAGCCTTTGATACTTCAATATTAATGAAATGTTTATCGAAAGGTAATGAAGTGTCCTCTTAGAAAAAAAAAGTGTTTTAGTTATAACTACGTAAATGTGTTTATAAATAAATAAAAAAGAAGTGTTCGGCGTATAATACTGATTAATGTGGGTTAATTAAATTTAAAAATTAATTAAAGCTGCGCTTGACCATACTTGATCAGGTATTAATAATGAGAGTCTGGCTTCACGTGCGCGGGGAAGCCAGTCATGCAATGACCGAGCTAGAAGACGAATGTATCCCTGGTTGGCTTAGAACCCGGTGGTAAGCAGGTAAACGTCTGATTAATCTGTGCTTGGTTCAGGTGACATACTGATTATAATACCTACTTTATAAAATTATTTTTATTTAAGATTCGTATGATGCTTTTGGGTTACAGATTCGTGTAGAAAAATGTAATCACTGTAGTATGTAGGTTTTTTTTTATGTCAAAGTTGACAAACAAGCAAGCGGTCCACCTGATCGAAAGTGGTCACCGCCGCCTATAAACACCTGCAACACAAGTAGTATTGCACGTGCTTTGCCTACCTTTTGCATAGAGGACTCTTTTTACCCCTCTCTTAAATCGCTGCATGTTGTACCGTAGCGGAAAAACCTCTGGTAGCAGATCGTTCCACATTTTGCAAGTCCGCGGAATTAACGACCGCATAAAACGTACCGTATGCGATGTCCACGTGTCAACAATATGTGGATGAGCTCTCTCGCGGTGTCGAGAAGAACGATGATAAAAGCGAGATGGCGGGATGAGGTTAAAGATTTCATCAGAACATTCCCCGTTATAATATCGGTAGAAGAGGCTAAGTGAGCCAATATCTCGGCGTAACGCTAGTGGCTCTAACTTGTCAGTAAGTACAGGACTGTCAACAAGTCTAACGGCTCTTCGCTGTAGGGAGTCAAATGGTTGCAGCTGGTACTTCGTAGCCCCACTCCAGAGATGAGAGCAGTACTCCATATGCGGCCGAATTTGGGCTTTATAAAGTAGAAGCCGTTGGTATGATGAGTATGTATGATGAGTTATGCAAAATTGTTGGCTAAATCCTGATTCATCTTTACCTGATTCATTTTTTATGTTTCTTTGAAGTGTTTCACACTTTATATTTTTGTAAATTGTTAAACACAATCCAAGATTTCATCGTACAGACGGGACTTGAACCGACGGGACCTGATTCATATTGTCCAAACCCTATATGAATCATGGGATGGGATCATCACTGGGATGTAAGGGAGCACACATACCATCTAAGTGCTCCCAGCCAACCTCACCTGCCCGTGGTGTATCCTGCTGATCAAAGAACGAGGCTCTGGCGACTGACAAATGGCGGTATAACCATTTCATATAAAGGCGAAGCTAACTACCACAGGCTAGTCACAGGCAGCAGCGTCACCGTTGCGAGAAGCTACGTCCTGCGAACACCCAACCCGACTGTCCAGCGCGTGGTGATTATTTGGGCAAAACCTATATGGCGCGCACAACTATACAACGGCCCCCAGTCCCCAGTCGCCCCGCTATTCCTAACCAAGGCGGCGTTTGCGGTAACGGCGGGGCATGGGGAGCTACGGGAGAATCTACGAGCTATGGTTCCCCACCAATAGGTACCGACTGACACTGGCTACGTTTAATGGACGCATGCTACGGCTTGATGCACACTAGACACTACTTTAAGAAGAGCTGAAACACATAAGATGGCATATTCTGGGGTTATGTGAAGTCCGAAGAGCGGGGGAGGAAACCGTTACCTCAGAATTAGGCCATCTTATGTATTTCAGAGAGGAAGTACAACCATCCCAAGGCGGCGTCGGGTTTTTTGTCCACAAGGTCCTCTTCGACAACGTTCTAGAAATCTCCAGTGTGTCGACAAGGGTAGCGTATCTTGTGATCAAATTCACTGAGAGGTATATTCTCAAGGTTATCCTTGCACACCACCCAAAAGGCCCACTTCAACGTTATCATGGGAGCTATCAACGCTAAAGTGGGAGTACAGGCAAGCGGCGAATCGGTAGTTGGGAAGCAGAAATTGTAGGGGGCAAGTGCCCGTCGACTTCCTATGAAAAGAGGGGCTTTTCTGATAAGCAAGTTCAAAATGTATGGAATGACATTTATGTTTCCGCAAAAAAATTTCATTCCCATACATTTTGAACTTGCGTTAGCGTGAAGGCAAACAGGAAAATGGATTTTGTCTAGGGGCCCTGGTATCTTCTAGGCAAGCGTGCTACATCGTCACTTTAACATCAGGCGAGATAGTTGTCAAACGCTTGCTCATCGGCTACAATAAAAAGTGAAACCAGCCGCAAAAACCTAATATCATAATAATAAAAAATAAAACTAAGATGAAGATTGAAAGATGAAAAAAGAAGATGAGTTTGGTACCCTAAAACTGTGATACCCATAACTCAATATTTTAATTAAATAATATTATAGTGTATGTGTACCAGTTTTCGAGACACTTGACCCAGAGAATAAAAAGTTTCATTGAAAATGTAACCCTCCATTTCACCCTCTTAAGGGTGGAATTTTGAAAATTCCTTTCTTAATGGATGCTTACACTTGACAAAGAACACACACTCCAAATTTCAAGTGTCTAGGACCAGCGGTTTAGACTGTGAATTGATATATCATCAGTCAGTCAGGACTTTGAGGGTTTTATATATTTAATATAGATTTACCTTTACGCTACTTTCCGAGAATGTAATCTTAATGAATCAGAAGCAAAAAGTTCTCGAGAATATTCCCACAGACGAGAATTAATGAACATTTAAAAATTAGACAAGGCTGTGGTTTATTAAAATTAACGACTTATCACACAGTTTTCCTCTTTTGTTTGCAGATCTAGGGTTGCCTATCACGACGGTATTATGCAGCTGATAGACGGACAATCGGAACAACATTTGTACTGCGAGAAAGGGGCTAGAAGAGGCTAAAAAAGAGGGCCCCCCCTCTTTTTTAGCCTCTTCTGGGCGTTCGGAAAAAACATAATGAAATATCACATTTAGGGGGGTTTATAATGAGATATCACGTGTATTTCTTTTTCATTTATGCGAGTCAAAAATAAACCTGCAACTTTAATGTCTATCTGGACTTGCTTCTATGGACGACCCTTTTTTTTAATATCCTAAAAGCTAGCGTTTGACCACTATCTCACCTGTTGGTAAGTGATGATGCGGTCGAAGATGGTAAGCACGCTAGACCTGGAATGAGAACTGACTCTCAAGGATAGATGCCGGAACGCATTAGATGTTTTTCTTTTGGCGACAGATTTTCTAGCTCGAGGGTGGTAGCTGGCCAGGCGGACACTACAGAGTGCCCTACCACTATGCGGGGATTTTTGGTTTCTTAACGATGTTTTTTCTTCACGAGAAAAAGCACACATACATTTTTCGATAGAAAAATCCATTAGTGCACGGCGGGGATTGAACTCGGTACCTCTGGCAGCTAATCCGACCGTTCTCCCAATAACGCCACCGGGCCCTCACATTATAAGGACCCCTTTCATTATTTCACAATATTTTAGATAAAAATCGTCTGAAGTTCTGAAACACACATTGAGGGTGCACGTAATGGTACGGTTGGCAGCCCTACATTAATCTGGGGAATTTAACATTTTTGTAAGTGTGACGTTCGACGCTTGGATGAAAGCTCAATGAATGGATCATTACTTTTGTTTTTTTTTAAGAATTTAGTAGTCATACGCTTTTTTGTATTTAGAATAATAATTATTGATATGATCTTTTTAATGTTATTTGACCTGTGTAAGTGCAGAATTTTAAATTGTTAAACACAATCCAAAATTTCATCGTACCGACGGGACTCGAACCCGCACCCCCCCGGATTACACGTCCAGGTGCTCTGCCAATTAAACCACGGTTCAATACATCGATACGACGAATAATTGGGTAATGGCATAATTGGGTTAACAAATGCAATCCACTAATTTCGTCGTATCGATGTATCGAACCGTGGCTTAATTGGCAGAGCACCTGGACGTGTAATCCGGGGGGTGCGGGTTCGAGTCCCGTCGGTACGATGAAATTTTGGATTGTGTTTAACAATTTACAAAAATATAAAGTGTGAGACACTTCAAAGAAACATAATATTTGCAGAATTTTAATCTGTACATAATACCACATTACTGAGTAATGCTTTAGGCTTGAGTTTTGATTATTTAGCGCCAAAAATCCAAGATTTTTTAATAACTTATCTGCCTAAAGACACTTGCGATTTATGATACGAATCAATTAATTATACCTTAACCATCCAGCCCTTTGTAAGATTAGAGGTAATATTACATTTACAAACATACATAATACATACAAACATACGCGCGAACGAGAATCTGGTTATTGGTTATAGGCAGTGCAGTGCCACGCCACAATAACCGACGTCATCCGTCGGGCCCTTGCCACCGTGAACGTGCCGGCCATATTAGAGCCGAACGGTATATCAAGTGACGATGGTAAGACGCCCGACGGTATGACGTTAGTGCCATGGTGTCGAGGAAGACCATTGGTGTGGGACGCCACATGTGCTGACACATTAGCGGCGTCCCACATATGCGGTACCTCACAGTCAGCGGGCGCGGCAGCGGATGCATCCGCTGCCGCAGATAACCTCAAACGGAGGAAATATGCTACCATTGTTGATGGATACATATTTCTTCCGTTTGGGGTCGAAACAATGGGCCCATGGGGTCGAGACGCCCGAGGTTTTGTTAAGGAGTTGTCTAGACGCCTAATTGACATCACCCGTGACCAAAGAGCTGGCGCTTACCGCGGGCACAGAATAATGAATAGTACCTTCGGCCAACGTATTAGCCTAGCTATACATCGAGGTAAGGTCGCTAGCTTTTTGGGAATTTTCTGTCTCTGACAAGTTCTGTCTTTTATTTATAATATAGATATTATTATTGTAGTTTATATAATTTTGATATTGTCATTACCTGTGTATTTTTAAGTTGTTTAAATAAATGTTGCCTAAGACATTGTTTTATATATTTTTAAGGTTAGAGAACAAACATACACAAGATATGCGCGAAGAACATCATAACCCATTATTGGCAGTGGGATGAAAACGTGTACTTACCGATAAATGCGTACTTTACATATAGGTGTAAGATTAACCATAGTTACCTAACCATTTGCAGTAGTAAGACTTCTGCTAGTCCGCCTGGGCCGGAATAAAATGGATGTGACATACGGACAGACAGACAGACATGACGAATCTATAATAAGGGTTCCGTTTTATGTCATTCGGCTACAGAACCCTAAAAACGGCCAAGTGCTAGTTGGACTCACGCACAGAAGCTTCCGTACATTCTTCCGTACAAACTTGTCAAACTAGGTTAAGGTATATACTTAACTTTGCAGTTCAATCCCTAAAATAAGTAATAATACTAAATTAGTTTTTTTTTGTTATTAAGCTACATATTTACGGTTTTCAGTTTGTTTTCCTTTATAAGTGCTGCAAGACCTTGCTTCATGATCTTAGGTCAACGAAAAGTACTCTATAGGTTTTGATTCCCTTGAGAATTAGCAAAATATGCGAAAATATGCGACATAAACGGTTATATCTTTTGAGAGCGTTTACATACAAGTTTAATTTTTTCACAGCTAAAAGATACCGTATACTCTATTAGTATTTGATACAAGTTTCAACTTGATATCTCTACCCACTAAGAGAAAAAGGGTCTTCACACGGACAGACAGTCGGACAGACAGACCGACGGACAGACAGACAGTGGGACAGACAGACAGGCGGACAACAAAGTGATGCTATAAGGGTTCCTTTTTTCGGGTTCCGTATCTCAAAAGTAAAAAAGGAACCTTTATAGGATCACTTTGTTGTCCGTCTGTCCGTCCATCTGTCAAGACATGTCAAGATCTCAGAGCAACAATTACTATTTAGTAATTATTGCTCTTATGTCAATACCCTTTTACTTAAGAAAGCGTGAAGGTATCAAATTGAAACTTATATCAAATACTCTAGTCAACCTAGGTTACCTTTTAGCTGTGATAAAATGAAAATTGTAGGTCAACGCGATCAAAAGATATGACCGTTTAAGTCGCATTTATTTGCATATTTAGCGATTTGACAAGGGAATAAAAAGTACTTCCCGTTGACCTAGAAGGTCTAGGAATAAATCTGGAAATATTAAATATCCAGTTTGATAAAAACATTTACTATTAATATTACATACTTATTTTTTAATTGGTCCATGAACAGTGTCCGGTGTAGGCATCGCACTGCAAAGTTAAGTTTCTACTTTAATCTGGTTTGAAAAGTTTGTATGGAAGCCTAGGTGCGCGAGTCTAGCTCGAACTCGGCCAGTTTTTCCTTTTGAGTTACCGAACCCTAAAAACAAACACGAGGGCGGCACTGAACATTTCGGGAATCAAGGAAGTGACACAACATTACTATTTAAAAATGTATTTATTGCTTTTCGAAGTATTCTCCGCGAAATTTGACACATTTTTCCATACGATGGAACCAATCAAACAAAAAAAAAACAAATCAACCAAAAGATTTAAAAAAAAAAAAAATAATAATAATCATTGACCATTTCATTCCATGCAACCATTCCATTCGGAAGTTGGGGTCTCCAAAACGGCCGTTTTGTAGGCGTCCACAGCTTCTTCAGGTGATGAAAAACACCCAAACTAGTGATTGGTTTTTTTGTTTCGGGTTCGTACGCGTATATCCAGGATTCGTCACCTGATACGATGTTGTATACAGCATTTGAGGATCTCGCGTGGAATCTTTCAAGAGTTCTGACGCACCAAGTACTTAACGCGAGCCTCTTTTTGCTCTTCACAGAGCGAATGCGGTATCTATCGGGAAAACAACTTTTTTACACCTAATTGTTCGTGCAAGATTATTCGTATTTGACTCATGCCAATGTCTAAAGTTGCCTGAATTTCGCGGTATGTCACATGTCGATCTTCCTCAATCAGCTTACGCACAGCATCAACGTTTTCTTGGGTGACTGTAGTTTTTGGACGACCTTGACGGGGATTATCACTGAACTTGACACGTCCACGTTGAAATTCAGCAAACCAGCGATAAATTGTGGTTTTGGATGGGGCTACATCACCAAATGCAGAAATCATCCGGTCAATACATTGTTTTTGTGTTAAACCACTTCGAAAGTCATAATAAATCATCGCTCTTGAATTTTCTCGAGTCAATTCAATTTTTTCAACGACTAAACAAGTTTGACAAAACCTTGTGACAAGACCGAGAATCTTTTTTTAAATAAATAAATGGTATTCGATTTTTAAAACCAAGGAGTTTTCAATTAAAAAGATTTTAATATGACAGGAACAGTGGAAATATTCCATTCCCGATACATTTAGTGTCGCCCTAGTATAAATACATTTAATAAAACCTTGCATTATATAGTTTGTAGCGGCGAATGATTGACTCATCGGAATTACTCTGATCAGTTTGATCAGACTGTCTTAACCCAAAAATAATAATCACAAGTACAGTGCGACATAAGATAGTTAACAATAAATGAGGGCGCCACTATTGCTTTTGTATCTTGTATGTAGCAACACAGTTAGTTAGAAACAAACGTTTTTGATACTTGTATTATTTTTGCAAATATGAAATGAATTTTTTAACCGACTTCACAAAAAAGGAGGAGGTTCTCAATTCGTCTGTATGTTTTTTTTTTTGTGTGTATGTTACGCGATTCCTCTATCAATTGTGAACGGATTCAAATGATTCTTTTTTTAATAGGTAGGATACGTTTCCGAGGTGGTCCCATTTTAATTTTATCGAGATCTGATTAGTATCACCAGAGATATGGAGATAAATACCTCAAACATAGGAGAATGTACTAGTTTTAGTAGAAGAGTCCCAAGAAGATTATACACAATGGAGGTTGCTATTGCATATAAGATATTCTTACGGTAACTGTGAGCGAGATAGAAATAAAGGTGGGGATAATTTTTTTTATATCTTATAGGCAAGCGTTTGACCACTATCTCACCTGTTGCTAAGTGATGATGCGGTCGAAGATAGAAAAGTGGACTAGAATGGGAACTGGCTCTCAAGGATAGCTGCCGGAACACATTAGATGTTTGGCGACAGATTTTCTGACTTGAGGGTGGTAGCTGGCCAGGCAGACACTAGATATGTTCTACCACCATGCGGGGGTTATTGGTTTCTTAACGATGTTTTCCTTCACCGGAGGGCCACTGTGAGAAGCGCAAACTTTTTTAAACATACCTAATATTTTTTGACATGACATAACATTAGGCGAAGATAGCGGCCATTTCAGTCCCGCGACACTGCATACATAATTAAATAACTCAGAATTATGAACGTACTTTGTACCAATCAACACAGCAAAAAAAAATATAAGCATAAAACCACATATTATATAATAGTTACTACGTAAATAATACTTTCCGTTGTTAGGTTGGCTACACAGTACTTTCATAATTCGGGTATCCACAATATAGGGAAGTGCCTCTTATAACGTAGTAGAGTGATTCAGTACTCTGTTGGCCATATGGCGGCAATTAATGTTAATAATCGCAAATAATACTTTTTAATATTAATTTTGGAATACAACTAGTCCGTGTTATAAAAGTATTTGGAATTATTGTAATAAAATAGACAATTAATTATCGTGTGTGTCAGATGCTTTAATTGTACAGGGCCATTTTGGACATTGTCCTTTGATACCTTGATGACATCATTATTACTAGTGAATATTTTCACTTTAGCGCGGCATTTAAAGTCAATTTTTTTAGGGTTCCGAACCCAAAGGCTACCAAATGAACACTTTCTGAGACTTTATTGTCTGTTTGTCCGTCCGTCCGTCCGTCCGTCCGTCCGTGTGTCTATATGCGCACTTTACAGATCTGTATCTTCTTAACCGTTATAGGTACATACTTGAAATTTTCAGTATATATCCGTCAGTGTATAACGGCCCAGACACGAAATGTAATAGATGCATGTAATTTGATTAAAACTTTTTTTGTACTAAAAAGGGTAAAATAAGTTATTTAAAAAAAAAAAAAAACGATTTCATAACCACAAAAAGGCACTAAAAAGCGTAAAATAATTTACTTAAAATTATTATAAGCGTTACCCACTTCTCTATTTGAAGTCGGTGCCAGCTATCTATTGGATATTAGATAGATACTATGTATGTAGTAGTAGTAAGTAGGTACATGTAGGTTAGTAAGTAGGTAGATACATGTAGGTATTATCTATCTACTACCTATTAGACTTGGCTGGCACCGACTTCAAATAGAGAATTGGGTAACGCTTATAATAATTTTAAGTAAATTATTTTTCGCTTTTGAGTGCCTTTTTGTGGTTATGAAGTCGGTTTTTTTTTTTTTTAAATAACTTATATTTTAATGAAAACCTATAACCTTTTATTTACATATATACAATGAAAACTACTCCTAAAACTATAATACAGACTATATAAAATCTACAAATAAAAAACTGAATGAAGGTCGCTGGCCGCTGGTAGGGTACCCAAAAAGCTGGCGACATTACCTCTTTGAATGGCAAAACCTATAACTATCTATATACATTTTATATATATATATTATTTCTAATCCTTCTTTATTTATTTATATGCTTATTTCTTACTTGCATTATTCAATGAGTGAAAACAAGTATCAAAATTCAGTAGTCGCGCAATAAATACTAATTTTTTGGTGTTGCCTGTAAGAGTGACTAGTTTGTTCTTAAATAATTAATTTCTCTAAAAAAATAATTTCTCTAAACTCTTTTATGTTGCACTGTCTTCGAGCATTTACTAAAGGAGAAGTTAACGCAAGGCATACCCCTCTGCTGGCCATATAGCCTTTTTTGGCCATATGAGCGTGTGTAACTACGCTGTATTTTTAATACTGTGTGCGTGTATCAAGTTAGTGTGCGGGATCGTCAAAGTGAGTGATTTGTGTGTGTGCAATGCGTGTTTACCTCGTCCCCCGTAAGTATCAGCAGAAAAAAATGGTTGCGGATTACAACGTTAACATCTACATTGGTAAATTCTCGAAGTGCACTGTACTAAACATATCACACGTGTAATAATAATATAAAGTTTTAAAAGAATAATAATACTCGCTTGAAAACAATGCAAAATGCAACTAATGATCCTTACAAAACGAAAAAAATCGACTTCACATGCCGCGATAGTCAAAATAGCCAGTAGTAGTATCATGTCGTCAAGGTATACAAATGCATATGTCATCAAGGTATACAATGAGTTTGAGACGTTTATCTCTATATCTCCGGAGATAATTGTCGTAACATACTGACTGACTGACTGACTGACTGACAGACAACGCACAGCCTAAACCACTGGTCGTAGAGACTTGAAATCTGGAAGGTATATTTGTCTTAGTACGTAAGGGTGTACTAAGAAAGGATTTTTCAAAATTCACTCTTTAAGAGGATGAAACAGGGGTTCAAAGTTTGTATGAATAAACAAGATGAGATAGTATTTTCTATTCAAAACTTCATACAACTGCTCCAGTAAAAAAATAAGTAAATACGTGTTTCAGGTTTTTTTGAAATACCACCCCTAAGAGGGTGAAATGGGGTAACAAAGTGTGAAAATCAATATTGTTTTGGATTGCGCTGAAATATGGCACGCATATAGGTATTACGACGTACGCTTTGAGAATGGATTTTCCAAAATTCACCCCTGAAGGGGATGAAATGGGGGTTCAAAGTTTGTGTGGAGAAACAAGATTAGATAGTCTTTTAAGTTCAAAACTTAACACAAGTACTTAAGTAAGAAAATACGTGTTTCAGGCTCTTTCAAAATTCCACCCCTAAAAGGGTGAAGTCTGAAATCAATATTGTTTCGGATTACGCTGAATTTGGCATGCAGATAGTTTTTTTTACTTAGGTATCCACTGAGAAAGAATTTTTCAAAATTCACCCTTCAAGGGGATGAAGCGGGGGTTCAAAGTCTGGACAGTCATTGTATTCGACATTTCACACAAGTACTTCTGTAAATATATAAGTAAATACGAGTTTCAGACTTTTTCAAAATGCCACCCTTAGAGGATAAACTGGGGTAACAAAGTCTAAAAATCAATATTGTTTCGGATTGCGCTGAAATTTAGAATGCAGATAGTTATTATGACGTAGGTATCCGCTCAGAAAGGATTTTCTAAAAATTTCTCCCGGATACGGAACGGGGATTCAAAGTTTGTATGGCGAAAAAAAGATGAGATAAAGTACGTGTTGTAGGATTTTTCGAAATGGTGCCTACTCCATTTCGTAACAAAGTCTGAAAATTTGGGTTTTTAGGGTTTTATAAATATGAAGAAAAGTTTAAATTAAGAAATAATATCATAATAAGTTGAATAAGTTTAAATAATAATAAGATTAATTTAGAAATTCAGTAAATTAAAGAAGTTTTTAACGCCGGCGAAGCCGCGGGGCACTTCTGGTAAATAATAAGTCAGGAACTAATTCAGAACAAATTCCACACAAAAAGTGGCGGCCCCCCTTCAAACCAAAACGACAGATTAAAAAAATAAGAATACGAAGTTACAAATGATTGGCTTGGAGATTGATTTAATTTCGGAACGAAAGCAGCAGGGATTGTTACGCGCATGCGCTGCAATGTCTGTTATGACAGTTGAGTCAAACAAGACAAATGTCGGACTAATGACGCGCTAGACACCTCTTTCAACCCCGCCTGTTTGGACACGACTTTTGATGTGTCATTTTTTTAACGCAGTTACATTTCCTGGCTCATTATTTATTCGTAGACTATAAAAAAATAAGTTAAATGTAAACCTTTATAATTAAATTAAACAATGTTATAGAAGTATTAATACATTATACGTGATTATACTAAGAAAAAAGTCAATAGTTTTGCTTGAGAGTTTATTAATCCATTACTTTAATATAGAGTATGTACATGTCACCTAACAAAATAATAACACTCTAATACAACTTAATGAATAGTGTTAATTTACAATCGAATTCCTGATAAAGTTTCAGATAGTTATCTGACAAATGACACCATATAAAAGCTGTTAAAAATCTGTCAGATAAGCTTCTAATATATTGATACGATACGTATGTACACGGCGAGGCGTAGTTTTAACCGGCCTCAGTGCGTTGTTCAGCGAGGCTCTGTCTTGACTTCTTATTTGGTCTGAGCCTAATCCATAATACTGTCTATCCCTGTGCAAAATTTCAGTTAAATCGGTCTACTCGTTTGACCATGACGAAGTCCCAAACAAACAAACCAATATACAAACTGACTTTCGCATTTATAATATTGCTGTTGATTATATACAAACTGTCAAAGCGAATTTTTTTCATCCATTTTCATTTTTAGGTCATATTTGGCCTTCTGGTGTTTTCTATATTCTGAGGTTCATAGATATGAAGAAGTTAAGCACAAGCAAAAGTAACCAATTTTATAATTGTTATAAACCTTTTATTACTTCTGATGTACTCAGGTTCATAATACATAGAGGTACCTAAGTAAGTATATTGAATACGACTTATTGTATTTTTAATTGTCCGTTGTGAAGATTTTGTCATTTTTATATGTAAATAGTGGGTGTTGATATCGACTTAATTTTTCCTCTTGTTTTTCGGTGCCCTGAAAAATAATAATATACGGTTATTGAACGTGATTTTCATACCAAGATATTTGTATCCTGTTTATAAAACAGAATCAATTGGTTTTTTTTTAAATATCGTATAGGCTAGCGTTTGACCTCTTTCTCGCCTGGTGGTAAGCGCTGATGTGTTCGAAGATAGTAAACACGCTAGACCTAGAATACTCTGACTCTCAAGGCACAGGTTATATAATAGTTACTACGTAATCAAGGGCTGCGTGCTGCTGGAACACCGTAAGGTTATAGCGACAGATTTTCCCCTTGATGTTGGTAGGTTATTTTTGGTAGCAAGTTACGCAAAACATAGATATATATGCTTCTGCCACCTGTGTATGAACATGCGTGCTAGGATTCAAACCAGTGACCTTTCGCTTAGAAGTCAAACCAACTTAACGGCCACGCAACGGGACAAAAACACAATATATAAAATCCAATACGATTTGCTTTGTGGGTGCTCAATGGGTAACAACTGGCTTCTGCCGTGGCTTTAACCACCAACCGAACAAAGACATGCCACCAATCGATTCGACGAGCTGAGTATTGGCATTATGTTCGGTGCCAGCCCAGCTTGTTCGAAAACAGCATGGTTAGTTGCACTTTTTAATCGACTTTACAAAAAAGAAGGAGGTTCTCAATTCGACGAATATGTTTTTTACCTCAGAACTCAATCAAATCTTAACAGATTTGAAAAATTATTTTTTTGTTTGAGAGATTATACCTCCCGTTTGGTTCCATTCTAATTTTATTGACATCTGATAATTATCTCCGGAGATATGGAGATAAACAATACAAGCAAATTTGTATACTTAGATGACATCATTATAACTAGCCAGTACTTTGACTATCGCTCATGTGAAGTCGGTTTTTTCGTTTTCTACGATCATAAATTATTTGGGATTGTACAATTGTTAATTTTGTTTTGCCTTTTCTAGTATTCGCCTCTGCTATTTACTACTTCCAGACATAGACGAATTTATCTTAGACCGCATCATCATTTATAATCAGGGGATGCAGTCAAGTGCTTGTTTGTCCGTAATAAATAGGAATTAATGGCGGTAGATACATACTTGAATTTAGGAGAGAAGCGCCGTCTCCTGGCATCACTGCTTTCGACAGACACAAAGTTGGACGGTTCCTGAAAAAATACTTAAATCTATACATCTATACAGATAAAACAAAATTTATTTAAACAACTTAAAAATAATTACCTAATGACAATATCAAAATTATATAAAGTACAATAATGATATCTATACTATAAATAAAAGACAGAACCTAGGTCGCTACCTGCCGGTAATGTTCCCAAAAAGCTAGCGACGTTACCTCGTTGTAAAAAAATAATGAAGTGTCTGCTTGTTCGTCCAAATTAATAACTTTTCACTTAATGTATATGAAAGTATGTATATACGGAACTTATACAAAAAAAAAACAATTTTTAATTTTTTTTATCTCTCTCAGTTTGTCTGTTTATTCCGGCTAATCTCTGAAACTGCTGGACCGATTTTAACGGGACTTTCTAACTACTTAGGCTACTTTTAGTTTAGATAAAAAATAGAGTTCAGCGGAAACGAAATTGAATTGTGTGTACATTTCACCAATGCGAAACCGGGGCGTGCTGTTAGTTAATCAATTATTTTAATTTCTATATCATTTTTTTATCACAATCAATCCAAACAGCTAGTTCAAAATTTTCGCCTGGTCCAAAAACTACTAGTGACCTCTTAATTTTGATCATCACAATTATTGTTTTATACCTGGAACACAGCTGCAGACCTCAGGAGCTCATCACCTTTGGGAGGCCCGTATTCCTTGAATCCAGGGGGTCCGTACTCCAAGAATCCTTCAGGAGCTTGGGCAGATCTGAAATTATAAATTGCTATAAATTAAAGCTGATTTTGCACCTTATTTGTAAACATTTTTTATGAGATTTTTTAACATATCACAATTTGGATTCAAGTTGGATTGTTGCTCAGAAGTAGATTGGAATATTGTGACTTTAAAGTCTTCCAATTCCACGTGAGATAGTGGTCAAGTTCTTGTCTGTAGAGCACAAAATCAATGAAAAGTGAAAGCATATAGAATTTCTAAAGACAATGTGATAAAAAAATAAGGTTCGGTTTTACCGTTGTTGACTTTAGCGAACGCTTTTGCGTTGCTTGTTAATTGCTCGTTAACAACGTTTACAACTATATTAACTACGTTAACAACTACTATTAAGTTAACAACTATTTTTACCGACTGGTTCACACCAAACGCGATCAGAAAACAATTGAAAAGTTCTAAGATCGCGCCCGTAGATCGCGGGACGCCGCGGTGTGGCCGTTACCTTTAGGAATTTATACAAAGCTATTGGAATAAGTGAACGTGCATTTTCTTGAATTAAGTTTAATTAGTTACTGAGAAGTTGAATTAAGTTTAATTAGTTACTGAATTAAGTTTAATTAGTTACTGAGAAGTTATAATAATAACTAAGTAATTGCTCACCCTGATCCTTCTTGACTAACTTTGATTTCAGCCGATTTCTCCACAGTCTGCACCTGAACATTGATTTAACGATAAAAAATATTGCCACACTAATTAATAAAACAAAAATTAAAATTATTTGACGAATGCTCATTAAGTTCACATCAATTTACAAATGTTCATCTTCGGATAAACTATCCCTAATAAGCTCAAGAAATTTCCAAAAAATCTAAATATAAATCACCTGTCCAGATTTGATTTCAGTCTCCAAATTGACAAGAGCCTCAGCAATGTTCTTAACACTCTGTTCAACGGCTACTTCTTCCACTACTACTTTTTCTAGCTTCTCTTCAACAGCAGCTACAGTAGCTTGGATTTCTTCAGCTTTAAATGCTTCTTGAGTTTGGATTTCTTCAATTTTTGCTGCTTCTGTAGCTTGGATTTCTTCAGCTAGTACTGCTTCTGTTACCGCAGCTTCGGTAGCTTGAATCTCTTCAGATTTGATGACTTCGGATTCTTGTACATTTTCAGATTTCAATTCAGCGTATAAAGCGGTAGTAACGTCATCTTGAAGAGCTATATCAGCGATTCTTGAAATTACTTCGGTAGTGGTTTCCTTTATGAGTTGAGCTTCTGTTGTAGCTTCTTCGATAATTTCGGCAATTTTTTCAACGTTTACTGCAAAGATAAATTGTTCCTAGTTACTATTTTAAACGAAGATTGATTCTAGATTACTCTATTGTTGTTATAAACAAACGGATAATATATAGCTACTAAATATTAGCTTTCTTCAGTCACATAGACTTATTCTTTAAGTTTTAGGAGTATAATTAGTTAATATTTTGTGTACATTGGTTGAAATATTACTATTATTGTTGAAGATGTTAATTCCTACTCGACGCAACAAACTGATGCAAGAATATTAGGCATATATGTTCTACCCGTGCAAAGCCAAGGCTAGTCGCTAGTAATTAGTGTAAAGCAGACATACCTTCAGAAGCCAGGTTCTCCACAGCAGTGATGGCTCCCTTATCCTCAATGACCAGGAAGGTACGATCAGTGACAATTTCTGGCAGATCCTGACTGATGACATTCACCACCGCCTGAGACTTAGGAGGTCCATACTCTTGGAAGGAATCCGAGCCTGAAGCTACAGCTTCAATGACGATGGCTTCTTTCAGGGGACTGTCTGCAGGTTTCTGGAATACATAAATGATTTATCACCACTATCATTTAAAGAACCATAAAGGTTGTCTGCTCTTTTGTGTTGTCAATGTAAAGTCTGTCTACAGTAAACGTCATAAGGCTTAGCTTACATTTGAATGGACATTTTTGGACGGGTATTACCATTAACCATTAATTAACCTGTCTAATGAATATCGCATAGCTTTAAACAAGTAGAGATTTGAGATTCAGCGAGATTATTTATTGCACACAATTAAAATATTTTTCGTATTTTCGTCCTAGAAAGCTATGTGAAAATGACAATTTTATCTCTTCAGTTCCCCGCAAAACTGCTGCGGTTTAGAGTTATATTTTGGTTAAATTATGACATAATAAAACTGGCCAAGTGCGATTCAGCATCGCGTCTCGTATTGCACACTTAGGGAGGGTTCCGTGCAATACGAAACATAACAGAGTTTCAACCTCATATATTTGATTAATTGATATTACCAAGAATATTTGGTTTGGTCGCGATCTAGAAAGACGGGGCTCGTTTACTAGCGCCATCTATGTCATTTTGCCGAAACTAATTAAATAGATGGCGTTTAAAAACACGTTTTTTGTATGGGGACCACCTTTAATTTTTAACTATATTTTGTTTTTAGTATTTGTTGTTCTAGCGGCAACAGAAATACACCATCTGTGAAAATTTCAACTGTGTAACTATCACAGTTAATGAGCTATAGCCTGGTGACAGACGGACAGACAGACAGACAGACAGACAGACAGACAGACAGACGGACAGACAGACAGACAGACGGACAGCGGAGTCTTAGTAATAGGGTCCCGTTTTACCCTTTGGGTACGGAACCCTAAAAATGACCTATTTCCAGCAGTAGATGGAAATTGGCTGTTAATGATAATTAATAGAAAATATGTATGCTTCCAATTATAATAGTTTAGTTCCGTAATTCCAGCATGACTATAAGTAAGTATTGTATTATAGTTTTTAGATTTGATTAAAGTCCCCGTCACGAGAAGCTATAAATTATGTAAACAAGTGTTCAGGAGTTCACAACATTTGGACCAACAAAAAAAATGAATTTCGTACTCGTACGCATTCAAAACTCGAATGACGCGTTTATTTCAAAATGGCGTCCCGATAGTTTACAATCCCTGCGTCCGGTACCAAGAAACACAAACGATAGCGCTTTGCGTCGTTAAAATATGATCCGACTAAATTAAATAGGTTGTTACTTTCATATAACCCGTCTATATTTCATGTCGATTGAATATGGTCAATTTATTATTATCTCGCAGTATAAAATGTTTACTTAGTAAAAGATGTTTGTTTACATAATTTATAGCTTCTCGTGACGGGGGCTATAGGTGCCTCGTCTCACTACCGCTTACCACATCTAGCTTTGCACTTATCCTAACCGAGACCCTTTCTTTAATTTCCTCACTACCAATCAGGTGAGATTGAGGTCAAATGCCTGTTATTCAACCAAACATGTCTTCCTTTTCCACCTTCATTGCAGTCTATTGTTTTTTTTGTCTAAAGCTTCAAATTTGATTTTAAAAATCTTTGATGGCCCAGTGGCGCAGTAGGATAATGGAGCTTTGACACCAGAGGTAATGAATGCAAAGCCTCACCACACAAAAATAGATTTCACATAGAAAAATTTAAGTGCGCATTTCATATAGGTTAAGTGGCCCTCCGGTGACGGAAAACACCTTTTTTTTATCTTTTTATATCTTATAGGCTAGTTTTACGTTTGACCACAATCTCATCTGTTGGTAAGTGATGATGCGGTCGAAGATGGTAAGCACGCTAGGCCTAGAATGGGAACTGGCTTCAAGGATAGCTGCTGGAACACATTAGATGTTTGGCGACAGAATTTCAGTTATGAAACCCCTAACCCCCGGTTGTACTGATATAGAAAACCTTACCTCTTCTCCAGGTAGGTAGAACGCTGGTCCTTGTGGTCTCCATCCACTGGGCAGGTAGGGTCCAGATCTCAGAGCCGAGACTGAGCCAAGGGCCAAGATTACTGCTACGACAACCTGTGGAGATGAAAACTTTATATAGTTGTAAAATTTTAAGGGAAGATTACCTATTACTATTATTAGTAATTCGTCAGAGAACTAAAGTGATACACGTAGCTCAGCGGATTAGCAAACTGAAGTGGCAGAGGGCTGGTCATATCTGCCGTAGGACCGATAACCGTTGGGTCAGACTGAGAGTGGACACCGCGACGATTCGTGGTGTCCACTCTAGAACCTTTGCCGATGCAAACGTAGCGCAGAACGCCCTGTGACCAGGGGCCTTATTCAGTATGACCAATGAGGTAACGCGTTCCTTAACGCGCCACGTCACGTTATTGAAAAATTGTATTATGTATGCCACACGATAGGTAAATTATACAAAACGCGCGCGTTACACGTCCTCATATGTCACGATATTTTGACAGCTTAAAACGCGCTCATAACCTTACCCTATCGCGTTTTAATTGGCATAGAGAATACCATAACACGGAGATAACGTAACACGGCACGGTAAGACATTAAAATGGTCATACTGAATAAGGCCCCAGGTGAAGCGACCACATTCGCAAAGCTGTGGACAGTGACTGGAAAGAAAGAGCCGAAGATCGGGCTCAGAGGCATGTATTGGGGGAGGTTTACGTCCCGCATGCCAGGCGGACACTAGATAATTACTTAGCTTAGTTTTTCAACTTGATACTGGTTCAAGTTAAATTTTCAAAAATACTTAATCCATTTCTTAATTATTTTAGTAATTTTGAAGAAGTCTTAATGCAATCTCTTCCAGTAACACAAGTCAACTTTTCAAATTTACTCAATTTTTCAGTTAGTATGGAACTTTTTTCCATAAAAAATACTCCACAATAAAACAAACATAATTAAGGATCGTTTACAAAATGAAAAAAAAACCGACTTCAAATGCCGTGCTAGTCATTTTCAGTAGCAAGTTTGAGGTGTTTAAATCTCCATATCTCTGGAGATTATTAGATTTCAATAAAATTACAATGTGACTAAACGGTAAGAAAACTATCAAAAACAAAAAATAATTTTTCAAATCGGTCGGAAAGAGATAAAAAAAAACAAGCGAATTGAGAAAATCCTCTTTTTTCGTGAAGTAGGTTAAGAACAAAATCAAATAGTTAGATTTACCTGCATATTGTATTGAGATCAGATACCGTCTTCGAATGATGTTCCTGCTTCGAAGTCCTAGTTTATATATCATCAGATTAACTTGTAAAATTAGCCAAACAAATAAAGCTGGCCTTGATTTGATAAAACTAATATTTGCTAAATCCTGATTAGTTTTCGATTTCGTAATGAGTTAATTAATAAGTACTGAAGGTCAAGTTAAATCTGCTTGCATGCGCAATGTTTTTTTTAATATCTTATAGGCTAGCGTTTGACCACCGATGTCAAAACCTATCTCACACCTATTATTGGTAAGTGATGATGCGGTCGAAGATGGTAAGAACGCTAGGCCTAGAATGGGAACTGGCTCTCAAGGATAGCTGCCGGAACACATTAGATGTTTGGTGACAGATTTTCTAACTTGTATGTACTGCTTTATTTGTATATTTGTAGGAGTGTATGTTACTCCAGCAGTTTGTTATCTCGAGGTACCTGAGGCGAGATAGTGGTCAAACGCTTACTTGTCTACAACAGCGCCTTTTTTTTTACTGGATAGGCAAGCGTTTCATCACTATCTCACCTGATGTTAAGTGATGATGCGATCGAAGATGTAGCACGCTTACCTAGAAGATACCTGGGCCCCTAGACAAAATCCAATTTCCTGTTTGCCTTCACGCGAACGCAAGTTCAAAATGTATGGAATGACATTTATGTTTCCGCAACAAAAATGTCATTCCCATACATTTTGAACCTGCGTTAGCGTGAAGGCAAACAGGAAATTGGTTTTTGACTAGGGGCCCTGGTCACTCGCGATTTGAAGACCCCCGGGTTGTTACTGGGAAACACAGACACCGGCAAGGAATTCCATTCCTTGGCAGTACGTATGATGAAGGTTGACGCAAAACGTTTTGTGCGGGTAGATGGAATGTCCACCATAAAGCGATGGCGCACAGCGGTACGTCTGGTTGTCCGATAGAAGAAAGGGGATGGTGGGATTTATTCGTGTAATTGGATGGCACACTCTCCGAAATGTATCCGATAAAAAATCGATAAACTTGCGACTTTGCGGCGATGCCCGCTCGGCGATCCGCGTAGTTCCCGTTCCCATGAAAACACGAGAATAAAATATAACTTATGTTACTCGCTGATAAATGCCCGAAAAGGGCATACTGTTGATACGAATATAAACATACCATCTTATGTAACACAGTATTTACAATAAATATATTTTGATTTTGATTATGATTTCGATTTCGATTTCGATTTCGATTTCGATTTCGATTTCGATTTCGATTTTGATTTTGATTTGATTTTGATAATGTAGCTTTTCATTAGTTAAAGAGTTTTTGAAATCGGTCCTGTAGTTTTCGAGTAAAATACTTATAAACAAACAAAACATCTTTCTTCTTTATAATATTAGTTTAGATCGGTTAAATTAAAAAACGAACCGCTTCAAACGTCGCGCTAGTCAAAGTAGCCAGTAGCCGTAGTAACTATTATATAATCTGTGCCAGTAGTTAGTATGTCGTCAAGGTATTCAATCCAAATCGGTTCAGGCATCTTTGATTAATCGGTGTACATGCATAAAAAAAAAGTTCCGACGAATTGAGAACCTCCTCCTTTTTTGTGAAGTCGGTTAAAAAACCTCTTTTTACTGATTTTGTCATTTAATTATGTCATATAATGCATAACCAAAAAAAGTAGGATTCTGTACGTTTTATATTGGTCAGTTTCACAGTGTTCTGATAATATTTCAGATTTTTTAAATTAATGACGATATGATTAATGTTTACAACGAAACACTATTTCTACCTCAGTATTTCTGTAGCAAAATATATTTGTTGTTTTCCTTCAGGTGCTAGAATCACCACACCGCTCCGTGAGTATGCATTGGCGCAGTATACGTATAACTGTAATAGATAAATTACCGTGGTATAGCTGACCGTGTGAAAAGCAGTTCTCCCCTGCTAAATTAAGATTTTTGGAGTTGAGATACATTATTTGTTGTTATAGCGACCACAACACTGTTTGTGAAAATTTGTCACTTTATCCTCCGCGGGTGTAAAAAGGGAGAGTCTCGGGAATCTATCCATTTAGGTACTCTGGCTGGGCGCTGAGAGAGACTCCCGCGGTACTGACGGTCTTTCTACCCATAGGCGTCCATTACACGATAGGTTTACCTGTCAGTTTGCTGGCAGTCACGGCTGTGACTGATGTATAACTAGCCTATTGTCTAATGGGGTGAATGACGGTGGCTCGATATTTAGATACTTTGATTTTGTGCGTCGGCAACCGTCAGTCTTGAATTATGGTTTTAATGACGGATAACCTACCGTGTACGTAATGGACGCCTTAGGTATATCATCAAGATTCTTTCTTCAATTATTTTTTCAATTCTTATACTATCTCTTCTATTCACTAATTTCTGTTTTGTAAAACATAAATAAAGAGTAATCATGATTATATGTTGTATTTCCGGTAAGTTTTAACTACTAATAACAGGTATCGTCAACTTTTCACAGGCGCGGACTGCATCACCAATGTATTGACCCGTGTTCTGTCAAACATAACCATTTCTGAGAAGGCGGTTTCTAGACGCCAGACAAAGACGGCATGGTTTTCCCAGATCTGATGTTAGCCTTAAATATAATTAGGTATACCTTGTTAAACTGTAAACTTGAATTAATCACTTGTCAATTCGCCAAAATAACGGTTCTTTGACCAAATTCTAATCTTTTCAACGAATTGTCAAGTGAGTAATCCGAGACTATATAATTATTAGATGTTGCTCTGTGGCACGGGTCGCAAGCGGCTCGTGCATATATTGTTAATAAAGGTTATAAGCTTAGATAATTTACTTGTCAAGATGTACAGTCTGAAAACCTATGGGCCAAAAAAAGTAACGGCCAACGGTTGGCCCTTAAGCTTATTCCGCCTACTTAGTAGTGTCACTGACATTCAGCAGTCAACATTGGTTCTGTGCCATTTCAAAATGACTAAATGTGCGATAAAAGTGTGCAGAAATAACAAAGGACGATTGGAAACCATTAAAAAAGTGAGCTTTTGTAGATAGGTACACATTAATAACTATTATTCTTAAGAAACAATTATAATAACGAAATGTAATTTTGTTCTGAGATACATCGCCATGTTTTCAGGGTTGCCTGAGTCCTTCGTTTAAAATTACCCATGCGAACGATACAATCATAATGTCAATCATTTTTGTTATCTTTGTTTTATTTGGGAAACACACGAAACTTAGATAGATAGATAGATAGATGAATACTTTATTGCATACCAATCAACACATTATAATCTAAGACAAGGAAAAACTAATTAGGTGTGACAATGGGCGGTCTTATCGCTCAGAGCGATCTCTACCAGACAACCTTTGGATGGACAGGAGCTAGTTTTGAAAATAAGCGGTCGGTGGCATACAATACCTTTGACAAAATAAGATAAGTCATAATATTATTTTACATAAACCTACATACAAATATAGTCAAAATACTAGATAATGATATCCATACAAGAACAAATACACTTACATATAACATTATAGATCTATATAAATATATATACATACATATTTATATATATATAAATATACACACACAATATACATACACAAATACACTAAGTAAATATAATAATACAATACATACATACACATATTATATTTAGAGTAAAGCTAGTCAATTTGCGATAGTGTTATATAATGCTTAAATACCATATTTTTAAATATTTGCGGCGTTCGGGCTTCTTTGATATTGACAGGGAGTGCATTCCATAGATGAATAGCTTTCATGGTAAATGAATTATAGTAGTGTTGCGACGTATGTGGGTGTTCTGGCATCCTTAATTTGAGGTTATGAACTTACTACAAAGTTTTAGTGCTTTATACTAGAACCACAGATTAAAGAAAAAATAATTATAGAGTAAAGAAGCGCAAGAACTGAGAACGTGAAGTTGGTACGAAAGCCTCGGTGTGCGAGTTGACTTGACTTGGCCGGTATTTTTTAAAGACCTATCTAAATCTATAGAAACCCCGCACGTATATGTTTGATGATATTTTTATTTATTATTTTCAGTTCCTTTATGGGGAGCCCGCCTTGATCTTTTATTTTTGCATAAAAGTCATGAAGCGGTTTAGAGAATACATCTTTTTTTATATATATCTTATAGGCTAGCGTTTGACCACTATCTCACCTGTTGGTAAGTGATGATGCGGTCGAAGATGGTAAGCACGCTAGGCCTAGAATGGACACTGGCTCTCAAGGATAGCGGTCGAAACAGATTAGATGTTTGGCGACAGATTTTCTTACTTGAACCCTCAAGGTAGCTGGCCAGGCGGACACTAGATAGTGTCCTACCATCATGTGGGGGTTATTGGTTTATTAACGATGTTTTTCTTCACCGGAGGGTCACTGTGAAAAGCGAACATACATTTAACATTTTTTTATACATACGATAGAAAAATCATTTGGTTCACGGCGGGGATTGAACTCGGTATCTCTGGCGTCGAAGGCGACCGTTCTCCCGTTACACCACCGGGCCCTCAAAACATCTACTTACCAAGTTTCAACTGTGTGGTCTTAATAGTCTTAATAGACATACGGACGGACAGACAGACAGACAGACAGACATGACGAATCTATAAGGGTTCCGTTTTTTGCCATTCGGCTACGGAACCCTAAAAATGAAGTAACAAATTACAAAATAAATGTATATAATCTAAAATTATAGCTTTCTTCTCATAATAAAATTATATTTAACCAAATGCACTCACTAACTTCAAAAATATTATAATTTATAACACCATAATTTAAATATAGGTCAAACAAACTAATGCCTCAAAACCAAAACATGTTTTTCCCTACTTTTATGGAAAATATTCAAGGGCTGGTATCACTCAGAATGCCATCAGTGACGTACCGCGCTTGTCAACAATGACGTGACACGCTCACGTGCGCTTCAAACCTGGCCTGTCATTTAATTGCGACTGCAGCGCAACCCTCTACCTAGACAAGTAAATGATCTAAGGTTATAAGCTATATTTCTATCCAATATTCGCGATTGAAGATCAAACATAATATTGACTATTAGTAGGATAGTAGGATGTGTCAAACTTACATCAGATTTTATTTAAAAAAAAACAGGAAGTTTAGAAAGTCTGGTTGGTGTCCTAAATATTTTATTGTACTTCGAATGAATATAAATAAAATTTAGGGTAACGGGCACTGAATTGACGATACCTGACTTATAGAGTTAAGTAAATATAGAAATTACCTATTAATTACTGTCCAAGGCCTGTCTTGTATGACATAGGATCAAATATTTGTCAATCATACGCTTTGCGCTTTTGCGGTCAGTACTTTGGTAAAGATGTTTTTAGGGTTCCGTACCCAAAGGGTAAAACGGGACCCTATTACTAAGACTCCGCTATCCGTCTGTCTGTCTGTCTGTCTGTCCGTCTGTCACCAGGCTGTATCTCATGAACCGTGATAGTTAGAAAGTTGAAATTTTCACAGATGATGTATTTCTGTTGCCGCTATAAAGTATATAGTATTATATATAGTATAAAGTATTAGTATTTGTTGTTATAACAACAAATACTAAAAACAGAATAAAGTTAAAAATAATAGAGGGTCCCCCATACAAGAAACGTGTTTTTTTCAGCATTTAACGCCATCTATGAACACTAAGTTAGGTTAACGTCCCATAGATGGCGTTATATTGAAATGTCGATCCCTAACACCCTGTTAGACGTTAGATGGCGTTATAAGAAATAAAATGTTTATTAATTATTATTTTTTGCTGGCGAAAAATGATAGTGGTATTTTTTGCTCGATCTTATAAAATACTGTAGTGTGGTACGGAACCCTACTAGTGCGAGTCCGGCTTGCACTTGGCCAGTTTATTTAATTTTATATTATTTTAAGGGCCCATTGGCGCAGTGGAATAATGGTCGCATTTGACACCAAAGGCAGGTTCAAATCCCCGCCGTATGACGGACCACCAACAATCAATAGATTTTTCTATAGATAAAGTAGGTAAAGAAAAAACATCGTTAAAAATTCCCAACCCCCGGTATAGTGGCAGGAAACTGTCTAGCGTCCGTCTGGCCAGCTACCACCCTCAAGTTAGAAAATCTGTCGCCAATTATCTTATGTGTTCCGGTAAGTGTCATTTCTCAAGGAAAGCTGTGCTGTAGTACGCTAGGCCTATAATGAAAACTGGCTGTAGGCCTATGGGAACTGGATCTCGCCAAATGTAGGTAGGTATGTTTATATTTATTGATGGACTTCTCCAACAGGAATCGTGTAGAAAATTCATAAGAAAAATATTGCCTTTGAAATAAATCAGATACCCCGTTGATGTATTGATCTTATAGGCTAGCGTGTGACCACTATCTCGCCTGGTGGTAAGCGATTATGTGGTCGAAGATTGTAAACACGGCAAGCCTAGAATAGGTATGTATCTCATGGACTGTGTGCTGCCGGAACACTGTTAGCTTTCTGCTGGTGGTTTAAGCTACCTTATAGGTGTATAGTTATAGTAAGTTTGAATCACGATAATAAAAATACCGACTGTTACTCACTAATAAAATTTGATGTCGACTGTCTCTACCTAGGTTTCATGCTTGTACTGTATATTTAGTGGTAGGACTTCTGCCAGTCCGCCTAGGGCGGTACCACCACTTTGCCAATTTTATTTTCAGCCGTGAAATAGGAATGGTTTTCGGTTGAAAAGTGCAAGGTGTCCGGTGAAATTACAGGGCATGTGAGACTCAACATCACTATGTCTCAAGGTAACAGGCGCAGTGCAATGACATGCAAAATTCTGACAGTTCAGAATTTTGCATGCCGCTGTATCTGTTATAGGTAGATGTCATCGCTTACCATCAGGCGATCGTCGTGCTGGTCCTGTGACATTTTATTATTAAAAAAAATGTACGATGCACTTTCTCGGGAGTTTACGCAGCAAGATCACGAGAACCACTAGGTCTGGGTCAAAACCTAGGTCGAGACAGTCGACATCAGTCTTTCAGCCGTGAAATAGGAATGGTTTTCGGTTGAAAAGTGCAAGGTGTCCGGTGAAATTACAGGGCATGTGAGACTCAACATCACTATGTCTCAAGGTAACAGGCGCAGTGCAATGACATGCAAAATTCTGACAGTTCAGAATTTTGCATGCCGCTGTATCTGTTATAGGTAGATGTCATCGCTTACCATCAGGCGATCGTCGTGCTGGTCCTGTGACATTTTATTATTAAAAAAAATGTACGATGCACTTTCTCGAGAGTTTACGCAGCAAGATCACGAGAACCACTAGGTCTGGGTCAAAACCTAGGTCGAGACAGTCGACATCAGTCTTCGGGGGTGGACGGGAATAAACCACATCAAATAGTAGTGAGTATAATAGTCGGTAGTTGTATTATCAATCTACCTTTTGGCACAGAATAATTAATAGTACAAGAACTTTTGGTAAAAAAATCAGGCTGAATATTAAAATAATCTTCTAGGGAATTATCTA
The DNA here is from genome assembly GCA_954871355.1 of Cabera pusaria. Lineage (NCBI taxonomy): Eukaryota > Metazoa > Arthropoda > Insecta > Lepidoptera > Geometridae > Cabera > Cabera pusaria. The sequence continues at coordinate 5,274,097 of OX940910.1, forward strand.
GATGTTGCGTCTCACATGTCCTGGAGGCCAACTCCGAAATGACATATCCGAAAGTTCGGGCCCGACCGACACATGACCGAATTTGCCGATGACCTACTACGAAAAAAGTTTGGACATTTTTGACATAAAATAACGATAAAAATCTTGTCATAATATCGGTCTGGCTCTTTTCGTTTATTAGGTTTTACGATACAACAAAATGTCAAATGAATTTCGGTCGGACTGCCGATAAACTGACCGACCGAACCGAATGTGAACATTGTGAACGTAGTAGGAAATGCCCGATAATTTCGGCCAATACTTCGAATTACCGCTTCGGAGTAGGCCTCCTGTAACTTCACATGATGCTTTGTAAAGTAGGATAAAGTAAACAAAAATTTGCCATCATAAATAAATAAAATGTATTTCTATACAATATACATACAAAAACAATACAACAATTTACCGATAAAATGTAAAAGCTAAGTCTAAAATAAACAATATTAACGTATCTAGTCAGTTGTAGCCGTTTGAGGAATGGCTGCCATTTTGTTCGTTGCCATGGTTACCGTTGTTAGACCGGAAGTTGCTTGAATTCGAATCGTAACCGGAAGGATCGTTTTCTGATTCTTCAGTAGAGGATTTGAAGGAGTGTTCTTCGGCCTCGTAGCTCACAGTCTGAAAAAAGAAGGTATACATTTTTAATTTTCTCACTAAAAAATTATTTCATTTTGTTGTACAATATATTAGTTTTACGGTTCCGTAGTAAATGAAGAAGCCTTAAAGTTCACTGTGTTCGTCCATCTGTCTGTTTGTCTATGTTAAACTGTCATAGCTAGGAAGGCGAATAATAATATAATAAATAATATTATAATAATATACAAGTTAACGAATAATAGTCGATCAAATTATTAGCCGCGTATTGCAAAGGTTTCCGTAGTTAACCTTACTGCACACGGCCCCACTCACACTTCGCTAGTTTATTTTAAAGATTAATATGAATATTAAAATATGCATATGCAAAAAACTTTATAATTGTACAACTACCAATAAAAAATATAAACTAGACAGACAGGTTTAGTTCGAAAATCTAATTTTATCTCATAAAGCTGAATAATTTACGACAACTTTGCATTTTATGTATAAAAATAAATAAAAGTTGTTCTATTTTGAGGAAACAGTTATGTAATACCTAAGTTCAAAATGTAAAGTATATATTCAGTATGTATGTAAGCAGTATTAATATACGCACAATATACACGTCCAAAGATATAAAATAAATCATAAGCAATTAACATATAATACGTAAAAACGTTTGGATGGACATCGTTTTTTTAGCGTTTGACCACTATCTCACCTACTATGGTTTTTTAAGTGATGTGGTGTTGGCGGCGTATGTTGCGCATACCCTGGACTGCTTTCAGAACAAACGTGTCGATTTTGAAAGATCTTAAAGTAGACCAGAGGCTTTCTGCAGTCTGCCTAATGAGAGTGCTCCAATACTTCGAACATATCGCCAGAAAACCGGCAGATAATCTGGAAAACTCTTCGTGACCGGATAAGTAGAGGGTAAAAGATCCAGGGGTAGAAGCCCGAAGAGAAGGTCCGACCAGGTGTCTGAATAATTAGGCACAAATGTCAGCGATGCTATACACCGTGCTTCAGACCGCCAGTATTGGCGAGAAATCGTAAACATAAAGTTCGCCGGCCGGAACATCACGATGCCCATCAGTGAGCGAACGATTAAAGGAGAAGGAAGTGTTACACACTTTATATTTTTGTACATTGTTACACACTCTATATTTTTGTACATTGTTACACACTTTATAATTTTATACATTGTTACACACAATCCAAAATGTCATCGTACTGATGGGACTCGAACCTGCATCTCCCGGGAAACATGCCCAGGCGCTCTGACTGACCAACTAAGCCACTGCACGATCCTATCGATACGACGTACTATTTAGAAGTTTTTACTATTCGGAAGATATTATTTCAGTTTTTACAGGGGATGTGGGTTCGTATAAAATATATATAAATTTTGGATTGTGTTTAACAATGTACTATCTCACATGTAAGTAAGTAACGATATGGTTGAGTACACTAGGATCATACTAAGCCCAGTGTATTTATGTCGAAGTAGTGTTAGTTCCGTTCTTATTTCAACCAGTTGAATTGCTCATACAAAAGACATCAACGGGCACTCCAGTTGTTTTCAATGTTCATTATATCTTTACCCTTAGTACGAGTTTTCATCGTAAACGCTTTTGACAGATCTCACATAGTTTTAGAATTATTCTGGCTCCCTGATTGGTCTAAATTTAGTGAAGTGTAGTAACCACTAGAGGCGCTGTACAGTTTTTCATACAAAATTTGTTCTATATACGATATCGAGTTTGGTATGAAAACTCGTACTATCGGTACTTATCTATCCTTGATCGCATCATTACTTACCAAGTACCAACAGGTGCGATAGTGGTCAAAATGCTAACTTATCCTAACTTCCTAACTAATATTATAAATGCGAAAGTAACTCTGTCTGTCTGTCTGTGTCACTTTCACGCCAAAACCACTGAGCCGATTTAAATCAAATTTGGTACACAGATAGTCTAGAGCCTGAGAACGGACATAGGCTACTTTTTAATCCGAAAAGAGTTGTAAGGGGTTGAAAGGGGGGATGAAAAGTTGTATTGAAGTATCGTCATTTTAGAAGCTAGAAGCTTCAAACTTATTTTGTAGGCTGTTAATTTGATATAAATAAATTTGACATTCAAAGTTTCTGAAAGTTTTACCCTCAAGGGTGTAAAATAACAATAGGGGATGAAAGTTTGTATGGAAATATGTAAGGTTTATGTGAATGTTCTACTGAACGGATTTAAATGAAATTTGGTACACAGATAGTCTAGAGCCTGAGAAAGGACATAGGCTACTTTTTAATGCGAAAAGAGGGTTGTAAGGGGTTAAAAGGGGGTATGAAAAGTTGTATGGAAGTAGCGTCATTTTTAAAGCTAGAAGCTTGAAACTTATTGTTTAGGCTGTTGATTCGTTATAAATTAATACGTCATTCAAAGTTTGTGAGGGGGAAGGGGGAGGGAGAAGGGGAAGGGGGAATGAGGGAAGAGGAGGGAGGGTGGAAGTTAGGGAAGGGGAAAGGGGAGGGGGAGGGGGGAAAGGAGGGGAAAGGGATGTGAGGGAAGGGGAGGGGGGAAGAGAGACGGGGAGGGGAGGGGAAGTGGTGGGAAAGGGGAGGGGGAGAGGGAAGTGAGGAGAAAGGGGGTGGAGGGAAGAGAGAGGGAGAGGGGAGGGGAAGGGCGAGTGGGAGGGAGAGGGGATGAGGAATTGCGCGGCGTGGTACAGTGCGGTATAGGTGGGATACGCATGTGTGTTATTTGTAAAATAATTAGCCTAAATATCTTAAAATGCTACCGAAAGACACTATTCCACCCACGCGGACGAAGTCGCGGGTACAGCTAGTATAATATAAAAATAAACTGGCCAAGTGGAGGTCAGACGCACTCGTAAGGTTCCGTATTTTATAGAAATGAGCAAAAAATCCCACTATCATTTTTCGCCATTTTCATAGTGTATAATTGACAAAGTTATATTGCGGTTATGAAAATGTGCTATATGCAACAAACTGTTGACTATATACATCTCGTTTAAACGAAGTGTTTATTGAAATCTACAGCATATATATATTTTTTAGATTTTTAATTTTTCACACATTTTACCACTTTAGAAGTGTCTTACTTTCAAACGATTGATTTTTGTATAAATCGTAAAGCGGTTTACAGAATACATCTACCTACAAAGTTTCAACTTTTGTAGTCCTAATAGTTTCGGAATAAAGTTACTGTGACATACGGACGGACAGACAGACATGACGAATCTATAAGGGTTCCCTTTTTATACCATTTGGCTACGGAACCCTAAAAATCTCACCTGTTACATTGTTCACACTTGGTAAGTGACAATGGGGTCGAGGATAATAGCATGCTAAGTTAGGAGCAAGACATCTGTCGGATCTCGCCGTTTTGGTGACCAAGAATAGCAACTGGCTCCCAAGGACAGCTTTTGTAACATAACCTTTATAGTGCCTTTCACGCTTGTCAAGCCTCGGCAAGCATCCACAAGTACAAACGTGTAAAGAGGGCGTTTGGCGTGGCTTGCGTGAGCTTGTAGACGCTTATCGCCGATCCGGTCTAGTGTCGGTTTTTGGACACAGAACAAAGAGCGCTGGCTTGGATGTACGTAGCACACTGACGTATTCACAAGCATGTAAACGACTTCTAAATTCCAAGCGAGATTTGTGGATGCTTGGGGCTTGTGGACGCTTGGCAGGCGTAGAAAGGCACCATTATATTTTAGCGACAGATTGGAAAAACTGGCCAAGTGCAAGTCGGACTCGCGCTCGTAGGGTTCCGTAACACAGTAAAGTATTCTATAACTACGATTTTTCACAACTGAGAAAAAATGATTTTAGGAACCTCAATGTCATTTTTAAAGACCTATCCATGGACACCCCACAGGTTAGATTTCTTTTTTTTGTATAAAAATCGGAAAGTGGTTCATCTATCTACCAAGTTTCAATTCTGTAGTCCTAACAGTTTCGGAATAAAATGGCTGTGACATACGGACGGACAGACAGACAGACAGACAAACATGACGAATCTTTATAGATTCGTTATATTCGTTATGTCGGGTACCGTTTTTTGCCATTCGGCTACGGAATCCTAAAAAGTGCTCATAGGTACTTACAGAGTTGACATCCTCCAAGGCGTTCCTAGTGAACCCAGCAGCATTGGTATCGTACCCCTGCTCCTCATTGTTGTGTCTCCCCTGGCTTCTATGGACGCCATATGGTGTGTACTCTTGTTCACCACTCCTGAAACAGTTTACATACAGACATAAAATCACGCCCTTTTCCCGTTGGGAGTAGGCAAAAATGGGTACTTCTTTCCACATGCAACGATCCGGACATACCTCTATCGTTTCTTCTACTTTCATGAGCGCCTTCATACATGCTCTCCGGTTATAGGTACTTTTGACTAGGCCTTTTTTTAAAACGTCTCTGGTCGTGATACCTTCGCCTAGGTCAGCCTCTACCGGTTGGCCCATTCACACACGTGTTATAAATCTGTTTCGTCAATCTATCTTCATCCATCCTCTCTAGATGTCCAAACCATCTAAAGCATCGCTTTCTCTATCTTTGCCACTACATCTTCAACAATATCATAGTTTGTTACCTTTAACTGCTTCATATCTCTGGAGATACTCATCAGATCTCAATGGATTGTATAATGAAATAAGACCGTCATTTCTGTCTGTCTGTCTGTCTGTCCGTATGAAAAAATAAATATTGAGGCCCCCCCTCAATCTTTTATTTTTTCATAAAAATCGTAAAGCAAAGTTAACCTTACCATACATAAACCATAAACCATAACCATAAACATTAACCATACATAAAACTGTACCTAAAAAAATAATATCATCAAACCTATACGTGCGGATGTCAACAAATAGGTCTTTAAAAATGATATTGATGTTCCTAAAACTATTTATTCTCAAAGTCAATCGTTTGAAAGATAGACACTTCTAAAGTGGTAAAATGTGTTTAAAAGTTCGAGGGGGCTCTAACTTTTAAACTAAGAGAGTGAAAAATTTAAAATATATCTCAGATCTCAGCTGTAGATCTCAATAAACACTTTCAACGAAAATTGATTTGATCGATATATAATCAGTAGATTTTGAGATGAGATAAAGCACATTTTCAAAACCGCGATCATAACTTTGTTTTTCAAACACAACACTATGAAAAAAAATCCGGCCAAGTCGAGTTGGACTCGCCCACCGAGGCTTCCGTACCAACGTTGGTAGGTACCAATCAAGCTAGATTTCTAAATTGTATGAGCGCTCATATATCTCAGAGGTCTATCTTAATTGGCGTAAACTATGTGTGTATGGGGACACACTTCAATTTTCAATTTTTTTTTACAAAAGTAAAAAAAAACATTTTCCTTTATTTGTGCTGTAAAACCTTGCTTTTGCTAAATTTCATGATCCTAGGTCAACGGGAAGTACCCTATAGGTTTTCGACCCAAAACCTATAGGGTACTTTCGGTTGACCTAGAATTGTCAATTTTGGTCAAAAGCAAGGCCTTATAGCACAAGTAAAGGAAAAATTCCGAAAAATAAAAAAAATTGAAAATTAAGGTCAATTTTGGTACTTACAAGTTGTCGCGCAAATCTAAATTTGCCCATATCTTTTTATCTTGTTGACTCAGGACCTTGATTTGTATACACCTAATAGGGACTATAGACCTCAGTATCTGGTATAAATTTTAGCTTGCTAGGTCCACCCGTTCCTGAGAAAATCGGTGGTGACACACGGACAGACGGACAGACAGACAGATAGACGGACAGACAGACAGAAAGACAGAAAGACAGACAGACGGACAGACGGACGGACGGACAGACGGACAAGAAAGTGATCTTACAAGGGTTCCTTTTTTACCTTTTGAGGTACGGAACCCTAACAAAGTTATTTTTTTGCTGGAGAAAAATGATAGTTTATAGATGATACTTCACTGTGTAACGGGACCCTACTAATGCGAGTCAGACTTGCACTTGGCCAGTTTATAACTATCACTTACCTACTTTTAATGTAACTATTGCAATGGTACAGAAGCATATTAATTACCGAACCTGTAACCTGTAACGGGTAGGGCCTCAAACTTTTAAGAATATAGGTATTAAGTACCCGCCAAATACTTACCAGAATTTTATTTTAACTTTTTAGTTCACTGTCCCAGATAAAAGCTTGTTTTTAAAATTATTTTTTTTACTTATTTACAGACTGTACTTACAGGTCTCGGTCTGACCGCACTCTTTGATTGAGTCTTCAAAGTCTTATTTACCTGGCAAATCCAGTGACGCTGGTATCTTGATGTTCACCATTCTGATCAGCGGTGTGATGGTTACTGCTGTGATGGTCACTGTTCTGGTGGTCAGTTTCTAAGGACCTGGCTGACGCGATCACCGGGGTGGAGGTTTGGGAGTAGGCTCGTGGTGGTGGCGGGAGATAGCTGTAAGTAGAGGATTACTTTGATTAGGGCCAGTTTCACCGGTGCCTGATAAAGTTTCAGATAGTTATCTGACATATGACGCCATATAAAAGCTGTCATAAATCTGCCAGATAAGTTCCTAGTAGGGCTATCAGGGACTGATGAAACTGACCCTAATGGTACGGCCACACCGCGGTGTCCTGCGATCTGCAGGCGCGATCTCAGTACTTTTCAATTATTTTCTGATCGCGTTTGGTGTGAACCAGTCGGTACAAATACTACTGCGCTATCTGATCGCCGCCTAGATCGCACACGCAGAACGCTCCGGTGTGACCTTGAGTCTATTATATATTCAACTAGCGGATATCCGGCTGTGCTACTACACAAAAAAATAAATGTAATCCAATAATGCATTGGTTTAGTGGTCTAAAACGATGTACCGTGTCTTCTTGACAGTGTCAGTATAAAATAAATTTTAAATTACCTATGTGACGGCACTTCAGCTGCAACTAGGGCCGCTAAAAGAGGGACTGCTATCATAAACTGTAAAAAAAAAACAAATGTATAAATATTATGTTTCTTGAAGTGTGTGTGAAATGTTCACAATTTATATTTCATTTTATTTTTATAATTAATTTTAGCAGTGCAATATCTCTCGTCGGATTTGAAAACTGTTATGATTTCTTTCGAATGATTAACTTCGAAATAATTATCATAGATGTTGCCACCAATACATAATTGGTTAAAATGCAATACATTAAATTCGTCGACTCGATAGGATCGTACCGTGGCTTAGTTGGTCAGAGCGCCTGGGCATGTTTCCCAGGAGGTGCAGGTTCGAATACCGTCAGTACGATGTATTTTTGTATTGTATGTAACAATGTATAAATATTGTTATATTTTCAATTTTACTAGTGACCGGCTCCGGATTCGCAAGAGTAGAGCATAAAAGCCTACATTTTTAGGGTTCCGAACCCAAAGGGTACCAAGGGAACCCTATTACTGAGACTCCGCTGTCCGTCTGTCTGTCAACAAAGTTAAAAATTAAAGGGCGTCCCCATACAAATAACGTGTTTTTTACTATAGCACCATCTCTGAACGATTCTTTACCTTAATAATAAATATTAATATAATAATAAAATTTGTGTTAACGTTCACTTAGTTTGTGTTAGAAGCTCGTTATATATTCGTTAGATGGCCTTGTAGTTAATAAGCATGTTTCGTATTGACACGGTAATAAAAGATAAAATTATACTTATAAATTATTTATTATACTGCGGTTCGGAACCCTCCGTGTGCGAGACAAAAGTCTGACTCACACTTGGCCAGTTTTATTTTCATCAGTTTCTTGCATCGAGTATGAATTAACATCTTCAACAATAATAGTCCTATTTAAACCAATTTACATAAAACCTTAACAAATTCCATACTTAAACCTTCCTCATGAATCACTCTATCTATTGGTGAAAACCGCATAAAAATCCGTTCAGTACATTTTGAGTTTATCACGAACAGACAGACAGACAGGCACACAGACGCGACAGGGAACTGTTTTATAATATGTAGTGACAAGCACTGTGTTTTAGTCGCTATAGCAGAAGCTATAGCACTTAAACATAAGGATTTTCTAATCCTTAGAAAAGTCCCTTAATCAATTTATCAAAATATTTTTGACAGCGGATGGAAATTAATAACTCAAGATCGAGCTCAGTAGCGTGCTATAGAAGAGGCTTGTGTCCATCAGTGGACGGGAAATAGTAATATGTACATAGTAGTGAGTAAATTCCATAAATATTAATTTTATAAAGATTATTGATATTATTAATTTATTTTGTGATAAATACTTTTGTTTTAATGATTTCTTTATTTTATTATTATTAATGTTGTAACAATGAGTTTATTTAAATTTGTATCCACATATTTTAATTTTTTTTTTCAAAATTTAATATTTTCAATAAATTTCACCATACCTTCATCTTTCCAACACACTGTCACTGTACGATGTTGCAACTGATACGATTGTTGAAGTACTATTAGTTTTTATACCGGTGCGGGTAGGGGTGAAAAATGAGCTCGTTACATACAATGAGCTTTCAAGGTGTCATCGGATTTGTGGCACAGGAAAGACGTTGAGACGTGTTGGTGTTAATTTTTTTTTGTTTGTTTGATGAACTGAGTATTTTGTCAGGTTAGAGATAGTGGTCAAAATCTTGTCTTTAAGATGTATTTAAAAAATCACAAGTTTCTAGACATGAAAATGTGTGCGGTCGTTTTGTACTTTTCTCACAAACGTACTTTCACAAATGTTCGAATATTGATGTAAAATAAATGAGAATATATATTTACTTTCAGTAAAAGCGTATGATCTATGAGCGTAGAAAAAAAAAGGTAAATTGTCCAAACATTTTGCGTTGTTTGTAAGTAAATACGGGGTAAAAGCAATAAACTCGCGTGACTGTCACGCTTAGATACAAAGAAGTTTTCACTTCTGACGTACAGTCCCACAACTTACAGTTTCTTTGATACTTCATAGCATAAAACTATAAAAATAGGGTGCGTAGAAAGCTGCGCGTTTTACAGATTTAGATTATTTTGTACAACTCCATCTTTTGAACATAGCGGGACGAATGCCCGAATGATAGCGACTACGTCATCGTAGTTACACCGTTCTACAATAGAGGGCGTTTATAAATATAAAATACAACATGACGCTTAAGTCACTTCCGTTGGTTCGGACCGTGACGCTACGTCACATCCGTCAAATTTTACCCCAGTGTGTCTAAAGAAGTTGTACTTCATAAAAATTAAAAACATTTGTCACAAAGAGTCTCCATAGATTTCATTAGGTATAATCCACGCTAGACTGTCACGAGCATCCCATTCGACCTTGCGCCGTACCTATTTAGTTGACAATAGGGACGGCTCTTATTAGTCTGGGTACTACTAATTAGTCATTTTTATTATTCTCGTTAAGATGGAAAACATCGTGAGGAAACCCTAAAATCCTTTATATGTGGCGATTTCGTTAAAGACTGATTGCAATTTGCTGCGCTAAGTAGATTGGTTTAATGTCAATTTGTCTTCGCCATCTTCCACTTAGTTAAGTACCTATACCAACTACATTCTGTTTTGGATTGTGTCGATACTTTCCATTGGATTAAATTTAGGTTCCGTACTGTGGTACGGAATCAATGAAATGTATGGACAATATTCAATAAAATTGAACAAAATTTGTTGAAAATTTACGTTTTTTGTATGGGACCACATAATTAATTTTTTAATTAAATTAAATTTTAATCGTGCTACTTATATAGAAACTCTCTTAAATTTTTTTTTGTTATTTATAATATTTATTTATTAATTAATTACATAAAATTATATTATATTCCTTTTAATTGCAGTTACACAATATACAATAGTAGCAAAATTCAAGTCTCTATCTATTCCGTAATAGATATAGACTCATAAAATCGAGCAAAACACGCAAAGAAACATGATTCTAGTTTAGGGACTCTTTTTAATTTTTAACTTTATTATGCATAATATCTAACTATGACCGCTATAAACAGTCATAATACACATTTTTTGAAAAGTTCAAGCTTATATCTATTTTGGTTCAATAAAGAGCAAAAGCGCCGGAAAACCACGTTTCTTGAATGGGGACCCCACTTTAATTTTTGGCCTTATTTCTCTATTTTATATTGTTAAGGTACGGACACACTGCAGCGTCCTGCGTGCGCGTTCTAGGCAGCGATCAGATAGCGCAGTAGTATTTGTACCGACTGGTTCACACCAAACGCGATTAGAAAAATACAATTGAAAAGCACTGAGATCGCGTCCGCAGATCGCAGGACGCCGCGGTATGGCCGTAGCTTTATTGTATCGGCCATAGTCATACATCCTTTGTAAACATTTTAAGTGACTACCTTAAAATGTTGACGGTTCTAGCCACGGTTGAAACCTACCACCAGTGGTCATCTAATTAACACCACCCAGGTATCATGAGTAGATTTTTTAATATTAATTATGATATAAGCCTATGAACGCAGACAGATAACAATGAATGGCCTCTCTAGGGGGAAATTACCCTCAATGGCTAGTTATTCTATTTTAAAGGTTTATGTACCTGAGTGACCGAGTTTTGCTCAGTTTTTGTGTTTTTGACTTTTCAATTCTTTTTTGATCGCGTTTGGTATGAACCAGTCGGTACAAATACTACTACGCTATCTGATCGCCGCCTAGATCGCGCACGCAGGACGCTGCGATGTGTCCGTACCTTAATACTATAACAATCTTTGTCCTGACATACTGACTGACTGACTGACTTAGAAACAACGCACAGCCTAAACCGCTGGTCGTAAAGACTTGAAATTTGTAGGGTATATTTGTTGTAGTACGTAAGGGTGTACTAAGATAGGATTTTCCAAAATACCTTAAGGGGATGAAACGGGGGTTAAAAGTTTTTATGGAGAAACAATATTAGATGGTATTTTTTATTCGAAACTTCACACAAGTAGTTCAGTAAATAAATAAGTAAATACGTGTTTCAGGCTTTTTCAAAATCTCTTCCCTAAGAGGGTGAAGTGGGGTAACAAAGTCTGAAAGTCAATATTGTTTCGGAATGCGCTGAAATTTGGCATGCAGAAGTTATTAATGAACTGCTAAGAAAGGATTTTCCAAAATTCACTCCTTTAGGGGATGAAATGGGGGTTCAAAGATTGTATGAAGAAACGAGATTTTTTATTTGAAACTTTACATATGTTACCTACTTCTCTAAATAAATAAGTCTCTTCTGTAAATAAATAAGTTAATATGTGTTTCAGCAGTTTTCGAAATTCTATCCCTAAGAGGGTGATGGGGGCCTAATGGGGCTTAACAAGGTCTGAAAATCAATATGGTTTTTCGAGTTGTATAAAAATATGAATACCTATTTCCTTTAGTCACACGATAACTAGAAAAGAAAACGAGTGAACTGATTTAGCGATTTTTTAAAAATTTGTTTTATGATAATAAGGTTTTTACGAAAGAAAAGTTTTAAGTAAAAGAAAGAAGTTTTAACGCGGGCGAAGCCGCGGCGCACTTTTAGTAAACTGTATATTTTGAAAGCAAAATCCTATCTAAATATAAAAGTTCATCAAAATCAGTATAGCCGTCTCCGCGATAATATACGCAAATGAACCTTACATTACTTACATTATACATATACTTACTGCAATAATATAATTTAAGATTGTTTAAAAAACAAAAAAAATCTACTTAAAACATGTTACTAGTTATTTTCAGTACCAAGTTTGTGGTGTTTATCTCGTTATCTCTGTCACATCCTTAGTTCGAGATCTTTTTGAAGATTTATCTTTGTGTGTATGAGATCTCGATGAAATTATAATGGAACCACCTCGGAGACGTGATTAAAAAAAATCGAATCGGTTAACAATTGGCGGAGTAATTACGTAACAAACATCGTTGAGAAACCTTCGGCGTGGTCTCAGGCATAATATTATAATAATTACCGTGTCTCAGAACACTGTTTAGTATACACCTGGCCAGCTACCACCCTCAAGTTGGAAAATCTGTCGCTTAACATTTTATGTGTTCCGGCAGCTGTACTTGAGAGCGAGTTCCCATTCTAGGCCTAGCGTGCTACCATGCTTGACGTCAGGTGAGATAGTGTGGTCAAACGCTAGACTAAAAGATATTTAAAAAAAAAACTGGCCAAGTGCAAGTCGGACTCGCACTCGTAGGGTTCCGTACCACACTACAGTATTTTATAAGATCGAGCAAAACATACCACTATCATTTTTCGCCAGCAAAAAATAATAATTAATAAATATTTTATTTCTTCTTCTCTTATAACGCCATCTAACGTCTTATATCTAAGTGAAAGTTAACACAAAGGTGTTAGATATCGGCATTTCAATATAACGCCATCTATGGACGTTTACTCTAAGCGTTCATAGATGGCGTTATATTGAAATGCCGAAAAAAAAACGTTTCTTGTATACCCCCTATTACTTTTAACTTTATTCTGTTTTTAGTATTTGTTGTTATAGCGGCAACAGAAATACATCATCTGTGAAAATTTCAACTGTCTAACTATCACGGTTCATGAGATACAGCCTGGTGACAAACGGACAGACAGACAGACAGATAGACAGACAGACAGACGGACATCGGAGTCTTAGTAATAGGGTCCCGTTTTACCCTTTGGGTACAGAACCCTAAAAAAGATGGCCACAGTCCATAGATTTGGTGACCTGTCAGTGGATTTATTTATTACTGGGATGTACAATTTCATATAACAACATTCTATTTCAGAATTGACATGATGTATTCATGAGTCTCATATTCTAAAGGATAAGAAAGTTAAGGGAAAAAAGTGTTGAGGTTAAGTATGATGACAAATGGATAGTTAGAGCCTACGCAAACATGCCTGAACCTTTTTCTCACACATTGTATCTGTGGAAAAGGGATGCAAAATTGCAAATCGTTTTCGTTCTATTTTTTAGTGCGGTGTGTAGAAGTCTAGTGAGTTGTATAGCCATATAATATTTACTTATGGCTCTACACGATTATTGCCATATATTGTACGTGTCCCAAACTTGATAAAACTGCAACACTACGAGTAGATGTACATGGTTATGTATATTATTATTTATTTAATTACAGTCACTTATAAAACATGGCTTTGCTAATTATTATCTAAAAACCTAAATAAGCTTGTCTAGATAATAAGTTCTCGTTTATATTAAACTAAATTATATATAGGTATAAATGAACAGAGTGAAAAAAATTATATAATATGATAAAGGGAAAAAATAAATGACAAAAATATAAGGGTAAATCGATAACAAACAAGTAAGTTCTGTTCGCCGCGCTATCGTATATGTGTAATTTATTATTATATTTGCATGTATATGTATTTATATTAATATATTCATAAATATTATTATTATTATAATTTTTTTTTTAATAAAATTTGTGTAGGGTATTATTATGTGCATATTTTACATAATATATTATGTATATCATAATATACTATATTATTTTAGTAGTCTATTTTGTGTGTATTTTTTTAATTACAATTACTAATTTCTTTTCTCAGATCATTAATTTTATTTTACGCTACTCCCAAGTTTCTGTTTGTATTCTTCTTTTCCATGCCCAGGTTGTCTGGAAGAAATAGCTCTATGCTATGGATATGCTATGGAGCAACTCATAAATCCAGAACCGCCGCCTTGAATAACATATTAAGTTCATATCGATGTTCAATGACTTAGTTAACGATCTCACCAGTTCCCTTAGTACGAGTTTTCATCGTAAACGCTTTTGACAGATCTCACATAGTTTTTGACTAATTCTGACTCCCTGTTTGGTCTAAATTTAGTGAAGTGTGAAAAGCACTAGAGAAGCTGTACTGTTTTTTAACCGACTTCAAAAAAAGCAGGAGGTTTCTCAATTCGACCGTATATATATATATATATATTTTTTTTTTAATGTTTGTTCGCGGATAACTTCGTCGTTTATGAACCGATTTCGATTATTCTTTTTTTGTTCGAAAGGAGATATCCCAAGTATGGTACCATGGTAATTTTATCGAGGTATGATAAGTATCTCCAGAGATATTGAGATAAACATCTCAAAATTGGTACTGAAAATGAATAGCGCGGCATTGAAGTCGGTTGTTTTTTAGTTTTTAAACGATATTATCATACAAAATGTTTCGATATACCACATCGAGTTTTGTATGAAAACTCGTACTAAGGGAGATATTGTAGTACCAAAGCGGTCTAAAATCGATACATGATTTTGCTTATAAATTATTACCTCACATTTTATTGTATAGTTTTTTATGCAGATCGATTAAAATAGTTTGTAATAAGTTAGCTAAACTTGGATTGAAATGCAAAAAAAGACACCACAGCAGTTCCATAATGACTACAGAAATAAGGGTGTCAACAAATTTTTAGTTTAAAATGTTTTATGTTCATATGATTTGAAAATTGTCTATCGTAGCTTTGTAAGTGAGGCTTATGTCCAGCAATGGACATAGCTGGACTGATGACGATGGTGATGAAATACACTTATAGTTCTTATTAATTGTGCCATAAAATAAATAATTTAAGATTGTTTAAAAAACTTAAACAACCGACTTCAACCGTTGCGCTAGCGTAGTATTTATTATCTTTTCTATGCCAGTAGTTAGTAGTATGTCGTCGAGATAAGTAATGGCACCGTAATACAAATGTTGATATATTAAAAACGGCTCGGCCGATTTCGTTAAAATTTAAATGAGACCACCTGGGAAGGGTACCCTATGAAACGAAAAAAGAATTTTCCAAATCGGTTCAGGCATCTTCGAGAAATCTGTGAACACAGATAAAAAAAAAAAGTTGCCGATAAATAAAGAACCTCATCCTTTTTTGTGAAGTCGGTTAAAATTCATTAACACACAAACACATTCAAAACATAATTTAATTTCGACTATACATCAACAAAACAGCACAAATATTAGAAACAAAATTATATTATCTAAACCAATTAAAGCCAAATTCTCAAATCCGTTCGCAGTCATCACAGGTCAGGCGGTCTGAAGGTGGTCCTCAGTAAGAGTTAGTTTAAATGGTCTTCAAGTCTTCAGTAAGGTCCTCCTGCATTCCTGGCGAGATCCTGCGCGTTGTCATCGTATCCTGCTGCAGCCGGCTCCACTGAGATCCTGGGCTTGAAGCCGCGCTCGTCCGCCTCGTAATCTACTGTCTGGAAAGAAGATATTGGTCAGTTATCAGTAATGATGGGGAGTAGGAGTATTTGGGGAGTAGGAGTATTTGGGGAGTAGGAGTATTTGGGGAGTAGGAGTATTTGGTCATCCTTGATAAGGAATCAAAGT
Organism: Cabera pusaria; assembly: GCA_954871355.1. Taxonomy (NCBI): domain Eukaryota; kingdom Metazoa; phylum Arthropoda; class Insecta; order Lepidoptera; family Geometridae; genus Cabera; species Cabera pusaria. The sequence goes on from OX940910.1 coordinate 5,290,027, forward strand.
GGACTAAGACTTACGATTATTCCGCTAGGGACAGTTTATTAGCGTCCTAAGCAGACTAGTTTTTTTTTTATTTTGTTACTTATTATTGTTTAGTGAAAAATAATTGTTGTTTCGGTTGGACTGAAAGTATTCAGTGAAATAACAAGGCCTGTCAGATTAATTCTTTCATAATTTGTTTCATTTTTGTGGTCCTAGAGTGCGTTAACTGGTCTTAGACCCTTTGGTTGAAAGGTCTAGGTCGTAAATATCTCAGGGCATTTAAAATATTCAGAGCTAAAGACTTGAAGAATACGAGGTCTATGTATAGATCAGTTTATTTTTTATTAAAAGCTTACTAGCATTGTAGTTTGCACATTACTAGTATTCCTGTCACCCCTCCAACTAAGTTTGCACATTGCTAGTATTCCTGTCACCCCTCCAACTAAGTTTGCACATTACTAGTATTCCTGTCACCCCTCCAACTAAGTTTGCACATTACTAGTATTCCTGTCACCCCTCCAACTAAGTTTGCACATTACTAGTATTCCTGTCACCACTCCAACTAAGTTTGCACATTACTAGTATTCCTGTCACCCCTCCAACTAAGTTTGCACATTACTAGTATTCCTGTCACCACTCCAACTAAGCTAATGTAATTCGACGTAGTCTAGGCTTAGAGACTTTTTTTTTTCTGACACTCCTGTAACTTTTTATGACTAATGGCAACATTTTATTCTACTTCACTTTTGTACGATATTTTTCTTTTATAGGCTTCACACGTATATTGCATTGTTGTGTTCAGTGTATATAAATTAGTCATTTTACGTTTGTACTGGTATTACAATGTATTAGTCACTATTTGTACTTAATTGTATTTAAATGACGTTCATAAGTGTACGATGTACCCAAATGGAACAATAAATAAATTGAAATTGAATTGAAATTGTTTGCACATTACTAGTATTCCTGTCACCCCTCCAACTAAGTTTGCACATTACTAGTATTCCTGTCACCCCTCCAACTAAGTTTGCACATTACTAGTATTCCTGTCACCCCTCCAACTAAGTTTGCACATTACTAGTATTCCTGTCACCCCTCCAACTAAGTTTGCACATTACTAGTATTCCTGTCACCCCTCCAACTAAGCTAAATATGCTTGTGTCTGGATTGGATTCACGTCAATAGTGCAATGGGTGGGGATCGAACACACGACCTCTCGATCGCCAGTCCGACACATTATCCATTGGGCTATTGCCGTTTAATTAGAACTTACTAGGTTATATCCCGCGGCTTCACTCTCGTTAAATTTTGTTTGATATCGTATTCTATTATATTGGCTTTCTCTGTGCAAAATGTCAGCAAAATGGTTTCAACCATTTGACAAATACACAAAAACGACTCTTATTTATATTGATATTGATTTTTAACCGACTTCACAAAAAGGAGGAGGTTCTCAATTCATCTGTATGTTTTTTTTTTTTTTAATTTTATTCATGTAATCTATTAATTTAATAAATTGTAAACATTGGCGTGTACTTATGTTTCAATATTTTTATAGAGCCTGTTGGAAAATGGCATGCAATTGATTCTTTGACGGATGTACTAACATATGATCAATATTCGTATACCTGTTCCTTGTTTAAAAGTCCTTGTCATGTCAATCATAGTGTGCAAGAGTAGTCTACTTTATCATCTTCAGCCTATCTCTGTCCACTGCTGGACATAGGCCTCACCTGTGGCACGCCGCTGAGCTCGATCTTCAGCTCTTTGTTTCCAACCACCGCCAGCCAGCTTGCGTATGTCTTCGCTCCACCTAGCTGGAGCGATGATGGAGTCTGACTTCTTAATTAATTTTTTTTATGTCTTATAGGCTAGCGTTTGACCACAATCTCACCTGTTGGTAAGTGATGATGCGGTCCACGATGGTAAGCACGCTAGACATAGAATGGGAACTGGCACTCAAGGATAGCTGCCGGAACACATTAAATGTTTGGCGACAGATTTTCTAACTTGAGGGTGGCAGCTGGCCATGCGGACACTAGATAGTGTCCTACCACTATGCGGGGGTTGCTGGTTTATTAACGATGTATTTCATTCACCGGAGGGCCACCGTGAGAAACGCAAATACATTTTTTTTGTTGTGGGTTTGAACTCGGTACCTCTGGCATCAAAGCCGACCGTTCTCCTGATTACGCCACCGGGCCCTCTTACTAACATGATAAAAACTGCTTTGCTATGGCCTATGTTATATTTTTTTATTTCCACCTTTCTACGAATATCTTACCTGTTTAGATCCATCAGGTCGCACCACAAAGTAAGATCCCTGAGCTCTGTTCTCCTCCCTGGTCTCCGTGTGACCGAAGTCACTGCCTGACTCCTGGTCTTCGATCTGGTATGCGAAGTCGTAGTTTGCTGGCTCCTGAAAGTATCACGACACGTATTATAAGTAGTGAATGACATGATAAATATTGCGTTTTAATATCTTGTGGAAATCTCCACGAGAAATTGAATGTTATAGTTGGTTTAGTAGTATAGATCTTCTACGATAACATGGCCCGCCCCTCCAAATTACTGTTTTAATGTGTGTAATCACATCCTTACGAAAGAGTTTGTATGTAGTCGTAATTATGTTGTACTACGTTATAAGAGTAGGCACTTCCCTACATTGTTGATACCCGAATTATGAACGTACTTTGTAGCCAACCTAACTTAACGGAAAGTATTGCTAATAAATTTCATAGAAACTTTTTTTGCAGTGTTGGTTGGTACAAAGTACGTTCATAATTATGAGTTATTTAATTAATGCAATGTCGCGGAACCGGCAGTACCAGTACGCACACATGCGTGGTGATGCGTTGTAAATACTTTCAAACGTTTTTGAATTTTGGAGGGGCGGGTCATATTATCGTAGAAGATCTCTAGTGTAGTTGCGATCTGCGGGCGCGATCTCAGTACTTTTCAATTGTTTTCCGATCGCGATTGGTGTGAACCAGTCGGTACAAATACTACTGCGCTATCTGATCGCCGCCTAGATCGCGCACGCAGGACGCTGCGGTGTGTCCGTATTTAGGGTTTGTTTTTTAATGGTTCATCGGATTTTTATGATATTTGGTATGGAAGAAGTTAAAATACGGAACAAGGATATAATATAACTATATCAAAATTTTCATGACCACTTTTTGTGAATTGTTTATTCAATATCTGATAGACGTTAAACCACTATCTCGCCTGGACGTGGTAAGCGATGATGTGGTAAATTGACCTAGAATTCTGTGCCAAGAATGGTCTGACACGCTTTGTAGTGGTAGAACTTCTGCTAGTCCGCCTGGGGCGGTACCACCACTTTGCTATTTAACTTTCAGCCGTGAAATAGAAATGTTTTCCGGTTGAAATGGCAAGGTGTCCAGTGAAATTACAGGGCATGTGAGACTCAACATCTTTATGTCGCAAGGTAACTGGCGCAGTGCAGTGACATGCAAAATTTTGACAGTTCAGAAATTTACATGCCTCTGTATCAGTTATAGGTAGACGTCATCGTTTACCATCAGGCGAGCGTCGTGCTTGTTCTGTTACCTTTTAGCAGAAAAAAAACTCAAAAGCGTTGTGGTATTATTTTGTACAGAAGAGCTATGACATACACCAAACACTAGGTAAATTATGAAACTGTAACACACAAAACGGTATTGTAAAATAATTGTTGGTGGTGAATAATTAATTCGGTTGGTAGTACCAGATGCAAACTAGCATAAGTTCTACCACAGTAATAGCACCGTGCATTTCAGATATTATATACGCAACTAGATGTGCCCCGCAGCTTCGCCCGCGTAAAAAAATATTCTATAGCCTAATCCATAGTACTGGCTTCCCCTGTACAAAATTTCAGCTTAATCGGTCCAGCCGTTTGACCGTGAAGAAGCCCCAAACAAACGAATAAACAGACTTTCGCATTTATAATATTGTTGTTGATTGGTGCTGATACAGATTTTGGCAGTTTATCTAAACTCTATAAGCGAAGTATATTCATGAGTCGAACCTGATTCTGAAGCTCTTCCAAAGCCCTGGCCCTGGCTTCATCATAACCCTGGCCAGCGTTGCGCTGTTCTGGTACTCCATACTCTTCTGAAGGAGCAGCGTTTCGGGAAGCAGGAAGATAGGTGGAGGATAGGGAGGATCTGAAAACCAACATTAAAGTAAACAACACTGTAAATTGTTAAACACAATCCAAAATTTCATCGTACCGACGGGACTCGAACCCGCACCCCCCGGATTACACGTCCAGGTGCTCTGCCAATTAAGCCACGGTTCGATCCATCGATACGACGAAATTAGTGGATTGCATTTGTTAACCCAATCATGCATTGGTGGCGCCATCTATGACTACTTATTACGTAAGTTAATCATTCGGAAGAAATTATTACAGTTTTCAAATCCGACGAGAGATGTTGCACTGCGTAAATCAAATATTATGTTTCTTTGAAGTGTCACACTTTATATTTTTGTAAATTGTTAAACACAATCCAAAATTTGCGGTGCGGGTTTGAGTCTATCCTTGAGAGCCAGTTCTAATTCTAGGCCTAGCGTGCTTACCATCTTTGACCGCATCATCACTTACCAACAGGTGAGATAGTGGTCGAACGCTAGCCTATAAGATATATATAAAAAAGTTAAGTGACGATGTGGTCAAAGATGGAATCATACTTGTTCGAAAATGGAAGACGGCAGCGAGACGAGGCACTGAACAAATTACTTGAGCCATTCCGCATATCTTAAATACCCGAACCTTCGCACAGATAGACCATCATACACAAAATCGGCAAAACATTTGTTGCTAGTGGCCTAAATCACCCACAATTAAGGTCACATGCGAAGCCTATCATAATTGGACAGTGGACACTCTTCCCTTTTAGGACCACTCAGGGATCACGTGTAGGGTTAATTTTAATCAAGCCTACCGACGCAAGGAAGTAAAAATAACCACCCCGTGCACGACAATGACTAATTATATGCGTGAGTACGATAAGATAAGTTTTATAAAATAGAACGTACCTGGCGGAACCAAAAGAAGATGGTATAGCATCAGTCATTAGGTTGGATCGAGCTGATGGTACTCCGTACTCCTGAGAAAGTCCTCTTGCACTAGAAGCAGCATGATTCTCAGAAGCATCTCGCTGACTGTGGGCATCATAGCCTTGAGATACAGAATCGTGGTGATGTAGGTTGGAATTCCTTGCAGTTGAAGCATGAGATGAAGATCGGGAAGACGGAGCACTGTAAGTTGAGGATGGGGTACTACGTGAAGCAGGAGAATTGCCAAAAGGTTTCGAAGTGCTGAACTGATTGTTAGACCTAGTTGAAGGAGTATTGTGATGAGACTGAGAGTCTTGAGATCTAGAAGCAGGAGCAGAGTGCTCATGAGAGGGTCTGGAAAGTCTAGAGCTTCGGAAGTTAGATGCAGTTGAGTGGTCGTTGCTTCGGGCAGCAACAACAGGAGTTCCATACTCTTCGGATGGAGAGGATCTGCTATTGGGGACGCCGTACTCAGTAGAAAGAGTCCTGGCTGATTCATATCCTTGAGACTGTGAATTAGAAGAGTAGCCTTCGTTGGTACCGCTACGAGTATTAGCCACTGGGTAACCTTGTCCACGACTTCTTGCGTTAGATGCTGAATGATCTGCGTTCCTAGCAGATGCTGAGCCAAATCTCTGGTTGAAGCTTATACGGACTTTAGCAGGCGCGTGTTGGGAACGTCCTCGTGCATTTTGCGAGCTCCTGGCATTCGGAGCATCGTAATCATATCCAGAGGAAGAGCGAGAGGAGCTGAAGTCTTCAGACGGTGGTCCATATTCTTGAGAAAGGGATCTTTGGTTATCTGATTGATGGTGGTCATGATGTTCGTCTCCATGGTGGTCGTGATGGTCGTCGTGGGATGATCTTGCCGCTGCGTAGCCGTCGCTGAAACACATAATTTTTTACAAAACAAATACTTGAAAATACTGTCTACTAGTACAGATCAACTCTTCTATAAAAATCCTTAAAAAAATTAATCTATCTCTGTTGATGATTCTGTGGCATGGAGAAAAATTAATGGCTTCTATTATTCTTCTCTATATTTCTGAGACAGTCTTCTATCTTATCTAGCTACAGATCCTGGAACTTACCCGACAGGTGGTTCAGCGAATGCCAGCGACAATAAACATAAAATTGGTATGAACACCTTCATCTTTACTTTGTGTCAGGAAGGTTCCGGAATAAGGAAAATTTCTGTTGACTTTCTGGGGACCCTAAAGTGGATCCTTTTAAATACTTTGCGTCTGAGATGATATCTCTGCAAAGGGTCACGATTAAATGATAACAGTTTGAGATGTGTTTACTATTTATAGTAACTGGCTCTGTCCTATCAATATATCACATAATGCCTTGATGAGCAGCCTTCTCATCTCTTTAGATACTTTGCTTGATGATTTCAAACCTTATGTCATTGAAAATAGATTCGTTGTCATCTTAAACAGTATCTTGCGTATATGCCGTTAGAGCTTTATTATAGTCCATTGCTTTTCTTAATGAAGACATTAGGTCATTGTTCTGATATCAAGGTGCTCGATTTAACGGGTGGTTTTGAACTACAAGGCCTGTTTAGAACTTTCTTCGTTGATCGCAAGGTCTTCATAGAGGCTTTTGATTACATTGTAGTTTGTCAATACCAGAGATTAGGGCATTTATGTACGAGTATAATTCTGGATTGCTAGAATTTTGTACGTGCTCGCTGCACAGCTGTTCAATTTACATTTAGACATCTAGATCTTCCTTGGCTTATTCTAATAATAAGATCTAAAATTCGTGTTTATATGTTATTTTCAACCGACTTCTAAAAAGGAGGAGGTTCTGAGACACAAAAAACATACAGACATTCGTCAGTATGTATGTTTTTTTGTGTCTGAGAAGTTACGCGTTTACTCCGTCAATTGTAACCGATTTGAATAATTATGTTTTTATCGGTAGGGTACATTTCCAAAGTGGGTCCATTGTAATTTTATCGATATATTCTGATAAGTATTGTCAGAGATATGACGATAAAAGTCTCAAACTTGCTACAGAAACTGACTCGCAATCTTTTGATTCTTAACTGTTAAACTTAACTTACAGATATATATATATATATTATATATCTTATATGCTTGCGTTTGATCTCACCTGGGGCCTTATTCAGTATGACCATTTTAAAGTCTTACCTTGCCGTGTTACTCCGCGTTATCTCCGCGTTATGGTATTCTCTATGCCAATTAAAACGCGGTAGGGTAAGGTTATGAGCGCGTTTTGAGCTGTCAAAATATCGTGACATATGAGGACGTGTAACGCGCGCGTTTTGTATAATTTACCTATAGTGTGGCATATAGGAATACTATTTTTCAATAACGTGACGTGGCGCGTTAAGGAACGCGTTATCTCATTTATCATACTGAATAAGGCCCCTGTTGGTAAGTGATGATGCGGTCGAAGATGGCAAGCACGCTAGGCCTAGAATGGGAACTGGCTCTCAAGAATAGCTACCGGAATACATTAGATGTTTTGGGGACAGATTTTCTAACTTGAGGGTGGTAGCTGGTCAGGCGGATAGTGTACCACCTTGTCTGTCTAACACCATGTGGGGGTTGTTGGTTTCTTAACGATGTTTTTCCTTCAACGGAGGGCCACTGTGAAAAGCACCGGAGGAAGCCTTTCCGAGAAGTCTCCGTTCGCAACGGCAATGGGACGAGCCCTTATGCAAAAATGTACAGAAATATCTTTTAGACAAATATTATGTTTCTTTGAAGTGTTTCACACTTTATATTTTTTATAAATTGTTAAACACATCCAAAATTTCATCGCACCGACGGGACTTGAACCCGCAACCTCCGGAATAACATTTGATTTACGCAGTGCCACATTTCTCGTCGGATTTGAAAACTGTAATGATTTCTTCCGAATGATTAACTTACGTAATAAGTAGTCATAGATGCCACCAATGCATAATTGGGTTAACAAATGCAATCTTTTAGACAGTTGTTTAGATAATAGGGACCGGGCTCGTCTTCTTGCCACGCGCGAACGGGAATCAGGATACTAGTTGCAGGCATTACCTTCGTCCAATATAGGGACATTTATGGATAACAATAGTTTTTCCGTCGCCGTGGGACTGCGTCTGGGCATCTCTAGAACAGAGCCGCACCGCTGTCGCTGTGGCGACGAGGTTGATCACCTGGGCCACCACGGCCTATCATGTCGCCGCAGTGCAGGTCAGCTTTCACGACACGCTTCACTAAACGACGTTATCCGTCGGGCCCTTGCCGCCGTCAACGTGCCGGCTATTTTTGAGCCGAACGGTATTTCACGTGACGATGGCAAGAGACCTGACGGCATGACGTTGATTCCTTGGTGTCGTGGAAAGCCGCTAGTGTGGGATGCAACGTGTGCCGATATGTTAGCAGCATCCCACCTTAATAGTACCTCACGACCTGCAGGAGCAGCCGCAGACGCGGCAGAGGCCCTCAAGCGGAGGAAATATGCAGACATTGGAGACAATTACGCATTTCTTCCGTTTGGGGCGAGACCATGGGCTCGTGGGGTCAACAAGCACGCGGTTTTGTAAAGGAGTTGTCCAGACTCCTGATGTCTCCCATGATCTGGCGCTGACGCTGGCGCGTACCTCGGGCAACGAATTAGTCTTGCCATTCAAAGAGGTAATGTCGCCAGCTTTTTGGGGACCCTACCAGCGGACAGCGACCTTAATTTAGTTTTTTATTTGTAGATTTTATATAGTCTGTATTATAGTTTTAGGAGTAGTTTATATTGTATATATAGTTATAAATTAATTTTAATACTAGTACTTGTAGACATTTTTAATTATTAATAGCTTGTATTATTTTATATTTGTTTAAACAAACTTAGCTAATAAAGGTAAATTTACGATCTATGTTATATGTAAAATATAAAAAATAACACGGTGATGTTATCTTAATAGTTTTTGAAGAAATATTTATTTGTATAATTTAAAAGAATACACAGCAACAATGTTTTTAAATAAACTGATTTACAATAAATCGAAATATCTACTACTATTTTTATTTAATATGTATATTAAATTGAAACCATCTATTGACAATTTTCTACGTTGACAAAATAACACTGTTTTGGTTGCATCTTAGAATTGCTCTTTCCTATTAATTATTTGAGGTTATAAGCTTAATTATTCATTTTCTCTAGGAAAAGAGGATTGAAGCTTAATCCTTTATAAACATAACTTACATAATTACTTATTACACAGTACCACAACGTGCACATTGCCTTATATATTTATATAATTTTAAATTAATATTTCGTGTGACTTCTATTGTTTTCGATACAGTAAGAAGCTGTATACTCGCTCATAATGATTATGTCTGTGCTACGTAAATTTTCCCCAAACGGCATCCAAGGGGACTACAACTGCTCAGGACATCTCTCGTATCGTGCTTCCTACCTTTGCATTATTAAACCCCACAGAGTACGCGGCAAACTTTCCGTAATGACGTATCAAATTCTTCTGAAAACTGCAAATCTTATTAACACACTTTATTAAAAATTTATTTTCACAACTACGATTTCTCATCACTTATCACTCAACAATCACTTGCACTCATGCCGCTTTCACTATATATTTGAGATAATATAATTTATATAGTCCATTTCTATGCAATGCCTCAGTTCACCGTCTTCAATAATTATATTTGCTTGAATTGATTTTTTAAATTATTTACTAACCAAACTTCAACAATCACCGAAGTTTACCAACTGACAATGTTATGTCCATACATTTTTGCCATCAATACATTTCGTTTCATTTCTACCCTCATAATTTGTATAACTGATAAAAGAAGCAACACTGGTCTAGCTATTCTACTAATTAATACATGAGCTCTTTCTAATTGGTTCATAATGAAAGAGTGCGATATATGGGTGTATATCGCTCTCTTTCATTATGTTACGTTCGAAACGTTTTATAGAAGAAGGTCGTATGTGAAAAAATCTGTCGTCAAACATCTTATCAGTGTTCCGGCACTTCCGGCAGCTATCCTTGAGAGCTTGCCCATATTCTAGGCCGTGCTACCATCATCGACCGCATCATTACTAACCGACAGGTGAGGATAGTGGTCAAACGCTAGCCTATATGTTATAAATAAATAAAATTGAAAAAATACTATGAAAAAACTAATATAACTAAGTATGTATTTTGAACAATTAGCAATCATTAATTTTATTTAAGTTGACGTTTCGACCAAGTTGCATTGATAGTGGTCACGAGATGACTCCGGCACATACATATACATCGATGCTCAGGTCATCATCATCATCATCATCATTATTAAAGCCAAATTCCTCTCTCAAACGAACTGAATATTCTCGGGATTAATGAGACCTCCAATGAAAATATTATACACATCGTCATGGTCGCGGCAACCAAAGTGGGCATCAATATCCCAGAAAGTGACATTGACTGGGTTATTCGCGCTGGAGGCTCAGGCAACAGGAACAAAAGGGACAACACTTCAAGCTCCCCCCGTCCAATTGGCGAGAAAAGCTAGGCGGGATGAGTTCCTAAAAGCAGCCAAATTACGGAGACACATGGTCATCACTACCGCAGACCTCGATCTATTGGGTCCAACGCGTAACGTATACATGAACGAACACCTCTCAAAAGGGAACAGGCTGTTATTTCGCAACGCCAGACTTCGAGCCAAAGAACTCGGCTACCGCTTCTGTTGGGTTAACAATGGCAGAATCCACGTACGGCGACAAGAGGGCACACAAGCTATCCCCGTCAGGACCTCTGCGGATCTGGACCAACTACAACCATTCAAAGCGCACCGACCCATGGACCCCGCTCAATACTAAATCTAATACTAGAAAAAAGGATATCCTCGGGTGTAATGTCTCTTTTAATGTGTACTTGCTCCTGATTGTTTAGGTACCACTTGTACTGTATTTTTTACACGTTGGTTATATCATAAATAAATGTTCCCGGTTGTACTGTTTTGCATTTCTCTAGGTCATCGATGTTACAATAGTGGGACTTGTCTTTGGTCATTGCAATGTATTGACTACTAGGTACTATCAGGCTAAATGAACTAGGCTCTTTAGAGTCATAAGGCGTAGGCAGGGCTATATTATGGAATAACATATAGTTTTCAATGTTCACAAGTGGTATTTGTAACAAAAATATGATTTTGTTATAAACAACAAAATCATATTTTTGTTACAAATACCACTGGTGAACTATGTTTATACGTAAACGTAATAACAAATAATTTTACACATTCTTAATATTAGATGTACAGAATTTATATCTAATGAAACAGGTAATTCTAGGTTTCTAGGTAAATGTCTGTAGTTACCGGCAAGCTCTCGGTGTAATTGTTGAGGTGATATAATCGCTGGGTGCAATATGTTTTGGCTACTGAACAAAATAGCATTAGTTACGTCTTCAAGTTGAAATGATAAGGTAAGTATTGATGTTTCCAAGCTGTCAAAAAATTTGTTAATATTAGACCAAATAAAAAATCCATTTGGTGACCTCGGAAATATTTTTTATGTTGAGCGAGAGTTTGTCAATAGCTTCGTTCAATTTAAATTCATTATCTCTTATCTTACTTATAGTATCGTTATAATTTGACAAAACAGAGGTAGTGACCAAAATATTTTCTTTCATTAGTGATGACAGTTGTTTAATATCACTTTGTACACTTTCTATTGCCTCGTCGTATTTTAAAGCATCGTCTTCATCTAAAGTACCAAAAATATGTTTAAAAACTGTGCCTACACCACCAAACCAAGCGTTACGTTTGGTTCTGTTATCTAGTAGGTGTGAGATGGATTTGAATTCTTTGTTCATATCTTGATAACGTACTACCAATGGTTGAAACATGTTATGACATTCTGCATCTATTTCCACGATCCGGGTGTAGCTACACAAATGTTCAGTGGTCGCTAAGGCGTTTCCTATATTTTGGATATGCGTATTAAAATGTGAAATATCTACTGGGATCAATATTTCAACTGAGCATTATTTATTTTTAATGTGCCTACATAGTCAAAGTAGATGCCTTCACTTGAAGTAATTTCTTGGATGTAATCCTGACGAGTTCGAACCCGAGTTGGAGTTCTGCAAATAATAAACAAGGCAAGTAGGTATTTAAAGTTTCAGGGTTCCGTCTTGACGTAGTGGTAAGTATTAAATCTTACAGTATTATTTATATATCTAGTTTGTCTTATTCCATACTTTTTACTTTAGTCTAACTTATCCTACTCCTCTCTTTTCTGCAATAATCAATTAGGCTAACTTATAGCACTTCCTAACCTTTATATTTAGCCTATATATATTATTTAATATATATATATATATATTATTAATATATATTTTTTTATATTATGTTTATTCATATATTAAATTATTCTATGGGTAAGTGTTAATTCTATTATCGTATCTATGTTTATTTATTTTTTTATATTTTCCTATGTTACACTTAAAATTATATTTTAATTTTACAGGTTGCTCACGTCGGCTGGTTTCAACTGATCGAAGTGATGCGTCACATGACGTCGGTTGATGAGCAAGGTAAGTGTGTTATTCCCATTTATTTTAACTATTTTATAAGGGCCTTTCCAGATAGGAGAAAGTGCTTTCCGTAGGCGTAGATGATTTTTTAGATATACATAATCACCCGCTTTGTATTTGACTGGGCGAGTGTGGCTATCGTAATAAGTTTTCGAATTCTCTTTGGATTTCCTTATGAAATCTAGAGCTTTACCTCTAGAATATTTTAGTCGACTCTGTAGCATGCGCACATAGTCGGAGTAGGATGCCCCAGGGTGGTCATCATAGATGGAGTTGGGGATGAATGGTTTACAGCCGAACATCAGTTCGTGAGGTGTGAAATGCGTCGTGGAATGAACGGATGTGTTGTACACAAGCATGGCTGTGTATACATATCGTGGCCAATTTGATAGTTCCTCGTTTATGTAGGACTTTGGATACTCTTTAAGAGTAGAGTGGCTCCGTTCTAGGGCGCCTTTCGTTTGTGGATGATATGGAGATGACCATAGGTTTTTAATTTTTAGGAACTCACAAGTCTTTTTGAGGTCGGAAGTGAAATTTGTGCCTTGATCGGTAAGTATTGTTTTAGGAATACCGAATATTGAGATGCAGTGGATTAAGTATTTGCTAGTTTCTTCGGCTGTGGTGCTACGGATAGGATATGCGGAGGAAAATTTAGTGAGGTCATCATGGATGGTTAGTATAAATCTTAGTTTTGCAGGACCAGCTGGTCCTGCGAAACTAAGATCTGAAGAGGATCAACGATATCTAGAGATATTCTTTGGCCTGGAGCTGTGGATGTACTTGTTATTTGCATTGGAGCACGATTAATCTGTCTGAGAGCCTTATTTTCTTGACAGGATTTGCACTGTTTGACATATAGTTCGATGTCACTTCGCATGCCTTTCCAATAGTAGGTTTCCTTTATTCTATTGTACATTCTAACAGACCCTAAATGGCCTGCGATTGGTATGTCGTGGTTGTCATTGAGAATTTTCTTTATTTCAGTTGGAGTTGGGTAAATAATGTTATTACGGTATATTTTGATTTTAATATTAGAGTTATGAAAAAGGTAAGATAGCATATTGTATATTTTTATAAAGGAATGTTTCTCAAATTGTTTTGTCAAATCTGAAATACCAAGTTCGTCAACGTTCTCAAAAACAATCAATTCATTTCGAATTGTCTTCAGGGTCTGAAAGATTTCGGGGTAAGATGATTCGTCGAAATGGTGAACTTTTGTAAATATAAGGTAGACTATTTTGGTTTTATTTACTTCGATTTTTTGGAATGAAAATAGTTCTTTTTCTGATTCATGGACTTTTGTATATATATCGGGATCTCCTAAGATCTCCTGGATGTAAGGATTGGATTCATCCAAATCTAGCGATGTAGGGACTAAAATGATTTTAGAAGAACATTTAATTAAGCTCTCGTTGTGTTCTTCGATTGCCGTATTAAAAGTTATGTCCTTGTTTGACATAGTTTTTAAGAAAGTACAGTAGTCATCGACGGGTGTATTAGGTGATGTACTGGTGGAAGGTATAGGATCATCAACTAACATATTAGGGATCTCCATTTGTTGTGGAACGTTAGCAGGGTCTAATTCAGGATCTAACTCCATTCTTTCTTCGGAAGTATTTCATGTTCCAAGGGGTAGATCAATATCAGTGACTGGAACGGCTTCTATTGCGGCATCGAGAGTTTCAGGGGATAATACCTCGTCAGGGTGAAATGATGGTGGAGAAATCAGTAGATCCATGAGATCTCTATCTAAGTTTCGATCTGGATTCACCACCAGTGAATCGGTTTCAGGTAAGGTTGTAGGCCGGATTGGGTTAACGGGGAAACGAGACAAGGCATCTGCGTTGGTGTTGATTTTGCCCTTTTTATAATGGATTTCATACTCAAACTTCTCTAGTTTGAGACGCCATCGCACGAGTCTAGATTCGGGGTCCTTGTAGCTGAAGAGCCATTTCTCGAGTCAGCAAGGGTTTGTGGTCAGTGACAATTTTGAAGTGGTGGCCGTATAGGTACGGCCTAAAGGTTTTAGTGCCGAAAATGATGGCTAAGCATTATTTTTCCGTAACACTGTAGTTGCATTCAGCCTTGTTGAGAGTGCGGGAAGCAAAAGCTATAGGGCGATCTTGTCCAATAATCCCTTGGGATAGAATAGCGGATATTGCATAGTTTGATGCGTTGCAGGTTAGGATAAAAGGTTGATTAAAGTCTGGATATGCTAAAAGCGGTGCGGTAACGAGTTTGTTTTTGAGGGATTCGAATGATAGCTGTTGTTCGTTCATCCATTTGAATGGTATGTCATACTTTAATAATGAAGTTAGTGGTTTTGCTAGTTTTGCAAAGTCTGGGATAAAGCGCCGGTAATATGAGGTTAAGCCGAGGAATGATTTTATGTCTTTCGGCGATTGAGGAATAGGAAATTCTGATACGGCTTTAGTTTTGTCGGGGTTAGGTTTTACGCCATGTTCCCCAATGAGGTGACCTAGGTAGGCAACTTCTTTCCGGAGGAATTCGCATTTTTCTGGTTGTAATTTCAAATTAAAGTCACGGAGTCTATCAAATACGGCATTCAGGTTTTCGATGTGCGTGGTTAAATCAAATGAATATATAACGATATCGTCAAGATACACAAAACAGCGTGTACCTTGCAATCCATTTAGGCATGAATTCATAAGTTTTTGGAAGGTTGAGGGGGCGTTTTTCAGCCCAAAAGGCATCCTGTTAAATTGGTAGTGACCTTGGGGTACTGAGAATGCAATTTTTGGTTTATCCTCGGGAGAAATCAATATTTGGTGAAAGCCGGAAGTGAGATCTAAGGTTGTAAAGTATTTGGAACTACCGAGTTGATCGAGTATTTCGGTAATTTGTGGTATTGGGTAAGTCTCTCCAATAGTTAAATCGTTCAATTTTCTATAGTCTATGACTATTTGCCATTTACGTTGGCCTTGTGCATCTAGTTTCTTTGGGACTATCCAAATCGGTGAACTCCAGGGTGATGAGGATTCTTCAATGATATTTTGGTCTAGCATTTTATTTATTTGAGTTTTAACTTCACTTTTATGGCATTCTGGAAAACGATAGGACTTGGTGTGGATAGGTACATCAGAGTTTGTCTTTATTTGATGCTCTAAAGCGGTGGTAAAGGTAAGTTGGTCATTTGGTAAATAGAATATGTCAGAATATTTGGAGCAAAGATCGACGAGTGCGTCAGATTCTTCGCTATTCAAATGGGAGGTTCGTAGTGATTTAATTACTTCTGCTGTCCGTGTTGAGCTGTCTAGTCGGCTTGAAATGGTTTGTGAAGCGCAAGGGCTTAAAGGTTCTAGTTTTTGGTTTAGGTTTGAATTGATACGAGCAAGATTTTCAGATGTATTGGCAATAGTGATGTTAACCCTTCTATTATTTTTTACTTTAACTATGCCATTTGCAACTAGTAGGGATTCTGACAAATGTTAGTCGAGGACCATACCTTCTTGTAAGCTGAAATTGTGAATAGTACATTCTATAACGGTTTCGGTTCGTGGCGGAATGATATAGCATGGATCAAAGAAGTATATTTTAATTTTAACGTTCCCCGCTCTGAGTAAGTCTTCATTGTAATCAATATTACAGCCAAACGATGTAAGGAAGTCGGTGCCAATAATACCATCGTATGGCAGGTCTATGTCTTGAACCATATGGAACTTGTGGCTAACATTTTTATTTTTTGTCAATTGAAGCTTTAATTGAAAGTGACCTAGTGTGGGTGTCGGTTCGTTACCAGGGTCTATTCCTTTAAGATTGATCGTTTCTATGTTTAAAACGTTAATCATAGAAACGATCAATCTTTAACCAACGGGTTTGCGTTGCACACATGATTGTTTTATGAGGCATATAGCCGATCCAGAATCTACCAACAGAGTGAGGGGAATATCGGATATCTGAGTATTGAGTAAGACATGTGGTAGTAACCGTTTGGTTGTGTCGATATTAATTTCGAAGACTTCTTGTCTTGGGGTGTTGTTCTCTAAGATCTTAGGATGAGCACTTATTCGGGGCTTATTAGCCCTGTGGCTCTTGGGTATTGAAGGCAGAGTACTTATTTGGGGCTGGTTACCCGTGTGACCCTTGGGCTTTGAGGACAGGGTGCTTGCTTGGGGCTGGTTACCCGTGTGACCCTTGGGCTTTGAAGACAGGGTGCTTGCTTGGGGCTGGTTACCCGTGTAACCCTTGGGCTTTGAAGACAGGGTGCTTGCTTGGGGCTGGTTACTCGTGTGACCCTTGGTTACATCGCTATATTTTAAGGTAGTATCGACTTTTAAGTATTGTCTCGGGCGACACTGTGACGAGACCTTTACTCGTTTAAATCGTCAATAGGGATATCGGAAGAGAGTTCCGCCTCATGATTATCAGTGACGTCTTCTCACAAGTCTGTTACAAAGTTAACGTGGGGTGGTGGTCCCGAATTTTGAGGGGCCCTGAAGCGGTTATTATTGTACTCCCTTTTTCGGCACACTGAAATATCATGCCCAGGAGTTTTACAGTACCGACAGATCGGGGCTGAACCAGAGCCTGATGGACCAGGTTGGAAATTATTAGAGGTTGACATTGGTCTTTGGAAGTTATTAGAGTTTTCCATTGGTCTTCGGGGGCCTCTGTTAGCCATAAATTGATTCTGCCTAGCGTTATTGCTGTAATTATTGTTATAATTTGGATTTTGAATTATTGGTCTAGGTTTTGGGCCATTTAGGTTGTTATTTTTTCTGTACATGGTTTGTTGGATTATTTCCTCAGAAATTGCTAAGTTAATAGCTTCGTTAAGATTTTTGGGTGATCTGCACCTCACGATATTAGATCATCTAGGAAGTAGTCCCATAAGGAAGTGATGGAGGGCGAGGTCCTCCATTGAGGCGACCCGGCCGGCTACCTCTTTGACTTTAGTATCAGATAAAGAAATCTCCATCAGGAGTTTTGACAGTGCTGTTTCTACTTTTAGTGCGAATTCGCTTACAGTTTCCTGAATTCCTTGCTTACTTTCTTGCAGGTCTGTAAGTATGTAGGAATAATGTTTTCTTTCGCTGAATTGAGTTTTAAAAAATTCTTTTAGTTGATCCCATGTAGTGAAATTTTTTATTGAACACGCGATTTCTGCTTTACCTTGTAGTTGGCAAAGGATATATTTGAATAACACTGGCCTTTGCGTATCAGTGGCCAGTTCGTATGCATTGTTGCAGTTGACTATAAAAGAGTTTAGCTTCTCTCTCTCACTATCATACGGCTTCATAAATTTTAATAAAGTGTTTAAGTCCATCTCTAATTTTACGTTAGTAGCGGTTTTAGGACTCTTAGTCTGAGGCGCAACAGGCGCAGAATGACTCCCTGAAGTAGACGGTAAATCGGTCGTAGGAGGTATATTTAGCGTGAGTTTGATTTCTCCTCATTAACCATAACGTAACAATTTTAAAACACAATAAGTAATTATTTACTGGTACACGAACAATTATAAAACTCTAGAGAAATATTAAGAAACACTGCATAAATATAAATTAAGAAAAGGTTGACAAGCTATGGTTTCTCAACCGTAGTCTAAACAATGACTTACTGGACTTACTGTTGCAATGCGTGGGCGACACAGATAAGCACGGCGATCGAGACCAGGAGCATTTTTGCTGATAAGGCGTAGCTGCGTCGAATAGTGATGGGATGGATTTCGGCACCGAAATCCCGGATGATCACGATGATGATGTGTTATGACGACGAATGGAGACAGTAATCGTAGGTACTGTCTTCGATGAATGGGGCCGTAGCAGGAGATAGCTGACACTTGCAGCTGAGGGGAGGTGATCGCGGTTCAGGATGCGACCTCCTCTAACTCGATGAATGATGAAATAGTCTCCTTTCCAGGAGCAGGTGAAGTCTTCACACAGGTTGGGCGTCCGGGCCGCGTCGAGGTAAGTAGATTCCGGGATTATCCCGGATGTGGAGCACGCACCGGGACGACACGGGTGAGTACCTCTGGGTATCTTCTCTTTTAGGTACAGGATACAGTGGTTTCCTTTTCGTAGGACGAGTGGATCCCTTCCGGGATTTAGCAGGATTTCGTGACGACACTTCGAGGATAGTGGTAAGTTATATTATATCACTTACACTGATTTTTTATAATAACTGTATGTTAATTATTTGGTTCTTTTTAGGATACGGATCCGGAGCGAGTCTGCAGAGCGGCGCCTGGGCACTGGGGATTTCCGGATCCCACCGCTGCCACCAATTTGTTATACGAGATTAAGGATTTAGCTTTTAAAAAAAACTAATTTTAAAACTCACGACTTTTATTTGAGAGAAAATAGAAAATTATAACAAGTTCGCGAGGAAGATCTTTAGGCAACCGCTCTAGTCAGAGGATGAGAACAAACTGACTTCAAGACCACTCTCAAGTAAAGACTAAACATGAAATACTGCTGACCATAAGGGTAAATAGCAGGGGCAGCACTTAGGCTGACATGCCCAGGGTATAACAGTACCTTTAACATTTCCCTATTATAATAATGTAATATTTATTATTTATTGTAAAAGGTACGCCATCGTAAAAAAAAACACTTTTTGGCCCCTATCATACATTGCATGCTCGCTTTTAGTTGCTATTTTCTACTATTTATGTGCATATAAATATCACATACAATTATACTAACTATTCCCAAATTATTAGTAGTTTCGGAATAAAGAGGCTATGATATACGGACGGACAGACAGACAGAAATTACAAATCTATAAGAGTTCCGTTTTTTGCCATTCGACTACGGAACTAGGGTTCCGTAGTCGAATGGCAAAAAACGGTGTCATAATAATATTTTAATATATATATATTATAATATATTTTAATAAAGTGTCATAATAATATTTTGTTCCTTGAAACATAACTAAGATTGAATAATAAAATTGATAATTGATATTTGAATGTTTTATTTCTTTACTTCCACAATAGAAGGTATTGTTGTTATTTTGAAACTTAATATTATTTTTAATGAATGATGTATATGTGATGTATATATATGTACATAAATAGCAGGATAAAGCAATTAAAAGCGAGCATGTATTATATGTAAATTCATGATTGGGACCAAACATTGTTTTTTTTTACTATGGCGTTCTTTTTTTTTAAAAAAATGTAATATTATATTTTTATAGGAAAATATTAATGGTACAATTTTTTTTTGTTTGGTGCCAAAATTCTATCATGGTAAAAAATTTAATTTAACATTAATATTTTTTATTTTTCTATGATCCTATAATGTTATAAATCTAATATTAGTCTTAAAGATATATAAAAATTTGGATTAATTGCTGCTGTCTTGAAATTTTTTTTCTGTTTTTAACATTTTCTGCTTTAGAAAAAAAAACAATTGAGTTACAGATCTCAAACTTTCAGAAAATAAATATTTTATTAGTACCTACATGTTCCTCGGGCAGATTTTTTTAGCTTATTTATTTTATTTTTTTTATTTATTATTCTTTATTTCGGGTATCAATGACCCATACTATACAACTTAATTATTACTAATTACTATTACTTAATTATTGCCGTATCACAAAGACTTAAATTTGATAACAAAATTACAATACAAACTATGGCGAAAAATATAATAAATTAAATTAAAATAAAATTGAATGTCACTAGATTTAAAAATGTCAATAAATTACAATTAGAATATGTCAAAATAATGTCTAGGCAACAATTAGAATAAACGCCTGAATGGCTGTGGTGATCCATGAATGTGCATCCAGTGTATTATAACCTGGCTGTCCCAGCGATCCGACAACACGCTCAAAATAATGTTGGTGCTGCCGCGCACTCTGTTCTGTGTCCACAGCGATGCGCATCTTTTACGAATGATGGCATGAAAATCAAATATACCCCTAGGGCCTTTGTAAAAGTTTGAATATGAAGGTAAACTTTATTTTTAGGGTTCCGTACCTCAAAAAGTAAAAAAGGTTCTTGTCCGTCTGTCTGTCTGTCTGTCCGTGTGTCACCACCGATTTTCTCAGAAGCGGGTGGACCTAGCAAGTTGAAATTTATACCAGATACTGAAATCTATAGTCCCTATTAGGTGGGTACTTTCCTTTGACCTAGAATCATGAAATTTGGCAAGAAGCCATTTCTCATAAATTTCTCACAAAGCTCGGCTTTTAGCTAGTGTAATTATAAATAATATCGTTTAAAATGAGACATAATTGGCGGATGCCGTACCTCATCCCATAGTGCAGATCACTGACCATATAGACAATAGCCCATATTTTGAACCATCTTTCAATAGCTTGTCATATTATCTTCCCATCCATAAGCAATATTATTTAATTATGTTATAATTTGTAAAGGGCCTCTTGACGTTGTCTTCGGCTCCGGCAATGCCTTCGAAAGGACCGGGCGTATTGCAACCCGAGACATTTTAATTAATTCATATCTAACGTATAAATAAACAGTATTTAATAACAGTAACAATTTAGTAACAGTTATAAGTCATAAGTTTGTCTGACGCCTTATATTCGATTTGTCGCGCTATGGCTGGTTGCCAATTGATGCAGTTACGTATTTCATGCATAGCGTCAATGCATAATGTGTGTGTGTAGAAGGGTGTTTTGTATAAGGCAACATTTGTAGCACGCTTGCCTAGAGGATACCTATTCATATTCATATTCATAAATAAGTACCTAATGGTCGGTGATCCTATGGTACTAAGTACCCCTTTTTATTGACAAGACTATCTAGCAACAAGAACATAGCGACCTCTACCGCCTGGGTTGACTACAAGAAGGCTTATCATTCGGTGCTTATACATGGCTGGAGTATATCTTAGAGTATATAAAAATTGATGCAACTCCGAAATCTTTCTTAGGTTCTTGACACGGTAGACCAAAGCTTCGTCGACTAATTGGTCGAGACAGCATCTGGACCGCAGCCACCGCAGGATTTCATAAGAATTGAATTGAGTGAGGAATTTTCTAGGGTGACAGTATCCTTACTGTCACCCTAGAAGATTCCTCAGCCCTGTTAAGCCCTGAATTGTCTGAGCACACTTATTGACTCCAGAGAGAGATGGACTCATTTTACACCTGCTGTTTAAGGAGGATCTCAGGTTACACCGAAACGGAATAATTATAGTTACTGGTAGTAGAAGTAGTCTGTAACGCTATCAATATAACGTTCTGTGTCGAAGGTTCCGCAGGTAGATCATTTAAAGAATTGACTACTTTTGGAGTCAATACTTTTCTGGTTGCTCTTCCAAATGGTATATATCCTATAAGTTATGTCCTATACCTATTCTATAAGTTTTAAATACGTCGTTGTCGTTGGATATGGAAAGTGAGGAAATCGGTCGATGAAAGTCGGTAAAAGAGCTTAAATTTTCTTCGCCCGCTTGATATCTGAAAAATACACAGTATTTGTCAGGAAGCAACAAGGCACCGCACCTTTATCGACTGATTCAGATTCAGATTCAGATTCATTTATTGACCACAATAATAACAGTGTTGCTATTCTAGGTACGTCACAATACAATATAAATAATTCATCACAAAATTAAGATTACGTATAAATAATTATCATGCAACAAATTGACTAAATTCTATAATATCATTTGCATACAAATAAAACAAATTATGTAAAACATTTACAGCTCTTCAACGTTTTTTAACTAGAAGTGTCCCGCGGCTTCGCCCGCGTTAAAACCTTTTTTTATAAACTTAAAACTTTTCTTTTGTAAAAACGATTCTATCATTAAACACATCAAATAAGAATTAGCCAAATCGGTTCACCCGTTTTCATGTTATCGCGTGACTAAGGCAATTCAGGATTCATATTTATAAAACCCTAAAAACCTCAATTTACAGACTTTGTTACCTACCCCATTTCGAAAAATCCTACAGCACGTGTTAACTTATTTATGTCCTGAAGCACTTGTGTGAAGAAAAGACTATCTAATGTTGTTTCTCCATAGAAACTTTGAACCCCCGTTTCATCCCTTTAAGGGGTGAATTTTAGAAAATCCTTTCTTAGCTGATACTAACGTCATAATAACCACCTGTATGCCAAATTTCAGCGCAATCCAAAACAATATAGATTTTCAGACTTCGTTACCCTATTCACCCTTTTAGGGGTGGAATTTCGAAAAAACCTCAAACACGTGTTTACTTTTTTATGTCCTGAAGCACTTGTGTGAAGTTTCGAATAGAAAAGACTATCTAATAATGTTTCTCCATAGAAACTTTGAACCCCCGTTTCATCCCCTTAAGGGGTGAAATTTGAAATATCATATTTCAAAGGTAACTAACGTTGTAATAATTATCTGCATGCCAAATTTCAGCGCAATCCAAAACAATATTGATTTTTACACTTTGTTACCTCTTAGGTACTGTCTTAGGGGTGGATTTTCAAAAAAACCTGAAACACGTATTTACTTATTTTTTTACTGGAGCACTTGTGTGAAGTTTCGGATAGAAAAGACTATCTAATCTTGTTTCTCCATACAAACTTTGAACCCCCATTTCATCCCCTTAAGGGGTGAATTTTGAAAAATCCTTTCTTAGTACGACCCTTCGTACTAAGACAAATATACCATCCAAATTTCAAGTCTCTACGACCAGTGGTTTAGGCTGTGCGTTGTCTGTCAGTGAGTCAGTCAGTCAGTCAGTCAGTCAGAATGTCAGGACAAAGATTCTTATAGTATTAGATAGATGAAGATTCATTGACAGAACAATTCATAAATTCATTCAGTGAATAATACGGATTATTTTTTAAGAAATAATTAATTGCTTTTTTTTTAAATTGCTTAATGTCAGTTTGGTTATATTTAGGGGTAATCTAATACTATAAGAATCTTTGTCCTGACATACTGACTGACTCACTGACTCACTGACTCACTGACTCACTGACAGACAACGCACAGCCTAAACCGCTGGTCGTAGAGACTTGAAATTTGGAGGGTATATTTGTCTTAGTACGTAGGGGTGTACTAAGAAAGGATTTTTCAAAATTCACCCCTTAAGGGGATGAAATGGGGGTTCAAAGTTTGTATGGAGAAACAAGATTAGATAGTCTTTTCTATCCGAAACTTCACACAAGTGCTTCAGTACAAAAATAAGTAAATACGTGTTTCAGGTTTTTTTGATATTCCACCCCTAAGAGGTTGAAATGGGGTAACAAAGTCTGCAAATCAACATTGTTTTGGATTGCGCTGAAATTTGGCATACAGGTGGTTATTATGACGTTAGTATCAGCTAAGAAAGGATTTTCTAAAATTCACCCCTTAAAGCGATGAAACGGGGGTTCAAAGTTTCTACGGAGAAACATTATTAGATAGTCTTTTCTATTCGAAACTTCACACAAGTGCTTCAGGACATAAATAAGTAAACACGTGTTTTAGGTTTTTTCGAAATTTCACCCCTAAGAGGGTGAAATGGGGTAACAAAGTCTGCAAATCAATATTGTTTTGGATTGCGCTGAAATTTGGCATACAGGTGGTTATTATGACGTTAGTATCAGCTAAGAAAGGATTTTCTAAAATTCACCCCTTAAAGCGATGAAACGGGGGTTTAAAGTTTCTATGGAGAAACATTATTAGATAGTCTTTTCTATTCGAAACTTCACACAAGTGCTTCAGGACATAAATAAGTGAACATGTGTTTTAGGTTTTTTCGAAATTTCACCCCTAAGAGGGTGAAATGGGGTAACAAAGTCTGCAAATCAATATTTTTTCGGATTGCACTAAAACTTGGCATGCAGATAATTATTACAACGTTAGTTACCTTTGAAAAAGGATTTTTCAAATTTCACCCCTGAAAGGGATAAAACGGGGGTTCAAAGTTTCTATGGAGAAACATTATTAGATAGTCTTTTCTATTCGAAACTTCACACAAGTGCTTCAGTAAAAAAATAAGTAAATACGTGTTTCAAGTTTTTTTGAAATTTCCTCCCCCCCCACCTAAGGGTGCAATGGGGTAACAAAGTGTGAAAATCAATATTGTTTCGGATTGCGCTGAAATTTGGCATGCAGATAGTTATTACGACGATAGTTCCCTCTGAGAAAGGATTTTCCGAAATTCACAATCCCCTTCAGGGGAAGGGGATGACACGGGTGTTCAAACTTTGTATGGAAAAACAATATTAGATAGTATTTTCTATTCGAAACTTCATACAAGTGCTCCAGTAAAAAAAATAAGTAAATACGTGTTTCATGTTTTTTTGAAATCCCCCCTAAGAGGGTGCAATGGGGTAACAAAGTGTGAAAATCAATATTTTTTCGGATTGCGCTACAACTTGGCATGCAGATAATTATTACAACGTTAGTTAACTTTGAAAAAGGATTTTTCAAATTTCACCCCTGAAGGGGATGAAACGGTAACAAAGTGTGAAGATCAATATTGTTTCGGATTGCGCTGAAATTTGGCATGCAGATAGTTATTACGACGTTAGTTCCCTCTGAGAAAGGATTTTCCGAAATTCACAATCCCCTTCAGGGGAAGGGGATGACACGGGTGTTCAAACTTTGTATGGAAAAACAATATTAGATAGTATTTTCTATTCGAAACTTCATACAAGTGCTCCAGTAAAAAAATAAGTAAATACGTGTTTCATGTTTTTTTGTAATTCCACCCCTAAGAGGTAAATGGGGTAACAAAGTGTGGAAATTAATATTGTTTTGGATTCCGCTGAAATTTGGCATGCAGATAGTTATTACGACGATAGTTCCCTCTGAGAAAGGATTTTCCAAAATTCACC
Source organism: Cabera pusaria (assembly GCA_954871355.1). Classification (NCBI taxonomy): domain Eukaryota; kingdom Metazoa; phylum Arthropoda; class Insecta; order Lepidoptera; family Geometridae; genus Cabera; species Cabera pusaria. The sequence continues at coordinate 5,315,385 of OX940910.1, forward strand.
CCTGAAGGGGATAAAACGGGTGTTCAAAGTTTGTATGGAAAAACAATATTTTATAGTATTTTCTATTCGAAACTTCATACAAGTGCTCCAGTAAAAAAATAAGTAAATACGTGTTTCATGTTTTTTTGAAATTCCCCCTGTAAGAGGGTGCAATGGGGTAACAAAGTGTGAAGATCAATATTGGTTCAGATTGCGCTGAAATTTAGCATGCAGGTAGTTATTTTGACTTAGGTATCCGCTAAGAAAGAATTTTTCAAAATACACTCTTTAAGGGGATAAAGCGGGGGTTCAAAGTTTGGATAGTCGTTTTATTCGACATTTCACACAAGTACTTCTGTAAATAAATAAGTAAATACGAGTATCAGACTTTTTCAAAATGCCACCCTAAGAGGATAAACTGGGGTAACAAAGTCTAAAAATCAATATAGTTTCGGATTGCGCTGAAATTCAGAATGCAGATAGTTATTATGACGTAGGTATAGGTATCCGCTCAGAAATGATTTTCTGAAAATTCCTCCCGGATACGGAACGGGGATTCAAAGTTTGTATGGCGAAACAAGATGGGATACAGTACGTGTTGTAGGATTTTTCGAAATGGGGTAGGTAACAAAGTCTGTAAATTTAGGTTTTTAGGGTTTTATAAATATGAATCCCGATTTGCATTAGTCACGCGATAACATGAAAACGGGTGAACCGATTTGGCTAATTCTTATTTGATGTGTTTAATGATAGAATCGTTTTTACAAAATAAAAGTTTTAAGTAAATAAAAGAAGGTTTTAACGCGGGCGAAGCCGCGGGACACTTCTAGTTTATTATATATTAATATTTGAGTATAGGTACCTTGCTTTCTAACTTTTTGAAGTCTAGTTTTAGGTAGATAAAGTTTTTCTTTGTTCCTTAAATTATAATTGTGTATATCCATGTTTTTCGTTTGACTATTTTTATCTAAATGAATTTCTATAAGGCTATTGTAAATATATTACGATAAAACTGTCATTATTTGGTTTTTAGTAAAATATTGTTTTGCTGAAGATTGTTTTCGTAGCCTATTTATGATTCTGATGGCCCTTTTTTGACATTTCAATACTTCATTCACATTTCCCCAAACAGTAATAGCATAATTTAGGATGGAATGAAAGTATGCATAGTACACTGATATTAGAGTCTCTTTATCAATGAGAGGTTTGAGTTTGAACAAGGCATAGTTAACGCTGCACAGTTTGTCAATATGTGAGGCGTGGCTTATGGTAAAGTCAACCGTGTATCTTAATAATCCATCTACGCTTCACAGACTACTGGAAGGTTTTGACGGGGACGAGAAATGGTGTGCACGCATGCATTTATCCTAAAACTTGTAATTTGTATTCTTCTGCGAGCAAGTTGATGTGTAATAAATGTAGATTATAACCTATTAGGTGCCGAGGAACGTGCACGAGAGTAGATCGTTTACAAATAAAATTAAAAACAAAAAAAGGAATAGCTTTCAGTAAAGTCTACTTATTTACCGAGGGTGTCTGACTGTGTGACTTGGAACGGACTATTACTTCAATTTGACTTTGACTTGACATTACGACGTGCATCTACTAAAACTTCTATTTCATATTATTTTTTTACTGTTTTATGTACCTGTACCTGTAGCCTGTATGTATGTTATTACTGTTACCTGTTAGCCTGTAACGTGACGTCGCCAACCGGCATCACCGGAAGACCAGCGTTGGTCATTAGACCAACAGTTATGCTGAGGTGAGGCCGATTAGTGACACTTTTGTCAAAGATTTATACGCATAAATCTTAAGTTTTTGTACTTTTATTTCGTATCTTTTTTTAATACCTAAGTGTCATTAATAAACTTTTTCACTTTCACTATTCACTTTTAAAAATACATTTTCTTTAGTATCAACAACTGGATCATGTCCTTACTCATATATATACACCTGAATACTAAGATGAGCTCATGTTTCCTTAAAACAAGTATGGAATACATCCCAATGGGGTAGTAGTTTACATGACCTCAACTCCACTTTCATTAGGGAAAGGAAACTGGCGGAAGCCATAGGTGTTGATGTATGGCAGAGCAAGGAGGTTTTGTCGCGCTTTAACAAAGCCCAATGTTGACATTCTTGCGATGGTGAACTGTGTAGCTTCTGTGAGAAATATTTGGTATGGCACTGTCACGTAGAATTACTCAGGCCAAGCCAAGTGTAAGAATTTTAAGGAACCAAAAAATGGAAATTGAAAAAAAAGGTACTATTTTTTATTTGCATTTTATTTATTTGCACTTAAACTATCTAAATTCAACAACATTTCTAGTCATGAGATCAATGAATTAACATCTTTTAGCAATAACAAAAGCCTAATAAAATATAATCACTAGCAAATTCACAATATTTTTTAATTAAGATTTATTTTGCATTGAATAATCTTCTAAGTAGGTCATTAGAAAAATTATGTCCATTCTGGTACTACATTCCATATTTTCCTCTTTGTCAAACAAAAAGGGATCAAATCGTATTATGCAACTATGGCGTTTTTGCGGTCATGTGGCATTCGACATAAAAATGGATAAATTTGAATCGACATAAAATATGAATTAAACAGAAAATATGGGACAGCTTGCCATAACAAACGTCAGAACATTTTCGCCGATTTTTAGTTGTCAATTTGATTGTTGAATGTAACTTGACTTTATTGTCATCAGGTCTTTAGTAGGGTCCTCCAGCATTCCTGGTGAGATCCTGAGCATTGTCATCGTACCCTGCTGCTGCCGGCTCCACTGAGATCCTGGGCTTGAAGCCGCGCTCGTCAGCTTCATAGTCTACCGTCTGGAAAATAAAATTGTCAGTAAAGAAAGATATCGTGACAAGCTTTATGATGATAAGAGATTCACTAGATAAAAAATCCTTACGGTGTTCCGTGTTTGAGCACACAACCCTTGATAGTCTGACCATTTTTGAGCCTAAGGTATTCATCTTCCTTGTCCAAATCATCGCTTACCACCAGACGAGCTATAGTGGTCAAGCGCTAGCCTAACAAATATATTTAAAAAAATTAAGTGCTAACTATCAAGCACCTTTAAGGACCATGAGTCGCCGGAAGTTGGTGAACACTACACAAACCAAATACATAATGTGAAATGCAAGGATAGCTGCGTAGATGGACATGTGCTTTTGAAAGCGGACACAACTTCAAACATAGGTTATTGCGTTGATGTGAGAAACATATAAAAGGCTGGTAGCAGCTGGCTAGTAGTTGTATCATGGAACTCCTGTTTAGCTGAACGGAGCTTATGGAAAGAAATGGTTTTGTCACCTGTTTAGATCCATCAGGTCGCACCACGAAGTAAGATCCCTGAGCTCTGTTCTCCTCCCTGGTCTCCGTGTGACCGAAGTCACTGCCTGACTCCTGGTCTTCAATCTGGTACGCAAAGTCGTAGTTTGCTGGTTCCTGAAAATTTACGGATGTTTTAACCCTTGAATCTTATCTTAAAACTAATGATTGGACATTTAAGCTACTCATTTTTCTGATTGCAGTTCTTACCTGGTTCTGAAGTTCTTCCAAAGCTCTTGCTCTAGCGTCATCATAACCTTGGCTCTCAGCGTTTCGTTGCTCTGGAACTCCATATTCCTCAGAAGGGGCAGCATTACGGGAAGCTGGCAAGTAGGTTGATGAAGGAGAAGACCTGAAATTTTAGGAAAGACATATAATCTTTATTGCATTAAATAATTGTGCTGGTGGTATAAAATAATATTTGATCCACAATACATAACAAAAAACTACTATAAAGGGCTAATTACCTGGCTGAAGCTGAAGCATGGTCCATATGGCTGTCATGGTTGGAAGATCCTTCATACCCCTGAGATTCCCTCGCTTGTGGAGCAGTATAAGATTCAGAGGAATCCCTTCGGCTGGACGCTGAATAGCCTTGCGAGACAGCAGCGTGATAATCATTAGAATTCCTAGCCGATGAGTTTTGAGATCGTGATGAAGGCACACCGTATTCTGATGATGGGGTGCTACGAGAAGCAGCATAAGGCTTGGATGTTTCATAACCTTGATCGTTTGACCTTGTTGATGGAGCTGTGTAGCCATCTGATGACGAGTCCGCTTGGAAATTAAACCTAGATACAGAAGCAGAATGATCTTGCGAGAATGAACCTGATCGTTGAGAATTTTGGAAGTTTGTAGTAGATTTAGGATTTGGGCTGCTTCTTGCTACGGCTGGAGCACCATACTCTTCAGACGGAGATGAAGTGATATAGTCTGAACCAGAAGTCCTAGCTGATACTACAGAAGGGACACCATATTCTTCTGAAGGAGATGATCTAGCATTAGATGAAGACCTGGCAGATGTAATGGAAGGAGTTCCATATTCCTGAGATAGGGATCGAGCAGCCGGAGCACCATATTCTTGAGAAATTCCGCTTTTAGAGCTAGGTGCTGCATAATCTTGGGAAATGCCACTTCTCGCCTTAGGGGCGCTGTAGTCTTGAGAATTTCTGGTATTAGGAGCGTCATAATTTTGAGATGCTCCGCTTCTTGCATTCGGTGCAGCATATTCCTGAGAAATTCCACTTCTAGCGGCAGGAACACCGTATTCTTGTGAAATTCCACTTCTAGCATCAGGATCATCGTGTCCTTGAGAATTTGCGCTCCTGGAGTTGGGTGTGCCATATTCTTGGGAGAGTCCACTTCTTGAGGTAGGAACTCCATATTCTTGAGAGATGCTGTTTCTAGCGTTAGGAGCCTGATGTTCTTGAGAGTTAGCACTCATAGAGTTAGGTGTGCCGTATTCTTGGGAAAGGCCATTTCGTGAGGCAGGAGTACCATATTCTTGAGAAGGACTGTTTCTGGCGTGAGAAGCCTCGCGGCCTGGAGTGTTTCCGCTTCTAGCGGTAGGTACACCGTATTCTTGAGAAGGTCCACTTCTAGCACTGGGAGCTGAATACTCTTGAGGCAGATTTCTGGCAGCTGAGTTACTCTGATTTTTGGATGAGGTCCTAGCTGATGAAGATCCAAATCTTTGGTTGAAGCTCACACGGACAGTAGCGGGAGGGAATTGAGAACGTCCTCGAGCATTTTGGCTTCTGGCGTTGGGCGGATTATACTCGTAGCCTGATGAAGGAGCGCTTCGTGTCTGGGCATCAGGAGCTCCATATTCTTGAGATGGTGACTGATGGTCTGAATCAAAGTCCTGGTGGTCATCATTAGATGATCGCGCTGATGGATAACCATCGCTGAAATTAAAAAAAAATGTTATGTGGTTTGCTATTGTGTGGAAAAGGTACCTAAGCATAACTCAATATATGAATAGATTCTTGAATTTAAGCATGATCGGATATGTTTATAAGTAAATATTGAAAACAATGGTATCTGAAAGGATTTCTTTCTGCAGCTATAAAGGTATCTCCTAAACACGGCTTAAAAGTTAGGTTTTGCTTTTTTTTCTTAGATAGGTAAATTGAAAATTTTGGATTGATGACATTTGTTCAAATTAATATTTATAGGACAATTTTTCTTAGCAATCTTACCCAACAGGTGGTTCAGCTAATGTCAATGAAACTAAACATAAAATAGCTATGAATGCCTTCATCTTTCAGAAATTCTTCTCTTCCAGATTAGATCAGACTTTTTTAATACTCTTAAAACTGTGCTGCTGTCTCAGAAGATGCAACTCGAATGATACCGTCCAAAAGCTCGATAGCTGTTATATACCTACTGATCTAAATATAACAATAGTTCTTTATGACCAATCTTTCTTAACTGTTCTTTCGCGGACATGTCAATATAATTTGGCCTTTGCACCGTTAGCAATAGAGTCGCTGTGCCTTCATTTGCTTTAGCAATTGGCTATTTAACTGTATTGTCCGTGATTGCTTTACTAAGTGACTCTTCATTAAGTTCAATACATTTGTCATCAAGGTGGTCGGTTACAGGTGCTTTTAATTGAATTTCACGGTCAATTATTTGCCTCAAGGAAAGTTATTGTATTGATCTCAGATTTAATGTGATAGGTTAGGTTCTTTTACAGTAAAATAAATAGCTTTTTTTGTTGCAGATTAATAAGCATTTAGGCCACTATCTTAGCTGATGGAAAGTGATGATGTGGTTCAAGGTGTAACATGCTTTCCTTAACCTGTTTACTCTCAATTTGAAGACACCTATGTTATAGTTACTTAGACACAAGTACAATGTATTCCTTTTTTTTGTGGTTAAAACCAGCGTTTTTCCACTATTTCACCTTAATCCGGATTGGTCGAGGATGCTAGCTCAAGTGGGAATCAGGCTCGTCAGGTAATGGAAGATAGCAATGAGACGAGGCCCTGGACAACTGACAAAAGTCTAGTCACTAGACTAATCCACGTAATGCAACAGTCCTGACTGACCCATCTTCCAAATTGGTTGGCTTCGAGTGTCGTATTCACAGAACAGATGAAGTCTCTTTCAGGTTTCAGTCCACTGCTAATAATAGGCCTCTCCCAAAACACGCAACTGAGCCCGATCTTCGGCTCTTCGTTTCTAGTCACTGCCTACCGCTTTGTGACTGTCGTCACTTCGCCTGGTCACAGGACTCCTACGCTACGTCTGCCGATGATTCGCGTTCGCCACTCTAGAACTAGTCTACCCCAACAATTATCATTTCTACGGCAGATATGACCAGCCCACTGCACTTGCATGGCGTGCTACGCCGTGCAATAATAGACAACTTAAGGCACGAGTATCGTATATTATTTAATAGCTGTCAGTGTGACATAAACCCGTACTTTACGCTTGCTGCGCTTTTCTGTCAAATAGTCGATTATTGCACGCCGTGCATAATCGACTATTTAAGTCACGGAAAAGCGTGCGTAAAGTGCGGGTTTAGATCACACTGTGCTTTAAAATACTTTTTTAATTTAAGACAACAGATACATAAGCATACTGCAAAATTCAAAAAGACTTCCGCTCCGTCTTCTAGGCCTAGCGTGTTCACCATCACCATCACTACATTGTGGTCGAAGATGGTGAACACGCGATGATGTAGTTTTTACATCATCGCTTACCACCAGGCGAGATAGTGGTCAAACGCTAGCCTGTAAGATATTAAAAAAGTTTTAGGGTTACGTAGTCGTGACAAGGAACCCTTATAGTGTCGTCATTTCCGTCTGTCTGTCTATCTGTCTGTCTGTCCGAGGTTTTGCTAAGAGACCGTTAGTACTAGAAATATGTAATTTTGAAGGGATGTGTACGTAAATTACGCCGACAAAGTGGTAAAATAGAATTTTGGTACTTTCCAAAATTTTATTTACAGTAGTTCCCCTACATGTGAAGTAGGGATGAATTATTTTTTCGCAGAGCACCCCATCATTGCATAGATCTTTTAAAATGACTTAGTAGCGGTTAAGATAACTTTATTAGTTTAACAGTAATAGTCGTTGAGCTTGGGTATTGGATAATTTTAAAAATAATTATGTTAAATATTATACTACTACGGAACCCTACACTGCGCGTGGCCCGACACGCACTTGGCCGGTTTTTTTAATATCTTACACTACTGTGCCCGCTGAATATACAGGGTAGTGAAACTCATATCTAGATGTGACAAGGTAACGGGCGCAGCATAGAGACGTGATATGAAAAATCTGACAATCTAGACTTTTGCGTGCAACACTTTCTATTGTAGGGAGGTATCATCGCTTACCATTAGGCGCTTGTACTGTTACCTTATATATATATACCTGAAATAAGTTATATTTTAAAAACAAGCTTTTACATAATCTAGGCCCAGATTAAGTTAAGAAAAATCCAACGAGCCCAAACACGACGAGCTTATCATATTTTGTAGCCACAGAATGGTAGGTATGTGTGTGTAGCTAATGTAGCTTATGCCGAGTTCACACCAGACGATTTTTGTTGTTCAACTTCTTAGGGATGTACTTTTCTATCGACTTCAAGTACTTTTAGAGTCTGTGCAAAAATAGAACCGTCGTGGCGTTACGATGAACTAACATTCATAGATAGGGAAGGAAGGTACCTACCTAGTAGCACACGATAATGATAAGAGTAGGTACTTAGCAAGTATCAAACATTTTTAGTCATACTAGTAATGAGAGCAGTGTTGTCAATGCAACATAAACAATTAAAACCACCGACGACCGATGCAACCTCGAATCAATTTCTACGACGATTCTCTTTTTGCACCGACTCTTGTATCGATACTTTAGAATTGATAGTACTGAGTAGGTAACGATTAAAAGTACTCGTCTCGTACTAAATTATTTGTCTCGGAAGAACAGTTAAGATACACCGCGGCGTTATGGAATACATTTTGATAGGTCTGATCCTATGGTCTGATCAATTCAAAATTCGGTATCCTTTTACTCAGAGACGTGGGCTAGTACGTCGCTGCTTTTACTTCAACGATATTATAGGAACATGGCATTTACCTGATGGTAGAACATCTGGAATCTGCAAGATTACTCAATTACAGCATAAATGTCGAATTTGGGTTCATTGGATTGTTCTCAATAAACAGATTACACATAGATCAGTTGGGGTGGTTTTTAACCGACTTCACAAAAATGGGGGAGGTTCTCAATTCGTCGGAATATATATATATATATGTATATATATTTTATGTATGTTCACTGATTACTCGAAGATGATTTGGACCTGCCTGAACCGATTTGGAAAACTCTTTTTAGGGTTCCGTAGTCCTGACAAGTAACCCTTATAGTTTCATCATGTCCGTCTGTCTGTCTGTCTGTCTGTCCGAGGTTTTGCTAAGAGACCGTTAATACTAGAAAGCTGTAATTTTGTGGGGGTATGTATATATATATTACGCCGAAAAAGTGCTGAAATAAAATTGTGAAAAATATTTTTTTAGGGTAGCTCATATAGTGATATGAGACTTTTGATTTGAGAGATGATTTTTTTTTCATCGTCTACCCCATCGTGTGGGGTATCGTTGAATAGGTCTTTTAAAATGACTTAAGAGTTGCTAATACCATTTTTTGATTGAATGCTCCATTTACGAAATATTAAACTTTAAAGTGCAAAATTTTGTTCCAGTAGGTCCTCCAAAAGCTAAACTACTGGCTTGAAAATTCTGAAAAAATTCGATATAATAGCGCATTTCATGAACTTTAAAGGAAAATTATAGCGGTTGAGATAACTTTATTAGTTTAGCAGTAATAGTCGTTGAACTTGGGTGTTGGATATATTTGTACCAAATACAAAATCCTTATAATAAATCCTGTAAAGTGACAAAGACGGAGTACCTAGTTGCTTGTTTATAACGGGTAAAGACTTGCATTGAATAACAGGCTACTACGGAACCCTACACTGCGCGTGGCTCGACGCGCACTTGGCCGGTTATTTTGTTTCAAAGAGTATCCTTCCCAGGTGGTTCCATTTAAATTTTAACGAAATCGGTCTTAGTTTTTTTAAATACATTTTGAATTTAAGTATTATAAGTCACTTTTGTTTCCGCCGAGCAATCGTCACCTTTCAATAATTGTAATATCGAGGTCAATTAAAATTAATAAATAAAGTTTGTTTATTTTGGAAACTCGTCCTGTGACAAACGTAATTAGTTCCTCTGGTCACCTTCCGGCTCCATCATCAGACGACAGTGTCATAACATAGCATTGTCATCTAGCAATCTGTGCCAGTCTCTGTAAAAAACATCGGAATCACCAGGGAATACCTTTGCCCAGCTGCGGGATAAATAAAATTACTTAAATTGAATTATAACAATAGTAATTTATTTGCTTTTAAAATTTTACATTAAATTAAATATGTACAAGCTAAGAGCAAATATGAGATAACGATTTATTTATCACTTAACTATAAACTTCATTAAAATTAAGAGATCACAATGTATATAATACTTACATATTTAAGTACTAACAATAATTATAAGCGGGAACTTTTTTATTTTTTATTCTGTGACTTGATCAATTTGAGTGCGGTTTAAGTAATACGATAGAATTCTTAACATTTAACTGTTTGTTTTATTTCAATCAATTGACAAATTATATAAAAGTTATATACATTTTAAATTTCAGAAACTTTACGATCGAAAAATTCAGCGCTCTACTGAGCAGGCTCTATATCTCTATATCTATATTTAGTGCATTTAGCTGAATTCATACTGTTTTCACAATGAATTATCAAACAGAACATAATGTAAGAACATATTATTATCATAACCGTATTAATTTAAAGATACTCCCTCTCCTTGAGCATTTGCCTGTCCTGTAATGTAACATTTCAGATTCTATTTTGAGAATTACATTACAAAAGCAAATAACAATAGCAATACCAAATGCTCGTCACGAGGATTTGCCTGTAATAAAAATTTCAATGCGCATTGATGGGTACAAGTTGTATCAAAATATTACACATTTTATAATCCAAGTTGCACACTGTAATGCTCGGTTCTCTTCCCTGACCAATGTAATGCTTGAATCTGTAACATTACAGGTTGCGCACTGTAATGCTCGGTTCTCTTCCCTGACCAATGTAATGCTTGAATCTGTAACATTACAGGTTGCGCACTGTAATGCTCGGTTCTCTTCCCTGACCAATGTAATGCTTGAATCTGTAACATTACAGGTTGCGCACTGTAATGCTCGCTTCACCTCCCTCACTGTAACTTATGCAACGTACCCTCTGTAAAAATACATTATAGGCAAATGCTCCGAGTCAGGGATCCCTTAACGTACATTACAGTATGCTCAGACTAACGCGACTTCCTTGCGGTAGCGACCACACAATGATCTGTTCGTAACTTTTCCTTCTGTATTGTTTACAGTTTTGTGGCTAACAATAAATGTTTTGTATCTTTCTTGCTTCTTTTGTCGTAAGAATCTACTTTCTTAAATAACTCAGGAGGTAAGTACGCTGTTTCTATAGTTCCATTTACTGGCGTTTTTGGTCATTTTTCTAATATCAATTTGATAGCGAGTATATTGATTCAGAAGGAGTAAGAAGTTCTATCAGTAAGGTCCTCCGGAATTCTATCTAAGTTCTATTTAAAAGCGTTTTAGTCTCTTTTCTGAAATCCATTTGTTCGCGAGTATGTGAGTGAGAAGGAGTGGTTCTATCAGTAAGGTCCTCCGGCACTCCTGGCGAGATCCTGCGCGTTGTCATCGTATCCTGCTGCTGCCGGCTCCACTGAGATCCTGGGCTTGAAGCCGCGCTCATCCGCCTCGTACTCTACTGTCTGGAAGAAAAAACAGCATAAGATTTCATTATTTTTCAAAAATAAAAAGAAACTAACTTTAAATGTCACGCTAATCATTTTAGTACCAAGTTTGAAGTGTGTATCTCTGGAGATACTGGACATATCTTCATGAAATTTTAATTGGACCTCTTGGGAAGAAGGAATACCCTTTAAAAAAAAAAGAATCTTCAAAATCGGTTCTGGCATCTTTGAGTAAAAAAAAATTCTGATGAATTTTGAGAATCTCCTTCCTTTTTGTGAAGTCGGTTTAAAAAGGAAGCTGGCCACAGAACACAGATACAACACAGATATAAGCTGGCCAAAAGCTAGTTGAACACGAATGGAAATCTATAATATAAAGGCACGACCACACCGCGGCGTTCTGCGTGCGCGATCTAGACGGCGATCAGATAGCGCAGAGTATTTGTACCGACTTGTTCACACCAAACGCGATCTACGGTGATCAGAAAACAATAGAAACTCAGGTCGCGAACGCGGACGCGGGACAGAATCAAACTCATGAAATTCTCATAGAAAGTCTGTAGAAAGGTTCACACAAACATCGTGCTTCGCGTTGAGGATCAAAGTCATTTACATGTCTGCAGACTCGGGCCATAATTCTGCTCGTGATCCTAAGGAAGGTGGTGCTTAATCGGTGACATTTTTTTATACCTAGCTTGCGTTTGACCACTACTTATCTCGCCTGACGGTAAGCGATGATGTGGTCGAAGAAGGTGAACACGCTAACCTAGAAGACTGGCTCTCAAGTGCTGTGTGCTGCCGGAACACCGTAAGCTTATGGCAGTGGATTTTCTCCTTGGTGGTGGTGAGCTACTTTTTAGTAGCAAGTCAGGAGGAACATCGATATATAATGTGATCCCATCACCCGTGGATGACCTTTTGTTTAGGTAGTGGTCCAAACCGGTGTACTGCCCTTTGGGCTAAATATTTTTCGTCAAATTTCACTTCCCAAAAACTTTTCGCCCCAGTTACGTAGTATTATTATCTTTTCTATGCCCCAGTTTCATTTCGCAAATAAATCTTTTCCAAATTTACATTTCACGTTTTTATTCCCTTGGTCAAATTATTGTCTGGCAACATTTTACTTTGTCAAGTTTCATTAAGTCAAATGTTTATTAGGGCAAATATTTTATTTTGGCAAATATTATCAAAAAAATTATAATTAAAAAAATGTTTAATTGTCACTTCATATACTTAACTTATTATGGCGTAAGTTTGGCAAATGGAAAAGTAACTTATGTTAAAACTGCGACTACCACAGCGCCCGAGCCGAGCGAGCGAAGCGAGCGTGCCGCGCCCAATTGTATTGTTAGTATACCTGTTTGGTTCCATCAGGCAACACCACGAAGTAAGACCCTTCAGCTCGGTTTGCCTCCCTGGTCTCCGTGTGACCGAAGTCTACTCCTGATTCTTGGTCTTCGATCTGATACGCGAAGTCGTAGCTGGCAGGTTCCTGTAAGATTTATTAAGAAATTACCAACTTGTCAGTTTAATCAATAAATTTATTCTAATTTTAAACCGACTTCCAAAAAGGAAGAGATTCTCAGTTCGTCTATATGTTTTTTTTGTATGTATGTTACGCAATTACTCTGTCAATTGTAAACCGATTCGAATGATTATTTTTTTAATTGGTAGGATACATTTCCAAGATGGCCCCATTGCATCGAGATTTAATAAGTATCTTGAGAGATATGATGATAAACGTTTCAAACTTGCTGCTGAATCTGAGTCGCAAGGCATGGAAGTCGTAGTAAGTACAGCAACATGATCGACTAACCCAATTAAAATTGCGATGCCAAGACTGGATAACAACTGTGATCTTTATTTACCTGGTTTAGCAATTCATTTAGAGCCCTGGATCTGGAGTCTTCATAACCCTTGTTCTGTTCTGGTACTCCATACTCTTGAGACGGCATCGTGTTACGAGCAGCAGGGTACGATGATGATGAAGATGACCTGGAGAGAGATAGACATTTAACAAAGTGAGAGCACATTTTGTTACGTGGCATAAATCAAAATTAGGGTCATCAAATCGATTTCACTGGCTATTTAACTTTAGGTCTTGTTTATGAAATAAACAATATGTTTAACGATTAACATAACGTTAGCTCAACAATATTTTTAAAAAACTTTTTGAAGATCTTGAATAAATATCAGTTTCAAATTGCCAATAAAACTCCAATCGCAACATAGTTAAATTCTTACCTAGAAGGAGCATTATAAGACGCTTCATCATAATTCGCACGGCTTGAAGGTACTTCATATTCTTGAGACATAGCTCTTGCACTGGCACCATTCACTTCAGAATGTTGATGGCTAGAGGCACCAGATCCTTGAAAACCTTTCGACTGATTATCATCAGTAGAAAGAGACCTAGACAATGCTTCAAATGATTCTTTAGGTGCTCCGTAAGTTTGAGATTGTTCAGAAGCAAAATTTGATTTAGCAGAAGCATTGCGTTCGTAACCTGGTGTATTTGATCTTAAAGCAGGATAACTATGAGAGTGAGCCTCAGTAGAAGAAGACCCAGACACAGGCCTAGAATTGTCTCGAGATGCCTTTGAAGTTCGGAATGACACTGGTTTAGTTTGACGAGCCATGATAGGTACGCCATATTCTTCTGAAGGGGTGGATCTTACATCAGGCATTCCATATTCAGTGGACAGAGTTCTGGCTGATACTTCAGGAAATCCATGTCGTTCGGACAGTGATCTTCCAGAAGAGCTGCTTTTTTGAGTGCTTCCACTTCTGGTGTAAGCGTATCCATGGGTGATAGTTGATTCGGAATTATCATTGAAGTTTCTGGTAGCAGCTGAGTGATTATGGGAGTTTTCTGAGCTTCTAGCAGAAGCTGGATGTCTTTGGTTGCTGGTAGAAGATGAAGTTGCCTGTCTTTCATGTTGGGTTCTAGAATTTTTGGAGTAGTCATCTGAAATAGCGTTACGGGAAGATGATGGGGGTCCATATTCTTCAGAAAGAGATCTTTGATGACCAGAGTGATTGTCGTGATCGTGATTGTTGCTGTGATTATGATCGTTAGAACGCGATGCTGGATAGCCATCTCTGTAAAATTATTGGAAACATTAGATTAGGTAGCTTTACAATTTTATTTAAATTTGCTGATTTTTATCTACGACAGAACGTCAAAGACTCTCTTCTGACCTTTTATCTACGTTTTTAGGTAGAACATTTTCTAACTACGCTTATCCATATACATAATTTAAACCTCATCAAATAATATTTGCCTTAAGGTACAGACACACCGAAGCATCCTGCTTGCGCGATATAGGCGGCGATCAGATAGCGCAGTATTATTTGTACCGACTGGTTCACACCAAACGCGATCAGAAAACAATTGAAAAATACTTTATCACAAATACAACGTATGAGTAATAGTAATAGTTGTATGCTATGCATTGTACCACCGTGTTTTTTCTGCTTTAAATTCTGTCCATCCTAAGGTTGTCTGGAAGAGATCGCTTCAAGCGATAAGACCGCCCATTGTACTATCCTAGTTAAGTTTTCTTTGTTATTTTGTTTCTCTATACTGGTGTACAATAAAGAGTTTTTCTATCAATTCTATTCTATGAGAGAAATATTATTTTTTTAAGAACTTACCCAACAGGTGGTTCGGCGAGGGTCAGAGAAACCAAGAATAGTGCCGGAACAAATATCTGAAACAATTGAAAATATAATTAGTATGATTTTCATGACTAACTACAAGATGTTTAATCGATATTCAAAGATCTGAAAATGTAAATGCAAATGTAATGCATACGCATTAAAAAGATAATTAGGTCTTTTGATAGTAAACAATAAAGCTAACCCACATAATGTTAACCCATTCTAGGCCTAGCGTGCTACCATCCTCGACGGCATCATCACTTACTAACAGGTGAAACGCTAGCCACTGTACTATACGCTATACATTTAAAAAAGCTATGAGCAATGACTTTCAAAAACTAAAAGCTTTGCCGAAATTAGAAACAATAATGATACATTTTTGTAAAAGTCTTTTCTGAACAAAACTACTAGCTTCTACACCAGAACTAGAAATAATTTGTGAAATAGTTTTTTTAGTAAAAGAAAACATTAAAAAAATTAAAATAAAAAATTAAACTAAACTAACTAAAAGTGTGGTAAAGTTGAACGCCGGCTGCATGTAAAATATACAAAAAATACCAAGTAAAATGTTTAAAGTAATATGTTTTCTAAATAAACAACAAATCAGTCTTACATTCATTTTCAAATGAGATCAGCTAAAAGGTGCCCTTCTTTATTTGAAAAGGTGTTAAAGCTCGATGAAGATTTGTGATTCGAATGATGCCATCAACCGAAACCACAACTATTTATAGCACTTTAAACTTAACAATGCTTATCGGCCTTTCAAGCATCAACTTGCTAATTTCATTGCAACTTTAACTTATTGGAATAGAGTACAATATAAAGTTTCGATTTGTGATGGGGTATTATACGTTTGCTTGGTGTTTGTGTCGTCATTCGACTCAGGTCATTATTTTCTATCACCAAAAGTCTTCAAGGTTGGGCTTTCTTTGTGGAATGATTGTTTGTTAGTGTTGGACCTCTCTGGATTATTGATGGTATCTACTATATGATGGAACGGGTTTTTGGTACTGCTTCTTGTTTTGTTTGTTCGTTTAGTGCGAGGCTTAATTTTGTTTTGTTGGGCGCTTCTTGTTAGGCTTCCGTACCGAAAGGGTAAAACGGGACCCTATTACTAAGACTCCGCTGTCCGTCTGTCTGTCTGTATGTCTGTCTGTCTGTATGTTATTGTTTATATTGTTTATTCTATTTTGGAAATTATCCAATGCGTGATGAATCAGGCCCCCATCAGTTACAAGCAACTGTAGTTATTGAGTAGGCATAGTTCCTAAACATAGATTTATACATACATCATTTGACCAAGTCTCTCTAACTAGTCATCACTGTAAATATAACAATCACATAAAGTTTATCAACTAAATTAATTTGAAAATACAGACATATCACTTACTCTTACCAACTTACACACACTACACACTCCTAATCACCCACACACCTTATACTCATATCCATTCATATTTATTTACCCCTGAAGGGGATGAAACGGGGGTTCAAAGTTAGTATGGAGAAACAAGATTAGATAGTCTTATATATTCGAAACTTAACACAAGTACTTAAGTAAGTACATACGTATTTCAGGCTCTTTCGAAATGCCACCCCTAAAAGGTTGAAGTGGGGTAACAAAGTCTCAAATTAATATTGTTTCGGATTGTGCTGAAATTTGGCATGCAGATAGTTATTTTTACTTAGGTATCTGCTAAGAAAGAATTTTTCATAATTCACTCTTCAAGGGGATGGAATGGGGGTTCAAAGTTTGTATGGAGAAACAAGATTAGATAGTCTTATCTATTCGAAACCTCACACAAGCGCTTTAGTAAAAAAATAAGTAAGTACGTGTTTCAGGCTTTTTCAAAATTCCACCCCTAAAAGGGTAAAACGTGGTAACCAAGTCTGAAAATCAATATTGTTTCGGATTGCGCTGCAATTTGGCATGCAAATAGTTATTACGACGTTAGTTCCCTCTGAAAAAGGATTTTTTTAAATTCACCCCTTAAGGGGATGAAACGGGGGTTCAAAGTTTGTATGGAGAAACAAGATTAGATAGTCTTTTCAATCTTCTACTTAAACTTCACACAAGTACTTAAGTAAATAAATAATAAAATACATGTTTCAGGTTTTTTCGAAATTCCACCCCACCCTCGGTGGGGTAACAAAGTCTGAAATCAATATTGTTTCAGATTGCGCTGAAATTCGGCATGCAGATAGTTAATTTGCTGTAGGTATCCGCTAAGAAAGGATTTTTCAAAATTCACTTTTCAAAGTTATGAAGCGGGGTTTCAAAGTTTAAATAGTAATTTTATTCGACATTTCACACAAGTACTGTATATAAATAAGTAAATATGAGTTTCAGACTTTTTCAAAATGCCACCCTAAGAGGGTGAACTGGGGTAACTAAGTCTTAAAATCAATATTGTTTCGGATTGCGCTGAAATTTAGAAGGCAGATAGTTATTATGACGTAGGTATCCATTTAGAAAGGATTTTCAAAAATTCCTCCCGGATACGGAACGGCGATTCAAGTTTGTATGGCGAAACAAGATGAGATAGTCTTTCAATACTTTACACATAAGTACATCTGTAAATAAATAAGTAAGTACGTGTTGTAAGATTTTTCAAAATGGGGTAGGTAACAAAGTATGAAAATTTGGGTTTTTTGGGATTTATAAATATGAATCCCGATTTGCCTTACTCACGCGATAACATGAAAACGGGTGAACCGATTTGGCTAATTCTTATTTGATGTCTTTAATGATAGAATCGTTTTTACTAAAGCAAAGTTTTAAGTAAATTAAAGGAGGTTTTAACGCGGGCGAAGCCGCGGGGCACTTCTAGTATAAACATAAGTATACACAAATACATTTAAAAACTTGGATATTTATAAATTGTTAAACACAATCCAAAATTTCATCGTACCGACGGGACTCGAACCCGCACCTCCCGGATTACACGTCCAGGTGACTTCAAAAATAGGAGGAGGTTTCTCAATTCGACCGTATATATATTTTATTTTTATTTATTTTATTTTTTTATGTTTGTTCGCGGATAACTTTGTCGTTTATGAACCGGTTTTGATTATTCTTGTTTTGTTGGAAAGGAGATATCCCAAGAGTGGTACCATGGTAATTTTATTGAGGTCTGATAAGTATCTCCAGAGATATATAGATAAACGCCTCAAAATTGGTACTGAAAATAAATAGCGCGGCATTGAAGTCGGTTCTTTTTTGTTTTTAAACGATTTTATTATATAAGAAGATAAATAGAGTGCAATACAGATGACAACTAAAGCAACAAAGTCCTTCTATTTAACTCATAGATACATAAGTATGGCGGTATGGGAGTCGATTATCTACGGAGATATGGAGATAAACAATATAAGCAAATTTGAATACTTTGATGACATGATTATTACTTTGACATCGCGGCATGTGAAGTCGGATTTTTCGTCTTGTGCTGATAACATTTAAACGGCTGAACGGATTTTCATAAAATAAAGCTATGTACATTCTCGATGAAGACACTATCAAACAAAAAAAAAACTAAATCTGCCACAGACAGACACATACACAGATACGTACACACGTCAAACTTATAACACCCCTTATTTTTACTTCGGGGGTTAAAAATGAAAAAAAAAACATTACATTGTAACAGAGCAATTGTCATTTGTGTCAAATCGGGTTAGTAAAATCCGCGCATTGTTCCGAGGTAAAATCTCAGGGAGTATAAAACTTCAATTTTTTCGATAATAATACATAAATTTATAATTTCCAAACCACCACGATTGATCTTTTCAACCGACTTCCCAAAAAGAAGGAGTTGTTACGCGATTACTCCGTCAATTGTGAACCGATTCGAATGATTCTTTTTGTAAGCGGTAGGGTACGTTTCCGAGGTAGTTCCGTTGTAATTTCATCGAGATTTGACTAGTATCTCCAGAGATATGACGATAAACGTCTCAAACTTGCTACTGATATTGACTCGCAGGGCATTGAAGTCGGTTGTTTTAGCTTTTAAACTATCTTAATTATCATATGACCCTTCCAATGAGCCCAAACTCCACATCTCAGCAGGGCTAGCATGGCAAGGGGACTATTTTGTCTTTCCACCTTTCCGTGTTTTGTTTGGTCGAGAAGAAAAATTTTAAGTAATGGTTTTCGACAATTATAAACGCCCGCTGACTTTTAATCAATTCTTTTTTAAAACTTATTAATACGAAACAAAATCAAAACTCGGGGTTAAACTTCACCAAGCGTTTAAATTGTTGTGTTGATCTCCTGTCAGTAGCGAAAAACAGGGAAATAATTTTGTCTTTCCCCCGAGGATAAGGCCATGCTAGCCCTGCTGCTGTAAGTTGGTGAGGAATTGAGTATTCTGCAGATTCCAGAAGAGCCCCAGTATCAGATCAACTCTACTAAGTTCTTACATTACCTTTGAGGTAAGAGTTTACCGAATTTCATATTTCACAGAGTCATCTAGAAAAATGATCATAGTCTTAAAACGGCTGAATGGATTTTCATAAATCAAAGCTAAGAACACTCTCGATTATGACACATACATATGAAACCAAAAAAAAACTAAATCAAAATCGGTTCATCCGTTTAGGCGCTACGATGCCACAGACAGACACACACATACACAGACACAGATATGTACGTCAAACTTATAACACCCTTTGTGTTGGGGGTTAAAAAAGTGCTTTCGATAATAGATAATATCTGAACTTTAGTCAATATGCATCCGAATATCCGATCTTTAGCTATAATAGCGTAGCTTTGCGTAATGCGAGGTATGTGACAGTACCTATGGTACTAGATTCCTACAAACCCTTCACACTATCACAATAACAATAAATATAGATATCTACAGTACTAAGGCAAGTATGAGGCTACTAGCTGTGCCCCGCGATTTTAGCCGCTTAGACATCGTTCCCGTAGGAAGATCTGGATAAAAAGTACCCGATGTGTTATTCCAGGATCTAGGCTATCTACATACCAAATTTGAGCTCAATCGGTTGAGTAATTTTTGCGTGAAAGAGTAACAAACATACATCCATACATTCTTACAAAATCGCGTTTATTATATTAATAGGATAGAGATGGCTCTAGCGTAGATTTTAATAGCTCTCCTTTAAACATTGCCTAAATCTATGAGATCCTGCATCGCACAACGATATTTTTCGCGATATTGGAACTGATGCACTTGCTTCGTGATAAAATCATCTCAAAAGTTTAAAATCGTTACAAAACTTTTACTCTTTATAATATTGGATTGGATTAAAGCGACAAGCCAAGTTTCATACATTCTATAGTACAGTGACTACATGAATGAATGTAATACGCAAATCCAATCAATCGGACAATAAATAAATACCACCTTAACCTTAACTCTTCAAAGACTCTAACCCAAAGACTTAAAGCCTAAATTATCCTGTGCTTACAGCAGATATAACTTGGTAAAATTAAATCATTGTTAAGATCGGTTCAGTATAAATAGTTGTAAAGGATTTGGATGTCACCATTCGATAGTTGGCTCTTCAGCTATCGTATCGAATCGAACTGAGAATTAGAAGAATAGAAGACTAAAATTTAGTTTATTTTGGTTTTGTAACATTGAGTATTTGTAATGAAGGTATTTTATAAAAACACTTTTACTTAAATAGTCAAATAATTCAGGATCATATCTCTGGAGAACCTCCATCTTCTCTTCTCTTCTCTGGAGAATCAGATCTCTATGAAATAATAATGGAACCAATCGGAAAGTATCATCATCATTAACAGCCAGTAGTCGTCCACTGTTGGACATAGGCCTCTCCTATGACAATATTCAATTTTTTTTTTATTTTGTTTGTTTGACCACTATCTCACTTGATGTTACATGAAGATGTGATCGACGATGTAATAAAAAAAATTATAAATTATAAAACTCTCTCAAAATAAAAAATAATTTTCGGCCAATAACTGACGGAGTTCTGAGGTTACAAACATTAAAATAATGCAGTCAAGTTCAACCTCCTCCTCCTTTAAAGTCGGTTGTAAAATTGTTGGACTGTCAGCCAAATTGATATCTTCTATGTTACCTGATACCTAATGATGCCAGTATTAACAAAAATAAAACATTTCAAAAATATTATAAAATTGTGTCAAAAGTTATAGACATTCTTAATATTGGCTTGACAGATTTTGACAAAGATATTGGGACATTCCGGATGTTACAGATTTTAGCACAATATACTAAAATTGCTAGTTGTTGTAATAATTTCAGATCGTTTAAAAAACAAAAAAAACGACTTCAAACGTCGCGCTAGTAATCAGTGAATATACACATTTAAAAAAAAAGTTTCCGGCCGAATTGAGAACCTCCTACTTTTTTGTGAAGTCGGTTAAAAAAGAGACCTTTGCCTTACAACAGAAGATTTTGGGTTCAAAATAATAATATCAAGCTTGATAGGTACTGTTTAAGAATTTAGATAGTCTTGGTTTTTTTTAATTATTCGAGGAGTTGTAAACGTTGACTTTTCCATTATTAACAAAGATATATTTAATTATCTATCACTAACTCTTAAATTTTTTCTCTTAAATATATACTAATGTACCTACCAAACTAAAAGCTCTGTTTTACGGTGTAAGAATAGTGAATGGTGCTTAATCTCTTTAGTACCATTAATGTAATATTGTTTCAGGTCTTCGTTCCACTACTGTGTATGGTATCATTGATATTGGCGGAGCCACCTGTCGGGTAAGTTAAGAATTGTCACTTAACATCAGGAAAGAGTGCTCAAGTGCATGCCACTCATAAAAACCTATTAATTTGCGTTATACATATTTGTTATTTCTATTACAGTGACGGCTATCCCGCAGCAAGGTCCGATAATCACGATCACGACCACGGCGAGTTTGGCGAACATCATCCCGAAGACCAAAGATCACTCTCCCAAGAGTACGGCCCTCCTTCATCTCGAAACAGTCTTGCCTCAGACTACGATGCACCAAACTCTAGATCTCAGAACCCACGAGGCCGTTCTCAATTCCCTCCACCTTCAGTTCACGTCAGCTTCAATCAGAGATTCAGCTCAGCTGCTTCTAGAAATGCAGCAGCTTCTAAAAGCTCTTCTAGAGGCTCAGGTCAAGGTTATCCTGGTGCAAGAAGTCAAACTCAAGAGTATTCTGGATCTAATGCTAGAAATGGAATTTCGCAAGAATATGGACCTCCTAGGTCTTCGTCGCAGGAATACAATTCTCCTGCTGCTAGGTCGCCTTCTACTGAATATGGTGTCCCCAACTCAAGATCATCTCCTTCTGAAGAGTATGGAGTACCCGTAGTAGCTGCAAGAAGCAACCAATTTCCTCGGTCTTCTTTCAATTCTCAAGGATTCGCTTCTCACGATAAATCAGCACCTGCATCAAGATCATTCCAAGCTGACTCTCATAGCCATTCTGCTCCCTCCTCTAGATCCAACACTGAATCTCATTTTGAAACCTCAAAACCTGCTGCCCGATCATCTGCTTCTCAGAGTAGGTCCAACGATGGTCAAAGATATGATGCACCAAGGACTTTTGGTAGATCAGCTAGTTTCGACACTCCATCTTCATCGTATGGTACTCCTTCGTCACGATCTTTGTCAGCTTCATACAGTGCTCCATCCGCAAGGAATACCAACCCTCAAAACCACGATGGTCATGGCAACTCTGTGTCTGAAACATATGGTGCACCCAGTCATGATGCTTCTCAATCTTTTGCGGGTCCTAGCACAAGAGGTCTGTCTCAGGATTATGGGGTCCCTTCAAGCCGCTCCAATCTGAAAACTGAAGCTATAGCGTCTTCTTATACTCCTGCTAGTGCCAGGTAAGAGCGTGCCTCCTTAACATTATTATTTAAATTGCTTATCAAAGAGGTAAGACCATAATAAGGCCAAGATTTCTGACTGTGAATTTATTCAAAAATTTCAGGTCATACAACTGTTTGTAACCAATAAGCTCCAATTATTGCTATATTTGAATTAGTCTAAAGTCAATTTTCCAGTGCCTAGTCTCACTAGGTACCATTTTCCATTTTTAGGTTCCATTTTTTCATCAGGCAAGATAGTGGACAAGCTTGACTATCCAACATAAAAAAAAAGTAGTTATGTGGTGATATTTACTTGTTCTTCTTCAAACAGTAGCTGTTTCAACGAGATCTAGTCAACACTCCACTGTACTAAGTTTTTAGATTTTCTACCTAGAAATTCTTTTTTAACCGACTTCAAAAAAAGGAGGAGGTTTCTCAATTCGACCGTATATATATATATATATATATATTTTTTTTTTAAATGTTTGTTCGCGGATTACTTCGTCGTTTATGAACCGATTTTGATTATTCTTTTTTTGTTCGAAAGGAGAGATCCCAAGTGTGGTACTATGGTAATTTTATCGAGGTTTGATAAGTATCTCCAGAGATATTGAGATAAACATCTCAAAATTGGTACTAAAAATGATTAGCGCGGCATTGAAGTCGGTTCTTTTTTAGTTTTTAAACGATATTATTTGAACACCTGTTTAAAAACACTTTTACTTACTCCTATCTCTTGCCTAATGAATTCCTTATTCTCTTCAGATCTGCTCCGTCATCGACTTACCTGCCTGCTTCCCGCAGTGCCATGCCCTCTCAGGAGTATGGAGTACCCGACCAGGATAGGCAAGGGTATGAGGATGCACAAGCCAGAGCTTTGAATGAGCTTCTTAACCAGGTGAGTTCTTCTACTCTCACTCCCTAATCATTTAATAATATTTCTTAATTATTTCTTATATTATATTTCTTATCTTATATTTCTTAATTATTAGAATACGGGTATGAAGTCATATGACTTCATACCCGTATCACGTTAAATGATTCTCCATCAGAGGTTGACTGGAAGAGATCGCTTTTAGCGATAAGAACGCCTTTTGTTACACTATTGTTTCATTTATTGTAATGTATTGTGTCTTTTTCCCTCCCAAGGGATGCAAAAAAGTATGGAAAAATTATGGAAGGACACCTAAAGCCAAGGCCCCCAGTTCCCGGCCGCCCTGCTATTCCTGACCACGGCGGCGGTCACGGTAACGGCAGGGCAGGGGGTGCTAAGAATCCCCGGGCTACGGTAGGCCGCCAGAAAAAACTGACCCTCGCAACCTATAATGGACGCACGATTCGGCTGGACGATCATCTGGCGCAGCTGGAGGAGGAGCTGAAACACATAAGATGGCACATACTGGGGCTATGTGAAGTCCGAAGACAGGGAGAAGACACCATAACCTTAGAATCGGGCCATCTTATGTACTACAGAGAAGGAGATCAGCCATCCCAAGGCGGCGTCGGGTTTCTGGTCAACAAGGTTCTCAGTGACAACGTTGTAGAAATCTCCAGTGTGTCGACCAGGGTAGCGTACCTCATAATTAAGTTAACCAAGAGGTACAGCCTCAAGGTTATCCAGGTCTACGCACCGACCTCGACACACTTGGATGATGAGGTGGAGAGCATGTATGAAGATATCTCCAGAGCTTTACACACCACCTCCAAGGCTCACTACAACGTTGTCATGGGAGACTTTAACGCCAAAGTGGGAGTACAAACGTGCGGCGAATCGTCTATAGGACCACACGGATTTGGGAGTAGGAATCACAGGGGACAAATGCTCGTCAATTTCCTCGAGAGGGAGGGGCTTTTCTTGATGAACTCGTTCTTCAAGAAACAGCCCCAAAGGAAATGGACGTGGCAAAGCCCCGACTTTGTGACTAAAAACGAGATTGACTTCATCATTACGGACAAACGGCGCATATTCAGAGACGTCTCAGTGATCACTAGGTTTAATACTGGAAGTGATCACCGACTGGTACGAGGCACTCTGGATATCGACTTTAAAGCCGAGAGATTCCGATTGATGAAGTCTACGCTCCGTCCGAACCTACTCCAAACCGTTGTTGGGTCCGAAACATTCCAATTAAAATTGGAAAATCGATTCGCTGCCTTGGAAACCACAGATGACGTAGACCAGAAACTCGAAGAAGTGGTGGAAATCCTCAGGGATGAAGGGACGAAGTTTTGCGAGAGCAAGCGTACGGGCAAAAAGTCCAAACTCTCGGCAGAAACACTTCGGCTAATGGAAGAGAGACGAACAGACCCTTTGTCAGCTTTGTCAACTAACCTGGTGCGCAACAAATCCATAAAGAAGCTGGTACGACGCGACCTCCAATCCTCTAACACGCTCTTGATTAAAGAATCAATTGAGCAGAATCGGGGGTCGAAAGTGTTCGTCCAGCCTCTGGGTAGAAGCCACCTCACAAAGCTGACAACGTCAACGGGGAACGTCGTCGCATCCAAGCCGGAGATTCTGTCGGAAGTCGAAGACTTCTACGGCAAGCTCTACGCATCGCATGCTTCAAGGCCCGAACCCGATACTGAGGATTCTAGAGCCACCTTAACCCGCCACTTCACAGAAGATCTGCCCGAAATTAGCCGAGACGAAATCGTGATGGCCCTTAAACAACTCAAAAATGGAAAAGCCCCAGGAGAAGACGGAATCACAACGGAGCTTTTAAAAGCCGGAGGAGCTCCAGCAGTTCAACATCTTCAGCAGCTATTTAATTCCGTTCTTTTTACTGGGAGAACTCCACAGGCATGGAACAGAAGCATGGTGGTTTTGTTTTTCAAAAAAGGAGACAAAACCCTATTGAAAAACTATCGCCCAATTTCGCTTCTGAGCCATGTCTACAAGCTGTTTTCAAGGGTCATCACGAACCGTATTGCGCGAAGACTCGACGAGTTTCAACCTCCGGAACAGGCCGGGTTTCGAAGCGGTTACGGCACCATAGACCACATCCACACGGTGCGGCAGATTGTACAGAAGACCGAAGAGTACAATCGGCCCCTGTGCTTAGCATTTGTGGACTATGAGAAGGCCTTTGACTCAATCGAAACCTGGTCTGTTCTCGAGTCCTTGCAGCGTTGCCAAGTCGACTGGCGATATATCGAAGTGATGAGATGTCTATATAATGCCGCAACGATGACTGTACAAGTACAGAACCAGCGAACTAAACATGTCCACCTGCGTCGAGGAGTGAGACAGGGGGACGTCATATCCCCGAAACTGTTCACTAACGCCTTGGAGGATATGTTTAAGACGCTGGACTGGAAAGATCGTGGCATTAACATCAACGGCAGGTACATCTCTCACTTACGATTCGCAGATGACATCGTCATTATGGCAGAGACGCTGCAGGACCTACAAAGGATGTTGAATGGCCTAGCTGATTCTTCTCGTAGCATCGGTCTCCGGATGAATTTGGACAAAACCAAAGTCATGTACAACGAGCACGTTGTTCCGGAACCGATTGCCGTAGATGGAATCCCACTCGAAGTTGTCACTAAGTATGTTTATCTAGGGCAAACGCTCCAACTAGGCAAACATAACTTCGAGAAGGAAATCCAGAGAAGAATTCAGCTGGGCTGGGCAGCATTCGGAAAACTCCGTCGAGTCTTCTCGTCGCCGATACCACAGTGTCTAAAGACAAAAGTCTTTAACCAGTGCGTCCTACCTGTGATGACATACGGAGCCGAGACGTGGACACTCACAGTCCGACTGGTCCACCAGTTTAAAGTCGCTCAGCGAGCTATGGAGAGAGCTATGCTCGGTATTTCTCTGCGGGATCGAATCCGGAACGAAGTAATTCGCCAGAGAACTAAAGTTATCGACATAGCTCAACGGATTAGCAAGCTGAAGTGGCAGTGGGCTGGTCATATCTGCCGCAGGACTGATAACCGTTGGGGCAGACATGTCCTAGAGTGGAGACCGCGAATCGGCAAACGTAGCGTAGGACGTCCTGTGACCAGGTGGAGCGACGACATACGCAAAGCGGTGGGCAGTGACTGGAAGAGAAGAGCCGAAGATCGGGCTCAGTGGCGCATCTTGGGAGAGGCCTATGTCCAGCAGTGGACTGATACAGGCTGATGATGATGATTGTGTCTTTTTATGGTGTTCAATCAAGTTCTTTCTAATCTATTCTATTATTTCAAATGCTACGCTAGTCATTTTCAGTTCTAAGTTTAAGGTGTTTATCTCCATGTCTCTGGAGATAATTATCAGATCTCAATAAAATTACAATGAAACCAAACGCGAGTAAAATAAATAAATAAATACTTAAAAATAATATAATATATTACATAAATATTCTTGGTATTCATTTCGTTTCTAAAATAGCCGAATAACTAAGGCGTCGTGTGTTCGATCCCCACTTATTGCACTATTGACGAGTACCCACTCCATATACAAGCATATTAGGCTTAGTTGAAGGTGTTAACTAGACTACTAATGTGCAACCCACATTCTTAATAAGCTTTTAATAAAAATAATTAAGTAAATTTCGCCATTGCTACATTGTTACGATAGCTCCGTGTGAGATCGATCGTATGGCGATCAGAAAGACCCCGGTTCGAGTCCAGACGAGATGATAAACTTTTCCAAGTTTGTTCTTTTGTAAGAAGACTATTATTGGGAGCCAAAAAATTACATAAAACACGATTTACCAAAAAGAAAATTGCGAGCAAAGCTCGGTCATCCAGATATTATTATATTATATTACTGTGTCAATTCCAAAACATTATCAAAACAGGAGCCGCGTGCTTATTTAGTAAAACGCCATCTTACGAACACTAACGCCAACTAAGTGAAAGTTAACACATAGGTAATTAATACAATTAATACAGTCAATTATTTATACATGGCGTTATAATAAAATGCCGAACACACTTTTCATTTATGGAGACCCCCTTTAATTTTTAACTTTATTCTGTTTTTAGTATTTATTGTTATAGCGGCAACAAAAATACATCATCTGTGAAAATTTCAATTGTCTAACTATCACGGTTCATGCGATACAGCCTGGTGACAGACAGACAGACAGACAGACAGACAAAAGACAGATGGACACCGGAGTCTCAGTAATAGGGTTCTGTTGGTACCCTTTGGGTTCGGAACCCTAAAAAAAGAAATAATTGGGTAAAAAATTGTTTTGAAAAATACAGCGAACAAATCCGGGGATCCATGATATCACAAGTAGATATTTATATATTTATGTAAACTGCAAGATGATGCCTTAGGTCAAAGAAGTTCTCAAAATATCTGTTACTTTCAGGAGCCAGCAAACTACGACTTCGCATACCAGATCGAAGACCAGGAGTCAGGCAGTGACTTCGGTCACACGGAGACCAGGGAGGAGAACAGAGCTCAGGGATCTTACTTCGTGGTGCTACCTGATGGAACCAAACAGGTAAATCAACATAAATCAAAAAATGTGAAGTCTGTTTGATTGTCAAACGCTAGCCTATAAGATATTTTTTAAAAATCTTTAAGACCATAGGAACATCACCAAAACATTTGTCTACTTCTCCAGACAGTAGAGTACGAGGCGGACGAGCGCGGCTTCAAGCCCAGGATCTCAGTGGAGCCGGCAGCAGCAGGATACGATGACAACGCGCAGGATCTCGCCAGGACTGCCGGAGGACCTTACTGATAGAACCACTCCTACTGAACTCACTCTTGATGTAACGGATCTCCTGGAACGGGCTAACGATATTGTGGTTTAAGTTTTCTTACTGGTTTGGTGGCTACACCTCCTACCCCCTAGTTTAAAGCTTTCAACTGACATATTTCAGATTTAACCATAACCTTTTTGTAAAAGATATATTACTGAGCTGTTACTTTTTACAAAGTTCAAAAAATTTTCTCAATAAGGGCCACATTCACCGATTCCTGATAGTTAGTAGGAACCATCGAGGTACATGTAAACCAGAGGCGCCCATCATAAACTGACTTACATGCCGAGCGGCGCGCGATCGGGCGTGAGGAGTACTTACGCTAAACTAAGCGAGATGTAGATTAAGCACTGCTTTTTATTTGAACGTAGAGCTAGTTCGCGACGCCACATCTGGTACGTAGTACATATACATCGATGGTAGGAACTTATCTGACATTAGATTTTGGACAACTTTTACATGGTGTCATCTGTCATCTTATATGGCGTCTTTATCTGAAACTATCAAGAACCGGTGAAATTGGCCCTCAATGTAATAAAGTACAGGTAATAATTATATATATCATCAGATAAACGCAAACACAAATTATAAAATATTTTGTCGGTTACACTATGTCAGATCAATAAAAGGGGAGAACAAAATGTAGTGAAACAATTATATAAATATAATATATAAGTAGTTAATGAAACCAATAATTGATGATGAAAATACAAATTTAATGATATTAAGAAGTAGCACCAAAAGTTGTACAATTAAAATAATTAGATAAATAGGATTAGATTAAGAAACGATTGACTGATCTTAAACGAAATGGCTATGTTTAATTGTAAAGCAATGTTAAAAAGTTATTAACTGTATTAAAAATGTAAAAAATATACTCTTTATGAAAGGTGATGTGATATCAAGATAAAAGAATAAAAGTGATATTAAAAATAAAATGCAAAAAAAATTTTTTTGTCCTCCCTAATTAAAGTATCTACCTAAATTAATTTCATGAACTTGCTGCTTATTGCTGATGGTACACGCTAAGAAATTTCACCTTGTCTGCTACACATAAGACCTATTCATCGTGTAGGTACAAGAATAATTTCGGACCTTGCCACGAAACCTACCTAAGCTCTATCCTACCCCGACTTTTCCTTTACCCCAACAACACGCGCGTCGTGTCGTGTGTTTTCTTGGTCTGTGCTGGAGCAATTACACGTACTACACAGTTCGTGAGTAGTAACGACATGATTTCTTGCGTAGTTCCGGCGATTTTCTGAGCGCACACTTTACTTTTAATCTAAAATAGCACTGTTCTATTTACCTATAATGTGTTCATTGAGAATATTCCAATGAGGTCAACACGACATCTCTGCAGTAAGTTGGTAAATAGTTGTAGAGTCATCATCATCATCATCAGTCGGTGTCAGTCCACTGCTGGACGTAGGCCTCTTCCAAGATGCGCCACTGAGCCCGGTCTTCGGCTCTTCTTTTCCTGTCACTGCCCACCGCTTTGCGTACGTCGTCGCTTCACCTAGTCACAGGACGTCCTACGCTACATTTGCAGATTCGCGGTCTCCACTCTAGGACAAATCTACCCCAACGGTTATCAGTCCTGCGGCAGATATGACCAGCCCACTGACACTTCAGCTTGCTTATCCGTTGAGATATGTCGATAACTTTAGTTCTCTGGCGAATTTCTTCGTTCCGGATTCGATCCCGGATTTCTTTGCGGGAGCAAAGAAACACCGAGCATAGCTCTCTCCATAGCTCGCTGAGCGAATTTAAACTGGTGGACCAGTCGAACTGTGAGTGTACACGTCTCGGCTCCGTATGTCTTTACAGGTAGGACGCACTGGTTAAAGACTTTTGTCTTTAGACACTGCGGATATATTAGTACTCTATGCACTGCGGTATAGGCGACGAGAAGATACCAGATACCAGGCGATGTCCCATCATCAGGTTAATAATTAATATATAAATAAATTCATTGATTTCAGGCGATTACAATGTCTATTACATTAGCCCATATCTAAACATATGCCTTATAGACTAACATACATATAAATGTAACATTTTAGTTAATAAGACAAGTTAGTTTTGCGACTTGTTGTGACGCATATGTCTTGGTGTCAGGTATTCGACCCAGAAAGCGGCGAAATTAATGTCATCATATTCTAGCAATAACATTTAATTATTTTAAGCAACAGTATACCACATTTGGAATCGATCAAGGTACGGACACACCGCAGCGTCCTGCGTGCGCGATCTAGGCAGCGATCAGATAGCGCAGTAGTATTTGTATCGACGTTCACACCAAACGCGATCAAAAAACAGTTGAAATGTATTGAGATCGCGCCCGCAAATCGCAGGACGCCGCGGTGTGTCCGTACCTTCAGACTTGTGGAAGTTACTTTCATGCGTCAAAAAGGAGGAGGGTCTCAATTCGTCTGTATGTTTTTTATGTATATTACGCGAAATACTCCATCAATTGTAAACCGATTCGAATTATTATTTTTTTAATTGGTAGAGTATGTATTCAAAGGTCTTATAATTTCATTGAGATCTGATAAGTATCTCCAGAGATATGGAGATAAACGCCTCAAACTTGGTACTGAAACTGACTGGCGCCCGTAGGTAGCGCTTTTCGGTGCTCGCGCGGCGTGGAAGTCGGTTGTTTTAGTTCTTTAGATAGTAGTAGTCTTTAGCGGCGTTTGACTACTAGTCTACTATCTCGCCTGGTGATGAGCGATGATGTGGTCAAGAATGGTGCACACGATAGACCTAGAATGGTCTGACTTGATGGGATGTACTGCCAGAACACCGTAAGAATATGGCGGCAGATTTTATATACTATACCCATCCCATTGTTGTTTTTTCAAGATTAAGTAATTACTATAATAGCAATGCAAAGGGCGATGTTATTGCTTAGAGCGAATCCTTCCAGACAACCGAACAGTAAAGCAAATACGAGACTGTGAAAGACATAATACAAATTACATACCCACATACATGAATCAAACTCGCATCTTTTTGGTTATTCTTACTTTATGGAAACCCGTCTATATTACAGCCCGCCGTATTTGTAACTGAAGTTTATAACCTTTATAGCTCTGACGCTAGGAATTATTGATTCAGAAACTTTTACAATAATGAATCAAGCAGAACATCGATTTAACGCTCCTATCTCTTATAGTACTGCTAGGCTATTCTGTAAGCTATCTAGACAGCGGGATCCGCAGTGAGATTTGAATTTCGCATTACGAAATTCAACCGTATTACGAACGTGATACGATTGAATTTCGTAGTACAAAATTCGAATCTCACCACTGTTTATTTGTTTGTTTGTTTGGGACTTCTTCACGGTCAAACGGCTTGACCGATTTGGCTGAAATTTTGTACAAAGATAGTACATAGGGCAGAATAGGATACTTCTTTTTTGGCTATCGAGTCCAGGGGTCCAGATATTTTTAATTGAATTTTGTAAATATAAGACTTCTTCTCGAATAAATTGATCGGCTTGACCGATTTGCCTGAAATTTTGTGTGAATACATGTCATAGAGCAGAATAGAATATAGGATACTTTTTTTCTGGCTGTCAAGTCAGGGGGTCTAAATATGTTTAATTGAATTTTGTAAATATAAGACATCTTCTCGAATAAACGGCTTGACCGATTTGCCTGACATGTTGTGTAAAGACAGTACATAGGGCAGAATAGGATATAGAATACTTTTTTTCTGGCTATCGAGTCAGGGGGTCCAAATATGTTTAATTGAATTTTGTAAATATAAGACCTCTTCTCGAATAAACGGCTTGACCAATTTGCCTGGCATGTTGTATAAAGACAGTTCATAGGGCCGAATAGGATATAGGATTCTTTTTTTTGGCTATCGAGTCTGGGTATCCAGATTTTTTTTATTGAATTTTGGGTATGTGTAGCCACTTATCAGCTAAACGGCTTGACCGATATGGCTGAAATTTTCTACATATACAGCTCATATGGCATAGAAGCACATAGGATACTTTTTTTCTGGCAGTCGAGTCCAGGTGTCCAGATTTTTTTTATTGAACTTTGTAAATGTGTGGCCTCCTCTCAGTCAAACGGGTCAACCATTTCAGCTGAAATTTTGTGCACAGACGGTCAATAAGACATAGGATACTTTTTTCTTTGGCTGGCAATTTCGGGTGTCCATAATTTTATTATGGAATAATGTGTTGCCTCTTAGCACATGAGTTCTTTACTCATGTGCTCTTAGCGGCAATCGTTTTGACCGATTCAGCTCAAATTTTGTACAAATACAGTTAATAGGGCATAGAACGACAAAGGATATTTTTTAAAACAGTTGAGTTTGGGTAAAAAAAAATTTTTTATTGAATTTTTAAACGTGTGACCTCTTCTCGGTTAAACGAGTTGACCGATTGAGCTTAAATTGTACAGAGACAGTCAATAAGACATAGACCAAGAGTAGAGTCTATTATCCGAGCACATTGGTTACATTTTTTACAATTGAGTCCGTTTGTCAGTTTTTTATTGTTGAATTTTGCATATGTTTGGCCTCTTTTCGGCAAAAAGGCTTGACCGATTCACATGACATTTTGAACAAAGACATTTAATAGGGCATAAAAGGGCAAATAATACTTATTTTTTCGGCAGTTAAGTGAGGGTGCATATATTTTTTGTTAACTTTACATAGAGTTAACATAATCATAAAAGTTTGACCCTAGGTTCGTCTATAATGACTTAATTAGTGTCTTGATTAGGCCATAAAACTGTCAGGATCATTAAAAGTCATCAAAATTTACGCGCTGGCTTTGCTTGCCCAACGTGTTTATCTGCTTTGTGGGAAGTATTTCAAAAACTTTCGTGTTTTAACAGCCTTAGGGTAATTGGTGTTGACTTAGTAGGTCATAAAACCTGTCAGGGTTATCAAAATATTTCGTCAACTTTTGAATTTTAATAGCCACATGCATCAAAACGAGTCATAAATTGAAACAGAACAACCTTCAATAGTCATAATGATTATTAACCTTAAATAAGGTGAATATCAAATTTAACCCTAATGTCATCGGTGTTGACTTAGTAGGTCATAAAAACTGTCAGGGTCATAAAAAGTCGTAAAAATTTTTTGCGCTCGCGAAGCTCGCACAATCATTTATTTTATCTGCTTTTCATGTAATATTTCTGAAACTTTTGTATTTTAAAAGCCACATGCATCAAAACGAGACATAAATTAAAACAGTACAACCTTCAATAATCATAATGATTATTAACCTTAAAATAAGTGGATATCACGTTTAACCCAAATGTCATCGGTGTTGACTTAATAGGTCATAAAAACTGTCAGGGTCATAAAAAGTCGTAAAAATTTCCGCGCTCGCTTCGCTCGTGCAGTGATAGCGCTCGCTACGCTCGCGCAAGCATTTATTTTATCAACTTTGAAGGTAATATTTCAGCAACTTTTGTATATTAATAACCACATGCATCAAAACGAGTCATAAATTAAAACTGTACAATCTTGAATAATCATAATGGTTATTAACCTTAAAATAAGTGGATATCACGTTTCACCTGAGTGTCATCAGTGTTGACTTAGTAGATCATAAAAAATGTCAGGGTCATAAAAAGTCGTAAAAAATTTTCGCGCTCGCTTCGCTCGCGCAGTGATAACGCTCGCGACGCTCGCGCAAGCATTTATTTTATCTACTTTGTAGGAAATATTTCGTCAACTTTTGAATTTTAATAGCCACATGCATCAAAACGAATCATACATTGAAACAGTACAACCTTCTTCTCTTAAATTAAGTGGATATCAAAATAAACCCTAATGTCATCGGTGTTGACTTAGTAGGTCATAAAAACTGTCAGGGTCATAAAAAGTCGTAAAATTTTTTCGCAGTAATAACGCTATATAGCGTATAATAGTGTGTTTCAACAGCCTCATACTTTAAAACAGTACTGACAGACAGTACAGACTGACTCAAATACATAAACAGTAAAACTTGGTTAACCTTGGTTAGGTTTACCAAGTAATTATTAATGACTTTAACAATAGACGATATCGAGTTCGACCTAAGAGTCATCTATAGTGAGTTGATTATTAGGTCGTAAATTTGTCAGGGTCATAAAAAGTCATAAAATATGTTCGCTCGCGCAATGATAGCTCTCGCTGCGCTCGCGCAGCTATTCTCCTTATTTTCTTTGTAAGAAATGTTTCAGTAACTTTTGTGTTGAGTCAAACATTTAAACAGCACAACTTCGTATACCAAAATGATTAATGGCTTTAACAATAGAGGATATTGAGTTCGACTTTAGGGTCATCTATGGTGACTCTATTATCGATCTTGACCTCAAAGGTCATAAAGACTCAAATAACGCGGGCGAAGCCGCGGGTAACAGCTAGTATATATAAATATGACTGGCCTAAGCTTTAGCCAGCCAGTTTTTTTAAATGTAACAAACGCTACGGCTGAATATCATTCAGGGATCTAGTTGAACGGCGCTGTTTAGTAAGGTAAGAGTAAGAGGCTAGGCTGTTAATTGAACGGCTTATTAAGCTATCTGCTTGCAACATATACCTACATACATACGTATTTCTAATATATATACCCTCACAAATACAATTTACATTAAACCTAATGAAGTTATATAAATACTAATATAAGGCTCTATAAAAAACGGGTCAGTTCACACCGAGACACTACGCGACGCGACGCGACGTGACAATGCTAGTGGTTTCGCGACGCGCAGCGAGAAGCCGCGCAGCGCAGCGTAGTGCAGCGAGACGCGCGGTGCGGCCGAATTATCTGAATGACATGTGTATTTTTACCCGACTACGGCGAACCATAAAGGAGGGTTATGTTTTTGACCGGTATGTAAGTATGTATGTATGTATGTTTGTATGTATGTTCATCTGTTTCCTCATAACGTCTAAACTACTTCTCATAATTTAACAAATGAGGTGTCGTTGTACACGTCTTATTTGTTTGCTGGTTATGTGACGTCACAATACATTTAATATGGCGCCCTCTAGAGAACAAGAAGTAAAGAACTAAAAAAAAAGTTCACCCCATCCATCGTGTATGGTATCGCTGAATAGAAATTTAAAAATGAAATTAAGGTTAAGTACATCATATTTTTGTCAAGCGTAGGGTTTGCGAGATGTACTCGTATCCCGCCGAAGTCAAGAACACTAATTTTTACCCCATGGCGTCGCAAAGAAGCAAACAGGAGGGTTATGGTTATGTTTTATGCATGCAAAAACCCCAAAATGCTTTAAATAAAAAGTAGTAAAAGTTTAAAAACTAAAACCCGAATACTGATGTATGAAATACAATGAAATATTTATTAAAAGTAAGTTGTTTATATAATACACGATACATATTGAATAGTTTGTACATAGCGATCTCAGAAGAGAATATTTTCTTGTTTTATACTTTTTAGGACGCGATTTTTCAGTAGTCAGGTCAGGCAGTCAGGCGTTTAGTTATCAAACTTACTTTTTAGGGTTCCGTACTCAAAGGGTAAAACGGGACTGTCTGTCTGTCTGTCTGTCTGTCTGTTTGTCTGTCTGTCTATCTGTCTGTCTGTCCGTCTGTCACCAGGCTGTATCTCATGAACCGTGATAGTTAGACAGTTGGAATTTTCACAAATGATGTATTTCTGTGGCCGCTATAACAACAAATACTAAAAACAGAATAAAGTTAAAAATAATGGAGGGTCCCCATACAAGAAACGTGTTTTTTTGGCATTTCACGCCATCTATGAACGCTTAGTTAGGTAAACGTCCCATAGATGGCGTTATATTGAAATGTCGATCCCTAACATCTTTGTTAGACGTTAGATGGCGTTATAAGAAATAAAATGTTTATTGATTATTATTTTTTGCTGGCGAAAAATTATAGTGGTATTTTTTGCTCGATCTTATAAAATACTATACTAATAGTGTGGTAGTTGTGGTACGGAACCCTACCAGTGCGAGTCCGACTTGCACTTGGCCAGTTTATTATTGTGTAGTAAATAAAATTCTGTATCACGTGGCTTCTCCCTGCGTGGTGCAAAGCCACAAGCATCGTCACGTCGCGGCGCTGGCGTAACTAATAATAGGTGTTACATAAACTGTCCTCTGACCTAATTAGCACTAAACATGCCGGAACTTGGCGAATCGATTGATAGCATATCTTTGTTCGGTAGGTATTCCAAGCCTTGAGCACGAAATCATCTTGTTTTAATTTAACACTGTCGTGTAAAGAGCTGATAAATCTAATATTCCAAAATCAGCCGTAAATCGGATTCTACAAATTTTAAAAGCAGGAAATATAATAATTTATGATCGTACAAAACAAAAAAAATGACATCACATGCCGCGATAGTGAAAATATCCACTAGCCATGGCCCATATAATTGTTTATTCTCATATCTCTGGAGATTATTTGGAAAGAGGAAAATTTAAATGGGACCAAACGGGAGGCTAACAAAAAAATATTTTTTCAAATCGGTTAAGATTTGACGGAGGTCTGAGGTAACAAAAAAAACAAAACCTACTTTTTGTGAAGTCGGTTAAAAGATTATAATTAAATTATTTTGAGTAACTTTACTCATAGTATACAATTACTAACAAAAATCGAAACAATATTTTCATTATACGTAGGTCAATGTACTGACAGAGGTACAGGTATTCAGTAAGCACGAATGTTCTGATATTTCATGTCCGAATTACACTTTACCTTATTAAGGCTATATGTTATACTGGAGAAGCTACTTGCCAGGATTTTGTTAAATTGGCAACAGATAAAGCTCACAACAAACAAACAAATTCACCAAAAAACAACAACACCGGATCAACACACAAACCTATCAAAGAACAAAGGTCAATCCACAAAGAGAGCACAGTAGGCCTTGAAATCAATGAAAAAGCACTGTTGCTCCTCATCACGAATACCTATAACTCTGAACAATACCCTGAATCTAATGTAGCTCATTACTGCATGTACAAACGATTATCTGGACAATAAAACCGAAGACATTGAAACCACACTCACTAAATAGTCCAAGAACTCTATTTCAAAGATACAAAGCTTTAAATTGCTTGAGGAATTACATTTTGTGATTTTACAGAAGTGGATCGATCGAAGGGGCATTGTCGGATAAAGTTTAAGTAGTATAAATAGTCCAGATAGATTTTGAAGACATCATTCAGTGAATCTTCATCGACGTTTCTGGATCAGATTAGCACAAGCGTTAGGTTGATTTGTCTTCAGGATCATGAAGGTAGAATTTTTATATTCATACAAGTCCTTTAGAAGCAACTAGCAGCGCTTCGCGGTTTTACCCGCGTAGTTCCCGTACCCGTGATAACACGGAAATAAAATATAGCCTATGTTACTTGTTGATAATGTAGCTCTCCATTAGTACAAGATTTTTTTAAATCGGTCCAGTAGTTTTTGAGTTAAATGGCAACAAACAATCCAACAAAAAATAAAAATTTTCCTCTTTATAATATTAGTTTAGACTAGCTGTACCCCGCGGTTTTATCCGCATGCACATCGTTCCCGTGGGAATATCCGGATATAAAGTATGTGTTTTTCCAAAGTCTATACTATCTGCGTACTAATTTTCAGCTCAATCGGTTCAGTGGTTTTAGCGTGAAGAAGTAACAAACAACAACACACGCACAAACTTTCGGCTTTATAATATTAGTAGAACTTACATTGTGTCTGATGAAAATTGAGAACTTTCAATATTTTCATAAGAATTAACAAAGATTTTGTGTTCTAAAATATTGTGGGCCCTTTTTAGCCTAGCCTTTTTTAGAGAAAGATAGGCAAAAATTTGACTATTATCTCACTAAGTATATGAAAAGTCGCCACATACGGTGACTTTCCATATCCATCATTCACTTTTGGGTCATAGCCTAGAAGTGAAACACAGTAGTGAGACGTTAAACTTAAAAAAAAATTACAGTAAAACCCGTTTGACATAAGGGTCAGCTCAGACCGCGACGCGACGAGACACGACGCGGCGCATACTTATTAAGAGAGTGATACAAAAAAGAACTTTATTTACTACACAAAAAAATACACATTTCATTGAGTTAGTTCGGCGGCTTTAGTCTGCGCCGCGTGACATCTCGCTGCGCTGCGTTGCGCTGCGCG
Source organism: Cabera pusaria (assembly GCA_954871355.1). Classification (NCBI taxonomy): domain Eukaryota; kingdom Metazoa; phylum Arthropoda; class Insecta; order Lepidoptera; family Geometridae; genus Cabera; species Cabera pusaria. The sequence goes on from OX940910.1 coordinate 5,353,916, forward strand.
AAACCAAAAGCATCGTCACGTCGCGACGCGTTGAGTTGCGGTATGAACTGACCCTTAGCGCGACCCTTTCACTATACAACTCATTTTCACTTTCAGGCATTACTTTATTACTATTTTTTCCTATATAATTTATTAAATAATAAAATCTTTTGTACTTTAAGCCTCTATGTTATATTTGCTAATAATATTGACCACTTTTGATGAAAATACTGACCTAAGTACATTTTTTGTTTTTTAAGTGTTCAAAAACGTGTACAAAACTTGTAAATTTTGAAATTACAATTTTCTTATTTCAGACGTTTATACCCTTACTGTGCATTATGCATGTGGCATGGGCTGAACCACCAGTTGGGTAAGTAATTTCTAAAACATCATCATCGCTGAACTTTTATAATTTATGATCGTACAAAACGAAATAAAAAAACTGGCCAAGTGCGAGTCAGCATCGCGTCTCTTATCGCACACTTAGGGAGGGTTCCGTACAATACGAAACATAACAGAGTTTCAACCTCCTATATTTGATTAATTTATATTACCAAGAATATTTGGTTTGATCGCGATCTAGAAAGATCGATCTAGAAGGGGCTCGTTTACTAGCGCCATCTATGTCATTTTGCCGAAACGAATTAGCTAGATGGCGTTTAAAAACACGTTTTTTTTATGGGGACCCCCTTTAATTTTAAATTTTATTTTGTTTTTAGTATTTGTTGTTCTAGCGGCAACAGAAATACACCATCTGTGAAAATTCAGACCGACAGACAGACAGACATACAGACAGACAGACAGACAGACAGACAGACAGACAGACAGACAGACAGACGGACAGTGGAGTCTTAGTAATAGGGTCCCGTTTTACCCTTTGGGTACGGAACCCTAAAAACCGACTTCACATGCCGCGGTAGTGAAAATATCCAATGCCATAATCGTGTCATCGAGGTATCAAATTTGTTTATATTGTCTTATATCTCCGGACATGATTATCAGATCTCGATAAATTTTGAATGAGACCAAACAGGAGGCATAATATCTCAAACAAAAAAAGATTTTTTCAAATCGGTTAAGATTTAACGGAGTTCTGAGGTAACAAACATAACAAAAAAAATACAATGCGAAGTTGGTTAAAAATCCAATCTCAGAGAAGCGGCAGTAGCCCAATAGCTAAGGCGTCGGCCTGGCGGTTGAGAGGTCGTGAGTTCGATCCCCACCCATCTCCCTTTTGACGTGAACCCACTCTAGACACAAGCATATTTAGCTTAGTTGGAGTAGTATTGTGCAACCCACATTGCTAGTAAGCTTTAAAATAATGATACATAAATAAAATTATTTGATACGTCCGTAGACATTGTTCTTTATTGTTCTTTGCATTGCAGTGATGGATACCCATCTGCACGATCTTCCCATGAAGACCACTACCACGACCACCACGCTGACCAAAGATCTCTGTCCCAAGAATACGGTACTCCAGACTTTGCAGCACGCAGCGCTTCCTCAGGATACGACTACAATGCTCCAAATGCCAGGAGTTCCTTCGGACGACAGTACGCTCCTGCAACCGTCAGAGTTAGTTTCAATCAAAGATTTGGATCTGCTGCCTCTAGAAGCTCAAGCCAAGGCTATCCTGATGCCAGAAGCTCGTCTCAAGACTACGCTCGAAGTGGAATCTCTCAGGAATACGGAGCACCAGCTTCGAGATCTTTATCTCAAGAATATGGAGCACCTTCAGTTGTTGCGGCTCGTGCTTTGTCTACTGAATACGGAGCGCCAAATGCTAGATCAAGTCCTGCGGAAGAGTATGGAGTTCCAGTAGTCGCAGCTCGTAGCAGCCCACATTCTTCGTCAAATTTCCGCAGTGCTCCGAGGAGTTTCTCTCAAGACCATTCCTCTGCTAGATCCAATCAAGGATTTGACTCAAAGTCTTTCGGTCGGTCCGCTTTCGCTTCTCGCAGTGCACCGTCTTCGACTTATGGAGCCCCATCTTCAAGGAGCTCTGAAGGTTATTCTGATGATGTTTCGGAAACTTATGGAGCTCCCAACGCTAGAAGTCTGTCGCAAGAGTATGGCACGCCATCAGCTCGCAGCAATTTGAAGACTAATGCCATTGCTTCCTCTTATGCTGCTCCTAAGTAAGACCTATTTTAATTTTTGTAGTACGGTGAATAAAATGGTGTAAAACAGCATCAGAGATTGCACTATTGACGTGAACCCACTCCAGACACAAGCATTTTTAGCTTAGTCTGAGGATAATAAGACTGCTAGTAATGTACAACCCACATTGCTAGTAAGTTTTTTTATTTAAAAAAAAGCTTTGTTGGTGGTGAATATATAGTTGACTGTTCAATATTTGAAGTAACCCCTTGCATCAACCCTAAACATCGGTATTAGAACTGAAAAACATATAGTTCCCAAACAGTGATTAAGGTAATGATAACAGTTCTAGGTCAGCTCCGTCTTCTACCTACCTCCCTGCATCGAGGAGTGCTGCCCCGTCCGAGCAGTACGGGGTACCAGAACAGCGAGACGGCTCCGGCCAGGGTTATGACTACGCTAAGGGAAGGGCTTTGGAAGAACTCCTTAACCAGGTATTAGATTTGGCATAAATCTGATTATTATTTTTATTTGTAAGCCTAGCGTGTTCACCATATTAGACCATATCATCGTTTACCAACAGGCGTTATAGTGGTTCGAAGATGGTGAACACAGTAGACCTAGAATACTCTGACTCTCAAGGGCTGTGTACTGCCGGAACACCGTAAGGTTCTGGCGTTAGATTTTCTCCTTTATGGTGGTAAGCTACTTTTTGATAGCAAACCGGGCGGAACATAGATATAATATACTCCTACCACCTGTGGATGCAATTTGGATGCGCCTGCTCGTATTTGGTACAAACCAACTAATTCGTAAAAACCAAAAAAAAAAAAATAGATCGATTGTGGTAGGTACAGATCTTTTCTGACATGACATTTTATAATTGTCGCATATCACTAATGATTTCTAAAAATACAATCACGTCTCGTTTTTTTGTGTTTTTTGCAGTCAGTGTTCACTAAATCTAATGTTCACTGTAATTTCACTACAATATGCAGAGTTTCGAGATAAATGTAAGGTTACACGAATTAAGAATCTACCATTGTCATTGTCAAAGATGTGGCCAATGGATTTGCCAGTACCAGCATAATGTATGGTTCCTATTAGTATAGAAGACGGGTTGGAATAATTGCGGTCTGTGGATTTTTATTATGATATAGGTAACAGGACAAGTTCCACGCTCGCTTGATGTTAAACGATGACGTGTACCTATTACAGATACAGTAGTTTGCAAGATTCTAGATAGCCAGAATGTTTCGTGTCACTGCACTGCGCTTGTTACCTTGAGACGTAAAGTCTCACATGTAAGGCTCGATGGGTTGAACTACACGTTTGAGTGTCGTCTTCTCATATTCATCATCTCATCTTAGACCGCATCTTCATGCAACATCAGTTGAATGCGGTCTGTCATGCTTCTCAGACATTAAAAAACCTCATGATGTCGCGATCAGTTTTCCATTAACTGAGAAACGTCCTCAGGAGCCAGCCAACTACGACTTCTCATACCAGATCGAAGACAACGAGTCCGGAAGTGATTTCGGTCACGCTGAGGCCAGGGAGGCGGACCGAGCTGAGGGGGCATACTTCGTGGTGCTGCCTGATGGAACCAAACAGGTACTAACCTAAAGTAACTATTAATCTAGGAAGATTCAACCACATCGTAGGTATCCAGACTAAAATTATTAAAAGTAAAAAAAAGTATGATAAAGTAAACATACTTTAAGGCGTCCTCCAGCTAGATGGAGCGATGAGCGATCGAGCTCAGTGGCGAGTCATAGGTGAAGCCTATGTCCAGCAGTGCACAGAGATAGGCTAATGATGATGATTATAAAAACTTTTAAAATTATCGTGAATTTGTAACAGCGATGTTCACTCGTGAACATCGCGATCTCACCGCGTGACCTCACTCCCGAGGAAGAGCGACTGACTCGCTCGAAACCTAGGTCGAGAAAATTCGACTAAAGGTACGTGAATTACAGCCGGTATATAACAATAATAAGATTATAGAAACGTTTGTAACTTTGTCACTATGTCTGTTTGTTGCCTAATCACGCCTAAACGGACGATCCGATCTTACTGAAATTTAACAAGGAGATACTTTATAGTATGATGATGAACATAGGCTACTTTTCGTGAAAATAAAATCATGATTTTAAACATAACCTAAAAAACTCAGATCACACAAATGTTGTATGACAGAGCTATAGAGTAATAAAAATCTTGGTGTACGCGAACGAAGTCGCGGGTATCAGCTAGCAAATCTATAAATACTTCGTATGAAATAATATAACTGTAATACTTAAGGAGCGATTCGTAAAATTTCTTACGCGAAAGAACTTTGGTAGAACTCCAAGGTAATAAAAGCTGAATCTCTATTTCGAAAGCATCACTGGCTGATGTACTTTATCCAGGGCCAATCCCCTCAAGCCGAAACCATGGATTAGTTAATTTGCCACTTACAAACAACGGGTGAGATAGTGGTCAAACGCAAGCATATTTGATATCTGCATCGATGTATATGTACTACGTCTCCAGATGTGACGTCGCGAACTAGCTCTACGTTCAAATAAAACCGGCCAAGTCGAGTTGGACTCGCCCACCGAGGCTTCCGTACCAACGTTGGTATGTACCAATTAAGCTAGACCTCTAAATCGTATGAGCGCTCATATAACTCAGAGGTCTATCTTAATTGGCGTTAACTATGTATGTATGGGGACACCCTTTAATTTTCAACTTTTTTTATTTTTTCTTTATTTGTGCTGTAAGACCTTGCTTCTTGCCAAATTGTATGATTCTAGGTCAACGGGAAGTACCTTATAGGTTTTCGACCCAAAACCTAAGGGTACTTCCAGTTGACCTAGAATTGTCAATGTTGGTCAAAATCAAGGTCTTACAGCACCAGTAAAAGAACCATCCGAAAAATAAAAAAGTTGAATATTAAGGTAAATTTTGGTACTTATAAGTTTTCGCAAAAATCTAAAATGGCCCATATCTTTTTATCGTGCTAACTCAGGACCTTGATTTTTATACACCTAATAGGGACTATAGATTTCAGTATCTGGTATAAATTTTAACTTGCTAAGTCCATCCGTTTCTGAGAAAATCGGTGGTGACACACGGACAGACGGACAGACAGACAGACAGACAGACAGACGGATGGACAGACGGACAAGAAAGTGATCTTATAAGGGTTCCTTTTTTTACCTTTTGAGGTACGGAACCCTACAAAAAAGCAGTGCTGAATCTACATCTCCCTTAGTTTAGCGTAAGTACTCCTCACCCCCGATCGCGCGCCGCTCAGTACGTAAGTCAGTTTATGATGTGCGCCTCTGGTTTACATGAACCTCGATGGATATATGCCATACTTTATCACGATATTTCAAAAACTATTTCGCTACACCTCAGAATACTTTTTCTGTACTTTGCCTACAAGAAGATAACATTTTGCTAGTAGGTACTTCTGTAGGCATCTCGCTAAGAAAGGACAATTAAATTAATACGAAAAGTACAAGTTAAGGGAATGAAAAAGATATCACTATAACACTTCTTCTTTTCCCAGACTGTAGAATACGAAGCTGACGAAGGTGGTTTCAAGCCCAGGATTTCTGTGGAGCCAGCTGATCCCTCAGCCAGGTCTGGTGGGTACGATGAGAATGCTGCTGAAATCGCAGTAGCTAGGTCTGCTGATGGACCTTACTAATTAACTAAAACAACTTCAAAGAAAACAGAATCATCAGCATAAGCTGCATTTATCAAAAGCACAAAGACAAATTCGCAGAAAATTAGGAACAGGATTAGTCACAATATTTAGCGCGTTGAGCCCCTTTTTAACTTCGTATTATTGTAATATATGGTACATAACGCGATATTTAATTTTGTAATGATAGGACTTCTGCTAGTCCGCCTGGGGCGGTATCATGAAATGGGAATGTTTTTCGGTTGAAACGGCAAGGTGTCCAGTGAAATTACAGGGCATATGAGACTCAACATCTTTATTTCTCGAGGTAACAGGCGCAGTGCAGCGACATGCAACATTCTGGCAGTCCAGAATGTTGTATGCCGTTGTATCTGTAATAGGTAGACGTCATCGCTTACCATCAGGCGAGCACCGTGCTTGTCCTGTTACCTTATATCATAAAAAAAAGAAAAAAAATAATTTAATATATGACGTTTCGATCGAGTTGGCATTGACCGTGAACCGCGAAGAGGCTGAAAATTGCGGGTGTTTTGAAAAATGTTTTTAAATAGTTTGTTTTGGAACTACCCTCAATTCATCTTAATCAAATTGCCATTGGGATTATTGTGAATTGTCAATTTATAATAACCCACTCCAGACACAAGCATAATTAGCTTAGTTGGAGGGGTTAACAAGAATACTAGTAATGTGCAACCCACACTGCTAGCTTAAGCTATAAAAAAAACTATTTCTGAAGATTATCGTCAGTTGAAAAGAATAAAATTGATCCCAGGTCATTCAAAAACTACCAAGGCCCAATAATCAAAATTATAGCATATTAGAAATATATATATATATATATACTAATATAAATAATCGAATGCATTAGCTGATGAATTCTGTTTTACTTTTTAAACGTTACTAAGAACAGAAAACTAATGAAAATGGATTTTAACTTACGACTTCGGAACTCTTAAAGGACGTGATTTTATATAACGACTAAGTTTTATTAATTTAGGGTATATAAAGAAAATTAACCAACCGCGTTTTCCCACCAAGAATGTATAACCGTGAATTGCGGCGTAGATTTCGTTGTTGGTGTGAACATACATTTAGCATTTAGTAGATTCTTTAAAGATAGCAAAAAATATTATTTTAAAAAAAAACACCGACTAACAAAAATTAAAGGAAGACTATGACACGCAAGTGAGTTTAAGTTTGACGTGTTTAAGTTTGGAGTCTAAATGAGATTGGGAACCAGAAATATGGAATGCCTTAAAATTTCTGATTTACCAACGGATCTAAGTTAAATTTATATGTAACCACCTCGCGGTAATACTCTATTATAAACAAAAAATGGTTTAAAGAATTACTGAGTAATTTATTAAGGATGATTACCCTATTATTAAGGGCCCCAATATCACCCCACTTCGTTTAATCCATGGTTGATGAATTACCCTGTATATACGCGTAGGTATATATTTTAGTTACTCCTCTTTTGTGAAGTCGGTTGAAAAATATCTTTAGTCATAAGAATGATAGATTGTGATCGATAAAGGCTTGAAAACGGACTCGAGATATGTATTGGAAAATACTCAATTGTTTATGTCTTAGCAAAAGAAAATTACAAAAACATGTGTTCATAGTTTATAACTAATTGTGAAAATAAATGAAATGCAATGATACATTATATTTTTAATTGTACTACATAATCATCACCTTCCTAGTAATAGTAGTAATTTTTGTTAGTCCATCTTGTTACCAGTTATTGAATTTTACTTTTTATTCATGTAGTTAGGTACGAGCTACACAGTACACTTTTGAACGTCAAAACTGTTCCTACACTTACTAGAAGCCATTATAATGCGTGAAACTGAAATCAGATTTTTTTAAAAGCAAAATATAACAATATTCAATAATAATGGGAATTTCAAATTTACATCAATGTTACCTGCTGGGATATGTCAAAAATTTAAATATTTAAAAACAATAGGTGGGACATAATAATTTAAGTAGACAATAATAAATTAAACAATTTAATTAATAATTATTTAATTGATGTGAATAAAATGTGAAACTGCAGACCTTTTGATTGATACTCGCAAACTACTGATCACAACAAAAAATAAAATGGACGCAGGAAATTCTAATAATCCAAAGTTGTAATCGTATGTAAATTATATGTAAATAATGTTCATTTTTTTTATGGCTGATGGGTGGCAATTGTTTGACCACTATCTTACCCGTATTATATGCCCGCCTTATTTCCTTTTTTTGCTATTGGTTAATTTTGCTTTGTTTGACGGCTTAACGTAAATGTCTTAGAGAATCAGCAAAGTGTCGCCAATATTTAAGGGCAAAGGCAAAAGAAATAAACTGGCCAAGTGCAAGTCAGACTCGCACTCGTAGGGTTCCGTAACACAGTTAAGTATTCCATAACTATGATTTTTCGCAACTACAAAATTAACTTTGTTTTTCATAGAGTTTGTATGAAAAACAAAGTTATCTTTGCGGTCGCCATATCTCTAAAACTGCTGTCTGTATCTCGTTCAAACCAATTTTCGTTGTTAGGTTTTATTGAGATCTACAGCATATATTTTTTTTAGATTTTTCACTCCCATACTTTAAAAGTTAGAGGGGGGGGGACACACATTTTTCCACTTTAGACGCGTCTATCTTTCAAATGATTGACTTTGAGAAAAAATAATTTTAGGAACCTCAATGTCATTTTTTAAAACCTATCCATAAACACCCCACACGTATAAAATTTTAATTAAAAGAAAAAATTTTTTTTTGTTTCAGTTCTATGTATGGGATGACCCCCCCCCCCCCCCCCCCTTAAACTTTATGTTTTTTATTTTTGTATAAAAATCGGAAAGCGGTTTACAGAATACATCTACCTACCAAGTTTCAATTCTGTAGTCCTAACAGTTTCAGAATAAAATGGCTGTGACATACGGACGGACAGACAGACAGACATGACGAATCTATAAGGGTTCCGTTTTTTGCCATTCGGCTACGGAACCCTAAAAATATTGATGGATATGGCCTGTGTCCATAATACCAGCGATAGCCAAGATTTTTGAAAATGGTTTGAGCAGAAGATTATCTCAATATCTGCACTCAACTAATGCACTATCCGACCAGCAATATGCCTATCACGCTGGGCGCTCGACTACCTGTCTTACGCATGAAGTGGTCAAACGGGTGATGGCAGCTCGTGAGAGCAAGCAGCATGTGGCCGCTCTGTGCTGTGACCTGTCTAAGGCCTTTGATGTAGCCGACCACAACGTACTCGCGACAAAATTAAAACACTATGGTATAAAATCTGCCCCATACCATCTATTTACAGATTTACTGCAGGGGAGGTCGCAGGTGGTCGACGCAGGAGACGGTATAACTAGGTCCGAAGCCTTGTCTACAACGATAGGTGCAGCACAGGGTTCCTCAGTCTCCAATATGCTATTTTCGCTTCTGCTGAATGACCTACCGGATGTTGTCACTGTGGCTGACATACTGATGTATGCTAACGACGTTGCCGCAATAGTCATAGCATCCACAGTGGATCACTTGGAAGCGAAAATGAACCAAACTGCCACCTGCCTGGCGACATGGTTTAGCATGAACGGTCTGGCTCTCAATTTGAATAAAACCCATTTTATTCACTTCAATCTATCAGGTAGGATGACGAAGCCTTTATCCGTCCGAGTAAATGGGATTACAATTGACCAAGCCGGAAGTTCAACATTTCAACATTAGGAGCGCGCCTTCCGGATGCAGAAGCGTGCCGTCAGGGCGATAGTACGAGTCTCGCAGGACACCTCCGCTAGACCCTACTTCAAGTTTCTTTTTTACTTTTATTATTATTATATTGCATTGTTTTTATTATAATTTAATGTATACTTATGTACATAAGTTGGATATTATTTATACATAATTAAGTTACTTACGTTCTAAAACCACAAACAAATGACGTGTAAATGAGTTTTATCAATAAATGAATATTTGAGTATTTATCACGGTAGGACTTTTGGCGTGAACCTGAATAAACTGGCCAAGTGCAAGTCGGACTCGCACTCGTAGGGTTCCGTACCACACTACAGTATTTTATAAGATCAAGCAAAAAATACCACTATCATTTGTCGCCAGCAAAAAATAATAATTAATAAACATTTAGTTTCTTATAACGCCATCTAACGTCTAACAAAGGTGTTAGGGATCGACATTTCAATATAACGCTATCTATGGGACGTTTACCTAACTAAGCTTTCATAGATGGCGTGAAATGCCGAAAAAAACACGTTTCTTGTATGGGTCGACCCTCTATTATTTTTAACGTTATTCTGTTTTTAGTATTTGTTGTAATAGCGGCAACAGAAATACGTCATCTGTGAAAATTTAACAGTCTAACTATCACGGTGCATGAGATACAGCCTGGTGACAGACGGACAGACATACAGACAGACAGACAGACAGATAGACGGACGGACAGCGGAGTCTTAGTAATATATCCTAAAACTTGTGTTTTTCCGCGAGTTAAAGTGTGATAAATGTGGATTAAGTGCCGGTGCATGTGTTTGTGTAGGCAAGCCTACGAATAAATCGTAAGTCAGGAACTAAACAAATTCCACACTAAAAGTCCTCCTTCAAACCAAAACGACGTAGATTCAAAATAAGAATCACTTTCGAAGTTACAAATGATTAGCTTGGAGATTGATTTAAATTCGGAACGAAAGAGGGATTGGTTTGCGCTTGTGTTGCAATGTCTTTTATGACAGTTGAGTCAAACAAGACAATTGTCCGACTAATGACGCCCTGGAAACGACTTTTAACACCGCCTGCTTGGACACGACTTTTGTTGGGTCATTTTTATAACGCAGTTACTTTTCCTGACTTATGATTTATTCGTAGAGGCAAGCAGCACAATTTTGATGCCATTGCCGATGAGAGGAGGACGACACCTTGAATCAGGCCGCCTTCTTTACTTCCGAGAAGAAGACCAGCTACCCAGCGTAGCGTAGAGTAACAGAGCAATATGGCAAACAGAGCCCTCTGTGACAACATTGTAGAAGTTTCCAGTGTGAAGAGCAGGTCGCGTACCTCGTAATTAAGCTAACCAAGAGGTTTTTTAAAATCATATAGGCTAACGTTTGACCACTTGTTTCACCTGTTGGTAAGTGATGATGCGGTCGAGGATGGTAGCACGCTAGGTCTAGAATGGGAACTGGCTCTCAAGGATAGCTGCGAAACACATTAGATGTTTTCGCGACAGATTTTCTAACTTGAGGGTGGTAGCTGGCCAGGCGGATACTAGATAGTGTCCTACCACCATGCGGGGTTTGGAAGTGTCTTAACGATGTTCCTTCTACTGTGAAAAGCGCACATACATTGTTCGATAGCAAAATCCATTGGCACGGCGGGGATTGAACTCGGTACCTCTGGCGTCAAAGCCGACCTCTCTTCCACTACACCACTGGGCCCTCTTATTCACCCCTCGTAATATTTGTGCGCCGGGGGTTTCCTTCGTCGTAAATAAATACATGTAAGTATTCATAAATTTGACGTGGTACGACGTAGGTACCTAAAGGAAAAAAAGTAAACCTTATAATATTTTTTTTTATTATTTTTTTTATACAGAACTGGGTAGCACTTGATCACTATCTCACCTGATGTTAAGTGATGATGCGATCGATGATGGAGCGTGCAAGATACCTATTCACTCGCGATTTGAAGACCCCCATATTGTACTTAACCGGAAACACAGACACAGGCAGAGTATTCCATTCTTTGGCGGTTCGTATGATGAACGAAGAAGCAAATCGCTTCGTTCGGGGAGATGGTATATCCACCATAAATCGGTGGCGCCTTTTAGTGTCTCTGGATGTCCGATTATAAAATGGGGATGGTGGAATCAAATCATGCAGTTCCATTGCACACTCTCCGAAATGTATTCGATAGAAAACCGATAAGCAAGCGACTTTGCGGCGATGCGCGAGTCTCTGGAGTCTCTGGCTTACTAGTAGGTCGTCGCTTATGAGTTTCTTTGCTCTCCTCTCAATAGCTTCCAGTGTCTCCAGCTGGTATTTGGCAGAGCCATCCCAAAGGTGAGAACAGTACTCCATACACGACCGGACTTGTGCTTGGTAAAGATTAAGCAACTGTCCCGGTGTGAAGTACCGTCTCACCTTAGCCAAAATGCCAAGCTTTTTTGAGGCTAGCTGGGCTCTAGACTCAATATAAGAGCCGAAATTGAGAGTTGGTGTCAAAGAGATGCCAAGAAGCTCGAGATTGTTACTTATCGGAACGGACACATCCCGGAAAGTAGGAGCCAGTAGAAATGGGCTCCGTTTAGCGGAGAAGAGATACGCCTGGGTTTTAGCAGCATTGAACTTGACCAGATTGGCATCGCCCCAATCGGAGACTGCCTTCAAAGAATAGTTCAAGCGCTCGACCATCGCTTCTCTATGAGACTGGATTTGTAATGCACTGGTTCGTGCGTTGGATGCATAGCTCTCTACAACAGTGCTGTCATCTGCGTACCCAAGGATACCGGGTTTAAGCAGGTCATTAATATGCAGCAGAAAAAGTGTTGCAGAGAGTACTGATCCTTGAGGGACTCCGGCATTTATGGCCAATTGGTCGGAAGAACAGCCATCGATGACTACTCGAATCGACCGATCCCTCAAGAAATCTGCTATCCAGATACATAAACCAGTGGGAAGGCCGTATGAAGGAAGCTTGCTAATAAGGCTATCGTGCCAGACCCTGTCGAAAGCCTTCAAGATGTCAAGAGAGACGGCCAGCGCCTCGCCGTGGTTCTCGATGGCCTCGCTCCAGATGTGAGTGGCATACGCTAGAAGATCCCTAGTAGACCGGTTTCGGCGAAACCCGTATTGTCGGTCACTCAGGAGATCGTTCACTTCTAGGTATGCCAGGAGCCTGTGGTTCAGTACACGTTCCATAGTCTTACAGAGTATGGAAGTGACTGAGATAGGCCTGTAATTGGCAGGGTCTGCGCGACTACCCTTTTTGGGCACAGGTTGCACGTTAGCTTGCTTCCAGGACTTAGGCACTTTACCAGTCGTCATAGACAAGCGAAAGCGGCGTGTCAAAATAGGAGCCAACTCAGGCGCACACGTCCTCAAGACTACAGCTGGTATACCGTCTGGACCACTAGCTTTGTTCACGTCTAGATTGCGCAACGCTTTGCGTACTTCAGTCTGACGAATGCGGATTTCCGACATAAACGTCCCGCAAGTCGGCAGACTTGAAGGTACAGCATTGCCAGCATCTAAACGTGAAGACTCCGCAAACAGAGTAGCAAATAAATTTGCTTTCTCTTCAGCAGTGTGCGCTAGTGACCCGTCGGGTTTCAGCAGTGGAGGCAGTGAGGGACGGCAGAAGTTGTCTTCGATCGACTTCGCCAGGGGCCAGAACGCTTTGCTACCAGAGGGGTAAGAAGCAAGTTTGTTCCCTGTTCGGCGTATGTGATCGAAGCGAGCCGTCTTGAGAGCCTTTTTGCAAGACTTGGCGGCTAAGTTAAAGGCTTTCTTCTTTTCGCGTACATCTCTAGTCTTGCGGGTTCGAGCATCAGCCCAGGCTAAGTAAGCTTCATGTTTTGATGCTTCTGCATCTCTACATTTGGCATTAAACCATGGAAGAGCTTTGCTTGACATCGGAACGTCAGAAAATGGTATGAAATATTCCATACCCTGACGTAACACTTCTGTCACAGCATCCGCGCAGGCTGAGGGATCGCTCAAAGAAAAACATACCTGCCGCCAAGGATAAGACGCGAAAAAACAACGCATCTCATCCCAATCTGCTGACCTGTATCGCCACACCCGCCGGGTGCCTTTTTGGCAGGGATCGGGCGGGGAGTAGACGGAGACAGACTTCACCAGACAGTGGTCGGAGCTACCTAAGGGTGATGAAACCGACACCGAGTAGCGGTCTGGTTCTGTTGTCAGCAGAAGGTCCAAGCAATTGGCTGTATGGCCATCAACGTCTGGTATCCTTGTTGCTCCCTGGACCAACTGGGTGAGGTCTAGCGTTAAAGCAAGCTTTCGCATCTCTCGACCAGCGTGGTCTGTGCTCTGGTATGGGTACAGCCAGTCTTGATGATGGGCATTGAAATCCCCCAGAAGCACTAATTGAGCAGAAGGATACCTCTGTTGGGCCACATCAGCCGCCTCACTGAGGTGGTTTGTGAGCCTGTTTGTCTCTTCATCTCCGCTGTGCGAACGGTAGACACTAGCATAAAGAATTTTCTCCATGCCAGTGTCCACCAAAATCCACATGACGGAAAGTTGAGGGTCTTCAAGGTTGCGGAGACGCCGATAGCAAATGTCATCGCGGGCATACATACAAACTCCCGCCCTCGGCCTAAACTTATGTTCTAGAACATAGCCTGGGTAGGCAAGATACGCCGCGTCGGCTGGACATTTGATCTGCGTCTCCGTGAGGAACAGAATATGCGGTTTTTCGGTCTCAAGATGGTGGTGGACCGAGAGGATATTGGAGTGCAAGCCTCGAATGTTTGAGAGGTGCACTTGAAGGGAGAGGACGTGCTTCCGCTGTTTAACCTCTATTCTGTTTCTGCCTTTCATTTTGTGGGGAGTGAAGTTAGGTAAGGGAAACGGAAGTGGAAACGAGGCGCTAATTACCAACCCGTGATACATATTAGGTCTTTTCACCTATTGGGAACCAATCCTGGAGACCGCGGGGACGCCCGAGCCCCCCCAGAGGTGTCCATCGGGTAACTCGTCCGATCGCCAACCGGCACGATGGCGCACCTCCGGGATTTTTCGCGAGATGGCGGGGCAGCCTTTCATGAGTGGCTGGCTCACTACTTGGGCCCCCAACTATCTGCGGTCGGCCAGCGGAGAACCGTGCCTCGGATCCCGCTGCTCTCCAAGATTGGCTGCCAGGTAAATTGACCTTCAATGTATCACGACCAGCTATAGTAATCAACGCAACTGTTTCCGACCCGTTCCCCATAATGGCTTCACCAAACATTCATACCGTAAAGCGACCGCTTGGCGGCATGGCTTTGTCTGGTGGGTGGTAACACGCCGCGGCCTAAGGCTACCACCTGAAACGTACTGCTCTTTTGGCGCCACCCAGGGGACACGTGTAGGACATCGAGGGCTAAATCCTACGGACGCGAGCAGTAATAGCCCCCCGAAATATATGATCACTTTGTTGTCCATTTGCCCGTTTGTCTGTCAAGCCCCTTTTACCCAGGATCACGTAGAGGTATCAAGTTGAAATGTATATCAAATATGTAGTTAGTTCTGCAATTCGTTGGAACTGTGAAAAATTAAACTTTCTGTGACCATGTGGAGCGACGACATACGCAAATCGGTGGGCAGTGACTGGAAAAGAAGAGCTGAAGATCGGGATCAGTGGCGCACCTTGAGAGAGGCCTACGTCCAGCAGTGGACGGACACCAGCTGATAATGATGATGATGAAATAGTAACAAAACCGAAAACCGGAAATTTGTGGTTACATCCATAGTGGAACACGTTAATAGGAACAGTGGATCTACATGAGACAGTGAAATCCTAGGTGGAGTTCATTACGTTTAACTTACGAAATCCATAAAGAAATCCTAAGTCTGTGGTTACATCACAAAAATATCTTATTACATATTTTTTTTTATGGTTGTACCGTGGTACGTAATCCTTCGTGTGCAACTCCGACTCAAACTTGGCTGTATCATTTTTAGGGTTTCAAAGGAAAAATGGAACCCTTATAAGATCACTTTGTTGTCCGTCTGTCTGTATGTCTGTCTGTCCCTCTGTCAAGACTCTTTTTCTCAGGAACGCGTAGAGATATCAAGTTGAAACTTATATCAAATAATGGTATCTTTCAGCTGCGAAATATTACATTTGTAAGTAAACGCGTTCAAAAGATATGACCGTTTTTGTCACATATTTTTGCATAGGTATTTTGCGTTTTCGCAAGGGTATCGAAAACTATAGGGTACTTCCCGTTTACCGAGCATCATGAAATTTGACAAGAAGCAAAGTCTTGAAGCACTTAAATAAGAATAAATCTGAAAACCGCAAACATGTAGTTTTATAACAAAAAAAATTGTGAATTTACTGTTACAAACATATTATCTGCGGTTTGTGCAATACATTTTCTATGGATTGAATTACAAGTTAAGTTTGTCCTTTAACGTAGTTAAACTGTTTAACCTGGCTTAACTCTTATAAAAGTACGGCACTTTGTCAATAGATGGCGCTTTGCTGTGACCTCTAATCTCTAGATCGCGGTGACGAAAGCGGTGACGAGACGCGATAGTACTTAAGCTAACTTGTGTATTTGAATCAACATGAGGAAATCAGTGATTTCTGTACTCGCTAAAAGGTTGAATTATTTACACCTACCTAACTAGGGGTTTTATGGGATCGTCCACACTCAACTTAGTTTAACAACTTGCACTTGGCTGGTCATTCTATATAGCATAATTAACGTAGAAATAGTATGTTATTTCACCCGGATACACTAAAGGACAGGATAGGTAGGTACCTAAGTACATACACGAGCATTACCAATCCAATCGCGAGCCAGGTCCGGGTTTCGATCACCCTCATTAGGTGCGAGGTCGAACCATTCTTATCTAACATCTTCTAAATGATACTATTTATTACTGACGGCTGATTAGGCTTTGACAAATCTGTGATTGCGCAGGGTTTAGTTGGTTTGACTTCGTTTTTTTTTAGAGAAACAAATGGACTGTGTGGATTGAAGTATTGACGACCGCACCGACCCGTGAGACATCAAATGCTTTTCTGTGTCAAAAAATACAACTTTGCAAAAAAGAACCATTTATTTAAAATAAAATTTCGTGTGTTTTCATTTAAAATACTAGAGCTATCTCGTTCCTGATCCTGACCTACGACTCACTCATAATCATTAAGTTTTTACGCAAACAATAATCTAAGTCATTGCTAAAAATAAACTATATAAACAAGCGACTTCCATGCCCCGCGAGTCAATTTTAGTAGCAAGTTTGAGACGTTTATTATCATATCTCTGGAGATACTTCTCAGATCACAATGAAATTACAATGGGACTACTTCGGAAACGTACCCTACCGATTTAAAAAATAATCATTCAAATCGGTTCACAATTGACGGAATAATCGCGTAACATACATACAATAAAAAAAACATACAGACGGAGAACCGCCTTCTTTTTGGGAAGTTGGTTGAAAAGAAAATGGCGCAGATATATATATATATATATATAAACTGTACTAAAATAGTATAGGTACATATAATATCTGTGAATCATTTTAGGGAAGAGGCGGAGAATGCGAAAAGAAATATGAGCCTTTTAATCTCCCTTTTTAAGATTTTTAAAAGGTCATATTTCTATTTGCAATTGGTTGATCAAAAAAGCAAATAATATGGCATAGCTACAGCAGACCTTGATTTTTTGTAAAAACAAATTTTGTTCTAGAAGCATTTTCCAGGGAAACAGGGGAATACATTTGTATGGAAAAGTGCACAACGCGTTCGCTCTTAAGAGCTCGTCATAAGTTGATATGACCTACCTAGATAATCCCAATCACACAAACTATTAAAGAACTGACGCTACCAATGTTTTTGACCTATCGATAAGTAGTTCAAGTGTAAAGGGAACTAATTACTACACAAGATAAATTTATAGAATAAATTCTTTCGTAAAGTGCAGACGTGAATGAATTCAGTGGAAAATGAAGAAATATCTTTATTTTTTATCATTCTTAACAATTTGTCAAAGTCACATTCAAATAAACATAACTACGGCGAATTATTCGAATAAAACAAGAATAAAACATCAAGGAAGTGATATTAAACATGTGACGGACAAAGAAATTGAACTATTTAATATAACAAATAAAAATCTTAACAATGGAATACGTATAGAAATGGGAAAAGAACCGGACGAGGTGTTTTTAAAAGACCCTACTTATTACGGTGATATATTTAAAAAATACAAATGGCCCGAAGTCAGAAGAAAAATAAGTGTGAAAAAGATCACCATAATGGAATTCATAAAAAAAGACGTAGTGTTGAATATAAATAAAAATATCAATAATAGTACAGTAAATATTCAAGCCAAAATAAGTATGAATGAAACAATAACTAACACTATTACTGCTATATGGAAAAAAGAAGGAATACCTAAAGATGTAACAAACTTCGAAGTTAATCTGGATTTTGTTTACGGAAAAATAACACACAATGCAAAATGGAGAGACGATAACACTTACACTTTTGATATGGTTATTAACAAAACTAATGGAGCTCTGAAATTAGAATCTGGACAGACAATAGAAACTACAGTGTTAGTAGAAAAGATTATAATGTTATTAGAAATAGATTTCGACGCGCATCTAGTGGGAAATATAGTGGCTAATTACGCACATCTTTACGGCAAATATCACTTTTGGTCGCCAACTATTGAAAACATAATGAGAGCAGCAGGGTTGAAAAATAATGTAGCAACAAAATTGCTTTTAGAAGTAATATTTTACGCAAATCCGAGGTTAAAAGTCGTGGATACAGATACAGGAAAAGAGATCGCAATGGAGCCGAAGATGAGACGTAGAAAACATAAACAGAAAAACACAAATATTCAATTTATTACAACAACCCACGCACCTTATATATGTGGTCAGCAAGTGGTCAGGAAAAAGAGTTATTATCATTCGGATATATTAAGTACAAACTGCACCCGCAATGACTAACGTTGATCAACTGCGGATAATAGTGTCTTCTCAATAAAATATTTTCGAACATAAATTCTATATTTCCTAGCTCGATGTTTATTGGACTTAAAAAGTTCTGTCAATTTAAATACATCGTTAAAAGAGACACGCATTTTAACTCTTAAAATTTGTGAGATCATAAATCACGAAACATGATTTTTTTTAATGCGTAAATGGGTATCGCTTGACCACCATCTCACCTGATGTTAGGTGACGATGCGGTCGATGATGTATCGCGCTTACCCAAAAAAAAATCTATAGATATTCCTATTCACTCGCGACTAGAAGACCCCTAAGTTGTACTTAATTGTAATCCTCCTAATAAAACCAAGTAAAACAAAAGTAAAGTTCTCGCTAAAAGAAAATATCAAAAAAATATGAATCAATACTATACAAAATAAAGTATCCTTTAATCTAATCCATAGTACTGGCTATTCCTGTACTAAATCGGTCCAGCCGTTTGACCGTGAAGAAGTCCCAAAGAAACGAATGGGCACTTTGGTATTACCAAAAAAAAAAATTACCAACAGTCGATTTAAACGTCGGTCATTTATTTCGTAAAAATGTCATATAACGGAACGTACATTCAAAGTTCTATGGTGCGAACTACGAAAATACTGAAAAATTTTAAGGATTTGGAATAATTATTACTCTAAATCCATTTCTTACTGCATCTTTAAACCTTACGTGTAGACTTTTTAAAATATTTACCTATCTTCTAAACTAAAACTTCGTTAAACTAAAGTTTCGCCAAAGTTTCTATGGACAATTTTATTCCTTGATCCTCAAAAAATTAGCATTACGTAGTATTTGCACCATCTTACTTTTACTATATATACAAACGTAAAAAATCAGTCAAACTCCATACAAAAATACACGCTAGAGTTATAGTTACTACGGTTAATGTGAGATGGCGCAACTCAGCCTTAGTGATTTATTAAAAGACTGGCTGCACCTCGCGGCTTTGTTTTCGTTTGCTGACTGCGGTTTCTATTATCTGAGATTTTTATCATTAACAATTAGATAGGCCTCTCCCTTGAAATGATTCACAATTATTATATGTACCTATTCTATTTTAGTACAGTTTATATATACAGGGTGTCGGGTTTCATAAGGTCCAAACGAAAACCGTCGATGGAGGACTCCAAGGGCTACCCAGAGAACTCCCATATATGTTCCGCGAAAATCTATAGTTTTCCAGAAAATTGCGTTTTACTTGTTTTCGATTTAGTCCCCGAATTGTTGCAATTTATTTAAATTTTCTCCCAAACTACAAAGGCCAGAGCCTTAGATTTTTTGTGGGACTATGAACAATGAATAGGTATTTCAGGATAAACTAGTATTTTTTTATTTAAGCTTATTATTTTGTTGAGAAAAAAAATAAGGCATCACATTTTTTTATTTAGACGATATTTGAACTTTTACTTTGAGCAGACTTTTCTCCAAAAAAACACATAATAAAAAAAGTTACAACGGATTTTAAAAACTTGTCTGTTTTATGGACCTGCTGCTTGCCAAATTTCATACGGCTACGACAAGAGGTTCAGGTCTAAAAACATAATTAACGAAATAGAAAAGATTTTAATATTCAATTTATTTCTTCTGAAATACACTCTGGTAATCTGGTACTCTCTTTACTACAGAATTAACTCATATGAAGGAAATAAGTTGTAATAAAAGCCCAAAATATTTGAATTAAGGAACGGTAAGTGTAAAAATTGAGGTTTTATGTTGAAAAATATCGACTATTTTCCTAGTCTATCTTTTGTCATTTTGATAATAAAAGTTCAAAGTTACAGCTATGCACATAATATTTTCTTTTTAGATAATAAAAGGAGTGATCACTTTTAGTTTTCTTCTTCTAGGATTATTTTAGTTTGGTGTTTTCTTTACGTAATAGACAAGCATTTGTCCACTATCTCACCCCGTGACCGCCACCCTGACCTGTTATGGGGGGTAAAGAAGGCCGTGATAAGCCCTTCCTCGACGCCCGGCTCTCCGGCTACGGATTGGGAGGTTTGATGTGTTCTCACGCTCCCTCTCCGCAGCCTCCTTCCGCGAAGAAGAAGTCAGCAGAAGTCGAGCACGGCAGTCCATGACCTCTCGTTGTCCAGCATCGATTTAATCAACGCCGGCATCGCGAGGTCCGCCCCTACGACTGCGGTGAGGACAAGGCGTTGGTCCACCCAGGCTGGGCAGACCGCCTGCGCCGTGTCCTCATTGCATCCGCAATGGTGGCACACGGTTGTCGGTTCTCTTCCGGCTATGCGACACAGGTACTTTCCGAAGCATCCGGGCCCCGTCAGTACCTGCGTCAGCTGGAAAGTTAAGGACCCGTGCGCCCTGTCCATAAAGGCGGGGTGGACAGCCTCGACAGTTCTTAGGCCAGCACGGGGTTCGGCCAGCAGCCTCGCCTCCCACCTTTTCATCAAGAACTGTCGAGATCGCGCCGAATACCTACATCAACTTGTGTAAGTTTCACTGTAAAGATTGCAATTCTGCAGCGAAATCAATAAGAATAAATATCAACTTTAACTAAGAGATGCACACAAGAAGAGAAGTGTAGACAATGACTTCTTTCATCTTATCAGAAGAAACTTCATAAAGCGTTATCGTATGTGCAATAATGTGCTTTGCTGTAAAGGGTCACTTTGCTTGCATTGCTGTAAAGTAACACTTTGATGTTTATCACAAATTTGACAAGAAAATTGTCGATATTTTTCAACATAAAACCTTTTAATTCAAAGATATTGGGCTTTAATTATAACTTCTTCTCTTCATAAACTTAGTGTTACTGCTTCAGAATATTGTAAATATTTTACAATACAATACAATACAATAACTCTTTATTAATTACCAAGAAGAAAAAAAAAAACTTACAGTATAATAACAATATTCAGGTAATACATTCGGCGGTCTTATCGCTAAGAGCGATCTCTTCCAGACAACCATAGGACGGACAGGAGTAGTATTAATAATAATGGACGGCGGTGCACAATAAAAATAAAACGAAAAAATAATATAAACTGGCCAAGTGCAAGTCGGACTCGCACTTGTTAGATTACTTGAAAATTGTTAACAAGGCTGGGTGGTAGTTAGTAGTGTAGTAATCTACCATAATCTTAATATGTCTGGAGCTAAATATTCACTTGGAACCACTTCCAAAACTACCTGCCTATACTTCAGCTAATAGGTAGGACTTATTAATAAAATATAAAAGTCAGGACATCACCGAGAAAGCATTTTATTTGTACCTTCATCATTATAACAACAGTTTATGTACCATCAGGAGACACAGGACCATTATAATAGACAATAGAACAAAGAGAACAGCAATATACCAATAAGTATTTAATGTTAAGTCACAAGGCTTTATAACAAGTTTCAACAAGACATAACACATGAAAATCACTACCGATTTAGACAATTTATACAAAATATTATGGGGTTTCCCCCAAAAGGCCTCCACCACCCCTCATAGCCTTTCCTTACCACCCTCAACGAAGCTAAAACACTATCATCACCATTCCTAGGTGAAACCATCATTACTATAAACATATCCTAGAAAACCACATTCTAGCCATAATTATTCTATACATTTTGTAATACAAATACTTAGCTTCATTGAGTTGGACAGCACTTTGTCGTCTGAACGATATTCCTAACAGAGTAAAGGTGACGATGTTAGCCCGAAGGCTGCTCGAGCAAAAGTGTCTCATCTAACGTTTCTACCGCCCTTTTAAAGTATCAGTCAACAGAAAACCAAGATGGCGGCTCTGATACATCTTGTAAGGTTTATACTACCCTCAAATGTATCGAACACCTTATAAACACCTAATTTAAGGCAATATTAAAAATATTTAATTAAATCATTATAAAACATTGGAAATATGTCGCAACTCTGTATGTACTATGAAAATAATCTAACACACTCTTAAGGTTCCGTAACACAAAGTAAGTATTCCATAACTATGATTTTTTGCAACTACAAAATTAACTTTGTTTTTCATAGTGTTTGTATGAAAAACAAATTTATCTTTGCGGTCGCCATATCTCTAAAACTGCTGACTGTATCTCGTTCAAACCAACTTTCGTTGTTAGTTTTTATTGAGATCTACAGCATATAGTTTTTTTAGATTTTTCACTCCCATACTTTAAAAGTTTAGAGGGGGGGGGGGGACACACATTTTACCACTTTAGACGCGCCTATCTTTCAAATGATTGACTTTGAGAAAAAATGATTTAAAGAACCTAAATGTCATTTTTGAAGACCTATCCATAGACAGCCCACACGTATAGGTTTGAAGAAGAAAAAAATTATTTCATTTCCATGTATGGGATGCCCCTTAAACTTTTATATTTTTTATTTTTGTATAAAAATCGGAAAGCGGTTCACAGAATACATCTACCTACCAAGTTTTAATTCTGTAGTCCTAACAGTTTCGGAATAAAATGGCTGTGACATACGGACAGACAGACAGACATGACGAATCTATAAGGTTTCCGTTTTTTGCCATTCGGCTACGGAACCTTAAAAACGAATGCCTACTCTAGTAAAATTTCGTTTTGTTTGCAATTGAAATTTTATGAGTCTAAATACATACATACAAATTCTAATACATGTATAAAAATAAAAATATACTAATATATATGGGTATAATAAGATAAAGATAAACAAATATATCGATAGCGTTTAGTTGATAGATGACAAGTAGTGATTCGTTACCATGTCTTTAAATACTGGCAAAGATTTAGCACGTCTAATTTCCAAGTTATATTCTAATTTCCAGAGCATTCCATAAACGGATAGCGTAAACTGTGAAAGAATTGTCATAATACTGAGTGGAGTGAAGAGGTATCTGAAGTTGATAAGTTTCAGATGAGCGCAAAGCAAGAGAATGAGAGAGGTATAGGAAGGTAAATCGTTCTTTGAGGTATAAAGGTGAGGAAGGAATGAAAAGGATAGTATAAAAAAGATTCATTCATGAGCATTCCGGCGAAGACGGATTGGTAACCATTTCAGCTTTTTTCTGAATTCTGAAACATGGTCATAATTTCTCAAACCGAAAGTAAACCGTATACATAAGTTTTGTAAGCGTTCAAGCTTATTAAGCTGATCTTCGGTTAAATCTAGATATGAGGCATCAGCATAGTCTAATATTGGAAGAAGAAGAGTTTGTGCAAGTGCAATTTTAGTGGTTGTTGGGAGAAAATTGCGCAACCTTCTGAGAGAAGAGGCAGACGCAAAGATCTTGCGGCTTATTTCGGTCACTTGAGGTACCCATGATAGGTGTTTGTCGATGAGTAGACCTAGGTTTTTTACTGTGTCGCTTATTTGAATAGAGTTGCCGTCAAACATTACCTGAGGCAGACGAAACCAATCGATTTTTGATATCATCCTTGAACTTCCGATAACTATGATTTGGGTTTTCGTTTGATTAATTTTAAGGCCATACGAACAGCTCCAGTCAGATATTTGCTGTAGGTCTTTATTTATGGTGTCTATAGCTGAATGCAGATTTTGTACAGATGAACGAGTATACATTTGCAAGTCATCAGCATAAAGGTGGTAGGACGAAGAAAATTGTTTAGAAATTGAATGAATAAAGGTTGAGAAGAGAAGAGGAGAGATAACGCCGCCTTGAGGCACGCCTGCAGTCGTGTTACACCATGATGAGAATGTCTCATCAATGCGCACACGCTGCCGGCGACCAAACAGGTAAGTACGAAACCATTCGATCACTGTTGGAGATAGGGAGCGTAGAAGGCCAGGAAGTATATCGAAATCTACGTTATTGAAAGCATTACTAAAATCGAGTAGTGACAGCAGTGTCACTTGTCCGTCTTCCATTCCCTGGCGAATGTCATCAGTTATTTTTACCAATGCTGTGACCGTACTGTGGCCTGGGCGGAAACCGGACTGAAAGGAGTTTAAAAGGTTATTGCGGATAAGGAAGGAAGTAAGCTGTTGATGTACAAGACGCTCAAGAACTTTAGAAAGGAAAGGAAGAATAGAGATAGGACGATATTCGGAAAATGATGAAGGATTAGCTTTATCTATACTAATATTATAAAGAGAGAACATTTGTATTTTTGTATTTTTGTATGTTTGTAATGATTTGGCTCAAAAACTACTGGACCGATTTAAAAAATTCTTTCACTAATATATAGAATGGACTTTCGGAATGAAAATAGGCTATATATTATCCTGTTTAAATCAAAGGTACATTCGTGGAGACTTAATTTGCAACCTTAGTCGACTAAAAAACGGTCGAAAAAACACGTTTCTTGCGAACGCTGCTCAATTGAAAATAGATGGAAGAATATTTTCTATGAAAGAGTTGTACAACTTAATAAGATCTACAAAAAAGTCTGCGACAGCATATGTCTATCTCTTAAGGTTGACTCACAGTAACCATTTTAATCTTTAATTTTTTGTTAAAAAATATTACATAATTTCCAGGGCTATTTTCAAGTATATAGTATTAATCCTTATCCAAATAATTACGTTAATTAGCTTGGCCATATATTATAGATTAAATTTGTCCTTTACAGTATATAATTCAAATGAAAACTCTAGAAGATATCACGGATTTCACATACACGCATCGCAAAATCAATAAAATATCTGCAGTGAAACCCCAGATTAGGTCATAGTTACTTCGAAACTATTATTATAAGCTTAGCGATGCTGTAGATCCCCACCGATCACAATCAATTTGAAGTCAATATAGTAAAATAATATATTTTTACTGTATAAAATTCTATTGTATAATATAGTTATGATCTATATATAAACCACCCCGACTGATCTATGTATAATCTTTTCAATAAAAGCATTCAAATGACTCTAAACACGACATTTAAAATCTGAGCTGTAAGTTGGTGTGGATTAGAGTATTCTGTAGAGTACAGGAGATGTCCCAGCATCAGGTCAATGCTTCCATGTTCTTACAATATCGTTGAAGAAGAAGATTTTCGAATTGATCAGACCTATGAAAGTTGATTTCATAGCGCAATTAACTAGAAAAAAGCTCATAGTTTTATAACGATTGATCGAATTTTCATGAATCAAAGCAAATAACACTCTCGATGAAGACATCTAGCAAACAAAAAAAATATCAAGTTTGGGTGCTAAGATGCTACAGACAGACTCAGATACACACGTTAAACGCATAATACCCCTTCTTTGATCCCATGATTTGATTGATTTTGATTCAATGATCCCACTACCTCTGTACGAAAACCCATGATTCATGAATGCACATAAAACTTTCATTGGTAGGTATATAGCTAGGATTAGGACCAACGACCGTCGGGTCAGAATCAGGGTGTGGCGTTTTGCCCATCCATTCGGGTGGCAAAATGCCTCTGATGTGCGAAGCGCAATGCTAAAAAACGACAGCGCGCGTTCCCACGTCAAAGTGACGTTGACGGGAGAACGAAATATGTTTTTATAAGGGAGTGAACCGCCAGAATTATTACACAGGGACAGCAACTAAAAATTATAATAAGAACATCTTATAGTGCAACAGCCATCGTTTTATTTCAACGCGACCTCAGACCTCGTCCTAACAAAGGCGATAGGTAGCCCTACCTACCCGCGCCTTTAATGGTGACCCGACTTCAGCCGTCTGAGCAGAGTTGAATTCTACGTGTATTGACGTATCTACTCGTACGCATCGACGAGGTCAACAATCCGCGTTTCCCAATGCATCCTCACATAACGAGTCTTTGGATTCACGACGACCACATTGGGCTACCACGACGTGTCATCGCTTCGTAATTAGTATCCTGATCCCCGTGATACGACGCCAGCTGCGACGAGTGTCTATCACATTCGTGGCTATCTCGACGTGTCTTCGCTTCATCGATTCATGGTATCAGTTTTCTGGATTCTACAACGAAACGACGTGTAGAGATACGTGTGCCCGAGGCCTGTCGCTGGAGACCAACACTGCGCTGGAGTGATTTTAGTACGTGCTATTTTTCCTATACTAATATTGGTGCCTGGACTTACTAAAATTTTGGACATTAGCATAACCTTAACAAAATTGCATTCGACTTCGTTTTTATATTATTATTTTGTGTGGTTATTATTAGTATTATTTAAACAACTGTGGACATTGGCATTTACATAACAAAATTGCATTTGAGTTTTTTTTATTATATTGTGTGGGAATTATTAATATTTAACTTTTTTTTACACCGGGGCTGTTAATTTTTGATAACATTAACTATATATTTTATCTGTGTGTTTTGCCTTTTATATTGCTGTCTTGTTTATTGTCTTGCGTTTGTATTACTGTGTGTGTTTTATAGCTTATAACCATTTATATTGTACGGCTTTTTATAGTGTACTAACCCAACTACGGAGATGGAAGCTAACTTGCAATCCGCACAAGAGCAAAACTCATTATTACAGCAACAGAATGCTTTATTGCTTGCTGAATTGCAAAAATTAAAAGTTGACAGCACTAACACACCCACCTCGGACCCCGTTTCCCCCGCAATATGTAAAGTTGCTGTTAAGCTTCCTCCTTTTTGGCCTGACCGGCCCGCTATCTGGTTTGCTCAGGTTGAGGCTCAATTTACCATTTCAGGTATCTCCGCTGATCTAACAAAATTTAATTATGTTGTTGCTCAGTTGGACACTCGGGGTATTGGAGAAGTTGAAGATATTATTCTTCATCCACCGCCCGCAGACAAATATAGTAGGTTAAAAGCCGAGCTTATCCGTAGGCTTTCCACATCTGAAGAGCAACGTGTCCGACAGCTCGTTAGCGATGAGGAGCTGGGCGATCGTCGCCCCTCCCAGTTTTTAAGACATCTTAGGTCTTTGGCTGGGAACACTCTTTCGGATGAAAATTTGCTTCGCCAGCTTTGGATGCGCCGCCTCCCACAACACCTTCAGGCTATTTTGGCTGCTCAGTCTGAGCTTGCTTTAGATAAAGTTGCAGAGCTAGCAGACAAAATTTTAGAAGTATCGCCCGGTGTTGCAGCTCCTCGGTCATCAGCTGTTTTCTCAGCGAGCACTTCTGCCGTCTCGCCTTCATCGCTAGACGACATTACACGGCGTCTTGATGATCTCACGCGCCAGATCGCTGCACTATCAGCTGACCGGAGTAGGGATAGGTCACGGAGTAATTCAAACCAGCGTGAACGCTCACAGTCCGCTGGTAAATCCAAACTTTGTTTTTACCATAGGAGGTTTGGTACTAAAGCGGTTAAATGTGTAAAACCATGCACTTGGACGTCCCCGCCGTCGGGAAACTCAAACAGCAGTCATTAGCGGCGACGACTGACTGCTTTTCGGAGAGTCGCCGATTATTTGTCACCGAAAGCGTTTCGAAACGCCGGTTTTTAATTGACACAGGTTCGGACCTCTCCTGCTATCCGTACCAATGGCTAGCGAATAAGCCAACGCGGTCAAACTACACACTGGCTGCTGCCAATGGTAGTGAGATTCGCACCTTTGGCCACATACAAATGACGCTCAATCTGGGTCTGCGACGCGCCTTTCAGTGGCAGTTTATCGTCGCTGACGTCAACACCGCCATTATCGGTTCCGACTTTCTGGCACACTATCGGCTTATGCCAGATTGTGCCAATAAAAGGCTTGTCGATAGCAGTACTGGGTTGTCATGTATCGCTGCCGTTGCAACACTAGATCATACCAGTGTTAAAGTTGTTTCTGCTCCATCGTCCGGATTTGGTGCGCTTCTTGCGGAATTTCCATCAATCACAAAGCCACCAGGACTCATTCGGGAGCCGAAGCATAACACCGTCCATCACATCCTGACTACTGAAGGTGCCCCCGTCTCTTGTCGTCCTAGGCGCCTGGCTCCTCAAAAACTTCAGGAGACTAAAAAGGTTTTTGATGACATGGTCCAGTGTGGAACAGCAAGACCTTCAAAAAGTCCATGGTCCTCTCCCCTTCACATGGTACCTAAAAGAGACGGCACCTGGCGACCTTGCGGTGACTATCGCGCACTGAATGCACGCACAGTGCCCGATAGATACCCAGTACGCTATATTGGTGATGTTGGTCATAACATAGCTGGTTGTACTATATTTAGTACAATCGATCTCGTCAAGGCATACCAGCAGATTCCCGTTGCGCCTGAGGACATATGTAAAACGGCCATCATCACCCCCTTTGGCCTGTACGAATTCAACTACATGACCTTTGGTTTGCGCAACGCAGGCCAAACTTTCCAACGGTTCATAGATGAAGTTGTACAGGGTCTGGACTTCTGTTTTGCCTACGTTGATGACATTTTAGTGTACTCTCGCGACGCCACTCGGCACGCTGAGCACCTCCGTATACTCTTCAAGCGACTTGAAGATTACGGCATTGTCATCAATCCTGCAAAGTGCGTGTTTGGTGCTTCTGAGGTAACTTTCCTCGGGAACCGCATTTCCTCTGAAGGAACGCGGCCACCACCTGAGCGCATTCAGGCTCTCAAGGATTTTCCCTTGCCTAAGACCGTTCAGGGACTTCGCCGTTTTCTTGGAATGGTCAACTACTATCGACGTTTTTTGCGAAACGCTGCAGAGTTGCAAGCACCGCTGGTCGATGCGATAGTGGCTTCCCAAGGCAAAGGTTCCACACCGGTTTCTTGGACGCCTGAACTTGAAGAGAGTTTTATGGCCTGTAAAGACAGCCTGTCATCCGCTGCTCTTCTGGCTCACCCATTGCCGAATGCTGAGCTGGGGCTCTTCACCGACGCTTCGAACTCGCACGTTGGTGCCTGCCTTCAGCAGAAAGTTGGTGATGCTTGGGAACCTTTGGGTTTCTTCAGCAAAAAGCTGAAGCCCCGACAGTCCGAATGGCCAGCATATTACAGGGAACTCCTTGCGATTTACGAGAGTGTGCAGCATTATCGCCATTTTCTGGTTGCGCAGCAAGTCACAATTTACACGGACCACAAGCCGATCATTTACGCTTTCTCGCAGCGTCGAGAGAGGCTTCCACCGGTCCAACTAAATCAACTCTCGTTTATCTCCCAATTTACCACGGACATTGTCCACGTAAAAGGGGTTGATAATACGGTAGCAGACGCTATGTCCCGCATCGAAGCCATTAGTATCGAAGCAGATCACTCTGCACTTGCTTCTTGCCAACAACTCGACGACGAGTTGAAAAAGTATCGTAACGATAAAGATTCTTCTCTAAAATTAGAGAACATCGTTGTTCCCGGCACTAACACAACTTTGGTCAGCGATACTTCCACAGAACGACCGCGACCATTTGTACCGGAACCTATGCGGAAAAGTATTTTTGACAAACTGCATAACCTGAGTCACCCAGGTACCAAGGCGACTGTTCGTCTGGTCTCTGACCGTTTCGTTTGGCCAGGTATTGCCAAGGATTGCCGTCGCTGGTGCCAAACTTGCATAGCTTGTCAGCGAAGCAAAGTGACTCGGCATACTCAGTCTCCGCTCGGACATATCTCCAGTCCCACATCTCGGCTCAAGCATGTCCACATAGACATTATCGGACCTATGCCTTCTTCCTCTGGCTTTCAATACTGCCTCACTGCTGTTGACCGTTACACTAGGTGGCCCGAAGCGTGGCCTATGAGTGGGATAACGGCAGAGGAAGTAGCCAAGACCTTTGTGGATGGCTGGATAGCTCGATTCGGCGTCCCTGCGGTCATCACGACTGATCAGGGACGGCAGTTCGAATCTGACCTTTTCAGACGCCTTACCGATCTGTTTGGTGCCAAACGTATTCGTACCACCAGCTATCACCCTTGCGCTAATGGGCTCGTTGAGCGCATGCATCGGCAGTTAAAAGCGTCCCTGATGTGTCATGACAGTTCCTGGTCGAGTGCCTTGCCTCTTGTTTTGTTAGGCATGCGCTCTGCATTTAAAGAGGATATAAAATCAACCGTAGCAGAAATGCTGTATGGTGAGACATTAGCGCTCCCAGGGGAACTTTTAACTGTTTCTCCCGACGCTACTGGCTATGAGGAGCCTTCGGATTTCGTCGCCAAGTTAAGGCAATATATGTCCAAATTGCGACCCACTCCGGCTTCTCATCATTCTAAGCCATCGGTTTTTATTTTTAAAAACCTATCCACTGCATCACACGTCATGCTGAGGGATGACACTGTTCGTCGGTCTTTGCAGCCACCCTATTCTGGTCCTCATCGCGTGATATCTCGATCTGAGGACGGAAAAACTTTCTCGATCGATTTAAAAGGCAGACAGGTGAATGTCAGTATCGACAGGCTCAAGCCAGCGTTCATCGAACAGCCGAGTCCTGTTGATCCAGTATCGACGCCGTCTCTTCCTGCACATCATCCAGTGTCATCATCACATCCTTCTAGAGTTCTCTCTCCTCATTCTGGATCCTCTTCATCTTCTCCCGCTGCTCCTTCCTCACATTCACCACAATGCACTACCCGGTCAGGTCGTAAAGTTCATTTTTGCAAACCTTTTGACCTTTGATTTTTTATTTTATTTTTTCTTTTCCCACGGATTCTCCTTCTCCGTAGGGGGGTGGTGTGGCGTTTTGCCCATCCATTCGGGTGGCAAAATGCCTCTGATGTGCGAAGCGCAATGCTAAAAAACGACAGCGCGCGTTCCCACGTCAAAGTGACGTTGACGGGAGAACGAAATATGTTTTTATAAGGGAGTGAACCGCCAGAATTATTACACAGGGACAGCAACTAAAAATTATAATAAGAACATCTTATAGTGCAACAGCCATCGTTTTATTTCAACGCGACCTCAGACCTCGTCCTAACAAAGGCGATAGGTAGCCCTACCTACCCGCGCCTTTAAGGGTAACTATCCTTTACGCCAAAGGGCCGTCCAATATCACTACGTAAGTATTATAAAAAAATTGTCCATCACTGCGTCTGTCTGTCTGTTCGCAATAATCTCAATAGCTACTGAATTATACAAGGTACTCTGTGGCTACTGAACGGATTATCATGCGGTGTTCACCAATAGCCAGAGTGTTTATGAGGAAGGTTTAGGTGCATAATTCGTTAAGGTTTTGTGTAAATTGGTTGAAAGATGACGATGATTGTTAAATATGTTAATATTTTATATTTGATGCAACAAACTGATGCAAATTTTGTAGGCATGTTCTACCCGTGCGAAGCCGGGGCGGGCTGCTAGTATTTTTTTATATTTTAGTTTTTGGACTATGGTCAGTTCGTTACCATGTACGCGTATTTTAATACCCATACAGGGTCGAACTTAGTCATGGCATACCTAAGGTTGCATTAACTCAAGTATGTTTAAAAATGTAAAAAGTTTATAAGAGGTTAAATATTATTTAATATAAATAAAAAATAAATAATAATTAAATATTATCACACAATATAACGTTTCAACTAGGCGTGTGTAGTTCGCGAACGATTGATTCAATTGAAGTACTTCAGTGGCTCAGATTAAATCCAGACGGAGCGTGCCGAACCTTCGAGCATTTACCAAATTGGTAAATGCTCGAAGTGCCGAACACGCGAGTAAACGCGATTGTTTACCACCACGTACTTTTTACTCTGTAGCGATACGTGCGTCTGTGGCATGTAATGTTGCTAGTTTATGAAATAAAATACCAGTCGCTTTTCGATGAAACATTTTATTAATACCTACTTCCAGTGACTGAGTTTGAAGTTGTAATTACACAAGTAGATAAATAATAGTCCAAATTATTATTTATTCGTAGGTCTGAAAAATAATTCAATGCAACCATTTAAAGTTTGCTGAAGGTGCTATTTTTTTTAGATAAAATATACCTAGTGGTCTGACGTTTTCTGCGAGTGCGTGTTTTCTCTGTCTACGGGTCTGAACTAGTTTAACGAAGCACTTTAGCACTTTATAATATTGCAAACAATTTTACTAACCTCCCATGAAGTAAAGAAAATAACCCCAAAATTTCGGATAAAATAAACTTGTCACACTGACTAATCTTGGTGGATTTTTGTTTACGTTTTGCGTTCCAATTCGTATTACTAAAATAATTTGACGATTATTAATAAAAACAACAAATTTTCCTGTGAAAAGAGATACCATCATGATTCTTCTTTTTAACCGACTTCACGAAAAAGGAGGAGGTTCTTAATTCGTCTGTATGTTTTTTTTTTGTGTGTATGTTACGCGATTTCTCCATTAATTGTGAACGGATTCAAATGATTCTTTTTTTAATAGGTAGGATACGTTTCCGAGGTGGTCCCATTTTAATTTTATCGAGATCTGATTAGTATCACCAGAGATATGGAGATAAATACCTCAAACATAGGAGAATGTACTAGTTTTAGTAGAAGAGTCCCAAGAAGATTATACACAATGGAGGTTGCTATTGCATATAAGATATTCTTACGGTAACTGTGAGCGAGATAGAAATAAAGGTGGGGATAATTTTTTTTTATATCTTATAGGCAAGCGTTTGACCACTATCTCACCTGTTGCTAAGTGATGATGCGGTCGAAGATAGAGAAGTGGACTAGAATGGGAACTGGCTCTCAAGGATAGCCGGAACACATAAGATGTTTGGCGACACATTTTCTGACTTGAGGGTGGTAGCTGGCCAGGCGGACACTAGATATTTTCTACCACCATGCGGGGGTTATTGGTTTCTTAACGATGTTTTCCTTCACCGGAGAGCCACTGTGAGAAGCGCACATATATTTTTCGATAGAAAAATTCATTGGTGCACGGCAGTTTGAACTCGGTACCACGGCATCAAAGCCGACCGTTCTCCCAATTACGCCACCGGGCCCTCAATAAATAATTATATATTAATATAAATAATTTGTCTTCACAGGAATGTTCTACCGGGCAAAGTCTTGTTAGGGTGCAAACTTTTTTAAACATACCTAATATTTTTTGACATGACATGACATTTGGCGAAGATGGCGGCCATTTCAGTCCCGCGACACTGCATACATTATTAAATAACTCAGAATTATGAACGTACTTTGTACCAATCAACACAGCAAAAAAAAATTATAAGCATAAAACCACATATTATAAAATAGTTACTACGTAAATAATACTTTCCGTTGTTAGGTTGGCTACACAGTGCTTTCATAATTCGGGTATCCACAATATAGGGAAGTGCCTCTTATAACGTAGTAGAGTGATTCAGTACTCTGTTGGCCATACGGCGGCAATTAATGTTAATAATCGCAAATAATACTTTTTAATATTCATTTTGGAATACAACTAGTCCGTGTTATAAAAGTATTTGGAATTATTTTAATAAAATAGACAATTAATTATCGTGTGTGTCAGATGCTTTAATTGTACAGGGCCATTTTGGACATTGTCTTTTTGATACCGTGTTGACATCATTATTACTAGTGAATATTTTCACTTTAGCGCGGCATTTAAAGTCAATTGTTTTAGGGTTCCGAACCCAAAGGCTACCAAATGAACACTTTCTGAGACTTTGTTGTCTGTTCGTCCGTCCGTCCGTCCGTCCGTCCGTCCGTCCGTCCGTCCGTCCGTCCGTGTGTCTATATGTGCGCACTTTACAGATCTGTATCTTCTTAACCGTTATATGTACATACTTGAAATTTTCAAAAAGTATATATCCATCAGTGTATAACGGCCCAGACACGAAATTTAATAGATGCATGTAATTTCATTATAACTTTTTTTGCACTAAAAAGGGTAAAATAAGTTATTTTTCAAAAAAAATAAAACCGAATTCATAACCACAAAAAGGCATTCAAAAGCGAAAAATAGTTTACTTAAAATTATTACAAGCCTTACCCACTTCTCTATTTGAAGTCGGTGCCAGCCAAGTCTATTGGATATTAGATAGATACTATGTATGTAGTAGTAGTAGTAAGTAGGTGCATGTAGGTTAGTAAGTAGGTAGATACATGTAGGTATTATCTATGTACTACCTATTAGACTTGGCTGGCACCGACTTCAAATAGAGAAGTGGGTAACGCTTATAATAATTTTAAGTAAATTATTTTTCGCTTTTGAGTGCCTTTTTGTGGTTATGAAGTCGGTTTTATTTTTTTTTTTAAAATAACTTATTCTGTGAACTATTTTTGCAGTCCCGAAAGACGCAATACGGCATAATTCCTGCGAAAGCAACGCTGCGATGTATTAAAATAGCGAAACGTACGATCTTACTGTTGCTTGGTAGCGGACTGAGCGCGGAAACGTATTACTCGAGCATTTAGTATTACTGAACATGCGTTCACTCTTGTGTTAGGGAACGTTATGTCTGGATTTAGTCAGAGTTCAGTTGTTTATTGTCATTCACTCTGTACTTCACTTGCCTAATCTATACTTCAGTAGTCAATACTTTATCTGCATCGTCGCTTGAAATTTTCGTATTCGAGTCGAGAAATAGAATAAAATACTTCAACAGCCGATTTCTGCCGATTACTGCCGAACTTTAAGTCATGTATACCATTTGCTATATGAATTCTGGCATACTGCACGCTTTGGTTTTAACTGTAAGTGTAGTATGCATTTTAAATAAATAAATAAATAAATGTAGCGCTAATGAAATAAACTTAATTTAAACTCATATTACTTTACCTCTATAGTAATAAGGATCATTTTAAGATTAATTTCGTAATTAATAGTAAAGTGGCGCGCGCGCCATCAGCGCCAATGACTGCAACTACCGACGGCATTGTAGCTGTCACACTTTATTGTATTAATCGGCATATTGTTCTGTTTCATTCAGGCACTGACTCGCGGACTGAGACTATGCCAAGCCAATCCATTAAATCCTCGTCCGACTGATAAACTCAAATTTTGAGCAACTGAAGTAGATGAAGTACTGAACTAAAATACTGAAGTAGTTCGCAGTGATGGACTGAAGTACTGAACGATTTCTTTTTAGTGAAGTATTCTGCGCATGGCTAGTTTCAACTTCTAAGTTGCCGCGTTTGAATATTTGTACTCCATACATAAAAGCTCAGCACTGTAGTCGCATTTAGCCATTTAGCTTTATTCCACGTTATATGTACAGTCATTTTCTGTCAATGTCAAGTGTCAATGGTTATCAAACTAAAATCTGTCGATTCAAGCAAAGCAAATGAAAAAAAAATCAAATCAACAAATGTCGTCAAAAGTTCGAAGGTCCGGTCGATCTTTCGCGTAATTTATTATTAATATTAATGTTACCCCGTTTACTAAATCAAAAAACTATTTCAAAACTTAGTTTGAGAAGAAACAGCATGTTAGTTAACATAGAACCATAATAGTCTCTTTCATTCATAATTTCATTGTAAAATCAATTGGAGTTTCAAAATATTTTTTGCATGTAATTTATTTGTTTTATTCTCATCTTGTAGTGATATTTGCACGTAAATCGCAGCGTAATTGCAGTTTTTATTTAGTTTTGTTTGTGTTGCTTAGTTTAAGTAAGAACAATGGTCGAGTTTATAGGAATTTACTTATCTCTACCATTGTACGCTGTCGGGTGAGTAATTTTTAAATGTTTATTTTTACAAACAATACATTTGCTTTGTGGCGGTTTTGCGCAATATGAAAAACTCAATATTACAGAAGTTCTGAACATAAATTATTATTGACGTCATTTTAACTTGCCTGAGTCAATGTTTGTTTTAATTACTGTGGTGTAATTTTTATAAACTCATTTACCTACACTAACTTTCCGCAATGTTCTTCTTAATAAATCTTAATGCTAAGTTATATTACTTCACTTTTTTATAATAATGAAACTAGGTTTAAAAAAGTAAGCTGCATCGAAGTATAGTTATACTTTCACTCTTTCTCTGGCCTACATTTTTTGCATACCTAGTGATACTCTTGTTAATATTGGTTTAAAATGCAAAAATCTAGATATTGTCTGTCTGTGACTATTTCATGACTTATTGCTTGACTTTGGCCATGCATTCACTATTTAAAAAGGAATCCTTTAAGTCTGTTTGAACACAGGAAAGAAAAAATATGTACCAACACAATATTCATGTCACTTAACATCAGGTGAGCTAGTGGTCAAACGCTGGACTATAGTTTTTTTTTTTTTTTAAATATATTCTGAAGACGAGTTGAAACATATCAAACATTGTACAATAGTTTTGCCTGCATGCAAACAAAACTATTACAATGTTTGATACAGTAAAATTATTTTAAAATGAAAATATTTGAGAAAAATTAATCTAAAAAATTTATTAATTAATAAAATTTTAAAAATATATAAATGTATATAATATTAAGTGATTATTTAAATAAATAATTTATCTAAATCTATTTTTTTTTATATATCAGATTTTCTCAATTCAATCAAATTGATATGGTTAGCCATATCAATAAAAAAATAACGCAAAAATAAATTAAAGTGATAAGTAAAGAATACTTTGAATTTTAACTAAATAATTAAGATAGTTTAAAACTAAAACAACCGACTTCAATGCCCTGCGAGTCAATTTCAGTAGCAAGTTTGAGACGTTTATCGTCATATCTCTGGAGATCTTGATAAATTACAATGGGACCACCTCGGAAACGTACCCTACCGATTACAAAAAGAATCATTCGAAACGCTTCACAATTGATGGAGAAATTGCATAACATACACACAAAAAATGTAAAAAAAAAACATACAGACGAATTGAGAACCTCCGTCTTTTTGGAAGTTGGTTGATAAAAAAGCAAAGTATTTTTTACTTATCATTTTTTTTTGCATAAGCAAACACACTTGCTTTCCTCCACAAACATACAAATTACAAACATACCCAGACTTGTAACAATTTTTGTACATCAACACCAATATTATAAATGCGAAAGTCAGTTTGTTTATTTGTTTGTTTGTTTGTTTGGGACTTCTTCACGGTCAAACGGCTTGACCGATTTGGCTGAAATTTTGTACAAAGATAGTACATAGGGCAGAATAGGATATAGGATACTTTTCTTTTGGCTATCGAGTCAGGGGGTCCAGATATTTTTAATTGAATTTTGTAAATATAAGACTTCTTCTCGAATAAACGGCTTGACCGATTTGCCTGAAATTTTGTATGAATACATGTCATAGGGCAGAATAGGATATAAGATTTTTTTTTTCTGGCTGTCGAGTCAGGGGGTCCAGATATTTTTAATTCAATTTCGTAACTAAAGGACCTCTTTTCGAATAAACGGCTTGACCGATTTGCCTGAAATGTTGTATAGAGACAGTTCATAAGGCAGAATAGAATATAGAATACTTTTTTTCTGGCTATCGAGTCAGGGGGTCCAAATATTTTTAATTGAATTTCGTAAATATAAGATCTCTTCTCGAATGAACGGCTTGACCGATTTGCCTAAAATGTTTTATAAAGACAGTTCATATGGTAGAATAGTAGATAGGATACTTTTTGTTTGGCTAACAAGTCAGGGGGTCCAGATATTTTTAATTGAATTTCGTAAATATAAGATCTTTTCTCAAATAAACGGCTTAAACGATTTGCCTGACATGTTGTACAAAGACAATTCATAGGGCTGAATAGGATACAGAATACTTTTTTTCTGGCTATCCAGTCAGGGGGTCCAGATATTTTTAATTGAATTTAGTAAATATAAGACCTCTTCTCGAATATACGGCTTGACCGGTTTGCATGAAATGTTGTATAAAGACAGATAATAAGGCAGAATAAAATATAGAATAACTTTTTTTTTGGCTATCGAGTCAGGGAGTCCAGATATTTTTAATTGAATTTTGTTAATACAAGACTTCTTCTCGAATAAACGGCTTGACCGATTTGCCTGAAATTTTGTATGAATACATGTCATAGGGCAGAATAGGATATAAGATACTTTTTTTCTGGCTGTCGAGTCAGGAAGTCCAGGTATTTTTAATTGAATTTTGTAAATATAAGACCTCTTCTCGAAGAAACGGCTTGACCGATTTGCTTGAAATGTTGTATTAAGACAGTTCATAGAGCAGAATAGGATATCGGATACTGTTTTTTTGGCTATCGAGTCTGAGTGTTTAGATTTTTTAAATTGAATTTTGTGAATGTATGGCCACTTATCAGCTTAACAGCTTGACCGATTCAGCTGAAATTTTATACATATTACAGTTCATTTTGCATAGAATCACATAGGATACTTTTTTTCTGGCAGCCGAGTCCAGGTGTCCAGAATTTTTAAAGTGAACTTTGTAAATGTGTGGCCTACTCTCAGTCAAACGGGTTAACCATTTAAGCTGAAATTTTGTGCAGTAACAGATAAAAATGCAGAAGGACAACGAATACTTTTTTTTGGGTGGAAATTTAGGTTGTCTATATTTTTATTATGGAATTTTGTTAATGTGTGGCCTCTTTTCGGCCAAACGGCTTGACCGATTCTGATGAAATTTTGTACAAAGACATTTAATAGGGCATAAAAGGGCAAAGAATACTTTTTTTCGGCAGAAAAGTGCGGGTGCCTATATTTTTTGTTAACTTTACATAGAGTTTGCATAATCATAAAAGTTTGACCTTAGGTTCATCTATAATGACTAAACTTAATAAGTGCCTTAATTAGGCCATAAAACTGTCAGGGTCATTAAAAGTCATCAAAATTTACGCGATGGCTTTGCTTGCCCAATGTGTTTTATCTGCTTTGTGGGAAGTATTTCAAAAACATTCGTGTTTTACCAGCCACATTTAACCTTAGGGTCATCGGTGTTGACTTAGTAGGTTATAAAAACTGTCAGGGTCATAAAACGTAAAAATGTTCGCGCTCACATCGCTCGCGCAGTGATAGCGCTCGCTGCGCTCGCGCAATAATTTGTTTGATCTACTTTGTAGGTAATATTTCAGCAACTTTTGTATTTTAATAGCCACATTCATCTAAACGAGCCATAAATTGGAACAGTACAACTATCAATAGTCATAATGATTTTTTAAACACCAATATTATAAATGCGAAAGTCAGTTTGTTTATTTGTTTGTTTGTTTGTTTGGGACTTCTTCACGGTCAAACGGCTTGACCGATTTGGCTGAAATTTTGTACAAAGATAGTACATAGGGCAGAATAGGATATAGGATACTTTTCTTTTGGCTATCAAGTCAGGGGGTCCAGATATTTTTAATTGAATTTTGTAAATATAAGACTTCTTCTCGAATAAACGGCTTGACCGATTTGCCTGAAATTTTGTACAAAGATAGTTCATAGAGTAGAATAGGATATAGGATACTTTTTTTTTGGCTATCGAGTCAGGGGGTCCAGATATTTTTAATTGCATTTTATTAATAAAATACTTCTTCTCGAATAAACGGCTTGACCGATTTGCTTGAAATCAACACCAATATTATAAATGCGAAAGTCAGTTTGTTTATTTGTTTGTTTGTTTGTTTGTTTGTTTGTTTGGGACTTCTTCACGGTCAAACGGCTTGACCGATTTGGCTGAAATTTTGTACAAAGATAGTACATAGGGCAGAATAGGATATAGGATACTTTTCTTTTGGCTATCAAGTCAGGGGGTCCAGATATTTTTAATTGAATTTTGTAAATATAAGACTTCTTCTCGAATAAACGGCTTGACCGATTTGCCTGAAATTTTGTATGAATACATGTCATAGGGCAGAATAGGATATAAGATACTATTTTTCTGGCTGTCGAGTCAGGGGGTCCAGATATTTTTAATTCAATTTCGTAACTAAAGGACCTCTTTTCGAATAAACGGCTTGACCGATTTGCCTGAAATGTTGTATAGAGACAGTTCATAAGGCAGAATAGAATATAGAATACTTTTTTTCTGGCTATCAAGTCAGGGGGTCCAAATATTTTTAATAGAATTTAGTAAATATAAGACCTCTTCTCGAATAAACGGCTTGACCGATTTGCCTGAAATGTTGTACAAAGACAGTTCATAGAGTAGAATAGGATATAGGATACTTTTTTTTTGGTTATCGAGTCAGGGGGTCCAGATATTTTTAATTGAATTTTGTTAATATAATACTTCTTCTCGAATAAACGGCTTGACCGATTTGCGTGAAATTTTGTATGAATACATGTCATAGGGCAGAATAGGATATAGGATACTTTTTTTCTGGCTGTCGAGTCAGGAAGTCCAGGTATTTTTAATTGAATTTTGTGAATATAAGACCTCTTCTCGAACAAACGGTTTGACCGATTTGCCTGAAATGTTGTATTAAGACAGTTCATAGAGCAGAATAGGATATCGGATACTGTTTTTTTGGCTATCGAGTGTTTAGATTTTTTTAATTGAATTTTGTGAATGTGTGGCCACTTATCAGCTCAACAGCTTGACCGATTCAGCTGAGATTTTATACATATTACAGTTCATTTTGCATAGAATCACATAGGATACTTTTTTTCTGGCAGCCGAGTCCAGGTGTCCAGAATTTTTTGACCGATTCAGCTGAAATTTTATACATATTACAGTTCATTTTGCATAGAATCACATAGGATACTTTTTTTCTGGCAGCCGAGTCCAGGTGTCCAGAATTTTTAAAGTGAACTTTGTAAATGTGTGGCCTACTCTCGGTCAAACGGGTTAACCATTTAAGCTGAAATTTTGTGCACAGACAGTCAAAAAGACAGAAGGACAACGAATACTTTTTTTGGGTGGAAATTTAGGTTGTCTAATTTTTATTATGGAATTTTGTTAATGTGTGGCCTCTTTTCGGCCAAACGGCTTGACCGATTCTGATGAAATTTTGTACAAAGACATTTAATAGGGCATAAAAGGGCAAATAATACTTTTTTTCGGCAGAAAAATGCGGGGGCCTATATTTTTTGTTAACTTTACATAGAGTTTGCATAATCATAAAAGTTTGACCTTAGGTTCATCTATAATTACTAAACTTAATAAGTGCCTTAATTAGGCCATAAAACTGTCAGGGTCATTAAAAGTCATCAAAATTTACGCGATGGCTTTGCTTGCCCAACGTGTTTTATCTGCTTTGTGGGAAGTATTTCAAAAACATTCGTGTTTTACCTGCCACATTTAACGTTAGGGTGTTGACTTAGTACGTTATAAAAACTGTCAGGGTCATAAAACGTAAAAATGTTCGCGCTCACATCGCTCTCGCAGTGATAGCGCTTACTACGCTCGCCCAGTAAAAGCGCTCGCTCCGGTCGCGCAAGCATTTGTAATATCTACTTTGTAGGATAACAATTCAATTTCGCTCAATTTCCTGTGCTCCAATCATTCCCTGGCGTTGAGGTCATCTGAAACTTTAGAGTTAGATATGCCAGCTCACTCGACAATCTTCTATGATTCTTCTTTCATTATACAGGCAATCCGTCTTTGGAATGACTTACAATTCGACACGCTCCCTCAATGTATACTTTTAAAGAAAAACTAAAAAAATTCTACTTAACACAAACCGGTATTGATGATTATTAAGCTATCTCATGTATTTCTTAAAACTGTTATATATTTGTATATGTATGTATGTTTATATATTATGCATATTTATTTATATTTGTTTTATTTGTATGTATGTAGATATATGTTATGAAATAAATATTTATGTTTATGACTTTTAAATAGATGTTTATTCATTTTATGATCTTAAAATTGTTAAATGTGCACCTTAGTCCTTTACATATTCGTACTGTCCACTCCGTCCTAAGGTTGTCTGGAAGAGATAGCTTTGTGCATTAAGACCGCCCATTGTACTAATGTATAATGTATTTTAAGATGTTTATTATTTAATTTTGGTGTACAATAAAGAATTATCATTCATTCATTCATACATTTCAGCAATTTTTGTATTTTAATGGCCACATTCATCAAAACGAGTCATAAATTGGAACAGTAGAACTTTCATTAATCATACTAATTTTTTACATTAAAATAAGTGGATATCAAGTTTAACCTTAGGGTCATCGGTGTTGAATAAGCAGGTCATAAAAACTGTCAGGGTCATAAAATGACGTAAGAATTTTCGCACTCGCTTCGCTCGCGCATTGATAGCGCTCGCTATGCTCGCGCAAAACTTAGTTTTATCTACTTTGTAGGTAATATTTCAGCATTTTTTGTATTTTAATAGCCACATGCATCAAATCGAGTTTATAAATTGAAACAGACGCATCAAATCGAGTTTATGAATTGAACAACAAACAACCTTCAATAATCATAATGATTGTGTACCTTAAAATAAGTGGATATCAAGTTTAACCTAAGTGTCATCGTTCTTGACTTAGGTAGGTCATAAAAACTGTCAGGATCATAAAAAGTCGTAAAAAATTTTCGCGCTCGCTTCGCCCGCGCATTGATAGCGCTCGCTGCGCTCGCGCAAACCTTTGTTTTATCTACTTTGTAGGTTACATTTCGGCATTTTTTGTATTTTAATAGCCACATGCATCAAAACGAGTTTATAAATTGAAACAGAACCTTCAATAATCATAATGATTTTTTACCTTATAATAAGTGAATATCAAGTATATAACCTTAGGGTTATCGGTCTTGACTTAGTAAGTCATAAAAACTGACAGGGTCATAAAAAGACGTAAAATTTTTTCGCGCTCGCTTCGCTCGCGCATTAATAGCGCTCGCTGCGCTCGCGCAGACATTTGTCATCAGTGTTAACTTAACAGGTCATAAAAACTGTCAGGGTCATGAAAGGTCGTAAAAATTTTTCACGCTCGCTTTGCTCGCGCAGTGATAGCGCTTGCTACGCTCGCGCAGTAATACTGCTCGCTACGCTTGCGCAAACATTTGTTTTATCTACTTTGCAGGTAATATTTCAGCATTTTTTGTATTTTAATAGCCACATCCATCAAAACGAAGCTATAAATTGAAACAGTACAACCTTCAATAATCATAATGATTAATAACCTTAAAATAAGTGAATATCAAGTTTAACTTTTGTGTCATCAGTGTTAACTTAGTAGGTCATAAAAACTGACAGGGTCATAAAAAGTCGTAAAAATTTTTCGCACTCGCTACGCTCGCGCAGTAATAGCGCTCGCTCTGGTCGCGCAAGCATTTGTTATATCTTCTTTGTAGGAAACATTCCAGGAACTTTTGTATTTTAATAGCCACATTCATCAAAACGAGTTATATTTGGAACAGTTCAACCTTTAATAATCATAATAATTTTTTACCATAAAATAAGTGGATATCAAGTTTAACCTTAGGGCCATCGGTTTTGTCTTAGTAGGTCATAAAAACTGTCAGGGTCATAAAAAGACGTATAAAGTTTCGCGCTCGCTACGCTCGCGCAAACTTTTGTTTTATCTGCTTTGTAGGTAATATTTCAGCATTTTTGTATTTTAATTGCCACATGCATCAAAACGAGTTTATAAATTGAAACAGTACAACCTTCAATAATCATAATATATATTAACCTTTAAATAGGTGGATATCAAGTTTAACCTATGTGTCATCGGTGTTGACTTAGTAGGTCATAAAAACTGTCAGGGTCATAAAAAGTCGTAAAAAATTTTCGCGCTCGCTTCGCTCGCGCAGTGATAGGGCTTGCTACTCTCTCACAGTAATAGCGCTCGCTCCGTTCGCGCAAGCATTTGTTATATCTACTTTGTAGGAAACATTTCAGCAACTTTTGTATTTTAATAGCCACATCCATCAAAACGAGTCATAAATTGAAACAGTACAACCTTCAATAATCATAATGACCTTGGTTAGGTTTACCAAGTACCAAGTAATGATTACTGATTTTAACAATAGACGATATCGAGTTCGTCCTAAGAGTCATCTATATTGACTTGATTATTAGGTCATTAAACTGTCAGGGTTATAAAAAGACATAAAAAATTTTCACTCGCCCCAATAATAGCGCTCGCTACGCTCGCGCAGCTATCCACCTTATTTTCTTTGTAAGAAATGTTTCAGGAACTGTTGTATTGAGTCAAACATTTAAACAGCACAACTTCGTATAGCTAACCAAAATGATTAATGACTTTAACAATAGAGGAAATTGAGTTCGACTTTGAGGGTCATCTATGGTGACTTGGCCTAAGAGATCATCGACCTAGACCTCAATGGTCATAAAGACACAAATAACGCGGGCGAAGCCGCGGGTAACAGCTAGTGTTGTATAAAGACAGATCATAAGGCAGAATAAAATATAGAATACTTTTTTTTTGGCTATCGAGTCAGGGGATCCAGATATTTTTAATTGAATTTTGTTAATATAAGACTTCTTCTGGAATAAACGGCTTGACCGATTTGCCTGAAATTTTGTATGAATACATGTCATAGGGCAGAATA
Organism: Cabera pusaria; assembly: GCA_954871355.1. Taxonomy (NCBI): domain Eukaryota; kingdom Metazoa; phylum Arthropoda; class Insecta; order Lepidoptera; family Geometridae; genus Cabera; species Cabera pusaria. The sequence goes on from OX940910.1 coordinate 5,398,575, forward strand.
GGATATAAGATTATTTTTTTTCTGGCTGTCGAGTCAGGGGGTCTTGATATTTTTAATTCAATTTCGTAACTAAAGGACCTCTTTTCGAATAAATGGCTTGACCGATTTGCCTGAAATGTTGTATAGAGACAGTTCATAAGGCAGAATAGAATATAGAATACTTTTTTTCTGGCTATCGAGTCAGGGGGTCCAAATATTTTTCATTGAATTTCGTAAATATAAGATCACTTCTCGAATGAACGGCTTGACCGATTTGCCTAAAATGTTGTATAAAGACAGTTCATATGGTAGAATAGTAGATAGGATACTTTTTGTTTGGCTAACGAGTCAGGGGGTCCAGATATTTTTAATTGAATTTCGTAAATATAAGATCTCTTCTCAAATAAACGGCTTAAACGATTTGCCTGACATGTTGTACAAAGACAATTCATAGGGCTGAATAGGATACAGAATACTTTTTTTCTGGCTATCGAGTCAGGGGGTCCAGATATTTTTAATTGAATTTTGTTAATACAAGACTTCTTCTCGAATAAACGGCTTGACCGATTTGCCTGAAATTTTGTATGAATACATGTCATAGGGCAGAATAGGATATAAGATACTTTTTTTCTGGCTGTCGAGTCAGGAAGTCCAGGTATTTTTAATTGAATTTTGTAAATATAAGACCTCTTCTCGAAGAAACGGCTTGACCGATTTGCTTGAAATGTTGTATGGAGACAGTTCATAAGGCAGAATAGAATATAGAATACTTTTTTTCTGGCTATCGAGTCAGGGGGTCCAAATATTTTTAATTGAATTTCGTAAATATAAGATCTCTTCTCAAATAAACGGCTTAAACGATTTGCCTGACATGTTGTACAAAGACAATTCATAGGGCTGAATAGGATACAGAATACTTTTTTTCTGGCTATCGAGTCAGGGGGTCCAGATATTTTTAATTGAATTTTGTTAATACAAGACTTCTTCTCGAATAAACGGCTTGACCGATTTGCCTGAAATTTTGTATGAATACATGTCATAGGGCAGAATAGGATATAAGATACTTTTTTTCTGGCTGTCGAGTCAGGAAGTCCAGGTATTTTTAATTGAATTTTGTAAATATTAGACCTCTTCTCGAATAAACGGTTTGACCGATTTGCCTGAAATGTTGTATTAAGACAGTTCATAGAGCAGAATAGGATATCCGATACTGTTTTTTTGGCTATCGAGTCTGAGTGTTTAGATTTTTTAAATTGAATGTTGTGAATGTATGGCCTCTTATCAGCTTAACAGCTTGACCGATTCAGCTGAAATTTTATACATATTACAGTTCATTTTGCATAGAATCACATAGGATACTTTTTTTCTGGCAGCCGAGTCCAGGTGTCCAGAATTTTTAAAGTGAACTTTGTAGATGTGTGGCCTACTCTCAGTCAAACGGGTTAACCATTTAAGCTGAAATTTTGTGCAGTAACAGATAAAAATGCAGAAGGACAACGAATACTTTTTTTTGGGTGGAAATTTAGGTTGTCTATATTTTTATTATGGAATTTTGTTAATGTGTGGCCTCTTTTCGGCCAAACGGCTTGACCGATTCTGATGAAATTTTGTACAAAGACATTTAATAGGGCATAAAAGGGCAAAGAATACTTACAACAAGTTACAAACAGTACAACTATCAATAATCATAATGATTTTTTACCTTAAAATTAGTGGATATCAAGTTTAACCTTAGGGTCATCGGTGTTGAATAAGCAGGTCATAAAAACTGTCAGGGTCATAAAATGACGTGAAGATTTTCGAGCTCGCTTCGCTCGCGCATTGATAGCGCTCGCTATGCTCGCGCCAAACTTTGTTTAATCATCTTTGTAGGTAAAATTTCAGCATTTTTTGTATTTTAATAGCCACATGCATCAAAACGAGTTTATAAATTGAAATAGTACAACCTTCAATAATCATAATGATTTTTACCTTAAAATAAGTGGATATCAAGTTTAACCTTAGGGTCATAAAAAGACGTAAAAATTTTTCACGCTCGCTTTGCTCACGCATTGATAGCGCTCGCCATGCTCGCGCAAATATTTCTTTTATCTACTTTGCAGGTAATATTTCAGTATTTTTGTATTTTAATAGCCCAATGCATCAAATCGAAGCCATAAATAGAAACAGTACAACATTCAATAATCATAATGATTATTAACCTTAAAATAAGTAGATATCAAGTTTAACCTTTGTGTCATCAGTGTTAACTGAGTAGGTCATAAAAACTGTCAGGGTCATAAAAGTTCGGAAAACATTTTCGCGCTCGCCTCGCTCTCGCAGTGATAGCGCTTACTACGCTCGCCCAGTAAAAGCGCTCGCTCCGGTCGCGCAAGCATTTGTAATATCTACTTTGTAGGATAACAATTCAATTTCGCTCAATTTCCTGTGTTCCAATCATTCCCTGACGTTGAGGTCATCTAAAACTTTAGAGTTAGATATGCCAGCTCACTCGACAGTCTTCTATGATTCTTCTTTCATTATACAGGCAATCCGTCTTTGGAATGACTTACCTGTTACAATTTTATTCGACACGCTCCCTCAATTTATACTTTAAAAGAAAAACTAAAAAAAATCTACTTAACACAAACCGGTATTGATGATTATTAAGCTATCTCATGTATTTCTTAAAACTGTTATATATTTGTATGTGTATGTATGTTTATATATTATGCATATTTATTTATATTTGTTTTATTTGTATGTATGTGGATATATGTTATGAAATAAATATTTATGTTTATGACTTTGAAATAGATGTTTATTCATTTTATGATCTCAAAATTGTTAAATGTGCACCTTAGCCCTTTACATATTCGTACCGTCCACTCCGTCCTAAGGTTGTCTGGAAGAGATCTCTTTGAGCGATAAGACCGCCCATTGTACTAATGTATAATGTATTTTAAGATGTTTATTATTTAATTTTGGTGTACTATAAAGAATGATCATTCATTCATTCATTCATTCCTACATTTCAGCGATTTTTGTATTTTAATGGCCACATTCATCAAAACGAGTCATAAATTGGAACAGTACAACTTTCATTAATCATACTGATTTTTTACATTAAAATAAGTGGATATCAAGTTTAACCTTAGGGTCATCGGTGTTGAATTAGCAGGTCATAAAAACTGTCAGGGTCATAAAATGACGTAAGAATTTTCGCACTCGCTTCGCTCGCGCATTGATAGCGCTCGCTATGCTCGCGCAAAACTTTGTTTTATCTACTTTGTAGGTAATATTTCAGCATTTTTTGTATTTTAATAGCCACATGCATCAAATCGAGTTTATAAATTGAAACAGTACAACCTTCAATAATCATAATGATTTTGTACCTTATAATAAGTGAATATCAAGTTTATAACCTTAGGGTCATCGGTCTTGACTTAGTAAGTCATAAAAACTGTCAGGGTCATAAAAAGACGTAAAATTTTTTCGCGCTCGCTACGCTCGCGCAGGCATTAATCATCAGTGTTAACTTAGCAGGTCATAAAAACTGTCAGGGTCATAAAAAGACGTAAAATTTTTTCGCGCTCGCTTTGCTCGCGCAGTGATAGCGCTTGCTACGCTCGCGCAGTAATATTGCTCGCTACGCTCGCGCAAACATTTGTTTTATCTACTTTGCAGGTAATATTTCAGCATTTTTTGTATTTTAATAGCCACGTCCATCAAAACGAAGCTATAAATTGAAACAGTACAACCTTCAATAATCATAATGATTAATAACCTTAAAATAAGTGAATATCAAGTTTAACTTTTGTGTCATCAGTGTTAACTTAGTAGGTCATAAAAACTGTCAGGGTCATAAAAAGACGTAAAATTTTTTCGCGCTCGCTTTGCTCGCGCAGTGATAGCGCTTGCTACGCTCGCGCAGTAATAGCGCTCGCTGCGTTCGCGCAAGCATTTGTTATATCTACTTTGTAGGAAACATTTCAGCAACTTTTGTATTTGAATAGCCACATCCATCAAAACGAAGCTATAAATTGAAACAGTACAAACTTTCAATAATCATAATGACCTTGGTTAGGTTTACCAAGTACCAAGTAATGATTACTGATTTTAACAATAGACGATATCGAGTTCGTCCTAAGAGTCATATATATTGACTTGATTATTAGGTCATTAAACTGTCAGGGTTATAAAAAGTCATAAAAAATTTTCACTCGCCCAATAATAGCGCTCGCTACGCTCGCGCAGCTATCCACCTTATTTTCTTTGTAAGAAATGTTTCAGGAACTGTTGTATTGAGTCAAACATTTAAACAGCACAACTTCGTATAGCTAACCAAAATGATTAATGACTTTAACAATAGAGGATATTGAGTTCGACTTTGAGGGTCATCTATGGTGACTTGGCCTAAGAGATCATCGATCTAGACCTTTAATGGTCATAAAGACACAAATAACGCGGGCGAAGCCGCGGGTAACAGCTAGTATTATATAAAGTCCAAAATTTCGCCCTCCAGCAGGACACGAACCCACACTTCCTGAGTAACACCCAGGCCCTTTAACCAACTTGGCAATGGACGACTCCCACTGAAGCAACAAAACTTCTCAACTGCAATTTAAACATTTATGCATTGTTGGCACCACCTGCAAAATAACTGCTTAGCAATAATAAAAAAAAAACACAACATGTAGATATCGGAAACAATTTTGTCATTTTGTCTGTACACTTTCTACTACTACTACTATCACACATAATTGTCCTATGTGGGAATCAATCCCACAACCTTCAGCTGTACCCTTAGTATGAGTTTTCATACCAAACTCGATATTGTATATCGAGCAAATTTTGTATGAAAAACAGTACTTTGTGCAATGACTGTAGTCAAGAGGAGGACGTTTACCATGTCTTGATGGAGTGCGTCCGGAATGTAGGCCAAAGACGTTTATTGTTCGATGGCAGTTGTTACGGCTACATACTAATCCTGGTAACATTAATCCTGTCCAATGACACGTTCCTCCTCCTAATTCAAACTTGCCGCGCGCCCTCTCGCCGCGCGCGCTTCAATATGGCCGATGTCGTTCGTGTGCATACACGCGCGTGTGTTTTTGTGTATAAAATGTGTATAATAAAATAGAGGAAGACACGAAAATCCTGGTGGCAGGAGACTTAGACTCCGGCGGATATTTCTGCCTGCGGTGCTGGTGAGTCCTATCTATATTCCCGTTTCTAATCCTAGTGGTGGCCGGGGCGATTCCCTCATTACACAGTCAAATATCCGTAGCGTGTCGTCTCTAAGCAGTAGCATCAGGCTTTCTTCGCGAGTATCCAACATACATGGTGCCTCCTGTGAGGACTAAGTCCTCATCTTTGTTGATTACAAGTCTAAATCACGAGTGTTTACTTGTAATAATAATCATCGCCATATTCCCTAGTTCAAACAATCAATGCTATTTTGTTATTTAGCTACACTAAAAACATCAAATAGTCAATATTGTTTACTTTGTATTGTAACAAAACTCATAGAATCTCGTAATTTTGTTGATATCTCATCGTATTGTCGTTCGCTGTTCGAACATACCTACCTACCGGCAGCGGCCGATCGAGGCGCGGTTCACCCGGGCGAACGTTCCATCGAGTTACTTTATAATCTACCTACTATCTATTTTAATAAACTTACCGACAGACCTACTCCAGTATAAAATATAATCTAATCTGTTTCAATCCTATTGTTGTCAGACATTCTACTTCACCTATTGCGAGGAAAGCCTGATGTTGCAACTTAGTTGTCAAACAGTAGATTTAATTAATGTGTGCTCGAGTCTAGGCTAGGTAAAGATTTAATAGGTCTTAATTGTTAGGTACGTCTGATTCACTAAGAGTGTAAAGTGTTAGTTCAAACTTAAAACCATTGAATTTACTGTAATATTTACATACTACATTAATACGTAACCTGTATTTCGTATATCTTGCAGATAAATTGTAGGTAGGTAGCTACCTACCTATCCGCTACAAATATTTCTCGTATTAACTATTCTATAATTTTACTAACGCCTAGTAAATTATAATAGCTTACGCAGCTTTGTTTGTATTAAGTACCTAGTTAATTTGTTTCGTCTTTGTACTGATCTTATTATCGAAATATATTGTATTATAAAAAGATTCAATAATGACAGACAAGATGGAAGCCGAATTACAATCTCTCATTAAAAGACGTGAATATGAATTCTCGTGTATGCAAATATTGTTCGATTTGTCTAAAGTGGCTACAACCGATAAATCTAAATTATCGTCGTTTCGTAGTAGATATAAATCTGTCGAAAAAACAAAAGAAAATTTTGTCGAGGTCAACGACCGTATAAACAAGTTGGAAATAACTTTGCGACCGAAATCAATGATTGATAATGCAACGTTATTAGCGTTTGACGAGTTGTATTATGCCGTGGTCGAGTTCGCGGATTCAATGTTATCAGTGACAAGTAGCAGTTCTAATGCTAGTGTTCCAGTGCAGGAGACTCCGAGTCCTCGCGTTCAATTACCTAAACTGGAAATTCCGAAGTTTGACGGAAACATTGAAAACTGGCAAAGTTTTAAAGACAGTTATGTGTCTTTAATCCACTTCAACGCTACGCTATCCGATGCGGAAAAGTTCCATTATCTGAACTCATGCTTGTCTGGTTTCGCCTCAACTATAGCGAAAGGTTTACCTGTCACGGCCGCGAATTATAGTATAGTTTACCAGGCTTTGCTCGATAGGTACGATAATAAGCGAGTTCTGGCTACCGCGTATATTGATAAGCTAGTCAACGCTAGTAAAATAAATAAGCCGTCACTCGATAATTTAACGAGCTTATTAAATATATTATACGAAAATGTAAACGCATTGCGGTCGCTGTCGATTCACAACCTTACTGATTTTTTATTGTTTTACATCGCTTCGCGTGCACTGGACTGCGAGACTCGTCAACGGTTCGAGTTGCAGAATGCGAGCGAGATACCTACGTTTGACGATTTAATAAAATACCTGCAAAATTATATTAAAATATTAGAAGTGAGTCAAACCGCGTCTGTTTCTCCTTCTACTCCGGTAAATAGACAAATTCGCAATAATAAGAATACTAACAATAAATTCACGCAACAAGCAAAAACAACTTTAGTCGCGTCTTCGTCGCAAAACGAGCGTAAACTAGTTTGCCCGTGTTGCCAATCCTCACACTCGATCTATCGATGTGCAAAATTCCAATCATTGGATGTTCAGCCGCGTCGGCAGTTAGTGATGGAATTAAAACTTTGTTTTAATTGTTTGCGTGCGGGTCACGAGGCGAACAGTTGTAACAGTAACAATAGTTGTTTGCTTTGCGCTTCTAAACACAACACGTTGTTACATATAGACAAGCAGTCTACATCTCGTTCTAATGATAAAACGGAAAATAAGATTACTAATTCAAGCACGGCGCTCACAAGCGCTGCAACCGCGCCATGCGTGGGAGACTCAAACGTTCCGAGTACTAAAATACTGGGGTCCGCGGTAGTACGCGTACGTCATGCGAATGGTTCGCTGCAGTGTGCGCGCGCCCTTATTGACAGCTGTTCGATGGATTCCTTTATTACAGTTTCGTGTGCTCGTCGACTTGGGTTACATATCCAGAAATGTAAAATGAATGTTACCGGTTTAGGTCAAAGTTCGGTACTCGATATAAAGGGTGCTACTTTTTGCTCGATTATGCCGCGTCAAAGTGATACTCCCACATTCGAGTTGTCCTTTGTGGTGTTACCTAAAATCACCACATCGATGCCTTCCTCTCCGTTACCCGCGGTGGTACACGATCAATTTTCTCATCTCGATTTAGCGGATGACAATTTTCATCGATCTAGTTCTGTGGATCTTTTGTTAGGAGTCGAGTGTTTCGATCAAATATATACCGGCGCTCGTTACTCGCCAGGTCCGGGCTTACCTTGCGCGCTTGATAGTGTGTTCGGGTGGGTTATTAGTGGTCAGCTCTTAAACCACTCCTTGTCGCGGGCGGTATCCCAACCGATGACGTCACTTCTTACAGCCACGTGTGCTCTCGATGATATTGTAAAACGGTTCTGGGAGATTGAAGAACCGCCACGTCCTGCCATTTCGATTCCCGAAGAGGATGTCTGCGAACAGAAATACAGAGAAAGTACTTACCGAACTCCTGAAGGTCGTTACGTTGTTCCTCTCATGTTGAAGGATGATGCTCCTTCTCTTGGTGATTCTCGTCGTTGCAGTTTAAATCGCTTTCTAAATTTAGAAAGACGTCTCGAGCGTGATTCTGATTTAAAATCTGAATACGCGGACTTCATGCGTCAGTACGAAGACCTTGGTCACATGCAACCAGCAGTCGCTTCGTCTACTGAGGCAAGGTATCTTATACCTCATCACGGTGTAGTCAGACCCGAAAGTTCTACTACACGTCTGCGCGTCGTCTTTGACGCCAGTAGCAAGACTTCCGTCAATAAGTCTTTAAATGATATAGTTCATGTCGGACCCAAACTTCAAATCGACATAATCGATTTAGTCACAAGGTTTCGACTGCATACTATTGTCTTCACTGCGGACATTTGTAAAATGTACCGGCAAATTCTCGTTCGACCTGAAGACAGGTCCTACCAACACATTCTGTGGCGTGACCAACCTAACGCACCACTCGTCGAATATGAGTTGGCCACTGTCACATACGGCGTCAGTAGCTCTCCATACTTGGCTATCCGCACTCTGCGTCAGTTAGCCGACGATCACGGGTCGGAGTATTCTTCTCGTGCCGCCGAGGTTCTTCGAGAAGATACATTTATGGATGACGTTACTACTGGCTGCGCTTCTTTAGAAGAAGCCATGCAATTAAAAAAGGATTTGACTTCTTTGTTGGCTCAAGGTCAATTCGAACTTCGGAAATGGAGTTCAAACAATTCCGAATTGTTAGCTGATATTCCTCCTGAGCATTGTCAAACTCCTAAGACCTTCGACGAAGGTGGTCAGGAATTTATCAAGATTTTAGGTATCCAGTGGGATCCTTCGAGTGACAACTTCTCGTATTCCTTTTCGGATACATTTAATATAAAATTTACCAAAAGGTCAATACTCTCGATCACTGCGAGAATCTTCGATGCTCTTGGCTGGATTTCCCCGTTGATTTTCTCTGCTAACTTACTATTGCAGGACATGTGGAAACTGAATTTAGATTGGGACGAACCCATTCCTCATGACTTAGCCAAGCGATGGCATGTTATAGCTGCAAATTTGCATGACATTCAACGAATCAAATTGCCACGTAGCGTGCTTCCAACAAATCCCATTCAAATTCATTTAGTCGGATTTTGTGACGGCTCCTCTAAGGGCTACGGTTGTTGTGTATATTTGTGTGCGGTGACGCCAAGCGCCACCGTCTCTCGCCTGTTGATAGGAAAGTCCAAGGTAGCACCCTTGAAACCTACGACAGTAAATAGGCTCGAGTTGTGTGCCGCAGTGTTGCTATCTCGGGTTTTGAGTCATATGTGTGATTTACTCAACGTCAAATTACGTATTGACTCAATCCGAGCATACTCAGACAGCACCACCACATTGGCCTGGTTGAAAACGCCGCCACATTTACTAAAAATGTTTGTTGCAAACCGGGTGGTTCAAATAACCGATGTGGTCGACATCCACTGTTGGAGTTATGTATCCACCAAGGACAACCCGGCGGACTGCTGTAGTCGCGGTATTAGCTGTTCTGAACTCGTCGAGCATCCACTCTGGTGGTCAGGTCCTCCATGGCTTTCAAAACCGCCATCGGAATGGCCATCAAAATTACCTTCTCCGGACACTGACTTACCGGAAATGAAACCTTCCGTGGTTCAAACTCTTCTCACGGTGGTTCCGGAAGATGACTTAATAAGTCAACTACTAAATAGATATTCCTCGTTACCTAAAGTCACAAGAGTGCTCGCGTGGGTAATGCGCTTTTCCTCAAATATAAAGCGAAAGAAAGAGAATCGAACGCTTTCTTCTCTTTCAACCATCGAACTTGACTCTTCTTTGATGTTGCTTGTAAAGTACACTCAAACTAATTTCTTGCAAGACGAGCTCGAAAAGGTCGCTCATAATCAGGTTTGCTCTAAACCTATTCAAAAACTGTCTCCATTCTTAGACAGTGCAGGACTGCTGCGAGTGGGGGGACGTATCGATAACGCCAACTTGCCTGCTTGTGCGTTACATCCTCTTCTGTTGCCTAAAGCTTGTGCTTTATCACGCTTGATCGTGGAACATTTTCATATCAAGTATCTGCATTGTGGACCCAGAACTTTGCAGTCGTTGGTCCAACGGAAATTCTGGATAATAGGTTGTCGTCTACTCATTCGCACAGTATGCTCCAAATGCGTACAATGCTTCAAGGTCAAGCCGGTACCTTGTCAACCTGAGATGGGCAAACTTCCAGCCGCCAGGTTACAACCTAGTCGTTGTTTTGAAACTACCGGAATAGACTTTTGCGGTGCTTTTCTTTTGAAAGAGAGTCGTCGACGTAAGGCACCCACATTCAAGGCGTACGTGTGCTTATTTGTGTGTCTTAACACGAAGGCCGTGCACCTAGAAGCAGTTACCGAGCTGAGCTCAGAAGCCTTCTTGGCTGCTCTAGATAGAATGGTCTCACGTCGTGGTATTTGTAAAACGATTATCAGCGATTGTGGAACTAATTTTGTTGGCGCAAATAGGCTTATGAAAAATATCCTAGCTGAATTGCAGGATCACTATCCTGATATAGCGGACGGATTTGCCACTCGCGGCATCAAGTGGGAATTTAATCCACCGAGTGCGCCTCACTTCGGAGGAATTTTTGAAAGTGGCATCAAATCTACCAAGTACCACCTCAAGCGAGTTGTAGGTACTCAAATTCTGACGTATGAAGAAATGAGCACGGTTTTAACGAAAATCGAAGCCATTCTCAATTCGCGCCCACTTTGCGCTATATCACCGGACCCTAATGAAACAGATGTATTAACACCTGGACATTTTCTTTCCAATGGTCCACTCGTGTCGATACCCGAGTCATCAATGATCGATGTTAAAACACCGCGTTCTCGTTGGCAGTTACTTCAAAAGATAACACAATCGTTTTGGCGTATCTGGCAGCGTGATTACTTACATACTCTTCAACAAAAGAACAAATGGTTCAAAGGTGTCCCTAATATCAGGGTCAATGATTTGGTTATTATTATTGAACCCACGTTACCTACATTGTGTTGGAGGCTAGCGAAAATAGAACAATTGCACCCTGGTCGCGATAACGTAGTCCGCGTAGTGACGCTTCGCTCTGCGAATGGCAATGTTTTTCGACGACCTGTTGTCAAGATTTGCCCTTTGCCTATTGATGCCTAAGCTATTATAGTTTAAACGTATCTTTAGGTAATTTAGAATTAAGTAATTTAATGTAATAAGGCTACAGTTTAGTTCTGTTTTGTAATAGTCTTGAGCACATATTTTTTAGGTTTATACTGTGAAATCTTAGTAGATTTCAAGTGGGGGGAATATGTTACGGCTACATACTAATCCTGGTAACATTAATCCTGTCCAATGACACGTTCCTCCTCCTAATTCAAACTTGCCGCGCGCCCTCTCGCCGCGCGCGCTTCAATATGGCCGATGTCGTTCGTGTGCATACACGCGCGTGTGTTTTTGTGTATAAAATGTGTATAATAAAATAGAGGAAGACACGAAAATCCTGGTGGCAGGAGACTTAGACTCCGGCGGATATTTCTGCCTGCGGTGCTGGTGAGTCCTATCTATATTCCCGTTTCTAATCCTAGTGGTGGCCGGGGCGATTCCCTCATTACACAGTCAAATATCCGTAGCGTGTCGTCTCTAAGCAGTAGCATCAGGCTTTCTTCGCGAGTATCCAACAGCAGTTCTATTGGATTATGTAATAGTTATCTATCCCAGCCCATGTGTCAGCAAATTGAAATGATTCTAGCCATGGTTAAAACAGCTCTGATGGTCAGAGCACAATAACATTGATTTGTATTGTTTTAATTTTAGATAGTGTTAAGACGTTTATATGTATATATTTAAGATTGTTAATTATTACTTTTTTTTCTGACTAAGCGGAGCGGCATATTCGCTATGTAATAAGCTCCAGTTCTAAAGAAATAAAAAAAAAAAAACAGTACAGCGCCTCTAGTGGTTTTCACTAAATTTAGACCAATCAGGGAGCCAGAATAAGTTGAAAACTATGTGAGATCTGTCAAAAGCGTTTACGGTAAAAATTCGTACTAGGGGTACTGATCAGTTTGGAGAATTGATAAATTTAACTTAACTTTCTAGGAGTCTCCTCCTCGGTGCTTCAATAACAGCTGGCATCTTCATATTCCATGTAGCCGTCGTACCACTAGTATTCAAATACTCCAAAACATTCAGAAGAAGCCTTATCTTCGCTAATTTTGGTAAGTCGTAAATTGCAATAAGCTTGCCACACGTCCAGACTAATATTATTATAATTAAGATAGTTTAAAAACTAAAACAAACGACTTCCATGCCCCACGAGTCAATTTCAGTAGCAAGTTTGAGACGTTTATCGTCATATCTCTTGAGATACTTATCAGATCTCGATGAAATTACAATGGGACCACGTCGGAAACGTACCCTACCGATTAAAAAAAGAATAATTCAAATCGGTTCACAATTGACGGAGTATTAGCGTAACATACATATAAAAAAAACATACGAGAACCTCACTCTTTTTGGGAAGTCGGTTAAACATGTTTGTAACTCGTTACTCATAGAAGTCATTTCATAGAAGACATAAGAGAATAATGTAAAGTCTTCAAAGAACATTTTTACTTTAGTTACAACGGCAGAGATTGTACTCCCTTACAGTTAAAATTCATATCAGTTCCATTTCAAAACTCCACCCTGTATTTTTCTATTACCAAGTGACAGATTATATTTTACATTTTTATTAAATATCTTATAGGCTAGCGTTTGACCACTATCTCGCCTGGTGGTAAGCAATGATGTGGTTGAGGATGGTGAACACTCTAGGCCTAGAATACTCTGACTCTTGATGGCTGTGTACCTACTGCCGGAGCACCGTAAGGTTATGGCGGCAGATTTTCTCCTAGATGGTGGTATCAGCTACTTTTTGGGGTTCCGTACCCAAAGGGTAAAACGGGACCCTAATACTAAGACTCCGCTGTCCATCTGTCTATCTGTCTGTCTGTCTGTCTGTCCGTCTGTCACCAGGCTGTATCTCATGAACCGTGATAGTTAGACAGTTGAAATTTTCACAGATGATGTATTTCTGTTGCCGCTATAACAACAAATACTAAAAACAGAATAAAGTTAAAAATAATAGAGGGTCCCCATACAAGAAACGTGTTTTTTTCGGCATTTCACGCCATCTATGAACGCTTAGTTAGGTAAACGTCCCATAGATGGCGTTATATTGAAATGTCGATCCCTAACACCTTTATTAGACGTTAGATGGCGTTATCTATACTAATATTATAAAGAGAGAACATTTGTATTTTTGTATTTTTGTATGTTTGTAATGAGTAATCTCAAAAACTACTGAACCGATTTAAAAAATTCTTTCACTTATACATAGAATGGACTTTCGGAATGAAAATAGGCTATATATTATCCCGTTTAAATCAAAGGTACATTCGTGGAGACCTAATTTGCAACCTAAGTCGGCAAATAAACGGTCGAAAAAACACGTTTCTTACGAACGCTGCTTAATTGAAAATAGATAGAAGAATATTTTCTATGCAAGAGTTGTACAACTTAATAAGACCTACAAAAAAGTCCGCGACAGCATATGTCTATCTCTTAAGGTTGACTCACAGTAACCTTTTTAATCTTAAAATTTATGTTAAAAAATATTACATAACTTCCAAGGCTATTTTCAAGTATATAGTATTAATCCTTATCCAAATAATTACGTTAATTAGCTTGGCCACATATTATAGATTAAAATTGTCCTTTACAGTATATAATTCAAATGAAAAATCTAGAAAATATCACGAAATTCACAAACACGCATCGCAAAATTAATAAAATATTTGCAGTGAAACCACAGATTAGGTCATAGTTACTACGAAAATATTATTATAAGCTTAGCTATGCTGTAGATCCCCACCGATCACAATCAATTTGAAGTCAATATAGTGTAATAATATGATCTATTGTATAAAATAATATTCATCTATATATATAATAATATAATATAATATTTTAAACCACCCTGACTGATCTATGTATAATAGCTTTTTCCAATGACTCTAATCACGACATTTAAAATCTGAGCTGTAAGTTGGTGAGGATTTGAGTATTCTGTAGAGTCCAGGAGGCTTCCATGTTCTTACAATATCGTTGAAGAAGAAGATTTTCGAATTGATCAGACTTATGAAAGTTGATTTCATAGCGCAATTTACTAGAAAAAAGCTCATAATTTTATAACAATTGAACGAATTTTCATGAATCAAAGCTAAGAAAACTCTCGGTAGGTATATAGCTAGGATTAGAACCAACGACTGTCGGGTCAGAATCAGGGTAACTATCCTTTACGCCAAAGGGCCGTCCAATATCAATACGTAAGTATTATAAAACAAAGTTCATCACTGCGTCTGTCTGTCTGTTCGCAATAATCTCAATAGCTACTGAACGGATTATCATGCGGTTTTCACCAATAGCCAGAGTGTTTATGAGGAAGGTTTAGGTGCATAATTCGTTAAGGTTTTGTGTAAATTGGATGAAATATGACGATGGTTGTTAAATATGTTCATATTTTATATTCGATGCAACAAACTGATGCAAATTTCGTAGGCATATATGTTCTACCCGTGCGAAGCCGGGGCGGGCTGCTAGTAAGAAATAAAATGTTAATTATTATTTTTGCTGGCGAAAAATGATAGTGGTATTTTTTGATCGATCTTATAAAATACTGTAGTGTAGTGTTATAACCCTACTAGTGCGAGTCCGACTTGCACTTGGCCAGTTTATTTGGTAGCAAGTCAGGCGGAATATTGATATAATATGCTCCTACCACCTATAGATGAACATCCTAGAATGCACGAAGAAACATCTATTGGTGTACGCTAGTAGTATTGTAATATTATTTATTCTTTAAGCTAGGTAAGTATTGCTGTTTTCCTTGTAAATATTTTCTGTATGTATGAGATACTGCATCGCTCAACGATATTTTGGCACGATGCTAAAACCAGATTAATTTTATTTGCTTCTTTGAAAAGATATCACATTTTTAACCGACTTCAAAAAAGGAGGAGGTTTCTCAATTCGACCGTATATTTTTTTTTTTTTTATGTTTGTTCGCGGATAACGTCGTCGTTTATGAACCGATTTCGATTATTCTTTTTTTGTTCGAAAGGAGATATCCCAAGTGTGGTACCATGGTAATTTTATCGAGGTATGATAAGTATCTCCAGAGATATTGAGATAAACATCTCAAAATTGGTACTGAAAATGAATAGCGCGGCATTGAAGTCGGTTGTTTTTTAGTTTTTAAACGATATTATTTATATTAGTAGGATTATAATAATCCATGATAAAAATAAACATCAATTGATATCAGGTAAGTTTTATATCAGAGGAATTAAAAGTGCTTATAGGTACACACTTAAGGTTAACCTGCCATTTTGGTGACATTTTACCTATTATTATTTGTTCAAGATACTATATACATAAGTAGGCGCTTGACCACCATCTCACTTGATGTTAAGTTGCGATCGACGACGCAGCACGCTTACCTAGAAGGTACCTTTTGCTTGCGCTTTGAAGACCTGGTTGGGTACGACTGTAGTTCTATTCCAATAGATTTTAGGAGTGGAGGGGGGATGGGGTGGGGGGAAGGGTTAGAGCCCCCCCCTTCGGAGATATGTTTTTTTTTGTTTTGAACATTTAACAATGAAATCATCTTAATAAGTGAAAAATTGGTAGGAATGTTACATTAACTAACATCAATTTTAGGGGGTCTCTACCCCTTCCCCCCCATCCCCCTCCTACCCCTAAAATCGATTGGAGTAGAACTAAAGTTGAGCCCTCGGTTGTAGTTTATGGGAAACACAGACACAGTACATATGATGAATGATGAAGAACGTTTCGTTCGGGTGGATGGAACGTCTACCATAAAGCTAGACGCACATCGGTACGTGGTTGTCCGATTGTTTACAAAACAAAAAAGAAAAACAACTTCAAATGCCGCGCAAGTCAATTCAGTACTAAGTTTGAGGTGTTTATTCTCCATATCTCTGGAGATACTTATCAGATCTCGATGAAATTACAATGAGACCACCTTGGAAATATATCTACCCTAACATATTAAAAAACTCTCATTCGAAGGAATAGTTCACAAAGTTCCTAATATCATCATCATCATCAGCCGGTGTCAGTCCACTGCTGGGCCTCTCCCAAGATGCGTCACTGAGCCCGATCTTCGGCTCTTCTTTTCCAGTCACTGCCCACCGCTTTGTGTATGTCGTCGCTCCACCTGGTCACAGGACGTCTTATGCTACGTTGGACGATTCGCTGTCTCCACTCTAGGACATATCTACCCCAACGGTTATCAGCGGCAGATATGACCAGCCCGCTGCCACTTCAGTTTTCTAATCCGTTGAGCTATGTCGATAACTTTAGTTATCTGGCGTATTACTTCGTTCCGGATTCGATCCCGCAGAGAAATACCGAGCATAGCTCTCTCCATAGCTCGCTGAGCGACTTTAAATTGGTGGACCAGTCGAACTGTGAGTGTACACGCCTCGGCACCGTATGTCATCACAGGTAGGACGCACTGGTTAATGACCTTTGTCTTTAGACACTGCGGTATAGGCGACGAGAAGACTCGACGGAGTTTTCCGAATGCTGCCCAGCCTAGCTGAATTCTTCTCTGGATTTCCTTCTCGAAGTTGTATTTGCCTAGTTGGAGCGTCTGCCCTAGTTAAACATATTGCGTAACAACTTCGATTGGGATTCCATCTACGGCAATCGTTTGTCTGAAATCGGTTGAATGACTTTGGTTTTATCCAAATTCATCCGGAGACCGATGCGACGAGAAGAATCAGCTAAGCCATTTAACATCCTTTGTAGGTCCTGCAGCGTCTCTGTCATAATGACGATGTCATCTGCGAATCGTAAGTGAGAAATGTAGGTACTTGCCGTTGATGATGTTAATGCCACAATCTTTCCAGTCCAGCGTCTTGAACATATTATCCTCCAAGGCGTTAGTGAACAGTTCCGGGGATATGACGTCCCCCTGTCTCACTCCTCGACGCAGGTGGACATGTTTAGTTCGCTGATTCTGTACTTGCACAGTCATCGTTACGGCATTGTACAGACATCTCATCACTTCGACATTAGTTCCTAAATATATATCTAGATATAAGTTCCTCAAATATAAACCCTAAATACCACTGCAAAACAGCCGTATAACAATTACCGTGCAGTTTGAGTAAGTGTAAATTACAACCCATAATTAATTTGTTATAGTCTGGCCATAACTGTACACTCCCTGAGGTATGCGCGGCGAGGTGGGAGCCGGGGAAACAGACTGACGGAGCGCGTCCCCCCCGTCTCGCCGCGCGCATACCCGGGTCCGCCCCGTCTCGCCGCGCGCATACCTCAGGGAGTGTACAGCAGTTATGGCCAGACTATAACCGACGTCACAAAAAAGGAGGAGGTTCTCAAATCGACTGTTTTTTTAAATGTTTTTTACCCCAGAACTCTGTCAAATCTTTTTTTGTTTGAGATAATATGCCTCCCGTTTGGTCCCATTTAAATTTTATCGATATATGATAATTATCTCTGGAGATATGGAGATAAACAATATAAACAAATTTGTATACCTGGATTACATGCTTATGACTTATGCCTACTTTGATTATCGTGGCATGTGAAGTCGGTTTTATCGTTTTGTACGATCATACATTATTTTATTAATATTTTGCAGTGCAATGGCCGCTAAACGTAGATTTCGAGGATCCTTCGAAGAGCGGTATCGACGGAGCAAGAAACCTGAACATAGAGTTCCAGTCTAAAGTTGACAAATGTCATATAAAACTTGGTAAGTTTATAAAAATAGTTAATCTCTATAGAACGGTAAATCCATACTCATATTATAAAAACTAGCCAAGTGCGTGTCGGGCCACGCGCAGTGTAGGGTCCGTAGTAGTATAATATTTAACATTATTTTTAAAATTATCCAACACCCAAGTTCAACGACTATTACTGCTAAAGTAATAAAGTGATCTTAACCGCTATAATTTCATTTAAAGTTCATCCCCACTTCACATGTAGGGGAGCTAAAAAAAATATTTTCCAAAATTTTATTTTACCACTTTGTCGGCGTAGTTGATATACACACCCCTACAAAATTACAGCTTTCAAGTACTAACGGCCTCTTAGCAAAACCTCGGACAGACAGACAGACAGACGGACATGACGAACCTATAAAGGTGTCAGGACTACGGAACCATAAAAACGTCTGTAACTCTGTTACCATCATTCTGTTGCTCTGTCTGTTTGTTACCTGATCAGGCGTGATCAGGTAACAACGTTAAGGCGTGAACCGATCTTACTGAAATTAAACAAGGACATACTTTGTAGCACGAGGATGAACATAGGTATGCTACTAAGTTCTTGGTATACGTGAACGAAGTCGCGGGTATGAGCCAGTGTCATATACAAGTTGGTAAGTTTCACGGTGCCTACAGACTGTGTAACATAACATGTTATAACACTGTTATTTCACATGTTTTAGATAATGTGGACACGGCATTTTATAAAACATGTTATAATATAATATTTTATAACATTCCGTGTCCACATTGTCTGAAACATGTTAAATAACAAATTTATAACATGTTATTGTACACAGTCTGTACGCACCCTAAAAATACTATCACTTAATATCTAATCTCAATAGAACGGCAAAACCTATCCTACTGATATCCTACAATCCTTCCTACAGTAGCATTATAAATGCGAAAATTTGTGAGTGTGTTTGTTACTTCATCACGCTAAAACTACTCTATCGATTGAGCTGACATTTTGTATGTAAATAGCCTATACCTTGAAATAACACAGAGGGTACTTTTTATCCCGATACTCCCACGTGACCGATGTCTACGGGGGTAAAACCGTGGGGCACAGTTAATATATATAAAGACTAGCTGTGCCCGCGACTTCGTCCGCGTGAAATAGTGTCTTTGGGTAGCATTTTTAAATATTTAGGCTAATTATTTTACAAATAAGACACATGCGTATCCCACCGTACCTACCGCTACCTACACCGCACCGTAACACGCCACGCAAATCCCCCTCCCCTCTCCCTCCCCTTCACCCTCCCCTCTCCCTCTCTCTTCCCTCCACCCCCTTTCCCCTCACTTCCCTCTCCCCTCCCTTTTCCCCCACTTCCCCCTCCCCTCCATCTTCACCCCACTTACTCCTCCCCTCCCTTCTCTATTCCCCCCACTTCCCTCTCCCCTCTCCTTTCCCCCAATCCCCCTCCCCTTTCCCTCACCTCCCATCCCTCTCCCCTTTCCCCTTTCCCTCACTTCCACCCTCCCTCCCCTCCCCTCATTCCTCCCTCTCCCTCCCCCTTCCCCCTCACAAACTTTGAATTACATATTAATTTATATCGAATCAACAGCCTAAACAATAAGTTTCAAGCTTCTAGCTTTAAAAATAACGATAATTTCGTGCACATTTTTATCCCCCCTTTTAACCCCTTACAACCCTCTTTTCGCATTAAAAAGTATCCTTTCTCAGGCTCTAGACTATCTGTGTACCAAATTTAATTTCAGTAGAACATTCAAATAAACCTTACATATTTCCATACAAACTTTCATCCCTTATTCCATATTCTTATTTTTACACCCTTGAGGGTAAAACTTTTACAAACTTTGAATGTCAAATTTATTAATATCAAATTAACAGCCTAAAAAAAAAGTTTCTAGCTTCTAGCTCCTAAAATGACGATACTTCCATACAACTTTTCATCCCCCCTTTCAACCCCTTACAACCCTCTTTTCGCATTAAAAAGTAGCCTATGTCCCTTCTCAAGGTCTAGACTATCTGTGTACCAAATTTCATTTAAATCGGTTCAGTGGTTTTGGCGTGAAAGTGACACAGACAGACAGACAGAGTTACTTTCGCATTTATAATATTAGTTAGGATTAGTTAGGATTTAGCTGAAAGTAGCCCTTCGCCATTACGTATGCATTTATCCAATCCTTACAAGGTTGGTTGGAAGAGATTGCTTTACGTTAAGCGATAAGACCGCCGATTGTTTTACCATGTTGTTTTTAATAATGAAGCTATTGTAAAGAGTTCTGTATTGTATTGTACAAGACGGGCGGAACCGCATCATCACTTTGCTTCTAGTTGAGATCGCGACACTGAGGTTTTATAATTAGAGTTCCGTATAAAAATACGGAAGCCTTATAGATTCGTCATATCTGTCTATCTGTCTATCCGTATGTCACATTTTATTCCAAAACTATTAAGACTACTCAGTTGCAACTTGGTAGGTAGGTGTATTCTGTGTATTCTATGAACCGCTTTATACGATTTTTATACAAAAACTAGAAGTGCCCCGCGGCTTCGCCCGCGTTAATAACTTCTTTTATTTACTTAAAACTTTTCTTTTTTAAAAACGATTCTATCATTAATTACATAAAATAAGAATTAGCCAAATCGGTTCACCCTTTTTCATGTTATTGCGTGACTAAGGCAATTCGGGATTAATATTTATAAAAACCGAAATACCCAAATTTTCAGATCACTTAACTACCCCATTTCAAAAAATCCTACAACGCGTACTTTATCTCATCTTATTTTGCCATTTTTGCCAACTTTGAATCCCTGTTCAGTATATGGAAGGAATTTTTAAATAATCTCTTCTGAGCGGATACCTACATCATAATAACTATCTGCATTCTAAATTTCAGCGCAATCCGAAACAATATTGATTTTTGAAGTGGGGTACCACTTCACCCTTTTAGAGGTGGAATTTCGAAAGAGCCTGAAACACGTATTTACTTATTTAAGTACTTGTGTTATGTTTCAAATATAAAAGACTATCTTATCTTGTTTCCCCAACCCCAACTTTAGACCCCGTTTCATCCTCTTCAGGAGTGAATTTTGGAAAATACTTTCTAAGAGGGAACTAACTTCGTAATAACTATCTGCATGCCAAATTGCAGCACAATCCGAAACAATATTGATTTTCACACTTTGTTACCCCATTTCACCCTCTTAGGGGTGTAATTAAAAAAAAACCTGAAACACGTATTTACTTATTTTTTTACTGGAGCATTTGTATGCAGTTTCGAATAGAAAATACTATCTGATCTTGTTTCTCCATACAAACTTTGAACCCCCGTTTCATCCCCTTCAGGGGTGAATTTTGGAGAATCCTTTCTCAGGGGGCACTTACGTCATAATAACTATCTGCATACCAAATTTCAAGTGTAATCCGAAACAATATTGATTTTCACACTTTTGTTACCCCATTTTACCCTCTTAGATGTGTAATTAAAAAAAATTGAAACACGCATTTACTCATTTTTTTACTCGAGCACTTGTATGAAGTTTTGGAATAATAAAGAAAGGTAATTATAATTTTAAGTGTTTGTTAAGTGTTGATATTATCTATATTACACGTTTAATTAAGTAATTCTTACTTTCTAACCTAGCTCAGAGAGCTTTATTGTACGCCCGAAAAGGGCATACTGTTGTTACAAATATAAACATACCATCTTATGTAACACAGTATTTACAATAAATATGTTTTGATTTTGATTTTGAATAGAAAATACTATCTCGTCTTGTCTCTCCATACAAACTTTGAACCCCCGTTTCATCCCCTTCAGGGGTGAATTTCGGGAAATCCTTTTTCAGAGGTAACTAACGTTGTTATAACTATCTGCGTGCCGAATTTCAGCGCAATCCAAAACAATATTGATTTTTACACTTTGTTACCCCATTTCACCCTCTTAGGGGTGGATTTTCAAAAAAACCTGAAACACGTATTTACTTATTTTTTTACTGGAGCACTTGTGTGAAGTTTCGGATAGAAAAGACTATCTAATCTTGTTTCTCCATACAAACTTTGAACCCCCATTTCATCCCCTTAAGGGGTGAATTTTGGAAAATCCTTTCTTAGTACCCCTACGTACTAAGACAAATATACCCTCCAAATTTCAAGTCTCTACGACCAGCGGTTTAGGCTGTGCGTTGTCTGTCAGTGAGTCAGTATGTCAGGACAAAGATTCTTATAGTATTAGATTAAAAAATATGTATTATGGGGTGGGGGGCTACCTATACATAGAACTGAAAGAAGGTATCTTTTGGGTAAGCGCGCTATACCGCCGCATCGTCACTTAACATCAGGTGAGATAGTGGTCAAGCGATACCCATTTTCGCATAAAAAAAAGTGCGGGTTGTCTATAGATAGCTCTTTAAAAATGATATTGAGGTTCCTAAAACCATTTTTTCTCTAAATCAATCATTTGAAAGATAGACACTTATAAAGTGGTAAAAAGTGTGTGTCCTCCCTCTCCGCTAACTTTTAAATTAAGAGAGTTTAAAATCTAAAAAAATATATGCTGTAGATCTATATGCTCAATAAACGCTTTCAACGAAAATTGGTTTGAACGAGATACAGCCAGCAGTTTTTGAGATATAGCTACCGCAAATATATTAAATTTTTTATACAAACACTATGAAAAACAAATTTTTTTTTTTTCGGCTAAAAATTGTAGTTATTAAATACTCTGGTGTGTTACGGATCCCAACGAGTGCGAGTTTGAGAGAGATACTTGCACTTACTTGGCCAGTTTATTTTGATATCGAAGGCAAAGAAACGATTTCTACATGCTAAGCTATTTGTTTTTAACCGACTTCACAAAAAGGAGGAGGTTCTCAATTCGTTGGAACCTTTCTTTTTTTTATGTATGTTCACCGACTACTCGAAGATGCCTGAACCGATTTGGAAAATTCGTTTTTTTGTTTCAAAGGGTACCCTTCACAGGTCCCATTTAAATTTTAACGAAATTGGCCGAGCCGTTTTTAATATATCAACATTTGTATTACGACGTATTTACTTATCTCGACGACTTACTACTAACTACTGGCACAGATTATGTAATAGTTACTACGTCTACTGGCTACTTTGACTAACGCGACGTTTGAAGTCGGTTCTTTTAGTTTTTTAAACGATCTTAAATTATAACTAATGTTTTTGCAGGAGTATGGCACATCCTTCCAAAGTCAGTATACGAGAGGCTGAAAGGCAGTTTCGAGGGTAATCTGGACCGAGAGGAGCTTAGCAAGCTACTTGATGATGAACTGGTCAACTCTAAGACTCCCATCATCGTGTATTGTCATGGTAAGTCAATCTGCCACTGACAACTGGTTTATATCATCATCTTCTTCATTACATAGTTTGGACATCTAGGGATGCTCTCTAGGATGTAGAAAGATTGACGAAATAGATTTATGAGACGAGTGTGAATGTGCCAGCCGGTAGAGGCCGACCTAGGCGAACGTATCACGACCAGATCGGAGACGTTTTAAAGAAAGGCCAAGTCAGAAGTACCTATAACCGGCAAGCATGTGTGAAGGCGCTCATGAAAGTGAAGAAGCGAAGGAGGTATGTCAGGATCGTAGCATGTGGAAATAAGTAGTATCTGCCTACCACAATGGGAAAAAGGCGTGATTGTATGTATGTATTTTTTTACGGCTCGGTGAACGTAGTGTAGGACGCCCTCCAGCTAGGTGTAGCGATGATATACGTAAGCTGGCTGGCAGCGGTTGGAAACAAAGAGCTGAAGATTGAGCTCAGCGGCGTGCCATAGGTAAGGCCAATGTCCAGCAGTGTACAGAGATAAGCTAATGGTGATGATGATCCACTGTTGGACATAGACCTCTTCTTTATTGCGCTTGTTTCCGATCCTGAGCTAATTACTCTTCTCCACGTTTGACCTTGGTTGCAGATTATATCTTTTTGACGTGACAACGTCTAATAAATCGATGAACGCCGGCTGCATGCACGAAAAAGTGTCCCGTTACGCTCATTGTACACTTGCGCTGATTTCATTAATGTTTTGTTTTGACGTTGTCACGTTAAACTATCGTCGTAAACCAACTTTACAGATAACCAATTTATTTTTATGATATAAGGTAACAGGATAAGCACGACACTCGCATGATGGTAAGCGATGACGTCTACCTACTACAGATACAGCTGCATGCGAAATTCTGAAAACTCGGAATGTTTCATGTTACTGCACTGCGTCTGTTACCTCTAGACGTAAAGATGTTAAGTCTCACATGCCCTGTAATTATACTGGATATCGTCAGAGAGTGTTGCCTATTAGGTAGCTTAGATCCTCTGGGCTACCATTCAGTTACCGCTGTGGTCCATCTATTGTCGTTTAGTCTGGCTAAGTATTTAACTAGCCAATTGATTAACAGCTTATTAAACAAAGCTACTTAACTAACTGCCTGAATGACATTCAGCCTCCTCCTTTTTAGGGTTCCGTATCCAAAGGGTAAAACGGGACCCTATTACTAAGACTCCGCTGTCCGTCTGTCTGTCTGTCTGTCTGTCTGTCCGTCTGTCACCAGGCTGTATCTCATGAACCGTGATAGTTAGACAGTTGAAATTTTCACAGATGATGTATTTCTGTTGATAATTAATAAACTAAACTATAAGATATATTAAAAAAAAAACAAAAAGGATTTCATAATAATTGTAAGAAATAATAAGTGGTGCAATTGTTTTGCTAATCACTGTCAAATCAGTGATTTTAATTAATCCGAGGATAAAATTATATCATCATCATCAGCCTATGTCAGTCCACTGCTGGACGTAGGCCTCTCCCAAGATGCGCCGTTGAGCCCGATCTTCGGCTTCTCTTTTCCAGTCACTGCCTTGGGGCTTTGGCTTTATGTGTGACTTTCCATCTTTGGAAGGGATATGCCCTAATCGCCACGCTGGGCAGGCGGGGAGGCGATCGAATTTTTTTTTACGACTGCATTATTAATATATTATATTTAAATTATTTTTTTTAAAATTTCAGGTAATTCTAATTGTCGCGCTACGGCTCATAGAATTTTGTTGTACAAATTCTTCCAACAGATGGAGTTTCATACCATTGCGTTCGATTACAGAGGTAAGGTATAAAATACTAGCTGTTCCTCACGGCTTCGCTCGCGTTAAAAAGTACACTATAGTCTAATCCATAATACTGGCTATCCCTATGCTAAATTTCAGCTAAATTGGTCCAGCCATTCGACCATGAAGAGACCCCAAACAAATATACAAACTGACATTCGCATTTATAATATTGGTGTTGACTGGTGTTGATTCTGCTTAATATCCCAAATCGTTATACTTAATCCCAATACATTTTGAGATATGATTATTCTAATTAAAAAAGAAAATAATTTAATTTTCAATTTTTTTTAATAAATTATTAATTATTTATTCATTAAAAATAGAGTATACATTTCAGATGGTATGTTTTATAGGAGATCCGTCTATTTTGTCACAATATGATGACATATGAAATAATTTTATAAATCTACATTATTAAGATATTTAAAAAAAAGTTAAATCAGTAAAATAAACTAGATAATTAAATACAGTCAAAATGTCAGAATAAGTACAAATTACGTAAATCACAATAAATCATCTTATCTACGACATCTACATACTATCTATAAATCTACGATATGTCTATTCATTTATAATTTAAAAATTCGGTCACACTGTAGAAATTCTTCGACTTTAACCATTGCAACAGTTCATATTTTAATTGCTCCAAATAAAGTAGTTACGCAGACATTGTTGTATTTGTTTAGATCTTAAAGGCTAGCGTTTGACCACTATCTCACCTGTTGTAAAGTGATGATGCGGTCGAGGATGGGGTAGCACGCTAGGCTTAGACTGTAAAGTAGAGATGAAACGGATAGTGGTTTGGCCGGATACCGGATATTCGGCAAGCTACGAGGCCGGAGCGCCGGATATCCGGCTACCGGATAATTGGCCCTTTATCGCGTTACATGACACGATCAGTGGTTGAAATATGGCGCGGTGAACGAGATGAAATTTTCGGGGGCGTTCGGGTGTTATCCCACGTGAGCGGAGATTGGGACGACTCTGGAATGTTCGAGTAATGCGGAAAATTTGGTATTCATTCACCACAATATGCCACTTGTTAATATTGAGTACTTAACTAATTAATTCTGATTGCGATTATAAAATAAACGGTGTTCATAACCTATTGTGAGATGATTTGCCTTGTCTAAAATAATGATAATTTTGTGCAATTTACTATCCGGTATCCGACCGGATAGTGAAAACAAGGCCGGATACGCCGGATACCGGATAGTTACCGGATATCCGTTTCATCTCTACTGTAAACTGGCTCTCAAGGATAGCTGGCGGAACACATTAGATGTTTGGCGACAGATTTTTCTAACTTGAGGGTGGTAGCTGGCCAGGCGGACACTAGATAGTGTCCTACCACCATGCGGGGGTTTCTTCACAATATTTTTCCTTCACCGTTGGGCCACTGTGAAAAGCGCACATACATTTTTTCTATAGAAAAATCCATTGGTGCACGGCGTGGATTAAACTCGGTACCTCTGGCATCAAAGCCGACCATTTTCGCACTGCACCACTGGTCCCTTTATAATTGTAGTTTATAAAACTGTTGTATATTAAGGTGTTCAATATGCAACAGTTTCTAAAACTACTTTTTTTCATACTAATACATTTCCAGGGTACGGCGACTCAACAAATGTGTACCCGAGTGAACCAGGGGTAGTAGAAGACGCGTTGGTAGTTTACGAGTGGTTACAACAAGCTGTCACCAAATTGAACGGTAGCTCTCCGCCTATATTCATGTGGGGACATTCTTTAGGTAACGTTACATTTACTTTATAACCGACTACACAGAAAAGGAGGATGTTCTCAATTCGTCTATATGTTATGGTTTTTTTTAAATATTTTTTTTGTATGTATGTTACGCGATTACTCCGTCAATTGTGAACCGTTTCGAATGATTCTTTTTTAAATCGGTAGGGTACATTTCCAAGGTATTTTTTATTTTATTATTTATATTGTATATTTCCATTGTAATTTCATCGAGATCTGTTTTTTTTATGGTAAAAGGTAATAGGAGAAGCACGACGCTCGCCTGATGGTAATCGATGAAGCCTACCTATGACAGATACAGTGGTATGCAAAATTCTGACAGTAAAAAATTTTGCATGTCACTGCACTGCGCCTGTTACCTTGAGACATAAGATGTCGAGTCTCACACGCCCTGTAATTTCACTGGACACCTTGCCATTTCAACTGAAAAACATTTCTATTTCACGGCTGAAAATTAATTGGCAATGTAGTGGTACCGCCCCAGGTGGACTAGCAGAAGTCCTACCACTACAGAAGATAGAACACTGAAAAATATCTCCAGAGATATGACGATAAACGTCTCAAACTTGCTTCTGAATCTGACTCGCGGGGCATTGAAGTCGGTTGTTTTAGTTTTTAAACTATCTTAAATTATATTAACTACTGTTGATTTAATGAGATAATCAATTATTAAGATTTATTATAAAATTGACAAGGCTTTTTAATTTAACGGAAAACTAATGAAAACCTTAAAAAAAATAAGGTTATTAGGTTATCAACATACTAAGTAAAATTTTTAATACAATTTAAATGTATGTACTAAAAAAGATTCAGATTGTCGTAACAACAGACTGTCAGAATTATCATAATCAAAATAAAATCGAGATCTGATAAGTATCTCCAGAGATATGAACATTTAGTACTTGAATATGACTAGCGCAACATTTGGAAGTTGATTTTTATTTCATTTTCAAACGATCTTAAAATTTTTCTTTAATTTGTAGGTACAGGCATATCCTCAGCCCTAGTTGGCAACCTCCCAACATTGTGTGAGTCACTGCTGACCCGAGCGCCGTTACCGTTACCACATGGTCTGATATTAGAAGCACCGTTTAACAACCTGGCTGATGAAGTGAAACATCATCCACTGTCTAAGGTAAACATCTACGGCCTTACTAATAAAAATTTGCCTATACATCTGTTAAACGGTTGTACAGTTGCACAGTGAATGAGCGCTAAACACGCGTCAATCCATAGTTTGACTAATAAACGTTGAATAGGCGGTGGGTATCTACATAGACGTTTAACACTTTTTTCTTTTTCATCTGGCAACTATTAGTCAATTCGTTTCGAAACTGTTTTCGTCTTAAATAGTTCCGTAAATTATTTTTTCATAAAGTTTACTAATTATTAATATTAGTCATGAATTTTTGTTATAGGAATGCAATATTAATCTAACTACGTTGTTTTTAGAACTTTTTGTTGAAATTTGTTGATATAATGGAAATATTTTCTTTTAGTAGGAGTAAAAGACTTAAAACAAATTTTAGAACGAAACATTCAAATTGACTGTTGTCCTCTGTCTACGCTGTTGACATTGTATCCATGGAGACTAGCGGTCTCCATGGATACAATATAAACATGATTGTAGCCATCTTTTAATAAATTGTCAATTTCCAAAGAGAATGTAATCACTGCGTTTAGTTTGTTCCACAAGGCTTTTCGTAAACCTGTAATTTGTATTTCAAATGGAAAATCTGAATTGTTCAAACAAATGGATCTGCACGGTCTTCATAATGTTTTCGTTTTTTTTATTTGCCTCCTCTATCTCCCAATGGTCAAATATGTCGAAATAATTTATGTAATCCATTTCAATGAGAACAAATCTAACACATACAAACGATCCTCAAATAACAGCATACTTTTTGAAGTTTGAAGAATCAAAACGTTTATTCACAGAATACTAGACACAGATTCAATAATAGTTACTATGTCTAGACATTAATTTGATCAGCTGATAATAGAGAAATCCGCCATTTTAATCCTTTACACACTCGCTAAACTAGGGTCCCAGGCTGTTTAAGAAATGATTAGCCTCCTTTGATAATGGCACATCTGTATACCAACTTTATCCAACGCCTACGTCAAAAATATTTTTATTGGTCAGCTTTTGTGGTATACAACGTGTACACAGAGTGAAAAAAACTTTATTAGTAAGGCCGCTAATATATAAAATTCTCGTGTCACAGTTTTCGTTGCCATACTCCTCCGAAACGGCTTGACCGATTTTGATGAAATTTTTTGTGCTTATCCGGTATCTATGAGAATCGGCCAACATCTATTTTTCATCCCCCTAAATGTTAGGGGTAGTCCACCCCTAAATTTATTTTTTTATTTTTTAGACAAAATTTTTAATTTCTATTTTTTTATGATACAACATACAAAAATACATACAATCCTCAATTTTCACCCTTCTACGATCAACCCTTATTTTTTAATAGCCATTTTAGTAATTTAATCATTTTTCCTCCATACATACTTACAATAAGTAAGCTATTTTTTGTCTACACTAGAAATTACTACGAAATTATTTATATGGCAAAACAACGTTTGCCGGGTCAGCTAGTTAAATTATATTATATGTCGTATCCAGGACGCTAGGGCCACCTAGTGGCACTCTATGGAGTTAGTGACGCGCGCCGTAGATAAGTTTCTCGGTTTGACAGTTGACAGCATACTAGGCTTGGAAATGATAGCTACTTTTCGTGGAGGGAAAATTAAATGGAGAAGAATTTGGCGTATACGATGAAATAGCTATAGAGATATAACCCGTCTAAAATGATGAACACGTGATACATATGCCAGCTATGAGATATAATTAACAACGTAATTTGGTCGGGTTATATATGACACCGGGTGAAAGCCAATAGGCGCCGCTAGATCTGGGGGCAGAGCTGGTGGCATACAATAAAAATCGCATACGCGAGAAGGATAAAAAAAAATGTTGTCGGTCTCGCTCACTCATACTAGTGATTGTATAGTTTTATCCTTCCTTCTATTATCATTGTTATTTTAATGTCGGATCTTTTTAATTATCCATCTACTCTACTTTTAATTAATTTTCATTGGATGAAATGAAAAATAAAAATCTCAATGGTTTCACATGTGAAATTTCACTGGCAATGATTTTCATGCATAAAGTTCCGTACGCTATTCAAAATGAATGATTTTGAGATCTGCGACACATGCATTATTACCTTGCCGCACATAGTCTAAAGTCTATTTTTAAATGCTCTCATAAGATATTCAAGGTCATAATTTACCGATATAGTACTAAAACGGAGCACGGGTGGCGCTGCACTCTTCGTCGTATACTTAGCGGCGACAAATCAGCAAAATATGGTTTGTTCTTTCTAACACGCTTGCTCTAGGTCTAGCACGATTCGTCGCTTCTCGCTCGCTCTCTACGTCGATGCGATTTCATTGAGTGTGAATTTTCACAGACCAAATGAAGAGAAGTAGCAGGTGCGATTTATGAATATACATTTCTTATGAAATTTCACATGCTATTTGTGAAATGTTCCAAATCTACAGCATACCCGTATTGATCTGTGCAGTTGACACACTTCTCTGTTGGCGGGCGGCGCGTGCGGACGTCACTGAACTATGCATAGAACATATCACGCATCGCTAGTTAATCACTAGTGAAAATAAAATTCACGTGCCACGCCAGTTATGTGCATCAAAACCGTCTGTTACATATAGCACATGAGTAAAGAAGGAACAGAGACAAACCTTCTTAGGAACGGAAAAAATGTTTACCTACCTACAAGAATAGGGTTGGTACAAAAAAAAAACAAGAAAAATTTTCATCGTAATAAAATCCTCCTTCAAGTAAACATGACCTGCTTTTTAATGTTTCAAGCTTCATCATTGTCGACAACGATGTATGTCGATCATGATCTTGAGATGTCACGAAATGTCATTTTATGTCATGAATGTCATGAAATTTCACAAAATGTCACGAAATGCCACGAAGTGTTATGAAATGTAACAAAATTTTATGATATGAAACAAAATGTCATGGTAGGTCTCGAAATTTCATGAAATGTCAATAAAAGTCATGTTATATTATGAAATGTCCTTAAATGTCACGAGATATCATAAATGTCATGTAATGTTATGAAATTGCTGCCCTAATTTACCAATTACAGATTTATGTAAAAAAATAAGCAGCTTTCAGTATCACAAAAATTGTACTATTGTATTGCAGCTAGGTAATAGCACAAACTTTAAAAAAACTGATATTAATATTCTAATTAAACTTTTATCAGACATTGCCAGCAGAGGCATTAGTAAAATAATAGTTTGTTCATTCCCGTATCCAAAAACGAGTAGTTGCACTTATAATGAGCATGCTCATAAATTGAACTTGGCACTGTACAATTTGACGTGTCGCTTGAGCGACTTTTTGTATTTTGAAACTAACAAATTTATTATTAAAGTAATATTGACAAAGGATACTTTGTATCTCAATAAGACTAATAAGTCGACCATTGCTAAGTTATTAGCATTTATAGTTATATTGAGTTTGAGTCATGATTATAAAATACCGACTATTATACTCACTAAGATTTGATGTCGAATGTCTCGAGCTAGGTTTCGTGCATGTCCGATGCACTTCCTCGGGAGTTTACGCTGCGAGATCGCGACGAGCACTGCGGGCCGCCGCTCGCCGCGCGCGGCTGGTCGGGGGCGGGGGGCTCGGCGAGCGGCGCGGCTCGATGATAGCGGGAGAATGAGCTGGTCCGATGCTAGACAGGTCTTCATCGTCACTATCGCCGACAGTATTGTTACATATCCAGCTGACTGTGTCACGTTCTAGACTGGTGAGCACTTTCTTCTTCGAGGAAGCATTAAGAATTGGTATCCATGTCGTAGGTAAGCACCAACCACGGTCTCTGTTAAAATTCGGATAACGGGTGATCTCGATGGCCTCACGTACTTTACGAGGTATGATGAACTTTTCTCTTGCTAGTACGGAGGCCTTGTCGAACCGGATGTAGTGGTTGGTATCCGAGAGTTGTGCATGTTCCGCTAATGCCGACCTATTGATGTCCACGTTCTTAATGCTCCTGATGTGCTCAGTCAATCTAGCCGTGATATTGCGTCGAGTCTCTCCCACGTAGCTCTTGCCACAGTCGCAAGGTATTCTGTAAACGCCTGGTACGTTCAAGTGATCCCTGTCTTTAGGTGAACGTAACATCCATCTGATCTGGCCTGGTGGACGGAAAAATGTCTTAATGTTATATTGCCGTCGTAAGAGATATCCGATTTTATCCGTTACTCCTCTTACTCTCGACAAGGCCTCCGTACTAGCAAGAGAAAAGTTCATCATACCTCGTAAAGTACGTGAGGCCATCGAGATCACCCGTTATCCGAATTTTAACAGAGACCGTGGTTGGTGCTTACCTACGACATGGATACCAATTCTTAATGCTTCCTCGAAGAAGAAAGTGCTCACCAGTCTAGAACGTGACACAGTCAGCTGGATATGTAACAATACTGTCGGCGATAGTGACGATGAAGACCTGTCTAGCATCGGACCAGCTCATTCTCCCGCTATCATCGAGCCGCGCCGCTCGCCGAGCCCCCCGCCCCCGACCAGCCGCGCGCGGCGAGCGGCGGCCCGCAGTGCTCGTCGCGATCTCGCAGCGTAAACTCCCGAGGAAGTGCATCGGACATGCACGAAACCTAGCTCGAGACAGTCGACATCAAATCTTAGTGAGTATAATAGTCGGTATTTTATAATCAAGTTATTAGCATTCAATATATATGACCCTGTTTTACATATTGTAACAGATCACGAAGACGAGCCCCAATGTAGTGGTGTTACTATGCGGGGTAATTGTAGCGTAGTAGACTTAGTTAGTTTAAACTAATGTCTAAGACAATGGGGAGGCCTGACTCAATCAACATTTTTCATCAGAATATACAAGGTCTCTCCAGCAAAGCCTTAGAGTTAGAATTATTTCTCGATTTTTATAAAGTTGACATAATGTGTATTACTGAACACTGGTTTGTGAATGGTACATTGTTACCAATATAAAAACAATATACAATTGCCAGCACATTCATTAGACAGAAGGCAATTCGTGGTGGGTCACTAATATATGTAACTGAAAATTGTAACTTTAAAGAGCGTAAAGACATAGTAGCTTTGTTTGTGGAACGATGTGTTGAATTATCTTGTATAGAGCTGGGGCAACATATAGTCATCTGTGTATACAGACCTCCATCGGCTGATTATAAAATTTTTGAGACAATTATGGAAGAAGTAATGAGCAAAGTCTTCAACACCTCTAAATCTTTGATATTTTGTGGCGATTTCGATGTTAATTTAATTGAGCAGTCTCCGCTCAGCGACAAATTTAAAAAAATATTTCTAAGCTTCAATCTGAAGCATCTTTTTAATCAGCCAACAAGAATCACTAGCTCGTCAGCTACCTGCTTGGACAATATGTTCTGCAACTGTGAACCCGAAAAAATTGCAATTTTTGATAAACTTGGCTCGGACCATCTGGGACAAAGTGTCACTTTTTCATGTAAATTATCCACCAAAGGCCAAGACCATTTTTACAGGCCCATTACCACCAAACGGGTTGAACAGTTTGTGGATATCATTGACAAGCAATTAATAAACCTAAGATTTTCTGAGGATCCTGATGACCTATGCAGTGCTTTATTTCAAATGTTAGATGCAGAGTTCAATTTCAAATTTGTATAACTTGTACTCACAAAAAACCATTAATTTACATAATACTAAATTCATAAATCACTTAAAATTGTATTAAAAAACTTTTAAAGTTGTTTGTCAGACAGCAAAATCATTGCATCTAAGTAGAATAATTAAGCATGCCGATGACAAAATAAAATCAACATGGAAAGTAATTAATACAGAAACTGGAAAAATTAAGCAGAGGGACGGTAAAATTATGTTAAAAGTTAATAATAAATTAATCATAGATAATAATGATGTCGCTAACACATTTGTTGAGTTCTTCTCACATGTACCTATTATTACTACTCAGCCTTTAAACTCTTCCCCTAAGGATGCTTTTGTTTTACTATCAAAGTGTGTGAATGAATGAATGAATGAATTTATTAGGTAATCAAATCTTATGCTATTTACATTGATAACTTAAATATGTGAACATCCTATATGAATTTTTGGAGTGAAGCCCTGAAATTCCACACTAGGATACCCTGTGTCGTGGAATTTAGTCTCGTCCTGTTATTTATATATAAATAAATATGTGCTTATTGTACAAGTGTAACAGGTAACGGCAAGTATGCTCGATATAGATAGGTAATATTAAAAAGAAATTGGAGCCAGAGTAATAATAACAATGTATACATACACTTACACTTACGAATGAATGTGATTCTATGTTTGAGTTCAGACACATAACTTCAATATCAATTTTTTTTTTTTTAAAGATTACTCGCTATGTGGGTTGCACATTACTAGTATTCTTGTTAACCCCTCCAACTAAGCTAAATATGCTTGTGTCTGGGGTGGGTTCACGTCAATAGTGCAATGGGTGGGGTGGGATTCGAACTCACGACCTCTCGATTGCCAGTCCGACACCCTATCCATTGGGCTATTGCCGCTTATCAAAACGTTTAAAATGATAAATCCAAAGAAAACCGAGGATCTGTGGGGTATGTCAACCAAAGTACTTAGTTATATTATTAATGTAATTAGCCCTCACTTAGCGTTTATTTTCAACAGATGCGTCGATGAAGGTGTCTCTCCTGATGTAATGAAAAAAAGTAAATTAATTCCCCTATTCAAATCAGTGAACAAAAATGACCCTTCAAACTATAGACCAATCTCTATATTACCGGCGCTCACTAAAGTTTTTGAAAAAGTTATTTCAGACCAGCTTTTGGCACATTTTAATATTAATCATCTTTTAAATAACAAACAATATGGTTTCACTAAGGGGCATTCCACTACTGATGCTGGAGTAGATCTTCTTAAACATATATTTGATGCCTGGGAGAAAGCACAAAATGATATCGGCGTTTTTTGTGACTTATCTAAAGCGTTTGATTGCGTCTGTCACAAAACGCTAATTTGCAAATTATAACACTACGGCGTTAACGGAAAAGCACTTGATCTGGTCTCATCCTACCTCTGTAATAGAATACAGATGGTTGAGGTCAATGGCGTCAGGTCATCTGGATCCCTCATAAAAATGGGAGTTCCGCAGGGATCGATCTTAGGACCATTTTTATTTCTAGTTTTTATTAATGACTTGCCGTCTTTCGTGCAAAACTTATGTGACATTGTTTTGTTCGCGGATGATACATCCTTAATATTCAAAATAGATAGGATTGCGCCTAAATTTGACGATGTTAACAAATCAATCACACAGGTTTTGAATTGGTTTACAACCAATAACTTATTACTGAACGCCAAAAAAACTAAATGTATTAAATTCTCGCTGCCAAATGTAAGAAAGGGTGTCATTGATAGCAGGATATTAATAAACGATGTACCACTAGAATTTGTTGAATCCGCTACATTCTTGGGCATCACCCTGGATTCAAAGCTACAATGGGGTTCTCAAATATCGGCTCTAGTAGGTAGATTGAGCTCCGCTGCATACGCAGTACGTAAAATTAGAAACTTGACTGACGAATCCACTGATAGATTGGTTTACTTTAGCTACTTCCACAGTATAATGTCCTATGGCATTTTATTGTGGGGGAAAGCCGCCGAAATCCAATCTATATTTGTTTTACAAAAAAGAGCTATTCGATCTATATATACCATGAAGTCGCGAGACTCACTTCGTGAAAAATTTAAGGAAATTAAAATTCTCACAGTGGCATGTCAATATATATATGAAAATATTATGTATGTACGCAAAAATTTGAATGATTATGATAAGAGGTCCGATGGACATAATTTCAATACGAGACACAAAAATAGATTAATTTTACCTCAATTCAGGTTGTGGAAAGTTAGTGGTTCTTTTTTGGGGAACTGTATACGATTTTATAATAAACTTCCTAAAGATTGATCAACTGTCTATGAGCAGATTTAAAACCTTTGTAAAATCCAATTTAATGAAGAAATCGTACTATACATTAAATGACTATATGAATGACAAAAATGCTTGGCCTGAATGCCCCAAGCTCCAAGATATAATATAAATTGTATGATAACATAATTATTTGTTGTAACTTTAAAAAAATATTGAATATGAATTAAAACAAAAATGAATTAAAATAAGTGACAAGCCCCATAGAGTTTCTTGGTGTTTCTTCTCTGATGGGAGTACTTCCGAAACTCCAGTAGATTCAACAGTCAATCAGTTTTCATCTTTTGTTTGCAGATCTAGGGTTACCTGTTAAGACGATATTATGCAGCTGATAGACGGACAATCAATTCCATTCGGAATATGATTTGTACTGGAATTATTCTGCGTTTTATTTATTTATTATGTTTCATTATTTCACAATTTTTTGAATAAAAATTGTCTGAAGTACTGAAACATCCACTGGGTTGCGGGTGCTCGTAATAGTACGGTTGGCAACCCTACATTAATCAGGGGAATTAAACATGTGTTTTAAGTGTGACGTTCGACGTCTAGATGAAAGCTGAATGGCTCAATACCTTTGTTTTTTTTGTAAATTCAAAGCAATACGTTATGTTTCTGTTATATCTATAATATTTTTTTATTGAATATGATCTATTTAATGTAATTTGACGAGTGTAAGTGCAAAATTTTAATTTGCCCATATACTGAATAAATGCTTTGACTTTGACTTTGAATAAAAGAGAATAAAAAATCGAGATTGAACGGGTATCCAAAAGGCAAGCGTGCCACTTCGACCGCATCGTCACTTAACATCAGGTGAGACAGTGGTCAAATGCTTGCCTATCCAGCTTAAAAAAATGTCATGAAATGTCAAGAAATTTCATTGAGCCTCCTAAGACCGGGCACTATAGAAAAACATTCATAAGCCAAAAATAAAAAATAAATACTGTCCCGCCCTAGGGCAGTAATTACCTACTTTGCGCGCACTCATCGAGGAACAAACCATCACTTTTCGAATAGATGGGATGAACAATAATATTCTATAACGTAACGCGTCGCGAGCGACAGCCCTGTGTTAAAGCACTAGCCGAGCCACTATAAACCGGTTTCACTCCGTACGTGACAGGCGGCACACAGGCCGCTGGTGCTCACGCACTCACGTGCGTCTACGTCATCATCTCAGCGCAGTTGTATGAAGCTTTGTCTCTGTTCCTTCTTTACTCATGTGCATATAGCGCGAGCGTTATTTATCACGCGGGTCAAGCTACATTATAATTAGCAGAATCACATCGTGCGAATGAGACATAGCATTAGCAACTACATGTGAGCGACACGTGCCACCGGCTAGAAGAGAGAATTTGTTTAAGCAAAATTGGATCTTATTCTCAACACGTTTAGTCTTAAATTTATCTGAAGTTATTTTTACTTACTTCGATAAATAACGTTACAAAAACTTTAAATGAAAATGAGTCTTATTTTAAATACGGTAAGG
The DNA here is from genome assembly GCA_954871355.1 of Cabera pusaria. Taxonomy (NCBI): domain Eukaryota; kingdom Metazoa; phylum Arthropoda; class Insecta; order Lepidoptera; family Geometridae; genus Cabera; species Cabera pusaria. The sequence goes on from OX940910.1 coordinate 5,436,086, forward strand.
TTTTGATTAAATAGGTGCTTGCAATTTATAATGCCAGTGAAATCACACCGTGGCTCGTGAAGTCGTGAGACTGGCAGGATGTCACTTCTACTTCACTCACTTGTAATCTTTACTTGTCGCTGCGCGCCGCGCCGTGTCTCACGTGTTCACTGTTTGTTTATTATAAAACACACCTTTGCTTCTCGCTTAGCTAATTAGTATTGCGTCAACCAATTCAATAGCACAATATCAATCAATTCAATATCACTGCGAGTGCGACATGTACGAGTAACATGCGGAAAAATAATGCACCACTGTGACAATAATCGTCACTATCAAAATATAACGGTCGCGATTTTTCACGCGTGATATAACAGTGATAATAAAAAATAACTGCACGATAGTGATAGTGAAATAAAAGTAGCTATAACTTCCATGCCTACACTGAACCATCTCGCATTCTGTGATACGTACCTACCTTCATAGCTATACCTATCTACCGTGTTGTACTAGCCGAATAGGATTATAATCTGATTTTGGAGATGAACCCCCTCCATCAGATATAATTACTGACTGAAATATTATAATTAAACCAAACAAAAACTGAAAGTCTACTAAAATTGACTAATTTAAGGGGTAACCCCTCCCCCCCCCCCCAACTTATGGAGTTAAATATCATCCATTGCCTAAGGGAAACTGTATTAGATATTATTAATGAGTGATTTATTATAATAATATCAAACAAAATCTGAAAGCTCAAACGCACACATTTTACCACTTCAGACTTGCCTGTCTTTCAAATGATTGACTTTGAGAAAAAATGGTTTTAAGAACCTCAATGTCGTTTTTTAACCGACTTCAAAAAAAGGAGGAGGTTTCTCAATTCGACCGTATATATATATATATTATTAACAATCAGAAGCGGATTTAGTTTTTTAAAAAATATAATCGACAATAACCTAGATTTAAACTTTACTTGATAGATTTAACATTTACTTCATAAAAACAACAATTATTATTTTAACGTAGGGTAGTTTCAAAATAACGTCCGCTCTGCACAAACTCTCGATCAATAGTGAGATGGCGCCGACTTTGCGCCGCCTTTTATACTTTTTGATTTTTCTCCAATAGTAGTCTTCCAATACGGCCTCTCCTGACATCCTGGCGTCCTCGTCAGGTTCTTCATCTGCCGAAGATTCAGAAATCAATCTAGTCATAGACCTCAAGGGTTGGGTCATAGGGGCTGAAGAGGGTCCAGCCTCATCTACCACTGGTTCTGGATTCGAGCACGAGTTATCATCATCAGATGTGTCTGAAATCAAATGCACAATAGTCAGGGTACCACTCAAATAATTATGCTCAAGAGTTAGTAAGTAAGTCACCCATAAACCATAGCAACACATATGTAATAAAAGGTATTTAATATACGTTCAAACTGACATGCATGTAACAAAAGTAATAATAAAACACTGAGTTCTTACATGGCCGTGGTACGGTTAGGAACCGACCAAGCCACTCAGAGACTCTTCGGTACGGGCCCATACCGAAGAGCTTTCAACCACGCCGGAGGCAAGGCGCATGTAATCCTCCGGCGACTCTTCGCAAGGCGAAAAGCTTTCACGTTGGGGGAAAAGGAGTGTTTACTCCCCCAACGACTCTTCACATGGTGAAAAGCTTTCACATTGAGGGCAAAAGGAGTATGTACGCCCTCAATGACTCCTCACATAGTGAGAAGCTTTCACGTTGAGGGCAAAAGGAGTATGTACGCCCTCAACGACTCTTCACATAGTGAAAAGATTTCACATTGAGGGCAAAAGGAGTATGTACGCCCTCAATGACTCCTCACATAGTGAGAAGCTTTCACGTTGAGGGCAAAAGGAGTATGTACGCCCTCAACGACTCTTCACATAGTGAAAAGCTTTCCTATCGGGGGAAAAAGGAGTATGTACTCCCCCGATAACTCTTTGCAAGGCTAACAGCTTACTCAAGGCATGAACAAAGGTACCTCCAACAATGGGCAGGTAATAACTTAAGTGTGAACACGCACCTTCAAAGAACGTCGCACAAGTCTCAGGGGTTCATTCGCCTTTCCAAGGGACCATGTACTGGGCAGCCGCATATGTCGTCTTTCCATGTGCCCCAGCAAGAAGTTTTAGCTCGTAACGGTGATTAGGAAGAGAGTTTACAACTCTGTACGGCCCTCGCATACCAGGGTCTAATTTACCCTGAGATTGGGCGTATTTAATCACAAATACCAGATCGTTCTTCTGAAAGACACGAGGAGGTCTTCGATTGTCATTAACAACAGCATCCTGTTGCAATTGATTCTTCTTCAATCGTTCGGCCGTCCTCTGCCTGAGCATCTCTCGTCTCGACTCCCGATTAGGTGATGGCGGTCCTGGTTGAATTGCAGCATCTCGAATCAGCATTCGAATAGCAGGGGTCGCACTCTCATGACCGATCAAAAGGTTAAGAGCAGAGGTCTGAGTCGTTCTCTGCTTTGTTAGGTTCAGAATAAGCTGCACTTGCCATAACTCTTCAGCCCACTCGCTCTTTCGATGGTTCGTTGCGATGCGGAGCATGTTAAGGACGGTGCGGATATAACGTTCCACTTGCCCGTTGGCATGGTGCATCTCTGGAGTAATATAATGAAGCTGTACTCCCAGAACCTGCATCCACGAAGTGAAGCCCGTCGACTCGAACATGCGTCCCCTATCTGACACTACTAACTTAGGTGTACCAAACAGTGACATTACAGATTTAAATACACGCTTAAGTTCATCAAGATCTTGTCGAGTTACAGGTGTTAACAAACAGTATTTCGTGTATGCGTCGACCACAAGCATGACGTACCTATAGCCCTTTGAAGCGGGAAGAGGTCCCAAAACATCAACATGTAAGGTCTCAAATGGGACATCAGGTTTCTCCCAAGACGTGATAGGTTGCAAGGGTGCACGAGGTACGCGCTTGTGGGCGATACATGTCAAACAATGAGACGTGTACTTAGCAACAAACTTCCTTACGCTAGGAAACCAAAAGTGTCTCAATATTAAGTCCACTACTTTATCTGCACCAATATGGCTATGCTCATCGTGAAAGATGCGCAGAAGACTCAAACGATGCCCCTTCGGTATGTAGCAGAGGAGCCTAGGATCTTCACCTGTCGGTGTGTATCGATAGTACAAAATATCGTTACGCTTTACGTACCTTGTCGGGTCCAACTGACCTTGTTCTAACGAATGGAGCATAGTTTGAGTCTCATCGTCACCTGCTTGAGCAACTTGTGCCCAGTTGCGTGGACGATCAATGTTGTTAACAGCACAAGGATTACGACTTAGATAGTCCGCGTGTGGCATCACGGCTCCTTTTCGATAAGATATGCTGAAATTAAAATCTTGTAAATAAATCCACCATCTTGCCACACGCTGTAACAAATCTCTTTTATTTTGTGTTGCCTTTAAAGCATTACAATCCGTAACGACCTGAAACTGTACTCCTATCAGATAATGTCGAAAATGTTTGAGAGCCCTTACAACTGCAAGGGTCTCGAGTTCATAAGAATGGTATTTTGGTTCGGCACCTTTCGTAACCTGACTATAATAAGCCACGACGCGCCGATTACCATCCTTATGAATCCATCCTGTTATAAGATCGCGCCAAAGCCAAGGCTGCTTGCGTCGGTATGCACCTCAGTCGGTAGACTCGGGTCAAATATGGCAAGCACCGGTGCATTTGTCAAGGTTGAGATAATTTCCTGGCGTACAGTTTCTTGTTCTGTACTCCAGTTAAACTCAACATCTTTACACGTTAGACGCGCGATACAAGCAGTCTTAGTAGAATACTTCCGGATGTACTTTCGAAAGTACCCTGCTAACCCCAGAAATTGCCGGACTTGTTTGACATTTCGTGGGATAGGAGAGTCAGCAAGGGCCCGAACTTTACTAGCAGCAGGTCGCACTTCACCGTTTGAGATCACTCGCCCCAGGTACTCGATTTCGGTGCATAGAAATGTACACTTATTTAGGTTCAACGAGAACCCCGCGTTAGTTAAAGTGTCTAACACTTCGCGTAAGGTCTGCAATCCTTCTTGAATAGAGGATGCTAGAATCAGACAGTCATCTATATACACCAAAACCTTTCCCTCCGCGATCTGTTTATGCAAAGTTTTGCTTATAATGCGTTGGTAGGCTATGGGCGCGTTAGCCAGACCATACGGCATTTTCACATACTCATAATGTGCTTCTGGTGTTACGAAACCAGTTAGTGGAATTGAGTCCTCGTCTAGTTGAATTTGACCCGGTGGCCATGTCAAGGGTTGTAAAGTAGCTAGTCTTACCTAGGCGGTCAATATAATCGTCTATTAAGGGTAACGGGAGTCGATCTTTTACCGTGATTCGGTTCAGAGCACGAAAATCAACGCACATGCGGTCGGATCCATCTTTCTTCTTAACCAGTAAAACGGGGCTGGAGTAAGGTGACTCCGACTCGCGTATGATACCCTTGGAAAGAAGGTCTTGAGTAATAGAACGAACCTTAATTTTTTCGTCGTGGGACATTTTGTATGGTCTGTAACACACTGGAGTGTCGTCAGTCAGTCGTATATGCATAGTACCTGTCTTTATTGTGGAGGTAGCCGTCCCAGAAATCATATGATCGGAGTATTGGTCAAGGATCTCGCTGAGCTCAACCAGATTGGGACCTGTAAGTGAAGTGTTTATCGAACGCTTTTGCTGACCTGAATCCACAGCTGACACAACTGAAGGCCTAGACTCACGTATTATGCGCTGCGAGTCCTTTGTCCTGACGTAAGTCACGCCATCTCGGTTTAACACATCCGTGCCAATTATAGCCGGAGCATTCATGCTTTCACTAGGAACTACTAAAAAGTCTATATCCAAAGATATGTCCTCTAGTTCAACTACCAGAGAAACATAAGAACTGACATTAGTAATTGACTCACCTACCCCCTTTATCTGTCGGCTGATAGGTTTCTTTTGACAAGAAATATGGTTCACCACAGCTGACGATATAAGGGAAACGTCTATTGCACCGCTATCAATCAAAATATCCACCGGTATACCATCAATTACGCCTACCACAACATCATTTCTATTTTGAGCCTGAACACCTGAGCAAAAGTTGACTTTATTTTTATTTAAATCAGAACGTTGCTTAGCAAAACAATCTCGAATGTGGTGACCGGGCTTTTTAAAGTAGGAACATGTAACATTATTGTCTGTCTTTACAGATGACTTACTTGGTCCGGGATCATTCGTTGTCGTTGCTGGTACAGCAGGGCCAGACCTTTTAGGCTTTTTAGAGCAATTAATTTGCTTATGCCCTCGCTCGCCACACGAATAACACTTGACATTAGAGCTAGAAGTCTGAGCCGACCGTTTGTTACCTTGATTTTTATTGTTGACATGTTGAAAAGCTGGACGACGCGTCTCTCGAACATCTGAGGCTGCAGGTTTTGTAAATGTCGAAAGATAGTTTACCAATTCATTAGGAGATAAGTCTGCGTTGGTCGCCGCTGCCTTAACATGCGGGTCCTGAATGCCACGTAATACTATAGCTGTAACAAGGTCATCACTAAGGCCCTTAACTATCCGTAAGCGCAGCAACGATCTGCGCGCATATTCAGCATATGTGCGGTAGCTGTTCGAATCAGTAGACATAACTTCATATAGAATATTAGCCTTGTCTACCTTTTTGACGCACAAACACTTAAAATCCTTTTTAAAATTAGTCCAAGAACGGTCACTTGTGACCCATTCATCTAACCATGTTCTCGCCTCACCCTTCAAACACCCACCAATGCGAGCCAGACACTCACGATCATCCCAGCGATTGGCGAACCTAGCCCTATCTACCTCATCAAACCACGTGTCCACGTCGTGAACATTAGGATCAAAGTTCGACACATAATAATTGTGGGTACTTACAGATTTTAATGACTGGATGGCTTCCACTATCCGTTCAGTCCCATTTTCTACAGATGGAACGACCGGAGTCGGCTGGTCGGGAACGGGTGGCACAAGCGCGCGTGATTCCAAAGCACTCAGACGAGAAATAATTGTATGCCAAGATCCATGGCTACTATACTCACGGTTTCGGCTGCGACTGCGGTTACTTCGATGTCGGTAGCGATCGCGGCTGTTACTGCGATCACGGCGGTCGCGGCGATCACCATTGCGATCATCACTGCGGCTATGACTACAGCTATGAGCACTGTACCGTGTTTTAGTAGGAGGAGTATATCCTCTCGACAGGCTTCGTGACCTACGGCTTGTCGAACGCCTGCTACGGGAACGTCGGTCACGAGGACTACGATAACGTCCTTCTCGTGATCGAGATCGACGCTGCCGATCCATTTTCTGCTTAATGAACACAGATAAAACACGATCACAACACAAAACACACTTCACCGAAAAAACAGACGCTAAACAAAATAAAAGATCGAAAAGTATGTACTTTACGGACGTCTAAAACAATTTAGCAGGGTTTATAACCCAGAAAAAACAAAATATTGTGTGAGCACGGTATTCTATCCCACTTCTGATATTAACAATCAGAAGCGGATTTAGTTTTTTAAAAAATATAATCGACAATAACCTAGATTTAAACTTTACTTGATAGATTTAACATTTACTTCATAAAAACAACAATTATTATTTTAACGTAGGGTAGTTTCAAAATAACGTCCGCTCTGCACAAACTCTCGATCAATAGTGAGATGGCGCCGACTTTGCGCCGCCTTTTATACTTTTTGATTTTTCTCCAATAGTAGTCTTCCAATAATATATATATAATTCCCTAAAGTCACCGTTGAACATATGGTACCTTGATGATGGCACCATAGGTGGACCTCCAGACAAGGTGGAGGAAGATATAACAATACTTTTCCCAGCTTTGAAGGAACTGGGCCTGGAGGTTAACACTTCTAAGTGTGAATTCTTCCCTTGCAGCCCGGTAGCCGCACATTCCATCGACAGATTTCGATCACTTATACCCGGACTTAAGATCATGGATCAGGCCTCTCTTAGTCTACTGGGTGCTCCTATATTTTTCGAGGGCGTACTGGACTGCATGCGGGAGAAGACGCGGGTTTTGGCATCACTTGCGGAACACTTCCAGCAGCTGCCAGCACACGTATCATTGACGCTTCTGAGGAGCTGTTTCGCTATGCCCAAGATGACATACGTCATTAGAACGGCTCCAACTTGGAAGCTCCCAGAAGAGGTCTTACGCTTCGATAATACTCTGAAACAGTTGCTGGAAGAGACGCTAAATGTCCAACTCAGCGAAGGTCAGTGGTGTCAAGCCAGTCTGCCCATTCGACATGGTGGTCTAGGCGTGCGCAGTCTTCGCGAAACTGGGCCCATAGCTTTTCTTGCCTCGGCGCACGGTGTCGGCGAACTTGTCACTCACATTTTACCCATAACTGGTGACACGGTCCCCATCCCGTACGTCGAGGAGGCTTTTGGCATATGGTCAGCCTGGTGCTCCAGTGGTAATCCGCCTGAGAAACCAAAAATGCAACGAAGCTGGGATAACCCAAATTGCAAACGCTTGGTCTCACAGTTGCGGGTTTCTAGCACCGGGATCGAGCTGGCCCGACTTAATGCCGCAACGAAACCTGAGTCTGGTGCCTGGTTGCACGCCCTGCCTTCTCCACATTTGGGTACGCTCCTCGACAACGACTCCCTGAGAGTTGCTGTGGCTCTTCGCCTCGGTTGCGCCATCTGCGAGCCCCATTCTTGTGTCTGCGGGGCAAGGGTCGAAGCCAATGGTCATCACGGCCTGAGCTGTACCCGGTGCGCGGGCCGTAGACCCCGCCATTATACCATTAACGACATTTTGAGGCGAGCTCTCGTGTCTGCTGAGGTACCGTGTATTTTGGAGCCCCCAGGCCTGTCACGCTCAGACGGCAAACGCCCCGATGGACTCACGCTGGTCCCATGGCAGAGAGGGCGCTGTCTTGTGTGGGATGCAACGTGTGTGAGCACGTTTGCATCCTGCCATCTCCTCACCACCCAGCAGTCCGCTGGGGCAGGAGCGGAGGCAGCTGCCCGAAGCAAGCGCCTAAAGTACGCCTGCCTGGAGTCATCGTATGACTTTGTTCCGTTTGCTGTCGAAACGGCGGGACCATGGGGGTCCGAAGCCATAAAATTCGTACACAATCTGGGTCGTCGCTTGAAAGAAAGAGGACGAGACCCTCGATCGGGCTGGTTCCTCATTCAGCAAATTGCTTTAGCCATACAACGCGGAAATGCAGCGAGCATCCTAGGGACATTAAGGCGGGGTTCAGCGTGAAGAGCTACCGTCTAAACTATACACAATTTTTTTGTGTTACATTTTTATTTATTCATATTATTATTATTTTGTGATTAGCAATTTTTACTTTAATTATTGTGATGTTTAGTTTTTATTTTATTTTAATTAATTATTGAAACCTATGAATGTAAACGTATTCTGGCAAATAAATAGAACATATATATATATATATATATATATATATACATATATATATATTTAATGTTTTTAATGTTTGTTCGCTGATAACTTCGTCGTTTATGAACCGATTTTTATTATTATTTTTTTTGTTTGAAAGGAGATATCCCAAGTGTGCTACCATGGTAATTTTATCGAGGTCTGATAAGTATCTCCAGAGATATTGAGATAAACATCTCAAAATTGGTATTGAAAATGAATAGCGCGGCATTGAAGTCGGTTCTTTTTTAGTTTTTAAACGATATTATTAAGACCTATCTATAGACACCCCTCACGTATATATAGGTTTGATGTTTTTTTTTTGTTTTAGTTCCATATGTAGGGAGCCCCCCTTTATATTTATTTTTTTATTTTTTATTATTTATTTGCCTGAAATATGGTCAAAACAGATGACAATAAAATTTTTGCGGAGTATATTTCATCAAAACATTGACATACAAATGTTTGTGCATTTAAAAGAATTTAGATAATTTAGTATTTAATGATGTTATTACGTATTAACTAATTAAGGATATTTTAAATGTCCATAACAATCAATTTTAAATTATTTTCAAAAAATTCCTTAACGTCAAAAAAGCTCACAAAATACTCCTACCTACCAAGTTTCAACTGTGTGGTCTTATTAGTTTCGGAATTAAGTGGCTGTGACATACGGACGAACAGACAGACACACGGACAGAGATGACGAATCTATCAGGATTCCGTTTTTTGCCATTCGGCAACGGAACCCTAAAAGTATCAAGATAAAAAGTACCCTATGTGCTACGAACAAAATATAGTCTATGTGTTATTCCAGGGTCTAGGCTATCTACTTACCAAATTTCAGCTCAATCGGTTGAGCGTTTTTGCGTGAAGAAGCTCACACATAACATACACACAAAATTTCGCCTTAACTCGTTCGCTGCTGAAAACACACACCGTGCGTTTTTTTGATTTTTGGTATCGGAAGTAAAATTAAAAAAATATATATTATACTTTTTTTTTTTTTAATTAATCTTTTCACAAGGGGTGCGTGTGACCTTCTGCAGGTGGATTTTAGTTTTGATTTGATGCCACAGCTACGAAAAAAAATTACAAAAAATAATTTAAAAAATTAAAAAATATTCGAAAAAGTGCCGCAGTCAAAAATGCTCACACATAACATACACACAAAATTTCGCCTTAATAATGTTAGTAAGATTACTAACTTATATAATCTAACACTATTGTGAGAACAGTACTCCTCGCGAGCTCTTATGACCATGCAATGGACGGACAGCTATATTTTCAACCTACTTCCAAAAAGAAAGAGGTTCTCAATTCGTCTGATGTTTTTTTTAGGGTTCCGTACCCAAAGAGTACCAACGGAACCCTATTACTGAGACTCCGCTGTCTGTCTGTCTGTCTGTCTGTCCGTCTGTCACCAAGCTGTATCTCATGAATCGTGATAGTTAGACAGTTGAAATGTTCACAGATGATGTATTTCTGTTGCCGCTATAACAACAAATACTAAAAACAGAATAAAGTTAAAGATAATAGAGGGTCCCCATACAAGACACGTGTCTTTTTTTCGGCATCACACGCCATCTATGAACGCTTTGTTAGGTAAACGTCCCATAGATGGCGTTATATTTAAATGTCGATCCCTAACACCTTTGTTAGACGTTAGATGGCGTTATAAGAAACGAAATGTTTATTAATTATTATTTTTTGTTGGCGAAAAATAGTGGTATTTTTTGCTCGATCTTATAAAATACTGTAGTGTGGTACGGAACCCTACGAGTGCGAGTCCGACTTGCACTTGGCCAGTTTATTTGTGTATGTTACGCGATTACTCCGTCAATTGTGAACCGATTCGAATGATTATTTTTGTAATCGGTAGGGTGTACGTTTCCGAGGTGGTCCCATTTAATTTCAAGGCGGCAATATTAATTATTTTTTGGTTGTATCTTGTATTTATTTTTATTTTATTTATAGTGTTTTGTTTTTATTTTATTTTTTCCATGCTAGGTTGTCGGGAATAAATTGATATATTTTATTTTATTGTTTTGTTTTTGTACAATTTGTTTAATTGGTAATCAATAAAGAGTTTTTGTATTGTAATATTATTTCCACAGTTAGTAACATGGCTCCCGTACTACGAGACAACATTCGTGTCACCGTTCCGCTCGTACCCCGAGCATATGTTTCAATCAGACAAGCACTTGGCCGCAACTAAAAGTCTGCCCGTGCTTATACTGCACGCCAAGGATGATGTTATAGTGCCTTTTATTGTGGGATTGAAGGTAAATAACGGTATTTATCTATGTGTTTTGGCAGCTGTGCTTGAGAGCCAGTTTCCATTCTAGCCCTAGATAAAGATAAAGATAAAGATAATTTATTTGTCCATAAACATGAGTTTGCATACAAGTATGATGTATGCAATTTGGTATAATATAATTCATAATCATAATCACAATCATAAAATCTTTATTTACAAAAGGCAAAAATATTACAAAGTTTGTTTAATGAAAACCTGGTTCCTATACTAGGCTCTAAACCCGTGACATAGGTACCAGGACTCTTCTGTCTGTTGATACTGAAACTGTATTTTGCCCGTATTTATTTGATTATGATGTACATTCATGTTTTGCCTATGAAGGCGTACAAAAAATAACATAATTTATAGCACTATAAAGCAATGAAGCTGTTATCTATCTAGCTGTTAGGTATAGGTGCTATAATCTAGACGTGTGTAAATCAGGTCAGAGCGGGTCAAATATTCAGATCACAGAGACTTGAGTCACTGAGCTGCAGCTCAAATGCAAACGAGACAGTTCACGGCTCACACTTACAGTCACGGCTCGCAACGCAATAGCTCACACAGAACACTAATACTCGGGCCTCGGGGAGCGCAACAGTAAGTGCTAAGTTGTCAATAGGGTATTTTACTCTATATGAGAAAAAATCTAAAAATATATTATTGAGATAGCTTAGGCAAAAAGCAGTCAGAAAACGTTAGTTTTATGTTTAGTTCATAAAATAGAAAATTACATTTTAAAATTCAATTCAAAGGTTTCAGCTTTTAAAATCTGTTTCATAACTACATTCAATAGTAAAGAAACTAAATGTGTATTGTGTAGTATGTGAACGCAGCCTTCGGCTCGCTTGCTCGTTCTGCACTCGCGTCGCGAGTCGCAACTCACGTGACCACGCGTGAATATAATAACTACAAATTGAGCTGACCTGTGAGTCGGCTCACAGCTCCGATTCAAGTGCGTGAGCTGTGATCTGATCTGCGGTTCAAGCCAAGCATATCAAAGACCTTCTATAATAACTCGAATGCGCAAAACGGCCCTGATGAGACCAACCTTGAAGGGAGTTTGTCCCTTTCTTTTGTATGAACGGCTTATATATATACTATACATATAGTATGGAACATATAGCACTAGCAGGTTGTTAGACAGGGACACACTCCCACCCGGGTACCTTTCGATTGGGCCGTTTTGTTCTACAAAGCAATTACAACCTTATTGTTAAAGCATACGGATTAAATTGAATTTGTGAAAACATCTGCAGTTCACCATCCTTTTATATTACGTCTATGGAGCATATTTGTTTAGTTACCCATGGCTACTATAATCCTCGACCGCATCGTCACTTAACATCAAGTGAGATAGTGGTCAAACGATGAACTATGAGTCTTACCTACCATATGACATCTGGTTGTAACATTCCGGAAAATATCGCGAAGTTTGCGCGATGCAGGATCTCATACATTGCATTGAGGCAATATTTACAAGAAGAGCTGTGCAACCAGCGCCGTCTATATGCTTTAATATAAAGTTAAGTTGTGACTATAAATGAATGGATGTTTGTTACTCTTTCACGCAAATACCGCTGAACGGATTAAGATGAAATTTGGCCTACAGATACGTTTTAACCTGGATTAACACATAGGATACTTTTTAACGCGGGCGAAGCCGCGGGGAACAGTTAGTCCAATGTGTAATAAATATGAAAATAAGTGTTTTAATCAAATTGTACATCTCAGTTATACAGATCGATCGTGAATTCACGTTCAGCAGGAGACGCGTCCTGCCAATTGCACGCTTTCAACCGAGAGGAGGACTTAGGACATAAATACATATGTCTCGGGAAATCTCTGCCTAAAGTTGTTGGGTAAGATATTACTTTTACTAAAGTTGGACAATTATCGACTATCATCTAATGTGTTCTGATAGCTGTCCTTGAGAGCCAGTTCCCATTCTAGGCCTAGCGTGCTACCATCCTCGACCGCATCGTCACTTATCAACAGGTGAGATAGTAGTCTAACGTAGCCTGTACAACAGAAAAATAATAAAACTGGCCAAGTCGAGTTGGACTCGCCCACCGAGGCTTCCGTACCAACGTTGGTTTGTGCCAGTTAAGCTAGACCTCTAAATTGTATGAGCGCTCATATAACTCAGATCCCTATCTTAATTGGCGAGAACTATTTATAGATGGGGACACCCTTTAATTTTCAACTTTTTTTTATTTTTTGGAATTTTTCCTTTATGTGTGCTGTAAGACCTTGCTTCTTGCCAAATATCGTGATTCTAGGTCAACGGGAAGTACCCTATAGGTTTTCGACCCAAAACCTATAGGGTACTTCCGGTTGACCTAGAATTGTCAATTTTAGTCAAAGGCAAGGAAGGTCTTACAGCACAAAGGAAAAATTCCTAATAATAAATAAAATTTGGAAATTAAGGTAAATTTTGGTACTTCAAGGTTTTGCGAAAATCTAAATTTGCCCATATCTTTTTATCGTGTTGACTCAGGACCTTGACTATAGACCTCAGTATTTGGTATAAATTTCAACTTGCTAGGTCTACCCTTTCCCGAGCAAATCGGTGGTGACACACGGACAGGCAGACAGACAGACTGACAAGAAAGTGATCTTATAAGGGTTCCTATTTTTCCTTTTGAGGTACGAAACCCTAAAAAATACTAGATACTACAGCTTCTGTCAATATTCTATGCTACAGGCTACATATGCGAAATGTCATGAAAAAAACCGGTCAAGTCGAGTTGGACTCGCCACTGAGGCTTCCGTATACCGACAAACTTAACTTTGTAGTTCGATCCATAGAAAATGTATTGCACCTCCTACAAATAATAAGTTTGTATTTGTAAGTTTACCTTTTTTGTGTTATTAAACTACATATTTACAGTTTTCATTTTTTTCAAGTTTTCACGAAAATCTAAATTTGCCAATATCTTTTATCGTGTTGACTCAGGACCTTGATTTTTATACACGTAATAGGGACTATAGACCTCATTATCTGGTATAAATTTAAACTTGCTAGGTCCACCCGTTCCTGAAAAAATCGGTGGTGACACACGGACAGACAGACGGACAAAAAAGTGATCTTATAAAGGTTCCTTTTTTACCTTTTGGGGCACGGAACCCTAAAAACGTAGCCAGTTAACCAATTTTTTTTTATATATATATTTATCTCACACGCTAGCGTTTGACCACTATCTGGTCTGATGATGGAAGGTGGCCCTAAGAACTCCTAAACTACACTTGATAAACCCTTCTTGATTCGACTAAATATTGTTTATAGCACAGTGTGACCTAAACCCGCACTTTACGCACGCTTTCCGTGACTTAAATAGTCGATTATTGCACGATGTTTAGCACCCTCGTTGCGCCCGGGTGCCAACTTAACGCCGTGCAATAATAAACAACTTAAGTTACGAGTATCGTAATATACTATTTAAAATAATTTAAAAGATAATCGTGCTTCTGTTTCAGTGAATTCATCTCAAGTAATCTATGAAGAAATTCAAAATACTCAACATTGTAGTCAATTAATTAATAATTAAGTGCCTCATTTGATGCCAGCTTATTCATAAATCATTTAATTATCATAAAAATATATTATTGTATTAAATAATTATAATAATGTATAATATTGTATCCATGGCGAAAACGGAATCTGTCATCACAATTTGTCCCATTGATATTATAATATTGTATGATATTTATTATTATTTATGTCTTTTACATCTTTCATAGGTGATTTTTACAGAATATAGGATTTTTTTATATGTAAATATCTTAGTATACGGTAGAGGTTAACTGACACTTCTATGTATAAAGACCAACATTTTTAAAACCGAACTAATATGAGCTTACATTTCTACAATGGATGTACTATACTGCCCTACAAAGCGCAAAAGCGGTATCTCAAAAAAATCAAAGTTGATTTTTATGCCATCGGATAGCTTTAAAAAATACGCGTCTTATGAACTAAGCCTTTTAGCGCTATCTTGTTTAAAACATATGAAAAAACCTTAACAAAGATTTTCCTATCGCAGTTTTACCTCAAATCACGGGTATTAGAGGTATATCAATATTACGTAGGCAAACAACTGTATATTTGAATACCGCCAAATCACTTAAAAACAGCAATTTTTTTAAGCCAATAAGCGGCAAATATGTTGGAGAAGAGCTAACGAAAAAGCGGTAACTCAAGATTTATATCTATAATTACAAAACAGTTTAGCAGTATCTAATCCACATACATTTTTGATATGTTAACTATAACAGTTAATTATGATAACAAATAGATCCAATATAATGAATAAATTATATTTAAAAGCAAACATTTTAATATATAAAGAAAAAAAAACCTATTTTTACATAACTTCAATTACCTCGAAACTTGCTATTATTTAGATAACGCTTTTGCGCTTAGCAGGGCAGTATATAAAGGATCGTGCACAGCAGATTTTTTACAAATTCAATTAAACCCGTAAGCTCTGAACCTAAAGTTGTAATTGCCTATGTAGTACATCAAAACGGCCGCAACACAATCAAACGGCAATGTCATTTTGGGATAAATCCTCCTAAACATCATTTTTCATTTTCAATATCAAGTTTGTGGCGTTTATTACCATGTCCTGAAGATTCTCTCATCATTCCATCCTCGACCGCATTATCACTTACCAACAGGTGAGATAGTGGTCAAACGCTAGCCTGTATGATAAAAAAACTATATTTAAAAATGTTAATGGGATCATTTCCGAGTAAACACTTTTTGATAAAACCTATCCATAGACTATATTATGGAGCAAGCATAAAAAAACTATAGGTAAACATCCGAATAGAAAACATCTTTTTACAAGTCAGTTAAAAATGTGTAGATAGGTAGTACTTAAGTTATTAGATATTACATATTACCCTTAGTACGAGGTTTCATCGTAAACGCTTTTGACAGATCTCACGTAGTTTTTAGCTTATTCTGGCTCCCTGATTGGTCTAAACTTAGTGAAAACCACTAGAGGCGCTGTACCGTTTTTCACAAAGACCTTCTATTTAATAACTCGACTGCGCAAAACGGCCCTGATGAGACCGACCTTGAACGGAGTTTGTCACTTTCTTTTGTATGGACGATTTATATATATATACTATACATATATTACTGTACATATAGTATGGAACATATAAAAATAGCAGGTTGTTAGACAAGGACACACTCCCGGGTGCCTTTCGATTGGGCCGTTTTGTTCTACAAAGCAATTACAACCTTATTGTTAGAGCATACGGATTAAATTGAATTTGTCAAAACATCTGCAGTGCACCATCCTTTTATATTACGTCTATGGTTTTTCATACAAAATTTGTTAGATATACGATATCGGGTTTAGTATGAAAACTCTTACTAAGGGACAGGCTTGCTCAACACTTATACTATAATAGACTGCGTACCATTACTTGACATTATGGCCAAGTGCTTGCAGATCATCAGAAATTTGTTAGTTAAAAGTATTATTTTGAAGCTAATCTTTAGGCGCACTGGTGTAAAATTTGACGGCAGTGACGTAGCGTCACGGTCTAAACCAACGGACGTGACGTAAGCGTCACGTTTTATATTTATAAACGCCATCTATTGTAGAACGGTATAACTACGAAGACGTATTTGCTATCATTCGGGCATTCGTCCCGCGGACTCCCGCTAAGTTCAACTGACGTAGTTGTAGAAATTGTCATGTTATTTTGTTCAAAAATATCTACGTTTTATAATATTTATGACATAAACATTGATATTATTATGATTTTGTTATTTGGTGATATGTGCTAGCTTTACTTCAATTTTAATAGTTTAATTTATTTATAAGTTGAAGGGAAATAAAGATGATATTTATTATAAAGTTGTTTTTTTTTAGGTTTCCGTACCTCAAAAGGAAAAAAGGAACCCTTATGGGATCACTTTGGAGTCCGTCTGTCAATACTCCTTTTCTCAGAAACGTGTAGAGGTTGTTGTTAATTTTGTTATTGTTGAGATATTGTAATTGTTGTTGTTGAGAAACACATAGAAGACAATTAATTCTTCACAAGACATTGCAAAAAATATCGTTTTCACAGAACCACTAGTCATATATTTTGCCACTGGCTAAATACACTAATCGTGTGGAGCCATAAAGTAAAAAAAAGATAACATGTCAATTTGAATGTTACCTGTAAAATAAAATTTGAATGTCATTAATGGTCATTATATATTTACTTTGTTTATTTACTTATTTATTACAAGAATAAAAATAATAAATGGCGAAATTGTGGTGGCGTGGTGGTAGCCATGTGGTGGCATTACCGCAAAAGCCAAAGAGTACCTAACATAATATATACTGAGCAAAAGTCATCAAACTAAGAATTGAAAATAATATAAAATCAAACACAACTAAATCAACATGTAAATAGAATGTGTCAAGATAAATAAATAAAATTACAGAATGTCTATACAAAGAATAAACATAGGTACGTATATTTTATGTAATGAAATTATTTAGATCCTTTCCCAATACTATAATAATCTTTGTCCTGACATACTGTTAGAGACAACGCACAGCCTAAACCGCTGGTCGTAGAGACTTGAAATTTGGAAGATATATATGTCTTAGTACGAGTTTAAGGATAAAGGATTATCCAAAATTGATACATATATGATAAAAATATTTAAATTTCAATTACAAAAAATAAAAATACTACGCCTCTCCGGCATGGGGAAACAAGTGGGGGGACTCCCCTCAACTCCCTCTACCACCCCCGTCTATTCCTTTCTTCCTACGAAGGCGACATGATTCAAGATAAATTGTTAAACACAATCCAAAATATCATCGTACCGACGGGACTCGAACCCACACGTCCAGGTGCTCTGCCAATTGGCCTTGACGTGTAATCCGGGGGGTGCGGGTTCGAGTCCCGTCGGTTCGATTATATTTTGGATTGTGTTTAACAATTTACAAAAATATAAAGTGTGTGACACTGCGAAGAAACATAATATATGATTCAAGATCTTTACGCCTATTTCCCTTAGACGCGATTACACTTGAAATGGACTGGTTTGGCCAATTCTTTTGATTATTTTAGGGTTCTTCACCTGATGTTAAGTGACGATGCGGTCGATGATGTAGCGCGCTTACCCAAAAGATACCTATTCACTCGCGACTTAAAGACTCCTAAGTGGTATCTAATCGGAAACACAGACTTTGTTGTCCGTCTGTCAAGAGCCTTTATTTCAGGAACGCGTGGAGGTATTAAGTTGAAACTTATATACTACATACTTGGATCTACAGTATCTTTCGGCTGTGAAATAATAAAGATAGTTTAAAAACTAAAACTACCGACTTCCATGCCCCACGAGTCAATTTCAGTAGCAAGTATGAGACGTTTATCGTCATATCTCTGGAGATAATTTAGATACTTATCAGATCTCGATGAATTTACGATGGGACCACCTCGGAAACGTACCTACCGATAAAAAAATAGAATAATTCCAATCGGTTTACAATTGACTGAGTAATCGCGTAACATACATACAAAAAAAAAACATAATAAACATAAGTACAGACGAATTGACAACCTTCTTTTTAGAAGAGTCGGTTGAAAATCAAACCTGTAAGTCAACGCGATCAAAAGATATGACTATTACTTAGGTTACTTCCCGTTGACTTATGTTAGCTTACTCATGATGATAACAAGATGGGTGGTAGCCGATAGTCTAGTAATCTACCATACACTTAATATGTCTGGAGCTAAATATTCACTTGGAACTACTTCCAAAACTACCTGCCTATACTTCAGCTAATAGGTAGGACTTATTAATAAAATATAAAAGTCAGGACATCACCGAGAAAGCATTTTATTTGTACCTTCATCATTATAACAACAGTTTATGTACCATCAGGAGACTCAGGACCATTATAATAGACAATAGAACAAAGAGAACAGCAATATACCAATAAGTATTTAATGTTAAGTCACAAGGCTTTATAACAAGTTTCAACAAGACATAACACATGAAAATCACTACCGATTTAGACAATTTATACAAAATATTATGGGGTTTCCCCCAAAAGGCCTCCACCACCCCTCATAGCCTTTCCTTACCACCCTCAACGAAGCTAAAACACTATCTTCACCATTCCTAGGTGAAACCATCATTACTATAAACATATCCTAGAAATTATTATTGTTATATACCTGCTGTAATTCGCGTACCTTTAGTCGAATTTTCTCGACCTAGGTTTCGAGCGAGTCATTGTTACAAATTCACGATAATTTTAAAATTAAAATATCCTAGAAAACCATATTCTAGCCATATTTATTCTATACATTTTGTAATACAAATACTTAGCTTCATTGAGTTGGACAGCACTTTGTCGTCTGAACGATATTCCCAACAGAGTAAAGGTGACGATCTTAGCCCGAAGGCTGCTCGAGCAAAAAAAAAAAAATGTCATATTCATCAGATCTCCATATTTACAAGCATCAGACATTGTGCTGTGCATAAGTACCTTCAAAAGGTCATATCTAAAAAAATGTAGGCCCAAGAGTACTGCCTAGCCTGACACCATATCTCGTAAAAAACTCATCAGATCTAGTTTAACCACAGACAGTTTACCAGTTACTGCGTTAGCTCTCCAACTTTCCACCCTATACTTAGTTCGACGTATGAAAATATATATATCACAAACAGAAAGGTGTAAAACGAGGATAGAGTACGTAAATTGCAATATTGCGACGTGGTATCTGCTCTCGTACTTCAAGCTCCAAGAAACTGGTTTATTATAAACCTTATGCTTTAGTCATTAAGGGTGTAAAAGTTTTAGTAGGTATCTTGAGTTGATCGTACTACGAGTGTACACTACACGTTCGCCCACGTAAAGCCACGTGCTTAAGATGCACTGAACCTTGATGTTTCTTCACGGGCGTCTTCAATAACGCATAATATTATTTTTGATGGTATTGGACAAGGTGAGGTTTAAATTATAGGGAATGAAATAATAGGTTTGGAAAGGGAACTTGTAATTTGTTTTCGAATGTGGATGATTGAAAGTTTTTATTGAATTGACTACAAGTTGTCTGCATCTCTGCAAGATGGACGAGACGTAACTTTCAAACCATATATTTTTCTTGGAAAATGAAACTGAATGTAGCCAAAACTAAATTTTAATTATGCTTACGTTAGATAACTTAGATAACACATAACTTAGACAACGTTTAGATAACATGAACTAACGTTGTTAACTGTAGAAGTTAAAAAGCTTATAGATTCACGAACAGACATAGCTACGAACTTGTAAGGGTTACTTGTACAGAAACGTAATTATTAATTAGTTACAATTGAAGATCGAATACAAAACGAAAAAAAACTGACTTCAAAATGCCACGTTAAACAATTTCAGTACCAAATTTGAAGTGTTTATAAGAATCATGAAATTTGGCAGGAAGCAAGGTCTTGCACCACTTAGGTAATAAATCTGAAAACCGTAAATATGTAGTTTAATAATTAAAAAAGTTAATTCACTATTACAAACTATACTACTACAAACTATTTGCGGTTGGTGCCGTACATTTTCGATGGATAGAACTGCAAAGTTAAGTTTGTCCTGTAACCTAATTTGAGAAGTCGGTACGGAAGCCTCGGTGGGCGAGTCCAACTAGACTTGGCCGGTTTTATTTTATAATAGTCTAGCAGCCCGCCCCGGCTTCGCACGGGTAGAACATATATGCCTACAAAATTTGCATCAGTTGCATCGAATATAAAATATGAACATATTTAACAATCATCGTCATATTTCATCCAATTTACACAAAACCTTAACGAATTATGCAACTAAACCTTCCTCATAAACACTCTGGCTATTGGTGAAAACCGCATGATAATCAGTTCAGTAGCTATTGAGATTATTGCAAACAGACAGACAGACGCAGTGATGGACTTTGTTTTATAATACTTACGTAGTGATATTGGACGGCCCTTTGGCGTAAAGGATAGTTACCCTGATTCTGACCCGACAGTCGTTGGTTCTAATCGTAGCTATATACGAGTACCTACCAATGAAAGTTTTATGTGCATTCATGAATCATGAGTTTTCGTACAGTGGTAGTGGGATCATTAAATCTACCAAAATGTAGCTTACCACCAAGGAGAACTTCTGCCGTCGTAACCTTACGCGTTCCCCGACGCAAAATGTAGGGGTAATATACGTTTAACGTGTGTATCTGTGTGTCTGTTTGTAGCATCTTAGCACCTAACTGTATGAACCGATTTTGTTTTTATTATTGATAGTTTTTTTTGCTTGATAGATTTCTTCATCGAGAGTTTTCTTAGCTTTCATTCATGAAAATTCGTTCGATCGTTATAAAACTATGAGCTTTTTAATACGCTTTTATTAGCTTCAGACGTATGTATGTTAGTATGTAACGGAATCTTTGAACATGATTTTAACCCCCTTCAAAACGTCGGATTAACTCGAAATTTGGCATACTTATTAAGGACCGATGACAATTAATAAATTTAAAAAAAAAAATTTAAAAAAAATCGACTAAAAAATGAAAAATAAATAAAAGTTAAAAAAAAGCGTATTTTTTAATTTTTTTAAACTATTATTTATTTCTAGTTAATTGCGCTATGAAATCAACTTTCATAGGTCTGATCAATTCGAAAATCTTCTTCTTCAACGATATTGTAAGAACATGGATGCATTGACCTGATGCTGGGACATCTCCTGGACTCTACAGAATACTCAAATCCTCACCAACTTACAGCTCAGATTTTAAATGTCGTGTTTAGAGTCATTGGAATGCTTTTAATGAAAAGATTATACATAGATCAGTCGGGGTGGTTTAAAATATTATATTATTATATATATAGATAAATATTATTTTATACAATAGATCATATTATTATACTATATTGACTTCAAATTGATTGTGTTTGGTGGGGATCTACAGCATAGGTAAGCTTATAATAATATTTTCGAAGTAACTATGACCTAATCTGTGGTTTCACGGCAAATATTTTATTAATGCGATGCGTGTATGTGAAATTCGTGATATCTTCTAGAGTTTTCATTTGAATATAATATACTGTAAAGGACAATTTTAATCTATAATATGTGGCCAAGCTAATTAACGTAATTATTTGGATAAGGATTAATACTATATACTTTAAAATAGCCTTGGAAGTTATGTTATATTTTTTAACAAACATTTTAAGATTAAAATGGTTACTGTGAGTCAACCTTAAGAGATAGACATATGCTGTCGCGGACTTTTTTGTAGGTCTTATTAAGTTGTACAACTCTTGCATAGAAAATATTCTTCTATCTATTTTCAATTGAGCAGCGTTCGTAAGAAACGTGTTTTTTCGACCGTTTATTTGCCGACTTAGGTTGCAAATTAGGTCTCCACGAATGTACCTTTGATTTAAACGGGATAATATATAGCCTATTTTCATTCCGAAAGTCCATTCTATGTATTAGTGAAAGAATTTTTTAAAACGGTTCAGTAGTTTTTGAGCCAAATCATTACAAAAATACAAAAATACAAAAATACAAAAATACAAAAATACAAAAATACAAAAATACAAAAATACAAAAATACAAAAATACAAAAATACAAAAATACAAAAATACAAAAATACAAAAATACAAAAATACAAAAATACAAAAATACAAAAATACAAAAATACAAAAATACAAAAATACAAAAATACAAAAATACAAAAATACAAAAATACAAAAATACAAAAATACAAAAATACAAAAATACAAAAATACAAAAATACAAAAATACAAAAATATAAAAATACAAAAATACAAAAATACAAAAATACAAAAATACAAAAATACAAAAATACAAAAATTCAAAAATACAAAAATACAAAAATACAAAAATACAAAAATACAAAAACACAAAATTACAAAAATACAAAAATACAAAAATACAAAAATACAAAAATACAAAAATACAAAAATACCAAAAACATGACAACGCATTCATCATTGGTAGTCCCTCCTGCAGCTGCCCTTAAAATGTTTTTATTAGTAAAAATTTAGTGGAGTAGACTACCGATATCTTGGACATAGCGGATAAGCTGGCCAGCCTAACTAACATAAATCTATATGTAAGCATAGCGCAACTATCTCAACCCTCTTCCAAGCTGGCTAGCACCGAAAATTATTGGTCGGTGACATGTCTTTTATCTGTGGATTAATCGATCCACGGCCGATCAAACTACAGAATGCGTGATTCATAGGTGGCGCAATATTTTTTTTTAAAAGCTTGCTCGCAATGTGGGTTGCACATTACTAGTAAGTATTCTTGTTAACCCCTCCAACTAAGCTAAATATGCTTGTGTCTGGAGTGGGTTCATGTCAATAGTGCAATGGGTGGGGTGGGGATCGAACTCACGACCTCTCGATCGCCAGTCCGACACCTTATCTATATCTCTATATATATATATATATTTAAGCACACATATACATGTATATTAATGTTGACTTCATTCCAAAAGTTCTTTAACTTCAAAAGACATCGTACATTCGATTTGGTCGAAAACACACAAATGCCAGATATTCATTTTCTCGTTTCAGAATATCAAAATGAATGTCACTGCCGCTGCTGCGGCGGAATAGGTCATAATAATAATAAAGAACATGGTGAATCATTCCCATCACTACTATCTAGTAATGATAGGAATGACGACTGTCATAGTAACGAAGAATCAATAAAACTCTGTAACACTGATGATGTTGATGATAGTAATTGTGAGAATTGTAACTGTCATAGTAACGAAGCATCAATGCAACTCTTTATCACTGATGATGGTGATAATAGTAATGATGGGAATAGCGACAGTCACAGTAACGATGCATCAATACAACTCTTTATCACTGATGATGGTGATGATGAGAATTGCGACAGTCACAGTAACGAAGCAGTAATACATGTCTGGATCACTGACGATGGTGATAATAGAAATGATGGGAATTGCGACAGTCATTGTAACGAAGGATCAATAAAACTCAGTAAGACTGACAATAGTAATAAAGGGAATTGCGACAGTTACAGTAACGAAGCATCAATACAACTCTGTATCTCTGATGATGGTGATAATAGTAATGATGGGAATTGCAACAGTCATAGTAACGAAACATCAATAAAACTCAGTAGCACTGAATACTTCTTTAAATATATCAAAGCCAGATGCATTGATTTTGGTAATGATGGGTCCACTGCACTGCCTAAAGGTAAGGTAAACTTTTCAAAATCAAAAATCAAAATCAATTGTTTATTTGTCAGATTACATCATTTTAAATTATCACAATTTCAGGTCTTATGAAATATAAATGTACATGTGTCCAGCCTGCAAGCAAGCGTACAAATATTGGTTTGTCATATCTACAATTAAGTTTAGATAACATTAATATTTTTACTTAAATTTCAGTCTTACAAATTCATAATTTTTTTATAAGATAAATATTCTTTCACGCTGTAAAACATTTTTCCAAAAGCCATTGGCTAACTTTTCTTAAGATATTAAGTAAATCAGAAAGGAAGTGGTAGGTATCCTACTTTCTAATATAAATAATTTCGTTAATAAATTCTAATAAATATAATATAATCCTACAACTTGTACATAAAACGGCGAAAGTTTATGTGCATGTTTAAATCTGTGTTATCTAATGCCGGCCATTGACGATCAGTCCAAACATAAAACTGCGGCATAAAACTAGGGCGTCACTCCAAATGATTTTAGATTTGCCCATTCACTGGCGTCACTCCGGCTCTTCATTTTTCTATCGGCCGCCGGGCAAAGCTAACTAAAACTGCACTACTTATATTTGTGTCGAAAAAAAAATGGATTCTGATTCTG
The DNA here is from genome assembly GCA_954871355.1 of Cabera pusaria. Classification (NCBI taxonomy): domain Eukaryota; kingdom Metazoa; phylum Arthropoda; class Insecta; order Lepidoptera; family Geometridae; genus Cabera; species Cabera pusaria. The sequence continues at coordinate 5,460,751 of OX940910.1, forward strand.
AAAAAGAAACATTAATTCTAACTGTGGCTACTATTTGTTGCCATATACTCACCGAGGCGTTGCTGTTTATTTTTATAATTTTTGTCGTTCACTCTCCACAAGCATTCAAAATTTTGGTACTTTTCTATGAACTCTATCATTACTGCACGGTCTGCACGTCCAGTTGATACAGACGCCGCCATTTTAAAACTAGATGCACAACACGCTCAGTCACCGCGATCGCAGCGAGTGAACTGAAGCTTTGGAATGACGATCGCGCATTGACGGTCAGTTCGGCGCGCCGCGCCGCTTGGATTTATGGTAGTCACGGAAAATTTCCGTGGTGCGTCGTCAGTTAAAACTCTGGAGTGATGATTCGGGATCAAATTTTGGAGTGACGCCCTAGTTTTATGCCGCAGTTTTATGTTTGGACTGATCGTCAATGGCCGGCATAAAATTCACGCTGCGCCAACACAACCGACGAATTATTGCGCAAAAATATGGAAACAATTATTCCGCGTTCTTGCGGAGTAAACCGATTCATGGCTTGTCGATTTGTATTCTGCGTTTGTTTACTTCACAAATGTCAAAACCGAATTGAAATTTGGCGCCATTTGCAAAAGCTATAGCGTTTTCCAATAGGGTGATTACTTTTGCCCCACCCAGTATATGACTTGAATTCACAAAAAACTTGAAGAATTTAAATACTTGACAGTTGACACTGGCTAAATACCTCGGAACAATGACTAGCATGGAAGCCGGGCTAAAATAAAAATCGAGCAAGCTATATTTTATTCATTTATGTCAATTAGCATGTCATAATGAGTGAAAGAAACAAAACATGGCTGTTTGTTTTTATTATTTTTAAATATGTCACAAAGCTTAAATGGGAAATGTCAAATGGTTACCTTTGGTCATCTTATAATGCTAACAAATACAAAAAATCTATCCAAGACGTCAAAATACTATATCTCAGCTATCAACTTAGTTTTGCAGTTTTATGTTTTGTCGATACGTGTCGCGGGTTTGACGAATTCACTGAGTGAAAAAAGCGATATAATTATTAATTTCTGTCTGAGAACGTGACCAGAAAGTAAAAGTATATACTTACGTGAGGTGTACAGTGCTTTGGACAAGATGGCTTGTGTTGTTGAAGGGTGTATTACGGATTTACGCACCATTATCATACTATTTCTACATTACGATGCAACGCTTTTTTATAATTCGCACTACCCATGGAAGAATGGTGCAAACACACTTGCGTCAAATATTTTTTATTTCACCATTGGATAGAGGAAAGACTAACACATATACTCAATTTTTTTCAAATTTATATTTCATTAAATTACGGAGCAATTTGAATTTAAAAAATTAATACGAAACTATTTTCTTAATAAATTCACTAGTAAAATGATGTAAGATTTGTTTCTCTTATCACATTTGCAGAGTTTCCTTGTAGTATTAGCTTAATTAATCTTATGTTATTATTATACGTCTTCCTAAAAAACTTTTGTTGCATAAATGATCTTACATACTTATTCCACGTGATATTTTACAGCTTTATGTGCGTATATATAGTTACGCCTTTTTTTCACGGTACTTTTAGAAGAAAAGTATCAGTAAAGCATGATTAAGCAGTTATTCTTTGCAGTATTTTCTTGTCTTTTATTCGTAAATGAAATAACTGATTTCTTCCAGGCAAGCACAGGAATCTTTTTTAGCATAACTATGATTAAGTGTGATAAAAACATAACATTTTTGCAAGTAACATAATATACTTACTTTTTCTATGCTTGGTTAGCAGTATAAAATATATGTGATACAAAATATTTCATTTCCCTTCCGATAACTTTGTCAATATAAGTCATTTATATGTAACGAAGATCCATAGCATAGTAAGTGTTCGGAGAATAGAACAGCGAGAGCTTTATGTTTAGTCTAGGTTTTTGATGGTTGTAACCGCGTAATTAATATATGAGAAGCTCTCGAAAACCATAATTTTTCGCCGAACCGTTTGTTAGTTGTTGTCCCTTCTGCATCTTTAATTTCTGCATACTTATCAGCTGTAATATCTTATCGCGGCCATTAGCTGAAGTTTAAGAACCTGCACCGGAGTTCCTCGGAATCTGTCGGTGTGCTCGGAGATTATCACGCATAGTTCTATGCTTGGTTAGCAGTATAAAATATATGTGATGCAAAATATTTCATTTCCCTTCCGATAACTTTGTCAATATAAGTCATTTATATGTAACGAAGATCCATAGCATAGTAAGTGTTCGGAGAGTAGAACAGCGAGAGCTGTTCTATTCTCCGAACACACTCTTCCACACACGAGAGCGGGACATACTCGTACACGCGACTACGTAACGCATTGGCTTTGCGGCACGTACTATTCACGACTTGAAGACTCCTAGATTATACTTATCGGGAAACACAGACACTGGCAAAGAATTGCATTTATTGGTAGTACCTATGATAAAAGATGAAGCATAACGCTTGGTGCAAGGAGATGGACCACATAGCGGTGCCGCACATCTAGTCCGGTCTGGTCGAAGAAGAGGCAGGGTGGTATTACTTTGCGTAATCGGATGGCGTAGGTACGCTCCGAAATGCACCCGATAGGTAACATGGAACCTTTTATTGTTTTAATTTTGTTTTATTTTAAATCAAGCGCACCATGCTGTATGCTACAAGTTCTACCATGGGGGGTTGTTGGTTTGTTAACGATGTTTTTCTTTCACCAGAAGGCCACTGTGAAAAGCGCACATACATTTTTCCATAGAAAAATCTGCTGGTGCACGGCGCGGATCGAACTCGGTACCTCTGGCATCAAAGCCGACCGTTCTCCCGATAACGCCACCGGGCCTTTAAAACTACTGCCTCAGCTTGGCCATAAAACTAAGCTTTTTCTACGGTAATTGGACTGTGTGGACTCGTTTTTTTTCATCATATAGGCAAGCGTTTGATCACTGAAGAAAAGATGGTGCACACGCTACGCCTAGAAGACTCTTAACTACTCTAAAGGGCTGTGTGTTGTCGGAACACTGTAAGGTTATGGCGGCGAATTTTCTCTTTGATGGTGGTAAGCCACTTTTGATAGCAAGTCAATCGGAACATCGATATAATATACTCCTACCACCTGTCATGTAAGAGCCAAAGTTGAGAGATGGCGTCAGTAAAATTCCAAGAAGCTCGGGTGGTCTGCCATCTGTAGGGCTATTCTGTAAGCTAAACTCGGAAGCGAAATTCGCAGTGAGATTTGAATTTTATGTTACAAAATTCAACCGTATTACAATCGTGTTACGATTTGAATTTCGTAGTACGACTCACCGCGGATTCCGCTTGCGAGATGCGTAAACGAGCTTATAGAATAGCCTGGCTGTACGGAAACATTTCGAATAGTTTTTTAGCTTGGCAGAAAATTGAACTAGAACCTAGAACTAGTTACTTAGTAGTAGTAACTAGTAACTTAGTTGCATTGAACTTGACCAGATTGGCATCGCCCCAATCGAAGACAGCCTGTAAGGACAAGTTTATGCGCTTGACTATATAAAATTGAATTTGTGCCACACTAGACTATGCACTGGACGCATAGCTCTCTACAACAGTGCTATCGTCTGCATTTCTAATCATACCGAGCATTAGCAGTCGTTAATATGCAGCAGGATAAGAGTGGCAGAAAGCAATGATCCCTGAAAGACACCAATTGGTCAGAAGAGCAGCCATCAATGATTACTCTGAACGACAGGTCACTCAAAAGAAAATACAAAACTCAGACACACAAAGAAGTGGCAGTCCGTAGGATGGATCGATGGACTTGCTTATAGGATACCCCACTTTCTTTGAAACCCAAATTTTCGGTCACTGACAAAGTTCTATGTATGCAAGGAGCCAGTTGTTCACTAAAGGTTTTTTATAGCCTTGCAGAGTATTAACGTGTCTAAAAATTGGCAGGGTCAGCAAGACTGCCCTTTTGGGCACAGGTTGCACTTTGGCAAGCTTCCAAGTTTTTGACACTAGTCATAGAAAGGCGAAAGAAACATATTAATACAAAAGCGAGATCAGGCATACAGGTCCTCAGGATTTTGGATGGAATACCATCCGGGCTACTGGCTTTATTCACGTCTACAATTATTTGCAGTGGTTTTTCAACCTTAGCCTGACGGATAGGTATATCAGACATATGTTTCACGCGTCCAAGGAGACAAGGAAGTGTCTCACGGGCAGTGTCAAGAAGTAAAGACTCCGTGAACAGAGAAGCAATCAAATTCGCTTTCTCTTTGGTGGTATGAGCCAGCGCCCCATCGAGTGTCAGCAGTGGAAGAAGTGAGGGCCGACTAAAGATTGAGTCAACTTATAAATCAAAACTATGTGGTCAAATCGAGCCATCAGTAAAGCATTTTTGCAGAATTAGGTAGCAGTATTGTTAAAGGTTTTATTCCTTGGTGTCACATTTTTGGCTTTGCGGTTTGGAGTGTCAATCCAGTCCAAGTTAACTGCATGCTGCGGCGCTGCAGTACGGCCACACTTAACCCCGAACCAAGGCTTACCTTTGCTTTATATCACAACTGCTTTGCTTTATATCACAAATGAAAATGAAATATAGTTTTCTATTCCCTGAAGCAGCAAATTTGTCACAGGGTCCACACAAACCATAATGTCATCGAAAGAAAAGCATACGAGCCGCTTAAGGTTAAATGCAAGGAACGACCGCTACTCATCCCAATCTGCTGCCTGTTATTGCCTCACGTCGAGTACCACTTAAGCTAAGGTTGGGCGGAGAGTAGACTTCATCCGATAGTGGTAGGAACAATCTAGCGGTGATGATACTGAAACTGAGTAGCGGTTTGGATCAGTTGCCAGCAGAAGGTCCAAGCAATTGGCTATGGCCGTCTCCTGATCCCCATTGTGCGGCGAAAAGACAGGCGTAGAGAAGTTTTTCTAAGCCTGTATCTATCAGTATTTGAAGCATAGATTGCGAGAGTCTTTATGGTTTTGGAGACGTTGACAGCAGATACCCATCATGTACACTCAAACGTTAATTTGCAAACTGTTTGGTGTGTTTGTCATAAACGTATTATGCATAAGAAATAACGAATTTAAATGAAATTGGAATAGAGATAGCCACCCTGGCTAACTATTTAATTAACACAAACTGCACACAGACTTTTTTATATTCACACAGGTGGAAGCATATAGGGTATCTTCAGTTATGTTATTTAATATACACAGGTTTTTTTTACGTATTTACCACATACGTCTTTCAAAGTAAAGTTTTAGCCACAGAATAAGTAAGTAATAAGTGATACAACTTTTTTTGTTATTTTTATCCCACTTAATAACAGCACTTCGCAAGTTACAATAATTTTTCTTAATATTCTCTCATGGATAAAAACAATATAATTGTTTACGTTCAAATGTTCTTTAAAAGCGGGCTGGAATAAAGGCGTAACTCGAAATAAAACTACAAAGTTCGCCTAATTTCCATAGCAACAAAGTGGTAACTTTAGATGTTTCTCAATTTCATATTATTATTCCATATATTAATGGAGTAACCACCTAATTTTAGATTTTTGCAAAATCCAGAGTTTATTTAAAAAAATGAAGTATATAGGTATCTGTATGAAAATGTTTGCTACCATGTTGCTGAAGACACTAATTGTCTAGGACTTCTCAGTTCTTCACAAATCCGTTTTTTGACGCTCCTGAAAAGTTGGTGTTTTCATCTTACGCCATTTTTCCATGGGTAGTGCGAATTATACTGAGTGAAGAAGAGAAGATTTTAAAGGAAAATTTCATGAACTAAATTTTCGCTAAATAACTAGGTTTTTTATAATTTAAAAACCTAATCGGAACTAACTTTTTTTATTAAGAATGATTAATTGATATCATAGCCATTGTCTAATTTTTCGTGTGTTCCCAAAATCCTACTATTTTTTGCAAAAAACGTTTTATCAATAATACCTACGACATACACAACTCATATAATGAACAGTCTTGTATTTGGATTTTTTAATAAAATTAAATACATATTTGCTTTGATGACTGACATCGACACGATAATGTCGATGATAAGCCCATCACTAGCCAAAAATTAACTTGTGACAACCTGCATGATAACGAAACAGAACGGCATTATACGTCTCTTTCCTACGCACTATTAACATCGTAAGTAAAAAAAAGTAAACATACGTATTTCATTTCTTATTTTAGCCCGGCTTCCATGCCAGTCATTGTTCCGAGCTAAATACACTTAACACCAATCGTGTGGAGACATAATGAAACAAAAAAAAGAAAAACAACTGGCTAAGTCGAGTTGGACTCGCTCACCGAGGCTTCCGTACCAACGTTGGACGGTACCAATTAAGCTAGACCTCTAAGTTGTATCAGCGCTCATATAACTCAGAGGCCTATCCTATGTATGTATAGGGATACCCTTTAATTTTCAACGTTTTTATTTTTTGTAATTTTTCCTTTATGCTGTAACACCTTGCTTCTTGCCAAATTTCATGATTCTAGGTCAACAGGAAGTACCTTATAGGTTTTCGACCCAAAAGCTATTGGGTACTTCCAGTTGACCTAGAATTGCCAATTTGGTTTTTTAACCAAGGTCTTACAGCACAAGTTAAGGACAAATTCCGAAAAATAAGAAAAAAAGAAAATTAACGTACATTTTAATTTTAAACTTTCGCGTTTTTAGCGCGATAAGTCCCGTATTACAATATAATTAAGGTACATTTTGGTCGACGAATATAATATTCTTTTTGGTATATATGTTACCGGAAATGTATGTAATCCGTCATTGTATACAATTCCTAGGAAATGTATGTAATTCCTAAAATCATACGGAAATGTGTAAAACAAATTATATTAGACACATTTCCTAGGAAATTTATACATTCCCTAAATAGAAATCGGAAATGTAAAATATTTGAGATATCAATGGGTACGCGGTTAGGTTAGGTTGTTGTTGTTGTCTCAACGAGTGATTATTCTTGTGTTTTCAATGTGTTTTATAAAGAAGAAAGAAAGCATTATTTTTATACATTTCTTAATCTGATATTGGAATTATATACAATGCGACATAAACGGTCATATCTTTTGATCGCATTGAAGTTTAATTTTTTCACAGCTGAAAGATATCGTAAACCCGAGTATTTGATATAAGTTTTCACTTGATATCTCTACGCGTTTCTGAGTAATAGTGTCTCGACAGACGGACAGACATACAGACGGACAACAAAGTTATCCTTAAAGGGTTCCTTTTTTCCTTTTGAGGTACGGAACCCTAAAAATGTATGAAAGTAGTTAAACGCTTTAACTATCGTGAAAATAGTTAAACACACATTAATTCTTAATGAACTAGCTAAATGCGAGTCGGACTCTATCTCCAATTTCTCTCCTTCACGCAGTTGGCCAAAAAATGTACAAAAATATACAAAAAGTATGTACATATTATTCGTAATACTTACATGTACACCAATGTATATAATCATTATAGTTACTTGCACTAATTGCCATAATAATTGAATATAAATAGTCTTATCGAAAGCAGCTCAGTAATAAATTTAAACTTTAATCTCTAATTATTTAAGGAAGAAAACCGGCTGTAAAGAAATAAAAAAATGTATTTTAATTTGAATTTTAAAGTGAAAGTGGTGCTTTTGTTATTTCTAATAAATAATGTATTGGTAAGTAGATTGACTTTAATATAATACTTAGCGGTGTCACGCGGTTTTGCCCGCGTTACACAGTTCTGTTAAAAAGTATTCTTTGTATTATCAACCGACTTCCAAAAAGAAGGAGGTTCTCAATTCGTCTGTATGTTTTTTTTCTTTTTTTTTTGTATGTATGTTACGCGATTACTCCGTCAATTCTGAACCGATTTGAATGATAATTTTTTTAATCGGTAGGGTACGTTTCCGAAGTGGTCCCATTATAATTTCATCGAGATCTGATAAGCATCTCCATATGAAGATAAACGTCTCAACCTTGCAACTGAAATCGACTCGCGGGGCATGGAAGTCGGTTGTTTTAGTTTAAACTATCTTAATTAGTGATAACTTTATTGTTAAATAATTCACAGTCAAGAATGTCACACAGACTCTCATCTGGTGCCAGCGAGTCGTCTACAGGTACAGTTTTTAGTTTTTTTCTCTCTCTCTCGTCCGATGGTAAATGATGACAGAAACTATTCTATCAATCAATCAATCAAATTAGTTTATTTGCTTAAAAGAAGGTAAGTAAAGTTTTACTTATTATAATATAATGGTTTCACTTCTTTTGCCCTTTCGAGCGTGCAAAACTTTCTCATAGCTTATACAATACATTTGAATTTTCCAGTCTTTTATTAATAATAAAAAATATAACTCATAAATCAATAATTTACATTCCATACAAAAATATCATTAAACACAAAACAATTACTGAAAATCAAAACATGAAACAACTGCAGATGTCAATATTGCCAATGTTAAAAAAAAAAACATTATTTGAATATATATTAAGTCTACATTTTGGTAGATGGAGTCTTTTCTTATGACGCGTATGTTTTTCAAAAACTTCTTCATGAGTGGCGAAATACATTTCATGTTCTCTAACAAAGATATATTACAGATACAGCGTCATGCAAAATTCTGGACATTCAGACGTTCATGGTCGAAGAATTCTGAGGTTTCGCCTTTTTAGAGGTCGACTACCTGACACAATAGTAGTTAATGAAACTGTCATATAATGAAGAACACTCGTTACTATTATGAAACTCGCTGCGCTCGTTTCATAAACTCACACTCGTGTTTTAATACCCGTGTTATATGCAGTTGCATACACTACTTTATCTTCACTAATGCAATTAATCAAACAACAAGAGTAAAAGCTGACAATAGTTTATTTATAATAATTGTTCAAATTTTGGACGGTACAATTTTAAAAGTTAAAATGCCAAAAAGTTATTATATTCTTTTTCATATAATTTTCTAGATTTTTCTGGCAAAAGATTGTGATTTGTGAGTTACTTTTGTTGCCAATTCTAGAATATCCGGAGGCGTACAAATATCATCGTCGCTATCCATTTTTAACTTTTAATTTCTATTTTAAAAACAAAACACATTGCGAAACATTAAATTCACGCGTACGTGTATTGTCAGTGAACTTGCCGCCATTAAAATCTAACCAATGAGAGCGCAGCTGCTCGCGCAGGGCCAATCAGGAGCGAGCGCGCGCTGTTATTTTTTTATTTAATTGGCACAAGATCTTACCAAAGAGTTTTGTTTATGTAAGTTTAGTAGTTTCGACGAAGTTTTCACGTATAACCCAACTGTTTTCAAAAGCCAGCCTAATATCAAAATTTTATACAACTTGTATGAGGATTTTGACATAAGGCTCGCCAGGTTAATTGGTCGCGTTTTATTGATGTTATAATGAGATTTTACGATATCGATGTGGATATTATACCATCATGTGAAATTGCTTAAATTGAGTGTTTTGTTATCTGCGCTATAACAGTAGTAATTATAAGTCAAGTATTGGAAACATAAGTAGAATGTTATAACATTAGTGTAGATAAAATAAATTACATCACACGTAGTATTAACGTGTTTTATTGGATACTGTTGATTTTTATTTTTAACTGACTTCAGGTTCAGGAAGGAGGTTCTCAATTCGTCGGAACCTTTTTTTTATATATGTTCACTTCGATTACTCGAATCTCGACGACTTTTACTTGGCTATCACATTTACTTACTGATACAGATTATGTAATAGTTACTACGTCTACTGGCATGCTTTGACTAGCGTGATGTTTGACGTCGGTTCTTTTAGATTTTTAAACGATCTTAAATTATATGTATCATCATCATCTTTCTACCCTTATCCCACTTAAGTGGGGTCGGTGCATGTCATTCTCTTCCATTTGTGTTTATCGTGAGTTATTTTCGCATCCACTCCTTTTACATCCATATCTTCTATCACACAGTACATTCACACTTTCTTCGGTCTCTCTCTTCCTCTATGGCCGTCCAGTTTCATGGCCATTGCCTTTCTAGTCACGTGGACTTCAGTTATTTTCATATTATGTCCATACCAGGCTAGCCAGGCTTCTAACTAATTCGGTTTGATCAACAACAAATTCAATTACATATATTTTTCTTATTTCAGAAAAAAATAATGACTGGCACTGCAGCTGCGGCGGGATGGGTCATGATGATAATAAAGATGATGGTGAGTCGTAGTAATCAAGTAATAGTAGCGAAGTATCAATACTTGGTAAGACTGGATATCCTTTGAAATGTACTCGTAGGAGCAAATAAGATACACTGGTTCAACCGACTTCCAAAAAGAAGATACTTAACCATTTTCACATTACAATGTAGATATGAATAACTACGGTTATATAACAACATATACTAAAAATAGAATAAAGTTAAAAGTTAAAGGGGGGTGAAAAATTACAAAAAAACTTTTTTTTCCGGAGTTTTTTGCTTGCTCTAATGAACCTTATTAGATCTGGTGTTATCATGATGAAAAACCCACTTCTTTTCTGATGATCAATTCCGGCAGTTTTTTCTCAATTTCTTACTCGAGTCTCTTTAGTTCTTGGCAGTAGAGATCCGAATCGATGGTTTTTTCCGTCAGTAAAAGCTCATAATATACGATGCCCTTCCAACGTCACCATTTATTTTATTTATTTTTTTAACAACAATTAGAACGGCGTTAGCCAATTACACTAATTAATGAATATCTTTTAGAACAATAAGAAATCTTACAAATTAAATTATGCATAACAAATATATCTTCGTAAAACATTATCATCACAAATTACATTATTATATCAACAATTGTCAAAATAAGAATAAAATGTATGCATTCATAATTACTATATCTACATAAAATCAATCAATTATTGCTGTCACAAAACTCCAGACATTGTGCAACGATTGCCTTCCATTCATCCGCTAGTAAATCACAATCAGGGTTCAAATCCAGGAGAGCATTGAGCGCCACCAGTGTGCGCGGGATGGGGGATCGAGCGCGTGCAACTGTCCGATGTGCTGGTATCGAAAACGATCTGTGCTTTCGGATACGGCAGTAATTATTGGGGACATGGAATTGAAGAAGCTCGTTGTGCAGATTAGGGCAATCTATTTTCCTGTGCAAAATCTTACACGTTGTTAAGATTTGGTCGTAAGTTCTCCGTACTTCTAAGGTTGTGTAACCTAAATGGCCCAACAAGAACTTTGTCGGGTACATAAATGGATAGTATCCATAGAGCCGTTTGTACAAAAAACGAAGGAATTATTTTTCGACTTTCTCCAGCATCAAAGTGTATTTGCTCTCGTACGGGTGCCACACACATAGGCTAGTTTCCAGTTTACTTCGAACTAAGGTGCTGAATATTAATTTTATAACGTGCTCACTTTCAAAATCTCGAGCATTTCTAAGTACAAAGCCAAGCCTTCGAAAGGATTCTTTCACGAGCATTGTGACATGGTCATGAAAGTTTAACTTTCGGTCGAATGTGACACCTAGATCTTTAACGGTTGAATTTCTTGAGATAGCATTGTCATCAAGTTTATAACCATATTCGATGCGATGTCTCATTCGCCCGAAAGTCATTGCGCAGCATTTAGACGGATTGAGTTCCATTTTATTCTGTAATCCCCATTGGTACACTGCATCAACATCTTGTTGGAGTTTAAGGCAGTCGTCCTCGGACCTTATTTCTAACAGCGTACATCAAGCATTCGGAATGTTTGACGACAGCAGGCAAATCGTTGACCATAAGAACGAATAGCAGAGGTCCGAGGACAGAACCTTGGCTAACTCCAGATCGTGTATGAAATTTAGAAGATTCATACATTCCGAGCCTAACATATTGCTGCCTGTCACGCAGGTAGTCCGCAATTAACCTAAGAAGTTTTGGGGCAAAACCAACCATACTTAGCTTCATAAGTAAACCATATATACAGCATCACCTTATTGCGTATTGATCCAGGCTCCGCTAAAGTCTATGAAGCTAGACTACTACCGTTTGATCATGATCTTTGGCGCACGTTGATCCACTTCTCATCACAGTGATTTATCTTTTCAAAAAACGCTTCGGTTTCAATAAAGAATCGCAAATGAGTACATGATTAATTGTTTCTTTCAGTAAGCTCGTACGTCATCCAAATATCGAGCTATTTTCAAACTATATTTCAAACTTTTTCCAATGGGTCAAAACTGTTTTGTAGTCAATTATCTGTTCGTCGGCTATGTCGTAACGACTAACACTTATGTCGATCTTGCTCCACTTTTACAAAAATTGCATCAAATTTATTCGTAAGAGGGTGACAAGAGCGAGCTGCAGCTTTGACAAGAACAGTTGGGGGTAGTTTTACATTTTGAATTTAAGTGTTATATTTATGCATAAATTATTGATATATAATAAAAATAACGTCGGGCCAAGCATGCTGCCCTGAGGTACTCCAGCTGTGGTGAATTCGACTGAGCTGATGTATTCAAACACTCGCTATCAAACAAAAAAGAAATTAAATCAAAATCAGTTTTGTCCGTTTGAGCGCTACAATGCAAGAGACAGACAAATTTTTGCGGGTATGTGCCACAAAAGTACCTAACTAAAAAAGTGGCTCTAAAAAATTAATCTAAAATAAATACAAATAACTGATAGTTTTGCATATGTGTAATGAATAATTAAAGTATAAATCACATTACCTGCCAGGGAGTGATTTCCATACAATAACACAAAGATAAATAAACATTTTCTGCACTGAAATCTTTCATCACTGACCACTTATATTAAACGCAAAATGGAGGAAATTAAAAACTCTATGGCTCAAATGAGTCAAATGTTTACAAAGCGGATGGAAGAATTCACTGAGGAACTTCATAAGAATCCTTCTGCAAGGGCCAGTAATCCCAACTTGGCATCAGAGTTTGGCACTTTTAAAGATTTTGTTCTATCAGCACTGCAAGCACTTCAAGGGCAGGTGAACCTCCTGGATCGGAGAACTGACAGTCTGGAGGCACACAGTCGCCGGAAAATCTTGCTGCTTCATGGGTTGGATGAGGAGAAATCTGAGTGTGTGCCAACTTGTGTGCAGAAAGTGTTTGTGGAGCAGTTGAAGCTATCAAACTTCACAATCGACGACATAAGTTACTGCCACAGAATAGGCAAGCATTCAACTGTCCGGCCCCGTACTATTCTCGTTGAGCTGCAAAATCTGTCGGTGCGTAGCAACATATGGAACGCTAAAACACAGCTTAAAGGCTCTGGCAATACGCTGTCCGAGTTTCTGACTAAGTCGCGGCATGAAGCATTCATGGCAGCTCGTCAGAAGTTTGGTGTTACGCGGTGTTGGACCCGCGATGGCTCCGTATACGTATTGGGGGCCAATGGGGAACGCCATCGATTGAACTGCCTGGCCGAGGTTGAGAAGATGGATGTGCCAGTAACCAAGCAGTCGCAAGCCTCAGCTGCACAAGACTCCAGCGGCCCCAGGATCCGTCGCGCTGCGGCCGCCCACAAGAAGTAAAATAAGTCCTTGTCACAAAAATATTAGGTATTGTTGTCACTGTTCTCTATATTTATATATTCACGTAGTTTAACACCCTCTTTTTATGTTATTGTTGACTATGTAGGTACATTTTCGTATTTATCACAGATTTAGCTTTACCTACAATAACTTTTACCAAATTTTACAATTTGTTTGATTTGACTGATTAAAGTAAGAGCAAGCTTAAGAGCTGACAAATTGTCAATAATGACATTGACAGTTGACACTAGCTTCTTTTTTATCCTATTATAATTCTAGTTTCACACAATGAATGTATTTAGCCAGTGTCAAGTATTATATTATAGTGTAGGTAGGAACTGGACAGTGACAACATACCTACTTTTACTTGTTTTTTTTTTTTTTTTTTTCATTTTAGCTTTTATAGCCATGAATGCTGATCAGTTTTTAGTTTAGTTTTATTGATTGTTTTTTTTTTTTATTTGTTTTTTTTTATTAATGTAACTTTTCTTTTAATATATGTAATAGTATAGAATTATGTTTTATAAAGTAATTATACTATATACATAAAATGGCATGGGAAGCCCACTATTGTATTCGCATTTCATGGATTTTCTTGTTATTATTCTTTGATTAGAAACTCAATATAATCAAAGTTATTATTATTATTTATGTTTGCTTTAATTTACTTTTTTTTGTTCTTCTTATATTATCTTTGTGTTTTGTTTCCTTCTTATTTCTAAACGATCCCGACAACTGGCAGGTGGAGTTAGCATATTTTAAAGTAGTTAGTATATATATTTTAATATTACATTTACACATATAACATAATTATATATATTTTGAAGTTTTAAGTAGTATATAACTATATCATCTAATACATATTCTGGTTTATTATAAACTTAAGTGATAATGTCTATCTCTGATAACAGCAACAACTCCGATACTTTTCTATCATGTTCGTCTAGCGAAAATAGTGATAGCAGTGACAGCTTTGCGAGTATTCCGAGTCTCTCGGAAATTCTGGGTTCTCAATTCTCTGATGTACCTAAAGACTTTAACGTAATTCATCTTAACGCCCAAAGTATTCCGGCTCATTTCCCAGACATGCTGGCATCATTTGATAACAAAAATATTGATGCGATCCTTGTTTCTGAAACCTGGCTCAAACCATGTCTTCCCTCAATCCTGTACCCTTTACCTGGATTTCGCCTAATACGAAATGATCGTGCCGTTGGCGGCGGAGGGGGGGTTGCCATTTACCTACGTGCACACATCTCCTTCTCCGTAATTAGTGTTTCTGCGCAACCTCCACCCACGAACGCTGGTGAGCACCTTTTTATAGAAGTTCTTCTGTCCCACACCAAAGTTCTCCTAGGCGTCTTCTATTGTCCCACCTTACGCATCAATTATTTTTCTTCCTTCGAAAACATGCTTGAGGATCTTATACCTTCTTATGAACACTCTATCATTATGGGCGATTTTAATACCTGTCTTTTAAAAAACGATCATCGTTCATCTAACCTTACTTCTATAGTCGAATCTACGAATCTTCAACTTCTTTCTCTTAGCGCTACGCATCATTTTCCTAACTGTGCTCCTTCCCTTCTTGACTTGATTATTGTTTCCTCTCTAAGCCATGTTAATAAGCACGGTCAGGTTTCTGCTGATGCGTTCTCCTATCATGACTTGCTATATCTGTCCTATAAAATCCGCCCTCCTAAACCTAAACCCACCATAATTCTGCAGCGTAGCTTTGGTAGCATGAATCAAGATCTCTTCATCAAGGATGCAGAGAAAATTGATTGGACTCCTGTTATCGAAGCTGAGTCCGTAGATGATCAGGTGTCCATTTTCAACAGTCTTATAACTCAACTGTATGATATACACGCTCCCTTGAAACAGATTAAAATCAAACACTTGCCCGCACCTTGGCTCTCTGATGAGATTAAATCGCTGATGCACAAAAAATCTGTCACTAAAACTCGGTATAAGAGCTTTCCAAATAAGAGTAATAAAGATAAATATGCGAGTGCCCGTAATCGCTGCAATAGGGTGTGTAGGGATGCTCAACGTCGCCATATCCACAAATCTGTCGAAAACGATGACCCAGCTAAGGTTTGGAAATTTCTTAGGTCTCTTGGAGTCGGTAAATCCCGTCATAGTAACTCTATCCCAAATTCTTTAGATATCAATACGTTAAATAAGCATTTTGTTTCAACTCCTTCTATTAAAGATTCCGATAAAGCCACCACTTTAACTTATTTGTCTACCCTTAGAACTCCTGACCATTCTCAATTTTTCTTTAGTCCATTTTCTATTGGAGATGTGAAGAAGAGTATGCTATCTATAACTTCAAATGCAGTTGGAGTCGATTGTATTAGCCGGAACATGCTTATCCCTATCCTTGACATCGTACTCCCTGTCCTACACCACATCCTTAATTTCTCAACTTCCAGTAGCACCTTTCCGTTACAATGGAAAGACGCTCAAATCATTCCCTTGCCCAAAAAACCTAATCCCAAGTCCTTCAACGAGTACCGCCCTATATCCATTCTACCTTTCCTCTCCAAAGTACTTGAGCGCCTTGTCCATAATCAGCTACACTCCTTCCTTATCTTCAATCACCTCCTTAATCCCTTCCAGTCTGGGTTTCGCCCTGGACATAGCACAGTTACTGCCCTCGTTAAAATAACCGATGATATCCGTTTAGGAATGGACAAAGGGAAAGTAACTGTGTTAACCCTTCTGGACTTCAGCAACGCTTTCAATACCATTGATTTTGACATTCTCCTTGCATTTCTTCACTCTATCAACATATCTCCCATGGCAATTGACTGGTTTTACAGTTATCTGTTTGGCCGTCGTCAGCGTGTCCGCATCGAAGAGTCTTACTCTACTTGGTGTGGAACCGCTGCCGGCGTGCCACAGGGCGGCGTCTTATCACCTCTTCTTTTTTCCCTCTTTATTAATTCTATTTCTCTTAAACTCACTTCTCCCTACCACCTCTATGCAGACGATCTGCAAATCTACTCTCAAGCTTCACTTGATCAACTGCCTCATGCTATTAGCAATATTAACAAAGATCTAGTGAATATATCGGAGTGGAGTAAGGCGCACGGATTAACAGTGAACCCAAGTAAGACGCAAGTGTTAATTGTTGGAAGCTCAAGGACTATCGCTAAAATTAACTGGAGTACGACACCACAAGTAGTCTTTGAAGGGTTAACGATTCCGTACAGCGAAACTGTAAAAAATCTAGGCATTATATTTGATCGCTACCTGTCATGGGGACCACAACTTGCGGCCATTAGCCGCAAGATGTTTGCTTCTGCAGGGGCTTTGAGGAGGTTAAGAAATTTTTTACCAACGGCTACTAAAGTTGCGCTAGCACAGTCTCTTCTTCTCCCTATTCTCGACTACGCCGATGCATGTTATCTAGACCTCACAGAGGAGCAGCTAAATAAGCTTGAGCGGCTCCAAAATTTTGCAATTAGGTTCATATTTGGCCTTCGCAAATATGACCATGTTTCAGAATTCCGTCGTAAGCTCAAGTGGCTGCCTATTCGTCTTCGCCGGAATACACACATTCTGTCACTCCTTTATAATATTTTATTTAATCCCACTTCTCCTAGCTATCTAAAAGCACTCTTCGAATTTCTTCACACCACTAACTCCCTTTCGCTAAGGTCATCAGAGAATCTAATGCTTTCTATTCCTACTCATTGCAGCACTTTCTATGATAAGTCGTTTGCTGTTCAAGCTGTCAGACTCTGGAATGCGCTTCCTTTAGAGATAAAACAATCACAAACTATATATACATTCAAGGAACGCGTTAAGTCGTATTATCTTGGTTAGTTATAATACATACGTTTGTTATATACACTCCTAATAATATGTTATATATATGTATATCCATATATATATTATATATATATATATGTATTATTTAATTTATTATGTATATGTATCAAAGTAATTATTATTATTTTCTTTGTATTAATTTAGTATCCTTTAATAGCTTATGTCTTATTTACTTATACACTGTACACCGCCGTATCTATTTACATATTTCTCCATCTAAAGGTTGTCTGGAAGAGATCGCTTTCAGCGATAAGACCGCCTGTTGTTACACTATTATAATTAGTTGTTAAGTAATACTCTGTTTCTTTTAATAAGGTGTTCAATAAAGTGTTTCTATCTATCTATCTACACACGTTAATTGACTCCGCTCAGATAGATACCTAATCCTCAAATAATTTTAATGCCATGTTTTGCAGCCTAATGTTCTCCATGACTCTTAAAAGTATTGGGATAGAATTAGTATCAAATGCCTTAGATTCGTCTAAAAATATATAAATAGCCTTTTATTTTTGGTCTGTACTGTATAATATTATTTGTTTCAAACTTCAGAATGTATTGATTTTCTTCGTTAAATTCACTCATTTTGGCAAACCAAAAAACGATTGAAAATGCCGGAAAAGTGTTTTTAATTTTTATATTTATAGTAAAATACTTTGTTCTTTTTCCGCAGGAGTAACAGAATCGGCGACAGAATCAAAAATAAAAGAAGGTATTAAAGAGACGATAACCGAAGAAAAAGGTTAGACACTTCGTTAGAATTACTCATTTTGGCAAACCGAAAAACATTTGAATAATCTGGCCAAGTGCAAGTCGTACTCGCACTCGTAGGGTTCCGTACCACACTACAGTATTTTAGAAGATCGAGCAAAAATACCACTATCATTTTTCGCCAGCAAAATATAATAATTTATTTACATTTTATTTCTTATAACATGGACATTTCAAAATAACGCCATCTATGGGACGTTTACCTAACTAAGCGTTAATAGATGGAGTTACATTGAAATGCTGAAAAAAACACGTTTCTTGTATTTTATCCCTCTATTATTCTTAACTTTATTTTGTTTTTAGTATTTGTTGTTATAGCGGCAACAGAAATACATAATGTGTGAACATTTGAACTGTCTAACTATCACGGTTCATGAGATACAGCCTGGTGACAGACGGACAGACAGACAGACAGACAGACAAACAGACAGACAGACAGACGGACAGAGAGTGGAGTCTTAGTAATAGGGTCCCGTTTTACCCTTTGGGTACGGAACCCTAAAAATGGCGGGAAAGTTTTTCTTCTTTTTGTACTGATAGTAAAATACTAGTTCTTTTTCCCGTAGGAGTAACAGAATCAGAAATAAAAGAATGTATTAAAAAAAAACAAACTAAGAAAAAGGTGAAACAAAAACACTGGACCATTCTACATATGTATAATGTAAACCTTCAAATCATAAAATTCACCAATCAACAAAAGATATACTATATCATACATAAAAATAAATGTTTGTCTGTATGTCCTTTATAGAATCGTAAACTATGCATTTGATCACGTGATGATCTTCAGCAAAGTTGTTGTTTATGAGCCAAAGAAAGTTTCTGAGTTAGTACAACCAATTTTCGACAGATGGCGCCTCTTTCATTCCAATGTAAATGGAGAGGGAGTGAATGTAGGCACATAGCTAGTAATCTATAAAACACAAAGATTGTTTCTACATATGTCCGTTATAGACTTTGAAACCATCCAACCGATGTGCCCCATGTGCCCGGCTTCATCAGAAAGGCAATAATGCGAATTTGTTTAAGACCCCCTGAAACAATGCATTGGGCACCTTAGGTTAGGTTTCTTTTTAGGGCTTCGTTGCCAAATGGCAATATAAAATAAGTTAAATAAACTGGCCAAGTGAAAGTCGGACTCGCACTCGTAGGGTTCCGTACCACACTACAGTATTTTATAAGATCGAGCAAAAAATACGACTATCATTTATCGCCAGCAAAAAATAATAATTCATAAACATTTTATGAAAACAGGGTTGTGAGCCCTTTACATTATAAATATATAGAATGGTCCAGTGTTTTTGTTTCACCTTTTTCTTCGTTTATCGTCTCTTTAATACCTTCTTTTATTTCTGATTCTGGTACTCCTGCGGGAAAAAGAACAAGTATTTTACTATCAGTACATAAAAAAGAAACACTTTCCCGCCATTTTTCAAATGTTATTCGGTTTGCAATTCATAAACATTTTATGAAAACAGGGTTGTGCGCCTCGTGCTTATTTTTTATAACGCAATCTAACGTCTAACGCTATCTAAGTGATAGTTAACACAAAGGTTTTAGGGATCGGCATTTCAATATAACGCCATCTATGGACGTTTACTTAAACGTCCATGGATTTTTTTTTACACATGATATTCCTATATAATGGTATATTATTAAAATTACAATCTATTATTAAGACTAATAAGTAATTTAAATTTGACCTAAATTGCTAACTATTGTTAAACTAAGAATATGTGCAATGGCACTTTTTTATTGTCTCTATTAAGGCGAAGACACTATTTTATTGCGTTCTTTCTAAGCACTGTTCACTATTTTACTGTCACTTCACTACACTAACTCAAAAAGTTGGATCCTTTTAAGTCTTCTCACTATGTCCGTGTTGTCGAGGAGCTGGATAGCCTCGACGTTCACATGGTGATGAAGTCTACGGTAGTGAGCTTCGGCATATTTTGTAATAACACTAATTACGTCATCCACTTTAAGGTCCCGATGGAGGTCATAGTTTCTGATGTGCCATGGTGCAATTAAGATGCTCCTTATAACTTTAGTTTAGAATCGCTGGATAATCTGGATGTTACTTTGACTGGTACAGCCCCATAGCTGAATTCCATAAGTCCATACTGGCACTAGGACTTGTTGGTATAAAAGCAATTTGTTTTGCACCGACAGCGTGGAGTGTTTTCCTAGCAGCCACTGCATCTTTTTGTAGCGAAGCTCTAACTCTTCCCGTTTCTTTTTGACGTGTGCTTTCCAGAGAAGCTTTGCGTCTAGAGTTATACGTCCATAGATGGCGTTATATTGATACATATACATAATCAAGATAGCGTTAGATAGTTATGTGTGCATGTATGGGGACCACCTATAATTTTTAACTTTATTCTGTTTTTAGTATTTGTTGTTATAGCGGCAACAGAAATACATCATCTGTGAAAATGTCAAGTGTCTATCACGGTTCATGAGATACAGACAGACAGACAGACAGACGGACGGACGGACAGCGTAGTCTTAGTAATAGGGCCCCGTTTTACCCTTTGGGTACGGAACCTTAAAAACTAAAACTCGGCTACTGAAAAATCACGCTCTAAAAAGTATGAAACAGAAAATATTCTCAATAAGATTGTTAGGTACATAATTGTATGTTTTGATTAACAACTTACTTGTTATAAACGTGTTATTGTACTTCATACATATTCATAGTAGTGTTCAGTGGATACCCGTGGTCGTATGTTTGTCTTGTTGTATGTTAGTTTTGTTTATCCTTATAAGATCGTTCATTCCATCACAGATACCCCCAATTTACTATCAAACTTATCCCTTAACACTAAATACAGTGCACGCAGATCTAATATTACATCCTTGTTTGTTCTTAATGCTCACAGAAACAACATTTCCTACTTTAATCCACTTGTCCGTATGGCCCGCCAGTATAACGATAATTTCGTAAAATATCCTGAGCTTGACATATTTTATCCAAAATATAGTGTTTACATTTAAACTGTAAAAGATATCCTCTTCCCCAAACCAACTCGGACGACAGTGGCGCCGTCACGCCTCGTCTGTCTGAATGACCATATCATTTAAGATGTATATTATTTTAAGGTTTTTTTTTTCTATAATTGTATTAGCTACGAGCGCACACGTATGATTTATGTATACTTTGTATAGCTGTAAGCACATGCTGTTGGATCACTATCCAGCTTTAAAAACAACTGTTCCTTCATTTTATAATGTTTTGATTGTGATCTGTTTTATGCTTTTAATAAATAAAATAAAATAAAATAAAAAGTATGCTACTTTGTATAATGTGTTGTTTTGTTACGGTAGGTGAAATATGACCACGGCTATCCTCTGAGCATCATTATGAATATGGCAGAAAAGTTTAGAAGTTATAACAGATGAACATACATGCATACCTACATACCGGTCAAAAACATAACCGTCCCTTTTGTCCGTCTGTCCGTATGTCACAGCCATTTTATTCCGAAACTTTTAGGACTACACAGTTGAAACATGGTAGGTAGATGTATTCTGTGAACCGATTTACGATTTTTATACAAAAATAAAAATAAAAGATTAAGAAATGATTAAGGACCTCCCCCCTTAATCTTTTATTTTTTATTTTTATGTTCGCGAAATTGAAACTAAAAATAATATTTTTTATCAAACCTATACGTGCGAGGTGTCTGTAGGTAGGTCTTTACAAATGACATTGAGGTTCCTAAAACAATTTTTTCTCAAAGTCAATCTTTTGAAAGATAGACACTTCTAACTTCTAAAATAAGAGAGGGAAAAGTCAAAAATATATATATGCTGTAGACTCCATCATCCTAGGATGTAGATATCAATAATCACTCAACGAATAAATTGGTATGAACGAGCTTTAGTCAGCAGTTTTTGATTATCATCATCAGTAACTTTGTCATTCATACAAACACTAAAAACATTATAGTGTATTACGGAACCCTACAAGTGCGAGTCCGACTTGCATTTGGCCAGCATACACGCCGATATTATTTATATTTATATTATTTTATTTCGTAATATAAATGTCAGTTTGGTTATTTTTTGACGTTTGCACGGTCAAACTAATCGTCCAATTTAGCTGGAATATTGCACTAGAATCGCCGTTGCGATGAAAAAAGACAAAAGATAAAATTGAGAAAATGAGAATAATTATTGCTTCTATTTCAGAAAAAATCATGGAAAAGGTCCAAAATGTGAAAGAAATTATACAAGAAAAAAAGGGTAAGTTTATGACACCAAGATATCAGACACTTTAATAATAATGAATGAAAATAGGCTTTTTCAAAATAAAAAATATGTTAGTTCAGGGAAATTTAAAACAGAATGACATATGAGTGCGCCTCTCAAACTTAACTTGCCTGTTTTAATTAACTTGACTCTATAGTCTATACTGTTAAAAACCCAGCTATTTGTTGACCTTATAGTAACGTAATTTAGTGCAAAGTATTCACAGTTTTCACAGGGTAATCTAGTTTTTTTATATAAAAGAATAGCAGTAATTTTTATTTCTATATTACAGAAAAAATCAAGGGAAAAGTGGCAGTCATGAAAGTAATTGTACAAGATAAAATAGGTACAGTTAACACAAATCTTAATACAAAGTGTTTAAGCGATAGTATCGTAGCAAGTAATCGTAGTAATAGTTGCCCCGGCTTAGTAAGTTAGCAGGATCAATGTGTTTGGCAAGCTTGTATCGATACACAACACCCTGCATGGTACGACTAGCGTTTGACCGCTATCTCACCTGCTGATAGGTTACGACAGTGAGTCCACATTCTGCCTGTTTAGCTAAGTTGCAAAATCTGTCGCCAAACATGTATGTTCCGGCAGCTGTCCTTGAGAGCCAGTTCCCATTTTAAACCTTACGTGCATCAACCTTGACCGCATCGTCGCTTACCAACAGGTGAGATAGTGGCCAAACGCTAGATTATAATACTATGTATATGAAAAATATATTATTTACAGAAGCGGTCACAGGAAAAATAAAATATATCAAGGATGAAATCTCTGAGAAAAAAGGTAATTAGCTCCGATAGTTTCTACATTGATAATTGTATCAATATAGCGCAACTATTTCAACCCGTCCTTGGTTTGCTACTAACTAACATCATGACGGATCTCGCCGGACCGATTGGCGACATGTTTGTGTATGATCGTTCGAAAAAATAGACAACACTCTAGATGGCCTGATGGCCTCATTATCAAGTTGACAGATTACACATTGATCTGTCACTGTTAAAGTATCGCGTATAATCATAATATTGTTTTCAAAGTAATAATATAATTAAGAGACAATAATAATAAGTAACCTTATTAACTTAAAGTTACCTTATTTATTTATTAACAAGTGCTTGCTACGCTTACAGCATAGCTAAAACGCATAATAAGCTAATATTACAAAAAATCTTAAACAGTAGGTAACATTATATACTAACTAAAATAATTACAGAAATTTACTTATGTCGTGTTACCTAAAAGGTCAGAATTAAAATCAACAACAATTTACAAAAGTAACCTGCTTTTAATAACGGAACGGACGCAATCCAAAATTTTGTGGTCACGAAAGGTGTGCTGTGACGTCACTTCCGATTTGACCAACCAGTAGTGACACGTTAAACGTATTAAAATTCCATTAATTGTGCATGTTTTATTTGTATCTAATTCGAATACAAAAATATACTAAAATAAAAAATAAATAATTCAAACAAGCCACATCCATATTCCCTAATGTTGCTGTTTAGCATAATTATCTATGTTCATCTAATGCATATATTAGAATCTAATGTTTGCATTTCATTCTGCGAACATGGTGGTCTATGCCACCTACCGTGCCGAGAAGTAAGTTTTGGCGCAATTACAAATAGTAGTCAGTAGGGGGAGTGGGTATGGAGTATATCAGAAGACGTTAGAAGTAAATACAGCGCGAGAAAAAGTCGGTACGTTCACATTAAAATGAATCTTTCAAAAACTTTCTAACTATAATAAATAAAATGACTGAAAACAGTGTTCTCTATGTCTGGGTGGGCTCCCTTCAGAAGTTCTAGCGGGCGTCCCTGAGTGTTAGTTCCCCACACTCGGCCTTCGCATCGCTACAGATGTGGCCGGCTCGCTTCGCTCGCTGCCTCCCCTTTCGCTTTTTTTTTAAATATATTATAGGCTAGCGTTTGACCACTATCTCACCTGTCGGTAAGTAATGATGCGGTCGAAGATGGTAAGCACGCTAGACCTAGAATGGGAACTGGCTCTCAAGGATAGCTGCCGGAACACATTAGATGTTTTGGCGACAGATTTCCTAACTTGAGGGTGGTAGCTGGCCAGGCGGACACTAGATAGTGTCCTACCACCATGCGGGGGTTGTTGGTTTCGTAACGATGTTTTCCTTCACCGGGGGGCCACTGTGAGAAGCGCACTTACATTTTCTATAGAAAAATCCATTGGTGCACGGCGGTTTGAACTCGGTACCACGGCATCAAAGCCGACCGTTCTCCCGATTACGCCACCGAGCCCTCACGCTCTACTCAGCTTCGTGCGGTGAACTAACACCCAGGACCTCGCTTGAGCTTCTGACTCCCGCTCTTTATAAAAACACTCTAGGGTATCAGCCACAAGACCACGTGGAGTCGGGGTGCGGATCTATCACGCATTTCAAACCTAAACTACTCAAGTCGGTGTGGTCTGTGTACGGTCTGTCACTAATTTCAAACCTAACCAATACAATCTATAACATTTTCTTTGTCGTTATATAAATATAATAATAAATCATTTAATTCAGAATAATTTCCATAGTGTTAGTAATAATAATAAAAAATCCGTCTTATTATCTATGTTAGTTGTCAATTACAATAAAATAAATAAAATAAAGTTATAAAAATGGTTGATAAAACAGAATCTATATGAACAAAATGGCGGCTTAACGTTTCTTTTCAAGCACTTTACAGTCTGTGCAAAAAGAGAACCGTCGTAGAAATTGAGGGCGCGCGTGTTGATTTTTCTAATTTACTGTTTTTGTAGTAGTAGGTAGGTAGATATACCTTCCTTCCTTACCTATGAATGTTAGTTCTTCCTTTTTCCCAGACTCTTACAAACGCCGCTCTGAAATTGATAAAAAAAATCAACTAATATTACGTTTTGTTTCTCGCATTCGTAAGTTCTGTGGTAGAATTTTACGTTATTTGAAATAAAAATATAATATACATTAATTTTTTCAGCGTATCTGCGGCAGCAAATTTTGCTTCAGGGCGCTTAGTGCGAACCCCCTTAACCCCCACCACATTAACAGTTTACTCAAATTCAAGCGGTTCGATATGAGATCTAACCCCGGGTCATCTTATAATCGTTATATAAGTATTAGGCATTAGGTATCGTTTAAAAATTAAAGAAGAACCGACTTCAATGCCGCGCTATTCATTTTCAGTACCAATTTTGAGGTGTTTATCTCAATATCTCTGGAGATACTTATCAGACCTCGATAAAATTACCATGGTACCACACTTGGGATATCTCCTTTCCAACAAAAGAAGAATAATCAAAATCGGTTCATAAACGACGAAGAAATCCGCGAACAAACATAAAAAATAAAAAAAATATAAATATATACGGTCGAATTGAGAAACCTCCTCCTTTTTTTGAAGTCGGTTAAAAATACGAATAGCAGTAATTTTTATTTCTAATTTGCAGAAAAAATTATGCACACAGTGGCAGATGTGAAAGTAATTATACGACAGAAAATAGGTAAAGTTTACACCAAACATACCTACAAAGTGGTTTAAACGATACATTTTACGTATTTCTTAGTATACATTATTTAGTTACGTATTTAGTGCAAGATTTCAGACACTTTTATACAATTATAAAATAATAAAGTTCATTATATTATAACTATAATACTTAAATTCAAAATTTAACACAATTTCCGACTAATCTATGTGGGTATACACTCTGTTCATTGTGACCATTTCACACAAATCTAAATGTAACTTTATTTATGTAAATTTATATAAAATTGTATCGAAATGAATGCAACTTTTATTTTCATTAAGTATGCAACTATGTAGAAATAATCATTATTATTATACTTTTTAAATAAAAGTTATTTTTATTTCTATTTTGCAGACAAAATCAAGGAAAATGTGGCAGATGTGACAATAATTATTATACAAGAAAAAAAATGTTAAGTTTCACTTAACATAATAGGTACAAAGTATACTTTTAACGTACTTCTTAATTATATTACCTACGTAGCGCAAGACCTCAAATACTTTATAAAATAATATTAAATAATAAGTAGTACGAGTCGGACTCACACACGTACCTAGGGTTCCGTACTACAGTACAATCCTATCCTACTTCCTACTATCCTACTTCCTACTATCCTACTTCATACTATCCTACTTCATATTATCCTACTTCCTACTTTCTACTAATATTATAAAGGCGAAAGTTGGTGTCTATGTTTGTTGCTTCTTCACGCTAAAACTACACAACCGATTGAGCTTAAATTTGGTACCTATGTAGATAGTCTAGACCCTGCAATAACACATAGGGTACTTTTTATCCCGATATTTACATGGAAACGATTCCTACGTGGGTAAAACCGCGTGGCACAGCTATTTAATATATTATGATTAACAAAATTTGTCCACAAAACATGTTTCATGTATGTAGCCATAGTAATACACAGCTATACACTAAGCGTTATGTTCAATTTTTCATCTATGACGATTCATAAGGTCAAGCAAAAATGCCTCAAAGCACGTTTAGTGTATGGGGGACCCCCTTTAATCTTTAACTTTATTCTATTTATTGTATTTGTTATGAAAGCGGCCATAGTATAATATATATAATAATAGCACAGTTTTATTGTAAAACTGAGGTAATAGGTTGTACATACTTTGTGAACATTTCAAGTGTCTAGACGGACGGACGGGAAGATGGACGGTCGAACAGCGAAGTCTCAGTAATAAGGTTCCATTGATACCCTTAGTAGAGAGTACAGAATCCTATAACTAGATATTCTGTTGAATAGCGAACATGTCTAATAACCTAAATGTTGATTGAACAAAGCTTGTAGCAAGTAACAGTAGTAGCCCCGGCTTAGTAAGCTCGCAGGTTAGGTATAAGTGTTGGGAAAGCTTGTATCAATCTAATAACGCCTTACATGGTACGTACGATTCGCGTTTGACCACTATCTCACCTGTTAATAGGTGACGACAGTACACAGTCTAGTGTTTGCCTGGTTAGTTTAGTAGTTGGAAAGCCTTCAAATTGGAAAATATATTGCCAAACACGTCAGTTCCCATTTTACACCTTCGTCGATAAAATTAAGTAACCTGGCCAAGTGCGAGTAGGACTCGCACACGTAGGGTGAACTAAATTTTCCGGAAAATAAGTTTTTTTTATTTGATTGTTACTATTCATTATTCTGTGGTAATACATACTATGAGCAAATTTCAAGTCTCTAACTATTACGGTTTGTAAGATCGAGCATAAAACGCCTGAAAAACACGTTTCTTGTATGGGGACCCCCTTTTATTAACTCTATTCTGTTTTTTAACCGACTTGACAAAAAAAGAAGGGGTTCTCAATTCGACTGTATTTTTTTTAGGTTTGTTACCTCAAAACTCCGTCAAATCTTAACCGATTTAAAAAAAATCTTTTTTTGTTTGAGAGATTATGCCTTCCGTTTGGTCCTTAACAATTATTTTATCGAGATCTGATAACAATCTTCGGAGATATGAAGATAAACATCTTAAAATCGAAATCGATGCATTTGTATACCTTGATGACATGCTACTGGGTACTGGCTAATTTGACTATCGCGGCATGTGAAGTCGGTTTTTTCGTTTTGTACGATCATAAATTATAGTTATAGTATTTGTTGTTATAGCGGCCATAGTAATACCATAGCAATCTTTACATAATGATTGTTAAACTGTGGTAATACGTAACTTATGAAGATTTCAAGTCTCTATCTATTATGATTCACAACTTCTAGCAATTAACGCCGAAGAAATTCTTGTATGGGGACCTCTTTAATATTTTATTTTATTTTTAGTATCTTTTTGGTAAATCCCCCATAGTAATACATACTTTGTGAAAATTTCATGTACCTACCTATTACGGTTAGGGAGATACAGCCCTGTGAAATGCGGACAGACAGACGGACGGACGGTCCAGTGAAGTCTCAGTAATAGGGTTCCTTAATCCTTTGGTACTGTTTGGGTATGGAACCCTAAAAAATTATTGGCTTCAATCACTTGATGGTAAGTGACGATGGTGCCGAAAGTGTAGCTCATTTGCTCACCACTTTAGTGTACATTCAATTAAATATAATATTATGTCTATATTATTTACAGAAGCTGTCGCAGATAAGATCGAAGATATTAAGACAATAATCTCTGAGAAAAAAGGTAATTAACTACAGTAAAGAACAGAGCTTCCATTCTAACCGGAAAGTCGACAGTTCAAAGCCTAGCTATGCACTAATGGATTTTCTATGGGTCAAGCATATCAGCAAGTAAGAAAGCAAATCAGGCGGAACATCGATAATAATGCTTTTACTCCCTGTAGAAAACATATAAAAATGTCTCAGAGCAACGGACACAATGCAAAATTTTAGTCATTTAGAGTTTTGAGTGCCACAGTATCTTTTATAGGCATCGTAGACGTCATCGCTTACCATCAAGCGATCCTTCTATACTAATATATATCCTACTAATATTATAAGCGAAAGTTTGTTTGTTACTTCTTCGCTTGTTATCGTTGTTAAAATTCATTTTTTACCATGAAATGGTGCTAGTCAGTATAGAAATCAGTTGGAATACTTCTTCTTCTTCTTATTCTTCTTATGGCTTTTAAACGCTGCTTGGCGTTTTTCTGCCAGTGACAAAAGTATGGCCAGTGTACAGTATATATATAAGAAAAAAAACCGACAAAAGAAAAATAAATAAATTAAATATGAACTTAAATAATTGCTTAGAAACATTGCATTCGTTTTGCATTTAAAATTGATGATGCATTTAAATAGAAATTTATAAGCGAATATTATTAGATTTGTGCTAACTGGATTGGGCTCAGTCAGTTGTGACACTGCTGTCTTCCACTTTCAGACAAGCACGATTCCATCTTAGACCGCATCATTACTTAACACCACGTAAGATAGTGGTCCAGTATTTGTCTATGAAGAATTGTAAATAAACTGGCCAAGTGCAAGTCGGACTCGCACTCGTAGGGTTCCTTCAGTACATGTATTTTATAAGATCGAGCAAAAAATACCACAATCATTTTTCGCCAGCAAAAAATAATATTTAATAAACATTTTATTTCTTATAACGCCATCTAACGTCTAACAAAGGTGTTAGGGATCGACATTTCAATATAACGCCATCTATGGGACGTTTACCTAACTAAGCGTTCATAGATGGTGTGAAATGCCGAAAAAAACACGTTTCTTGTATGGGGACCCTCTATTATTTTTAACTTTATTCTGTTTTTGTATTTGTTGTTATAGCGGCAACAGAAATAAATAAAGTCCCGTCGGTGCGATGAAATTTTGGATTGTGTTTAACAATTTACAAAAAATATAAAGTGTGAAACACTTCAAAGAAACATAATATTAGAAATAAATCATCTGTGAAAATTTCAACTGTCTAACTATGGTTCATGAGATACAGCCTGGTGACAGACGGACAGACAGACAGACAGACTGACAGACAGCCAGACGTACATCGGAGCCTTAGTTATTACTAACCCGTCCCGGGTCCCGTTTTACCCTTTGGGTTCGGAACCCTAAAAACTGTTTAGCTGTTTTTGCTCAGGAACAAACTTTATCATCTAAATATAAGTATGAAAAAAAGATATTTATAATATTGGTTGGTAGGATTAGTTAGTACACTCAATTATATTAATATACATAAATTAAATATAAATCATATTTTGTCTTTTTTGCAGGTATTTACAATTTGTTCGGATAATAAGAATAAAATAAATCAAGACCCTGGTTGTAAATAATAAATGTAGTTTTGAACAAATTTAGTTTTACTTAATCATTTTATTAGTATTTATTTATGCACAAATCACAACATGCATTGTGGTTTTTTAACCGACTTACAAAAAGAAGGATGTTCTCAATTTGTCATGTTTTTTTGTATGTATGTTCGCGATTACTCCTCCAATTGTGAACAGATTCGAATGTTTCATTTTTCAATTGGTACGGTACGTTTCCGAGGTGGTCCCATTGTAATTTCATCGAGATCTGATGAGTATATCCAGAGATATGATGATAAATGTCTCAATCTTGCTACTGAAACTGACTCGCGCCGCGGGGCATGGAAGTCGGTT
Organism: Cabera pusaria; assembly: GCA_954871355.1. NCBI lineage: Eukaryota > Metazoa > Arthropoda > Insecta > Lepidoptera > Geometridae > Cabera > Cabera pusaria. Next base: position 5,491,239 of record OX940910.1, read on the forward strand.
GTTTTAGTTTTTAAACTATCTTTATTATTTATATATATATTTATTCTTATTAATTATTAATTGTATTGTTACATCGCGTCGTCGAGTCGCGATGTGTCGCCAAGCTTCTCGAACAAAAATACCGTGGGAAAGAATAGACTAATTAGGGGCTATAAACACCCGACCCGACCGTCATAAAAGTAACCTTCCAGGAATTCAGACCCTAGTCAATGTACCTAGTTTTGTAGTTAAGATTGAACCTTATTCATAAGTAGTTAGAGATCAAATTAGCATGTATGGTAAAGTTGTTTACATCAGATGCTCAAAGGAAAGCCGCCCCTTTTGTTTGTGATTGTTATTGCTTTGTTTTGAACGTCTTTTGTCTATTGTTTCGAGTCAATACTGGAAAGTTCTGTAAAAATATTCTCGTCCTATATAAGACGTTGAAACCGCGGCTTGAGGCAGTCTTTCTCTGGAAGCGACAGTGTAACTATCTAAGCGCGGATAGCGACCAAGTGATCGTTAAGTGTTATCAGTGAACTAGTGTTGTGAACTGTGAACAGTGAAATCAGTGATTGTGATTACCAACGACCTCAGTGTATGTTAACGGACTTTTGATAATTGTGCAAGACGATTTGGACAACTACTGTGGAACATTGTGCTAACCTAGTGATCAGTGGAAATAAACGTTCATCTCATCGGATTGGCATTTTAATACCACCCCGCACGTAACAATTGGTGTCAGAAGCGGAATGCCAATCACTCCGAGGGAAGATACGCGTACTCCACGCACCAGGCGCCAGGCAGAGATGGATGCAACCCGGCAGAAGGAGCTCGAAGCTTCGGGAGGAGGAACATCCACATTGGAAGAGCCAGCAGCAACACCAATGGCACCCACCAAGGCAGCGCCATCTGCAGCAGCGCCAGCGAGCCGAACTACGGATGGGGGCTTGGAGGCCATCCTTGCCGCTATCCTAGCAGGACAACAGGCTGCACTACAGGCTGTACAGATGGCCCAACAAGAAGCACGCAAGGAACAGGAAGAAGCTAGCCGCAAACTGGAAGAGACAATTGGACGTCAGTTGCAGAGCGGGCTTGCCGGCATGGGAGAGAAGATCAAAATGGTAGAAACCAGTATCAAGGAAGTAAAAGGGCGGCTTGACATACATGAGCAGACCGTGAATGACTTGGCCAACGAATTTCAGAAACTGAAGTTACGAGGAATTGGACATAGCTGCCAGGGTCCCACTATGACCTCGCCCTTCAAGCTAGATTTGCCGCACTTCGACGGAACATCTTCGTGGGCAGCCTACAAATTCCAATTCACAACGCTGTCCAAAAGTTGCGGCTGGACAGACGAGCACGCAAATACAGCGCTCACATTAGCGCTGAAAGGAGACGCTCAGCTTATCCTGGAACGCATACCTGAAGAGGAAAGGACGCTGAAAACCTTGCTGGAAGCCCTCGAAATGCGCTATGGAGACAAGCACATGGAGCATGCGTACAGGGCACAACTACGTGAGCGCACCCAGAAGCCCACAGAGACATTGCAACAGTGGGCAGATGAAATCGAGAGGTTGGTCCGACGAGCCTACGTGTCAACACCATCAGTCATCGAGGTTACATCACTGCAGCACTTTGTGGATGGAATCAGGGATGGCGAAGTACGCGCTGCTGTACGACTGGGACATCATCAGACACTCAAGAACGCCCTGGTTCATGCTTTGGAAGTGGAAACTGTGCGACGAGACACCAAACCGTATAGGGTTCAAGAACTGGTTACTGAACCCAGGAAGCCCCGTTATGGACCGACATGTTACGGGTGTGGAGAAAAGGGGCATATTCGGATTGATTACCCGAAGACGAAGAAACAGGACCCAAGTGGCAGAAGAAACGTCGTCATAGCTGCGGGACGGGCGCCGTCTGATCGAGAGAGAGCCCCCGCCATCACTGTGACACAAGTGTGCAACGGGAACAGCTTAATCGTCGAGGGCACCTTGAACAACAAGACCTGCAAGTTCACAGTGGACACAGGAGCATCGCGCACAATTGTGAAGCCTGAATTCCTGCAACGATTTATATCACGGAAACATCGATCTGCAGCATGCTCACTACGGACAGCAACCGGCCAGTCAGTTCCTGTCCTTGGCGATACAGATGTGGAGATAGTCATCGGTGAGCACTCATACATTCATCCTGTACTAATTGCCAACATAACTGATGATTGCATTCTGGGATTGGACTTTTTGGAGAAGCAGCATTGCATATTGGATGTGGCCCGTGGTGTTCTCCGGTTTCCCGAGCAAGAAGTGTTCTTCGAAGGAACGGCACCGTGTAAGCTTTACTGTCTCAAGGACGTCGTATTGGCTCCAAAATCGCAAAATATTGTTCGAGTGAAATTTCCAAATACAGTCAAGAGTCGACTATGTGTAGTTGCCGAAGATGAGGGCACACATCCTGCCTGCCTGGATTACTGCAAGAACATTGCTCATGACAAACAGAACGGCCAGTGTGCGAATTCTCAACCTTGGCAGTGAAGAAGTTCATCTGAAGAAAAACAGCATAATTGGAAAATGTCAAGAAGTGAAGTACCTGCGACGAACGGATATTACTTCTACGGAACCAAGCTCGGAAGACCAAATATCACAGCTGCTGGAATCATCCAAAGACAACTTAACGTTCGCTCAGCTGTCACAAGCAAAACGTCTGTTGATGCGGTTTAAAGACGTCTTCGCCGCTGGAAACAACTGTGGACGTACCGGACTTGTTAAACACAAAATTGACACTGGCGACGCAAGACCTATACGACAGAGGCCACGAAGGATTCCATGGGCGAAAGAAGCTGAAGTTGCAGACATGATACGAGACATGGCCAAAAAAAAAGTCATCGAACCATCTACAAGTCCTTGGTCATCGCCAGTGGTTCTGGTGAAAAAGAAAGATGGCTCCACCAGATTCTGCGTAGATTACAGAATGCTTAATGAAGTCACAAAGAAGGACAGCTACCCCTTGCCTCGAATAGACGATACACTGGACATGCTCAGTGGAATGAAGTGGTTTTCAACGGTTGACCTGAAAAGTGGCTACTGGCAGGTAGAAATCAGTCCAGAGGATAAAGAGAAGACAGCATTCAGTACGGGCATTGGAAATGGACTCTGGCAATTCAACGTCATGCCATTTGGACTGTGTAATGCCCCAGCAACGTTCGAACGTCTCATGGACAGAGTAATGGTTGTATTACTGGGAGACGTATGCTTGGTGTACCTGGATGACGTCATCATTTTGGGCCGTGATTTTACTGAACATCTGGAGAAGGTTTTGAACCGTCTACGTGAAGCAAACCTGAAGCTAAGTGCCAAAAAGTGTGACTTCTTTAAATCCAAAGTCAGCTACCTTGGACACATCATTTCGGAGAACGGGGTACAAACTGATCCTGACAAAATCAAGGCTGTTCAAACTTGGCCTACCCCGAAGAATAAAACGGATGTAAGGTCGTTTTTGGGACTATGCGCTTACTATCGGCGGTTCGTCAAGAACTTTTCTGGAATTGCCAAACCCTTACATCGACTGACGGAAGAAAAGCGCACATTTGTATGGGACTTAGAGTGTAAATCCGCCTTCAACAATCTTAAGCAGCGACTGTGTGAAACGCCGGTCTTGGGGTACCCTACCAGAGATGGAAGATTTATCGTGGACACTGATGCCAGTAACACGGGAATTGGAGGAGTTCTCTCGCAAATCCAAGGAGACCAAGAAGTGGTTATAGCATACTTCAGTAAATCATTATCCAAACCAGAACGAAACTACTGTGTCACCCGCCGCGAGTTGCTAGCTGTGGTGAAGACTCTTCAGCACTTCAACAAGTACCTCATCGGAAGAGAGTTTACGCTCAGAACTGACCACGCTGCTCTTAAATGGCTTCTTCAGTTTAAGAGCCCGAAAAGGTCAAGTGGCACGATGGATCGAGCAACTTCAAGAGTTCAATTTCGTGACAGAACATCGCAGTGGAAAGGGCCATAGCAACGCCGATGCCCTGTCAAGAAGACCTTGTGCAGATGACTGTAAACACTGCGAGAAGCACGAGTCTCAAGAAAAAGTCCGAGTCATCAGGATGGACAGAACAGATGACGAATGGAACGGCGAAAATATGAGACAAGCACAATCGGAGGACAGTGATTTACGACCTGTACTGGATTGGATAAAGTCTGGAAATAAGCCCCAGTGGAGCGACGTGTCAGCTTGCAGCCCAATTACAAAAAGTTACTGGGCTCAGTGGGACAGCCTGACTCTGGAACAAGGAATCATGTACCGAAAATGGGAAAACAGCAATGGAAAAGAAACTACGATGCAGGTCGTTGTTCCCCGGAGTAAAGTGGCATCTCTACTACGACATTCATGATGGAGTTTCTGGTGGACATCTAGGAGTCAAGAAAACTCTTGTGAAGGTTCGTCAACGATTCTACTGGGTACACAGCCGCGAGGATGTAGAAGATTGGTGCAGGAAGTGCACCGCTTGCGCGTCAGTAAAAGGACCGAAGACAAGAAGTAAAGGACAACTAAAATTGTACAATGTTGGGGCACCATGGGAGCGCATTGCCGTGGATGTTGCCGGGCCATTTCCCGAGACTGAAGAAGGCAACAAGTACATCATCGTAGTGCAAGATTACTTCAGCAAATGGCCCGAAGTTTTCGCGACACCAAACCAGGAAGGAAAGACAGTTGCAAAGAAGTTGGTGCAAGAAGTGATCTGTCGATTTGGTGTACCGATGGAACTGCATTCCGATCAAGGAAGGAACTTCGAGTCTGCCCTATTTCAGGAAATGTGCACCCTCCTCGGGATCCAAAAGACGCGGACAACGGCAGCTCATCCACAGTCAGACGGAATGGTTGAGAGGTTTAACCAGACGTTGGAGAATCACCTGGCTAAAGTCGTGGACGCACATCAACGTGACTGGGATCAGTACATACCTCTGTTCTTGTTGTCATACCGTTCCGCTACCCATGACAGCACTGGTATGACTCCTGTAAATGTGAATTTTGGACACGAACTAAGACTTCCTATCGACGCCATCACTGGTTCCCCGCCAGATGCTCCGAAGCCTGTAACCGACTATGTCAGTGATCTTCGTAGTCAGCTGGACGAAGTGCACAGGATAGTTCGAGAGAATAGTTTAAAAACTGGTGAAAAAATGAAGACCCGGTACGATCGTAGAGCGAATACGATGGGTTTCGAAGAAGGAACTCTCGTCTGGTTGCACAACCCACTACGAAGGAAAGGAAAAAGTCCGAAGCTGCAGGCTCATTGGGAAGGACCATACCAGATTATCACGAAGATAAACGACGTTACCTACCGCATTAAACGAGGCCAGAGAGGAAAGCCGAGGGTAGTACACATCGATCGACTTACACGATACCATGGAACAAATGATGATCGGGACGATCATAACTAAGAAGGGGATAATGTTACATCGCGTCGTCGAGTCGCGATGTGTCGCCAAGCTTCTCGAACAAAAATACCGTGGGAAAGAATAGACTAATTAGGGGCTATAAACACCCGACCCGACCGTCATAAAAGTAACCTTCCAGGAATTCAGACCCTAGTCAATGTACCTAGTTTTGTAGTTAAGATTGAACCTTATTCATAAGTAGTTAGAGATCAAATTAGCATGTATGGTAAAGTTGTTTACATCAGATGCTCAAAGGAAAGCCGCCCCTTTTGTTTGTGATTGTTATTGCTTTGTTTTGAACGTCTTTTGTCTATTGTTTCGAGTCAATACTGGAAAGTTCTGTAGAAATATTCTCGTCCTATATAAGACGTTGAAACCGCGGCTTGAGGCAGTCTTTCTCTGGAAGCGACAGTGTAACTATCTAAGCGCGGATAGCGACCAAGTGATCGTTAAGTGTTATCAGTGAACTAGTGTTGTGAACTGTGAACAGTGAAATCAGTGATTGTGATTACCAACGACCTCAGTGTGTGTTAACGGACTTTTGATAATTGTGCAAGACGATTTGGACAACTACTGTGGAACATTGTGCTAACCTAGTGATCAGTGGAAATAAACGTTCATCTCATTGGATTGGCATTTTAATACCACCCCGCACGTAACATTATCAATCAAACTTGCGCTTTCTACCTCAAAAAATCTGAATAAGAACCTAAGGTACAGGCCAGATAGAAGTAAGAGTAGAAGCTCCATCATCGATCGCATCATCACTTAACATCAGGTGAGATAGTGGTCAAGTGCTACCCAGTTCGGTGTAAAAAAGGGTCGCAAACTTCGAATATTTACCAAAATGCGCGAAGGTCGCAAAGTATAAATAATATTAGTCAGATGGTGATAACTTCTGATAATGACGTCGACTGATGCTACAGTCCGGCAAGTATAACTTGGCGTGCCTGTGCGCCACTGTGCTTTTACTTTGTACTTTGATAACAGTTTCTCTTAAACCACTTTTAATTACTTTTGGCATTATTGAACTATTTTAATGTAGCAGATTTATCAACAATAATGTCGCGGTAATCTCTCAAACATCAAACTCACAGTTGCAATTAAAAGAATTAGTTCCAAAAACCACCACCGCCAAGTTATACTTGTGGCACTGTAAGCGTATGACGATTGGAATGACAACCATAGACTTTATGCCGTAGAGAAAGAAGGCAATTTCAAAATTTCCTTTAAGTGCTATACACACGGCGCGTATTTGTGTTTGGTGTCTGTATAATAAAGCGCATTTCAGACTACGCTAACTATTCTAACTATTCCGCTATATAGTATACAGCATTACAAGCAAACCGGTAAATATATAGTATAGCTCTAAGGCGACACACACTGCCCCACACCACGCTGCGGGGTGCGTGACGGCGGAGCTATGCGTACGGAAGCGCGAGTGCAGATCTGCGTCCGCATGTAGATTTTTTATATTGATTTCTTGGAGACACACAGGTGGGTGCGTGTTTCTCCGCATGTAGGAGCGTGATCTGCAACACTGCGCGTGAATGAGTTTTCAGTGTGTTGGACTACGCGTGTTTTCTATACAAACACTATAAAAAATTAATTCGCACATTCGTAAAATTATTTCGCACATAACATAGCATATAAATGATTAAAACTAAAGCAACAAATGTTCAATTTACATTAATACTATGAATTAATACGATACAATGTTTATCTAATACTATAAGAATCTTTGTCCTGACATACTGACTGACTCACTAACTCACTGACTCACTGACTCACTGACAGACAACGCACAGCCTAAACCGCTGGTCGTAGAGACTTGAAATTTGGAGGGTATATTTGTCTTAGTACGTAAAGGTGTACTAAGAAAGGATTTTCCAAAATTCACCCCTTAAGGGGATGAAATGGGGGTTCAAAGTTTGTATGGAGAAACAAGATTAGATCGTCTTTTCTATCCGAAACTTCACATAAGTGCTTCAGTAAAAAAATAAGTAAAGAAGTGTTTCAGGTTTTTTTGGAATTCCACCCCTAAGAGGGTGAAATGGGGTAATAAAGTGTAAAATCAATATTGTTTCGGATTGCGCTGAAATTTGGCATGCAAATAGTTATTACGACGTTAGTTCCCACTGAGAAAGGATTTTCCAAAATTAACCCTCGAAGGGGATGAAACGGGGGTTCAAAGTTTGTATGGACAAACAAGATTAGATAGTCTTTTCTATCCGAAACTTCACACAAGTGCTTCAGTACAAAAATAAGTAAACACGTGTTTCAGGTTTTTTTTTAATTCCACCCCTAAGAGGGTGAAATTGGGTAATAAAGTGTGAAAATCAATATTGTTTCGGATTGCGCTGAAATTTGGCATGCAGATAGTTATTAATTACGACGTTAGTTCCCTCTGAGAAAGGTTTTCCAAAATTCATCCCTGAAGAGGATGAAACGAGGGTTCGAGGGATGTTGCCTGACTTGCGACCAATAAAGTAGCTTACCACCATAAAGAAGAATATCTACCGTCATAACCTTATGGTGTTCCGGCAGTACACAGCCCTTGAGAGTCAGAGTATTCTAGGCTTATCGTGTTCGCCATCTTTGACCACATCATCTCTTACCACCAGGCGATATAGTGGTCAAACGCTAGCCTATAGGATAAGTATAAAGAAAACAACGGGTTGCACTCTGGGAGTGCCGGCAGAAGTGAAAACTTGAACATTAGCGTTGTGCATTTGGTCCACTCTCCAGTCTTACGAATTTTCGATCAGGTTACGTGTCTTGACGCGAGTTTAACATTTTTTTCCCATCCCAAAAAAAGTTTCTACTCTTCCTCTGTCTTACGAATGTTTGATCAGGTCACGTGTCCTGACGCGAGGTCCTGACCCTACCGCGAGTTTAACAGTTTTTACCTATCCCAAAAAGTTCACAACGCCGCTAAAGAAGTTTTTCCTTCAAAAATACAGATGGTAGGTGTGCATGAGTCAAATAAAATCGCGCTAGCATCCTAAATTCAGAATAAAGGATGGGTTTGAACTGATGAATCATTTAGATGCTTCTGAATTTAGACTAGAGATGTTACGGAGTTCCGGCTTCGGTTCCGATATACCTAGGTACCAAAACTTTCGGTTGATTTCACACCTCCGGTTTCGGCTTCGGTTCCGATTGATTTGAAGCTGAGGTTATACAGAATAATTATAGCATTATTTTATTCATTTATTTGACCCGGCCTTAACATAGGTTCTCATTTGTCCCCTAACACTCCATGGTTCACCTCCGGTTCCGATTTCGGTTTCGGTTCAATTTCGGTTCCGTTAAAATTAATTTCAAATCTCCGGTTTCGTCTTCGGTTCTCATAAAACCACCTCCGTAACATCTCTAATTTAGACGACTAAATTCAGCCAAGTGTAATAAGCGCTTAAGACAGAAGTTTCCAATAAACATTCTGCTAATAAAGTTGGTCTGTGGAAGCTATCAAACATCAACATTTAAATGACAACATCAATTAACTAAATTTTATAACAAAAATACTTAATAAATTAGATGAAATCAAATAAAAATTGAAAATTATTATTATTAAATACTATAAACAGAACGATATACTAATATTCAGAAACAATTATTTGGTGTTGTTATTAAAAAACATATTTTTATTATGGTATTTGGGTAAGTAAATATAATAATCAATGTCAAAAATAATTGTAGTGGTAAGACTTCCGCTAGTCCGCCTGGGGCGGTACGTCGAATCTAATTGGCAAAGTCATCCCTCAGATTCGACCGTGAAATAGGAATGCTTTTTGGGTTAAATGGCAGTGTCCTGTGAAATTACAGGCATGCGAGACTTATGCCCGTTTTCACCAACGTTCCCTTTTACGGGGCTCTTTACGGCATTATTGTTCGTTTCGTTTTCACCATCATCTAAGGGACACCTTATGATTGTAAGGTGACCGTGTCTGACTTAGATTTATCATTAACAGCCAGTATTCGTCCACTGCTGCACATCGGCCTCTCCTATGGCACGCCACTGAGCGCGATCTTCAGCTATTTGTTTCCAACCGCTAGCAGCCAGCTTGCGTATATTATCGATCCACCTAGCTGGAGGGCGTCTTACGCTTCGTTTACCGAGCCGTGGTTTCCACGTCTACCCCAACAGTTATCGGTTCTACGATAGATATGACCAGTCCACTGCTACTTCGGCTTGCTAATCCTTTGAGCTATGTCGATAACCTTGGTTCTCTGTCGGGTGACTTAATTTCGAATTCGATCTTTCAGACATATTACGAGCATAGCCCTTTCCATAGCTCGCTGAGCGACTTTTAATTGGTGAACCTTATCCTTATATAGATAGATTTATAGTTAGATAAATAGATTAGATAGATAGATTATCCTTAGATTACGGGTCACTTATTAAAGGGGTGTTTAAGGATTCGTTGGTAAAAACAGGCATTCACATCTTTATGTCACAAGGTAACAGGCGCAGTGCAGCGCCTGGGAACCAGAATGTTGCATTCCGCTGTATCTGTAATAGGTAGACGTCATCGCTTACCATCTGTAGGGTTATTCTGTAAGCTAGTTTACGCATCTCGCAAGCGGTGTGATTTGAATTTCGTATTACGAATTGATCGTCGCTTATGAGTTTCTTGGCTCTCCTCTCAATAGCTTCCAGTGTCTCCAGCTGGTATTTGGCAGAACCATCCCAAAGGTGAGAACAGTACTCCATACACGACCGTACTTGTGGGGTTGGTAAAGATTAAGCAACTGTCCCGGTGTGAAGTACCGTCTCACCTTAGCCAAAATGCCAAGCTTTTTTGAGGCTAGCTGGGCTCTAGACTCAATATAAGAGCCGAAATTGAGAGTTGGTGTCAAAGAGATGCCAAGAAGCTCGAGATTGTTACTTATCGGAACGGACACATCCCGGAAAGTAGGAGCCAGTAGAAATGGGCTCCGTTTAGCGGAGAAAAGACACGCCTGGATTTTTGCAGCATTGAACTTGACCAGATTGGCATCGCCCCAATCAGAGACTGCCTTCAGAGAATAGTTCAAGTGCTCGACCATCGCTTCTCTATGAGACTGGATTTGTAATGCACTGGTTCGTGCGTTGGATGCATAACTCTCTACAACAGTGCTGTCATCTGCGTACCCAAAGATACCGGGTTTAAGCAGGTCATTAATATGCAGCAGAAAAAGTGTTGCAGAGAGTACTGATCCTTGAGGGACTCCGGCATTGATGGCCAATTGGTCGGAAGAACAGCCATCGATGACCACCAGAATACCAGACCCTGTCGAAAGCTTTCGAGATGTCAAGAGAGACGGCCAGCGCCTCACCGTGGTTCTCGATGGCCTCGCTCCGGATGTGAGTGGCATACGCTAGAAGATCCCCAGTAGAACGGTTTCGGCGAATCCCGTATTGTCGGTCAATGAGGAGATCGTTCCCTTCTAGGTATGCCAGGAGCCTGTGGTTCAGTACACGTTCCATAGTCTTACAGAGTATGGAAGTGACTGAGATAGGCCTGTAATTGGCAGGGTCTGCGCGACTACCCTTTTTGGGCACAGGTTGCACGTTTGCTTGCTTCCAGGACTTAGGCACTTTACCAGTCATCATAGACAAGCGAAAGAGGCGTGTCAAAATAGGAGCCAACTCAGGCGCACACGTCCTCAAGACTACAGCTGGTATACCGTCTGGACCACTAGCTTTGTTCACGTCTAGATTGCGCAACGCTTTGCGTACTTCAGTCTGACGAATGCGGATTTCCGACATAAACGTCCCGCAAGTCGGTAGACTAGAAGGTACAGCATTGCCAGCAGCTAAACGTGAAGACTCCGCAAACAGAGTAGCAAATAAATTTGCTTTCTCTTCAGCAGTGTGCGCTAGTGACCCGTCAGGTTTCAGCAGTGGAGGCAGTGAGGGACGGCAGAAGTTGTCTTCGATCGACATCGCCAGGGACCAGATCGCTTTGCTAGCAGAAGGGTAAGAAGCAAGTTTGTTCTCTGTTCGGCGTATGTGATCGAAGCGAGCCTTCTTGAGAGCCTTTTTGCAAGACTTGGCAGCTAAGTTAAAGGCTTTCTTCTTTTCGCGTACATCTCTAGTCTTGCGGGTCGAGCATCAGCCCAGGCTAAGTAAGCTTCATGTTTTGATGCTTCTGCATCTCTACATTTGGCATTAAACCATGGACGAGCTTTGCTTGACATCGGAACGTCAGAAAATGGTATGAAATATTCCATACCCTGAAGTAACACTTCTGTCACAGCATCCGCGCAAGCTGAGGGATCGCTCGAAGAAAAACATACCTGCCGCCAAGGATAAGACGCGAAAAAACAACGCATCTCATCCTAATCTGCTGACCTGTATCGCCACACCCGCCGGGTGCCTTTTTGGCTGGGATCGGGCGGGGAGTAGACAGAGACAGACTTCACCAGACAGTGGTCGGAGCTACCTAAGGGTGATGAAACCGACACCGAGTAGCGGTCTGGTTCTGTTGTCAGCAGAAGGTCCAAGCAATTGGCTGTATGGCCATCAACGTCCGGTATTGTTGTTGCTCCCTGGAGCAACTGAGTGAGGTCTAGCGTTAAAGCAAGCTTTCGCATCTCTCGACCAGCGTGATCTGTGCTCTGGTATGGGTACAGCCAGTCTTGATGATGGGCGTTGAAATCCCCCAGAAGCACTAATTGAGCAGAAGGATACCTCTGTCGGGCCACATCAGCCGCCTCACTGAGGTGGTTTGTGAGCCTGTTTGTCTCTTCATCTCCGCTGTGCGAACGGTAGACACTAGCATAAACAATTTTCTCCATGCCAGTGTCCACCAAAATCCACATGACGGAAAGTTGAGGCTCTTCAAGGTTGCGGAGACGCCGATAGCAAATGTCATCGCGGTCATACATAAAAACTCCCGCCCTCGGCCTAAAGTTATGTATTCTAGATCATAGCCTGGGTAGGCAAGGTACACCGCGTCAGCTGGACATTTGATCTGCGTCTCCGTGAGGAACAGAATATGCGGTTTTTCGGTCTCAATGTGGTGGTGGACCGAGAGGATTTGGAGTGCAAGCCTCGAATGTTTGAGAGGTGCACTTGAAGGGAGAGGACGTGCTTCCGCTGTTTAACCTCTATTCTATTTCTGCCTTTCATTTTGTGGGGAGTAAAGTTAGGTAAGGGAAACGGAAGTGGAAACGAGGCGCTAATTACCAACCCGTGATACATATTAGGTCTTTTCACCTATTGGGAACCAATCCTGGAGACCGCGGGGACGCCCGAGCCCCCCCAGAGGTGTGCATCAGGTCCTCTCGTCCGGTCGCCAACCGGCACGATGGCGCACCTCCGGGATTATTCGCGAGATGGCGGGGCAGCCTTTCATGAGTGGCTGGCTCTCTACTTGGGCCCCCAACTATCTGCGGTCGGCCAGCGGAGAACCGTGCCTCGGATCCCGCTGCTCTCCAAGATTGGTTGCAGGTAAATTGACCTTCAATGTATCACGACCACTTATAGTAATCAACGCAACTGTTTCCGACCCGTTCCCCATAATGGCTTCACAAAACATTCATGCCGTAAAGCGACCGCTTGGCGGCATGGCTTTGTCTGGTGGGTGGTAACACGCCGCGGCCTAAGCCTACCACCTGAAACGTACTGCTCTTTTGGCGCCACCTAGGGGACACGTGTAGGACATCGAGGGCTAAATCCTACGGATGCGAGCAGTAATAGCCCCTCAAATACGAGTAGCTACCATCCTGTATCGCATCATCACCTACCAACAAGTGAAATAATATTTTAATATCGTTACAAAACGAAAGGAACTGACTTTAAATGCCACGCTAGTTACTTCCAACCGACTTCCAAAAAGGAAGAGATTTTCAATTCATCTATATGTTTTTTTTCTGTTTTTTTTTTCAGTAACTCGTATGTTACGCTATTACTCCCGTCAATTATGATATTTATTCAAATTATTCTTGTTGGAAATGGAATTGGAATAGAATTTTGAATTTACATACTCCTCAAGAAATTATTTTCATGTTTAGCCCGCGGTATGAAAATTTTATGAGGAGTAAAATCGAGCGTTAACAAAAAGTAAGGCGTAACAATCCTTTGCGCACAGTACTTTGCGCACCTTTCACTTCGAGATTATATGTGTGTGTATATACTCGTACAAAGTATACTGAAGTTTACTACTTAAGAAACTATTTTCATATTTAGCCCCCTTGACCTTGACCTTGACCTTAACCTTGACCTTGAATATGCCCCCAGCGGGTCGTTGCGTGCACGCCCCGTTCAGCGAGTGAGCGGCTTGCAGCATGCTCCTGCGTTCGTATTTACTTGATACAGTATCATATATAGGCACATTGCGTGCTACACGTCTAACCCTCGTGTTAACGCCTACTTTAATTGTCATACCTACGTGAATAATCGTCTCATTGAGCCTTTCATCGTTTTTGTAAGGACTTTGCATTATAAATTCAGTGCGTTTTCAACCATCGAGATTCCAGCGTCTCATCACCTCCCATATACAAGATAGCAATAAATACCATATGAAATGATCCAGGGACTTTAATGTACGTTCACACGGGCGTAAACACCTCGTATTCAAAAACAGCACTATGAGGTCTCAAGTGCCCCGGAGACGGTCATTCGTCAATCGGTACGTGATTGAGATTGACCGATTTCAAGGTCGCTGCATACGTAACGAGATAATACCTCGGACGGACGTGAACGGGACGAGACGTGACTGCCTCGTTCAAAACGGAAACGTGGTGTAAATGCATGCGATCCGTGACAGTGACTCGGATCCAACGTGCTAGTGTTGTGAACAAGGAAAGAAACGAACGGAGTTCACTGTGCATACGTAGCGGAAACACGAACGGGACGAGGTACGGGCGGGGCGAGACGTGCTAAACATCGTCGGCGACGATATTTTTCCCTCCTCGTGAGTGCCACGTTCCCATCCCGTCCTTGTCTCCGTGTCATATGCTCTTTCATACACATTTTGTATGAAACGATATTTCCAAAACTTCTTGCCTCGTCCCGTCCCTATAAAAACCCGCCACGTATGCAGCGGCCTTCAATTGAAGGTGCGAATGATGGAGCTTTAATCGACGCGTCAATTGCTCGTCTACATTTGCTTTCCTTTCTGCAATTGCACGAGACGTTCAATGGTTGCGTCATTCGCGATTGTCATCTACAATCAAAATTTCCATCATTCGCTTCCAATCACGTAGTTGCGAATGACAATGGCTTCAATTGCCTCTATGGACGATCATTTGGTCCTCCGTGATTTGATCCACGGAGGATAAATTTGGTCCATCATTGACGTAAAAATTGACAATTGCGAATGAACGTTTCCGGGGCATTTAACAGTGCTAGTGAAACACAGCACAGGATATATAATAGTTACCACGTAACACTTTGTCATTCAATACATTATGAGCGTACGCGGGGTGCTGTTTTTCATACAAACGTATTGCCCTGTTTCTTCCCTGGAAAATGCTTCTAAAGCAAAATTTGTTTCTACAAAAAATCAAGGTCTGCTGTAGCATCATCGACATCGTGTACCTAAGTCACGTTAAATTACCATTTGTCTATAAGTATACTCATTATTATTACTAGCAGCGCGCCCCGGCATCGCACGGGTGAAATTTATACATAATTCAATTAGGTCTTCACGAACCTCTTTTTTAGGGTTCCGTACCCAAAGGGTAAAACAGGACCCTATTACTAAGACTCCGCTGCCCGTCTGTCTGTCTGTCTGTCTGTCTGTCTGTCTGTCTGTCTGTCACCAGGCTATAGCTCATTAACCGTGATAGTTAGACAGTTGAAATATTCACAGATGGTGTATTTCTGTTGCCGCTAGAACAACAAATACTAAAAACAAAATAAAATTAAAAATTTAAGGGGGTCCCCATACAAAAACGTGTTTTTAAACGCCATCTATCTAATTAGTTTCGGCAAAATGACAAAGATGGCGCTAGTAAACGAGCCCCGTCTTTCTAGATCGCGACCGAACCCAATATTCTGGGTAATATCAATTAATCAAATATATGAGGTTGAAACTCTGTTATGTTTCGTATTGTACAGAACCCTCCCTAAATGTGCGAAAAGAGACGCAATGCTAACTCGGACTTGTCCAGTTTTATTTTTAATAAAAATAGCCTAAGCTCATCGAATTATAACCTATAATTCGATGAGCTTAGGCCTAAGCTACTCCTTATAACATCAGCTATCTGCCGGTGAAAGTCCTGTTATAATCGGTCCAACCGTTTCAGAGATAAGACGGAACAAACAGATAGGCAAACAGACAAAATTTAAAAAATTGATTTTTTTTTATAGCCGTGTATACTTTCAGATGCATTTAGTGAAAAGCTGTTAATTTGGAATTACAAACACACTTTAATTATATTTATCTGTACTTATAGATATTACGTAACATAGATATATAATATACTACCTTATTCCCGCGACTTTGTTCACGTACACCAAGAATTTATTAGCCTATGTTCCTCTTCCTATAAAGTATCTCCTTGTTACAGTTTAGTAAGATCGCATCGTTTAGGTAACAAACAGACAGAGTGATAGAGTGAGAGCTTTACAAACGTTTTTATAATATTAAATTATTAGTATGGATAAGTAATGTGGATTATATAACAATGAATTGATATACAATTGTAAAAAATTGCACGCCAATACTGGCAAAATACGGATAGAACTAAAATTATAATGTTACCTTTGTATTACCTGTGTTTTTCGCAAATAAAATATCTGAATCTGATTGGATCTGATCTTATCTGACTTTCTTATTACAGGTTACTCCTGGCGACGGGCATGTCATTGACTGCCAGCATCGTGGTATTACAGGTGGCTGTTCTTCCTCTACTCTTCAAGTACAGCAAGACTGTGCAGAGGAAGGTGGTCTTCTCCAACTTCAGTAAGTTTGTACTGTTGTCTTTATGACGTCGAGATATTACAGAGCCTTCTATATAAGCTAGTAAGTAAGTGAAAACCGTTACAGCTTAGAACCGAGTGATTTTTATGTATTTTAAAATTTTGTTAAATTATTCTTTAATATTCTTTCCCGGGATCTTCAAATCGAGTGAACAGGTATCTTCTAGGTAAGCGTGCTACATCATCGATCGCATCATCACTTAACATCAGGTGAGATAGTGGTTAATATAAACTTGCAAGTCCAAAATTTAAAAAAAATGTTATCGTGCCATAGGAGAGGCCCATATCCAGCAGTGACGAAGTAGCTGATTTTTTTTATTTTTTATTTATTTATTCATAACAAAATTATTTACAAGTTTTTAATCATATAGCACCAGTACATATTACAAATTCATTTTAGCTTAATGTAATTATAGTTATTTAATAAGTTATGATGTAAGTTAGTAAAGTTAGTTTATTTAATATTAAAGTGAATTACATTTGTATGATACTTTTATACTAGTGAGACAATGTTATGTTAATGTTTTAGTTGTTAGTTTGTGTATTAATAAAATTTTATTATATAAAAATGTACAATAATAAAGCGACTACGTGCGGGCAAGTATCACCCACCGCTGGCTGTCGCGCTCGCTCATAGGCAAACAATCAGAACCGGTCTGGCGCAGCAGGCCCGCAGGCGCTTGCCGTCGCTTTAGGCACACTGTCCACGGAGGCGTAGCTTCATAGACGCTTCAAAATACGCCGTGCAGCTTAAGCAGCCCAGCGTACTGATCTCTATCCATGAGCCGTTCCCGCCATTTTTTACAATAAAAAACACGTGCGTTCACTCCATGTACGCCCCGGCGTATGACAGCAAGTACGGCAGGCGTCACGAAGCTTGCGTGCAGCGACGCGAGCGCGACGTTGCCGCTCCGTCGACAGAGTTACATTGTTTTGTATGTAAGCTGCAAGCAAGCGTACACCAAGCGTATAATGACGAATACGCGTCTATGAAGCTACGCCTCCGTGGACAGTGTGCCTAAAACACATAGATATAGGATGCTCCAAGCTTACTTAATTATGTTATTTGTTGATTTTGTGTTTGTATATAATATTTCTTTAATGTAGCTTTTATACTTTGCTTTGTAATTTTATTCCTAATTTCTATCGGTAAGCTATTGATTAATTTAGGCATTAAATATTGTGAGGTACGTTGATAATGATGATGATGTTAATAATATTGTTTCAGTAAACTATCCTCGGAACTTGAACTATGAGCGACCGTCCAGCTCCAACATTATCGGGGGGAAGAACTTCTCCATAGACTTCCACTCGAAGGAAGACGACTGTCCTGTCAAAATTGGTAACTATCTTCAGATATTATGTTTCTTTAAGTGCTAGGGTGTGGACATAAAGAAGCGGTTTCCCGGTGTAGACAAACCGCTACGGGTAGGTGCCTACCTACAATCCGTACAGGCAAAATATTCCAAGTTATCATATGCGCTCTCGCATAAAGAAACATGTTGGCAAAAATGAAAAAACAATGGAATATTTTACCTGTACTGTACCTACCCCTAGACAAAATCCAATTTCCTGTTTCCATTCACGCTAACGCAAGTTCAAAATGTATGGAATGACATTTATGTTTCCGCAACAATGATATTATTCCCATACATTTTGAACTTGCGTTAGCGTGAATGGAAACAGGAAATAGGATTTTGTCTAGGGGCCCTGTACCGGTTTGACTGCACCGGAAACCCGCCTCTTTATGTCTCCAGCCTTACACTCTTCAAATTTTTGTACATTGTTTCACAATCTACAGGCATGAAACAGAAGCATGGTGGATTTGTTTTTCAAAAAAGGAGATAAATCCCTATTGAAAAACTATCGCCCGATTTCGCTTCTGAGCCATGTCTACAAGCTGTTTCTAAGGGTCATCACGAACCGTCTTGCGCGGAGACTTTACGAGTTCCAACCTCCGGAACAGGCTGGGTTTCGAAACGGTTACAGCACCATATCCACACATCCACACGGGGCGGCAGATTGTACAGAAGACCGAAGAGTACAATCACTCCCTACGCTTAGTATTTGTGGACTATTAGAAAGCCTTCGACTCAATCGAAACTTGGTCAGTTCTGGAGTCCTTGCAGCGTTGCCAAGTCGACTGGCGATAAATCGAAATGATGAGATGTCTATATAATGCCGCAATGACGACTGTACAAGTACAGAACCAGCGTACTAAACCTATCCTCCTGCGTCGAGAAGTGAGACAGGGAGACGTCATATCCCCGAAACTGTTCACTAACGCCTTAGAGGATATGTTAGACACTGGACTGGAAAGATTGCGTCATCAATATTAACGGCAAGCACATCTCTCACTTACGATTCGCAGATGACATCGTCATTATGGCAGAGACGCTACAGGACCTACAAATGATATTGAATGGCCTAGCTGATTATTCTCATCGCATCGGTCTCCGGATGAATTTAATACTTACAATGTTTGTTTCTGTAATTTAAGGTGTTAAATAATGAAGTGTTTCTATCTATCTATCTATACTTTTTTATAACACAGGCGTCTGGCATCTTCTCCCATACTCCTCATTCCGTCGAGTGTTCCTGCTGGGAGAAGATAAGCCACCACCTGCCTCCAATACGATCTGGCAAGAGCTGCATACCACGACGAACACCATCGTCCTCTACTGTCATGGTAAAACGCCTGATGTATTTAGTATAGCAACGTATTGTAGATTTTAGCGATATAACGTAGTATTATTATCTTTTCTATGGCGATATGAAAGATGTGTTGTGTTGTGTTGGCTCAAACTCATTAACCGACTTCAAAAAAAGGAGGTTTCTCAATTCGGCCGTATTTATATATATTTATATTTGTTCGCGGATAACTTCGTCGTTCATGAACCTATTTTGATGATTATTTTTATGTTGGAAAGGAGATATCCCAAGGGTGGTACCATAGTAATTCCATCGAGATCTGATAAGTATCTCCAGAGATATGGAGATAAAAATCTCAAACTTTGTACCGAAAATTAATAGCGCGGCATTTGAGGTTATTTTAGTTTTTTTAAACGATCTTATTTAAAGTTATAAAACAATTGTGTAGAGAGTAGCATCGACTGCCCATTTGAAGAAACAGTAATTGGTTTAATATCAGTTCATAGAAACTACTCACATCCGCGCAAAAACTGTTTTAGGATGAGTCAAGTCTGATGGTAGAAGCATATTATATCAATGTCCCGCCTGACTTCATACCATAAAGTAGCTTACCACAATCAAGGAGAAAATTTGCCGCCATAACCTTACGGTGTTTCGGCAGTACACAACTCTTTAGAGTCAAGTCAAGACCATACTTGTTCTATAGCGTGTTTATCAATCGCTTACCACCAGGCAAGATAGTGGTCAAACGCTTGTCTGTAGGATATATAAAAATAAATGTTTTCATTGATTAGATCTAATGAATGTGGAATGCTACTCTTAGATGAATAGATTTTAATGCATTGTATTTTTTTTTTTCATAACTTTCGCGATATCCACATAATTATATTCTAATACGGCAATTATCGCGCTTAAAAATAATTTTGAACTTCAATCAAGATCTCAGTCTTCTCGTGACCACGGTTAATGCAACTTGACCGAAACGTCGAGGTAAATAAAATTATGTTTTTAGCGCGATAAGTCCCGTACTTTAGGGCCATTCTGTAAGCTAGTTTACGCATCTCGCAAGCGGAATCCGCGGTGAGTCGTACTACGAAATTCAAATCGTAACACGATCGTAATATCGGTTGAATTTCGCAACACGAAATTCAAATCTCACCGCGGATTCCGCTTCCGAGATAGCTTACAGAATAGCCCTACGTATTACAATATAATTATAGTATTTAATGAAATTTACAGGTAATTCCAACCACCGCGCGTCGCCGCAACGTCTGCAACTGTACAAAGTGCTTCAAGAACTCAATTTCCATGTCATTGCATTTGACTACCGAGGTACTTTTGTATGATATAATTCATATAGAATTTATGAAAGAAATATATGGACGACAAATCAATTAAGTTTTGGAAAGTTAAGAGGTTTTTATAACGCAAAATAAATAATTACGAATACTTTATGTGTGCTTCTAACAGTGGCCCTCCGGTGAAGGATAAACATCGTTAAGAAACCATCAACCCCCGCATGGTGGTAGGACACTATCCATTGCAGTGTTCGCCTGGCCAGCTACCACCCTCAAGCTAGTAATGTTTGTCACCAAATATCTAATGTGTTCCGGCAGCTATCCTTGAGAGCCAGTTCCCTTTCTAGGTCTAGCGTGCTACAATCCTCGACCGCATCATCACTTTTACAACCAACTTTTACAATCGCTTTTATATGATATTAAAATAAAAGTAAACGATATATATTTTTAGCAAATAGCACGTTATTAGGGCAAAATAGGTTTAAAGATATACAATTAACCATTTCTTCCGAATTAGTCAACTAGCGCAGTATTTCCCAAACATTGTTCTGCTATGGCCCGGTAATTTTCACACTGCCCCTTCGTGACCCACTTAATACTTTTAAACCCAAGCTAAAAATAACACAAATTTATTAATAGCAAAAATGTTTTATTAATTCTACATATTTTGGTATCGTTTATTTAGTCACTATATTTAATTGCGAAGTATGGAGTTGTTGCTTTTTTTAGAATAGGCGGGAATTATTTTTTTATATATCTTATAGGCTAACGTTTGACCACCTGTTGGTAAGTGATGATGCGGTCGAAGATGGTAAGCACGCTAGGCCTAGAATGGGAACTGGCTCTCAAGGTATGTTGCAACCTGGTATTTTATTTTGATGACCCGGTATCGGGCCGTCAGCGAATGGGAAACGCTGAACTAGCCTATTGCCTATTTTTCAGGATATGGAGACTCGACGATGATCCGGCCGACTGAGCGCGGCGTGGTGGAAGATCTGCTGCGGGTATACGCCTGGTTGGTGACGTCGCTGAACCAGGAAGAAACACCTATGGTCATACTGTGGGGACATTCGCTTGGTATATTCATATCCTTTTTACAAAACTATTCATTACTCTAAGAAAATAATTTACAAGTATTTTTTGTGTTGTTTTAGATCTAGACAATGAATTTTTTTTTTTTAAATATCTTATTGGCTAGCGTTTGACATCTCGCCTGGTGGTAAGCGATGCTAGACCTAAAATACAATGGCTTTCAAGGACTATGTGCTGCCGGAACACCGTAGTGTTATGGCGGCAAATTTGATCCTTGATATTGGTAAGCTACTTTTCGTAAAAAATCAGGCGGAACATCGATATAATATGCTCCTACCACCTGTCTAATATTTTTTATGACCATACTCGCTGGCCTCGCGGCTTCACCCGTATAAAAAAGTAAATATATGGGGACTATCACGGGGAATGCTCTGATGAGCTTTTTAATGTATTTATTTAAAGATAAAGATAAAGATAAAGATCGTTTATTTGTTATTAAGAACATTGCATTGTAGTGTGGTCTACTACTGGGGGACCAGGGTAAGAGAAACAACGTTTAGTCTTTACATAATGACATATCTATATTGATTAACCCAAATACTTAAACTTATCTTATATATTAAACATTATCACATAGTACGTGCTACATTGAAATTTCACATTCTTTCGTTATACATGTTTATCACCTAAACATGTACTCACACCCTACATCACCGGCTTTTCTAAAAATATTTTTTAAGAACTAGCTTTTTTTTTAATTATACAATACAACAATAATTAATTTTATAAATGCTCATCATCACAATATGAACATATGCTAAGTTCATTCATAAAAGGTGCACGCGACAAAATATTTCCAGTCAGCATTCTGGCCTCAACTAATTTGCTTCTTTGACATTATTCGTTTGTTTACATCAATAAAAGTAGGTATTAGGTATTATTACATAATTTTGCTTACTGCTTTGTCCTACTGTAATAATCTAAAATTAAAGATTAAGAAAAATAATATTACACAATAAACAACAACATTAGAGATTTAACCCTTTACTAACTACTAACTTAATTTAATAAACATCTTGTATTCTTGTATTCCTACTAAAAAACAACTTAATACAAATATAACAACGATTGTCTAAACATTCACATTACATTTACATTAAATCGTAAGTCTTTAATTATTTTATAAAGTCTTAGGTACCACTTATCTAATTTACTTCTAAAGTTATTCAACACTAATAACAAATCTTTCTTCTTATAAGTTATAATGTTACATTTTATGTCAACTTTCTTTTCTTTAGATCTTTTTAGGGTTCCGTAGCCGAATGGCAAAAAACGGAACCCTTATAGATTCGTCATGTCTGTCTGTCTGTTTGTCTGTCTGTCTGTCTGTCTGTCTGTCTGTCCGTCCGTATGTCAGAGCCATTTTATTCCGAAACTGTTAGGACTACAGAATTGAAACTTGGTAGGTAGATGTATTCTGTGAACCGCTTTCCGATTTTTATACAAAAATAAAAAATATAAAAGTTTAAGGGGCATCCATACATCCATACATGGAACTGAAACAAAAAAACAAATTTTCTTCAAACCTATACGTGGGTGTCTGTGGATAGGTCTTTAAAAATGACATTGAAGTTTCTAAAATCATTTTTTCTCAAAGTCAATCATTTGAAAGATAGGCGCGTCTAAAGTGGTAAAATGTGGTTCCCCCCCCCCCCCCCCTCTCTAACTTCTAAAGCATGGGAGTGAAAAATCTTAAAAAGTATATGCTGTAAATCTCAATAAAAACTAACAACAAAAATTAGTTTGAACGAGATACAGTCAGCAGTTTTAGAGATAATGGCGACCGCAAAGATAACTTTGTTTTTCATACAAACACTATGAAAAACAAAGTTAATTTTGTAGTCGCGTAAATCATAGTTATACATGGATAACTTAATTATGTTACGGAACCCTACGAGTGCGAGTCCGACTTGCACTTGGCCAGTTTATTTATACATTTTCCCGTACTTGTGCTTGTGCTAATTTCACAACTCAACATTTTAACGCATATCCTCTTGCGTTTTATATAATTTAATAAAAATTATAGAGCGGATCAATTTGTGAACCGTCAAAATTCGAAGGTATCCTACCTACCTAAACACCAACTCATATGCGGTGTAACGCGTTTCACTTTCCTATCATCATCTCTTTGTATTACCTCAACCCCTTTTAATACATTCACATGAAAATCTATATCATGGTTATTCTTCTAATATGCTGCAAATATTCTTACTAATGAATTATTCACCCATTCATTAAAACTCCACTTCTTTGCATAACATTACTATTTCCTTAAGCAATTCGTCTCGCGATTTTGCTAATCAGGAATTATAGTGAGCATATCTATACTCCATTCTCCTAAATAAAGCTACTACTTCCTTCAACAGTTCGTCTCGCGATAATGCTGATCAGGATTTATAGCGAGCATAACTACGTAGTTGATTTATCTGGCAAATATAATATGAAACCTTTATTTTATTTAGCCCTTTAATTTCTGTTTTCAATAACTCTTCGAACTCTATCTACCCCATCTACACACATATCATGCATAAATACACATTCTTTATTCATACTAATGGGTATATATTTTAACTACTTCACACCACGGTACTATTGACACGTAGTACGAATAGGCAATAATTGGGAACACTTTTGTGCCCGATTTACTAATTCACACACACACACAGGAAAAATCTATACCGATTTTATAAACTTGTAAAACAAACATCTTGACCATATATTTAGTAGATTTGCAAAGTAATCTACTTATCAAAAGCATAAAATGAATGCATTACCAATAAATTACATTTTAACACCCATTGAGACCCCTGTATCAATAAAAAAATTACCTTCCGTATTATCTATACTCAAATTGACTCAATTAAAACTATCATTGTGAGAACCTGCTAATTCGTCACGAATAAAAAAATCCTTACTCATCGCATTCCGACTCATTCCACTCATAATGTGTAAACCACATATTAGACACGTCTGTTATTTGATTATGTAATTACCACGTGCCGATCTGTAAACATTAATATTATGCCCTCGAAACTGCATAAGTGCATACTTTCGCGCTTTATTGGCATCGACCTTAAGCGGTTTAATCGCGATCGTAAGACACATTCATTAACAGCTTTTTGCATTTATCATACGTGAGCATTGAATCATACAATTTTATTTTATCGATTTTATCCCACGTTACTGTCTCATTTCCCGTCATTTTCAGCAGAAAACTAGCTACCAAAATACTTCTTGAGCCATATTTTCTGTTTCCGGTAACTTATCTAAACAATTCCCTGACTTGTCTAATTAATTCTAACATTTTATCTCAATCAGCAAAAATAACAAAACTATATCTACTGAGAAATTTGCGGCTCGTAGAGAAATCATCTCTTTGCACTCTTTGTATAAAATTATAAAAGTCTCTATTTTTAACCGACTTCAAAAAAAGGAGGAGGTTTCTCAATTCAACCGTATATTTTTTTTTTTTTTTTTTTTTAATGTTTGTTCGGGATAACTTCGTCGTTTATTCACCGATTTTGATTATTCTTTTTTTGTTAGAAAGGAGATATCCCAAGTGTGGTACCATGGTAATTTTATTGAGGTCTGATAAGTATCTCCAGAGATATTGAGATAAACATCTCAAAATTGCTACTGAAAATCAACATTGAAGTCGGTTCTTTTTTCGTTTTTAAACGATATTATCAAAATTCAAAATTATCCCCTTGACGCCGATTAGGTCTTAATTTAACAGTTTGGTTTTTATCAATTTAAATTGTAAGTACATTTTTTAATACGTAAATGCAAAAATGACCAAAAAATACATTTCATTAATATTATTAAGTAAACTAGAAGTCCCCCGCGGCTACGCCCGCGTTAAAAACTCCTTTTATTTACTTAAAACTTTTCTTTTGTAAAAACGATTCTATCATTAAAGACATCAAATAAAAATTAGCCAAATTGGTTCACCTGTTTTCATGTTATCGCGTGACTAAGACAAATCAGGATTCATATTTTTAAAACCCGAAAAACCCAATAAAGCGCAATCCGAAACTATATTGATTTTCAGATTTTTTTACCCCAGTTCACTCTTTTAGGGTGGCATTTTGAAAAACTCTGAAACTCGTATTTACTTATTTATTTACAGAAGTACTTGTGTGAAATGTCGAATAAAATGACTATCCAAAATTTGAACCCCCGCTTCATCCCTTGAAGAGTGAATTTTGAAAAATCCTTTCTCAGCGGATACCTACGTCAAAATTTCTATCTGGATGCAAAATATCAGCGCAATCCGAAACAATATTGATTTCAGACATTGTTACTCCACTTAACCCTTTTAGGAATAGAATTTCAAAAAGCCTGAAACACGTATTTACTCACTTATTTACTAAACTACTTGTGTAAAGTTTCGAATATAAGAGACAATCAATTCTTGTTTCTCCATACAAACTTTGAACCCTCGTTTCATCCTCTTCAGGGATGAATTTTGGAAAACCTTTCTCAGAGGGAACTAACGTCGTAATTAATAACTATCTGCATGCCAAATTTCAGCGCAATCCAAACAATATTGATTTTTACACTTTATTACCCCATTTCACCCTCTTAGGGGTGGAATTACAAAAAAACCTGAAACACGTGTTTACTTATTTTTTTACTGAAGCACTTGTGTGAAGTTTCGGATAGAAAAGACTATCTAATCTTGTTTCTCCATACAAACTTTCAACCCCCGTTTCATCCCCTTCGAGGGTTAATTTTGGAAAATCCTTTCTCAGAGGGAACTAACGTCGTAATAACTATCTGCATGCCAAATTTCAGCGCAATCCGAAACAATATTGATTTTCACACTTTATTACCCAATTTCACCCTCTTAGGGGTGGAATTTAAAAAAACCTGAAACACGCCTTTTAATTATTTTTTTACTGAAGCACTTGTGTGGAGATTCAGATAGAAAAGACTATCTAATCTTGTTTCTCCATACAAACTTTGAACCCCCGTTTCATCCCCTTCGAGGGTTAATTTTGGAAAATCCTTTCTCAGTGGGAACTAACGTCGTAATAACTATTTGCATGCCAAATTTCAGCGCAATCCGAAACAATATTGATTTTACACTTTATTACCCCATTTCACCCTCTTAGGGGTGGAATTCCAAAAAAACCTGAAACACGTCTGTACTTATTTTTTTACTGAAGCACTTATGTGAAGTTTCGGATAGAAAAGACGATCTAATCTTGTTTCTCCATACAAACTTTGAACCCCCATTTCATCCCCTTAAGGGGTGAATTTTGGAAAATCCTTTCTTAGTACACCCTTACGTACTAAGACAAATATACCCTCCAAATTTCAAGTCTCTACGACCAGCGGTTTAGGCTGTGCGTTGTCTGTCAGTGAGTCAGTGAGTCAGTCAGTATGTCAGGACAAAGATTCTTATAGTATTAGATACAATGTGTCCATAAGACACTATACTATACATTAAAACATGGTACATTAAAAGTTACGTCGACATTAATTATTTATATTTCACACGGTGTTAACAACTCGCATAACTTCCGAAACTCGTCCCTGATCCATGCCTTATGGCAATGACGTAAACATACATTATTATCCAAATATTGATTTCGACAAAACAGCATGTTATAAATATACTGGTGATATTGAGAGTTCCCCTTAAATTTTTAAACACAATCCAAAATTTCATCGTACCGACGGGACTCGAACCCGCACCCCCCGGATTACACGTCCAGCTGCTCTGCCAATTAAGCCACGGTTCGATACAATGGCGCCACCAATGCATAATTGGGTTAACAAATGCAATCCACTAATTTCGTCGTATCGATGTATCGAACCGTGGCTTAATTGGCAGAGCACCTGGACGTGTAATCCGGGGGGTGCGGGTTCGAGTCCCGTCGGTATGATGAAATTTTGGATTGTGTTTAACAATTTACAAAAAAAATATATAAAGTGTGAGACACTTCAAAGAAACATAATATAATTATCTTATATATTAAACATTATCACATAGTACGTGCTACATCTGTAGAACGTTTAGATGAAGCTATTGGGACTACCAACGATGACTTATGCCGTATAGCAGATTGGAGTAAATCGTATGGATTAGCCGTTAACCCCACGAAAACTCAAGCTATCATCGTGGGTAGTTCTAGACTTCTTGCAAAGGTAGACTCCTCAAGACTTCCTCCAATCGTTTTTAATAATGTGATTGTTCCCTATAGCAATCAAGTAAAAAATCTTGGGGTCATACTTGATAAAAATTTTACGTGGGATCCTCAGATTCAGTCTGTTAGCCAAAAGTTGTTTGCTTCTGCAGCTTCACTCCGTAGACTGCGTAATTTTCTGCCGACTGCGACTAAAGCTGCGCTTGCTCAGTCTCTTCTACTTCCCTTACTAGACTACGCTGATGTCAGTTACTTGGACCTTAGGCAAGACCAATTGAACAAGCTTGAGCGGTTGCAAAACTTTTGCATACGGTTTATTTTCGGTCTCCGGAAATTTGACCATGTTTCAGAGTTCCGCTCAAAACTTAATTGGCTCCCTATCCGTCTTCGCCGGAATACTTATATCCTTTCCCTTCTATATACCATATTGTTCAATCCCTCAACTCCCATTTATTTAAAAGAACGTTTCCAGTTTCTCTCTTCCACCAATACCCTTTCTCTTAGGTCATCGGAAAACTTGGTTCTCAACATTCCAGCACATAATACTAACTTTTATGATACGTCATTCTCTGTGCAAGCTGTGCGCCTCTGGAATGATCTACCAGTTGATATCAGACGTGCTCAGTCGCTAAGCTCATGTCAAAAATTATTACTTGTCACTTAAATAATATTATGTTAGTATTAAGTCATTAGTTTCAGCATTAGAAATATTATAATTTGATTATTTATTGTGCATCTATATATATATATATATATATATATATATATATATATATATATATAGTAAATTATATATAATATATATATTTGTATTATGTATGTATATGTTTATACATGTAGATTATTAGTAAGTCTATGTATTTTATATTAATTTAAACCCTTTCCTCGTCACCTATCATGCCACCGTCCATGCTCAACATAATTAAATATAATTTCCATCCTAAGGTTGTCTGGAAGACATCGCTTTTAGCGATAAGACCGCCCATTGTACCATTAATTTACTTAGTGCAAATGTTTGTATCTTCTTTTTTGTGCAAATTGGTGTCAATAAAGAGTTATTGTATTGTATTGTGCTACATTGAAATTTCACATTCTTTCGTTATATATGTTTATCACCTAAACATGTACTCACACCCTATATCCAGGTGTTAATGTCGTACTTCGTCCCGCTTCTACCATCTGGTTTCCCGCCACTTTCAGAAAGTCCATCCTCATATTATATAGTAATCTAGATAGTGATCTTCAGATAGATACAACTCGCTTTTACAATGGATTAATTTATATATTAACGTGCCAGCAAGTTATAAGATTTTACCTGTATACCATACCGATAAATTTAGAATAAGGTGAATCCCAGATTTACCTTAATTAATAATGCAGTTTCTGGTGGGCCGATCCCGGCGGCACTGCAATGCCGGGCCGACCCGTGACGGGAGTGGAGCGAGCCCCGAACATCCCGTCGAGTTAAAAAAATCAGTTTAATATACTGGTCCCTCAATGAGGGAACTTTCAGATATTAAGCTGAAAAGAACAGATACTACACTTTGATCTTAGCCAAAAGGCCGAGAAGCGATACCTTGACATAATTACTATTAATGGACCCGATGTATGCGGATAATCTCGTCACCGCGATTCAGCCGAACTCGGCTCGATTACTACCGACATCTATGTACTTATCGCGTATATATTTTGTTGAAAAGCACTGAAGGCCGACACATAGAATGAACGAATCATACAGAATGTGTGGAATATTTTACAATGCAGCTGAACCGCACCCTCACGCATGATGGTTCACAAAGTATCCGACAGAGGACGCTATATTAAAAGTCAAGATAGTTCCAGAAGCATCCACGCGTCTGTGAATGTGTTTTGGCTCTAGTGTCGCATATAGATAAGGACGGCCGTAGGTTATTCGATGATTCTAGGCGTAGCGTGTACGTAATATTTATGATCACATCCTCGGTTATCTCCAAGCTAGATAAATTGGTCAAACGGTAGCCTGTCCATATAAGTAAAAACAAATTTAATACATATGCGATAAAGTTTTATTGTTATTTCTGATTTTTAACACTAAATTAGGCATTTCGCGTGTAATTTCACATGTAATATCAAAGAAAATATTTTATGGATAATAATTAAGATTTCGACTTCCATGCCGCGCGAGTCAGTTTCGGTAGCAAGTTTGAGACGTTAATCGTCATATCTCTGGAAATATTCATCGGGTCTTGATAAAATTCAAATTGGACCACCTTGGAGATTAACCATTTGAAAAAAGAATCATAAACGTAAACGGCGAAGTTATTACTTCGCCGTTTACGTTTATGATTCTTTTACACCGTATTTTGTATATGGATTATTGGTATTAGTACTTGGTATTTTTTTCTTTTAAACTTACAGACGAATTGAGAACCTGCTCCTTTTCGGAAGTCAGCTGAAAAAAATACCAAGACCTTATTACTCTTAGTACGAGTTTTCATCGTAAACGCTTTTGACAGATCTCACATAGTTTCGACTTATTCTGGCTCCCTGATTGGTTTAAATAGTTTTTATTAGTTTTTATTAGTTTTGTTTAATTGGTTTTTATAGTGTTTGTTTGATATACGATATCAAGTTTGGTATAAAAACTTACAATAAGGGTACTGGGAACTGACATCGTCACAGTTGCAAGATATATCTTCACAGACCTGCTACATATTAAACTTGATCGCGTACACCGCCCCCATGAGACCGACCTTGAACGAAGTTTGTCCTTTTCTTTTGTATGGACAACCTATATATATATACTATACATTTAGTATGGAACATATATAGGACTAGCAGGTTGTTAGACAAGGACACACTCCCACTACAAAGCAATTACAACCTTATAGTTAACTATACTTTAAAGTATACGGATTAAATTGAATTTTTCAAAACATTTGCTGAGTACCATCCTTTTATATTACGTCTATGTATATCTCTTATGCCAGCATCCAGCAGTAGTTGGAAACATATTGATGATGATAATGAATTTCAGGTACAGCAGTAGCGTCAAACATGGTGGCCCACTTGCCCGAACTCTGCGAGAAGTACTCCCTACCATCACTGCCACCTCCTGATGTCCTGGTACTGGAGGGTGCCTTTAACAACCTTACTGAAGAGATAGCGGGTCATCCCTGCTCTAAAGTAAACATACATAAAATTAAGCCTTATACCCATTGAGGTAGCCAGAGACTACTTCTTTCCATATGCTAACGATCCTGACATAATAATTATACCTCTTTAGCTTCTTCCACTTTTATGAGCGCCTTCATACATGCTCGCGAGTTATAGGTCCTTTACACTTGACCTTTCTTTAAAACTTCTCCGATCTCAGTGGTCGTAATACGTTCGCCTAGGTCGGCCTTTAGTGACTGACCCATTCACACTCGTCTCATAAATGTTTTTCGTCAATCTCGCTTCATCCATCCACTTCAGATGTCCAAACCATCTAAACACCCTTTCTCTAAGGTAAACAGTTTAAAATACATAATTTAAAAAACGACTTCAAATGCCATAGTTCACCAGTAGGAAGTTTGAGGCGTTTATCTCCATATCTCTGGAGATACTTATCATTTCTTTAAGAATTTTTGATCACAAAAAAATCAATTCATACAATGTCTGAAAACGCACATTTAAAGAAGCAATGTAGAGTGTGACTATGAATTATGCACAATAGAACTAAACATATATATTTTTAAATCTTAAAATGTTTATAAAACTAAAACTAGGGTAGGTTACGTTAGAGCAGTGAACGCAAATCGTGCGAGCCGAGCGAGCGAAGCGAGCGTGCTGTGGCAGAGGCTGGCGAAGCGCCAGAAAGAAGTTTTGAAGTAAAATGTAATTTCAGTGCCTCAACTTCTACTACTTTCTTCTAAGAATAAGTCAATCTCAAGCCGTTATTATAGAAATATTTCTATAATAACGGTCTAAAAATTGACTCAATCTAGGTATTCGATTCTTAAGCATTGAATTAACGAATGGTATGGCTTCATTCTTTGCGTATCTTTCTATAAAACCGGACTCAGACCGCATCGTCACTTGCCATCACACGTGATACTAATCAAGTGCTTATCTATTTTCAGTGTGTTTCGTGGCTGCCATACTACACAGAAACATTCGTGAAACCGTTCTCAGAGTCGTCCGAGTATTCATTCACTACGGACCAGTACCTTCCTAAAGTACCTCATGTACCTGTTCTGATGCTGCACGCAGAGGAAGACAAGGTGGTGCCATACCAGCTGGCTTGTAAGGTAATCTATACGTTTACAAACTCTTAAACATTTTATGTGGTGGAATGAAATTGGAAACGGTTTTTGGCAAAATCCCTCGCGTTAATCCAAAGAGGAAATATTAAAGAACGTCTTAAAAATTCACTCTTTATGCTAGAGTCACTCAGACTTCAAATCAGTAGTAAATTTGAAGCCAAAGTGCTGCTAGGCTATTCTGTAAGCTATCTCGACAGCGGAATCCGCGGTGAGATTCGAATTTCGTACAACGAAATTCAATCGTATTACGATCGTAATAGGGTTGAATTTCATAATACGAAATTCAAATCTCACCGCGGATTCCGCTTGCGAGATAGCTTACAGAATAGCCCTACTGTATAGAAGACGCCTTGGGTGAAGCACGATTCCACTAAGCATCAAGTGAGATATTGATATTATTAAGTGAGATTTTACTTTTCAACAAAAAAGAGTACAATTTCTGCGGTGAATTTTGAATTTGCATAGTACTTAAAAGAAAGTTTTTAGACATCCGTATTTTTTTAAGTTATATAAAACTCTCTCGTATTATCTTTAATAAAAAAACTCTATGTAAATGTTACCAAGTAGTAAAATTTCTGTTGAAAAACTTTTTTCTTTTAAAGTGCTATCTTTTCTCGCACTGAATTTTATAAAAATCCCTTCAGCCGCTGGCATATAACTTTTGTTAAGAGCTTTTGGGTATTTAAAGGTTCTTGGTATTCAATATTTTCAGTTACACGCTGAGGTGGCGAAGTCCCGGGAGAACGGTGGTGCTCCGTTAGTGTTCCATACATTCGACCGGGGCTGCGGTCTCGGACACAACAACATCTGCCTAGCTACTGATCTTAAGCACATCATCAAGTAAAGTTTTTCTATCTTAATTCAATTTTTTTTTTAAATTTCAGTTTATCTCGAAAATTGCATAAACATTTATGTACTGATGACACATTTACCGATGTTTACTATTGTATTAATAACACGTTTTTCGTTATAATTTTAATGAAATTTCTCCGTCATTGACAAAAACGTAGTATATTACTGCTGCCTCAAGCAGACTCGTAAAAGTCCTACCACTTACACGTAATACTTCTTGAGTCTCAAGATCTAAAAGTCTCGGCCTAGAACTTTTTACTGGACCTGAGGAGGTAGCAAATGACATCTCCTTTCGGTCAATTCATTTTGGCAAACGATGTACCAAACACTCTGAACATATATATTATATTATTTTATGACTAGCAGCCCGCCCCGGCTTCGCACGGGTAGAACATATATGCCTACAAAATTTGCATCAGTTTGTTGCATCGAATATAAAATATGAACATATTTAACAACCATCGTCATATTTCATCCAATTTACACAAAACCTTAACGAATTATGCACCTAAACCTTCCTCATAAACACTCTGACTATTGGTGAAAACCGCATGATAATCCGTTCAGTAGCTATTGAGATTATTGCGAACAGACAGACAGACGCAGTGATGAACTTTGTTTTATAATACTTACGTATTGATATTGGACGGCCCTTTGGCGTAAAGGATAGTTACCCTGATTCTGACCCGACGGTCGTTGGTTCTAATCCTAGCTATATACCTACCAATGCAAGTTTTATGTGCATTCATGAATCATGAGTTTTCGTACAGTGGTAGTGGAATCATTAATTCTACCAAAAAGTAGCTTACCACCAAGGAGTACATCTGCCGCCGTAACCTTACGGCGTTCCCCGACGCAAAATGTAGGGGTAAAATACGTTTAACGTGTGTATCTGTGTGTCTGTCTGTAGCATCTTAGCACCTAACCGGATGAACCGACTTTGTTTTTATTATTGATAGTTTTTTTTTGTTTGATAGATGTCTTCATCGAGAGTTTTCTTAGATTTGATTCATGAAAATTCGTTCAATCGTTATAAAACTATGAGCTTTTTTCTAGTTAATTGCGCTATGAAATCAACTTTCATAGGTCTGATCAATTCGAAAATATTCTTCTTCAACGATATTGTAAGAACATGGAAGCCTCCTGGACTCTACAGAATACTCAAATCCTCACCAACTTACAGCTCAGATTTTAAATGTCGTGATTAGAGTCATTGGAAAAAGCTATTATACATAGATCAGTCGGGGTGGTTTAAAATATTATATTATATTATTATATATATAGATGAATATTATTTTATACAATAGATCATATTATTATACTATATTGACTTCAAATTGATTGTGATCGGTGGGGATCTACAGCATAGCTAAGCTTATAATAATATTTTCGTAGTAACTATTACCTAATCTGTGGTTTCACTGCAAATATTTTATTAATTTTGCGATGCGTGTTTGTGAAATTCGTGATATCTTCTAGAGTTTTCATTTGAATTATATACTGTACAGGACAATTTTAATCTATAATATGTGGCCAAGCTAATTAACGTAATTATTTGGATAAGGATTAATACTATATACTTGAAAATAGCCTTGGAAGTTATGTAATATTTTTTAACAAAATTTTAAGATTAAAATGGTTACTGTGAGTCAACTTTAAGAGATAGACATATGCTGTCGCGGACTTTTTTGTAGGTCTTATTAAGTTGTACAACTCTTGCATAGAAAATATTCTTCTATCTATTTTCAATTAAGCAGCGTTCGTAAGAAACGTGTTTTTTCGACCGTTTATTTGCCGACTTAGGTTGCAAATTAGGTCTCCACGAATGTACCTTTGATTTAAACGGGATAATATATAGCCTATTTTCATTCCGAAAGTCCATTCTATGTATTAGTGAAAGAATTTTTTAAATCGGTTCACTAGTTTTAGAGCTTACTCATTACAAACATACAAAAATACAAAAATACAAATGTTCTCTCTTTATAATATTAGTATAGAAGTATAGATTAATACTTATTGCGTTCACTTTGAAAGCCAAAGTTGAGTCTCTAGGAGATAACAATTTTTTTAAAGAGTACGCATCATCCGTAGATGTAATGTCTTGCCATTACGCGACCGTCTTTTTTATATCTTTTAGGCTAGAGTATGACCACTATCTCGCCTGGTGGTAAGCGATGATGTGGTCGAAAATAATAAACACGCTAGGCCTAGAATACTCTCAAGGGCTGTGTGCTGCCGGGACACTGTAAGGTTATCGCCCTAAGCTACTTTTTGGTAGCATGTCAGCCGGAACATTGGTATTATTAGGCTCCTACCACCTGTAGTTATACGCTTTTATTATCTATTACTAAATATTCAGTAACTAAAGACATTATAAAGTTCGATGTTCTTGTTACAGGCAATTTCTTAAGAAAATCGAAAAGGGTGATAAAAAAAATCAAGAATTAAAAGAGACTGTGGTGGAATACGCCATGCCTGAAATAAAACCAAAAATTGCGCAGAAAAAAATACTACGTTTTAAGAAAATCAAAACGTAAAAAATGATGTTGTCGTAAAATAAACTGTGCAGTCCAATCATTAATCGTTTTATTCATAATATTGTCTTATGTCACTGAACGCCTCTTAAAAGGCTAGGCTATGCTATGGCTATGCTGTGGCTATGCTGTGGCTATGCTGTGGCTATGCTGTGGCTATGCTGTGGCTAAGCTGTGGCTAAGCTGTGGCTAAGCTGTGGCTATGCTGTGGCTATGCTGTGGCTATGCTTTGGCTATGCTGTGGCTATGCTTTGGCTATGCTGTGGCTATGCTGTGGCTATGCTGTGGCTATGCTGTGGCTATGCTGTGGCTATGCTGTGGCTATGCTGTGGCTATGCTGTGGCTATGCTGTGGCTATGCTGTGGCTATGCTGTGGCTATGCTGTGGCTATGCTGTGGCTATGCTGTGGCTATGCTGTGGCTATGCTGTGGCTATGCTGTGGCTATGCTGTGGCTATGCTATGGCTATGCTATGGCTATGCTATGGCTATGCTATGGCTATGCTATGGCTATGCTATGGCTATGCTATGGCTATGCTATGGCTATGCTATGGCTATGCTATGGCTATGCTATGGCTATGCTATGGCTATGCTATGGCTATGCTATGGCTATGCTATGGCTATGCTATGGCTATGCTATGGCTATGCTATGGCTATGCTATGGCTATGCTATGGCTATGCTATGGCTATGCTATGGCTATGCTATGGCTATGCTATGGCTATGCTATGGCTATGCTATGGCTATGCTATGGCTATGCTATGGCTATGCTATGGCTATGCTATGGCTATGCTATGGCTATGCTATGGCTATGCTATGGCTATGCTATGGCTATGCTATGGCTATGCTATGGCTATGCTATGGCTATGCTATGGCTATGCTATGGCTATGCTATGGCTATGCTATGGCTATGCTATGGCTATGCTATGGCTATGCTATGGCTATGCTATGGCTATGCTATGGCTATGCTATGGCTATGCTATGGCTATGCTATGGCTATGCTATGGCTATGCTATGGCTATGCTATGGCTATGCTATGGCTATGCTATGGCTATGCTATGGCTATGCTATGGCTATGCTATGGCTATGCTATGGCTATGCTATGGCTATGCTATGGCTATGCTATGGCTATGCTATGGCTATGCTATGGCTATGCTATGGCTATGCTATGGCTATGCTATGGCTATGCTATGGCTATGCTATGGCTATGCTATGGCTATGCTATGGCTATGCTATGGCTATGCTATGGCTATGCTATGGCTATGCTATGGCTATGCTATGGCTATGCTATGGCTATGCTATGGCTATGCTATGGCTATGCTATGGCTATGCTATGGCTATGCTATGGCTATGCTATGGCTATGCTATGGCTATGCTATGGCTATGCTATGGCTATGCTATGGCTATTGACCACAGAGCAATATGGTGTCCACTGCGTCCAGCGTTTTCGTCAAATTACGATTATTTATTTCAGTGGTAGGACTTCTGCTAATCCGCCTGGGGCAGTACCACCACTTTGCCAATTAATTTTCAGCCGTGAAATAGAATTGTTTCCCGGTTGAAATGGCAAAGTGTCCAGTGAAATTACAGGGCATGTGAGTCTCAACATCATTATTTCTCTAGGTAACAGGCGCATTGCAATGACATGCAAAATTCTAGACTGCCAGAATGTTGCATGCCGCTGTATCTGTTATTTCAGACAGGTACAGGTAGATGTAATCGCTTACGATCAGGCGAGCGTCGTGCTTGTCCATTTACCTTTTACCATGAAAAAAAATTACGTTTGAAATTTGAAAATGGAAAATTTAAATGCATTTTTATGGCACATAACGATTGAATAAATATTTTGTGAATTTATTAGTGATTGACTGTGTGAGATACATTTCAAAAATGGGTGTTACCCTATTATAAAAAAAAAATTTTAAAGAAATTACAAATTTTTAAAAGTGTTTTATGTGAAGTCGGTTAATTAGATCTAACGAATGAAAAAAAAACTTTTAATATCTTATTGGCTAGCTTTTGACCACTATCTCGCCTGGTGGTAAGCCATGCCTTTTGTAGTGGTAGGACTTATGTTAGTCAGCTTTGGGCGGACTCGTGTAATATGCTTCTACCACTTGAGACAAACAACCGTGCTTGTATTTGAACCGGTGACCTCTCGCTGAGAAGTCAATCCATCTAACCTTTACGCCAACGAGGCTCTCAAATTAGAAGATACCTTGCACTATATCATCATAATCAGCCGGTATCAGTCCACTGCTGGGCATAGGCATCTCCTTGACTGTTAGCCCACTCCAGACCAGACACAAGTATATTATTTAGCTTAGTTGGAGGGGTTAACAAGATTACTAGTAATGTGCGACTCACATTGCTTCTTGCTACTAAGCTTTGAAAAAAAAAAGTTTGGAACCTAACCACCACTCGGACCACTCCACAAGACTCAAAGTTTGGACTGTCAGCCATCCACAGTAAAATGCAAACATTTCAGGAGGCATGTGTCCCGTTCTCAGTCTTTATTCAGTCACAATAAGCTTACTTTTTTTATTTTTTTTATTTCAAAATTGACAAACAAGTAAGCAGCCCACCTGATCGAAAGTGGTCACCGCCGCCTATAAACACCTGCAACACAAGTAGTATTGCACGTGCTTTGCCTACCTTTTGCATAGAGGACTCTTTTTACCCTTCTCTTAAATCGCTGCATGTTGTACCGTAGCGGAAAAACCTCTGGTAGGAGATCGTTCCACATTTAGCAAGTCCGCGGAAGAAACGACCGCATAAAACGTACCGTATGCGATGTCCACGTGTCAACAATATGTGGATGAGCTCTCTCGCGGTGTCGAGAAGAACGATGATAAAAGCGAGATGGCGGGATGAGGTTAACAATTTCATCAGAACATTCCCCGTTATAATATCGGTAGAAGAGGCTAAGTGAGCCAATATCTCGGCGTAACGCTAGTGGCTCTAACTTGTCAGTAAGTACAGGACTGTCAACAAGTCTAACGGCTCTTCGCTGTAGGGAGTCAAATGGTTGCAGCTGGTACTTCGGAGCCCTACTCCAGAGATGAGAGCAGTGCTCCATATGCGGCCGAATTTGGGCTTTATAGAGTAGAAGCCGTTGGCTTGGCGTGAAGTACCGCTTGGCTTTGTTAAGGACACCAAGCTTTTTAGCAGTTATACTTGCTTTGCATTCCAAATGACTCCGAAACTGGACTTCGCTGGAAATGTCCACACCTAAGATTCCTATACTTCCCGATAAGGTTAGGGGAATGTTTTGAAATTGAGTAACAACTAAAAATGGAGTTTTCTTTGCCGTAAACACGCATGTTTGTGTTTTTGTTGGGTTGAACTGTACAAGATTTCGTGTACCCCAATCTGAAACCTGTATCAGCGATCGTTCCACTTCAGACACAAGTAAGTTTCTGCTTTCCAGGACCTCTGCTAAAGGGACATTTGCACGGCCTGTATATCTTGGATC
This sequence comes from Cabera pusaria, assembly GCA_954871355.1. NCBI lineage: Eukaryota > Metazoa > Arthropoda > Insecta > Lepidoptera > Geometridae > Cabera > Cabera pusaria. The sequence goes on from OX940910.1 coordinate 5,529,923, forward strand.
TCCCGTGCTATCATCCGCATAGCAATGAATATTGTTTATTTGCAATAAATCATTAATATGCAGGATGAACAGCGTAGGAGATAGCACAGAGCCTTGTAGAACTCCAGCATTAATCGACATGGTCTCGGAATAAGCACCATTAACAACAGCTCTTATTTTTCGACCATGCAGAAAATCTTCAATCCATTTGCATAGCCCCTCTGGTACACCGTATGATGGTAGTTTTTCCAGGAGTGCCTTATGCCAAACTCGATCAAATGCTTTGGCTATATCAAGGCTCACAGCAAGGGCCTCCCCTCCATTTTCAATTGCCTCTGCCCAGCGGTGCTAACTTCCCATCACCAAACTATTAGTATATGAGGAGATTCACTGTACCATATACCTCTTTCATCGAAATACTCCTAGGACAGCAATCCAAGCCACCGGAAGGATTGCTATAATGAGGTATCGATGTCATTAAAACAACGTAGAAATGAAAGAATACATAATTACATTTTTATTAAACAAGCTTTTTGACAAAGCTTTGACGTTAGATAACAATAAAAACATCTCAGATTCCATTATGAAGTATACTATGTCTCATGTGTCGCACTAAAAGGCCTACTGCTTACTCATAGCTTTTAAAATGTCTCACGACTAGACCTATGTCGATCGTGATTGATCGAATGTTTTTGATTCAATCGCGACCGGTACATGAGTAATCGAATCATGGATATTAAGATTCGATCTTATTTGACTCGGTCTCGAATATCAGTCTCGTGTCTCATGATCAAATGCTTAGTCTGAATGTTGCAACATGATTGAATGTCTAAGTAATTATTAATTACGATACTTTACAAACAGGCGACATGTTCATGAGATCAAAAATAGGTATGTGTATTCATCATGACAAATAACATTAATATCATGATTCTAACCATCATCCGTTCAGTTCAGCATTCGTCATTCGGTCATATGCTCATACAATACAACAAGGTACAATTTCAATCATTAGGGTTGCATTTCTTTTGTACTTTGTAGCACAAACAAACAAACTGCGACCCGCGACCTAAACTTTTGGACCCGATCACTAATTCAGTATATAAGTCAGTCACGAACGACCCGGGTCACGACAAATTCACTATCGACACAGGTCTAACTTACAGTATACACCAAAGCGTGTAACAGGTGTTATATAATATCATAACTACTAATATCCAGGTGTTAATGTCGTACTTCGTCACGCTTCTACCATCGGGTTTCCCGCCACTTACAGAAAGTCTATCCACATATTTAATAGTGATCTTCAGATAGGTACAACTCGTTTTTACAATGGTTTACTTACTTTATTTATATATTAACATGCTAGTAAGTTTTAAGACTTTAAATTGATACCATACTACTTCCGTACTTATGGAAATTAGATTCAGGGTGAGTTTCAGATTTAATGAAATTCAGGGTAAGTTTTAGATTTCACTAGTAATATTTCAGTTTCTGGTGGGCCGATCCCGGCGGCACTGCAATGCCGGGCCGACCCGTGACGGGAGTGGAGCGAGCCCCGAACATCCCGTCGAGATAAAAAAATCAGTTTAATATACTGGTCCCTCAATGAGGGAACTTTCAGATATTAAGCTGAAAAGAACAGATACTACACTTTGATCTTAGCCAAAAGGCCGAGAAGCGATACATAAACATAATTACTCCTAATGTACCCGATGTATGCGGATAATCTCGTCACCGCGATTCAGCCGAACTCGGCTCGATTACTACCGACATCTATGTACTTATCACGTAACTATATTTTTTTGAAAAGCACTGAAGACCGATACACAGACTGAATGAATCACACAGAATGTGGAAGATAATAATTTTACAATGCTGCCGAACCGCACCCTAACGCGTGATTGTTTACAAAGTATCCGATAGAGGGCGCTATATTAAAAGTCAAGATAGTTACAGAAGCATCCGCGCGTCTGTGAATGTGTTTTGGCTCTAGTGTCGCATATAGATAAGGCCGTATGTATGTAATCAATTCGAATGGTCCACCTGTTTATTGAATACTTTAATGATATAACTTGTAACGTAACGGAGCGCCTACCTCTCGCTACGTGTATAGAGGGAACCTAGACAAGGGAAATTACCAGAGACTTTAACAGACTTGTATTCCGATCAAAACACAACTTATCTTAAAACAGTACACTAACTGTTCTGGCGCATCTTACTCTTCGTAATTATATCCGAGAATCCCGTTTATTCTGGCTTTGTTTAGCACATTTATCCTGCTCGACTTGATCTTATCAGCGACGTCGGAAATCGTTGAAGTCCTATTAGTATGGGCTTGTTTAGCTTCTTTGGTGATAATTCAATTATTCCGTCTATACTTCGGCGTCTATTTGGAAAATCGTCTTTTTCCAAAGTCCTGCGAACATCTTTCACGGTTTAAGTTATGATATGAACGGCCACTGTGTTGGCTCATTATTCTAAATGCGCGAACCCATTTACTAAACCTGTTTGCGCTCTGTTTTCAGCAATTCATCAGAGAAAAGATAAATGCAAAGAATCATACAAAGAAACATATCATCTTCCTGGACCATGTCTGTCCTTTTTTTTGTCTCGGACTTGACTCACTTCCCGATATTTTTCCGTCATTGGTTTTTTAACCGACTTCAAAAAAAGGAGGAGGTTTCTCAATTCGACCGTATATATATATATATATATTTTTTTTTTTTTTTTTTTTTTTATGTTTGTTCGCGGATAACTTCGTCGTTTATGAACCGATTTCGATTATTCTTTTTTTGTTCGAAAGGAGATATCCCAAGTGTGGTACCATGGTAATTTTATCGAGGTATGATAAGTATCTCCAGAGTTTTTTTTTTTTTTTTTTTGTTTTTAATAAAGATTACTCGCAATGTGTGTTGCACATTACTAGTATTCTTGCTAACCCCTCCAACTAAGCTAAATATGCTTGTGTCTGGAGTGGGTTCACGTCAATAGTGCAATGGGTGGGGTGGGGATCGAACTCACGACCTCTCGATCGCCAGTCCGACACCCTATCCATTGGGCTATTGCCGCCTTCAATATATAATATTGAGATAAACATCTCAAAATTGGTACTGAAAATGAATAGCGCGGCATTGAAGTCGGTTGTTTTTTAGTTTTTAAACGATATTATAAATTTTGCAAACGTTCGTCATAAAGAAACATAAATTGTTTTAATACCAAAGAGTATATGAATACATACATACAATCACGCCTTTTTCCCGTTGGGGTAGGCAGAGACTACTTCTTTCCACATGCTACGATCCTGACATACCTCCTTCGCTTCCACTCCACTTCCGCTCCACTTTCATGAGCGTCTTCATACATGCTCGCCGGTTATAGGTACTTTTGACTTGGCCTTTTATTAAAACGTCTCCGATCTGGTCGTGATACGTTTGCCTAGGTCGGCCTCTACCGACTGGCCCACACTCGTCTCATAAATCTGTTTCGTCAATCTTGCTTCATCCATCCTCTTCATATGTCCAAACCATCCAAGCACCCTTTCGCTAAGGTAAACAGTTGAAAGTACGTAATTTAAGATCGTTTAAAAAAACTTTAAAATAATAAACACACTAGGCCTAAAATACTCTGACTCTCAAAGGCTGTGTGCTGTTGGAATACTGTAAGGTTATGGCAGCTAATTTTCTCCTTGGTCCACCCCTAAGCTACTTTTTGGCAACAAATCTGCCGGAACATTGGTATTATTACAATTATAATTACTAAAACATCTCTCACTTACGATTCGCAGATGACATCGTCATTATGGCAAAGACGCTGCAGGACCTACAAAGGATGTTGAATGACCTAGATGATTCTTCTGGTCGCATCGGTCTCCGGATGAATTTGGATAAAACCAAAGTCATGTACAACGAGCACGTTGTTCCGGAACCGATTGCCGTAGATGGAATCCCACTCGAAGTTGTCACGCAGTATGTTTACCTAGGGCAAACGCTCCAACTAGGCAAACACAACTTCGAGAAGGAAATCCAGAGAAGAATTCAGCTGGGCTGGGCAGCATTTGGGAAACTCCGTCGAGTCTTCTCGTCGCCTATACCACAGTGCCTAAAGACAAAAGTCTTTCATCAGTGCGTCCTACCTGTCATGACATACGGAGCCGAGACGTGGACACTCACGGTTCGACTAGTCTACCAGTTTAAAGTCGCTCAGCGAGCTATCGAGAGAGCTATGCTCGGTGTTTCTCTGCGGGATCGAATCCGGAACGAAGTAATTCGTCAGAGAACTAAAGTGATCGACATAGCTCGGCGGATTAGCAGACTGAAGTGGCAGTGGGCTGGTCATATCTGCCGTAGGACCGATAACCGTTGGGGCAGACTGGTTCTAGAGTGGAGACCGCGAATCGGCAAACGTAGAGTAGGACGCCCTGTGACTAGGTGGAGCGACGACATTCGCAAAGCGGTGGGCAGTGACTGGAAACAAAGAGCCGAAGACCGGGCTCAGTGGCGTGTCTTGGGGGAGGCCTACGTCCAGCAGTGGACTGATACCGGCTGATAATGATGATGATGATGAATTACTAAAACTACTGTAACCAATTGTAAATACCATTTGCACACCCGAAAGGGTATAAATAAGAGGACCTATTATTATTATGTATTTATCTTTGTAACCTTATTTATAGCAAATAAATGATTGGTTGATTGATTGATTGATTGATTGATTGATTGATTGATTGATTGATTGATTGATTGACTGAATTATTGATTGATCCTACCACTTGTAGTTATGCTTTATTTCTCTATTACCTGTTACTAAATATTCAGTAACTAAAGACATTTTATTGTTCTGTTTTCTTGTTACAGGCAATTTCTTAAGAAAATCGAAAAGGATGATAAAAAAAAATCAAGAATTAAAAGAGACTGTGGTGAAATACGCCATGCCCGAAATAAAACCATAAATTGCACAGAAAAAAATACTACGGATATGTTTTAAGAAAATCAAAACGTAAAAAATGATGTTGTCGTAAAATAAACTGTGCAGTCCAATCATTAATAAACTGTGCAGTCCAATCATTAATCGTTTTATTCATAACCGAACTTCGTACCGCCTAAAAGACAATGAATGTCGTGTTACCTTTTAGCTGAACTTAGTTTAACTTAGTTAACTTTAGGGTTTGATAATCGTAATACAATTAATATATAATTAAGATAGTGTAAAAACTAAAACAACCGACTTCCATGTCTTAACCAAAAATTTTCTGACGATAAACGTCTCAAACTATTGTTGACACGTGGACATCGCATACGGTACGTTTTATGCGGTCGTTTCTTCCGCGGACTTGCAAAATGTGGAACGATCTCCTACGCTACATGCAGCGATTTAAGAGAGGGGTAAAAAGAGTCCTCTATGCAAAAGGTAGGCAAAGCACGTGCAATACTACTTGTGTTGCAGGTGTTTATAGGCGGCGGTGACCACTTTCGATCAGGTGGGCCGCTTGCTTGTTTGTCAACTTTGACATAAAAAAAAAAAAAAACTTGCTACTGAAATTGAGTCGCGGCAATTTCAGTAGCAAGTTTGAGACGTTTATCGTCATATCTCTAGATACACTAATCAGATCGCGATGAAATTACAATGGGATCACCTCAGGACTGTACCCTACCGATTATACCGATAGTCCCAAAAGTACCCGACCTAACTAAGAAAACACAAAATTTTTGGATAAAAATATATTTAGTTTTCTACGTAGTCTAGCTGTCCCTCTAGCTCGATACATTTGTTCTAGCGATGTTCAATTGCTTTGATACCATTTTTATCGTAGTAAGAAATGTCAAGCTCCTCGAAGTAGCCATCGACCTCACACTCCATGCCTCTGCATTATTGGTAAATCTTTTAGCCCCAAGCCATTTTTTCATGTGTGGGAAAAGAAAATAGTCTGAAGTAGCTAGATCTGGCGAATAGAGAGCATGGGGAAGTATTTCAAAATGTAATACATTGATTTTGGCCATTGCAATTACAGATTTGTGAACTGTCGGGTTGTCTTTATGAAACTTTTTTTTTCTCTTAATGCGGTCGTTTCGTCTTGATTTCATCACTTAAACGCACTTAAAAAATTTTAAGTGATAAAATAAAATTTGAACCTGGGCGTACTTTTAGTAATTATTCTGAGACCTAGCAAAAAAAACTGGCCAAGTGCAAGTCGGACTCGCACTAGTAGGATTCCGTAACACAGTTAAGTATTCCATAACTATGATTATTCACAACTACAAAATTAACTTTGTTTTTCATAGTGTTTGTATGAAAAACAAAGTTATCTTTGCGGTCGCCATATCTCTAAAACTGCTGACTGTATCTCGTTCAAACCAATTTTCGTTGTTAGTTTTTAATAAGATCTACAGCATATATTTTTTTTAGATTTTTCACTCCCATACTTTAAAAGTTAGAGGGGAGGAGACACACATTTTACCACTTTAGACGCGCATATCTTTCAAATGATTGACTTTGAGAAGAAATGATTTTAGGAACCTCAATGTCATTTTTGAAGACCTATCCATAGATACCCCACACGTATAGGTTTGAAGAAAAAATTTTTTTTTTGTTTCAGTTCCATAAATGGGATGCCCCCCCTTAAACTTTTATATTTTTTATTTTTGTATAAAAATCAGAAAGCGGTTTACAGAATACATCTGCCTACCAAGTTTCAATTCTGTAGTTCTAACAGTTTCAGAATAAAATGGCTGTGACATACGGACGGACAGACAGACAGACAGACAGACATGACGAATTTATAAGGGTTCCGTTTTTTGCCATTCGGCTACGGAACCCTAAAAACGAGGAGGCGGTCAAATCGATTGCAATTTTTTTACGTTTGTTACCTGAGAACTCCGTTGTTTAAATTAACAGATTTTGTTTTTTTTTTGTTTGTGAGAGTTTACTTTCCGTTTGGTCTCATTATACATTTAATCGAGATCTAACTAGTATCTCCTGAGATATTATGGATATTATAGATAAGCACCTCAAACTTGCTACTGAAAATTACTCGTGCGGCAATAGAAGTCCATTTTCAACCGACTCGACTTAATTGGGAACTTCCTCCTTTTTTGTGAAGTCGGTTAAAAAACGTTTGCAACTCTGTCACTCTCTCTGTTTGTAACCTAATCACGCCTAAATAGACTATTGTATCTTACTAAAATTTAACAAGGAGATACTTTAATGAGGATGAACATAGGCTACTACATTCTTGGTGTTCGTGAACGAAGTCGCGGGTATCAGCTAGTTTGTAGTAAATATTAAAGGCTATCAAAATGTTTACAACCCCATCTAATTATACAAGTGTGAATCGTCACGCTTTATTTGAATGTATTTGAACTACCCACAAAAGAACGGAAATGCTTTGTCGATCGCCAATTATAAACCAAAATCTGAAGACCCTTAACATTAACAAAAATAATAGGCCGATAGATCTTCCTACACTGGTCTGTTAATGTCCAGTCTAAGTTGATCTATACTATAAAATATTTTTTTATAACAACAGAGGTCAATAATAATTGGTTAGCCCAAAAGCACCGGAAATACGTCAAATTCCTTATCGAAAACGTAAACATCTTTTATTGAAGGTTGCCATATTTTATTATAATATACGATCGCACGTGACTAATAATGTTTTTATTAGTTTGAATTAATTTATTTGACCACATGAATTAAAGCTTTAGGTCAGAAAATAATAAAATAAAACTGGCCAAGTGCGAGTCAGACTTTTGTCCCGAAAACTAAGTAAATATTAATACAAAGCTAATTAATATAATTAAATATCTGGAAGGCCAAGTCTTCGTACGACTAACTTTCAACTGATTCTAGCAAATTGAAGCTCTTTAAGTGCTAAAATTGAAGACCTATTATTCAATACTGTACACTAAATATGAGCTAATAATCCTTAACTAAGTAAACAAATCGACCGAGGCCCACAAATTTAACAAATGAAACGCTTGCGCGTGCTAATTTTTCCTGTGCTGCCATCTAGCTGCGTCGAGGTGAATTAATTTCGTATCGTATCGTATCGTAAAAAACCCTTTAATTTTTAACTTTCTTCTGGTTCTTAGTATTTGTTGTTATAGCGGCAACAGAAATACATCATCTGTGAAAATTTCAACCGTCTAACTATCACGGTTCATGAGATACAGCCTGGTGACAGACGGACAGACAGACAGACAGACAGACAGACAGACAGACAGACAGACAGACAGACAGACAGACGGACAGCGGAGTCTCAGTAATAGGGTTCCGTTGGTACCCTTTGGGTTCGGAACCCTAAAAACAAAAGAGCTTAAATACTTTTTGCTTTTTCAGATTTATCTGGACAGGTGGTCTGCCTAACCTCTATGTTGGAGTTTTGGCGGGAACGTGAAAAAGTGTGTATGCTCTCATTGTATTTCTTCCTAAAACTTGTGTTCTTCCGCGGGTTAATCTATATATATATAAATCAAATGTTGTTCGTTAGTCTCGCTAAAACTCGAAAACGGCTGGGCCGATTTAGCTGATTTTGGTTTTGAAATGTTTGTCGTACTCAAGGGAAGGTTTAAACGTTGTGAAAATTTAGAAAAATTGCGTGAAAGATAGTAAAAACAACAATTTGATTTTTCCCATATAAACTGTTGTGCCCTACGTTCCTGTGAAACATTGACGTTCGTCCCTTTAGTACGGTAGGGTAGACTGTTCCACTCTCTAATTTAAATTTGATGCACGTATTAAATTAACGTTTTTGAATCGACGATTACTCTGATTATCGCGTAGTTATTTAAATTTTAATATTTTGAATTTTGATAGTTGTTATAATTGGTTCGTTCATAAATGTTAGTCATAATTGTATTGACATATTTTGATGGTTGTCATTATGGCGCTTCTTTACATGGGTATTCACTATTTGTGTATAAAAACAAAATTAAATTAAATAATGAACGGGGTCCCCATACAAGAAACGTGTTTTTGAGGCTTTTTATGCTCGATCTTACAAACCTTAATAGATAAAGACTTGAAATTTACTCATTATGTGTATTGCAATGCCTGCTATAAGATCAAATAATAAAAACTAAATTATATTAAAAGTTAAAGGGGGTCCCCATACAAGAAACGTATGTTGTTCAATCGGAACCCTGCGGGTCCGACTCGCACTTAGACAGTTTATTCATATTCGCGGTACGAAGTTCGCCGGGTCAGCCAGTCTTATATATAAAAATCAATTGCTGTTCGTTAGTCTCGCTAAAACTCGAGAACGGCTGAGTCGATTTAGCTGATTTTAGTTTTGAAATATTTGTCGCAGTCCAGGGAAGGTTTAAACGGTGACAAAATATGGAAAAATTGCGAGGAAGATAATAAAACCAACAAATTTATTTTCCCATATAAACTGTTCTACCTACTTTCCTGTGAAACATTTGACGTTCGCCCTTCGGTACGTACATATTAAATTAAAGGTTTTTAATCGACAACATAATATACCCACATACATTACTCTGATTATCGCGTAGGTATTTACATTTTAATATTTTGAATTTTGAGGGGTCCCCATTGTTGGTTCGTTCAGAAATATTTGTCATTGTATCGAAATATTTTGATGATTGTCATAATGGCGTTTCCATACATGAGTATTCGCTGTTTGTGTATAAAAACCGATAAAATCAAAATAAAATTAAATAATAAAGGGGTCCCCATACAGAAAACCTGTTTTTGAGGCTTTTTATACTTGATCTTACAAACCTTAATAGATAGAGACTTGAAATTTACTCATGGCGTGTATTACAATGGCTGCTATAAGATCAAATAATAAAAACTTAATTAAATTAAAAATGAAAGGGGACCCCATACAAGAAACATATTTTTCAGGAAAATTTTGTTCAATCGGAACCCTGCGTGTGCGGGTCGGACTCGCAATTAGACCGTTTATTTATATTCGCGGTACGAAGTTCGCCGGGTCAGCTGGTGCGTAATAAATGTGGGTTGTCAACAATTCAATTTTTAAAATGTTAAATCAAGTTTGGGGTGAAATTAATAATAAGAGGACAGGGATCGCTGTATTTTTAGACTTATCTATGGCATTTGATTGCGTAGTTCATAAAACATTGTTAAATAAATTGGAAGCAGTAGGTATTAGAGGAACATCTTTAGCTCTCATAGAATCATATTTAAGCAATAGAAATCAAGCAACAGTAATCCAAACCTACAATTTTGATACCAAGTCTATAGAACAAGTAGAATCTGAATATGAAAAAGTCATCATAGGAGTCCCACAAGGTAGCATACTTGGGCCTTTATTATTTTTACTGTATATTAATGAACTGCCACAAATCACACAGCATACCTGTGTTATGTTTGCCGACGACGCTACCATCTTCATCCCACAAAACCATCTTAATCAAAATGAGTTTGAAAAAGAAGTTAATAATACCTTACAAATTGTAACAGAATGGTTAAGCAATATTAACTTAAATGTCAATATCAATAAAACAAATGTATTACAGTTTAAAAATTACAAGAGTCGTCAATTAAACATTAACATAATGCATAATGGATATGTAGTTACAGAGGTAAATACAACTAATTTTCTTGGCATAGCACTTGATTGTTATTTAAATTGGAAAGAGCACATTAGCAAAATAAACAGTAAAATAACAAAGTATTGCTACGTATTATCAGTGCTCAGTAATATATCGTCAAAAAAAGTGGCAATAAATGCATACTATGGTTACGTCTACCCTCATTTAAGTTACGGTATCATTTTCTGGGGAAATTCAGTAGATGTCCAGACAACATTTATACTACAGAAAAGGTGCCTACGTAGTATATACAGAATGGAAGATACTGACTCCCTTCGTGAATTATTTGTCGATGAAGGTTTCCTTACGCTAACTTGTATATATATCCTAGAACTGTGTACATTTGTAAAAAATAATGAATCAGATTACTTCAGCGAACAATCCAGCAGAGCTAACAAACTTCGCAGTAAATATAGATTCAATATGTGTATTCCACAAGTAAATAACACTATGTATCACAAAAGTGCATTTATAACTGGCATCAAAGTTTTTAATAATTTGCCTATAGAAATAAAATCGTTAAACGGACACTTTTTTAGACAAAAGCTAAAACAATGGCTACTTAAAAAATCATATTACAGTCTTAAAGAATATTTTGATGAATGAAACTTACAAAATGTCCGGCTTTAACTCTGCCTGGTATCATTATAATATCGCAATTGAAGATTAAAATAATAAGTTACGATAATAAGATAATAATAATAATAAGATAGATTGTATAGATTTTAATTAGACGTTTAATATTATTGTATGTTCGTAAAGAACAAACTGTTGGTACTACATACCCAATATTAAGACCTTTGTAAACACAGTTATTGAACAATAAAATTTATTCTATTCTATTCTATTCTATTCTATAAATGTCGGTGAATGTGTGCAAGTGTAGGGATACAGTACAATGTTGAAAAACATGCTATTTGCGTTTTGCGTTCACACCAACCACCAATAGGGAATATGCATGAAGCTCAGATTTATTGGAAATATTTTTTTTGCGATTCTTTGTTGTCCTGGAGTTATATGAAAAACCTTTTTTTTATTTATTTAATTCCATTTTATTTGCTTAAAATAATAAATTAAAAATGCAATTTAAGCGAGGGAAATTTAAGTTTATAAATCAGATCACCATTGGTCGAATCGAAAGTTGACGTCATTATGCACTACTCCATGTGATACATTGAGCGCGGGAACATAAAAATAAATGTATGGTGTAGTCTTATTGTATTTATTTCCAAATATTGTGTTTGCCGCGTATTATTGTGCAAAAATGTATATTACTAACCATTTAATATAGATAAAAATTAGTACGAGATTAGAGAAACTGTATAATTTAATAAAAACATGCCAGTGGCTAAATACAATAATCGCGCGGAGTCATATTTAAAGAAAAAAAAGCTAGTTTGCTTCAAGCGGCGTGTGTCTGACGTAAGTGCGTGACGTCACAATGCACTACCAAAGAGCCTGGGAAATGATGGCGTTCAAACTGCTCAAATTTATTTGTATATTTAAATGTTTATTTAAAAATAATTAGACTAATTCCAGCAGTATTTAATTTTTTTATTATGTTATATGGATGTAATGAGTGAAATAAAAATATAAAAAAACATGCATATTCCCTATTATGTTGAGAGTACGAAAAGTAAAATACACATCTTTATTAAGGATATGACTTGGACTAGACTAGACTGTGACTAAGTGACTAGACTATAACTTCAACTTGACCTGAAATTGGACATTGAGCCATCTGACATGAGTTTAAAAAAAAACTTAAAGAATTTTAATACTACATTGGCTAAATACACTAATCGTGGGAGCCATTATGAAAACAATTAATTAATCTGTGCCTAAACATTAAATGTATTCCTATTTTCGGAATAAATTTCAGTTACACCTTTTTCTTTTTTCAAACATAATATATTATATAGATAAGTATACTATATTATATTATACATACCTATAGATAGGTATGTGAATACTAATCTATAGGTACACGATTTGAGTAAGAGCAATGTCTATTTGTCAAAACTCTTACTCTTACTATATTTTTCGCGGATCGTGTGCAAATGGATAACGTAATAATCGGTAACAACATAATTTCAAAGAAAATCTGAAAATTCTTATCCAAAAAGTAGAATAAAGACAATATTAAAAAGGTATATTTTAGTTTAAGTATTTAACACCATATGTACCTTGGCATAAGTAAATTATACTAATCCTTATAACTCAAAGGTTGGAAGAGATCGCTCTCAGCGACAAGACCACCTTTTGTGACACTTATTTGTGAATTTTATTACTTAAGTTTTTATTGTTTTCTGAATGCTGTTCAATAAAGAGTTTTCTATCTTCTATTAATCTAAATTAAATATATAAATCTCATCAAAAGAAATAGGAAAATGCAGCACACTTGTCATTTCTATTTATTCAACTACAAAAAAAAACATAACCAAAGAGGTGCAACGATCTGCGCATTGCGCAAACTGCGCAAAGAGGTTCCAATTTCAAAATCCCGTACTCACTGCCCCAGCAAGCGATGCGTTATGCGCCCTCGATTTGAAATTCGAACGCAATCTGACCACATGCGCGGATGTTGCTTCGGAACGCGAATATTCATTACTGGCAACCCTGCGGTGAAAATTGGCGCGAATGGTTTTTTTTTATTAGTTGTAGAGATATGGTGTTGTGATTTCTGTGATATCGATAAATTTGTTATTTTTTAAAATTGTCGGGGATTCGATGTAATTATAGTTACTGACAGTTTTGCTAGATACGCAAATCCAATTTCTAATCATCTTGTAAAATGTTCAACAAGCTTGTCAAATTAATACTGCGGCCGAATCAGCCTACTTGCAATCTAATTTGTGGGTAAAACAACAACCTGTACCTACCTTAAAAGGAACCCTTATAGAATAACTTTGTTGTCCGTCAGTCTGTCAATAACCCTTTGTTCAGGAACGCGTAGAGGTATGAAGTTGAAATGTATATCAAAAACTCGGGTCAAAGACCTCTTACTGCTGTAGAAAAATCAAACTTGTAAATCAACGCGATCAAAAGATGCAATGACCGTTTATATCGCAACGCGAATTTACTATTAGGTCTTATTGATCTAGAAGAGATTGCTTTTAACGGAATATTGAGTTGCCTACTAGAAATAGGATAGTTGAGTAAATATATAGAAAAGTACCTATAAGAAACTGGATGAAATTGAAAAGTTATTGCTTAGAGCATAAAAGATTAAAGATTGAACGATTTGTCATTGCAGTAAAACTTGTTTTGTTTCGTCTATTTAAATAGGTGCTTAATATTATGTTATTTATACATTTATTATTTGAAGCGGCATACTAACATCGTCATATAATATGCTTATTTTTTATCATATCTAGCTGCGCCCCGTGGCTTTGCCGCGTTGAATCCTGTTTATAAGTTTTTCTCTTGAATCACCCCATCTATTGATGAAAACCGCATTAAAATCATACTCTATGATTAAAATGCGTTGCGTAGTTTAGAAGATCAAAGCGTACAGACGGAGGAAGCAACTTTGTTTTATAGGTACTATGTAAAGATATGTCAGAGCTGGATTACTAATTTAATTTTCTTTAATTTTTAAACCGCACTATTAATATAATAGTGCGGTTTTAATAGTTCCTACATCAAAAGTTACAAAAAGGTAGGTACTTATGCATTTAAAATAGTTAAGTCCCCAGGCAAATCTATCGATATCGATAAACGCTCCAGACTAAAGCGAGGGTGAAATTTAATATTCATAATAGCGGCGTTTGTTTTGCCATTTCGCTGTTGTAGCCCCCTTGTGTGAAGCGTCAGCAAATGTTGCATGTTTGGATGCGGCTCGATATTATATGAATTGGTAAGGCAATAATTGCAGGGGTTGATAAGTTATATTTAAAAAACAATTTTTATAAGATTGTTTAAAAAACTAAAAGAACCGACTTCAAATGCCGCGCTATCAATTTTCAGTACCAAGTTTGAGGTTTTTATCTCCATATCTCAATGAATATCATTCTCGAAGCATCGTCATTACTTCAGGTGTACCGCAGGGTTCCATCCTCGGACCTTTGCTCTTTATAATGTTTATCAACGATATTGGCCAGTGTTTCCAAAATTCTAAATATTTGTTGTATGCAGATGATCTTAAAACTTTCAAGACTATTAATAATGTTAATGATTGTATTTTATTTCAACAAGATTTAAATAGACTAACTATTTATTGTAATAAAAATAAACTTAAGCTTAGTATTCCAAAATGTCATTAAATACATTTCACAAAGAATAAAAAGATCTTTGATTATAATCTATGTAATGCACTTCTTTCAAAAGTGACCATTCTAAGAGATCTAGGCGTACAACTAGATTCTAAATGATGTCTTGATACACACGTTGACAACATTATTAGTAAAGCTTTTAAAATGTATGGTTTTATAATGCAATAATCTGGCGATTTTAAACGTTCAGTCACGTATTTATACCTATACAAAACATTAGTTCGATCGCAATTAGAATATGCCACACCAATATGGAACCCCTACTACAACAAGTACACAGTTGCCATTGAGAAGGTTCAATGTAAATATTTGTTTACGCACTATGCACTACGATACAAGCAAAATTGTTATTTACTATTCTGTACAGAGTGGTCATTTACATATGTTCGTCTGGACTCCAAACACAACAGCTTATATCTAGAAAGTAATTCAAAGTAAGACAAATAAGTTTTATGGCATCTATAAAACTTATTAAAAATGTATACTTACTATATACTTATTATTGTCTTACCTTGAATTACTTTCTAGATATAAGCTGTTGAGTTTGGAGTCCAGACGAACATATTTGGAAATGACCACTCTGTACGAAATAGTAAATAACAATTTTGATTGTACAGTCCGGCAAGTATAACTTGGCGCGGCTGTGCGCCACTGTGCTTTTACTTTGTACTTTGATAACAGTTTCTCTTAAACCACTTTTAATTACTTTTGGCATTATTGAACTATTTTAATGTAGCAGATTTATCAACAATAATGTCGTTGTAATCTCTCAAACGTCAAACTCACAGTTTTAATTAAAAGAATTAGTTCCAAAAACCACCACCGCCAAGTTATACTTGTGGCACTGTATCGACCTCGTGATGAGCCTATGCTACATTGTACTTAGAACAGTTCAGCGGCGCGAGGCGCGCGCTGTGCGTCTGTTTGCACAGGCCAGTAGTCGAACTAACTCTGGCATCCGTAATCCTGTTCGGAGGATGACGGATTCACATAACAATAAATTTGAAAATATCGATATATTTTCCTGTAGCCTTAGTCCATTCAAAATAGCTGTTTTGCAAAATGTTACGTCTTAACATAAATACCTCTTTGTTTCTTGTTTTCATTCGTATTTGAGTCTGTTGTAATTTTTCCATGCAGATGTTCTACAATATTTATATGTAAATCTATCATAATTCATTAACTTATTGTTGCAATTCCATCCATTAATTTGTAACTATAACTAACGCCACAGAATAAAGAATTAATAAATAAATATTAGCTAAAGTGTAATTTATGTACTTAATTTATAATTTCTCCAAATGTTTTGTCAACGGTCATTTTAGGGTTCCGTAGCCAAATGGCAAAAAACGGAACCCTTATAGATTCACCATGTCTGTCTGTCTGTCTGTCTGTCTGTCTGTCTGTCCGTCCGTATGTCACAGCCATTTTATTCCGAAACTATTAGGACTACAGAATTGAAACTTGGTAGGTAGATGTATTCTGTGAACCGCTTTCCGATTTTTATACAAAAATAAAAAATATAAAAGTTAAAGGAGGGGCGCATCCCATACATGGAACTGATACAAAAAAAAATTTTTTCGTCAAACGTATACGTGTGGGGTGTGTGTGTATCTATGGATAAGTCTTCAAAAATGACATTGAGGTTTCTAAAATCATTTTTTCTCAAAGTCAATCATTTGAAAGATAGGCGTGTCTAAAGTGGTAAAATGTGTGTCCCCCCCTCCCCTCTAACTTCTTAAGTAAGGGAGTGAAAAATCTAGAAAAAATATATTCTTTAGATCTCAATAAAAACTTCCAACGAAAATTGGTTTGAACGAGATACAGTCAGCGGTTGTTGAGATACAGCGACCGCAAGTATAACTTTGTTTTTCATACAAACACTATGAAAAACAAAGTTATTTTTGTAGTTGCGAAAAATCAAAGTTATAGAATACTCTACTGTGTTACGGAACCCTACGAGTGCGAGTCCGACTTGCACTTGGCCAGTTTATTTATTTTTGTAACGAAACTGAATTATTATTATTTCCTTTGTATAAGTCAGTCGCTCATCTGGCGATTGTAGTGTGCTAATATACATGTAACAATCTGAGAATAGTGTTGTGGGCTGCATTATTGATACTTGTGTTTACTCAATTGTTTTTTTTAAATTTAATATTGTATAATGTACTGTTCCTTTATAAATAAATCTCTGGAGATACTTATCAGATCAGATCTCAATGAAATAACAATACTACCATTCTAGGAATATCTCCTTTCCAACAAAAGAAGAATCATCAAAATCGGATCATAAACGACAAAATTTTCCGCGAGCAAAAAAAAAATTCAAAAATATACGGTCGAATTGAGAAACGTACTTTTTTTGAACTCGTTAAAAACAATACATAATATAGGCACATAATCTATAACCAGAGTAAGTCAAGACAAATCCAAGGTGACCGAAAACGATGGGTGCCTCATTAGGGAGTGTCATATTTAGGAGTCCCTATGGTCACCTTCTGTCTCCATTAGGTACCACTAATCGAGACCAATATTATAAATGCGAAAGTCAGTTTGTGTATTTGTTTGTTTGGGACTTCTTCACGGTCAAACGGTTGGACCGATTTAGCTGAAATTTTACACAGGGACAGCCAGTACTATATATTAGATATTATTTTGGATTTATGGATTACGATTAGATTATATTTACAAAATGAAAAAAAAAACGAATTCAAATAACGCGCTAGCTTTTTAGGGTTCCGTAGTCCTGACAAGGAACTCTTATAGTTTCGTCATGTCCGTCTATCTGTCTCGCTGTCTGTCTGTCCGAGGTTTTGCTAAGAGACCGTTAATACTAGAAAGATGAAATTTTGTGGGGGTATATATATATATATTACGCCGATAAAGTGCTGAAATAAAATTGTGAAATATATTATTTTTTAGGGTAGCTCCCCTATATGAGAAGTGGGGATGAATTTTTTTTTCATTGTCTACTCCATCGTGTGGGGTATCGTTGAATAGGTATTTTAAAATGACTTAAGAGTTGCTAACGCCATTTTTCAATTGAATGCTCCATTTACGACATATTAAACTTTAAAGTGCAGATTTTTGTTCCAGTAGGGCGTCCTCCCCCCTCTAAAAGCTAAACTGCGGGCTTGAAAAATCTGGAAAAATTCATGATAATAGCGCATTTCATGAACTTTAAAGAAAAACTATAGCGGTTGCAATAACTTTATAAGTTTACTTTATTAGTTTTATAGTAATAGTCGTTGAACTTGGGTGTTGGATAATTTTGTACCAAATACAAAATCCTTAGAATAAATTTAAAGTGACCTTTAGAGTGATAAAGACGGAGTACCTAGTTGCTTGTTTATAACGGGTAAAGACTTTCATTGAATAACATGCTACTACGGAACCCTACACTGCGCGTGGCCCAACACGCACTTGGCTGGTTATTCGGTACTAAGTTAGAGGTGTTATCTCCATATCTTTGGAGAAACTTATAAGCAAGTTTATTCTCAATAATTCTAAAGCAAACATGGATTCGAAAACTGCCAGTACTTCAACTTTGATTGCAAATCACAATGCTCTGTAGGGCTATTCTGTAAACTAGTTTACCTACGCATCTCGCAAGCGGTGAGATTTGAATTGTTCGTATAACGAAATTCAACCATATTACAATCGTATTACGATTTGAATTTCGTAGTACGACTCACCGCGGATTCCACTTGCGAGATGCGTAAACTAGCTTACAAATTAGCCCTACTGGGGCCTTATTCAGTATGACCAATGAGATAACGCGTTCCTTAACGCGACACGTTACGTTATTGAAAAATTGTATTCTGTATGCGACACGATAGGTAAATTATACAAAACGCGCGCGTTACACGTCCTCATATGTCACGATATTTTGACAGCTCAAAACGCGCTCATAGCCTTACCCTACCGCGTTTTAACTGGCATAGAGAATACCATAACGCGGAGATAACGTAACACGGCACGGACTTTAAAATGGTCATACTGAATAAGGCCCCTGGTTGGTTATTTATTAAAAAAAAATTCCAAAAAATGTTATGAGGTAACAAACAATTAAAAAAACCAGGCGACTTTATAACCTTCTTTTTTGTAAATTGGTTAAAATACACACAAATATCACAAATTATTATAGAACGCCTCAATTTACTCTGAAACTAAACAAAAACAAAATAATAAAACGTTAAATTAACAGTAAAATCTCTAAGAAACAATTTCTAATTTCCTTTTTACTTTCCACAAAACTGTCAGGCTTCTTGGGAATTCATTTGTCTGTTATATTCTGTGAAAATGGGAGAGTAGACGCCGTCGGTCATTTTGGATGGTGGCTATTATGAAAATGAAACGTGCCTTGGGACATTCTAATCTGGAATGGGGAGACAGTAGCTAATATTATGCTTTCATAAATCTAAAGATAATATAAAACAAAGTCCGAACGTGGAAAATTGTGTGCTATCTCAGTGTATTTTTTCCCAAAACTTGTGTTCTTCGATGAGTTAATGTGTAATAAATGTGGATTATTAATCATTAAGTGCTGGTGAATGTGTGCGAGTGTAGGGAAACAGCACAATGTTGAGACAATGCTATTCGCGTTCTTACCAAAATTCCACTAAACATTTTCAGTAAAGTAGGTAGGTAAGATATCTTTACTGAGGGTATGACTTGGACTAGACCTTGACTTGAAACTTGTCCAGAAATGTGACTTTGACCCATCTTTAAGACTTAAATGTACAAAATCTTAAAGAATTTTAATACTTGACACTGGCTAAATACACTAATCGTGTGGAGCCACAATAAAATTTAAAAAGAAAAGTCCTCGCCACGTCTGTCTGTCTGTTCGCAATATACTAATAAATGGATTTTCATGGGGTTTTCACCAGTAGACAGAGTGATTCATGAGAAAGATTTAGGTGTATAATTTGTTAAGGTTCTGTGTAATTCCTTGAAGTCTGACAATGATTATTTGAATCGTTACTTCATACTTACTTACAACCAACTTATGCAAAAAAATTAGCAATGTATTCTCTACCCGTGCGAATCCGGGGCGGGTCTTTGGTATTCTATAAGCTTACTATTATGGCAATACAAAATAATTAAAAAAAACTGAAAAGCCAGCACATGCCGTCTGAGTCATTTTCAGTTTATCACCATATCTCTGGAGGTACTAATTAAAATACCACACTTACGCAAGAATAAATAGAATCGGTTCAATTACAGTAACAACTATGAGATTTTTATCTCCATATCTCTGGAGATACTCACCAGATTTTAATAAATTTTATAATAGAACCTTTTTTTTAAAATACTTTATAGGCTAGCGTTTGACCACTATCTCACCTGTTGGTAAGTGATGATGCGGTCGGAGATGGTAAGCACGCTTGGCTTAAAATGGTAACTGGCTCTCAAGGATGGCTGCCGGAACACATTAGATGTTTTGGTGACAGATTTTCTAACTTGAGGGTGGTAGCTAACCAGGCGGACACTAGATAGTGTCCTACCACCATGCGGGGGTTTGTTGGTTTCTTAACGATGTTCTCCTTCACCGGAGGGCCACTGTGAAATGCGCACATAACTTTATCGATAGAAAAATCCATTGGTGCACGGCGGTTTGAACTCGGTACTACGGCATCAAAGCCGACCGTTCTCCCGATTACGCCACCGGACCCTCAAACCTCCGTGAAGATGTCTGAATCGATCTAATCAGTTTAAAATTTGCGAACACAAAAAACAAAAGACAAATACAAAGTAAGAACCTCCTCCTTTTAGAAGTTTGAAAATGTCTTCGAGCATTTGTAGATAAGAGCTAGAATACTGGATTGCAGTTCAACTTTGGTTAATTAAATGGAAGGCCAGGCCCACAGGCTTTAATTGTGGCGAAACATTGCTTTTTGTACCTATCTACCGTGATTGCTTTGTTATGTGTAAATAATATTATATTACGTATTTGTTATTAACCGACTTCACAAAAAGGAGAAGGTTCTCAAATCGTCGGCATCTCCTTTTTCATGTATGTTCACCGATTACTCGAACATGCCTGAATCGATTTGGAAAATTCTTTTTTTTCAATGGGTACCCTGTGCAGGTGGTTCCATTAAAGTTTTAACGAAATCGGTCAAGCAGTTTTTAATATATCAACATTTGTATTACGATGCTATGCGATATTATGTAAGGTAACCAGATAAGTTAAACTACAATAGTTGCTTTACTAAGCTTTTAATATAAGTTAATATTTGTTCTAAATTTAGGGAAAGCACTGCTTTTTTGCAACACAGTTCTTAACTAAAGCAAAAAGCAGGGTTCGCATTTCATGTCTGTAAACTTTTGTTTGTGCAAAATAAAGCAAATTTGTATTTGCATTTTGTATTTTGATGCATTTATATACCTCGATGACATGCTACTTACTAATGGTTACTTTGACTAGCGCGACGTTTGAAGTCGGTTCTTTTAGTTTTCTAAACGATCTTAAATTATTTGAGTAGTAGTTATCAACATGTGTACCTACCTATAGATACGAGTACATGTCGCGGCAACAACATAGATAGATAGATAGATAGATAAACACTTTATTGAACACCTTAAAAGTAAAACATGAAAAAAATTAGTTACTAACAAACAGTGTACCAATAGGCGGTCTTATCGCTTAAAGCGATCTCTTCCAGACAAACTTGGTTTCTAAAGGATTTTCTGAAATATATATATCGGTATAATGGTGTTAATATTGCTAGAACATAATAAGTACATAATATCTAAAAACGTAAATACATACATAATAATACTTTACAAAAAATAACATTGTACAAGAATAATATAAATATAATACATATACAGATACATACATAAATTCTGAGAGAGGATTCTAGAGCCACCTTAACCCGCCACTTCACAGAAGATCTGCCCGAAATTAGCCGAGACGAAATCGTGATGGCCCTTAAACAACTCAAAAATGGAAAAGCCCCAGGAGAAGACGGAATCACAACGGAGCTTTTAAAAGCCGGAGGAGCTCCAGCAGTTCAACAGCTGCAGCAGCTATTTAATTCCGTTCTTTTTACTGGGAGAACTCCACAGGCATGGAACAGAAGCATGGTGGTTTTGTTTTTCAAAAAAGGAGACAAAACCCTATTGAAAAACTATCGCCCGATTTCGCTTCTGAGCCATGTCTACAAGCTGTTTTCAAGGGTCATCACGAACCGTCTTGCGCGAAGACTCGACGAGTTTCAACCTCCGGAACAGGCCGGGTTTCGAAGCGGTTACGGCACCATAGACCACATCCACACGGTGCGGCAGATTGTACAGAAGACCGAAGAGTACAATCGGCCCCTGTGCTTAGCATTTGTGGACTATGAGAAGGCCTTTGACTCAATCGAAACCTGGTCTGTTCTCGAGTCCTTGCAGCGTTGCCAAGTCGACTGGCGATATATCGAAGTGATGAGATGTCTATATAATGCCGCAACGATGACTGTACAAGTACAGAACCAGCGAACTAAACATGTCCACCTGCGTCGAGGAGTGAGACAGGGGGACGTCATATCCCCGAAACTGTTCACTAACGCCTTGGAGGATATGTTTAAGACGCTGGACTGGAAAGATCGTGGCTTTAACATCAACGGCAGGTACATCTCTCACTTACGATTCGCAGATGACATCGTCATTATGGCAGAGACGCTGCAGGACCTACAAAGGATGTTGAATGGCCTAGCTGATTCTTCTAGTAGCATCGGTCTCCGGATGAATTTGGACAAAACCAAAGTCATGTACAACGAGCACGTTGTTCCGGAACCGATTGTCGTAGATGGAATCCCACTCGAAGTTGTCACTAAGTATGTTTACCTAGGGCAAACGCTCCAACTAGGAAAACATAACTTCGAGAAGGAAATCCAGAGAAGAATTCAGCTGGGCTGGGCAGCATTCGGAAAATCCACGAGTCCGTCCGTCCGTCCGTCCGTCGAGTCTTCTCGTCGCCTATACCACAGTGTCTAAAGACAAAAGTCTTTAATAAGTGCGTCCTACCTGTGATGACATACGGAGCCGAGACGTGGACACTCACAGTCCGACTGGTCCACCAGTTTAAAGTCGCTCAGCGAGCTATGGAGAGAGCTATGCTCGGTATTTCTCTGCGGGATCGAATCCGGACGAAGTAATTCGCCAGAGAACTAAAGTTATCGACATAGCTCAACGGATTAGCAAGCTGAAGTGGCAGTGGGCTGGTCATATCTGCCGCAGGACTGATAACCGTTGGGGTGCGGGTCGGAACACCTCCTCGTGGTGTACCCTGGGTATCGGCCGACAACTTTTCCCAGTTAACTGGGTTAAGTTGTTGACCGATAGCGAAGTTCCGACGTGAGGGGCTCCTCCGCGTGTCCCTCTGATATTTAGCAGAGGGCACAGCGTGACGGGGCAGGGCGGGCTCGGTAGTGGGAGCCGCCTGGTGGTGGGTCTGAGCATAATGCTCGGACTTAGTGGCGGGGCCGGGAAAGGCCGCATGAGGGCTGCTGGCATGATTTTGTCATGCGAGCCAGACGGTGGACGGTGTGCGAGTAGGGGTAGTTGCCCTTCGCACACCTGTCATTTAAGGGAGAAAGAGGGTGTGGTGAGTTTGAGGAGAAGACGAGCCACACTCCTCTTAGGCTGTGGGTCCGACATGCTCGGGCCGAGTGGTGGGGCCGGCGACGGTCGAAGAGTGGGGTCTCGCATGCCACTGGCACTGGCATGCGAGTCGAACAGCGGACGGTGCGCGAGTAGGGGTATTTGCTCTTCGCACACCAGTCATCAGAGGGACAGAGGGTGTGGTAAGTTTGACGAGAAGACGAGCCACACTCCTCTGTCATTGTGGGGTAACTGTTGGAGAGTCGGGGGACTCTTCAACGGCGTGCACTACCCCACGTGACGGTTGAGGGGTGACCTTGGTGAGCAAGGTTATCCCTCCACAGCGGCAGAGGCCCATTTGGGTCTGCCACCGGGGCAAGGTGGTGAATGCCAGCGCGATCCTATCTTGCCCCACTACGGTGGATGACGGCTCACCCCAGGTTTTTAGTGCGGTATCCTGCCTTAGGCAGCGAGTCCCACATAATCATCTCGCTCCCCCGGGCGAGTTGGTATCCATAAAGGATTTTCCTGGGTCAAAAAAAAAAAAAAAAAAAAGGACTGATAACCGTTGGGGCAGACTTGTCCTAGAGTGAAGACCGCGAATCGGCAAACGTAGCGTAGGACGTCCTGTGACCAGGTGGAGCGACGACATACGCAAAGCGGTGGGCAGTGACTGGAAGAGAAGAGCCGAAGATCGGGCTCAGTGGCGCATCTTGGGAGAGGCCTATGTACAGCAGTGGACTGATACAGGCTGATGATGATGACATAAATACATAATATATACATATATATATATTTATATATATATATATATATATATATGTGCATATATATAGGATACATAATGTATAAAGAAATTAGGTTCAAAAGCAATTAAAAGTTTAGGTAAAATAGTAAGCCTTGACGCGATCTTTAAAAATAGCAAGACTCAGTGAGCGTTTAACATCCAGTGGAAGCGAATTCCAAAGTCTGACAGCTTGCACTGCAAATGAGCTGTCGTACAAAGAGCTATGATGGCTAGGCATCGTAAGTGTGCGATTCTCTGATGACCGTAAAGATAGGGTATTGGACTCATGAAGGAATTTGAACATGAGCTTAAGATAAGAAGGAGAAGTAGGATTAAATAAGATATTGTAAAGAAGGGACAGGATATTACTCGTACATAGATAGAACAACAGATAGAACATAGATATTAATCACGGTTTTCAGAGGAGATAGTCGACCTAGATTTTTCAAAATAACTTTAAATACCTACCTACTTACTTATAATAATACATCTACTCCATAGCAACAGATTTAACCATTATAATTAGGCATAGCGTGTTTACCATCTTCGACCACATCATCGTTTATCACCAGGTGAGAAGGTGGTTAAAGGCTATGTGCTGCCGGAACACCGTAAGGTTATGGCGCCAGATCTTCTCCTTGATGGTGGTAAGTTATTTTTAACAGTAGATTGATGTATTGCGCACTTTACCACTAGCCAATTCTTACTACGATATTGTCCATCCCAAGGTTCTGGAAGAGCTCTTAGCTCTTAGCGATAAAACCGGCCATTGTAATACCATAGACTTTAACATAGGCTTAGTTTACTTTATTGGTATTCAATGTAGATACATTCTATTAATATGCTACTTTTTGGTAGCAAGTCAGGCGGAACATCGAAATAATATGGCTCCTATCATCTGTGGAGGAACACCCATGCTAGGAGTTGAACCAGTGACCTCTCACTTAGAATCTATCCACTACGCCAACGAGACTCTCATCTAGCTATGGAATGGTATCTCTTAAAAACTGGCCAAGTGCAAGTCGGACTCGCACTCGAAGGGTTCCGTACCACACTACAGTATTTTATAAGATCGAGCAAAAAATACCACTATCATTTTTCGCCAGCAAAAAATAATATTTAATAAACATTTTATTTCTTATAACGCCATCTAACGTCTCACAAAGGTGTTAGGGATCGAAATTTCAATATAACGCCATCTATGGGACGTTTACCTAACTAAGTGTTCATAGATGGCGTGAAATGCCGAAAAAAACACGTTTCTTGTATTGGGACCCTCTATTATTTTAAACTTTATTCTGTTTTTAGTATTTGTTGTTATAGCGGCAACAAAAATACATCATCTGTGAAAATTTCAACTGTCTAACTATCACGGTTCATGAGATACAGCCTGGTGACAGACAGACAGACGGACAGCGGAGTCTTAGTAATAGGGTCCCGTTTTACCCTTTGGGTTCGGAACCCTAAAAAGGGTATCCATAAACTCCTACAATTTCCTTAGGAGGTAATTTGCAATGTGCTTGTCAAAATCTTGATGAATACGGGATAATAAGATTATGTAGGCTATAAGATCGTTTAAAGAACTAAAAGAACCGAATTCAAATGCCATGCTATTAATTTTCAGTACCAAGTTTGAGGTGTATATCTCTATATCTCTGGAGATACTTATATACAAACCTCGATGAAATTACCATGGTATCACACTTGGGATATCTCCTATTCAACAATAAAATAATATTCAAAATCGGTTCATAAACGACGAAGTTACCTGCGAATAGACATTACACAAGTAATAACCTAGAACCAGAGTAAGTCAAGTCAAATCCAACGAGCTCAAACACGACGGGTATAACATGTGTAGTTTAGGAGTTCCTTTGGCCACCTTCCAGCTCTATCATCAGATCAGCACCATGTCATCATAATATTGCATTGTCACTCGATTTTCACATGTATGCAAAATTTTAGCTCAATCGAACCCCAGGAAGTCGCTCTAAAATCAATCGCAAGATTTGTGACGGACAATTTCGCCGTGAAGTAGAGATAAAGCTTGTAAAAATATATATATGTATATACGGTCGAATTGATAAACCTCCTCTTTTTTTTAAGTCGGTTAAAAAGGGCCAAATTTTGGTACTGGCATCTGATTTTGAAATCAAAACTAATATCGACACCAATATTATAAATGCGAAAGTCAGTTTGTATATTTGTTTGGGACTTCTTCACGGTCAACCGGCTGGACCGATTTAGCTGAAATTTTGCACAGGGTTAGCCAGTATTACGAATTAGGCTATAAAATACTTTAAAATACAGGCGAAGCCGCTGGGCGCAGCTAGTAATATAATAAAAGTTGGAAATACTAAAAATATGCACAGTAACTCACAGTTTTGATTTGAAACTCGGATGCTAATAACTGGACCATAGTCAATATTTGGTCCTTCTACCCTATTATCGTATTGCTACAATGTTAAATAGATAGGTGGTTTTTGGCGGGAACGTGAAAAAGTGTGTGTGAGCTTATTGTATTTTTTTCTAATACTTGTGTTCTTCCGCGAGTTAATGTGTAATAAATGTAGATTATTAACCATTAAGTGCCAGTAAATGTGTGCGAGTTTTATAGACTTGTAGAGAAACAGCACAATGTTGAAAAACATGCTATTTGCGTTCTCACCAAAATTCCACTGAAATTCTTCAGTAACGTCCACATCTTTACTGAGGACTTAGACTAGACTTGACTTGAAACTTGACCTGAAATGTGACTTTGACCCATCTTTTCGACTTGAATTCTCAAAAACTTGTAGAAATTTAATACTTGACACTGGCGAAATACACTAATCGTGTGGAGCCATAATTAAACTAAAAAAAAAAGTAATAAATTGCTCAAGTGATGAATACCTATCGCCCGCCAAATAGCTGAAAGGTTTCCGGCCGAGTGACTCGAAACCCTACAACGTATCTACACGTTAACGTGACGCCGTTGGAGGCTTTCACGGCCTTGGTTATAACGGTTATTGTTCGTTGGTTTTAGGTAAATATTATTTTATTTTAAATCTACTTATAAAAACAGGAGGTGTATTGTAAGAATGGTTAGCTTTGAGACCAGAGGTAGTAGATTCAAATCCCTATGCGCGACTCACATGGGCACTCCGGTAATAGAAAAAAATAATTGCTTATTTCAATCTTTACTGCAACAAATGTCTTAGTTGATTGAAATTTCATACAGCGACAGTCTATCTATACAGCGATATCTACCTGCCTAATATCAAGTAAATCTTAAAGAATAGGATATAATCTCAGAGTGTCATAAAAAAAGGAGGCTGACAGATTTGCGCCGAACACCCGAGTGAACGCAAGTTCAGTAATACTAAATTTTCAGTAATACTAAATGTTAAATAATACGTTTCCGCGCTCAGTCAGTGGGCTACCAAGCGGCGGCAGGGTCGGACGCTTCTGTGCAGTATTACTTCGCAACGTTGCTTACGTAGTAATCATGCCGCATTGACTATGCCGAACTGAGCGCGGAAACTTATTACTGAAGAATTTAGTATTACTGAACTTGCGGTCACTCTGGTGTCATCACCATGGTGGTCATCACTCTGGCGGCACGAATCTGTCTGCCTTTTTTATGATAGTCTGAGGATTTAATTAAAAATTTTTAAGTGAACTTCTTTAGGCGCGTTGATCACTTTTTGGGTGAACAAAAATCACCGCACGCTTTCCATGAGCTATATGTATACTGTGTATTTCGACGATACCTACAATAGGGAATATGCATGTAGTATAAATTTACTTGATATCATTTATTTTAGAATCATTATTGTTCTGGTGCTGTATGTTGAACATTTTTTTATCAATAAGATACTCTTAAATGTGTTAAAATATTGTATAAAAAATGCCAAAAAAGCGTGGGAAATTTTAATTTGCAAAACACATTACCACTTGTCAATTAGATAGTGATGTCACAGTGCACCACACGGTCTCCACAGATTAAATCTTTTTCATAGAAATAGTATGCACTGTCGTACGAATACGTTATATTTCTATTAAAAAGATTTATTCTGTGGAGACCGTGTGGTGCACAGTGACGTCACAAAGGCGCGCGTAAATTTGGCGGCGTTTTAGATATCTCATTTATCTAACCGACTTAAAAAAAAGGAGGAGGTTTCTCAATTCGACCGCATATATGTTTTTTTTTTTTTGTTTGTTCGCGGATAACTTCGTCGTTTATGAACCGATTTTGATTATTATTTTTTTGTTAGAAAGGAGATATCCCCAGTGTGGTACCATGATAATTTTATCGAGGTCCAATGAGTATCTCCAGAGATATGGAGATAAACACCTCAAAATTGGTACTGAAAATTAATAGCGCGGCATTGAAGTCGGTTGTTTTTAGTTTTTTCTACGATCTTATTTCAATGCTACAGCTATTTTTTGTAGCTTAATTTGAACAATTTCAGTATTATTTCATTGTTTTGCTGTGTTAAATAGATGTAATCAGCGAAATAAAAAAATAAAAATATTTAAAAATAAAACTGGCTAAGTGTGAGTCGGACTTTTCTTCTCGCACCCGGAGGGTTCCAAACCGCAGTAAAATAATATATAAGTATAATATTATATGATATTACCGTATCAATACCAAACATGCTTATTAACTACAACGCCATCTAACGAACTTCAACCCCAACTAAGTGAACATAAACACAAAGGTAGGTTATTAATATTATTTATTAATAAGTTAAACAATCGTTCATAGATGGCGCTATAGTAAGAACACGTTTTTTGTATGGGGACCCCCTTTAATTTTTAACTTTGTTCTGTTTTTAGTATTTGTTGTTATAGCGGCAATAGATATACATCATCTGTGAAAATTTAAACCGTCTAACTATCGCGGTACATGAGATACAGCCTGGTGATAGACGGACAGACAGACAGACAGACAAACAGACGGACAGCGGAGTCTCAGTAATAGGGTTCCGTTGGTACCCTTTGGGATCGGAACCCTAAAAACATGCATATTCCCTATTCACAAGTTACTTAGTTTTCACTTCTATCGGGAGTCCCCAAAGACTGCCCCGCATGTTTATTTTATTTATTTATTTTCTCGTAGGTATAGGCTAGCGTTTGTCCACTCACCTGTGAGTAAGTGAAGATGCGGTCTAAGATGGTGGCACGCTAAGCTAGAATGCCGGAGCACATTAGATGTTTGGCGACATATTTTCTAGCTTGAGGGTGGTAGCTGTCCAGGCGAACAGTAGTGTTAGCGTTTTGCTGCAATTAAACCTGCATGGTGCGTCTAACCGAGCGGGTGGCGCCTCTAGCGGTCAAAATAGAAGATAGAGCGAGAAACTCTGTGGTGAAAGAAAAGAGCGGGAGATCAGTATTGTATTATGAGCGAAAATAAATGCTTATTTATAAATTGTAATACAGATTTTTATTAATAGTGTTCTACGACCATGCGGGAGTGAAGGTTTCTTAACTATGTTTTGCTTCAGCAGACACTGAAAACTGCGTACATTTTCGATAGAAGAATCCATTAGTGTACGGCGGGGATAGAACCCGCTACCTCTGGCGTCAAAGCCGACCATTCTCCCACCGCGCCGCTGGGCCCTTAATTAATTTTAAAATTGTATTTATACTTTTTAATCCTGTCGCCATAGTTGGGGACTATTGACATCTATAGGTAATTATACAATAATATATAATACAATACATCGTATATTTTCAATCAACATGGATCATATGATAGAATACAAAGAAATTTTAATAAATAGTAATTATCATAATCGTAAGCAATCATTACTAAAATTATATGTCATACAGTAATTACATTAATAAAATAAAATAATAATAAGTATTTAAATTACAATAAAACATTATATCGTCCAATTAGTTATAAGTCAAAACTCGTCTGCGTCTGTTGGCTTAGTCCTTAATCTCCTATACTCGATCCCTTGGTGGTAGATTTAACGGGTGACCACTGGTGGTAGTTTCAGGCTCTATAGCCCTACGTGGATTAGAAACAACAACAACTGGTTGCACTCCGAGAATGCGGGCAGAAGTGAAAACTTAAACATTAACGTTGTGCATTTGGTCTACTCTCCCTCCGTCTTACGAATTTTCGATCAGGTCACGTGTACTGACGCGAAATTAACATTTTTTACTCATCTCAAAAAAGCTTAAAGAAGTTTTCACTTCAAAAACAATTGTCCAGGGTCTGAACTTACTGCCTTCTTCCACTTCCCGACAAGCCGACACCATCTTAGACTTCAACGTCACTTAACATTTGGTGATATTGTACTCAAGTGACTCTACCCCTTCTGCTGGGAGGCTCATTTTTAACCAACTTCCAAATAGGAGGAGGTTCTCAAATCGTCAGTATGTTTTTTTTGTTGTAATGTAGCGCAATTACTCCGTCAATAGGCTAGCTTACTAAAAAAATTTTTTTGTCGGTCATTTACATTATCAAAAAATATTATACACGTATTTTTTATTTTTTCAATTAAACAAAAATAACGAAGATATAAAGAGTTTCTGCGTGACGTCACAAACCACTAAAAAGTACTAGTTTCTAGCGGTTCGTGACGTCACGAGCCCCCACTCCCGAACTTTGACGCTCTTTATCTTTGTCAATTTATATTGATTTGTAAAATAAAAAAAATACGTATCCAATATTTTATGATAATCTAACTGACGGACTAATTAGAATTACTATCTTTCGACCCAGGCAACATCCCTATTGTGAACCGATTCGAATGATTATTTTTAAGTACATTTCATAGATTCCTTTGTAGGAGAGATTTGATATGTATCTCCAGAGATACGAAGATAAACACCTCAAACTTAGTACTGAAATGAGTAGCTCGGCATTTCAAGTAGGTTTTTCGTTTTGTGAATGATATTAAATTATTTTCAATATTGCGGTCCCGGTAACAAAAAAATTGTCAAAAAATATCGAAATAATGTTTAAAAAAAATTACTTGTATCTTTTAAAATTATTACTCCCTGGGTTATTTGAATCTCAATTACTACTACTACATTATTTAGAAACATCCGGTACAGCACTCCTGTGTACTGGAAAACATCATTACTATTGAACTTAAGACGAAGCACTCCACTATAATCTGGCTCTCCCTATCCCTTCCTCCGTTCATAAATCATAAATACACCATTATTTATTACCACACCAATTTCACCCACCTACGTACCTTCATTGTTTATTTCTACGCACCTACATAACAGAAATATTCGTCGTGAATGCCGTAAAAAATACATCTCCTGCGCCCGTTTGCCTTTAAATAAAACAAAAGAGACTACAAAGACATGTCGGTAAAACAATTGACTTCTTATCGATGAACAATGTCCCAACACTACGCCGATGATTCACGAATTTGAATCTTTTCGAATTTCGAATAAGAATGAGTTCGACATCGTCCGCTAGGGTTGTAAGACGGTTCAAAACGCGGGAAACGAAAGTGGTTACATATTTATAAAACGGAATCGATTTTAAAATGAGCCAATGGACGGGCTCGTTTTGAGAGGCGGGAAATTGTAAGCTCCACCCAACGTTGAATGTCAGATGAACGTCTCGCGCGCTTTTTTGCTCATTCGCTCCGTGAACGCCGGTAAGAGCGGTCGTTTATTAAAGAGCTATTCGTATGTTTATTTCCTCTTTATGGGGTTCGGTATAGGCATTCGAGACAATTTACTGGACACTTTTATAGTGTCGACATTCCAAGTTTCTGGGCGATATTGTAGATTAAAAATAATATACCTATGACATCTTTTTTATGATGAAACGGAGACAGTCGACCATTAATCTAACCATTCAATGAGAATATATTCAATACTTTATTCGGCTTATAATATTAAATGTGGGGATATTTTATAACCACTTACAACGTTTAATTATTTTCAGTCCATTGTGCATGCAATAAGTTTTTTTTATTAGAAAGCTTTGTATAGCCGACTTTGTAGTTTAATAGCAATGATTTTGATTTAAGACAGAGATTTGAGCAACAAATAGCTTTTAGCAACAGTTTCGAGGCGGATAGCAACGAGCAGCATTGACGCTGCCATTCGACATGAAACTGTTGCTAATTTGACATGCCTAGCCTAATTCACCAAGAAGACAATTAGTATGAAAGAGATTAGAAAAGTACTTACTTATTATCTTTTAAGTAAGTATTATTTTCTGTAGTATTATGTGTGAATTGTAAAAAAAAATTATATATTTAGGTATGTTTACGTACTTTTGAAAAAAAATGCCTTTTATATTAGGCACATTTCAAACCTATTTTTCAAACTGACAGGCATCGAACATCACACCGGAACTTGGTGAACAGATTGGTGAGATTCATTGGGTTGTTTAAACCACAGCTTAAGCCTTTATTTAGTAGAAGTTTTAAAATAAATACTGACCTCGATCAATCTTAACCACAATGAATCACTTAAACAAAACAAGTAGCATCTCTTAACCTTAAAATTAACATAATACCGAGAAATCCAGTCATTTGTTATAATCAATTTAGAAGTCAGCCTAGGTTCCTATGACAATGTTTTATACTATCTACTTATATTTAAGAAAAAAGTGTGGGTAGCTTTATGAAAGCACACCACACTTGAAACTTTTTGGTGTAGCTATGGTAGCTAGCTGCTATGACATGACAGCAGCAGACATGATTACATTATTACACATTAGCATGTATACAAATATGGCTGCGGAAACGTCCGCCAATAACAGCTAGACTTAAATGTCATACATCATATCCACCAACCAAGCTAAAGCACCGATGTCATGCGTCATGCGATAGATAGACGAAAAATTTGAGGCAATGTATTAAAAGTTTCACTTTAATAAAAAAATAACAAAAGAAAAAAAACACAGTTGGACTTTTCAAGTAACCTTACTAAGCTGAAACTAGGCAGAGGCCACAGAAAGTCGCAAACAAACAAACATACACAATTAAAAGTAATAGGTAGGTAAATTAACATTACATTATATTTAGTAAAAAATAATCCTAACATCTTCATGTCAGTATAAAACTCTTTTAATTTATTAGAATTAGCTACGCATTCATTGGTTTTATTATATGCTACAGTAATAATCAAAATCTGTTCAGCTGTTTTAGCATGAAAGAGTAAGTAACAAATATTTAAACTTACTTTTATCATAATTATTAATGCAGACAATACCCCAAAACTTCGCTCCCTAAAAAGGAGGTATAATTTATTGTATTTCATTATTTTTTTTAGAAATTTGCCTGATGTTTTGCACAAAGATATACTGGCTATCTTTGTGCAAAATTTCAGGCAAATCGGACAAGCCGTATAGTCGTTCAAAGGTCACAGACAAACTGACTTTTAACTAACTCTTTATAATATTGATAATTAATTAGATTGAATAATAAAACTATTTGATCAAAATAAGTTATTATTATTAGACTAAGTACTCAATACGAATTCATAATAATGCTAATCACAATTTAAATCATCTTAAATAATAGTTTATAAGTCAATATATGTAATATAAATGTATAATATTATGCGAAAAACGGTCTCAAATCTCAACTACACCGTGGAATGTGTATGCCCTTACCTTCTACACTTTTTAAAATATTCAAATCGAATCACCCAAATTAAGTAGCCATAAACGGAATCAGCTTCCAAATTTGAATATTTCATTCGTGCCAGTGCGAGCGCGCGCTTCTTTGTGTGCGTGTGAGTGAGCCTTATCGAGTGTTGTGCCTTATCGATAACATCGGGGAATTATAATTAAGAGTTGAGTTGCAATTATCTGCAAAAAGTTCAGATATAGAAAGAAAGAAATGCATTTATCTGTTTTATAATTAGAAAATTAATAAGTGCCTTTTTAGGGTTCCGTAGCCGAATGGCAAAAAACAGAACCCTTATAGATTCGCCATGTCTGTCTGTCTGTCTGTCCGTTCGTATGTCACAGCCATTTTATTCCAAAACTATTACTACAGAAGACTACAGAATTGAAACTTGGTAGGTAGATGTATTCTGTAAACCGCTTTCCGATTTTTATACAAAAATAAAAAATATCAAAGTTTAAAGGGGGGCATCCCATACATGGAACTGGAACAAAAAAAATTCTTCAAATTTATACGTGTGGGGGTCTATGGATAGGTCTTCAAAAATGAAATTGAGGTTCCTAACATCATTTTTTCTCAAAGTCAATCATTTAAAAGATAGGCGCGTCTAAAGTGGTTAAATTTGGGGTTTCCCCCCCCCCCCCCCCCCCTCTAACTTCTAAAGTAAGGAAGTGAAAAATCCAGAAAAAATATATTATGTAGATCTCAATAAAAACTTTAAACGAAAATTGGTTTGAACGAGATACAGTCATCAGTTGTTGAGATATAGCGACCGCA
This sequence comes from Cabera pusaria, assembly GCA_954871355.1. Classification (NCBI taxonomy): domain Eukaryota; kingdom Metazoa; phylum Arthropoda; class Insecta; order Lepidoptera; family Geometridae; genus Cabera; species Cabera pusaria. The sequence goes on from OX940910.1 coordinate 5,564,520, forward strand.
GGTATAACTTTGTTTTTCATACAAACACTATGAAAAACAAAGTTATTTTTGTAGTTGTGAAAAATCATAGTTATAGAATACTCTACTGTGTTACGGAACCCTACGAGTGCGAGTCCGACTTGCACTTGGCCAGTTTATTGTTGTTTTGTTTAAAAGAAAAAGAATTCAACGCGTTCGTGCTTTAACGACTTTCAGTATAATCAACATCAACACCAATCAACACCAATATTATAAATGCGAAAGTCAGTTTGTTTATTTGTTTGTTTGTTTGTTTGTTTGTTTGTTTGTTTGTTTGGGACTTCTTCACGGTCAAACGGCTTGACCGATTTGGCTGAAATTTTGTACAAAGATAGTACATAGGGCAGAATAGGATATAGGATACTTTTCTTTTGGCTATGGAGTCAGGAGGGGTCCAGATATTTTTAGTTGAATTTTGTAAATATAAGACTTCTTCTCTAATAAACGGCTTGACCGATTTGCCTGAAATTTTGTATGAATACATTTCATAAGGCAGAATAGGATATAAGATACTTTTTTTTCTGGCTGTCGAGTCAGGGGGGTCCAGATATTTTTAATTCAATTTCGTAACTAAAGGACCTCTTTTCGAATAAACGGCTTGACCGATTTGCCTGAAATGTTGTATAGAGACAGTTCATAAGGCAGAATAGAATATAGAATACTTTTTTTCTGGCTATCGAGTCAGGGGGTCCAAATATTTTTAATTGAATTTCGTAAATATAAGATCTCTTCTCGAATGAACGGCTTGACCGATTTGCCTAAAATGTTGTATAAAGACAGTTCATATGGTAGAATAGTAGATAGGATACTTTTTTTTTGGCTATCGATTCAGGGGGTCCAGATATTTTTAATTGAATTTCGTAAATATAAGATCTCTTCTCAAATAAACGGCTTAAACGATTTGCCTGACATGTTGTACAAAGACAATTCATAGGGCTGAATAGGATACAGAATACTTTTTTTCTGGCTATCGAGTCAGGGGGTCCAGATATTTTTAATTGAATTTAGTAAATATAAGACCTCTTCTCGAATATACGGCTTGACCGGTTTGCATGAAATGTTGTATAAAGAAAGTTCATAGGGTAGAATAGGATATAGAATATTTTTTTTTGGATATCGTATCAGGGGGTCCAAATATGTTTAATAGAATTTAGTAAATATAAGACCTCTTCTCGAATAAACGGCTTGACCGATTTGCTTGAAATGTTGTACAAAGACAGTTCATAGAGTAGAATAGGATATAGGATACTTTTTTTTTGGCTATCAAGTCAGGGGGTCCAGATATTTTTAATTGAATTTTGTTAATATAATACTTCTTCTCGAATAAACGGCTTGACCGATTTGCTTGAAATGTTGTATAAAGACAGATCTTAAGGCAGAATAAAATAAGGAATACTTTTTTTTGGCTATCGAGTCAGGGGGTCCAGATATTTTTAATTGAATTTTGTTAATATAAGACTTCTTTTCGAATAAACGGCTTGACCGATTTGCCTGAAATTTTGTATGAATACATGTTATAGGGCAGAATAGGATAAAGGATACTTTTTTTCTGGCTATCGAGTCAGGGGGTCCAAATATTTTTAATTGAATTTCGTAAATATAAGATCTCTTCTCGAAGAAACGGCTTGACCGATTTGCTTGAAATGTTGTATAGAGACAGTTCATAAGGCAGAATAAAATAAAGAATACTTTTTTTTGGCTATCGAGTCAGGGGGTCCAGATATTTTTAATTGAATTTTGTTAATATAATACTTCTTCTCGAATAAACGGCTTGACCGATTTGCGTGAAATTTTGTATGAATACATGTCATAGGGCAGAATAGGATATAGGATACTTTTTTTCTGGCTGTCGAGTCAGGAAGTCCAGGTATTTTTAATTGAATTTCGTGAATATAAGACCTCTTCTCGAATAAACGGTTTGACCGATTTGCCTGAAATGTTGTATTAAGACAGTTCATAGAGCAGAATAGGATATCGGATACTGTTTTTTTGGCTATCGAGTCTGAGTGTTTAGATTTTTTTAATTGAATTTTGTGAATGTGTGGCCTCTTATCAGCTCAACAGCTTGACCGATTCAGCTGAAATTTTATACATATTACAGTTAATTTTGCATAGAATCACATAGGATACTTTTTTTTCTGGCAGCCGAGTTCAGGTGTCCAGAATTTTTAAAGTGAACTTTGTAAATGTGTGGCCTACTCTCGGTCAAACGGGTTAACTATTTAAGCTGAAATTTTGTGCACAGACAGTCAAAACGACAGAAGGACAACGAATACTTTTTTTGGGTGGAAATTTAGGTTGTCTATATTTTTATTATGGAATTTTGTTAATGTGTGGCCTCTTTTCGGCTAAACGGCTTGACCGATTCTGATGAAATTTTGTACAAAGACATTTAATAGGGCATAAAAGGGCAAAGAATACTTTTTTTCGGCAGAAAAGTGCGGGTGCCTATATTTTATGTTAACTTTACATAGAGTTTGCATAATCATAAAAGTTTGACCTTAGGTTCATCTATAATGACTCAACTTAATAAGTGCCTTAATTAGGCCATAAAACTGTCAGGGTCATTAAAAGTCATCAAAATTTACGCGATGGCTTTGCTTGCCCAACGTGTTTTATCTGCTTTGTGGGAAGTATTTCAAAAACATTCGTGTTTTACCAGCCACATTTAACCTTAGGGTCATCGGTGTTGACTTAGTAGGTTATAAAAACTGTCAGGGTCATAAAACGTAAAAATGTTCGCGCTCACATCGCTCGCGCAGTGATAGCGCTCGCTGCGCTCGCGCAATAATTTATTTGATCTACTTTGTAGGTAATATTTCAGCAACTTTTGTATTTTAATAGCCACATTAATCAAAACGAGCCATAAATTGGAACAGTACAACTATCAATAATCATAATAATGATATTTTACCTTTAAATTAGTGGATATCAAGTTTAACCTTAGGGTCATCGGTGTTAAATAAGCAGGTCATAAAAATTGTCAGGGTCATAAAATGACGTAAAGATTTTCGAGCTCGCTTCGCTCACGCATTAATAGCGCTCGCTATGCTCGCGCAAAACTTTGTTTAATCAACTTTGTTGGTAAAATTTCAGCATTTTTTGTATTTTAATAGCCACATGCATCAAAACGAGTTTATAAATTGAAATAGTACAACCTTCAATAATCATAATGATTTTTACCTTAAAATAAGTGGATATCAAGTTTAACCTTAGGGTCATAAAAATTTTTCACGCTCGCTTCGCTCACGCATTGATAACGCTCGCCATGCTCGCACAAATATTTCTTTTATCTACTTTGCAGGTAATATTTCAGCATTTTTGTATTTTAATAGCCACATGCATCAAATCGAAGCCATAAATAGAAACAGTACAACCTTCAATAGTCATAATGATTATTAACCTTAAAATAAGTAGATATCAAGTTTAACCTTTGTGTCATCAGTGTTAACTGAGTAGGTCATAAAAACTGTCAGGGTCATAAAAGGTCGGAAAAAATTTTTGCTTTCGCCTCGCTCTCGCAGTGATAGCGCTTACTACGCTCGCCCAGTAAGAGCGCTCGCTCCGGTCGCGCAAGCATTTGTAATATCTACTTTGTAGGATAACAATTCAATTTCGCTCAATTTCCTGTGCTCCAATCATTCCCTGGCGTTGAGGTCATCTGAAACTTTAGAGTTAGATATGCCAGCTCACTCGACAATCTTCTATGATTCTTCTTTCATTATACAGGCAATCCGTCTTTGGAATGACTTACCTGTTACAATTTTATTCGACACGCTCCCTCAATTTATACTTTTAAAGAAAAACTAAAAAAATTCTACTTAACACAAACCGGTATTGATGATTATTAAGCTATCTCATGTATTTCTTAAAACTGTTATATATTTGTATGTGTATGTATGTTTATATATTATGCATGTTTACTTATATTTGTTTTATTTGTATGTATATATGTTATGAAATAAATATGTATGTTTATGACTTTGAAGTAGATGTTTATTCATTTTATGATCTCAAAATTGTTAAATGTGCACCTTAGCCCTTTACATATTCGTACTGTCCACTTCGTCCTAAGGTTGTCTGGAAAAGATCGCTTTGAGCGATAAGACCGCCCATTGTACTAATGTATTATGTATTTTAAGATGTTTATTATTTAATTTTGGTGTACAATAAAGAATTATCATTCATTCATTCATTCATTCATTCATTTCAGCAATTTTTGTATTTTAATGGCCACATTCATCAAAACGAGTTATAAATTGGAACAGTAGAACTTTCATTAATCATGCTAATTTTTTACATTAAAATAAGTGGATATCAAGTTTAACCTTAGGGTCATCGGTGTCGAATTAGCAGGTCATAAAAACTGTCAGGGTCATAAAATGACGTAAGAATTTTCGCACTCGCTTCGCTCGCGCAATGATAGCGCTCGCTGTGCTCGCGCAAAACTTTGTTTTATCTACTTTGTAGGTAATATTTCAGCATTTTTTGTATTTTAATAGCCACATGCATCAAATCGAGTTCATAAATTGAAACAGACGCATCAAATCGAGTTTATGAATTGAACAAAAAACAACCTTCAATAATCATAATGATTTTGTACCTTAAAATAAGTGGATATCAAGTTTAACCTAAGTGTCATTGGTCTTGACTTAGGTAGGTCATAAAAACTGTCAGGGTCATAAAAAGTCGTGAAAAAATTTCGCGTTCGCTTCGCCCGCGCATTGATAGCGCTCGCTGCGCTCGCGCAAACCTTTCTTTTATCTACTTTGTAGGTTATATTTCGGCATTTTTTGTAATTTAATAGCCACATGCATCAAAACGAGTTTATAAATTGAAACAGTAGAACCTTCAATAATCATAATTATTTTTTACCTTATATAAGTGAATATCAAGTTTATAACCTTAGGGTCATCGGTCTTGACTTAGTAAGTCATAAAAACTGTCAGGGTCATAAAAAGACGCAAAATTTTTTCGCGCTCGCTTCGCTCGCGCATTAATAGCGCTCGCTGCGCTCGTGCAGACATTTGTCATCAGTGTTAACTTAGCAGGTCATAAAAACTGTCAGGGTTATGAAAGGTCGTAAAAACTTTTCACGCTCGCTTTGCTCGCGCAGTGATAGCGCTTGCTACGCTCGCGCAGTAATACTGCTCGCTACGCTTGCGCAAACATTTGTTTTATCTACTTTGCAGGTAATATTTCAGCATTTTTTGTATTTTAATAGCCACATCCATCAAAACGAAGCTATAAATTGAAACAGTACAACCTTCAATAATCATAATGATTAATAACCTTAAAATATGTGAATATCAAGTTTAACTTTTGTGTCATCAGTGTTAACTTAGTAGGTCATAAAAACTGTCAGAGTCATAAAAAGACGTCAAATTTTTTCGCGCTCGCTGCGCTCGCGTAAACCTTTGTTTTATCTACTTTGCAGGTAATATTTCAGCATTTTTTGTATTTTAATAGCCACATGCATCAAATCGAGTTTATAAATTGAAACAGACGCATCTAATCGAGTTTATGAATTGAACAAAAAACAACCTTCAATAATCATAATGATTTTGTACCTTATAATAAGTGAATATCAAGTTTATAACCTTAGGGTCATCGGTCTTGACTTAGTAAGTCATAAAAACTGTCAGGGTCATAAAAAGACGTAAAATTTTTTCGCGCTCGGTTCGCTCGCTCATTAATAGCGCTCGCTGCGTTCGCACAGACATTTGTCATCAGTGTTAACTTAGCAGGTCATAAAAACTGTCAGGGTAATGAAAGGTCATAAAAATTTTTCACGCTCGCTTTGCTCGCGCAGTGATAGCGCTTGCTACGCTCGCACAGTAATACTGCTCGCTACGCTTGCGCAAAACATTTGTTTTATCTACTTTGCAGGTAATCTTCAGCATTTTTTGTATTTTAATAGCCACATCCATTAAAACGAAGCTATAAATTTAAACAGTACAACCTTCAATAATCATAATGATTAATAACCTTAAAATAAGTGAATATCAAGTTTAACTTTTGTGTCATCAGTGTTAACTTAATAGGTCATAAAAACTGTCAGGGTCATAAAAAGACGTAAAATTTTTCGCGCTCGCTTCGCTCGCGCATTTATAGCGCTCGCTGCGCTCGCGCAGACATTTATCTTCAGTGTTAACTTAGCAGGTCATAAAAACTGTCAGGGTCATGAAAGGTCGTAAAAAATTTTCGCGCTCGCTTTGCCCGCGCAGTGATAGCGCTTGCTACGCTCGCGCAGTAATACTGCTCGCTACGCTCGCGCTAACATTTGTTTTATCTACTTTGCAGGTAATATTTCAGCATTTTTTGTATTTTAATAGCCACATCCATCAAAACGAAGCTATAAATTGAAACAGTACAAACCTTCAATAATCATAATGATTAATAACCTTAAAATAAGTGAATATCAAGTTTAACTTTTGTGTCATCAGTGTTAACTTAGTAGGTCATAAAAACTATCAGGGTCATAAAAAGTCGTAAAAATTTTTCGCGCTCGCTCTGGTCACGCAAGCATTTGTTATATCTTCTTTGTAGGAAACATTTCAGGAACTTATGTATTTTAATAGCCACATTCATCAAAACGAGTTATATTTGGAACAGTTCAACCTTTAATAATCATAATAATTTTTTACCTTAAAATAAGTGGATATCAAGTTTAACCTTAGGGCCATCGGTTTTGTCTGAGTAGGTCATAAAAACTATCAGGGTCATAAAAAGACGTACAAAGTTTCGCGCTCGCTACGCTCACGCAAACTTTTGTTTTATCTACTTTGTAGGTTATATTTCAGCATTTTTGTATTTTAATTGCCACATGCATCAAAACGAGTTTATAAATTGAAACAGTACAACCTTCAATAATCATAATATATATTAACCTTTAAATAGGTGGATATCAAGTTTAACCTTTGTGTCATCGGTGTTGACTTAGTAGGTCATAAAAACTGTCAGGGTCATAAAAAGTCGTAAAAAATTTTCGCGCTCGCTTCGCTCGCGCAGTGATAGGGCTTGCTACTCTCTCACAATAATAGCGCTCGCTCCGTTCGCGCAAGCATTTGTTATATCTACTTTGTAGGAAACATTTCAGCAACTTTTGTATTTTAATAGCCACATCCATCAAAACGAGTCATAAATTGAAACAGTACAACCTTCAATAATCATAATGACCTTGGTTAGGTTTACCAAGTACCAAGTAATGATTACTGATTTTAACAATAGACGATATCGAGTTCGTCCTAAGAGTCATCTATATTGACTTGATTATTAGGTCATTAAACTGTCAGGGTTATAAAAAGTCATAAAAAAATTTCACTCGCCCAATAATAGCGCTCGCTACGCTCGCGCAGCTATCCACCTTATTTTCTTTGTAAGAAATGTTTCAGGAACTGTTGTATTGAGTCAAACATTTAAACAGCACAACTTCGTATACCTAACCAAAATGATTAATGACTTTAACAATAGAGGATATTGAGTTCGACTTTGAGGGTCATCTATGCTGACTTGGCCTAAGAGATCATCGATCTTAGACCTCAATGGTCATAAAGACACAAATAACGCGGGCGAAGCCGCGGGTAACAGCTAGTGATTTATAAATAAAAGTAATTTGAACTCAATCATAATCATTGATCATTAAAAAACATGTTGAAATGTATGATAGTTTGCAGTACATTTATCCAGATTGGTATACAATCATTACCTAGGATATAACAAAAATGTAGACTGGTTTAAGAGGTACTAAATAGTCATTGTCAGTGCTTACCTAAACCTATTATAGTTGTAGTACAGTTCTAAATATCATACCTAATATGAGTTTTGATAAAACATCGATAAGATTAATAATAACCCCATCACTACACCTTTTGTCGCAGCTCGCCGCGCGTTGATAAGAAAACATTTTAAATTAGTAGAAGAAGAGAAAAAATATCATATATTTTTATTTTTTATTTGTATTTTATCACGACACACAAAACGGGTAGCCGCTACCAGCCGAACCGATATAAATTATATCATTTTTCATTGCGACAACCCTAACGGACGTAAAAAATGACGTCCATTCAGTTCCAAGTTTGAAAGTTTTGCCGCGTTTTTTATTCGTTTCCGGACGACGGGATTCCTTATTTGAACTCTGATTTTCGATTGCTTTTATTGAACTCACGTACATTGCTGGTTTATTGTGTAAAGTAGTAATGGTATTTCATACAAATGCAGATATGTGTGTTGATTTCATCAATAAATGAGGTAAGGTTTAGTAGGATATGACCTTTCGGCGTTTTTATGATTTTGATTGTGGATCGTTACTGACCGTTTGTAATAATTTAGGAATTTATAATTGTGACGTGAAAAAAGAACTATACAGGTTTTTTCTAATTCATTGATGGTTTCGAATAGCACCCGAGTGTGTCCAAATGCTGGGATTTTTTGGTTGAGGTTACGTAGTAACTATTATATAATCTGTGGTTGAGGTCAAATGTTTGTTTTAAATGTGTTTTAAGACTTAAAGATTTTACTTAAGTACTTAACTTGATATGAAAAGATATGTTTACTTAGCTATTTGATGATAAACAATATAATTATTATGCAAGTTTTTTTAGAGTTTACTCATTAAGAATCGATTTTCATATACATATAAACCCGGGGTATGAAAAATTTATGGGGAGTATAGTCAAACTTGGAGTGAAGTTATTATGGCTCCGCGCGATTAGTGTGTTTAGCCAGTGTAAAGTATCTATATATTTTATAATCATTCGTAAGGAGTAAACTACGGTCGTGCGTTGGAGCTGACATACACACTTTTTTTTAGGATTCTGTTGCCGAATGGCAAAATACGGTACACTTATAGATTATAGACTCATGTCTGTCTGTTCGTCCGTATGTCACAACCATTTATTCCAAAACTATTAAGACTAAATAGCTGAAACTTGGTAGGTGAACAAATTTAAGAGTTAAAACAAAAATAAAATAAAGATTAAAGGGGTTGGGCTTCGCATATATGAAACTGAAACTTTAAAAAAATGAAATATTATGTTTTCTTTGAAGTGTTACACACTTAATATTTTTGTAAATTGTTAAACACAATCCAAAATTTCATCGTACCAACGGGACTTGAACCCGCAACCTCCGGAATAACATGTTCCGGTGCTTTGCCAATTAGGCCATGGTGCGAAGTAACGTTACGACGAAATTAGTGGATTGCATTTGTTAACCCAATTATGCATTGGTGGCGCCATCTATGACTACTTATTACGTAAGTTAATCATTCGGAAGAAATCATTACAGTTTTCAAATCCGACGAGAGATGTTGCACTGCGTAAATCAAATATTATGTTTTCTTTGAAGTGTTACACACTTAATATTTTTGTAAATTGTTAAACACAATCCAAAATTTCATCGTACCAACGGGACTTGAACCCGCAACCTCCGGAATAACATGTTCCGGTGCTTTGCCAATTAGGCCATGGTGCGAAGTAACGTTACGACGAAATTAAAAAAAATTTTGGATTGTGTTTAACAATTTAAAAAAATGTATTAAACCTATACGTGCCGGGTGTCTATAGATAGGTCTTTAAAAATTACATTGAGGTTACTAGAACCATTATTTCTCAAAGTCAATCATTTGAAACACAGACACTTCTAAAGTGGTAAAATGTGTGTCATCCCCCTCTAACTTTTAAAGTAAGGGGGTGAAAAACCTAAAAAAAAGATATGCTGTAGATTTCAATAAACACTTTCAACGAAAATTGGTTTAAACGTGATATAATCAGCAGTTTTGTAACCGAAAATATAACTTAAAATTAACAAAAAATTAACTTTATATTTCATAGTGTTTGTATGATGAAAAAGGTAATGCCGAAAAATTATGGTTATAGAATACTCTGCTGTGTTACGGAACCCTACGAGTGCGAGTCTGACTTGCACTTGGCCAGTTTTTTTATCTTGCAACGGTTTGTAGGTTATCGGAATCCTAGCTGAAAGGACCATGGGCAAAAATGTATGGGTCCAGTCCCTACCAGCCAACACCAACACAGCGCGACGCGACGTGTCGATGCTTCTGGTTTCGCACGGCGCAGCGGAAAGCCGCGTGATAAAAAATTTAACTTTATTAACTACACAACAAGAAACACATTTCATTGACATAATACGGCCGCAACGCGCGGCGCAGCCAGAAATCTGAGCGTCGCGGTCTGAACTGACCCGCAGATACCATGAGAATGGGTTCTCATGGTATCTGCGGGTCATGCATTTAATCAACGTCCCCATACATAAAAAAATCATCATGTCAAGATATGTCAATTGAGCTACATTTAATTTGCGTTGGTGGATGAGGACGATTCCGCCCATAGTCCTTTGGCATATACTTACATAATGTAAATTCGGTGACAATACAATAATTATGAGTCTGATCTGAGTCTGCCTAATCTGATGATGGAGCAGGCATTTACGAACTGGAACTGGAACTCCTTGATGGCAAATGGTGGGACGTTGAATTCGAGCAAGCTAGAATGCGTTGTTACCTTATGCATTATTTATGCATATCTGAGAGTATCTCCAGAGATATAGTTGTATATAAACGTCAATTTTGGTACCTACTGAAAATGACTAGTGTGGAATTTGAAGTCCTTTCTTTTAGTATTTAAACGATTTTAAATTACAAAGATAACTATACACTTATATATATATATATATATATATATATATATATATATATATACTTATATATTTCCACTTTTTATGACAAATCTGTCACTGTCCAGACTGTTCGACTCTGGAACTCACTTCCTGAAAATATTAAATCTTCACAAACACTCAATATGTTCAAATGTCGCTTAAAGATACTGTATCTTTCATTATGATTTTTATTGCTTATTGTTTATTGAAGATTGTAGGTATGTTTTTATTTTTGTTTATAATTATATATCTTACGGAGCCGAGGCTATGGAAAGGACTATGCTCGGAGTATCTCTGAAAGATCGAATTCGAAACGAGGTCATCTGACAGAGAACCAAGGTTATCGACGTAGCTCAAAGGATTAGCAAGCTGAAGTGGCAGTGGGCTGGCCACATCTGTCGTAGAACCGATAACCGTTGTCTAGAACACGTCTGTCTGTTCTAGAGTGGAGACCGTGGCTCGGTAAACGGAGTTTAGAGCGCCCTCCAGCTACATGGAGCGATGATACACGCAAGCTGGCTGGCAGCGGTTGGAAACAAGGAGCTGAAGATAGAGCTCAGAGGTGTGCCATAGGAGAGGCCTATGACAGAGATAGGCTGATTATGATGATAGGTATATATAAGTTATACTATACCTACTTGACTAAATGGTCAAAGTAATCGTAGACCTTCAATCCATATCACTATGTACTTACAGTAAGTACATAATGTATGTACAACATGCAGGAGGTAAGTAGCACCTACGCGGCACTTACCTACACTGAACAGAAACTACACCGACACTTACGAAGAATTATATATCACTGGATATGGTATCGTAGGTTGCTTTTTTGTTGTAACCATTATTATTTCTGTTAAAATAGATGTATATTAAAGCCTGAATAATTTAAGATCGTTCACCGAAAAAACCGACTCCAAAGGTCGCACTAGTTTTCGCGGTCTTGGTTCGGTTCGCGGTTCGCGGGTTGGTCGCGTTTTCAATAGGGTTATTGCAGATTCTTTTATCTCCATTATTTTCGGAGGTACTTATCAAATTACGATAAAGTTACAACGGAACCGAAGCATACTCTTTAAAAAAAGGGTTTATATGACAATTTACTGCGCCCTTAAACAGCGCTATTTTATTACGTAAGATTATATACTATAAATACTTAAAATGTTTTATAAAATGAATAATTATATTATTGACAAGATTCTGTGATTCACATGCCACATATTTTAAATGTGATATTTGACTATGTGTTTCCTTACATCAACAAATGAATTCTAATTCTTATTTTATGAATAAAATATATACATATAACCTTCCCTTTTGTTGCGCCGTAGTCGGGTAAAAAATAACGGAGTTCTAGAAAGCTACGCGTTAGAAATGAAACGTTCAAATTCATTTAATTTATTTCCCAGAATAATTTCCTAAGTTCAATCCGAATGATAGCGAATGCGTCTTAGTGTTACACCGTTCGGTAATAGAAGGCGTTTATAAATGTAAAATATAACGTGACGCTTACAACCTTACCTTAACGCTTACCTCAGTACTTCAAAAATACAGGCAAATTGAGAACTTCCCCTTTCTGTGAAGTCGGTTACATTTTAATCTATACTAATATTATAATGAGAGAACATTTGTATTTTTTATTATGTTTCTTTGAAGTGTCTCACACTTTATATTTTTTTGTAAATTGTTAAACACAATCCAAAATTTCATCGTACCGACGGGACTCGAACCCGCACCGCCGGATTACACGTCCAGGTGCTCTGCCAATTAAGCCACGGTTCGATACATCGATACGACGAAATTAGTGGATTGCATTTGTTAACCCAATTATGCATTGGTGGCGCCATCTATGACTACTTATTACGTAAGTTAATCATTCGGAAGAAATCATTACAGTTTTCAAATCCGACGAGAGATGTTGCACTGCGTAAATCAAATGTTATGTTTCTTTGAAGTACACTTTATATTTTTTGTAAATTGTTAAATACAATCCAAAATTTCATCGTACCGACGGGACTCGAACCCGCAACCCCGGATTACACGTCCAGGTGCTCTGCCAATTAAGCCACGGTTCGATACATCGATATGACGAAATTAATGGATTGCATTTGTTAACCCAATTATGCATTGGTGGCGCCATCTATGACTACTTATTACGTAAGTTAATCATTCGGAAGAAAACATTAGTTTTCAAATCCGACGAGAGATGTTGCACTGCGTAAATCAAATATTATGTTTCTTTGAAGTGTCTCACACTTTATATTTTTTTTGTAAATTGTTAAACATAATCCAAAATTTCATCGTACCGACGGGACTCGAACCCGCACCCCCCGGATTACACGTCCAGGTGCTCTGCCAATTAAGCCACGGTTCGATACATCGATACGACGAAATTAGTGGATTGCATTTGTTAACCCAATTATGCATTGGTGGCGCCGTCTATGACTACTTATTACGTAAGTTAATCATTCGGAAGAAATCATTACAGTTTTCAAATCCGACGAGAGATGTTGCACTGCGTAAATCAAATATTATGTTTCTTTGAAGTGTCTCACACTTTATATTTTTTGTAAATTGTTAAACACAATCCAAAATTTCATCGTACCGACGGGATTCGAACCCGCACCCCCCGGATTACACGTCCAGGTGCTCTGCCAATTAAGCCACGGTTCGATACATCGATACGACGAAATTAGTGGATTGCATTTGTTAACCCAATTATGCATTGGTGGCGCCATCTATGACTACTTATTACGTAAGTTAATCATTCGGAAGAAATCATTACAGTTTTCAAATCCGACGAGAGATGTTGCACTGCGTAAATCAAATGTTATGTTTCTTTGAAGTACACTTTATATTTTTTGTAAATTGTTAAATACAATCCAAAATTTCATCGTACCGACGGGACTCGAACCCGCAACCCCGGATTACACGTCCAGGTGCTCTGCCAATTAAGCCACGGTTCGATACATCGATATGACGAAATTAATGGATTGCATTTGTTAACCCAATTATGCATTGGTGGCGCCATCTATGACTACTTATTACGTAAGTTAATCATTCGGAAGAAAACATTAGTTTTCAAATCCGACGAGAGATGTTGCACTGCGTAAATCAAATATTATGTTTCTTTGAAGTGTCTCACACTTTATATTTTTTTTGTAAATTGTTAAACATAATCCAAAATTTCATCGTACCGACGGGACTCGAACCCGCACCCCCCGGATTACACGTCCAGGTGCTCTGCCAATTAAGCCACGGTTCGATACATCGATACGACGAAATTAGTGGATTGCATTTGTTAACCCAATTATGCATTGGTGGCGCCGTCTATGACTACTTATTACGTAAGTTAATCATTCGGAAGAAATCATTACAGTTTTCAAATCCGACGAGAGATGTTGCACTGCGTAAATCAAATATTATGTTTCTTTGAAGTGTCTCACACTTTATATTTTTTGTAAATTGTTAAACACAATCCAAAATTTCATCGTACCGACGGGATTCGAACCCGCACCCCCCGGATTACACGTCCAGGTGCTCTGCCAATTAAGCCACGGTTCGATACATCGATACGACGAAATTATTTTTGTATTTTTGTATGTTTGTAATGATTTGGCTCAAAAACTACTGAACCGATTTAAAAAATTCTTTCACTAATACATAGAATGGACTTTCGGAATGAAAATAGGCTATATATTATCCCGTTTAAATCAAAGGTACATTCGTGGAGACCTAATTTGCAACCTAAGTCGGCAAATAAACGGTCAAAAAAAACACGTTTCTTACGAACGCTGCTTAATTGAAAATAGATAGAAGAATATTTTCTATGCAAGAGTTGTACAACTTAATAAGACCTACAAAAAAGTCCGCGACAGCATATGTCTATCTCTTAAAGTTGACTCACAGTAACCATTTTAATCTTAAAATGTTTGTTAAAAAATATTACATAAATTCCAAGGCTATTTTCAAGTATATAGTATTAATCCTTATCCAAATAATTACGTTAATTAGCTTGGCCACATATTATAGATTAAAATTGTCCTTTACAGTATATAATTCAAATGAAAACTCCAGAAGATATCACGAATTTCACATACACGCGTCGCAAAATTAATAAAATATTTGCAGTGAAACCACAGATTAGGTCATAGTTACTTCGAAAATATTATTATAGGCTTAGCTATGGTGTAGATCCCCACCGATCACAATCAATTTGAGCATAATAATATGATCTATTGTATAAAATAATATTCATCTATATATATAACAATATAATATTTTAAACCTAAATAATATATAATATTTTAATCGAATCGAAAATATCGATTAAACGATCTTTTCATTAAAAGCATTCCAATTACTCTAAACACGACATTTAAAATCGGAGCTGTAAGTTGGAGAGGATTTGAGTATTCTGTAGAGTCTAGGAGATGTCCCAGCATTAGGTCAATGCTTCCATGTTCTTACAATATCGTTGAAGAAGAAGATTTTTGAATTGATCAGACCTATGAAAGTTGATTTCATAGCGCAATTAACTAGAAAAAAGCTCATAGTTTTATAACGATTGAACGAATTTTCACGAATCAAAGCTAAGAAAACTCTCGATGAAGACAGATGTCTTCATCGAGAGTTTTCATCAAATATTATGTTTATTTGAAGTGTTTCACACTTATTGTTTTTGTAAATTGTTAAACACAATCCAAAATTTCATCGTACCAACGGGACTTGAACCCGCAACCTCCGGAATAACATGTTCCGGTGCTTTTATTCCGAAGGTTGCGGGTTCAAGTCCCGTCGGTACGATGAAATTTTGGATTGTGTTTAACAATTTATTTTTTATTAACAAATAAATATCAATTATAAAAACAAAATCGGTTCATCCGGTTAGGTGCTAAGATGCTACAGACAGGTGTCTGTCTGTAGCATCTTAGCACCTAACCGGACCAGATACACACGTTAAACGTATATTACCCCTACATTTTGCGTCGGGAAACGCGTAAAGTTACGGCGGCAGATATTCACCTTTATTTTTAAATATATCTTATAGGCTAGCGTTTGACCACTATCTCACCTGTTGGTAAGTGATGATGCGGTCGAAGATAGTAAGCACGCTAGGCCTAGACTGGGAAACTGGCTCTCAAGGATAGCTGCCGGAACACATTAGATGTTTTTGGTGATAGATTTTCTAACTTGAGGGTGGTAGCTGCCAGGCGGACATTAGATAGTGTCCTACCACCATGCGGGGGTTGTTGGTTTCTTAACGATGTTTTCCTTCACCGGAGGGCCACTGTGAGAAGCGCACATACATTTTTCGATGGAAAAATCCATTGGTGCACGGTAAGGTTTGAAGTCGGTACCACGGCATCAAATCCGACCGTTCTCCCGATTACGCCACCGGGCCCGGGCTCCTTGGTGGTAAGCTACTTTTTGGTAGATTTAATGATCCCACTACCACTGTACAAAAACTCATGATTCATGAATGCACATAAAACTTTCATTGGTAGGTATATAGCTAGGATTAGAACCAACGACCGTCGGGTCAAAATCAGGGTAACTATCCATTACGCCAAAGGGCCGTCCAATATCACTACGTAAGTATTATAAAATTCCATCACTGCGTCTGTCTGTCTGTTCGCAATAATCTCAATAGCTACTGAACGCGGCGGGCTGCTAGTGTAAAATATAACGTGACGCTTACAACCTTACCTTAACGCTTACCTCAGTGCGCCTAAGCAGTTTTACTTCAAAAATACAGGCAAATTGAGAACTTCCCCTTTTTGTGAAGTCGGTTACATTGTAATCTTTTTTTTTTTTTTTTTTTTTATACCGAACTGGGTAGCACTTGATCACTATCTCACCTGATGTTAAGTGATGATGCGATCGATGATGTAGCGTGCTTACCCAGAAGATACCTATTCTTATATATCTTACTATGATAACCAGTAATTAGACCATAGAATCACCTCCTACTTTCCTAACTCCTTCCATTAAGGGGCATAAAATCCTTCCCTGCCCCGGTGTAAGGATAAACAGGCAAAAATATCATAAATTTATACCGTCTGCATTGAAAAGTAAAAAATATCATATTTAACATATATCTTGTGAGAGTTTTGTTACGCGCCGACGATGTGTGACAAGTTAATGTAGATAAGACAGATATATAAAAAAATAAAAGAGGGTGCTTAGAAACCTACGTGTTAGAAGTGAAATCACTTACCAACAGGTGAGACAGAGGTCAAAACGCTAGCCTATAAGATATAAATAAAAAATTCATAGTTCATTCAATTTATTTCTCAACATCATTAATTATTTTTTTGTACAACTCCATCTGTTGTACTTTAGCGAATATGTCTTCGTAGTTACGCCGTTTTACAATCGAGGGCGTTTATAAATATAAAATATAACATGACGCTTACGTCACATCCGCTGCCTTCGGACCGTGACGCTACGTCACTTCCGTCAAATTTTGGTGTGCCTAAAAAAGTTTTACTTTAAAATGATGTAAATACTTCGTTATGTTTATATTTATAATCACGTCTGAAAGTTTAGGCGGGACTGTACATATTTTTAACCAACTTCAAGAAAATATGAGGTTCTCATTTCTTCTGTATGTACACCGATTTCTCTGTCAAATTGTGGACTAATTTTCAAAATTATTTTTATTATTATTTAAGAGTTTACTTCTGAATTGGTCCCATTCTTCATTCATCGAGATCTGATGAGTATCTCCCGAGATATTGACACACCTTAAACTTGCTTCTGAAACTAGCGCGGCATCGAAGCCGGTTTTTGTTTCATCTTTTGAACGGTCGTAAATTATTGTTTTTTTATTTATTTTGTTTATTCTTTATAGTCAAGCGTTTGACCATTCTTTATAGTCAAGCGTTTGACCACTATCTCACCTGGTGTTAAGTGACGATGTGGTCGACGATGTAGCACGCTTGGCTAGAAGATACCTATTCACTCGCGACTTGAAGACCCCTAGATGGTACCTTTCCGGAAACACAGAATTGTGTATGTAATCTCTTCGTATTCATTATTAATCTTGTATTAATCTATTTGCGTGTGTATCTATAATCGTATCAAGCAATAATATTATAGTTTGTGTGTTTGTTATTTAATCATGTTAAATAGCTGGACGCATTTGGATGAAACAGTCCATAACCTTCATTGACACAAATAATATAACAAATGGCGCCAGTTAAGTCTCAGTTTTAAATATTAGTGATAGTGTGCGATTGTAGGGAAATGATACAATAATGGAAAACATGCCATGTCGTGATGTTCTTGTTTTACAATACTCAATTATAAGGCTTACATAGGCAATAGATACACATTTTTTAGTGCCAACCGATATTTTAAAAATATAATAACATACTGATTTAACAGATTTTACTCAAAGTTATGAAAACAAAACAACTTTCACTTACTTACTGAAAATAATAAAATAATTTTATGTTAAACAACAAAATAATGATATTTAATATTATGTTTCTTTGAAGTGTTTCACACTTTATATTTTTGTAAATTGTTTTGTAAATCCAATGCATAATTGGGTTAACTAATGCAATCCACTAATTTCGTCGTAACGATACCTACTTCGCACCGTGGATTAATTGGCAAAACACCGGAACATGTTATTCCGGAGGTTGCGGGTTCAAATCCCGTCGGTACGATGAAATATTGGATTGTGTTTAACAATTTACAAAAATGATATTTAAACTTAATTTAGTTAGAAAATGAACTTACTCTAAGATTAACAATGTGAAGGTGAAGGAAGGGGGTCACGACCCCCACCAATGGAGTAACGAAGAACTGATAAATATAGGTACTTACAAACAAGATACTATTTGAAATCATATCCATACTATGATTTCCTTCATTAGCCGGACAAAACCAATGACATTTACCATCATTGCCTTTCAACAAAAAACGTTGTAAACGCCAAAATACACACACAATTTTAAAACCTACAAACTTCAACATAAAGTCGCAAATCACATACTAAAAAAATACTTTGAAGAGTCGTAACGACGGGTGTGAAACTTATGACATTTGAGTATTCGAATTTCAAATTTGAATTTTTGAATATCGAACTGTCCATACGTTGAATGGTCTATTACGGGAATATTGAACGGGTGCTAGATTTAACTTCTGGTTACCGACACTATTGAATTTCGAAGGCGGAATTTCTGGATTGCTAACAGCCGTATTCATAAAGATTTTGACGAACACATAGCGGTGGATTTAACACAAGTAATGTCAATAATCTATTTGAATGACAACATGCGTCTGCGAGCACTGTTAGACCTCAGTGTTGTTTATGAATACGGGGAAAAGTCTCATACATTACCTACCTGTTTAAAAAAAATATAAATCCCAACACTAGGAATATCTCTTTGCTGCGGTAGACTTTACATAATTAAGATAGTTAATAATATCGTTTAAAAACTAAAAAACAACCGACTTCAATGCCGCGCTATTCATTTTCAGTACCAATTTTGAGATGTTTATCTCAATATCTCTGGAGATACTTATCATACCTCGATAAAATTACCATGGTACCACACTTGGGATATTTCCTTTCGAACAAAAAAAGAATAATCGAAATCGGTTCATAAACGAAGAAGTTATCCGCGAACAAACATAAAAAAAAAAAAAAAAAAAAATATACGGTCGAATTGAGAAACCTCCTCCTTTTTTTGAAGTCGGTTAAAAAAAAACTAAAACAACCGACTTCCATGCCCCGCGAGTCAATATCAGTAGCAAGTTTGAGACGTTTATCGTCATATCTCTGGAGATACTTATCAGATTTCAATGAAATTACAATAGGACTACATTGAAAACGTACCTACCGATTAAAAAAAGAATCATTCAAATCTGTTCATAATTGACGGAGTAATCGCGTAACATACACACACAAAAAAATATTAAAAAAACATAAGTACAGATGAATTGAGAACCTCCTTTTAAGAAGTCGGTTGAAAAATACATATCACTGATACAGTTACACTCATTTCCATATTAATATTATGTTTCTTTGAAGTGTTACACACTTTATATTTTTGTAATTTGTTAAACACAATCCAAAATTTCATCGTACCGACGGGACTTGAACCCGAAACCTCCGGAATAACATGTTCCGGTGCTTTGCCAATTAAGCCACGGTGCGAAGTATCGTTACGACGAAATTAGTGGATTTCATTTGCTAACCCAATTATGCATTGGATTGTGTTTAACAATTTACAAAAATATGCATTGGTGGCGCCATCTATGACTATTTATTACGTAAGTTAATTATTCGGAATTCATTTCCATATTGTTTAACACTTTGCCCGTGACTTCGCCTTGCCGAAAAACATCTATTTAATTACGGAGAGATAACCGGGCGGTCGTCAGTTCAAAATTCAAATCCTAGTCGTGCACCAATGGCTTTTTCTATGTGCATTCATGAGTGTTCGTCCACAGGTGGTAAGAGCATTATATCAATGTTCCGCCTGGCTTGCTACCAAAAAGTAGCTTACCACCATCAAGGAAAAAATCTGCCGCCGTCATGTTACGGTAACGGTGTTCAGGCAGCACACAGCCTTTGAGGTTCAAACCACTCTAGAACACGTTAGGCCTAGGCCTAACCATCCTCTTAGACCACATCATCGCTTACCACCAGGTGAGATATTGATTGAAATGATCTAAATGTCTGACAAAGCTTTATTACCTCTTCATGTTAATTTTTTATTGTCACCTACGGCAGGATCACTGTAACCTTCCTAAGACCTATATTACACATGATGCCTGAGTGATGGTAAATGGATGACAACTCAATCTCGATCTGCCGTGAGTTCGATCCCCACCCCACCCATTGCACTATTGACGTGAACCCACTCCAGACACAAGCATATTAAGCTTAGTTGGAGGGGTAACAAGACTACTAGTAATGTGCAACACACATTGCTAATAAACTTTAAAAAAATAAAAAAAATATTGGTGGAAGGTGGTTCGATCGATGGATGATTCAAGTCACGGTTCAACCGGGGCTCGAACCATTCATTGGAGAAAGACATGTCGTCAATCGGTTCACCGAGTTTGTGCCGAGTTCCAGTTACCTAGTAGGGATGGTAGTTGGTAAGATGAGTTGGGATCATTATCATCATATTCAACCAGTGTCAGTCTACTGCTGGACGTCGGCCTGTCCCGAGATTTGCCACTGAGTCCGATCTTCGGCTCATTGGGAGATATGCCCTAATTACCACGCGTGATTGGGATATTTCTCTATTCTTATTTCTGTGGGATATTTACACCAATTATCGTGGTTCCGCTTTTTGGACTGGACTGACGTTTTTTTTGTAAAGTTTTAAAGCAATGTGGGTCGCACATTACCCACTAGTAGTCTTGTTAACCCCTCCAACTAAGCTAAATATGCTTGTTTCTAAATTGAGTTCACGTCAATAGTACAATGGGTAGGCATCGAACTCACGACCTCTCGATCGTAAGCCCGAAGCCTTAACCATCGGGCTTTTTATGATTGTTTTTATGGTTTTTTATTTATTTTATAATATTACTTATTCTGTGACTGAGGTCAGTTGTCAGCGTCTTGTCTCACTGCTGTCTTTCAATTCCAAACAATCATGAAACTATGTTAGACTGCTTCGTCACATATCATCACGTGAGATAGTGGTCATTTTCTTGTCTGTAAATAAAACGTCCTAAATATATATATATATATATAATATATGCATCACCTACAAAAATTAGGGATATTGACCTATGTTTTTTTTTTATAAAAGCGTTTCAAGGCCTCGCTTACAAAACCTACTTCAACCACGTAAGTATAAACTTTCATAAAATTCAAAAATGTAATAAAACTAAGCGCTCACTTTTATTACCTATGAAATTTTTTTTTCTAATCCCATAACGATATAGTGGTTGGAAACCAGTAGCGACCATTGATTTTATTGCCACTATATCAATTAGGTTCGAAATTCGAATTTGGATGATTCCGTGGAACGGAACGGGTTGAAGTTTTATTTTTCTTTTTTCTGGCTTCAGTAAGGACGTGGTGGCCATAGGGTTTTTAAAACTTGGTATGAGTACTTTACGCTTACGTGGTTATTTTTATGTTTTTTCTGTCAAGCTTTTTCTAAATTTCACTATATATTTTATGTGATTGCTTAGCAGGTTTTCGTACATTGTATGATCAATTAATCATTCATCATCAGTATCATCGCACTTGTATTATTCCATGAACACATAGGTATACACAATATAGCGAGAAGGTCTGCTGGATACTTTTGGACCTTTTGGTTGAAAAGTCTAAAGATGGATATAATTCATGACTTTAAACACAGCACCTGGGTGGTTTTTTTAAAGTAAATTCACAAAAAGTCAAAGGTATACTTTATAAAGGGCCGAAGATACTATTTTATTCTGTGCCGAAGATCAGACTCAGTGGCGTATTTTGGAAGAAGTCTATGTCCAGCAGTGGACCAACACTGGCTGATTATGATGGTGCTTTATTAGTAAACATGTGTTTAAAATTAGATGTTGGGGTAGTCAGAGACAATTTTACCATTTTATAAATGATTTTTTGCCGATATACTCCACTTACGTACGTGCTTACCAAATCAAACCATACTGCACGGAGATAAGGTCCACAGAAAGCTGATCAATGATCACATCCTGACTGTAGCAGCATGTTTTCCGATGTTCAAATGCCCGAAACGTGTCGGAATAGGTAAAATTAATAAAATATCTTAACCTGTGAGTGTGAAACCGTTTTAAATAATTGTAAAATGAGATAGCTTTTGATAAAAACTTTTTAATTCTAAACTATTCAAACAAGACAACTATATCACTGGCATCATCACCAATGCACTAAACCTGTGGTTTTGTTTTCTTTTATCGTTTTACAAGGAAAGGATTACTGTAGCTAAGCTACTGATTTTAAGAATTATCATTAGAGAAAGAATGCAAACCTTTTTAATACCCTTTTTCTATTATAATTATTAAGAACTTTCTCTTTGTATGGAACGGGGTGTGCCTAAGTACGGTTGTGAATAATTTTGTTTTTTAGTACAAAATATTGATTATATATTTAAAATATTGAATAGTGTAGGTATATTTTTTACTTCTATACTCCATGATTTTATACCTAACTTTCCTTTTTGAAGACTTTTTTTTAACAATTTCAGCAATACACATGAATAAACAAGTTTTTTATTTATACATAATGCACACAATTTGTAAAAAGATGCAAACACTACTTACGTTTAATTTTATTATTTCCACGGAATACAGCACAGTAATAATTTAAGATTATGTAATAATTTTAATGATATAATTACTCAATAAAATCTAACTAATTATCTAATAATATATATATATATATATATATATATATCATCTAAAAGAGTCATCAATCCATTTCAATTGATTAATAAGTCATCAATATATTTCTATATCACAAAACTCTAAGAAATACTATAATTAAAACAGTTATTATTATTGCTGTACCATTGAAAAACAACAAATAAAATTACTTGTATTGTACATAGGTAGGTATATATCCTAGCTGTAAATAGCTGATAGCTATAAATAGCACGCGTTCGGGAACAAAACAATAAAACAAAAGACTTCTAATCACAGAACAATGGCGTTGGTAGTCAAGACCACCAACCTCTGTACCAACCAACATCATAAAACTACTAATTTCGTCACCAAAAATAGATAATAAACATTTTTTCTCCACTTTTTACCTGAAATGGTAAGGGTGGGGAGCGAGGGACGCGAGGGGAAACGCCGAGCGGCAGTCTCGCTCGAACCACGCGGCCGCTCGTAGTGCCGTCTAATCCCACAGACTATACTTACATACCGTGTTTACGGACAGTGTACTTACCTAACCTCGTAGGCCTAACCTAAACCACAACGAAATTTAAAAAAAAAACATTGACAATACAAAACTACAAAGTGTTCTATTGACAAATTTCGTGAAACGAAACGCATTTTCTTTTTTTAAATTTAATCCACGGACTTTGCACGCGTAATTAGGAAACAAGGAGTCGGTATATCGTGTTTTTTTAATTGATAAGATAGGAAAACGATTCAGTCGTGTCGTGTACGTGTCCAGTGATTGATCGAGGCGGATTATTGTAGATTTTGCTATCGACAGTGCGACGGTCGGGATTCTGTGCTCGTCGCTGGATACAATTGGATTTTTGTCGTTTTGAGGTAAGTCACGACTTTTTTAATTTTCAGGTGTTGCGATAATTTTGCAAAGATAATCTGTAGATAAAGAAAATGATTTTAATACTAAGAATATACATGTCATTTTGTTATAATGTGACTATTGCATTTTCTATCAATATATAAGGGTAGATATTGCACCCTTTTTTTACATAAGTAACTAGGTAAGTACCCACATTTTGAAATGTTTTGATAGACTATGAGTTGTCAATTCCTTCAAAACAAAAAGAAAACCTAATAATGGATTATTAAATACTTTATTTACTTAGTATTTAATGCTGCTGTATTTAAATAACAGAAAGACGAATTTAATATATAAGATACATATAAACAATGAAATGTATGATATTTTATTTAAATGTTATACTTGGGAACAGATTACCAAATATTTTCAAACATCTCATTCCACCAAAAGTTTCACATCTATTCCTATCCATTTAGTTCATAGGAACTATTTAATTAATATTGATTATATTTATTTCTTCCTAATTATACTTTAACAATTTAGATTAAAGAAAAGAAATCAGAGAAAAGATTATCGTTTGCATATCCATAAATAATTAAGATAGTTTAAAAACTAAAACAACCGATTTCCAAGCCCCGCGACTTAGTTTCAGTAGCAACTTTGAGACGTTTATCGTCATATCTCTGGAGATACTGATCAGATCTCGATTAAATTACAATGGGACCACCATGGTGGTGAAACGTACCGAATCGCAAAAAGAGTAATTCGAATCGGTTCACAATTGACGGAGTAATCGCGTAACATACATAAAAAAAACATACAAACGAATTGTGAACGTCCTTCTTTTTTGAAGTCTGTTGAAAAATATTTTAAAATAATCTACAATTACCGTAACATTCTTATCTAATTAGGCCTAGAAATGATTTCTAAATTTACAGATAAAAACTCTAGCCACTGATAAAAATAGTTCAATTTACCATTGATCACCAACAAATTGACAGATAGATAAAAACTCTTTATTTGCACACAAAACGAACAGAAACAATTTACCTACGTCATACTATAAAGGTACGGCCACGCCGCGGCGTCCTGCGATCTGCGGGCGCGATCTCAGTACTTTTCAATTGTTTTCTGATCGCGTTTGGTGTGAACCAGTCGGTACACATCAACACCAATATTATAAATGCGAAAGTCAGTTTGTTTATTTGTTTGTTTGTTTGTTTGTTTGTTTGTTTGGGACTTCTTCACGGTCAAACGGCTTGACCGATTTGGCTGAAATTTTGTACAAAGATAGTACATAGGGCAGAATAGGATATAGGATACTTTTCTTTTGGCTATCGAGTCAGGGGGTCCAGATATTTTTAATTGAATTTTGTAAATATAAGACTTCTTCTCGAATAAACGGCTTGACCGATTTGCCTGAAATTTTGTATGAATACATGTCATAGGGCAGAATAGGATATAAGATACTATTTTTCTGGCTGTCGAGTCAGGGGGTCCAGATATTTTTAATTCAATTTCGTAACTAAAGGACCTCTTTTCGAATAAACGGCTTGACCGATTTGCCTGAAATGTTGTATAGAGACAGTTCATAAGGCAGAATAGAATATAGAATACTTTTTTTCTGGCTATCAAGTCAGGGGGTCCAAATATTTTTAATTGAATTTCGTAAATATAAGATCTTTTCTCGAATGAACGGCTTGACCGATTTGCCTAAAATGTTGAATAAAGACAGTTCATATGGTAGAATAGTAGATAGGATACTTTTTTTTTGGCTATCGAGTCAGGGGGTCCAGATATTTTAAATTGAATTTCGTAAATATAAGATCTCTTCTCAAATAAACGGCTTAAACGATTTACCTGACATGTTGTACAAAGACAATTCATAGGGCTGAATAGGATACAGAATACTTTTTTTCTGGCTATCGAGTCAGGGGGTCCAGATATTTTTAATAGAATTTAGTAAATATAAGACCTCTTCTCGAATAAACGGCTTGACCGATTTGCCTGAAATGTTGTACAAAGACAGTTCATAGAGTAGAATAGGATATAGGATACTTTTTTTTTGGTTATCGAGTCAGGGGGTCCAGATATTTTTAATTGAATTTTGTTAATATAATACTTCTTCTCGAATAAACGGCTTGACCGATTTGCCTGAAATTTTGTATGAATACATGTCATAGGGCAGAATAGGATATAGGATACTTTTTTTCTGGCTGTCGAGTCAGGAAGTCCAGGTATTTTTAATTGAATTTTGTGAATATAAGACCTCTTCTCGAACAAACGGTTTGACCGATTTGCCTGAAATGTTGTATTAAGACAGTTCATAGAGCAGAATAG
Source organism: Cabera pusaria (assembly GCA_954871355.1). Taxonomy (NCBI): domain Eukaryota; kingdom Metazoa; phylum Arthropoda; class Insecta; order Lepidoptera; family Geometridae; genus Cabera; species Cabera pusaria. Next base: position 5,590,756 of record OX940910.1, read on the forward strand.
GATATCGGATACTGTTTTTTTGGCTATCGAGTGTTTAGATTTTTTAAATTGAATTTTGTGAATGTGTGGCCACTTATCAGCTCAACAGCTTGACCGATTCAGCTGAGATTTTATACATATTACAGTTCATTTTGCATAGAATCACATAGGATACTTTTTTTCTGGCAGCCGAGTCCAGGTGTCCAGAATTTTTAAAGTGAACTTTGTAAATGTGTGGCCTACTCTCGGGGTACAAACGGGTTAACCATTTAAGCTGAAATTTTGTGTACAGACAGTCAAAAAGACAGAAGGACAACGAATACTTTTTTTTGGGTGGAAATTTAGGTTGTCTAATTTTTATTATGGAATTTTGTTAATGTGTGGCCTCTTTTCGGCCAAACGGCTTGACCGATTCTGATGAAATTTTGTACAAAGACATTTAATAGGGCATAAAAGGGCAAATAATACTTTTTTTCGGCAGAAAAGTGCGGGGGCCTATATTTTTTGTTTTCTTTACATACAGTTTGCATAATCATAAAAGTTTGACCTTAGGTTCATCTATAATTACTCAACTTAATAAGTGCCTTAATTAGGCCATAAAACTGTCAGGGTCATTAAAAGTCATCAAAATTTACGCGATGGCTTTGCTTGCCCAACGTGTTTTATCTGCTTTGTGGGAAGTAATTCAAAAACATTCGTGTTTTACCTGCCACATTTAACGTTAGGGTGTTGACTTAGTACGTTATAAAAACTGTCAGGGTCATAAAACGTAAAAATGTTCGCGCTCACATCGCTCTCGCAGTGATAGCGCTTACTACGCTCGCCCAGTAAAAGCGCTCGCTCCGGTCGCGCAAGCATTTGTAATATCTACTTTGTAGGATAACAATTCAATTTCGCTCAATTTCCTGTGCTCCAATCATTCCCTGGCGTTGAGGTCATCTGAAACTTTAGAGTAAGATATGCCAGCTCACTCGACAATCTTCTATGATTCTTCTTTCATTATACAGGCAATCCGTCTTTGGAATGACTTACAATTCGACACGCTCCCTCAATGTATACTTTTAAAGAAAAACTAAAAAAATTCTACTTAACACAAACCGGTATTGATGATTATTAAGCTATCTCATGTATTTCTTAAAACTGTTATATATTTGTATATGTATGTATGTTTATATATTATGCATATTTATTTATATTTGTTTTATTTGTATGTATGTAGATATATGTTATGAAATAAATATTTATGTTTATGACTTTTAAATAGATGTTTATTCATTTTATGATCTTAAAATTGTTAAATGTGAACCTTAGTCCTTTACATATTCGTACTGTCCACTACGTCCTAAGGTTGTCTGGAAGAGATAGCTTTGTGCGATAAGACCGCCCATTGTACTAATGTATTTTAAGATGTTTATTATTTAATTTTGGTGTACAATAAAGAATTAATTATCATTCATTCATTCATACATTTCAGCAATTTTTGTATTTTAATGGCCACATTCATCAAAACGAGTCATAAATTGGAACAGTAGAACTTTCATTAATCATACTAATTTTTTACATTAAAATAAGTGGATATCAAGTTTAACCTTAGGGTCATCGGTGTTGAATTAGCAGGTCATAAAAACTGTCAGGGTCATAAAATGACGTAAGAATTTTCGCACTCGCTTCGCTCGCGCATTGATAGCGCTCGCTATGCTCGCGCAAAACTTAGTTTTATCTACTTTGTAGGTAATATTTCAGCATTTTTTGTATTTTAATAGCCACATGCATCAAATCGAGTTTATAAATTGAAACAGACGCATCAAATCGAGTTTATGAATTGAACAACAAACAACCTTCAATAATCATAATGATTGTGTACCTTAAAATAAGTGGATATCAAGTTTAACCTAAGTGTCATCGTTCTTGACTTAGGTAGGTCATAAAAACTGTCAGGGTCATAAAAAGTCGTAAAAAATTTTCGCGCTCGCTTCGCCCGCGCATTGATAGCGCTCGCTGCGCTCGCGCAAACCTTTGTTTTATCTACTTTGTAGGTTAAATTTCGGCATTATTTGTATTTTAATAGCCACATGCATCAAAACGAGTTTATAAATTGAAACAGAACCTTCAATAATCATAATGATTTTTTACCTTATAATAAGTGAATATCAAGTATGTAACCTTAGGGTCATCGGTCTTGACTTAGTAAGTCATAAAAACTGACAGGGTCATAAAAAGACGTAAAATTTTTTCGCGCTCGCTTCGCTCGCGCATTAATAGCGCTCGCTGCGCTCGCGCAGACATTTGTCATCAGTGTTAACTTAACAGGTCATAAAAACTGTCAGGGTATATTTCAGCATTTTTTGTATTTCAATAGCCACATCCATCAAAACGAAGCTATAAATTGAAACAGTACAACCTTCAATAATCATAATGATTAATAACCTTAAAATAAGTGAATATCAAGTTTAACTTTTGTGTCATCAGTGTTAACTTAGTAGGTCATAAAAACTGTCAGGGTCATAAAAAGTCGTAAAAATTTTTCGCACTCGCTACGCTCGCGCAGTAATAGCGCTCGCTCTGGTCGCGCAAGCATTTGTTATATCTTCTTTGTAGGAAACATTCCAGGAACTTTTGTATTTTAATAGCCACATTCATCAAAACGAGTTATATTTGGAACAGTTCAACCTTTAATAATCATAATAATTTTTTACCATAAAATAAGTGGATATCAAGTTTAACCTTAGGGCCATCGGTTTTGTCTTAGTAGGTCATAAAAACTGTCAGGGTCATAAAAAGACGTATAAAGTTTCGCGCTCGCTACGCTCTCGCAAACTTTTGTTTTATCTGCTTTGTAGGTAATATTTCAGCATTTTTGTATTTTAATTGCCACATGCATCAAAACGAGTTTATAAATTGAAACAGTACAACCTTCAATAATCATAATATATATTAACCTTTAAATAGGTGGATATCAAGTTTAACCTATGTGTCATCGGTGTTGATTTAGTAGGTCATAAAAACTGTCAGGGTCATAAAAAGTCGTAAAAAATTTTCGCGCTCGCTTCGCTCGCGCAGTGATAGGGCTTGCTACTCTCTCACAGTAATAGCGCTCGCTCCGTTCGCGCAAGCATTTGTTATATCTACTTTGTAGGAAACATTTCAGCAACTTTTGTATTTTAATAGCCACATCCATCAAAACGAGTCATAAATTGAAACAGTACAACCTTCAATAATCATAATGACCTTGGTTAGGTTTACCAAGTACCAAGTAATGATTACTGATTTTAACAATAGACGATATCGAGTTCGTCCTAAGAGTCATCTATATTGACTTGATTATTAGGTCATTAAACTGTCAGGGTTATAAAAAGTCATAAAAAATTTTCACTCGCTCCAATAATAGCGCTCGCTACGCTCGCGCAGCTATCCACCTTATTTCCTTTGTAAGAAATGTTTCAGGAACTGTTGTATTGAGTCAAACATTTAAACAGCACAACTTCGTATAGCTAACCAAAATGATTAATGACTTTAACAATAGAGGATATTGAGTTCGACTTTGAGGGTCATCTATGGTGACTTGGCCTAAGAGATCATCGACCTAGACCTCAATGGTCATAAAGACACAAATAACGCGGGCGAAGCCGCGGGTAACAGCTAGTACTACATAAATACAAATAGGACTACTGCGCTACCTGATCGTCGCCTAGATCGCGCGGGCTGGACGCTGCGGTGTGTCCGTATCCGTAACCTTAAAGTAATGCAAAGGGCGGTCTTATCGCTTAAAGCGATTTCTTCCAGACAACCGAATAGTAGTAAGTTATCGTTTTATTGAGATATAGTACCTACCTGTATTTACAACCAACTTCCGAAAAAGAGGAGTTCTGTATGTTTTTTTTGACGTTTATCACAATTACTCTGCCAATTGTGAACCGATTCGAATGATTATTTTATTTTGATGGGCAGCATACATCTCCACGGTGCTGTTTCTTTGAGATATGATGAGTATCTCCAAATATATATAGATAATAATCTCAAACTTGATATTAAGTACTTGTCAAGTTAGAAAAATCTGTCGCCAAAACATCTAATATGTTCCGGCAGCTATCCTAGAGGTAGTTCCCATTCTAGGCCTAGCGTACGCTCACCATCTTCGACCGCATCATCACTTACCAACAGGTGTGATAGTGGTCAAACGCTAGCCTATAAGATATATAAAAAAGTACTGAAACTGACTAGCGCAGCATGTGAAGTCGGTATTTTAGTTTTAAAATCTTTATTATTATTTATTCTGTAAGAAGATTTTGAATAGTTTTAAAGATTATTTTTAACAAGCAGCGTCTCGCGGTTTCACTCGCGTAGTTCCCGTTCCCGTAAGAATACGGGAATAAAATAAAGTTAATGTTACTGACTGATAACGTAGCTTTCCATTAGTGAAATAATGTTTGAAATCGGTTTAGTAGTTTTTCAATCAAATCGTAAAAAACATATAAACAAACAAAACATTAAATCTGTCTTCTTTATAATATCAGTTTAGATATATTTTATTCCTAGACACCATATATTGCGTATTGTAATTATACCTTTACAGTTTTTTATTAATTGTGTTTAAAAATAGGTCTTAAAGGTAGCTAAAATCGTTTAAAAATCGAAAAAACTGACTTTAAATGCCGCGCTGTGCATTTTCAGTACTAAGATTAAAATGTTCATCTCCATATCTCTGGAGATACTTATCAGATATCGATAAAAATACAATGAGACTAAATGGAAAATACACTCTCTCAAACAAAGAAAGATTTGTCCAAATCGGTTAATAAATTACAGAGTTCTGAGGTAACAAACATAAAAATAAACAATTTATGATCGTACAAAAACGAAATAAACCGACTTCACATGCCGCGATAGTCAAAATAGCCAGTTGCCATAAACATATCATCAAGGTATAAAAATTTGTTTATATTGTTTATCTCCATATCTCCGGAGATTATCATCAGATCTCGATAATATTTGAATGGAACCAAACATGGCATAATTTCTCAAACAAAAAAATCTTTTTTTTTTAAATCAGTTAAGATTTGACGGAGTTCTGAGGTAACAAACATAAACAAAAAGAAAAAAAAAGAAAAATTTTTTTTGTGAAGTTAATTAAAATATTCTTAAATAAATTAATTAATTACAGAAGGTACATATATACAACTAAAAAATAAATTAAACTATTAACTGAGAATAAATTAAATGTTATAAATAAATTCTTAAATTAATATTTTTTATTTTAATGTATTTGCATATAAATAGTTATCTTCATAATCGGCCTTCTTTAATATATCTTTTTTAATATCCTTGAATACGATATCTATATAAATTTTAAATGACTCACGATTTTATTATGATATAAATAGTACTTATAGTATATATTATCTACATAATAGGTGTGCTACTGTAATTCAGATCAAATATTTTCCTACTAATATTACTAATGTAAAAGTTTATATGTTTGTTTCTCAATCGTGCGAAAACGGCTAAATGGATTGAGATGAAATTTAGCACATTTTTTTAACCTGGATGAATTCATAGGTTAATATTTACAAATTCTTTTTAATGCGATCGAAGTCGTGGCGCACAGCTAGTTTTCAAATTACATATTTATTTTATAGTAAATTAAAATAATTTGAAATACTTTTCGATTTTCACGGGTTAATAAAAATATTTTTAAATTATGCAATTTAATTTATTTTTAGTTTCGTGGTTAAATAAACTTTTTTACTTAAACCTAATGAAATAAAATCATATAGCGTGGAACACGAAAACTTAATTGAAATTACTTTTTCAGAGCTACGATGCCACAAATAAACACACATTAAATAATAATATTGCTATTTTTGTTTAGAGGTTAATTAAGTATAATTGTGAACAAACTTATTGCTAGTAGCAATATCTTCCAGGTAATTAAAACATTATTTTTTGTTTAATTTTTTTTTTGTGATTACAAGTTAAGCACTTATTAAGTTAAAGACTAATTAAAATTGTACATATTTTAATTTCAGCAAGCTCTGGCACATTTTAATGCACCTGCTGTGATATTTTTAATTAACTACCAAACAAAGCTCTGCATGTTAACCACATTTAGCCAAAGTGTCCTTGTTTAATTTAATGTATCAATCAATTATTTCTTAATCAGCCCTCTGGCTTCGAGCGTTGACAACATTTCGCCAAGTACCCTATTTGATAATAATTCTCGTCCACGTGTGTTAAGGGTAGACACCCAATGAAGGGGTGTAAAATATCCATTATAGAAATGAATCTAATCTTTCATCCCCTTTTGGGGTTTCGCGTTGATCTTTTGTTAAATTTGATGTCCTGACTGACGTGATTTTTTGAGTATCAATGTTGAATACGTTTTATTTTTTAATTTTGGTTATTATCGTGATACCTTTTTATTTCATTTAAATGGTTTACTTAGCAAAATAATTATGTAATATCACAATACGGAACACTATAATGTACTTATTGTGGTAATTTATAATTTTTTAACCAACTTCCCAAAAAGAAGGAGGTTCTCAATTCGTCTGTATAGGTTTTTTTTGTATGTATGTTACGCGATTACTCCGTCAATTGTGAACCGATTTGAATGATTATTTTTTTTAATCGGTAGGGTACATTTCCGATGTGGTCCTATTGTAATTTCATCGAGATCTAATAAGTATCTCCAGAGATATGACGATAAATGTCTCAAAATTACTACCTACTGAAATTGACTCGCGGGGCATGGAAGTCGGTTGTTTTAATTTTAAAACTATCTTAATAAAAAAATGATACTCAATAATATATTATTGAGTATCAATGTTGAATACATTTTGTTTTTTTATTTTGGTTATTATCACGATAAGTTTTTATTTCTTTTAAATAGTTTACTTAGCACCATATGTAATATCAAAATATAATATACTATAAAGTACTTACTTACTATGGTAAATTTACAAAAAAAATATTAGATATAATACGATTTATCTTTGATTTTTATTTTTAAGCTACTTATACCTCCGCGGCTTTGCGTAACATTGGCTATCTCTGTAGATAATATTACCCAAATCGGTCCAGCTGTTTGGACTTAAAGCAGAAACAAAACTAGTTCCTAAATATAGACTTTTGCATTAGCGGTTATGGTTGGTGACTTTCGTAAAACTGCTTAATTTATTTGAAACTTGTAAGAAACTCTTAATTAAGAACCCAGAAATGTACATAAGACTTAGATCTATAAATATTCTTACAATAATATGGGCAAACTATAATACTCAAAACCTAGGCCTAAATATAATTGTGCTTTTAATTACTTGGTAAGTATAAACTTCAGATTAAACACATAGTCTTTAAAATTAAGATAATTCGAGCTACTGTAAAATTAATTTTAAAAACAGTTGTAAAAAAATCTTTATATTAATTAAAATCTTTTGTTATCCAGACTAATTTTATAAAAACTTTGGTAACTGTGTCACTCAGTTTGTTTGTTACCTAATCACGCCTCAACGGACGACCCGATGTTACTGAAAATGTAACAAGGAGATACTTTATAGCATGAGAAAGGACATAGGCTACTTTTTGCGAAAATAAAATAATGATTTTTACACATTACTTAATAACTCAGATATCACAAATGTTGATTGACAGACAGACAGCTAAACTGATAAAATTCTTGGTGTAGGTAAGTACGTGAACGAAGTCGCGGGTATCAACTAGTAATTTAATATATTCCTAAAAAATACTGGTGTAATTCTTAGAAGCATACCTTTTGAATTCCAAAAGACAATGATAATTGCTCGCAAAAGATTAAAGGATTAAAGAAACAAAAAAATCTTCCACTGAATTAGATGAACAAAATATATAAATGTTGCTGCTAATTTAATTCGATTGCAAATTAAGGATAAACAAAAAATATGAAATTATACAATATAATTTCATATTAATTATATTATTCAATTATATCAATTATTAATCAATTATAATTTCATATTTTTTGTTTAAATAATTATTCGTAATAATTAATTAAACTTATAATTAGGTAATTAGTGCAACACCTCTCTCTCCATTCGTTTTTAATAAGTATTTCTTGCGCGTTGAAAATGATTTAATAATTAAACTAACGTTAATCATATATATATATTTAATTGTATGTATTTATTTTACAATTTAATATTTTTTTATTAATACTATTATTTTTCTATTCCTAATTATTATGTAAATTACATTAAATTTATTCTTATGAACTTTGTGTACACAAAATTGTTTATCTGTAATATCTATTTTGACGTTTAGGTAGATATATTATTACATATTGTAATCATTGACTATTTGATTATGCCAATATATTAAATCTACTATAAACTACATCTGTGCAACACTTCAGCTAAATTAGCTGAGTCAATTAGCCATGGAAAGGTATAGAAACAAAGTAGCTGATGAACTGAATTTTGCATTATAATACAAGTGAAACAAATAGGTATAAATATTAAATAAATTGTGCATAATTTATTAATTAAAAAGTGGGTATTACAAGATTTCTAAAATATTACTTGGAGATTAATGCAAATGCCAAACAATAAAATATAGGTATATAGGTGGTTATAAAAAATATTTATATATACAAACACTACACACAAAAACCAACATAAAAAATATAAATAAACATTTCTGAAGAAATTATTTTATCAGTAGGTAACTGCCAACAAATAGTAATGATACCTATACAAAAAAAAAGAAAACAAATCACGCAAATAATATAAAAGTACTTAAGAAAATTAACAATAGGTTCTTCAACCTTTTTCAACCATCAAAAATATTTTAAGGGAATAATATTTTATATTCACCTCAGCTGTACATAAATTGAAGGGGTAGTTTCCACCCCAGGGGCGTGGTAGGGCGGAGCACGCCTAACGCAATTTATGGAGTTTCTGAGTTACACCCTTTTAGCTGTGGGGCGCCGATAGCCCAGAGAGGCGACATGAAAAATGGTCACATGAAATGTTTGGCAAGATAGGACGATTGTTTATTTGTTTTTACCTACCCGGAAATGACTTTTTTATACTATGTGTATAGTAATTTTATATTATTTTTTTATAAAAAATAATACTTTTCGTTGGATCTTATATCGAGTCGCCTGAATTTGAGTAAACTGTGAATGTTGGGGGGTTAAGGGAGTTCTTACTAAGCGCCCTGGAGCAAAACTTGCTGCCGGAGATGCGATAAAATATTTAATATAATTTTTTGAAATTACGTAACATCCTAGCAGAAAATACAAATGCGTACAACGAAACGTAATTTTCTTTGATTGCTTATAAATTTCAGTCGCCAATTTGTTGACATTGACAGATGCTTCCTAAAAAAAAATGGACAGTAAGCAGTTATTTATTTGTGTTAAAAATTTGTTGTGTTTACTTATCGCCCTAAAGTGAAGGTTAGGTTATGTTAGAACAGTGACCACACATTTCGCGAGCCTAGCGAGCGTGCCGCGGCAGCGGCCGGCGAAGCGCTAGAAAGTAAAATTATACAAATGTATGATGAAAATATTTAAATTTCAAATTATAAAATAAAAAAACTACGTCTCTCCGGCAGGGAAATACAAGTGGGGGGGACTCCTCTCAACTCCCTCTACCTCCCCCGACTATTCCTATCTTCCTACGAAGGCGACTTGATTCAAGATCTTTACCGCTACTTTATCTGACGAATTATTGTAAACCTACTTCATTTTTCGAAGTCTCTTAAAATATATGATTAATTAATTACCTAATTCAAAATCCACACAGTATTTTTGAACTGTGTTCTTTATTTAAAAACATAGTTATTATCTGTAATTTTTTAAAATGTAATATTTAAAAAGATATAAATCCATGGACACAGTATAATACACAGTATATCTATACTACTCTTTTATTTTTACGTTTTTTTATAATTATTTATTTTGAGCTATTTGTTGTACTTACAAATAAGTACTGTGTTCTCATCACATGTAGGTATTTTAATTATCTATTGAATTAGGTAGTTTTTATGATCTGTTTTAATTTGGATTCAATTTTAATCACATTTTATTATTGAGTCTTTTTATAGTATATACAAGAAAACGCTTTCCACCGTCTGTACGCTTAGATGTTTTAAACTACACTACGGATTTTATTGCAGTGTTCATCTAAAGATAGAGTGATTCAAGAGGAAAGTTTTTAACTAGGATTAAAAGCGGGAAAAGTCGCGGGGCTCACCTTGTTGTTTAAAAATGTATTAAGTTTTTTGAGGGCCTGTGGTGTAGTGGATGTGCGCTTTTCACAGTGGCCCTCTGGTGAAGGCAAAACATCGTTAGGAACGAAGTAGAAGTAGTGTCCGCCTGGCCAGCTACCACCCTCAAGTTAGAATATCTGTTGCCAAACATCTAATGTGTTCCGGCAGCTATCCTTGAGAGCCAGTTCCCATTCTAGGCCTAGCGTGCTACCATCCTCGACCGCATCATCACTTACCAACAGGTGAGATAGTGGTCAAACGCTAGCCTATATGATATAAAATAAACTGGCCAAGTGCAAGTCGGACTCGCACTCGTAGGGTTCCGTAACACAGTTAAATATTCCATAACTATGATTTTTCGCAACTACATAACATAATATCGTTTAAAAACTAAAAAAGAACCGACTTCAATGCCGCGCTATTCATTTTCAGTACCAATTTTGAGATGTTTATCTCCATATCTCTGGAGATACTTATCAGACCTCGATAAAATTACCATGGTACCACACTTGGAATATCTCCTTTCGAACAAAAAAAGAATAATCAAATCGGTTCATAAACGACGAAGTAAAAAAAAATACGGTCGAATTGAGAAACCTTCTCCTTTTTTTGAAGTCGGTTAAAAATTAACTTTGTTTTTCATAGTGCTTGTATGAAAAACAAAGTTATCTTTGCGGTCGCCATATCTCTAAAACTGCTGACTGTATCTCGTTCAAACCAATTTTCGTTGTTAGTTTTTATTGAGATCTACAGCATATATTTTTTTTAATTTTTCACTCCCAAACTTTAAAAGTTAGGGGGGGGGGGGGGACACACATTTTACTACTTTAGACGCGCCTATCTTTCAAATAATTGACTTTGAGAAAAAATGATTTTAGAAACCTCAATGTCATTTTTTAAGACCTATCCATAGACCACTATCAGGGTTCAAGGGTTCCGTTTTTTGCCATTCGGCTACGGAACCCTAAAAAGTTTCTGTTAGTACTAATCACACTACAGCTGCACGTAATTTGATAATATCTAGGAACAAGGCAAGATAATTTTAATTAAAAAAATGTTATCAGAACTATTATTTCTTCTGTGTCTGAAAAAAACCGCTAGCCGCAGCAGGCTGTAGCTGCATAAAATATTAGTCAACATAATAATAAGTTTGAATATAAATATATTATCTTCACAATTTTTGGCAGTAATTAATATTTCCGTTTGAATAATTATGTTCTGGGGCCTTATTCAGTATGACCAATGAGATAACGCGTTCCTTAACGCGCCACGTCACGTTATTTAAAAATTGTATTCTGTATGCCACACGATAGGTAAATTATACAAAACGCGCGCGTTACACGTCCTCATATGTCACGATATTTTGACAGCTCAAAACGCGCTCATAACCTTACCCTACCGCGTTTTAATTGGCATAGAGAATACCATAACGCGGAGATAACGTAACACGGCACGGTAAGACTTTAAAATGGTCATACTGAATTAGGGGCCTGGTGGTAAGCGATCATCTGGTGTATTTGGTTCAAAACGTAGCTAAACAGTCTACTCTTGAATAATTATGCGCGAAACTGATCTTCCTCCCTCTAAACCATCGAAAAAAGCGTTGTTTATCAGTTAAACATATCTAATAGGCCATCTGCGTCCCTTTTAATCTAATATGATAACGCCAGAGGGTGCGGTGATAAGAACATATGCAGCGAATTATCAGCTAAAAGATTCTTAACTTGCTGCATGTGATCTCAATAAGTTTAGAAGCTACAATGCCCTATATCAGCTGAAAGATTCTTAACTTACTGCATATGATCTCAATAAGTTTAGAAGCTACAATGCCCTATATCAGCTGAAAGATTCTTAACTTACTGCATATGATCTCAATAAGTTTAGAAGCTACAATGCCCTATATCAGCTGAAAGATTCTTAACTTACTGCATATGATCTCAATAAGTTTAGAAGCTACAATGCCCTATATCAGCTGAAAGATTCTTAACTTACTGCATATGATCTCAATAAGTTTAGGAGCTACAATGCCCTATATCAGCTGAAAGATTCTTAACTTACTGCTTATGATCTCAACAAGTTTAGGAGCTACGATGCCCTATATCAGCTGAAAGATTCTTAACTTGCCGCATGTGATCTCAATAAGTTTAGGAGCTACGATGCCCTATATCAGCTGAAAGATTCTTAACTTGCTGCATGTGATCTCAATAAGTTTAGAAGCAACGATGCCCTTTATCGGCTAAAAGATTCTTAACTTACTGCTTATGATCTCAATAAGTTTAGGAGCTACGATGCCCTATATCAGCTGAAAGATTCTTAACTTACTGCATATGATCTCAATAAGTTTAGAAGCAACGATGCCCTATATCAGCTGAAAGATTCTTAACTTGCTGCATGTGATCTCAATAAGTTTAGGAGCTACGATGCCCTATATCAGCTGAAAGATTCTTAACTTACTGCTTATGATCTCAACAAGTTTAGGAGCTACGATGCCCTATATCAGCTGAAAGATTCTTAACTTGCCGCATGTGATCTCAATAAGTTTAGGAGCTACGATGCCCTATATCAGCTGAAAGATTCTTAACTTGCCGCATGTGATCTCAATAAGTTTAGAAGCAACGATGCCCTATATCAGCTGAAAGATTCTTAACTTACTGCATATGATCTCAATAAGTTTAGAAGCAACGATGCCCTATATCAGCTGAAAGATTCTTAACTTGCTGCATGTGATCTCAATAAGTTTAGGTGCTAAAAATACGAAAAAATCCGACTAAAGTAGTACGAAGTTTGTGTTACTGACCAGATCTCGATGAAATTGAAATGGGACCGCCTGGGAAGTATTTCAAACAAATAGAATTTCGAAATCTGTCCCTTCAAGTAATCGGTGAACATACATAAAAAATAAAAGATTCCGACGAATTGAGAACCTCCTCCTTTATTTAATTCGTTTAAAATGTAAAACGCTGTAGGTACCATTTTCCCGATTATTGCTCACGATGATCATTAGCCAGTGCACCCTAATCAGAGATTAGATGTAAAGCGATGCAAATGGCCAATTAAATCTGTTTGTCTGTTTGTTTGACGTTTGGAGGGTAGCAGCCCTTCTAACGTTCGGCCTAATTAGACCGTTTTGGAAAACGTTTGAAGTATTTTTAGGTGAAATAAAAAAGGGAAAAATAGGTAAGAAGTAACTTCAATTGGATATAAGGTAGGTAATAAGTATAATGCAATGCAAAACTCGGTGTAGGTGCATGATATATTAAAAGTAAATTTAGTTATTTATTATTAACCCTCTTAAATTTTCAGTTTTGCATTTAGCTAACCCACTTATGTTGTCTGGAATTAAATCATATTGGATTGAATTAAAAAACTCGGTTTATATTTAAAATTGAAAAACTAAATGAAATAAAAAAATAAAGTTACCAGAAAATCTGTCACCAAAATATCTAATATGTTTCGGATGCTGTCCTTGAGAGCCAGTTCCTTTTCTAGAACGAACGTGCTATCATCATCGATCACATCATTAACTTACCACCAGGCTAGATAGTGGCCAAACGCTAACCTATAAGATATTAAAAATAAATCATAAATAAACCATATAAATTAACTTAAAACAGTACAATAAACAACAAGTACAACGATTATAAAACTAAATGATGTTGAAAACTTGTCGAGATTAATTAATGTAGAACGTTCGAGCTTTAAGCAATTAAATTGGTAGGTATAATATCGTTAAATTGGTAGGTACAGTATCCATTAATTAGTGAATCAGTGGGTAGGTATTTGGCTATTAATTACCTAAAGTTCTCGTGGGGCTCATTTTATTCCTTCGATACTTGATAGCCAGTTAGGAACTTATTTGCCTGGTAAAATAAAACTTTTTAGGGTTTTGGCGGGAACAGATCGTTTAAAAAACAGCACTTATAGATAGTGATATAGATAGTGTCATACCACCTGGCGGCAGTTTGGGGGTTTGTATGTTTTTCCTTCACCGGAGGGCCTCTGTGAAAAGCGCACATACATTTTTCGATAGAAAAATCCATTGGTGCACGGCGGGGATTGAATTCGGTACCTCTGGCATCAAAGCCGACCGTTCTCCCACTACACTTCTGGTCCCTAAAAATTAGGATTTATAAATATTTTAACTTCTTCAACATTCTTAGTAATTTTATCTATTTTAGAGTTGCTACGCCAAACCATAACTAGACATTTTCGGCTAAGGATATTACAGTTACAGCGACATGCAAAATTCTGGCAGTCCAAAATTTTGCATGTCACTGCACTGCGCCTGTTACCTTGAGACAAAGATGTTGAGTCTCACATGCCCTATAATTTCACTGGACACCTTGCCATTTCAACCGAAAAGCATTCCTATTTCACGGCTACAAATTAATTGGCAAAGTGGTGGTACCGCCCCAGGCGGACTAGCAGAAGTCCTACCACTAAAACCACTTTCTTTCTAATACTTTTGTGATTGACATGATTTAAGATCGTTACATAACTAAAAAAAAATAACCGAGTTCTGCGAAAAAAAACCCGAGTCTTAAAAAAAACCAACATCTTTGAATACGGTTTTTTAGTATTTTAAACGATCCTAACTCATGTATAGACAACACGTTCGATGCACATTTTAAACAGATTTTAAACAGATATAATATATATTATTATAATATATATATATATATATATATATATATATATATATATATATATATATAATATATTATGTATAATATATATGTATCTCAAATCATAATTCAACTTGTGGCTACCTAACATCATGCCAGAAACGTGTGAATCGATTTTATGATATTTATAAGAAACAGATAAGATCTCAATTTTACAATCGAATAGCCTAGACGGGAAAGACAGTTGGGGACCTAAAGGTATTTCCCCGTCCAATCATAATAATTTATCTCATCTTTACAAATCGAATAATCCTTGGATTATTACTACTTAACAGGAATATTACTAAAATAAAAGTAAAATAATCTAAATACCACAAAATTACATATTATCTGACAATATAGAAGAATTACGCTTGTTATTCTACAATAAATAAAACATATAATCATTTTGATTTTTCTTATCTAAATTACTGAAATTCAGTGATAAATAAATCCGATAAAAGACCTTTTCTAATCGACAATTTTTAATCTGTATGTTAAGATTTTATCGATACATTGACATGTCAGAGTGTCGATAAATTGTCGATAAGTAGCTCGATTGATGAGTTTCTTTTTTAAAAAAAATTGCGAAATTGATTTTATTTGTAGGTAGGGTAGGGTTATGTTTTCGTCGTAGTAGGTAGGTAAGTATACACTTTTATATTTTTTATTTGATAAATATTTCGGGGACTTTTTTTAATAACATAGCTAGCTAGCGGCTAGCGTTTGACCACTATCTCTGCACTTGATGGTAAGTGATGATGCGGTCGAGGATGGTAACACGCTAGGCCTAAAATGGAAACTGGCTCTCAAGGATAGCTGCCGGAACACATTACATGTTAGGCGACACATTTTTCTAACTTGAGGGTGGTAGCTGGCCAGGCGGATACTAGATAGTGTCCTACCACCATGCGGGGTTTGGGGGTTTCTTAACGATGTTTTACCTTCACCGGAGAGCCACTGTGAAAAGCGCACATAAATTTTGATAGAGAAATCCATTGGTGCACGACGGGGATTTAACTCGGTACCTCTGGTATCAAAGTCGACCGTTCTCCCGATTACGCCACCGGGCCCTCGAAGACGATAACATCTTGAAGTAACCCCAGCGTAGTAAGCTGGAAGGATACGGAAAGTGGGCAAGCTTGTATAAATGTAGTGACGCCCTGCATGGCGTTCATCGCTCCACCTAGTCTGTAGGAGTCCTTTTCCAACCGACGTACAAAAAGGAGGAGGTTCTCAATTCGTTTGTATGGTTTTTTATTTTATGTATGTTACGCAATTACTCCGTCAATTGTGTAAAAACATCTGCACTTCTTTTTCCAAGATGGCGGCCGCGGAATAAGAGTTACAACCCTACAAACTTGGATTTAACCTTACACCTTGTACTATTCATTATTCTGTGCTTACACTAACCCTTGTCTGTCTTCCTCTGACAAATGATTCAACCCCAAACGTAACTTTTCGATGGACTACAGCTTTTGTCAATTCTTCGCTTAGTTTGTGGCCGGCCAATTGCCACTTCAGCTTACTAATTTCGATAGGCTATGTCGATGACTTTGGTTCTCTGTCGGATCATCTCTTTAATGATTAATGCTTCAGAAAAACTCCGAGCATAGATAGCCTTTTCTAAAATACATATACTAAAATATTGCAATGGTAAAACGTGGTAGGAGCTTTATACCGATGTGCCGCCTGACTCGCTACCAAAAAGTAGCCATTTACCATCATCAAGGAGAAAATCTGCCACCATTACCTTCCGGTGTTACGGCAGCACACAGCCTTTGGGAGTCAGACCATTCTAGGCCTATCGTTTTCACTATCTTCGACAACATCGTCGTTTACCACCAGACGAGATAGTGTGCTAGAAGCTAATCAGGTACAAAAAAAACTATAATTTTAAAACTAAAACAACCGACTTCCATGCCCCGCGAGTCATTTTCAGTAGCAAGTTTGAGACGTTTATCGTCATATCTCTGGAGATAATTATCAGATCTCAATAAAATTAAAATGGAACCATTTCAGAAACGTACCCTACCGATTACAAAAAAAATCATCCGAATCGGTTCAGAATTTACAGAGTAATCGCGTAACATACACACAAAGAAAAAAAAAACATACAGACGCATTGAGAACTCCTCCTTTTTTGTGAAGTCGTTTCAAAATATATTAAGATATAATACATCCTAATTAGTAAACGCCACAAACAAGTGAATTCTTTCCTTTGTTAAAATATCAAGTGTGTAATCAACCAATTTTGCTCATTAATTATGATTATTAGACAGCTGGACTAGAAAATTATGTTCAAGAACGATGTACAAAAAATAAAACTGGCCAAGTGCGAGTCAGCATCGCGTCTCTTATCGCACACTTAGGGAGGGTTCCGTACAATACGAAACATAACAGAGTTTCAACCTCATATATTTGATTAATTGATATTACCAAGAATATTTGGTTTCGCGATCTAGAAAGACGGGGCTCGTTCACTAGCGCCATCTTTGTCATTGTCAAACTTTTTTTGATAACGCAACCGAAGTCATATTATTTTATTTGTTTGTTTTTAGGATTCCGTACCCAAAGGGTAAAACGGGACCCTATTACTAAGACTCCGCTGTCCGTCTGTCTGTCTGTCTGTCTGTCTGTCCGTCTGTCACCAGGCTGTATTTCATGAACCGTGATAATTAGACAGTTGAAATTTTCACAAATGATGTATTTCTGTTGCCGCTATAACAATAAATACTAAAAACAGAATAAAGTTAAAAATAATAGAGGGACCCTCTATTATTTTTAACTTTATTCTGTTTATTTTATTCATTCCGGCATTCAAGAAACGTGTTTTTTTCGGCATTTCACGCCATCTATGAACGCTTAGTTAGGTAAACGTCCCATAGATGGCGTTATATTGAAATGTCGATCCCTAACTCCTTAGTCAGACGTTAGATGGCGTTATAAGAAATAAAATGTTTATTAATTATTATTTTTTGCTGGCGAAAAATGGTAGTGGTATTTTTTGCTCGATCTTATAAAATACTGTAGTGTTGTACGGAACCCTACTAGTGCGAGTCCGACTTGCACTTGGCCAGTTTATTTGTATATATATAAAGAAAAATAAAAAAGTTTTTGTTTTTCTACACCACATGTGACGAGTAAATAAATTGAGCAACTCGTATTAATATTTCAGTTATTCTTCAAAAGTAGAAAAATATAACGTATCTTAGTCCAAGTGAAGACAGATACAGTAGCTAAAAATAAACAGGCCAAGTGCGAGTCGGAATCGCATACGTAGGGTTCCGTACCACAGTATTCTAGAAAAAAAGTTGCCGAAAAACACGTTTCTTGTATTGGGACTCCTTTTCATTTATAATGTTATTTTGTATTTTGTATTTATTGTTTGTTATAGCGGCCATAATAATACATACCTACTTTGTGAAAATTTCAAGTTATTAATTGTGAAAAAATCAAGTCAATTATTACGGCTTAGAAGATAGTAGATACAGCCTTCTGACAGACGGACGGACGGACGGACCCGATGGACGGACGGGCGAACGGACAGCGAAGTCTCAGTAAAAGGGGTTCCCTTGGTACTCTTCAGGTACATAACCCTAAAAATATTATCATCCTTAACAGTACCTGACAAGCAATAAAAAACACATAAAATAATAAATAACTCAAAAGTACATTTAATATGTCCTGTAATAAACACAAATAACTAAAAAATACATAAATATTTCCTATAATAAACCCTATTATTACACGGTTATCCAATTATCACTAAATTATAAATAAAATTAGTTTATGTTCATTTGCATAAATTTATTTGACAGTTGGTGTAGTAAATGTTAACATGTTTTTCGCTCTAGTTGTATAAAATCACAGTTATACGCTTTTAAATTATAATGTCGTATAATATACGTGAATTTATGAGTTTGATACAATTAAAATTGAAGCATTTTTAACCGACTTAAAAAAAGAAGATTTCTCAATTCGATTACATATATTTTATTTTATTAACCGACTTCAAAAAAGGAGGAGGTTTCTCAATTCGACCGTATATATTTTTTTTTTATGTTTGTTCGCGGATAACTTCGTCGTTTATGAACCGATTTTGATTATTCTTTTTTTGTTTGAAAGGAGATATCCCAAGTGTGGTACCATGGTAATTTTATTGAAGTCTGATTAGTATCTCCAGAGATATTGAGATAAACATCTCAAAATTGGTACAGAAAATGAATAGCGCGGTATTGAAGTCGGTTATTTTTTAGTTTTTAAACGATATTATTTTAATATTGTTAATTTTTTATGTTTGTTCGCGGATATCTTCGTCGATTATGAACCGATTTTTTAGATTATTTTTTGTTGGAAAAGAGATATCCCTAGATTGGTACCATAGTAATTTCATTGAGAGCTGATAAGTATCTCCAGAGATATGGAGATAAAATCCTCAAACTTGGTAGTGAAAATTAATAGCGCGGCATTTGAAGTCGGTTCTTTTTGTTTTTACAAGGATCTTATACAGTTTTAAGAGCCTTCTTAGCGTAAATTAAAAGGTGGCTTGACTACTAAGATAGAGGTTGCCGGTTCATATCCTAGTCCGAGTGTTCGTCCAAAGTAGGAGCACAGCGTGTTCACCATATCAACATAACCACGTCAACACAATAATTAAGATAGTTTAAAAAGTGTTGTTTTAGACAAGCGACTTCCATGCTGCGCGAGTCAGTTTCAGTAGCAAGTTTGAGACGTTTATTATCATATCTCCCGTAAACGCGTAACATACACAAAAAAAACATACAGACGAATTGAGAACCTCCTTCTTTTTGGGAAGTCGGTTGAAACACTAAAAGAACCGACTTTAAATGCCGCTCTTTTAATTTTCAGTACCAAGTTTGAGGTGTTTATATCCATATCTCTAGAGGTACTTATCAGATCTCGATGAAATAACAATGGTACCGCCCTTAGGATATCTACTTTCTAACCAAAAAAAAATCATCAAAATCGGTTCATAAACGACTAAGTTATCCGCGAACATACATAAAGAATATATACGGTCGAATTGAGAAACCTCCACCTTCTTATATGTTCGCGGATAACTTCGTCGTTTTTGAACCGATTTTGATTATTATTTATTTATTTGATGGAAAGGAGATATCCCAAGTGTGGTACCATAGTAATTTTATCGAGGTCTGATAAATATCTCCAGAGATATGGAGATAAAAACCTCAAAATTGGTACTGAAAATTAATAGCGCTGCATTGAAGTCGGTTATTTTTAGTTTTTTAAACAATCTTATTTCGAAGTCGATTAAAGAACAACAGACGAATCAGATTAACTAGGAGTCAAGTGCATGTTCACTCGCAATAAAAAAAACACGTCCGTCTGTCAGAAAATCACGTTTTCTCACGGTCAAACTAAATCCTTTTATCAGAATTACCCACATAATTAATTTAAAATTACCTACTGGCGCCATCTACGATTGAACCTCAGTTTTTGTCTGTCACTGACCTAATCCTATTTTAATGATTTCATACGTGAATAAAAGTCAGTGAAAATATTGTCTTTATTTATTTTTTGTTTATTTCGTGTACACACAAG
The DNA here is from genome assembly GCA_954871355.1 of Cabera pusaria. Taxonomy (NCBI): domain Eukaryota; kingdom Metazoa; phylum Arthropoda; class Insecta; order Lepidoptera; family Geometridae; genus Cabera; species Cabera pusaria. Next base: position 5,611,230 of record OX940910.1, read on the forward strand.
CACTTGTCAATCACTATGTCACCGCATGTTAAGTGATTATGCAGTCCATTTTTTGAAGTTAATTCTTTAGCGGCATTGTGATCCTTTTGGGATGGTTAAAAAATGTTGAATTCGCGTCAGGACCTCGCGTCAGGCGTTAGGCAGGACACATGGCCTGATCGAAAATTCGTAAACGGAAGGAAAGTAGAAACTTTTTTTGGGATGGGTAAAACTCGCGTCAGAACACGTGACCTGATCGAAAATTCGTAAGACGGAGGGAGAGTAGACCAAACGCACAACGTTAATGTTCAAGTTTACACTTCTGCCGGCACACCCGGAGTGTTATTGTTATTTTATCAAGTAAAACAAAAATATAATGTTCCACAACTACAACTGGGATATTGTAAGGTAACAGCTCATCTTAGGTAAAAAAATCATTGACTTAATTATCTACTTAAAATATTTGAACCGTATGAGGGTATGACTGTTTGCCACTTAACCTAACAACCACAGAAACCTAAACGTGGTGATGGATAGGCATAGGTAGGTATGCCCATCTGCCCCTGTGGGGGCAGCGCGGGGGCAGTTTTCGGGGGTAGACGGGAATAAACTATTTGAGATTTGTTGTCGTATGGCGTCCCGTTGGCGTAAAGGATATAGGTAATAGCTTTTTTTTTTTTTATAATGTAACAGGACAAACACGACACTCGCTGATGGTAAACAATGACGTCTACCTATTACAGATACAGTGGTATGTTACTGCACTGCGCCTGTTACCTTGAGACATAAAGATGTTAAGTCTCACATGGCCTGTAATTTCACTGGAAACTTTGCATTCAAACCGCAGCGCGGGATCAAATCCTAGGCCGTGCACAAATTGATTTTTCTATGTGCATTTATGGTTTTGATCGCAGGTAGTAGGAGAATTATATCTATATTTCCCCTAACTTGCTAACAAACAGTACCTTATCATCAAGCAGAGAATCTGCCGCCATAACCTGACAGTGTTGCGGCAGCCCTTGAGAATCAGACCATTCTAGGCCACATCAACGATTACCGCCAAGCGAGATTGTGGTCAACGCTAGCTTATCAGAGTATTTTAAATAATATATAATCGTACAAAAATATGAAACCGACTTCACATGCCGCGATAGTCAAAGTAGCCAGTATCATGTCATCAAGGTATACAATTTTGTTTAAGTACATTGTTTATCTCCATATCTCCGGAGATGATAATCAGATCTCGATAAAATTTTAATGGGACCAAACGGGAAGCATAATCTCTCAAACAAAAAAAGAATTTTTGAAAAAAAAAAAGTCGGCCGAATTGAGATCCTTTTCTGTGAAGTCGGTTAAAAAAGTTATACAATTGATTAATACATTATGGACAACAGTAGTCAATTCTATTTATTATCGTTCGATTAATTTGTTATCTAAGCTGATAATGTATTTTTAAGAACTATTTGGGTTTTATCCACTCTGATACGCACCAATCTTTATCAGTTTTCAAGATTGGTTTCATTGAGTTTTTCCTGTTTTTAATGAAGTTTATTATAAAAACATTTTTATCCATACTAATATAATAAGAATGTTTCTAACTCTGTCACTCTTGTCTGTTACCTAATCACGCCTAAACGGAGGAGCCTAACTTACTAACATTTAACAAGGATATACTTATTAGCATCAGGATGAACATTGGCTTAGCCAATGTTCATCCTGATGCCAAGACCAAGAATCCAAATACCAAGAATTTAGTAGTACTAAATTCTTGGTGTACGTGAACGCAGTCACGGGTATAATCTATTTAAGTACCTTTATATATAAATTGCTTGTTTAATCCATCTGTTAGTTGGGAAATATATACAGGCTTAAAGTCTATGCAAAAAGAGAACCGTCGTAGAAATTGAGGGCGCGCGTGTTGATGTTTCTAATTTACTGTTTTTGCCGCGATGACAATATTGCTGTCTTAGCCAATACGACTAAAAATGTTTGGTACCTTGGTACTTACTCTTATCATTATCGGGTTGTAATAGGTAGGCATGTATACCTTCCTTCCTTACCTATGAATGTTAGTTCATCGTACAGCCACGAAGGTTCTCTTTTTGCACAGACTCTATAGGTAGCTATTGAAAGGAGAGCAAAGAAACTCATAAGCGACGACCTACTAGTAAGCAAGAGACTCCAGAGTCTCGCGCATCGCCGCAAAGTCGCTTGCTTATCGGTTTTCTATCGAATACATTTCGGAGAGTGTGCAATGGAACTGCATGATTTGATTCCACCATCCCCATTTTATAATCAGACATCCAGAGACACTAAAAGGCGCCACCGATTTATGGTGGATATACCATCTACCTGAACGAAGCGATTTGCTTCTTCGTTCATCATACGAACCGCCAAAGAATGGAATACCCTGCCTAAGTCTGTGTTTCCGGTTAAGTACAATATGGGGGTCTTCAAATCGCGAGTGAATAGGTATCTTCTCGGTAAGCACGCTCCATCATCGATCGCATCATCACTTAACATCAGGTGAGATAGTGATCAAGTGCTACCCAGTTCGGTATAAAAAAAAAACTCGACATATTCACGTCTGGATCAGACAAGGGGGTTAATATGCGACATATCTAAGCCACAATATATCGATGGAATCGATATAATATCTGTACACAATAGTTATACAATCCTATCCAAACATAGGCTATTGTATACAAAATCACAGCAACAAATATTAAATTATGTGTAGATAACTTCAACTTATTGTAAGCTCGTTTAGACGTAGGTACTCATAGTGAAGTATAGACAGTTGTAAAAATATCTAACTAGTATCAAATTTATGCGATGACTGATATATTTTAAATGGTCGGTGACGTTTAACCACTTTTTTTCCACTTTCCGATTGGAAATAATGTCAAATAAACTGGCCAAGTGCGAGTCGGCCTCGCACATTTCGATTGAACAAAGCATCTTGCTGCAGATTTTCTAGGGTTGGCATTTTTAGGGTTCCGAACCCAAAGGGTACCAACGGAACCCTATTACTGAGACTCCACTGTCCGTCTGTCTGTCTGTCTGTCTGTCTGTCTGTCTGTCTGTCTGTCTGTCTGTCCGTCTGTCACCAGGCTGTATCTCATGAACCGTGATAGTTAGACGGTTGAAATTTTCACAGATGATGTATTTCTGTTGCCGCTATAACAACAAATACTAAAAACACAACAAAGTTAAAAATTAAGAAAAGTTAAAAAAAAGATTTTTACGATAACGCAGCGCCACCTATGTAGTTGCTAAGATGGCGCTATCATCTTTACCTTAATCTGAATCTCGGAAGCGGCTCCAACGATTAAATAAAATTTAGTATACCTACAGGGGATTTCGGGGGCGATAACTCGATCTAGCTAGGAGTCATTTTCAGAAAATGTTGTTTTATTCGTATTTTCAATCATTAACTTTATTGATAATCAACTTAAAATATGACTCTTCCCGACATCTATTGGCGAGTAGAAGTACTGTATCAGTAAAGTAGTTAGTTGCTCTCAATTAAAAAAATTGTATTATTATTCGTCAATAGATGTCGGGAAGAGTCATATTTGTCTGTTTAAGTGGCAAAAAATACCGAGCAAAGCTCGGTCAACCAGATATTTAATAATATTAATTTCTACAATTACTATTACTACTATTACTATTACTATTATATATTACTAATACTATTCTACCTTTGTGTTAACGTTTACTTAGTTGGTGTTAGAAGTTCGTTAGAAATTCGATAGATGGCGTTCGGAACCCTCCGTGTGCGCGAAAAAGTCTGACTCGCACTTGGCCAGTTTTATTTATTATTTGAACGATGCAGCTGACAGACAGACGATCTATTCCATACGGATCGTGATAATGTACTGTGATCACTGATCAGTATGCGTTTATGTTGCGATTGTTTCAATATTTAACATTTTCTTGATAAAAAATTGTCTGAAAACTGAAACATGGAGGTGTGCGAAATAGTATGGCTGTGAAAGTCACCCAAATTTAATATTTTTTTAGTATTCTGACGTCAACGATTGGATTACAGCTCAATGGCTCAATGCTTTAGTTTTTTTTAGGGTTCCGTACCCGAAAGGTACCAAACGAACCCTATAACTGAGACTTCACTGTCCGTTCGTCCGTCCGTCAGTCTGTCTGTTCGCACTTTATAGGGCTGTATCTCCTTAACCGTAATAGATCGATACTTGAAATTTTCACGAAATATGTATATATATATACTATGTGAGATTAAACAAAAAAAAACTAAAATAAATAAAATATTGAAAGGTCCTCGTACAAAAAACGTGATTTTCCTGCGTTTTTTGCTTGAACATGAGAACCATTATAGATAGAGACTTGAAATTTGCTCATAGTGTGTATAATAATAGTTGCTAAAACATAAAAAATAAATAAAATTAAAAAATCAAGGGGGTCCCCATACAAAAATCGCATATTTCCGCCAAATTTTGTTTATACGGAACCCTACGTGTTCGAGTCCGACTAGCACTAGGCCGGTTTATTTTTAATTCGAAACTTTAAATTATGCTTCTGTTAGGTATGTTTACCTGATAATTGATTTTCTATGATTTATTTTATGATTTCAGACGGGTTTATGCGTATTTTATTTAATATATACTACATGCTTTGAACTTAACTTTAAAATAGATTTTTATAGGTGATAAGCAAGCGTTTGATTACTATCCGTTGATCATGTAAAAAATATTGCTAAATGTAACATTTTCATTCATAATGAGCCGTTTTTATTTTAAAAGTGCTGGTGTTGATAAAGTAAGCTAGATATAGATGCAGCTGACTGTACCAATGTCATTGTAAGCTCGTGAGGTAAGGCTACTAATTGGCTGACTGCAGTGACTCAGCAGTACTCTTTGTTACTCAGCTACTGGATTACGTGGCATGAGATTGTGTAACTTTGTTTAGCTGTTAAATGTAGCTGTGTAAGGCATTGGAAGATACTCGGGCGTATGTTTTAGGGTTAGAAGAAACACTGGCTATTTTTATTTTAAAAAAAATATAAATGAAATTCTAATTTTAAAAATTATACGATTAGGCTAAATAGCTAAGGACCCAAATAAATAAATTTAAAAACAGAATGGAAAAATAAATTTCCTTACAAATGTTCTAACTATAATCCATCGTAATATTATAAATATAAACGAGAAAGTCTGATTAGATCTTTTTGTTCTCTTCAAGGCTCGACTGATTTGGCTGAAATATTGCACTGTATAGGGTAAAAAGATCAAAATATGGCACTAGCACAGTTATTATTAGTTATTAGCAATCTAAGCGTTAAATAAAATTTTAAATTTATTGTGCAAGATGTTTGCATTAACTCCATGTGCAAAAGTAACTAATTCTGTCGAGCCGTTTAACCTTAAAGAGAAATCGAACTGAATTTAATTTTAATTTCTAATTTTAATTTTTTAATGTACTTAAACAATACAATGTCCTCTCTTTATTACAACAAATAATTAATTGCATGGTTGTTGTAATAAAAAAGATAAAATGTTAGGACGGTAGTTTAATACAATTCAATGAATGCAATATTGATAATAGCAATTGAAATGGCATTTTGTTTTGTTATCGTTCTCAAAGATAAAACCTCCATGGCCATCACATTAAAAAACATCTCCTCCCGCCATTTTTGACAAGCATAGACAATGTCTTTTTTCTACATAATAGGCAGATGTTTCACAACCACCACGCATTCTGCCGACTACATGGCACATAATAAAAATAATTAGCTGTCCGCCTTTCTATCACCCCCTGTGGCGTACGAGGGCCGCCTCTTTGTTGAGAAAAAAAATGTTTTTTCCTCACCCGTTCTGTTTGGGGTAATAATGATAATTATAGTGGTTTGGGCGGTTTTTGCGTGCTACCGTAGTCGAAAGATGCGTTTGGTTTTGTAAAGCCATCTGTCAACGATGTTTTTGTTTTGTTTATGTTATGTGCTAACGAAATTTACTGGTTTCTGTGGAATGAATGATCTTATACGCCATGGGGAAACCTTTGGACTAGTCAGATCCACATGATTTTTACATTGAATTAGTAGTTAAGAAGCTATTGTATCGATTACCAATCGTAATATTTTGGAGTGCTGTACCAGAACTACCAGAAGTGCTTACTTACCCAACCAAATACTAACACCTACATCGTCTGTCTGTCCTACCTATTTAAAAACTATATCTATATAACTATATAGATATTATTTTGTTATTTATAGGTTTACACAATTATGTATTTAGCCAATGTTAAGCAGGTAGACCTATTAGAAATTTAAGATAAAGCGTAGAAATACGTAAACCTCATAAGTACAAGTCAAAGAAATATTAATGAATCGATCCAAGCTGCAAATATCTTACTCGTACCATGACTTGTTTTTTTTACTTGCAAAATGATAATGGTCAAAACTCAAGTTTTAATAAAGTAAAAGGACCAAATCTTGGTATGGGTCCGGTTTTTAGCACGTAGGTTTAAGATCAAAATTGTAAGTTATTATGCGTGATTTTTGCATATTCAAGTAGTTGTTAAATAAATATATAATACGAGAGAATGAATTAAAGGTAAATTGTAGTACCTACTAAGCGAGGCGGTGCAAACAGCATTCACAATAAAATACAGCTTTGATTAAAACTCAGGTGATAACAACTGGGCCAGACCAAAATTTGGTCCTTTTAGGGAAGGGTGGGGGAATCACGGACATTGTGTAGGAAATGGCAGACGCACAGGTTTGATTATGTATAAAAAAATCTCTGTTGAATTTAAAAAAACATAAGTGTAATTAGTTCAACTAATGACTGATTAATAAATAGCTTTCAAAAGTTAATTTGGTTAATTTATGGTTTGTTTTTATTTCAATGTTCCCTTAGGTGTTCTCGATTACCCCACTCTCCTCTACAACTTAATGTAGTACATTGTAAAAGGATTTTTAAGCATTTTTATCATAAATCATTTTAGATTTTAGTAGTATGTTTTTTAAAAAGATAAACGTCTCAAATATTGGTCTAAATGTTATTCTTGAACAAATATTAATCCGGAACGTAAAAGGCAATGTTATAGTTTTATAATTGGTCAGTAATTAAAAGCCCACGCATGCCTATTTATGTTAATGACCCGTCAAATCAATTTAGAAGTTTGACAAAAACGATGTGCATATTTGAATGGTCACACTATGGTCTGAATAGTTATTATCACATATACCTATAATATTATAGCTTAATTTAACCACCTGAGATTTTGAGGGCACCATTGAGGGCCCGGTGGCGTAATCGGGAGAACGGTCGGCTGTGATGCTAGAGGTACCGAGTTCAAACCCTGTGTGCACCAATGGATATTTCTTTCGAAAAATGTATGTGCGCTTTTCACAGTGGCCCTTTGGTGAAGGAAAAACATCGTTAAGAAACCAACAACCCCCGCATGGTAGTAGGACATCTAGTGTCCGCCTGGCCAGCTACCACTCTCAAGTTAGAAAATCTGTCGCCAAACATCTAATGTGTTCCGGCAGCTATCCTTAAGAGCCAGTTCCCATTCTAGGCCTAGCGTGCTTACCATCTTCGACCGCATCATCACTTACCAACACGTGAGATAGAGTTCAAACGCTAGCCTATAAAATATTTTTAAAAACCTGCTTATTATTAACGAACGAAGCTTTCTACATTTATATAAAATATTTCTATTAATTTAAAACAGAAACGACACATCACATACCGCGCATCATTTTCAGTAGCAAGTTTGAGGTATTTATCTCTATATCTCTGGAGATACTAATTAACTCTCGATAAAATATAGGTAAGAACCTATTAATTGACCAACACTGAGAATAGGTAGGATAAAAAGGATGTAGAATACAAGATGAAAAGGACAAGGTTTTCAATTCGTCTGTATGTTTTTTTTGTAAGTATATTTTGTTCACCAATTACTCCGCCAATTGTGAACAGATATAAATTATTCTTTTTTTTATAGGTAAGGTTCATCTTCAAGGCAGTCCCATTTAAATTTTATCTAGATCTGATAAGTATCTCCAGAGATTTGACGATAAACATCCCCAAGATGCTACTGAAACAGTCTCAACCCGACTCGCGCGGCATGGAAGTCGGTTTTTTTAATTTATTAAATAATATCTTAATTATTATTGATACAGTTTAAAGAATAGTATAAACTTAATACTAGATACATAGGCAAGTATATGATTTTTATAATAAATGTATTAAATAAGATCTTTGTATGAATTAACTCTGAAGCTGAATATCAAAACGCAAAACTCACTTGCGAAAAAAAACCTATTCAATAGTCTATGCTCGACTAAAGCCCGCCCACATCGCACAATTTGAATTCAGAACTAGACTTTTTATTTTTATCAGCGACACAATGGCGCCACCTATTTGTTGAAATCACGTACGCTGTATTCATCACGCGAAACTTGTATGTGAAATGACTTTTGTGCGTTCCATTTTCAAATGTCACGTAGAGGAAACATTAATTAAATTGTGCTCGCTATGTTGACAGCATTGTTTAATGTTGCCAGGTCACAAATCTACCTCGCAAGATGGAAAATATTGCTGTTTTATCATACTTTTAAAATGTTATGGTTTTTGATGCATTATTAGCGTTATACATCATTCAAATCTAGGCTGAATTTAACGCGAAATACCAGTAAGTTGTTATTATAACTACTTATTTTACTTGTGTAAATGAGTTCGAAAAACTAAATATTCAAGATAATTTTGTTGTTACTTTATCTGCTGTTATTTCATTGCAAAGATAAAAGCAAAGTCATTATAAATAGGTTTATTTTATCTACAATCATACTTTATCTACATTACGTCATAATCAAAGCCAAGTATTGCTACTGTAAATATCGCACTTAAAACGTTAAATGAAGTTTGACTGAATTCACAAAAGGAGTAGTACCCAATTTATTGATTAATTTATTCAGAGTCAATTTTATTTCATTTAATAAGTCGCGTAGATAATTGTATTCTTATGTACCTATGTCACTTTATATCGCAAACAGCTGTTGATCAATTAATTAGGTTTTTAGGGTTCCGTGCATTGAAAGGAAAAAGGGAACCCTTATAGGATAATTTTTTTGTCCGTCCGTCTGTCTGTCTGTCTGTCTGGTCCGTTGATCAGGTTCATTTATATCAAGAACCCGTAGAGGTATCAAGTGTAAGCTTATATCAAATACTCGGGTCTACGGTATCTTTCGGCTGTGAAAAAATGAAACATGTAAGTCATCGCGATCAAATGATATGACCATTTAGGTAGCATTTTTCGCATATATTTTCGATTTCAATTTAATAAAGGCATTCCAAACCTTTAGGTTACTTACTTTTCGCTGCTCTAGAATAATGAAATTTGGCAAGGTTTAAAACCTTTACAGGTCCTTTACAGGTTTAAAACCGTAAATATGTAGTGTAATTACTAAAAAAAGTTAATATACTATAAAAAAACTTATTACTATGTGTAATTGGTGCAATACATTTTCTATGGATCGAACTAAAAATGTAAGTGCGAAGTTGGCACGGAAGCTTCAGTGGGTTGGGTCTACGGTAGACCCAAGTATAAGTTTCAATTCAACTTGATACCTTAACGCATTCCGGAGATATGGGATCTTGACAGGCAGACAGAAGGACAGACAGACAGACCGACAACAAAGTGATCCTATAAGCGTTCCTTTTGTTCTTCTAAGGTATGAAACCCTAAAAATGACTGAAACCTAGAACGACTCAAGCGAGTTTTACTTCCAACAATCGTCGGACAATAATTCAAAGTATACATACCCAGACATACCATTATATCTTTGTTACCTAGCTAAATCAATGGCGCTATTCAGCTACGTTTTCCAATAAATGTCATCCATTACAAAAGCAAGTACGTAGCTACTTTTTAAAGTAGTTAAATAAAGTAGCTCACTTTCACCTACCTTACAAGCTTACACGCAACAATCCAAAGATTTAAACTACATTGAATCCTGAAATAGCTGCAATAAGCTAAAACTCTTCAAAGGCATATAAATCACTTGTTTTATTTACACGAAGCTTATAAAAGTGTCGTTGTCTCGCTTACACGCTATGCATCGGATACTCGTTAAGGTGGCCACGCCTTGCAACACCCTTTATTTCCATCTCTTTCGTTCGTGCCATCTCGCTTCAGCCGGTATCGATTTTCAACGTGTTTACTCGTCTGAATTCCGCTGGTGTTCGTTTCGTATGAAAATTGTAATAATGTATGTTGACTTTACGCAGTCTGGTTCGGTTTATTCGTTACATTGCAAGGGGGAGGTTTGGGAATTATTAGATTTAGTAGAGGTTTGTGAATAGTCACAGTTATATGGCTACCTTAATGAGGTATACATAGGTATTATTATTTGAACTTGCTCTCAAATCTTGCTTGTAAACACATATAAATAACAATTGACAACATATAAATAAATATGAGCCCAGTGACACCACTGGGAGAATGGTCGGCATTGACGCCAGAGAGTACCGAGTTCAATCCTCGCCGTGCACCAATAGATTTTTCTATCAATAAAATGTATGTGAGGTTTTCACAGTGGCCCTTCAATAAAGGAAAAACATCGTTAAGGAACCCCAACCCCTGTAAAATGGCAGCACACTATCTAGTATCCGTCTGTCCAACTACCACCTTCAAGTTAGAAAATCTGCCGCCAAACATCTCATGTGTCCCGGCAGTTATCCTTGAGACCCAGTTCTCATTCTAGGCCTAGCGTAACTATTCTCGACCGCATCATCACTTACCAACAGGTGAGATAGTAAAAAAATATATATGCTATCATTAGGTAGGTAGTATAATTACATTCTACTTAAGTTAGTTACAATTACTAATTTATATTTTAATTTATATACATAAATATTATTTTTGGGCTCTATTTACAAGCTTTAATTTAATTTTCCGTGTTAAGATCACTTGTCTTCACATCAGGTGAGATAGTAGTTAATCGCTTGCCTATTGTGCGTTAAAAAAAATTTTACGTCTGTGTGGGTCAAATCTTGGAAACTTAATTAAAACCAATTCCTGGCGTTTGCCTGAACTCAAATTTGGTAGGTACACTATGTGTTTTTTTTATGACAATAATGATAACATAGTGCTGACCTAACGATGACGATTGAGCTGAGCTAAAGGGACTGAAACTCTGGCAATTGGCAGGACTGTATAATTTGGGCTTCTATGTAGGTACATGTTCTATGTAAATAAGAACTTATTGTTTTCATTAGTATTTTTCATTACACATGGTAGGTAACAGAAGGATTGTACTTAAAAATATGTGTACTTTCATTTATTTATAATACCTATTAATCAGTAGAAAAATGCGACCTGTAGAGAACAGACATCCGGACATACGAAAGCAATCCGGAGACTGTCGCTTCGCTCGGTTAAATTATTTCCCACATAGCGAGATCAAAGTACTTATTAAGCAACAAACTTCGCACATTTTCTGTATAAATTGTGCGAAGCCAAACAAAATGAAACATTGTAACTAACTACAAAGAAAATAAATTACCAATTCATTATCACTGCATCGATAATAATCTCAATAACTAGCACACGCACAGGCTTCACTGCATCAGTGTGCAATCAATACGATTCATATTTTCAATTTATTATTTTGTCCCCTTCGCAACAATGGCGACGCGTGCCGGCGCATTGTTCCCGGATCTAGTGTTGCCAATTGATAGCTCTAATTTGAACATTCTTGGTGTTTCCGGTAGGAAGATTGGATTGGTTGTGATGGCAATCATGATAAGTGGTCCAGTTTTGTTAAATTGTGAGTTGTGTGAAAAATTATATTGCAAGCGAAATTACTATAGCATTATTTACCAATAACTATACAAACAGTTGTAAAGATAAAATAACATAAAATTAAAATCAAATGCTGTTCGTTGACAAGCGCATCACACGAAAACGGCTACACCGATATGGATTAATTTTATTATTCAACTAGCTACGCCCCGCAGCTTTGCCCGCGTTTGATCTTGGTTGTAAACCTTCCTCTTGAATCACTCTATCTATTGATGAAAACCGCATTAAAATCCATTGCGTAGTTTAAAAAAAGATCTAAGCCTGGCGGCGGAAAAAGACTTAATTTTATATTATATACAAGATGATTGTTGTAGTCCGAATAAGGTTTTTATGTAGGTAAAGAAAACTATAAAATGGCCAGAAAATCGAACATTAGAGAAATGTTAAAGTGCTATTTTCTATTTGGAAATTTCATTAGAACAATGATATTGGTCGGAATAAAAGCAAAATAAAATAACTATATATAAATAACTGTTTTTTCTGCAACGGATATAAACGACCACCAACTGATTAATAATTCTCGTTATTTTATGAAAAAAAGCATACACAATAGATTATTCCAATTTATTTCCACCGTAACTTTGCATAAAGTTTACAATTTTTCATTATATCTAATAACAAGAAGGATTTCAAAGATAATACCTACAATTTGAAATTATCGTCCTGTCGAATTAGCTCGCCAGGTTGAAAGTTATCGAGGTGTCAGGATATGCATAATTTTAGAATATTATGATACAAAATAATCTCTTAAAATAATACTCAAATTACTGGGACTTGAAAGAATCAGGTAGGGTGTGGCTTTAAAAGTTTTTTATCTTTCAATTATGAATTTACTTCATTTCAGTAAACAGCTATTGCAATGCATTAGTTTTTAAAATTTTACTACTTTTGATATGTTTAGTTTTATAAATTATGTAAAAATACTTTTTATGTCATGATGACTATTTGCCTAAAATCCTGGCCAAATTTTCCCTTCATACCTATACGTAGTATTATTCTGTTCTCTGTCTGTGTCTATAATTAAAGATATATACAGTAAACGAATAGTAAGTAAGTAAGTACCTAGTCAAGACAATTTAATGTCGATTTCTTGTCCAATTCATAAGCCAGTTCTAGTTATGTCTCCATTATATTACGATTGCCGCTACAAAATGCACAGGAAACTTGATCGTGTAGAGCCATAATAAAACTAATTAAAAAGTCACACACAGTCGTATCACTTTCATCTAAGATGCAATATTAGGTTTACAAAACAAATCAGACGAATCGACTACCACTATATTAAATCAACAGTACCTACTTATTTTTAACCGACTTCAAAAAAAGGAGGAGGTTTCTCAATTCGACCGTATTTTTTTTTTATGTTTGTTCGCGGGTAACTTCGTCATTTATGAACCGATTTCGATTATTCTTTTTTTGTTCGAAAGGAAATATCCCAAGTGTGGTACCATGGTAATTTTATCGAGGTATGATAAGTATCTCCAGAGATATTGAGATAAACATCTCAAAATTGGTACTGAAAATGAATAGCGCGGCATTGAAGTCGGTTGTTTTTTAGTTTTTAAACGATATTATTATTTCGCAAAAAGTCTCCCCGTAGCGCAGCATCCAATTGCGGCATCTGCTTAAAATTCCAAAAAGCAAATTAATATTTGCAATGAATAGCTATTAACTCCCAAAACGAATACCATCTCACGCCCTCTTGACCGCATCTGTAACACTGTATTTGCCAACATGCGCCATTAGTGGAGCCCCTGGGGACTCCGCCCCTGATCTGGTGCAATTGAAGAGTAACGGCGGTAGTGGACCTCCTTGTGATTGACGCATATGTGTACTGCTAAATGTTTAAGTAATTTTTGGGTTTTTTAATATCTTTCATTGACTACATTGAGCATTTTGACCAATTTACTCACCTTTGTGTGTAACTTGGTCAGAATAATACGAACGTAAATTTTAAAAAAATCACACAAATAATAATTATTCCATATATCAGCCAACTTGCGTATATCATCGGCCTGCTAAGTTTACCGATTCGCGATCTCTATTCAAGTTTCATTTGGAGTGATGATGTTCGAAAAGTGGCTGGCAAGAGCTGGATGAGATTAGCCAAGGATTGTGCTCAGTGGCGTACAATTGGAGGGGCCTATGTCCAGCAGTGGGCTGGTATAGGCTGACGATGATGATGATGATGATACATTTTACACAAATGTCAAAACAAACGAAATGGAATACGCTGAAATGTCAAGTAACAAAATGCGTATAATTATTGATCAAGTAATTTCATATAGATTTATAATAAATCTAATTAGTTTAACCTTATGCGTGTCACGAGTATTGCTTTGATGAATGAGTGCATGTATTTTATACAGAATGGATAGTTTGATGTCCCGATCCCCTTCATTTATCCATTGTTGTTGTTATCCATTGTTCATTTATACAAAATAAGTGTACATACACTGTACACAACAAAACATTCTTTATAAATAAAGATGCTAACAAAGTTTTTAGTATTAGTATTTTTAGTAATATTATTCCACTAATAATTAAGATCTAACCGTTTCCTCAGTAGATACTTAGGTATTTAGTATTAAAGCCAGAACTGCAACGACAATTAACAGCGTGCCAGAAAGGCAGAATACCAGCCCAAAAGGCTTTCACAATCTTTTAATCTTTAGCTCACAAATACAAGTAGGTACCATAAACCGCCACACGCCTTTCAACTACCCCAAAATAATCATTTATACAATCATTGCACTAGTAATGAGGGTATCCGGTTTCGCCCCCAGTGGGTTAACAAATTCGCTCTCCATTTTGCTTCTAACAGCCCACTGTGCGACTAATTGTTTTGTGCGTAGGAAGCCTCTTGGGACGTTTTGGCCTTTTACTTGCTGAGATTGAATATCGCTCAGTATACTGAGAAATAATAGCTTGGCGTAAGAATTTTTTTTTATCTGTCGTGTCAGTCGTCTCGTGACCACGATCAATGCAACTTGGTCGAAACGTCGAGTTAAATAGAATTAATGTTTTAGGCGCGATAAGTCCCGTGTTTTCATATTTATATAGATATTAACATTAACTTCAATATCTGTTTACATTCACTTACATATAATCTATTAATTTTTCTATAGCTATTTAAGATATTCTCCAATAAAGGTCTACTAATGTGAAATAATACGAGCCACCCAAAAATATCTAGACTCAGATAGTCTACTGTACCCCAGCCAAAACTCCATTCACAAATTCTAACCCTAAAAAAACCACCAAGTAAGCCGCCGACACTCACAAGCCCACATTGTGTCGACAAATGGTTCCTCAGAATCTGAAAAAGTTCCATTGAAATTGTTAATAGTGTGCTCCGATGCGACAAATTCGTCACAATAGCTCGAAAGCGGCACCAGTGGGCAATTATCACGCCCGAAATTAAAGTTTTTGTCATAACTATGTGGCATACGGGACAAATAAGCCCGACCCTATTTTGAAACTATTATGTAGAATAAAATATAATATAAATAATAATATATATTGGACTGCGATGGACTCATTGGCATGGCATTGGAAAGGCATATGTCTTGTAGTGGATGGAGGTAGTCTGAAAATTATAACTTCTTTCACGATAAAGCCTAAAGATTGGACTGAAATAAGTTGTGCTAATTTTACAACTGTCTTTGTGTCCGTGACGTCTTGTAACGAGCATTCATCATCATTAACAGACAATTTCCGCCCACTGCTTGACATAGGCCTATCCTATGGTACGCCACTGAGCTCGACCTTCAGCTATTCGTTTCCAACCGCAGCCTGCCAGCTTGCATATTTCATCGCTCAACCTAGTAAGAGGGTGTCTTTGTCTTATGCTACTTTTGCCGAGCCGTGGTCTCCACTCTAGATCTCGTCTACCCCAACGGTTATCAGTTTTACGACAGATGTGACCATGAAAATATGAAAACTCTTTCGACGTCGCTTTAGATACTATGTATATCATACTGGTGAATCTGGCCATAGATTAGAAAAGCCTTATTTAATTTCTTGTGACACATTCTTGAGTAGAAAAATATTTTTTTAATAAAACATTTTAACATCAAAGTCACAACAATCTGATAACGGTAGCATTCAAATATTTATTTTCATCCCTCATACAAAAAATAATTTGTTATTGGACACGGATGTTTAGGATAGACGCTATTGTGCGCCATGACAGTTTGCTTAACGACGGCATTCTATTTTAGAATGAATATTTGAAATTGGAACGTCTCTATTTCGAATACCGTATTGGTATGTCATTGTTACTATCAAAAAGGTTTGATATTGTTTGGAATATTTGGTAATGGTTAAACCTTAAGTAAATATAACCATACTACGTAGTATTAAACTATTATGCATGAAAAAACTACTTCATCAATTTAGTTACCGCAACGACTTGAACACGGAATCCATTGCACTTTTATTGCTTCTAATTTCTACAGGATCTACAGAAGTAGAAATTCTACATACAGTACCTGTAAAGTGTATAATATCTAGGTGTTGAAAAAATGTGTTGCAATAGATTGGTGGTACAAAGTTTAATAGAAGTTTGCGCATAATGATACACGATTTTTTGGCAAAATCAATGCACTATCCATAACCCAGCACCGGGGTCACCGATCTGTCACGGTGACAGCCACTGCTGCCAACTGCGCAAACAGAACGAATCATTACGTTGCAAAGGGCGCTAAATGTTTGTTATTTCTTTCACAATATGGCGGTTTGTTTGCTCTGTGATATTATTTATGGCAATGTGACAAATAGATTTTAGCGGTATTGATACCGTGGGGTGTTAATGTGACGCTTTTGTAGCGCTAGATAAAGGCGGCAAAAAAGTATAGGGAATTGTATATATGCGTCTATAGGCTTTATTTTTTTAAGATAATGTCGTAATCAAATATATTGCTCTTAATTATTTGGTGGATTATGTTTATTGCTTAAATAAGATACTGTTAGTACTTCTAATTGTAGTGTTAAGTATCGTGCTTCTCAATTGTCTGTAGAGACATGAAACAACTGTATTACTTATACAAATTATATCAATGAGGAAATTTAGAATCTGTCAAGCAGTAGAATACGATTTTAATTTTAAAACCGTCTGTAATGTATACCTCGGTACTCTACAGTTATAATAATGTATAATAAAACTAGCTATTTTAGCTTGCCATTAAAAAACCACTAATAAAATTAGCTACTTTTCCCGCGTTCAATCCCTGGTTATAAAATAAACCTACCTTTTGAATCACTCTATCTATTGATAAAAACTACATCAAAATCCGTTGCCTAGTTTAATCTAAGCATACAGACGGCAGGAAGTAACTTTGTATTATACCATGTAAAGATTATAAAGTCAAATATTTTTTAAACAGCGCATTTCCTCAGATGGGTGACTTTTTATTATTTTCGACTTATCCGTACTTAATTTAAATCACTGCAATGCTAATCTAATGCAGTGTAAATAAGCATCATAATTTACTTTATCTCTTCTTAAAGTAAGATAACGTTTTTATACACTGTACAATGTAATTAATAAAAACACGCACTGGCAAGTAACGAAAGAAAAAAGATGGCAGCTTATACTTTTTCTGCCGAGACCGCGTTCATGGACCATGACAATAACATGAGTTCCTAAAATTTACCAAAAAGCCAGTGACGTGAAAACTCAAAAGCAGCGACGATTAGCAAAAAATATCCTAAAATACTTTTCGTTACACAATCGAACACCTTTCGAGGGGTTTACCGCCAAAACTCGTAATACTAATCAGGCGAAAATCCTTCCCTTGCTTGCCAGTACGCAAAAATGAGCGGTAATTTTACCCGCGCAAAGTTGATTTCGTAATGTTGGTAGTTTTTTTCTTTTTAATGGATAGGCTTAGGATAATCTTTTGTTGACAATTCTGAGGTGCCCAAAAGAAAGTAAAATGGGCTTTCTGGGAACAGATAAGATATTTGCGGTTGCAGAAAGTGACAATGTTTTTTTTAGAGGTAGCTGATGTTAAGATTGTAATTATGTTGTTAAAAGGTGGTTTCATCTAGGCTTCTCATTTCAAACTAAACGGATATGACAGAGGATTAACGATAGCTTTATGAGTCATTTCCATAAACTTTGCAACCTAACCAAAAAGATAAGGTTTTAAGATTCTTAATAATTTATACCTGCAGTAGAATATTATTATAATTTGTAGTAAACTTTTACTAGATCTAATCCACACTTTGTTGCCGCTACCTTCCACGATCTCTCACCACTCTACTCCATGTACTAAGACATCATACAAATATCAGCAAGTATCTGCTGATATTTGTATGATGTCTTCTATCCATCCTGCTATTGGGGTGCCCTTGATATTTTACTCACTGCTATGTAGCATAAATAATAATGTAATGTAATGTAATAATGTAGCATAAGCAATAATAATAACATTTTATAAACATCATCACCAAAATACCGCGATTAAACAGTTTCATACAAAGAAAACAGCGTAAAACATATACCTACTTTTAACAATATTATTTATAATAATTCATGTATAAAAATCAGTCTCGTTATCGTGTTAGATGAATGTTGATCTAATTAGTTTTTCAGATTAGATATACGTACGTATATTGGTTACTTATATTTATTCTATGAAACCTGTTAGTTCCAGAGGAGTCAACAGATGGCTTTTAAAACTAACGAAATGGTCTGACACTGTCAAACTGGATACTTAGACCTAACAAACTTCATGAGCAGTCTTTATTGATATCCATACCAATTTCATTCTTTAGGATATATCTGATGGTTAGTGCTTGACCACTTTCTCGCCTGGTGGTAAGCGATTATGTGGTCGAAGATAGTGAACACGCTAGGTCGAAATGGTCTGGCTCTCAAGGGCTGTGTGTAGCTGGAACACCGTAAGGTCATGGCGGCAGATTTTCTCGTTGATTGTGGTAAGCTACGTTTTGATAGCAAGTCAGGTAGGACATCGATATAACACTCCTATTACCTGTGGGTATATAATTAACTAATATCATATGTATTATTACATTTCTAACATTTGTATTTTCTACGACCTTTCCTTTAACATAATAAATATTTTCGCTAAAAAATATTAGACGAAGATTCGCTTTGATGCATATGACAGTAACATCTCAAAAGGTTTGCATCAAAAGCCACCTAGCGAGTTCAAACTATTACTTTATTTATGAAAACGTCACATTGATTCCTAAAATCTGACTGAAATGATATCATTATCGCAATTTATTAAAAACAAAACTTATATTCATGTATGAAAAATACGACCTTTTTAAATTATGAATTTTTATCCAAGAGCAATTTACATGTGGTGCTAAATAGTGACCACCAGTGATAGATTCTAAATGCGGCTAGAACCACCCACAAAAAATCTATATGCTAATCAATTCACCTAGAATGGTGAAAGCCTGTTGGGATGACGGGATGAAATGTTTTCAAAGATTAAAATAGATAAAGTCTATTGTTCTGCATCTCACCTTCCAAGTCTTCCAGACGAGAATAATATCACTTTGCATCGAGAGATCTAAGTTAGGCCACAGAATAATGAATAGTTTAGGCGCATATCGGTTTCCAATAAAAAAAACATACAGACGAATTGAGAACCTCCTCCTTTTTGTGAAGTCTGTTAAAAAGTACCTATTGATGATTAAAAATGTGTTTAAAAATATTTTAAAATAAATTATATTCTTACATATAGGTAATGATCCGCACAATAATTTCATATGAAAGATCATTTGTGATCCCACGCTTTTTATTGCAAATGTCATCACATCATGACTGTGATACAGCTTGTCAAGTTTTTTCAACACAAAGCCGAAAGATCATAGCCCCCTCAATTTGGCAAAGGTACCTCAGGTAACAGCCCCAAAAAAATATACGTGACAAAATGTCTGTAAACATGTACCTACCTTTGCGAAGCCAACAACAAAAAAAACTCTTTGAATTTTGCAATTCGAATCCACGAAACATCCGCATCGTTTCTTTCATTTCAAATTTCGAAGGCGTTCCACGTGTTTGACTTTTGTTACTTTTTTCCTTAAATTGCAGTGTTGCAATAGTGCATAAAATTCGCTATTGATAGCAGTAAATTGTAAAATAGTTAGCTAAAAAAATATCGTGATCGGCGTTGCTTGTAATCGACTTGACGTACGTTAAATTGTACGATGAGAAGTTATTAAATTGTATGAGCCGTGGATAATTGGTATATTTAAGGCCACTTACTTGCTCATGGCGTAGGTTGTTGACTCTATAGAACCAGATTGTGTAACATTAAAAAAGATTCTGGTCTGTAAGTTGCGATGCGATGTACTTACCTACTAATGTTGTGATTTTAAAATGTTTCGTTAATAAATGTGCACGTGATATCCATCAAAATCAATAAAATATCAATGGGGATTATTAAGTTCCAAGAAGCAATGGTGTTGTTTTATTTCTTTGGATAGGATACATTTTATCAAGGCTCAAAATGTTTAATAGACTATCTCTCTACTCTCTATAGGAGGAGCAATTTGGAAAAGCTGACTTTTTCCAAACAGAAACTTCTAATCTCTCAAAGCTTTAATAATTATAAAATAATATGAATCCTGAATCTACATTTTAGTATTTTCCTATTTGTTAGCTATTTGTAAAATAATAATAATAAGAAGCTGTATTGTTTATAGCGCTTCACACACGGCAGCTATAATGTATATTACGTATGTATAGCTTTAAATTATGTTAAGGTAGCACATATACAGCAGGTACCGGTAATGTATTTTGCGTTCATCCCATTGGGACATCTAGGCCGTTGACGCTTCGGTGGTTTCGATTCTTGAAATGTATATTTTCGTATTGCTCTGTATCTGTCTGCATCTCTGTATATGTATCTGTATGAAGTATATCTGTATGTAGTATCTGTATATAGTATATGTATGAAGATGTAAAAATATACATTATAGCTGTTATGTATGTTGTTCTGATAATTTCTATAGAAAGATATATTAAGATGTTTTGAAATATATCGTGCTATAATATACATCTTTACATCATAGCTGCTTTGTGTTCTTCAAACTCTTTCAAATACATATTTTTTTAATAATATTTTATATTAATATGTATTTAAAACCTTAACCTAACTAATATTTTCCTCTTTTTCCAGAATCCAAAAATGCCGTCAACTAAGATCAGCAGCGTCCACCACTAACAAAACGGCGGCACAATGTCACCCAAACGTAACACAGATCGGTGACTCTCACTCGTCGAGAGATGGCGCTGTTAACAAACTCGTCGTCCACGGGGCCAACTGCCACTGGCCCTGCAGCGCCGCAAGCGCATCACTCCACCACTCCCCTTCACCATTACTTCCACTACCTCAAGCAGCCATCACCCTTGGCTCAGAATCCATATGCGCATCATTCAAGTGCTCATCACATGGGGATGGGCCCAGGACCTTTAGGGGGCTTAGGCCCCTTCGGCTTGACGCATCATGGGTTAGAAGCGGTGGGGTTTCCTCAAGGTTAGTTTCTTCTATACTTGTTTTATTTCTATAGTTAGCCCAAACATGTATGCCTTATAGGGCTGACTGTGCCCACTTGCGTAACGAGTGCGTGCACAGAACTAACTAATCTTATAACCCAACGAATTTTTGAAAATTGAGTACTATTTGGGGTACGAAAACTAAAAAAAACATTTCAGCAATATAGAAACATGTTCATAACTTTTTTTTTATTATTATTCAGATGCAACTTTTTGTCCGAACATCTTATTCATCCAATAAACTTCAACGGACCTGGGTGTACGATTTTGTTTTAAGGATTTTAGTTTAAAGTGCACGGTAAACATTTATTTATTCAGTTTGAAGTTGTGTAAAGACTGACTTGTGAAGTCTACAGCTCATAGAACAACTAGTTTATATCTGATAGGCTAATGTTTGACCACTATCTCGTCTGGTGGTTAGCGATGATGTGGTCGAGGATGGTAAACACTGCTATCAACGTGTCTTTGACCTGACCTGTACCTTGTACTATTATTAATTCTGTGGCTGTGCACAGAATAAATAATAATACAAGGTGTACAGATTAGACCCACAAAAGTATTATTTCCACGGCCCACTTATTTCCATGTATTATACTAGTTTGGTAATCAAAATCACAGAAATGTATCAATAAAAAGAAAAATAAATATTTAGTGTATAAGTTTAATTTCAACCCAATTTTGTTACTTATCTTCTCTGTCAAAAATAAATTGCGGTCTTACGTTATCAATTTCGCTTCAAACAAATAAAAACAACACATATTCTAATAAAACCTGCAAATTCTATCTCATTAAAAACACACGCGTATCAAAAGCACAACATTACAAATTAACCATAGACAACTACCAACATGACGAGCCCAACTCGTCAAAACAACAAAGCGAAAAGCGTTGCATAATTTAGGTACCAAGAAGACATCCTTGGGAATAATCAAAACAGCCCCTACCACCCGGGTAAGCGGCTTACAGTCCCCCATCACCCCTCCTTTTACCCCTCCCTGGGGTTCAGTGTTGCCATGCTGCCCCTAAATGTGGGGGAAACGGAAGTCGCTCCTTGTTAGTTTGATTTAATTAGTAAGTTCGGTTTTTGATGTTGGTAGCGTGCGGTTGCTTGTTTATTTTTTTAATCAAGTGGTATTAGGTTTATACCATGTTTAATACATAATCATACAGTTATAATGTAAGAGAAATAATTGTCAAATGGAAATAATTTCTTCATTATTAAATAAGCATTCGTTGAGATATCAATTAAAATAATTTTTCGCTAGCTAGTTGGTTTAAAATAGGTAATATTTTGTTTCTAGTAGTACGTAATGTTAGAAAAATATAGCTATATAGTTATTACCGCTTGCACTCATTATCTAATCAATCAAATAGTAGTCACTGTTACTCTTTAAAGTACCTACTTAGGACAAGAAACAAGTAAGAACTGTTAATCGTGACCCGAAGGAATACCAAACTATGACCTAACTTAGCCGGAATTGGCCAAATTTCAGTATTATTGATACAAATCCTTTGCGGCTTCGCACGCGATTGTTTTAAAGACTTAATATAAATATAATTACAAAATTTAATTTAATTTTCATTTTTGTTTGTTTAATTGAAATTGGAATATATTATTTTAATTTCGTCTAGATGCATAATTATTCATCATTATATGATTGCCAAAAAATTGTTAGTGCTTCAAGTGTGGAGTCTCGGTGTCCTGTATTACAGGTTGCCTTGTAAAACCTACCACAGTCATCAGTCTCAATTTAGTCAAGACCCATTTTGGCACCATTTTTAGGGTTCCGTACCCAAAGGGTAAAACGGGACCCTATTACTAAGACTCCGCTGTCCGTCTGTCTGTCTGTCTGTCTGTCTGTCTGTCTGTCTGTCACCAGGCTGTATCTCATGAACCGTGATAGTTAGACAGTTGAAATTTTCACAGATTATGTATTTCTGTTGCCGCTATAACAACAAATACTAAAAACAAAATAAAGTTAAAAATAATAGAGGGTCCCCATACAAGAAACGTGTTTTTTTCGGCATTTCAATGTAACGCCATCTATGAACGCTTAGTTAAGTAAACGTCGCATAGATGGCGTTATATTGAAATGTCGATCCTAACACCTTTGTTTGACGTTAGATGGCGTTATAAGAAATAAAATGTTTATTAAATATTATTTTTTGCTGGCGAAAAATGATAGTGGTATTTTTCCTCGATCTTATATAATACTGTAGTGTGGTACGGAACCCTACGCGTGTGAGTTCAACTTGCACTTGGCCAGTTTATTCGTTATAGAAATAAATAAACTTATATCTGTAATATAATTATCACATATTATTATCAATCAATTAATACTATTAACCTATAACCGGTGAGTATGTATTAAGGCGATCATGGGTGTTCAAGAAGCAAAAGAGGTTTGCAAGATCGTAGCATTTAGAAAGAAAGTAGTATCTGCCTACCCCAAAGGGAAACAGGCATGTTTTTATGTATACTTATGTATATTATTATATCTTTAACTTGTATATTTTTTTTTATTTCAATAGTTACGATGAACTCGTGATGAGTATGTTCAATAAAAATGTGCGTCTTATAATTATGAGATCTTTTAAAAAACTAAAGTAACCGACTTCAAATACCGCGCTATTGATTTTCAGTACCATGGTTACTATGGTACTATTTTCGGGGTATCTCCTTTCTAACAAAAAAAAGAATCATCTAAATCGGTTCATAAACGACGAAGTTATTCGGTTATTATATCAGTCGAATTGAGTAACGTCCTTTTTTGGAAGTCGGTTAAAAATAAGGATCCAACAGATATGTCCCTTGAATTAAATTAAATTTAGCTTCATTTAGATTCGCCTATTATATTTCCTATTTCGAAATGCAATACAGGCGCAAGTCTGATGTACTCTTGAATTCAGCCTTCATTGAATCAATTATCGATTCGATTTGCGTAGTGCGCGCAATGATATTCTATTTTTTTACGACTGGTATTTTTATTTTATTTATTTATTTATTTTATTCACAACAAAATTATTAACAAGTTTATAATCATATAGCACCAGTAAACCTTATATAGGTTTGTCTAGGCACTAGATCCTCTACATATTACAAATTCAGTTTAGCTTAATGTAATTATAGTTATAGGTAACACGTGACATACATTTCACTGCGATAATAGAGGTAACATAGGTACCTACCTCCTACCTATAATAATCTTTTGTAACGGATGATGCTATACAAATTTAAACAATCATTATAATTCACAAAAATATAATTTAGCTTTGGTACGTCACTTAATCGTTTTTAAGCTGGGGGGAATAATTATATTACAATTTTTTAGAGCACACTTCGTTACGTTTACTCGATGACAGATGACATGTTTCTAAATGTTAACTGCTGGGGCCTTATTCAGTATGACCATTTTAAAGTCTTACCATGCCGTGTTACGTTATCTCCGCGTTATGGTATTCTCTATGCCAATTAAAACGCGGTAGGGTAAGGTTATGAGCGCATTTGAGCTGTCAAAATATCGTGACATATGAGGACGTGTAACGCGCGCGTTTGGTATAATTTACCTATCGTGTGGCATACAGAATACAATTTTTCAATAACGTAACGTGGCGTGTTAAGGAACGCGTTATCTCATTGGTCATACTGAATAAGGCCCCTGCTGCGGCCCGTTTGGCAGAGTTTTAAATATTTGCTAAGTTTTTAATTTAATACGCCGTACGTCTATTTAGTACATACTCAGACATTCTACGCCTAGCGTATTCACTTCACTGTCCTCGACAACATCATTGCTTACCACCAGGCGCGATAGCGGTTAAACGCTAACCTAACTGATGTTAAAAATAAATGTATGGTTCTTAGCAATGTATAAAATTAGTTTACATTTTGACCGTCTATCTTGGCCTAGCATGGTAAGTCCAAAAGATTGGAGGGTACACTCACAAATTCGATTTTCAAATAACCTAGCAATATTTATTCTCCATGCCAGCAATAAAGACCAATAGATAGAGAAGAAACGCATTCGCATTGCGAAAAGAGACTCCACAGATTCTATTCAACAGGGAGTAAAAAGGTGGGATTAGACTCCCCCTTGCCTCGAAGTGCGTTCGAAACCTCAGTGCGTTATATTGTGGCTGTGATTCTTTTGCTTGAGGGGCCATGAAAAGATGCGTTCTGAAGAGCATTTTTGTTTGAGTTGCCACTGTTTGCATTTTGCCCAGACGGTAGGGAAATGTTTTATATTCGACGGTCGTGTGCTGGGACATATTGTAATTCACATGGAAGGGAATCAAAATTTTGAAATAGTAATTACAACAAAGCTAAATTTTTAATGTTGTATGCTTTCATCTCTGAATAATGCATGCATAATCTTTAGGTTTCATCATCATCAGCCTGTGTCAGTCCTCTGCTGGACGTAGGCCTCTCCCAAGATGCGCCACTGTGCCCAATCTTGGGCTCTTCTCTTCCAGTCACTGCCCACCGCTTTGCGTATGTTGTCGCTACACCTGATCACAGGACGTCCTACGCTACGTTTGCCGATTCGCGGTCTCCACTCTAGGACAAGTCTACCCCAACGGTTATCAGTCCTGCGGCAGATAGGTTTCATTTTCTTCAAATTAAAGTATTCAACTGTTAATAAGAATACAGAATTATTAAATGACATGACACGTCATTATGCAGTGTGATGTCATTTGATCATTTTGATTTTACATAGTCTCATGTTAACACCTGAATGTCTTGAAATAAATAGCGCAGGGCGGTGACAAACAAAATACCTACCAATAATCCAGATTTTTGCATGCCATAGTTTCTGTTACAGGAAGACGTCATCGCTTACCATCAGTATTACTACTATAAATGAAAAAGCATTTTAATTTAAGGATTAGTTAAGAATGGTTAGGTATATTTTATTTGAAAGCCAAAAATCACTATCGCCACTGAGTAATAATAATAAAACACAATAAATCTATAAACAAAATTAACGACTCGCGACCTATTAGATTTAACGTCCAATACACATTTAATACTCGTATAAAATAAAATTAATCCGCTGGCAAGTTCAATTTTTAATCCCTATTTCTCTCTCTTTCCCTCTCGGTCGGTTGTTGATGCATACGTCTCTCTTTAACAATAGAAGCGTTGTAACGATGGCAGCTGGGCGTTCTTTTTTTAAATTTTCTTTTTTATATTGGCATCCCTTATTCTATACTATAGGTACGGCCAGTTGGTTTTTTAATCTTTGGCGCGAATGTGTAATTAATTTCTTTTAAATTTTTTTATAACGTTAAAATTTTGAGGGTGGTATCGGAAGCAGGATATAGTATAGGTTAAGGCGATTATATGCATTCCGAAATTGATGTCCATGTCCTTTCATGTATCTATTTAATTTACATTCACTTACACTTGAATTATTCAGTGTAGTTTAATTGCATTAAGTATGGAATGAAACTTGATAGGTACTGCAGTTAGCAAAAATGAACAAGTCCTTCTCAAATATTTTTTGTAGGAAAAATGTGCCTGAAAACTCAAACATTCTACGATCTTTTTGTTTGCTTCTTTTATGTACTGTATTTAATATTTTTTTAATATTTATGGTCTGATATCGATAAATTGATTGGAATCAAATGGTCAACTTGTCATTTTCAATTAAAATCGTTTAATTATGTTTTATTACGTTAAGCATTTCTTTTGTGTTATGTTGACATAGATAAGTGCTTTTATTTAATATTGTCTATGTACTGAATAAATGCGTTAACTTTGACCGTATACAATGTTTCTTAGCACAGACGTACAAAAAGTCCTAACCAAGTAAAAAAAATCAATAACCAGGTCAACGTGTCAAATGAATGATCGATTTTTGAATCCTCTAAAATGCCGATGTTATCAAGGGTGTTCTGGGGTCGGATTCCGGACAGGTTTAAGGCATTATGGGTCATCGCAGCGAAGCCGAAGATAACAATAAAAAAATATGAAGTTCGTTTCTGAACGTTGCACGGGTCATGTGACATTTCGTAAAATTGAAATTCGAATTCGATTTTTTCTACTGCGACTCCACCCGTCAACTCGTTTTTTTTAAGGTTCAGCTACGCTATTCTGTAAGCTATCTCGACAGCGGAATCCGCGGTGAGATTCGAATTTCGTACTACGAAATTCAATCGTATCACGTTCGTAATACGGTTGCATTTCGTAGTACGAAATTCAAATCTCACCGCGGATTCCGCTGTCGAGATAGCTTACAGAATAGCCTAGCTGTAGGATAAATGTAGCAATCTAGTCTCATTTACTTACATATATGATTTTATTTTTAACCGACGGAAAAGAAGGAGGAGTTTTCAAGTCGACGCGTATATATTTTGTTTACTGAATAAAGTCAAACTGAAGAAAAATACGATCTTGTGAAAGTGTGTTGTATAGCGGAGACATTTTATGCCAACGTGTTCCAACACTTGCCCAAGAGTCCCAGACCCCCTTCCCCCCCTCCTACTGTAATGTTTTGCTATACCGATGAAATCTTTAGGACCGCGTGTAATACTGTTAATGCTATTAATGCAGACTCCTGCCTGCAGTGGTGAAATGTTGGCGCGGGTCCAGGGAGACCCGGTGAAACGGCTGTCCGCTGGCCGCCCGCGGGTCAGTAGGGGACCCGAACCTAGGGATTGCTTGTAATCTCCGCCCTGGGAGGCTGTCCCGCCAACCCGCGCATAATCCTGTAAAGTGACTGTTGTGCCGGAGTAGGAGACCGGAGTGGATCCCGGCAGTCACTTTCTCAGGGGGGGACCGGGGGCCCTTCCGTCCCCCGCGCCAGCAAATCACACAATTGCGGACATGATCTACAAATCATAGCACACTTTCCTCTTAAATGCCCTTGTGTTTATTCATTGGATGTACGACATATTCCCAACAAACCAAAACCTAAAATTAATGGCTGTTAAAAAAAGGAGTAAAGTTAAATCAGCGGCACCAAATTCCACTATTGATTTGAACTTCTGCAACATTCGTGGTTTGCATTCTAATATTAACGCTGTCCACCATCACCTTGAGACAGCTAAACCTGCCTTACTCTTTTTAACGGAGACTCAAATATCCTGTCCTTCAGACTCATCATATCTTCATTATCCGGGCTACAAGCTTGAGCACGCATTTCTACGTCGTGCCGGTGTTTGTCTGTTCCTTCGGGATGATATTTGCTGTAGACGTCTTAACGGTCTCGAAGTTGCTGATCTGTCAAACTTATGGGTACGGATAGACTATGGAGCTCAGACTCGCATCTATTCGTGCTTGTACAGGTCCCATAGCGGTGATGTGGAAACAGCGCGCCTTTTTGAGCACATCTCCAACGGGATGAATTGTGTTCTTGAACAGTATCCCACCGCAGAAGTGGTAATCCTCGGAGATTTTAACGGACACCATGCTGAATGGCTTGGCTCTCAATCTACCGATCATGCGGGAAGAGCTGCTCATGAGCTTGCTTTGACCTACGGTCTCTCTTAAATGGTAACCGGTCCAACAAGAGTACCAGATATAGAGAGTCATGTAGCATCTTTGCTGGATCTCATGCTGACCACGCACCCAGATCGGTACCAGGTTGAGATTGATGCACCACTTGGTTCATCCGATCACTGCTTGGTCCGGTTTTCTGTGCCATTGTTACGACCTGAACCATATTATCCTCCTGGAAAACGTCGGGTCTGGCATTATCGGTAAGCTGATTGGGATGGCCTTCGTGAATTTTTTGCGTCATATCCTTGGGCGGAGCTCTGTTTTACGTCGGAAAATCTTTGCACGTGCGCTGACTCTGTCACTGATGTCGTGTTGCAGGGGATGGAGTGTTTCATTCCAAACTCTGAGATACGCATCGGTGGCAAAAGTCATCCATGGTTTAATAAATCTTGTTCTGAGGCATCTAATCTTAAATCAGCTGCCTTCAGAGCTTGGGTTAATGCGCGAAACTGTAAGGATCCAAAAACAGCCGACTATAAAAAAACACTTAACGCTGCCTCAAGGACCGCAAAGAAAGCGATTGCCAAAGCAAAATTTGACCATATAGGCCGTATTGGGGACCGGTTGGCGCAACATCCGTCCAGAAGCCGGGCATTTTGGTCGCTGGCAAAAGCTGCCGAAGGCAATTTCTGCCAGTCTACACTGCCATCTCTACGAAAGCCGGACAATTCTTTAGCCCATAGTGCGAAAGAGAAAGCCGATCTCTTAGGTACTCTCTTCGCCTCAAACTCAACTCTTGACGATGGAGACGCAATTCTTCCTGTGTTGCCTTGTTGCTCAAGCTCGATGCCAGAAGTGCGCATTTCTCAAAAGGCAGTACGCAGAGAATTGTGGTCTCTTGATGTTCATAAGTCGAGTGGGCCAGATGGTATCCCGGCTATCGTGCTGAAAGTATGTGCTCCGGAGTTAACGCCAGTTTTAACACACTTGTTCTCGCTTTCCTACAGCACTGGTACAGTACCCTCTTCCTGGAAAGTTGCCGATGTCCACCCAATACCCAAAAAGGGTGACCGCACCGATCCGTCAAATTATAGGCCAATAGCGATCACCTCTCTGCTTTCCAAAGTGATGGAGCGAGTTATTAATACTCAGCTTCTTAGATACCTAGAGGATCAACAGCTGATCAGCGACCGCCAGTATGGCTTTCGTCATAGACGATCAGCTGGTGATCTTTTAGTTTATCTAACACACCGCTGGGCAGAGGCAATTGAAAGTAGAGGGGAGGCCCTTGCTGTGAGCCTTGATATAGCCAAAGCATTTGATCGGGTTTGGCATAAAGCACTCCTGGAAAAACTACCATTATACGGTGTACCAGAGGGGCTATGCAAATGGATTGAAGATTTTCTGCATGGTCGAAAAATAAGAGCTGTTGTTAATGGTGCTTACTCCTACGCTGTTCATCCTGCATATTAATGATTTATTGCAAATAAGCAATATTCATTGCTATGCGGATGATAGCACGGGAGATGCAAGATATACAGGCCGTGCAAATGTCCCTTTAGCAGAGGTCCTGGAAAGCAGAAACTTACTTGTGTCTGAAGTGGAACGATCGCTGATACAGGTTTCAAATTGGGGTACACGAAATCTTGTACAGTTCAACCCAACAAAAACACAAACATGCGTGTTTACGGCAAAGAAAACTCCGTTTTTAGTTGTCCCTCAATTTCAGAACATTCTCCTAACCTCGGGAAGTATAGGAATCTTAGGTGTGGACATTTCCAGCGAAGTCCAGTTTCGGAGTCATTTGGAATGCAAAGCAAGTATAACTGCTAAAAAGCTTGGTGTCCTCAACAAAGCCAAGCGGTACTTCACGCCAAGCCAACGGCTTCTACTCTATAAAGCCCAAATTCGGCCGCATATGGAGTACTGCTCTCATCTCTGGAGTGGGGCTCCAAAGTGCCAGCTGCAACCATTTGACTCCCTACAGCGAAGAGCTGTTAGACTTGTTGACAGTCCTGTACTTACTGACAAGTTAGAACCACTAGCGTTACGCCGAGATATTGGCTCACTTAGCCTCTTCTACCGATATTATAACGGGGAATGTTCTGATAAAATCTTTAACCTCATCCCGCCATCTCGCTTTTATCATCGTTCTTCTCGACACCGCGAGAGAGCTCATCCACATTTTGTTGACACGTGGACATCGCATACGGTACGTTTTATGCGGTTGTTTCTTCCGCGGACTTGCAAAATGTGGAACGATCTCCCACCAGAGGTTTTTCCGCTACGGTACAACATGCAACGATTTAAGAGAGGGGTAAAAAGAGTCCTCTATGCAAAAGGTAGGCAAAGCACGTGCCATACTACTTGTGTTGCAGGTGTTTATAGGCGGCGGTGACCACTTTCGATCAGGTGGGGCGCTTGCTTGTTTGTCAACTTTGACATAAAAAAAAAATACGATAAGACCATACACGCATTTTCGCGGTGTCAACAAAACTCCAACGTAGATTTACGTTATTTAACGCCAGGTAGATTCTACTTTTGTGCTTTTTTTATTTTCGAGGTTGAATGCCTCATTTGGTTTGCTCTTTAATTTCAATAATGCGTTGTTTGTATTAAACTACTCCGATGGGGAGCTATCACGTGTGAATTTTCCGCTAGAGGTGTTAGTGTGCTACAAGGTCCGCGGAATGTTTATAGCATTTTATAGCACAGTGTGACCTAAACCCGCACAATACACACGCTTTTCCGTGACTTAAATAGTCGATTAATGCACGGAAAAGCGTAGTGTAAGCGTAAAGTACGGGTTTATGTCACACTGCTATCTTTAAAATAATATACGATACTCGTGACTTAAGTTGTTCATTATTAAACGCCGTGCAATAATCGACTACTTTAGTCACACGTATCATAATATACCCCATACTGACATTGATATAACACGAATCTTGACATTTCGTAATAAAATTGTATAGCTTGACAGCTGTCATTATGACGATTTTACTGAGAGCGCCTGGTGGGCTAAAAGACGGTAGCCTCCAATCATCGTGGTAAAATAAAATGTCTCCAATTAAAAATACAGTTCAAAACATGTAATGGCACGAATGACGTCATTGAGAGGTTAGAATTACGTTAGTCGGCATACGACAGGTTCGGGTAGTACGATATCCATGGACAGGTTTCATAAATCAATAGGTATCAATTACCTTTTAGTGCATTGATTTACGTATAGAAGAGGATATAGGTACATTTCTGTGAACAATGGATATAGATCAGATCTTTATCTATATAGTCAGATCTCTATAGTCACATCTTTTTTTATATTTTGAAAAATAAATAGATATTACACCCTATTTTCAACCGTCTTCCAAAAAGGGAGCAGGTTCTCAATTCGTCTGTATGTTTTATTTTTGTATGTATGTTACGCGATTACTCCGTCAATTGTGAACCGATTTGAATGATTATATTTTTAATCGGTAGGGTACATTTTCGAGGTCCCGTTGTAATTTTATCGAGATCTGATTCCAGAGATATGACGATAAACGTCTCAAACTAGCCACTGAAACTGACTCGCGGGGCATGGAAGTCGGCTGTTTTAGTTTTTAAACTATCTTAATTTTATATCTTATAGGCTAGCGTTTGACCACTATCTACGTGGTGGTAAGCGATGATGCGGTCGAAGATGGTGATGGTGATTGTGAATTAGGCGTTAGCTGACTGTTAGAATGAATATTTGCCACATCATGCCTACATACAATTTGTTTATATTTAAACATTGTGAGTTTCGATCAGGTGATATGGTAGTTCAACCACACAGCCTTTTAATTAGAAATTATTTAAAAAAAAATACGCCGAAAGTCCGATAGTTAATAGATGTGAAATACCTAAGTATTGTGAATGTAGGAATTAGTTTGACGACTGATCGGTTGGTCAAGTGATTAGTGATAGGTACTGACCACTGAAGGTCGTGGGTTCAATTCCGACACTGGACAATTCCATTTCTGTAATCCACAGACAATTGTTCAGAGTGTGAGTCTAGGTGTGATTTTAATATTGGAGTTGTCTTTAAAAAATGGAGAGACAAAAAAAAGTCGAAAATTGCAACAAATTCCATATTCTAGATGTCAAATTTATAAACGTACTTAAGGTAAATAACGCGATTTTTTAGGGTTCCGAACCCAAAGGGTACCAACGGAACCCTATTACTGAGACTCCGCTGTCCGTCTGTCTGTCTGTCTGTCTGTCTGTCTGTCTGTCTGTCTGTCCGTCTGTCACCAGGCTGTATCTCATGAACCGTGATAGTTAGACGGATGAAATTTTCACAGATGATGTATTTCTGTTGTTTAAATTAATTTTCTATTGTGCGTTCAGCAATGTACATTTCAACTGACTTAACTATATTGAGACATAATATATGTTTTAACTAGCAAAGTTTACCCTCCAAAAAACAGGCTAAATGCGCTTATTATGCGTAGTAAAGAATATAAAATAAACAAACGAGCCATTTTAAATATCGAACAAAGAACTATTTTATCATGACCTTGCATAGATTATTATTAACATCCAGAAGCAACACTTTTAAAATTAGAACAGCCCAAACCAACCGTCATTAACCACAGACAACAAAACGCGATGTCTTTATTCAAGCTGACTCACAGCCATATATCACTAAAATATTAAAGCCCGGTTGCATCGAATTTTATAAAACGACCCGATTTAAAGACTCCCGTGAAATCGGACGCAGTGTCGCGACTTGAATTTACCGTGGCATTTACGGTCCGTACTGCTGGAAATCTATGGAGATGATACAACCAATATACGACCATATATAACCACAATACTTGACTTATGATAAACTGACGTCTATGACTATGACAGACAAAACGCGAAAAACATTAGATGCTTTTATTCATGACTAGTTGTCACCCGCGGCTTCGCCTGTTTTAAATAGTAAGTAATTTTTGTAAGTACTTGTAAAAAACACCTCCTTTTTTAAAGTCGGTCATAATTTATCTTACCTATTATTCTAGGTTGTATCAATCTGTTTACCAAATATCATTCAATTTCGTTCAGCCGTTTTTGCGTGATTAAATAAAAATAGTTTGACTGTTTGCAATAATTTTGGGCTTTTGCCGTTGACTGTCTTTGACTTTGGCGGTTGGTTTGTGGAGCGCAATTCGGGAAATTATTTTCGCGACACAGTCTCGGCTGACGCGAATCCAATGTACGATGTCAGCAAACTTCAAAATGAGATTGATTCACTTTGTTTTGAATTATAATCTAACACTTTGTATTGATGTAGGTATACCTATCATTGAATGAAATTAAAATATAAATTGGAAGCTGTTTTAGGATACCAAGTAACACACACAAAAATTTGTACGTAATACTATGCAGTATTATCCTTTTCACTATAATGTATAGTAGGTACCTACTTAAGTAAGTAAGAGACATTTAAAAAATAGACTGACCCCATTTACAAATCCCTTTTAAAATATTGTCACACCAAAATAATAACAATAATAGTCAGCTCTTATTACTTCCATATCATAATAAATATTATTAAATTTATCATTACGAATTCCAACTCGAAAGCGGCTACCGGCGGTGTCTTTGAGACGCCATCTTGGCGGCCATGATGTTTTTTTTTCATTAATGCGCAGCGCTTGTCAGCGTCATTCGTTATCACACGTCACTTTTAAAAAGGTAATTTCGCTGAGCAATGATAAGAAATGAGAAATGATAAAAAGTGCAGTTAAAATTGCAGGGTAGATATGAAATTGAGATATTTTTATTGTCTTTTTAACCCTTGACAGGTATCGTAAGGTTTTGTTTGGAACATAGATTGCGTTCTTATAGTTGCTGCATGGTATAGTAGAAACCACAGACCTAAGGATTCACTACGTAAATAAATCTACTAGGTCTGTGGTAGAAACAACAAAAACCTGTGAATATTTAACATAAGTAATCGTATTTTTTGGAGTTTTGGCGGGAACGTGGAAAAGTGTCTGTGATCTTATTGTATTTTTCCTAAAACTTGTGTGCATTCGCGAATGTGTAATAAATGTTGATTATTAACCATTAAGTGCCGGTGAATGCGTGCGAGTGTAGGGAAACAGCACAATGTTGAAAAATTCAATTGAAAATCTTCAGTAAAGTCCACATCTTTACTGAGGGTATGACTTGGACTAGACTTTGACTTTAACTTGACCTGAAATGTGACTTTGACCCATACTTATGACTTGAATTCTCAAAAACGTGAATAATTTTAATACTTGACACTGGCTGAATACTCCAAATTGTGTGGAGCCATAATGAATTTTTTTTAAAAAACTATCTTATTAATTTATAATATTATAGGCTAGCGTTTCACCACTATCTCTTCTGGTGATAAGCGATGATGTGGTAGAGGATGGGAAATACGCTTGCTAGGCCACAGAATATTTAATAGTTAACTTAGGCCTTGAATGGCCTGACTCTGACTATGGCGGGAGATTTTCTACTGGATTTACATAAAGGTATTTTGAGCGACCAGCAAATTTAATATGTACCATATTGTTACAATCTTGGTAAGGGACGAAACAACACAAATGAATCCCTGAAATATACATAGACAAGCACGACAATATTATTTACCTAACTATAGAAGAAGAAAATCAGCAGAAGTAAGTTAGTACTAAAGACATCAACGCGCTTCTCTAAAGTTTTCATATGTTGCATATATGTTGTCTACCTACTATAACATTTTCACGATACATAATAAATAATTAAGACATAATTTTGTTTGTATAATATAAAGTAGGCAGCAGAACAAACAAAACTCTCACTTAATAGAGTACATTTTATTTATTTTATTTTGGCGTTTTCTTTAGAGACTCGTTGCTTGACCTAGGCGGCCACATACGTAGCGGTATACCTGAACGGTATACCGGAACTGAAGGCTTGTGCAAATATACTGGAGCGTGTGTGTGACAAAACTTGCACAAGTTTCCTGACTTGCACAAGTCTGGTAGGCAGATCAAAACTACGATCTGTATACCTTGCGCAAACTAGTTTGTGCAAGTATGCATGAGCGTGTGTGTCGGAACGCTTCAGTCGCACGCGCGCCAGCCCTTCGGTCGGTTTGTGTGTTTATTTTCGCGCCAAAATGTCTGTCGATTCACGCCGCAGTAATAGAGAGAAATTAGAAGAGTTTATAGATTTATACAGGAAGTTACCATGTCTATGGCAAATAAAAAGTAAAGAATACCATATTCGCGACAAAAATAACGCTGCATACCAACAATTGGTAGATGTTTTGAAAGAAATACACCATACAGAACGTTTCTTCTTACACTTCTCTTTTTTCTTAATAGCTAGCACCAAACCAACAATAGCCAAAACGTCATCATTTGTGGGTGTCACTTTAGATAGAACCGGTGGCATATTTCACAAAATACTTATTGCACAACACGACTTCTTCGGTTTGTCACAGGCGCAGAACTGGGCATACTTGAATCGTGTGTGGTCACTATGGACGTTAGGTATACTCGCACAAGCCTTCAGTTCAGGTATACCGCTACGTATGTGGCCGCCTTTATGTAAGTACTGGTGTCACGGGTAAACTTGAACATTTTTGTAAGAGGGTCCAGTTCCCTAGCTCCTCCTTGGATCCGTTAGTAATAGTCCAGGAGCCCCCACCTGTTTTTTAAGTGATTAATAACAGGCTATCGTTAGGTTCCGTTAGAAGAGACGCCCATATTTTTTATATGTGAAAAATATCGATAGAGGTAGCTAAAAATAAAGTAATAAGTAAAGTATAATATAAAGGGCACAGGTATAAAACTTGTCGATTTGGTGGGATATCGATATTAGTTTTTAAGTTTTCATGGTCACTAACACTTTCACAAGATATTTGAACGGGATATTTACCATGTTTTTCATTATTTGTGAGCTTCCGATATTTCGGCGCTGTTGCAAGCACCATGTTCACGGCTAAATTGTCGATTGCGGGTAAATGGATTGTTTACGAAAACACGAAGCGGTCTACCCGCTTTCGCGTTCTTTTTGCAGGTTCGCCGCCCCTGCTACTTGCTTCTGCTGGAACTCGATCGCGACACACAACACTGACAATATCTTCACGTTTGTTATTTTTGTTCGGGCATTTATATGATCTACAAAGACCAACCACTGGATGCCAGGTATTTGACAGTTTGATCCCGTCTTCACGATTGAAATTTTTATACTTTGTAATTTCAATCGCTTCCCTTACCAATCTTGGTACATAGTGGCGTTCAGTCGAAATTACCTGAGGGTTGTGCAACTCTATCCAGTGGTTAGTCCCGGTCTCCATCAAATGTTTTGCGATGGCAGATTTTTGTGTGTCATTGTTTTTGACCGCCCTTATGTGCTCTTTTACACGGCAAGAAATGGTTCGTTTTGTTTGGCCTATGTAGGAGCTCCCACAGCTGCAGTCAATTTTATAAACACCCGGTTTTTCTAACGGAAAAGTGTCCTTTGGCGTACGTAGTACTTGGCCCACTTTCTTTAAAGGAGTGAAGATGGTCTTTACAAAATACTTTCTCAGAATGTTGGCTACTTTGTCTGTCACTCCTTTTACGTACGGTAAATACGCTGGGTGTCGTTCAGCCTTGAGGTGAATGTCACGTTTATGTGTAGGCCTAGATGGTGGAATTATGCCCTTGTATCCATTTCTCTGCAGTACGCTAATCACATACAATACTTCTTCTTGTAAGTGCTCCTCGTCACATGATCGTACGCGCGGTTAGTGAGAGCGGTCACCACAGAATTTAAATGGCGCGGATGATGGTGGGAGTTCGCGTGCAAGTAGCGGTCAGCGTGAGTAGGTTTTCTGTAAACGGAGTGGCTGATTGAACCGTCCTTCCGAACTCTAGCCAGCCATCTAAACACCATCCACAGCAAAATGAAGTTTACATACGAAATAGAAAGAGAGAAGAGTATCGCTTTTCTTGATGTGCTGGTGAAAGGATATCAATATTGTCGCGCTAACAGTCAGTTTTTTAATAAATTGTCAAGATAATTCAGTTCCCTGCTGCTTTGTACATCATTGCACTGTTTACATTATCATGAGACTCATGGCCGTATTCATGAAGGTTTTGATCATGTTTTGACGAACGCATAGCTGTGGATTTATAATAATGTATTGTCAACCCACTTTCTAAAAGGTCCTCAACTCGTCCGTATGTTTTTTTTGTATGTTTGTTCGCCGATTACTCCGCCAATTCTTAACTGATTTGAATAATTATTTTTTTCATAGATATCTCCAGAGATATACTTAATGATAAACGTTTCAAACTTCCACGCGGAATGGAAGCTGGTTTCTTTTAAGTTTTTATACTATCTTGATTATTTTGATGACACAAATCGCGTTCGCGAGTACATGTTACACCTCATACTCTCATACCCCTGTAATCATAAACAACACTATGGTATCTCTTAAGTCTCAGTAATTGCAACTATCATTCAAACCAACCAATTCAAGATTGGTAGTGCGCTACGTCTATAATTTAAGATTGTTTAAAAAACTAAAAGAACCGACTTCAAACGTCGGGTTAGTCAAAGTAGCCAGCAGCCAGTAGCATGTCATCGAAGTATACAAATGCATCGTAATACAAATGTTGATAAATTAAAAACGGCTCGACCGATTTCGTTAAAATTTAAATGGGACCACCTAGAAAGGGTACCAATTAAAACAAAAAAAAGGATTTTCTAAATTGGTTCAGGCATTCGAATAATCGGTGAACATACATTAAAAATAAAAGATTCCGACGAATTGAGAACCTCCTCATTTTTTGTGAAGTCGGTACAAAATGAGAATTGACTCTCAAGGACAGCTGCTGAACCGCATTAGATGTTTGTATGTATATTTTTGAGCTGGCATATTACCATAGAACCCCTTTTCTAGCGCTCCCAGTTAAAACAAATAACAACCAAATTGCGTTTAATTGATAAAACAAGTAAATCTGTTATCCCATCAAGTAAAACAATAAACATGGCGGATGTAAACCAAGTCGTGTGAAACTTACCACCTTGAAGGGACGCGCCCTTGTAATGCAAACTTGAAAGAATAAAATAATAAATCGTTTTAAACATTAAAGAACCGATTTCAATCACTGCAGGAGTCATCAACTGACTTCCAAAAAGGAGGAGGTTCTCAATTCTCCTGTATGTTTTTATTTTTATTTTTTATAATTATGTATGTTACGCGATTACTCCGTCAATTGTGAACAGATTCGAATGATTATTTTTTTAATCGGTAGGGTGTATTACCGAGGTGGTCCCATTGTAATTTCATCGAGACTTGATAAGTATCTTCAGAGATTTTGAGGGCCCGGTGGCGAAATCGTGAGAACGGTCGGCTTTGATGCCGTGGTACCGAGTTCAAACCGCCGTGCACCAATGGATCTTTCTGTCGAAAAATTTATGTGCGCTTTTCACAGTGGCCCTCCGGTGAAGGAAAAACATCGTTAAGAAACCAACCCCGCATTGTGGTAGGACACTATCTAGTGTCCGTCTGGCCAGCTACCACCCTCAAGTTAGAAAATCTGTCGCCAAACATCTAATGTGTTCCGGCAGCTATCCTTGAGAGCCAGTTTCTCATTCTAGGCCTAGCGTGCTTACCATCTTCGACCGCATCATCACTTAAAACAGGTGAGATAGTAGTCAAACGCTAGCCTATAAGATATAAAAAATATATATTATCCAGTCTATATTTGTATATATTTTTCGAAGAGGCGTTTTTTTATAATCCAAATACCAAAAGTCCTACCACTATCTACCATTATATAAACAGTTCTGTTTTCGCTTTATAATTGAAAATCCAAAAGTTATTTTTCAATTTGTATCTAAAATTGCCACGTGACACCCACACCCCTTGTGAACTTTCACACTTGCCGTGTTTATTTATGCAATGGACTCGTAAGGGTGTATATAGGGTCCTTTAGGTTTGAAGGTTTTTTTTATGATTTAAGGTGACAGAACAAGTTCGACGCTCGTCTGATGGTAAGCGATGACGTCTACTATTACAGAAGCATGCAAAATGCTGGATCGACATAATTTTTCACGATACTGCACCACGCCTGTTATCTTAAGACATATATAATTTCACTGGCAATTTGAAATAGTGTGTAATTTTTTTTTTAAGAAAAAGCTATGACTATCTCACCTGATGGAAATTGGTGATGCTGTTTAAAATGGTAGGTAGATGCTATCTTAGAGGAGGGCCTGCATTTTTTTCGCTACTATTTATTTTGCAGCGTTTAATTTTTTTTATTTCACCTGTTCGAATTTACGTTTTTTTTTCCTTTATTTTCTTTTTTCTTTCTTTTTATTTTATTAACCGACATCACAAAAAGGAGGAGGTTCTCAATTCGTTGGAATCTTTTTTTTTATTTTTTAGTATTCCGTACCTCAATAGGTAAAAAAAGGAACCCTTATAAGATCACTTTCTTGTCCGTCTGTCCGTCTGTCCGTCTGTCCGTCTGTCCGTCTGTACGTCTGTCCGTCTGTCCGTCTGTCCGTCTGTCCGTCTGTCCGTCTGTCCGTCTGTCCGTCTGTCCATCTGCTGTCCGTCTGTATGTCTGTTTGTCCGTGTGTTACCACCAATTTTCTCAGGAACGGGTGGACCTAGCAAGTTGAAATTTATACCAGATACTGAAGTCTATAGGCCTTATTAGGTGTATAAAAATCAAGGTCCTAAATCAACACGATAAAAAGATATGGGCAAATTTAGATTTTCGCGAAAACTGTAAGTACCAAAATTATCCTTAATTTTTAACTTTTTTTATTTATCGAAATTTTTCCTTTTCTTGTGCCGTCAGACCTTAATTTTAACCAAAATTGACAATTCTAGGTCAACCAGAAGTACCCTATAGGTTTTGGGTCGAAAACCTATAGGGTACTTCCCGTTGACCTAGTGTCATGAAATTTAGCAAGGAGCAAGGTCTTATAGCACAAATAAAGGAAAAATTCCAAAAAATAAAAAAAGTTGAAAATTTAAGGGTGTCCCCATACTTACATAGTTTACGCCAGTTAATATAGGCCTCTGAGTAATATAAGCGCTTATACATTTTAGAGGTCTAGCTTAATTAGTAATAACCAACGTTGGTCGAGTCCAACTCGACTTGGCTGGTTTTTTTTTTAATATGTTTACCGATTACTCGAAGATTCAAATACAAATACAAAATATATTTATTGACATAATTTCTGGTACAAGTGTTTTGAATCCATAGGCTCCTGAACTAGTCAAGCTGTGTTTCAGGAGCCAGTGGCTTCTCCCATTCTATTCATCTTACTTAATTATGTTCAATGTAAAAGTAAATCAACATTTTAATTTAAATTTAGAATCTAAACTTAATTTAATTCTGTGTGTTCTTGTATGTATGTGTATAAATATGTATGTATGTGTGGAAAGTGTAAAGATGCCTGAAACCATTTGGAAAATTCTTCTTTTCATAGGATCTTCTATATTATATTCTATATTAATATAAAATTCTTCTTTTCATAGGGCTGTATCACTCTAACGTGTCCACAAGTATCCACAAAATTAACAGAGTTTGTGAGATGTCTTACAGCGTTTGTCCACAGCACTGGCACGGGGACCTAGATTTTTTCGAGCCGGTTTGAAAATGACGAGCCGGCGATCGTTTGTCCACCGCCACCGGTCCCGGTGGTCTAGCTATCATGCGTGGCAGATGCGTTTCCATAGAAATAAAACAAACAACCTCAGACATAAAACAATAACCGATCTAAAAGGGCGCCGGGCGCCGGCAGTGTGTGGACAAGATCAAACGTGTTTTGTATTGCGAGCCAATGCCGGCACATCGGCCCAGCAAAATCTCTAGCCGATTTCTAGCGGTCGCGCCGATCTACTTGAAACATCGGCGGCCGGGATGACGTCAACCGGCGCCGGTCATGCGGTGGACAAGCTGCCATACTATATATATGTACCGCTACTTCGGCGCCGGCATTTAGTTGCCGGTGACGTCCCGGTGCCGGTGCTGTGGACAAACGGCCTTAGGGTAAACAACGCAATTCAGCAATACTTTAAGTTGTAAACAGATTTCATAGTATAACTTAAGCCAGCAAGTTTGTCTTGTTTTCTTAATCATACTAATTGCGCTCACTTGGTTTCGCTCGTATTATGGAATCTTATTCATCTTTACTGGATATCCGTGTGCAAAATATCAGCCATATCGGTCGAGCTGTTTGCCGTGAAAGGGTCACAAACAAACAAATAAAAAATTGACATACGTAAAAAAATAATGTAACAATCTTTATAGGTATTTTCATATTATTACTCTTTATTCACGGAAATATGAAAATAAATATTGTTGATATCGGGGAACAAACAAACACACAGACACAGTCACACACTACACACACACTTTTTATTTGAACTTTATAGATTAATGTGTGATTATTAAATTACATTGTTTTTATTAACCAACTTCACAAAAAAAGGTGGAGGTTCTCAATTCGACGGAGTCTTTTTTTTTAAATTTTTATTAAGAAGTTCAAGAATTTATATACATTTAAATATTTTACCTAGCACGTCAATAGTTGCTCATAATGTTTGTCAGTTAATTGGGGGTGCACAGTTCTCAGCAATACAGGCTTTTGTCTAGCGCAGAGTTCTGTGGATCTTAGTAGGTACAGCTACACTTCATACATTATTATAATATATTATTAGTCTCACTAATTTGTTGCTAATTTAAATATATATATATATACCTAAATCGATAACTCTTCTTTAATCATTTATCATTCGTAGTCGAGTAAAAGCGACGTAAAGCTAAGTACACATAGGCACGTGTCGTCACCCACCGCACGGCGCACAATCGACTGAAGTGCCTCAAGTGTTGGTATAAGCTACTGACACTAATTGAATACTCAGGTAGCTTTTATACACTTCAGTCTTTCTTCAGTTGATAGTCAGTTTAAAATGGCGGAAAAAAAAACAAAATAATCAGGATCGTTTAAAAAACTTATAAAATAATACGAGTTCAAATGCTGCGCTAGTCATTTTCAGTAGGTGTAGTGGGAGAATGGTCGGCTTTGATGCTAGAGTTCAGTCCCCACCGTGCACCAATGGATTTTTCTATCGAAAATGTATGTGCGCGTTTCACAGTAGCCAGTGAAGGAAAAAACATCGTTAAGAAACCAACAAGCCCCGCATGGTAGCAGGACACTATCTAGTGTCCGCCTGGCCAGCTACCACCCTCAAGATAGAACATCTGTAGCCAAACATCTAATGTGGTCCGGCAGCTATCCTTGAGAGCTAGTTCCCATTCTAGGCCTAGCGTGCTTACCATCTTCGACCGAAACATCACTTACCAACAGGCAAGATACTGGTCAAACGATATTAAAAAACTAGCCTAAAAGATATTAAAATAATATATATTGCATGCTAAAAGCATGTCCCACCACTAAAACAATCGTGAGCTAAGGGCGCGGGGTGGTTCGCAAAAAACAACAAACAATCACTAACGGCAATGTTTGCGTTACAATTAGCCCTGAGGGTCTGAGTGTGAACTGAGAGGGATATGAGGTGTCGTCCTCACTACCCTCAGTATATCTATCTATTTTATAATTAAAGATCGTTTACAAAATGAAAAAACCCAACTTCAAATGCCGCTAGTCATTTTCAATACTAACATTGTTATGTCCATATCTCTGGAGATACTTATAAGATCTCGCTGATATTACAATGGGACCACCAAAGAATCATCCGAAACACATATATTCACATTTATATTCGTTAATTCCGAAAACAACAATAATTTTAAAGTAGTTATAACATTTTAGTATAATTTTAAATATCAATAATGTATTATTAGTGCAATATAACTGAAAAACTTTCACATGTCATAAATATGGCAAAATAGATGGACTATGAATATTTCGGACCATCCTCTATTTTTTGTGGAATAAACATTCATTTCATTTCATTTCAACATTAATTGTATTGGAAATATAAAAACACATCAACAAAATAACATTACCGACATACAAATTAAGTTAAAAATTATCAAAAATAACAGTTAAATAAGTAATTACATTTTCAATAAAATTATATAATTAAAACGTAACAATTATATATGCATAGGTAAAATAATTTTTCAATAAATGCATGAGTCAATTTTAAAATATTCCAATAGTCAAGTAAAAAAAAATCAAGAAGTCAAACATATAAAGATTCCATTAACACAATACATTTTCATTAGTCCAAATCAAATTATTAAAACCAATTTAAAAAAAAGTCGAATTACAATTAGGCGTTCAGGCGTTTATTCTAGTTGTTGCCTAGACATTATTTTGACATATTCTAATTGTAATTTTTGGACATTTTTAAATCTAGTGACATTCAATTTTATTTTATTTTATTTTAAT
Source organism: Cabera pusaria (assembly GCA_954871355.1). Taxonomy (NCBI): domain Eukaryota; kingdom Metazoa; phylum Arthropoda; class Insecta; order Lepidoptera; family Geometridae; genus Cabera; species Cabera pusaria. The sequence goes on from OX940910.1 coordinate 5,655,452, forward strand.
GTATTATATTCTTCGCCATAGTTTGTATTGTAATGTAATTTTGTTTTTTTGACTGAAAATTGTTTACTAAGTAGTTTAGTAATAATTAAGTTTGTATGGTATGGGTCATGATACCCGAAATAAAGAATAATAATAAAAAAAATACTTGTGTTGTTAAACACAGTTACTACACAATAGTTAAGATAAATATATACAAAACATGTCAGAAAGTTAAATTCATTATTTAAAATGTAAAATAACACATGTGATAACACGTGACATCGACTATTAAGAACATCATTTTGATATTAACTTAATACCTATTTGATGTTGATAATGATTGCAATAAAATTATTTAACTACTTTCCCACACACTTTCCTTTTTGAACATAGGACAAGAAAGAAATACAATCTGACTTCAAAATACACTCGTCATTGTTTTCCTTATACCGTGCAAAAGTATAAAGTCATCAGTTATCGACCAAGCGCCGCCGCGGACGCACGTGCCAGCCACGCGCCGCGCTTATCTGTTTGCACAGCAATTCGCACTTAGCGGGTGATTGGTAGCGTCAATATTTACCATTTCATGGTTAGACAAAGGGCTGTTAAGAAAGTGTGGGCCGAATAGTGATAGCTAGTTGGTCAGTCAGTTATTTTAAACAGAAATTTTTTTCTGTGAATAAAAATGCTCAGATCTGTGAAAAGTATTTTGTGACACAGTAGTGGACGGATATCGATATAGGAGTCGAGTATTTTGCAGATTTCAGTAGATGTCCCAGCATCAGCTCAATGCGTTAATGTAGAGGATACCGAATTTCGAATTGATCAGACCTATGAAAGTTGATTTCATAGCGTCATCAACTAGAAAAAAGCTCAGTCTTAAAACGCTTGAACGGATTTTCATAACTAAGAACAAACATTTTTCTAATTTCAAAAAACATTTCAATTCAAAAAGTTCAAAACAAAGCACACTCTCGATTTAGAAACCAACAAAAAAAACTAAATAAAAAAATCAAATCAAGACGTTTGTATAAAACGTCGCTTATGTATAACATTGTCACATAAACAGCTATTTACAAATACTCCCGTAAATTAGCATCTATAGGCAGCCCTGACATTAAGGGTGTCTTTATAAATCATGTTAACACATACATTGCGTTAGTAGGGGTGGCACAAGACAAGTTGTGATAGATTACCACTGGAAGCTGAATTTGACCACCCTTGCCTGCCAACCCTATGTAATTAGGGTTGGATGCATTAACCTTCTAAGATATGAGTGATAGTGAAAAATTTAACATTTTTTACTGACCACGATGTCAAATTATTTAAAAGTCGTAATGTGATGTAAATTGAGATATTTATTTCAAGATATTATAGCCTTTATCACAGGTCTACTAAAGTATAATTTTAAATAAAGATTATCAATATTACCACAGGTGGTAGAAGTATTATATCAATATTCCGCCTGACTTGCTACCAATAAGTAGTTTACCATCATCAACGAGAAAATCTGCCGTAATAACCTTACAGTTTTCCGGCAGCACGCAGCCCTTGAGAGTCAGACCATTCTGCCAAGATCTTCACCATCTTTGCACATATCATCACTTACCACCAAGCGAGATAGTGGTCAACCGTTAGTCTATCAGATATATAAAAAACCGGCCAAGTGCGAGTTGTACTCGCGCACCGAGGCTTCCACACAAATTTGGCAAATTAGGTTAAAGGACAAACTTAACTTTGCAGTTCGATCCATTGAAAATGTATTGTACCAACCGCAAAAAATAAGTTTGTAATGGTAAATTCACTTTATTCTTGCTATCAAACTACATATTAAACTTAAAACTTAAACCTAATCATTAAACATATCTATATTTTATTATGTACACAAGATTGATCAATTCCTCGGAAGGAACTAATTGCTGAAATACGGGTGTTTAAACACCTAGTTTAGTAGCTAGGGCCGCACTGAATTGTAAAGTACTTTAAAGTGAAATAAACAATTTTTTTTTTTAATATTTACGGTTTTCAGATTTATTCCTATATAAGTGCTTCAAGACCTTGCTCCTTGCTAAATTGTATGATTTTAGGTCAACGAGAATTAGGTAGGTAGGTTTAAATTCCCTTGTGAAATTGCAAAATATGCGAAAATATGCGACATAAAAACGGTCACATCTTTTGATCACGTTGACTTACAAGTTTTATTTTTTCACAGACAAAAGAGACCGTAGTCCCGAGTATTTGATATTTAAATTTCAACTTGCTATCTATACGCGTTCCTGAGAATAAAGGGGAAAAGGGGGTCTTGACAGACAGACAAACAGACAGATAGACGGACAACAAAGTAATCCTATAAGGGTTCCCTTTTTCTTTTTGAGTTATGGATCCCTTTTTTGTGTTTTTTGATGTGATAAGAATGAATAAATGTTTCATGTCTATGAAAATTTAATGTATTCGACACTGTTCAAAAACTGACTGACAAAGTTCTTATGATAGCATTTTCAACAGTTCTAAAATGCTAGTGATCATTTTTTTTTTTTCTTTGTTTTAATTTAGTGTAGAAATTATAATTTTGTTTTACAGAACAAACACGACGGTAATAAGCGTCGTGTTTGTTCTTATACAAAAAATATGACACAAAAAATATGGATGGACAGAATTTTGTCTGTCACTGCACTGCGTCCGTTACCTTGAGACAAATAGTATTAAATCTCCCGTGTCCTGTAATTAAAATTAACAGACTTCAAGAAGGAAGAGGTCCCTAATTCGACTGTATGCATGATTTTTTTTATGTTCACAGATTTCTCTGTCGAAGTCAATCTTAGAAGTGGATCGATTTCAAAAATATTTTTTTTATTAAAAAATTGTATAATATTTTAGTTGTTTTAGTTTTTAAAATATTTTTATTATTATTATATATCTTTTAGGCTAGCGTTTGACAACTATCTCGCCTGGCGGTAAGCGATGATGTGGTCAAACATGGTGAATACGCTGGGCCTATAAAGAAATGAAAAAATAATATATAAATAAACTATTTCAAAGTTACAACCCTAAAGGCATATGCATTGAATTATTCTATTTATTATCACAAAGACATTGTTGCCAGCCCTCCAACTAGGGGTGCTAACCGAATTGAAATTTATCTAATAAATTATTGTCATTTGCGACGGTGGTGATACAGGCTGGGATTGCACAGGATGTTGCAGATTTGAGGGTAGTATAATAGAAAGTAGGTAATCGGTTATGTAAATATATATACGGGTATATGTTCACGTTTCGCGACTAAACGTTTTGTACATTTATGTAAGAAACATCTCCTATCGTACTATTATATACGAAAGTTTGTGAGGAAGGATGGGCGGATGTTTTCTACTCTTATACGGCTGAACGGATTTTAGTGAAATTTTACGCACAGATAGTTTATACCCTGATAGCACATAGAGTACTTTTTAACACAGGCGAAGCTGCGGGGTGCTGCTTGTATACTATATCAGAATATTAGTTCGAACCATGCTTTGTGATATAATAACGATACCAAATATGTTCTAAAATGTTCCTTCTAGAAATTTAATACTTAATATCGTTTTAAAACCCGATTTAGCTTGCCGCAAATCATTTTCAGTAGCAAGTCAGAGATATTTATCTTCATATCTCTGGAGATACTTATCAGATCTCGATTAAATTACAGTGGGATTTTGGAGATGTACCCTACCAATTAACAATCATTCGAATCGGTTCACAATTGGCGGTGTGATCACGTAACAAACATAGAAAAATAGTACACATGAATTGAATATATCCTCCTTATAAACAAGAAAAATAGTACACATTAATTAAATATATCCTCCTTATAAACAAGAAAAATAGTACACATTAATTAAATATATCCTCCTTATAAACAAGAAAAATAGTACACATTATTTAAATATATCCTCCTTATAAACAAGAAAAATAGTACACATTAATTTAATATATCCTCCTTATAAACAAGAAAAATAGTACACATTAATTAAATATATCCTCCTTATAAACAAGAAAAATAGTACACATTAATTAAATATATCCTCCTTATAAACAAGAAAAATAGTACACATTATTTAAATATATCCTCCTTATAAACAAGAAAAATAGTACACATTAATTAAATATATCCTCCTTATAAACAAGAAGAATAGTACACATTATTTAAATATATCCTCCTTATAAACTAGTGACTAGAAAGGCAATAAACATGACAGTAGGTGGCTACATCCACTTACACGTTTATCGAATTTCTGGGGTGGTGGTAACAGACTTAGAAATTATGGTTTTTAACCGACTTCAAAAAAAGGAGGATGATTCTCAATTCGACCGTATATAAATATATATATATATTATGTTTGTTCGCGGATAACTTCGTCGTTTATAAACCGATTTTGATTATTATTTTTTTGTTGGAAAGGAGATATCCCAAGTGTGTTACAATGGTAATTTTATTGAGGTCTGATAAGTATCTCCAGAGATATGGAGATAAACACCTCAAAATTGGCACTGAAAATTAATAGCGCGGCATTGAAGTCGGTTATTTTTAGTTTTTTAAACGATCTTATGTATAGTAGATACGGAAATGACAGCGGATAGAGCTAATTTTAATATCTCACCTGTTGGTAGGTGATGATACGGTCGAGGATAGTAGCACGCTAGGCCGAACGGGAACTGGCTATCAATGATAGCTGCCGGAACACATTAGATGTTTGGCGACAGATTTTTTAACTTGAGGTTGGTAGCTGGATAGGCGGACACTAGATAGTGTCTTACCACTATGCGGGGTTGGGCGTTTCTTAACGATGTTTTACCGGAGGGCCACTGTAAAATGCAGACATACATTTTTCTACAGAAAAATCATTGGTGCACGGCGTGGATTTAACTCTGTACCTCTAGCGTCAAAGCCGACTATTCTTCCATTTCACCACTGGGCTCTCAATAGGAATAAATTGAAGATAATGACATAATATTGTACTGACCGCACGTTGGCAGGATATATAGCTTTATGAAAACAGTTGCAAATATTTTAAAGTAGACAAAGGAAAGTAATGTTTTTCGGCCACTTAAATTTAATTCCAGCTACCTTCAAGCTTAATCTCAAAACACAAACGCCCTCTACAATTTCAAATCTAAAACAACAACCGGGTTTAAAATCCGAACGCGCCCATTAACGGTCCCTCTGGAGCTGTCAAAGTGACAGTTGACGCGCCCGCTATTTCCAACATTTCTTGTCTAATGTTTTAGAATTTAGAAAATAGGTTCTATTCAAAAACCATAGAGTTCAATTTTACTCTTTTTGTAAGTGGCCAGAGAGAACCCCTAGAATATTTTACACGTCATTAATAGAGATGGCAAGGGACGCCCTGGGGTCAAATACCGTGAAAAACGGGAAAATAATATATTTGCCCGGGGATAATGTTTTGTGGTGGAATACTTGGGTCGCGTGCTTTTAAAATAAAATAGGTTTTTTTTTATGCTATAACCTGTTTTTTGACGGGTAGGTACTATATTTTGACAAATATAAAAATTTGGTGCGTTCACTAGTTTTTTTATATCGTTATTTTTTAATTTCATCTGATGATCAGATATCATAAGACTTGACTTGAGAGCCAGTTCCCATTCTAGGCTTAGCGTAATACCATCCTCGACCGCATTATCACTTACCAACAGAGTGAGAGTGTGGAGATAGTGGTCAAACGCTAGCCTATATGAAATAAAAAAAACTCGTAAGTCAAAATCAGAAATGCGAAAGTTTTTGAATCTTTTAGTATGTTCGTTATATATACATATATATGCTGAAATTGCTTGCATGACATTTGGATTAGAGATAGATATATATTATAAATATATCTTATCCAAATTTCATGCACAGATAAACTTTGCCTTTACAACTTATTCGGGGTTCATATACCCTGAATAAGTTTATGAAGGCCGAAAATAACGGGTTTTTACCCGTTATTTTGGGATAACATTTAATAGCGACATAGCGCCAGTAGTATATCCAATAAATAAATGCATAGCAGACTTGCTATTTTAATTAATAACATTTTAGATGATATTGGACCATTCAGGTTATTTTTGACCAGCTTCGTTATTATTCAGCGTTAATTAAGAATATTAAGTACCACTTAAAATACGTGTTAATTAGTTCATTAAGTATTTCCATAATTTATTGCGTTTTTAATTTTATTATTTTTATGAGGTGATTCATTGGGTTGTAGAAATTAATTTATTTTACTATGAAAACACGATTTCTCTAGCATTTAAAAATAAATCAAATAACGCTATTAGCTACTATTTCTCTGTTTGAAAATAACATTTAATATTTTTTTATGCTGGGTAGACAAGCACTTAGCCATTATCTCACCTGATGTTAAATGATGACGCGGTTGAAGATGTAACTGTGATTGTCTGAAAAAGTACAATGACATCTCATTATGTGCTGGATAACTGACTTAGTCTAAATCCATATTAAATTTGTAACGGCTATTATCACGTAAAAAATTGTATTTACCGGAAAATTAACTCCTGCCAGTTTCGAACATTCTTGAGTGATAATAGACGTTACAAACTTTAATATGTGTTACTTTCACAATAACTTTAATAAACAAATATTTTAATCCAGATTGCGCAAGTATCTCCGAACCCGTATTTTGAACTTGTTGGCTCTAACCAAAGAAAGAAAATACATTTAATTACAGCCATGAAACTTGTGCGTGAAATGTTTTAGTAGTTACAATATCGGTAAGGTAATTTATGGTCCAGCTGTGGACTGACACCGGCTGATAATTATGATGATGATGAAGGTATGGTTGGGTACAAAACGGGCACATGCTCAGCATAACGCATCACTACAGTGACTGCAGCAGTGCGCTAATTTTCAACAGTGCGCCGTTATTTTCTCGCGTTCAGTACATAGTCGACATCATGGCAAAACTCGGCAGAACTAAATGGCGAAATGTATACTCGTTCGCTGCTGAAAACACACACCGTGCGTTTTTTCGATTTTTGGTATCGGAAGTAAAATAAAAAAATATATATAATACATGTTTATTTTAAAGTAATTTTTTCATAAGGGGTGCGTGTGACCTTCTGTTGTTGGATTTTAGTTTTTATTTGATGCCACACCTACGAAAAAAAAATAATAAAACAATAATTTAGAAAATAAAAAAATATGCGAAAAAGTGCCGCAGTCAAAGTGTTAAATATTTTGATAAAGCTATGGAGTGTTGTAGTACATACTTGTTGCCACTATTTAGCCTGCGCTAAAGTCATCTTTAGAAAAAAGGATAAAAAGTGATTATCCAGGTTATAAGTGTTTGCGTGATAGAATAACCAACATTTATAATATTTTAGGATTACACGTATCTGCTCGTACATTGAACGCAACAAGTCCACTTCGCAATTAGTAACTTGCCAAATTTAATGTGATCGTAGTGCAAATCTAGATATTCTATAGAAAAACTACTTACGTAAGTTGAGTACCATAGTTCAGAAGTTTTCAACAAAAGAAGCTATCCATTAAATAATTATTTATTAAATTGACATTTAACTAAGTACCTCTCTTATCGTACGTGTTAAAAATCCAACAAATTTTCGTTCACAATGCCGGTCTAATCAAATGGAAACCGCTTCCGAACTTTCAAATTTGGAACACTATCGACCGATCTAACCGCCTTTCAAAATCAACGATAACGCGTAACGAGATCCTACACGAATACACCATTAGCAGCCATAGACAAGCCCGACCATAAACAAGATGCAGTAGCCCTATCGGAAATCAAAGATAAAAATCGTTGCCATTAAAAAAAAGCTACGTCTATGTCACGAGGATTAGCCCGCTCCGCTCCATTGTCGACAATGACAATTGAAATACATCCGTCCCTGTCTAACCCACGTCCATCTGGCACTAAAGAAAGAGACAGATGTCTATTTTCACTTTTCCAAATGTGACAGTTTTGTATGAATGTTTGTTTGGATACAATGGGGCCAGTTCCAAATGGATTTTGTATTATTTTTACTTTTTTAATCCGTAAGCGAGATCGTGTATCGAATACGTTTGTTATTCTACGTTTGTTAGTTACGTTCCATAATAAATATGGTTGGTAGCAAAATACAAGTGAAATTAATAAATATGAGTCTTGCATCTAATACTAAACGCTAAAGTTTTAGGTGATACATCAAATTTTGAATCGGTGTGAGTAAACCAGGTTAAACTAAGGTGAAGAGATACAAAGGTTTTCGAAAAAACTCTAATACAGTTATATTTCTAATAAGATAGAGTTTGACAACTATCTCGCCCGATGCTGGTAAGCAATGTTGTGGTCGAAGATATTGAACACGCTAAGCTTAGAATGAACTGATTCTCTGATTTGTTTAACTAATTGCTTTAATAACTAAAGTTTCGATTTATCTATAAGTTATTAAATACATTAGAGCACATAGTATTTATCTTAGAATTAGGCTAATTTGCTTTATTAAAATTTGACATTTACATATCCATAAATCAACTCCAAAAACGAGCATGTAATCCCGAATAAAAAACAATTCAAAGCCAAAACGAAAAACGAAAAATAAAAACGCAACTTGTCTATGGTACAGAACAAAAGCGCGCGTTTCACTCGGAGACACGCAGTCTGTCTTTGACCATTCATTAGACAAAATGTAGACAACATACATTCTAACACGCGTCAAAAACATTAATCATTGAATTTCCTCTCTAAATAGAGATGTACATCTTCTAATGTAATTGAGCTTGAGAAATGGTTGTGTAGTTAATATTTTTTAATTTGTATAGGATTACAAGGATTAGTGTAACCTACATTATACTGTGTTTCCTAATGAAAAATGGTGGCCGCATTCTTAGATCACATCTTTTAACGTCTCTTATACTTATAACTCTATTGAGGGAGCTACAGAATATAATATACTACTAAGCCAACGGCACAGAACAAATAATTGTACAAGTACACACGGTAGAATAAAGAGTTTCACTTTGAGGTTTATAACATCATCATTGAATTATAGATAGTAATAATAGCATTCCTATGTGCCATGTTACAAATTGAAATGAATGTGTTAAGATTTAGGTAACATCTAAACTAAAATTAAGGAATGTCCGTGTGGTAAAGTGTCAGATTTAGGTTATTTTAGTTTCTTAAACGGCTTATTAAAGCTCGGGTAAACGAGTTCTTGAGCGGAAATCGAGAATTGGCAAATTTGTCGTACGACGTTTGTCGTGCGATGAGTTTCACGCAGTGGCTGCCAAGAGTGCCAAGCCAAGAGCTAGATGAGAGTATTACTAATTAAATTATGCTTAGTGGCATAAAATTTTAAAAGACCTATTTCCAGCACTGTGCCAGTATTGTTTAGATAATAGTATAGTATAGATTGACAGTGAGGGCTTTTTTAATATTTTAAGTTTATTCTACTAAGTTAGCACTCAATTCAAGTCTTATTTGCTGCCGCATATAAATGTTTTAATCATTTATAAGAACTAGGTATAACCTAACAACCCTGTTTTATTAAAGGTGAACATTGAACAGAAACAAAAGTTGATTTAAGTAGTGCAGACCGGGACGCATCATACCTACCTAATTAATCTAAACTAAAAAATAATAATAAAAAATAATTATGTTTATCTAAGATAAAATTAACCCGAGTAAAGCCAAAGTAAAGTAAAGGGGTGGGTTGCTAGTATATATTTAAAATGGTGTCTAGCGTGTAATGCAAATATTTTTGATTTATTATAATAATGTCAAAACAATAAAATTAATGTTAAAATGCATCAAGGTTATGCAATCGTAGTAGGTCATGTTTAAAATGTTATGATGCAAGAAAATTTAAATAACATAATAACAATATGTTTATAATTGGTTGCTCATAAATGTATTTCCGTTGCGTTACTGAATTTCTGTAATGCAATGCTGTAAATTATGCGTAATAGCAATCAAACTTTTTTTATGTTTAGTATAACTTTGGCAAGTTCCGGGATTTTTGCTAAATAAATATCCCGGATATCAATCAGATCAACCTCTAGCTTACTTTTGTGATTTGAAAAGGAATCGATGATAAAATTATGATTCCATTTTAATAATAAGTAAATATTGTTGCATGTTATTATTATTTTTAAATACATTCTAAAAAAATATATATACGGTCGAATTGAGAAACCTCCTCCTTTTTTTGAAGTCGGTTAATAAACTGAGAGCTTTTTCCGCTAAACATAACTCGCAATTTATTTTAAGAATTACAAACTGTGTGTGTACTCTGTGTTGAAGCCTTGAAATTGCGTAACTAAACTGCCAATACACAATGCAAAAACTGTATCGATTGCTATAATTAAACCGAACTGGAGAAAAGGTCAAATAATAAAATAGCATAGTTAAGAAATTGGCGGTGTTATGGCTTTAAGAATAAAAATATTTTAGGGTCATTTCCACTATTACATTATTTAGATAAATGTTATGATTAGTTTATGAGACAAGTGTGAATAGGCCAGCCGATAGAGGCCGACCTAGGCGAACGTATCACGACCAGTAGGGCTATTCTGTAAGCTCGTTTACGCATCTCGCAAGCGGAATCCGCGGTGAGTAAATTTCGTAGTACGAAATTCAAATCGTAATACGATTGTAATACGGTTGAATTTCGTAATACGAAATTCAAATTTCACCGCTTGCGAGATGCGTAAACTAGCTTACAGAAAAGCCCTACAGATCTGAGACGGTTTAAAGAAAGGTCAAGTCAAAAGTACCCATAACCGGCGATCATGTATGAAGGCGCTCATGAAAGTAGAAGAAGCGAAAGAGGTATGAAAGGATCGTTGAATGTGGAAGGAAGTAGTCTCTGCCTGCCCCAACGGGAAAAGGCGTGATTGTATGTAAGAGTATGTATATGTATTATTAGTTAAATCAAAATTGTAGACACTCACTAAATAAAAAATTTAAAGCCATGTGAAAACATCATTAATATCATCACCATAAAATTGAGGTCATGTGCTTGTCTCTATAAAAAAACCATATAATTTCTAGGCACACTTCACACTTAACATTAATTATTACCATTAGGCGAACGACCTGGTAAAATGACAAAAAGGTGTGAAACCAAAAAATACAGTAAAAAGGCCATCTACACCCAGCGGGAGGCATTCGACGACATTCTCGATTTCATTTTTATGTTATTTTTTATTACTGTTCGTAATACAGAGGCACAGAGTGAAATTAACATAATGTGATGAATCAAGAAATTAGAATTTATACTCCAACTTCTTGTTTACGATCTAGGGATGGGGTAAATTAATTGTCGACTAATTCCAGAGACAAGTAACTTCACTGTAACAACATATCAACGAAAAATCGATGTTTCAACATGCTGAATTAAAATAATAAGCACAGTGAGAAAATTATTAAAGTTTTTACGACATTTATTATATCATTGTTTCACCTAAAAATAAACAGATATAATTATTTTTGAAATTTTTATTATTTAAAATAATATAATTTTTATGTCAAAGGAATAGTTGTAAACTTTAAAAGATCTTGAATATTGGACTGGATGTATGGTATTAAACTTAGTTTTTTCTTAAATAAAATAGTAATAATTATCTTATGCTAATTATAGGTCTTAAAAAGTTAATGTTATGTTTGACACAAGTAAGAAATTTAGCACAACATTTTTGGTAAATACTACTATTTTTGCATAGATTCATCTTTTCTAGCCGCCTTTCTTCGGGAACCTTTGACAACTTCAAACAGTACAAAACACCGGCCACGCCCCCTAAATATGCGGCATTTATTAATTGAATCAGTTAATACAATGCAAGCTAAAAACTTACTTTAAGTATTTGAAATTAGACATTTACTTTAAACTGTAACCTTTTTCTTGCCTGTGAATTCCAAATTATTTAGGAACACGTAAACCGAAACTTGAATTACTGTCTCTGAGCTTTATCCTATTTTATTTATTTTGTTGCACTTAAGCCAGTTTAACTTTATGGACACAATAATCCTTAAAGCTCTGAATATAAAGTAAGTACAAAGAAAATCCATAAAATCGAATGGATAAAACTCCAATAGATTAGTAACGCAAATAAATTTCTCAACTCCTTAAACTTTTCTCTACACATACTTTGTCAGGTGATAAAATTATTTTTAATACGATTAAATTAGTAAACATCATATATTCATCAAAATAAAATGTGACCATAAACAATTTAATTTCCAAACGGATACAAATCAGTCATAAAAATAAAATTAGTTCTAAAACCTACTCGATGTTAAGTAAGGATCGTAAAATTTTCTCTTTTATCTCTCGATCTACAATTTTTATTATTTTTATTGCGTGTTGTAAATTTTATCGATATTTTTAATTTGACTTATCGAGATCGGAGTCGCATCACTAGATTAGTGACAGCCAGTTATTTTTGTGTTTCGTGAAATATTCGACCAGTTTTTTTACGATTAATGTTAATCATTTGTTTTGTTATGCGACTTGCTATGTAGGATGACAATTAATTAAGTTTAGTCATAAATACTTGAAACTAGGTTTAGGTGTATAGTTATGTAAAGTTAGACTAGTTTAAGATAAAAAAAAAAAATTATGTCTGACACACAAGCACTTGACCGCTATCTCACCTGATGCTAAGTGTAGATACGGTCTAGGATGGAATCCAGCTTGTCTGGAATTGAAAGATGGCAGTGAGACGAGACGCTGGCTAGACAACAAACTGGCTTATAGCCCAACTGTCGCAACCCATCTTTCATATTGACTGGCACCAAACATCATGCCAGAACTTGGCGAATTTTATATTTATTTGATTTTTTATATATATAAAAGCTTACTAGCAATGTGGGTTTGCAATGTTTGTTTTTTATAAAGCCAATAGCGTTTATTATATATTTGTTTGTAAAGTATTGTTGGCACACGACACTGGGAACCCTAGTGCAGGGAGTTGTAATTTAAAAAAAAATACGACATATTGTACAAATTGTTACACACAATCCAAAATTTCATCGTACCGACGGGATTCGAACCCGCACCGTTCTGGGAAAAATGTCCAGGTGCTCTGACCAACTAAGCCACAGTACGATACTATCGATACGACGAAATTAATGGATTGCATTTTAATCAATTATGCATTGGTGGCGCCATCTATGATAACTATTTAGAAATTAATCATTCGAATTAAATCACTACAGTTTTCGAGTCCCGTCCATACGATGACATTTTTGATTGTGTGTAACAATGTACAAATAATTTAAAATCGTTTAAAAAACTAAAAGAATCGACTTCAAACGACGCGCTAGGTAAAGTAACCAGCAGAAGTAGTAACTATTACATAATCTGTGCCAGTAGTTAGTAGTGAATCGTCGAGATAAGTAAATGCGTCGTAATATAAATGTTGATAATATATTAAAAACAGCTCGACCGATTTCGTTAAAATTTAAATGGGACCACCTGGAAACAAAAAAGGTTTTTCCAAATCGGTTCAGGCATCTTCGAGTAATCGGTGAACATACATAAAAAAAAATATTCTGACGAATTGAGAACCTCCTCATTTTTAGAAGTCGGTTAAAAATAGAAAGTGTGTAACACTTAGAGAAACAAAATATTTAAAATTTATATTAATGTTCTCTTCCTTTGTCCCCAGGAGTAAACCCTCGCAAACAGAGAAGAGAAAGAACGACATTCACACGAGCACAGCTGGATGTTCTGGAAGCTCTGTTCGGGAAGACCAGGTACCCTGACATCTTCATGAGGGAAGAGGTGGCTCTGAAGATCAACCTACCGGAGTCGAGAGTTCAGGTAAGCACCACTTTGTCAGCTGTTCAGTTGTGCTATGGATATGACCATCCTAAGCCGAGCTTGTTCTCCATCTTCGAGCACATCATCGCTTACCATTAGGCGAGATAGTGATCAAACGCTAGCCTGTCAGATATAAAAAAAATATTTTCGGTTAGAAGGAAAAAGTCATCTTAATCGTCATAATTACCCGGTATCAGTCCGCTGATGGACATAGGCCGGGTCCCAAAACACGCCTTCTTATAGTTACTGCCCACAGCTTTGCAAATTCACCTGGTCACAGGGCGTCAAAGTAGTAGTACACTTAGCAAAATAACTATAATTATATTTACAAGGAAAAAGTGTCCAGTAAAATACGCAGCATTACAGTGACGCGCAACATCTGTAAAAACCAGAGCCTGGTAGCAAGTGATGATGTGGTCAACGATGGTGAACTCTCTAGGCCTAGAATAATATGACAATCAAGGTCAATGTGCTGTCGGAACATAGTAAGGTTATGGCGGCAGATTTTCTCCTTGATGGCCGTAAGCTACTTTTTGGTAGCAAGTCAGCCTTACACCTGTAGATCCATAATAGAATTTATTTATTATTACGCACTGTCTATTGTACGCCTGGCCCACACTCATATTGGAAAATCTTTCGACCAACACAATTGTGATTCGGCAGCAGTCCTTGAGGAGCCATTTCCCATTCTAGGCCTAGCGTGCTACCACCCTCGACCGCATCGTCACTGACCTGTCAACAGGTGAATTATTGATCAAACTATCGCCTATATATGATTAAAAACCAAATATTAGTGAAAGTTAAATACAGCGCCTGATCTTTCATACACATAAGCAAACTAGCTAACGAATAACTAGTTAGTTATAAAAAAAACACTTAAATACCAACTTAAATCTGATAGCTTAATTACTTATATACAAAATCCGATGATTACCAACTATCAATTAATTGTTGATACCGCATCGTCAAAATTTAAATTATAATCCGTCTTCGAGAACCACCCAAAGAATTAAACCACCCATTAGAATAAAATTCGATAAAACTCGATAATACTCGAGAGAGATCCGTCTCTGACGACAGTTGCCGCCCGACTGATTTCTGATTCGTTCAAACGTTCTCAATTTAAACTACAAGGTTGGTGCATTAGCGCACCCAATCGAATTACGTTCCAATTTTAGAATTTGAAATTGGAATTATTCGATTGTTTTGTGCCAACATTGCGTCTAATACGGTTGACAGGTTACGCTTTTTGAAAAATTACCCTCAAAAAGGTTATACTCGCCGTGATAAAATATTTGATGCTTCAAAAAGTTGAGTGTTCTTAAAGATTTTGACAAACGCAAAGTGATGCCTTACACTCAGGTATTGTCAATAATGACATGTATCGATTTAATTGAGACTACGCGTTCAGAAGGCAAGGCTCATAGGCTAGTGTTTGACCACTATCTCGCCTGGAGGTAAGAGATTATGTGGTCGACAATGGTGAACACGCTAGGCCTAGAATACGCAGACTCTCAAGGGCTGTGTGCTGCCGGAATACCACATTTATAAGTGCAGTGTATGGATTACCGAGGCGTAGCTATGTAAAGCTACGCATACTAACAAAGGCGAGCGACGCGGCGACGTAGCTCCGTAGCCGTACGCTACGTTGCAACGTTGCGTATAGCTATGGAATCAACCAACGCATTGGCATAGACAAGATCGCACAATACTACGTAGCATTGGTGTAGCGACAGCGTCGTAAGTTCAAAGTTGACTGTAGCCACACCTGTGTATAGTTTGTATTTGCGTAGCTTTAGTATTCAGTCAGCTTAGCGTTGTAGACTTATTCACAGTCAAGCGGCGGGACTGATTAAGCCAAAATTTTGCACAGGGATAGCCCATATTACGAATTAGGAATGAATTATGCTAGACCGTGCTGGGCGCGAGCCGTGTCCTAGTCGTCCAAGCCTGTCCGGGACGCGGACACATAAATAACAGTCCGGGACGCGGACGGTACTTATAACATGAACCGCATCACATAAAATGTTCGTGTAATGTTTTGAAGCTGTGGCTCGTCCGTGCCTCGCACGGTGCACGGCCCAAGCAAAGCACGGTCTAGCATAATTCATCTCATAGGCCATAGGATACATTTTAACGTGGACGATGCCGCGGGGCAGAACCAGTCTCTAATATAGGTAGGAGACACACCAGCAAACCCTCTCGTACTGTAAATGTCAAAGGTGACAGCGACCACTTACCGCCAGGTAGGCCGCCAGCTTGTTTGCCGCTCTATATTGTTTAAAAGAAAACAGGCAAAGTTAGCTTGTACACGTCGAGCGTATGTTTAATTTACCTTTAAAAATCAAAATAAGAGATGCTCATTTCAAATGGTTATTTGCCTTATACATTTACACACCCCTTTAACCTTTTCAAGGAGGTATTAATTCAAAAGGGTGATTAACGATAAGTAACGCTTCAAGCTGCCCTTTTAAAATAAATCTGCTATAATTAGCACTATCTTATAAAACAGTCTGATTATCTGATGGAAAGATTTTGACACTAATTGAAAGAAAATCCGTGTTTTCATTTTTTCATTAATTAAGTTTAGGATATGAATTCTTATTTTTAAAGTGAAAACTTCTTTAGCGGCGTTGTGAACTTTTTGGATGGGTAAAAAATGTTAAACTCGCGTCAGGACCTGTGACCTAATCGAAAATTCGTAAGACAGAGGGAGAATAGAAACTATTTTTGGGATGAGTAATAAATGTTAAACTCGTGTCAGGACACGTGACCTGATCGAAAATTCGTAAGACAGAGGGGGGAGAGTAGACCAAATGCACAACGTTAATCGGTATAAGATATCGGTGCAATTGGCCCTTAATCTCAAACTCGATGTTTAATATTTATTGGCAAGTACAAGTAACACTACTGGCAACACAAAAGGAGTAAACGTTCACTTTGTACACAAAACTTTTTCAAACATGTAGGTAGTTGCAAAATTGCCCAGTAGATCAAACATTCAAAACGGCGTAAACCAATAGCGCATCTGGCGTGCGCGTTCATTCATTCTTTCTACTGTTATTAATACGGCACAATGCAGGGGCCTTAATCCGCGGTAGGTGTGCGCGCGCACGACCCTAGTTGATACTTGGAAGCAATTACACCCTAATGTGTTTGATACTTTCAATGATCTTTCAAAATTAGAATAAGTTATAACACTTCCAAATATCTCACAATACTTCCAAAACCTAAAATGTACCAATCAAAGACTTGAAAAATGCATATGCTTCCAATTCTAAAATTCAAAAGTGTATCTATGTAGATAACGCGTGTGTGAGCGTGTGTGAAATTGACTTTTACATGCTCAATGAGCTAATACCAATAATTATTAATCTGTGACTTTTTAGACATACAACCTCAGGCCATAAAACAGTAAACGCCCTACTGCGAAAACTCGTTCATAAATCAGTCGTAAGTCGAAATACAAACACAAAGCGAGAACGCGTTGTAATTGAGCATACAATGTATGTACGAAGGGTGACTATAGGTTGTAATTTGTCGGTGAGTTGTGGTCGGGGGTGAAGTAGAACTATAGTAGGTGCTCGATATAGTCTTTATTGAGGATTGAAATAATCTATTGGGTGATTGTGGCTTGCGAGATCGATAGATGCAGTGCAAGATTTTTTTCAAGTCTACCCTCTGCCGTAATCATTCTATCGATTTCATTACTGAACGAATCGTGAGTACTTAATATTCATTTTGAATTATTGTTACGGTTAAACTCACGTGAAGAGGATAGTCAAACTCTTCACGTGTAAGACGTCGAATCGGTTCCAGGCAGTCAGTGCCTCATCTTTATGGGTCTGCAAAGTTTCCGGTAGTTATCTGACATATGAAGCCATATAAAAACTGTCAAAAATCTGCCAGGTTAGTTCCTAATATCAGGAAAAAATCTGACATATTTTTGATTGAAACTGGTGTCTTAACGCATTATCAGGAACCGGTGAAACTGGCCGTAAGTGTTATTAATTTATCCAGCACCTAACAAAGTATTTTTTGTCACCAGGTTTGGTTCAAGAACCGAAGAGCAAAATGCCGGCAGCAGCTCCAGCAGCAAACAAACAGTCAGATCTCCTCAAAATCCTCTTCAAGCGCGAAGACAAGCGTATCCAGTAGCACTATCAAAAACTCCTCGACATCCTCAACTTCCAAAGTCTCCAGCTCAAAGTCACTTACGAGCTCTTCGAGCAGTCACTCAACCCAAAACAGCTCAAGTATAACCACAACATCCCCCAATCTTCCTATTACCCCCACAACTTCAGTGAGTCCACCTATAAACGTTATTTGTAAGAAGGAGGCCGCTACATCCAATTACGAGAACTCTCCCATAAACAAAAATCTTTCCGTTTCCCATTATAATTCCAACGAAGCGTTAAGGCTATCAGGCAAGGAGTCTTCCCCGGACATTTCCAATATTCATGGATATGGGGTAACTCCTAAACAGGAGTTGTACAGTAGTCCCAAAAGATTGGATTACTCCTCAAAGATCGATTATTCTGATAAGTCTTTTGGGAGCAACTTGGTTAAAGATCAGTACAGTTCGAGGTTGACGGGGAATTTGACTCCTTTAGGATCCAACTCCTCGATTATGACGACTCCTTCTCCGCCCATAACTCCTCAGAGTCTGAACGGTCCAGGGAACGTGTACCATCCTGATAGCTACAACAGCTTCCATTGGCCGGGCAGCTCAGACTACATCAGGAGCTACTCCACGTCTCACCATCATCAAGGATATGGGCAGAGCGCGTATAACTCGCCGTATTATCCTAGTCAGGTTAGTAGAGTAAATTTGGTATATACATACTTTTAAATGATTTCTGTTGATGTTAATTGACTATATGTTGAGTAACACACAGGCAAAACTAATTAGTACGAGCATACTCATAGTATCAGCATACGAAACTTAAAGTATGTAGATTATACTTTATTTTTTATTAGCTTTTTATTAGCTTCACCTGTATGTTTGTATGTTTGTAACCGACTTCTTTGGACGCGATTTTGACCCACTTTAAACGGCCAGATTTCGTTCAAACTTTGTAGATTTATCGAGGACCGATGACAATACACTAATTTGATAAAACATTATTCCATTTTTCGACTAAAAAGTTGAAAATAAATAATAGCTTAAAAAAACTAAAAAAACAAGCTTTTTATAGAAAACCGAACTAAAAAATGGAAAATAAATTTTAATAAATTTAAATTAAGAATAGTGTTAAAAATTTTAATAAATATAAATTAATAATCTAGTGTGAATAAAAAAAAATATTTTAAAAAAAGCGTGGGGTGCTTTTAAGATATTATCAAAATGATAATCACTCTACTCATATCTGTCAATAAAATATTTATAACTATTGACACCATGCACCTCACGCTTTTTTTTAAATAATTTTTTTTCTTTTTATTCACACTATTATTAATTTATATTTATTATGTTTCTTTGAAGTGTCTCACACTTTATATTTTTGTAAATTGTTAAACACAATCCAAACTTTCATCGTACCGACGGGACTCGAACCCGCACCCCCCGGATTACACGTCCAGGTGCTCTGCCAATTAAGCCACGGTTCGATACATCGATACGACGAAATTAGTGGATTGCATTTGTTAACCCAATTCGAGTCCCGTCGGTACGATGAAAGTTTGGATTGTGTTTAATAATTTATATTTATTGAAATTTTTAACACTATTCTTAATTTAAATTTATTAAAATTTATTTTATATATTTTAGTTCGGTTTTCTATTAAAAGCGTTTTTTTTTTAGTTTTTATAAACTGTTATTTATTTTTCAATCTATAAGCGTCTCAGGACATGGTAACACTATGCATATACGTGGTGTCATAGTCACTCGAGACTTTGTTTACAAAAATGTTTGATGTTTACATATGTTCACACCACGTTCCGCTTTAATTGCTTTTCTATTGTCTATTTTTCTACAAATATATCAAAACCAGGTCAGTAGTCCAGATTAATTCTAGACATGCAGGAGACGAGTTGCCATAACGTTAATTGACCATAAAAAGCATACATTTAGGACCCGGATACTGACTACCTGCTCATAAATTACTCATTTTATGTGCTTATGACCTATTCGCGACATTCCTATGATTATTATTAAGCTTCTTTCAAATTACGATGGAAATGGTTAAGAACCATGTGTCAGTAAGTTGGGACCAACTTCATAACGAGTGAATTATTGGAACGAACAAAAATCCCGGCAGCGTGGATAATTAATATTTTGTTGTTTTTTTAGCATTTCTCATTATTAATTAAACATATGACACATATCTCCATTTGATATCCTACTCAATTTGTTTGGTTAAAAAGATTAACCACCTACAATTTAGCGCCAAAAATCATGCAATGTAATCAACACACATTTAGATTTTTTTATACACCTATATAAGGACACTTGGGTTTTTGAGCCATTGTTAGATATAATCCAGCAATCCAGTAGTTTTGTCGTATGGATAGGTTCGTACCGTAGCTGATTCGGTAAAGCGCCTGGGCAGGCACCGCTGGAGGCGCAGGTTCGGTCCCGTCGGTACGGTGAAATTTGGATTGTATTGTAATAATGTACATTTTGACAGAGTTTCAAATAATGTTGGCAGCGGCGTCAACATTCATATATTTTTTTATGATCGTATAACGTCACTTAGCGGGTTTTTAATTGGATTACGGTATTTTATAGCTATGCATTGTTTGGACAAGATTAAGTAACGTTATTTTGCTCGACCAGACGAGTCTTTTATTTGTTTTATGACTTACTTACTTACTTATGTAACAGGACAAGCCTGACGCTCGTTGCCATCTTCCACTGCCACTTCCAGACCAGCACGATTTCATCTTGGACCGCATCGTCAGTTAACATCATCATACGAGATAGTGGTCAAGTGCTGTCAGCAATAAAAAAGATTATGGGCTTATGACGAACTTATCTGACAGACGTTGACAACTTTTATATGGCAACATTTGTCAAATTACTATCTGACAAAAGTGTCAGACCAATTCTTGTCTTGATAAAGATCAAGACAAGAATTGGTGCAACTAGCCTTAAAGCTCTTGTAATAATATATACCTATCTATACCCTAATGACCAGTATTATTTAGTTTTTTTTATGTTATATAATATGTAACCTCCTTTCCAGATGGAATATTTCAACGGCTCTTCCGTCAACCAATCGCACGGCAGTCACGGCCACAACCTGACAGCGAACGGCAACCAGTTATACAACCAGGTTTCTTTCGGAAACCCATCGCCGCCAGCCGCTTGGCCATCTCACCACAACATCTTATCATCAGGGCCGGAGTCACCCGAAAATCAATCCCAAAATTCTCCCCATCTCTCGATGCTCCAAGCTTCCCAAATTACGAACTTTTCAAACTCGGGGAATAGTTATTTCGCCCCGGAAAAGTACGGGATCAATATGGTCTAGTATTTAGTATGTTTCTAGTCGATTTGTAGTGTAAATATTGTTGGATGCTAGTTTTGGAGGGAGATTGTTGGTCTGTGGACGTTTTTTTTTTCATATGGCAATATTTTTGTGTGCTGTCAACAAAGAGTTTGCGCGCGAAAAAATGGCGCAAAATGTTGCCGCGAAAATTATTAAGTTTTCTTCTGGTACACAAGTCGAAATAGTCATAAATAATAATCCGTTAATTCTTAGTAAAAATCATTTGTGAAAGCAACATATTATTTAAAAATTATTTTTGTTAAGAATTACGGAATCGACTTCGCAGTTTTCAATACTTTCAAATGCTAACACAGTTTTTGGTCTTTACATTTAAAAAGTTAAGTATTTATTATTTTAACAAAACTGCCGTAAGATGTTGGAAAGTGTTGTAAAGTGCGACGTAAGTTCAAATCAGTGAAAATCAACAAGACCGACAATTTCTCTTTTTACTAGCAAAGTTACTTGATTTGATAGTAGTTAATATAATTTCAGTTTCGGGCTAACCTTCATTTTGTATTTTGAAACATTTGTTAGAATGTGTACATAATTGCATAATTTAAAATGCTCTTAAAATCGGAGATGTTTATATCATGATTTAAATCATGAATCATAAATAAGAGCATTTAAAATATCAACTTCTGCTATATTACTTTAATTATTTTAGTTTGTTGTAAAACAATCGAGGGTGTACTATTTATTACAGATATGATTTTGAGTTTGGCCCGAAGCTGAATCTATTATTTACGTTCTATATTCAAACTAAACTTCGAAAGAGTTGTCAACGAAAAAGTGCGAAAGGCCTAAACCTGGATCGAAGAGCAAAATCATTGCCATATAAAAATTTTAAGACCCCAACTTTTTATTAAGAATTTGTATAGAAAATTTGTTTCGTATTTGCTTTTAAATGCCTGTGTAAAAATACCTGAGTCATATCAATTTAAAAATTAGGCTATGTTAGTGGATTCGCTAAATTATCAAGTTAGTTCTGGTGTAAATATAATCATTGTAAGGTCTTTTAATTTTGTATATGTGTGTGCTGCGGATGTAATATGTGACTTATTATTGTGTAGAATAAGGAATAATGTATTTTTTTTTATTTATCTATATTTTACTAGACCAGTGACATAGACATGCCATAGAGAGACATAGTTTTATTTTTTCTTATTTCTCAAATAGATTTTTGTATCACCAGTGCTAGTTCATTTTATTTACTTGGAACACTTAATTTCCTGAAGAAATTCCGTGTTTCTTTAGAATGCAATATTTGATTAATGCAATAATTGTGAAGAAGCTTTAAAATAAAAAGGAGTAGTTATATTCTTTTGAAAGTTATTTAATGTAATTTTCATAAGGAAGATTCCACAACCCATTTATTTTGATATTTTAATTTCTCATTTTGGCTGTATTCTATTGGTTTAGTTTTGAAAGAAAAAGTACTGAATTGCCAGTAACAAAAAAGAAAATTACAAATGTTGTAAAAATAGTTGCAAAGGTTTGTACAAATTATGACAGTTGTCATTTCGTTAGAGCTTGTATTAGTTCCTATGACAACGCATTTTAATTAATTATTATATTTTTAATTTTAACAAATCGTAAAGAGATTATTAGTTAATTTATATATTATTTTTCAAATCGTAGTATTTAATGTAATGAAATTTGTAATTTATAGTAATTTTAAAATTGAACATAGCTAAGTTAGAAGTTAAGTAAAGTTCTGTATCGCGTTCGATAACGAGTCAGTGTATTTTTTTTAGTTAAGTTGTATGATTAACTGATAGCTATTGAAATATTGAATCCGAATATATGCATATAAAATATATGTTGTGTTTCATTTATTATAAGAAATCACGCTAATTAATACGATGAATTTTATCTTGAAGGAACTATGCCTACTATAATAGAACAGATATATATATATATATATATAATATAATATAATAGAACAGATATATATATAGAACAGAAATATATATAATAAAACAGATATATATATAATAGAACAGATATATATATAACAAACACAGAAAAAATCTAGAAAGTCACGACTGATTCGTTACCTACAAGTAGTATTAAATTAGCTGATTAAATGTGTATTGTCTGAATTACTGAAACATAGAGGTGAGTGCAGTAAATAGTATGACTGGCAACCCTACTTTAACATTTTTTTTTGTAGTCTGACGTCGACGATTGGATGGCAGCTGAATCTCTTATTATTATTACTTTTTTTAACTCAAATCGTTGAAGCTAAGTTTACATGACAATTTGATATGATTTATATAATAACTATTTAAGTTTGCTTTTGCAATGTGTTATCATTTATTTTGTGTGAAATAAAGCAATTTATATATGGAGTTATCAATCCGTAACGTTAGGTATCTACTTATTTTTGCCCAGTGTTGATGATGCTGTTAGAAGGAAAGACGTGGTAATACATGTCTTTCCTTCGTGAAAAACTTAACTCGTCGCTAGCCTAAGAATCCTGGCAGATCCCATTTCCGCAGCCAATGTATCAGACCTAACGTAATATCCTCGACAGCATCATCACTTACCAATAGGTAAGATAGTGGTCAAACGTTAGCCTATACGATGGAAAATAAACTGGCCAAGTGCAAGTCGGACTTGCACAGTAGAGTATTTTATAACTATATTTTTTTGCCAGCAAATAGTGTGTTTATGAAAAACAAAGGTATATAACAACCTTGCGGTTGTTAGAATATAATATTATTATATTATATATTATAACAACCGCAAGGTTGTTATATCTCAAAAACTGCTAACTATATCTCGTTTAAATCAATTTTCGTTGAAAGTGTTTATTGAGATCATATATTTTTTAAATTTTTACTACCTTAATTAAACTGTTAGAGAGGGGGGACACATTTAACCACTTTAGAAGTGTCTATCTTCCAAATAATTTACTTTTTTAAAGACTATCATAGACACCCCGCACGAATAGGTCTTATGAAATATTTCTTTTTACTTTTAGTTCCATGTATGGGGAGCCGCCCCTTAATCTTTTATTTTTATATTTGAATAGAAATCGTAAAGCGGTTCACAGAATACACCTATCAAGCTACCAACCAAGTTTCAACTGTCCCAATAGTTGCGGAATAAAGTGGCCGTGACATACGGACAGACAGACATAGACAGCCATGACGAATCTATAAGAGTTCCGTTTTTTGCCGTTCGACTACGGAACCCTAAAAAAACCCTTAAATTCACATAACAGCTTTTGCTTCTTTGCCTCGCGATGTTCGTTACCAAAGGAAAATTCAATTACCCGGGTGATTTTCTCCGATTAAAAAAAACCTTGAGGTTCACAGACACACTTGCACGTATCTCGTTGCTCTTAAAAGTCGTTGTAATAGTAGGATCTAAAATCCTAGAGTTGAAATGTAGTACTCTAACCCACCCACACCTAGCCTTGGCCGGTGGTAAACTCATTATCATTAGGCAAGACCGTTTAAATGTGTAAATGGCCGTATGTAAAAGATCATACTAAAATATAAATGCGAAAATATGCAAGGATGTTTGTTATTTCTTCACGCAAAAACAACTGAACGTATTTTGAGGAATCTTATAAATTATTCAACAGAATAGCACATCTTCTTTACAAAGGTAGTATAAAACAAAGTCGCTCTCGCTGTGTGTACGCTTAGATCTTTTAAACTATGTAACGAATTTTGGTATAGATTTCATCAATAAATAGAGTGAATCGAGAGGAATATTTATAACCAAGATTTAATGCGGGCAAAGCCGCTTTAGTTGGCAAATTCTGCCATCTGAGAGTTATTTCAGCGTACGCTGCATATACCGTTAAGAGTTACACGAAAATAATGGATGTACGGTGTAATGGCTTGTTAAGACAAACCATAAATTATTCTTGCTTAGCCAAGTTCTAAAAAAAGTCCATAATAGTAGGCATGTATATATTTTTAGGGTTCCATACCTCAAAAGGTAAAAAAGGAACCCTTATAAGATCACTTTCTTGTCCGTCTGTCTGTCTATCTGTCTGTCCGTCTGTCTGTCCGTCTGTCCGTGTGTCACCATTGATTTTCTCAGGAACAGGTGAACCTAGCAAGTTCTAATTTATACCTGATACTGAAGTCTATAGTCCCTATTGGGTGTATAAAAATCAACGTCTTGAGTCAACACAATAAAAAGATATGGGCTAATTTAGATTTTCGCGAAAACTTCTTAGTACCAAAATGTACCTTAATTTTCAACTTTTTTTATTTTTCGAAATTTTTCCTTTACTTGTGTTGTAAGACCTTGCTTTTAACTAAAATTGACAATTCTAGGTAAACCGTAAGTACCCTATAGGTTTTGGGTCGAAAATCTATAGGGTACTTCCCGTTGACCTAGAATCATGAAATTTGGCAAGAAGCAAGGTCTTATTCAGCACAAATTAAGGAAAAAATAAAAAAAGTTGAAAATCAAAGGGTATATGTTTATATATATATACATAGTTTACGCCAATTAAGGTAGACCTCTGAGTTATATGAGCGCTGATACAATTTAGAGGTCTAGCTTAATCGGTCCATACCAACGTTGGTACGGAAGCCTCGGTGAGCGAGTTCAACTCGACTTAGCCGGCTTTTATTTATGTGTAAGGCAGTAGGCCTATAATAAAAATCGTATGTCTTTTACACTAAGTAATTTGGGTAAATTGTTTAAAAGTGACGACAAGAATATCACGTGTGTGGGTGAGACTTTCTCTAACATTGATGATTTAAATGAAAAGAACCAACTTTAAATGACCGTCAGTGTTTTTCCTTAACTAACTTCACTTTCCCATCGGACTTGAATAGCTACTCTCGGCCATGATCTTCTACTGATCATGTGGAAAAAGCCAGCTTGGGAGACGATACCATGTATTACCTAATCTATCTTATCCAGTAAGCCAGGGGGGTCAACTTCTTGTCTTTCTGTATTAAAAAAATTGCATAAAACAACTTGGGCAATTCTAATAATATTACCATGGTTCTATATATAAAACCCTTTAGAAGTAAGTGTCATTGCACCGAGTCAAGCCCAGAGAAATGGCCTACCTTTTCCAGTATATTTTATTACTTTTTGGCCTATTTATTCGATTGTCTCTTGTTCTCGGAACTAGCACAACACAGGTGAGGCTAATCTCAAAACAGTAGAAGTGTCTATGTTCTGGGCTCAACAATTTATTTGATCATATTTGGAAACATACAGCTATTTTATACCTTTTGAACAAAAGTAAATATCTAAATTAGTCAATGTAGTACTTACTCAAAAAGTATCATTAATACTTGGATAATAAATAGGTAATTGCCTTAAAATCCTATTATCAACTTTTATCTAAGCCGCTTCAATATATAAATATAATTTTAAAAAAGTAATAGTAAAAGGTAAGTATACACAGCGTCGCGTGTCGTGTCACGCTTGTAGGACGTCCGGACGGGCTTCAGTCGACGAACTATCGTGTTACTCGCCCATAGACAATGTACTTACTGGCTGGTTACAAACATTTAAATCAATATTCAGACATTTTAATTTATATTTTTAAAACCCTACATAATTTTGGCACTGTAGTGTACTCGTAGTATTTATATTCTCTTTGATAAAAACTCTCAACAAAACTCTAATAATAAAATGTGATTGATGAAAGTTTTATATATTATATATGTAGTATATATATATGAGTTTTCATCGATGAGTTTATTTCGGCGCTATCCGAAGCGCCTTGTTCACGGACACTCATATTAAACAAAAAACATGGTAAATATCTCGTAAATAATACTAATAATAGGTACTTAGTTTATTTATTTTCATTATTTACATTTAAGTGTGAGTATATTGTTTGTTAGTAAGATTAAAGAATCAAGAATCAAAGCATTTATTCAGTATGTAGGCAGTATAAATATACGCATATACACGTCAAAATCATAAATAATAAAATAAATCATAACCAATTATCAAGGAAACATATCAAAAGCAGAATTTTAACGCTTTGAATTAAAAAAAAAAACAAAAGTAATGAACCATTCAGTTGTCCTCCCATCGTTTAAGTCAGACTATTAAAAAATATTAAAGTGGGTTAAAACCAACCATACATGTAACTGTGTGTTTCAGTACTTCAGACAATTTTTATATAAAAAAATAAATCAAGTGAAAAAGTGAAACACAACTTAAAGAAACGCATACCATATCACCCCCAACGCATATATACAAAGTGAAGCGAAGTAATGAAAGCGTGATAAAATGGCACAATTTCAGGTGTTTGTCAAAAAGAAAAGTACAAACACATCGCAAGGAAACTTTTACCTTTCTGACTAAACAAATGGATGAAAATAAGAGCTTTTGTTTTTATCTACTAAGATGAAAATATTGTCTCTCGCAATAAGTAGATAAAAACAGGTAGGTGTATAGTTTCCTCCAACATGCTTAGCAAGAGAGCTTAGTTCGCTACTAGCTTACAATTTTCAATTTGGGAAAATGTTATGTATATAACAATAATGTAAAACCTTACCAAGGGAGATGAAACCTATTTAGAAAATGACAACACATTTAAATAAAAAAATTAAATTAAAATTAAAATTTGTTTATTTCACTTCAAAGTACTTTACAATTCAGTGCGGCCCCAGCTACTAAACTAGGTGTTTAAACACCCATATTTCAGCAATTAGTTCCTTCCGAGTAATTGATCAATCTTGTGTAATAATAAAATATAGTTATCATCATTTATTAGGTTCACATACATTCGTTTGAGTTATTTCAGAGCAACCAAAGAGCATCCAATCGTAGAAAAGCAAGGTAAATTATATGCATTCATAGAGTAATACATTACATGTCGAAAGTATTATATAATAATTTTAAAACATCAAATCATGAAATATTATATATACATGATAAATATTTTTAACATAACGAAAAAGTATCATCATTTTAATAACAGAAAGCAATTGCGTATCAAAAACTAGCGTTCTTTAAAACTGTTTAGACGTTCTCGCCACAGCTACATCTATAACAACGCAAACTTTACTTGTCGTATATTCCCTGGAAAATGTATTTTTATTTTATTCTGGCAACCCCAAATCAGTAACCTACCAAACAATGATACAGAAATTTTAACCTTAGATCATTCAAAACAAAGAACGAATTCTCGTAGAACTCAGCTACGCTTACTACATTTTAAGCACTGTAGCGCAGTGCTTACAAACTCGCAGCTGTATATAGAGATGTATCGCCTTCTCGTTCACTCCCATAGGGTACTTGTATAGCGTCATCTCACTCTGCTGCGGAGATAAGCCGCTTATCTTCGGCCCGCACTCCACCCGCCCTGGCTGCTGCGAGATGGACCATTCTGAGTTCTAATTTTGAAATTTAAATTACATATTAATATTTTCTTAATAATGACTTTTTACCTACATTTCAAGGCTTCGATGTGGTTTTACATTTTCGGTTGGTGTTTTATCTATATTCGGACATTTGTTAATTTCGTTTGACACACACATATAACGAAAATTAGGTAATTTAAGATACTTACTTATTATTCTATGCTTAAATTGGCAATAAATAGGTACTAAACTACTCTAGGAGTATAAGTAGATATTTAACAATAATTAAGATAGTTTAAAACCTAAAACAACCGACTTCCATGGCGCGCGAGTCCATTTCAGCAGCATGTTTGAGATGTATATCGTCATATCTCTGGAGATACTCATCAGATCTTGATGAAATTACAATGGGACTTGAAAATGTACCCCTCCAATTGAAAAAGACGGAGTAATCGCGTAGACTCTGTGCAAAAAGAGAACCGTTGTAGAAATTAAGGTCGCCTCAGTCGTCGATCGTTTTAATTTACTGTTTTTGTTGCATTGACAACACTGCTGTCATTACTAGTATGACTAAAAATGTTTTATACTTGGTAGGTACCTACCTTATCATTATCGTGTGCTACTAAGTAGGTATGTTACCTTCCTATTAATGTTAGTTTATCGTAACGCCACGACGGTTCTCGTTTTGTACAGATTATAACATACATATACATACAAAAAAAGCACATACTACAGAACCAAAAACTACCATGTTAAGGTGTAAAACTAGAAAAAAAAATGCGTCCTCATTGGTGGTTAAATTTAGTTACATACATTACCGCGAGGAGTCATCTATACTAATATTATAAAGAGGAAAGATTGATTTTTCGTTTTTATTCTTTGTTACGATTTAACTCAAAAACTGCTAGCACGATTTCAAAACTTCTTTCACTAATGGAAAGCTACACTATCAGCGAGTAACATAAACTATGTTTTATCCCCGTATTTTCACAGGAACGGGAACTACGCGGGTGAAGTCGCGAGGCGCGCGCTTCTAATAAAAAATATAAGAAATAAAACTCATTCATTAACATTTAACTTTTGACCATACATTAGGAGGTCTAAATATATCGCATTTTAGCCCCCCTATCTGCTCCTGCCGAGAATACGTCGAATTACCAATAACCCTGTATATCATAAAATCTTTGGCTACATACACTTATCGTGTGAAACCAAGAAAAAAAACAAAAAGCTCTCAATTTAAATATTCCCATTTCCAAAATTGTATCAGAATCCCCCAACACCGATATATATATTACAAGAGCGAGTCTGGCGGTCTCTGCATACATAGTACGTAGGTATATATAACATATTTACAGTTGTGGCTGAAATCAAATGTCTTCTAATGGATATTATACACTGACATATTTATTTCAAAACTACCATCTTTGAAGTGAAATCTTTTGTTTATAATTTAAGATCGTTTAAAAAACTAAAAGAACCTACTTCAAACGTCGCGCTAGTCAAAAGAGCCAGTAGTAGTAACTATTACATAATCTGTGCCAGTAGTTAGTAGTAAGTCGTCGAGATAACCCTTTTGAACAAAAAATAGTATATTTCATTACAAGTGCGGAAAGGCTGTCATTGCAAAGAGTTCCGACAAATGTCTACCCGAGCCGAGGCGCAGCCGAAGGCGAGGGTTGACAGTCGGAACAAGTTGCAATGACGGTTCCGCACGTGTACTGAACGACTATTTTTAATACAGTTGCGAAAAAATGAAGCAATTTAATAAAATAATAAAAACACAACTCAACTAAATTAACATTTATTTCTTAGAAAAGTTATAATTCACATATACATTGAAATTGGTACAGTTTTTTATACTAACTGGGGAATGTCGTTTTAATAAAGCGTTTAATTTTGGGTATTCACTTATATCCACGTTGTTCCTTATTTTCAGCATACTTTTTATCATCGAAAACCTCGACCATAACGTAGAAGGTTTTAATTTTGCTGAGAGTTCGGAGAAGTATGCCAACATAACATTTTCTGAAAAACTATTTGCTTTTTTCTCTTCTCTCCACGCAATAAATTCGTCGTATGTGGATATGTAGCAACTTCTTGACTTTTCCGGTAAAATGTTCTCCGAAGCATTTTGTGCAATTATACTGAGTTCCGGTGGTGTTAATTCAAAAAAACTAGGGTCGATATTACTCATTTTGTGCAACAAATAACTAAACTCGCACAGAAAATTTCTGAAAAATGGCGCCAACCGTAGAATATACAGAGTTTTTTTTTTTCACCCATTCTGGTAGGCAAAGGGAACTATGCTCATACAGCCAAGTCTTCAGTAGAATTTTTTTATTGATATGAAATGAAAATGAAATTTAATGAGATGAAATGAAATGAAACCTAACCTAACTCATTCCATCTAATCATTAAATCTGTTATTGAAACAAATTAGTAGCTTCTTTTTAGAAATATACGTATTTGCATGAATCATAAAAACTTTTTAGATTTTTTTTTAGTAAAAACTTCATCGTTGGTTTTTCTTTTTAATAGACATTATTTTGACAGTTGGGAAAGAGAACGCACGAGTTCGGGAAAGGTAAAGAAAAAGCACGAGTGTGTAATAGCCCACATCCCGAACGCTATACGTCCCTGCAATACGCCACTTTTTGAGCAACTGTATTAAAAAGGATTTTTCAAATCGGTTTAGGTATTTTAGAGTAGTCGGTGAACATACATAAAAAAAAGTGTTCAGACCAATTGAGAACCTCCTCCTCTTTTGTGAAGTCGGTTAAAAATGAAACTTATAACTTTTTGCTATTGTACTCGCGCAAGAAGAAGAAATAAGAGTATTGTTCTCACCTCTGGGACGGGTCTGCTAAATACCAGCTGGAGGGACTGGAAGTTGTTAAGAGAAGAGAGGAAGATAAGAGGAGAAATTAACTACTTAACGACAACAAACTGGTAGGTAGGCTGTTGTTGGTTGTAGGCCTTCAGAGCCTTGAGAAAACACGTTTCTTGTATACCCCCTTTAATTTTTAATTTTAATTATGTTTTTAGTACTTACCGATTTCGCGGACAGACGGACGGATGGACTGTGTAGTCTCAGTAATCCGTACCCAAAGGTCACCAACGAAACCGTACAAATTATGATATACTAGCTGTGCTCCGCGGCTTCGCTCGCGTTACAATACAAATATCCATCGTATATTGCCCAGTCTATAATACCGTTATCTTCTTCCAACAAAAAAAATAAATATCAAAATCGGTTCATAAACAACGAAGTTATCCGCGAACACCCATAAAAAAAATTATATAAGTACCTATATAATTTAATATATAAGTACATATATACGGTCGAATTGAGACACCTTCTTAATTTTTTTGAAGTCGGTTCAAAAACAATCAGATCCATCGATTCCTAAAATTTTTATTTTTTTATATAGTTAATCAATTATAACCTACAAGTTTTCAATAACCAAATGGCAGAGCGCTGTGTTTGCACAGTGGTCTGGCTTCGAAGTGGCCACATGCCGTCAAATTTATTAAAACACGCACAAGTGGCTCCTTAAACACGCTCATTGACTTTATTATTGCTGTTTGAAGTTTTAATCTACTAGCTGATACCCGCGACTTCGTTCACGTACACCAATAATTTTATCACTGTAAAGCTCTGTCAATCAACATTTATATGATCTGTAAAAATCATGATTTTATTTTCACAAGAAGTAGCCTTTTCTCATGCTGTTAGTACCTATCTTTTTTATATAATATAGGCTAGCGTTTGACCACTAACTCAACTGTTGGTAAGTGATGTTGCGGTCGAAGATGGTAAGCACGCTAGGCCTAGAATAGGAACTGGCTCTCAAGGATAGCTGCCGGAACACATTAGATATTTAGGGACAGATTTTCTAACTTGAGAGTGTTTGCTATCCAGGCGGACACTAGATAGAGTTTTACGACCAGGGCCGGTAGTCTCTGGGTGGATGCGTCTTGTCATCGCAAACGTCTGCTAGAATGAGATGCAGCTAGACAGTTGTATATCTGCATCTCTTTTCGTATCGACGACTATCGCTCGAAATTCATCGCTATTCATGTAGAGACTACCGGCCCTGGCGGGGGTTGGGAGTTTGCTAACGATATTTTCCTTCACCGGAGGGCCACTGTGAAAAGTGCACATTGTATACATTTTTGGATAGAAAAATCTATCTCCTTGTTACATTTCAGTAAGATCGGATCGTCCGTTTGGGCGTGATTAAGCAACAAACAGACAGAGTGACAAACGTTTTTGTAATGTTAGTCTGGACTTGTCCTTTGATAGTATAGTATATAGTATATATATACTAATATTCAATTTTTATTCAATTCGAAGTAACGGTATATTATATTTTAACTTTCGAGGGCCCGGTGGCGTAATCGGGAGAACGGTCGGCTTTGATGCCAGAGGTACCGAGTTCAAACCCCGCCGTGCACCAATGGATTTTTCTATCGAAAAATGTATGTGCGCTTTTCACAGTGGCCCTCCGGTGAAGGAAAAACATCGTTAAGAAACCAACAACCTCCGCATGGTGTTAGGACACTATCTCGGCTCCGTCTGGCCAGCTACCACCCTCAAGTTAGAAAATCTGTCGCCAAAAAACATCTGTGCTCCGGCAGCTATCCTTGAGAGCCAGTTCCCATTCTAGGCCTAGCCTTACCATCTTCGACCGCATCATCACTTACCAACAGGTGAGATAGTGGTCAAACGCTAGCCTATAAGATATTAAAAAAAATTAAATTAGCACGTTTTAATCGAGTCACCTGCTTGTTTGTCTGATGTTCCAAGTGAAGTCTTAGAACTCATATATCGAGCTCTTGCCGATCAGGGTAGCAAATGACCATGTCAGAATTCAAACTCAGTTAGGAACAAGAAGAGTTTGAATTCTGACATGTATTTTATGATAGGCGACCAAACTCAGTCTTCATAGTTGAATGTGCTTTCAAGTTGCTATAAAAGGTTTTCCCCGTGGCTTTGCTCGCATTAAACAAATATTAATAATAATATCCTATATCCTCCACATATCAATAAGCAAAATGTCGTCTCAATCTGTTGATCCGTTGACCGTGACGAGGTAGGTAATCTGTCTGTCAAAAACTGAACAGTTCTGTTCAGTTTTTTCTGGCAGACATTGCTTGCTGCTTACCATCAGTTAGCTATCTTGCTTGTCCTTTTATCTACACAAAAACGTATCTGAGATGATTTTTGACTAAGAACGTCAGTTAATAGTATGTTACCTAACCTCTTAGGCTGAGTTGCACCATCTTAAACAAACGTCAAAAATCTGTCAAAATCCATACAAAAACACCGGTTAATAGTTATAGTTACGGTTAAAGTAAGATGGTGCTTGAATCAATTTTATAAAACATTTAATATAAGTAATGTTTAATCAAAACACATTTTTGTTTAATTAATAAATGAAGACTCAAGGGCTTAGATAATACGCAATAAAACACAAACTTATCCAAAAACAATTTAAAACTTTAGCCGCAACTAAAACCTCACCCGAATGATTGTTCCACTAACATCCAACAAATTACAACTATCAAATAACTCCCAGATGCACAACTCGAATGAATAATAAATCCGTACCACAGACAATAGAGGCATTAGGCCCATAGACAAGGGGAGAACACGTCAACTCTATTATTTATGGATTCTTAAACACGTAAGAGCTATCGTATGGCGCGGAGGGTAGGATGAAAGCCGGTGGAAGAGTTTGGCGGTAATGTGGAAATGGCCGGTTGTCGGTTTCAAATTTTGCTCTGCTGCAACATACTAAAAAGATATAATAGGTTCTTTTTTATGATAACAAGATAATCACAACGCTCGCCTAAACTAAACTAATATATAATATACATAAAATCACGCCTTTCTCCGTTGCGGAGGCAGAGACTACTTCTTTCCACTTACTACGATCCTGACATATCTTTTTCGCTTCTTCCAATTTCATGAGCATACATGCTCGCCGGTTATAGCTACTTGACTTGGCCTTTCTTTAAAACGTCTCCGATCTGGTCGTGATATGTTCGTCTAGATCGGCCTAAAAAATAAATAAATAAGTTTTATTCACTATTCCACTTTTTTTTCATATATAAAAATTGTCTAAAGTGATTAAACAAACAGTTACGTGTATGTTGGCAACCCTACTTTACAAATTTTTAAATAGTCTGACGGCAACGATTGGATGATAGCTGAATGGTTCATTACTTTTGTTTTTTTTTTTTAATTCAAAGCGTTACATTCTGATTTTGCTATGTTTACTTGATAATTGATTTATTTTATGATTTATTATTTTTATATATTATTTTTTTTTTATTTTATTTATTATTTATTTTATTATCCAGGAGAAGCCTTCCAAAGGAGCCTCCGTTCGCAGCGGCAATGGGACGAGCCCTTATATAAAATATTACAAAAACAACTATTGGATAGTTATATAGATAGTAGGACCGTGCTCGTCTACTTGCCACGCGCGAACGGGAATCTGGATATTGGTTGCAGGCGTTACCTTCGTCCAATATAGGTACTTTCATGGATAACAACAGTTTTTGTATAGCGGTGGGACTGTGTCTGGGCATCCCCATAACAGAACCGCATCTCTGTCGCTGCGGTGACCAGGTGTATAGACTGGGTCACCACGGTCTTTCATGTCGTCGCAGTGCAGGACGGCTTTCTCGACACGCCTCACTGAACGACGTCATCCGTCGGGCTCTTGCCACCGTCAACGTGCCGGCTATTTTAGAGCCGAACGGTATCACACGTGACGATGGTAAGAGGCCTGACGGCGTAACATTGGTTCCTTGGTGTCGTGGGAAGCTGCTAGTGTGGGATGCGACGTGCGTCGACACATTGGCAGTTTCCCATCTCCATAATACCTCACGGGCGGCAGGAGCAGCTGCAGACGCAGCAGAGGCTCTCAGACGGAGGAACTATATAAGCATCGGTGACAACTATGCTTTTCTTCCGTTTGGGGTCGAAACCATGGGCCCGTGGGGTCAACAAGCACGCGGTTTTGTTAGGGAGCTGTCTAGACGCCTAATCGATGTCTCCCACGACCAAAGAGCTGGCGCTTACCTCGGGTAACGCATTAGTTTCGCGATACAAAGAGGTAATGTCGCCAGCTTTTTGGGTACTCTACCAGAAGACAGCGACCTAAATTCCATTTATTATTTGTCGTTTTTATTTTAATTATTAGTCATAGTTAATATTTTAGTATAATTCGTTTTTTAAATTGTTATGTATTATTTTATGATTTATGATTTTGACGTGTATATGTGCGTATATTAATACTGCCTACATACTAAATAAATGCTTTGATTCTTGATTCTAGATTCTTGAATATATACATAATATATGTATATACCTATACATTGCAGTCTTAAATAGAATCGTGTTTGCCTGTAATATTATTATAATCATTCATTATATTTCAACCAATTATACACTTAAACCTTGCTCATTAATCACTCTATCTATTGTGAAAACCGCATGAAAACCCATTCAGTAGTTTTTTAGAGTTTATCGCGAACAGACAGGCAGACGCGGCGAGAGACTTTGTTTTGAAATGTATATATGTAGTAATATCCACTCCGGTCTCTGTGACAGTTTTCACCCGATGTAATTTTTTATGAATATGGACTATTATAACTCTGGGGTGGTTTTTAACGTTAATGAATGTATAAGGTGTTTATCTCCATATCTTCATAGTTCTTTTGATTTAAGTTTTAACTTGATATCTTTAAGAGTTCCTGAGAAAAGGGGTCTTGGCAGACGGACAGACAGACAAACGGATAACAAAGTGATCCTATAAGGGTTCCTTTTTCCTTTTGAGGTACGGAACCCTAAAATAAGATTCCGACAAATTGAGAACCTCCTCCAATTGTTGAAGTCGGTTAAAAAGTCTTTAATTTAGATCAGTGGTTCCCAATCTTCTTGTGACCAGGGACCAGTTTTTTTTATTATTAGTAGCAAGAATCACAAAGTAAAATAGTAAACTGTATCAATCAAAATTTTAGTATAATGTAGTTTTTTTAAACAGAGACCTTTGCACTGCAGTGGGACAGTTACCCTTAGTACGAGTTTTCATACCAAACTCGATATCCTATCGAACAAATTTCGTATGAAAAACAGTACAGCGCCTAATGATTCTCACAGTTAACTAATTTTAGACCAATCAGGGAGCCAGAATAAGTCGAAAACTATATGGGATCTGTCAAAATCGTACTAAGGGTACAAGAACAGGCTGAGAAAAAAAATAGTTTGCATCTATAAGATGTGTGAGCTGGCATCTTCTGTTCAAGTTCTTGAATTGGGGAGATATTTTTGCTCATTTATATAGAGCATAATTATCGTTTCGTCAGTTTTAAATCTTTCGTGAACCATATTTAAATTCTTGCGGACCACCGGTGGTCGGTGGGCCACTGGTTTAGATGATCATGAACAAAAGCAATCACCCTAACATAAAACATCATTGCGTAACGCAAATATATCGGACATTTGGTGGAGGAAGTATAACTCACGCCTCACTAACTGCGACGAGAGGGCGCTAGAGGGCGCGGTGGAGAGGCAATCTGATATACCGCTTTATGGTAGGTATACAAAGTGCATAGGTATCGGATATTCTTTAACCAACTTTAAAAAAGAGGTAGTACCCTTTTATATCGATGGGTAGTACTCAATCAACAGCCTTTTGATCCTATTGTGCAATTTATAGATAGGTAATGAGTATCTCCAGATACATAAACACTTCAAACTTGCGACTGAAACAGACTAGCGCGGTCGTAGAATCGGCCTTTTTAGTTTTTTAAATTATATTAATATCGTAAAGTTTAAATAGAACCAGATTCACATGTAAAGTAGCAAGTTTTGAAAAAATCGCTGTTAGCGATAAAGTCGCGCATATCGTCACTATAACTAAGATTTAATCATAATCACCACAGCCTAATGTGCAACCCACATTGCAAGTAAGCTTTAAAAAATATAAATATATGTAGGTTGGCAAAATAGAGTAGAAATAAATAGGGGCGCCACTATTGCTATATACTAGTAACCCCAATAGCAGAGAGAGTGGCGGTAAACTTTAAAATTACTTCTTTAGTGGAACTACGGATAGTCTTATTCATGTTAAAACATCTTTAAGTCGCGTAGGTTACGGAAAATATTAAAATACTACTATTAAGTTGCACAAAAAAGCTTTGTTCATAAATTTTCAGTCACTGACCACTGTTAACACAGAATATTTTATCACAGTTTAGATTATTGCCAGGCCTGAAAAAAAATAGTTCCGTTTCAAGACGTTTTTGCCAACCTATACATACATATGTAGTTTTAGGAAAGGAGGTGTCACAATAATAAGTTTTGTATTATATTGTATTGTTTGAGATGTTTAATCTCCATATCTCTGGAGATACTTATCAGATCTCGATGAAATTACCATGGTACCACGCTTGGGATATAGCGATATCTCCTTTCCAACAAAACAATAATAATCAAAATCGGTTCATAAACGACGAAGTTTTCCGCGAACAAACATAAAAAAAATATATCCGGTTGAATTAAGACACCTCCTTTTTTTCGAACTAGGTTAAAAAAGACATTCGAATCGGTTCACAATCACAATCGGCGAAGTAATCGCGTCACAAATATACAAAAAAAATACAGACTAACTGAAAACCGCCTCTTTTTCGGAAATCGGTAGAAAATTGTAATCTAACAGACAATTTGCAATTCATCGATCCCTCTACCCACCAAACCGCGTAAGTAAGAAATTCCAAAAAAGGTTAATACAAAAACGAAAAAATTGATGACATAAAAACCAATCGTTCAGAAGACAGTAATAGAGAGGGGTCCCTAACTTAATCATCTATATGGACCTGTACGTCTCGTCTGTTGATAA
The DNA here is from genome assembly GCA_954871355.1 of Cabera pusaria. Classification (NCBI taxonomy): domain Eukaryota; kingdom Metazoa; phylum Arthropoda; class Insecta; order Lepidoptera; family Geometridae; genus Cabera; species Cabera pusaria. The sequence continues at coordinate 5,693,978 of OX940910.1, forward strand.
CTAATAGCCTGGGTCGAAAAATAGTAATTCTAATAAGTCCGTCAGTTAGATTATCATAAAATATTGGACACGTATTTTTTTATTTTACAAATCAATAGAAATTGACAAAGATAAAAAGCGTCAATGTTCGAGAGTGGGGGCTCGTGACGTCATTAACCGCAAGAAAGTAGTACACTTTTTAGCGGTCTGTGACTTCACGCGGAATTTCAACGCTCTATATCTTCGTCATTTTTTGCTTAATTGAAAAAATAAAAAATACGTATCCAATATTTTTTGATAATGTGAATGACGGACTAAAAAAAATTTTTTTAGTAAACAAGCCTATTGAAATCTTACACAGAACCTTGACATAGTTGAGTATTCTAAGCGTAGCGTGTTCACTATCTTCGACCACATCATCGCTTACCAGTTACCGAGATAGTGGTCAAACGCTAGCTTATAAGATATTAAAAAAAATTACACAAAAGGGGATGTTACCTACATAAGTGATTTTCTTTAAGAGTTGTATAACCTGTATAAGATTTGTGTAACATATAACTGTGTTTATTAATAACAGGGTAAAAAGGGCCACATATTGACACTGGTCTGATAGAATTTCGACACCTTTTATATGACATTATAAGTCAGATAACTACATATCTAAAACTTTATCAGGACCCATGGAGGGAAAATTAAATGGAGAAGAATTTGGCGTATACGATGAAATAGCTATAGAGATATAACCCGTTTAAAATGATGAACACGTGAAACATATGCCAGCTATGAGATATAATTAACAACGTAATTTGGTCGGGTTATATATGACACCGGGTGGAAGCCAATAGGCGCCGCTAGAGCTGGGGGCAGAGCTGGTGGCAAACAATAAAATCGCATACGCGAGAAGGATAAAAAAAATGTTGTCCGTCTCGCTCACTCATACTAGTGATTGTATAGTTTTATCCTTCTCATATTATTATTCATATTTTAATGTCAGATCTTTTTAATTATCCATCTACGTCAGGACCCGATGAAACTAGGCCTAAATGAATGAATAAATGACGCGGGTAAAGCCTCGGGTAACAGCTAGTAGTATTATAATTTAGTTCCGGCCCTCAAAAGATTCGTCAGTCTGCATGCTCCACAGCGTCTTTTGATTTAGAAAATTCAATTTAAAACCACACACAAGTTGGAATATGATTTGCGTAGGAAATACAAAACTCTATATAATAAAAAATATGACAACACCGACAGTACATAGGAACTCAAAGCCACTCAAAGGTAACAAAGAATCCTTTATCATCATCATCAGCCCGTGTCAGTCCACAGCTGGACGTAGGCCTCTCCCAAGATGCGCCACTGAGCCCGATCTTCGGCTCTTCTTTTCCAGTCACTGCCCACCGCTTTGCGTATGTCGTCGCTACACCTGGTCACAGGACGTCCTACGCTACGGTTGCCGAATCGCCCAGCCCGCTGCCACTTCAGCTTGTTAATCCGTTGAGCTATGCACAACAGTCCTTGTATGGTATCCCAATATATATAAATTCACAAAATAATATAAATAATAATTTTATTAATAGACATTTGGACGTACTTAGTTATTTTTAACATTTAACTATTTTTTTTTTAAGTATATCATAGTAGTAGTATACCTATCGTATAAGAGTTCGTATCGCTAGATTAGGATTCATTGCAGTAGTGTCGTAGGCGATATACTACTGTAATAAATTACTATGACGCTAACTCCTCGGATTACATCCTAAATGTATGCGCTAACCTAACCTAACCGGTAAAAATCGAACGCAAAAAAAATCGCAAAATTATCTATGTTTCAGCGGTAAGTCTAAGTAAGTTCTAAATTAAAGTGCGTGTTCTCATTACGCTAGAATTAGGCTCCATGTTATGCAAATGTATTATAATCACCCATGCCATTCCAAAGATAAAAATAAAATAACCAAAAAATGACATTTCCGTGTTTGAGGCACCCCGCAAAATTCGAAGAAATTAAATCGAAAAAATTGTCTTTGATGTGGGTTATCGAGCGAATCGAGTATTCAGCTGAATTCGATTATTCGGCTACCTCGATTACTCGATTTTGAACTCGACATTTCAATTTGCGCCTCCTTTTAAGTTGAGTCGGTGTAAGCGTAAAACAATTTCGCTTTTCAAATTTGCTATCGTATCCGATTGGGCGGTGCCAATTTAATTTTTGCAAGATATTTGAATTTGGATAGGTGGGAAAACTAAAATATATGCAATTGTTTTTCGTGTTCGCTTCATTAGGTATTGATATTGTGCGACACATTTACATAACTTATAAGGTTGTCGTCGTATATATAGGTTGGCAAAATAGAGTAGAAATAAGTAGGGGCGCCACTATTGCTATATACTAGTAACCCCAATAGCAGAGAGAGTGGCGGTAAACTTTAAAATTACTTCTTTAGTGGAATTACGGATAGTCTTATTCATGTTAAAACATCTTTAAGTCGCGTAGGTTACGGAAAATATTAAAATACTACTATTAAGTTGCACAAAAAAACTTTGTTCATAAATTTTCAGTCACTGACCACAGTTAACATAGAAAATTTTATCACAGATTAGATTATTGCCAGGCCACAAAAAAAATAGTTCCGTTTCAAGACGTTTTTGCCAACCTATACAGTATATACTAATACCGTTTTACATCATTATAACATGTTCTAGGTGTAGACTGCAGTGCAGCAGTCGAAGTTCCGGGGCAGTGTCAAAGAATAAATAATAGTACAAACGGTGTGTAAAATTACACAAAAGATTTCAGCGTGTTTTTCCCTCTATCATAATCATAACTTTGATATCGTTGCACAAAGGTATGTAAGGATCTTGAACTTGGGCCTTATTTTACGAGTTTTTGACGAGATTTTACTTAATTGATTGCCTTCCTAACTAAGCCGTAGTATTCTAGTTAGTTTGACGATTTGCTTTTAAAGCGCTGTAGTCAATTTCAGTTTTAACTTACGAATATTGGAAAATATGTTTATGTAGATTTAGATTCTTTAGTACGAAATACATATTACCTCGATGATATTTCTTTGGCATCAGTACCTAACTTTCTCTGTAAAGGATGTGAGCGCTATTTTCTCATTCAGTCTTAAGTCCCGTAAAAGCCAAAATGCACTACTAGTTGCAATGTTTTCGCCACCGTTCAGCAGCTATAGACCGATTAGCCGGCAATCCTCTTGATTTATTCGATTTTCGACGCCATTTTGGGTCACGTGCGCGGTGCAAATAAGGCGGGAAAATGTGCTGGTGCTAAATACAGGCTGCTCGAAAATTTGACACAACAAATGTTTCAAACTTAAAATTACATTTAAATATTTATTACAAGTTTGCCTTGAATATAAATAAAAGCGGCCAAGTGCAAGTTGGACTAGCGCAACGAGGCTTCCGTACAAACTTGTCAAAACAAACTTAGCTTCGCAGTTTGATCCCCAGACCGATTCCTAGACACTGTTCATGAACCAACTGCAAATAATATGTTTGTTATAGTAAAAACGTTGTTTTTGTTATTAAAATGCTTATTTACGGTTTTCACATTTTTCCTTAAGAAGTGCTTTAAGACCTTGCTTCTTGCCTATGAATCTAGGTTTCTTTTAATCGTAAAAGGTAACAGGACAAGAACGATGCTTGCCTGATGGTAAGCGATGACGTCTACCTATAACAAATACAGCGGCATGCAAAATTCTGAGCTGCCAGAATTTTGCATGTTACTGCACTGCGCCTGTTAACTTGAGACATAAAGATGTTGAGTCTCACATGCCCTGAAATTTCACTGGACACTTTGCCATTTCAACCGAAAAACTTCAGGGCATGTGAGACTCAACATCTTTATGTCTCAAGGTAACAGGCGCAGTGCAGTAACATGCAAAATTCTGAGCTGCCAGAATTTTGCATGTTACTGCACTGCGCCTGTTACCTTGAGACATAAAGATGTTGAGTCTCACATGCCCTGAAATTTCACTGGACACTTTGCCATTTCAACCGAAAAACATTTCTATTTCACGGCTGAAAATTAATTGGCAAAGTGGTGGTACTGCCCCAGGCGGACTAGCAGAAGTCCTACCACTACAAAAACGGAACGAAACGGTCAACGAAAAATACCCTATAGGTTTTGTATTGCCTTGTGAAATCGCAAAATATGCGACATAAACGGTAATATCTTTTGATGGCGTTGACTTACAAGTTTGATTTTTCCACAGCCAAAAGATACCGTAAACCCTAGTATTTGATATAAGTTTCAACTTGATAACTCTACGCGTTCCTGAAAAAAGGGTCTTAACAGACGGACAACAAAGTGATCCTAAAAGGTTTCCTTTTTCCTTTTGAGGTACAGAACACTAATAAGTTTATACAAGGAACATATAGACTCTCATTTTAGATTTCTTTTAAAGCATTATCAAACTTTCAGGCTTTTTGAGCAGAAAAGCAAATTAGTTTAGATTTTTTTGTTTTGGATACTAAATTATTTATGTCGTCACTGCGAGTTGAATTCAGACTCAAATTTAATCTCTAAATTTTATATATGTAAGTACTCTACTCACATTAGGGAATATAACAGGGACCAACTTTGGTTTTCTTCTACATTATATTAGCAAATAAAAATACAGCCTGCATCTCTAACTTATAAAACATGCTGTACATCTACTATAAGCCCGACACCGTAATTGGAGCACTCAATTTGCGGACCACTTCGTCGCCGCGTGCCGACTCGTGCTTGACGCGCGCCTCAATCAATTGTCTATGGCTATCTTTAATCGAGTGTTTTGTCTGTGGTACCCTTTAGGAAACAAAACAATGCGCGGGTAGCTTTCAGCCAGTGATGCTGATTAAAAAATCATAAATGGAATAAAATTACTCGGTACTTATAATATAATAATAGTAGGATTTTGATGCACTTGTATGGTAGCTTTAAGCTGAGAAAATAAAAATATTATCTTGTTACGGACATGAATGAATGTCATAAACCGTTTTAAACAAGTGAATTATTTTAGGAACAAAAAACCCGACTCATCATAATCATCATCATCATTATTATCAGCCGGTATCAGTCCACAGCTGGACGTAGGCCTCCCCCAAGACACGCCACTGAGCCCGATCTTCGGCTCTTTGTTTCCAGTCACTGCCAACCGCTTTGCTAATGTCGTCGCTCCACCTAGTCACAGGGCATCCTACGCTACGTTTGCCGATTCGCGCTTTCCACTCTAGAACCAGTCTGCCCCAGCGGTTATCAGTCCTTTTTTTTACCCAGGAAAATCCTATATGGATACTACTCGCCCGGGGGAGCGAGATGGTTATGTGGGAGTCACTGCCTGAAGGGCAGTATACCCACTAAAAACCTGGGGTGAGCAGTCTTCCGCCGAGATGGGGCAAGATAGGGTCGCGCTAGCAATCACTACCTTGCCCCGCCGGTAGTACCGGATGTAAACATCCAGGCCCCGGCCCAAGGAGGGGTGACCTCGCTCACCAAGGCCACCCCTCAGACGTGTGGGGTCGTGCAAGCCGGCCGAAAGTCCCCCGACCTTCGGCCAGTAACCCCACTATGAGTGAGGGGGGAGGAGGCGGGCAAACCGCCTCCTCCTTCCCCCCTTACGTCTGCGCCGGATCGGGTCAGAAGAGGCGTCGTCCTCCCTGGCCCGCTCCGCGGTCTCCTTCTGCGTCATTACCTCTTCGCAGAAGGAGACCACCGCCTGCCATGATCTCTCGCTGTCGAGCATGGCGTTTACCACGCTCGGCAGAGAGAAATCCTGCCCTATTACCGCTGAAAGCGTGCGCCGCTGCGGGCTCCATGCGGCACACACCCCCAGCGTGTGGAGCGCCGTATCCTCTGGCGCTCCACACTCGTGGCAGGCAGGGGTCGCCTCCCGTCTCGCGATTAGGTGCAGGTACTTACCGAAACATCCATGCCCGGAAAGCACCTGCACCAATCGGAAGGTCAGCGACCCGAACCGCCGCCTCACCCACCTCCGAAGGACCGGCCTGACCGCATCCACCGTCCACTGTCCAGGGACCGGAGGGGCCAGGTCCTCGGTCCACCGCCGCAACAGAACGCCCTGCGCCTGCCTCCGTATGCTTGCGACCTCCTCCCACGCTGGGGGCTCTCCGCGGGATCTCCTTGCCGCCACGAAGTGGTAAACTTCGGCGAGGATCTCCGCTTGGAGCTCCCAGGGGGGATCACCGGCCATCACGCACGCCGCCGTCCAGGACACCGTCCGGTATCCACGGATTGCCCTCGTCGCTACAATCCGCTGCGGACGTCGCAGCAGGGTTTTGTTGCCGCGACTGAGGGCGTCCACCCAGACGGTTGCCCTATACATAGCCATACTCCGGATGACTCCGGAGTACAGCCGACGACAGTTGGCACTCGGGCCACCCACATTTGGCAGCAGTCTCCCCAACAAGGTGGCAGCTCCCACGACTCTTGGGACCAGCCCGGTAAAGTGGGCCCCGAAAGACCACCTCCCGTCCAGGATGAGACCCAGATATTTCATCTGGGTTCCAACCCGGACCGGGACACCGTCGAGTGATACCCGCGTACCTGGAGGGGGTCCCCCCCGAGGCCCATGAAACAGTAGGCCTCGGTCTTGGAGAGGGTGTCATCCGCGTAGCACGCAACCCGCACACTTGCGGGAAGCGTGCCGCGAAGCACCCAGTCGTAGCCGAAGTTCCGCAAGAGCGGTCCCAACACCAACCCCTGCAGAACACCGCATGAGACGCGACGGCGCCTCAACCGACACATCCCTGCACCTGGACCTCGCGGTCCTGAAGGTAGTCCGCCAACAGCCTCCGAAGATACAGCGGTTATCGGTCCTACGGCAGATATGACCAGCCCACTGCCACTTCAGTTTGCTAATTTGCTGAGCTATGTCGATCACTTTAGTTCTCTGGCGAATTACTTCGTTCCGGATTCGATTCCGCAGAGAAACACCGAGCATAGCTCTTTCCATAGCTCGCTGAGCGACTTTAAACTGGTGGACTAGTCGAACCGTGAGTGTCCACGTCTCGGCTCCGTATGTCATGACAGTTAGGACGCACTGATTAAAGACTTTTGTCTAGGCACTGTAGGGACGAGAGCTTAGATATAGGCGACGAGAAAACTCGAAGGAGTTTTCCGAATGCTGCCTAGCCCAGTTAAATTCTTCTCTGGATTTCCTTCTCGAAGTTGTGTTTGCCTAGTTGGAGCATCAGCCCTATGTAAACATACTGCGTAACTACTTCGAGTGGGATTCTATCTACAGCAATCGGTTCCGGAACCACGTGATCGTTATACATGACTTTGGTTTTATCCAAATTCGTCCGGAGACCAATGCGACCAGACGAATCGGCTAGGCCATTCAACATCCTTTGTAGGTTCTGCAGCGTCTCTGCCATAATGACGATGTCATCTGCTAATCATAAGTGAGAGATGTAAGTACTTGCCGTTGATGTTAATGCCACAATCTTTCCAGTCCAACGTCTTAAACATATCCTCCAAGGCGCTAGTGAACAGTTTCGGGGATATATCGTCCCCTTGTCTCACTCCTCGACGAAGGTGAAATGTTTGATAATTATATAAACTATCACTGCTATAAATTAAAATGAGTACAATTATACTATTATCAAAAATATAATTACTTACCTATAAAGTACAAAATTTTTATAAGTACTAGATACCTATTAGAAGTACTATCACACTTGATCACGACAAGGTAGAACCACATTTTTACTGTTAAACAGTGGGAGAACCTAAATGACTTAATCGAGACTAAAAGACATACTAATTTGTAAATATATTGATAAAATTATAATAATATCATGCTCAGATAATAAATCGTTATCATTTATAACCAAAATCTTTTACAAATGCTTGCCAAAAATCGGCAAAGGTCCGTTGACGTAAATCCTTCCACTGAATTAAAAAAAACTCCATTCCCGAAAAAATAAAAAGCAGTATCGATGGATTAAGGAACACGCTCCATTGCCGATTATAATATTCGTTCGTGAAGAATTGGTATCATTTTTTACTGGTCCTTTTACACTATGTTTATAAACTTATGAATCGAAGCAATATAAAGTCTCCTCCTTTGCAATAAGACTTACTAAAAAATATAACTCCCCATGTATCACAGAATGTATGAAACAAATGAATAACGCCGCGCCACATAGTGTAATTTTTTGCAAGTTTTTTTTTTATTTTCGGCCTGTATGTTACATCCTTTTTCGTATTTTTTCTTTTTTAAATAACAGGCAGTGTTGCCAGATGTGGGATGAATACCGTTTAATTGGGACGTCTTAGATGCAACCCTTAAGAAATGTTGCACAATGAGGGTTTTATCAGTGGGGGCTCTTAATCCTCTATGATACTGTAGTTCTTATATTTTTTCTTGTGATGATGCGATTCGTTTACGTCGAAATATGAAACTGCGAACTGCTGCGGCAAATATTCAGTCGTGGTGTAATTTGTTGTTTTCGTTTGAACGGAAGAGCGGCCAATGAAAGAAGAATGTATGAGACTTGGCGTCATCAGATAATATACACTATCTATTACCTTGGCATAGTAGCGTAGCAGCAATATAATAATATTTCCGTGGTAGTAGTATAATAATATGTTATATGAAGCCGTTTTCATATTTGTAAAATATGTTTATTTAACATTTTTAAGGAAAATATTTTTTTTCGGCGATGTGGTTGTTCAGCGACAAAGCCCGTTCAATAAATAAAAAAAAATATAACAGCAAAGGGCAAATGTAAGGGAAAAAAGCGGTATAATATAAAACAAATGATAGGATAACGTGAGGTTTGTCAGATGTATCCAGTACGACAGTGTCAGGCTATTGCGTTCATTATGAAAGCCATCTGTTGCGTCACCATGAACTAACATGTTTTATTTTAAGTAAACGCTTCATTCTTTGGTGAGCAAGGCCTTTTCTAGCTATTGATTATTGACTAAGTGACTTCGATCCAGATATTAATTGTAGTCAAGAGAAACATGTTTTGATTATAAACTACTCAATTAGGTATCTAATGTTGATTAACTAAATGTCAGTTTGTTTATTGTTGCGGTCCGGGTGACACAAGGTAACTAATTTCGTACCTAGTCTTTTTAACCGATTTCAAAAAAGGAGAAGGTGTCTCAATTCGACCGTATATATGTTTTTTATTATTTTTCCCATTATCACAGAATAATGAATAGTACAAGTAATTATGAAATAGTATATTACGATACGTGTGACTTAAGTTGTCTATTATTGCACGGCGTGAAGTTAGCACCCGCGCGCAGTGCGGGCGCTATATGCCGTGCAATAATAGACAACTTAAGTCACGAGTATCGTTTAATATTTTATAGCTGTCAGTGTGACATAAACCCGCACTTTACGCTTTCTACGCTCGGGAACCAAACTTCATGCAAAAATCGACTATTTAAGTCACGGAAAAGCGTGCGTAAAGTGCAGGCTTAGGTCACACTGTGCTATAAACAATATTGTTGTATCACTGAATTAGGTTGTTGATATGTCTAATATTATGTTTCTTTGAAGTGTTACATACTTTATATATATACGCAATAGCTCATAATTCTTAGCATTAGTCTTAATTCTTTTCTCTCTTCTTCGCAATAGTTCTTAGCATAACATAACCTAAGTTCTTTACAGAAAAGAAATGTTTGTCCCACAGAAAATTAACAACTTTTCGAGAACCAAAGTATCCAAAAATATGAATAAAAATATGACTAAATACTGTAAAAATCATCCACAGTACCTAGGTATCTAGTACACGTACTCTCAGTACACGTGGATATTAGAATAACATTATATTATCAACATAAAAATAACCTAAATTATCTTGTGATAATGTATGAAAGGTATAAAATATTAATCCGATAAAAAATCCTAGCACTGCACTGGAAATAGACAAGTCATAAATTCTAGAGCAGCACATAAAATTCAGGCATTTCCTGTTTACCAAAACTGATTCATAGAGGAAACACATCCGTTCCTTTTTACCGGACATTAATACATGTAACGCGATTAATCCGTAAAAGAACCTGTAACTAATTTAATAAAAAAATATATACAAAAAATCCGATACCAGTTCTATAAAAATACAAAGGTCATTTCGAACGGCCAGGAAACGTCTAAGTAAAAAAAAGTTAGAAAAAACTTAACCTCATATTTCACAATTAAATTCGGCTACTGGTCATGACCGAAAGTATACATAATAAATTTCTTCGTAAAAAGCCTCGGCTGAAAAGGGCAGGATACAGGCACAAAAGGCGGGACAGGCTCGGGTACGGCGAGAAAAAAATAAAAAGTTGTTTATGGTCATTTTGCCGCCAACGCTTGGAGAGTTTAATTTTAGAATTTTAACTTTTTAAAGCGAGGTAGCCTGGGAAGGGTCAGGATGCGTCCAGAAACCTGAATGAAATTATAATTTATAAGAGTTCCTTTACTCATGCAGGGTAAATGCTCGTGTAAGATTTAAAAAAAAATAGGTTTAATACTATTATTGTAGTAGAACTCCATGGAATTAGTTTAAAAGACCGTAGATATGAAACGATGGGTTCGCAAAAATTGTGTAGTTGCATAAAAAGATAGCTTTTTTTCCTTAAGTAATTTCATTACTTTGGCCCGTACCAATTGATTTTACGATTAAACACAAAACATTATTGATCTATCACTTTGGTTAGTGTCATATTATCCGCGGTTTTACCCGCGTAAACATCGTTTCCGTGGGAATATCGGGATAAAAAGTACCCTATGTGTTATTCAAGGATCTAGACTATCTGCATACCATATTTCAGCTCAATCGTGTAGGGTGTGACTACATGTCTAGGTGATAAACACGTAATACGAAAGAATGAGACATTTTGATGTAGCACGTACTATGTGATAATGTTAGTATATAAGATAAGTATCATTAAGTATTTGGGTTAATCAATATAGAGCTATCATTATGTAAAGAGTATACGTTGTTTCTCTTACCCTAATCCCGCAGTAGTAGACCACACTACATGGCGACCATGTCAGGATTATTTTTCTTTAATTAACATATTTTTCTTTTATCGGGACGCCATTACATCGAGCTGAGGTACGGCATGGCAGCAACGACTGGCGCTGCACGACATAAGAAGATGGCGGCAACCCCGGATATTCTGATGACCCTGGATGTGATCTACACTCAACCGACGGAGCAAACTGTCCACTCGGTATCAGCGTGATTCATCATGGCACATAAAGGCACCAGGAAGAGACAACGTGAGAGTTTATTTTTATTTTTATTCGTTGCAACATCCCCATGTTGCATGTCCATATTACCACACGTCAACTATTAAGGAAGAAGTGATAATTGCTGAAGTCCTCTCAATATCACCAGTATATGTATAACATGCTGTGTTGTCGAAATCCATATTTGGATAATAATGTATTTTTGCGTCGTTCCCATAAGGCATGGATAAGGGACGAGTTTCGGAAGTTAGGCGAGTTATTAACACCGTGTGAAATATAAATAATTAATATCGACGTAACTTTTAATTTACCATGTTTTAATGTCTTAAAGACACATTGTAATTACTTAATTCGTATTTTTGGCAATTTTTGCATTTTAACGTGTTATTAAATTAGTGTACAATTTAAATTGATGAAAGACCGAATTTTTAAGGTCTAATCGACGTCAATGGGATAATTTTGAATCTTATGTGAAAATGCATTTATCAGACGTGAGGTTAATGAAAAAATAAAAAGCTGTTAATAAATTTGTCTTATGATCGCGATTAAGGTCGATGCCAATGAAGCGCGAAAGTATGCACTTATGCAGTTTCGAGGGCATAATAGTAATGTTTACAGGTCGGCACGTGGTAATTACATAATAAAATAACAGCCGTGTCTAATATGTGGTTTACACATTATGAATTGAATGAGTATTAGGAATGCGATGAGTAAGGATTTTTTGCTTCGTGACGAATTAGCAGTTTCTCACAATGAAAGTTAATTGAGTTAATTTGAATATAAAGGCGCGGGTATGGAGGGCTACCTATCGCCTTTGTTAGGACGAGGTCTGAGGTCGCGTCGAAATAAAACGATGGTTGTTGCACTATCAGATGTTCTTATTATAAAATAAAATGTTAGCAAAGAGAATATAACCACTATTTTAGTTGCTGTCTATGTGTTAATAATTCTGGCGGTTCACTCCCTTATCAAAACATTTTTGTTCTCCCGTCAACGTCACTTTGACGTGGGAACGCGCGCTGTCGTTTTATGACATTGCGCTTCGCACATCAGAGGCATTTTGCCACCCGAATGGTTGTGCAAAACGCCACAAATATAAATAATACGGAAGGTAATTTTTTTATTGATCAATGGTGGTCTCAATGGGTGTTAAAATGTAATTTCTTGGTAATGCATAAATTTTATGCTTTTTATTTTATTTTGTTGCAAATCTACTAAATATATGGTCAAGATGTTTTTTTTTACATGTGAATTAGTGTGTGAATTGGTAAATCGGGCGCAAAAGTGTTCCCAATCATTGCCTATTCGTACTACGTGTCAATAGAACCGTGGTGTGAAGTAGTTAAAATATATACCCATTAGTATGAATAAAGAATGTGTAGTTATGCATGATATAACAATGTGTAGATGGGGTAGATAGAGTTCGACGAGTTATTGAAAAACAGAATTTAAAGGGCCTCCGCTAAAAGCTTAAGGTTTCATATTATATTTGCTAGATAAATCAACTACGTAGTTATGCTCACTATAAATCCTGATCGGCATTATCGCGAGACGAACTGTTGAAGGAAGTAGTAGCTTTATGTAGAAGAATGGAGTATAGATATGTTCACTATAATCCCTGATCAGTAATATCGCGAGACGAATTACTGAAGGATATAGAATCTTTATGTAGGAGAATGAAGTGTAGTTATGCTAACTATAACTCCTGATCAGCATTATCGCGAGACGAACTGCTGAAGGATATAGTAGCTTTACATAAAAGAATGGAGTGCAATTATGTTAACTATAATTCCTGATTAGCAAAATCGCCAGACGAATTGCTTAAGGAAATAGTAATTTTATGCAAAGAAGTGAAGTTTTAATGAATGGGTGAATAATTTATTAGTAAGAATATTTGCAGCATATTAGAAGAATAACCATGATATAGATTTTCATGTGAATGTATTAAAAGGGGTTCAGGCAATACAAAAAGATGATGCTAGGAAAATGAAACGCGTTACACCACATATGAGTTGGTGTTTAGGTAGGTAGGATACCTACGAATTTTGACGGTTCACAAATTGATCCGCTCTATAATTTTTATCAAATTATGTAAAACGCAAGAGGATATGCGTTAAAATGTTGAGTTGCGAAATTAGCACAAGCCCATACAAGGGAAAATGTATAAAAAAAAGGTCTAAAGAAAAAGAAAGTTGACATAAAATGTAACATTATTACTTAAAAGAAGAATGATTTGTTATTAGTGTTGAATAACTTTAGAAATCAATTAGATACGTGGTATCTAAGACCTTATAAAATAATTAAAGACTTAGGATCTAATGTAAAAGTAATGTGAATGTTTAGACAATAGTTACAGTTATATTTGTATTAAGTTGTTTTATTAGTACGAATACAGGAATATAAGATGTTTATTGTGATTAAAACATAGTACTTAGTTAGTAAAGGGTTAAATCTCTAATCTTGTTGTTTATTGTGTAATTTTTTTTTCTTAATCTTTAATTTTAGATTATTACAGTAGGACAAAGCAGTAAGCAGTAAATTATGTAATAATACCTAATACCTACTTTTATTTATGTAAACAAACAAATAATGTCAAAGAAGCAAATTAGTCGTGCTCAGAATGCTGACTTGAAATATTTGGAAAGGTGCACGCGACACGCACCTTTTATGAATGAACTTAGCATATATGTTCATATTGTGATGATGAGAATTTATAAAATTAATAATTGTTGTATTGTATAATTTTAAAAAAAGCTAGTTTTTAAAAATTATTTTTGGAAAAGCCGGTGATGTAGGGTGTGACTACATGTCTAGGTGATAAACACGTAATACGAAAGAATGAGACATTTTGATGTAGCACGTACTATGTGATAATGTTAGTATATAAGATAAGTATCATTAAGTATTTGGGTTAATCAATATAGAGCTATCATTATGTAAAGAGTATACGTTGTTTCTCTTACCCTGGTCCCGCAGTAGTAGACCACACTACAATCGGTTCAGTAGTTTAGCGTGGAAGAGTAACAGTATCCATACATCCAAACAAACTTTCGCGTTTATAATATTAGTAAGGATTAATGTGTTCCAAGAAAGTAAATGAATACCAACTTTGCTATATCTATCTATCATAGAGTATAATCCCAATGGCTTTTTCCTTTGAAAAATGTATGCCTCCGGTGATGGAAAACATTGCCAAATATCTAATGTGTTCCAGCTATTCATGAGAGCCAGTTCCTATTCTAGGCCTAGGGCAGTAACACAGTAATCCTTACTAATACTAGTATAAATGCGAAAGTAACTCTGTCTGTCTGTGTAGCATTCAAGCCAAACGACGGGAGGTGCAGAATAGGGGGAGGCGGAGGGGATGTGGAAGTAAGGGGAAGAAGTAGAGGAAGGGGAGGGGGAGGGGAAGGAGAGGGGAGGGGTAGGGCGTACTGAGGGGAAAGAGAGGGGGATGTAGAAGTGAGGTGGGATGCGTATGTGTCTATTTGTAAAATAATTAGCCTAAATAATTAAAAATGCTACCCAAAGACACTATTCCACGCGGACGAAGTCGCGGGCACAGCTATTGTTATTATATTTTTGACCGCTGTCACACCTGTTGGTAACAGGCGAGATAATGGTCAAACGCTAGCTTATACGTTAATAAAAATAAATCTCTTAACTACTAAGCTACTGGTACCTTCAAACCTTTAGAAGAAGAGTAATAGTAGTACTCTACATTATACAATCGCGAACAACATCGAAAAGTAGCAACAAGGGCAACAAGTTACAACGCACTGTGCAAACAAATTGATCGATCGGGAACACAAACAAATACACCTGTGCATACAAAAATTAAAAAAAAACTCCATTCATTCAAAAACGGAACTGCATTTTGCAGGACAAAGGAAGTGCCCGAGCATAGATAAGTTCTCACGTATTTTTTTTTCTTAACGACCTATTGATGACCGCGGGTAGGTGGAAAGATTTATGACAGTTCGCAAAAAGGTGCCGAATGACGGTACAATTAAATGTTCGTGTATAAATTGACTATTTGTTGTCAATTCGAGTTTGAATGTGAGACTAGAAATGTTACTGGTATTTGCGCTTCCTTTTGTTAATTAAGATTGAAATAATGTTGTTTAATAAGGGCCCTTTACATGTCACGTAAGTCATCAGTTCGTAAACAAAGATCCACTTTCCACTACTTCCACTACTCTCGCGTCAATTTGCAACAATAATAAATACCTAACAAGAAAGGTGGGTATTTCTGAACTCATTATTTCACAATTTATTGGATAAAAATTGTCTGCAGTACTGAAACATGCATTGGGCATTGGGGGTGCACTTAATAGTACGTTTGACAACCCCGACATTCCGTACCCAATTAACCAGGGGTATGAAACATTGTTTTAAAGTGTGACGTTCGACGTTTAGGTGAAAGCTGAATGGCTCATTTCTGTTGTTTTTTTTAATTCTAAGCAATAAGTTATGTTTTGTTATATTTAGTACGTAGATGGAGTATAGATTTAGTATAATAATTATTGATATGATCTATTCAATGTTATTTGACTTCAATTCAAAGTGTGTAAGTGCAGATTTTTAATTAGCCCATATACCGAATAAATGCTCCAACCCCAACTCAAAATGTTTATCAAAGCTAAATTCCCTACACAGAGTCAGTAAAACCCTGTATTCTTCTGCATCTCTCGAACTTTATTCCCAAGAAACAAACAACAATGCTGTCCCTAGAGACGGGCCACACACGACCGTTGGATTACTCCAGCTTTGATCACATCTGATTAGTACTTGATGACTAATGCTCGTGTTTCGGAGCAGGTTGTTTGTACGATTGTGAGTGGCATAGCTTTATTTTTGAGTATGTATATTATATAATGTTTCTAGCTTTCACCACAGAATAAATAAGCTGTCACAGATATCTATCTAATCTGTGGTAGCTTTGATCATAATCAGCTGGTAGAGTCTGTGCAAAAGAGAACGGTCGTGGCTTTACAGTCCGGCAAGTATAACTTTTAATGTAGTAGATTTATCAACACGTCAAACTCACAGTTTCAATTAAAAGAATTAGTTCCAAAAACCACCACCGCCAAGTTATACTTGTGGCACTGTACGTTGAACTAACATTCAAAGGTAATGAAGGAAGTTATACCTACCTAGTACCACCCGATAATGATAAGAGTTGGTACCTACCAAGGTATCAAACATTTTAGTCGTATTGGCAATGACAGAGCAATATTGTCAACGCAACAAAAACAGTAAGACAACAAAAATAGAACCATCAACACGCGCGCCCTCAATTTTTACGACGGTTCTCTTTTTGCAAAGTATCTATCAGTCCACTGCTGGACATAGGCCTCTCCTAAGACACGCCACTGAGCCCGATCTTCGGATCTTTGTTTCCAGTCAGTTAATTAGTCACTTAGTTGCGCTAAGTGGATAGAACTAAAGGCAGGTTGTCCTGCTCATCTCACTGCCGTCTACCATTTCCAGACAAGCACGATTTCACCTTTAACCGCATCATCACTTTACATTAGGTAAGGAAGCGGTCAAGTGCTTGTCTATTAAGATGAATACAAAATAAAAAGTCCTACTAAAAATGTCAAGTAGAAATTTGTTGAAACGAAAACCTATCCGTTTAATTTTAATAATATACATAATAAACATAATTACATATTAGATAAACAATTTTAAATATTAAAAAAATAAGGTTTGTGTTTGATTAATATATTCTTCCAGGCTTTTCATCCATCGCTTTTTTAACTATAGCTCGAGGTTACCTTTTCAATACAAAATTAGAAAATTACCCAAAGTCAAAGCATTTATTCAGTATATGGGCAAATTAAAAATTTGCACTTACACACGTCAAATAACATTAAACAGATCATATTCAATAAAAAATATTATAGATACAGTGCCACAAGTATAACTTGGCGGTGGTGGTTTTTGGAACTAATTCTTTTAATTGAAACTGTGAGTTTGACGTTTGAGAGATTACCGCGACATTATTGTTGATAAATCTGCTACATTAAAATAGTTCAATAATGCCAAAAGTAATTAAAAGTGGTTTAAGAGAAACTGTTATCAAAGTACAAAGTAAAAGCACAGTGGCGCACAGGCACGCCAAGTTATACTTGCCGGACTGTATAACAGAAACATAACTTATTGCTTTGAATTTACAAAAAAAAAACAATGGTATTGAGCCATTCAGCTTTCATCTAGACGTCGAACGTCACACTTAAAACACATGTTTAATTCCCCTGATTAATGTAGGGTTGCCAACCGTACTATTACGTGCACCCGCATAATATTTACCGTATATATACATAGCATTTCAATTAAGATATTTTTTTTATTGAATTTGAGATTTTTTTATGTAGTTTTTTTTAAATCTTACTCGCAATGTGGGTTACACATTACTAGTTACAAGAATGTAACTTGTAACCCCTCCAACTAAGCTAAATACGCTTGTGTCTGGAGTGTGTTCACGTCAATAGTGCAGTGCAATGGTTGGGGTGGGGATAGAACTCACGACCTCTCGATCGCCAGTCCGACACCTTATCTATTGGGCTATTGCCGCTTTTTGTTACTTAATTACTAATTACAAAATAAAAAAAATTAACGCCATTATTCATTTCATGAATTCACATACGCAAATCTTTGCGCAAGCTTACAACTCTGAAAGACTACAACCCTTTTAAAGACTGTATATCCCGATGACAAAGTAACTACCTGTCGTTCAACAATGTCTGATAGAAAATTAATATACCGTATAAAATAGTCTTCTCACCATATCCCACGTAAGGGACAACAAAAACTTTGAAAAATAATTGATAGAAAAAATTAATCCAAACCCCTTGAGGATTACACGACAAACGCATTTTAGACGTGGCCACACCGAACGAGCTTCCAAATTTAAAAATTTAAAAATGTATAGTTGCGTCTGTGACGCGTTCAAATATTTTTTTAACAATCGACTGCCTATATTTGGGATCAACAGGACACATCAATTTCCAGAATTTTTATAATTTGTTAACATTCATTCATGGTAACAATTTTTAAAATTATTGTCACCGTAAAAATGTATAAAAAGTTTAAATCAAATAACGAATAATAATATATATTATACGTGGTAGACCCAGACGGAGATGGTGGGATGAACTGAATAACTATTCTAACACCTGGGCCCAACAAGCAATAGACCGTGATGTGTGGCGGGAGGGAAGGGAGGCATTTGCCCTGCAGTGGGACAAAACAAGCTAAATAAAAAAAACATTATAGCAAAGCTCGTTAAAAATCACGATTGTTACAAATATAAGGAAAGAATGTGGTATAGACTTCTATCAAAAACGAATGAACAGAAAACATGAGGTTTGTCAGATTTACAATACAATTACAGACCATTGCATTCATTTTGGAAGCCATCTGTTGATTCTCTAGAAACAAATATGTTATTTTTTATTTATTTATTTATTTATTTATTTATTTCATGGAAAGCTAACAGCTAATACATACATGAGTGAAAAAACAAAATAATTTTAGACCGAGAAGCCCTTAAGGAGCTTTCGCCAATAGAAACGTAATTAAAAATGTTTAAAAGTTCAAACAGTAATAGTAAAAAAATAAAATAAAAAAGATATAAATATTGCGTTGGTAGTGTAAGAAGTCATATACCAAACGGGCAAATGACACTTACAGCAAAACGTTTTGCAATACTATTAACTTACCATATCAATCAAACAAACAGGAATTTAAAATATAAAAATAAATAATATATTTAAATATATACATATATATATATATATATATATACACATTGACAATAAAATAATAATGCTAGTTCTGATTAGTTTAAGGCAAAAAAGTTTGTAGCTGCATTATTTTTAAATATATTAATTCTATCCGCGAATAAATCTACAGACTGAGAATGGCTAATATTAAAGCTACTACACACTCTGAAAAAAAAAGAGTTATTGCGATAGTTGGTGGAACAAGAATCAGAATAAAGTTTAAGGTAATTTCGTCTCGTGACAGTTCGTGTGGGTATTTGGAATTTGATTTTTTCCAGGAGTTTACTACAGTCTATTTTGTTTTTTAGTAATCCGTGAAGAAAATTAAGGTCGGCTACTTCTCTCCGAAGAGTTAGAGGAAGGAGGTGATGGTGCCTACAGCTTTCCGTGGAATCCTTGAATCGTAACCTATGTTTATAATTGATGAACCGTAAAAACTTATTTTGGATCCTGTCGATTTTATTGATGTAACAGTCGTATTGTGGGTTCCAAGCTTGAGAGGCATATTCAAGCTGACTTCTCACTAGTGAACAGTACAAAACTTTTAATGATTTAACTGTTCGAAAGTCTTTTGTGGTGCGAAATAAGAAGCCGAGAGTTTTCATAGCATTGGACGTAATATGTTCAATATGTTTGTCAAATAACAGTTTTGAATCTAATATAACACCAAGATCTCTGACATGATCTAAGCGATGCAGTGGTTGAAGGTTTAGATTATAATTAAAATGTATAGCATTGTGTGACCTGGTGAAAGTAATACAGTTACACTTAGACACATTAAGATCTAGTTTATTGTTATTACAGTAGTCCTGGAGTCTCATGAGATCCTGTTGCAGTAACTGGCAGTCATGGAATGTATCAATATTTTTATAAATTTTCATGTCATCGGCGAATAAAAGAAATTTAGAATGAATGAAGCAGCTGTTTATATCGTTAATAAATAATATAAAAAGCAGTGGACCCAAAATTGAGCCTTGCGGGACTCCTGACGGTATTGTGGAGAGAGGAGATCGAGAAGAGTAGCCATTGAGGACCACAGTTTGACAACGACCATGGACATATGAACTGAACCACCTGAGGAGGTCGCCACGGATACCCGCCTTACTTAATTTGGCTAAAAGGATTAAATGATCAATTCTGTCAAATGCCTTGCTGTAGTCGGTGTATATGGTATCTATTTGCCCCCCTGATTCCATTCCAGCATATAGATCATCAGTAAATGCAAGTAGGTTACTGACGGTCGACCTGCCCTTTAGAAAACCATGCTGTTCGGGCAAGAAAGTATGCTTCATAGCGGCGTATATCTGCCTACTAGCTGTTACCCGCGGCTTCGCCCGCGTTATTTGTGTCTTTATGACCATTGAGGTCTAGGTCGATGATCTCTTAGGCCAAGTCACCATAGATGACCCTCAAAGTCGAACTCAATATCCTCTATTGTTAAAGTCATTAATCATTTTGGTTAGCTATACGAAGTTGTGCTGTTTAAATGTTTGACTCAATACAACAGTTCCTGAAACATTTCTTACAAAGAAAATAAGGTGGATAGCTGCGCGAGCGTAGCGAGCGCTATTATTGGGGCGAGTGAAAATTTTTTATGACTTTTTATAACCCTGACAGTTTAATGACCTAATAATCAAGTCAATATAGATGACTCTTAGTACGAACTCGATATCGTCTATTGTTAAAATCAGTAATCATTACTTGGTACTTGGTAAACCTAACCAAGGTCATTATGATTAATGAAGGTTGTACTGTTTCAATTTATGACTCGTTTTGATGGATGTGGCTATTAAAATACAAAAGTTGCTGAAATGTTTCCTACAAAGTAGATATAACAAATGCTTGCGCGAACTGAGCGAGCGCTATTACTGTGAGAGAGTAGCAAGCCCTATCACTGCGCGAGCGAAGCGAGCGCGAAAATTTTTTACGACTTTTTATGACCCTGACAGTTTTTATGACCTACTAAGTCAACACCGATGACACATAGGTTAAACTTGATATCCACCTATTTAAAGGTTAATATATATTATGATTATTGAAGGTTGTACTGTTTCAATTTATAAACTCGTTTTGATGCATGTGGCAATTAAAATACAAAAATGCTGAAATATTACCTACAAAGTAGATAAAACAAAAGTTTGCGCGAGCGTAGCGAGCGCGAAACTTTATACGTCTTTTTATGACCCTGACAGTTTTTATGACCTACTAAGACAAAACCGATGGCCCTAAGGTTAAACTTGATATCCACTTATTTTATGGTAAAAAATTATTATGATTATTAAAGGTTGAACTGTTCCAAATATAACTCGTTTTGATGAATGTGGCTATTAAAATACAAAAGTTCCTGGAATGTTTCCTACAAAGAAGATATAACAAATGCTTGCGCGACCAGAGCGAGCGCTATTACTGCGCGAGCGTAGCGAGTGCGAAAAATTTTTACGACTTTTTATGACCCTGTCAGTTTTTATGACCTACTAAGTTAACACTGATGACACAAAAGTTAAACTTGATATTCACTTATTTTAAGGTTATTAATCATTATGATTATTGAAGGTTGTACTGTTACAATTTATAGCTTCGTTTTTATGGATGTGGCTATTAAAATACAAAAAATGCTGAAATATTACCTGCAAAGTAGATAAAACAAATGTTTGCGCGAGCGTAGCGAGCAGTATTACTGCGCGAGCGTAGCAAGCGCTATCACTGCGCGAGGAAAGCGAGCGCGAAATTTTTTTACGACCTTTCATGACCCTGACAGTTTTTATGACCTGCTAAGTTAACACTGATGATAAATGTCTGCGCGAGCGCAGCGAGCGCGAAAAATTTTAAGTCTTTTTATGACCCTGACAGTTTTTATGACCTACTAAGTTAACACTGATGACACAAAAGTTAAACTTGATATTCACTTATTTTAAGGTTATTAATCATTATGATTATTGAAGGTTGTACTGTTTCAATTTATAGCTTCGTTTTGATGGATGTGGCTATTAAAATACAAAAAATGCTGAAATATTACCTGCAAAGTAGATAAAACAAATGTTTGCGCAAGCGTAGCGAGCAGTATTACTGCGCGAGCGTAGCAAGCGCTATCACTGCGCGAGCAAAGCGAGCGTGAAAAATTTTTACGACCTTTCATGACCCTGACAGTTTTTATGACCTGTTAAGTTAACACTGATGACAAATGTCTGCGCGAGCGAAAAAATTTTACGTCTTTTTATGACCCTGTCAGTTTTTATGACTTACTAAGTCAAGACCGATGACCCTAAGGTTATATACTTGATATTCACTTATTATAAGGTAAAAAATCATTATGATTATTGAAGGTTCTGTTTCAATTTATAAACTCGTTTTGATGCATGTGGCTATTAAAATACAAAAAATGCCGAAATTTAACCTACAAAGTAGATAAAACAAAGGTTTGCGCGAGCGCAGCGAGCGCTATCAATGCGCGGGCGAAGCGAGCGCGAAAATTTTTTACGACTTTTTATGACCCTGACAGTTTTTATGACCTACCTAAGTCAAGAACGATGACACTTAGGTTAAACTTGATATCCACTTATTGTAAGGTACACAATCATTATGATTATTGAAGGTTGTTTGTTGTTCAATTCATAAACTCGATTTGATGCGTCTGTTTCAATTTATAAACTCGATTTGATGCATGTGGCTATTAAAATACAAAAAATGCTGAAATATTACCTACAAAGTAGATAAAACTAAGTTTTGCGCGAGCATAGCGAGCGCTATCAATGCGCGAGCGAAGCGAGTGCGAAAATTCTTACGTCATTTTATGACCCTGACAGTTTTTATGACCTGCTAATTCAACACCGATGACCCTAAGGTTAAACTTGATATCCACTTATTTTAATGTAAAAAATTAGTATGATTAATGAAAGTTCTACTGTTCCAATTTATGACTCGTTTTGATGAATGTGGCCATTAAAATACAAAAATTGCTGAAATGTATGAATGAATGAATGATAATTAATTCTTTATTGTACACCAAAATTAAATAATAAACATCTTAAAATACATTATACATTAGTACAATGGGCGGTCTTATCGCACAAAGCTATCTCTTTCAGACAACCTTAGGACGGAGTGGACAGTACGAATATGTAAAGGACTAAGGTGCACATTTAACAATTTTAAGATCATAAAATGAATAAACATCTATTTAAAAGTCATAAACATAAATATTTATTTCATAACATATATCTACATACATACAAATAAAACAAATATAAATAAATATGCATAAAATATAAACATACATACATATACAAATATATAACAGTTTTAAGAAATACATGAGATAGCTTAATAATCATCAATACCGGTTTGTGTTAAGTAGAATTTTTTTATTTTTTCTTTAAAAGTATACATCGAGGGAGCGTGTCGAATTGTAAGTCATTCCAAAGACGGATTGCCTGTATAATGAAAGAAGAATCATAGAAGATTGTCGAGTGAGCTGGCATATCTAACTCTAAAGTTTCAGATGACCTCAACGCCAGGGAATGATTGGAGCACAGGAAATTGAGCGAAATTGAATTGTTATCCTACAAAGTAGATATTACAAATGCTTGCGCGACCGGAGCGAGCGCTTTTACTGGGCGAGCGTAGAAAGCGCTATCACTGCGAGAGCGATGTGAGCGCGAACATTTTTACGTTTTATGACCCTGACAGTTTTTATAACGTACTAAGTCAACACCCTAACGTTAAATGTGGCAGGTAAAACACGAATGTTTTTGAAATACTTCCCACAAAGCAGATAAAACACGTTGGGCAAGCAAAACCATCGCGTAAATTTTGATGACTTTTAATGACCCTGACAGTTTTATGGCCTAATTAAGGCACTTATTAAGTTGAGTAATTATAGATGAACCTAAGGTCAAACTTTTATGATTATGCAAACTCTATGTAAAGTTAACAAAAAATATAGGCCCCCGCACTTTTCTGCCGAAAAAAAGTATTATTTGCCCTTTTATGCCCTATTAAATGTCTTTGTACAAAATTTCATCAGAATCGGTCAAGCCGTTTGGCCGAAAAGAGGCCACACATTAACAAAATTCCATAATAAAAATTAGACAACCTAAATTTCCACCCAAAAAAAAGTATTCGTTGTCCTTCTGTCTTTTTGACTGTCTGTGCACAAAATTTCAGCTTAAATGGTTAACCCGTTTGACCGAGAGTAGGCCACACATTTACAAAGTTCACTTTAAAAATTCTGGACACCTGGACTCGGCTGCCAGAAAAAAAGTATCCTATGTGATTCTATGCAAAATGAACTGTAATATGTATAAAATTTCAGCTGAATCGGTCAAAAAATTCTGGACACCTGGACTCGGCTGCCAGAAAAAAAGTATCCTATGTGATTCTATGCAAAATGAACTGTAATATGTATAAAATCTCAGCTGAATCGGTCAAGCTGTTGAGCTGATAAGTGGCCACACATTCACAAAATTCAATTAAAAAAATCTAAACACTCGATAGCCAAAAAAACAGTATCCGATATCCTATTCTGCTCTATGAACTGTCTTAATACAACATTTCAGGCAAATCGGTCAAACCGTTTGTTCGAGAAGAGGTCTTATATTCACAAAATTCAATTAAAAATACCTGGACTTCCTGACTCGACAGCCAGAAAAAAAGTATCCTATATCCTATTCTGCCCTATGACATGTATTCATACAAAATTTCAGGCAAATCGGTCAAGCCGTTTATTCGAGAAGAAGTCTTATATTTACAAAATTCAATTAAAAATATCTGGACCCCCTGACTCGATAGCCAAAAAAAAGTATTCTATATTTTATTCTGCCTTATGATCTGTTTTTATACAACATTTCAAGCAAATCGGTCAAGCCGTTTATTCGAGAAGAAGTATTATATTAACAAAATTCAATTAAGAATATCTGGACCCCCTGACTCGATAACCAAAAAAAAAGTATCCTATATCCTATTCTACTCTATGAACTGTCTTTGTACAACATTTCAGGCAAATCGGTCAAGCCGTTTATTCGAGAAGAGGTCTTATATTTACTAAATTCTATTAAAAATATCAGGACCCCCTGACTCGATAGCCAGAAAAAAAGTATTCTGTATCCTATTCAGCCCTATGAATTGTCTTTGTACAACATGTCAGGCAAATCGTTTAAGCCGTTTATTTGAGAAGAGATTTTATATTTACGAAATTCAATTAAAAATATCTGGACCCCCTGACTCGATAGCCAGAAAAAAAGTATTCTGTATCCTATTCAGCCCTATGAATTGTCTTTGTACAACATGTCAGGCAAATCGTTTAAGCCGTTTATTTGAGAAGAGATCTTATATTTACGAAATTCAATTTAAAATATCTGGACCCCCTGACTCGATAGCCAAAAAAAAAGTATCCTATCTACTATTCTACCATATGAACTGTCTTTATTCAACATTTTAGGCAAATCGGTCAAGCCGTTCATTCGAGAAGAGATCTTATATTTACGAAATTCAATTAAAAATATTTGGACCCCCTGACTTGATAGCCAGAAAAAAAGTATTCTATATTCTATTCTGCCTCATGAACTGTCTCTATACAACATTTCAGGAAAATCGGTCAAGCCGTTTATTCGAAAAGAGGTCCTTTAGTTACGAAATTGAATTAAAAATATCTGGACCCCCTGAGTCGACAGCCAGAAAAATAGTATCTTATATCCTATTCTGCCCTATGACATGTATTCATACAAAATTTCAGGCAAATCGGTCAAGCCGTTTATTCGAGAAGAAGTCTTATATTTACAAAATTCAATTAAAAATATCTGGACCCCCTGACTCGATAGCCAAAAGAAAAGTATCCTATATCCTATTCTGCCCTATGTACTATCTTTGTACAAAATTTCAGCCAAATCGGTCAAGCCGTTTGACCGTGAAGAAGTCCCAAACAAACAAATAAACAAACTGACTTTCGCATTTATAATATTGGTGTTGATGAATTAAAAATTAATTATAAAACATGTAATTTTTCATTTTAAGAATAAAGTTTATTTAAGGATAAAGTTTATTTCCTGTTATATAGCCAGACGACCAGATCGGAGACGTTTTAAAGAAAGGCCAAGTCACAAGTACTTATAACCGGCGAGCATGTATGAAGGCGCTCATGAAAGTGGAAGAAGCGAAAGAGGTATGTCAGGATCGTAGCATGTGGAAAGAAGTAGTCTCTGCCTACCCCAACGGGAAAAAGGCGTGATGTATATAGCCAGATTTCAGGGTCTCTATCTCTCTCTCTCTCTCTCTCTATCTCTCTCTCAAGCGAAAGTCTTGCTAGTATCATTACCTTACTTTTTATAATTTCTTATAGGCTAACATTTGACCACTATGTCAACTGGTGGTAAAAGATGATGTAAAAGATGGTGAACACGCCAGGCCTAGCTTACTCTGACTCTCAAGGGCTGTGTTTTTTTTATATCTTATAGGCTAGCGTTAGACCACTATCTCACCTGTTAGTAAGTGATGATGCGGTCGAAGATGGTAAGCACGCTAGGCCTATAATAGGAACTGGCTCTCAAGGATAGCTACCGGAATACATAAGATGTTTGGTGACGGATTTTCTAACTTGAGGGTGGTAGCTGGCCAGGCGGACACTAGATAGTGTCCTACCACCACGCGGGGGTTGTGGGTTTTTTAACGATGTTTTTCCTTCACCGGAAGACCACTGTGAAAAGCGCACATAATGTTTTCGATAGAAAAAATTCATTGGTGCACGGCGGTTTGTACTCGGTACCTCTGGCATCAAAGCCAACCGTTCTCCCGATTACGCCACCGGGCCCACAAAACTGTGTGCTGCCTGAACACCGTAAGGTCATGTGTGTAGGTTTTCTCCTCGATAGTGGTAAGCTATTTTTGGTAGTCAAGTTGTCAGGCAGGTGGTAGGTAAGCCCATCGATATAATATGCTCCTACTGTGGATGAGCACCCGCGCTAGGATTTAAACGGTGGGATTAGGTAGGAACGGTAGGATTTAAACCTCTCGCTCAGTGTTACCACACCAATCGATCGACATCATCGATCGATGGTCGAATGAGATCAGAGGACTTCGATTGACAGTTACTTACTGCCTACTACATCAGTCGAACACCCACCGATCGAGCATCAATCGATTAGTGTATTACCCTTAGAATTGTATGTATGTATATATTTATATAAATATGTACCATTAGAAGTCGAGCCATTTTATCCTTTCCGCCAACGGATCTTTCAACTCTTTAAAATAAATTACATACAGAACCATCACACCAATATCTGACTCTAGCGACAATCTTTGAAATGAATGACACGAACGATTTGATTCAAATGTCAAATAGACAAGTGACAAATGCCACCTGCAGAATAGACACCCACATTACATAATACACTCCCTAGGACGAATTTGAAAATACGCATTTTATCAGCGATCGCGATGATTTGGCAATAATTTCACAATAGAGACTTTAATAAAAACAAGCGATGTGCTTGACTTTTTCCCACGATATAGTTTGATATTAAAAGCACATAATCTGCTAAAAAGATAATCTTGCAAAAGTTCCCTGTAAGATATCACAAAAGTTGAAGTTTGACATTATTTCGCCTATAGACAGTTTTGTAGCAGGATAAATAAACTATACTTAAGTATAAATATATATCTAAGTATATTATTAGTTTATTATATTTATACACATGTATTTATTTATCCTATACTAGTATATTAGTGTAGCCTATATTCCTATATTATTATTAGGTATAGATATATACCTAAGTATACTTTGTTTATGAAAGTAAAATACGTTAGTAGGTTAGCATTACTTAAGACGTATTTTTGAACGTACGAACATTAATTATCAATGTGCCGTTCAGTCGTGATATAGGAACACATAACATCCCAAACAAAACAAGCTTACGCATTAATTTTCTTTAGTAGCATATATCACAGACCGTCAGTCGAATTTCAGGGTATTTTAAAAAGTAAAAATGTGACGTCGTGATGTCAAAAAATGAATAAGTAATATCAGTGACATATTTTTACCGCATGCGGTACTAAGACGTATATATTAAAAAATAGCTCCGCCCAGAGTTTCCAATTACATTTTTTAAACCGACTGCATAGCCATAGAAATACGATGCACGTTATTTAATCACAGCCCACGTTTAAAAGGATTATTCTGCGGCCATGACACTCGAGACCATCGACAAAAAAAAAAAAAAAGTAAAACTTTTAAAATATTTTCTTTTTTTTCGATGTAGCCCGGATTAGCTGCCAGTGTCAAAGTGTTAAATATCGAATACAGTCTAATTTGACAATCGAAGCTGATCGAAAATCTTCCGATGCCCTCAGAAAAAAGAACAATTTGACGAATTTGTCACATTTCTGTTGTATTTGACATTTCGGTATGTTAGGGTTTGACATGCCGAGATGGCTTAATGCGATATTTTTCATCAAAAATTATGATCAAATTCGATTAGTGATTGTGTTTGAGTTAAACAAACCTGTCCAAAGATTAACCTAACTCTATATTGTTGCGTTAAGAAAAAAACTTTTGCATAATATTTTCCCGTGGGAAAACTTAGTACCGCCTGGAGGTACCTACCTACCTAAATACTTATATAAGAAGACGGGTTGGGATAGTTGCGCTCTGTGCTCTAACTGCCTTCTGCGAATTCCAGGCACGATTCTACGTTAGACCGTAAATTCACTGAACTTCAAGTGAGATAATAGTGGTCAAGTGCTTGTACGGCAGAAATCAGAATTAAAAAACTTTGCTATCCTCTATATCGGTAACGGCTGAAAATTCCAAATTTCATTCGAATTTCAAACATCTTAACGTTTAAATAGTGGTTTGAGTAGAAGGTAATACTAATTCACTGTAATCAAATTGTATGTCGTAGATAGGAAAAAAATATTTTAGACAGAGTTTTGACATTCTACCCGCTACTCAGTTATGCTACCATTATGCTACCATGACTGGTCATTCACAAAACTCAGACTTATCTACATCATGGCATTCATGGCCTAAAATGCAACGTCATGCAAAAACGTGAAGCATGCTCCAGATAACTATAATAAATATTATTGATAAATATCAATCTTGTCTAACAACAATGCCATTATTTTATTTAAAAAAAAGTTAACTATGTTTCTATTCCATGTTCGATATTTGAAAAATTCTATGTAGAGTCCCCCATAGACACGATGGCGGCGAGCGCGTTTTTATTTGAAATTAGAACACGTAAAATAGGGTTGCAACTAGCACACCTGGAATTTAAATGTTTATCATTACATACTCGTTTTTGAGTGTCAACTTGGAACCTGAGCTTGGAACGAGACATAAGCATTTACCTAAGTAAATTTCGTAGGTACCTAATCATTTTTCTTGCGTTCAGAATATGTGGTTCTCAATAAAGAGTTTACGTACTCGTAACTATCCAAACTAAAATGTCATTCCTCGTCACAGGTAGTCGTCCTACACTACGGTTTTACGGCCAATTTATGGTCTCCACTTCAGAACGCGTCTAACCTACGATTATAGGTTCTACTCACGGAACAGCAAAATAAAAACTTTTGACATATTTTTGTTATTCCGTGCTTCTACGTCATAAATTATTACCAGCCTACTGCCACTGGCCACGTTAGCTTGATAATTTGTTGGATTGAATACCTTACTTTTTAAGATCACACTGAAAATAAACAAAGACCTGAAGCTCAGTGGCGTGCCATAGGAGAGGCATATTTCCAACAGTGGACGAACATTGACCGTAAATGGTATGATGATGATTGAAAATAAATAATAAATATACCCAACCCTATCCCACAAAGTATCAAAAACGCGTGCACAAAATATTTTGACGTTTGACAACTGTCATGGCAGGAACGCGTCATTATCTTTCCATCTATTTATTCAAATGTCCGGGACCTGCATTGCGACTGCAGATAGGTTTATAACGTAATAGCGTGATTCAGTACTCTGTAGATAGGTTTTTGAATAGATAGGATAGGTACATCTAGGTTGTATCTACCGATGTCATGGTAAGGTATAAATTGCGCAAATTTGTTCAAGAAAGTTCGGCGGTACGTAGGTACCATTTCACCTACCCGTCAAGAGTCCCTACATGCATAGCGATGAATTTCGAGCGATAATCGTCGATATGAAAAGAGATGCAGATAACAACTGTCTGGGTGGAAGTCTCTACATTGATAGCGATGCGTCTTGTCATCGCAATCGTCTACTAGAATGAGATGCAGCTAGACAGTTATATATCTGCATCTCTTGTTTTAACAACGATCATCGGTCGTAATTCATCGCAATGTACCTATGAAGAGACTACCGGCCCTGGCTTGACAGGTGGATAAACATTGTTTTCTGTTATTTAGCGACTTCAAAAAGGATTCTAAATTTTAGATTTATATAGTGAGTAAGTATGGTCATCGCGACCTTGCTGCGTAAAGGTACGTACAGACAATGTAACATAACATGTTATACAACATTGTTATTTAACATGTTTCAGATAATGTGGACACATGTTATAATAACATGTTATAAATATGTACTTACAACAATGTTATATTAGTGACGTGTACTCACTAGCTCGGAAGAATTATTAAAGGTAAGTTAAGGTAAGGTAACATTGTTATTTTAATCTGTACTGTACAGTAATGTGTGGTATTGTTTTATGTTTAAATGTTGAATAGCAAGGTTACATAATGTGGCCGAGTTATAAAACACAAGTTATATAACATGTTACATGGACTGTACGCACCGTTACACTCCCGAGGAAGTGCATCGGACGGTCTGCACGAAACAAAGGTCCAGACAGTCGACAACAAATAGCAGTGAGTTAAAAGTCGGTACTTTTATAATCATGATCTAAGCGGTTTAGGCTGTAATTTGTCTATCAGTGAGTCAGTCAGTGTGTCAGGACAAAGATTCTTATGGTATTAGATTTCTATTAGGTCCTATAAGGTAATGGACTCTACTGTTCAATAAAACAATTAAATATGAAACACGTCTGTATATTTCCAGGTCTTACAGAGGACTCTTTGTAATTAAATTACGATCTGAATCTTCTTCAAGATTTATTTTTTTAAGTGTTTATATTGTTAAGATTTACTAGCTTATGGTGTTTTTACGTAAAATACTGTGTCCCACAACACAGGTTTTAACCTAGTGTGGAACTCAGAGCTCAATTGACATGTTTAGTTTTTCTTTGGTAATAAACGTAGGTTTTATTTAATTTAATTTTAATTTAATTTAATCCTAAAAAGGTATGTGCTTGGTAGGCACATGTTAAACAGATTATAGTGACAATACAGGTCTCATTATCATCATCATCAACCTGTCCTGTACTAGTCCACTGCTGGCCTTACCTATGCCTCTCCAGTGGGTACGCCACTGAGCAGGAGCACGATCCTCGACTACTCGAATGACAAGATAAGCCCTATAGAGTTTTTTATTTTTATTTATTTTTTTAGTTTTGTTATGGCTCCCCACGATTGGTTTATTTAGCCAGTGTCAAGTATTGAAATTCTTCAAATTTTTGTGAATTTAAGTCGTAGAGATGGGTCAAAGTCACATTTCAGGTCAGTTTTCAAGTAAAAGTCTAGTCTAAGTCATACCTTTAGTAAAGATGTGGAGTTTACTGAAGATTTACAGTGGAATTATGGTTAGAACGCAAATAGCATGTTTTTCAACATTGTGCTGTTTCCGTACACTCGCACACATTCACCGGCACTTAATGGTTAATAATCCACAGTTATTACAAATTAACTCGCGGAAGAACACAATTTTTAGGAAAAAATACAATGAGATCACACACTTTTCCACGTTCCTGCTAAACTCCCCCCACAGAGTTTCTTGGTGTTTCTTCTCTGATGGGACTATTTCCGAAACACCGGTAGATTCAACAGCCATTCATTTTTCCTCTTTTGTCCGCAGATTTTCTAGGTTTGCCATGTTTATTTAAACAATATTATGCAGCTGACAGACGGACAATCAGTACCATTCGGATCATAATATGTACTGTGATCGGTATGCGTTTCTTTAACTTATGTTTCACTATTTCACTTTTTTTTAAATATAAAAATTGTCTGAATTACTGAAACACATAGGTACATGTATGGTTGGCAACCCTACTTTAATAATTTTTTTAATAGTCTGACGTCAACGATTGGATGACATTTGAATGGTTCATTACTTTTGTTTTTTTTTTTTAATACAAAGCGTTAAATTCTGCTTTTGCTATGTTTACTTGATAATTGACTATGAATTATTTTATGATTTTTGTGTATATGTGCGTATATTAATACTGCCTACATACTGAATAAATGCTTTGATTTGATTTACTCTTATCCAGCTTCTGCCAGTCACCTCGCCTATCATCGCTCCACGTACTCCGAGAGCGTCCTACGCTACGTTTGCCAATTCGCGGTCTTCGGTCGTCGGTTCTTCGGCTAATGTGGCCGGCCTATTGCCACTTCAACTTGCTAATTCTGTGAGCTATATCGGTGACTTTGCTTTTTAACCGACTTCAAAAAAAGGAGGAGGTTTCTCAATTCGACCGTATATATTTTTTTTTTTTTATGTTTGTTCGCGGATAACTTCGTCGTTTATGCACCGATTTCGATTATTCTTTTTTTGTTCGAAAGGAGATATCCCAAGTGTGGTACCATGGTAATTTTATCGAGGTATGATAAGTATCTCCAGAGATATTGAGATAAACATCTCAAAATTGGTACTGAAAATGAATAGCGCGGCATTGAAGTCGGTTGTTTTTTAGTTTTTAAACGATATTATCTGTGGGATCACCTCGTTACGAATTCGATCCTTTAGAGTTTAGAGAAACTATGAGCATAGCACTTTGCATAACACGCTGAGTGACCATAATTTTGTTTGTGGACAAGCCCAACCATGAGTGTCCACGTTTCGGCTCTACCAGGTCTATAAGCCTTTTCTTTCTGTTTATGATATAGGTAGCAATCAAAAAAAGCAAAAAATATGTATATACATTAACTACTACATAGATAGAAATCCGTACGTCTCCTTAGGGCTGGGCTGAAAATCAGTGCTGCGGTTCTTCAGAGTCACAGCAATATGCTGAGCCCAACCCTTTTCCAACGGCTATGTTCACGTCAGCGATTCTCAACATCGTGTTTACATTTTTAAAAATTGTGTTTTTATTTTTGATTCGCTAGTTTTTAGTAAAATTGTTAATTTTATTTGTAAATTTGGTCGTTGGAATAAACTATAAATCAATCAATCAATCAAACAAGCAAAGCTGCCTACTTGATGGGAAGTGGTCACCGTCGCCTAAGAACACTCGCAACACTAGAGGTGTCACTCATGCGTCGCCGACCTGTCAAGATTCTTTTAACGTCCCTCTTGAAGGACTCCATGTTGCAGCTTTTCATTTACGAGTAAATTCGGACACAGACACTAGTCTAACGACACGAGTGATCGATAGTAGACGAAGCCCGAGCGAAGGCCGAAGCCGTAGGACCGCGATATCCACACCGACCGGTGTAAAAGGTCACAAGTTTGGTTATTTTACCCTACAGCGTCAGTACAAGGGTAATTACTTCAAATCTACCCATCTCTACGAATATATTATTAATGCCTATTGCGTAGTACCATACTATTTATAAAAATCTAGTGCTTGTTATGCAGTCGAGCCAAATCGCACAACCAGCTACATTTACAAAAATAATTCTTATTGAACTTAATAAATAAATTAACTTAAAAAAACTTACTGAAGCTTTCAGTATAGGTACCT
Organism: Cabera pusaria; assembly: GCA_954871355.1. NCBI lineage: Eukaryota > Metazoa > Arthropoda > Insecta > Lepidoptera > Geometridae > Cabera > Cabera pusaria. The sequence goes on from OX940910.1 coordinate 5,727,749, forward strand.
ACTATAAAAAAGGGAGATAAGGGATCCCGCTCCTCAATGTGGACCGTATGAATTAGGTTCGTGAACCTAATTTCACCTTACTTAATCACAATCGAACTGGCGTTTGTGTAGCACGTACAGAATTACATGTGCAATGATCGCAGATCCATTTAAATAATTAGCAACAATGTCTTCCTCTGTTCTTCATGCACATCAAGCTCGACATTAGAAATTCGTGTTTTCATGTAGTTATTTCTAGTTCCATTATGTTTACGTGGCATAAGAGTGAGTACCGCATCTACCTTTTTATATCGATGCTACTATAATATCAACACTACTATACTATACTATACTATACTATACTATACTATACTATACTATACTATACTATAATAGTATAGTATAGTATAGTATAGTATAGTATACTATACTATACTATACTATACTATACTATACTATACTATACTATACTATACTATACTATACTATACTATACTATACTATACTATACTATACTATACTATACTATACTATACTATACTATACTATACTATACTATACTATACTATACTATACTATACTATACTATACTATACTATACTATACTATACTATACTATACTATACTATACTATACTATACTATACTATACTATACTATACTATACTATACTATTATACTATACTATACTATACTATACTATACTATACTATACTATACTATACTATACTATACTATACTATACTATACTATACTATACTATACTATACTATACTATACTATACTATACTATACTATACTATACTATACTATACTATACTATACTATACTATACAATACTATACTATACTATACTATACTATACTATACTATACTATACTATACTATACTATACTATACTATACTATACTATACTATACTATACTATACTATACTATACTATACTATACTATACTATACTATACTATACTATACTATACTATACTATACTATACTATACTATACTATACTATACTATACTATACTATACTATACTATACTATACTATACTATACTATACTATACTATACTATACTATACTATACTATACTATACTATACTATACTATACTATACTATACTATACTATACTATACTATACTATACTATACTATACTATACTATACTATACTATACTATACTATACTATACTATACTATACTATACTATACTATACTATACTATACTATACTATACTATACTATAATATACTATACTTTACTATAATATTGTAGTGAAAAGTAGGTATTGAAATGTTTTTATTCGATTAATAATTATTTAGTTACAAAGGGCAAAAGGCAATCATTATTTTAATCGATATATGTAATGTTTTATTGATAAGTTCTTTAAATTTATTTTAATACTATTTGCATGCCGAATAGGTAAAAATATCTAATAGAACTGAAAATTAACTTTTATTAAAAGATCTTTTTGTACCATATTTTTAACCGACTTCAAAAAAGGAGGACGTTTCTTAATTCGACCGTGTATGTGTTTTTTTTTTCTTTTTTCGCGGATAACTTCGTCGTTCGTTTTTTTTTGGAAAGGAGATATCCCAAGTGTGGTACCATAGTAATTTTATCGAGGTCTGATAAGTATCTCCAGAGATATGGAGATAAACACCTCAAAATTGGTACTGAAAATTAATAGCGCGGCATTGAAGTCGGTTCTTTTTAGTTTTTTAAACGACCTTATATTAAAAGATCTTTTTGTATCATATTTTCTTGCAAATAAATGAAATGATTATGATAATGTTTGTAGGCAAAAATGTAGTTTCTTTATTTCACACGGACAAGCACTTGACTTCTATCTATCTCTCGTGATGTTAATTGACGATGCGGTTCAAGATGGAATCGTGCTTGACTGGATATGCAAGACGGCAATGGGAGGTGAAGAACAACAGCTGACTTGAGTCCAACCCACATTTTTTTGTATCTAATGGGCTAGCGCTGGACCACTATCTCTCCTGGTGGTAAGTGATGATGTGGTCGAAGATGGTGAACCCGCTAGGCCTCATGGTCTGACTCTCATGGTGCCGCTGTGCTGCTGGAACACTATTAAGTTATGGCGTCAGATTTTTTCCTTGGTGTTAAGATACTCAAGGGCGTCGCCAGCTTATGACTAAGGGGGGGGAGGGCAATGGGGCAATATTATAGAGGACAATAAATATGAACGCCGAGAGCATGAAGCGTTACACTTTGGAAGTCTTTGCCTTCTGAATTTATTTACGTTTTGTCATGCGATGCGGAATTTATTAATAGGTAAGGAAGTCAATTGCTCGCACTTTGGTCGCTTTGACGGCTAGCTACATTTGATCTCTAGGGGGAGGCAACTGCCCCCCCCCCCCCCCCGCCCTGCACCCCCTTGGCGACGCCTTTGAAGATACTTTGTGGACAGAAGTAAGGCGGGGCATCGAACATCGTGCTGGAACTTGGCGAACCAATTCACGACATGTCTTTCAACAGTAGTTGTTCGAGCGAGCCCGCGTGTGTGTGTATGTGTGTTAATTTGTTTATTCTTCTCATCTCTAGAGGTTTAAACCTGCCTGCCTGCTTCGATAGCCACTCAAGTATAATGTAGCTTTTACTGTTAAAATATTTTCAAAATCAGTCCTGTAGTTCCAAAGATTACTTCCTACAAACAAACTCACAAACTTTACATCATTATTTTAAACAGGTAGATTATCCACAGAAAATGTCTGTGTGATTATTCAGGAACATGCATGGAACATGAGATACTGCTAATGCCATCTAGCGAATGTATTTGTAACTAGCCATAACTGTAAGTGAAGAGAATTTTTACAAGATGGCAGGCACAACATTTTATATGCTACAAACTTTGAGTATACAGCTAAAGGTTGGTTTATAAATTATCTGAGGCTACAGCACAGAATAGATAATCCATAATATAAGCTTAGCGAATAACTTTAGCTTAAAATAAGCTAAGTTATTTTATTTTATTATTAAATGGCTTTAATATTTTGTAAATTTTGAAGTAGGTACCCCAACGAAATAAATATATATTTTTTAATTAAATTTCATCTGAAGTTTTGGCGGGAACGTGTTTTTGCTCCTTAGACCTTTTAGAAAAGTATTAGAAAAGGTCTATGGTTTGCTCTCGTTCTTTATGTAATAAATGTGCATTATTATATTAACCATTAAGCGGGTGACCCATTGGCGAGCTAAGGGCCGGTTTTTTGATCCGTAGTCAAAATGACCGCTATATATAATAAGACCGCTGGGACGCCATGAGCCTGCGAGCTAAAGGTATAAACCGCCAATGAAGCACCTACAAAACCGCGGTTTTAAAGTTCGCGGTTTGGCTCGTTGGCTCTTCGTGCATGCTTGAAATCCTAAGACCGCGGTATAATAAACCGTCAGTGGATCAGCCGAGCTTGCGAGCCGACAGTCTTTTTTCTGACACATATAGTAATCTGTGGTCTTTTTCACGCTGCTGTAGCGAACACACGCATGCCGAACGGCACGTAGGTATTACCGAAATAGAAAGATGGCAGATTTACGATCGTATAATCGTCTGGAAGCACGACATGACTTCGCCAACGATGAGAGTAGTCTGTTTGGCACGCTAATGGATCATCACCGCGAGTCGACAGTCTAACGAGCCTACAGTTTATACCGTTAGCTCGCCGACTCGCCAATTGATCACCCGCTTGGCGCTTTAAGTGCCGGTGATTGTGTGCCAGTGTAGGGAAACAGCACAATGTCGAAAAACATGGATGAGAACCGTCGTGGCATTACGATGAACTAACATTCAAAGGTAAGGAAGGAAGGTACATACCTACCTAGTAGCACACGATAATGATAAGAGTAGGTACCTACCAAGTATAAAACATTTTTAGTCATACTAGTAATGGCAGCAGTGTTGCCAATGCAATAAAAACAGTAAATTATAACGACCGACGACCGACGCGACCTCAATTTCTACAAAGGTTTATATACGTTCTCACCAAGACTCCACTAAAAATCTTCAGTAAGGTCCACATTTTTAGGTTTAGGAGGGTATTACGTAGTAACTATTATATAATCTGTGGTATGACTTAGACTAGACTATGACTTCACCTAGACCTGATATGAGACTTGACCCATCTTTATGACTTGAACTCACAAAAACAAGAATTTTAATACTTGACACTGGCTAAATACACTAATCGTGTGGAACCATAATGAATGATAAATAAAAAAACATTTTATTTCCTCGGCCTAGCGGGAGTGTGACCATTTGTGGCAGATTTCTGCCATTTACGCAGATTTAGAACCAACATTTTAACTCTGGCAGATTAAGAGGGAACGCGGGGTGCACTTTTCCATACAAATGTATTCCACCCACTGTTTCCTCCCACTATTTCCTCCTGGAAAATGCTTCTAGAGCAACATTTTTTTCTACATAACATCAAGGTCTGCTGTAGCTACAAATATAGAAATATAAGCTTTTTTATCTCCTCTTTAAGATTTTTGAAGGGTCATATTTCTATTTGCCATTGCTTGGTTAAAAAAGCAAATGATATACATACAGCATAGCTACAGCAGACATTAATTTTGTCTAGAAACAAATTTTGCTCTAGAAGCATTTTCCAGGGAGGAAACGGGAATACATTTGTATAGAAAAGTGCACCCCGCGTTCGCTCTTAAGCTGATGATTTGGCAGATTTTTTGACAGTGTCGGGCAGATTCGCTATTTTAGGGAAAATTACAACCTGATTTGGGGAAATTTCACATACAATGCAATGGGCAATTGGGTTGGGCATTGGCTTGACATTTGGCAACATATAGTAATCTGTCTGTGTCTGTGGGCAACATTATTTGAAAATCAAACATGGCGCGCGTACTACCGATTTCGCGAATTTTAAATTTTTCTCTTTATTTCTCATTATTAATATGTTGTTTTATAAAATCAGCAGAAAGTGCAAGTCGGGATTTAGATGAGGATAACTGGAAGGACATTCTCGAAGGCGAATGGATGGTAGAATTGTGAGTATTTTCATTAGCCGGCATCGGTTTCCTCGACAGAACGTGTCAGAAATTTTTATTGTATACATTTTCATAGAAATTACGTGATCACAGCCTTGGTAGTGTTTTGAATAGTGTTCAGTAATATGTTATTATAATTTTCGTAGGTGTTCAATTATTACGAAAAGCTTTTTGGTGCGTGTTGGTTTCATGGTAATAGGGTTCAATAAACCATTGCAAGGTCGATAGGGTCTCAAAGACCGTGACGCATTGGCTATTGTGACTATTTTCTCCGAAATGCAAGAGAACCGGTGCTACTTCTGAATAGTATGATGAACCCAGCAAGTGTCACATTACAGACTTACTATAGTAATTTGAGAAAAAAATGGTAGAGCTTTCTGAAGAAATGCAGAAATGACAACTAAAATCTTAAATTAAATGAGTAGGTATTACTTCACTTAAAAATATATCTTATTTCGAGAGAAAATAAATTTATTTTTGTGACAAAAGTAATTTATTTTTAAAAAAGACATAAGTTCTAAAAATTCTATCTCATGCCAGAAGTCGGAGTTATACCTTGTCTGTGTAGTTATAAATAATAATTTATTATTTATTTAGCTCCACACTCCACTCTTAGCTTCTTGCTTGTTATAAAGTATCCTATGTCTCTACCATATTAACTATCAATGTGCAAAAGTTCAGCCAAATCAATCTAGCTGTTTGACTGTTAAGAGGCCACAAATATACTGACTTTCCCATTTTTAACACTAATATTGTATTGCTTTTTAGGGTTCTGTAGTTCAAAAGGTAAAAAAAGGAACCCTTATAAGATCACTTTCTTGTACATCTGTCTGTCCGTGTGTCACCACTGATTTTCTCAGGAATGGGTGGACCTAGCAAGTTGAAATATATACCTGATACTGAGGTCTATAGTCCCTATTAGGTGTATAAAAATCAAGGTCTTGAGTCAAAACAATAAAAAGATATGGGCAAATTTAGATTTTCGTGAAAACTTGTTAGTACCAAAATGTACCTTAATTTTCAACATTTTGTATTTTTCGGAATTTTTCCTTTACTTGTACTCTAAGACCTTAATAAACAAAATTGACAATTCTAGGTAAACCACACACGTACCACATAAATTAAGGAAAAATTCCAAAAAATAAAAAAAGTTGAAAATTAAAGGGTGTCCCCATACATACATAGTTTTCACCAATTAAGGTAGACCACTGAGTTATATGAGCGCGCATACAATTTAGAGGTCTAGCTTAATTGGGTAGTACGGAAGCCTCGGTGGGCGAGTTCAACTCGACTTAACTGGTTTTATTTAATATATATTTCATAGGCTAGCATATGACTACTATCTTGCCTGGTTGTAAGTGATGATGAAGAAACTAGACCTAGAATACTCTGACTCTCAAGGGCTGTGTGCTGGGCTGCGTTCACAACCTACGCTCAGAGTATAACCAAATGCTCTAACCGCTTTCACAACCTCAAGAGTGTCGCACTCGGTTAGCGCAAATGTGTCGTTTACGCCCTCGGTTGTTACACTCGATGGTTTAAAAAAGCCCTGACGTTTTTGACATTAAATTTGGTGAAAAAAGCTGTAATTTTTATTACAGATTAAGTGAATAGGAAAAAATTTGAATAGTCGAGCCCAAGACATGACATGACAAGACATTAATCATAAAAAACAAATGGAAAATATTCCAAAAAAGAAATGTACATAACCTCGAACTTTGAGTCTGGGCAAAATGTCAAAGTCACTAAATGAGTGAAAAACACCCGTGGTCGTACCGGACCTTCAAGCGAGTTGCAAAACAACCAAACAATCTTCTCCGGAGGACGTGAACGTAGCCCTGGTGTTGATTATTGCAGCTGTAATAATATATACATACAGCATTTCAGATATCCACAATAAATACACAAGTGATATTGAGTCACCTTGTTATGCACTTGCATATATTCATCATTACATCATACCAAAGAGTCATTAGTTCCGAATGCAAGCTATTTGATAATGCTAATGAATGTTACTCATATACCATCTACAGGTGTGTGTAGGTTTTAGTTTCAGTATTTTTAGCTTGAATTTATTAAAAAATAGTGAGTTTTGTGTGAGATTTTTATATTTCTGAGTATTTACAATATATGCAGGATTTTTTTTAATGTATATTATAGTACCTATATATAGGAGAGGCCTATGTCCAGCAGTGGATGAAAATTGGCTGATGATGATGATGATATTGTAATAATTGGAAATGCAAAAATCATAAACAATAACTCACAATTTTGATTCAAAAGTTGGGTGTTAATAACTGGACCTGTGGCAATATTTGGTCCTTCTACCCTAATCCCCTATATTGATTAGACTAATGTTAGTCTTGCGCCTCGTCTCAGTGTAGGCTAATATCCACCAAATATAAGCTGAGCATTGATCTGTGTTACCAATAATCTTGTTTCATTGTATGATTTGAAATTCGACTTCCTCCACACTAATAAGGTCACCATATTCCATTACTCTACTCAGCCTAGAATATCTCATTCCACTCTGAACCTCACTGAAAACAAAGTTACAGCTGCCATGTGTTTTAAGGTTCCATATGCAAAAAAGTAGTTTACTTCCTACAAGGATAGAATCTGTCTCTATAACCTTACAGTGTTCCATCACCATGCAGCGCTTGAGAGTCAGAGTATTCTAGGCCTAACGTGTTTCTCATCTTCTCTTACCACCAGGCGAGATAGTGGTCGAAAGAACTAACCTGAAAGGACCTTCTCCTTGGCATTGGGTTTAATGCTCAAAAATGAGAAACAACAAACTTTCATCTATTTGGGTATACTTATAATAAGCTGAATGAATAATGACACACTATTCTACAAACTAAGATGATGTCATAGTATGGTCATTAAAACAATAAAAACTTGTTATCTCCCGAGTTTACGTGTCTTAAAATGTTAAGTCAACTTTGTAAATAATATGTATGAAAAATATAATTTGTTAAAAGTTGATTCATATATGTGTACTTCTATGTAAATTAACTTATTGAAGGGTAATTTTGAATGTCAGAATGATGATACATGGATGTTTTTTTTAACATTATAATATGTTGTGGCTAACATTTCACATCACTTCCAACACTTTCCAACTTTCCTCCAACCACTATGTCACCTGTTGGTAAGTTATGATGCGGTCGAGGATTATAACATGCTTGGCCTAAATTGGGAATTGGCTCTCAAGGAAAGCTACTGATGTTTTGGCGAAAGATTTTCCAAGTAGAGAGTGGTAGCTGGCCATGCAGACACTAGACAGTGTTCTACTACCATGTCCTGAGTAAGGGGTTTCTCAACAATGTATTTCCTTCACTGGAGGTCGACTGTGAAATGTGCATATACATTTTTCAATAGAAAAACAGTAAATCAGTTTTCCAGTGCCATGCCACCGCCATTTTTCACGCCCTGACAAGAGCATTATCATCATTGATGGGATAATTAGTTTTACTATATAAAAAAAAAAAACTTTTCCATACACTGAAAACACTGTGCTGCTGAGGTACTTTAGATCGGGTGAAATAGTTGTCAAATATTTGTCACTACACAATAAAAAAGATTACTTTGTAGTATAGTTGTAACGAGGTATTTCGACTCGTTACATATTTTTCGTTTGGAAGCACATTTCAGCTTCTAAGACTGACAAAATTACCTTTTGGTTTTAAATAATTTAGAACATTTTCGTATTTAGCCATTTTTAGTCGATTTTAAATAATCGAGTTATTACTTGGTCTGTGGATCATTCAATATCCTATAGACAATCTTTCAAAAAAAAAATGACTTTGACATCTGTCACTTCTCGATCGGAGACGTCACTTTTTTTCTTGCCCTTAGGCATACAATGGGCTCATTTTTTGTAAATTTTATAAATCGGATTCAATTTAGTGAATCCGTATTTCAAATCGCTTCGCGATAATACTCGGCGTGCTTATGGCGTAGTGCCATATGATTACGTCGTGATTTTGCGGTGAGTCAATTTTTGATAACCTAAAATGTTTCGCGTCATCCTTCATGGCGACAAATATATTTACAATCGGATTTTTGGTTACAGCCTTTGGCGCTGTTTGTTTGGACGACTGTCGTATACTGTTTGGGCGACGATGGGTGTCGTCAACTGTTGGTTCGACGCTGGAAGACGTCGTTAGTTTGAGGTGTTCGTGCGACGCACACCGTTTCGATGTCGTCGTAGTTTTGAGCTGTTGGTGCGACGATGAATGACGTCTGTTTAGAGTGGTGTGCTCAGACGCCCCCTGACGCTGCAGCTAAGCCAATTTCATTATAACTCTTTTTATTACCCTTAAAACTTTAATTTCATATTAGCAAGATGCAAGAAAGACAATAACCAAATTTCAGTAGTAAAATGTAAAATAAATTAACCTAAAAAGTAACGAAAACCGAATGGTATTTATAGTCAAATGTTTAGACATAGTATTCCGGCTTTAACTAAATAATGTGTATCTCATTCTGGAGGTAAGGGACGTTTTGAAGTATTAAAATTTGTCATACAATCCCAAAACCGTGTTATCATTTGCCTGTCCCCCGGTCCGAGATTAAAAGTCTCAATGACACCGCTGATTTATCCTGGTAAGTTTTAGATCTTGGTAGAACAAGGGCGCTCGATATTCATAAATACTGTCTACCTAACATTAATTTTTAGCTTTTTATACTCTATAACCTTCATGTTACAACCAGTAACGTTTATATTTGTTTTTATAAACAAATTTTTTTATTACAATTAGCGCGAGAACAGGGACCGGATTTACCTCCACATATATAATCTTTCTTGCATCTTATTTTTGTTTTTCTTGTCACAATTTAGTGCAATTTTTGTTATTTTTAGCATTTTTACTTTGTTTTGTGTACTTTAAAAACACAATTGTAACTTTGTTTACAACTTTTTTTTGTATTTTAACAAAACTAATTAACATACAATGTTCTTTATATGTCTTATATACTGGATAGACTAATCTAAGTGTGTACTTACTATATAATAACATTTGAGATATGTGTTGTTTACATTTTGTAAGGAACTGACCTTGACCTCTTTGAAAGTGCTAAGTTTTTGTTTGAATTGATATAACTTTGTCTTATATAAAGTTATAACGTTTGTTTACTGTTGAGAAGCATTAAACTACATTCATATTAGAAAATACTAGCTTATTAACATAATTATTAACCAGTTTATTGATTTTACTTTTCACAAATAGATATAACCTTAGCCGTTGTTAATAATCTTGAAAATTGAGATAAATTGTGAATCTTTTTTGCATCTTACATACTTCACAATTTGAATGTTTCTTTGTACATTCAAATTTCTTTAAATACTTTTGAACATTATTAAATATTAACATAAACTTTAAAACATAATAACTTAAACCGTTTTTAACAAAAAATCTTATAAACTTTGATGAGTTTTAACTATTCTTTGAATTTTTAGTTGGTTGTTTGTCTTTGTTTCTTTAATATTTTTGATTATTCATCATGACTGACAAACAGGTTCAATTTCCACCCTTGTTGGAAGAGAATTTACCTGGTACTTCTAGGGATGTTATTTCTAATCCGGCGTTGGATAATTTAGTTATGCAGAATACAACAGAGGCTGTTGACCCTTTCTTACCTAACCTTGGTCATAGTAGCTTGCATAATTTTACACCTTTACCTTCGTTTAACTCGATGAATGTTCAACTCAATGAACAATTGAAAAAGCATTTGCCTTCAACAAATAAACTTCCTGATTTGAAGCGTAGTAAGATATCATTTGATGGGAAAACTTGTGTTAGAGACTTTATCACTTCGGTTGAGAAATATTTTTTGTATAAAAACTTTGATGAAAACTTTTTAGTCGGTTCTTTTTCTGATCTGCTCACTGGAACAGCAACGAAATGGTTCCGTAGTATTCGAATTAGGGTTTCTTCGTGGACAACACTTAAAACTGAATTGTTGAACAGATTCGACAAACCTGAATTTGATTATCATTTGGAGAATGAAATGAGAACTCGCAAACAACGGAGTAATGAGTCACTTCCTGATTTCATTACTGAGATTTTAGATATGTCTAGCAGATTAGCTAATCCAACTTTTGAGAATGTTTTGATAACTATAATTAAACACAACATGTTACCTATTTACACACCGTTTTTATTTGGAAAATCAATAGACACTATTGAACAGTTTATCCGAATTAGTAAGGAATTAGAGATTTTAGTTAACCGAAAACCTGTAAAGGAAATTAAACAAAACTTTCATGCGGTTGAAACCAAACTTTCTTGTTTGAAGTGTAAGTCGACTGACCACACTTATAAAGAGTGTACAGAGATTCTTGGACCTGTGTGCTTTAAATGTCATAAACGAGGCGTTTTGACAAAGAACTGTGATACTTGTCATTCTGACAATATTAAAAAAAATAATAATTCAAAAAACTTGTAAGGCATCGGGCCCAAGTTTTTAAAAAAACTTTAGGTGCTCCGATATCCAATTATAAACCTGATGATGATACGTGTAAGAGAGAATTTTCAGAATGGCTTGACTATTTAAAAACATTTTTTTCTGTTCATAAAGCAGCTCCTATACTTTTTACTAAACAAAATGATACTAGACCATTTTTAAAATTTACCATTTATAATGAAACTTTTTCTGGATTGCTAGATAGTGGTTCAAATAGCTGTGTTTTAGGTAATAACCAACACTTGCATTTTTCTAAACTAGGATTTCAAATTAAACCTATTGATGCCTCCGCTTGTACTGCTGACGGTTCATCAAGAAAAGTTATCGGTTCTATGCGATTACCGGTTACCGTTGACAATGTTTGTAAACTTGTAGAATTTTTAATAATACCCTCTTTTGATCCACCTATTATATTGGGATTTGATTTTTGGTTGAAATTTAACTTAGCTAAAGACTTGTGGAAAAATATTGAATATGTTCACAATAATAAAATTCAAGTGAACGCTGTTACTTCTACAGTTCATTTAACTCCTTCTGAGAAACAACAATTAGATGAAACCATTGCTTTGTTTGAAGATATTTCTTATGAGAAAAAAGGTTTAGGCCTTACCACCCTTGTAGAACATAAAATTAACGTTACTGGCGACCCTTTTAAAAGTAGATATTGGCCGTTGAGTCCTGCTAAACAAAAAGAACTTTATGATGAAGTGGAAGTTTTATTAAAGGAAGGAATTATAGAACCTTCAAAATCTCCTTGGTGTTCCCCTGTATTAGCCGTCGATAAAAAAGATGGTGGAACCAGATTATGTTTAGATTCGAGACGATTAAATTCAATAACTGTTAAAGATTCTTATCCTTTGCCGTACCCTTCTAGGATATTAGACAGCCTTCGTGGGGCTAAATTCATATCTACCATAGATCTTTCTAAAGCATTTCTGCAAATTAAACTTGAAGAGTCCTCTCGTGAAAAGACTGCTTTTGTAGTTCCTGGAAAAAACTTGTACCATTTTGTTCGGATGCCTTTTGGAATCACCAACGCACCGGCAGAGTTACAACGCTTGGTTGATAAACTCTTTGGACCTGAATTTGACAATGTCCTGTTTAAATATTTAGATGATTTGATTTTAGTAATGTAACGAGGTATTTCGACTCGTTACATATTTTTCGTTTGGAAGCACATTTCAGCTTCTAAGACTGACAAAATTACCTTTTGGTTTTAAATAATTTAGAACATTTTCGTATTTAGCCATTTTTAGTCGATTTTAAATAATCGAGTTATTACTTGGTCTGTGGATCATTCAATATCCTATAGACAATCTTTCAAAAAAAAAATGACTTTGACATCTGTCAATTCTCGATCGGAGACGTCACTTTTTCTTGTCCCTGGGGCCTACAAAGAGCTAAACTTTTTGTATTTTTTCTTAATCAGATTTTACAAGATTAATCCATCTTGTTAATTAAATTTGCGATGATACTCGGCGTGCTTATGGCGTAGTGCCATATGATAACGTCGTGATTTTGCGCCTTTGGCGCTGTTTGTTTGGACGACTGTCGTCTACTGTTTGTGCGACGATGGGTGTCGTCAACTGTTTGTTCGACGCTGGAAGACGTCGTTAGTTTGAGGTGTTTGTGCGACGCACACCGTTTCGATGTCGTCGTAGTTTTGAGCTGTTGGTGCGACGATGAATGACGTCTGTTTAGAGTGGTGTGCTCAGACGCCCCCTGACGCTGCAGCTAAGCCAATTTCATTATAACTCTTTTTATTACCCTTAAAACTTTAATTTCATATTTGCAAGATGCAAGAAAGACAATAACCAAATTTCAGTAGTAAAATGTAAAATAAATTAACCTAAAAAGTAACGAAAACCGAATGGTATTTATAGTCAAATGTTTAGACATAGTATTCCGGCTTTAACTAAATAATGTGTATCTCATTCTGGAGGTAAGGGACGTTTTGAAGTATTAAAATTTGTCATACAATCCCAAACCGTGTTATCATTTGCCTGTCCCCCGGTCCGAGATTAAAAGTCTCAATGACACCGCTGATTTATCCTGGTAAGTTTTAGATCTTGGTAGAACAAGGGCGCTCGATATTCATAAATACTGTCTACCTAACATTAATTTTTAGCTTTTTATACTCTATAACCTTCATGTTACAACTAGTAACGTTTATATTTTATAACACAAATTTTTTTATTACAATTAGCGCGAGAACAGGGACCGAAGTTACCTCCACATACATAATCTTTCTTGCATCTTATTTTTGTTTTTCTTGTCACAATTTAGTGCAATTTTTGTTATTTTTAGCATTTTTACAGTTTTTGTACTTTGAAAACAGAATTGTTACAACTTTTTTTGTATTTTAACAAAACTAATTAACATACAATGTTCTTTATATGTCTTATGTACTGGATAGACTAATCTAAGTGTGTACTTACTATATAATAACATTTGAGATATGCGTTGTTTACATTTTGTAAGGAACTGACCTTGACCACATTGAAAGTGCTAAGTTTTGTTTGAATTGATATAACTTTGTCTTATATAAAGTTATAACGTTTGTTTACTGTTGAGAAGCATTAAACTACATTCATATTAGAAAATACTAGCTTATTAACATAATTATTAACTAGTTTATTGATTTTACTTTTCACAAATAGATATAACCTTAGCCGTTGTTAATAATCTTGAAAATTAAGATAAATTGTGAATCTTTTTTGCATCTTACATACTTCACAATTTGAATGTTTCTTTGTACATTCAAATTTCTTTAAATACTTTTGAACATTATTAAATATTAACATAAACTTTAAAACATAATAACTTAAACCGTTTTTAACAAAAAATCTTATAAACTTTGATGAGTTTTAACTATTCTTTGAATTTTTAGTTGGTTGTTTGTCTTTGTTTCTTTAATATTTTTGATTATTCATCATGACTGACAAACAGGTTCAATTTCCACCCTTGTTGGAAGAGAATTTACCTGGCACTTCTAGGGATGTTATTTCTAATCCGGCGTTGGATAATTTAGAGGCTGTTGACCCTTTCTTACCTAACTTTGGTCATAGTAGCTTGTATAATTTTACACCTTTACCTTCGTTTAACTCTATGAATGTTCAACTCAATGAACAATTGAAAAAGCATTTGCCTTCAACAAATAAACTTCCTGATTTGAAGCGTAGTAAGATATCTTTTGATGGGAAAACTTGTAAGGCATCGGGCCCAAGTTTTTGAAGAAACATCAGGTGCTCCGATATCCAATTATAAACCTAATGATGATACGTGTAAAAGAGAATTTTCAGAATGGCTTGACTATTTAAACCCATTTTTTTTCTGTTCATAAAGCAGCTCCTATACTTTTTACTAAACAAAATGATACTAGACCATTTTTAAAATTTACCATTTATAATGAAACTTTTTCTGGATTGCTAGATAGTGGTTCAAATAGCTGTGTTTTAGGTAATAACCAAAACTTGCATTTTTCTAAACTAGGATTTCAAATTAAACCTATTGATGCCTCCGCTTGTACTGCTGACGGTTCATCAAGAAAAGTTATCGGTTCTATGCGATTACCGGTTACCGTTGACAATGTTTGTAAACTTGTAGAATTTTTAATAATACTTTTGATCCACCTATTATATTGGGATTTGATTTTTGGTTGAAATTTAACTTAGCTAAAGACTTGTGGAAAAATATTGAATATGTTCACAATAATAAAATTCAAGTGAACGCTGTTACTTCTACAGTTCATTTAACTCCTTCTGAGAAACAACAATTAGATGAAACCATTGCTTTGTTTGAAGATATTTCTTATGAGAAAAAAGGTTTAGGCCTTACCACCCTTGTGGAACATAAAATTAACGTTACTGTAAAAACAAATTTGACCCTAATAATTGTTTGAATTGGAAAATTGTTATACCTAAAGAACATGTTTTAGATACTATTCGTTCTAATCATGATGATATTAATTCTGGACACTTTGGAATACATAAAACTCTTAATAAAATAAAACAACATTATTATTGGAAAGGAATGTTCGGAGACGTTCAAAGATATATTTCTTCTTGCGACATTTGTAAAGCTTATAAACATTCAACTTCTGCTCCTGCTGGTAAGATGGTTAACCCTAAGAAAGTTGATCAACCCATGGTAATGTTATCCGTTGATATTATTGGGATTTTACCTAAATCTTATTCTATTCTATTATTTCTATTATTATTCATTCTTTCAATTGTAGATGTTTTTACTAAATATTGTTGGATATTTCCTATGATAAATGCTACTTCTAAAGTAATTTGTAAAATCTTTGAAAAAGAAATATTTCTTAAATTTGGTGTACCTAAAATTTTAGTGGCCGACAACGGACCCCAATTTATATCTAAATATTTTGTAGATTTCTTAAAAAATTTCAACATCACTAAAATATTTTATAATGCACTATACACTCCACAGAATAATCCAGTAGAAAGATATAATAAGACAATAGAAACATGTATTTCTTGTTTTGTTAAAAATGATCATCGAACTTGGTCAAGGTTTTTGCCTCATGTCCAATTAGCTTTAAATAGTAGTGTAAATCTTGCTACAGAGTACACTCCTAACTTTTTGATGTTCGGTAGAGAACTTATTTTTGATGCATCTTTGCACCGTTTTAGTAACTCTTTTGACAACTTAGATCAACTTGAGCTTGGTACTAGAGATACTTATGCTCACTCTTTAAATTCACTTAGTGAAGTTTTTGTTAAAGTTCAAGCTTATCTTTTGAAAGCTTATAAGCGTAATGCTCTTTATTATAATAGGGGAAGAAAAGTCATTTCTTTTGATGTCGGTGATGTAGTTTGGCGTAGAAGTTTTGTACAGTCAAATGCACCTGCATATTTTTCGGCTAAATTAGCACCTAAGTTTATTAAATGTGAAATTGTAGAGAGAATTTCTCCTAACGTTTATGTACTAAAGGAGTTTAATAAAACAAGTACTGGACGTTATCATGTTAAAGATATAATTAAATATTAAAATTTTCATTTTTAGATTTAACACTTTATTTAGATTTGTTTTGATATTCTGTTTGGGATGGACAATGCTTGTGGAAGAATGAGATTTGATGTATGAAAGAAGAAGTCCATGGTGAAAGATGATTATCTGAAAGGAAACCAACACTTTATTGAAATACAACTTTAAATATACTAAACCTAACTTAGGTCTATTTTTGATACCTTCATCTTATTTTTGATACTTTTATCCTACTTTTAAACTTTTACCCAACTTTAAAAACTACATCTAACGATTATATTTTCTTTTAGAAATTTTCTTGGCATCAAAAGATCTTATGTATATTTTTGTATATTTTATTATTTTGGTTACTTTGAAAAGCTTTTCACTTTTCAAGTACTCAACTTTCTTTTAGATACTTTGAGAAGTTTTCCACTTTTCTAGTATAAATATTGTTTTAGATTGCTATGAAAAGCTTTCCACTTTTCAAATAGCCTGCACATAGTGTAAATTACATTTTTAATATAAATGTGTTTCAGTCTTTGTGAAGCATGTTATATATTATTTAGATTATTTAGTTTGTGTTTGTTGTAGACCTAAGCCTCGGATTTGACACTTAGAGCTCTATATAATTTTTACCCGGATTTGCCTCTCGGATTTGACTCTTTTGAGCTTTTGTCTCAGTTAACCTTTTTGGGTAAGTTTTTTACTCTTCATTTTTTCCTCGCTTTGACATTTTTGGTTCAAGCGTTGGAAACTTTAGATATTGTGGACGGAAAGTCGGTGGTGTTGAGCCGGTCACAATATAACTTTGTTGTTTTCCCAACAAACTTTTGTTAAATTGTTTTTGTGCACGGAATGTCGGTGGTGTTGAGCCGGTCACAATATACAATTTTTGGTCTTTTTGACAAACCCTTTTATTAATTTGTTAGTGTTCGGAAAGTCGGTAGAGTTGAGCCGGTCACTACTTATTAGTTTTGGTTCTCTATTTTTATGAGAATAACTTGAACTTTTGTTGTTCAACTTTTTCATTGAAAACTTGTTCACTGAATCTTTTGCAGTGAATAATTATCTAAAGTCGGCAGCTAATGCTTAACCGTACTACAATATGGATAACCTTTGTTATTACCTTTTAATTTAGTTAGAATCGTTCTGAGATTATAAAAGATAGAGGCGATGGTGCTTATCTACACTTTTGTTAAATATTTCAGAAATATTTATTTGGTTTGTAATACAGATAAGTAGATGGAGGCTATGGTGCTTATCCACTCTTGAGTATAATTAATTTGTGATGGATTTTAGGATTGAGTCATATTGATGGATTAGTTTTGGTAAACCTTAACATTGTTTTTCACTTAGTTAGAAAGTTTTTATAACTTGTTTTTCTAGAGCAACTTAGTCAGTGGCTAGAAGCTTAACTGATTTAATGTTATGCTTTATTAGTGTCTTCTTTTAGTTTGAATAAATTTCATATTTTGGTGGCGGAATATTTTCTGTTTATTAATTTTTTTGAATAAGTTTTTGTTAGGAATTTTTTGGGAGTTCTTCTCAAAAATAAAAGAAGTTTCATTCTTTTATTTTTTTTTGGGAAGGTATGTACTGTAACGAGGTATTTCGACTCGTTACATATTTTTCGTTTGGAAGCACATTTCAGCTTCTAAGACTGACAAAATTACCTTTTGGTTTTAAATAATTTAGAACATTTTCGTATTTAGCCATTTTTAGTCGATTTTAAATAATCGAGTTATTACTTGGTCTGTGGATCATTCAATATCCTATAGACAATCTTTCAAAAAAAAAATGACTTTGACATCTGTCAATTCTCGATCGGAGACGTCACTTTTTCTTGTCCCTGGGGCCTACAAAGAGCTAAACTTTTTGTATTTTTTCTTAATCAGATTTTACAAGATTAATCCATCTTGTTAATTAAATTTGCGATGATACTCGGCGTGCTTATGGCGTAGTGCCATATGATAACGTCGTGATTTTGCGCCTTTGGCGCTGTTTGTTTGGACGACTGTCGTCTACTGTTTGTGCGACGATGGGTGTCGTCAACTGTTTGTTCGACGCTGGAAGACGTCGTTAGTTTGAGGTGTTTGTGCGACGCACACCGTTTCGATGTCGTCGTAGTTTTGAGCTGTTGGTGCGACGATGAATGACGTCTGTTTAGAGTGGTGTGCTCAGACGCCCCCTGACGCTGCAGCTAAGCCAATTTCATTATAACTCTTTTTATTACCCTTAAAACTTTAATTTCATATTTGCAAGATGCAAGAAAGACAATAACCAAATTTCAGTAGT
The DNA here is from genome assembly GCA_954871355.1 of Cabera pusaria. Taxonomy (NCBI): domain Eukaryota; kingdom Metazoa; phylum Arthropoda; class Insecta; order Lepidoptera; family Geometridae; genus Cabera; species Cabera pusaria. Next base: position 5,746,511 of record OX940910.1, read on the forward strand.
AAAATGTAAAATAAATTAACCTAAAAAGTAACGAAAACCGAATGGTATTTATAGTCAAATGTTTAGACATAGTATTCCGGCTTTAACTAAATAATGTGTATCTCATTCTGGAGGTAAGGGACGTTTTGAAGTATTAAAATTTGTCATACAATCCCAAACCGTGTTATCATTTGCCTGTCCCCCGGTCCGAGATTAAAAGTCTCAATGACACCGCTGATTTATCCTGGTAAGTTTTAGATCTTGGTAGAACAAGGGCGCTCGATATTCATAAATACTGTCTACCTAACATTAATTTTTAGCTTTTTATACTCTATAACCTTCATGTTACAACTAGTAACGTTTATATTTTATAACACAAATTTTTTTATTACAGTAAATGATAATTTTCAAAATCATATAGAGTACCTTAAAAAAGTCCACGAAATACTTAAAAACTCAGGCTTAACAGTAAATCTTAAAAAATGTGAATTTTGCAAAGAAAGACTCCGTTATCTTGGTTATATTGTAGATAGTCAAGGCCTACATACTGATCCGTCTAAATTAGAAATTATAGAAAACTTTCCACGACCAGAGTCCGTAAAACAACTTAGAAGCTTTTTAGGATTATGTTCATATTATCGACGTTTCATTTGTAAATTCGCTGATATTGCCTCCCCTTTAACTAAATTAACTTCTGGAAGTAAAAAGATAAAACATACTTTTGTTTGGAATGAAGAAGCTGAAGAAGCCTTCATTAATTTAAAAAATGCTTTAATAACTACACCTGTTTTACAGTGTCCTGATTTTGAAAAACCTTTCTTTTTACATTGCGATGCTAGTTCTGTAGGAATTGGTAGTGTTCTGAGTCAAGAAGACGAAAATAATGAACAACATCCAATTGCTTATTATTCAAGATCTTTAAATAAATGTGAAAGAAATTATAGTACCACTGAACGTGAACTTTTGGCAGTTTTAGATTCAATTGAACATTTTAGACCTTATGTCGAAGGAATGAAATTCACAGTTGTGACAGATCATGCTAGTCTTAAGTGGCTTTTAAAACTTAATAACCCTAGTGGACGCTTAGCTCGATGGGCTGCACGTATTTCTCAATTTACTTTTGATATTGTTCATAAAAAAGGATCTTTACATCAAGTTCCTGACGCTTTATCTAGAATCAATATAACTTCAATATTAGTTTCCGCTATAAATATTGTCTCACCAGATGAAGATATAGAAGACCCTTGGTATAGAAAAGTCTTTATAAATTGTCAAAAATACCCTTCTAGAATGAAAAACCTTCGAGTAGAAGATAATACTTTATATCGTTACTGTAAAAATAAATTTGACCCTAATAGTCGTTTGAATTGGAAAATTGTTATACCTAAAGAACATGTTTTAGATACTATTCGTTCTAATCATGATGATATTAATTCTGGACACTTTGGAATACATAAAACTCTTAATAAAATAAAACAACATTATTATTGGAAAGGAATGTTCGGAGACGTTCAAAAATATATTTCTTCTTGCGACATTTGTAAAGCTTATAAACATTCAACATCTGCTCCTGCTGGTAAGATGGTTAACCCTAAGAAAGTTGATCAACCTATGGTAATGTTATCCGTTGATATTATTGGGATTTTACCTAAATCTTATTCTGGACATAGATTCATTCTTTCAATTGTAGATGTTTTTACTAAATATTGTTGGATATTTCCAATGATAAATGCTACTTCTAAAGTAATTTGTAAAATCTTTGAAAAAGAAATATTTCTTAAATTTGGTGTACCTAAAATTTTAGTGGCCGACAACGGACCCCAATTTATATCTAAATATTTTGTAGATTTCTTAAAAAATTTCAACATAACTAAAATATTTTATAATGCACTATACACTCCACAGAATAATCCAGTAGAAAGATATAATAAGACAATAGAAACATGTATTTCTTGTTTTGTTAAAAATGATCATCGAACTTGGTCAAGGTTTTTGCCTCATGTCCAATTAGCTTTAAATAGTAGTGTAAATCTTGCTACAGAGTACACTCCTAACTTTTTGATGTTCGGTAGAGAACTTATTTTTGATGCATCTTTGCACCGTTTTAGTAACTCTTTTGATAACTTAGATCAACTTGAGCTTGGTACTAGAGATACTTATGCTCACTCTTTAAATTCACTTAGTGAAGTTTTTGTTAAAGTTCAAGCTTATCTTTTGAAAGCTTATAAGCGTAATGCTCTTTATTATAATAGGGGAAGAAAAGTCATTTCTTTTGATGTTGGTGATGTAGTTTGGCGTAGAAGTTTTGTACAGTCAAATGCACCTGCATATTTTTCGGCTAAATTAGCACCTAAGTTTATTAAATGTGAAATTGTAGAGAGAATTTCTCCTAACGTTTATGTACTAAAGGAATTTAATAAAACAAGTACTGGACGTTATCATGTTAAAGATATAATTAAATATTAAAATTTTCATTTTTGGATTTAACATTTTATTTAGATTTGTTTTGATACTCTGCTTGGGAGGAACCATGTTTGTGGAAGAATGAGATTTGATGCATGAAAGAGATGGTTCATAGTGAAAGATGATTGCCTGCAAGGAAAACCAACACTTTATTAAAATACAACTTTAAATATACTAAACCTAACTTAGGTCTATTTTTGGTAATTTTATTTTATTTTTGATACTTTTATCCTACTTATAAACTTTTACCCAACTTTAAAAAACTACATCTAACGATTATATTTTCTTTTAGAAATTTTCTTGGCATCAAAAGATCTTATGTATATTTTTGTATATTTTATTATTTTGGTTACTTTGAAAAGCTTTTCACTTTTCAAGTACTCAACTTTCTTTTAGATACTTTGAGAAGTTTTCCACTTTTCTAGTATAAATATTGTTTTAGATTGCTATGAAAAGCTTTCCACTTTTCAAATAGCCTGCACATAGTGTAAATACATTTTTAATATAGATGTGTTTCAGTCTTTGTGAAGCATGTTATATATTATTTAGATTGTTTAGTTTGTGTTTGTTGTAGACCTAAGCCTCGGATTTGACACTTAGAGCTCTATATAATTTTTACCCGGATTTGCCTCTCGGATTTGACTCTTTTTGAGCTTTTGTCTCAGTTAACCTTTTTGGGTAATTTTTTACTCTTCATTTTTTCCTCGCTTTGACATTTTTGGTTCAAGCGTTGGAAACTTTAGATATTGTGGACGGAAAGTCGGTGGTGTTGAGCCGGTCACAATACAACTTTGTTGTTTTCCCAACAAACTTTTGTTAACTTGTTTTTGTGCACGGAATGTCGGTGGTGTTGAGCCGGTCACAATATACAATTTTTGGTCTTTTTGACAAACCCTTTTATTAATTTGTTAGTGTTCGGAAAGTCGGTAGAGTTGAGCCGGTCACTACTTATTATTTTTGGTTCTCTATTTTTAAGAGAATAATTTGAACTTGTTGTTCAACTTTTTCATTGAAAACTTGTTCACTGAATCGTTTGCAGTGAATAATTATCTAAAGTCGGCAGCTAATGCTTAACCGTACTACAATATGGATAACCTTTGTTATTTATTACCTTTTAATTTAGTTAGAATCGTTCTGAGATTATAAAAGATAGAGGCGATGGTGCTTATCTACACTTTTGTTAAATATTTCAGAAATATTTATTTGGTTTGTAATACAGGTAAGTAGATGGAGGCTATGGTGCTTATCCACTCTTGAGTATAATTAATTTGTGATGGATTTTAGGATTGAGTCATATTGATGGATTAGTTTTGGTAAACCTTAACATTGTTTTTCACTTAGTTAGAAAGTTTTTATAACTTGTTTTTCTAGAGCAACTTAGTCAGTGGCTAGAAGCTTAACTGATTTAACGTTATGCTTTATTAGTGTCTTCTTTTAGTTTGAATAAATTTCATATTTTGGTGGCGGAATATTTTCTGTTTATTAATTTTTTTTGCATAAGTTTTTATTAGGAATTTTTTGGGAGTTCTTCTCAAAAATAAAAGAAGTTTCATTCTTTTATTTTTTTTTGGGAAGGTATGTACTGTAACGAGGTATTTCGACTCGTTACATATTTTTCGTTTGGAAGCACATTTCAGCTTCTAAGACTGACAAAATTACCTTTTGGTTTTAAATAATTTAGAACATTTTCGTATTTAGCCATTTTTAGTCGATTTTAAATAATCGAGTTATTACTTGGTCTGTGGATCATTCAATATCCTATAGACAATCTTTCAAAAAAAAAATGACTTTGACATCTGTCACTTCTCGATCGGAGACGTCACTTTTTTTCTTGCCCTTAGGCATACAATGGGCTCATTTTTTGTAAATTTTATAAATCGGATTCAATTTAGTGAATCCGTATTTCAAATCGCTTCGCGATAATACTCGGCGTGCTTATGGCGTAGTGCCATATGATTACGTCGTGATTTTGCGGTGAGTCAATTTTTGATAACCTAAAATGTTTCGCGTCATCCTTCATGGCGACAAATATATTTACAATCGGATTTTTGGTTACAGCCTTTGGCGCTGTTTGTTTGGACGACTGTCGTATACTGTTTGGGCGACGATGGGTGTCGTCAACTGTTGGTTCGACGCTGGAAGACGTCGTTAGTTTGAGGTGTTCGTGCGACGCACACCGTTTCGATGTCGTCGTAGTTTTGAGCTGTTGGTGCGACGATGAATGACGTCTGTTTAGAGTGGTGTGCTCAGACGCCCCCTGACGCTGCAGCTAAGCCAATTTCATTATAACTCTTTTTATTACCCTTAAAACTTTAATTTCATATTAGCAAGATGCAAGAAAGACAATAACCAAATTTCAGTAGTAAAATGTAAAATAAATTAACCTAAAAAGTAACGAAAACCGAATGGTATTTATAGTCAAATGTTTAGACATAGTATTCCGGCTTTAACTAAATAATGTGTATCTCATTCTGGAGGTAAGGGACGTTTTGAAGTATTAAAATTTGTCATACAATCCCAAAACCGTGTTATCATTTGCCTGTCCCCCGGTCCGAGATTAAAAGTCTCAATGACACCGCTGATTTATCCTGGTAAGTTTTAGATCTTGGTAGAACAAGGGCGCTCGATATTCATAAATACTGTCTACCTAACATTAATTTTTAGCTTTTTATACTCTATAACCTTCATGTTACAACCAGTAACGTTTATATTTTTTTTAATAAACAAAATTTTATATTACATAGTGACCCTTTGTCTACTACATTATTAGAAGACTATTAAGACTTCCTCTAGTAGGGTAATTTATTCTTCATTTCTCAACAGCTACGCGCCCTGGTGTCCAGCCTGCAACAACCTAGCCCCAGCATGGAAAGAACTGTCTTCCCGGTCAGAACGCAAGAACTTGGAGATGAGGACGGGGGCCGTGGACGTCACCAAAGCCCCGGGGCTGAGTGGACGGTTTGTAGTGACTGCCCTGCCTACTATATTCCAGTAAGTTTACCATATTTTCATTAATTATTACAAACTAATTCAAAATACAATTTAAGATCATTAAATTGTATTTTGAGATCATTTATAAACTAATGGAATTGACTTCAAGTACTGTGCTAGTCATTTATAGAACCAGATTTGAGGAGTTTATCTCCAAATCCCTGGAGATACTGAACATATCTTTATGAAATTTACATGAGACTACCTGGGAAGCATACACTTTAAAAAATAACAAAAAATCGCATCAGTTCAGGCGTCTTCGAGTAATCATCGATGAAACTAAAAAAAAACTAAGAATTGAGTACCTCCTTTTAAGTGAAGTCTTGATAAATGTATACATAACACACAAAAGTTTTAAGTTTACTAGCAATGTGGGTTGCACATTACTATAGTAGAGTCAATTTAATAGATCACATTTGACTCTTCATCAAAATTCAACAACATGACCTTGTAATGAAGGGCACATAATATTATTTATTTTTTCAAAGTCAGAACTGCATAATTACTTAACATTTTTCAGTTACAAATACATATTTATTCTAATAATTACAAAAGAAAGCGTTTTTACGATTTAGTTGACTAAAAATTCATTTTAAACATAATAAACAAGTTATGTTCTAAAAAACTAAACATCATTACGTAGAACACTTTTTCTTTATAAACTAGGGATGGTACCCAAAAAATAAAAAAATTGATCAGTCAGATCAGCTAGGTTATTCTGTAAGCTATCTCGACAGCGGAATACGCGGTGAGATTTGAATTTCGTATTACGAACGAGATACGATTGAATTTCGTAGTACGAAATTCGAATCTCACCGCGGATTCCGCTGTCGAGATAGCTTACAGAATAGCCTACCAGATAGGTTGAATCGAATGCAATGATTACTTGTGAAGGATGTTTAACTATATAAATAACTACACCGTGATTGTAATTAAAACATAATATTATTCTTTGACTAAAAAATACAAAAACAATTAAATAGGAACTAAAATCATAATGATGTTACATTTTTGAGTTAAAAATCTAACGATATACTACTACACGTTTGAACCATAGGTACATTTGAGTAGATTTTTAGGGTTCCGTACTCAAAGGGTAAAACGGGACCCTATTACTAAGACTCCGCTGTCCGTCTGTCTGTCTGTCTGTCTGTCCGTCTGTCACCAGGCTGTATCTCATGAACCGTGATAGTTAGACAGTTGAAATTTTCACAGCTGATGTACTTCTGTTGCCGCTATAACAAAAAATACTAAAAACAGAATAAAGTTAAAAATAATAGAGGGTCCCCATACAGGAAACGTGTTTTTTCGGCATTTCACGCCATCTATGAACGCTTAGTTAGGTAAACGTACCTTAGATGGCGTTATATTGAAATGTCGATCCCTAACACCTTTGTTAGACGTTAGAAGGCTATATGATGGTTATAAGAAATAAAATGTTTATTAATTTTTTGCTGGCGAAAAATGATAGTGGTATTTTTTGCTCGATCTTATCACGGATTAGACAAAGGAGGTTGGATTGGCAATGTGGGCGGGGCAGGCGCGCCACTAGTATGATTAGACAATCATAGATTCATAGAACCACGCGATCATACTTTTTAGTGGCTCGTGGTTTGCGTCGCAGCGCGGAGGTGCGCTAAAATCGTCTCAAAATGCCGTGTTGTGCGATTATTACGTGTAAATTAAAGAGTCAGACATCAAGTATTAAACAAGGAGGAATTTCTTTTCATCGGTAAGCATAAAATCTTCGTATTATAGATATTTTTGTCCAAAAACTATTTTTAATTATGAAATTCTTTGTTCAAACGACAACATACCCAGAGAACAGATAACTATACATTGCTGGTAAAGTACGAATATTTCTACCTCGAGACGCAGTTTACGCGCAATGGATTGCAAAGCGAGCGAAATCACCACGCCTCTCCGACTCGTTATATTCACGTTCGCGTCGGTCGCCGGCCGGTCGGCCGCGTGTGATTGTGTGTAACTTATAGAGTCTCGAAGTAATGTGCGTAACAATTGCAGTAGTGTGCGAAGCAATTGCAGCCCCGTGTTCTATGTGTAATTTGTTTATTAGTTTGCGTAATTCGTGTATCTATTTGTATTGTTTATGTTGTGGAATCGTTTGGTGGGAGTAACGCGGCGACGCTGGTTTTCAAACAAAAGTGTGATTATTGCCAATCCAACCTCCTTTGTCTAATCCGTGGATCTTATAAAATACTGTAGTGTGGTACGGAACCCTACGAGTGCGAGTCTGACTTGCACTTGGCCAGTTTATTTATTTTATTGGGCCCTATTCTATGGAGCTACATTCTAATCCATAAATACATATAAAATCGTTTGAATATGTAAGATTTCCGATTTGTATAATTTGTATTAACGTGTCTTAATATCATATTAACGCAAAACAAACAAGTAAATAACACTGAATAATTTAAGTACTAATTTTATTTCTCATTTAGAGCTGCCGAAAAATTGGTTATTTTGAATATCATCAAACTAACATCATTCTTGTTTGTGTTGATGCGTATCGATTCATCAATTGAATCGATGTTTTTAAGCAAGTCACCTTACTATAAAGGCTCCCCCACACAGGCGCGTTATTTAAAGGTCGATAATATCGCATGCGTTATTGCGATATCTGTTTTCAGTACATTTTGTATTAGGATAGTCATGTAATTACACACTGCTGCGATAATAACGCCGCAATGGAAGTAGGACGTTGCGTTTCTCCGTCCTGCGATATTCCGATATGAGTTCTAGAATGTTTTGTAGCAGGACGCAAACGACCGTACACACACCTGCGATAATAACGTAACGGCGCGGCGCTCTCTCGTAAGAAATATCAGACGATAAAAACGCAGCTGTGTGCAAGGAATGTAAAAGGATTCTACACACACCTGCGATAATAACGTAACGGCGCGGCGCTCTCTCGTAAGAAATATCAGACGATAAAAACGCAGCTGTGTGCAAGGAATGTAAAAGGATTCGGGACGCATTATCGCAATATCGCATGCGATATTATCGACCTATAATAACGCGCCTGTGTGGGGGAGCCTTAAAGCTAAGACTGACAGATGTCAAATGTGATCTATTAAATTGTCCCTACTATAATAGTAGTCTTGTTAACCCTTTCTACTAAGCTAAATATACTTGTATCTGGAGTGGGTTCACGTCAATAGTGCAATGGGTGGGGATCGAACTCACGACCACTCGATCGCCAAGCCGACACCTTTGCCATGGGCTATTGCCGCTTTATAATATACTGCTATAACCCCGCGGTTTTACCCGCGCAGACATCTTTCCCGTGGGAATATCGGGACAAAAAGTACCTATGTGTTATTCTAGAGTCTAGGCTATCTATATACCAAATTTCAGCTCAATTAGTTCTGTAGTTTTAGCGTGAAAGAGTGACAATAAACCATACATCCATACAAATTTTCGCGTTTATAATATTAGTAAGACTTTGAGGGCTCGGTGGCGTAATCGGGATAACGGTCGGCTTTGATGCCAGAGAGTTCAAATCGCCGTGCACCAATGGATTTCTCTATCGAAAAATTTATTTTCGCTTATCACAGTGAGGGAAAAACATCGTTAAGAAACCAACAACCCCCCCATGGTGGTAGGACACTATCTAGTGTCCGCCTGGCCAGCTACCACCCTCAAGTTTGTAAATCTCTCGCCAAACATCTAATGTGTTCCGGCAGTTATCCTTGAGAGCCAGTTCCAATTCTAGGCCTAACGTGTTTACCATCTTCGACCGCATCATCACTTACCAACAGGTGAGATAGTGGTCAAATGCTAGCCTATAAGATATAAAAAAAAGAAAATAAAAGAATGATGATGGTGGCTCTCGTGATTGATGGTTTCAGCGGTAATCTGATGTACAATCTTTTCTGTATCCCCAGTGTAAAAGACGGCGAGTTCCGTCAGTACCGCGGGCCGCGAGACGCGGACTCCATGCTATCATTCGTGGAGCAGCAGCGATGGAAGCAGACGGACCCCATACCCTCGTGGAAGGCACCGCACTCGCTGCAGATGTCTCTGGTGGCTGAGTTCTTCAAGCTCAGCCAGGCGCTAAGAGTAAGTATAATTAATTTTTGATTTACTGAATTAATTTTTTTAAATAGTTTGACTACACTCGCCAGGTGTCTTTAGATGCCTCCTGAGCTGACAGTGCTGTCACCGTCAAAATTAGACCTGTGTCGATCGTTCAATTGTCGTGACCCGGGTCGATCGTGGCCGACTCATATAGTGATCGGTTCCAAAAGATTCGATCATTTCGGTCGCAGATCGCAGTTTGTTTGTTTGTGCTACAAAGTACAAATGATCGAAATTGTAATTTGTTGTATTGTATGAGTATATGACAGAATGACGAATTCTGAACTCAACGGATGATGGTTAGAATCATGATATGAATGTTATTTGTCATTATGAAAACAATACATATTTTCAACCGACTTCCAAAAATAAAGAGGTTCTCAATTAGTCTGTTTTTTCTTTTTCTTTTTTTTTTGTGTGTATATTACGCGATTACTCCATCAATTGTAAACCGATTCGAATGATTATTTTTGTAATCGATAGTGTACGTTTCCGAGGTGGTCCCATTGTAAATTCATCGAGATCTGATAAGTATCTCCAGAGATATGACGATAAACGTATCAAACTTGCTACTGAAATTGACTCGCGGGGCATTGAAGTCGGTTGTTTTAGTTTATCTTAATTATTGATCTCATGAACATGTCGCCTGTTTGTAAAGTATCGTAATTAATAATTACTTAGACATTCAACCTTGTTGCAACATACAGACTAAGCATTTGATCACGAGACACGAGACTGATATTCGAGACCGAGTCAAATAAGATCGAATCTTTTATAGATCCATGATTCGATCAATCACAATCGACACAGGTCTAGTCAAAGCGAATAATTGGGTATTATTTTCTATTATTCTATATATATATATAACCTGTATTATAATAAAGATTATTTTGTATAAAATAATATTTTTTATATATAAAAGGCAAAAAAACGTTACTGACTGAATGACTGACTGACGATTAGCTAATCTATGAACACAGCTCAAACCACTTAATGGATTGTGTTGAAATTTGGCATGCAGATAGATATTATGACATAGGTATTCGATAAGAATTTTCTAAGGGATTTTCCAAAATTCACCCCCTAAGGGGCGTAAACTGGGGTTCAGTTTGTATGGAGAAACAAGGTTAGATACTAGTGTAAATAGATAAGTAAATACGTGTTTTAAGCTTTTTCGAAATTCTACCCACCCCTAAGAGGGTGAAATGGGGTAACAATGTCCGAAAATCAATATTTTCAAGGTTTCTTGGGTTTTATAAAAATTAATCCCTATTTCCCTTGGTCTCACCATAACTTGAAAACGGGTGGACTGATTTGGCAAATTTTTTTGATGTGTTTTTATCCAAGAAAGATTTATACGAAAAAAACCTGTTAAAAATTTTACGAAGTTTTTAACAAAGCTGCGTGCCACTTCTAGTAATATATAATACTAGCTGTGCCACGCGGCATCGCCCGCGTTAAAAAGTATCCTATAGCCTAGTCCATAATACTGGCTATACAAAGGCAAAGTTTCATCTAAATCGGTTCGGCCGTTTGACCGTGACGAAGCCCCAAACTGACTTTCGCATTAATAATATTGGTGTTAATTGTTTCAGAGTGTACACAACATGTTGATGGAGACGTACGGTCTACCAACGTGGGGATCCTACCTTATCTTCGCTGTGGCCACCATCTTCATCGGAGCTCTGCTGGGATTGGTCAGTTTACTTTGTATTCATCATAACTTTTGACGTGATAACGTCTTATAAATCGATGAACGCCGGCTGCATGCATGCACGCAAAAGTGTCCCGTTACGCTCATTGTACACATGCGCCGATTTCATCAATGTTTTGTTATGACGTTGTCACGTTAAACTATCGTCCGTAAACCAACTTTACAGACAACCAATTTTTTTAAATATCTTTTAAGCTAGCGTTTGACTATATCGCCTGGTGTACATACAAATAACTCTCCTATTGTATTGATGTGCCGCCTGATTTGCTTACAAAAAGGAGCTTACCACCGAAAATCTATCGCCATAACCTTACTGTGTTCTGGCAGCACACAAAACTTACCACCAGGTGAGATAGTGGTCATACGCTAGCTAGTTAGAAATAATGACAGATTATAAAGTTAGTGTAGTGAATGCTGGGTATGGCAGAAGAAGCATGAACGTAAAATGAATGCTGTAGAAATGAGAAGTTTGAGAAGTATGATTAGAGTGACTCTGATGGATAAGGTGGAAAACAGTGTGATAAGGAAATGTTTGGACATCTAGAGAGAATGGATGAAGAAACATTAACGAAACAGATTTATGAGACGAGTGTGAATGGGCCGGTTGGTAGAGGCCGACCTAGGCGAACGTATCACGACCAGATCGGAGACGTTTTTAAGAAAGGCCAAGTCAAAAGTACCTATAACCGGCAAGCATGTATGAAGGCGCTCATGAAAGTGGAAGAAGCGAAAGAGGTATGTTAGGATCGTAGCATGTAGAAAGAAGTATCTGCCTTCTATTGTCATTAACAATGTAATCACTGACGAAGACATTTTTTGACATTATTTAATTGTATAATTATTAATTACCACTGAATGTATGTTTGAGTACATAAATTACTAATTTGTATTTATTTAATTTAAATACTGAATTTGTGCATTTCATATGTCATATCATGTCAAGATAGACAACCTTATAAAGTCACCAACATCTGTCCTACTCTATTTTATGAAATAAATGTATTTGTATTAGTACCCCAACGGGAAAAAGGCGTGATTGTATGTATGTATAAATTTTCCAGCTGCTAGTATGTGTGATCGACCTGCTGTACCCGCCCCGGCGCTCGGACAAGGCGTTCATCCCACAGGCTGAGGTGGACGGCCGAGCTAAAGGTGACCACGACCCCAAGGAGAAGTCTGATGATGACCAGGTATACTTATACTTCATATACTTCGTTCACGTACACCAAGAATTTGTCTAATATATGTATATAACATACCAACCAACCTTCGTTCATCATACGAACCGCCAGGGAATGGAATTCCCCCCCTGAGTCTGTGTTTCCAGCTAAGTACAATAATGAAGGTCTTCAAATCGCGAGTGAATAGGTATCTTCTGTGGAAACGAGCTCCATAATCGACCGCATCATCACTTAACATCAGGTGAGATGTGGTCCAGTTAGATGTAAAACAAAAATGGTATCCTATGTTCATCCTCATGCTTTAAAGCAGGGTTTCTCAAACTTATGGCTTCACGTATCCCTGTTAAAGTTCCCAGATCACAGCGAACCCGTAACACCCCCACCCAAAGAAAACAATAAAATTAGCTCTTAACAAAATAAGTTGCTTATTCAGTCGTATTTCTGTATTTTGATTTTATCATGACCAGTTCTCTGTATGCTTGAATTTGATAGGGATTGAAATGAACGGACATGACAGAGATGGAGCAATACAGCCTGCATAGCCGCGTCCCCGTCATTTTCATTCAATAATCAACTGTCAAACTAAAGCATAAGCCCCCTGGTGTGAATTCTCATTTAATCAGCTTGTACCGAGCCTAGAGCGAGCGAGTGAATTCAGTTGCTCACCCGTCATCATTTGTCATTTTTTTTTGCGTTTTCCATTCAGCCACCAATACGTAAATCTTGTCGTGAACCCCCTACTGTCCTATGGCGTACCCCCAGAGGTTCGCGTACTCCATTTTGAGTAACCCTGCTATAAAGTATCTCATTGTTAAATTTCAGTAAAATCAGATCGTCCGTATAGGCGTGATTAGGTAACAAACAGACAGAGTTACAAACGTTTATATAATATTAGTATGGACTAGCTGCGCCCCGCGGCTTTACCCGCGTAGTTCCCGTTCCCGTGAGAGTACGGGGATAAAATATAGCCTATGTTACTCGCTGATAATGTAGCTTTCCATTAGTGAAAGTTTTTTTTATCGGTCCTGTAATTTTTTAGTTAAATCGTAACAAACAAAAATTCAAATCTTTCCCCTTTATAATATTAGTTTAGATACTTAAATCTAAAGTCTTATACTATAAAACATTCATACTTATATCTACTTACATACATTAGACAAAAAAATAATAAAAAATATAAATCAAAATAAATAAACATATAATATAAATAAATAATATAAATATATAAAAATATAATATATATGTAAAATATAAATATATAATAAATAAAATAGAATTATCACTCATATAAATAAAAAACAAAAAAACAAAAAAACAAAAAAAAAAAAAATTAAGAGTAATTCTTTCGCTGTAATTGCACAGATTATATTATAGTTACTACGTAACAGATATTTCACTCCCTTACAAAAACACAATACCAATACAATACAATACAAGCAAAAATGTGTCTAAGGCGCTAAACCTAGCGATGTTATTACTTCATTACCCCGATACGTATGCACATCGTATCGGGCGCGCGCCGGGTGTAGGGTTGACTCAATGAAATATATAGAAAGAGTTTTGAATGCCTTTTATTTAACTCACAAAATAACATCAAAGTACCTTATTAAACATTGAATAAATGCACAAGAAGGCATTCTAATGCTTATTATTCACGATAACAATGAAAATAATTGGGCTAGGTACTAATCTTTTAATCTACATTTTATTCTTGTTATTTAAATTAAATCAAAGCTTACCTTCCCTCATCTACAGGTAATTTAAAAAATGATACTGCCTTGTCTCCTGATTGCGATTGACATCCGTCAAATGAGGAAAGCTACTCCAGACATTTTATTAATAACAAACGTTGCGCACGCGTGAGCAGTGACAAGCGACTGGCGATACCAGCGCCGGCGTTGGTCGAAAGTTTAGGTAAAAAACGCTGTAGCTATGGGCGAGTGAGGGAGGCAGGCCTGGTAATGGCGACTAATTCTTTGCACCGCTATCCACCTGTCCGTCACGACGTCGGTCTATATAAATACAATAGAGCCTCGATAATCCGGGCAGTCAACCTGTGGAGGGGCGCCGAGTGGGACAAGCACATTGACCACGTCAGCGAGAATATGACTAGCCTCCACCAACGCACCAACTAAACCGCCACCTGACCCAGGCTAAAACGACGGTATGCCCATTACTGGACGCCAACGGCTGCCGTCGCTACTCAGCCTTAGAGAGGGCAGAGCTACTTGCTGACCATCTGGCAGGTCAATTCCAGCTGCACCCTGTCCCATCGAACACTGGAGAAGCTGTCCGCGATCATCACGAGAGGGTAACCAGAGAAGTGGCAGAGTACCTGCAGACCCCCGCTCCTCCGCTGGGAGGGGATGACTTTATGTCCCCAACGGAGGTAAAGAGAGCGATTAGAGGGCTGCAGGCTAGAAAGACACCCGGCAAAGACGGGATTTCGACTGCCGCAATTAAACAGTTCCCGTCGAGGGGAATGGTCTGTCTGACTAAACTCTTTAACGGCATTCTGCGAACTGGTTACTTTCCCTCTCTCTGGAAGGTTGGTAAAGTAATCGTTATCCCGAAGCCAGGAAAGGATAGACGACTACCAGCCAGCTACCGACCCATAACATTGCTTCCACACATCGCGAAACTGTTTGAGCGGTTGCTACTACGAAGACTGCGCCCTTACTGCATCCCACGGGATGAGCAGTTTGGTTTCCGCACGCGCCACTCCACCACGCTCCAGCTGACGCGAGTGATCCACCACATATGACTCACGAGCTCAACCAGGGCAGGAAAACGGTCGCCGTGTTTTTAGACATTGAAAAGGCTTTTGACAGGGTGTGGCATGAAGGCCTCATCTACAAACTGATAAAAAAGACGATGCCGCCAGCGTTGATTAGCATCGTGGCGTCGTTCCTCGCCGATCGTCAGTTCTACGTGTCCGTCGAGAACGTCAGCTCCGGATACAGACAGATCGATGCGGGGGTACCACAAGGAAGCTGCCTGTCCCCGGCACTCTACGCCGTCTACACAGATGACATCCCGGTCCTAGAAGAGGAGCATCTTCGACCTGGAGAAATGGGAGTCACACTGGCGCTCTTCGCTGACGACAGCGCCTATTTTGCCTCGTCCATAAATGGTACCATATCCGCAAGCAGAATACAGCGGGTGTTAAACCTTCTGCCAGAATGGCTAGATAAGTGGCGCATGGCTGTCAATGTGGGATAGACAGCCGCGCTTCTTACCGGTGCACACCGTATTCTGCCCCCTCCACTGCAACTTCGAGGAGAAGATATCCGATGGGAAAAGTTGGTTAAGTACCTCGGAATCCACATTGACCAGTCTTTAAGAATGGGGCCACAGGTGGCCCACTCCGTGAACCAGGCCATGGCGGCTAGGGGCATGTTAAGACCGGTCCTGAACTCGAAGTTGCCACTCAAAACCAAGATTGGTATATATAAGACGTATGTGCGAACACGTCTCTTATACGCTGCACCATTGTGGTATGCATTATGTTCCAATACAAACAAGCACAGTTTGCAAGTTGTCCAAAACGTCGCCCTGCGGATGTGCACAGGAGCCGGCCGTTACGTACGCAATGACGTGATAGCCCGAGACGTCAAGATCGAGTCCGTGGAGAAGTTTGTTGTCCGGCTGGCGCGCGGCATGTACGACCGCGCAGACAACGGACCGCACTCGCATCTCTGGAACATTGCGCCGCTTCACGCCCGACCGCCCAACGTAACGGCCAGGCGTGCACTCCCTCGAGACATCATCCCGCTGACTTTGGATGACAACGAGGCAGTAGACGGCAACTCTTAGATGAGGCACAGCAACCACAACGCCAAGAATGGCCCACACGACCTCTAAGCCAAGATGGCCATCGATGTATACAACCAATACTCCAAGATATGGCCAACAACCATATCGGATATCGGATACCAAAGAGGCTTTCCAAGCCCACTCCATTCCCGTAGGGTAATCGCCCCACGCGCCCAGCCCGGGTAAAGATGACTGCCTCGACCCCGTCCCAAAACATAATTAATCAAATTTTTCGTGAGTCTTATTGAATAATAACTCTGTATTAGATAAGGTACCTGCGTGTACAAAATGTTTTGCTGAATAAATGAATGAATGACGATAATCCGAACTACCATAAATCACCCCTGTTAGGACTCATGGAGCGTTTGGATTATAGTATGTTACTGTCCAATATAGTACTCTTTTGCGCTAGAGTTTTACGTTTGCGTTTCGGTGTGGCAACCATATTTATTACCTAAACAAACACGTTGCGCAGAGTAGCATAAACACGTGAAAAGAGCTCTTGTAAAAATGCAGAAAACATCGAATCATTGCGCTGCTAGCGGGGACCGGATACATGCGAGAGGGGTCATTTCGTAGTTCGGAATGTTCGGATAAGCTACGTACTACTATCAAGGCTCTACTGTATATACTTTGTGTAAATAAATTATAATCGTTTCTCAGGTCGTTACTACACCTGAACCTTTGGAAGGCATTGATGGAACCGAAGCCAACATCAAAAGGCCCTTTTAAGAAATGTTGGATGAGATGGAGAAATTTACTGTTTTTGTTTATGATTTGAGAGGGCCGTTCGTGTAAAGGATAGATGGCTTGATTTCTATGTGAGAGGTCCCCGGTTCAAACCCTAGCACGGGTGTGTGTGTCGTTCACAGGTGGTAGGAGGATATTATACCGATAGTCCGCCTGTCTTACTACCAAGAAGTAGCTTACCACCACCAAGGACCAACTCTGTCGCCATAAGCTTAAGGTGTACCGGCAGCACACAGCCCCTGAGAGTCAGAGTATTCTAGGCCTAGCATGTTTGTCATCTTCTACCACATCATCGTTTACCACCAGGCGAGATAGTGGTCAAACGCCAGCCTAACAATTATTTAGAAAAAATACTGAAAGAAAAGTACTCATTTACATCAGAACAGGTATCTTTTAGGCAATCGTGCTACATCGTCCATCACATATTCACATAACATCAGGTGAGATAGTGGTTAAAAGCTTACTTATCAAGTATTAACAAAACATTACGAAGTCTTTGAAAATGAAAATACTTTCACAAAATATTTACCATGTTTTTCACTATTTATAAGCTTCCGATTCCGATCTTTGAAAATATTGTTTATAGGCTCGAAAGTCAAAATCAAAAGGCTCAGTGTTCTCATTAACTTTTTATTGGATATTTTAAGAATGGCCTTTTTGTTGTTCTAGGAGCTTCTAAATGAAGACATCGTAGACGATGCCGAGAACGAACAAGACAGTGATGCTGAGAAAAACTCTGCCAGCGATGTAAGTACCGTTTAATCGACTTCCAAAAAGGAGGAGGTTCTCAATTCCTTTTTTTTATGTATGTTACGCCTAATTGATAGGGTACATTTCCGAGGTCACATTGTAATTTCATCGAGATCTGATAAGTGTATTCAGAGATATGACGATAAACGTCTCAAACTTACTACTGAAACTGACTCGCGCGGCATGAAAGTCGGTTGTTTTAGTTTTTAAATTAATCGAAACTTTTTAGTAGGTATAACTCGGTAGAGTTATGTTGCTTTATCACAGAAATGTCGTGGCCTCTTTCCAGCTTCATCATCAGATCTCCTAAATGTAATTTAGAAGTAAAGTGCTCCCCAAAACGAATCAATCGAACTCGGTGGGCTTACGTTATTTTATCACAGAGATGCCGTAATCACCTACCAGCTTCATCGTCAGACCCTGGATATCATCTAGGTGTAAAGTGCTCCTCAAAACGAATCAATCGAGCCGAAACTCAGCGGAGTTACGTTATTTTATCACAGAGATGCCGTGACCACCTTCCGTCTCCATCATCAGACCAGCTCCATGGTACTATATAATTATATTGTTACCAAAGATACATAAGTACACCAAATTTGAGTCCAATCGGACATTGGGAAGTGGCTAATTTAGCTTCCAAGATTCCATCCAAACATACATACATATACACAGTACAAACATACATTGCAAGTTAAACAAAAGCTTGTAAAATTCGCTACACGCCTGGGATGCGGCTTGAATTTGCGTCTCAGAATAAACTAATAGTAACTCGGAACCGCGTGTTGCGCACCGTGAAATGCACCGTAAGTCCGCTCGACGAGAGTCTGTATCACTCGGTCAGCTCGCGGGCCGTCAGCTGTCTCTTATTGTAAGGTTGAGTGTTGTGAGAAAACAGATTGAATAGTAAGTAAAGGCGCGCGTCCGATCGAGAGCGCGCGTGACACTACTGACTGAACTTGTCACTACAGCGCGGAGTGCGACAGGTCTGGTGCAGTCTTCAACGTGTTACTGCGGCTACATTGAAGGAGGAGCTTTCTTACGTTCCCTCACATCTTAAAAATCTATACAGTATATTATGTTTATCATTTATCTTCCTATTTGGAAGAAGGTTCGCTTTCAAGCAAACCTTACAATTATTTTGCTACTAAAACAAAACTTATATCCGCATCATTTATTAATAATAGCATTGTTGTTTCAGTCGTCAGAGGAGGCTGCGGCGGTGCCGGGCGGGGACGCGGAGCCCGCCTCCAAGCCGGCCGAGGTCCGCAAACGCAGGCCGAGGAAAGCAGACTAGACCTCACTGACCATGTCTGGACCCGACCACCACTTACCATCACTTTACCCCCCGGCACGGACCTAAACGCGCGACACGATATACTGGTACTGTCACGTGATGACAGCGCGGGAATCTAACTCTCACTAGCGGACCAATCACAGCCGCGCCCTAACCCCGACAGAATCTTACTGTCACTGACGGACCAATCACAGCCGCGAGCTACCCCGACAGATCCTAACTGTCACTGACGGACCAATCACAGCCGCGAGCTACCCCGACAAAACCTAACTGTCACTGACGGACCAATCACAGCCGCAAGCTACCCCGACAAATCCTAACTGTCACCTGACGGACCAATCACAGCCGCGCTCTCTACTCCGCCAAACAGACCTAACATTGAGTTCTGCGCATGTAAGACGCAGACGTTTATATCGGTGCCGGGAGTTACATCTTCCATCACACATCCTCACATTCTGTATATTTTAGAACGATATAGATATACTCTTAGCACAGAATTAAGTCATTCCTTTATGATTATTACAGAAAGAGACTGACCCCGTATTCACAAACAATATTGATCTCTCACAGTGCTCGCGGACACATAGTCATTCAAACCCGTAGATAGAGAAAACTATAGATTTATAAGAAACAATATATTTTTTTCTCATTTCTTTACATGACTATGCATATGCTGTTCTCTTTCTTGTGTGAATGAGATGCACGCTCTGTAGTGGTCTATAGTTGTCCTTGTCTACGTTCAAACCAATACCTTATTAAAATTACTTGTGTCAATTCACCGCTATGTGCTCCTCAAAACCTTCATGAATATGGCCGTGACTCTCACAACACAGGGTTTTCTATAGTGTGAGATTCAGAGCTCCTAAAGCTTGGTTTAATTCGTAAGCCTTTTTGAAAGCCTATGTTTTTATTATGCTAAGTTGCATGTATAAACTATTTGATTGTAACCAATCCAATAGTTTATAACAGCAACTAGTTAACTAATCAAATGGCTTAATTCTATGCTAAGATCAAGTAGATCCTTCAGTATCGTTTTATAACACAACTCTTAAATGTTTGTCAAACTACATGGCCGTACAAACAATTTCGACTAACTATTACCCTCACGTTGAAAAGTCTGTCACGATACATCTAATAGTGTTTCAGCAGCTGTCCTTGAAAGCCAGTTCCCATTCTAGGTATAGCATGCTACCATCCTCGACCGCATCGTCATTTACCGACAGGATAGTGGTCAAACGCTAGGCTATAAATTATGAAAAATGATGTTTAGTTAAATATCATGATGCAGCGAAAAATAACAAACGTGCACATAACATTGTCTATTGCAAAAGTGTGGCGCGTTCATAATAAACAACGATCCTTCTTATAAACTAATATAAACAATTTAACAACTGTTGTACGCAATAAACTCGATTGGTAAACGTTCGCGCGTCGCTCTGCGTCTGTTATCTTCAGATATTATTATATAGTTGTTGATAAAACAAACAAATGATGCAAATCACGAAATAGAGTAAGTGCAAAAAGAGAACCAACCTTCATAGAAATTGAGGTCGCGTCGGTCGTCGGTCGTTTTAATTTACTGTTGTTGCATTGACAGCACTGCTGTCATTACTAGTACGTTTGATACTTGGTAGGTACCTACCTTATCATTATCGTGTGCTACTAGGTAGGTATGTACCTTCCTTACCTTTGAATGTTAGTTCATCGTAAAGCCACGACGGCTCTCTTTTTGCGCAGACTTCAGCAAGAATGACTTTAACATAAATCATATAGGGTCCAGACATCTTGACAAATTAAAATATTGTGAAAAACTTAACTGTTAGATAGTGTAGAAATAAAATGCTTCATTATGCCAAGTATGCCAGAAAAGACACACTTAGGAGTAAGGACTGGAAAATGATAAATAAACAAAACCACTAGTATTAAGGTGCGTACAGACTATGCAACATGTTAACACGTCCACATTAGTGTGCGTACAGACTATGTAACATAACATGTTATAAAATTGTTATTTCACATGTTTCAGACAATGTGGACACGGAATGTTATAAAACATGATATTACAACATGTTTTATAAAATTCCGTGTCCACATTATCTAAAACATGTGATATAACATGTTTTGTTATATAGTCTGTACGCACCGTTAGAACAAAAATGTTATTTAACAATGCTATATTACAATTCTCCAGAGCTAGTGAGTACACGTGACTAATATAACATTGTTGTACGTATTACAAACATGTTATAAACATTCCGTGACCACATTATCTGAAACATGCTAAATAACAATGTCGTATAACATGTTATGATATATAGTCTGTACGCACCTTAACAGAACGTTTCTGAAGTCTCAAGAACTCTTTCAGTCGCGATTCAACCAATCACTTGTCTTTATTGGATGCTGAAGACTAGGGCTATGACTAAGCATCGTTCTACACCACTAAGTTTTAACTACCAAAATCATTTTAAGGGTAGTAAGGAGGAGGGACTACCAATGTCGAATGCTTTGTTGTCAGGTTGTTTTTCACTTATATATATATATAAACTCATACATATATTAACTATATATAAACTTATATATATATATATTCACATAGTTATTGAGGTTTTTATTTTTCCCCGAAAATCCTTATAAATGTATGGACACAGTACTAGAAATAATAGGAACATAATGTCAATCTTGTACCCGCTCCATTCATAGACGCCCTGAACGTACCAACTTCTCGATGCGCGGTATTTCATAGTCGTACTTTCTCGCTCACACATGCCAAAACTATTATTGACCAAACCATTATTCTTTTCTCTGAATAGTTAATTTAACCGTTTTTCATTTTAGTTCTACCTACTTAGATTTCGTTAGTCACAAAATCACATCTCACAAAAAAATTGGGGATTATCTTGATAGATACCTTATCTATCAAGATAATCCCCAATTTTTTTGTAATCACAATTTAGTGGTGTTGCGGTGCATAAATAGAATATCGTCCGTCAAATAAAACGTGTGGATTAGTGCAATTTTTTGCTATTTCCAATAGTCTTAACCTCCTTAGTGTGTCTTTCTGTTGTAATTAAAAATGATAGAAATCGACATTTTGTGTCATTGCTCTTAAACAAAAATCTAAAATTGCTTTATACGTAACACATAGAATGATTTGGAACTGCTCTTGAATTATTTGCCATGAAAATACGTACGTAACATTTTGATTACGATTTGTTGGACTGACACGTAAAGCTGACTGCGCATGGATCCTACAATCATTCTAGCCATAGTTGCTTAAACTACCTTGAACTACCGTTCTGTTGCCGCAACTACCGTTCTATCGATTAAACTACCTTTCTGTCGCCGCAACTACCGTTATATCTGTTTTAAATAAGCTAATGTTTCGGCGATAAGACGGCCAATCTGTCATTTAAAAAAATGACCGTGCAAGTGAAAACATGTATATATGAAGAAACCAAGCCGAAGTTGAAATGCGACTACCGAATGCGATAATCCTCTATTAAATCGTACAAACTTCTAGTTGCTTTACTGATAGTAACTAGTGTGCGGTCAGCTTTATAATGTTAACTGTCAACCAAACGTCGTCTAATAATAAATTTAACAGAAAAATCAAGTACCCACCAACATTTCAACCGTGTCATTCGACGAAAAAAATACAACATAGAATCTTGGTCAGTAAGACTGGCAAAAGCTCAAATGGAGAATTTTTTGTCTCGCTCTACATCCTTGAGTTTGTTATTTTGCGTCCTTATCCATGTATGCATTTACCCACACCTTTGAGTGATTTTTTATATTATTTGCACACCAAATTTAGTGATAAAAGATCATTTTTGAGCTTGTAGGAAATTGGTAAGAATTTGTGTGCATACAGTATCTTTAGTAGGTGTAAATAATATCAAGATTTAACGAAAATGGTCGTATAAATTATGCGTTTATTTTAAAAGTATTATTTCTCATTTTACACTTTTATAGTTTAGAATAGTGATAAAATGTGGCACCATTTGCATATAAAAACAATTATCGAATAGAGCGTTAATCGATATATTTACCACTACTTTTTTTTTAAATAACGAAATCATATAAGGCATTTATTTTACAGAATTACGAAAACGAACATTTCAAGATTTTAACAATAACAATATGAAAACATATTTTATTTATATTTTCAATAAACATTCCTGCAAAAGCTCAAACCAAGCGTGCGTACTTACGAGATTATGCTTTTAATATTTTATTTTATTATTATGTATGTTTAATACTCATTTATTTGCTTTTCAATTATATGTATGTGTTTTAACGTGAAGTTTTATTTTGTGTAGAATAATGAAATTATAGTTATTAATGTAAACTTATGGTCTGGGGTGAAAATGAGATAGACATATGCAAAAATTTATATAATAATTGCAATATTTTTAACAAAACAGATTGACACCCGAGGGGTTAATAAGTCTACGAGTAGGTAATGTGCAAGTCGTGCAACCCACATTGATAGTAAGCTTAAAAAAATCTAAACATTTTAGTAACTATGTATTTGTATATGGTTTGATTATTATAATGGTATTTATCCGACTGCCAAAAGGAGGGTAATGTGTTTCGCGCGTATTTATGTTGGTATTTTTCTTTTAGGTGGCTCCTAAGTAAAATTGGACCGATTTCAATAAATGAGGTCTTGAATGAAAGGTATTGATATCCTGAGTGTTCTATGCTATAAAAATGTAAAGGGACACAAAATGGCGGCTGTTTTTTAATAACTTAATTATTTTTTTCTCAAACCATACCGTGTTTGGTATCAAAGTAGTTAAAGCCCATTCCGAATATATGTAACACATTCAGTATAAGGCCTCGCGTGCACATGGTTGTGAAACGTTGCGCTGCGTTTATTCTACCGCACGGTAGAATAAACTCTATACAAAAAACTTGCACCCCAAGTGCGCGCACTTTTGGGGCACTACATACTTCACAAAATATGCATGCTCCGCAACCGCAGTGCGCGCGAAGCCTAAAGTAGTGCTCTGGAATTATGATTAGAAAAATCACGCAGTCGGGTTTTTTGTTCCTTTCAATAATTATCTTGTTTATTTAAATATATATAATAGGTTATATAATTTTTTGCATATGACGGTAGATATGCTAAAGTTAACAAGAAATTGCCTTGTACAAAGACTTAAGATTGTTTTAAGTGTTGCGTTTATATTAACTAATGACCTAGTTACTTGCTGAATAAAATGTATTTGTAATTATCACGGTTTTTCATTTGAATGTCTATTATTAATATATCTTAGTTGGTAGCAATGGGGAAGATTACCGAAAATAAAGAAACTGCTCGTACGTAGTCTGTGGTTGTTGTGTGTGAAAAATCTTTGTGATTTTGCATAATTATCCAGTCATTCCTTATTAATTGTTGTCTTTCCAAAACAATTTAACTCAAACATTTTAAAATAAATCCTATGAACGAACCACGTTTTCACGAGTTTTTTTAAAATATAAATATCTTGAATTTAAAGTTGTCATGAGATGTTCAGTGCATCCTCTTGCAATTCTTAGTAATTACATGTATTTATTTTTTATTAAATTGCAAAATAATATATTAAAAAATTAAACTGAACTAAACCGCGTGGTAAAGTGCCAAGAACGCAGGCTGCATTCCCGCGTTGAATCGCTAAAGAGATTATTTCTGCTAGGAATGAGCCAGCCCTTTTGTCACCGGTGGCATCGACAAGACGTGGAGCAATTTTCTTAAGGAAAGTTTTGGTGCTCGGACCCCATGGACCAAGACTTTGAACAGATAAAGATGCATATTTACGCCGCTTGGTGTCTTCGGCAGCTTCGGCCGCGGCTCCAGCTCTCGACACTGTTCCACTGTGACGGGACAAGGCCAGAGTTTTGTTAATTCATAAAATTGTAATATTTGAACCTATTTCACAGTACAGTACTAACTATTGAAGGAAATAACCACCTATACCTAATATCTCGGCGATAGCTCGCCGTTAGCTTAGCACAACAGTGTCAATAGATGGCGCTGATGCTTTCATTTGACGTCATAATGTAAGAAATGTTTTCTTTGTCTAGGATTTGGCGTAAGTAATAAATTTTTTATGACTGAAAATGGTGCTTGGTAAATAAGTTAATTTTTCATGTCAAGCGTATAATTTTGAATTTATCCAGCTTATTTAATAACGTATATAATATAAAGACCAATATTGTGATATTATTGGATGTTTTTGCTCTATTTGTGCATATCTATTTTTGTATGGAAATCATACTATTTACCTCTACTAACCATAAATAAAAAACCGGCTAAGTCGAGTTGAACTCGTCCACTGAGGCTTCCGTACCAACAAATTAAGCTAGACCTCTAAATTGTATCAGCGGTCATATAACTCAGAGGTCTACCTTAATTGGCGCCACCTATGTATGTATGGGAACAGCCTTTAATTTTCAACTTTTTTATTTTTTGGAATTTTCCTTAATTTGTGCTGTAAGACCTTGCTTCTTGCCAAATTTCATGAATTGTCAATTTTGGTTTTAAGCAAGGTCTTAGAGCACAAGTAAAGGAAAAAATCCGAAAAATAAAAAAAGTTGAAAATTAAGGTACATTTTGGTATAATAAGTTTTCGCGAAAATCTAATTTGCCCATATCTTTTTATTGTGTTTACTCAAGACCTTGATTTTTATACACCCAATAGGGACTATAGACCTCAGTATCAGGTATAAATTTCAACTTGCTAGGTTCACCCGTTCCTGAGAAAATCAGTGGTGACAGACAGACGGACAAGAAAGTGATCTTATAAGGGTTCCTTTTTTTACCTTTTGAGGTACGGAACCCTAAAAACCATATTTATTTTCAGTCTCTCTCTTCTTCTGTTATCCCATTTCACCCTCTTATAGGGTGGAATTTTGAAAAAGACAAACACGTATTTACTTCTTATTTATTTACAGAAGTACTTTTGTAAATTTTCGAATAAAAAAGATCATCTAATCTCAGTTCTAATCTTGTTTCTCCATACTACCTTTGAAACCCCGTTTCATTCCTTTAAGGGGCAAATTTGCGAAAATCCTTTCGTAGCGGATACCCACGTCAAAATAACTATCTGCATGGCAAATTTCAGCGCAATCCGTTAGTGATTTAATAAATCACTTTACGTAATAAAATGTATGTAGGTATACTCGTACTTACTATCTGTCCTATGATACTTACAGTAAAATGACAGAATTTAGTCCATTTTTTAGTTATTCATTATAGTCAAGCGTATGACCACTATCTCACCTGATGTTAAGTGAGGATGTGGTCGACGATGTAGAACGCTTGGCAAGATGATTAACCTATTCACTCGCTACTTGAAGACCCCCCAGATGATAGCTTTCCGGAAACACAGACACAGGCAAGGAGTTCCAATCCCTGGCGGCCACGAGCAAACTCGTTAAACCAATTCTTGACGGTTGCCATCGAAGGAGAAGAGTCACTTTACACAGCATCCAAGCAATTTTTGATTTCACTGCGCGTTTTCCCTTCCAAAAATAAAAATCGAATCACCGAACGATACTGCTCTTTTTCCATTTTTGTTAAACTGACCGACACGTTCGCTTTCAAAGGCTATTAAACAAAACTAATAGAGGTCATTGTTTAAAACTTTGACAATAGGCTTCAAAAACATTGCACTGTACTATGGTAACATTTTTTTGTAATCGCAGTGCCATTGGGCGATGAGGCTAAGTACTTGTTGAATGACCCTCGTATCTACTTTCCAGGAAAATTCACTTGAAACTTGTTAAGAGCACACCGAGTTTCTAGCGCTAATCGATTCTAGGTATTCTATGCGCTCCGTGTATGTGTGCGTGAGGCACACCGGCAAGAGAGTGAACGGCTAGCTAGACAGATAAGAGCACTGCGCCGATCGCGCGACCCGCGCGCCGAGCCGTGCTGAGGCCTTATTCAGTATGACCAATGAGATAACGCGTACCTTAACGCGCCACGTTACGTTATTGAAAAATTGTATTCTGTATGCCACACGATAGGTAAATTATACAAAACGCGCGCGTTACACGTCCTCATATGTCACGATATTTTGACAGCTCAAAATGCGCTCATAACCTTACCCTATCGCATTTTAATTGGCATAGAGAATACCATAACGCGGAGATAACGTAACACGGCACGGTAAGACTTTAAAATGGTCATACTGAATAAGGCCCCTGATCGACTAGCGCGGTGCTAACAATGTTTACAAAATAAAACAAAAAAAACGATTTCAAATACTTTTATTGAAAATATTCACGATAGCTTTTTTAGATTTTACAGAATTTTTTAAATTTATAATTTACCGTCGTTAGGTAGGCATGTATGATCAATTGACCAATGAAAAATGATTATTAGGTATTTTATTTTATTTTTTATTTTTTGTTATTTACTTAGTCGAATAATAATACCAATCAGTTACGTTTTATGATAATATTCTCAGTACAATAGAAACTTAAAAGTGATTTCCAAAACGTAAAATAACATAACGGCTAAATAAGTAGGGTAAAAATCCCAGTAGTCGACCCTTTATTTTCAATTTAAAATTATTTATTCTTCAAAGTAGATTCAGTACGTAGTAAGTTTTTGCAGGCAGATTCTAATGAATTTCTGATAATGAAGTTACATGGTAAGTACTTTGTTCGTTATGGCAAGACGTCACATACCCAGACAAAAGATTGTTATTTACGCTACCATCGGTTAGTATTAGTATACAGGGTGTCAGGGACATCGACGCGAAGCCCGTTACTATGGATTCAGTTTATGATTCTGAACCCCGCTGGGCCGAAATTTTTCGTAGGTTATTTAAAAATAAACAGCTTTTTCATAGAAAAGTGCAATACCTACGCGGTCAAAATGTATGGAACAGCTGATTTTTTTTTAAATAACCGAGTTTTTTTCAATACGCGTATAACGCGGAAAAAATTATAAAATAGTTGATTTTATATTTTTTTCCGCTTCGCTTCTGGCATAACAGTCGCGGAAGGCATAACTTTTTTTCGTTTTACTGACTTTTTCTTGTCTATTGCGTCTAAAATATATTGTGGCTCACGAATTTCCATTTTTCTGTCCAGCCTTGAATCAATTATTTCTGGTAAGAGACAATCAAAGTAAAATGTTTTTAATTTTGTTTCCATATTTTTTTTCCAGAATTCGTTATCTCTTTTTATTGCTTCTATTTTCATATCTTTTTCTGTCCACAAAACAAATAAACATAATTCTTTCCTAGTAATGTGGAGCTGACCCTGCACCTGGTAGAACCAATCGTGTTGTTTATTTATTGTCAAGTTTCCATTCTTCTCCAGTTTCCAGAAACTAATTTTTTTTTTGTGCTATGCCTTCCCTGATCATCATGTCCCTAGCCGAATACGGACACTTAACTTCAATAATTTTATCACCTATTACTCCGTCTGGACTAGCCGCTAAAAACGGCAGTTCAGGGTCGACGAATAGGCCACATTTCTGAATACCGTTGAAGTTTGCTTCTTCGTCAAGTTTTAGTACTTCAGCCAATTGTTCTAATGCAATATGCTCGTGTTCCTTGCCATAACGAACTGATTTTACGTGGCTTAAATCACCAGTCACATTGAGAAGAGTTTTTACTAGTGGTGCACATTTTATAAGGCCTCTTTTGCATACCTTTCCGAAAGCAGAGGCAGTGAGACGTAATTTTCTCTCTTGGTGCCATTCTATCGAATCTGCTTGCAAAATAGTTCTCTTTTCAAGAGACTGACGATCCTCATCAGAAAGATGAATTTTCTTTATATGTTCTGATTTAGCAAAATCAAAGTCATCTTGTTCTAGATCTGGCTTTTGACAAGAGTCGCCATAATATTTATCATTAACATTGTTTGTACACTTTTTTGTTACAAAAGATTTTGATAATCTTCGTCTTAAATCTGCGATTCTTTTTTTATTGCGTTTCAACTCTAATTTTTTTACAATAGGGTTAGGACTTCGCATCAAAATCTTTCTGCAAATATACGATTGTGATTCTTTAGCGTTGAATGACACAACTGAGCCAGCACAGCGAGCTGTATAAGACTGGCGACTTGAATAATTAATTCGTTTCCCGCCCACAAATTTTGCAACAACGCTGTTGAATACTTCTGCAATATTACTATTGACATCATGTATTAGGCTTTTAGCATTGTTTACCAATCTGGACATAATTTTCATGATAGCTGCAAAAATATTGCTAGACTTCAGTTCAGCGACAAAATTTTCTGTAGGTTCATTTTGATCAATATTTTGGCAAAATAAGGTTTGCATAATTTGTGATCTCTGAAAACATGATTTGGTGCATTAATTAGATCTTGTTTTAGGTCAATTACTTTTTGGTTGAAATTTGAATCTTTGGAATTGTTATATTTGACAGCCCCTTTAATTGATCTACGTAAGCGCAGTATATTTTTTCCAAGAAGTTTGCGTTATTTTATAGGATAGCAAGTGTTCTTGGTTAACTCTTCAAGTTTCGTGCAAAAGTTTCTCAACAGGTGATATGTGCATTCTATTTGTTCCACCAACAAGTTTCCATAAGGTTTTGCTTCTAATATGCTCTTGTATGTGCTGGAGTCCCCATCAGCAATTAACTTCGAGTAAATCAAGCCCTGATTTGGTAAAGAATGTTTGAAGCCTTCGACTATTGCAACGGATTCCATTCCACTTGAGGAACCATTGTAATTTTTATAACACGTGTGATCGGGAGCTAACACATTTTTGTTCTCTGAACGTGCACAAATCATGCAATACTTGTTTTTTACTGCCATGTAAAGAACTTTTTTTGTTTTGTAACCAATAATTACCGCAGCACCCGAAGAAGCGTTATAATTCTTTTTATATGATCTTTTGGACCAACATCCATCAGCAACCACGGTAATCATGGGTACTCCATCTGTATTAACATTACCATCTCGAACTGCTAAATCGTATTCTTCTTTTGCTGCTTCTGCCATACATTTTTCTTTTGCCGTTTCCCAAAGTTCACAGACTTTTGCATGACACTTGGCATAATAATGATCCGACATAGAAGGGATTTCAAGTGAAGCAGACACTTGTTCTAAACCCGCGTATCCTGAACCTATAGCCATGAAGCTACTTATCACGTTTTCGTTAAGATCAAGTTCTTTTTTATTGTTGGATGTTTTAAAATTCTGTAAGCTCAATTTAGTGTTGCACATTTTGCAAACAAACTGAAATTTTGACACAAATCCTTTTCTTTTTTCACTGACTAATTTCAAATAATTGAAGTTACAACCTAATGGAGAGTTATGGTGTGCAATTTCTTGCAACTGTTCTAATAAATACATAAAATCTACAACGCTATTTCCACTTATTCTGATCTCTTCCAATTCCTCTTCTGGTTCTATTGTATAATAATCTTCTTCTGAATCTGAATCAGCTGGCGAATGATGTTTAGAATGCTAAAAGGTAAAAAAATATGAAATTAAATCCAATAAACAAAATATCCTATTTTTCTCAGAAGGTTCACGATACGTTGATAAATTCATACCTAATTTTACTACTTACATTTGAATTGTCTTGCGTCCTAGTTACAGCAGCAAGCGGCTGTAATTTTTGTATTTCATCAAACGGAGAACTAAAATGAAAAAAAGATTTATGTCAGCAATCAATATTTTTGTAAGAATAAAAATAAAAATAAAATACCCAGTTTACCTAAACATTCTGCATAATGTGCACACGGCTACATATCAAGCTATAAATTTCCAGTATTAGCTGACCTCTCGTTGTACGGAAATCCTATACAATGCTATACTGTAAAAGTATAGCTCGATATGTAGCAGTATGTACCTACGCATTTCTTATAGTACAAAAAAATATGAGGACACAAGCAATAATAATAATCAATATCGGACTTACTTCATGGCAATATTTTCTCTGTGTGAATAAGTCATGTCACTGTCTATTTCTCCGTCCACTGGAAGAAAGAATTTTGTTTAGGTGTAATTGGCATCCTGTAATAAAACAGAACATTTGATTTAATTATAATTATCAACAAAACTGTTTTTGGATGAAAGTAAGACTTATTTCATAAAAAATATTAGTTTCTGAACTTACAATCCCAGAGTTTGATAAATTTTGGAATCGGTGTCATCCATGAAATTTACCCTGGAAATTGAAAGTTATAAAGATAATGTGGTACTTAATTTATAAATACTTAATTTATTATAATGTTTTTTTTAGACAGATCCTATTATTTTTACGCTTACCTGACCAGTCCATCAGATGACTCTTTGTTTCTGAGTGAGGTGCCAACAACTGGTACATTTACCCTATAGACAGAAAAAGATAAAGAATTTTCCAGTGTACCTATTTGTTAAAATATCGTAAATAGGTAGATAAGTGACAACTAGGTACTTTTAATAACTAGTTATAATAAGTAGGTAGGAACATTATACTTACAATGCCACAGTATTCTCTTCATCCTCAAAATTTTCTATCAGTAGTTGTCTTTCTCTCTCGTCATCAGATGATACAAATTTATTTTTCAGCGAAATGTCAACAACTGGTACATTTACCCTATAAATAGAAAAAAAATATACAGAATAATTCAAATCATAGTAGATTTAGTTTAGTGAATTTTAAACTGCATGTATCACGGATCGACAACATATTTTCCAAATTAATAAAAAAAAAATCGAAATTCACAAAGACGGTCATCGAACCTTGATACTGACTGAGTCTTCAGTATGAATTTGGCTGCATGAATTAGTTTCACCAGATACTAGAAAGTAGGTAGGTACTGGATTGAGTATACTTACGAAGCAACAGGAGTATTCTCTTTGTCTTCAACATTCTCAGTCTGTAGTTTCCTTGCTCTAAAAGATAATTAAATTGTTTTTAAAATATTTTTATTATAACTAGCCCATATTGTCCCACTGCTGGGCAAAAGCCTCCCTCCATTCCTTCCAACGGTCAAAAAAATACCACAAAAAAAAAAACACCACCTAGTAAGGGTAGGTTATACTATACGAGTTTTACTTACTTCATTTCTTCATGCAAGCGTTTAGCATTGGTTTTTCGCCAACCCCTTCTCTGTCTTGATTTCTTTACTTTATTCCCCATTTCGAATAAGCTACAATGAATTTTCACACAATTTTCTTCGTTACGTTATTAAATCCATGCGTAAGCGCAAACGACACAAGCTCGATGGCCGACGCAGGACTAAAGCGGACAAGAGGGCGGCGCGGTGGCTCTGGCTGAGATGGTCGAAACTCGCGCGAATTTAGGTATTTCCATCTTATTGATAAAAAATCACACATTTTGAAAATGTAAAGTGTATACGTTATATAAAACATGTAGTTTTGTTATTATTTAAAAACTGATGACCTTCCGCGAAGTATTCACGCCGTACTAAGCGTTTGTTGTGTTTTTTAGAGATAACTTTGTGAATTTATTCTATCGAGCCAACTTTATCAAATCGTGTTTTCATCATGTATACTGCCTAGTATACATTCCCAATAATACCATATTCATTCCTTAGATTTTAATATCATTGTTTACTACTTCAAACAACCGTTATAAAAACGCGTTTTTGTGTATAAACAGCTCGGTGCCCCGTTAATGCGCCGCAACAGAAATATATACCAGCCAGCTGAATCTTACGACTAAGAAAATTAAAAATAGAGCAGCGCCACCAGACGCTAGACCTCCTCAACATACTCGTATACTAGAGCTGGAGTGGTAGCGCGGCACATCGTCGATGCCACAAGGTCGTTGACACACTATGCGCGTCAGCTCTCATCCCGGGTCACAGTGCGCCACAGATAAAGATGCCTCGACTTACTAGCGCCAGCTGCTGCGGGGAGCATGCAACAAATATGCTTACGCAAAAGGCAAGATTACCCCCCCTGAGCCACCCAAACGAGTTTCAGCCGAACAACCCCCGGCGCAGAGAGCTGTCCCGCCGTCGCCGGTCATAACTTTGAACCCAATGTGTTAGACATTGGGTTCAAGGAATAATGTGCACATTTATGGTCACACATATTACATGCATATGGTTTTTCACCAGTGTGTGTTCGTATTTATTTTTTTACATGAAATAGTCATACATATCACATGCATTTGGTTTTACACCTGTATTTTTAACCTTTGGATGGACAGAATTGCAGGAGGTAGTAGAAGGTGGTGTACAATAAATAAATGTAAAATATAAATAGTTACTCTATAATAATAATATAAAACAATATTTACAAAATATAAATATCAACATGATATATTACTAATACACATTACACATTACATATACGTACATACCATACAATACATATAACACTAAATAAAAAACATACTTGAACAAATAAAAAAAAAAAAAAATAATATATATAAAAAATATATTATGTTTTATTTTCTCAGGAACGGGTGGACCTAGCAAGTTGAAATTTATACCAGATACTAAGGTCTATAGTCCCTATTAGGTGTATAGAAATCGAAGGTCCTGAGGCTACACAATAAAAAGATATGGGCAAATTTAGATTTTCGCAAAAACTTGTAAGTACCAAAATTTACCTTAATTTTCAATTTTTTTTATTTTTCGGAACTTTTCCTTTACTTCAACTGTAAGACCTTTTAACTAAAATTTACAATTCTAGTATCCTATAGGTTTTCGACCCAAAACCTATAGGGTACTTCCAGTTGACCTAGAATCATGAAATTGGCAAGAAACAAGGTCTTATAGCGCAATTAAAGGAAACATTCCAAAATATAAATAAATTGAAAACTAAAGGGTGTACCACATACATAGTTTCGCCAATTAAGATAGGCCTCTGAGTTTTTTTTAAATTACAGTAACAGTAATTACAGTAACTTATTACAGTAAGTTAAATGAGCGCTCATACAATTTAGAGGTCAAGCTTAATTAGTACCAAACAACGTTGGTACGGAAGCCTCGGTGGGCGAGTCCAACTCGACATGGCCGGTTTTTTAACCGAAATATCGTTGATGATTTAGAAGGTTGACATTTTTTTTCTATTGTGGCGGCCCCTCTTGTGTAGGACCCGGGGCTGCTGCCTCGGTTGCCCTCTTCTAAATCCGGCCCTGTATACAGCATGTCCCAGAAATTAGTATTAAGCGATAAACTGATAAGATCGTTATCTTCTGATGCCGATCCCGAGTGAGCGAACCCTGCAGAGCATCATACTTCATAAATAAAAAGCTTGATAAAATTAAATATTTGGTTTTACTGCCTATCATTTTCTCAAACTGGTTTTGTCTTAGTGGTAGATTTGTTAAACCAAAATAGGAAAAATATAAACCTTCACAATCTAACCACTAAAACAAAATTAGTTAAGTACAAAATATAACCTTCTAACGTATTGACCAAGCAACCTTCCATCGTTATCGATGTTTTTGCCGACACGGCACATCACTAGGATTTTTTTGTTATGTTGGTCAAGTAGAAGAAGAAGAAGCAGAAGATTATTTCGCTGGTATTTTTTTTGCTCTATGCGAGCACATTGCGATTCCCGACTCTTCTTAACGTAGTGGTTATATTCTCTTTGGATTTCTTATCATAGTCATGTAGAAGTTGTGTAAATGTTAATAAATTTTAAATACTGTCAGTAATGACAATTGTATGACATATTTAGTGATTGTCATTGTATGCGTACGTTCAGAAATGTATGCTTACAAGCAATCAAGACAATAAAGGTTAAACCGCACTAAGCGACACTTCACAGCAGCGGCGCGACGCGACACGTAGCGACACTTTTAGGTATACCGCACTTGATCGTAGGTACTTTGAGTAATCAGCCAAGAATACTCAAAGCATCGATATGAATGTACGTCCTACGTACAAAGGATATAACATCCGCAGTCGAGTTTAGTTAGTAACTGCAGTGCCGCAACAGTTTGCGGCACGGAGAATAGACTATATCTGTCCTTATCCGTGGTTAACGTAGTATTCTCTTTGTCCGTGGTTTGCAGAAAATTTTGTCTGTCAGTCGTTCGGCAATTTCTGAATGGAAGAAACTGATTTGAACGTTATTAATATAATGAACGTAACGAAATCATTATTTCGTTACGTTTACGTTTGTTAGAGGGCTATGCTCGGAGTTTCTCTGAAGGATCGAATTCGAAACGAAGTCATCCGTCAGAGAACCAAAGTAATCGACATAGCTCAGAGGATTAGCAAGCTGAAATGGCAGTGGGCCGGTCACATCTGTCGCAAAACCGATAACCGTTGGGGTAAACGAGTTCTAGAGTGGAGACCACGGCTCGGCAAACGTAGTGTAGGACGCCCTCCAACTAGATGGAGCGATGATATACGCCAGCTGGCTGGCAGCGGTTGGAAACGAATAGCTGAAGATCGAGCTCAGTGGCGTGCCATGGGAGAGGCCTATGTCCAGCAGTGGACGGAAATTGGCTGATAGATAGATAGATAGAAACTCTTTATTGAACACCAAACAAATAAAACATAAAAAATAAACATTTAACAAAAGGTGTAACAACAGGCGGTCTTATCGCTTAAAGCGATCTCTTCCAGACAACCTTAGGGTGGAGAAAGAAAAACTTAACATACAAGGCGGTATATAGGTGTTAAAAATGAACAAAATAATAAATAAATAAATCAGAATAGGTAATAAGTACATTATAACAAAAGTAAGTACATATTTTATACATTACAATACACATGCATAACAATACCATACACACAATAAAAGTATACAATACAATATATATATACAAAACTATGCATATATACATACTATACATATACATATTATACATATATAAATATAATAAAATATATAAGAGAACTTAGATAGAAAACAGTAGCAGTTTAGGAGAGATAGTGGGCCTTGACGCGGTCTTTAAAAGTAGCAAGTGTTTGTGAGCGTTTGAGCGGGATAATGATGATTATGATGAAAGCCATTTTAAACTTAAGGCTGTACACACTCAATCTCGATCGCGATCACAGAGTTCTGATCGCGGATCATAGATCACGGATCACGCCACAACATTACACGTTCAATCTTGATTTATTCAGTCCGTGTATCGTAACCGCCGCGACAACACTATATAGTAACCTTATAAAATATAATAGTAACCTATAAATATGCATAGGTGCCAGATAAGGCGAATTATCGCCATTTAGGCTACCTTAAGGGGTCAAATGGCGACCAAAAAATCCAATCGGTTACCAGTAGCCATTTAGGCTACTTAGAAATATAAGAATATGCCATTTGGGCTACTAGAGGATTCCCCAGATGTATTATTTCTTTATAGTTGTAGAATATATGCAATAAAAAAATAAAAATAAAAAACATACAGACGAATTGAAAACCTCCTTTTTTGTGAAGTCAATTAATAAAAACCGGTTTACCTTATTATTACCTACCCTAACATCTTTGTGTTAACGTTCACTTAGTTGGTGTTAGAAGTTCGTTAAATATTCGTTAGATGGCGTTGTAGTAAATAAGCATATTTAGTATTGACACGGTATTTATATATATCGATGTTAAAACTACACGTACTTAATTTTTCCGGCAAATTTTGTTCAGTCGGAACCCTACGTGTGCGAGTCGCACTTGGCCAGTTTTTACATATTATAAAGTACTCTGTTGTAGGATGGTTATAGGTGTTACCGCGACGGTTGCGATACACGGACTGAAGAAATCAAGATTGAACGAGTAATATAAACTCTGTGATCGCGATCGAGATTTAGTAATCTAGAATTATAATTAGTAATTAGCAGACATTTAGTAATCTGTGAACGGCAACGGAACTACACGGCGCGTCAGATTTGATGAGTTGGTCAACTTTGTCGCGTAGTGTCGCGGCGCGTAGTTACGCTGCAGCGTAATGCGATATACCTTATACAATTTCTTACAAAGAATATTTTGTCGCTATGTGTCGCGTCGCGCCGCTGCAGTGAAGTGTCGCTTAGTGCGGTCTAGCCTTAATAATCAATGTCTAATCAATTTTATTTGTCAGAATGTAGGTAAATACCTAGGACGATGGATAATCCATGGTCCTAGGTAAATACCGAACTAATGTCAAGTTAATAACTTATCTATAACAATAATAACATTGTTTAATTCAATCAATCGTCTTGCTGACACGCGGTTGAAGTACTTGATTATTGTATATATATTCTATTTCTGTATTGCCATAATACATTACTAAACTTAATCTCTTTTTTATTAGGGTTCCGTACCCAAAAGGTAAAACGGGACCCTATTACTAAGACTCCGCTGTCCATCTGTCTGCCTGTCTGTCTATCTGTCCGTCTGTCATCAGGCTGTATCTCATGAACCGTGATAGTTAGACTGTTGAAATTTTCACAGATGATGTATTTCTGTTGCCGCTATAACAACAAATACTAAAAACAGAATAAAGTTAAAAATAATAGAGGGTCCCCATACAAGAAACGTGTTTTCTTCGGAATTTCACGCCATCTATGAACGCTTAGTTGGGTAAACGTCCCATAGATGGCGTTATATTGAAATGTCGATGCCTAACTCCTTTGTTAGACGTTAGATGGCTTTATAAGAAATAAAATGTTTGTGAATTATTATTTTTTGCTGGCGAAAAATGATAGTGGTATTTTTGCTCGATCTTATAAAATACTGCAGTGTGGTACGGAACCCTACTAGTGCGAGTCCGACTTGCACTTGGCCAGTTTATTCATTGTATTACATTCATAAACGCCTAAATTAAGGTCATCTTTTTAGATGATCAATTTACCTTTTGTTAACACGACATTCATTGTCTGTTAGGTGGTACGAAGTTCTCCGGGTCAGCTAGTTAATAATGAACTTAAAATTGCTGCCTGTAATTGATTGTCTATTGATCTATTCATGACCTTGACTAACAATATCCTAGCAATGGACAATCAATCAATGTCAGCAATTTTAAGTTCCATTATGACGTTTAGGTATCCACTATTTTTGTAGATTTTTCGTCACGATATACTCGGGGCTGTAGCTAGAGTCGAATTTGAGGTAGGGCAGCATTGGTTACAGGTAGGGCGGAAATAAAAAAAGTATCATATCATAGTTAGGCCTACGTCCAGCAGTGGACTGACACCGGATGATGATGATCTGCTATAAATCGGTATTTTGGTAAAATATTTTCAAATTTGGTAGATCTACCGAAAAATCGGTAGATTTTGCAACGTTTATGTTCATTTTAGTTTAAAAGGGGATTTCCCGAACCATAGATTGCAATATAGCCCATATTGCAATCTATGGTACGGGGAATCCCCTCAGCATCACAGATATTATAATTAAACTAGAAGTGCCCCGCGGCTTCGCCCGCGTTAAATACTTATTTTAAATCGATAAAACTTTTCTTTTGTAAAATCTTTTCTATCATAAAATACATCAAAAACGAATTAGCAAAATCTGTTCAGCCAATTTAATTTTATCGCGTGGTTTTGGGAATTAGGATTCATATTTATTAAACCCGAAAAACCACATTGTATTTCAGACTTTGTTACCTACCCCATTTCGAAAAATCTTGCAACACGTATTTACTTATTTATTTACAGAAATATTTATGTAAAGTTTCGAATAAAACAGACTATCTCATCTTGTTTCACCATACATACTTTGAATCCCCGTTACGTCTCCTTAAGGGATGAATTTTTTAAAAATCCTTTCCGAGCGGATACTTACGTCAAAATAACTATCTGCATGCCAAATTTCAACGCAATCCAAAACAATATTGATTTTCACACTTTGTTACCCCATTTCACCCTCTTAGGGGTTGAATTTTGAAAAAGCCTGAAACACGTATTTACTTATTTATTTACTAAAGCCACTGTGTAAAGTTTCGAATAGAAGAGACTATCTAATCTTGTTTCTTCATACAAACTTTGAACCCCCGTTTAATCCCCTTAAGGGGAGAATTTAAAAAAAATATTTCTCAGTGGGAACTAAAGTCGTTATCTGCATGCCAAATTTAAGCGCAATCCGAAACAATATTGATTTTTTTCAGATTTTGTTACTATTTTTGGGAGGAATTTCGAAAAAGCCCTGAAACGCGTATTTATTTACTGAAGCACTTGTGTGAAGTTTCGAATAGAATAAGAATATCTTATCTTGTTTCTTCATACACACTTTGAAACCACATTTCGTTGCCTTAAGGGGTGACTTTTAAAAAATCCTTTCTTAGTACACCTTTAGGTACTAAGACAAATATACCCTTGTGATATTTCTAAGTTCTTGAATCGACTTCTTGCATGTTTTCATAATCCATCCTTTTTTTTATATTGGAATGTAATCGTTTTATGTTTCGAGTGTGGGTGGAACGTTTTCAAAATTTGAAAAAAATATTGAAGTAGAGAAAAATCATTTTTGACGGGATTCGATTTTGGGTCTGGACGAAAAAATGTACGAATAATGATGAAAAAAGTAGAAAACAAGATTCTGTAAGCAGCAAGAGAAAATGAAATTGATGGGTCTTCCAATCACAGAGTACTTTATATATACGCTTCCAATGGTTATGGTAGAAAATCTTCTACGATGAATTATCTCTTTTACGATGAAATCGCTAAAACGGATTTGTATCCAGAGCCTTCAATGAGATGTATGAAGATGCTGAACCGAGTGTCTCTGACGCTAGAGCGGAGGCATGCACATGCTCTGAAGAACGTCAAAGCTCAGCTGCCAAGACGGGAGTCAGAATGCAGATACCACCAGTTATCACGACACTGTGATATCCTGACTTCCATTGAGAACAGGATTTCCATGCTCAACATGACTTACTCCAAGTTTATTGACCAAGGACTTTGCTGACTCATACCAGGAAAGGATAATGGAGTAATGGACCCGAAGTGCGGTGATAGTTTTTTGGTTTAAGTTAAGTACCGTAGTGTTTTGTAGTCAATACATCTTTAATATGTGTCCTGTGTTCATATTTTCCCTTTTAGGTTCCATCCACATCAGGGCTCCGTTACGTTACGTTACACCCTTCAAATTTCAAGTATCTATGAGCAGTGGTTTAGTCTGTGAGTTGTCAGTCACAGTATGTCAGGACAAATATTCTTATAGAATTAGATAGATTTAGCCATCGCTCCATGCGATGGCGCTTCAAATGCTACCTATACACAGAACAATGAATAATTATAATATGAAATGAAAGTCACAAACAGTGGTATGTTCGGAAACGTTTAGATACCTATTTACGCTACAATTTTTTTTATCTCAAATTATGAACAAACAATGTAGTTATGTAATTCTGTCTTAGATTTTAGTATCTTGAAGGTAGGGCATTGTGATTTCAAGGTAGGACATTGCCCCACAATGCCCCCCCCCCTTGCTACGGCCGTGGATATACTACAAAAAAATTGTTAGGTATTTTCGTATCCTTATTTATATATATACGTCAATGACACTGAGTAATCCCATACAGTAATTTGTGATGATGAGGACATTAATTTTTTCTTACCACGATTGATCAGTGTATAATCTGTTCCATCGACATCCCAGACGTCGATGATTTGCAGGCCTATTACGAAAATTATTGAATAAACGAAATGAACTAAATGACGGCGACGCAGCTATGTAGGCTGTATAGCTCCATCTCTGTCATGTTCGTTCATTTTAATCCTTATCAAACTTCGTGATAGGCCCCCTGTTCATTGCAAAGACGTAACATAGGGTAATGATGGTGCACTGCAAATGCAATTTAAACCGTATGCTTTAACAATAAGGTTGTAATTGCACCCGGGTGGGAGTGTGTTCTTGTCTAATAACCTGCTAGTGCTATATACGCTTTATACTACATATATGTATAGTATTGTATATAATACAAAAGAAAAAGACAAACTCCGTTCAAGGTCGATCTCGTTAGGCCCGGTGTACGCAGTCGAGTTTAATATTAAGTAGAAGGTCTTTGGTTCATTGAAACCATTCCAATGAGCCCAAACTCGACATCTCTGCTGTAAGTTGGTGAGGACTGAGGAGTTGAGTATACCACAGATTCCAGGAGATGTCCCAGCTTCAGGTCAATGCTACCAAGTAACTAAATAGTTTTGGCGGGAACGTGAAAAAGTGTGTGTGTTCTCATTGTATTTTTTTCTAAAACTTGTGTTCTTCCGTAAGTTTATGTGTAATAAATGTGGATTATTAACCATTAAGTGCCGCTGAATGTGTGATGTGATATGAGTGTAAGGAAGCCGCACAATTTTGAAAAAACATGCTATATGCGTCCTCACCATAACTTTACTGAAAATCTTCAGTAAACTCCACATTATTACTGAGGGTATGACTTGGACTAGACTATGACTTCAACTTGACCTGAAATGTGACTTTGACCCATCTTTATGATTCGAACTCACAAAACCTGGAAGAAAATACTTGAGACTGGCTAAATATTCGAATAGTGTAGAGCCATTGTAAACTAAAAAAAAAACTAATATATTGTTATCTAGCTAGCTCTCTTTAAAAAATTGAGTTGGCAATACTGATTGTTTTATTTTATCGTTAGTCAATCCAATCAGTCAATGTCAAACAGGAGTATAGTTATTCTATGTGTCAAACACAGATTACTACATACATGTGTCAGAGAATGTCAAAGAGAATATGAATGAATACTACTTGTACTCTATGTATTTATTTAATATTTATTGTATTCTCCAAAGAGAATATAAATAATACGTGTATTTTCTTTGAGTATGTAAAGAAGTTACATACTATTTATCTTCACCTACTTGCCTGTAAAGTACGTTACTCGCGAGGTAAGCCACGGCAAAGCTAAGCTAGTATTTGATATAATTTTATGTGTCTTACTATTTAATTAATATTACGTACCTAAAAAAATTTGGGAGCGATGGAAAGTCTGCCTGTTACTTTTAGGGAGATTCCAGGCTCTCGTTATTGCAGTTGGTACCCTCTATCTATCCAATCTGTCCAGTGGATATACAGGGAGGCCCGTCTCCCGCTGCCTTCTCCCTCCGAGAGAGCGCATCGCACATCCAAAAGCGTCATTCGATTGACAGCTCACATCTCAGCTAGGCTTGTACTATTATATATTCTGTGGATACGCACAGCTCACAACTCCTCTCCGCTTTGTTGGAAATGACCTGCCAGCTTCGTAGCACATCTCCTCTGTCTCCTCTCCTCTCCACTTTGGTGGAAACCGGGCCTAATAGCTTGTTACCATCAATCCCTGAATAATAGAGCTGTGAAAGTAACAAATAAGTGTGTACATGTATTATGTATTGTATGTGATATGTATTAGTTACTATAAAACATCGAACTCGATACTTTCGTATCGTTACTCGTCACAATCGGCTGTCATGTATAATTGTATGTGTCAGTATCATTCTGGCACGTTACTAATAGTTTCGTTAAATGTACTTTTATATTTAGTAATGGGTTATAGTACGAATATAAATGAGTAGGTATGTTGTTTATTTTAAATTAAAATAAAAATGTGTTTACTAACTAAACTTATCCTGTCATGCCGAAAGAGAATAAAAATTACACGCAGTGTTACCGTATGTTTTCACTGCACAGAAAACATGTTGCAAATCAATTGCTGCTCTGTCATTCATACGCTGTTAGACAGAGATGGAAAACGTATGTAGGTATGTCGTACATTTGTCTTGTCTCGTTCCGAATATCGACACATGCAAATGATGCGAGTAACGAAACATATTCGAGAGTACTGATTCGGTACTTCGAGTCAGGCAGTGTATTCGTTACTTAGTAACGAATACATACGGTTCGACACAGCTTTACTGAATATGCTAATAACAATAGTTAAAACTTAGCTTGAAATTTGAATTGGTTGGTGCTGGAATTGTAGTAAAAATACATCTAGTATCATGAAACTTGCTTTATCCCTGCAT
Source organism: Cabera pusaria (assembly GCA_954871355.1). NCBI lineage: Eukaryota > Metazoa > Arthropoda > Insecta > Lepidoptera > Geometridae > Cabera > Cabera pusaria. The sequence goes on from OX940910.1 coordinate 5,789,390, forward strand.
TACTTATGAAAACATGATACATACAATTACTAGGGAGTGGTAGAGTAGACCCCAAGTCACTCTTTTGTATATCTCATTTACTGATCTATTTTGAACATAATATATACATAATCCATTGAAGGTTCTAACATAATTATAGTACTCTGTGGTTCTAACTAACATCTGTACAAGCATCTGCAGAAAATTTTCACACTGAAATTATCTGTCCAATGTTTCTCCAAGTTTGAATTTCTACTTTAGGTACTTAAATATGTAAAAAGTCTGCATAGCTTAAAATGAGGCTATATGCAGAATCGCCACAAGAATAATAAAAGAGATCCATGATCATCATCATGATGATTGAATCATGATGAATTGATGGAAACCCTAAAAGCGAGTTGACAACCAATATAGCTCTGATTTTAAAAGTTACAATAGATTTCTGCATCTATATTTCTATGAACTAAATAATTTTATTTAAACAACTTAATTAATTACCTAATGACAATATTTATATGAACTAGTATTGTTGAACAGTTAAGTAACAAAAAAATAATTTTAAATATCCATGTTGCAGGTAACCAACACAAATCAAAAAGGTTTTACCAAATTTAATTAAAAAAAACCTATCTGGGTTTTATCTAACAAATGGAATAAGTATACAAATGTAATCAATTGTGCCGCTGCCATACATCATGAAACTTGTGCATTGACACAGTTTGCCGGAGAGTGCGGAACATAAGAAAAAGAAAGAACAAGATTTTGAGAGATAGCTATTGTGAAACATGTAGCTGTATATATGCTTTCAGGATCAGTCATAGAGAGAGTATATACTTCATAGATAAGGTATCAGTTCAGTGTGGTGTGCCAGTTTGATGTTGTAAACGACATAAGTAACTACTTAACTACCTACAGCTAAACCTTTGCATTATAGTCATTAATAATATTAATTCTTGTGTAGGAATATTAATGCATAATGCAGTACATTGTCAAGTTTTTGTCCTCAATATTTTGTTGATAATCAAAATAAAGGTTTCATACATTAATTGAGATTGGTGTTGCTGATACTGTGAGTGCTCTAGAAACACATCAGTAATTTGTTTTTAGTAATAATTCATGATTCATGCTAGATCAAGAAGTTAATCATATCAGTTAATTAGCATAAATGTAGGTAAGTGTATATAGGTATATGGATTATAAAGACTTGTACATGTATGTATATATATATATATATATATGAGCTTAAGATTGCAGTTTGTAAACTAATTTAATAAAAATGATGAAGCATCTGAACAGCACATAGATTTGCTTAAAAACACATAAAGGTATGTAATGTATGTGACCATACATTTAAAGTAACACACATAAACACGCACTGGAGAACAGCTGTATATACCTACTTATGTAATATGTGTAGATAGTTTTCACATAAGTCTATTTTGTCTACCTAAAAATGTCCTTAAAACTGAAATTTAGAAACAATGTGGAGTAATACCACATTCATATATTATGTGTGACTATAAATGTGGAAGTAATAACTCATTGAAGGAGCACATTGTAACACATACAGGTGTTGCAATATATATATGTGACTTTCAATATGCACTATAACATGGTTTAATGAAGCACATCAAATTGTGTACAGTTGAAAACCCATATGCATGTATTATGTGTGACTATAAATGTGCACAAAAAAGCACATTGAATAATCACAAGATGACACACACTGGTGAAAAATCATATGCATGTGATATGTGTGACTATAAATGTGCACGTATTTTCAATTTGAAGAGACACATAGAAACACACACTGGTGAGACTGCGAAACCATATCTATGTGATATGTGTGAATATAAATGTGCAACATATTCCACGTTGAAGCAACACATACGAACACACACTGGTGAAAAACCATATGCATGTACTATGTGTGACTATAAATGTGCACTAAAAAGCACATTAAATAGGCACAAGATAACACACACAGGTGTAAAACCATATGCATGTGATATGTGTGACTATAAAGTTGCGAGAAATTCCATGTTGACGCTACACATACGAACACACACTGGTGAAAAACCATATTCATGTGATATGTGTAACTATCAATGTGCACAAATAAGCTCATTGAATAGGCATAAGATGTTACACACTGGTGAAAAACCAAATACATGTAATATGTGTGATTATAAATGTATAACATATTCCAAGTTGAAAATTCACATACGAACACACACAGGTGAAAAACCATATGCATGTGATATGTGTGACTATAAAAGTTCAACAAATTACATGTTGAAAAATCACATACGAACACATACTGGTGAAAAACCATATGCATGTGATACTTGTGAGTATAAATGTGCTACATATTCCAATTTGAAACAACACATACGAATACATACAGGTGTAAAAGCATATGAATGTGATATGTGTGACTATAAATGTGCTACATATTCCAAGTTGAAGCTACACATACGAACACATACAGGTGTTAAACCATATGCATGTGATATGTGTGACTATAAATGTGCTACATATTCCAATTTGAAGCAACACATACGAACACATACAAGTGTAAAACCATATGCATGTGATATGTGTGACCATAAATGTGCTACATATTCCAATTTGAAGCAACACATACGAACACATACAGGTGTTAAACCATATGCATGTGATACGTGTGACTATAAATGTGCTAGGTATTCCAATTTGAAGCAACACATACGAACACATACAGGTATAAAACCATATGCTTGTGATATGTGTGACTATAAATGTGCATATAAAAATTCTTTGAAGCGTCATATGCTTACACATAGAGGAGAATAACCATATTCATATAATAAGTGTGACTATAAATGTGCACATAATTCCTTGGTTTAGACAGTGCTTTTCACAGCTTGACAGTTTTCTTTAGACAGTGACATAGAAAAGATAATAATACTACGTACTGACAGTGGGTTCAAAGTTGTGGTGGCGGCGGGACAGCTCTCTGCGCCGGGGGTTGTTCGGCCGAAACTCGCTCGGGTGGTGCCGGGGAGGTAGTCTTGCCGCTACCATAGAAAAGATAATAATTACTATGAAAGCCCCTTATTTTGACATTTCGCTATTTAGTCAGTTTGCTCTATACGAGCACATTGCGAGTCCCGACTCTTCTTAACGTAGTGGTTATATTCTCTTTGGATTTCTTATCTTACCTGGATTAAATATTAAGCGGATGTGGCATTTAAATAATAATAATAATATGAGAAGGATAAAACTATACAATCACTAGTATGAGAGAGCGAGATGAACAACAATTTTTATCCTTTACCTGCGTATGCGATTAAACTGTATCCAGCAATGTTTGGATACAAGTTCTAGTGCACCCATTGGCTCTCACCCGCTGTCATGTATAACCCGACCAAATTACGTTGTTCATTTATCTTATAGCTGGCATATGTATCACGTGTTCATTGTTTTAGTCGGGGTATATCTCTATAGCTATTTCATTCGCATACGGTAATGTTCTCTCTACATATTATCAGGCCTGTCGCACTCCGCGCTGTAGCTATGAAACTACAAGTACTTCCGCGCACCCTCTCGGGTCCATGTTCAGTCAGTTAAGTGTCACGCGCGCTCTCGATCGGCCGCGCGCCTTACTTGTACCTACCTCATTATTATATTCCTTGCTTACGATATTAACATACAAAAATATTATTCAGTATGTCTAAACGAAGGGCTACAAAGCATTGCGTAGCATACGTTTTTACATACTCATTTTCAATTGAACGTAGAACATTATTTTCTACCGACTTTCCAAACAGAAGGAGGTTCTTAATTCGTCTTTGTGTGTATGTTACGCGATTACTCCGTCAATTGTGAACCGATTTCAATGATTTTAATCGGTAGAGTTCGTTGCCGAGGTGGTACCATTGTAATTTCGTCGAGATCTGATGAGGGTCTCCAGAGATATGACGATAAACGTCTCAAACTTGCAACCGAAACTGACTCGCGCGGCATGGAAGTCGGTTGTTTTAGTTTTAACCATCTTAATTAAACTATCACATAAACTATCTTAATTAAAGTATAACTGTAGTACTTTTATCCTACCTCGACATTAAACATGAATGTAGCACTTTAAATATACTCATTACATTGTTCTACCTTAAAGTATTCTTCTACCAATTAAAGGCTTCAATAAGTTTTCTCATAACATTCAACCCTATAGGAGAGGCCGCGAGTTGACCGAGTTATTCAGACTCTCGCTGTGCGGATTTACGGTGCATTTCACTGTGCGCAACACGCGGTTCATAGTTACTATTAGTTGATACTGTGACGCAAATTCAAGGTCGCACTCGAGGCGTGAAGCGCATTTTGAACGTTACCGACGTTGTAACTAGGTTTAATCTCGCCTTTTTGCTCTCATGGAGTGTAATTTCTGTACTTGTACTATTCATTATTCTGTGATATTATGTACTTTTTTTTTTTTTTTTCCCAGTCTTGGGATTTTGGCACCGCACGTTTGATGCATTTGCCAGAGTCTTGTTTTAATCTTGCTGGATAACTTGTGCATTGTTATAGTTATGTATTTTTGTGTATTTTGTGCACAAAAGCGGGGAAACGTTTAACGCGAAAAGTGTAAAAATCTAGTTAACGGAATTTGGAAAAGTTGTTCTAAGATAGTAAAATAGATCAGTACATTTAAAATTAAAGAAAAATTGAGATATATTACAATATTTACAATATACACATTTAAATTCAGAACATTATATGTTACACACACTAAAATAATATTTACAATTTTATAGTAGTTATGACAAACAATAAAATCGGACAAAGTTCTATATAAATTATGGATTCATACATGTACAAGGAAAAGCTTTGATGATTGAGATATCAGTATGTCGTAAAAGGAGCTACGGTCAAATTTAGAGCAAGCAGAAAATAAGATCCCCATGGTTAAATTTATAAAGTTGGTAAATAAATAAAGGAGAAAGGGACAGTATTTCTGATGAGTAAGGCAGCACCGCTGTACCCATTAGATCTATCATCCCTTAAAGAAGAAAATTCGTGGATTTTTAAAGCGGAGCCTGTTAAGCAGGTCTCCGAGAGAGAAAATAAACAAGTATTGTACTTGTTTATTACATAAATTATTTCACTTTTTTATGAACCACTTCGGCGGTTCCTCTGCTTTGAAGGCTGCCATTTTTAATGGCTTTGTGTACATTAAACATTTCTATTATTGGGGCAACGTTGGTCGGTATATTTATTTTAGACTGTGTCAAGGTTTCTACCAGAATATGAATGATATCTGTAGTTGACATCATGGAAGGATCGTAATTTTTTGTATTTAACGCACATCCATTTTGTGGGGACGGCATATTATTATACTCATTAATGATCTTGTTGTGGGCCACTTGGTTGAAACCTTTAGTTAGTTTAGGTGCGGTACGTCGATTATTAAATACTGTTTTTCTGTAAGAGGTAAAAGGTGTTTTAGGTGTATTATTTGTTATGTAAGAAGATGGTTAGCGGTTTGAGTGTGAGGGACAGAATTTACTATATCAGCATAAGATTTAACGACAGGAGGAAGTAATTTAGCTGCTTCACCGTAAGAAATACACTTTTCAGACATAGCAATTTTAATGTTTTTCTGTCTATTAAACTCTGGGCATGTTTTGCTAATGGCGTAATGAGAGCCAGATCATAAACAGCATGACGCATTATCTTCATCACCATCACAAGTGTCACCTGAATGATCGTTTCCGCACTTATAACATCTAGGTTGAGCACGGCATTGCATTTTTGTGTGTCCAAAGCGGCAACATTTAAAACATTGGATAGTCGGATAAGTGTACAAATCAACTGGTAGAGAATTGTAGCAAATGAAAATTCTTTTGGGGAGAACTTGGCCATCAAAAGTAATAACTATTGTTTGTGTAGGCTTCCAAATCGGTGAACCATCGACTATGGTTTTGAAATTAATTCGCCTCACTTTCAATATTTTACCGCAACCATCAGGTACTGAAATGTTTTCCATCACTTCTTCGGGTGACCACTCTGATGGGACACCACGAACGACACCCATTCGAGTCACATTGAATGAAGGAATAAACGCTTTGAATTTATGGGATGCTAAACTATTACTAGCTAAAAATGAGTTAGCATCGTTAAAGTCGGTAAATGCAAGCGAAATCCTATTCCTACCTATCCTTTTAACAGAACCATTCACGATGTTTTTAAAGGCATTGCGTTTGAGAAACTTGCCAAAGGAGACCGGGTGGAGAGTGGAACCGTCATCAGGCGAATTTGTTTCCTTTTGGACATGTACTACAAACGGAGCGCTATCATTGGACTGGTAAATTGAACGTGCTACAGGTGTATACACTTGAAGACCTGGACCATTGCTAGGTGTCGGGATAGATGCTAGTAAATCATTTTCCTGGGAAGTATTAGTAACTACATTAGTTTCGCTATCTGTGCTACCTATGCGGGGACTACAGCGACATCCAATTTTACCATCGATAGCTTGCGAATCTTTCCTTTTCTTTTTGTTACAATTTTTACATATTTTATGTAAGTGGCTCCTTTTACGACCACTACGTTGAGTATAAGACCCATCAGTTTCCATGCCCGATTCAGTAGATACCACATTTGTGGTGGGGATTGTAACAAAATTAATAGCCGGAGGGACAGTGCCCCCCGAGTCCATCAAGTCGGGCGGCTCGTTCATTTCAAAAAAATATATAAAACTTACCTAGTCCGATAAAACTATATACTTAAAATATAATTTAAACATTCATTAACAATACAAACAGGTAATTGTAGCTTAACTAATCCTTTTTACTACTTAAAACAAATAATAAAAAATCGCCTTGGAAAAAAGACTCCCGCCTAATTCGACGTTTCCCGCGCTTTTTTTCTATTATGTACTTTCTCTATGTTATCTTACTTTTTACCACAGATTACTATATGAGTCACTTTTTACTTTTTTTTTTCGGTTTCATTATGGCTCCACACGATTAGTGTATTAAGCCAGTGTCAAGTATTAAAATTGAGAGAAGTTTTTGAGAATTCAAGTCATAAAGATGGTTAAAAGTCATATTTCCGGTCAAGTTGAAGTCAATGTCTAGACCAAGTCATACCCTCAGTAAAAATATGGACTTACTGAAGATTTTTAGTGGAATTTTCGTGAGAACGCAAATAGCATGTTTTTCAACATTGTGCTGTTTCCTTACACTTGCATACATTAACCGGCACTTAATGGTTAATAATCCACATTTATTACACATTAACCAGCGGAAGAACACAAGGTTTAGGAAAAAATACAATGGGAGTACACACACAGTGGGTGTTTACCGAAGATTTGGTTTCACTTTGTATAATAAAACATATATTTCAGAAGTAGTACTCTTTATTTTACAAATCACAATATCTTTCCGTACTTACATTATTAAGCACCGATTCTATATTCCGATTACTTCTCTATCATTCCTGCCTTAATCTCCAGATCTCTGGCCTCCTGTTTCGATGCCGGCTCTCGATCGCGACCGATCGTCAGCCCGAGTCCCTTAGATTATTGACTAAATCAATAATCTAAGGCGCAAGTACATTCGATTCCATACTGTATGATTGTAAAACTGTGGTCAGCTAGGCTATTCTGTAAGATATCTCGACAGCGGAATCCGCGGTGAGATTCGAATTTCGTAATACGAAATTCAAAATTCAAATTTCGAATTTTGTAATACGAAATTCAAATCTCACCGCGGATTCCGCTTCCGAGATAGCTTACAGAATAGCCCTACTGTAATGTAGTTAGCCGTTTTTAGCTTAACGCACTTTGACCTTTATTGCTATGTGTCACTGGGTTCTAAATACATATATGGTTATGTAACAGATTTTATAATAGTTACTACGTGTTATGTTACAATCACGGATTAGACAAAGGAGGTTGGATTGGCAATGTGGGCGGGGCAGGCGCGCCACTAGTATGATTAGACAATCATAGATTCATAGAACCACGCGATCATACTTTTTAGTGGCTCGTGGTTTGCGTCGCAGCGCGGAGGTGCGCTAAAATCGTCTCAAAATGCCGTGTTGTGCGATTATTACGTGTAAATTAAAGAGTCAGACATCAAGTATTAAACAAGGAGGAATTTCTTTTCATCGGTAAGCATAAAATCTTCGTATTATAGATATTTTTGTCCAAAAACTATTTTTAATTATGAAATTCTTTGTTCAAACGACAACATACCCAGAGAACAGATAACTATACATTGCTGGTAAAGTACGAATATTTCTACCTCGAGACGCAGTTTACGCGCAATGGATTGCAAAGCGAGCGAAATCACCACGCCTCTCCGACTCGTTATATTCACGTTCGCGTCGGTCGCCGGCCGGTCGGCCGCGTGTGATTGTGTGTAACTTATAGAGTCTCGAAGTAATGTGCGTAACAATTGCAGTAGTGTGCGAAGCAATTGCAGCCCCGTGTTCTATGTGTAATTTGTTTATTAGTTTGCGTAATTCGTGTATCTATTTGTATTGTTTATGTTGTGGAATCGTTTGGTGGGAGTAACGCGGCGACGCTGGTTTTCAAACAAAAGTGTGATTATTGCCAATCCAACCTCCTTTGTCTAATCCGTGGTTACAATCGTCTATCTCATGTGGCCACGCTACCCAAATCTCTATAATTGAGTAAAATAGTTGATACATTAGTTTTTTTTTTTCAATTTTAATATGGCTCCACACGATTAGTGCATTTAGCCAGTGTCAAGTATCAAAATTCTTCAAGTTTTTGTGAGTTCAAGTCATAAAGATAGGTCTAAGTCACATTTCAGCTCAAGTTGAAGTCATAGTCTAGTCCTAAGTGATACCCTCAGTAAAATGTGGACTTTACTGAAAATTTTCCGTGGAATATAATAATACAATGAGAGCACATACACACTTTTCCACGTTCCCGTCAAAACTACGTTACATTAGTTTTTTTTAAGTTTTATTGTGGCTCCACACGATAAGTGTATTTAGCCTGTGTCAAGTATTGAAATTCTTCAAGTTTTTATGAATTTAAGTCGTAGAGAAAGTCTAGTCTAAGTTATACCTTCAGTAAAGATGTGGTGTTTAGGTTGGTGCTAGCCCTGCAGGCATAGAAAAGATAATAATACTATACTGGGCTGCGTTCACGACCTACCCTCGGAGTGCACCCAAACGCTCTAACCCCGTTCACGACCTCAGTGCGTCACATTCGCTAAACGAGTTAGAGAGAGAGGTTAGAGCGTTTGGGTGCACTCCGAGCGTAGGTCGTGAACGGAGCCCTGCATAAAAGATAGCTTGATCTTTGCGACAGTGACATTTACATAGAAGATTGACATTTTTAGAGTTGGGATAGTAGTGGAATAAATCGATTATCATACAATGTTGTAATGAAATCGAATGAGTACTTGTAGGTGAGAAATTGGATTTTACGTAAGTAAATAAAATCAAATTTCTCACCTACAACTACTACTATTTAAGATATAGTATGTAAACATGTAAATAATTTTAATTAAATAAATTATAATAATGTTACGATAGTATTTATCGACGTTTTTCACTATTATCGATGCTAATGTAACATGCAATTGGGTTTAATTTAATTACATATATAAAAATTTATAATTTAAGTTTATTTTTAAATATCGTTAGTATAAACTATCGATATTTTAAATAAAACTCTATCTAAAACTCTGTGGTCGCGATCATTCGTCGCCCATCACTAATCGGCATGCCCATAAAGTATGACATTGACAGGTACGGACTGTACTATTAAGAAATTTAGTTCTTCATAGGCGTGATTTTTCTGACAGCTGTCACAGAGATCAAGTTATATTTTATGGATTATAAGTACGGCAGCCGACGGCACCGCGCGATACGTACACGCGCGATAGGGCTGCCCGCCTACAGTATTTTAATTTCATCCATCTACTTGACGATCTTTCTAGTTTTTTGTGACTGTGATATTATATATTTTATTTAATAAAATGAAATTCGTTGTGAAAACATGACAGTACATATTTTATATACTTCCATATCTTACTCGAAAAGTAAATTACAATGTAAATCTTATTACGTAGGTACCTGCCGTTTATTACTCTCTTAATAACTTCATAATGCTATTTCGTCGAATTCAATAATATAATACATAAGTAAGTAGATAGTCTAGCCTAAGAGACTAGCTAAATACTAGTCTATTTTTAACACGAAAGTAGACTATAGGTCACTTGTGTATCACTTTTGTCACTCTATTCATTTATTTATTTATTAATCAAGGTATTTTATCCTGTAGAGGAAAAAGCGAAATAAACACCTTTAAAAAATTACGTACTAGTAGGTATATAAACATTATTTTATACTCTTACTGTTCGGAACTTTCAGGTAATTTAAAAAATGTTATCACTGGGTGCGTTATTAAAGAATTCAAGCACACATAAATAGCAAAATATAGTCTATAATTCCTTTGTGCCATATTAAGTATAATATTTATATACAGTGTGGAAATTAAACTCAGGCCCTGGAGGGAAACTACTTTAAATCCTTAAGCTAGCTCATTTTACTTAAAGGAGACATTCCTTTATATTTGAAAAGAAACAAATCTTCATTAAAAGATTTTTTAAAACTCGCTTGCTTCGCCCGGGACTCGAACCAACTAAAATTAAAAAAAATAAACACTTTATTTTATTATACTAATCGGTAGTATTAATATTCAGGATAAAGTTTCTCTAAAAAATGTTTGGTTACTGTTCACTTTTAACAAGTAAAAGACACGTAATAGTTCTGTTATCTCTCCAACACTCAAAGACTTCGTATGAAGTACACGCTTGCTAATTTATCGTTAAGTACCTTGTTGAAATCTTCGATAAGAAAATTGTTCAATGGTGGAGTGGAGAAGTTTAAAAATGGAACGTTTGACTTTGTTTGCAATGCGGGACAATAATTTTAAAATTCGAACGATTTTTATCAACAGATTTTATTTAAGTAGTGTTGCTTTCCTTACGTAATTAAATTATCTCATAATGGCGTATCAAGAACAATTCGAGTTATTAGAAGCTTACTTTGTTTGCAACAAGAGCTACGATTTAGCTCTGCAGTGGTATCGCGAGAAGTATCCAGACAGAGAACTACCATCTAGAAAAGTTTTGTCTCGAATTGTGAATAATTTACTGACCGTTGGAAGTTTTAAAAAGAAGACTGGACGCCCACAGCAACAAAATTTGGACTATAGCGATGTTGAGTTAAACATTTTGACATACTTCGAGTGTTACCCGAAGGCAGGGAAGCTGCTCAAGAGATAGGCATCAACCATACTAGTATACTTAAAGTTCTGAAAAAATACAAATACAAATGTTATCGTGATGGGCGATTGGTGCAGAAACTACATCCCGGAGATAGTGACAGGAGATTACAGTTTTGTGAAAATATTCAAACAGAAATAGCCCGCAACCCAAATTTCTTGGACTGTATTGTATGGTCTGACGAAACAAATTTTAGTAATAATGGAATGTATAACAGACATAACAATCATTATTGGTCTCGTCAAAATCCATTCCGTGTCCGTGAAACGAATAATCAGGTCAGATTTTCGTTTAATGTTTGGTGTGGAATCAAAAGTAACATGGTTGTTTTGATGCACATTTACGAAGGACATCTGAATGCAGCAAAATACATTGAAATATTGGAGCTTTTACAAAATCAATTAAAGCTTCTGCCAGAAGAGGAACGAAATAATATCATTTTTCAACAAGATGGTGCACCTGCCCACAACAGCAGAATTGTCAGGGCATACCTTAATGAAAATTTCAATGCCTGGATAGGTACAAACGGGACGATTAGATGGCCTGCAAGAAGTCCAGACCTGACGCCCATGGACTTCTTTTTATGGGGTCATGTAAAAAATGTTGTTTATGAAACTTGCTATGAAACCGTTCAAGAGCTAAGGATTGCGATAGAAAATGTTATTAGGGGCATACACCACAACACTTTGCTGAAGGAAAGAAGTGAAGGCAAGAAATGAATTTCAACGGCGACTAATGTTGTGTAGCCGGAACGACGGGGCTCATTTCGAACCATTTATCAGTTAAATAATTTAAGTGTTACAAAATTGATAGTAAAATAAAGTTGATGTTAGATTTAACGATTATTTTTATTTTTAAGACCTAATGTTTGTTAGAGAAACTTTATCCTGAATATTAATACTACCGATTAGTATATTAAAATAAAGAGTGTTTATTTTTTTAAATTTTAGTTGGTTCGAGTCCCGGGCGAAGCAAGCGAGTTTAAAAAAATCTTTTAATGCTTATTTGTTTCTTTTCAAAAATAAAGGAATGTCTCCTTTAAGTAAAATGAGCTAGCTTAAGGATTTAAAGTAGTTTCCCTCCAGGGCCTGAGTTTAATTTCCACACTGTATATTCTCAATCAATCAAATATTCACAATTCGCATGCTTACTGTTTAAACCGTAATCACACGACTGTACCTTCACTAGCTTCGTTCGTCACTGCGGCGCAACCGCATTTAACGTGAGCTGTGTACCAAGTGTGTACCGAACTCGAGGCGCGTAGGCATGAGGCGCGTTCCGACCGTTAGTATGGAGTCAGAATACTGTTTATTATATTACCGTGCCGGCGGTGTCGCAGCCGGTGATGGATCGAGCAAATGCCACTATCATTTTCGCCAGCAAAAAATAATCATTAATAAACATTTTATCAAAACAGAGTTGTGAGCCGCGTGCTTATTTCTTATAACAACATCTTACGTCTAACGCTATCTGATTGAAAGTTAACACAAAGGTGTTAGGGATCGGTATTTCAATATAACGCCATCTATGGACGTTTACCTAAGCGTACATGCTGAATGAAATGCCGAAAAAAAAAACACGTTTCTTCTATGGGGACCTCCTATAATTTTTAACTTTATTTTGTTTTTAGTATTTGTTGTTATAGCTGTAACAGAAATACATCATCTGTGAAAATTTCAACCGTCTAACTATCACAGTTTATGAGATACAGCCTGATTACAGACGGACAGCGGAGTCTCAGTAATAGGGTACCGTTGGTACCCTTTGGGTTCGGAACCCTAATGACGCTTCCGAATTCGAATGTATCCGATTCATATTAGAAAAGCTGTTGAAAATAAGCATGTCTTATGCACTACATGGGGTAGGGAGTTTTTTTACGTAGCAAGATCGCGACGACCACGACAATGAGTATAATAGTCGGTAGTTTAGATATATAATCATGATTAAAACTCACTATAATTATGTAAGGGTTATTTTCATAAACTATCACATTAGGAATGGATATTTTATTTTAAAGTAAAATTTACTAATAATGAAGACATGATTTGATAAGTTTAATATTAATATTGTTTACTTCCGGCTGACTCAATGTTTGAGTTGTTTTTGTAAATGTAATAATTATCTAAAATTATGATTAAGTATTTACAAATAATTTTATGAATTTTAGTTTTGTTTAAACAATATTAATTTGGTTTATTTAAATTAAACCTTAAAAAATGTCCGCTTCCGGCGAGTTCTTCTATCCTATTACGCAGGCCTGACGGTTGGAAGGGGAGTGTAGAAGCGGACATTCGTTAAGGAAGCGGCAAAGAGACAACACGTTCTCTAAAATTAGATATTGGTTTACTGATAAGTAGTAACAAAGTGAAATAAACTGTTGTTCAAGCTAAGCAGAGTTTTGTAAAAATAGGATACAAATGTGATTAATAAACGTTTATGGAAATACTGGATGTTTGAACTTTTGGCTCCCAAAAGTTATAAATCTATAATAGCTGTTCTGTACCAGGTCGCGCATGGGTGAATTAACTGTTACCTTTTCCAGGATAGAAATAAAAACAAAGACATATACGTATCACCAACTTATATTTATCTTAATGTACAACATAACATTTCAACATACATCATTCAATCATTGTACCCTTATTTATTGCTTTTTATCGTTGGACGATGGTTCCTATAAAGCTTGATTTACATTGCGACGGTAGAGGCTTTTCCTTGAGACAATCAAATGGTCTTAAACACAAATCGTAATAGTTCTAAAGTTTACTATGTCCTGTGCAAGCTAGCCAGAAGCCAAATGTAGATATGGGTCCTGATTCTGTAAGCTAGTGATAAAGTAAGCCAGTGACATCTCCCGCTTTCGAATCATCTTAGCCAATCACAACAGCGCATTGCCATCGCGCTGTCGGCTTTTTTGTCGTTAGTACAGAATTGGAGCCATGGTCATTCCTACATCGTAGGCTTAGTGTGTGTGTGTGTTTGTGTGTGTGTGTGTGTGTGTGTGTGTGAGATGTTGGGTACACACCGGCCGATCGAACGCTGAATAGGAGGTGCGTCTTCTTCCATTCGCCATTCGTTCGCTTGGTCTGGACCCGGCATGAGATGTGTTATAGGTAAGTAGGTTGTTGCACGTATTAAACTTGTGAGTGTAAGGGAGTGTGTGCATTATATAATTGTTATCATCTAAAGCTGATCGGTCAATCCACCGTTATAATGTAACTCGAGCCATAATCATACATTGTAAATATTCTACCTCCTTTCAGGTAATATATAAGTATAAGTTTTAGTAATTGCATAATTTTAGATATATTTTCGGAAGGCAACACATGCGACTTGTTAAATAGACTGAATATTCTGACAAAGACTGGATAAAATAGTTATTTCAATCATTCATTATTTTATCACTAAGCAATCAATCTCAAGTAAGTAATATAATTTCGCTTTCAGCTAAGTTTAGGTGTAAATATTACAAAAGTTTGTTGTTACATTAATAGTGGTTCAGTTGAAAAGTAGGCTAGGCTACATGCGTGCAGTTTCAACCACAGAGTACTGAATCACTCTACTACGTTGTAAGAGTAGGCACTTCCCTACATTGCTGATACCCGAATTATAAACGTACTTTGTAGCCAACCTAACAACGGAAAGTATTATGCTTATAAATTTAATAGAAACTTTTTTTGCAGTGTTGGTTGGTACAAAGTACGTTCATAATAATGAGTTATTTAATTATGTATGCAATGTCGGTTTCAACTGAACCATTTGACTGATCTGTAGACTATCTTCTAGGTATATCCCTCCAAATAAATCATAAGTCAGGAAAAGTAAATGCGTTATAAAAATGACCCAACAAAAGTGGTGTCCAAGTAGGCGAGGTTAAAAGTCGTGTCCAGCGCGTCATTAGTCGGACATTTGTCTTGTTTGACTCAACTGTCAATAACAGACATTACAGCACATGCGCGAACCAATCCCTGGGGGCTGATCATGATAATCATTGAATGAATTAAATGACGGGAACGCAGCTATGTAGGCTGTATAGCTCCGTCCCCGTCATTTAGTTCATTTCGTTCATTCAATGGTTTTCGTGATACGGGGGCTGTTTTCGTTCCGAATTTAAATCATCTCCAAGCCAATCATTTGTATCTTCGAAAATGATTCTTATTTTGAATCTACGTCGTTTTGGTTTGAAGGAGGGCCACATTTGTGTGGAATTTGTTCTGAATTAGAATTCCTGACTTATGATTTATTCGTAGGTATAGACTACAAATATTACATTACTCTCTATATACGAGTATATTATAGTCCATTCTCACTAATATTACCTCTGACCCTCAAATTTATTTTACCACAGACAGTGAATTGTAGCATAACTGTGAATAAAGTTTTTAACCGACTACAAAAATAGGAGGATGTTTCTCAATTTGACAGTATATACATTTTTTTGTATGTTCGCGGATAACTTCGTCGTATATTAACCAATTATGATGATTATTTTTTTTGTTGGAAAGGAGATATCTCAAGGGTGGTACCATAGTTATTTCATCAAGATCTGATAAGTATATTCAGAGATATCTAAATAAACACCTCAAGCTTGGTAATGAACATTATTAGCGCGGCATTTGAAGTCGGTTCTTTTGGCTTTTTAAACGATCTTATTCTGTTCATAATCATTCGAAAACAAATTCGGATTCGGAAACTGCCTCTTCTTCGATCTTTGCAATTCACAATACTCCGATCGGAAACTTTGAAATTTCAATCCGTAAATATCAGTGATTGTAATCGGAAAAGCTTTCGCTACCGAATAGTTCAAAATAATACTTCCGAATCCGAATGTATCCGATTGAAATGAGAATAGCTATACTGAATGAATAGTACAATTTGATTTTACCACATTGTATTTTTTTTTTCAATTTGGCCCCACACGATTAGTTTACTTAGCCAGTGTCAAAGTATAAGAATAATTTAAATTTATATAGAAAAAAGTTATAAAATCAAGTCAAGTTTAAGCCGTAGTCCAAGTAGCCAAGTAGGTCCAAGTCCAGCAAAAATGTGGACTTTACCTACTGAAGGCTATCGATGGAGTTTTGTGTTCACATAAAATGGCATGTTCAACATTGTGTTGTTTTCCTACACTTGTACACATTTACCGGCACTTAAAGTTTAAAATTATATAAATTATATTAATCCACATTTATTACATTACACACCAACTTGCAGAAAAAACACGAGTTTTAGAAATAAATACAATGTGAGCACACACTTTTTCACGTTCCCGTCAAAACCACATTGTTTACAGTTAAGCTAGGCTATTCTGTAAGCTATCTCGACAGCGGAATCCGCGATGAGATTCGAATTTCGTACTACGAAATTCAATCGTCATCATCATCATCAGCCTGTATCAGTCCACTGCTGGACGTAGGCCTCTCCCAAGATGCGCCACTGAGCCCGATCTTCGGCTCTTCTCTTCCAGTCACTGCCCACCGCTTTGCGTATATCGTCGCTCCTGGTCACAGGACGTCCTACGCTACGTTTGCCGATTCGCGGTCTCCACTCTAGGACAAGTCTACCCCAACGGTTATCAGTCCTGCGGCAGATATGACCAGCCCACTGCCACTTCAGCTTGCTAATCCGTTGAGCTATGTCGATAACTTTAGTTCTCGAAGTTCTCTAGTTTAGTTCGTGGCGAATTACTTCGTTCCGGATTCGATCCCGCAGAGAAACACCGAGCATAGCTCTCTCCATAGCTCGCTGAGCGACTTTAAACTGGTGGACCAGTCGGACTGTGAGTGTCCACGTCTCGGCTCCGTATGTCATCAAAGGTAGGACGCACTGGTTAAAGACTTTTGTCTTTAGACACTGTGGTATAGGCGACGAGAAGACTCGACGAATTCAATCGTATCACGTTCGTAATAGGGTTGAATTTCGTAATACGAAGTTCAAATCTCACCGCGGATTCCGCTGTCGAGATAGATGACAGAATATATGGAAGTAGTTCATCTCTGACATGCACTATTCACAGTAACTCGCATGTTTTGTTATTATTAGTACCTACTTGCCTTTACATTTCAAGGCGATGTTTATTACACAAAGCTTGTATTTAAAAATAGATAATTACCTTCAATAAGTTAAAACTGAAAGCGTCATTATCTCAAAGAACTAAAAACTCGCACTTTATCACACTTGATAGATCGTTAACAAAGATGTACAAAACATTAACATAGATAACAAGGGGACTAAGGGCCGCTTTCACCAAGTCGAAAAGTGTCGAGTAGGCTAATCGCCAGTTAATGTGTTGGGTAATTATATTGATGCGTTGTGTGTACGTCTGAGTAAAGGTCGTCGCCCGCTTACACTACCCTGTTCACAGCTCCCGCACAACAGCGCCTTAAACGGTGACTACTTGATGTCCACGCGCGGATAGCTCGCATTTTTGGCAGATACACGAAGTATTACCTCTTAAATATAGAAGGTAGAGGCAGGGAGCACGATCTTACGCGGCGGTTATACTGAAAAAGGCCGGCAATTTTGTCGGACTCTTTTAACACTTGTTTACATTTGTAAACAAGTGTCAAAATGGCTATGGCTAGGCCCCACCTAGATAATTCACTTTGATGGCCACTTTTTCATGTCTAAAGATTGTCCTTGTCTCTATCCCTTTATACTCTTCAAATTGAAACATTGCTTTGTTTGATAGTGACAGGTACATTTAAATAAATTATGAGAGCTATCTACCTACTTATGTTTGTAGGAATTATTTTTCTAGTTTTATTACATCGCCTTAATTTTTTCGTCCATCTAACGCATGTTGCCGGTGCTTTAACTTGATTGGTGGATATGATGTACGATCTTTAGGTCTAGCTGTGATTGGCGGACGCTTCCGCAGCCATATTTGTATACATTCTGTGCTGTGTCATGTGCCAAATGCTGTCATAGTAGGTAGCTACCATAGCTACACATAAACAAAAAGTTTTACTTGCATCGTGGTTTCATAAAACTACACCACACTTTTTTTAACGAGGCTCATTATGACAAACTGACTGAAAAATACTCGTCACATTTACTAGCAGTAAATACTTAACACTTTACTTGGAAATCGTGTAAGAGGGCGCACCATAATTTATTTTAATATGGTGTTACACCCATTTTTGAAAAGTATTTCCATTAAATTCTATAATGCTACTGAACCACTGTAAAAAACATTTTTTTTATTCAATCGTTAAATGTCATAAATTCTATGATGCTACTGAACCACTGAAAAAAACATTTTTTTTTTCAATCGTTAAGTGCCATAAAAATGCATTTTCAAATTTCGCGCGTAATTTGACGAAAACGCTAAACACAGTGGACGCCATATTGATCTGTGGTCATGACGTCAGTTGGCTGTGTAAACAAATGCAGTGATATGATAGTTGACAGTTGACACTTTGAAGTTTACATAGCCGTATGACGTAATAACATGGCAACATTTATTTAATGGTGTAATGAAACAGATTAATAAAGCTGAAACTTTTGAATTGAATTTTAAAATTTAGTTTGCTATTTTATGAACTATAACTAACGTTTTCCGACTGCTTTTTGTCTAAGCTATCTCAATTATATATTTTTAAATATTTTCTCATCTAGAGTAAAGTACCCTATGATTCACTAGCGTTCATTTTAAACATTTGATTTCTACATATTTAACTACTACTTATTTTACAATATTCCGCATTACAAAAAGCTAAATGGAAAATATATTATACTTGTTCTTTTACCATTTTCAAGTGTCATATTTAAAAAAAATGTATCCTATAACCATCGCACAATAAAAACAAGTCGAAAGGCACCAATTTAATCAAAATTGGTTCACTGAGAGCGTAAAATACATCCATCCATACGTAGGGTGTGGAAATCATAACCCTTCCTTTGCTTAGCCGCAGTTGAGTAAAAAGGAACTTACACGAAAACTTATAAGCCCTAATAACCTGTGTAAAACAGAAAGTATAAATTCGCAATGAATTTTATGTTAAAGCGTTTCATTTGAACGATATACGAAAAGGGTTTAAATCAAAATATTACCTTCCATTAGTATAATAATTGGCGATGTAATGGATTGGATGAGTCTTAGGCTACATTTCTACTTGAGATGTGAGAGGTTACTTTTACGGGTTACGATTACGGTTACTTATGTGATCTATGATGAAAATGCAGCCTTAGGGTCAGTTAACACCGAGACACGACGCGACGCGACGAGGCGTATGTGTATAAAAAAAGTTCTTTTTTGTATTACGTGGTGTCGAGAGGCCCGGTGGCGTAATCGGGAGAACGGTTGTCTTTGATGCCAGAGATACCGAGTTCAAACCACCGTGCACCAATGGATTTTTCTATCAAAAAATGTATGTGCGCTTTTCACAGTGGCCCTCCGGTGAAGGAAAAACATCGTTAAGAAACCAACAACCTCCGCATGGGGGTAGGACACTATCTAGTGTCCGCCTGGCCAGCTACCACCCTCAAGTTAGAAAATCTGTCGCCAAACATCTAATGTGTTCCGGCAGCTATCCTTGAGAGCCAGTTCCCATTCTAGGCCTAGCGTTCTTACCATCTTCGACCGCATCATCACTTACCAATAGGTGAGATAATGGTCAAACGCTAGCCTATATAATATAAATAACTGTCTGTAAAGTTGGTTTACGGACGATAGTTTAACGTGACAACGTCATAACAAAGCATTGATGTTCATGGTCACATGGTTTACGCTGCACCGTGGCGCAGCGTAAAACCAAGCGGCGCAGCGCGCTGAATTATCTTATTGAAATGTGTATCTTTTTGTGTAGTACGTAAAGTTCTATTTTGTATGCCTATGTCATACAGTGTGGCATACACAAAAGTGCGCGCCGCTTCGCGTCTTGATGATCTTTCAAAAATTTGAAAGTACTATTTATTTTCGCAATGAATAATGAAAGTGTAAATTTAAAGGCGCGGAAAATGTTGTGTACTGTGGAGATTCCATCACAGTACATACTTAGAAGCTAATAATAAAATATATGTCAGGAAGAACATGCATGAAACTCTTGTCAATTTTGGATGGAATTGCGAATTTTGTTCCTCCCATCCACTCTTGCTTACATACACTTTCAGTTCAGATTTTTTCATTTACACCTAATTTATGAATCGTAAAGGGCCCTTTTCACCATCTACGAGCGACCTACATTTGCCGTATCATATTTGACACTGGTTTAGGAATCATTAAAAAATATTATGTACAAAAATTGTTATAGTCTTGGTACTAACATTTCCTTACAAAATTAACTTATTTATCATTTGTAACATTTATTATGATCATCTAAACATCAGCGCACAAAATTTAAAAAAAAACATATTTAATTAGCTTTTATACCTAAATTGGTAAACGTTTTGACTCGAGCGCGACAATGTTACCCTAAAAATAAATTAAAACGAAATAAACGAACAACTACGAAAAACTAAACAAAAAAAAACAAATCTCAATTTTTAAACACTAGAGACAGCATAGTAACAATTATCGCGACAAAACAAAAATAAAAACAAAATATATTTATTCACGCATCGTAATCTTCGTCGATTTGCAGATTTCCAGAATTTAAGCTATCTATGTCGACTGGAATCGGCACGGGTTTCGCTTCGATTTTCTTCACTTCGATTCTAGATTTAGAATTTTGTCTACTCACTTGTTTCTTTTCGTTCTTGAGTGCGCTCGTCAATTCCGTCGACGTTGCCGCATCTAGGACTTTAATTTCAGGTCTCGCTAGATTCTTCGAGAAGTCTATGTTGATTACAGGTGTTATGGGTGTCTTTGGAGTGGCTGGGGTGCGAGGTATAGAGTTGTGCCTTTCGAAAGGGAATTCAACCTTACGTCTAGTATCTACAGGGGTCAGAGTTGTGAAGCTAGTAGACGGCTGTGGAGTCAAATAAGTAGGATTCACTTTTATAACGCTGCTATGCGACGCATCGTCAACTAAAGTTTCTTGGTAAAAATTCGCGGTTCGTGGCGTATCTTTCTTCGATAAGTCTATGGCTGTGTCTTCGACAATTTTTAATGGCGGTAAATCTTTGCTCAAGATCCTGTGCTTTATTTTGGCTAGAACGGGAGACATGTGTAGATCCATCGGTGCGTCATTGTGGACCGTAATGCCGGCGATCAAAGGTTCAATTTTGACTGAGGTGCTGGGTACTAAGGGGTAAGGTTCAATTTTGACTGAGGTGCTGGGTGCTAAAGGGTCTATAATAATCGACGTGCCTGGTTCTGTCCTAATCACCTTGAATGGTATTTCTGTTTCAGTTGATAAGGCGCGTTTGAGATGTTCTCTTGAAGTAGTGACGTTTGACGTGATTGGTTGTGATCTTGTGACGTCACCACTGCTCGAGCTGTTGGAATCCTCGCGCGCTACCTTCCGCGGTGCGTCTGGAAATCTGGAAAGAAAAAATTAAGTGTTATGTCAGGGCTTTTGAAAAAGGAACGCAATAGGTGAACAAAAGCAGTTACCGAAAGGTATCCAGATGTGTAGAAGCAGGCCTCCAATTCGATGACCAGGCCCCCTAGACAAAATACAATTTCTGTTTTCAGTCACGCTACCGCAACTTCAAAATGTATGGGAATGACATCTTTGTGGCGGAAACATAAATGTCATTCCATACATTTTGCACTTGCATTAGCGTGAATGGAAACAGGAAATTGGATTTTGTCTAGGGGCCCCGATATCGTGCAGAAACACAATGGATAACACTCGTTCAGGACTGGAACGAGTGGCGTCAACTAGAGAAGCTTAGACGAAATGAGAAATAACATGAATACATGACTTCATACATCCATCTTAGGCCCTGACCGCACAGCGATATTTCACAGCGATTTTTTTTCAAAATTCTGTGAAGTATTGAATCTGCTGGACGTAGCCGCGCTGGCGGTAAAAAAATCGCGCGAGAAAATATTCTGTGACTTGATGCGGATTGAACGCGATTCCGATCGCGGAATTTAAAACGCTAGAATAAAAATCTTGCTGTGAAATATCGCTGTGTGGACAGGGCCTTAAGCTGGCAGCCAATGCGCGGCACAATGGCTACTATCAAGCGAGTATGAAATACGACAGTTGCTTAAACTACCGTTCGGTCGCTTGAACTACAGTTCCGTCGCGCGTCGCTAAACTACCGTTTTGTCGCTGCAACTACCGACCCATCGCATAAACTACATCTCTAGACATTTTTTTTATTGGATAGGGGCCCTGTATGCTGTATTTCATGTTAGACCCAAGTCTAACATGAAATACAGCCCCTATCCATTGTAAGCAGTATTTGGATACTGCTTACAATGATCTAAAACGGTAAGTACAACCATCGTATTTCTAGTATATCATGATGTTTCTAATTATAAATATTTTATAAAGAACCAGCTGCGCCCCGCGGCTTCGCCCGCGTTTAATCCTGGTTATTTACCTTCCTCTTGAATGACTAGACTATCTATTGATGAAAAACGCATTACTATGCGTTGAGTAGTTTAAAATATCTAAGCGTACAGAGGGAGGAACAAACGACGAGAAGCAACTTTGTTTTAAACTATGTAAAGATACCATCATTTTATATTATTTATATTATAAAAATTCAATATTATTATAATTACATACACAAGCGATTAAATAATTAAACCTTTCTCGAAGTAGGTAGGCAATACTATAGTTTCTTGAGACCAGACCAATTGAACAAATAAATTTTCAAAGTATCTGGGTTATTCATATTTACGATACATATTTAGTAACGTGTCAGTATGTAATGATGGCGTAATTATGTAGATATGGATAAATTATACAATTACTAGCGTGACCCGCGGTTTTAGCCGCGTAGACATCGTTCCCGTGGGAATATCGGGATAAAAAGTATACCCTATGTATTTTTCTAGGATCTAGGCTATGTACAATTCCATATCATAATAATCTCGGCATCATCGGCTCTCCATATCTTGAGGCGGCAATAGCCCAATGGATAGGGTGTCGGACTGGCAATCGAGAGGTCGTGAGTTCGAATCCCACCCCACCCATTGCACTATTAACGTGAACCCACTCCAGACACAAGCATATTTAGCTTAGTTGGAGGGGTTAACAAGAATACTAGTAATATGCAACCCACATTGCGAGTAATCTTTTTAAAAAAAAAAAAAATCTCAATATGTGTGTAGACTTCTTTATTTTTATTTTTTGTCAATTCTATTCTTATTTCATGATCATAATTATAAATTAAATGTAATGCTTTGTAAATTTGAAATATGTAAAACGCGATATATATTTTTATGTAACTTTATAGGACTATTGAACGGATGTGTGCGTATGGATACTGGACTACAGAATCGTATTGATATATTCACCATGTTATTTAGTAATGATTATTGTGTAATTTGTGATATGCACCAAATAAATAATAAATTTCAGCTCTATCGGTTGAGTAGTTTTAGCGTGAAGAAGTAGCAAAACTTTCGCCTTTATAATTAGTTGGAAAAGGGACACATGTTTTTTTTTAATATGCCTGCGCTTGAGGCATTCCCATTATTTATTCACCGCCCTCATGGCAGTTAGATAAAAATGTTGACTTCTGTTTTATTCACTGAAAAAATAAACATCTTTGCTCTAGTCAGTGGATAAATGCGGTGGACATATTTTTATCCAAACGGTAAGATAATCATTAGATTATTTTTATAAGTAATTTTTGTATGGATATATATTCGTTTTTTTTATAACGGTCACAATTAAAAATGTTCTTTCAGTGTTTTTAAAAAAAGAGGGCCCACTTGACACATGTATGAGAAAGGGGTCGAAATTTAAAGAAAAACAGCTCACGTCATTCACGGATAACGTCACACATTGTTGCCGTATTCGTGCCGGGTTCAAAATAGTATATTACGATACGTGTGACTTAAGTCACAGATTATATAATATTAAGTATTCAATTATTGCTACGCCGTGCAATAATAGACTACTTAAGTCACGAGATTCGTATATTATTTTATAGCTGTCAGTATGACATAAAACCCCACTTTAAGCTTGCTACGCTTTACCGTCAAATAGAAGATTATTACACGGCGTCACAGAATAATGAATAGTACAAGTACAGAAATTGCACTCCCTGAGAGCAAAAAGGCGAGATTAAACCTAGTTACAACGTCGGTAACGTTCAAAATGCGCTTCACGCCTCGAGTGCGACCTTGAATTTGCGTCACAGTATCAACTAATAGTAACTATGAACCGCGTGTTGCGCACAGTGAAATGCACCGTAAGTCCGCACAGCGAGAGTCTAAATAACTCGGTCAACTCGCGGCCTCTCCTATAGGGTTGAATGTTATAAGATAACTTATTGAAGCCTTTAATTGGCAGCAGAATACTTTAAGGTAGAACAATGTAATGAGTATATTTAAAGTGCTACATTCATGTTTAATGTCGAGGTAGGATAAAAGTACTACAGTTATACTTTAATTGAGATAGTTTAATTAAGATAGTTAAAACTAAAACAACCGACTTCCATGCCGCGCGAGTCTGTTTCGGTTGCAAGTTTGAGACGTTTATCGTCATATCTCTGGAGACCCTCATCAGATCTCGACGAAATTACAATGGTACCACCTCGGTAACGAACTCTACCGATTAAAAAAAAATCATTCAAATCGGTTCACAATTGACAGAGTAATCGCGTAACATACACACAAAGACGAATTAAGAACCTCCTTCTGTTTGGAAAGTCGGTAGAAAATAATGTTCTGCGTTCAATTGAAAATGAGTATGTAAAAACGTATAAGTATGTATAAACGTATGCTACGCAATGCTTTGTAGCCCTTCGTTTAGACATACTGAATAATATTTTTGTATGTTAATATCGTAAGCAAGGAATATAATAATGAGGTAGGTACAAGTAAGGCGCGCGGCCGATCGAGAGCGCGCGTGACACTTAACTGACTGAACATGGACCCGAGAGGGTGCCGGAGGTACTTGTAGTTTCATAGCTACAGCGCGGAGTGCGACAGGCCTGACGGCGTGAAGGTGCTAAACGTCGTGTAATAATCGACTATTTAAGTCACGGAAAAGCGTGCGTAAAGTGCGGATTTAGGTCACACTGTGCTATAAAGATAGTATTTTAAATAGTAATTTATTTATTTTAAAAAGTGATTGTTACAACATGTACAACATAATCGTTCATGGGTTTAATGACCTCAAAGCTACTTGAAATAATACAACAGCTTTCAAAAGAACTATTCACTTTTATTAAGTAACGGGTATATGGTAGAGGGTTTTTAAGAAGAGGGTAGATCAGACAAATTGCATTTACATGATGTATCATCAATTAATTAATTTAAGATTTTTTGTTTGATAATGTAGGTATATACTTTTTATTGCAATTAATTAAATGGAATGTATATTCAAACTACAAGACACACTAATGTTTAGTAATTATAATAACTCATTAACAAACACACATATAAATCATATGAATGTATAATTTACCTTAATACATCAATACTATCACGATTCTAAAGACCAGTTTCACCGGTTCCTGATAATGCATTGGATAGATATCTGACATATGACGCCATATAAAAGCTGTCAAAAATCTGTCAGATTTCTTCATTTTAGCGCTATCAGGAACCGGCGAGACTGGCCCTAAATAAGATATATTTCATAGAACTAGGTATAAATAGGTATATTATTTACTTAAAATGAAATGTTTATACACAAATTACATATAATTAATGATTAAACACGACGATACAAATAATGTTGTAATTCAGTACTATTGAATTAACGTTTGGAGGGAAGGAAGATACACCCTATGCGACAGTTTGTGAGTTTGTGCACACCTCACACACTTACACTATTACACTCATAAGTCATAAACTGTGTGAGTGTCTGAGCACAGATTATATAATAGTTACTAGGTAAGTGTGATTTAGTAAGTTTATTATATTTAAACGCTGAAGTGGCGGAATGGATTATGATAAAATATGTAATTGATATATCTTGTAAGCTGAACGTATAAGACTTTATTTTACAGCGCAATGAATTTGTATGAAATGTGAAATTGCATTATATATATAATTATAATATATATATACACACTCAATATAAATAAAATATAATGCCTAGTTAATCGCGGAAGCAGATATATAATATTAGATCTTAGAGTATCTTAAATTAGTTTTAGATCTTCTACTAAAACCTATTTACCTTAAATAGCAAAATCGCATGAATACCAGAGAACAGATAATAATATGTTAAAACTTAACTAAAAATCAATATATTTTCTATTATATAGTAGTACTATTTCTTGGCCATTATGAACTGTGCCTTACCTGAGATGCAACAGACATGGTAGACAGAAAAACTGAATATAGTATGAAAGAAAACTTTAAATATTTTACTGTACGAAATTGCTTTTAGCGCTTGTAGCAACCTACAAATAGCTGTCAACTAGCTATGCCCCGCGGCTTCGCCCGCTGGAGAAAGTATCCTATAGTATAGCCTAATCCATAGTACTAGCTATCCCTGTGCAAAATTTCAGCTCGAGCGGTCCAGCCGTTTGACCGTGAAGAAGTCCCAAACAATCCAACAAACATCGAATTATAACCTACAGAAAGTAGGTTTACAAATAACGCTTGCTCAGAAGCTAGGCCGAAAAGTTCGCTATGTGTGCAGAACTGCGCTGTGTTTACTTGCCATGTCAAACACACAGACGCACTTATAATGTTGCCAGTAAGAATGACTTTTAGCAGAAAGTTGGGTAAAGATGATTTGTGTTTTTTGCATAGGTATCGTTTGTGAGTCGGAGAAGTGAACTTTTCATCATTATCTTCATTTTTAAACGCGGTTAAATCTCTTACATACATAAACCTCATACATACATACACATTCGAAAAATATATCCCTCCTTGCGCAGTCGGGTAATAATACATTCACAATCGATGAAGATATTGTGTAACAGTTCGAGACGACCCTAAACAGAACCTTACTTAGGTAGTAAATAAGTAATTAACAAAACCTACCAAAAAACTAAATTATTCATTATTATAGGTAAACAAGTATAGTTTAGTTTATGTATATTATGTACCACTTTTTTTTGTAATTATTGTAAATTAAAGATAATTTGGTAAAGAATGTGTAAATTAATTTGGGCCAATTTCACACCCACTCATCTGGCAACACTCCACTCGTACTCAGAGCTGGTTAATTTAATTCACTGTATTTGTTTTATCACACAATTTACGTATTTAAATGTATTAACTGTGGAATGATACTTTAGAAACCTTATACTCATTTTCCGATGCTTTGTGGACTAAAATCACTGTACAATATGTCATATTTTGATAATTTTGCGGGAGATGCACTCGCTACCTTGTAACTCGGAGCACTGATTACGCGTGCGTCGATTGGGTCAGATTCTGACCCAAATGAACGGCGAGTTTGAAACACGCGTACTTGGTTTCTGTAGGTTATAATTCGATGCCAACAAATAAACAAAAATGTTGAGAGTGGCAACAAACGGAATTGACGTTGACAACTGACAGCGAGCGGCTGACAGTGACGTTTGTGCCATTCTGACACAACTCCAGACTCAAGTGAGAAAAAGCGAGGCAGGACAATCCGTTTGCATCGCGCTAAAGCACTACGTGTTCGGTGGAGTGTCTTCGTATAATTTATTATTAGCTTGCACCGAATAGCATTGTAACCATATTTCTTGCGATTAATAACTACTGCTGATTCTACGTGAGGCGTTTTAATTCTCCTCGCCCGATTATTCACGGCCATATCTACGGACGGTAGCATATAATGAACCCGAATAGTAATGGGGGTACTCATGTGCCTTCATATATATAAATAAATAAACCTCTATTTTGAAGTATCTTAAAAAGTATCCTGTTTTACATACTGTATGTAATAGGTTATAAGCTATTAGTGTACCAAATTGCATCCAAATCCGTTCAGCTGTTTTTGCGTGATTGAATAACAAACATACAAACATTCTCATTAATATTGTAACATTACCTTGAGGTATTAGGCGAAGTCTCAGCACTCATCAGTTCTCTTTCCTCGGCTGCTGACACATCTGGAATATTCTTTACCTGAAATCATAGACGTAATATAAAAGGATGGTGCACTGCAGATGTTTTGACAAATTAAATGTAATCCGTATGCTTTTACAATAAGGTTGTAATTGCTTTGTAGAACAAAACGGCCCAATCGAAAGGTACCCGGGTGGGAGTGTGTCCCTGTCTAACAACCTGCTAGTGATATATATGTTCTATACTATATGTATAGTATATATATATATAAAGTTGTCCATACAAAAGAAAGGGACAAACTCCGTTCAAGGTCGGTCTCATGGGGCCGGTGTAAACAGTAAAGTTTAATATTAATTAGCAGGTCTTTGCCTGAAATACATAATTTAGATAGTTTAAAAACTATAATATAAGATCGTTTATAAAAACGAAAAAAACCGACTCGAACCGATCTCCATATAATTGTCATATCTCGATAAAATATAATAATAAAATATGAATGGGACCAAACGGGAGGCATAATCTCTCAAATAAAAAAAAAAGAATTTTTCAAATCGGTTAATATTTGACGCAGTTCTGAGGTAACAAAGATAAAAAAAATACAGTCGAAGTCGAATTGAGAACCTCAACCTTGTTTGTAAAGTCGGTTAAAAACAACCGACTTCCTTGCCGCGCGAGTCAGTTTCAGTAGCACGTCTCTATGTGTAAGTATCTATGGAGATACTTCTCAGATCTCAATGAGACCATCTTGGAGATGTAAACTACCAATTAAGAAAAGAATCATTCGAATCGGTTCACAATTGACGGAGTTATCATAATGTACAAAAAAAAACATTCAGACGACTTGAGAATCTCCTCCTTTCTGGAAGATAGTTGATAAATAACAAACATATTATGTTAATTTTTTTTATATATCTTATAAGCTAGCGTTTGACCACTATCTCACCTGTTGGTAAGTGACGATGCGGTCGAATATGGTAAGCACGCTAGGCCTAAAATGGGAACTGGCTCTCAATTATTTTTAATGTAAGTACCTACCTATATATCTTATAGGATAGCGTTTGACCAAGTGCTATCCCGTCGAAGTGAATGTGGTCGAAGATGGTAAACACGCTAGGCCTAGAATACTGTGACTCTCAAGGGCTGTGTACTGGCGGAACACCGTAAGGTTATGGCGGCAGATTTTTTCCTTGTTGGTGGTAAGCTACTTTTTGGCAGCAAGTCAGGCAGAACATTGATTTAATAATGTGGTAGATGATACTTCTCTTTATATTTTTGTACATTGTTATTTTCAATCCAATTCGATTCGATATTGCCTGTCTATGGCTGCCCTAACAATGACCAGCACTTCGGTGACAGATTAGAGGTTCAGTTTCACCGCTTTCTGATAATGTTTCAGTTAAGTTATCTGTCATATTATTAAATACGTGATTTTTTTTTTTCAAAAATCTTACTAGCTGTATAGGTTGCACATTACTAGTAGTCTTGTTAACCCCTCCTCCAACTAATGGCATTGCTTGAGTCTGGAGTGGGTCACGTCAATAGTGCAATGGGTAGGGATCGAACTCACGACCCCTCGATCGCCAGGCCGACGCCTTAGGCATTGGGCTATTGCCGCTTTATAAGATACTAATAGGGTTATCAGGAACCGGTGAAATAAAAATGAAAACCTAGAAGTAAAATACAAAGTAAACTTACCAAGTCTCTAAGAAAGTCGAATCTGGTTTCAGCCAGTATGCATTGTTTGACGTGAGACGGAGAGAGAGTCTTGGCATTCCTTGCTGACGTCACCTGAAGTGCCTTCTTCAGTAGAGATTCCACAAACAGCTCCAAGGTGCGAGGTGTTCACGATAATATACATGGTTAAGGTTTTATTGACTGTTTGGTTTGCTATTTAAACATTTTTTACAAGCTCTGATGGATAAGGTGGAGAACAGCGTGATAAGGGAATGTTGTGTGGTAGAAGACGTAGTGACAAAGATAGAGAAAGAGATACTTAGATGGTTTGGACATCTAGAGAGGATGGAAGAAGGAAGACTGACAAAACAGATTTATAAGACGAGTGTGAATGGGCCAGCATGACCAGATCGGAGACGTTTTAAAGAAATGCCAAGTCAAAAGTACCTTTAACCGGCGAGCATGTATGAAGGCGCTCATGAAAGAGGAAGAAGCGAAAGACGCATGACAGGATCGTAGCATGTGGAAAGAATAAGTCTCTACCTACCCCAACGGAAAAAAGGCGTGATATTTGTTTTATGTTATGTATGTACAAGCTTTAATTTTTTTTTATTAAGTAGTTTGTAAGAATTTGGATAGGCGAATCGGAAGACAGTAATGCCCGACCAAAGAAGGATTATGACTACCTACTTACTTATTATAAAACAAAGTCCCCCGTCGCGTCTGTCTGTCTGTTCGCGATAAACTCAAACTACTGAATTAATTTTCAAGCGGTTCATCAGTAGACAGAGTGATTCATGAGGAAGGTATAGGTGTATAATCCGTTAAGGTTTTGTATACATTAGCGGGTAGCTAGTAAATAAATAAATAAAAATCTTACAAGTTAAATTTCGACCCACTTCTCGGTGTTTAATTGAATTGAAATTTTGCGTATACTTTGAACATTGATTATTGAGTTGATATATTGTTGAACTTACTTACTTACATATGTAACGTAAGTCGTCAGTTCAATGACGTCGAGCTTATCTGATGATAAAGGTGGGATGAAAGACGAACTTCTGAATGACAAAAGATAGGAGTCGAATTTGCGCCTAGTATGTTTTTCATTAAAACAAATTTTCCACTACAGTCGCTAGGTGGCTTTCGATCCGAAACCTGTTAATTTTCTTTTTGCGAAAACATGTATAATTTATCTATCGGGATCTATCAGGAATCCGTCTATCTTCTACAATCTTCTACCACATCATCGCTTACCATCAGGCAAGATAGTGGTGAAACGCTAACCTAACAGATATTAAAAAAAACGATGTACCATCAGGCAAGCATCTTGCTTGTCTCGTAATATCATTATTAAAAAAATACATTAATATTGAGTACCTACCACATTTTTTATGAAGTAAAAACAATGTCCAATTTCAAGTAACAGAGATAAACAAAGAACAGACGTGGTCGGTGGTATCAATAACATTGTTTGGTTTCTAAAAATAAGTTGGAACATTGATACTCGCATTAGTCAGTCTTCACGTGTACACATATTTTAATCTATGAGTCAGTTAAAATTGACGAGTTTTCCTATCTGAGCTATAACATTGTTTTTTTTTGTTGGTAGCAATGATTTTATGTAAAAGAAAGGAGATATGTCATTTACAATATTTTTAAGCCCAAAATGGCACACCAAAATTGACAGAAACACTAATAAAATGGGTTTGTAATAATAAATCAAAATAATTATTATAAATAAAATTGTTGTATAATGTTTTATTGTATTCAATGTAATTTTCAATAAATCTTTTAATTTATGCAAATGAAACTTAGACACATTGTGTGTATTGTGTATACATTATAGGTGTCTAGCAGTAGTGTCTGCCTACCCCAACGAGTTAAAGGTGTGATTTTATGTATGTATGGTATAGGTGTTTGTTTATTTTTTATTGATATAGGTACAAGTAGTTCATTATGTTTTTAGGTAAGTCATCATGAGCATGACTTATGATCTAAGTAAGATATTTTTGTAAGTAATCGAAATTTATGTACAAACATATTTTGAATAGAAAATTATGTCTATTCATATATTTCACCCTCTCCATCCTAAGTTTTTCTGGAAGAAATTGCTGTTTGTGATGAAAACACCCATTGTAAAACATTACACTTGAGTTATAGATGTGAATGTCAACGCCAATATTATAAATGCGAAAGACAGTTTGTATATTTGTTTGTTTGTTGGCACTTCTTCACGGTCAAACAGCTGGACCGATTTTGCTGAAATTTAGCGCAGGGATAGCTAGTATTATGGATAAGGCTATAGGATACTTTTTAACGCGGGCGCAGCCACGGGGCACGGCTAGTATTTCATAATTACGATAAACATAGATTAAAGTAGTAATGCAACAATAAAGAGATCTATCTGTTTGTCTATTTACTATAATGATTCCATGACAGATGCCAATTAGACAAAATTTCACATACCATTTCTGGAACAAAACCTATCTTTGATATAAATCATTGGTTGTGGTAGGTATTGTAATTTAAATCATTGGGGTCATTTTTGATGTCATTAAGGAGATAACAACATCCCTTCATAACAATACTGTTTATTACGATGTGTTTTTAACACATTTTAATATTAGTAGGCAATTTTAACATTTTTCTAATTGTTATATCAATACTATTGTTTGGTATCTTGGAGCTGATCTGATGATGGAGCCAGGAGGTGGTTAGTGGAACTCTTCAGGGGCTTCTAGTAAAGCCCTCCAGTTTGGGCTCATTCCATTCATTTTGACTAGTCTAATAGATTGGGTTTATTGACAAGGGTCTGATGTTGGAACCTAGTTCCTAGGAGTCTAGTTTTTAGTTAAAGCATGTTAAATTATAGTTTTTTTTAATTATAACTGACTAGCTATATCCAGCGGCTTTGCCTACGTATAATCCTGGTTATAAACCCTATCTCTTGAATCACTCTATCTATTATTAATATTGTTTACGGGATATTTACCATGTTTTTCTTTTATTTTGAGTTGCCGATAGTTCATCTGTGAACATGGCACTTGTAACAGCACCGAAATATCGGCAACTCAGAATAAAAGAAAAACATGGTAAATATCCCGTAAACAATACTAACAAAACTGTCAGTGTCCATGAAAACTTAAAAACTTATATCACTCTATCTATCGGTGAAAACTGCATTAAAATGAGTTGCATAGGTTAAAAGATGTAAGCATACAGACGAGAGAGCTAGACAGCGAGAAGCGACTTTGTTTTATACTATGTAAAGATTAATAAAAGCAAGTTATTGTTTTAATTTTATCACAGATAGTGAAACTCCTTTACTTGACTTGACTACTATTCCATTTGTTAAGTGGAGATGAGGTCTAAGATGGAATTGTGCTAAACTGGAAATGGAAGACAGCAGTGAAATACATAATTAACATTATGAAGTATAAGACCAAACTTGAATTAGTCTCTGAATGTTGAATTTTGAACTGAATATTGAACACTTGAAACTTAGAGTAAAAGATGTACTGTGTTTATAGTCAAATTTTTAATGAGACGGAGTAAACTGACAGGTTAAAATGTCACTTATCAAAATAATGTTGCCAACATTCAAACGTAGTGATGATCTTTTTTATTTTTATCGTTCAAAGAACTGAATTAAAGATTAAAAACACTTCAAATAAATTAGTATGTATAAGTTCTAGTTAACTGAATTATGTATTTGATCAATGTATTAGGCATAAGCATTTAAAGTCTAGCTTACTAGTCGAATAAGGATGATATAATATGTAATACTTTTAGGAAGACTTTAATATGAGTTATTGAACTAGTTCACTGAATTGATATGACTCCATTAACTAAATCTTTTATACCACATGCCTATTTTTATTTCATAAAAAAGTGGCAATTCTCGTAATGTCATTTTACTTTGTTTAATTAAAAATTCAACTATAGTTTGCGTTTTATTTATTTATTCTTTCATTATTTCAAATTTTTTTGGATAAAAATTGTCTGCAGTACTGAAACATGTATTGTGGGTGCATGTAATAGTACAGCTGGCAACCCTACATTAATCAGGTGAATAGTTTTTTTAAAGTGTGACGTGAGTGAGTAGTTGCTAGTCAGACTGGACAGTGTTCTAATATTATTAGATTTATAAAAGCTTGCCCAACATCTGTGTCATGCTAGGATCTTAGCTGGAGGTTTACTCATGAGGTTTTCCGTTCACCAGAAGGCTAACTACTCTATTTATGCACACAGTCATTTCTTGTGTTCATCTGTAATAACTAAAGTTTTGAGTAGAAAACATTTTAAATTAAAGAAGAGACATACTAACATGCCCAATTAACCAAACAATAGTCTCTTAAATCCAAATGCTAAACCAAAGACTTTGAGTTACATAAACCTAGTGTATAGTTTTTTTATATACTTTTAATACTGGCATTTAATATAAAATCATGATCATAACGTGAATTAAATAGTCTAGAAAAACTGTAATGGCCTATGTATGACCATTGGTAGTAAGCATCAATAACAATTAAAATTACTGATGGTTTGTTTATTTAGGTGAATAACGTCTAAATTTGAGATCACTCTTGAAAAGGATATAAATTATGATGGGCACAGCCTGTGCGACTTTCCCCACTTCTTCATCTGTTTGCATTATCTTCTTGATTCGCCCCTAAAAACAAACAATGTCATAGTATCACAAAACTATAAAATTATTGACGAAAACAACGCACAATATTGCATGTTTAGGCGCGATTTCTTGCAGTTTTCAACTTACAGCTGGGAATCTTGCATTGTATTTTCTCTTTTTTGAAGGCATTGTGGAGAACCGTTCACTTTAACACCAATTATTTGATAAAATAAGCTCACTTTGCAATCGGACTTTATCACTTCTCGCGCATTTTTGAGGTTATAAAAGGGAGACGTCCACAGCCTACTTCATTTATATACGAATCTGACTGACAGTTCGTCCGTCACTTTCTGTATTGGAATATTTACTCACAGACTATTTTGTTATATATTTTTGTTAATTATTTAGATTATTTCCTCGCATCCCGCAAGTAATAAGTAGAAAATTATTACACATATATCATGAAAAATCAAATTTTTTATAAAGAATTTCATCAAAGAAAAGCGATGCATTGCAAGCTAATTTGTTAATCATCCGAAGTTTCTGAACGAAGCGTGATGATTTCTGAAAGTGACAGTGACAGTTTAATGACCATTATAACAAAATTGTCAAACGCAACAAAAAACAAATCAAACAAAATGGCGTCGCTAACAAGGTGCGTTGTGTGATATTTTCCCTTTTTCGTAATGTTTTATCTTAAATTCAGTTTTTTGGCAATAAAATCGCAATTTTAATTTTTATTGATATGTTCTCCTGGCAAGGATATTTTTCATACAATTCAGTGGCTCCTAAGAACTCAAAACGAACATGTTTTTTGAGCCTAAGATATCGTGCACAACTATGTGCACTCCTAAAACTATGAAATATCTTGCAAATACCTCTATTTATGCGATATTCATGCTTTTTAAATAATTTTCTTCTCAATTATCACACCGAATATGAGAGTATCGAGTAAGTAAACAGTGAAATAACCTATCAGTTCCTAGTTGAAGAAGCTTTATTATTTCAGCTTGCTGCCTGCCCCAACGCAGCAGGTTTGGGACAGAGATGATGAGATCAAAGCTAAGAGAGTGGGGAGTGCCCTAGTGGTGTCTCAGAGCAGTGTGCCGCCTTATGGACAGAGAAAAGGATGGGTGCCTCGAGTAGAAGAAGATTATGCAGGTAGTAAACTTACAAATATGTTGGCATTCACAATATTATCTCTGTATGATAATTGGTGCCTGCTAGGTTAGAAACTGGGTAGCAATACTTGCAATATTGTGCTATGAAGATTGGACAGAAATTTTGGAATGTAGTTGATTACCCATCTTTCTCATCTCATTTCTGTGTGACTCTTACAGACAAGTATGATCCCATCTATACCAATTTATCACTTAAATGTAGACAAGACATGGTGAAATATTTATCTGTCTCCTGTCTCCCATATTAGTTATCTATAATTTCATACATATGTACAGTAGGGCCCCGATAATCTGAACCCAATATAATCTGAATGCCTCTATAATTCGAACGATGCGTGTCTGCCGTTTCTAAGTAACTTGCTATGCCACACTCATATTTTAGTGCCGAATTCAACTTTTAAGGCCATTTTATTTTGCACAATCTACAAATGTGTTTGTGCTTTTAGACATGGCTTCAACATCTAAGAAGACAATGTCTTTTAAAATGTCTGCATACTATAATTCAAATGCTGTGTACATCCGAAAAAGGAAAACATTTTAGGTGTTTGGATTATCGAGTCTCTACTATACATACATACATAAAATCACACCTTTTTCCTGTTGGGTGAGGCAGAGGCTACTTCTTTCCACATGCTACGATCCTGACATTACTCTTTTGCTTCTTCCATGAGAGCTTTAATACATTTCGCCGGTTATAGGTAAATAATTTATTTTAATGTAATTTCATATTGACAGTAATAAAAATTCACTAATTTATATACTAGAGAAAGACGTGCAATATGCATTGTCAGTATCCATACTCTCAAAGCTGTTAAATAGTATATTTACCTCGGACAAACTCTGCAGTTGAGTAAAAACATCTTTGAGGAACAAGCAAATAGAAGAATATATGTAGGAAATGAAATGAAAAATGTTTATTGATAACATACATTACCAATCGGCCCCAACTCAGGTAGGTTAGTAAGCATGTGGAAAACTATATCAAATTGTATTTGTAAATATAAAATTATAAATGTTGTAGATGGAGGAGCATTCCCGGAGATCCACGTGGCGCAGTACCCCCTGGGCATGGGTGCTCGCGGCAAGGAGAGCACCTCCAACGCCCTCGCCGTGCAGCTGGACGAGTCTGGACGTGTCATGTATTCTGCCATCGCCAGGCAGGGACATAGTGCTGATAAGGTAAATCTTACATAATATCATTTAAAAAACTAAAACAACAGACTTCAAATGCCGTGCTATTAAATTTTAGTACCAATTTTGAGGTGTTTATCTCCATATCTCTGGAGATACTTATCACACCTCAATGAAATTACCATGGTATCACACTTGGGATATCTCCTTTTCAACAAAAAAAGTATATTCAAAATCAGTTCATAAACAACGAAGTTATCCACGAACAAACATAAAAAAATATATATACATATATATATGATCGAATTGAGAAACCTCCTTTTTTGAAGTCTGTTAAAAAACAGCCTTCTAACTGAGCTCTGTCTATCCTCTATCCATCTGTCACTCTGTCAGTCAAAATACATATTATCTATGCAACTGTGATAGACTGTAGGTAGTGTTGTAAGAAAAACACCTTCTTCCAATTGAAACATCGTGTAATAGGCGCAAACTTCGTATAATATACATCCAACCAAGTACGGTACATCACAAACTATACAATAAATGTAGAGAATTTAGAGGCTTTTATAACAACGACCTACTAGTTTAAACGCCAAGACCGAACTGAAGCCCGACTGCCAACTCTCTACCGTGTTAACTTTCTTGTTTTTTTTTTAAGGTTGACATCCATGCTTAGAGGCACAGACAATGCACAGACAATTCTCATTCACGGTAGTTTTAAAGTTGGCAGGTTGGCACCATCGATTGACACTGACAGTGTGAGTCAAAACGTTTCCAATGGCAGTTTCACAAAACATAAGTCAAATGAGCACAATTCATTATTATAATACATCAAAATAAGTAAATTTAACTTATAAAAATAAGAAATCATGACAGTAGAATGATATTTTGAAAATATGCATTACTTTGGCTGCAGTAACAACAAATAAAAGTTATGTCAATCCTTGCACAATTTTTTTTTATTTACGTCGTTCATTTGGTTTTGCAGTATATTGTAATAATGGTAATACATAATCAAATGCAGCTTGTAAAAAAAATGTGACAACACTAAAGATTAACGAATAATAATAACTAGATAAATGCGAGGATGAGACACACAAGGTTTTACATCTCCACAAAAATATGTAATTCTTATAGCTTGTGTATATTTTGTGGAATAACATGATACATATGTCATTATAACTATCAGATTTTAAAATATTATTTACTGTTTGAAAATAACCAAATAATTAGTATTTTTGTAAAAAAATTGTACTGTCAATCGACAAATCTACAAAAATCTGCTGCTGAGCATTCAAAAATGTCTCCGTATCTTCTGTAACATGTCTGATATTCTTTCCACAGATAATCTACTCCAAACTATCAGATTTGCTCCCATCAGAAGTCCTGGCAGAAGAGGACCCATCACTCCAAAAACCAGATGATGAGGATATTCAAGACATCACGGAGAAGACCAAGCTCGCCCTTGAGAAGTTGACCAATGCTAAAATATCAGCTGCAATGCCTGTCAAAGCTGCACCGAAAGCTGTGAGTTGATTTGTTTCATCTATATCACTGACAAAACTGGCATAGGTATTCTACGGGTTAGCCCAGACCGCGACGCGACGTGCCGCGGCGCACACTTATTAAGATAGTGATACAAAATGGACTTTATTTACTACAAAAAAAGATACACATCATTGCATTGAGATAATTTGGTGCCAGCACCTGCGCTGCGCGGCGACGGGCTGCACCGCGCGAAACAAAAATCGGTGTGAACTGACCCTAACATAAATACAATACATTCAACACTGAAAGTCTTAATATTTACTCACTACTGAGCATTGTCATGTTCCTTCCTGGTTTCCAATGCAACCCTACTACTGAGCCTGCTGCCCGTGCATCTGTCATAGGGCTGTCACCTTATACATAAAAGGTGGACACTTGAAATTTAGACAATATGTGTGTTACGCTGTCTGCTATAACAACAATTACTAAAACTCTAAATAAAGTTTAAAATTAAATAGGGACCCATGTACAAGAAACATGTTTTTGGGCGATTTTGACTTGATCTTATGAATGGTAATAGATAGACACTTGAAATTTTCACCAAGTGTGTATAATTGTGGCCACTATAATGATACATATAAAAATTATGAATAAAAGAAGGTCCTCACAAGAAACGTGATTTCGGAATTTATGCTCGATCTTATGGAGAAAATCTGCAGGTATAACCTTATGGTGTTCCGGCAGCACACAGCCCTTGATAGTCGGAGTATTCTAGGCCTAGCGTGTTCACCATCTTTGACCACATCGTCGCTTACCACCAGGTGAGATAGTGGTAATTGTCTTAGGTTGCGCTATATGTATGGACGTAAGTCCATTGTACAAAACCTTATCTCATGGAGTCTTCATGCAGATTTCCTCACAAGCATGATCACATCTTTGCATCAAGTGAGATAGTCTTTCAGGGAATATAATATAGATAATAATATAAGTATGAACCCCGGCTTCACAGAACATATTACCAACGTATCTGATAGTGCACTACATTCACAGGCCCCCGCACAATACATCCGCTACACACCGGCGCAACAAGGGAACGCTTTCAACTCGGGAGCTAAGCAACGGGTTATCAGGTTTGTGAACTGAATTACTGTTATATCTAATCATATATTAATACATAGTAGTTTATGAAACCGTTGAATTATGACAGAATTTAAAAACCGACCCGTAGGCGATAAAACTGTGGCATAATGAGGCGCATTAACATATGAGTATGTATTTAAAAGCGGAGCCCTAAGGCAGTATTTTATTAGTATCACACAAGTCTAATTCTAATTCTAATTGGTGATGGGGGCGATAAGACCTGCACTGACGTCCCGCTTGGGGTGTATTGTGCATTTCCCCCTGTCAGCGATCACCCAAGCCAACCCAGCTCCTTAATGAAGCGTAGCACGGCTTTGGGTCGCTGGCATAGCGCTTCCAGTGGTGAGGGTGTTATTATTGATGGTGAAAATGACGATGATGATGAAAGCTGTGGATGAGTTTGTGTGCCCGATGTTGCTGGCAGTGCTAAGGCAGATAGCGATGATGATGATAGTGATGGTGATACTGTTAATCCTTGTCGTTGTTGTTGCCGTGGCTGGTGTTCTTCATCTGTGTCTCGGACGTATAACCCGGCTGTGGCTCTTACCTCATCCAGGACCGGACACTGTGAGATCACATGTGCCACGGTCTCGTTTTCAAGCATGCAGCCTCGACACAGAGGACTATCTGTTGCGCCAATTTTGTGGAGGTGATAATTTAGATTACAGTGTCCCGTGATGAGGCTTACTATTATACGAAGATCATGTCTTTGTAATTTTAGCAATCTGTTTGTAACTTTGCTGTTTAAATTCGGAAAAGCTGCTTTTGTGTGCTTACAGCTTATCATGCTGTCCCACAACTTTTGTTGTTCGTTTTCGGTATAACGCCGTAATAGGTCTCTGACTTCCATTGCTGACGGTCGACAGAGATCCATCACGTCATCGCTTACCTGTTATGTTGTTCCTTCTTTAGCGAGTTTGTCAGCCGTGATATTGCCAGCACATGATGCATGGCTTTTCGTCCATCTTACCTTAACGTTATACTTGGTTGCCAATGTTTGCAGAGTATCGTGGCATTAAGCCAGTACCTCAGATCTCGTTGTAGGTCTCCTGAGTGCGTATATAGTTGCTGCACTATCAGTGACAAATTCTATATTGATTTCATCTTGATCATTTTCTAATAAAGACTGATTTATGGACTGAACTCCTTGTGCAGATAGTAACAGTCCCATTGTTTCGGCCTGTAAGACGGTTATAGTCTTGTTCAGCGCTATCGATGCCGAGAGTCCAAGGTCTTGCGA
Source organism: Cabera pusaria (assembly GCA_954871355.1). Taxonomy (NCBI): domain Eukaryota; kingdom Metazoa; phylum Arthropoda; class Insecta; order Lepidoptera; family Geometridae; genus Cabera; species Cabera pusaria. The sequence goes on from OX940910.1 coordinate 5,830,206, forward strand.
GTAGTACCCGCTCCTGTTTCGTTTTTTGCAGCATCAGTGTATATTTTGTAAGACGGCAGTGCCGCTTCAGACATCTTATCCTCAAGAATCAAGAATCAAAGCATTTATTCAGTATGTAGGCAGTATAAATATACGCACATATACACGTCAAAATCATAAATCATCAATCAAGTAAACATAGCAAAAGCAGAATTTAACGCTTTGAATTAGAAAAAAAAGTAATGAACCATTCAGCTGTCATCCAATCGTTTACGTCAGAATATTTAAAAAAAATTAAAGTAGGTTAAAACCAACCATACATGTAAGTGTGTGTTTCAGTACTTCAGACAATTTTTATATAAAAAAAATAAAAAAGTGAAATAGTGAAACACAACATAGAGAAACGCATACCGATCACAGTACATATCATGATCCAAATGGAACTGATAGTCCGTCTGTCAGCTGCATAATATTGTTTAAATAAAAATAAAAATGGCAAGCCTAGAAAGAAAATCTGCGGACAAAAGGGGAAAACTGAATGGCTGTTGAATCTACCGGTGTTTCGGAAATACTCCCATCAGAGAAGAAACACCAAGAAACTCTATGGGGCTTGTCTTGTCATTTTATCTTTTTTTTTTTTAAATTAATTGTACATGTCAGCTTTAAAATTTTAACAATATATTATTAATTATAATACAATTTATATTTGTTCTTGGAACTTGGGGCATTCAGGCCATGCATTTTTGTCATCCATATAGTCACCTATTGTATAGTATGATTTTTTCATCAAATTGGATTTTACATAGATTTTAAATTTGCTCATAGGCAATTGATCAATATCTTTAGGTAGCTTATTGTAAAAGCGTACACAGTTCCCCATGAATGAACCACTAACTTTCTGCAGTCTGAAATTAGGTATAATTAATCTATTTTTATGTCTTGTATTAAAATTATGTACATCAGACCTTTTCTTATAATCATTTATATTCTTGCGTATGAACAAAATATTTTCATAAATGTATTGACATGCCACTGTTAGAATTTTAATTTCCTTAAATTTTTCACGAAGTGAATCTCGCGACCTCATACTATATATAGAGCGAATAGCTCGTTTCTGCAAAACAAATATTGATTGGATTTCAGCGGCTTTCCCCCACAATAAAATGCCATAAGACATTATACTGTGGAAGTAGCTGAAATAGACCAATCTTGCAGTGGCTTCGTCCGTTAAAAATCTAATTTTACGTACTGCGTATGCAGCGGAGCTTAACCTACCTGCTAGAACCGATATTTGAGAACCCCATTGAAGCTTTGAATCCAGGGTGATGCCCAAGAATGTTGTGGATTCAACAAGTTCTAATGGTTCATCATTTATTAATATACTTCTATTTAGGATACCCTTTTTTACATTTGGTAGAGAGAAATTAATACATTTAGTTTTTTTTGCGTTTAACAATAAGTTATTGGTTGTAAACCAATTCAGAACCTGTGTTATTGATTTGTTTACATCGTCAAAGTTAGGTGTAGTCCTATCTATTTTGAATATCAAGGAAGTATCATCTGCGAACAAAACAATATCACATAGGTTCTGTACGAATGACGGTAAATCATTGATATAAACTAGAAATAAAAAAGGTCCTAGGATCGATCCCTGCGGGACTCCCATTTTTATGAGGGATCCAGATGACCTGACGCCATTGACTTCAACCATCTGTGTTCTGTTACAGAGGTATGATGATACCAGATCAAGTGCCTTACCTTCAACACCGTAGTATTTTAATTTGTAAATTAGTGTTTCATGACAGACACAATCAAATGCTTTTGATAGGTCACAGAACACGCCAATAGCATCTTGTGCTTTCTCCCATGCATCAAATATATGTTTAAGAAGACCTATTCCTGCATCAGTAGTAGAACGCCCTTTAGTAAATCCAAATTGTTTGCTATTTAAAAGATCATTCATGTTAAAATGTGTTAAAAGCTGGTCTAATATTACTTTTTCAAAAATTTTACTCAATGCCGGTAGTATAGAGATTGGTCTATAGTTAGATGGATCATTTTTGTTTACTGATTTGAATAAAGGAATCAATTTACTTTTTTTCATCAAATCCGGGAAGACACCTTGATCAACGCATCTGTTAAAAATAAAAGCTAAGTATGGGCTAATAACAGTAATAATGTAACTGAGAACTGTGGTTGACATTCCCCACAGGTCCTCGGTTTTCTTTTGTTTGAGCATTTTAAATGTTTTCACAATTGAGTCTGCAGTTACGTGTTTGAACTGGAACAAGGTATCACATTTATTTACACACTTTGATAATATAGAATAAGCATCAGCGGGACTAGAATTTATGGACTGAGTGGTAGTAATGGGTACTTGAGAGAAGAACTCATCAAATGTATTGGCAACCTCATTACTATCCATGATTAATTTATTGTTAATTTTTAAGATGATCTTACTGTCTCTTTGTTTTATTTTTCCAGTTTCAGTATTGATGATTTTCCATGCTGTTTTTATTTTATCATCAGCATGCTTAATTTTTCTACTAAAATGCAAAGATTTTGCTGTCTGACAAACCACTTTAAAAGTTTTGGAATATAGTTTTAAGTGATTTATGAATTTAGTATTGTGTAAATTAATTTGTTTTCTTCTTCTTGTCTTCTTGTAACTCAGTTATTAGTTGGTACTTTTTATTATCTAGATGAGTACTGGCTGTCCTGTCCGTGCCTTTACTGGCTCTCGGAATGATCATTGTCGCTTTTGACAGTATTTTGCAATGGTTTGTGGTCGTTCCTGTACCTTTCCATTGGTTTATAGATTTTATCCTAATCGCGGAAGCCATTGCTTCCTGTTGTATATGCAGGTGCAACGGCGTCATGCCTAGGATAACGTTTAACGCGTCAGACGGTGTCGTCTTCGTGCAGCCACTGATAAGTGTGCATGCTAATCTTTGTACCTGCTGCAATTTGGTTACTGCCGTAATTAAGTTTGTGCGCGTTAACCATACCACGCATCCATAAGTAAGTACAGGACGCACAATCAACACCAATATTATAAACGCGAAAGTCAGTTTGTTTATTTGTTTGTTTGTTTGTTTGTTTGTTTGTTTGGGACTTCTTCACGGTCAAACGGCTTGACCGATTTGGCTGAAATTTTGTACAAAGATAGTACATAGGGCAGAATAGGATATAGGATACTTTTCTTTTGGCTATCGAGTCAGGGGGTCCAGATATTTTTAATTGAATTTTGTAAATATAAGACTTCTTCTCGAAAAACGGCTTGACCGATTTGCCTGAAATTTTGTATGAATACATGTCATAAGGCAGAATAGGATATAAGATACTATTTTTCTGGCTGTCAAGTCAGGGGGTCCAGATATTTTTAATTCAATTTCGTAACTAAAGGACCTCTTTTCGAATAAACGGCTTGACCGATTTGCCTGAAATGTTGTATAAAGACAGTTCATAAGGCAGAATAGAATATACAATACTTTTTTTCTGGCTATCGAGTCAGGGGGTCCAAATATTTTTAATTGAATTTCGTAAATATAAGATCTCTTCTCAAATGAACGGCTTGACCGATTTGCCTAAAATGTTGTATAAAGACAGTTCATATGGTAGAATAGTAGATAGGATACTTTTTTTTTGGCTATCGATTCAGGGGGTCCAGATATGTTTAATTGAATTTCGTAAATATAAGATCTCTTCTCAAATAAACGGCTTAAACGATTTGCCTGACATGTTGTACAAAGACAATTCATAGGGCTGAATAGGATACAGAATACTTTTTTTCTGGCTATCGAGTCAGGGGGTCCAGATATTTTTAATTGAATTTATTAAATATAAGACCTCTTCTCGAATATACGGCTTGACCGGTTTGCATGAAATGTTGTATAAAGACAGTTCATAGGGTAGAATAGGATATAGAATATTTTTTTTTGGCTATCGTGTCAGGGGGTCCAAATATTTTTAATAGAATTTAGTAAATATAAGACCTCTTCTCGAATAAACGGCTTGACCGATTTGCCTGAAATGTTGTACAAAGACAGTTCATAGAGTAGAATAGGATATAGGATACTTTTTTTTGGCTATCGAGTCGGTTCCAGATATTTTTAATTGAATTTTGTTAATTTAATACTTCTTCTCGAATAAACGGCTTGACCGATTTGCTTGAAATGTTGTATAAAGACAGATCATAAGGCAGAATAAAATATAGAATACTTTTTTTTTGGCTATCGAGTCAGGGGGTCCAGATATTTTTAATTGAATTTTGTTAATATAAGACTTCTTTTCGAATAAACGGCTTGACCGCTTTGCCTGAAATTTTGTATGAATACATGTTATAGGGCAGAATAGGATAAAGGATACTTTTTTTCTGGCTGTCGAGTCAGGAAGTCCAGGTATTTTCAATTGAATTTTGTAAATATAAGACCTCTTCTCGAAGAAACGGCTTGACCGATTTGCTTGAAATGTTGTATAAAGACAGTTCATAAGGCAGAATAAAATAAGGAATACTTTTTTTTGGCTATCGAGTCAGGGGGTCCAGATATTTTTAATTGAATTTAGTAAATATAAGACCTCTTCTCGAATAAACGGCTTGACTTATTTGCCTGAAATGTTGTACAAAGACAGTTCATAGAGTAGAATAGGATATAGGATACTTTTTTTTTGGCTATCGAGTCAGGGGTTCCAGATATTTTTAATTGAATTTTGTTAATATAATACTTCTTCTCGAATAAACGGCTTGACCGATTTGCTTGAAATGTTGTATAAAGACAGATCATAAGGCAGAATAAAATATAGAACACTTTTTTTTTGGCTATCGAGTCAGGGGGTCCAGATATTTTTAATTGAATTTTGTTAATATAAGACTTCTTTTCGAATAAACGGCTTGACCGATTTGCCTGAAATTTTGTATGAATACATGTTATAGGGCAGAATAGGATAAAGGATACTTTTTTTCTGGCTGTCGAGTCAGGAAGTCCAGGTATTTTCAATTGAATTTTGTAAATATAAGACCTCTTCTCGAAGAAACGGCTTGACCGATTTGCTTGAAATGTTGTATAAAGACAGTTCATAAGGCAGAATAAAATAAGGAATACTTTTTTTTGGCTATCGAGTCAGGGGGTCCAGATATTTTTAATTGAATTTAGTAAATATAAGACCTCTTCTCGAATAAACGGCTTGACTTATTTGCCTGAAATGTTGTACAAAGACAGTTCATAGAGTAGAATAGGATATAGGATACTTTTTTTTTGGCTATCGAGTCAGGGGTTCCAGATATTTTTAATTGAATTTTGTTAATATAATACTTCTTCTCGAATAAACGGCTTGACCGATTTGCTTGAAATGTTGTATAAAGACAGATCATAAGGCAGAATAAAATATAGAATACTTTTTTTTGGGCTATCGAGTCAGGGGGTCCAGATATTTTTAATTGAATTTTGTTAATATAATACTTCTTCTCGAATAAACGGCTTGACCGATTTGCTTGAAATCAACACCAATATTATAAATGCGAAAGTCAGTTTGTTTATTTGTTTGTTTGTTTGTTTGTTTGGGACTTCTTCACGGTCAAACGGCTTGACCGATTTGGCTGAAATTTTGTACAAAGATAGTACATAGGGCAGAATAGGATATAGGATACTTTTCTTTTGGCTATCGAGTCAGGGGGTCCAGATATTTTTAATTGAATTTTGTAAATATAAGACTTCTTCTCAAATAAACGGCTTGACCGATTTGCCTGAAATTTTGTGTGAATACATGTCATAGGGCAGAATAGGATATAAGATACTTTTTTTCTGGCTGTCGAGTCAGGGGGTCCAGATATTTTTAATTCAATTTCGTAACTAAAGGACCTCTTTTCGAATAAACGGCTTGACCGATTTGCCTGAAATGTTGTATAGAGACAGTTCATAAGGCAGAATAGAATATAGAATACTTTTTTCTGGCTATCGAGTCAGGGGGTCCAAATATTTTTAATTTCGTAAATATAAGATCTCTTCTCGAATGAACGGCTTGACCGATTTGCCTAAAATGTTGTATAAAGACAGTTCATATGGTAGAATAGTAGATAGGATACTTTTTTTTGGCTATCAAGTCAGGGGGTCCAGATATTTTTAATTGAATTTCGTAAATATAAGATTTCTTCTCAAATAAACGGCTTAAACGATTTACCTGACATGTTGTACAAAGCCAATTCATAGGGCTGAATAGGATACAGAATACTTTTTTCTGGCTATCGAGTCAGGGGGTCCAGATATTTTTAATAGAATTTAGTAAATATAAGACCTCTTCTCGAATAAACGGCTTGACCGATTTGCCTGAAATGTTGTACAAAGACAGTTCATAGAATAGAATAGGATATAGGATACTTTTTTTTTGGCTATCGAGTCAGGGGGTCCAGATATTTTTAATTGAATTTTGTTAATATAATACTTCTTCTCGAATAAACGGCTTGACCGATTTGCTTGAAATGTTGTATAAAGACAGATCATAAGGCAGAATAAAATATAGAATACTTTTTTTTTGGCTATCGAGTCAGGGGGTCTAGATATTTTTAATTGAATTTTGTTAATATAAGACTTCTTCTCGAATAAACGGCTTGACCGATTTGCCTGAAATTTTGTATGAATACATGTTATAGGGCAGAATAGGATATAGGATACTTTTTTTCTGGCTGTCGAGTCAGGAAGTCCAGGTATTTTCAATTGAATTTTGTAAATATAAGACCTCTTCTCGAAGAAACGGCTTGAGCGATTTGCTTGAAATGTTGTATAGAGACAGTTCATAAGGCAGAATAAAATATAGAATTTTTTTTTTTGGCTATCGAGTCAGGGTGTCCAGATATTTTTAATTGAATTTTGTTAATATAATACTTCTTCTCGAATAAACGGCTTGACCGATTTGCCTGAAATTTTGTATGAATACATGTCATAGGGCAGAATAGGATATAGGATACTTTTTTTCTGGCTGTCGAGTTAGGAAGTCCAGGTATTTTTAATTGAATTTTGTGAATATAAGACCTCTTCTCGAATAAACGGTTTGACCGGTTTGCCTGAAATGTTGTATTAAGACAGTTCATAGAGCAGAATAGGATATCGGAAACTGTTTTTTTGGCTATCGAGACTGAGTGTTTAAATTTTTTTAATTGAATTTTGTGAATGTGTGGCCACTTATCAGATCAACAGCTTGACCGATTCAGCTGAAATTTTATACATATTACAGTTCATTTTGCATAGAATCACATAGGATACTTTTTTTCTGGCAGCCGAGTCCAGGTGTCCAGAATTTTTAAAGTGAACTTTGTAAATGTGTGGCCTACTCTCGGTCAAACGGGTTAACCATTTAAGCTGAAATTTTGCAAGGGCAAAGAATACTTTTTTTCGGCAGAAAAGTGCGGGTGCCTATATTTTTTGTTAACTTTACATAGAGTTTGCATAATCATAAAAGTTTGACCTTAGGTTCATCTTAAATGACTCAACTTAATAAGTGCCTTAATTAGGCCATAAAACTGTCAGGGTCATAAATTGTAAAAATGTTCGCGCTCACATCGCTCGCGCAGTGAAAGCGCTCGCTGCGCTCGCGCAATAATTTGTTTGATCCACTTTGCAGGTAATATTTCAGCATTTTTTGTATTTTAATAGCCACATCCATAAAAACGAAGCTATAAATTGAAACAGTACAACCTTCAATAATCATAATGATTAATAACCATAAAATAAGTGAATATCAAGTTTAACTTTTGTGTCATCAGTGTTAACTTAGTAGGTCATAAAAACTGACAGGGTCATAAAAAGTCGTAAAAATTTTTCGCGCTCGCTACGCTCGCGCAGTAATAGCGTTCTCTCTGGTCGCGCAAGCATTTGTTATATCTTCTTTGTAGGAAACATTCCAGGAACTTTTGTATTTTAATAGCCACATTCATCAAAACGAGTTATATTTGGAACAGTTCAACCTTTAATAATCATAATAATTTTTTACCTTAAAATAAGTGGATATCAAGTTTAACCTTAGGGCCATCGGTTTTGTCTTAGTAGGTCATAAAAACTGTCAGGGTCATAAAAAGACTTATAAAGTTTCGCGCTCGCTACGCTCGCGCAGTAATACTGCTTGCTACGCTTGCGCAAACATTTGTTTTATCTACTTTGCAGGTAATATTTCAGCATTTTTTGTATTTTAATAGCCACATCCATCAAAACGAAGCTATAAATTGAAACAGTACAACCTTCAATAATCATAATGATTAATAACCTTAAAATAAGTGAATATCAAGTTTAACTTTTGTGTCATCAGTGTTAACTTAGCAGGTCATAAAAACTGTCAAGGTCATGAAAGGTCGTAAAAAAATTTCGCGCTCGCTTTCCTCGCGCAGTGATAGCGCTTGCTATGCTCGCGCAGTAATACTGCTCGCTACGCTCGCGCAAACATTTGTTTTATCTACTTTGCAGGTAATATTTCAGCATTTTTTGTATTTTAATAGCCACATCCATAAAAACGAAGCTATAAATTGAAACAGTACAACCTTCAATAATCATAATGATTAACAACCATAAAATAAGTGAATATCAAGTTTAACTTTTGTGTCATCAGTGTTAACTTAGTAGGTCATAAAAACTGACAGGGTCATAAAAAGTCGTTCAACCTTTAATAATCATAATAATTTTTCACCTTAAAATAAGTGGATATCAAGTTTAACCTTAGGGCCATCGTTTTTGTCGTAGTAGGTCATAAAAACTGTCAGGGTCATAAAAAGACTTATAAAGTTTCGCGCTCGCTACGCTCGCGCAAACTTTTGTTTTATCTACTTTGTAGGTAATATTTCAGCATTTTGTATTTTAATTGCCACATGCATCAAAACGAGTTTATAAATTGAAACAGTACAACCTTCAATAATCATAATATATATTAACCTTTAAATAGGTGGATATCAAGTTTAACCTTTGTGTCATCGGTGTTGACTTAGTAGGTCATAAAAAACTGTCAGGGTCATAAAAAGTCGTAAAAATTTTCGCGCTCGCTTCGCTCGCGCAGTGATAGGGCTTGCTACTCTCTCACAGTAATAGCGCTCGCTCCGTTCGCGCAAGCATTTGTTATATCTACTTTGTAGGAAACATTTCAGCAACTTTTGTATTTTAATAGCCACATCCATCAAACCGAGTCATAAATTGAAACAGTACAACCTTCAATAATCATAATGACCTTGGTTAGGTTTACCAAGTACTAAGTAATGATTACTGATTTTAACAATAGACGATATCGAGTTCGTCCTAAGAGTCATCTATATTGACTTGATTATTAGGTCATTAAACTGTCAGGGTTATAAAAAGTCATAAAAAAATTTCACTCGCCCAATAATAGCGCTCGCTACGCTCGCGCAGCTATCCACCTTATTTTCTTTGTAAGAAATGTTTCAGGAACTGTTGTATTGAGTCAAACATTTAAACAGCACAACTTCGTATACCTAACCAGAATGATTAATGACTTTAACAATAGAGGATATTGAGTTCGACTTTGAGGGTCATCTATGGTGACTTGGCCTAAGAGATCATCGATCTAGACCTCAATGGTCATAAAGACACAAATAACGCGGGCGAAGCCGCGGGTAACAGCTAGTTACAGTATATAGCCACTTACACAGCTTTGGTTTTTTCAGACCCCAGTCTCTGCCAATTGCTCTCATGCTCTGCCATAAGATGTTCGTAGCTTTTGTAGTGATATGGTCTAAGTGTTTCGCCCATAGAAGTTTACTGTCATACTCCTAGGTATTTTACTTCTTTAGTTAGCGTAAGCTTAGTTCCAAACAATGTCGGTGGTTTAAGTTTTGCTAACTTGGTTTTGCGGGTGAAAAGAACAAGTTCTGTTTTCTGCGGGTTGACAGATAGTCTGTGTTTGCCGCACCAATTTTCAACCGATCGTAGCGCCTTCTGCATTTTCTCGCAAAGCGTGGATTCAAAGAGTCCCGAGACCATAATGACAAGGTCATCTGCATAACCAATTGTCGTTATACCTTCCCGGTTTAAGAGATCTATCAGCTCGTTTACTACCACTACCCAGAGTAGTGGTGAAAGTACTCCTCCTTGTGGGCAGCCTCGTTTAACAAGACAGCGTGTTTCTTTTGAGCTTTCTATGCAAGCTACTCTGCTTGACAACATGTTCGTTACCCATTTGTTCACTCTTCCGTCAACTCCTTGTGATGTCAGTCCATCTTCGATGCTGAGAAAGGTAGTCTTATCAAATGCGCCTTCAATGTCAATAAAAGTCACGAGACATGACTGTTTGTTTTCTAGTGTCGACTCAATTTTGTGCACTACATGGTGCAGGCAGGGTCTCCGTCGACTTACCAGTCTGATAAGCATGTTGATTGTTGTGGATTGGATATTCTTTTAGTGGTCCACTTTTGATATATTTGTCGCATAAACGCTCTAAAGTTTTTAGTAAAAATGAGCTCAAGCTTATTGGCCTGAAAGATTTCGGGTTTGTGTAGTCTGTTTTCCCCGGCTTTGGTAGAAACACCACTTTTACTTCTCTCCAGGCTTTGGGAACGTATTTCCAAGCTAAACATCCTCTGAATATACCCAGTAGCTGGGACTTTATCTTATTCAGACTCCACTGTAGCAAGGCTGGGAAAATTTCATCTGTCCCTGCAGATTTATAAGGTTTAAAAGTACTCACAGCCCAGATAAGTGCTTCTTCGGTAACTATTGTGTCGGCAAAAGCCCAGTCTTCAGAACCAGGCTCATGAGATCTCTGAATGTCCCATGCACCGTCGCCGTCGTTTATACGACATTCCGGGAAGTGTGTTTGAAGCAAGAGCTCAAATTGCTCCTGCTCCGACACCGTGTAGGTGCCGTCCGCCTTTTTTAATGAACCTAATTTCACATGTGCATCTTTCGATAAGATTTTTCTTAGTCTAGCTGTCTCACTCTCTGATTGTATCGAGTTGCTGTAGTCTTTCCAGTCGGTGTCGTGATTTGTGTTCATGGCTCTGTTAAAATGATGCCTTGTTTTCTTTCTCAGCTTAGTGAGTTCTCTGTTCCACCACTTGTCCTTTTTGTGTTTTATGCCGCTTGTCTCTGTTCTGAGCGGACAAGCTTTTTTATAGCTATTCTTCATAGCATTTGTCAATTCATTTAGAGTATCCTCTATATCTTACTGTTTCAGTCGTGAACTTTTGTCAATTTCTGCTACATTCATTAATTCTTTTTCGAGTGATTCTATGTATAGTGTCCCATCAGTGTTTTTTGGGTTTCTGTATTTGCGTGGTTCGTGTTCTCCCACTGTCAAACTGAACCTTATTCTCCTATGATCTGAGCAGGAGATTTCGTCAGTAGCTACGTGCCAGTCCTTGATCAGGTCGGTGATACCGCTGGTCGCTAAGGTGACATCAATGATTGTCCTAGCTTTAAAGGTCACGAACGTAGGTTCAGACCCTCGGTTTAGCACGTAGAGGTTGTATCTTAGGATAAAGTCCAGTAGATCTTTACCTCTTTCGTTCGTATTTGAACAGCCCCAGATAGTGCAGTGGGCGTTTGCATCGCATCCTAACACACATTCGAGATTATTCGCTTGGCAGTATTGTAATAGATCTTCTAGTGCTGACGGCGGTGCTTCGGCCGCTATGTCCATGTACACCGAGGCCAGTATGATTGTTTTCAGGTTTCCTTGCAGACCTGTATTTAGTTTCACAACTGTTACATCATCGGTGCACAAATGTGTCACCAAAGACGCTTTGTAAAGGTTTGGTACATAGATAAAGGTACGAGTTTTAGTTTGTAAGGGAGGAGAGAAAACATTACCTCGTAATGCGTTGAAACTCTCACCATTCTTCGACTTATGTATGGTTCCTGGACCAGTGCAATTGTGTTCGGTTGCTCCTCCAGGTTCCTTCGCAGGGCGGCGAAACCTGTGACGCTGTGTTGGATATTGGACTGTACCATGTTAATTGTGCTTCTATTTACTAGACTGTCTCTACTTACCTCCACCGTACTAGTGTGATTATGTTCGTTATTATAATATAATTTATTTGTTTCTTGATCCATTATTAATACTTAAAAACTTAAGACTAAATTATGTGGTCTTGTAGTAAGGCGATCGGTCGTCTTACTTAGTCTTCATCTAGGTTGAGCGAGGGAGGAGCGGCCCTATCCGTCTCCATGGACAACGCCGGAGAGACGATATTGAGGCCCATGATGTCCCCTGCAATATCGTCCCCACCGACGCCACGTTCATGGAGCAGATCCTCCAGTTTCTCCGTCGTCCAGCCCAGAGTATCGGTAGATGCCACGTCGTCCTCGACATCGACGACGGGGATCGCCAGTCCATGCTCGCTGCTCGGTGCAGCGTGGCTTGAGCCCGCGACCCCCGGCGCCGACGCTATGGCACCTCCGAGTTTATTATTTCTCACCTTGACGTAAACCGAACCCGCACCATAGTGCAGGCGAAAGTTTTCACGCTCCAGGTATTGTACATCTTCAGGGGGGATACCTACGACTAGTAAGTGATTAAACGTTCCTCCCTCTGGTCTAATCTCATGGGTAAAAAGCTGCCACCTCTACACCCACGTCCTGATTCAGCAGAATGAGGAACTTCATAAGAAGGTCCGGCCTCCTAGCTAGCTCCTCCTCCTGATCTCGGCCGAAGTCGGGAATGAAAATAACTCCCGTGTAAAAGCGGGGAACCATGCTTTCAGGGAGGACCATGAGCCCACCCGAGCCCTCCCATTGCGGAGGCAATCGTCCCACAAAGTCGGTGAGCCAGGCGAGCGAATAGTCATCCCTGGGTTCATACCTTATTCCGCCTCGTTGTAGTCTTGCAACATGATAAAAGCGCGGCATCGTCATATTAGTGCTGTAACCGCTCTTTATAAAAATGTCCAGTATCTCCCTCTCTACCTTCAATCTCAACTGGATCATTTGGTCCTCATTTATCGGTATGCGGTTGCGGTCAAGCACAATGACTTTGTGTTCCGTCCTGACCGCATCCTCATACGAGCGTTCTGTTCTGGCCTGCCCGGGGCCGGAGGGCTTCACAACTCTCGCCGCAAAGCCAGTGGCGGTGGCACCGTCCTCTACGCTTACCTTTTTATCCGCCGCCACGCAGCCGGTCGGAGACACAAAGTCCGAACTTCGCTGCCGCTTTGCGCCTTGGGTTGCTCCGTCCTCCCGCCCCGAACCTTTTGAGTCGTCTACATTTTTTACAGCCACCGGAGTTCTGGGTGCGTTGCTGGCAGATTTGGCACCTCCCTTCCGTCTTTTTCCTTTGCCTTTTCCTTTAGAAGGAGCCGGCTTGGGTGGGTCGGACTGACAGCCCTCTGCATGCGTTGCAGCCGTTATTCCGGTGGTCGCGTTTTTTGCAGTGTGATACGGATGCACATTGTCGAGAGTCGCATTAGTGATGGATCCCTGGGGATGCCTCGTAAAAGCCGGAGCTTGCGTACCATCCCGGACAGGTGCAAGGATCTCACCCAGCGGGACGGCACGGGCCATGCATGCTACGACCGGCGGCGCTAGGGCCGACGGACCGGGCAGCTGGAGCACGCCTTCCCGCTGTCGCTGATAGAAAGCTTCTATCAACGCGACCTCACGCCTTCTGCGCTCCTTGTGTAAAACTTGGCGGTTTACGCCGCGATGGAAGCTTTGGGCGGGAACGGTCGGTTCGGCCGGCTCTCCGTCACCCCGCCCCTTACCTACACCTTCCAACACAGCGTCAGGTCCCACTGCGGTCGCCGCCGCAGCCGCCCGACGTCTCGCCGCTTCCCTTTTGAGCACTTCAGGACGCCCCATCCTCTTCTGCACTGGTCCAGGCATCGATTGTGGCGGTATAGTTCTGGCCGCCTCTGTGCTCGGAACAGCTGCTCCTTCCAGTCCAGTAGCATCCGCAACCGGCGGAGCCTGGGACACCACTCCACCGTCGCCTTCGGTAGCCAACTTCACACCCTTCGGCCCGGAAACGAGGGGCGCCGGGCGCTAGCCGGATCGCATGGCAGACTCTTATCATTAACAGACATTTCCATCATACAAAAGAGGGGGTTAAGGACCTGTGAAGCAAAGTTGGTTAGTGGGCGCATAAGCGATAGTGAGAACAGTTGCCCGACCTGCTCTCCCTCGACTTTTATATGTTAGGCGGACGGAGGTGATTGATGATTATCCTCTCCATCCCTCCAACATATAGGCTCCGAGCAGCCTAGGGGGGAGGAGTGAAAGAACTGGCATACCAACGTATTAATTGAAATGCCAAACCCTTTCACCCCCCCCAGGCCCTCCCTCTTTATCCGGGCTTGGGACCGGCTCCATAATAGATGTGATGCAGTAAGTGAAAAAGCAAAAGCGGTGCAATGAATGAAATGAAACAATCTAATTATGGGGGCGAGGTTCACACAAGTGTTTTAATACCTAATTATGATGTGCAGTTTCATACACTACTTTATCTGCATTCGTGAAAAAGGTAAGTAACCTATTCAAATAAAAAATCAAAATTAGCAAAAAATTATCTAAACCAACACAACAATGGCTTTGATAGGCATATATCGATCCAGACTAATATTATAAAGAGAAAACGTTTTTAAACGAGTTCAACTTTTGAGATGTTTAATCACGAAGCAAGTGCATCAGGTTCAATATCGCGGAAAATATCGTTTGCGCGATGCAGGATTTCATACATTTAGGCAATATTTAAAGGAGAGCAATAAAAATCTACACTAGCGCCATCTCTGGGTTTTATTTGTCATTACTGTTAAATGCAAAAGTATCTGTCTTGTCTGTCTGTCTCACTTTCACGCCTAAACTACTGAACCGATTTAAATGAAATTTGGTACACAGATAGTCTAGAGCCTGAGAAAGGACTCTACTTTTTAATGCGAAAAGAGGGTTGTAAGGGGTTGAAAGGAGGGATGAAAAGTTGTATGGAAGTATCGTCATTTTTAGAGCTAGAAGCTTGAAACTTATTTCTTAGACTGTTGTTTTGATATAAACAAATTTGACATTCAAAGTTTGTAAAAGTTTTACCCTCAAGGGTGTAAAATAACAATAAGGAATGAAAGTTTGTATGGAAATATGTAAGGTTATGTTCTACTGAACGGATTTTAATGAAATTTAGTTCACAGATAGTCTAGAGCCTGAGAAAGAACACACTCTACTATGCGAAAAAAGGGTTTTAAGGGGTTGAAAGCGGGGATGAAAATTTGTATGGAAGTATATATAGGCTGTTGATTCGATATAAATAAATATGACATTTAAGGTTTGGGAGAGGGAGGGTGAAGTGGAGAGGGAGTGGTGGGGGAGGGGAGGTGGAGGGGATGTGGAAGTGAGAGGAAGGGGGAGATGAGGGGAGGGGCAGGATAATATGATGTTCTAAGTTTGTGAGGGGATGTGGAAGTGAAGAGAAGGGGGATGGGGAGGGGTGGGGAGGGGAGGAGGAAGTGAGGGAAGGAGAGGGGGGAAGTAAGGGGAGTGGACGGAGAGGTCAGGGAAAGGGGGATAAGCGTGGCGTGGTGCGGTGCGGTGTATTTGGAAATTTGGTATGCAGATAGTTATTACAACGTTAGTTACCTCTGAAAAAGGATTTTTCAAAATTCACCCCTGAAGGGGATGAAACGGGGGTTCAAAGTTTGTATGGATATAAACAAGATAGTATTTTCTATTCGAAACTTCATACAAGTGCTCCAGTAAAAAAATAAGTAAATACGTGTTTCAGGTTTTTTTTTAAATTACACCCCCTAAGTGGGTGAAATGGGGTAACAAAGTGTGAAAATCAATATTGTTTCGAATTGAGCTGAAATTTGGTATACAGATAGTTATTACGACGTAAGAGCCCTCTGAGAAAGGATTTTCCAAAACTCACCCCTGAAGGGTATGAAACGGGGTTTCAAAGTTTGTATGGAGAACCAAGATTAGATAGTATTTTTTATTTGAAACTTCATACAAGTGCTCCAGTAAAAAAATTAGGAAAATACGTGTTTCAGGTTTTTTTTAAATTACACCCCTAAGAGGGTGAAATGGGGTAACAAAGTCTAAAAATCAATATTGTTTCGGATTGCGCTGAAATTTAGAATGCAGATAGTTATTATGACGTAGGTATCCGCTCAGAAAGGATTTTCTAAAAATTCCTCCCGGATACGGAACTGGGATTCAAAGTTTGTATGGCGAAATAAGATGAGATAAAGTACGTGTTGTAGGTTTTTTGCAATGGGGTAGGTATCAAAGTCTGAAAATGTGGGTTTTCGGTTTTTATAATTACGAATTAGTCACGCGATAACATGAAAACGGGTGAACCGATTTGGCTAATTCTTATTTGATGTATTTAATGATAGAATCGTTTTTACAAAAGAAAAGTTTTAAGTAATCAAAAGAAGTGTTTAACGCGGGCGAAGCCGTGGGGCACTTCTAGTATATATATAGCGCGCAAGGACAGTGGTGGGCTAACGTTTAGTGCACTACTATCCATTTTTTCTTGTTCAGCAGCTACATCTACATAAAAACAGTGTTACACAGTTTTAATGTTTATTGTTAGTGGTAAAATGTCTGTTAGTTTGCCTGTAGCTTCTATCGAATAGGTAAAATAATATCAAAATATATTCTGCTCAATCTAACCATTACAACACCTGCCCATTATCCCCCGCCATTCCAGCTAATCCCCCCCTCTCTTCCAGAATGGTAGAAGCGCAGGTGGACCCCATGGAGCCCCCTCGGTTCCAGATCAACAAGAAGATCCCGCGCGCCGCGCCCTCGCCCCCCGCGCCCGTGCTGCACTCCCCCCCGCGCCGTGTCTCCGTCAAACAGCAGCGAGACTGGAAGGTGCCGCCCTGCGTCAGTCACTGGAAGAATGCTAAAGGTGGGTCAAAGTTATAGTAGACTAGTGACCTGCCCCGGCTTCGCACGTATAGAGCATATATTATGTCGGCATCTGTGAAACCCACATTGCTAGTAAGCCTTTTTTAAAAAAAACTGTTTGCATCAGTTTTCGTTGGTTATGAATTAACGTTATTAACGTCTTCAACAATCATTGTCATATTTCAACCAATTTAAACAAAACCAAAACGAATTATATACATAAAACCTTCCTCATAAATCACTCAGGCTATTGGTCCAAATAAGTGTTATATTCATATGTATTGTGTAAGCTTATTAAATGTGTGCATAAATTATGTCGAATAAAGATATGTCGGACATGGAACAATACGCTTGGTAAGTCGACTCGATAATATATATATATATTTTCCATTTAATAGATTCTAGATTATTTTAATAGTGTATGTTAAAGCTTATTTTCTTATTTGCATCAGTAGAATATTTCGAGTGCTACATTTTAGTATTAGAAACATATAATGATACTATTTCACAGTTTAGCTAACTGTTTGGATACAAAATAATATTTTCTACCTTACCCACAATATAGTATTAATTGTTGTTTGAGTAAATTGCATCTTAAAAATAAATACACAATTTAAAATCAAATTAATTAGTCGGTGACTGGAAGGGTTATAATATCCTAAATACAGGGAAACCTAGTTTACAGTTAGCAGACATGAACCTATACTCATATTTACGTGACCGTTTGAGCCATGTTAATGTTAAAATTATGATATGTTATCCAAATTCTTTTAAATACCTACTGCATTAAAAAAAAACTATTATTGTTTAAATAGTGTACTTATATTACATAGGTTGGTTATGGTCTGTTGTACTAGTTTAAGCTATGATTATGAGCAAATAAAAAACTATAAAAAAAAATTAAAAAAATTGGTGAAAACTGCATGGAAATCCTTTCAGTCATTTTTGAATTTATTGCCAACAGACTTACAAACAGATACATGGAGGGGACTTTGTTTTATAATATGTAGTGATATAGGCTATATTCACTGCCTAATGATGAAGAAAAAAAACCTGTTGGGCTTTCGTATAGTATGTGAAGTGGTAGAAAAAAGAATTTTAACCGTGAGGATGGTTTTAGGTTGACTGTAACTTAGGACCCAGTTATTAGCAAGTGTTCCAGTCGAAGTTTAAATCAACGAAAATCTGCTGATGTCGTCAGTATTGTGTGTCGCAATGTCAACTCCGATCAAGATCAAATGAGGGTAGTTTCAAACTACTCTCAATCATAACAATGCTGATACCGAACGTCGAGGTACATAAAATTATGTTTTCAGCTCGATATGTCCTGGATTACAATTTAATCTTTACCTATGTAAACTATACTATAATTATACTAATAGTAGATGGTATATAGAACCTAAACTACTACTACCACTAAACTAAACTACTATAAACTAAAGTATACTATTATAAAACACAGTAGTTTTCCGCTGTCTGTACGCTTAGATCTTTTAAACTACGCAATGGATTTTAATGACCCATAGGATAGGTCTATCTGAAAATCAGCGTTCAGGCAAACACCTGAACATTCTATATTTTTTTAGCACTACACGTGTGTATTTGATTTATTTCAGTACCGAGATAGGATTATAACTGTATTCTTTTCTTGATTGTTATTATATATATATATATATATATATATAATATATGTATTTTCCCTTTTTTATCTTTAGGTACGTTAAGTAGTATAAGTTGTGTAATGTGCTAAATAAATGTATTTTCTTTCTTTCTTCTTTCGTCTAATGCGTTTTCAGAAATAGATAGAGTCAGAGGAAGGCTTGTAACCAGGATTAACGGTTATCACTCACGAACACGACTCCGCTTCCACCCGGCAAAAATGTTCATTAATATGTAAGCCTTATAACGTTTACTGTAGATAGACTTTACATTGACAACAGAAAGAGGAGACAGCGCTGTCTGCTGATAACCTTAAACGTGGGCAAAGCTGCGGGGCGCAGTTGTTGTGTTATAAATCGCGAAAATTTAATATTTACTATCTCCCTCTCTTCTCCAGGATACACAATCCCCCTGGACAAACGTCTGGCGGCCGACGGTCGAGGTCTCCAGCAGGTCCACATAAACGAGAACTTCTCTAAGCTGTCTGAAGCTCTCTACATAGCTGATAGGAAGGCCAGGGAAGCTGTCGAGGCGAGAGCTCAACTAGAGAGGAGATTAGCGCAGAGGGAGAAGGAGAGGAAGGAAGATCATTTGAGGATGTTGGCGCAACGGGCCAGGGATCACAGAGCTGGTGAGTTGGCCGTTCATAAAAGTAGTAGAGATAATAAAACAAGATCGTTTAAAAAAATTAAAAATGATATGCAAATGTAGCTCTAGTCATGAACCAACTTCACAAAAAATCAAAAAAGGTTCTCATATCGTCACTATATTTTTTTTATGTATGAACCGATTTGGATAATTATATTTTGTTTAGTAGGGTATTATACTTCCCAAGTGGTCTTATTCTACCGTACTTTCTATCCCTGTGTTTCAGTCAAATCAGTCCAGCCGTTTAGTCTTTTAAATAAAATATACTTAATAAACACAGAGTTACTTGTTCAGTTACTACATTGGGCAACAAAAGCCCAATAGCTAAGACGTCGGCCTGCCGATCGAGAGTTTGTGAGTTCGATCCCCACCCATTACACTATTGACGTGAACCCACTCCAGACACAAACATATTTAGCTTAGTTGGAGGGGTTAACAACGCACATTGCTAGTAAGCTTCATAAAAGAAGTAAATGTTCGCCTGGTGGTAGGACCCTATCTAGTGTCCGCCTGGCCAGCTACCACCATCAAGTTAGAAAATCTGTCGCCAAACATCTAATGTATTCTGGAAGCTATCCTTAAGAGCCAGTTCCCATTCTAGGCCTAGCGTGCTACCATCCTCGACCGCATCATCACTTACTAACAGGTGAGGTAGTGGTCAAACGCTATCCTATATAACATAAATAACTGTCTGTAAAGTTGGTTTACGGACGATAGTTTACGTAACGGGACATTTATTCGTGCATGCATGCAGCCGGCGTTCATCGATTTATTAAACGTTGTCACGTCAAAAAAATTAAAATCGTATGAATTTAGTCAATACAACCAATCTAATAGTGCCATTCCTGCCGCAGGTATCAGGGTACCAGAAGAAGAGGCTCAACCTACCGAGATAGACGAGAGTGGTCTGACGGCGGCAGAGCGAGACAAGCTGCGTGCTGACAGACATAAGGATAGACAGAGAGAGAGGAACATTGCTAGAGCCGCGCCTGATAAGAGGTACTGTAGCATGTTGTCAAAGTTTTTCCACAGGTTTTATGATTTCATGATGACGCTCATTAAAGTGGAAGAAGTAGTAAATAAAAATAGGCCCTGCCTACCCCACAGGAAAAAGGCGAGTTTTTTTTTTTAATTTTTAATATCTTATAGGCTAGCTTTGATTGTTTGATCCCTATCTCACCTGTTGGTAAGTGATAATGCGGTCGAAGATGGTAAGCACGCTAGGCCTAGAATGGGAACTGGCTCTCAAGGATAGCTGCCGGAACACATTAGATGTTTTGGCGACAGATTTTTTTAACTCGAGGGTGGTAGCTGGCCAGGCGGACACTAAATAGTGTCCTACCACCATGCGGGGGTTGTTGGTTTCTTAACGATGTTTTTCCTTCACCGGAGGGCCACTGTGAAAAGCGCATATACATTTTTCGATACAAAAATCCATTGGTGCACGGCGGTTTGAACTCGGTACCTCTGGCATCAAACCCAACCGTTCTCCCGATTACGCCACCGGGCTCTCAAAACGTTACGATACGTTTTTGAAGAACTTTGACAGTGATAGCGGCAATTTTATTGATTTTACAGCTGTCGAATTTGACAGAAATACTTATTGAGTTAGACATTTACCCACACAAAGCTTCACGATTTGTTGCTATCGATGTTTTCGCATATCCCGATTTATCTACTGAGCTATTATTACTAACAAAATTGTCCAAAAATGTCGGCGTTTATGTGGACTGTGTATGGACGTAAGGGCTAGAGGCACTATTCATTTCATCAAACTATTCCGGAAGTCCAGACCACGTAAATGGGCACACGTCTACCAGTTTTCAACCGATTTCCAAAAAGGAGAGGATCTAAATTCGTCTGTATGTTTTTTTTACAGTTTTTTGTTGTATGTATGTTACGCGATTCCTCCGTCAATTCTTAACCGATTCGAATGATTCTTTTTTCTTTTTTTATTCGGTAGGCTAGGGTACATTTCCGAGGTAGTCCCATTGTAATTTTATCGAGATCTGATAAGTATCTCAAGAGATATGACGATAAACGTTTCAATCTTGCTATTGAAACTGACTCGCGGGGCATGGAAGTCGGTTGTTTTAGTTATTAAACATGATTTAGTCAGTATTCGTTTCCGAAGTTCAATCTACCTGCTTGCGTTCTGCTTGTAAATAATGCCTCAATGTACGAGACCCTGCATCGTGCGCAGTGAAATTTAAACTGATTTACAATACAATAATAAAGAACTAACAACATGCATAATGTGACGTCATTCAACAAAGAGCTGAAGATCGAGCTCAGTAGTGTACCACAGGAAAGGCCTATGTCCAACAGTGGACAAATACTGGCTGTTAATCATGATGAAGATTTAAGACGCTATTATATTTTTGAGCAATTGCGAGGTTTTTTAATGTAACATCTTTAGGACAAAATAGGTATAAAAGTGCAGCATTAATCTATTTTAATAATATCTTATAGGCTAGTGTTTGACCCCTATCTCGCCCGGTAAGCGAAAATGTGGTCAAAGGTAGGGAACATACTAGGCTTAGAATACTGTGACTCTCAAGGATCAGCTAGGCTATTCTGTAAACTATCTCGATAGCGGAATCCGCGGTGAGATTCAAATTTCGTACTACGAAATTCAATCGTATTACGTTGGTATACGGTTGAATTTCGTAATACGTAATTTGAATCTCACCGCGGATTCCGCTGTCGAGATAGCTTACAGAATAGCCTAGCTGTACTGCCTGAACAGCGTAAGGTTATGGCGGCAGATTTTCTCCTTGATGGTGGTAAGCTACTTTTTGGTAGCGCCTGAGGCTGAACATGGATTTAATATAATATTCTCTTACCATCTGTGTGTATTTTCAGTCATCTAGCCTATTGTATTAAATGACCTAACGTATCCCTTAGGTCGAAGCTAGTGAGCCGCGAGCGTGACATATCTGAACAGATAGCGCTGGGCATGCCGGCCAAGTCCAACCAGGCTGGAGACGGCATGTTTGACCAACGACTGTTTAACACCACCAAGGGGATGGATAGCGGTGAGTCTTATCATTAGGGTTTGCAGTACCGGTACTAAAACCGGATTTGTATTTCCCGGTACTGGAGTAGACTCATTACCGGGAAATACCGGGAAATTCGATACTTTCGGTTCTGGAAAAAAATTATTGTTGTGCGTTGAATAAATTAAAATCACAGCCTTAACAGAACTGAAACACAGTTTCTTTCATATCAAAAACTCGAAATAGAGTTTTAAATGTTTTTTTTAAATTATATTATCATGCGAAGCAATCAACAATAAAATTATTTACTTATGGTTTTTACCATAGTTAGCGTTAGCGAAACATACGTTGGAATACGTAAAAATGTTGGAAATGCGTACACGAAATTAAAATCACATCGAGATTATCGCCACATAGGGCCTGTTTCAGCGGTTCCTGATAGGTCTACTAGGAACTTTTCTGACAGATTTTTGAAAATGTTTATCTTTCTGACTTTTATCCTCCTGAGCTCCTGAAAACAGCTGGACACCCTGTAATCAAGGAGCTCCAGCGTATCTTTGATATTGTCCTCTGGAGTTCGACACTCCCGAGTGTTGTCATGCTATTTAAAAGGGAGAAAACCTCTTCTGAAGAACTACCAACCTCAAACCAACTTTCACAAAGACTACGAATTCCAGCTACTGAAAGTCGGTTGGATTTCGGGGAGGATACGGCAACGTATATATTCGGCAAATAATAAAAAAGACCAGTTAGTATAATCGGCCTCTTACTTAGCGTTTGTGGACTTTGAGAAGGCCTTTAACACTATCGAAGCAAACAGGTCTCTGCTCTGGAGTATTTACAGCGATCCCAAGTCGATTGGCGATATATTCAAGTGCTGAGTGTCTTTACAACGTCTTCTCTGTAAAGGTATTTTCTATCATGACCGTCCAAGTCCAAAACCGGCCATCTAAAACTACCCCCATATATCGTGGTGTGAGATTATATCTTCCAAATTGTTCACAAATGCATTGGCTGATTTGTACACGATGCTGGACTGGAAAGGGCGTGGCTTTCATTTAAACGGCGAGTATCTCTCACACTTGCGATTTGCGGATGACATCATCATCGTGGCAGAAACGCTGGAAGAGTTATACATTATGCTGAACGGCCTAGCTGATTATTTTTAACGCATTGTATTCATACTGTCTATCTAGAATTTTCCATGCTTTTGTATAATAGGTTTTGCCTGTAATATCCAACAGCACGGAACTAAAAAAAAAACTATACAACATAAAATCTCTGCATTTCATATCATATATCAATAGTCCATGTTCCAATTATAATATCTATTAAATATTATGTTTCTTGAAGTGTTACTTCTTTATATGTTTTTACACTGTATTTCCGTGTTGATTGCTACGAGTCCGCGACGGAACTGCCGTGCGAATGCATGCTAACTTAAAATAGTACAAAATGCTTACATCTAAGTAATCTGAGCGGCGGCCGGCACATCTTCCCCAACAAGAGAGGAGATGCCGAAAGCCACCGCTGTTTTGCTAATTGCTATAATATGCTTATAAATGATACTTAAGAATTTCAATATAAAATGCTTAATGTAAATTGATATATCAAACGTGCTTAAAAATCTCAATACAAAATATGAAAACTTAAAAATATAAATTGTCCTTAATGTATCAATGTCTTTAATGGAATGGGGGAGGAAGATTTGTCTACTTTGCAACGCGTGTCAGACATACGGTTTAACGCACTAGCACTATCTTGCGGTGGGTGGGGGAACGCACGAATACGCGGTGTGGGGGGCAACGCACTAGCACTCACAGTGGTGACACACGTGTTGACGGCGGGCGAGGGCTGGCGAGCCACCTCGGCTCCGCGGGGCACCCTCGCCACTCGGCGCCGCAAACGTCTCCACAGTACCGCTGCTGCCACTAACACTGCTGCTGCCACCAGTATGTATGATATGCTGTACTGGTGGATGTCGTGGTTCGACATGGAGGAGTCCTCCTCCTCGGAAATGTAATTTGCCTTCATGGCTTTGATACTGTTGGTGATGTCTGATAATGCTTTTGTAATGTCTAATTCTGCTGTCAAATTGTGTTCATGGGCCAGGGGTATTCTGATAATGCTGTTGATTGGATGCTGCTGATTAATAATAAAAAATAAAAAATAAAAGCGGTGATATGAACCGTGTTCGATGATTCACCGCGGGAGTAGGTAATGAATCTGTTTCCCTTGACGACACAGTTTTGCTCCAAATTAAAGATACCTGCTGCTTTCAGTTGTTTTTTTATGGTTATCTGTTCTCCACATATAACATGAAGGGTACACTCGTCGCAACAAATGTACATGTATGTATTTATTTGCGTTAACTGTATCCACTTGTCTTCGCAAGTAGTTGTGCTCACTTTACATTTCTGTGTAATTTGATCGTTAATGCATAAATTGTGGTTTGACTTCAAATGATAAATGGTGCTATGTGAGTTACATTGATAGGTAGATGTAGATCTCTACACATTGCTGAACTTCGGTATGTTGCAGGGGTAGATATATGTCTTTTTGTAAGTTGATCGCTACGTACTCTGATATAGGTGTTATACTAACTGTCTTGTTGTTAATATCAATCAAGAATCAAAGAATCAAAGCATTTATTCAGTATGTAGGCAGTATAAATATACGCACATATACACGTCAAAATCATAAATCATAAAATAAATCATAACCAATTTGAGTTATGAAATTCTCACGAGTGATATTCATATTTTGTTTTAACTAACCGGCACTCACTCGCGTCCACCTCCCGGACCATGCCCCGACCGGCCTCGACTCGATTTGAGAGTCCTCGTCCCGGGAGCGGCCAAGAAAGCTGCGACTCGCGGCGCGCTGCACGAGCTTCCCAGCGCGACAGTCGTTCAGTCGCGCTGGGAAGCTCGTGCAGCACGCCGCGAGCCACAGCCTTCCCAGCCGCTCCCGGGACGAAGACTCTCAAATCGAGTCGAAACCGGTCGGAGCATAATCCGAAAAACAAACGCGAGTGAATGCCGGTTAGTTAAAACAAAATAAATCATAACCAATTATCAAGTAAACATAGCAAAAGCAGAATTTAACGCTTTGAATTATAAAAAAAAAGTAATTAACCATTCAGCTGTTATCCAATCGTTTAAGTCAGAATATTTAAAAAAAATTGAAGTAGGTTAAAACCAACCATACATGTAACTGTGTGTTTCAGTACTTCAGACAATTTTTATATAAAAAAAATAAAAAAGTGAAATAGTGAAACACAACATAGAGAAACGCATACCGATCACAGTACATATCATGATCCAAATGGAACTGATAGTCCGTCTGTCAGCTGCATAATATTGTTTAAATAAAAATAAAAATGGCAAGCCTAGAAAGAAAATCTGCGGACAAAAGGGGAAAACTGAATGGCTGTTGAATCTAATGTTTCGGAAATACTCCCATCAGAGAAGAAACACCAAGAAACTCTATGGGGCTTGTCTTGTCATTTTATCTTTTTTTTTTAAATTAATTGTACATGTCAGCTTTAAAATTTTAACAATATATTATTAATTATAATACAATTTATATTTGTTCTTGGAACTTGGGGCATTCAGGCCATGCATTTTTGTCATCCATATAGTCACCTATTGTATAGTATGATTTTTTCATCAAATTGGATTTTACATAGATTTTAAATTTGCTCATAGGCAATTGATCAATATCTTTAGGTAGCTTATTGTAAAAGCGTACACAGTTCCCCATGAATGAACCACTAACTTTCTGCAGTCTGAAATTAGGTATAATTAATCTATTTTTATGTCTTGTATTAAAATTATGTACATCAGACCTTTTCTTATAATCATTTATATTCTTGCGTATGAACAAAATATTTTCATAAATGTATTGACATGCCACTGTTAGAATTTTAATTTCCTTAAATTTTTCACGAAGTGAATCTCGCGACCTCATACTATATATAGAGCGAATAGCTCGTTTCTGCAAAACAAATATTGATTGGATTTCAGCGGCTTTCCCCCACAATAAAATGCCATAAGACATTATACTGTGGAAGTAGCTGAAATAGACCAATCTTGCAGTGGCTTCGTCCGTTAAAAATCGAATTTTACGTACTGCGTATGCAGCGGAGCTTAACCTACCTGCTAGAACCGATATGTTGAGGAACAGCTAGGAGGCGATATAACTCGTAGACATCCCTGCTGATAAGTGGGATCTTGATTTCAAACATCAAATACTTTTTAGTCATTCGAGTTTTTATTTTCAAGACTTTGTATATTGAGGGCAATTTATGTTGTATATTCTGTACAGGTAATAGGAGATCTTTGGATAACAATCCAGATATCGTGTTTAGTTCATTTTGTAGTTGTTCAGGTGATAAAAGATGTACGTTGAAATTGCCGTGATGAATGTCTGTTATTAAATCGACTAATGTATCCTGTATGCTTCTTAGATTAGCCAATAAATTGTTGCTGATGATACTGGATAGTGTAAATTGATTCTCCATTCCTAATGGTTTTACTGTGTTCTCAAGGTTAGTTAAATGGTTTTTGATAGCTTCGTTTTGTTTCTGCATAACGGTTTGCATTCTGGTAAGTAAATTATTTTGTGCTTCAATTATCGATGTTTGGTTTCTCCACAGTGCTGCTAAATGCTTTACATTTTTTCTGATACCAGATATGTCGTTTTGATATTGTTCTGCAAATCGCTCATCTAAGACGCCAAACAGGCTGTTAGCTATGTAACCGACACCGTTTATCAGGCCGCGCCTCCGTCTGGCACGAGCGTTGAAATGCTGACTGAGGAGAATGTTGTTGGAGTAATCAATTTCTGAGAACCCGTGACGTAGTTGAGTCATAATGATAGTGCAATGTGACGATATTTTTATTGTGTTGCTGTTACATATGTTATCTAGATAACGTATGTTGTTTATTAATGCTGTTATTCCATCCCAGTATGGTTTTAGGTCATAGTATGTTATCAATTTCCATTCATCTCTGACCAACTGCATGTTCCCAATCTTGTCGAAAAATAATCCATTGTTTTCATCGATTGGTGTTATGTTGTAAGAACCTTGAGCTCCGCAAATGAATGTCATAAATAACATAAAAGACAGACACAATGATAATAGCTTCGCGCTGGTTGTTTTGGTTTTTGCTCTGGACGGAGGCGTGCTGTCTCTTGATTTTTGTTTGTCCTGCTTCTGTTCTGGTACGCTGTCTGCTGTTGATAATGGTAAGACTGATAACTTGACCACTGGCCTCTTCATGATCCCATTTTTTGTTTTCAGGGTAACCACTCTAACAAGTCTTTCGAAGGCAATAGTTCTAGAATCCTTCCCTTCATCCACTTCCCAGGTGGTAGATTGTCATCTTGAATGGTGACGAGATCTCCCACCTTCACGTTCTCCTGTTGCTGTCGCCATTTACTTCTGACTGATTGCTGTGCTAAATATTCTGTTTTCCATCTCTTCCAGATGTCCTGTGCTAATTTAGATGTCAACTGCCACCGAGTTCTTGCATCATGCTCTGTTTCGATGATTGTTTTTCCAGGTCTTCCACTAAGAAAGTGAGCTGGTGTTAAAATATCCAAGCTGTCGGGATCTTCGGTCAAGGCGCATAACGGTCGGGAGTTCAGGCATGCTTCTACTTGTGCTAGTATTGTACTGAACTCTTCGAACGTTAGCTTCTGTTCTCCGATAACTCTTCGTATATGATGGTTTAAGCTCCTGACATTCCTCTCCCAAAGTCCACCTGCACTTGGCCATGAAGGGGCGTTGAAGTGCCATTCTATGTTCATGTCTGTTATTTCGGCTAAGGCGTTTTCATCTTTTACGTTTTATGTTTAACTGCTGTGCTGCATTTTCTGATATTAATGATATTTGGTACCCTTGATCGATAAGAGCCCTGAATGTAAGATAGGTACCATCTGCTGACTTGATGTTTACCAGCGCTGTTGCCAGTAGCACCTCTGATGAACCTTGAGATACATGCATGTTGCTGTTTTGGTTCCCACGGCCTTTTACAGGTAAATTGCTCTTCGTGCTAGAAATGCTAGCGTCGTGTAATAAGGTGTTATGTTTATCACCACATACTCGACACCTCCGGGTTGAAATACACGGTTTCCCGTTATGATCGAATAAGCAGTTTATGCATAATTTATGTTGTGAAACTGTTTTCAACTTTAAGTCATTAGACATATCAAGGAATTTCCTGCAACTGAATAATCCGTGTCCCTCGTTACACTGTGGACATCGGATACTTGCTGTTATGTGGAAAGATTTTGCCGTGGGAAAGTTGTTGTAATTATGGTTGCTATGTTGGTTTGCTGATTTTTTGTTGAAATTAGTTTGATTGAAGTTATGATTTTGAGACTTGATAGGCTTGGGTGATGAAAGTTCCGGCTTCCTTCTTGACTTTTCTAAACTTGTAAACTTGCTCTCTAAAAAAAACATACAGACGAATTGAGAACCTCCTCCTTTTTGTGAAGTCGGTTAAAAACTTGAGAAGGTCACTGAGAACTGGTATTTCACGTGGGTTCTTGAGCGACTCTATGTAGTCGCTGTAGGATTGCTGATCTA
Organism: Cabera pusaria; assembly: GCA_954871355.1. NCBI lineage: Eukaryota > Metazoa > Arthropoda > Insecta > Lepidoptera > Geometridae > Cabera > Cabera pusaria. The sequence goes on from OX940910.1 coordinate 5,858,918, forward strand.
GTTTTTGAGATAAAATATGTACAAGGATAGGATCCCAGGTACTGATGTCTATGCCCAGGTTTTTGATTGCATGTAATGTTTCAACGGTGATGTCATGCACCTTTTTGAGTTGTCCTTGATTTTGCTGTTGAATATTTTGTAGCCATAATAACATACTTATGTGCGATGTAAATATCAGTTTTTTGTTGTCAAATCTATTGTTTAGTATCTGAATACATGTATGATAGTTTTCTGAGCTGATGGTTAGGTGCTGTATTAGTCTCTCCGCTTCTCCACGCATCTTCCCCTTTAGGAACTGCAGTTTTTTAGAGTCATAAAGAGATGGATTTCTATGACTTGTCTGATAGAAGAGATCTTTAAAGGAAGTCCACTGTTGGTAACTGCCAGAAAAGATAGGTATTTCCATACTGGGTACGGATCGCTCCCTGTTAGTGATAGACCACAAATGCTTGTTAATGGCCCTTTTTATGTTGTTGTATTTTTGTTCGTGTTTGTTGTATATTGCTTCATAATCCTCGTCTTCACCGTTTAGCTCCAGTTGAATGTCCTAATGTAGTAAATCTATTGCTGTCCAACGAGCCTGAAGGGATTTGAGAATGTCCTCCAGCTCCCACTTCTCCTCAATCGCCTCTAAGTTGACGTTATTGATGGTTCTCATGAATGCTTTATAGTTTATATATTGCTTACGTAGCATATCATCTACCCTGCTATGTGATCCGGTCGATACCATGCCTCTCGTGGCTGGCACCGGATCTGCTGGTGACCTCATCTTCTGAAGGTCCTGCTCTTGTGCTTGCTGTTCTACATCTGTTTGTTCGTGACTTGCAGATGTAAACTGCTTGCTGCTTGCTAAAGTCGGATCTTGCTCATTTATTTGAGTTTTAGCCGAATTGTATAAGCCACTGGTCCTTTTGAATAAAGCTTCCTCAAAGTACTGATGATGCGGGACCCCGAGTTGGCATATGCTGTCGTGATTACTCACGAATTCAGACCAGTAAGCTTCCAGTAATTCTAAACGACGTTTATAATAGTCGCCGGTTTTTCTATCTGCACTGTCCTTCTTTATGTTGATGATAAGTTTATTGATAGACTGATAAATTTCCTGCTGGCTGATGTAAAGATTCTCCATTTTAAATAACAAGTTATAAATGGAAAGATCTTACTTGATATCTGTTGACTCCCTGGCCCTTGCTATGCTGAATGCTCTGCTGCTGATGCTATGCTGAATGCTATGTCCCTGTCGGCCGAATCCGACAAAGACCGATGCTGATGCTGGTGTATCCTGCCGACTCCAGCCGGCAGAATTGATATTTGCTATGCTATGATAATTCACTGTAATCCTTTTGTAGTACACTGCACTTAATGCACTGAATGTAGGAAATTACAGTTTGTAAAAAAAAAAGTATTTGTACGGGTCTCGGTCTCGTACAAATGAAAGATTGTTAATTTGCTTTACACTGTATTTCCGTGTTGATTGCTACGAGTCCGCGACGGAACTGCCGTGCGAATGCATGCTAACTTAAAATAGTACAAAATGCTTACATCTAAGTAATCTGAGCGGCGGCCGGCACAGTTATCATAGATGGCGCCACCATTGTATAGTTGGGTTAAAAATGCAATCCATTAATTTCGTCGTATCGATAGTATCGTACCGTGGCTTAATTGGCAGAGCACCTGGGTATATTTCCAAAGGGGTGCGGGCTCGAGTCCCGTCGGTTCGATGAAATTTTGGATTGTGTGTAACAATGTATATAACATATAATATGTATTTGTTCAGGTTACGGCGACGACGAAGCATACAACGTGTACGACAAACCGTGGCGTAACCAGGACAACGTGGGCGCTCACATATACCGCCCCACTCGCAACCAAGACAGAGACAACTATGCTGACCTCTCCTCACTCGCTAACAATAGAAGGTAAGTTACAAACCGTGGCGTAACCAGGACAACATGGGCGCTCACATATACCGCCCCACTCGCAACCAAGACAGAGACAACTATGCTGACCTCTCCTCACTCGCTAACAATAGAAGGTAAGTTACAAACCGTGGCGTAACCAGGACAACGTGGGCGCTCACATATACCGCCCCACTCGCAACCAAGACAGAGACAACTATGCTGACCTCTCCTCACTCGCTAACAATAGAAGGTAAGTTACAAACCGTGGCGTAACCAGGACAACGTGGGCGCTCACATATACCGCCCCACTTGCAACCAAGACAGAGACAACTATGCTGACCTCTCCTCACTCTCTAACAATAGAAGGTAAGTTACAAACCGTGGCGTAACCAGGACAACGTGGGTGCTCACATATACCGCCCCACTCGCAACCAAGACAGAGACAACTATGCTGACCTCTCCTCACTCGCTAACAATAGAAGGTAAGTTACAAACCGTGGCGTAACCAGGACAACGTGGGCGCTCACATATACCGCCCCACTCGCAACCAAGACAGAGACAACTATGCTGACCTCTCCTCACTCGCTAACAATAGAACGTAAGTTACAAACCGTGGCGTAACCAAGACAACGTGGGCGCTCACATATACCGCCCCACTCGCAACCAAGACAGAGACAACTATGCTGACCTCTCCTCACTCGCTAACAATAGAAGGTAAGTTACAAACCGTGGCGTAACCAGGACAACGTGGGCGCTCACATATACCGCCCCACTTGCAACCAAGACAGAGACAACTATGCTGACCTCTCCTCACTCTCTAACAATAGAAGGTAAGTTACAAACCGTGGCGTAACCAGGACAACGTGGGTGCTCACATATACCGCCCCACTCGCAACCAAGACAGAGACAACTATGCTGACCTCTCCTCGCTCGCTAACAATAGAAGGTAAGTTACAAACCGTGGCCTAACCAGGACAACGTGCGCGCTCACATATACCGCCCCACTCGCAACCAAGACAGAGACAACTATGCTGACCTATCCTCACTCGCTAACAATAGAAGGTAAGTTACAAACCGTGGCGTAACCAGGACAACGTGGGCGCTCACATATACCGCCCCACTCGCAACCAAGACAGAGACAACTATGCTGACCTCTCCTCACTCGCTAACAATAGAAGGTAAGTTACAAACCGTGGCGTAATCAGGACAACGTGGGCGCTCACATATACCGCCCCACTCGCAACCAAGACAGAGACAACTATGCTGACCTCTCCTCACTCGCTAACAATAGAAGGTAAGTTACAAACCGTGGCGTAACCAGGACAACGTGGGCGCTCACATATACCGCCCCACTCGCAACCAAGACAGAGACAACTATGCTGACCTCTCCTCACTCGCTAACAATAGAAGGTAAGTTACAAACCGAGGCGTAACCAGGACAACGTGGGCGCTCACATATACCGCCCCACTCGCAACCAAGACAGAGACAACTATGCTGACCTCTCCTCACTCGCTAACAATAGAAGGTAAGTTACAAACCGTGGCGTAACCAGGACAACGTGGGCGCTCACATATACCGCCCCACTCGCAACCAAGACAGAGACAACTATGCTGACCTCTCCTCACTCGCTAACAATAGAAGGTAAGTTACAAACCGTGGCGTAACCAGGACACCGTGGGCGCTCACATATACTGCCCCACTCGCAACCAAGACAGAGACAACTATGCTGACCTCTCCTCACTCGCTAACAATAGAAGGTAAGTTACAAACCGAGGCGTAACCAGGACAACGTGGGCGCTCACATATACCGCCCCACTCGCAACCAAGACAGAGACAACTATGCTGACCTCTCCTCACTCGCTAACAATAGAAGGTAAGTTAGAGCTTTCGCAAACACCAGCTTTACATACATATACAGACTACAAAAAAATGTGTGCCCTGTTTAACATTTTATGTACAGCAAAATTCTGGAAATAATCATTATTTATTAGTATTATTAATGTAGGGTTGCCAATTGTACTATTACATGCACCCATATGTATCAGTAACAATCAAATACATTCGAATTGACATTTGAATAATTTGAAATCGTTAAAAACGTAAAAGAACCGACTTCAAATGCCGTGCTTGTCATTTTCAGTACAAAGTTGGAGGTGTTTATCTCCATATCTCTGATGGTACTCGTACTTGTCAGATCTCGAAGAAATTTAAATAATTAATTAGTTAATAGGAAGCCTTTCAAACAAAATTAAAGTTTTCCAAATCGGTCCTCGAGTTATCGATGAACACACATAAAAAATATATATCTACTAGCTGACCCGGCGAACTTCGTACCGCGAATATAAATAAACTGTCCAAGTGCGAGTCAGACCCGCACACGCAGGGTTCCCATTGAACAATATTTGCCTAAAAAACGCGTGTCTTGTATGGGGACCCCCCTTATTTAAAATTTAATTAAGTTTGTATTATTAAATCTTATAGCAGCTATTGTAATACACACCATGAGTAAATTACACAAATAGCGAATACGGAAACGCCGTAATGACAACCATCTAAATTTGTCAATACAATGACAAAAAAATCTAAGCGAACTAACAATGACAACCTGGAACAACCATCTAAATTCAAAATATTAAAATTGAAATACCTACGCGATAATCCGAGTAATGTGAATATATAGGTTGTCGATTGAAACCCCTTAATTTAATACGTGCTTCAAATTTCAATTCGATAGTGGAACAGAGTCTACCCTACCGTACAGAAGGGACAAACGTCAAATGTCTGACAGGAAAGTAGGTAGAACAGTTTATATGGGAAAATGAAATTTTTGTTATTGCAATTTTTCCTAATTTTCTCACCGTTTAAACCTTCCCTGAACTATGACAAACATTTCAAAACCAAAATTAGCTAATTCGGCCCAGCCGTTCTCGAGTTTTAGCGAGACTAACGAACAGCAATTGATTTATATATATAGATATACAGTGGAACATGGAAATTTCTCCTTTTTTTAAGTTGGTCAAAAACATGCTTGACGTAATTCTACTCATCAAGGCTACGTTCTATAGATCGGAGAAGTTTTAAAGAAAGGCCAAGTCAAAAGTACCTATAACCGGCGACCATGTACGAAGGCGCTCCTGAAAGTGCAAGAAGCCGAAGAGGTATGTCAGGATCGTAGCATGTGGAAAGAAGTAGTCTCTGCCTACCTCAACGGGAAAAAGGGCGTGATTTTATGTATGTAAGGCTACGTTCTACGTACAATCTTCATTGATTTATAACTTTCTTGATTGTACCCATTCGACTCTCCTCTCTTCATATAGTAAGACTGTTTACGATTGTCCACAGGTTCGTGGCAGACAAAGAGTTCGCCGGTACAAGCAGCTCCAACACCCGTTCAGGACCGGTGCAGTTTGAGAAGTCTGGTGAAAAACGTGCACAACCCTCTAGTCGAGACGAGCCCGTGAGTGTTTACACCAGTGTTTTTACATTGATGACCAGTTGAGCACTAAATCTGGCGTCATTCACTCGCTATTTTTTTCCTACTGCGTATCGTCCACGATACAACCAACGACAGTCTCGTCAAACGAGTTCGAACGTCACGACGTTGTAACAAGTTTTAATCTCGCATGTTTGCTGTCAGAGAGTGCATGTTCTGTCCGTAGTACTATTATCTTTTCTGTGACTAAATCACCAAGTGCCAATTTCACCGTTTTCGTTAACGTACAGCAAACATTTAGTGACCTATACTCATCCTTAGGCTATAGAGTATCTCCTTGTTAAACTTCAGTAAGATCGGATCGTCCGTTTAGGCGTGATTAGGTAACAAACAGATAGTGAAGGAGTTTTTATAATATTAGTATGGATAGGCTAGCGTTTTTGACCATTATCTCACCTGTTGGTAAATTATGATGCAGATCTTATTACGCTAGCCTTAGAATGGGAACGGATAAAGTTTCAGATAGATCTACCACAGCTGGTAGAAGCATATTATGTCCATGTTCCGTATAACTTGCTGCCAAAAAGTAGCTTACCACCATCAAGGAGGAAATCTAACTATTGTCTAATCTGTGGTTTCGCTGCAAATATTTTATTAATTTTCGATGATACGATTTAAATCTGTGATATCTTCTAAAGTTTTCTTTTAAATTATATACTGTAAAAGACAATTTTAATCTATAATATGTGACCGAGGTATTTCAACATCATAAAAACAAACATCAATACAAAAATACAAATGTTCTCTCTTTACAATATTAGTATAGATATAGATAGTTCACTAGCAGTGTTGGTTGCACATTACTAGTAGTATTGTCAACCCTCTAGCTAAGCCAAACATGCTTGTGTCTGGAGTGGGTTCACGTCAATAGTGCAATATGTGGGGATCGAACTAACGACCTCTCGATCGCAAGTCCGACGCCTTAGTCATTGCGCTATTGTCGCTTTTCATATGACGGAGTTAAACCCGAATATGCATAAAAAATACTAACATCCGTGTTGAGAACCTCCTTTTTTGAAGTCTAAAAATAGAAACCCGATAGATTAATTCGCTTGATTATTTTCCTATTAATATTTATATTAGTGTAGTTATTATATTAGTAATATAAAAGCATGTATTGTTGTCCACAGTCCCGTACCAGTCAACCCGAAGCGGACGATCCGTTTGGTCTGGACCAGTTCTTGTCTGAAGCGAAGCGAGCGGACAAATCCTCCAGAAAGCGAGACCACGACTACAACAGACATACACACTCTTCTAAGAAACGCAGGGATTAGACTGCACTGGGTCAGTATTACTAATAACAATCATAATAGGGTATTTTACTCTTTATGAGAAAAAATCTAAAAATATATTATTGACATAGCTTAGGCAAAAAGCAGTCGGAAAACGTTAGTTTTAGTTTATAAAATAACAAACTAAATTTTAAATTCTAAGGTTTCAGCTTTTATAATCTGTTTCATAACACTATTTCATAGTAGTCGCTAGTAGTCGCCATGTTATTACGTCATACGGCTATGTAAACTTGAAGTGTCAACTGTCAACTATCATATCGCTGCATTTGTTTACACAGCCAACTGATGTCATGACCACAGAGCAATATGGCATTCACTGCGTCCAGCGTTTTCATCAAATTACTTCACGCTGTGCAATAATCTTCTATTTGACGGAAAAGCGTAGAAAGCGTAAAGTGCGGGTTTATGTCACACTGCTATCTATAATATATTATACGATACTATTGTCACTGGTTAAAAACAGTTATCGTGTGCAGCCATAATTTAAAAAAACTATGTTCTTATCTTGAAAGTAAGATCAAAACTCCTACGAAGTAGTGAAGCAGTATTTTATGTCAAGAAATATGTAATCTAAATATATTTTTCTTTGTTTCAGGTCTGGTTCATTGCATGCAGGAACAAGTGTATATATTTTATATGTATCTTTAAGTAAATTAGTACTGTAATAATAAAACTATTAGATTAAAATATCCACCTTCTTTACATACAAAACGTTAGTTTTAGGAATCAACGCACTAACTCCAAATTACACCGAATTGGGTATCACTTGACCACATCTCACCTGATGTTAAGTGATGATGCGATCGATGATGGAGCGTGCTTACCCAGAAGATACCTATTGACTCGCGATCGAAGTGAAATGCAAGAACATACAGTTATACTCTTCCCACGTATGTTTTGAGCCTAAGCCTTAAGTTACGCTAACCACTTCGCAAATTAGAAGAAAAAAAATGTTTTACGGTAGTGAAAAATTAACAGTATGTATTTGTTTTTTATGTGTCCATCACAGATTATACCTCATAGGGTACATACTGTTTATATAGTGTACTGCTTGACTGTAAGCTGCACTAGAGTTATATATAATAAAAAGTAGATGAAGGCTGCACATCCATCAGAGCTGGGCGAGGAAGCGGAGCGGTGCGCGAGGAAATAATCAACCAATAGTCACTTCAATTTCTCATCCCGCTCTGCGCAGGTTTGTTGATTGGTTGATTATTTACACCGCTTCCTGGCCCAGCTACGGTTGATACCAAGGAGTGTAATAAATGTCCATGTTGATACGCAGCTTTACCGGTTCCTATTAGCGCGCCCTATTGCCAATATATCTGTTAGATATTTCACAACTTTATATGTCAGAATCAACGATCGGAAACTTTTTCAGGAACCGATGAAACTGGCTTTTACCAGTTTAGTGAGTTTGATTAGCTAAAACTAACATTGTACAAGTAATGAGAGAATTAGTAAATTTTAACCGCAATTTCATAAAATGAGTTTTTATTTTGTTGGTGAATAAACGTAGATAATCAACACTGGAATTTGCTCGTGCCTTGTTACAAGCTTTTATAATTCATTTTGTATGCCAACAATCACCATTTATGTTTATCAATTTTTTTTTTAGAATTATGTAATATATGTAGTATTAAGTTACTTGTAATTAAATAATAATGATTTGTAATAAATGTCTGTTTTATTTATTACTAGCGACCCGCCCGGCCTCGCACGGTAAGAGCATATATCAACACAAACGTTATAAATGCGAAAGTCAGACTTCGCCATTACTAGGATATGCAGCTTATCTGTCTCAAGCTGCTTAAAAAGTGAGAAAATTCATGGATTCAACTTCAGCTTCATATGAAAAAAATAAATACACAAACTTTGTAAAGAAGAAACAAAAAAACTTAGCAAGAGTAAGCGCTAATACACTAAATAATTTAAGATCGTTTACAAAACTAAAACAACCGACTTCCACGCCGCGCGAGTCAGTTTCAGTAGCAAGTTTGAGACGTTTATCGTCATATCTCTGGACATACTTGTCGAATCTCGATAAAATAACAATGGGACCACCTCGGAAATGTAAACTACCAATTAAAAAAATAATCATTCGAATCGGTTCACAATTGACGGAGTGATCGCGCACACATACATAAATAATATCGTTTAAAAACTAAAAAACAACCGACTTCAATGCCGCGCTATTCATTTTCAGTACCAATTTTGAGATGTTTATCTCAATATCTCTGGAGATACTTATCATACCTCGATAAAATTACCATGGTACCACACTTGGGATATCTCCTTTCGAACAAAAAAAGAATAATCGAAATCGGTTCATAAACGACGAAGTTATCCGCGAACAAACATAAAAAAAAAAAAAAAAAAATATACGGTCGAATTGAGAAACCTCCTCCTTTTTTTGAAGTCGGTTAAAAAAAAACGTACAGACGAATTGAGAACCTCCTCCTTTTAGGAAGTCGGTTGAACAATATATAGATAATAGGAAGAATTAAAACATAATTATTAGTCTTAGTATTAATGCCTAGACTTTCTGGTTCTTAGAGCCAAAACCTGTATGCTGATTTTCAGAAAGCACGTATGTTATAACTATTTTTCACACTATGATACTAGGCCGTACCCAGTACCCAAAAGATTTGTTCCGTAGTTACCTACTCAATGTAAAAACGTAGGTGTACTTACCAATGATTTTCAGAGAAAATATGAAAGGTTAAAAGACCGCTGATCGGATCTGATACCCAAAAACATGGCTACGATTGTTACATTCCTGAATGAAATTATGATCGAATAAATTATTGAAATTCTTTTGTCGACACGCAATGTGTGTGATCCACTTAATATACTTGGTAGTGAATGACCTTTCTCTCTACACCCAAGACATTTTTAATACGCCAGGGATATCTGCTCTATCTGAAGAAAGAAGCGCTTTTTTTAATACCTGATATACAAGCACCGCTTGACCGCTATCTAAACTGATGTTAAGTGACGATGCGGTTTATGATGGAGTCGTGCTTGACTGCAAATGGCAGACGACAGTGACGATGCGCTGGACAACAGGCTAACAAATATTATATAATAGGTACTACCTTAGCCCAATCCATTGACCGCAACAGCATATATTGTTACTTTTTTGAGCACAACCCAACCCATTAAACCAAGCTGGCTATAGAATCAAACATGCTGGAACTCTGAGAACCAATTAGTGATATGTCGGTGGGTGGGGGTCGACTGGCTGTTTCGAATCGCAGTTGATGATGTGGTTCAAAAAGTAACATACTATGTGGTTGTAGTTGAGGTGACCACTGTGGCCCCTGCTACAGAGTCACCCAGGGATCTCGATTAGGAAAGCAAGGAATCAACGAGCCCCCCGTGGGTGACGAACAATTATATAACTTTACTAGTAATAGTTAATATTTTTTTATATATTTGATAGGTTACCGAATTGGCCACTTACTCGCCTGGTAGTAGTATAGTAAGCGATGATGTGATCGAAGAGGGTGAGCACGCTAGGCCTAGAATACCTTTACTTTTAAAGTGCTGTGTGCTGCCGGAACACCGTGTAATGTAAGGAAAGTCATGGCGGGAGATTATGTCCTCGATGGTAGTAAGCAACTTTTGATAACAAGTCGTCATGTGGAACAATCGAACCACCACCTGTGGTTATTACCATCAAAACTTTAAATCTTCGCATCTAATCTATCTGCATATTACTCGATAAAAATATTCTTCAGTTATTTTATCTGGAGCGATAATTACTAAGTTCTTAGTTATTTATCCCAGTGAATAAAAGTTTTTGGGTTTAAAGCATGGAATAAAGAAAACAAATTTTTGAATTTAAAGAAAACAATTTTTTTAAATTGTTTATCTATGGTTTAAAGACAATGTCAGGGTAACGGCTACAGGACCATGATGCAGAAAATTTGGATATCTAGTTCTACGAGTCGTTTTTTTTTATAATCAGATGTCATCGCTAGTGTCCTGCTTGTACTGTTATCTTTTATCATAAACTAGCGACCCGACCCGGCTTCGCACGGGTGCAAATGTGCAATGCTGATACTAAATATACCTACGAGTACCTACTACAGAATACCCTTATAAACAACGTTTACCGCTTTTTTGTCATTAGACAATACAAACATGTTTTGAAACTGAACAAAACTGAAAACTCTTGAAAGAGCGACTTATAATTGACCATGAGAAAAACACTCTAAGCTCAAATCTAAGCCTGCAGCGTTGAAAGTTTGACCCTGCGATTTATTAATGGTCATTGCAAAAGACATCTTTACCGGAAATTGTAGGCGTATAAATTGGAACGGTAAATTTGATAGTATCAGAGGAATTCAGGGAATTAATACGTTTTCTCCGATACCACATCCGGTAAGTTTGTGCTGAATTGTGCACTTTATTATGACCGTTTTTAGTGATTTTACCAGCAAACGCGTGCCATTGCGAAGTTTAGGTGGATTCAGGTGTCTTAATAAAATAACAGGACAACCTACTTTCAACACCATTTTATGAGGAGGGAGTCCAGACAGGTTCAAAGAATTAAGAAATTCTGTAGGAAAATGAACAGCTTCTTCCAAATCGAGAACAGTATCGACCGAGTAGCATATTTGCGTCGGCGCATCAATCTTTGAAAGAATCAAGTTATTTACCTTATCTACTTGTTCGTTAGTTGGTAACAGAATTGCTCTTTCTTTAAACCAAGATATAGTCTTACAACTTATGTTATCAATATCAGGATAGACATTGTTGACCAACTCTTGGATGTTGTCTATCAAAACACAAAGGTTTTCTAGGTTTATCCTTCCATCACTTTGTGTTAACTTTCCATTGTCAACTTTTAGCAATATCTCTGAAAAAGCCTGTTCTCACGTGAAGACAATGAAACCCTCATAAGCACGCGCCGCCGGCCGAGCCGGTACCGCCGCACTGCTATGTCCCTGTATTTTAAATCTGTAATATCTTCGGACATATTCATTTAAACTACATGCTGTGTAAAGGGCCATATTGATTTATATTAAATGAACAATGTATTTAAGGTACTTAATTGGATAAGGATTCATGCTGTATTACTTTGCTTAAAATAACTTAAAGATACGGTAAATCGGTAAAGATAAAGATAACGTAAATAAGCCATTTTTTCTCTTAAAATGTAGGTAAAGGATAAATAAACTGGCTTAGTGCAAGTCGGACTTGCACTCGTAGGGTTCCGATTCCGTACCACACATCAACACCATCAACACCAATATTATAAATGCGAAAGTCAGTTTGTTTATTTGTTTGTTTGTTTGTTTGTTTGGGACTTCTTCACGGTCAAACGGCTTGACCGATTTGGCTGAAATTTTGTACAAAGATAGTACATTGGGCAGAATAGGATATAGGATACTTTTCTTTTGGCTATCGAGTCAGGGGGTCCAGATATTTTTAATTCAATTTCGTAACTAAAGGACCTCTTTTCGAATAAACGGCTTGACCGATTAGCCTGAAATGTTGTATAGAGACAGTTCATAAGGCAGAATAGAATATAGAATACTTTTTTTCTGGCTATCGAGTCAGGGGGTCCAAATATTTTTAATTGAATTTCGTAAATATAAGATCTCTTCTCGAATGAACGGCTTGACCGATTTGCCTAAAATGTTGTATAAAGACAGTTCATATGGTAGAATAGTAGATAGGATACTTTTTTTTGGCTATCGATTCAGGGGGTCCAGATATTTTTAATTGAATTTCGTAAATATAAGATCTCTTCTCAAATAAACGGCTTAAACGATTTGCCTGACATGTTGTACAAAGACAATTCATAGGGCTGAATAGGATACAGAATACTTTTTTTCTGGCTATCGAGTCAGGGGGTCCAGATATTTTAAATTGAATTTAGTAAATATAAGACCTCTTCTCGAATATACGGCTTGACCGGTTTGCATGAAATGTTGTATAAAAACAGTTCATAGGGTAGAATAGGATATAGAATACTTTTTTTTTGGCTATCGTGTCAGGGGGTCCAAATATTTTTAATAGAATTTAGTAAATATAAGACCTCTTCTCGAATAAACGGCTTGACCGATTTGCCTGAAATGTTGTACAAAGACAGTTCATAGAGTAGAATAGGATATAGAATACTTTTTTTTTGGCTATCGAGTCAGGGGGTCCAGATATTTTTAATTGAATTTTGTTAATATAAGACTTCTTTTCGAATAAACGGCTTGACCGATTTGCCTGAAATTTTGTATGAATACATGTTATAGGGCAGAATAGGATATAGGATACTTTTTTCTGGCTGTCGAGTCAGGAAGTCCAGGTGTTTTCAATCGAATTTTGTAAATATAAGACCTCTTCTCGAAGAAAGGGCTTGACCGATTTGCTTGAAATGTTGTATAGAGACAGTTCATAAGGCAGAATAAAATAAGGAATACTTTGTTTTGGCTATCGAGTCAGGGGGTCCAGATATTTTTAATTGAATTTTGTTAATATAATACTTCTTCTCGAATGAACGGCTTGACCGATTTGCGTGAAATTTTGTATGAATACATGTACAGAATACATACACAATACATATACATGGGCAGAATAGGATATAGGATACTTTTTTTCTGGCTGTCGAGTCAGGAAGTCCAGGTATTTTTAATTGAATTTTGTGAATATAAGACCTCTTCTCGAATAAACGGTTTGACCGATTTGCCTAAAATGTTGTATTAACACAGTTCATAGAGCAGAATAGAATATCGGATACTGTTTTTTTGGCTATCGAGTCTGAGTGTTTAGATTTTATTATTTGAATTTTGTGAATGTGTGGCCTCTTATCAGCTCAACAGCTTGACCGATTCAGCTGAAATTTTATACATATTACAGTTCATTTTGCATAGAATCACATAGGATACTTTTTTTCTGGCAGCCGAGTTCAGGTATCCAGAATTTTTAAAGTGAACTTTGTAAATGTGTGGCCTACTCTCGGTCAAACGGGTTAACCATTTAAGCTGAAATTTTGTGCACAGACAGTCAAAAAGACAGAAGGACAACGAATACTTTTTTTTGGGTGGAAATTTAGGTTGTCTATATTTTTATTATGGTATTTTGTTAATGTGTGGCCTCTTTTCGGCTAAACGGCTTGACCGATTCTGATGAAATTTTGTACAAAGACATTTAATAGGGCATAAAAGGGCAAAGAATACTTTTTTTCGGCAGAAAAGTGCGGGTGCCTATATTTTTTGTTAACTTTACATAGAGTTTGCATAATCATAAAAGTTTGACCTTAGGTTCATCTATAATGACTCAACTTAATAAGTGCCTTAATTAGGCCATAAAACTGTCAGGGTCATTAAAAGTCATCAAAATTTACGCGATGGCTTTGCTTGCCCAACGTGTTTTATCTGCTTTGTGGGAAGTATTTCAAAAACATTCGTGTTTTACCAGCCACATTTAACCTTAGGGTCATCGGTGTTGACTTCGTAGGTTATAAAAACTATCAGGGTCATAAAACGTAAAAATGTTCGCGCTCACATCGCTCGCGCAGTGATAGCGCTCGCTGCGCTCGCGCAATAATTTATTTGATCTACTTTGTAGGTAATATTTCAGCAACTTTTGTATTTTAATAGCCACATTAATCAAAACGAGCCATAAATTGGAACAGTACAACTATCAATAATCATAATGATTTTTTACCTTTAAATTAGTGGATATCAAGTTTAACCTTAGGGTTATCGGTGTTAAATAAGCAGGTCATGAAAACTGTCAGGGTCATAAAATGACGTAAAGATTTTCGAGCTCGCTTCGCTCGCGCATTAATAGCGCTCGCTATGCTCGCGCAAAACTTTGTTTAATCAACTTTGTTGGTAAAATTTCAGCATTTTTTGTATTTTAATAGCCACATGCATCAAAACGAGTTTATAAATTGAAATAGTACAACCTTCAATAATCATAATGATTTTTACCTTACAATAAGTGGATATCAAGTTTAACCTTAGGGTCATAAAAAGACGTAAAAATTTTTCACGCTCGCTTCGCTCACGCATTGATAGCGCTCGCCGTGCTCGCGCAAATATTTCTATTATCTACTTTGCAGGTAATATTTCAGCATTTTTGTATTTTAATAGCCACATGCATCAAATCGAAGCCATAAATAGAAACAGTACAACCTTCAATAATCATAATGATTATTAACCTTAAAATAAGTAGATATCAAGTTTAACCTTTGTGTCATCAGTGTTAACTGAGTAGGTCATAAAAACTGTCAGGGTCATAAAAGGTCGGAAAAAAATTTTTGCGCTCGCCTCGCTCTCGCAGCGATAGCGCTTACTACGCTCGCCCAGTAAAAGCGCTCGCTCCGGTCGCGCAAGCATTTGTAATATCTACTTTGTAGGATAACAATTCAATTTCGCTCAATTTCCGGTGCTCCAATCATTCCCTGGCGTTGAGGTCATCTGAAACTTTAGAGTTAGATATGCCAGCTCACTCGACAATCTTCTATGATTCTTCTTTCATTATACAGGCAATCCGTCTTTGGAATGACTTACCTGTTACAATTCGACACGCCCCCTCAATTTATACTTTTAAAGAAAAACTAAAAAAATTCTACTTAACACAAACCGGTATTGATGATTATTAAGCTATCTCATGTATTTCTTAAAACTATTATATATTTGTATGTGTATGTATGTTTATATATTATGCATATTTATTTATATTTGTTTTATTTGTATGTATGTAGATATATGTTATGAAATAAATATTTATGTTTATGACTTTGAAATAGATGTTTATTCATTTTATGATCTCAAAATTGTTAAATGTGCACCTTAGCCCTTTACATATTCGTACTGTCCACTCCGTCCTAAGGTTGTCTAGAAGAGATCGCTTTGAGCGATAAGACCGCCCATTGTACTAATGTATAATGTATTTTAAGATGTTTATTATTTAATTTTGGTGTACAATAAAGAATTATCATTCATTCATTCATTCATTCATACATTTCAGCAATTTTTGTATTTTAATGGCCACATTCATCAAAACGAGTCATAAATTGGAACAGTAGAACTTTCATTAATCATACTAATTTTTTACATTAAAATAAGTGGATATCAAGTTTAACCTTAGGGTCATCGGTGTTGAATTAGCAGGTCATAAAAACTGTCAGGGTCATAAAATAACGTAAGAATTTTCGCACTCGCTTCGCTCGCGCATTGATAGCGCTCGCTATGCTCGCGCAAAACTTTGTTTTATCTACTTTGTAGGTAATATTTCATCATTTTTTGTATTTTAATAGCCACATGCATCAAATCGAGTTTATAAATTGAAACAGACGCATCAAATCGAGTTTATGAATTGAACAACAAACAACCTTCAATAATCATAATGATTTTGTACCTTAAAATAAGTGGATATCAAGTTTAACCTAAGTGTCATCGGTCTTGACTTAGGTAGGTCATAAAAACTGTCAGGGTCATAAAAAGTCGTAAAAAATTTTCGCGCTCGCTTCGCCCGCGCATTGATTGCGCTTGCGCAAACCTTTGTTTTATCTACTTTGTAGGTTATATTTCGGCATTTTTTGTAATTTAATAGCCACATGCATCAAAACGAGTTTATAAATTGAAACAGTAGAACCTTCAATAATCATAATGATTTTTTACCTTATAATAAGTGAATATCAAGTTTATAACCAGGGTCATCGGTCTTAAAAGTCATAAAAACTATCAGGGTCATAAAAATACGTAAAATATTTTAGCGCTCGCTTCGCTCGCGCATTAATAGCGCTCGCTGCGCTCGCGCAGACATTTGTCATCAGTGTTAGCTTAGCAGGTCATAAAAACTGTCAGGGTCATGAAAGGTCGTAAAAATTTTTCACGCTCGCTTTGCTCGCGCAGTGATAGCGCTTGCTACACTCGCGCAGTAATACTGCTCGCTACGCTTGCGCAAACATTTGTTTTATCTACTTTGCAGGTAATATTTCAGCATTTTTTGTATTTTAATAGCCACATCCATCAAAACGAAGCTATAAATTGAAACAGTACAACCTTCAATAATCATAATGATTAATAACCTTAAAATAAGTGAATATCAAGTTTAACTTTTGTGTCATCAGTGTTAACTTAGTAGGTCATAAAAACTGTCAGGGTCATAAAAAGACGTAAAATTTTTTCGCACTCGCTTCGCTCGCGCATTAATAGCGCTCGCTGCGCTCGCGCAGACATTTATCAACAGTGTTAACTTAGCAGGTCATAAAAACTGTCAGGGTCATGAAAGGTCGTAAAAATTTTTCGCGCTCGCTTTGCTCGCGCAGTTATAGCGCTTGCTACGCTCGCGCAGTAATACTGCTCGCTACGCTCGCGCAAACATTTGTTTTATCTACTTTGCAGGTAATATTTCAGCATTTTTTGTATTTTAATAGCCACATCCATAAAAACGAAGCTATAAATTGAAACAGTACAACCTTCAATAATCATAATGATTAATAACCTTAAAATAAGTGAATATCAAGTTTAACTTTTGTGTCATCAGTGTTAACTTAGTAGGTCATAAAAACTGTCAGGGTCATAAAAGGTCGTAAAAATTTTTCGCGCTTGCTTCGCTCGCGCAGTGATATTGCTTGCTACGCTAGCGCAGTAATAGCGCTCGCTCTGGTCGCGCAAGCATTTGTTATATCCACTTTGTAGGAAACATTTCAGGAACTTTTGTATTTTAATAGCCACATTCGTCAAAACGAGTTATATTTGGAACAGTTCAACCTTTAATAATCATAATAATTTTTTACCTTAAAATAAGTGGATATCAAGTTTAACCTTAGGGCCATCGGTTTTGTCTTAGTAGGTCATAAAAACTGTCAGGGTCATAAAAAGACGTACAAAGTTTCGCGCTCGCTACGCTCGCGCAAACTTTTGTTTTATCTACTTTGTTGGTAACATTTCAGCATTTTTGTATTTTAATTGCCACATGCATCAAAACGAGTTTATAAATTGAAACAGTACAACCTTCAATAATCATAATATATATTAACCTTTAAATAGGTGGATATCAAGTTTAACCTTTGTGTCATCGGTGTTGACTTAGTAGGTCATAAAAACTGTCAGGGTCATAAAAAATCGTAAAAAATTTTCGCGCTCGCTTCGCTCGCACAGTGATAGGGCTTGCTACTCTCTCACAGTAATAGCGCTCGCTCCGTTCGCGCAAGCATTTGTTATATCTACTTTGTAGGAAACATTTCAGCAACTTTTGTATTTTAATAGCCACATCCATCAAAACGAGTCATAAATTGAAACAGTACAACCTTCAATAATCATAATGACCTTGGTTAGGTTTACCAAGTACCAAGTAATGATTACTGATTTTAACAATAGACGATATCGAGTTCGTCCTAAGAGTCATCTATATTGACTTGATTATTAGGTCATTAAACTGTCAGGGTTATAAAAAGTCATAAAAAATGTTCACTCGCCCAATAATAGCGCTCGCTACGCTCGCGCAGCTATCCACCTTATTTTCTTTGTAAGAAATGTTTCAGGAACTGTTGTATTGAGTCAAACATTTAAACAGCACAACTTCGTATACCTAACCAAAATGATTAATGACTTTAACAATAGAGGATATTGAGTTCGACTTTGAGGGTCATCTATGGTGACTTGGCCTAAGAGATCATCGATCTAGACCTCAATGGTCATAAAGACACAAATAACGCGGGCGAAGCCGCGGGTAACAGCTAGTATTTTATATAAAACTAGAAGTGCCCCGCGGCTTCGCCCGCGTTAAAACCTTATTTTATTTACTTAAAACTTTTTTATTGTAAAAACGATTTTATCATTAAACACATCAAATAAGAATTAGCCAAATGGGTTCACCCGTTTTCATGTTATCGCGTGACTAAGGCAACTCAGGATTCATATTTATAAAACCCTAAAAACCTAAATTTACAGACTTTGTTACCTACCCCATTTCGAAAAATCCTACAACACGTACTTTATCCCATCTTGTTTCGCCATACAAACTTTGAATCCCCGTTCCATATCCAGGAGGAATTTTCAGAAAATCATTTCTGAGCGGATACCAACGTCATAATAACTATCTGCATTCTGAATTTCAGCGCAATCCGAAACAATATTGATTTTTAGACTTTATTACCCCAGTTTATCCTCTTAGGGGGGCATTTTGAAAAAGTTTGAAACTCGTATTTACTTATTTATTTACAGAAGCACTTGTGTGAACTGTCGAATAAAACGACTATCCAAACTTTGAACCCCCGCTTCATCCCCTTAAAGAGTGTATTTTGAAAAATTCTTTCTTAGCGGATACCTAAGTCAAAATAACTATCTGCTTACCAAATTTCAGCGCAATCCGAAACAATATTGATTTCAGACTTTGTTACCCCACTTCACCCTTTTAGGGGTGGAATTTCGAAAAAGCTTGAAACTCGTATTTACTTACTTAAGTACTTGTGTTAAATTTCGAATATAAAAGACTATCTTATATTGTTTTTCCATACAAACTTTGTATCTCCGTTTCATCCCCTTCAGGGGTGAATTTTGGAAAATCCTTTCTCAGAGGGAACTAACTGCATGCCAAATTTCAGCGGAATCCGAAACAATATTGATTTTCACACTTTGTTACCCCATTGCACCCTCGTAGGGGTGAATTTTCAAAAAAACCAGAAACACATATTTACTTATTTTTTACTGAAGCACTTATGTGAAGATTCGGATATAAAAGACTATCTAATCTTGTTTTTCGATACAAACTTTGAACCCCCGTTTCATCCCCTTCAGGAGTGAATTTTGAAAAATCCTTTCTCAGAGGGAACTAACGTCGTAATAACTATATGCATGCCAAATTTCAGCGCAATCCGAAACAATATTGATTTTCACACTTTGTTACCCCATTTCACCCTCGTAGGGGTGAATTTTCAAAAAAACCAGAAACACATATTTACTTATTTTGTTACTGAAGCACTTGTGTGAAGTTTTGGATAGAAAAGACTATCTAATCTTGTTTCTCCATGCAAACTTTGAACCCCCATTTCATCCCCTTAAGGGGTGAATTTTAGAAAATCCTTTCTTAGTACACCCTTACGTACTAAGGCAAATATACCCTCCAAATTTCAAGTCTCTACGACCAGCGGTTTAGGCTGTGCGTTGTCTGTCAGTGAGTCAGTCAGTATGTCAGGACAAAGATTATTATAGTATTAGATTGTGTTTCATTATTTCACAATTTTATGGATAAAAATTGTCTGAAGTACTGAAACATGCACTGGGTTGCGGTGCACGTAAGGTTGGCAACCCTACATTAATCAGGGGAATGAAACATGTGCTTTAAGTGTGATGTTCGATGCCTAGATGAATTCTGAATGGCTCAATACCTTTGTTTTTTAGGGTTCCGTACCCAAAGGGTAAAACGGGACCCTATTACTAAGACTCCGCTGTCCGTCTGTCTGTCTGTCTGTCTGTCTGTCTGTCCGTCTGTCACCAGGCTGTATCTCATGAACCGTGATAGTTAGACAGTTGAAATTTTCACAGATGATGTATTTCTGTTGCCGCTATAACAACAAATACTAAAAACAGAATAAAGTTAAAGATAATAGAGGGTCCCCATACAAGAAACGTGTTTTTTTCGGCATTTCACGCCATCTATGAACGCTTAGTTAGGTAAACGTACCATAGATGGCGTTATATTGAAATGTCGATCCCTAACTCCTTTGTTAGACGTTAGATGGCGTTATAAGAAATAAAATGTTTATTAATTACTAGCAGCCCGCCCCGGCTTCGCACGGGTAGAACATATATGCCTACAAAATTTGCATCAGTTTGTTGCATCGAATATAAAAAATTAACATATTTAACAATCATCGTCATATGTCAATTTATACAAAACCTTAACGAATTATGCACCTAAACCTTCCTCGTAAACACTCTGGCTATTGATGAAAACCACATGATAATCCGTTCAGTAGCTATTGAGATTATTGGGAACAGACAGACAGACGCAGTGATGGAAATTCTTTTATAATACTTACGTAGTGATATTGGACGGCCCTTTGGCGTAAAGGATAGTTACCCTGATTCTGACCCGAGGGTCGTTGGTTCTAATCCTAGCTATATACCTACCAATGAAATATTTATGTGCATTCTTGAATCATGGGTTTTCGTGGGATCATTAAATCTACCAATAATTAAGATAGTTTAAAAACTAAAACAACTGACTTCAATGCCCCGCGAGTCAATTTCAATAGCAAGTTTGAGACGTTTATCGTCATATCTGTGAAGATACTTATCACATCTCAATGAAATTACAACCGGACCACCTCGGAAACGTACCCTACCGATTACAAAAATAATAATTCGAATCGGTTCACAATTGACGGAGTAATCGCGTAACATACACACACAAAAAAAGAAAGAAAAATGAAACATACAGACGAATTGAGAACTTCCTTCTTTTTGGATGTCGGTTGAAAAGTAGTAGGTAAGTAAGTACCACCAAAGAGAACATCTGCCGCCGTAACCTTACGGCGTTCCCCGACGCAAAAGGTAGGGGTATTATAAGGTTTAACGTGTGTATCTGTGTGTCTGTCTGTAGCATCTTAGCACCCAACCGGATGAACCGATTTTGATTTAAAGTAGGGGTATTATACGTTTAACGTGTCTATCTGTGTGTCTGTCTGTAGCATCTTAGCACCCAACCGGATGAACCGATTTTGATTTTATTATTGATAGTTTTTTTTTATTTTATAGATGTCTTCATCGAGAGTATTCTTAGCTTTGATTCATGAAAATTCGTTCAATCGTTATAAAACTATGAGCTTTAATCAACTTTCATAGGTCTGATCAATTTGAAAATCTTCTTCTTCAACGATATTGTAAGAACATGGAAGCATTGACCTGATGCTGAGACATCTCCTGGACTCTACAGAATACTCAAATCCTCACCAACTTACAGCTCAGATTTTAAAAGTCGTGTTTAGAGTCATTGGAATGCTTTTAATGAAAAGATTAGACATAGATCAGTCGGGGTGGTTTAAAATATTATATTATATATATATTGATCATTATTATTTTATACAATAGATCATATTATTATACTATATTGACTTCAAATTGATTGCGATCGGTGGGGATCTACAAAAAACCTAAGCTTATAATAATATTTTCGGAGTAACTATGACCTATTCTGTGGTTTGACTGCAAATATTTTATTAATTTTGCGATGCGTGTATGTGAAATCCGTGATATCTTCTAGAGTTTTCATTAGAATTATATACTGTAAAGGACAATTTTAATCTATAATATGTGGTCAAGCTAATTAACGTAATTATTTGGATAAGGATTAATACTTTATACTTGAAAATAATCCTGGAAGTTATGTAATATTTTTTAACAAAAAATTTAAGATTAAAATGGTTACTGTGAGTCAACCTTAAGAGATAGACATATGCTGTCGCGGACTTTTTTGTAGGTCTTATTAAGTTGTACAACTCTTCCATAGAAAATATTCTTCCATCTGTTTTCAATTGAGCAGCGTTCGTAAGAAACTTGTTTTTTCGACCGTTTTTTTGTCGACTTAGGTTGCAAATTAGGTCTCAACGAATGTATGTTTATAATGATTTGGCTCAAAAACTAATGAACCGATTTAAAAAATTCTTTCACTAATACATAGAATGGACTTTTGGAATGAAAATAGGCTATATATTATCCCGTTTAAATTAAAGGTACATTCGTGGAGACCTAATTTGCAACCTAAGTCGGCAAAAAAACGGTCGAAAAAACACGTTTCTTACGAACGCTGCTCAATTGAAAATAGATAGAAGAATATTTTCTATGCAAGAGTTGTACAACTTAATAAGACCTACAAAAAAGTCCGCGACAGCTTATGTCTATCTCTTAAGGTTGACTCACAGTAACCATTTTAATCTTAAAATTTTTGTTAAAAAATATTACATAACTTCCAAGGCTATTTTCAAGTATATAGTATTAATCCTTATCCAAATAATTACGTTAATTAGCTTGGCCACATATTATAGATTAAAATTGTCCTTTACAGTATATAATTCAAATGAAAACTCTAGAAGATATCACGAATTTCACATACACGCATCGCAAAATTAATAAAATATTTGCAGTGAAATCACAGATCAGGTCATTGTTAACACGAAAACATTATTATAAGCTTAGCTATGCTGTAGATCCCCACCGATCACAATCAATTTGAAGTCAATATAGTATAATAATATGATCTATTGTGTAAAATAATATTCATCTATATATATAATATTTTAAACCACCCCGACTGATCTATGTATAATAGCTTTTTCCAATGACTCTAAACACGACATTTAAAATCTGAGCTGTAAGTTGGTGAGGATTTGAGTATTCTGTAGAGTCCAGGAGGCTTCCATGTTATTACAATATCGTTGAAGAAGAAGATTTTCGAATTGATCAGACCTATGAAAGTTGATTTCATAGCGCAATTAACTAGAAAAAAGCTCATAGTTTTATAACGATTGAAGGAATTGTCATGAATCAATGCTAAGAAAACTCTCGATGAAGACATCTATCAAACCAAAAAAAAAACTATCAATAATAAAAACAAAATCGGTTTATCCGGTTAGGTGCTAAGATGCTACAGACAGACACACAGATGCACACGTTAAACGTATATGACCCCTACATTTTGCGTCGGGGAACGCGTAAGGTTACGGCGGCAGATGTTCACCTTTTTTTTTAATATATCTTATAGGCTAGCGTTTGACCACTATCTCACCTGTTGGTAAGTGATGATGCGGTCGAAGATGGTAAGCACGCTAGGCCTAGACTGGGGAACTGGCTCTCAAGGATAGCTGCCGGAACACATTAGATGTTTTTGGCGACAGATTTTCTAACTTGAGGGTGGTAGCTGGCCAGGCGGACACTAGATAGTGTCCTACCACCATGCGGGGGTTGTTGGTTTCTTAACGATGTTTTCCTTCACCGGAAGGCCACTGTGAGAAGCGCACAAAAAATTTTTCGATGGAAAAATCCATTGGTGCACGGTAAGGTTTGAACTCGGTACCACGGCATCAAAGCCGACCGTTCTCCCGATTAAGCCACCGGGCCCGGGCTCCTTGGTGGTAAGCTACTTTATGGTAGATTTAATGATCCCACTACCACTGTACGAAAACTCATGATTCATGAATGCACATAAAACTTTCATTGGTAGGTATATAGCTAGGATTAGAACCCACGACCGTCGGGTCAGATTAGGGTTTAGGTCAGAACTAGCCTTTACGCTAAAGGGCCGTCCAATATCACTACGTAAGTATTATAAAACAAAGTCCATCACTGCGTCTGTCTGTCTGTTCGCAATAATCTCAATAGCTACTGAACGGATTATCATGCGGTTTTCACCAATAGCCAGTGTTTATGAGGAAGGTTTAGGTGCATAATTCGTTAAGGTTTTGTGTAAATTGGATGAAATATGACGATTATTGTTAAATATGTTCATATTTTATATTCGATGCAACAAACTGATGCAAATTTTGAAGGCATATATGTTCTACCCGTGCGAAGCCGGGGCGGGCTGCTAGTATTTTATAAAATCGAGCAAAAAATGCTGAAAGAAATAACGTAATAAATTGATAAATCGATCTAGCTAGGTTGTCATTTTCAGAAAATGTTGTTTTATCCCTGTTTTCAGGTAATGAAAAACTTCTACAATATAATTAGATTATGAAGGTAAATTTCGCCATTGCTACATTGTTATAATAGCTCAGTAGAAGATCGATCAGAAGGACCCGGTTCGAGTCCAGACGAGATGATAATTTTTTTCCAAGTTTGTTCTTTTGTGAGATAATTATTGGGAGCCAAAACTTTACATAAAACACGATTTACCAAAAAAATAAATAAAAATTGCGAGCAAAGCTCGGTCATCCAGTTATTATTATAATATCACTAGCTGTGCCCCACGGCTTCGCTTGCGTTAAAAACAACTTTTATTTATTTTAATATTTTTTATCATAAGAACCATCTCCTGGCGATAAAAAACACAACAAAAAAAGAATTAGTGAAATCGGTCCAGCCGTTCATGCATGATGCCGTGACCAAGGGCAATTGGGATTCATTTTTATACATAAGACTAGCTGTGCCCCGCGACTTCGCCTGCATTTTTTTATTATTATTTTTTTCATAAGAACCATCTCCTGACGATAATAAACACAACAAAAAATGAATTAGCGAAATCGGTCCAGCCATTCACGCGTGATGCCGTGACCAAGGGAAATTGGGATTAATTTTTAAACGTGTCAATTCCAAACATTTATTTAAACAGGAGCCGCGTATTTTTTTAGTACAACGCCATCTTACGAACATCTAACGCCAACTAAGTGAAAGTTAACACACAGTAATTAATATAATTAATACAGTCAAACGTTCATAGATGGCGTTATAGTAAAATGCCGAAAAAACACGTTTCTTGTATGGGGACTCCCTTTAATTTTTAACTTTATTCTGTTTTTAGTATTTGTTGTTATAGCGGCAACAGAAATACATCATCTCTCGACTCCAAAATTTCGCGATTAGGTTCATATTTGGCCTTCGCAAATATGACCATGTTTCAGAATTTCGTCGTAAGCTCAAGTGGCTGCCTATTCGTCTTCGCCGGAATACACACATTCTGTCACAACTTTATAATATTTTATTTAATCCCACTTCTCCTAGCTATCCAAAAACACTCTTCGAATTTCTTCACACCACTAACTCCCTTTCACTAAGCCTAAGGTCATTAGAGAATCTAATGCTTTCTATTCCTACTCATTGCAGCACTTTCTATGACAAATCGTTTGCTGTACAAGCTGTCAGACTCTGGAATGCGCTTCCTTTAGAGATAAAACAATCACAAACTATATATACATTCAAGGAACGCGTTAAGTCGTATTATCTTGGTTAGTTATTACTTACGTTTGCTATGTACAATCCAACTAATATATAAGTATATGTTATCAATTTAAATACACTGATCTTCCCATATATTACTATTTATTATATGTATAAGTATTAAAGTTATTATTTTTATTTGTATTGATATAGTATCCGTTAAAAGTGATGTCTTATTTATAATTGCACCATACACCGCCGTATCTATTAACATATTTCTCCATCTAAAGGTTGTCTGGTAGAGATCGCTTTTAGCGATAAGACCGCCTATTGTTACACAATTATAATTAGTTGTTAAGTAATTACTCTGTATGTTTAATAAGGTGTCCAATAAAGTGTTTCTATCTATCTATCATCTGTGAAAATTTCAACTGTCTATCACGGTTCATGAGATACAGCCTGGTGACAGACGGACAGACAGACAGACAGACGGACAGCGGAGTCTCAGTAATAGGGTTCCGTTGGTACCCTGAAACGGTTATTGTGGGTTATCCTTAAGAGATAGATATATACCATCGCGGACTTTTTGTTGACCTTTTTAAGGTGTACAATACTGTAGTACATTATTTTGATTTGTCTCGTGGGGTTCAGCCAATGTTTGCAATGTAAGCGCAAAAAAATGTGTTTATTTACGACATTACATTAGAAACCTATAAAATTGACAGTGTTTCTCTACTATATTATGCATGTATTATACATATAAACCTTCCCCTTGAATCACTCTTATCTATTAAAAACAACTGGCAAAGTGCGTGTCGGGCCACGCGCAGTGTAGGGTTCCGTAGTAGCCCGTTATTCAATGCAAGTCTTTACCCGTTATAAACAAGCAACTAGGTACTTCGCCTTTGTCACTTTAAAGGATTTATTCTAAGGATTTTGTATTTGGTACAAAATTATCCAACACCCAAGTTCAACGACTATTACTGCTAAACGAATAAAGTTATCTTAACCGCTATAATTTTCCTTTAAAGTTCATGAAATGCACTATTATCACGAATTTTTCCAGATTTTTCAAGCCAGCAGTTTAGGTTTTAAAGAGGGGGGGGGGGGGGCGCCCTACTTGAACAAACATTTGCACTTTAAAGTTCAATATTTCGTAAATGGAGCATTCAATCGAAAAATGGTATTAGCAACCCTTAAGTCATTTTAAAGTACCTGTTCAACGATAACCCACACGATGGGGTAGACGACGAAAAAAAGAATTCATCCCCCCTAGCTACCCTAAAAAAAATATTTTTCAAAATTTTATTTCAGCACTTTGTCGGCGTAATTTATATACATACCCCTACAAAATTACAGCTTTCTAGTATTAACGGTCTCTTAGCAAAACCTCGGACAGACAGATAGACAGACGGACATGACGAAACTATAAGGGTTCCGTGTTAGGACTACGGAACCCTATAAACCGCTTCAAAATCCGTTGCGTAGTTTTCAAGATTTAAGCATACATAGTGACAGACAGACAGCGACACCGACTTTGTTTTAATACTACGTAGTGAAACAGGTTAATTATTCTCTCGAGACACAGGGCATTTATAGCTAGTGTATAAATAAAAAAGATTTTTATCATCATGTACAAAAATATTTCCTTTTAATGTCGTTATTTAAATTAAATTATGTTACCTAATACATAACAAGACCTTAGCTTAACTTATTTAGTTTATAATTTTGAATTTATTTTTGTTAAAATTAAAAATGTAGTTGCCTCGTAATTTAGGTGTTTTATTAGTAATTCAGTTTCTATATAATTAAATACATAGAATAAGACCGAATCACAATGCGACAGAAATTGAGAAGAAATTCTATAATATCGCCGCGCCATTGCGGCGCGGCGATATTATAGAATTTATTTTTGTCAAAGATAGGTGCCGATCATTTTCGGTTATATTCTTTATTCTACTCAAAGTCGAAAGTCGAAAGAAAGTAAAACATTAATAGAATATAATGTAACCTTCTGCAACAGGTAAGAAACGAGCCATTTTGGAAGTCTAGAAAAACAATAAGTTTAAATATTGTTAAAGTTGCTCTTACATTGTAAGCATTTTATTTTGTGACATTTTACTTTATTGCCTTATCATTTACACTCATCTTTACATTTATATAGCTCTTTGCACTTTCTAGTTTTATACTTTATTAATATTTTTATGATATATGTAGTGATATTTTTTTTGTTTGAGGGTAGTAATAACTTTGTTACAGGTATAAACCGCAGGCTAGCATCTACTGCCGCTTCAGTGTGATTCAAATCTACTATTTATATAGTAATGTCTAATTAATTTAATAATTATCTTTCAATTAAATCGACCTTTATTAAGGCAACTGCATTTACCGAATAAAACTACAGCCAAACGATGTATGAAAACTATTCCGTAGATATTTAAACATATTTATGGCAAGAGTATGGGTATTAAAATATTTCAATGATGAGAAGGATTTCGTTAACGAATTTCATTGTCATTGCGAGTTTCATGAAATGATGGGTATTGATATTGATTTTAGGATGTACTGTGTACTGGATATAGCCAATTTGTAAAGATTTATAGTTATAGTGAGTTTGAATCATGATATAAAAGTACCGACTATTATACTCACTACTATTTTATGCAGACTTATCTCGACCTAGGTCGAAATAGTAGTACCTACTTAAGTATAATAGTCGGTACTTTTATCATTATAATTTGTGAAGAGATTACAGGGCGAGAGTGGCTAGACATCTAAGCGTTTCTAGACAATGGGTGCAATGCAATGAAATTTTATGCAATTACGTGTAGAATTTTATAATTTTTTTGGTATGTCCGCCACAGTGATATCATCAGCATCCAGCGAGAATAATGGGTTTTCTGTTACGTAATATCATCATACAAATTGTAACCATTGAATCTTTTTTAATGTCTACAATAAGCTAATACTAGCTGAATTAGCGTTTAGAGCCAGAACATAACTGAAGATTTTTAGTATAAACGTACCGGCTTCTTTTTACTTCGGATATGCTCCGACTATGTAACTGAACATTGATATAACGAAGGAGAAAATTAGCCAGCAATAGAACTTTAGGTCTAACTTTACTTCAGTACCCTTAGTACGAGTTTTCATCGTAAACGCTTTTGACAGATCTCACATAGTTTTCGACTTATTCTGGCTCCCTGATTGGTCTAAAGTTAGATAAGTGTAATAACCACTAGAGGCGCTGTACTGTTTTTCATACAAAATTTGCTCGATATACGATATCGAGTTTGGTATGAAAACTCGTACTAAGGGTACAGGAATTAGAGTCAAGCACATCACTGATTCTCGTTTTGAATCGTTAGATACTTATTTAAATTATAGTTTGGGGTTTCACAGAAACAAATAAAGGTAATATACTCGTATGTATAATTTACCGCAATCAATTTGTGGGCTAAATTAGTTAGGTATTCTTTCGAGCATGCATGTTCGTGCGAAATCTCTACGGTCAAGTTAAAACTTAGAGAAAAAATAATAATGTTAATGTAGAAAATATATCGTTAAAGAAGAAGAGAAGAAACCTATGTCTATGGCAGGTGGCAGCAAAATGCTGACGAAGATTGAAGAAATTATGATGCAAAAACATTTGTCTCGTATTTTGGTCATTTTGGGTTAAGTTCAGAAAAACTCGTATAAAATCCTTTTTAAATTCCATAATTTTGAGATTCGATTACGATTACTTAGAATAATAACATTCAATGATATTGGTACCTCTTCTGATCTCCACTAAAGTTAAACTTATTCGACAGCTCTCAAACTATTGTCATCTTCTTATTTCACAGGTAAGAAAAGGACATCACTGTTTTAGAGATCTGTCAGGCTTTATACCACAAGTTTAAAACAAGTTTTAAATATATTTCTGGGCCGGTAGTATCTAAATGAAGAGCAAAGAATTTCAAGCGATAATCGTCGCTAAGAAAAGAGATGCAAATATACTACTGTCTCGCTGCATCTCCTTCTACTAGACGTTTGCGATGACAGGACGCATCGCTATCAAATGCAGTCGAATTGAAAACCTCCTCCTTTTTTTTAAAGTTACCATAATATGCTTGTTTCTATCTTAACTCATAGGCGCAGTTTATACAGAAGAGACGTGGCGCAGGCGTATGGAGTGTGGCCTGAAGCGGACTTTTGTCACGTCGCTTCATAAATTATACTGAAGTGGCGGAGACGCGTGGCGCGATGCGGCGGCATTATTCAGTTGGATTAGTCCACCCACACGCTAAATTGCTCCTTATTTCTCCTAGTACGACTAGCTTGCGAATAATGTGGCGCGCGCCACTCAGTGGCGGGGGCGCGTCCCCTAGTCGCGGCGACGTGGCCTGGTGGCGCGGGCGCAATTCTCCTTACACAAAAAACGACTTTATGTTACGTACTATAAGGCTTATATTGCGTTACTTTGACTATCCGCCTCCGCCATACGTCCGCGCCACGTCTCTTCTGTTTAAACAGCGCCTTAGACTTTGTTTTGTAGTTTGTGCTAATGCCAATTTAGTTTAGTTTTAGTGGACATCAGAATAGGTACATAACTAAACAAGAACTTAATCTAATTGGAAGTAACGAATGACCTTACATAAGCTACATAACAGTCTGTCATTATTCTACCACTTAAAGCTATTATTGTATTTAAATCATAAAAAGATCCCGTAATAATTGCGACTTTTGTTGCTTAGTAAACTGATATATAAAAATTGTTTAAAAAAATCATATAACAGCAGTTTTATTGCAAAACTGTGCTAATATTGTAAATTCCGTTCAATCATAGGCCCGCTGAACTTAAAAATAACCCTTTCCTTGTCAGTCCCTCTGAGTCTAGCTAGATCTGTATAGTTATTCTCATTTCAACTACATTACAATTACAAGATACATTCAAATTACGAAGCGTCGTTTTGAATTTCGTATACTTATAATTCCGAGAGCTATTTGGTTGCGGAAACCTTTCCGATTAGAATCACTGATTTTTTCGAGTTGAAATATCAAAAGTTATGGATTAGAGCATTGTGAGCATTACAAAGATCTGAGTCGATGGAGAAGCAGTTTCCGAATCCGAATTTGCTTTCGAATGATTGAGAATAGCCCTGCTGGTCCAAGAAGACTCTCGGATACTGGATATTGATGGCCACATAGCCTTCTTCTGGCAACAGATCCACTATTCAAAGTATTTGTCACGTTATCTTCACGTCTATGTAGCTTCGACCACTGTCTTATGAAGTTTGTGTCTGTTTAGTCTTTATGACCCTAAACAGCATGGATTGGCCTGAATTGCGCACTGCAATAGATAGCCAGTATGTTAGGATACTTTTTGTAACGAGAGTGAAACTGAGGACACCGACTATTGTTTATATGGTGTCAAAATATCAAATTTTAAAATACACATATAAATTAATATAAATATTAAGTACCAAAAATGTATTTTTGTGTCGGTGCCCAAATTTAGCTAGTCATTTAGAGTTGCAGATGAATATTTTTATATATGTCAGGCAAGCATTTGACTTCTATTTTATCTGATGTTACGTGACATTTTTATCAATTTTCATTTAAAATATTGTTAAATATATAAAAATATATAAGTTTACTAAACAACATTCCTGTTATTACATTTAAAAACAATATAAATTATGATATTGTATTAATACTGATTATATTTATTAACAAAATGGTAAATGATGGCATTTTTATGTACATTATTGTGGCATGAAAATTATAATTTAGTTTAAAAAAAAAACGTTAAAATATTATAAGACCCGCATTACATAAGCATTAAATTAAAATTATTTATTTATGTTACAACCGAAATAGTTAAATCTAAAATAAGTTAACACTAAAATCTATAACTGATTTACCTAAACTATTATAAAAACTTATGTTAAATACAAACAATCTTTATATTAATTATTAAGAATACACAATTTGTGCAATAAATACATGTTATTTAAATTGAATTGTAAGCACCTTGATATTATTACACAATAAGGCACATTCATGGTATTATTGAAAATAACAGTTTTTATATTAATAATAAAATATACATTGATGTCGTTGTATCATTTAGCTGCTTCAATACTACCATTACTGATTTATGGAAGACTGTTCAAAATTACAAGAAGAATTCCTTTACTAAAAAATATAATTTATTTCAAATTAAAGCTAATAAATCTAAATTTTAAGCAAAGAATGGAATGTAAATAGAATGCAGTCTTTGCACTTCAAAAAACTATAATAATGTTATTGTTATTTTGTAGCTTAAAAATTATAAATATTATAATACACTGTGCTAGACGAAGCTTTAGAATTCACTTTTCCAATCAGTCCCAAAAAAATTGTTCAAATATTAACAATTTACGGATCATTTTAAAAAATATAAAAATTATTACGTATTAAAATGAAAGTACACATCTTGTTGTATTACGGACTGTGCTGTGAATATAAAACTTATAATAATAGTACTGTAAATTCATAATATACAATATACACCCAATACAATTAAGAAACCAGATATAGAAATTATACAATAGCCTCTGAGAGAAGACCTTCTTAGCCTAGCACAGCTATTTACATCATTACCTAAACAATTTTTTATTTTTTATTAGTGTAAAAAGCTAGAGGGATTTATTTTACCCGAGTATGTAGTGTGTAGTAATGAAGAGCACATAGCTCACTCAACAGGGGACTCATAGCGTCATGCTTTCTCATATAATATTGTACAACTTTGAGCAGCATATCGTAAGACCATACATTTCTGTTACTACACATTCAGCTAAATTCATTCCCTTCATACAAACTCTCACAGACTTCAAGCAATCTCAAAACAGGACTGATGTTATACGGAAACAGCGATTTCGAAACCAATCGACTTATCTGAAGCCTCAGCCTTATTAACACTCTCATCGTCTCATCCAGGCCTCTATTGCTACCCGAATCCGTCTGTTGACAGGTCTCAAGGAACTTTGGCCAATGACGTCTCACATACTTCAAAAACCTGAGCAGGTATAGAAGAAAACATGTCTCATTGCTCACTAGATAGTCTAACAAGACTTCGCTATCGTGAGAAACTACTTTCAAAAACTCAATGAACGAGGATATTGGATTCAACATTGGTATTAAATCTGGATACATTGAATTTCTATACACAATACCAACTGTAATATCCAATGTACAGACCATGGACTCGATTAAATAGTCATCCTGTTCGCTGAATAAGTGTATCAGCATTTTTGTGAACGGTGTCTCGGGATGAAACTCCAAGTTATTCCGTATAAACACATCCAGCTTTTTAAGAACATCTCGGATAGATCTCTCTACTATTTGCATGTCTTGTATTGCGTTATAGTCAGACGAATCAATAGAGCTGTCAGATGAATCACACCTCATTTCCTTTACCGTAACGGCAACAGACTTTAAAACGAGTAATGACATTCTCTGCAGCATAGTTTTATCTACTTCCGTTCCTGATCTTTCCTCATTCTCATCATCTCCATAGCTCTGATCGACTAACTGTATAGAAGACGATATGGGAGCTAAATCGGGACCTAAAGAGTAGTCTCTAATAACCTGACAATCATGCCCTAAAAACCCAAAGCCGCTTCTACTATTTCTCACTCTGACGTCACTGAGTAACCTGAAGTCTTTAACGAACCTAACTATCGAGTGAGCTAGGCAGCATATTTCTTCAGGTAAAATATCTTGTAACGCCAGAGTGGAACCATAACACAGGACCTCATTGAATAAAGTTAGGAGTTGTGTGTATATCAAGCCTGGCAGCATAGTGTTTCGTAATAAATCTACAAAGCTTTGCAGGTCAGCATAAAATGGTTTCGTGTCAATCACAGAGAGATTCGCTTTGACACTAATGATATTTTCCCATAGGGAGAAGAATGTGAGTATACAATTTTCAGCATTCGCTAAATTCAGGTACCGTAGTAACAGGAGCTTCATGTTTTTCACTAGAACAGGCCAGTGGTGTTCTAGCGTTTTTATCGTTAGGCATTTTATATGTGACGTGTCAAATGATTCAGAATCAGTAAGTACAACGGTGATACAACCATTTTCGTTTACCCTTTCTATTCTGGAGTGAGCAGGTTCTGGTGATTCTGGCTGCTCCATATTTCTTTGCTCATCATTCTGCTTAAATACAGGATCGTTGAGTTTGAACTGTTGAGGTTTATCTTGCTCAGAAGACGTGGACGGACTACTGTGTGTTTGTAAGTTGGAAAATGCATTGTTTAGAGAACTACTATGGGAGCCTGAGGCTCCATCAGCATTGGTCCCATATCCTACAGTACTTCGGAAAGGATTGTCTCCTTGAACTTGGACTGTGCCGGAAGATGTACTGTCTTCTAATGGATGTTGTTCCACATCCTTCCATTCCACTATCCTCTTAATTATATCCAGACTGAAGTTAATCTTCTGTACAGTTATTCTGTTGATCCTAT
The DNA here is from genome assembly GCA_954871355.1 of Cabera pusaria. NCBI lineage: Eukaryota > Metazoa > Arthropoda > Insecta > Lepidoptera > Geometridae > Cabera > Cabera pusaria. The sequence continues at coordinate 5,892,936 of OX940910.1, forward strand.
CAAACAGATAAATGTTCTCTGCTATCTGCTGCAACCAGTTTTCATCAACGGTATCTTTTGAAACTATTAGAAATGTTGCTAGAACTCTACTCGCGACAAATGTGATGAATTTACTTTTGTGGTCAGCTAATTCTATGACTTCCGTGATCCAATCGTGCCTGTTCCGTACCAATATATCGCACGCTTGCATTAGTCTTGAGCAGATCGTTCCTGTATTGTTTTGTTTTAGGTATACTTCGAACATGAGCTGCATTATTGAGAGGTACGTTAATGAACAGGTGAGGGGCCATGATGCAATATTCAATTGTCTATCGAAGAGTCCATTCACAACACTTTCCTCGAATCTACACAAACATTGACCAACCAGGGCATCTTGTAGTACTCGCAGTTCAGCAAGCAACTTGTCATCTTCAGAGTTCCAATGCGGAGTTGTATTGGAGCAGGAGGGTATTATCTCCACACCAGATTCACTAGGTAGTCGTAATATACTCGAGCAGTCGACTGCATCTTCGCTGACGGTACCACTGTCAGGCGACTCACCATTCCGTGGGAAATCTTCACTGGTGTCTGCAGGTTGATTTTCCGCGTCAAATATGTCAGTGAGAACTTCCTCGGCGGACCTGTCACTGCCGTCGTCGATGTCTGGAGCGTCGATCCGCTGCTTCTTCTTCACGGGCTGGTCAGAGGCCATACCTTCATCTGTCAGAGGTTCGCACAGTTGCCCTCGCAAAACCATTCGCGTATTTGACCGCTCTGATGGTATATCCCGCGCGTTATAGCGCTCCACAGACTGTTATTTCATGAATGGCATGGTCCTGGAAACAATAAAGCGAACATGAATGCATGACCTTTCCGATTAGCTACTCAATTACGCGGGCGACAAAGCCTTCGGGTTTTAGTAGCTTTCCAGCTTATAATGATGCGTTTAACACTCCAAATGGTTAATCTAGGACGTTTACTACGCGATTTGGCAACAATTAAACACAAATCAACAACTTACGAGCAAAATTCAATGAACTTTCCAAAATATTTTGATGTCACACATACCATCAATGAAACGAGGTTGTTTGAACGTTTGTCTCCAACGTTTGGATCCATAAATTATATAAATTCATTCACTGTAATTCAATAAAACACAATGGCACTCTGTTTTATGTGATATATCTTCATAAATATGAAGAATTAATTAAAATATTTCATGATGAAGAGAACATCGACTCCATTACGTACAAATGACGCTCTGTCAATGACTGTACTTATATCGTTGGAATTTATCATATTATCACCTTAATAACGCTTATTTTTTAAATAATAAACAATATTAGATATCAATATTACTAATAACGATAAAAAAATTACACTAAATAATACAATATATGTAATTTTATATTAAAAGTAAAGAAATTATAAAAAAACTTAGTGAAGTATCCGGTAAAGTCAGGCCCGTTTGACGACTTCTGAATTTAGCAAACAGTGGCAAAAGATTATTTTTATCAAACAAGTTTATTCACATTGCTATATGTGATTTTTGAAGAGTACTCATATAATTGATATCATATAATATAATCGTACGTATTTATCTAACAACTGACACTAAATTCCATTTTGATATTAAAAATTGGCCATTAACCGTTTATTGTTTACCTGTGGATAATCGGAAAATACCGATTTGTTGACTTTTGTGGGGGTGATTTTTGTTTATAGCAACACCAACAGTGTCTACAGTAAAATGTCTGCGCTAAGTCGATTGAATTGAAAAAATATTTTATCAAAATGAAACAGTAAAAGCTTAAAACAAGATAACGTTGTGTAATTAACAGGTGAATAAAGTGTCCTTATCAATGCAGTGATATTTAAGTGTAAACGATGACTCATCTCAATGTTTTCGCCTAACAATCGATAGAAAAAATATAGGTTAAGATCTCAGTGGTATTGTATTCTGAGAGAGCGATATAAAAATATGATGGAAATAAAAAAGTAACAACTGGATCGTATATTCGCTGCACGCAAGTATATGTTATTGTTTATTTATAGTATCGATGCGGAAATCGCCGATATGTCATGGTGGTTCTTGTAATCTTTTTGCCTTAGTAAAAATGCAGATAAATGTTTGAATAGAGAGGTTGCGAAAGTCCTCCGGTGTTGAGTGACACCGCCAACCTTGTAGCGAGCGAATAGAAAGCATTTGTCGCTTGATTATAGGTAGACAATAGTGAAATTTGGCCATAGTTTCCTGTGTCCAAATTATGCTATGGCCAAAAAAGTACATAGGTACATTTGTTCTGTCATCCTGTCAGGTTTAATAATACCTTGCAGTACTCAGTGCATGCATGGCAGTTTTCGAACTAGATTATTAAGTCATAGCATTGATAACCTTGCATGCATCACTGACCATGGACTGAGCCTTGACTCAAGAAAATACTGATATCACTCTAAAATGTTATTAAGATTTTGCTCATTAATGTCTAATATTTCAAACACGATCATAGTATTATTCTGAAGGAACCACAAACAATAAAAAACCTGTTTTCATGCAATAAAAAAAAAAGTACAATAATATTATAATCAGATTCAGATAAAACTCTATTAACACAATAATAACAAAAACAGTGCACACACAGACTTATAAAATGATTCATTGTTTACCTAATGACCAATGTACTTCAACACACTTAACTTTAAGTGCTAAATTTAGTATGCCTATTACCTACAGGTAAAACACTCAATTGATAATAAACAATTACAGTTTTTTTTATAGATTCAGTAAACAGTATATAAAAGATGATTTTATTAGTACATTTATTTATATACATATATATATATTATACATATATTATATACATATATTATATACATATATTATTTATATATATATACATTATTACATTTTACAAGCACAGAATAATGAATAGTACAAGTACAGAAGTTGCACTCCCTGAGAGCAAAAATGCGAGATTAAACCTAGTTACAACGTCGGTAACGTTCAAAATGCGCTTCACGCCTCGGGTGCGACCTTGAATTTGCGCCACAGTATCAACTAATAGTAACTATGAACCGCGTGTTGCGCACAGTAAAATGCACCGTAAGTCCACACAGCGAGAGTCTGAATAACGCGGTCAACTTGCGGCCTTTACTATAGGGTTGAATGTTATGAGAAAACTTGTAAGCCTTTAATTGGTAGAAGAGTACTCATAGAACAATGTAATGAGTACATTACTGATAATAAGTACTACATTAATGTTTCATGTCGATGTAGGATAAAAGTACTACAGTTAAACTAAAATACGTGACGTTCAATTAAAATTGAGTAAAGTTTTATATTGCGTAAGTTAAATAACGCGACAATAGTATTACTTGCCTAGAATCGTAGGTTGTTTGACTTGTAACATTATAATAGTGTAGGAGCCGACTCACTTTTTCGACCAAAAATAATTATGTATTTTATTCATTCTAGGAAAACTTTATTTTGTAATAGTTGAATATCAAAATAAAAAAAATATATTTAAAAAAAAATCCAATATTTTATTTCACCATTTTGTCGGCGTTATTGATATACACACATACCTACACAATTTCAGCTTTCTAGTACTAACGGTCTCCTAGCAAAACCTTGGACAGACAGACAGACACACAGACAGACAGACGGACATGACGAAAATATAAGGGTTCCTTATCAGGACTACGGAACCCTAAATAAGAATTTTCAATTTCAAATCGGTAAAGATCTGACAGAGTTCTGAGGTCACAAACATTTAAATAAACTGGCCAAGTGCAAGTCGGACTCGCACACGTAGGGTTCCGTACCACACTACAGTATTTTATAAGATTGAGCAAAAAATACCACTATCATTATTCGCCAGCAAAAAATAATAATTAATAAACATTTCGTTTCTTATAACGCCTTCTAACGTCTAACAAAGGTGTTAGGGATCGACATTTCAATATAACGCCATCTATGGGACGTTTACCTAACTAAGCGTTCATAGATGGCGTGAAATGCCGAAAAAAACACGTTTCTTGTATGGGGACCCTCTATTATCTTTAACTTTATTCTGTTTTTAGTATTTGTTGTTATAGCGGCAACAGAAATACATCATCTGTGAAAATTTCAACTGTCTAACTATCACGGTTCATGAGATACAGCTTGGTGACAGACGGACAGACAGACAGACACGGACAGCGGAGTCTCAGTAATAGGGTTCCGTTGGTACCCTTTGGGTACGGAACCCTAAAAACCGTTGAATTGAGAACCTCCTTAGTTTTTGTGAAGTAGATTCAAAACTAAAACACCGACTTCCATGCCCCGCGAGTCAATTTCAGTAGCAAGTTTGAGACGTTTATCGTCATATCTCTGGAGATACTTATTAGATCTCAGTGAATCTCAGTGATCTGAGATCTATAAGTACTTAAATTACATTAACTCTCCGATTATAAAAATCTGACTATCGTATGACATGACAAAATCATTAAGAAAGAAAAATAGGAAAATTGAAGTAAACGTTAGTAGGTACCTACCCTATTTATTTATCTTAGAACTAACTAAATAAAGCAAGGTGTAATGTCGATAGAAATTCCCTAAAGATCATTACGTGAATTCCCTTGTAACATGAAACTCAGCTGATTTATACCTACCTACCATTTTATGTGTGACATTCTTTGCTTTTTACATTTACAGTTACTATATGAAGCAAGGAATATAATATTGAGGTAGGTACAAGTAAGGCGCGCGCCGATCGAGAGCGCGCGTGACACTTAACTGACTGAACTTGGACCCTAGCGGGTGCGCGGAGGTACTTGTAGTTTCATAGCTACAGCGCGGAGTGCGACAGGCCTGGTACAAGCCAGTTGCAATTAATTTCAAATTATAAGTTGTTGAATAAAAACTGCGTGCCAGGAAATTAATTAATTCAAGCTTGATATTTTTATTCTGTATATAACATTCACTATAATGTGTTACCATTCAGCCATGCGCAAACCATATCTGTAAAGAGAAAAGATAGATATGTATATATTTGAACAAACAATATATATAACTCTTTTATATGTCTATATCCCTAATAACTCCATGATGCTACGCTCCCTTTCTATCACATAAATTGTTATATGTTTACATCTTGCTTACTAGAACTCTGTGACTCTCTTTTTAAAGCATAGAGAGCTTATAAGTTAAATGTCAATTCGCAAGCAATAAAAAGCAGGCGAACTCGACTAATGTAAACAAAAGGGAAAGTAAACTGAGCCGAGTGGTCTCACATGGAACATTGTTGCTTGGCCGAGTTGTTCTCCCACACACACTCAACTCTTACTCACCCTGTGTAAACCGTTGAATCAGTGTGATTAGGTCTTGCTGATCAGCCATGCTCCAATACACTTACTGGGCCCAGTACTTTTATCACAGGATACTAGCACCAATTACTGTACCAATGTAAATGGTGGATGGTGACTCGAGTAATGCCTGAGTTTCTGGACCCAGTTTCATAGTTTGAGCTTTTATTTAAACCTAGCTTCAAAGCCTTTCAGTTCCAGTCCATTAATCAATGTCGAACTACTGAGAGATGTGTTCCCGTAATTAATGTGGTGTTTCCTCCTGCCAGATAATAGTGAGTCATCTCAGCTCGTTCACAAAATAGAATACAAATCAAATCAGATCAATCGTTTATTATTCAAACACCTCATTCACAAAGTAGAATACAAATCAAGCTGAGATGGCTAAGATAATTATAAAAATAATTACTGGAATAATTATTCTAATATGTTACATTAATTATTAGTTTTGGATCTTATGAAATATTTTGTCAACATGTTCGGCCTGCACGCAGATGTACAAATATGGTATACATTAACATTTAAATTTTTATTTTTATTTATTGTCTACATATTCTTTTATGCTATAAAAACATTTGTCCAGCAGCCATTAATTTATCTTAGTCCTAAATCTAGAAATATTCAAGTTACCAAGTATCTCCTAAGTGAGAATACTTCACACTTCTTTAGTTAAAAACCTTAATATAAAAATTTACCTGATTGTTACGTCCACTCTCAACTTGAGTAGCATCAAGTGATGTATTTACCAATGAAAGTGTAACATTTTTATTAGGGTTCCGTAGTTCTGACAAGGAACCCTTATAGTTTCGTCATGTCCGTCTGTCTGTCTGTCTGAGGTTTTGCTAAGAGACCGTTAATACTAGAAAGCTGTAATTTTGTAGGGGTATGTATATAAATGACGCCGACAAAGTGCTGAAGTAAAAAAAAGTGCTGAAAAATATTTTTTTTTAGGGTAGCTCCCCTATATGAGAAGTGGAGATGAATTTTTTTTTTCATCGTCTACCCCCATCGTGTGGGGTATCGTTTAATAGGTCTTTTAAAATGACTCTAGGGTTGCTAATACCATTTTTCGATTGAATGCTCCATTTACGAAATATTAAACTTAAAAGTGCAAATTATTGATACAGTAGGGCGTCCCCCCCCCCTCCCCCCCCTCTAAAAGCTAAACGGCTGGATTGAAAAATCTGAAAAAATTCGTGATAATAGCGCATTTTATGAACTTTAAAGGAAAATTATAGCAGTTAAGATTACTTTATTAGTTTAGCCGTAATAGTCGTTGAGCTTAGGTGTAGGATAATTTTGTACCAAATACAAAATCCTTAGAATACATCCTTTAAAGTGACAAAAACGGTATCTAGTTGCTTGTTTAGAACGAGTAAAGACTTGCATTGAATAAGAGGTTACTACGGAACGCTACACTGCGCGTGGCCCGACACGCACTTGGCCGGTTTTTTTAATATAGATTAGAAATAGGACATTACAATTTTTACTCCCTATTATCAGTTGCATAGTTTCCTGCTCTTATTTAGGGGGTACTCTCCTATCAAACATCCTGCTATGTATTAGGGTCATAATTTGACAATATCAAATGGAGATTGATTGCCTGATTAGGGAAGAAGGAGGGTTAAGTTTTATAAGTGTAGTTTGATCAATTTAGGCTTTGTAGTTTTGAAGATACTACAGGAATGCTTAACTTTTTGTAGTAGATCTTATACTATAATATGTGTATTGCTGAAACAATATTTGTTGACCACAATTTCTCAACCATCTTCTATGTATATTATATTTTTTGTGATTAATTATCAGATGCATCAGTCCATTGCTAGGCAATGACTTCTCCCAATACAAACTGCTGAGATTTTTGACAGAACCTTAACAGTCATTGTCTCCACAAACCCTTGTGGTCACTGATTTGTTCATGGCTCTAACCATCCATTGTAACATATCATCAATCATTACACCAATCGGCAAAACTATTTCTAGCTGGGGCAGGGCCCAAGCTAGTGCTACTTAGAGATAGATAGATAAACACTTTATAGATCACCAATTACAGAAGGATATTAACTTACGACTAAACAATTTATATCTTATCGCTCACAGCGAACTCTTCCAGACAACCATAGAGCTGCAGAGAGAGAAACCTGATGATGTTATTGCCATATATCAAGGATTCTGTATCTGGGCTTTGATCCAGCCATTTACCGAGAGTTTCAGATGTTGGTCGAGACCCTCTGCTATAAGGCTGTTCACTGGAACTACTGGACTCTGATTATTAATATTATAAGTTCCTACTACTTGGTAAAGGCCTCGCCTCTTTTCACTCTTCAGGGTTCATAGCTATAATTTGCCAATAATTGCAAAAGTAGTCTAGCTCATCCCGCCATCTCTTGGGCCTGCTACTACAATTGTCTAACATTCATTCTGATTTATTATTCATCATCAGCCTATATTATTCCACTGCTGGACATAGGCCTCTACAACTGCATGCCACTGAGCATGATCCTCGGCAACTGTCATCCAGCTCTTGCCAGCCACCTTACAAAGATCATTGCTCCACCTAGTCTGAGGGCATCCTATGCTACGACTGTGGCTGCGATTTATTACTAGACTATTTAAATTAAGTTATTATATTTGTTGCAGACACCCGCAATGGACAAGAAGCTGCCGTCTGCCTTACCAGTAGTGTTTGTATGAATCTCGTAGTGTTGTGATGATGTGCAATTGACTGTAGTGCTACCCACCATGTCGGACGATGAGGACGCCGGCACCGATGTCGCCGTGCCAAATAATATTGTGCCGGGTGAGGTCTTTCTCTATTAATAAGGTTATCTTAAAAATCTAAAAGTACTGAACCGATTGCGCTGAAATTTGGTATGCACTTGTAGATAGCCCAGACCCTGGAATAACAGATAGGGTACTTTTTATCCCGATAGTCCCACGGGAACGATGTCTATGCGAGTAAAACTGCGGGGACAGCTAGTACTGCATAAATCTGACAAACATAATTTAGTTCTTGGAAAGTGGAGACTTCTTGGAGAGTGGAGAGATGAAGTGGATGGCTTTGGGTTGCTGGCATAACGCTTTTAATGGCTTCCAATGGTGACCACACCAATCTAGCATCAATCAATACACAATCGATTGGTAGGTAGGATTTGTGGATCAACATTGACTGATTTCATGCAAACAAAGTTTTTAATATTATTTTTTAAATAAAAAAATAATGATTGATTGTTGTGGCAGCACCCTAAGATTTTTCGAGTGTATGTTTATATTATCTTTCTATGATTTTGCAATGAGCTCCCTACAAATATTTTCCCGCCAAAGTACAATCTGAATTCCTTTAGTTAGATGAAGAGTAAATACGAGTCCTACCTAATCCCTAGTACCTTAGGTATTGCAGATGTTGATAGGCGGTGGTTATCACTTACCATCAGGTGGGCCGCCTGTTCGTCACCCAACAACAAAACCGTCTGAAGCTATAACGGTTGGATGGAATTGGATAGGGAAGGTGTCTATCACTAAACTGTGGTACAGCTGTTTAACTCTGCATATCTAATAACTGTGAACAGTTGTACAACTGTTATTATTTTAGTTATTCGAAAACCTAATCTGATTCGGAAGCTTCGCTTTTAATTTTGAATATTGTTAAATTCGTGAGCTATTTTGTCGCGGATACCGTTCCAATTAGAATCACTGATTATTTAGAATTAAAAGTCAAAAGTCACCGATCGGAGCATTGTGAATTGCAAAGATCCAAGTTAAAGTAAAGTCAGTTTTCGAATCCGAATTTGCTTTCAAATGATTAAGTATAACCCTGCTGGTCTGTCTTTCAGTTTAATTTGATAGGTGCAATTAGATAAATTTAAGGTGGGACAAATTTTTTTTTGTATATCCATATAAATACTCCTATTTTTAATTACAAAATAGCTTTAACTTTCAGGGAATGTTTACTTATATCTATATAAATAAATTACATATGTGCTCTTGTCATAATTTCCTGTCACATGTCTTGGTCATAATTTCCTACTCGTATATCCTGAATCGGTCATATTTTTGTACTTTAGGTACTGTTGCAGTAATTTATATAAATACTCTATAAAATGTCCTCTTGATTATTTGCATCACATTAAGTCGGTAAATTATAGGTACAGTAGATCTAAGCTGTGTTATCCCTATGTAGTAAGCTTTAGTTTTTTCCTGACTAGCAGCGCCTCGCGGTTTCACCCGCGTAGTTCCCGTACCCGCTAGAATACGGGGATAAAATATAGCCTATGTTACTCGCTGATAATGTAGCTTTCGAATAGTGAAAGAATTTTTGAAATCGGTCCAGTAGTTTTTGAGTTAAAGTGTAACAAACAAACAATAAATCAAGTCTTTCCTTTTTATAATATTATAGTTTAGATAGATAAGTAATTGATCACTATCTCACCTGATGTTAAGTGACGATGCGGTCTAAGATGGACGCTTGCTTGTCACTCTGGATAAACATAATTAAGATAGTTTAAAAACTAAAACAACCGACTTCCATGCGCCGCGAGTCAATTTCAGTAGCAAGTTTGAGACGTTTATCGTCATATCTCTAGAGATACTTGTCAGATCTCGATGAAATTACAATGGGACTACCTCGAAAACGTACCCTACCGATTAAAAAAAGACTCATTCAAATCGGTTCACAATTGACGGAGTAATCGCGTAACATACACACAACACAAACAGACGAATTGAGAACCTTCTTCTTTATGGAAGTGGGTTGAAAAATGGAAGAAGACAGTGAGACGGTCTGCAGGACAACTGACTTAAGTCCAATCCATACAACTAATACCTATATTTGGCCCTAGCCAGTCACTGCCCACCGCTTTGCGTATATCGTCGCTCGACATTGCTATAGGACATTCTACGCTACGTTTGGCGATTCGCGGTCTCCACTCTAGGACAAGTCTACCCCAACGGTTATCAGTCCTGTGGCAGATATGACCAGCCCACTGCCACTTCAGTTGGCTAATCCGTTGAGCTATGTCAATCACTTTAGTTATCATAGGATTCAGTGGCGTATCTTGGGATAGGCTTACGTCCAGCAATGGACTCACACTGGCTCATTATGATGATGTTATAGTGTAACTATACCGTGTCAAATATCTCTGAAGATACTTATCAGATCTTGATAAAATTTAATGGGATGTTAAAGTTGAACCCTAACTGTAAAAAAAAAAACTTTTAGTATTAGCAATGTGAGTTGCACATTACTAGTACCTATTCTTGTTAACATCTCCAACTAAGCTAAATAGGCTTGTGTCTGCATTTAAATACACATTCAAATCGGTTCACGATTGGCGGTGTAATCGGGTAACATACATACAATAAAAAAAACATAAGTACAGACGAATTGAGAACCTCGTCCTTTTTGGAAGTCGGTTGATAATACCCAAAGCTATTACCACATTTTGAAGGCCCAGTGGTGTAGTGAGATAATGGTCGGCTTTGAAGCCAGAGGTACCGAGCTCAATCCCCGCCGTGCACCAATGGATTTTTATATCGAAAAATGTATGTGCGCTTTTCACATTGGCCCTCCGGTGAAGGAAAAACATTAAAAATCCCCCAACTCCCGCATGGACACTATCTAGTGTCCGCCTGGCCAGCTACCACCCTCAAGTTAGAAAATCTGTCGCCAAAACATATAACCTACTGGAACACAAAAATTTTGCACTTTAAAGTTTAATATTTCGTAAATTGAGCATTCAATCGAAAAATGGTATTAGCAACCCTGAAGTCATTTTACAAGACCTATTCAACGATACCCCACACGATGGGGTAGACGATGAAAAAAAAATTCATCCCCACTTCTCATATAGGGGAGCTACCCTAAAAAAAATGTTTTTCTACATTTTAATTCAGCACTTTGTCGGCGTAATTGATATACATACCCCCACAAAATTACAGCTTTCTAGTATTAACGGTCTTTTAGCAAAACCTCGGACAGACAGACAGACAGACGGACATGACGAAACTATAAGGGTTCCTTGTCAGGACTACGGAACCCTAAAAAAATTGAATAGAAAGCATGACTGTTACAATTAATTCTCGCACCAAGTTTACATTATTCAAAATTATGTTAATTTAATTAGAAAATGATTCACTTTTCAACGCCCAATTTGGATTTGTTTGCGAATTTCTTTGACCTTATTCGAGATTAATGCTCTCAAGCAGAATGCTAAATATATCTCGTTGTTGCTTGCACCATATGCTAATGTTTTGATAACAACTAAATTATGTTTGAATTTATTGTTTTAGAATTAATTTATTTTATACTAGCGTTCCGCCTCGGCTTCGCACGGGTAGCATATATGCCTACATTTTTTGCCTTTTGCATCAGCTTGCGTTTACGTCGAGTATCTTCAACAATTATCGTCATATTTCAATCAATTTACACATATCCTTAACAAGTTATACACCTAAACCTTTCTCGCAAATCACACTGTCTATTGGTGAAAACCGTATGAAAATCCGTTCAGTAGTTTTTGAGTTTATCGCGAATAGGTAGAAAGACGCAGCAGGGGACTTTGTCTTATACTTAATATGTAACTAGAAGCGCCCCGCGGCTTCGCCCGCGTTAAAAACTTCTTTTATTTGCCTAAAACTTTTCTTTTGTAAAAACCATTCTATCATTCAAGACATCAAATAAGAATTAGCCAAATCGGTTCACCCGTTTTCATACTATCGCGTGACTAAGGCAATTCGGGATTCATTTTTATTAAACCCAAAAAACCCAAATGTTCAGACTTTGTTACCTATCCCATTTCGAAAAATCCTACAACACGTACTTTATCTCATCTTGTTTCGCCATACAAACTTTGGATTTCGTTCGGACCGTTCCGTATCCGAAAGGAATTTTCAGAAAATGCTTTCTGTGCGGATAACCTACGTCATAATAACTATCTGAATTCTAAATTTCAGCACAATCCAAAACAATATTGATTTTTAGACTTTGTTACAGACCCTAGTTTATCTCCTTAGGGTGGCATTTTGAAAAAGTCTGAAACTCGTATTTACCTATTTATTTACGGAAGTACTTGTGTGAAATGCCAAATAAAATGACTATCCAAACGTTGAACCTCCCGCTTCATCCCCTTGAAGAGTGAATTTTGAAAAGAAAAATTCTTTCTTAGCGGGTAGCTAAATCAAAATAACTATTTGCATGCCAAATTTCAGCGCAATCGGATGAAGTTTCGAATAGAAAAGACTATCTAATCTTGTTTCTCCATACAAACTTTGAACCCCCGTCTCATCCCCTTCAGGGGTGAATTTTGGAAAATCCTTTTTCAGATGTAATAGGCCTTAGCCACGCTAGACGGAAATTCCGTCGCAGATCTTGCGCGTCGGAACGCCAATACATGTTATTGCATATAAATGACTAATAATGTGCACACTACGCGGACAGTCGGTCGCTCCGTCGCGGACCGCTCGCTCTCTGCGTATGTTGCGGATTTACCGCAACGGAAGTTCGGCGTCGGAATTTCCGTCTAGTGTGGCTAAGGCCATAAACGTCGTAATAACTATCTGCATGCCAAATTTCAGCGCAATCCGAAACAATATTGATTTTCACACTTTGTTACCCTATTTCACCCTAGGGGTGGAATTTCAAAAAAACCTAAAATACGTGTTTACTTATTTTTTTTACTGGAGCACTTGTATGAAGTTTCGAATATATACTATATATATACAAAATATCTCTTCAACTAGGTAGTTGAAGAGATATTTTGTTTGTTTGTTTAAACTAGCTAATAATCTATGGCACTTTCAGTCGGGTTTGAAAACTTTTTCTATCGGATGGTAAACTTAGATCCAAATTGACTGATATTAATGATGATGATAGCCAATTACATAAGGCAGGATTTAAGATATCTAGTCTTATTCTAGTACTCTTAGCTAGTCCTAAATAGATAGATAAAAACTTTATTGTTATGTTACACCTTATCAAAACTAAACTATAGATTACTAGCAGCCCGCCCCGGCTTCGCACGGGTAAAACATATATGCCTACAAAATTTGCATCAGTTTGTTGCATCGAATATAAAATATTAACATATTTAACAATCCTCGTCATATTTCAACCAATTTACACAAAACCTTAACGAATTGTGCACCTAAGACCTAAACCTTCCTCATAAACACTCTGGCTATTGGTGAAAACCGCATGATAATCCATTCAGAAGCTATTGAGATTATTGCGAACAGACAGACAGACGCAGTGATGGACATTGTTTTATAATACTTATATAATACGTAGTGATATTGGACGGCCCTTTGGCGTAAAGGTTAGTTACCCTGATTCTGAGCCGACGGTCGTTGGTTCTAATCCTAGCTATATACCAATGAATGTTTTATGTGCATTCACGAATTAAAGGTTTTCATACAGAGGTAGTGGGATCATTAAATCTACCAATAATTAAGATAGTTTAAAAACTAAAACAACTGACTTCAATGCCCCGCGAGTCAGTTTTAGTAGCAAGTTTGAGACGTTTATCGTCATATCTCTGAAGATACTTATCACATCACAATTAAATTACAATGGGACCACCTCGGAAACGTACCCTATAGATTACAAAAATAAAATATATAAATATATATATAATATATATAAATAAATATATATATAATAAATATATAATATAAATATATATATATAAATATCATTCGATATGAAAATAATCATCGGTTCACAATTGACGGAGTAATCGCGTAACATGCACACACAAAAAAAGAAAGAAAAAAAACATACAGACGAATTGAGAACTTCCTTCTTTTTGGAAGTTGGTTGAAAAGTAGCTTACCACCAAGGAGAACATCTGTCGCCGTAACCTTACAGCGTTCCCCGACGCAAAAAGTAGGGGTATTATACGATTAACGTGTGTATCTGTGTGTCTGTCTGTCTGTAGCATCTTAGAACCCAACCGGATGAACCGATTTTGATTTAAAGTAGGGGTATTATACGATTAACGTGTGTATCTGTGTGTCTGTATGTAGCATCTTAGCACCCAACCGGATGAACCGATTTTGATTTTATTATTCATAGTTTTTTTTTGATAGATGTCTTCATCGAGAGTGATTTTAGCTTTGATTCATGAAAATTCGTTCTATTTTTATAAAACTCTGAGCTTTAATCAACTTTCATAGGTCTACTCAATTCGAAAATCTTCTTCAACGATATTGTAAGAACATGGAAGCATTGACCTGATGCTGGGACATCTCCTGGACTCTACAGAATACTCAAATCCTCACCAACTTACAGCTCAGATTTTAAATGTCGTGTTTAGAGTCATTGGAATGCTTTTAATGAAAAGATTATACATAGATCAGTCGGGGTGGTTTAAAATATTATATGATATATATAGATCATTATTATTTTATACAATAGATCATATTATTATACTATATTGACTTCAAATTGATTGTGATCGGTGGGGATCTACAGCATAGCTAAGCTTATAATAATATTTTCGTAGTAACTATGACCTATTCTGTGGTTTCACTGCAAATATTTAATTAATTTTGCGATGTGTGTATGTGAAATTTGTGATATCTATAATATGTGGCCAAGCTAATTAACGTAATTATTTGGAGAAGGATTAATACTATATACTTGAAAATAGCCCTGGAAGTTATGTAATATTTTTTAACAAAAAATTAAAGATTAAAATGGTTACTGTGAGTCAACCTTAAGAGATAGACATATGCTGTCGCGGACTTTTTTGTAGGTCTTATTAAGTTGTACAACTCTTCCAGAAAATTTGCTTCTATCTGTTTTCAATTGAGCAGCGTTCGTAAGAAATGTGTTTTTACGACCGTTTTTTCGTCGACTAAGGTTGTAAATTAGGTCTCCACGAATGTACCTTTGATTTAAACGGGATAATATATAGCCTATTTTCATTTCGAAAGTCCATTCTATATATTAGTGAAAGAATTTTTTAAATCGGTCCAGTAGTTTTTGAGCCAAATCATTACAAACATACAAAAATACAAATGTTCTCTCTTTATAATATTAGTATAGATTATATAATATTTACAACGTGGTGAAAATACAAAAACAAATACATACAGAGAGCCTCCTGCATCCACAGTTGCACTGTATGGATTGGTCTGATCACGACTGTCTATCGACTCCTACAGTGATACCATCTTAGACGGCATCGGGACGTAGCATCTGTAACCCTTAGTACGAGTTTTCATACCAAACTCAATATCGTGTATCGAACAATATAATAGCAGAGACTACTTCTTTCCACGTGCTACGATCCTGACATACCTCTTACGCTTCTTCCACTTTCATGAGCGCCGGTTATAGGTACATTCGACTTGGCCCTTCTTTAAAACGTTTCCGATCTGGTCGTGATACGTTCGCCTAGGTCGACCTCTACCGGAAAAAAAGAAGAAGAACATTTATATACGAGTGAATAGGTATCTTTTGGGTAAGCGCGCTACATCATCGACCGCATCCTCACTTAACATCAGGTGAGATAGTGGTCAAGCGCTACCCATTTTCGCAAAAAAAAATATATGCAGAGAAAATTTACCAGAATCTAGTAAAATCGTCAAAAACTGTATATATTCTTTTCTTTTAAATGTGTTCAGGACAATTTCTATCCGCTCATCTTTTATTTTTAACCGACTCCACATAATAGGAGGAGGTTCTCAATTCGTTTTTAGGGTTCCGAACCCAAAGGGTACCAAAGGAACCCTATTACTGAGACTCCGCTGTCCGTCTGTCTGTCTGTCTGTCTGTCTGTCTGTCTGTCTGTCTGTCTGTCTGTCCGTCTGTCACCAGGCTGTATCTCATGAACCGTGATAGTTAGACGGTTGAAATTTTCACAGATGATGTATTTCTGTTGCTGCTATAACAACAAATACTAAGAACAGAACAAAGTTAAAAATTAAAGGGTTTAAAACAAAAAACGTGTTTTATACGATACGAAATTAATTCACCTCGACGCAGCTAGATGGCAGCACAGAAAATTAGCACGCGCAAGCGTTTCATTTGTTAAATTTGTGGGCCTCGGTCGATTTGTTTACTTAGTTTACTTGCGTACATGTAGTGGACAGTTTTGAATAATAAATTTCAATTTTAGTACTTAAAGAGCTTCAACTAGCTAGAATCATTAAAAAGTTAGTCGTACGAACACTCGGTCTTCCAGATATTTAATTATATTAATTACCTTTGTGTTAATATATATACATACATATATATATACATATAGACTCCGCCATGACAGTGTAAACATTACAATCGCTCCGTGATAAAATATTCATCAAAAATGGTAAAATCGTGTAAAGTGATATAAATGTGATTAAATTTTCAATATGAACATTTAATACTTTGATTTATATAATAGAACAAGCAAGATGTTTATTGATATAGACTTAACAAGTGAAACAAAAAATTAAGTGATTTGTGAAAATTACTGCAAAATAAGAAAGAAAAGCTACCTAAAACGAAGAGTAAAACCATTTTACTATGCAGTGGACGTTTATAGTGACAATATAATCCAACAATTCAATATCATAATACACATAACATAATTATAACCTAATATACAAACACAAGAAAAGGTCAATGAATCGAGAAATACGACAGGTAACGCTATCTATGTGATTAATCGAGTACTTATTAATTAAGTACCTACCTTCCTACTGCTACGCTTACTACGAGCTTCGTCCTACGCGCTACGTCTATTATCCCGCCTGGATCGACCCAGTCGCAAAAGTACAGGATATTACACAACAGATAGCAGCACTAGTTAAAAATAGAACACAACACATATATTACTACTTGGATAAAATTCGTCTAATTCTGTGAATAGAACAAAAATATACTTAATCAAAATGAGGAATTGTACAGTTTGCACCAAACATATTGCAATAGCAGAAATTATAGATTGCACCAAATGCAAACTCCACTTCCACTACTTTTGTGTGGATATAACAAAAGAATATTTTAGAGCCCACATCCAAGACCTCGAGCGCTACTGGACATGTCAAGAATGCCTCAACCTGACATGCCGCATCAAAAAAACTGCAATGAAGTCGTCGACACCCAATGATTCTGAGACATCGATCGACGAACAGATCCTAGACGGGTACCCATCGGCTCTTGGAAATACCTTAGAAGCTACTCTATTAGAGTCGAAACACACCAATGGCATAACACTCGAACAGATCAGCTTACTGTTGGACCAAAAATTGGAACGGAATACGGAGCATATACTTGTAAAAATTACAGAGATGAAGGCGTCTATTAGGGAAGAAATACACACTGTATTACATAACTTAGAACAGGATTTTTTGTCTCATAAACAGAATACAAACAAAATTCAAACACATTTTCAAACTGAAATTGATCAAATAAACAAAAATATTAAATATTTGGAACAAGAAAATTCAACCCTTAAAAAACAGATTATCGAGTTAAGCTCAAGCGCCAACCCTATCCTGACTGAACAAGTCCAGCAGTGCGACAATATCAAGAAGATCGTACTATATGGATTAGAAGACCATGGTGAAAATTTAACTGAACTGCATAGCCGAATAATAAAAGTATTCCGAGAAATTCAGAACGTGGACTTAACAGGATATGTAGAAGAGCTAACTCGCATAGGTAGAAGGGGTTATAAAAGGCCTTTAGTGATTGAACTTATTAGTAAGAGAATGTGTAAATACATATTACAGAACGGACAATGGTTTAGGAACACCGGATTAGCAATTTCGGAATACCTAGACAACAACGGTATAGAAAAGAGGAAAACACTAACAAAATTGCTGATGTTAGAAAGAGAAAATGGAAGACATGCTGTGATCCGCAACAATAAGTTATACGTAGATGGTAAAGAACATACGGCCCAATTGCAAATAAAACCCACTATAAGAAAATCCTTATCCTCACAAGAGGATCCATCACAGGATAAGAATATCTCACTTCTAGAAACTACGATCTGTGAATCTAAGAAAAGAGAACTTGATCAAGACCAGAGAGAAATTGTTAAAAATTACCTACACCAGACATTTCCCAAAGAAGCCAAGAAGACATTTCGCAAATAACTTTACAACGATATTCCAAAATATCCAAAGCATTAAAAATAAAGTTCACTTATTAGAAAGTGTACTAACAGAAGAAGAAGAAGCGAGTAGCTGCATCCAAGCAATATGTCTATCTGAAACATGGATCACAGAAGACCAAAAGAACCTTATTAAAATACCGAACTACATCTTCGCGTCAGCCTACTACCGCAAGTCATATAGAGGTGGCGGGGTAGCCATTCTTCTTCGAGATGGTATCCACTTCAGAGCACGACCTGATATACAAGAACTGTCTATAGAACATACTGTAGAGTGTTGTGCAATAGAAGTGCCCGATCATAGTGCAATATTAGTTAATATTTATAGAGCAGATAGAGATATGGAAACATTCTTTACATTTATAGATAAATTATTGTTAAAAATTAAGATGCTGAACAACAAAAAACACGTTATAATAGGAGGAGACTTCAACTTAGATAAAAATAATAAACCTATTCACTACCAAAAACTTATTGATACAATGCTAGAACATAACTTAATACAAAAAGTTCATGAATCCACAAGAGATACCAACAAAAGTTCAACCTGTTTAGATCTACTATTCACGAATAACTTCATAAAAAAGTGTGCAGTAAATATAAAAGACTACGGATTATCAGACCATAAATCTATAAATTATCAATTTGAATGTACTGGCATTTCAACTCGGCCCTCCCCTGATACCTTTATATTGCAGAGACGATTTAACACTACAAATATGGAACGTTTTAATAACGCTTTAATGAAAGTTCAATGGGACGAGCTGATAAAAGTAGATCGGAGTATCAACGAAAACTACAATTCATTTGACGATAAAATTAAACAAATACTCGACACGTGTATACCGTACAAAAATAATAGAATAAGACACATAAGCAAAAATAATTGGATCACCAAAGGACTAAAAACATCTTGCCTTCACAAAAGAACTCTTAAAATATTATTAAATCAAACTCGAAATAAAGTCCTTAAATCCCACTACGACAAGTATCGAAGACAGTTAAAAATTTGCATAAAAATCTCTAAAAAAATGTACAATGTAAATAAAATGAAACGATCTCATAACAAAATAAAAACTATGTGGGCGATAATTAAAGAGACAACTAATAAAAATACACGACAAAAATCTCATAACATTAAACTAAGCCTAAATGATAACAACAAAATCATAGAAGAACCAGTACAGATTGCAAATGTATTTAACAACTTTTTTGCATCAATAGGAGAAGGAAGCACAAACCTAACTAAATCAACATCTATACAACACAGGAAAACCTTAGTCACAAACTCGATGTACTTGTCACCAGTCACCGAAAAAGAAGTCAATAATATCATCAAGAGACTAGGAAATAAACACAGTAGTGGAATAGATGATATTCCACCTACTCTCATAAAATATTGCTGCCAAGAACTGATACCGCCTATAACAAAACTGATTAATCTATCAATAGATGAAGAATGCTTCCCAGACCGCCTGAAAATAGCTAAAATAAGACCCATTCTAAAGAAGGATGGAAATTCCGTAAATATAAATAGCTATAGGCCAATCTCTATTCTTCCAGCAGTATCGAAAATATTTGAACGAGTCATATATAATCGTATCTCAGAGTTCCTAGAAAAATATAAATTATTGAATGAAAATCAATTCGGATTTCGCAAAGATTCATCTACCATCCTAGCCCTTTATAAATATACGCAAAAAATACTAAATCATTTAAAGGATAAATCTAATTCTGTTGGAATCCTACTTGATATGACGAAGGCATATGACAAAGTTCCACATAATATATTACTTTCAAAGTTGTTCGAGATAGGCATCAGAGGAAAAACACTTAATTGGCTTAAATCATATTTAGGTAACAGAAAACAATTCGTGCAAATTGAACACCACCAAAATTCAATAATAACAAAGATTCGGTCAGACATCCGCACCACTAACAATTCCATCCCGCAAGGTAGTGTACTCGGATGTATACTATTTCTTATATTCATTAATAACTTACCCGAAATTACAGATTCCACATGCATACTTTTTGCCGATGACGTATCATTACTCTTTAAATGCAACAATCAAGAAAATTCACTCACAAATATTATAAATACCTACTCTAATATAAACACCTGGCTAACAGCACATAATCTAGAAATAAACATTACAAAACCAAAACTTATCCAATTCATGACATACAAAAAAAAGCCTTTAGATTTAAATATAATAACCAATACCCTCCATATAGTAGAAGTAAAGAACTACAACCTGTTAGGAATAAATATAGATACGCACCTTAACTGGAAAACACACATTTCAAAAATCAAAACCAAATTATCTCAATTCATATATGCCCTAACAATATTAAAAATAAATACTAACATAAATACAACTTTAGCAGCATATTATGCATACGCATATTCGTGGCTAAGATATGGAGTAATATTATGGGGCAACAGTACTGATGCCGACCAATTGTTTATTATGCAGAAGAAATGCATGCGCATAATATACAACATCCGACAACGTAACAGTTGCAGACCCTTCTTTGTCGATCAAAAAATATTAACACTGCCATGTATTTACATACTCGAAGCAGCAATATTCGTTAAAAAACATCCACAATTATTCGAATATGATAAAAATCCGCGAAGAAATCATCTCCTTAGATGCCAGAGCCCAAGCTAGAAATTGTAAGAAAAGGCCCAGAATATATGATAATAAAACTTTATAACAAAATACCCATAGACATAAAAAATGAAACCAAACATACATCCTTTAAAAATAAACTAAAAACATTTCTTATCCTAAAATCATATTACACTATAGACGATTTCTTGAACGATAATGTAAAGTAACATACCTAAACAATTAAAAATAATATGTTCATATCTCTATTTAAGGAAGCATTGTAAATAGATACTTAACTAATAAGTACTAAATAATAAATAATAAATACTAAATAATAAATACTAAATAATAAATAAATAATAAGTAAATGTCATATTTAGTTCTGAAAAATAGTTCCTAATTAGTATTAAGTAACCTAATTAAGTAATAGAATAGAAGTTAATATGTACACTATTTTTTAATAATTATATACTTACTTATTACTTAGATACCTGATAAACCTGTCATGTCAAGGTTTATTATAAATGCCATACCCTAGTTACAGGGTCCATGTAAATGTATACTTATAATAAGGACACTTTTATATGGTTTGCATGAATAAATAAATAAATAAATAAATAATATTTACTTAGTCGTTTTTAGAAGTTCGTGGCGTTCGGACTTCGGAAATTCGGATCCTTCCGTGTGCAGGACAAAAGTCTGACTCGCATTTGGCCAGTTTTATTTTGTTTGTTACCTCAGACCTCCGTCAAATGTTAACCGATTTGAAAAATTATTTTTGTTTGAGAGATTATGCCTCCCGTTTAGTCCCATTTAAATTTTATCGTGATCTAATAATGATCTCCGTAGATATGGAGATAAACAAATAAATGTATGTACCTTGATGGCATGATACTGGCGACTTTGACTATCGCGGCATGTGAAGTCGGTTTTTTCGTTTTGTACGATCATTAATTATATACACTGGTTACATACACCATATGCGCTCATCCAACATATTAGATAAAACGGAAGTCGGTCTGAAAACATATTAATGTCAATTAATATTGTTCTATTTACCTTAATTTGTATAGATCGTTTCAGCGAGTAATGAATGCAACCATTTACATTTACTCAATCTATTTCTCTCGTGTTTTAATTAACTGACTTTAAATATTCGAGATCGTTTTAAAAAACTAAAAGAACCGACTTCAAATGCCGCGCTATTAATTAATTTTCAGTACCAAGCTTGAGGTGGTGTTTATCTCAATATCTCTGGAGATACTGAACATATCCCAATGGAATGTAAATGGGGACACTTATGTATACCCTTTTAAACAAATAAAGAATTTTCCAAATCGGTTCACGCGTCTTCGAGTAATCGATGATAGACCTCCTCCTAATATAATATAATCACTCCTAATATAATATAATTTAAAATACGACATTCATGCTCCAACATCAATATTCAAACACCAATCAACACCAACATCACATACGTACGTACACACACACGCACGCGCGCACACACACACATACACACACACACACACACACACACACACACACACACGCACCCCCACCCCCACCCCCGCCCACACACATACACACACACACGCGCGCACCCGCATACATACGCACTCACACACACATGCACTCCGATGGTTACACCTAGCACCACGCGGAACATATATCTACCATTTATGTATCTTAGCTGTTATTATACAGTGATCGGTAAAATGTAAACTGTATCACAGACCAACTGCGAATTGTTACTTGCGCTTATCGCACAGCTACGGCTAGTTTAAGCGCCAATGCATTCCTTGTTATTAATACCTAGTTACAACGCATTTAATAAAAAAATAAAATTGTACTATAATTTGTGTAAGAATAGGTGTCTTTTGGTTCAAAATAAACTATTACTATCCTTTTTTGTGAAGTCGGTGAAAAAGCAGGAGGTTTTCAATTCAGAATCTTTTTTAAAAATCTATGTTCATCGATTATACGCAAAGAAGCCTGGACTGATTTGGACTTCCCAGGTGGTCCATTTAAATTTCAAACCTTACCAATTAAAAAATAATAATTGGAATCGGTTCACAATTGACGGAGTAATCGCGTAACATAGGTACATACAAAAAATTATTTTAAAAAAATATACAGACTAATTGAGATCCTCCTCCTTTTTTGAAAGTCGGTTGAAATTAGAGCGTGATTTTTTGTAGTCGGGTTTCAGCTTTTTGAAATGACTACTTGTTTTGTCCACAGTCTTTAAATGACTACTTGTTTAATGACTTTAAATTACTACTTGTTTTGTCCACAGTCTTTAAATGACTACTTGTTTAATGACTTTAAATTACTACTTGTTTTGTCCACAGTCTTTAAATGACTACTTGTTTAATGACTTTAAATTACTACTTGTTTTGTCCACAGTCTTTAAATGACTACTTGTTTAATGACTTTAAATTACTACTTGTTTTGTCCACAGTCCTCGGCATTAAAAGGCTCAAGCAGCTGGAGTCTATGTTCGCAATGGGGCGCGGCGCTCCCGCCCGAAGCCCCGGGCTGAGCGTCGAAACTTTGGTCGACGCTCTACTAGTGTTGTTCGACGAATGTTGTAACAGCAGTCTGAGGCGGGAGAAGCCGGTCGCTGATTTTATTAAATATGGTGAGTTGGCCTCTTTTATAATGATTTGATTTAGTTCGGTGAGATTGACTTTAGTTTAATTTTATTATTGAGTGCGGTGAGTTCGCCTCTAGTAGGATAATGATAATATCTAATAATAGTGATTAGAGTCGGTGTTGTAGAAGCACAGGTCCACTTATAGATTTCTTTGGTTATATATAAAACGCTTCTATATCACCAATCAAATAGGTCTACTCTGTGGTTACTCCAATAAATATCTGGAAACGATTGCTTGACGTGATCAGATATCCGATTGTAAAACCGTGTTAGGTTTTTGCTGTTTAGGATTTAAGTTATTTTGATTTTACAATAAAAAGTTATTTTATTTTGGTTAACATACGCCGGTTAGTACTCAATAGAGTACCAGTGAATGCCCGGCGTGAACAGGCGTATTATGCAGTTTCTATATCTCTGAAACGTGACTGAAATTGCAATCTTTTTAGTTTTTACATGAATTCTGAATAGGCTAAAAACTAATTATATTTATAATTTGGAGCTTGTGGCACAGAATAATTAATAGTACTACGTACAGAAAGCTCACTCTTTGATAGCAAATATGCGAGATTAAACCTAGATACAACGTCGGTAACGTTCAAAATACGCTACACCTAGGAACGTTATATCTAGGTTTGATCTCGCGTATTAACTAACGCAGCAAGTACGTGGAGTGAGACAAGCCTGCTTGTGGGGCTTAAATAAACCTTAAAATTATGATGATCATCAGCCTCATCGGCCAATAATTCTGTAACTAAACGTTCAAATTTAATGTTATTGAGAATATATCTAAGCTATATTATGCCCTATATTTTACTGAAAATTCAGGTTTTTAGCTTTAGCCAGCACAAAATACAGGATGTTGAAAATGGCCTGAATGGCTTCGAGAAAAGGATGGTACGACCGTGCCACGTTGTTTTGCTAGAGCTCGATAAATAATGACTTTGTCGACTGTGGTATATAATATGCCATGAAATCCAATACCGTCCATGTTATTCCATGTCTTCCATGAATAAATAATCATTCATTCATTCATTACTTCCAGTGAAACCGGTGGTAACATCGTTAAAGCGGCTGCGACTGTCCCGGGATGACTTTGAACTAGTTAAAGTGATTGGTCGCGGGGCGTTCGGAGAGGTGTGCGTAGTACGGGCTTCTTTTATGCAGGTATGTATATATTATACTAGCTGTACTCCGCTGCTTTGCCCGCGTTTAATCTTGGTTATAAACGTTCCTCTTAAATCACTCTATCTACTGCTGAAGACTACACTAAAATCCGTTGCATACTACGAATAAATAATAAGTCAGGAAATGTTACTATGACACAACAAAAGTCGTGTCCAAGTAGGCGGGGGTTAAAACTCGTGTCTAGCGCGTCATTAGTCGGACATTTGTCCAGCTGTCATAGCAGACATTGCAGCACATGCGCGAACCAATCTCTGCTTTCGTTTCGAATATAAACCAATCACCAAGCATATCCATTTGTAACTTCGGAAGTGATTCTTATTTTGAACCTATGTCGTTTTGGTTTGAAGGAGGGCTACTTTTTGTATGGAATTTGTTCGGAATTAGCTTCCTGCCTTATTATTTATTCGTAGGTTGCATAATAATAATAATAAAAAAAAAAAAATTGTACCTTTGTTTAATATTACTGATGGAGGGATATATATGAAGCTATCTGTGGCAAATTTGGGCCGACACTCAAATTTCTAATCCAGACTATTCCAGAAGTCGTGGGTTCAAATTGTTCAAAATGTTCAATTGGTCGTTCTACAATGGATTTTTCTGTGATGTTTGTTACTGACGTAAAAAGAACAGTACCCTTAAATTACGAGTTTTAATTGTAAAAGCTTTAGACAGATCTAACATAGTTTTCGACTTATTCTGGCTTCCTGATTGGCCTAAATTTAGTGAAGTGTGAAAACCACTAGAGGCGCTGTACTGTTTTTCATACAATATTTGTTCGATATACGATATCGAGTTTGGTATGAAAACTACGAGTTTTCTAAGGGTACTGAACGGGTTTGGATAAATTTGGCGCACAGTTTATAACCTGATGCATTGCATGGCATGCAGGTTAATTCATCCTTGATGCATTATTTTTTTTAAATTTAATATTTAATTTTTTTGCAAACTTAGCTCATTAAAAACAGAGTTTCCAAATAGCTTATGATCGAACATAGCATATTTGAACTCTGAGTCTCACACTAGGAAATCCTTGTGTCGTGAGATTCAGTCTCTTCCTATTTTGATTCATCTAATGTAGGCACATACTTATTAATCATTTCTTAGAAGGTAATTTATAAGTACAACAGGCATGACGACAGTATCAAAAATCGAAGATTTGGTGATTTTAGGGGAAAATACATATTAAAACAATTTAAAACACTAGTTTAGTTCTATATAAAACATTGAGATTTTTAAGATTTTCAATAAAATAAAACATTAAAATACTGCAATCGGCCGTTTTGATTGAAATACCAATCACAGCGCATGACGTCACGCCTATGTCCTTATGAGGTTTTCTTGAAAATGTTATTAAATGTTGGAAAACCCATGTGTATTCATTGTCACAGATTATGTGTTAGAAATATAATATAATTTCCTACTGGTAACATCAAATAATATAAGCTAAGTTTTTTTTGGTTGTGCTCACTGCTTCCGCCCAGTTCTGCTTGCGTTGATTGTGATGTGTCTGCAAACGGCAATCTTGTAGTCATATATATAAAAAGTATTAAATGATCGGTTTGTCTTACGATATACGTCGTTTTATTATTATGTAATAGTTACTACGTGAAGTATGTCATTAACATATGCGTGACGTCACAGCCGACGCCATGACACATGTGAGCTGTTTTTGCGCACTATAGAAAACATATTAGAAAAATTGCTTTAAACTTCTTTTAAGTAGTAAAGTAATATATGTTTGTCTAGGGGTCAGAGAGTGGTAACAATGCGGCGGCGGCTGGCTGCAGCACGACGGGAGAACGGGTCTATGCCATGAAGATACTTAATAAATGGGAGATGCTCAAGGTACGTACTTCCCTCAGTAATAGGTTTGTACGTTACTTTTACTTAGACTTCGCTGTCCGTTCGTCCGTCCGACCTTATCAGAGCTGGGGATAGAGATTAACTGTAATAGGTAGATACTTAAAATTCGCACAATGTATATATTATTATGGCTGCTATAATAACAAGTCAACAGATCAGCAAGCTGAAGTGGCAGTGGGCTGGTCATATCTACCGCAGGACTGATAACCGTTGGGGCAGACTGGTTCTAGAGTGGAGACTGCGAATCGGCAAACGTAGCGTAGGACGTCCTGTGACCAGGTGGAGCGACGATATACGCAAAGCGGTGGGCAGTGACTGGAAAAGAAGAGCCGAAGATCGGGCTCAGTGGCGCATCGTGGGAGAGGCCTACGTCCAGCAGTGGACTGACACCGGCTGATGATGATGAATAACAAGTACTAAAAACTAAATAAAATTAAATATTAAAGGAACATACCCCATATAAGAAACGTGTATATTCTTGGTGGTAAATGGTAAGTAAGTCAAATTTAGCGTTAATGGGTAACGTTTGACCACTATCTCACCTGATGTCAAGTGATGATGCGGTCTGTGATGTATGTTATGTTTTGCCGTGATGAGTACATACTTTCCATTAATGTCACATTTGATGACGAGAGTCTTATTTGCACAAAGCTTCTGTTTTGAGATGAAAAAAATATAACTTTGTTGACAGAGGGCGGAGACAGCATGTTTTCAAGAAGAAAGAGACGTCCTCGTTTTCGGCGACAGAAGATGGATCACAAACTTACACTACGCGTTTCAAGATGAACATAATTTGGTAAGTTTTTTACAATGTTATATAATTATAAATTTCACCGTACCGACGGGACTCGAACTCACGCCTTCTGGGAAACTTGCTCGGTGCTGTACTTGCGCTGGCTTCCCAGGACGTGCGGGTTTGAATCCCGTCGGTACGGTGAAATTTTGCGTTGTATACCTATAAAAATGTACAAAAATATAAAGTGCAAGAAACGAGAAAGAAAAAAAAAACACGCAAAGAAATGTAATATTTGATAAGTTTTACTTCTACCAGTACCCTCAGTACGAGTTTTCATACCAAACTCGATATCGTATATCGAACAAATTTTGTATGAAAAACAGTACAGCGCCTCTAGTGGTTACTACACTTCACTAAATTTAGATTTTAGACCTATCAGGGAGCCAGAATAAGTCGAAAACTCCGTCTGGGGCAGTATCACCACTTTGTTTTTTATTTCATACTAGTGGATACCCGGCATATGCTACTACGCTAAAAAAGAAAGTGGCCGAATGTGCCTCATGCATTACTTTGAGACCAATAAAGTAATGGTTTTAGACTCTAAAACCTTATTCGCATTTCTAATGAAACCGGTTAGGGGCACATTGGTTGGATGGTTTCAAAGTCTATAACGGTATGTCTGGTAGATCAATTTAATAAACTAATTAAACTAAAATATTAACTATGACTAATAATTTAAATAAAAACTACAAATAATAAATGGAACTTAGGTCGCTGTCTGCTGGTTGTGTACCCAAAAAGCTGGCGACATTACCTCTTTGAATCGCGAAACTAATGCGTTGCCCGAGGTAAGCGCCAGCTCTTTGGTCTTTGGAGACATCGATTAGGCGTCTAGACAGCTCCCTAACAAAACCGCGTGCTTGTTGACCCCACGGGCCCATGGTAAATACATAGATACATTTTATGTGTTTAATATATACAATATCTGGTTGACCGAGCTTTCTCGTTATTGTATGTATATTTTTTTTGTTAAGTCGATTTTTTTGGATTTCTTTTGGCTCCCATTAATAGTTTTACTCACAAAAGAAGGAACTCTGTAAAAAAAGGGAAAAATAGTCATCTCCTTTGATCTCAAACCAGGGACCTCCCGAACGCCATCCAATCGATCTTCCACCGAGCTATCATAACGTTGTCAAATGAGTCGAAATTAGCCTTTGTATTCTAATGATATTGTAGCAGTTTGTCAATGCCTAAAAACACGAATAAAACAACATTTTCTGAAAATGAATCCTATCTAGATCGATTTATCGCCCCTATAATCCCCTTTATACTACATTTTATGAAAATCGTTGGAACCGTTTCCGAGATTCAGATTATATATGTACAAGAATTGCTCGTTTAAAGGTATTAGATATATATAGATACTACTATCTCAGCTGATGTATTGATGTGTTCGACGATGTAGCTGTTCACTCGATAAATAAAGACCGGATTGCACTTATCGGAAAACACAGGCAAGGAATTCCATTCCTTATTACATACATACAATCACGCCTTTTTCCCATTAGGGTAGGGCGTAGGCAGAGACTATTTCTTTCCACATGCTACGATCCTGACATACTTCTTTCGCTTCTTCCACTATAATGAGCGTCTTCATACATGCTCGCCGGTTATAGGTACTTTTGATTTGACCTTTCTTTAAAACGTCTCCGATCTGGTCGTGATACGTTCGCCTAGGTCGGCCTCTACCGGCTGGCCCATTCACACTCGTCTCATAAATCTATTTCGTCAATCTTTCTTTAACTATCCTCTCTAGATTACATTCCATATTTACTAATAGATGTAGTTATAATGTTGTTTCAACAGTACCTGGTAATGGACTACTACTGTGGTGGCGATCTGCTCACTCTCCTGTCAAAGTTCGAAGACAGGCTGCCGGAAGACATGGCCAAGTTCTACATCGCAGAGATGGTGTTGGCTATACAGAGTGTGCATGAACTTAGATATGTTCACAGGTGAGATATAATGAAGCATTTGATGTCCATTTCTTTTTAACCGACTTCAAAAAAGATGGAGGTTCTCAATTCGTCGGACGCATTGATTTTTATAAAATAAAATACATTTTTTGAAGTATCTTTGAGACTTAAGGTCAACATTGGGAAGACCGTCTACAAGGCTACATCGTCTATGCGCGAGTCGATTCGGTCGAACCGTTTGACCATGAATGAAGAGGTCCCAAATAAACAATTTTTTTTGTTTTTTTTTATGGTGATAGGTAACAGGACAAGCACGATGGTAAGCGATGACGTCTACCTATTACAGATACAGCGGCGTGCAAAGTTCTGGACTGCCAGAATCTCTGTGCAAAATTTCAGCTAAATCGGTCCAGACCGTGAAGAAGTATCAAACAAACATTTAAACAAACTGACTTTCGCGTTTATAATATTGATGTCGATGTCTGTTCCCCGATTACTCAAACATGTCCGGACCGATATGGAAAATTATTTTTTGTTTGAAAGCTTTTGAAATTTTCTAAATTGTCCCATTTAGATTTCATTGAGATATGTGCGGTATCTCCAGAGATATGGAGATAAACACTATTGCACTATTGACGTGAACTCACTCCAGACACAAGCATATATTTAGCTTAGTTGTAGGGGTTACCAAAAATGCTAGTAATGTGCAACCCACATTGCTAGCTAAGCTAACCTTATCATAATCAGCTGGTGTCAGTCCACTGCTGGACGTAGGCCTCTCGAGATACGCCGCTGAACTCGATCTTCGGCTCTTCTTTTCCAGTCACTGCCTTGGGGGCCTTGGCTTTGTGTGTGACGTTCCATGTTTTGGGAGGAATATGCCTAAATCGCCACGCTGGGCAGGCGGGTTGGCGATCGTAGGACGTAGCTCCTCGCACCGGTGACGCTGCTGCCCGTCACCGGCCTGTAGTATTTGGCTACGCCATAATTTGAAATGGTTATACCGCCATTTGTCGGTCGCCAGAGCCTCGTTAGTTGGTCAGCAGGATGCACCACGGGCAGGTGAGGTTGACTGGGAGCACTGACGTGGTATTTGTGCTCCCTTACATCCCTCAAGCTAAGCTTTATTGAAAAAAAACTTGTACTGAAAAATTACTAACAGCGGCATTTGAAGTCGGTTCTTTTAAAACGATCATATTTTTTTTTAGTCATGACGACTTGTCTTCTAGTGTACATATTTTAAAGAAAGGAAATGACTAACTAACTGATATTAAGGTACTAACTATTATACTTACTACTGATTGTGGTCGACTGCCTCGACCTAGGTTTCGTGCATGTCCGATGGTCTTCCTCGGAAGTTTACGCAACAAACTGTCGTAGCCACTATCTCGAAAGAAGAAGAAAGAAAGAAACAAAGTGCTGCTTGCTGCGTAAACTCCCAAAGAAGAAGAAAGAAAGAAACAAAGTGCTGCTTGCTGCGTAAACTCCCAAAGAAGAAGAAAGAAAGAAACAAACTGCTGCTTGCTGCGTAAACTCCCAAAGAAGAAGAAAGAAAGAAACAAACTGCTGCTTGCTGCGTAAACTCCCAAAGAAGAAGAAAGAAAGAAACAAACTGCTGCTTGCTGCGTAAACTCCCAAAGAAGAAGAAAGAAAGAAACAAACTGCTGCTTGCTGCGTAAACTCCCAAAGAAGAAGAAAGAAAGAAACAAACTGCTGCTTGCTGCGTAAACTCCCAAAGAAGGGCATCACACATGCACGAAACCTAGAGACCTCAAGATTGTCGACCACAATGAGTAGTGAGTATAATAATCGGTACCTTATAATCGTGACTAAATAACTATTAAGATATATGTTCTTTTACAGGGACATAAAACCCGACAACGTGTTATTGGATGCGAGTGGTCACATTAGACTGGCTGATTTCGGATCTTGTTTACGATTGGGTGATGACGGGAAGGTAAGTTAAAATAGGATTAAGGCCCGAGTTTTCAATCCTCACTTAAAGCGGCTACACACGACCCTAAAATCACTGGCAATATCGGGACAGTGGTGGGGAGGACCCTAGATCGTGTCATAAATCGCCTCGTGTGTAGGCAAATACTACCCGATTTTTATCGTCCCTAAATCGCTCCGGGCGAGCTCACGATTTAGGGACAATTATCGTCTAGGGAGCGTTATAACTGGCAGGGACGTGTGTAGAGAGTAGCCGATTTCATCCCCACTACCGCTGTCCCGATATCGCCAGTGATTTTAGGGTCGTGTGTAGCCGCTTTAAGACGATCAGTTAGAGTTTATAACACTGATAGCATATTTACGCATTTTCAATAAACAGATAAATGTTATCCAGGGACTAAATTCCTTGCCTGGGGAGTTAATATATCTGGCTCTTCGTGCCTCGTTGCCGATTTATCTGTGGTCAAAATTAAGTTTGTGACAAGTTTGAACGTCAAATTTTGACGTAATGTCATATTTTTATTTATATTATGGCTCCACAGCATTAATATATTTAGCCAATGTCAACTATTAAATGAAGAATTTTAATACTAGACACTGGCTGAATGCTCTAATCGTGTGGAGCCATAATTTAAAAAAAACGTGTTTTGCCGAATCAAAAGTCAAATGGTTTTTTATCGTCGCTCTCGCTCTAACATCTGTAGCACTGCGTAAGATTATCGCTTTCCCACACTATTAGTGTGAAGATAGTTACAAAAAGACCATAGAAATCTATCTGCCTGATAAAAGCACATTGAAATATCGGAAGTTTTATACGGGTGTTAAAATAGGCAGATAAATATATTGCATGAGTAACTATCTGGCCGTTTTTCTGAGGATTGAAAAATCGGCCATTAAACGTGTAAGGCCATACATACATAACATACATTTGGAATTCCGTTTCGAAATATACATACATAACATACATTTGGAATTCCGTTTCGAAATATACATACATAACATACATTTGGAATTCCGTTTCGAAATATACATACATAACATACGTTTAGAATTCCATTTCGAAATTTAGCGCAGTCAATCTATCCGAATGTATCAGGCCGGTAACAAAATCCCGATACGATGGCGGGCTTTATAAGCCTTTTACATCTCTCATATTCGGTAAGTAGGTCCTTATTACCCCCAAATGGGGCTTGTAGGTAACCAATTAGCGCTCTAGGGTAATAATGTAGCTAAAAAAGCCCTAGGGCGGTAAGTAATTTAAAAAAAAACTCTTCACTCTTTCAAAAAGTTCACGTACATCTAACCATCATACTGGCAATAGACATTATGCATTCAGCCCAATGACAAAAGAGGTCGCTTCGCTATTCAGCCTTGTCTTCGTATGAGTATAATAGTCATCAATTTTAAATATCGAACGGCGAAGCTCAATTTCGTTCTTGAAAAAAAAATTAAAAAAAGGTGAAAAAAGGCGGGAATAGAAAACTTTTACTTTAAATATTGTTTGTTTTTGTTTTTTTTTTATATAATTACGTGCTAATTAGGAAAACATGAGTTCAGCAAGTGATGAAGAAATAAGCTGCACTCCCGATTCAATGAAAATGTAAGCTGAAGCAGCAATTAACAATATTTTGCCTGAAAGTTCTAAAGAGAGATATTTGAAAACTTACGAGTTCGTCGAGTGAAGTGGCGAAAAGAAAAACGAGTAAAGTCTTTATCTGAGACTGTATTCTTAACATACTTTAGTGAGATATCATAAAAGCTGCAGCCATCTAGTTTGTGGTGCATTTATTCAATGTTAAAAGCAACTATTTCACTATAAATTTAAACGAATACAATGGTTTATTCTTGTAATGCCGGTTTTTTTCTACTTACCTCACAATCGAGATGTAAAGCAGAGTAGTTAGCTCGGGTGTAAGCATCAATTGCACCCTCGAACTATAGGCGCCTAAATATCTCGGGCTGCAATTGATACCTTACAGCCCTTGGCTACTAATCTACTATTAACCTTTCGTATGAACTTACCATAGGAGAGGCTAACGAATACTGGCTGTTAATGATGATAAACGAGGATCCCCACGTTACACAATGTTCATTGTGTCTGGAGTCTTGGCATACAAAGGATTATTTATGTGTTATTTAAGGTTTTTATTTAAGAATTATTTATGTGTTAGTTACGTGTGTAAGTGCAAATTTTTAATTTGCCCATATACTGAATAAATGCTTTGATTTTTAAATTAATTTATTTCTTTTTTTGACAAATATGTATGTCAAAATTAGAGAAATTATAAAATAGAAATATAATCTATTTATGTTCAGGTTCAAAGTAACGTTGCAGTCGGAACGCCGGATTATATTTCACCTGAAATTTTGCGGGTAAGTTCTACAGGTTATTATCCTAACTTTCTTATTAACAAAAAAAAAATAGCTAATGTTAGATGACTTCGTGGCAGGCCCAAGAGGATGTGGCGGGATGGGCCTAACTCGAACTCCTTTCGGTAATATTAAAATTAAGAAACAATTCATATTTTATTAGAGGGAGTTAATATTTTGAGCGCCAAAGTCACATGTACGTGACAAGCACTTGCGGGCCCTGTACGCCAGAACCTCCTCCTTTTTGGCAGTCGAAAAGCTGGAGTATTAGAACGTGAGCGACGAACAAAACGGATTATTAAATTGAAGTTCGGCCATATCAGCCGAAGAACCGACAACCGTTGGGGTAAACGAGTTCTTGAGTGGAGATATCGGCATGCGAAGCGTAGGACGTCCTCAGACTAGGTGGAGCGATGATGTTCGCAAGAGCTGGCCCGATAGTCTCTACATGCATAGCGATTAATTTCGAGCGATAATCGTCGATAAGAAAAGAGATACAGATAACGACTGTCTAGCTGCATCTCATTCTAGCAGACATTTGCGATGACGAGACGCATCGCATCAATGTAGAGACTTCTGGATGAGAGTAGCCTAGGATCGTGTTCAGTGGCGAACCATTGGAGAGGCCTATGTCCAGCAGTGGACTAGTATAGGCTGATGATGATTGAAAAGAGGGTACAGAAATCTTTGACCAGTAATGGGACAAAAATGTCATAGTATTGACCATGGAAATATAAGTATAAGAATAAACTTACAATGTATGTAATGAAATGGTGTGATATATTCCAGGCTATGGAAGACGGGCAAGGGCGGTATGGTCCGGAATGTGATTGGTGGTCATTAGGTAAGAAATATATTCTATATATATATATATATATATGTATATATATTCTATTCTAATCCATAATGTATATTTATTCTTCTTTCCTTAACATGTTGCCTGCTGAAAACGCATACCCTGTGTTTATAATGACGTTACGCGAGTGCGGCCCTCACACACGGTGTGGGAGCGAAATTTACGTTACGCCAATGCGGCGCCACACAGACGGTGTGTGTGGCACGCCGCTACTACAGTGCGGTTAACACACCACCTGTGTATTTCTCAACAGTAATAATAATAATAGCAAAACACGCCTGGCGTGTTATCCGCACAGCTGTACCGACATTTTTCTCACAACAGGTGTGTGCGCCCGCACTGTTGTTTGATTTTTGTTACGATCAGACTCCAGTGCTACGAAACACAGATGTCGTGTGTAGATTAGCAAAGCTGGAAAGTTGCGAAAATGTTTGTTTGTTTTAATGTATCTGTTTAAGTAATTTATTAAACAGTTTTTTTTCTCTCAATTATAAAACACCACTTACCACTATATCTTGTTATATTTCTCTCCATCCATAGGTTGTCTGGAAGAGATCGCTTTAAGCGATAAGGCCATCTATTGTTGCACTATTATTCTAAATTATATTACTTACAATGTTTGTTTCTGTAATTTAAGGTGTTAAATAATAAAGTGTTTCTATCTATCATTATAATACTACGAATAAACAATAAATCAGGAAATGTAACTGTGTTAAAAAAATTACCCAACAAAAGTCTTGTGTCGTGTCCAAGCAGGCGGGGTTAAAATTCGTGTCCAGCGCGTCATTAGTCATTTGTCTTGTTTGACTCAACTGTCATAACAGACATTGCAGCACATGCGCGAACCAATCCCTGCTTTCGTTCCGAATTTAAATCAATCTCCAAGCCAATCATTTGTAACTTCGAAAGTGATTTTTATTTTGAATCTACGTCGTTTTGGTTAGAAGGAGGGCCACTTTTTGTGTGGAATTTGTTCTGAATTAGTCTTCCTGACTTTTTTTTCGTAGATATAATATTAAAAAAAAAAGTAATCTTATTACGTAATTTAATGAACTACCGAGCCGTTTTCATTACAAATGTAACGTAACGTCATAACTTAAATTCACAACCACAAAATACAGAGCAAGGCTCGTGTAAAGAATAGGTATGACGACAGTATCAAAAAATAGAAGATTTAATGATTTTAGGGTAAAATACATATTAAAACAATTTAAAACACTAGTTTAGTTTTTTATGAAAAATTGAGATTATTAAGATTTCAATAAAATAAAACATTAAAATACTACAATCGGCCATTTTGATTGAAACACCAATCACAGCGCATGACGTCACGCCTATGTCCTCTTATGAGGTTTTCTTGTAAATGTTATTAAATTTTAGAAAACATATGCGTGACGTCACAGCCGACGCCATGACACATGTGAGCTGTTTTTGCGCACTATTGAAAAAAATATTAGAAAAATTGCTTTAAATTTCGTTAAACTTAAGTGGTGTGTAGCATCGCCAGTGCTGTTCAACCTATTCATAGACAATTGCTTGACAGATCTGAAAGAAAGTGTGTACGGATTAAGAATGAATGATTTAACCATCAAATGCCTCCTAT
Source organism: Cabera pusaria (assembly GCA_954871355.1). Lineage (NCBI taxonomy): Eukaryota > Metazoa > Arthropoda > Insecta > Lepidoptera > Geometridae > Cabera > Cabera pusaria. Next base: position 5,929,186 of record OX940910.1, read on the forward strand.
ACGCTGATGATCAGGTGAAATTAGCATCATCGGAGGAAGAGTTGCAAAGAATGGTTAATATTATGCATGACGCCTTAAAAAGCAAAGGGATGAAAGTGAACGTAAGTAAGACCAAAGTAATGGTTTTTGAAAGAGAAGAAAGAATGACTGATTGTTATGTGACGATTGAAGGAGAAAGAGTGGAACAAGTGAAAGAGTTTGTGTACCTGGGTTCTAAGTTTACGAGAGATGGTAAGTATGAAAGTTATATTGAGCGAAGAGTTTTGGCTGGAAACCAAGTAAGTGGGGCACTACATAACTTTATGAGAAGTCAGAACGTGTCTAAAAAAGCACGACTGGCTGTACATAGGGGAGTGTTGGTTCCCACACTCATGTATGGTAGTGAATGCTGGGTATGGCAGAAGAAGCATGAAAGTAAAATTAATGCTGTAGAAATGAGAAGTTTGAGAAGTATGATCGGAGTGACTCTGATGGATAAGTTGGAGAACAGCGTGATAAGGGAATGTTGTGGTGTGGTAGAAGATGTAGTGACAAAGATAGAGAAAGGGATGCTTAGATGGTTTGGACATCTAGAGAGGATGGATGAAGAAAGATTGACGAAACAGATTTATGAGACGTGTGTGAATGGGCCAGTTGGTAGAGGCCGACCTAGGCGAACGTATCACGACCTAGCTACGACCTAGATCGGAGACGTTTTAAAAAAAGGCCAAGTCAAAAGTACCTATAACCGGCGAGCATGTATGAAGACGCTCATGAAAGTGGAAGAAGCGAAGGAGGTATGTCAGGATCGTAGCATGTGGAAAGAAGTAGTCTCTGCCTACCCCAACGGGAAAAAGGCGTGATTGTATGTATGTATGTATGTATGTATGTAAACTTAAGTTAATTACCTAAATATAGGTTTTTTCGTGAATAGTAAATGTGTTCCCACATTACGGAAGAAGATTTTAAAATCTTTCGCCACGCCTATTGTTCACTTAAATTGTAAAATTTTCAGGTGTATGTATGTACGAGATGTTATTCGGTGAGACTCCGTTCTACGCGGAGTCACTGGTAGAAACCTACGGAAAGATTATGAACCATGCGAGGTCCTTCCACTGTCCGCCTACTGACGAACAGGCCGCGCAAGTAAGTATTATTCTTCCATTACCTTCATCGTCATAATCAGTTGGTGTCAGTCCACTGCTGGACGTAGGCCTCTCCCAAGATACGTTATTGAGCCGGATCTTCGGCTTTTCTTTTTAACTGGGGGCACTATGCCAGTAGTACTGCCAAAATCTGTCAAAAAGCTCACCCTCACATCTTACAGACGTGAACGTCTCGCACTACCCGTTTTAACCGAGGATTTTTACCGCGTACCTGTAAGATGTGGAATAATCTGCCCGCCGCGATCTTCCCTTCTAGCTATAGGATGGGATCTTTTAAAAATGGTATCCACAAACTCCTCAACGGTCGGCAACGCATCAACAGCACTCATGGCGTTGCAGTTGTTCATAGGCGACGGTAACCGCTTAGGATCAGGCGGGCTGTCTGCTTGTTTGCTAACCATAACACACAAAAAAATCACCTTTTTTATGTTTCGACATACTGAAAAGCTTTGTATGTTTCGTTTCAGGTATCAGAAGAAGCCAAAGATTTGATTAGAAAACTGATATGTGCGTCGGAGATTCGACTCGGCAGGAATGGACTCCAAGATTTTAAGGTAAGAGCATCTTGATAGACATAAATAGTATATATCTATACTAATATTATAAAGAGAGAACATTTGTATTTTTGTATGCTTGTAATGATTTGGTTCAAAAACTACTAGACCGATTTAAAAAATTCTTTCACTAACATATAGAATGGACTTTCGGAATGAAAATAGGCTATATATTATCCCGTTTAAATCAAAGGTACATTCGTGGAGACCTAATTTGCAACCTAAGTCGACTAAAAAACGGTCGAAAAAACACGTTTCTTACGAACGCTGCTCAATTGAAAATAGATGGAAGAATATTTTCTATGGAAGAGTTGTACAACTTAATAAGACCTACAAAAAAGTCCGCGACAGCATATGTCTATGTCTTAAGGTTGACTCACAGTAACCATTTTAATCTTTAAAAATATTACATAACTTCCAAGGCTATTTTCAAGTATATAGTATTAATCCTTATCCAAATAATTACGTTAATTAGCTTGGCCACATATTATAGATTAAAATTGTCCTTTACAGTATATAATTCAAATGAAAACTCAAAAGAAGATATCACGGATTTCACACACACGCATCGCAAAATTAATAAAATATCTGCAGTGAAACCACAGATTAGATCATAGTTACTAAGAAAATATTATTATAAGCTTGGCGATGCTGTAGATCCCCACCGATCACAAACAATTTGAAGTCAATATAGTATAATAATATATTTTTATTGTATAAAATTCTATTGTATAATATAGTTATGATTGTTGGAAATTGGTAATTCAAACTGAATACACATATTTATTCTGAAGAAGATTTATTTTACTTAAACATGGAGTATAGCTTTTTATAAATATAATACAAGTAAATACAGGAATAACAGTAAAGACTAAATCAATTAATTTTTTACATTGAAATGTGTCAACTTTAGTACAATCTTCTTTATTCATTCTTAATTTTAAATGACCAAAAAGATCAGTTATTACAACATCCTCCGTTGCTAAAGTTGGCTAAATTGACCTTGAAACTAAACACCTACACTTAATATACTTTCATACATTTTAAACAACGACAAAACTTAGTTGGTCCAAGTGCCTTTGTCAACAAGTCTGCAGGTAATGCACAAGTTTGCATATACTTTAATTCTACAGTATTGTCAACCAACTTCTGTCTAATAAAGTGAATTTTCGTGTCAATATGCTTTGTCCTATTATGGTGGACTGGATTTAATGCAAGAGCACGGGCACTCTGACTGTCAGTGGAAATAACAACTTTGTCGGACTTACCAGTAATTTCTCTGATGAACGACTTCCGTAAACATGCTTCTCTAGTAGCAGAACATAAAGCCATATATTCTGTTTCGGCAGATGATAATGCAACTGTTGGTTGCTTCCTTGATTCCCATGAAACAGGACCAGCTGCTAACTCAAAATAATAACCGGTATAAGACCGTCTACTAACAGGGCAATTTGCGAAATCTGAGTCGCTATAGCCATGCAAATTGTTAGTAGTCTTTTTGTAAGTGATCCCAACATCTTTCGTTGCATTTAAGTAACAAAGACAACGTTTAGCAGCATTCCAGTGAGTAGCATTGTTCTTAGAATTGAACTGACTTAAATAACTCACCGCATATGCAATATCTATTCTTGTGTTTACTGCTAAAAACATAAGAGATCTAATTAGAGCCTGATACGAAACATTCGACTCATCCGTAACAGCAGCTTCTAACTTTTGCTGTGCAAGAGGTGTCTGTGCCTTTTTGCAATCTTGCATATTAAACTTCTTCAACAAAGTTTCAATATATGTTTTCTGTGAGATTTTTATTGCATCTTCAGTGTATTCAATATTCATCCCAGGGAAAAATTTTATTAATAAAAGCATTCCAATGACTCTAAACACGACATTTAAAATCTGAGCTGTAAGTTGGTGTGGATTTGAGTATTCTGTGGAGTACAGGAGATGTCCCAGCATCAAGTCAATGCTTCCATGTTCTTACAATATCGTTGAAGAAGAAGATTTTCGAATTGATTGAATTGAATTGAATTGATTGAGGTCTATGAAAGTTGATTTCATAGCGCAATTAACTAGAAAAAAGCTCATAGTTTTATAATGATTGAACGAATTTTCATGAATCAAAGCTAAGAACACTCTCGATGAAGACATCTATCAAACAAAAAAAAATCAATTATAAAATTGTTAATTAAGAATTAGATAATTATTTAATAAAAATGACGTATATATATATATAGATATAAATAAATATATACATATTAAAAAAAATTATAAAATCAAAATCTGTTCATCTGGTCGGGTGCTAAGAGGCTACAGACAGACACAGATACACACGTTAAACGTATAATACCCCTTCTTTGATCCCATGATTTGATTGATTTTGATTCCATGATCCCACTACCTCTGTACGAAAACCCATGATTCATGAATGCACATAATACTTTAATTGATAGATATATAGCTAGGATTAGAACCAACGACCGTCGGGTCAGAATCAGGGTAACTATCCTTTACGCCAAAGGGCCGTCCAATATCACTACGTAAGTATTATAAAACAAAGTCCATCACTGCGTCTGTCTGTCTGTTCGCAATAATCTCAATAGCTACTGAACGGATTGTCATGCGGTTTTCACCAATAGCCAGAGTTTTTATGAGGAAGGTTTAGGTGCATAATTCGTTAAGGTTTTGTGTAGTTTGGTTGAAATATGACGATCATTGTTAAATATGTTAATATTTTATATTTGATGCAACAAACTGATGCAAATTTTGTAGGCATATATGTTCTACCCGCGCGAAGCCGGGGCGGGCTGCTAGTATATAATATTATAACAGCGTAACTTTTTTTTTTAGTTCAAATATGAATAAAAGTTTGCGACCTCGATGTTGGATTAAGATAAAATTTAAACGCAAAAGTTTAAAATGTTTGATCTGTCCGATCATTGATCTTACATGATCTGAGTTCAAACCGGTGTAAGCCAGGTTGGTTTCCATCTATTAAAAATTTAAAATATTTTAGTACGAGAGGATTAAATATTTTATTTAAATTATAAATAGTTGAATTTTATTAAAAAATTAAAGAATTATAAATAAAAGTTGTATTTATTTTAGATTATTACTATTTAAGTTATTTGTATATTATATAACACTAATCTAAAGTTTAACAGGTAGCTTAATTTATTTCTCAACACAATTTAAAAACTTATTAAACTAAAATAACTATGATTATGATTAACTATGACTAATAATTCAAATAAAAACTACAAATAATAAATGGAATTTAGGTCGCTGTCTTCTGGTAGAGTACCCAAAAAGCTGGCGACATTACCTCTTTGAATCGCGAAACTAATGCGTTGCCCGAGGTAAGCGCCAGCTCTTTGGTCTTGGGAGACATCGATTAGGCGTCTAGACAGCTCCCTAACAAAATCGCGTGCTTGTTGACCCCACGGGCCCATGGTTTCGACCCCAAACGGAAGAAAAGCATAATTGTCACCGATGCTTATATATTTCCTCCGTTTGAGAGCCTCTGCTGCGTCTGCAGCTGCTCCTGCCGCCCGTGAGGTATTATGGAGATGGGAAACTGCCAATGTGTCGACGCACGTCGCATCCCACACTAGCGGCTTCCCACGACACCAAGGAACCAACGTCATGCCGTCAGGCCTCTTACCATCGTCACGTGCGATACCGTTCGGCTCTAAAATAGCCGGCACGTTGACGGTGGCAAGAGCCCGATGGATGACGTCGTTCAGTGAGGCGTGTCGAGAAAGCCGTCCCGCACTGCGACGACATGAAAGACCGTGGTGACCCAGTCTATCCAGCTGGTCACCGCAGCGACAGAGATGCGGTCTGTTATGGGGATGCCCAGACACAGTCCCACCGCTATACAAAAACTGTTGTTATCCATGAAAGTACCTATATTGGACGAAGGTAACGCCTGCAACCAATATCTAGATTCCCGTTCGCGCGTGGCAAGTAGACGAGCACGGTCCCTACTATCTATATAACTATCCAATAGTTGTTTTTGTAGTATTTTACATAAGGGCTCGTCCCATTGCCGCTGCGAACGGAGGCTCCTTCGGAAGGCTTCTCCTGGGCATGCCATGGACCAGGTGTTTTTTGCTTCTTCCATTATATCAATCGATATATTCGGTAGTGAACTGTTTAATATTTTCCCGAAAAGACCGGTAATACTATGGACAGAAGATATAAACGCAGGTAGCGACACACTAGAAATTTTGCGTATGCCTATGCCTCCAAACCGAATAGGTAAGGAAGCTTGACACCATGATTTGTCCGAAAGGGAACAATTTAGAATTTTTATTAGGATATTTTTGATTGCTTCATCTAAACTTGATAGTAAAGTCATGTGATTCCAAAACGGGCAACAGCTAAGTATATAAGTGAATTTTGGAACAAAAAGACAAAAACGAATTTTATGGAATGCTATGTGGCAATGAATTTTTGCTAGGCGCTCCGAAGCATCTTCAAATTTTTGGCGCTGTTCATCAATAAAACCGGTAAAGACTCTTCTAGAATTGGAGCACCAAGGAGGCTATTTATTATTATTATTTATTTATTCGATGAAATCTCTCGGGTCGTAAGACGCCCGGACCTTTGGAAGGCATTGACGGAGATGAAGCCAACATCAAGAGGCCCATTACAATATATTATCTTAATTTATAATTAAGATGATGAGATGTATATGGATGGGAGGATATAATAAACTATGGAAAGATGGTTTAAAATATAGGCTATTGTTATGAATTCTTAATGGTCAGTGGTCTGGTCTATGGGATGAGGTACGGCACCCGCCAATTATGCCTCATTACAAAATATTAAGGCGGGTGGTGACTTGCTAAACACTGAATGGGCCCCCCATAAAGGCGGACCGTTATATCGGCGCCGAGGGGCAACATTGGCGTGGATAGCTGAGGGTGTTGAGAGGTGTGCTGCACTTTCACTAAACGCTACTAGCGGCTTTATGCTTTATTTATTTATTTATTATTATTATTTTTTATTACTATTTTGGCAGAAAAATGTAATTATTTTAGAATTCATTAATATATAATTTAGATTATATAAATAGTATATGTTTATAAAAGATATTATTATAATTATTTTTGGTTTAGGTTTATTGGTGAAGTTTACTTCACACCGTGCAATAATAGACTACTTAAGTCACGAGTATCGTATATTCTTTTATAAATAGCAGTGTGACACTTCACTTGACATGACACCCGCACTTTACGCTTACGCTACGCTTTTCCGTGAAATAGTCTATTTATTAGTCGTTTATCACGCCGTGCAATAATCGACTATTTAAGTCACGAAAAAGCGTGCGTAAAGTGCGGGCTTAGGTCACACTGTGCTATAAACACTTTTTGACTGACATCGACAGACTGTTGTTTTTGTATGTTTGTTGCGCGATTAATCGGCATATTGTGAACCCATTCTAATTTTTTTTAATATGGGTAGGGTACATTTCCACGGTGGTCCCATTATACAATTCATCAACTACTGAACAGTATCTCCAGAGGTATGGAGATAAACATCTTAAACTTGCTACCGAAACTGACTCGCGCGGCATTTGACAAACAAAAATAGCAGGAGAATTGAGGACCTCTTATTTGAATTCGGTAAAAATAAGCACATAATTTTGTATTTCTAGAATCACCCATGGTTCGTGAACTTAGAGTGGGACAATCTGCGCGAAGTTCAGGCGCCTTTCGTTCCCGACGTGTCGAGTCCCACTGACACCTCTAACTTCGATGTAGACGATACTGATATTAGGTAAGTCATATCTGTCTGTATAGATCAATATTTAATGTTGTTTGTTAGAAAGTGCTTCAATTTAACAATTAGACCGATTTTGCTAGTTTTCTCTCTCATATAGTCAAGCGTTTGACGACTATTTCACCTGGTTTTAAGTGATGATGCGATCTACGATGTAGCACGCTTGCCGAGGTTTTTTCACGGGTGGTAGGAGGATATTATATCGATTTTCTGCCTGACTTGCTACCAAAAAGTAGCTTACTTCCACCAAGGAGAAAATCTGCCGCCACAACTTTACGGTGTTTTGGTACACAGCCCTTGAAAGTCAGATTATTCTAGGTATAGCGTGTTCACTATCTTCGACCACATCATCGCTTACCACCAGGCCACTATATCTCAGTGGTCAAACGCTAGCCTACCAAATATTAAAAAAAAACAGTTGAGATAAAATGAAAGAAGAAAGAAAGAAAAATAATTTATTCAGCATATTCAAATTCATAATAAACAAGCTTAGAATTAAAGAAAAAGTTAAATATTATGAATTGCTGTAACAGGCCAGTCTAAGCACAAACGTCGCGAATTCCTGGATCATAGACCCAGGAAATACTAGACGCTAATATCATAGAAAAGATAATAATACTACGTATAGAACGGACACTCTGTTCCCACCAATTCCGGGCTTCCTCACCCCGCCACCGCTCCGGAGCTGTCGAGGAGCTGCGCTGAGCAAGGACGCCACACGCGTACGACTATAGAACAATTACTACTCACGGAGAGAAGAACATCAACTTCATACATTTATGTTGGGACCAGTAGACACTGGAGGTTCAAATTTACGTAGGTTCTTATTACGTAGGTATATAATAAACACTTAATTATATTAGTATACCTACCTACATATTCGTATTTTAGAATTCATTTTCATAAATGAAACAACGATATATATACTCGCGGGTAAATAACGCTTAATTTGTAAAATATTTAACGTTTTAACATTTTTATAACACAGCAAGTGGGAACTTGATGTAGGTACGTAGTATTTATATTCTCTTTACTTGATGTCGCTCTAACGTGCGAGCAAGACACACGACATTGTTTCGTACAGCTCTGGCTGGCCGCCTAACACAGAATAAAAAATAGTTACTGTGGTGCAGTTTGTTCTATGCAAGTCGACTGTACCTGGAGATGATGGTTTACGAAATAGCGACTAATATTTTTAGTGTTAAAAGCTTTTTGGGTAAGTGTACAAAAAATATTCATACGGTCAGTACGTAGTACGTATGTACGTAACTATTATATAATCTGTGATACGGTGATTACGGGCGACAACCTTAGACATCACGCACACAAATGCACGTATAGAAAAACGACCCGTGTGTAGTGTCTGTGTCGGTGTCACAGTGTCGGTCGTTAAAACGCTAGTTTGTATGGAGATTTAGCGAGTGTCCGGGGTGTGCTAATATTCTGAAAGTTAGTTGGTGAGTCTATGATCTGATATGTGTCCGTCATAATAGTATATTACGATACGTGTGACTTAAGTAGTCTATTATTGCACGGCGTGAAGCGTGCAATAATAGACAACTTAAGTCACACGTATCGTATATTATTTTATAGATAGCAGTGTGACATAAACCCGCATTTTACGCTTACGCTACGCTTTTCCGTCAAATAGTCGATTATTGCACGGCGTGACACTAAACGCCGTGCAATAATTGACTATTTAAGTCACGGAAAAGCGTGTGTAAAGTGCGGGTTTAGGTCACACTGTGCTATAAAAAGATTATCCACTTAACATTTCCAAGATAAACACCACGACTAAGATAATATTTAATACCCCCTATTCCCATTCCATCAGGTTATCAGAAGCCGTGCCACCATCATCAGCATCATCAGCGTTTTCCGGCGTTCACCTGCCGTTCATCGGGTTCACCTTCACGGCTGGCTCTAGGCTCTCTGACTTGGGGAGAGTGGCACCGCTTAGTCCAGCTAAGAACGCCATTAGTCAGGTATGATATCTTCATCTATCATCATCATCAGCACATCTCCGTCCACTGCTGGACATAGCCCCTATGACACGTCACTGCACACTCTATATTACCAACCGCTGCCAGCTAGCTTGCATATATCATCACTCCACCTAGCTGGAGGGCGTCCTATATAACGTTTACCGAGCCGTTGTCTCCACTCTAGAACACATCTACCCCAACGGTTATCGGTTCTACGACAGATGTGACCAGTTTACTGCCACTTCAGTTTGCTAATTCTTTGAGCTATGTAGATAATTTTGGTTCTCTGTCGGATGACTTAATGTTTAGTTTTTTTTTAAATTCTCTAGACTTCAAATATGAAATAGTTTATTCACCATAAATAGTACATGTGTGTGGATGCCAATTAATACAGTAAACGTGTGTAGTGCTAACTCACGACTTGAAGGCACCCAAGTTAAAGCTACTCGGAAACAAGTCAGTCATTGTCCAAATATCATCGCTCTATCCGAATATCATAGTCTAAGGACATTTTATGATGTCATATTTAAATCCACCTTTCTCTTCTAGGCGCCTTCAAATTCGGGTGATCGTGCAGCGCTTAAAGCGCTGGAAAGAGAAAACGCGCTGCTTGCTCAAACTATTGCTGAATTAAGAGCGGGTGGGGCCGCTTTAGAACCGGGTAGCGGTAAGTTGTATATCCAAACAACCTAAATTATGTTAGTTTTTAACCGACTTCAAAAAAGAGCGGGTACTATGTTCGACTGTATATATATATTTTTTTATGGATGTTCACCGATTATTCGAAGACGCGTGAACTAATTTGGAAAATCTTTTTTTGTCTCAAAATGTATAGTTACAGTTAGTTTCATCTAAATTTCATCGAGATATGTTCAGTATCTCCAGAGATATGGAGATAAACACCTCAAACTTGGTACTGAAAATTAACAGCGGGGCGTTTGAAGTCGGTTCGTTTAGTATTTTTTTAACACCGTTGCTCGTAAAGCTGATTTAATTCCACCGGTTTTAAATATGTAAAGCGGGTCATAAAAAACGCGTGTTTTACCAAAGCAAATAGTTAAGTTATAGTCCATACAAATTCCATAACAGTATTATTTGCCATTTCGCGCGCTGTTGCTATTCAAATTTCGAACTAATCGCCGCGCGGCGCCAGTCAGTAGGCAACGCTAGCGCGCTGTTAAAATGGCGGGAAAGCAACAGTGTGCATTCACAGATTCAGTTTATGTAAAATAAAAAAATCAGTTTATTCGGTAATTTAAAAACTTGGCTGCATGCTCTAACGTCTTTGCCAACATTTTCACGCAGCTACGGCAGAAAATAATCCTCGCGCCATTTTTCTCAAATTTTCTTTTCTTTGTACTTGTATTGTGAAAATTTAAATATGACAACTTTCAATAATGAAGAAGAGCCATATAGTACTTCAACTCCACCGGATATACTAACAGAAGCGCGAACCGCATGCGACAGCTTGCTGCCGTCAATATCCAAAGACAGGTACATAACCACGTATGAAAACATAATTAAAAAACCAACTACAACTACGTATCATTTTAATAATTGTAATTTCACTAACTGTTTCAATTATTAGAAATGAACAAAATATAAAATGTTTTTATTTTCTGTTTCCTCGCAAATGTGTTAAAAAACGTCGTACTATATACGTGCGTATTGGTTATAACGCACTAATATCGTAATGTACTATTTTGTTACGATCTTAAATTATGAAATGATTTGAATTTGTAACAATATTGACGTTATACATAATTTTGATAAAAAATATCTCTATACTATTATATATATATATATTATATATATCTATTTTGCCCTAATAACGTGTTGTTTTAAAAAAATATATATATATTGTTTACATTATTTATTTTGTGTTTTATAACTTACTATAATTTTACTTCGGAATCACACATAATAGGAAACATGAAAATTAATATTTATGTATTTAAAGTAATTTCAATGTTACAAAAATACAAAAGAACAGCTATTATATGTTTTTATTTTAAATAATAATGATTTTAGACAAGAAATTTTAGTTTGAATTTATATGAAAAACACCTATCATCATCTACTGACGTTGTATATGTGGTAGATACTGTTTTTAAAGAAAACAATATAACCGTCTACCTTCGACCATATTATCGCTTACCAGGCGAAATAGTGGTCAGATGCTAGCCTATAAAAGAGACTGCAGACCCGAGTAATTGATATACATTTTAACTTGATATCTCTATTGTAACCTGTTCCTGAGAAAAAGGGGTCTTGACGGGCAGACAGACAGCCAGACGGACAACAAAGTGATTGTATAAAGGTTCCTTTTTTTCCTTTAAATATATATTTTTAAAAAAAACCTTGTGTTTAATTACCATCCTCGAACGCATCATCACTTAGTACGAGGTGGAATATTGGTCAAACGCTAGCCCATACGATATAAAAAAAAGAAATAATTAACTTAATTTCATGTTGTCTTTGCAGAAGAACTGATAAACCTGAAAGAAGAATTGGCAGCGGTGTCAAAGAGGAACGCAGATCTAGAGGCTCAAGTGAGATGTTACGAACAACTCAGCAGTGGGGTTACGCAGACGGTAACATTTGTTACATATTCATAAAGTCGTAGAAACAAAAATTAAGAACATGATATTTCTTTTTAACTGACTTCACAAAAAAGGGAGGAGGTTCTCAATTCGTCGTTTTTTTTAATGTATGTTCACTGATTACCCGAAGACGCTTGAACCGATTTGAAAAATTCTTTTTTCATGCGAGAGGGTATACTTCACAGGTGGTCCCATTAAATTTCAGCTCAGCATCTCCAAAGATATGAAGATAAACACCTCATACTTAGTATTGATAATGACTAGCACGACGGTTGAAGTCGGTTCTTTTAGTGTTTTAAACGGTCTTAAATTATAAGTGTTATCTATCTACGCTTTATTTTTGTACATTGTTATATTATATAAAAGTCAAAACTCCACCGTCGCGACGAGACCACCAATGCATAATTGGTTGCAATCCATTAGTTCCGTCGTATCGGTAGGCTCGTACCGTGGCTAAGTTGATACAGAGCCGGGAATGTTTACCGGGAGGCGCGCGTTCGAATCTCGTTGGTAAGGTCAGGCCTGTCGCACTCCGTGCTGTAGCTATGAAAATGCTAGTACCTCCACGGCAGCCCACGGGCTACAAGTTCAGTCAGTAGTGTCACGCGCGCACTCGATCGGACGCGCGCCTTTACTTTACTATTCAATTTGTTTTCTCACAACAGTCAACCTTACAATAAGAGACAGCTGACGGCCCGCGAGCTGACCGAGTGATACAGACTCTCGCCGCACGGGCTTACGGTGCATTTTACGGTGCGCAACACGCGGTTCCTAGTTGCTATTAGTTTATTCTGTGCCGCAAATTCAAGGTCGCTTCCGAGGCGTGTAGCGTATTTTGAACGATACCGACGTTGTAACTAGGTTTAATTTCGCATTTTTGCTCGCAGGGAGTACATCTTCTGTACTTGTACTATTCATTATTCTGTGGTAAGGTGAAATTTTGGATTAATTTTAAACTTTTTAACGTTATTACATTTGTATTATAGGAAGTACCCGATACTCCGCAAGAGATGGCGGCGCGGATTAGAGACATGGAAATCATCATACAAGCACTAAATTTAGAAAAGGAAGAAATGCTCAAGGATAAAAACGATTCTACAGAGAAATTGAGGCTACAGGTATGGTATAAGATTCAATCACCAATCAACACCAATAATATAAATGCTAAGTTAGTTAGCATGTTTTTTTGATTGGGATCTCGTCACGAGATGAACCGACCACCTCCGGCAAGCTCAACCTTAATCGGCCGATCCGTACTGTTTAGAGAGGACTCTACGGGTCCTTTAAAAAAAAACCACTCAGCTGAAAAGAATACGTTAATCACACGTCTACTTTAAACAAGTGTCTATTAGTCACTGCTCCTTTAAAAATGACGGCAGGCCCCTTTATTGATTAATGTAAATGCTGATGCATTATTTTAAAGGAATTAAATTGGTTCATAACAATACGTACACACCTACAGAACCCTAAAAAGGGTTTAGAGTTTAGACCATTTTTGTCCACTGTTGGACATAGGCCTCACCTATAGCACGCCACTGAGCACGATCTTCAGTTATTCGTTTCCAACCGCTGCCAGCCAGCTTGCGTATATCATCGCTCTATCTAGCTGGAGGGCGTCCTATACTACGTTTACCGAGCAGTGGTCTCTACTCTAGAACACGTCTACCCCAACGGTTATCGGTTCTATGCTACGACTGATGTGACCAGCCCACTGCCACTTCAGCTTTCTGATCCTTTTTCATTTAACTAAAATTTAATATTATGATACAATCGAACTGGTCTGATGATGGAGTCGGGGTTATAAGGACTGGAACCTGGAACTCCCTGATGACAAATTATTTGACAGTCGAATTTGGGATAGTATGTTATTTTATCCTGGGTTGGAAGTCTCTACATTGGTGGATATGCGTCCTGTCATCGCTACCGTCTTATATAAGGAGATGCAGCTAGATAGTTTACATTTGCATTTCATTTCTTATCGACGACTATCGCTCGAAATTCATCGCTATTCATGTAGAGACTATCGGCCCTGATCACGAGTACTTTCTATCACATACGATTAATTTACCTAAACCTTGTTTAATAATATGTTTTAAGATATAAATAATCACTTGTTCTAGGATAAGGAACTAAAAGACGCTCTATCACAACGAAAACTGGCTATGACGGAGTACAACGAAGTTACGGAACGATTGTCCGAGTTGAGGCAACAGAAACAGAAGCTTTCGCGGCAGGTACGTTCATATCACTTTCGCGGCAGGTACGTTCATATCACTTTCGCGGCAGGTTCGTTCATATCAATTTCGCGGCAGGTACGTTCATATCACTTTCGCGGCAGGTACGTTCATATCACTTTCGCGGCAGGTACGTTCATATCACTTTCGCGGCAGGTACGTTCATATCACTTTCGCGGCAGGTACGTTCATATCACTTTCGCGGCAGGTACGTTCATATCACTTTCGCGGCAGGTACGTTCATATCACTTTCGCGGCAGGTACGTTCATATCACTTTCGCGGCAGGTACGTTCATATCACTTTCGCGGCAGGTACGTTCATATCACTTTCGCGGCAGGTACGTTCATATCACTTTCGCGGCAGGTACGTTCATATCACTTTCGCGGCAGGTACTGTTCATATCGAGGGCCCGGTGGCGTAATCGGGAGAACGGTCGGCTTTGATGCCGTGGTATCGAGTTCAAACCGCCGTGCACCAATGGATTTTTCTATCGAAAAATGTATGTGCGCTTCTCACAGTGGCCCTCCGGTGAAGGAAAACATCGTTAAGAAACCAAAAACCCCCGCATGGTGGTAGGACACTATCTAGTGTCCGCCTGGCCAGCTACCACCCTCAAGTTAGAAAATCTGTCGCCAAACATCTAATGTGTTCCGGCAGCTATCCTTGAGAGCCAGTTCTCATTCTAGACCTAGCGTGCTTACCATCTTCGATCACATCATCACTTACCAACAGGTGAGATAGTGGTCAAACGCTAGCCTATAAGATATAAAAAAAGAATATCACTTTCGCGGTAGGTACGTTCATATCACTTTCGCGGCAGGTACGTTCATATCACTTTTGTCTAGAAGTGACAACAACAACGAGATAAGGCGAGGCGAGTTTCGATTATGACCCCGCAAGTATTGTGTATTTAGCCAGTGATAATTAAAATGGCGCTACAAATGCGGTAATAACCCAATAACTAAGGCGTCGGCCTGGCGATCGAGAGGACGTTCGATCTTCACCTATTGTACTATTGAGATCAACTCACTCCAGACACAAGCATATTTATCTTAGTTGGAGGGGATAACAGGACTACTAGTAATGTTCAACCCACATTGCTAGTAAGCTTTATAAATAAATGCATAATTGGTTAGAATGCGATCCAGTAGTTTCGTCGTATCTGTAGAATCGTGCTGAAGCTCAATTGGTACAGGGCCTGGGCATTTTTTTTAAATATCTTATAGGCTAGCGTTTGACCACTATCTCACCTGTTGGAAAATGATACTGCGGTCGAAGATGGTAAGCATCGCTAGGCCTAGAATGGGAACTGGTTCTCAAGGATAGCTGCCGGAACACATTAGATGTTTGGCGGCAGATTTTCTAACTTGAGGCTGGTAGCTGGCCAGGCGGACACTAGATAGGTCCTACCACCATGCGGGGGTTGTTGGTTTCTTAACGATGTTTTTCCTTCACCGGAGGGCCACTGTGAAAAGAGCACATAAATGTTTCTATATAAAAATCCATTGTTGCACGGCGGGGTTTGAACTCGGTACTTATGGCATCAAAGCCGACCGTTCTCCCGATTGTGCCACCGGGCCCTCAAAATGCACGTTCCTCGGGCTGCGGGAGTTTGAGTCCCGTCGAGTCGAGTCCATAGAGCTCAGCATATCGCTGTGGCTCTGAAGACCAGCAAGTTGGAAAAAAAGACAAAATTGTTGTTGTTTGTAGGTCCGCGACAAAGAAGAAGAGTTAGAAGTAGCGATGCAGAAGATCGACGCTCTCCGTCAGGACATCCGGCGCTCGGACAAGGGACGCCGGGAACTGGAGGCCAGACTTGATACGGCCGTCGCTGAGGCTACCAAGGTACGGACATTGTTGGATTTATATTTATTTATTTATACTAATTTTGATAGTTTAAGCGTGTTACATCTCATACGAGGTGTTGTATTGATTTTGACATAATAGAATGTATCGTGTGAAATCACCCGCTCAAAGTTCGCTACTAGAGTCTGTGCAAAAAGAAAATCGTATAAATTGAGGGCGCGCGTGTTGATGGTTCAAATTTACTGTTTTTTAACCGACTTCAAAAATAGGATGTTTCTCAATTCGACCGTCTATATATAAATATATATAATATATCATAAATATATATATATATATATATAAAAGAAAGTCGTGTTAGTTACTACACTTATAACTCAAGAACGGCTGGACCAATTTTTATTATTTTTGTATTTTTGGAATTGTCTTTGTCAGGAATAGGATAACAAGTATTAAAAACAATGAATAATTGACCTAAAAAAATATATAAGACAAATTATTTTGCCAAAATGTTCCTGGGTTAAAAAAATGCCAATCATTTGAAGTTCAATCGTTTATGCCGTCGATACGGTAAATCGCAAATTAATAAGGGTCATCGCTCCACACTATTTAGCCAGTGTCAAGTACAAAAATTCGTCCCATGTGTGGATAGCATTACAATATTCGGATTATCACGTTATTTTTTTTTATAATTATGGCTGCATACGTTTAGTGTATTTAGCCAGTGTCAAGTATAAAAATTCTTCAAGTTTTTGTGAATTCAAGTCATGCAGATTTTAAAAATGTCTAATTCTGTCAGTAATGACAATTGTTTGACATATTTATTGACTGTTAAATATGAGTGCGTTCAAAAATGTACGCTTACAAGCAACTTAAAAACGTTTATATTTCCAAAAACAATTTCTAAGATCTATCACGGAGGTTAAAAGATGCAGTTTTTTTTGTGCGAGTGTTATTATTAACTAGCTGAGCTACGCAGCTTCGCTCGCGTGGAAGTTGATGCGTAGAAAGTTGAGAACAATATCAGATTCACACACGCTTACTTTTGCATTTCTACATACTTTTCAAATTTAATTCAAATAGATTTTGTAGTCACGGAAATACGCGGAAAAAAAATTCTGTGATGTTTTCAAGCTAATTGGAAGCAATAAAGTATTGAGTATCAACACCAATATTATAAATGCGAAAGTCAGTTTGTTTATTTGTTTGTTTGTTTGTTTGGGACTTCTTCACGGTCAAACGGCTTGACCGATTTGGCTGAAATTTTGTACAAAGATAGTACATAGGGCAGAATAGGATATAGGATAATTTTCTTTTGGCTATCGAGTCAGGGGGTCCAGATATTTTTAATTGAATTTTGTAAATATAAGACTTCTTCTCGAATAAACGGCTTGACCGATTTGCCTGAAATTTTGTGTGAATACATGTCATAGGGCAGAATAGGATATAAGATACTTTTTTTCTGGCTGTCGAGTCAGGGGGTCCAGATATTTTTAATTCAATTTCGTAACTAAAGGACCTCTTTTCGAATAAACGGCTTGACCGATTTGCCTGAAATGTTGTATAGAGACAGTTCATAAGGCAGAATAGAATATAGAATACTTTTTTTCTGGCTATCGAGTCAGGGGGTCCAAATATTTTTAATTGAATTTCGTAAATATAAGATCTCTTCTCGAATGAACGGCTTGACCGATTTGCCTAAAATGTTGTATAAAGACAGTTCATATGGTAGAATAGTAGATAGGATACTTTTTTTTGGCTATCGAGTCAGGGGGTCCAGATATTTTTAATTGAATTTCGTAAATATAAGATCTCTTCTCAAATAAACGGCTTAAACGATTTACCTGACATGTTGTACAAAGACAATTCATAGGGCTGAATAGGATACAGAATACTTTTTTCTGGCTATCGAGTCAGGGGGTCCAGATATTTTTAATTGAATTTTGTTAATATAAGACTTCTTCTCGAATAAACGGCTTGACCGATTTGCCCGAAATTTTGTATGAATACATGTTATAGGGCAGAATAGGATATAGGATACTTTTTTTCTGGCTGTCGAGTCAGGAAGTCCAGGTATTTTCAATTGAATTTTGTAAATATAAGACCTCTTCTCGAAGAAACGGCTTGAGCGATTTGCTTGAAATGTTGTATAGAGACAGTTCATAAGGCAGAATAAAATATAGAATATTTTTTTTTGGCTATCGAGTCAGGGGGTCCAGATATTTTTAATTGAATTTTGTTAATATAATACTTCTTCTCGAATAAACGGCTTGACCGATTTGCCTGAAATTTTGTATGAATACATGTCATAGGGCAGAATAGGATATAGGATACTTTTTTTCTGGCTGTCGAGTCAGGAAGTCCAGGTATTTTTAATTGAATTTTGTGAATATAAGACCTCTTCTCGAATAAACGGTTTGACCGATTTGCCTGAAATGTTGTATTAAGACAGTTCATAGAGCAGAATAGGATATCGGAAACTGTTTTTTTGGCTATCGAGACTGAGTGTTTAAATTTTTTTAATTGAATTTTGTGAATGTGTGGCCACTTATCAGATCAACAGCTTGACCGATTCAGCTGAAATTTTATACATATTACAGTTCATTTTGCATAGAATCACATAGGATACTTTTTTTCTGGCAGCCGAGTCCAGGTGTCCAGAATTTTTAAAGTGAACTTTGTAAATGTGTGGCCTACTCTCGGTCAAACGGGTTAACCATTTAAGCTGAAATTTTGCAAGGGCAAAGAATACTTTTTTTCGGCAGAAAAGTGCGGGTGCCTATATTTTTTGTTAACTTTACATAGAGTTTGCATAATCATAAAAGTTTGACCTTAGGTTCATCTTAAATGACTCAACTTAATAAGTGCCTTAATTAGGCCATAAAACTGTCAGGGTCATTAAAAGTCATCAAAATTTACGCGATGGCTTTGCTTTCCCAACGTGTTTTATCTGCTTTGTGGGAAGTATTTCAAAAACATTCGTGTTTTACCAGCCACATTTAACGTTAGGGTCATCGGTGTTGACTTAGTAGGTTATAAAAACTGTCAGGGTCATAAAACGTAAAAATGTTCGCGCTCACATCGCTCGCGCAGTGAAAGCGCTCGCTGCGCTCGCGCAATAATTTGTTTGATCCACTTTGTAGGTAATATTTCAGCAACTTTTGTATTTTAATAGCCACATTCATCAAAACGAGCCATAAATTGGAACAGTACAACTATCAATAATCATAATGATTTTTTACCTTTAAATTAGTGGATATCAAGTTTAACCTTAGGGTCATCGGTGTTAAATAAGCAGGTCATAAAAACTGTCAGGGTCATAAAATGACGTAAAGATTTAAGAGCTCGCTTCGCTCGCGCATTGATAGAGCTCGCTATGCTCGCGCAAAACTTTGTTTAATCAACTTTGTAGGTAAAATTACAGCATTTTTTGTATTTTAATAGCCACATGCATCAAAACGAGTTTATAAATTGAAATAGTACAACCTTCAATAATCATAATGATTTTACCTTAAAATAAGTGGATATCAAGTTTAACCTTAGGGTCATCAGTGTTAACTGAGTAGGTCATAAAAACTGTCAGGGTCAAAAAAGTCGTAAAAAAATTTCGCGCTCGCTTCGCCCGCGCATTGATAGCGCTCGCTGCGCTCGCGCAATCCTTTGTTTTATCTACTTTGTAGGTTATATTTCGGCATTTTTTGTAATTTAATAGCCACATGCATCAAAATGAGTTTATAAATTGAAACAGTAGAACCTTCAATAATCATAATGATTTTTTACCTTATAATAAGTGAATATCAAGTTTATAACCTTAGGGTCATCGGTCTTGACTTAGTAAGTCATAAAAACTGACAGGGTCATAAAAAGACGTAAAAATTTTTCGCGCTCGCTGCGCTCGCGCAGACATTTGTCATCAGTGTTAACTTAGCAGGTCATAAAAACTGTCAGGGTCATGAAAGGTCGTAAACATTTTTCACGCTCGCTTTGCTCGCGCAGTGATAGCGCTTGCTGCGCTCGCGCAGTAATACTGCTCGCTACGCTTGCGCAAACATTTGTTTTATCTACTTTGCAGGTAATATTTCAGCATTTTTTGTATTTTAATAGCCACATCCATCAAAACGAAGCTATAAATTGAAACAGTACAACCTTCAATAATCATAATGATTAATAACCTTAAAATAAGTGAATATCAAGTTTAACTTTTGTGTCATCAGTGTTAACATAGTAGGTCATAAAAACTGTCAGGGTCATAAAAAGACGTAAAATTTTTTCGCGCTCGCTTCGCTCGCGCATTAATAGCGCTCGCTGCGCTCGCGCAGACATTTATCATCAGTGTTAACTTAGCAGGTCATAAAAACGGTCAGGGTCATGAAAGGTCGTAAAAAAAATTCGCGCTCGCTTTCCTCGCGCAGTGATAGCGCTTGCTATGCTCGCGCAGTAATAGTGCTCGCTACGCTCGCGCAAACATTTGTTTTATCTACTTTGCAGGTAATATTTCAGCATTTTTTGTATTTTAATAGCCACATCCATAAAAACGAAGCTATAAATTGAAACAGTACAACCTTCAATAATCATAATAATTAATAACCATAAAATAAGTGAATATCAAGTTTAACTTTTGTGTCATCAGTGTTAACTTAGTAGGTCATAAAAACTGACAGGGTCATAAAAAGTCGTAAAAATTTTTCGCGCTCGCTACGCTCGCGCAGTAATGGCGTTCTCTCTGGTCGCGCAAGCATTTGTTATATCTTCTTTGTAGGAAACATTCCAGGAACTTTTGTATTTTAATAGCCACATTCATCAAAACGAGTTATATTTGGAACAGTTCAACCTTTAATAATCATAATAATTTTTTACCTTAAAATAAGTGGATATCAAGTTTAACCTTAGGGCCATCGGTTTTGTCTTAGTAGGTCATAAAAACTGTCAGGGTCATAAAAAGACTTATAAAGTTTCGCGCTCGCTACGCTCGCGCAGTAATACTGCTCGCTACGCTTGCGCAAACATTTGTTTTATCTACTTTGCAGGTAATATTTCAGCATTTTTTGTATTTTAATAGCCACATCCATCAAAACGAAGCTATAAATTGAAACAGTACAACCTTCAATAATCATAATGATTAATAACCTTAAAATAAGTGAATATCAAGTTTAACTTTTGTGTCATCAGTGTTAACTTAGCAGGTCATAAAAACTGTCAAGGTCATGAAAGGTCGTAAAAAAATTTCGCGCTCGCTTTCCTCGCGCAGTGATAGCGCTTGCTATGCTCGCGCAGTAATACTGCTCGCTACGCTCGCGCAAACATTTGTTTTATCTACTTTGCAGGTAATATTTCAGCATTTTTTGTATTTTAATAGCCACATCCATAAAAACGAAGCTATAAATTGAAACAGTACAACCTTCAATAATCATAATGATTAATAACCTTAAAATAAGTGAATATCAAGTTTAACTTTTGTGTCATCAGTGTTAACTTAGTAGGTCATAAAAACTGACAGGGTCATAAAAAGTCGTTCAACCTTTAATAATCATAATAATTTTTTACCTTAAAATAAGTGGATATCAAGTTTAACCTTAGGGCCATCGGTTTTGTCTTAGTAGGTCATAAAAACTGTCAGGGTCATAAAAAGACGTATAAAGTTTCGCGCTCGCTACGCTCGCGCAAACTTTTGTTTTATCTACTTTGTAGGTAATATTTCAGCATTTTGTATTTTAATTGCCACATGCATCAAAACGAGTTTATAAATTGAAACAGTACAACCTTCAATAATCATAATATATATTAACCTTTAAATAGGTGGATATCAAGTTTAACCTTTGTGTCATCGGTGTTGACTTAGTATGTCATAAAAAACTGTCAGGGTCATAAAAAGTCGTAAAAAATTTTCGCGCTCGCTTCGCTCGCGCAGTGATAGGGCTTGCTACTCTCTCACAGTAATAGCGCTCGCTCCGTTCGCGCAAGCATTTGTTATATCTACTTTGTAGGAAACATTTCAGCAACTTTTGTATTTTAATAGCCACATCCATCAAAACGAGTCATAAATTGAAACAGTACAACCTTCAATAATCATAATGACCTTGGTTAGGTTTACCAAGTACCAAGTAATGATTAATGACTTTAACAATAGAGGATATTGAGTTCGACTTTGAGGGTCATCTATGGTGACTTGGCCTAAGAGATCATCGATCTAGACCTCAATGGTCATAAAGACACAAATAACGCGGGCGAAGCCGCGGGTAACAGCTAGTTAAATATATTTTACACAACCCCTAGGTATATTTTTTATAAATTAAATATATATGTCCATTATTTGTTTTAAAGTTTATTTTAACCAAGTTTTGAGTGAATCAGACCAAGAAATATGTTACAGAAACTTGCTATTCAACCCCTTCAAGGGAAAATTTTTGAAAATAAGCTTTATGTCTTACACCATAGAGCCTACACTATCTACGTTTAAAATTTCATCAAAATTGGTTAAATGGATATGGAGATACGTGGTAACAAACATTCACACACATATATATTTTTTTTTTTTTTTTTTTTTTTTTTTTTTTTATACGTTATAGGCTAGCGTTTGACCACTATCTCACCTGTTGGTAAGTGATGATGCGGTCGAAGATGGTAAGCACGCTAGGCCTAGAATGGGAACTGGCTCTCAAGGATAGCTGCCGGAACACATTAGATGTTTCGTGACAGATTTTTCTAACTTGAGGGTGGTAGCTGGCCAGGCGGACACCAGATAGTGTCCTACCACCATGCGGGGGTTGTTGGTTTTTTAACGATGTTTTTCCTTCACCGGAGGGCCACTGTGAAGAGCGCACATAAATTTTTCGATGGAAAAATCCATTGGTGCACGGCGGTTTGAACTCGGTACCTCTGGCATCAAAGGCAAGCGTTCTCCCGATTGCGCCAGCGGGCCCTCGAACTTTACTAAATCTATATAAATATATATATAAAAGAAAGTCGTGTTAGTTACTTTGTTTACTTATAACTCAAGAACGGCTGGACCAATTTTTATGTTTTTGTAATTGTCTTTGGCAGGAATAAGATTATAAGTATTAAAATATTATATACATAAAAAAAAACCATCAATAAAAAACATCAGTCTAGCCATTCATTTGATCTTCCCCGACCGATTTCGGTAATGGTGACTGTCTCAGACTACCATTAAAAAAAGCAGACGGAGCCGTGCCTAACACCCGAGTGAACGCAAGTTTATTAATACTAAATGCTTGAGTAATAAGTTTCCGCGCTCAGTCCGGCATAGTCCATACGGCATGATTACTACGTAAGCAACGCTGCGAAGTAATACCGTACGGACGCGTCCGTCCCTGCTGCCGCTTGGTAGCAAACTGAGCGCGGAAGCGTATTACTCAAGCATTTAGTATTACTGAACTTGCGTTCACTCGGGTGTTAGGCACGGCTCCGTCTGCCTTTTTTATGGTAGTTTGAGCGTGACTGTATATACTTCTTTTAATTTGTTTGATTTAATCTCCTTTTACAAAACGCTACTGATAGCTCACCTTGAAAAACATGAAAACAAAAAAAATAATGTACCTATACAAAATTGGCGAGATTTTTAGTTTTATTTCATTACTAGCTGGCCCGGCGAACTTCGTACCACCTAACAGACTATGAAGGGCGTGGTACCTTTTAGATGAACTTAATTTAGGCTTTTGTGAACGTAATACAATGAATAAAAAAGATTTAAGTTTAGTAATGTATTATGGCAATACAGAAATAGAATAAAAATACAATAATTAAATACTTGTTAGCAAGACATGATTGAATTAAACAATGTTATTATTGTTATAGATAAGTTATAAACTTGACATTAGTTCGATTGAGTTTAATTTTAATTGTAAAAATATAATCACCAGTATTTAATTTTAATTCTGGATAAGTATACGTACTTCACGAATAACTGTCTAATATTTTTTCGCCTTATGGATAAGACTGTATACATAAATTGGCTATCACATTCTTGCATATCTCTGTATTTACCTACATTCTGACAAAATATAAAATTGATTAGGCATTGATTATTATTGTTTTGATTGCTTGTAAGCATACATTTCTGAACGCACGCATATTTGACAATCAACAAATATGTCATACAATTGTCATTACTGACAGTTTTTGAAATTTATTAATATTTGTAAAATTTACATGACTTGAATTCACAAAAACTTGAAGAATTTTTATAATTGACCCTGGCTAAATACACTAATCGTGTGGAGAACCCTTATACATTTGCGGTTTACCGTATTGACGGAAAAACAATTGAACATCGAATGATTGGCAGTTTTGAAGCCCAGGAACATTTTGGCAAAATATGTTTTCTTATGTAATTTTTTTTAGATCAATTATTCATTGTTTTTAATACTTATTATCCTATTCCTGACAAAGACAATTCCAAAATATAAAATCATAAAAATTGGTTCAGCCGTTCTTGAGTTATAAGTGTAGTAACTAACACGACTTTCTTTTATATCTATACTAATATTATAAAGAGAGAACATTTGTATTTTTGTATTTTTGTATGTTTGTAATGAGTAAGCTCAAAAACTACTGAACCGATTTAAAAAATTCTTTCACTATTACATAGAATGGACTTTTGGAATGAAAATAGGCTATATATTATCCCGTTTAAATCAAAGGTACATTCGTGGAGACCTAATTTGCAACCTAAGTCGGCAAATAAACGGTCGAAAAAACACGTTTCTTACGAACGCTGCTTAATTGAAAATAGATAGAAGAATATTTTCTATGCAAGAGTTGTACAACTTAATAAGACCTACAAAAAAGTCCGCGACAGCATATGTCTATCTCTTAAGGTTGACTCACAGTAACCATTTTAATCTTAAAATTTTTGTTAAAAAATATTACATAACTTCCAAGGCTATTTTCAAGTATATAGTATTAATCCTTATCCAAATAATTACGTTAATTACCTTTGCCACATATTATAGATTAAAATTGTCCTTTACGGTATATAATTCAAATGAAAACTCTAGAAGATATCACGAATTTCACAAACACGCATCGCAAAATTAATAAAATATTTGCAGTGAAACCACAGATTAGGTCATAGTTACTGCGAAAATATTATTATAAGCTTAGCTATGCTGTAGATCCCCACCGATCACAATCAATTTGAAGTCAATATAGTATAATAATATGATCTATTGTATAAAATAATATTCATCTATATATATAATAATATAATATAATATTTTAAACCACCCCGACTGATCTATGTATAATAGCTTTTTCCAATGACTCTAAACACGACATTTAAAATCTGAGCTGTAAGTTGGTGAGGATTTGAGCATTCTGTAGAGTCCAGGAGGCTTCCATGTTCTTACAATATCGTTGAAGAAGAAGATTTTCGAATTGATCAGACCTATGAAAGTTGATTTCATAGCGCAATGAACTAGAAAAAAGCTCATAATTTTATAACGATTGAACGAATTTTCATGAATCAAAGCTAAGAAAACTCTCGATGAAGACAACTATCAAACAAAAAAAACTATCAATAATAAAAACAAAATCGGTTCATCCGGTTAGGTGCTAAGATGCTACAGACAGACACACAGATACACACGTTAAACGTATATTACCCCTACATTTTGCGTCGGGGAACGCCGTAAGGTTACGGCGGCAGATGTACTCCTTGGTGGTAAGCTACTTTATGGTAGATTTAATTATTCCACTACCACTGTACGAAAACTCATGATTCATGAATGCACATAAAACTTTCATTGGTAGGTATATAGCTAGGATTAGAACCAACGACTGTCGGGTCAGAATCAGGGTAACTATCAAATATTATGTTTCTTTAAAGTGTTACACACTTAATATCTTTGTAAATTGTTAAACACAATCCAAAATTTCATCGTACCAACGGGACTTGAACCCGCAACCTCCGGAATAACATGTTCCGGTGCTTTGCCAATTAAGCCATGGTGCGAAGTGACGTTACGACGAAATTTTGGATTGTGTTTAACAATTTACAAGGGTAACTATCCTTTACGCTAAAGGGCCGTCCAATATCAATACGTAAGTATTATAAAACAAAGTTCATCACTGCGTCTGTCTGTCTGTTCGCAATAATCTCAATAGCTACTGAACGGATTATCATGCGGTTTTCACCAATAGCCAGAGTGTTTATGAGGAAGGTTTAGATGCATAATTCGTTAAGGTTTTGTGTAAATTGGATGAAATATGACGATGATTGTTAAATATGTTAAAATTTTATATTCGATGCAACAAACTGATGCAAATTTTGTAGGCACATATGTTCTACCCGTGCGAAGCCGGGGCGGGCTGCTAGTATAATATAGAGATAAATAGTATCCTATGTCCGTCTCCTGGCTCTAAGCTACTTCCTCACCAATTTTCAGCCATATCGGTAAAGCCGTTCTTGAGTTATAAATAATGTAACTAACACGACTTTCTTTGATATATATAGATATAGCTGCTATCGTATACTACCATTAAGCCAGCAAATAGGCACTTTCAGCAAGATTTATTTATTTTTTGTACATAATTCGTATTTAGTGAATGTTCCAAATTCAAAATGTTTTTATTGCTATCTGCTTTCGATGAATTAAGTGCTCTTTTTCGAGTGGCAATGGTAAAACATATTTTATTTATAGACATCGATGAGTTACGAGTATTTATAATAAATCTTTGTGCCGATATTATTATCAACAATGCCGCAACCAAGAAGATCTAACCTTTTCGAGTTTCTACGAGTATTATTTAAAGCACGTATTGTATCGACAACATAATATGTCCATATTACTCAGATTATCGCGTAGGTATTTAAATTTTAATATTTTGAATTTTGGTGGTTGTCCCAGGTTGTCATTGTTGGTTCGTTCAGACTTTTTTGTCATTGTATTGACATATTTTGATGGTTGCCATTATGGCGCTTCCATACATGGGTATTCGCTATTAGTGTATAAAAACAAAATATGTAAGTCTAAATAATAAAGGGGGTTCCCCATACAAGAAACATATTTTTGAGGCTTTTTATGCTCGATCTTACAAATCTTAATAGAAAAAGACTTGAAATTTACTCATGGTGTGTATTGCAATGGCTGCTATAAAATCAAATAATAAAAACTAAATTAAATTAAAAATTAAAGGGGGCCCCGAATACAAGAAACGTAATTTCCCGGCAAATACTGTTCAATCGGAACCCTGCGTGTGCGGGTCCGACTCGCACTTGGACAGTTTATTTATATTTGCGGTACGAAGTTCGCCGGGTCAGCTAGTATTTATATATATGATGATTGTTCGCGGATAACTTCGTCGTTTATGAACCGATTTTGGTGATTGTTCTTTTGTTGGAAAGGAGTTATCCCTAGAATGAAAACATAGTATGTAATTTCATCGAGATCTGATCAGTATCTCCAGAGATATGGAAATAAATAGTCAAACTTGGTACTGAAAATTAATAGTGCGGTATTTGAAGTCGGTTAGTATAGTTTTAGTTTTTTAAACGATCTTATATTGCGTTGACAACATTTCTCTGTCATTGCCAATACGACAAAAATGTTGAAACCTTGGTACTATGTTTCTTTGAAGTGTCTCACACTTTATATTTTTGTAGATTGTTAAACACAATCCAAAATTTCATCGTACCGACGGGACGAATAATATTTGATTTACGCAGTGCAACATCTGTCGTCGGATTTGAAAACTGTAATGATTTCTTCCGAATGATTAACTTACGTAATAAGTAGTCATAGATGGCGCCACCAGTGCATAATTGGGTTAACAAATGCAATCCACTAGTTTCGTCGTATCGAACCGTGGCTTAATTAACCTTGGTACTCTACTAAAACTTGTGTTCTTCTGCGAGTTAATGTGTAATAAATGTGGATTATTAACTATTAAGTGCCGGTGAATGTTTGCGAGTGTAGGAAACAGCACAATGTAAAGACATGCTATTTGCGTTCTCACAAAAAATCCACTGAAAATCTTCAGTAAACTCCTGAATGTATGACTGGCACTGGACTACGACTTCTATTAGACCTGAAATGTGACTTTGACACTACTTTATGACTTGAATTCACAAAAACAGGAACAATTTAAATACTCGACACTGGCTAAATGCACTAATCGTGTGGATCCATAATAAAACTAAAAAAAAACAAGCATTGATTCAAATCAATTTGAAGACAGCCAAGTTTTGTTCTCCTTAAAAGTACCTAGTACTTTGTTCTCAGGAGCGTAAACTCCGCGAGGAAACGCTACGCTCGCAGCGTGAGGACGGTTCACCCGCGCCCGCCGGCGTGCCCGCACCCGCGTCCGCGCCCGCATCCGCAGCCGCAGACGTCGCCAGACTACAGGCGGAGGTCGACGCGTTGGAGGTATTTATAATCTCAATTCATAGATAGATAGATGAACACTTCATTGCATACCAAATATAATAAGAAAATCTTAGAACAAATACAATTTCTAGAATGGTTTGACAATGGGCGGTCTTATCGTTTAGAGCGATCTCTACCAGACATATTCATCGTCTTCTTTGATTAGTTTTCAACCGATTTCCAAAAAGAAGAAGGTACTCAATTCGTCGTGTTTTTTTTTTGTATGTATGAACTAACAACAATTGTGAACCGACTTGAATGATTATTTTTTTTATCGGCAACGTACCCTAGTTTCCGAGATGGTCCCATTGTAATTTCATCGTATCTCTGGAGATCCAGAGATACGACGATAAACTTCTCAAACTTGCTACTGAAATTGACTCGCGGCTCGCGGGGCATGGAAGCCGGTTGTTTTAGTTTTTGAACTATCTTAATTATATTTTTTTAATGATTTGGAAAGTCCTTTTTAGGGTTCCGTAGCCGAATGGAAAAAAACGGAACCCTTATAGATTCGTCATGTCTGTCTGTCTGTCTTTCCCGTATATCACAGGCACTTTATTTTGTTTTATTTTATACTTACCAGGTGGTCCCATTTACGATTCATCGAGATCTAATGAGTATCTCCAGAGATATGGAGATACACACCTCAAGCTTAGTACTGAAAATGACTAGCGCGGCATTTGAAGTTTCTAAGCGCGGTTCTTTTAGTTTTTTTATCGATTTAAAATTACGTATATTAATAAGAACAGGTCAAGCAAGACTCGCCTGATATTGCTAATAATCTTCTAGATTTTGACAGCTTTTTTAGGGCGTCATATTCAGCTTCATATTTTATAAGGCATCATATCACGTAGGTCGGATAACTTCCTGATTAAGAACCGGAGAATCTGGCCCTATATCTCACATTCTAGGCCTAGCGTGCTACCATCCTCGACCGCAATATCACTTACCAACAGGTGAGATAGTGGTCAAACGCTAGACTATATGATATAAAGTAATTTATGATCGTACAAAACGAAAAAACCGACTTTACATGCCGCGATAGTCAAAGTAGCAAGTACAGTCCGGCAAGTATAACTTGGCGTGCCTGTGCGCCACTGTGCTTTTACTTTGTACTTTGATAACAGTTTCTCTTAAACCACTTTTAATTACTTTTGGCATTATTGAACTATATTAATGTAGCAGATTTATCAACAATAATGTCGCGGTAATTTCTCTAACGTCAAACTCACAGTTTCAATTAAAAGAATTAGTTCCAAAAACTACCACCGCCAAGTTATACTTGAGGCACTGTAACCAGTAGCATGACTATCATGTCATCAAGGTATACAATTAAATTTGAGATGTTTATCTCCATATCTCCGGAGAAATTATTATCAGGTCTCCATAACATTTTAAAGGGACCAAACGGGAAGCATAATCTCTAAAACAAGAAAATAATTTTTCAAATCGGTTAAAATTTGACGGTATTCTGAGGTATTCACATTTTAAAAAATACCGTCAAATTGAGAAACGCCTTTTTTCTGATGTCTGTTGAAAAAACACTCCTTTGTCGCAATGTTTTACAAAACGGTACAAAGTGTTCATATGTACGAGTATTGTAAAGATATGTTTTTGTTCCACAGTTACAGTACAAAGAATCGTTACAACAACAACAGGCTAGATTCAACTCGGAAGTGTGCGCGCTCAACTCACAGATACAAGAAGCTGATGTTCTTAGAAACGCGCTGCAAAGAGAGGTATTAACTGTTAAACACAATCCAAAATTTCATCGTACCGACGGGACTTGAGCCCGCAACCTAATATTTGAAATAATATTTGATTTACGCAGTGCAACATCTCTCGTCGGATTTGAAAATTGTAATGATTTCTTCCAAATGATTAACTTTCGAAATAAGTAGTCATAGATGGCGCCACAAATGCATAATTGGGTTAAAAAATGCAATCCACTAATTTCGTCGTATCGATAGGTCGAACCGTGGCTTAATTCACTGAGCACCTGGACATGTTATCCAGGAGGTTGCGGGGGGTTCAAGTCCCGTTAGTACGATGCCATTTTGGATTGTGTTTAACAATTTACAAAAATATAAAGTGTGTAACAAAGAAACATACTAAAAGAGAGGCATTATTACATATTATTTTTACATCACCACCACCATGTTTTTCCTGTATTATTGTACTTTCTATAAAGCGCATTTCAGACTACGCTATAATATTCTGCTATATAGCACAGCATTACAAGCAAGCCGGCAAATATATAGTATGGCTAAGTTTGAACGTGTTCTGAATAAATGTATGGTAAGCGATATTCCGTCGAGTCTTATCGTCGCATATACCACAGTGCCTTAAGACAAAGGTCTTTAATCAGTGCGTCCTGCCCGTCGTGACACACGGAGCCGAGACTCACGGTTCGACTGGTCCACTAGTTTAAAGTTGCTCAGCAAGCTATGGAAAGAGCTATGCTCGGTGTTTCTCTGCGGGATCGAATCCGGAACGAAATAATTCGCCAGAGAACTAAAGTGATCGACATAGCTCAACGGATTAGCAAACTGAAGTGCCAGTGGGCTGGTCATATCTGCCGTAGGACCGATTACCGTTGGGGTAGACTGGTTCTAGAGTGGAGACCGCAAATCGGCAAACGTAGCGTAGTGACGCCCTGTGACCAGGTTGAGCGACGACATTCGAAAAGCGGGGGGCAGTGACTGGAAACAAAGAGCCGAAGATCGGGTTCAGTGGCGTGACTTGGGAGAGGCTTATGTCCAGCAGTGGACTGATACCGGCTGATTATGATGATGAAGCGATATTGTTGTGCTATAAACTATATGCTATTATATTTAGCGTAGTCTGCAATGCGCTTTAGATTATTTGATGCAATTTCTCCATTCATGTATACCAAAAGTACCTCTGTAGTGGCAGAATGTAAGTTCTTCAAATGTATTTTTGTCTTTTATGCGCACCTACTACATTTCAGCAATAAAACGATTTTCATTTTGACCACCTAGCCGGCTACCACAATCAAGGTTAAAAATTTGTCGCCAAAAATCTAATGTGTGCCGACACCTGTCTTAGAAAGCCAGTTCCCATTCTAGGTCTAGCGTGCTACCATCCTCGACCGCACCGTCATTTACGTGAGATAGTGGTCAAACACTAACCTATTTAAAACAAATATTACTTTGAGAGTTCCGTGCCGTAGTGCAAGGAACCTTTATGTATTGTCATGTTCGTCTGTCTGTTTGCCTGTCCGTCTGTGCAGAGGCACAGATTTTTTTTAGTAATTCAGAGGAATTACTAAAAAAAATTCTTACTTTTGTAGTTATGAATGTAAGATCATTCTACGACGATAGTTGAAGTGTCTCACAATGTTAAATAAATAAAAACATCGAATTTATATGTACACTAGTGACACTCCCCGGACACTCGCTAAATCTCCATACAAACTAGCGTTTTAACGACCGACACTGTGACACCGACACAGACACTACACACGGGTCGTTTTTCTATTCGTGCATTTGTGTGCGTGATGTCTAAGGTTGCCGCCCGTAATCACCGTATCACAGATTATATAATAGTTACTTCGTACATACGTACTACGTACTAACTGTATGAATATTTTTTGTACACTTACCCAAAAAGCTTTTAACACTAAACATATTAGTCGCTATTTCGTAAACCATCATCCGTAAACCATCATCTCCAGGTCCAGTCGACTTGCATAGAACAAACTGCACCATAGTAACTATTTTTTATTCTGTGTTAGGCGGCCAGCCAGAGCTGTACGAAACAATGTCGTGTGTCTTGCATCTCGCACGTTAGCGCGACATCAAGTAAAGAGAATATAAATACTACGTACCTACATCAAGTTCCCAATTGCTGTGTTATAAAAATGTTTAAACGTGAAAGTTTTTTTAAATATTTTACAAATTAAGCGTGTAAATAACGCTTAATTTGTAAAATATTCGCACGAGTATATATATATATATATATATATATATCGTTGTTTCATTTATGAAAATGAATTCTAAAATACGAATATGTAGGTAGGTATACTAATATAATTAAGTGTTTATTATATACCTACGTAATAAGAACCTACGTAAATTTGAACCTCCAGTGTCTACTGGTCCCAACATAAATGTATGAAGTTGATGTTCTTCTCTCCGTGAGTAGTAATTGTTCTATAGTCGTACGCGTGTGGCGTCCTTGCTCAGCGCAGCTCCTCGACAGCTCCAAGTCGGTGGCGGGGTGAGGAAGCCCGGAATTGGTGGGGGGAACAGAGTGTCCGTTCTATACGAAGTATTATTATCTTTTCTATGCTAGTGACCCGCCCCGGGCCCGGGTAGATCATATATGTCTGTATCTTTTTGCATCACTTTGTTGCATCGAGTATGAATTAATTTGTATCTTCAACAATCATCTTCATATTTCAACTTATTTTCACAAAGCCTTAACGACTTATTCACATAAACCTTCCTCATGAATCACTTTTGTCTATTGGTGAAAATCACATGAAAATCCCTACTGTAATTTTTGTGTTTATCACGAACAGACAGAGAGAATGAATGAATGGGAATGGAATGCTCTGCCTGAGTCTGTTTCCGGCTAAATACAATATGGGGGTCTTCAAATCGCGAGTGAATAGGAGTGCTTTTGGGTAAGCGGGCTCCATCATCGACCGCATCATCAGTTCTATGTAAAAAAAAGACGTGGCGGGGACTCTGTTTTATAATATGTAGTGAAGTGGTGGCTTTGGTGGTGTCTTATACATGTAAATCTATATCAGAATGTTTTCCGCCATTACCCATTGTGTAGGTTTCTTTGTATAGGACTTTACAAGCTTACAATTGAAGAATAACAATAGTTTGTTTTACAATATTAATTATTCATTTTGTAATGTCTCGTCGTAAACCAATACATTTTCGCCATTCACGCGTAATCGCTTGCCTGTTTAGCATTAAAAAAAGTGTGAGATCAAGTATAATTGCATTTTTTTAGGCTTATTTGCAATGTGTGTTGCACATTACTAGTAGTCTTGTTATCCCTTCCAACTAAGCTAAATATGCTTGTGTCTGGAGTAGGTTCACGTCAATAGTGCAATGGGTGGAGATCGCCTCACGACCTTTCGATCGCTAATCGTTTTTAAAATATATTTTTTTGCAGTTGCAAGCATCCAAAGAGAAGCTTGAGAACCGTCGCCTGGAGCAACTAAACGACAGCGAAGATAAGCAGATACTTATCAACGAGAACAGAAAACTGGCCAAAGATCTGGATGCTGTGAGTTATTTATTATCATTAATATCTAATAGGTAACCCCAACACCTGTAAATTTTTCCACACAATCCAAAATTTCATCATAGATGGCGCCACCAATTCATCATAATCAGTTTCCGTCCACTACTTGGCATAGACCTCTCATATGGCACGCTACCGAGCTCAATTTTTAGCTATTCGTTCCCAACCGCTGCCAGTCAGGTTGCGTATATCATCGCTCCATCTAGGTGGAGGGCGTCCTACTCCTAAACCAATGCATAATGCCAATGAAATTTGGATTGTGTGTAAGAATGTACAAACATATGAAGTGTGTAAAACTTTAAGAATCATAATACCCAACACCTGTATTCTGCCAGCTTACTAAGATCTTCAGCTCTTCGTTTCCAACCACTGCCAGCTAGCTTGAGTATATCGTCGCTCTATATAGCTGGAGGGCGTCCTATTCTACTTTTGCCAAGCCCTAATCTCCATGTGGTCGTTCTTAAACACAAATTTACTAAGTTGTTATAATCATAATCATAAGATAGCGTTATGGGCAAGCGCTCGTCTTTTTTCAATAAACATTGTTACTTTAAACGACTTCAAAAAAAGGTTGTTTCTCAATTCGACCATATATATACACGTGTATATATCTTCTTAATATATATAAATCTCGTGTCACAATGTTTGTCCTCAATGGACTCCTAAACCACTTAACCGATTATAATAAAATTCGCACACCATGTGCAGTTCGATCGAACTTTAGAGATAGGATAGTTTAAATCTCAAAAAAAGAAATTTGACTGATGTTCTCTTATTGTTCCTCTTAGATTGTTTACTATAATGTAATATAACAAAAACTTTAGCCACAGCAACGCGTGGCCGGGTCAGCTAGTATATATATATATATATATACTAGCTGACTCTATATATATATATACGAGCTACTCCTTTTTCGCAAAGCGTCACACTCAGTATATGTTCACACATATCTACAACAATGTCGCTAAGGTCTGTGACATCAAAAATGAAAATACTGCTAGTGCCCGACGCTTGGTACATAAATGGTTACAAGGCAAATCATATGATGACACAGAGAAGATTATTCAACTGGGAAACTTGTGAGTTCACGTTAAAATTAAACATAGATCTCACCTCACACACACACACACACACACATAGGTACGCACGCGCACACACGCACACACACACACAAGGTACGCACGCGCACACCATTAGGGATGCCTCCATAAAAGTAAAAAGACAGTGATTTTCGAATAAATGGCTGCCACGACACGGGCCTTGAGCCTAGTGTGGAGCCGCAGTTAAATATGGCTCTAGTTTTAAGTATTCTTTTTGTAAACGTTTTTCAATTAGTTAAGTTTAATATTGTATCTTTAGTGCTTCCTGTTAATTTGTTTTTGGAAATAAAAAAGTAAAAAAAAAGTAATATATATATATATATATATATATATATATAATGTATGTAATGTATATGTATTTTATTAAAGTTTGTTCGCGGATAACTTCGTCGTTTATGAACCGAATTTGTTTATTATTTTTTTGTTGGAAAGGAGATATGCCAAGGGTGGTGACATTGTAATTTCATTGAGAGCTGATAAGTAACTCCAGAGATATGGAGATACATACTTCAATCTTGGTACTGAAAATTAATAGCGCGGCGTTTCAAGTCGTTCCTTTTAGCTTTTTAAACGATGTTATTGTATTATAGATGGCAGAAAATGGTAGAAGATGGCAGGCAGAGCGTAGACAAATGGAGTTAGAACTAGAAGACCTGCGCGCTAAAAAGGACACCATGCAGCATTGGGAAATGCAGGTATGTAAAATGTTGTATTCCTTTTTAAATATCTCTTTCTCTCTTACTAATAAAAGTTTGTTTAATTAATCAATGCTTAAAACTGCTCTGTTTCTCATGACATCTTTCTTATTAGGCTCAATTTACAGTGTATCGTTTTTATTAACAGACTTCACGAAAAAGAAGGAGGTTCTCAATTTGACGGGTTTTTTTAAATATTTGTGTAATATATGTTTGTTACCTCAGAACTCCGTCGAATCTTAACCGATTTGAAAAATTATTTTATTGTTTGAGAAATTATGCTTCCCGTTTGGTGCCATTCACATTTTATTCAGTTCTGATAATCATCTCTGGAGATATGGAGATAAACAACATAAACAAATTTGTATGCCTTGATGACATGATACTGGCTACAGGATACTTTGACTATCGCGGCATGTTAAGTCGGTTTTTTGGTTTTGTACGATCATACATTATTTGTAAAGTGTTTTATAACTATCTCACCTGTTGCTTCGTGACAACCGTCGGGGATGGTAGCTCGCAGACCTAGAATGCGGCGTCTAGCTGGGCAAGCGAACACTGCTGGCAGGTTGTTCGAACCACCCACTGAATAAAGATATGTCGATATCGGTTCGCCGAGTTCCTGCGAGGTGCTAGCCAACTTTGAATATGGGTTTAGTTTGGTTTGCATAATTGCCCAATGAGGATTGTATTTATATTAAATACAAAGCATTTATTTTGTATATCGGCATTATAAAAAAAAACATTTATGCACATTAATACTGCCTAAATATTCTAATACGGCAGTTGCTACTGAAACTGACTGTCTATGAAGTTGTAAAACAGTGTCATCACCATTGTAAATGAAATTAATAAAGATTGTTTTTATTTATATTATGTTATCTCGAGAAAACCGGCGCAGTGCAGAGATCCGTAAATGTTATGTTAGTTACCTCAGAAGTCCGTCATTTGTTAAACGATTTGGGTAATTAAATTTTTGTTTGAAAGTATTAGAATAGTCCCCGTTTGATTGAGTATCAGTTTGGTCCCATTTTGTAATTCATCGAGACCTGATTAGTATCTCCAGAAATATGGAGATAAACACCTCAAACTTGCTTCTTTTCAGTTCTTTTTACAAGCTTTATCTCTACTTCACGGCGAATTTGTCCGTCACAAATCTTGCGATTGATTTTAAAGCAACATCCAGGGGTTCGATTCAGCTGAAATTTTGAATACATGTGTAAATCGCGTTACAATGCAATATTATGATGACATGGTGCTTGGTGATCTGATGATGGAGCTGGAAGGTGGCCAAAGGAACTCCTAAACTACACATGTTATACCCGTCGTGTTTGGGCTCGTAGGATTTGTCTTGACTTACTCTGGTCCTAGGTTATGTTAAAGCTTGTGTTTAAAAAGGTTTTTTAAAATATTTCTTGTTACTATTTTAAATATTAACTGACATATTTATATCATATTCATTTCTGTCAATCACGCCTGCATGCCCTAACCTACCATCAAACGCCATCAAAACATTCACGACCGTTGTGGTAACAGATCGCAGACATCATTCGATGGGTGGCAGACGAGAAAGAGGCCCGTGGTTACCTGCAGGCTCTAGCCACCAAGATGACTGAGGAGCTCGACTATTTGAAGCATGGTGAGTGGATACTATAACACCTTATTCTATGGCTGATAAGGCTTATAATCTCCATTGAACGTATCATTCATTATGAGTAAATTTTCGGTAAAGTACTCAAGCCCCCTAGACCAGTGGTTCCCAAACTTGATTGGGCTCCAACCCACCTCACAAAAACTGCCAAGTTCGGGACCCACCTGGAAGCACCACCGCGAAGCCTCACAACGTGGATCAACTGAGTTTTTTGAATAAAAAATCAGGACCCAATCAATATTCACTCGCGACTCACCGGTGGGTCGTGACCCATACCTTGGGACCTCCTGCTCTAAACCATTTACAATTTCTGTTTCCATTCATGCTGACGCAACTTCAAATTGATGGGAATAACAACTTTGTTGCGTAAAGATAAATGTCATTCCCATAAATTTTGAACTTGCGTTAGCGTGAATGGAAACAGAAATTGGATTTTTTTTAGGGGGGCAGGTCAGTCGGTCAGACGTACGAGCGGTTACGGTATCGTGTACGTGTGCTCTCGGCGAGCACCACACTTGTATTGGTGCCGTAGATTTAGAATCGAGTATTTGTATTTAAATAGTTGTATTCTCCAATCAAAATTCCACTGAAAATATTCAGTAATGTCCACATCTTTACTGAGGGTATGACTTGGACTAGACTTTGACTTGAAATGTAATTTTAACCCATCTTTACGACTTGGATTCTCAAAAACTTGAAGAATTTTTATACTTGACAGTGGCTTAATACACTAATCCTGTGGAGCCATAATTAAACAAAAAAATAGTTATGTAGTAAGTAGGAATGAATTCGGCTGTAGTTAGTTGATAACTTGACTGGTTGTTAGTGTACACTCGGAATGAATGGACCTAATTCCTTGGATGGTAAAGTTTAAAATTGGATGGTGTTAGTAAAAACGAGGCACGTGGTTACCTACAAGCTCTAGCCACCAAGATGACTGAGGAGCTCCACTATTTGAAGCATGATGAGTGGATAATATAACACCTTATTGTAAAGCTTATAGGGTGCAATTTCAAGCGAAAAAGTAAGGTGACAAGTTTCAAGATCCTTATTACTTTAATTGTTTCAAGGCGGACTTTAGTCACTATTGTCACTAAGATGTCGATGCTACTATAGCACAGCTGTTAATGCTAATTGTAACCTTGGAAAAAACTTGTTCATAGACACTACGGTTTAAATTGGAATTTCGTAAGATGATAATTTGACTGATTTTTAGCATAACCTTGCGATTAATGAATTTACCAAGTACGCATTATGTCAATTTTAAAATAGTGTTTGAAAATATGTATCTAATAATTACAACGACTAACTTATATATGGTGAAATTAAAGAATTAGTAAAAAAAAATCAATTTACTTTTCAACATAAAATTTACGCTATAAAGTGTCAATGCGTTGCCTACTACTATGCTACTAAAAATGACTAGGAGTAGCTCGTGAGATATGGAGGTAAACACCTGAATCTTGCTACTGAAATTGACTAGGAGTATCTCCAGAGGTATGGACAGAAATACCTCAAACTTTCTCCTGAAAATGACTATAGCGTGGCACGTAGTCTTAATGTTTAGTTTTGACGTGATAACGTCTTACAAATCGATGAACGCTGGCTGCACGCACGAAAATGTGTCACGTTCCGCGTGCAAGCGATAGAGAGGCACGATCGTATGACGTTATCACATAAAGTTGTCGTCCGTAAACTGACTTTACAGACAACCGATTTTTTTTTTAACGATGTTTATAATCTGTTCCAGCGTCAGCCTCGCGAAGTTCCCTCGTGCAGGCTTCATCGCCTCCTGCGTCAGGTGGCACGGGCGGATGGCGCAACAGACGCTCACAGAAACTTGACAAAATGGAGATTCTGACCCTGCAGTCCTCGCTGCACTCCGAGATACAGGCCAAGCAAGCCGTGGGCGAGGAGCTCAGCAGGACCAGGGCGGAGCTGCTGGCTAGCCAGAGGTATGTATCATGGGTCTGCATCTCTCTTTCTCTCTCACACACTATCCTTTTCTCCCGCGCACTCTTTCTTTCTCTCTCACACACTATCGCTTTCTCCGTGCACTCTTTCTTTCTCCCTCTCTCTCTCTTTCTCTCTCTCTTTCTTTCTCTCTCTATATTGCTCTTTCTCTCTCTCTCTCTCTCTCTTTCTCTCTCTTTCCCTGCCTCTCTTTATTT
The DNA here is from genome assembly GCA_954871355.1 of Cabera pusaria. Taxonomy (NCBI): domain Eukaryota; kingdom Metazoa; phylum Arthropoda; class Insecta; order Lepidoptera; family Geometridae; genus Cabera; species Cabera pusaria. The sequence goes on from OX940910.1 coordinate 5,968,587, forward strand.
ATCTCTCTTTCTCTACCTCTCTCTCTCTTTCTCTACCTCTCTTTCTCTACCTCTCTCTCTCTCTCTCTCTCTCTCTCTCTCTCTTTCTCTGTCTCTCTCTCACTCTGTCTTTCTCTTTCTAGCTATTTAGCAAAGATGGTCGCTCCTGTCTTACGTTACTGCTGATCTGTGGTCTCACTCAGGAATTTGTTTAAAGCCGCTGCTTTAATGGATTTTTAATTGATATGACTGCCACAAATAATGAGGTGCTTAATAAAACATACTAGAAACTAAACGTTAAAAAAATGTCGATAATATTAAATTCATAATTTAAAACACCCCCGACTGATCTAAAGTCCCCGTCACGAGAAGCTATAAATTATGTAAACAAGTGTTCAGGAGTTCACAACATTTGGACCAACAAAAAAAATTAATTTGTGAAAATAAAATTAACGCAACAATTAAAGTAACAACAATAAAAAAGTGATAACGAAACAATAACAAAATTAACAATAACAACCAGATCCGCGATATATGCAAAGCAATGAAACAAACTAGTACGCATTCGAAACTCGAATGACGCGTTTATTTCAAAATGGCGTCCCGATAGTTTACAATCCCTGCGTCCGGTACCAAGAAACACAAACGATAGCGCTTTGCGTCGTTAAAATATGATCCGACTAAATTAAATAGGTTGTTACTTTCATATAACCCGTCTATATTTCATGTCGATTGAATATGGTCAATTTATTATTATCTCGCAGTATAAAATGTTTACTTAGTAAAAGATGTTTGTTTACATAATTTATAGCTTCTCGTGACGGGGACGGTTTATGTATAATCTGTTGATTGATACCATTTCAAAGACCCCAAACTCGATATCTCAGCTGTAAGTAAAAAAAATAATATTTAAAGCACATTTTAAAATATTCATAATTGTATTATTGAGATAATATCTCATACTATTTTAATGCATCTTTTTATGTATGCTAGATTCAACCTCGCCTGTCTAAAGAAGCCAGACAGGCTAACGTCGCTGGGCCCAATGAGTAAACGCCTTGGGTTAAATCTTACAAACTTGTCCACGGATTGTCGTGGCGCTGATCTTAAAACTTAATAACTAACCTTAATACTATTCTCACCCTGTGATCCTCGGTGCCGGCGTTTAGACCCTACCTAACCACACCTAATTAACCTACTTCTACACTAATGCTAAACTAGTACGCCCTCGAAACTAACCCCAGAAGTCTACTCCCCAGGCCTGGGATAGTTCCCTTAGAAAATGAGAGCTGTCAGCCCTTGGCACCAAGCAGTTCACAATGTCCCCAGGACAGTCTTCGTATGGATACACTTGCACACGTTATATCAATGGTCCGATTGATGAGGATGACTGATTGGCGAGTTCACAAACACCAATAGTCCAAATGCCGCGGTGCCCTCATCATTATTATATATTATTATATATTCAACTGAATTGGTGTGCCCAATTACATACGTTTGTAATCTTAGCTTGAGTACCGGAATTATGCCGGATGAACTAAAAGTTGCAAACGTGTGCCCAATTTATAAAGACGGTGATAAGAACATTGCTTCCAATTATAGACCAATATCACTTTTAAGTTCCTTGTCAAAGATTATTGAGAATTTAGTTAATAAAAGACTTCTAAATTATTTGGAAAAGCATGAATTACTATCTTCTAGGCAGTATGGATTTCGCACAGGCAAGTCCACGGAGGATGCCGTCACAAATCTTACAGACTTTGTGTCAAATAAAATGGATGAAGGTTTGCGATGTGTCGGCATCTTCCTGGATCTTGCAAAATCTTTTGACACTGTTTCGAGACCTATACTGCTGAAAAAGCTAGAGCTGCTAGGAGTCAGAGGAATCGCTCTCGATTGGTTTCAGTCATACTTGTTAAATCGTAAACAAAGGATAAAAGTAGAAAATGACGTAAGTGATTATTCAGATGTTCATTTTGGAGTGCCCCAAGGCAGCGTGCTTGGGCCTACACTCTTTTTAGTATATATTAATGACATTTGCAATCTCAATCTAGTGAATGCAGAAATATTTGCATACGCGGACGATACTGCAGTAATATTTTATGCAGATACTTAGGTGAAAGTCGAAGACTTACACAAAAAGGTCTGCATACGATAAACACGTGGCTGCAATTTAATCTGCTAACTCTCAATACCAAGAAAACAAAAGCACTTTATTCTAGAATGTCACATAATACTGAGACATCAATACCAATACAAATTAAGCTTCACTCTTGTAGTGCACCTCATTTTTGCTCCTGTCCTATACTTGATAATGTTCGAATAATGAAATATCTTGGTATACATATAGATGATAAGCTTTCATGGGTAACTCAAATAGAAAATCTTAGCAGAAGGGTACGGAAATTAATGCACATATTTAAAAGGCTACGTCAAATTGCTACCAAAGAAATACTTAAGCTAGTCTATACAACATTATGTCAAAGCATATTTACATATGGTATCACTGCTTGGGGGGCAGCATATAAGACTCACCTCATTAAACTGGAGAGAGCTCAAAGAGCAATACTTAAAGTTACTTATAAAAAACCTTTCCGATTTCCTACTGACGCATTATATGATGAAACTCAGGTTTTGAGAGTAAGGCATTGTTTATCCAAGCTTCAATACTACGATTCCACAAGTCTGCTCACAAATCTGTCATTGGAATAGGAAAACGTAAAATAAAATGGAAAGTTAAGCGAACTCGGACTCAATTTGCGCATAGATTTTATTACTATATGGGACCATTTTTGTATTATAACATAAACAATAAACTAAACATATACAAAACTACAAAATATGAATGTAAAAAGAAATTATTTGAATGGCTAAAAAAGAAAAGTTATAATGAAACTGAAGATATGCTAGTTCTAAACATATAAAATAAAAAATGCTATTAAAATGCCACTTATTAAAAATCTTCTTAAGTTTTATATTATTTCAAATGAATATATTGACAACCAAACACACACATGCATAAGCGTGCACACACACACACACACACATACACACACACACACACCTACACATACACGCACACCCATACAAACAAAGGAATTTAAATTAATGTAATGAATGTCTTGTATCGAAATTAATGCTATTTTTGTTTTCATTAAGAATATTTTGGAAGAGAAATAGTCTCCCCGAGACAGGGTATCCTAGTGGGGAGCCTATTGCTCACAGCGATATTTTATGTAAAGCAAAAGTCTGGAAATAAACATTATTTATTTATTATTTATTTAATAACAAATTCTCGAAATTGTTTCTACCCAATTGCAGCGTTTGTCCAAGGTAGACATATTCTTGAACAGTTTCGAGAGGTACTCATCATCATCATCCGGAGACCGATGCGTGCAGAAGAATCAGCAAGGGTGGTCAACATGTATTGCAAGTACTGCACGGTTTCAGCCATGATGACGATATCGTCCGAAAATCTCAGGTGTGAGAGGTTTTCGCCGTTAATATTTATGCCCCGTCCTTTCCAGTTCAGCGTCTTGAACATATCCTCTAGAGCGTTTGTGAACAATTTGGGGGAAATAACGTCCCATTTTCTCACACCTCTGTGTAAAGGAATATGTTCAGTCTGCTTATCTTGTACTTGGACGGTCATAGTCGCGGCGTCATACAGACCTCTCAACACATGGACGTATCGCCAATCAACTTGGCACCGTTGCAGGGACTCCAGAATAGACCAGGTTCCAATGGAGTCAAGGGCTTTCTCATAGTCCACAAACGCTAGACACAGGGGTTGGTTATACTCTTCGTCTTCTGTATAACCTGCCGCACTGTTTGTATGTGGTCTATGGTGCCATATCCTCCACGAAACCCAGCCTGTTCAGGGGGTTGAAACTCGTCGAACCTCGCGGTGCCCTGCACACGGGCAATTCCAAGTGCGTTCCGTTATATACCACAAAAATAGACTGCCGCAGTCAAAATTCCGAGACCGACTTCGCGATAGACTATCGTAGTCAAAAATCCGAGGCCGACTGACTGGCGGGGACCGAGGCGGCGCGTGGATGACGCCACCTCTGCGGTCGGGTCCAGTCCCTCGCACCGCACCCCCTCGCGTCCTCGCGCGGTAACTTGTGTTTTATCCGAAACATTTGATATAAATATGTTTTTAAATAATCGTGTAAACCAGCGTTTGACCACTATCTCATCTGTTTGTCAGTAATGTTGCTGTCAAGATTAGACGTTTTGAGGCATCACCTTTCTTTTTAATATCCATAACTAATACAAATATGTTTTTACAGAGAGCTCCTAGAAACCCGTCAACGTCTGGACTCTTTAGCCCACGATATGAAGCGCAAAGAGCAACATATCAGGGACATGCAGGCCCGGCTCGACGCACCCCCGCACCACCAGGGGAACTCATGTGAGTATGCTTGTATTGCAGGGTTGAATAGTTTTTGAAGTTAGCAGCTGAGAGGGTAGGACAATATTTTTTGTTATGTCTAAGAGGGTAGAATACAAATTTTAGCCATAAAATCGGAAAAGGTAATTATTACACACAATCCAAAATGTCATCGTAGCGACGGGATTCGAACCCGCACCCTCCTGGGAAACATGCCCAGGTGCTCTGACAGCTAACTGCTATGGTTTGAATCCCGTCGGTACGGTGAAATTACGGATCGTGTGTAACAATGTACAAAAATATAAAGTGTGTAACACTTAAAGAACCAAAGTATCTAAACAGGTAGGTAGCAAATGTTAGCAATGAGGCTTATGAGGCGTTTTCTTAAAATAAATGTTAGTTCCTGCAGACTCAACAGATGGCTTACAAAATTAACTCAATGATCTGTCACTGTCATACTGAAGAAATTGGTCTATCCTCTTGTTTTCTTTTCATTCGTTTTCGATTAATATCTATACCGCTTTTATTTCTTAGATTTCTAACATTTTGACGGCCTTTGCATGAATAAGTAATGAATGTTTACGCAAAAAAATAAAAAAGAGGGTGCGTAGAAAGCTACGCGCTAAAAGTGAAACTTCCAAGTTCATTCAATTTATTTCTTAACATCAATAATTATTTTTTTACAACTCCATCTGTTGAACTTAGCGGTTCGAATCCCCGAATGATAGCGAATATGTCTTCGTAGGTACGCCGTTCTACAAGAGAGGGCGTTTATAAATATAAAATATAACATGACGCTTACGTCACTTCCGTTAATTCGGACCGTGACGCTACGTCACTTCCGTCAAATTTTGACCGAGTGCGCATAAACAAGTTTCATTTCAATATGCAAAGATTCGCTTTGACACTTAGCCAGTGTAGTGTCTCTTTTTTCTCATGAAAAAGGTGCGTTAAATTTAATGGGGTTGCGTAGGTATGACCTCATAATTTGTTTGTAAATATTCAAAAAGCTCTCATTTATTCTGTATATAGGCAGTATAAAATATATTATTATTATTAATTCATTTATTTCAGATTCATTCCATAGCTTAATTACACATTATCATTAATTATCATTATTACATATTACTATAGTTAGATTAAATATTAAACGGTTTAAAATTACACGATAAACATATAAATTAAATAGGAAAATTCAAATGTCATAATGTCAATATGCACTCATACATATAATATGTAAAAAAGAAAGAGAGCATTTAAGTTTGTTAGGTATTTGAAATTAAGTGTCTTTTTTACAGGTTTTATTTTCTAATTAATTCGAAATATGGGTATAAGGGGAATATATGGGAATAGTCCATACAAACATCTTGTTCAGAATTTTCAATCTTGTTTAGAATTATAGAAATGAAGTTCATAATTCATATAAATATATGAGGCTTAAATTACTTGAAGTATTGAAGGCATGTAAGATGTATGTCGAAAGGTGAGAACATGTTTGTTCAAATATTGAACACAGAACAAAAGGAGACATTGAGCGATGAATGATTGAATGAATGGTGCCTGTAACCACTGTAAAGACTTGGCGTGTTTTGCAACTTTATAATTTTTGTGATAGTGGTTTTAAAATATTTGTCAAGTTACAGGCATAGGTAGATTATTTTTCATCTATTGTTTATCCTCTCAGCTGTTGTCAATAAATTCAATAATCTATGTACAATTTTTCCAGCGCACCGCTATAATATTTATTCCTTTAAATATGTTTATTTAGTGCACCATTTTTCTTTTTGTTTTCGTTACATGTAACCGCACAATCCCACCCAATACGCACTCGTATATTCAACCTGTGACGTCGCTATACGCACCTAAATGTCGAATGGATATCTGGAAACTACCCGCCACAAAGTGCAACGTCGCCCGCGACGAAAAAAACGAAAATAACGAACTATTTATTGTCTATGCTTTGTTATCTATGAACGTTGATGTGTTAAAATTTATAATTGGAACGCGGAACGTCGCTCAACGTTTGTGAAATTTGAAATTGGAACTGTGATTTGGTTATTCCACGATTGGTCCGTTTCAAAAATGGAATTTCAACGGTCACGCGTGATCTGTATTATTTGGTGTAATGATCATGTATTATCTGTGGCATTTACTAATATATTTTGCGTAAGACGCTGATTTTTTTGTTATATCTGCATTGTGCTTGTTCTTTTTATTATTTTTAAATGTTAGTTCGGGCATGGTTGAGGCCGTACATACCGCTGTTTTTAGGTGTGACGTCATGTATTTGGGGTGTTGCCATATTGGTGTATCATCATTTATATGAATGATATTGGTTTTGATTTCTATAATTGTGGCGTTTCTGTTTTATATTATATACCTATATGTCTTCATCAGGTTACGCAAAATCTCGTTTGTCATTATCTGCCAGACCGTGCCCAAATGATTTAACCTATCCTTTTGTTGACATCGTAGCTAGATGACTTTAAACACAATAAAATATAAGTCAAAAGAGTTCGAAGTCATACAAATCAAGCTGAAGTGAGTCAATGAGTGTGAATGTTGTTTTTTTTTATTGTGATTTACATCCTCCTACCTCTGATATATTTTGAGAATTCAAAATCTCATTTGAATCTTTTTAAATAAAAAGCAAAGCACTTTGACGATCAAAAAGGAATTTTCGCGGAAAACCCGTGGGGCTTTTGAAGTTTTGAATCTGAAAGATTTCTAATACTTTGCTCTCTTGATCAGTCTTGACCAACGTTAGCACTAGATTCTATCGAATGGCGTCTATTACACGATAGGTTTTGCTGTCAGTTTGCACACAGTCACAGCTGTGTCTGATGGATAACTGATCGTGTAATGGGGTGACTGACGGTGACTGACCGATATTTACATACCTTGATTTGCTGCATGAGCAACCATCAGTCATGACTTTTGGTTTTGAATGACGGATAATCTACAGTGTAATGGACGCCTATAGTATTGGTAAACTAAACAATATCATTTCGTTGGATATTTTAGTTTTATTTACGCCCGCTGATTGATGATACAATTTTTTATGTTTGTTCCAAAGCTTTTTTTGTTTTTAGTATGACCCAAAGATAGTGTATTTTACATTGATGTAAATATCTTTATTTTTGTGTGTATATTAATATTGCAAATATTTGAAACGTCATATCTATAGATGTCAATGCTAGTACAGTTGTGTACAAAAGTATTATATTTTATTTTGTACTTTGTGTCATAGGAGTTTTGTAGAAGATTAGTGCTCAATACCTAGTCGATTGTTTGTGAAATTTCGTGCAGGGAATGGAGAAGGTTTAAAGAGGTTTTTTTGGTAGAAGACGCCATCATTACATTAAAAATTAAAATGTATGTCGATTTGTTTTATAAAAATAAATATTGCGGCGATATTTCAGACCCTGAGGTATAGAAGTTAAGACAAAACTCTTCTTAAAAACATATTTTTATTATGAATTAGGCAGCACACAGCCCTTGAGAGTGTTGCGTATTCTAGGTCTAGCGTGTTCACTATCTTCGAACACATCGTCACTAACCACCAGGCTAGATAGTGGCCATAGGAAAAAAAAAATCAAATGTCTTTAACGCTCGCTATAACCGAAATAAACATATTTCATGACCTTCTAACTTCTTTGCTCCAATAAGTATGTAGCCTAAATGCATGGCAGTAGCAATACTTTTATTAGTAAAAGTAAAAATGTTTGCTGATTTTGTACCAAATCATTAAGTTTATATTTGTACAAATACTGCCATACTAAGTTACTTCACATTGTTAAAATATCGTAACATTTATAACAAAAGTGTAGATAATTTTGTTTGTAATATTTTAAGCAAGCATGTTTTTGGAGGAATATCTTCTTCTCAACCAACTTCCAAGAAGGAGAAAGTATTTTGTATGTATGTTACGCTATAACTTTAATTGTGAACCGATTCGAATGATTCTTTTTTTAATTGGTATGGTACATTTCCAAGGTTTTCCCATTGTAATTTCATCAGAGATATGACGATAAATGTCCCAAATTTGCTACTGAAACTAACTCGCGGGGCATGGATGTCGGTTGTTTTAATTTTAAAACTATCTTTGTTATAATTATTTCAAATTTCTTCATACCCTGTACCAGATTCTAGTATTTTAAAGCAATTTTTTAATGAATGTCACCAAAGTGAATTACCGCTTTCTAGTCCATTGGAACTTAGTCTAGTCTAAAAATTAAATACCAAAGAATATATAAAATTGTGTCGTCCTCGACCCAACGAACTAGTCATTTTTTATTATTGTTTTTTTTTATATTGATATATATATATATTAAATTATTTATAGCGCTAAAAATATTATATATTATTTTGCAGCTATTTTACAGTTTGGCTAAACTTGTAAATAAATATTTTCATAAAAGTTATAAATTTTTTCTAATGTTTTTTTTTGCTTATATCTAGCACAATGCAGGTGTTTCGTGTTTATTTATTGCTTAGTATTTAAGTTTATATTTAGATCAAAGTGTAGAATCTCATAAATAATCTGTAGTAATCCAAAAAGTTTTAAAAATGTACTCACAGTATTATACTTATTTTTTGTTAGTATAGTTACAAATACAAAAAGTTATTGTTGGGTATAAAATCCAAATATTATAACTTCAGTTTTAGAAGTTGTTTATTTTACTTTTTACTGCGCTACTGACTCAAAGTAAAAAGAAAATGTTTACAAGAATATTAGTAAACTGTATTAATTCGTAATATTTTAAGACTTTTTGATGTCTTAGTTTTCTTTTAGACTTTCTTTGCATTTTATTTAGGGTTCATTCAATTCATTTATTCCAGAACAATAATTCATGTAAGTTTTAGTTCATTCATAGACGTAATATAAATTGACTGCGCAAAACGGCCCTGTTGAGACCAACCTAGAACGGAGTTTGTCCCTTTCTTTTGTATGGACGATATATTTATACTATACATATAGTATAATAGAACATATATAGTTGTTAGACAAGGACACACTCCCACCCTGGTGCCTTTCACTAGGGCCGTTTTGTTCTACAATACAATTACAACCTTATTGTTACAGCATACGAATTAAATAGAATTTGTCAAAACATCTGGAGTGCACCATTCTTTTATATTACGTCTATGGTTCATTCATACCAGCACATTTATTCTGCATTTAATTTTTTTTTTGCTCAGGTTATTGAAAACTTCATTTAGTTGAAACTTTGTCATAGTGAACTTTATATTATAAATACAGTATTTTATGTAAATAATTAATTAAAGTTCTGTTAAAAATTGTTATTCGTTATTTATTTGTATTTGTATTGCACCTTCCATTTGAGACCTTATACTGTGGTAATAAAATACAAAATGAAACGATTATACGCAAGCAGCAAGGCAAGGATCGGCGAAGTCTTCAACGTACTGGAGTGGCAAAGAAGAGAATGGTTCGTTGTTTTATTAAATAAATAAAAAAAATAGAAGTAGTTTTATCGTATGTGATTGTGTGTTCATTTTATCCTGGTAACAAACTCCGTTTTGTTTTCATCACCACTAATTATTATTTATGATCCAATATGGCGTGATTTTATCATTTGAGTGAGGAACGCTTAAATCGAATCCTAATCCTAATTAAAGTTAGAAAAATAATTCTAACTTGGCGCTGTCAAAAATGTTAAGTTCTTAAGACAAAGGCGAAGGACTTTAATAGAACAAAAAACCATTAATTCTTGCCCGTGCTTTTTGTTTAAATGCCACTGAAATATTATTAAAAATTCGTTATTATTTGAATTCCATAAACTCCTAAACTGAAAAAATAATAATACAGTGGTCAAATTTTTATTTTAATAATTGTGTATTATTTGTAATTAAAACTTTTTCAATATTAAACTGATAACGAAAAATATGAAAAAACATCTGGCCGCTTTTTGACGAGTCGCGACTTCTTAACAGATTTTGTTACCAAATTTTTTAAAGGTGTAAGTTTTGATTTCTGTCCTTGTGCAGCGTACGTAGTTTGTATTAACTTATTTTCTATCATATTGTATCGATCATTCCATTGTAAATACAATCAAGTGTAAAGGAAAAAAAAACGTTTGAAATGATTGCGACATCACTGTTTAGTGAGGAGTTTTATTTTTATTAAATTCAATTAATTTAAATTTCTATTTACCAATACATTATTAATGTTTAATATTATAAATTACTACTTTGTTAACGAGTATCCTAATCCGTTATTATCCTAAATCCCGTTCGGCATTATTTTCCCTATATTAACATAATATATTTAAACATTGTGTAACTTTTTTGTAATTAGTATGTACAAGATAAAAATTGGATGATAAAATATACATATGGCGTTAACTAATTTGATAGCACTATAATTTAAGTTCGTTCACAAAACAAGAAAAATATTCAAAGGTTTAAGTGATGAATGGAACCACCAAAAAAAAAAAAAACGTCATCCACGTATGTTTACACACATTTTTGTAATAGTTATTTAAATGGGACTACCTGGGAAGCTCCAAATCGGTTCAGGCATCATCGAGTAATCGGTGAACATACATAAAAAAAATCCGATGAATTGATAACCTCCTCCTGTTTTGGATTCGGGTGGATGGATAAATCGTCTCCATTTTATTTCAGAGATAGACGAAGATGGCTTGATTTTAAGTGCCGTCCTATTTTTTTTATCCACAATAACATAATCGACACTAAAATTTCCCTATTCCATATATTATTTTTTTTTTAATTTTACTCCATAACAGTGATGTCTGCTCACCATTCGGCAATATATGTAAATTGGAAATGATTTTTTTAGCTTCGCTTTTGCTTTCGCTTGCTAGATGGCCTTGGTGTGACATAGAAACATTAAAACATAGTCCATACATCGCCATAATAATGCAATGCGACATGGTTTTTCCTTTAACACTCGTTTGTGTAATAAAAACTTGACTAATCTGTTTTTCTTTTTTGTAAATTACTTGGATTTTCACGTTTGTATTGTCCTTAGATTTGTTGTTGATGAGGCAACGTACGCATTGCAATTTCTAACCTTATTTTTTAAGTGAAGATTTCTTGAAGCGCGCTGAACATTTCATTTTGTGGGTATTGAATGAGACTGAGTCGTGATGCTCGGCTATATAATGCTCGTTCGAGTCACGTTTGGGAAAAGTCGGCTCAAGTAAGTTCCTAACAAGTGCAATAGATGGAGTTGTACTCCATTAAAACACGTAAGTGTTTCATTTTTAAGCGTTCACTTGTGACGTGCAGTCCTACGACTGAATGTTGTTTTTTATGAATATTGATTTAAAAAAATATTACAGCCTTACATTGATTTAATAAACGTCCATAAATTATTATAAATACTAGTTTGTGTATGATATTATGATTTTCTAAATGCAGATGAAGAAGTTTCAGTATTTATTATCTGAGATTTCAATTTAGCATATGAAAAACCTTTAGGCCACTTTTCTAGTAATATGGTAAAAGTCAGCACTAGATGGCGCTAATCGCAATATCGTTATTACATGTGGTTTTGCTTACGTTGTCTCATTTAGTTGGAGGGTTATAGTTTGTACAGCGTCTTTTGTAAACGTCCCATGTGCATGTATACCCGGTTTTATTTACTAAATGTGTTTAAATAGTCGGATATAAAAGATCATTATCTAATTTCAGTTATTATATTGAAAATACAGAATGATAAAATGAAAAATACTTTACTTAGGCCGGTCGCTATTATAGAACCAACCAATCATATCCCAGATCAACTCCCATAATGAAGATATTTGATTGGTTAAATCGTGCCTAATTTTATTTTTATTTCTTACACTCAAGAGTAAAACCTTGCTTGAGTATCGTTCTATAATAAAGACCTTATTCAAAGATATACTGTATGTATAAAATTTATAGAAAAAAAATTGAGAAACGCTTTTGTGTCCGACTGTACAATAGAATATATTCTAATTTGTATTGTTTTATTTCTAAATTTATGTGAACGTGGTTTCGGTTGGGATTGGTATTTGTGTTATTTACAACAAAATTATTCCTATTTAACTGTATTTATAATACCTTGTATATTTACAACTATTTATAGAACATTGCAGTGATTTGTATGTTACATACTTAGGGGCCATTAAAGCTATCCCAGTATTCAGAAATAACACTATGTAGTCTCACAGTGCTCGCGAACGCATAGTGTAATTCAAACCAATACATTATTGACAATAGGCATGACGACAGTATCAAAAGAGTATCGAAGATTTGATGATTTTAGAAGAAATTACATAATAAAACAATTTAAAACACTAGTTTAGTTTTATATAAAAAATTAAGATTATTAAGATTTTCAATAAAATAAAACATTAAAATACTGCAATCGGCCATTTTGATTGAAACAACAATCACAGCGCATGACGTCACGCCTATGTCCTCTTATAAGGTTTACTTGAAAATGATATAAAATTTTGGAAAACCCATGTGTATTCATTGTCACAGATTATATAATAGTTACTACGTTAAGTATGTCATTAACATATGCGTGACGTCACAGCCGACGCCATGACACATGTGAGCTGTTTTTGCGCACTATTGAAAAATATTTAATAAATTGCTTTAAACTTAAGTTAATCACCGAAATATAGGTTGTTTCGTGAATAGTAAATGTGTTACCCACATTACGGAAGAGGATTTCAAAATCTTTCGTCACGCCTATTACTTGTATTAAATCCACCGCTATGCTTTATTCAAAATCTTTATGAATACGACCGTTGAGACTTGCGGCCTTTGGTGGATACCGGACGCTACTACTAAAAAAAAACTTTTCTTAATATTAATGTTCAGTTATGTGACTTACAGATCACCTTAAGAGCTTGGTGAAACGGAAACTAGTATTTTAAAAACTTGTATTTTGTAAAGAGAAATGGTTTGACTTTGCAGATTTTTAGCACAAGTTTTTAAACTTGTAATATAGTCACCAGATGCGTATTTGTTTTAGATTTCTTGACAAGTTTTTGGAACTGGTAAATTAGTAAAATATTGCGTTAAACAAACCTTATTTTGGGTGGATACATTGATTCTAACGCGGTTTAAGTCACAATTTACGTTTGACCAAGCCATTTTTTATATAGACGACATTTTGATATGCACAGACTAAGTTGATTCTAATAATATTGCTATCTTTATCTCGCTTGAAGTAAGAAAGAGATAGCAATGTTTTGTGCAGTCGAATCAAGGAATGAAAGTTGTGCATGTCTAAATGGACAATATTATTTAATCTATGCATTAATTTTAGGTTAGAATCTACCATGTCAGTTTTACATAGTACTCAAAACAATTTTCTATAAGATATTACAGACTTTAAAACTTATTTTCATTATGCATGTAAATGCAAATAAAACTTACTCAACGATATATTTTCTACAAAACTTAAGTTGTAACTTATCTTGTAAGTTATGTCATGTAACCAATAGGATTTTTGTGGGTATGGAGATGGGTATGAAAATGCTCTTGGTTGTTGACATTTCATTTTGTGTATATATGTTAGCATTTTTATTATTATGGTATTTGTAAGCGCTATGCTCACGAACTGTCGATTGCTGGTAATGTTTGCGAGTAAAGACGACGGTCCACCGTTTTTGCTCGGCACTAATACAACTAGTTCTCGTTGCTACTTAAAATTTCTAGTAGGAATTACTATATTTTAATTAATTTAATAAAAAGTTTACAAAAAATTACCTGTTGCATAAACAAAAGAAGAAAGTTAAGAAGGATCGAGTTAAAGCTATCCATCACCTACTACTAAATGGCTAGTTCCTATATTCGATCGATCTTAATTCCATGCAACTAGAGATTCAATTTGACATAAAGCTTCATAGTCGTAATGTCAAAATGCTTTCGCCAGTTATAAGAAATCCGGAATTATTTAGTATAGAAACTAACAGTTGCCAAAATTATTTTATGGTCATAAAAATATAATCCTATGATAAACTGACAAGGTTGATAAGTAAACTCATTAACTAAATATTATGATTGTTTTCTCTATTAAAGGTAAAGGTAAGGAGCACTATCGTCCACCACTTAAGGTGATCTAACTTAAAAGTCTCCGGCCAAATGTAGAAAAAAATAGTTCAAGAATTAACCAGAGTGACGCTAGTGTCGGTCGGTATGATAAGACCTCAGACCTAGTGCAACCACTATTAACCACAATACCCTATGGCTACTGTACCGCTGCCTGAATAATCTATTTTGATGGTCACTTTAATATGTGTAGAGATTGTCCTCCTTACCTCTCCACTCTCCATAGTTTCCTTATGAAACAAAATATTATATTGTTTTTGTTATAATAGATTTTTCTGTTTCAGTCCTCGACCGGCCGCCGTCACAAATGAGTTACTTAGACCAGTTTTTGAAAGAAGCGCCGACGGAACGCCACTACGATAATGTGCCTTCGTTGAATGAACAGAAGGTAGGTTTTGCTGTGGCTTTAGGTTTGTTTTATGATGTTTCGCTTTTGTGTTTCATTTTTTAAATGCTGACCAAGGGTTATTAATAGGACACTCATGACAGTTGCCCTGTTATAATGTAATATGGTTGCTTTTCCCTACTTTTAATGACTGATTTTTGGCAAACTAAAATTTTCTATGAATCTTCTTCTATACTATGTTACCCAAAAATTCGCTTTAGGTAAATATGCATCCCATTATCCGATTTGTAATCATAAGCGTACGCTAGTACATAACGTATAGTATGGCTACTGAAAGTTAAGACTCGAATTATTTGCATTTTTACATGGCAATAATAATGCTAATGTCAAACATGTCAAAATCATCACAAGATGACGGTTTTATACTCGTAGTATGCTGCAAATACTTTAATACTTTTTTTCGTGCAATTATATCTCGGGCTCTGCTAGTTTAAATTATCAAAATGAGTCAGTCGAAGTTTTCTTCGCTGTTAGGGCTGCCATACTGATATTTTAGACTATTCAATTTGCCGCGCTTTTTCATTCTCTTCTTTTGTTTGCCAAACTCTACTAAGAATATCGGAAAAGACATATAGCAATTCATTGTATATCCCACTGGGATATCTTTGGGATAGCCCATGGCCAATGTGGGAAAATAGGGTATAGGATTCTTTTTGATATGGGCGAAGCCGCGAGACGTATAACTAGTTTTTTAAATACCAGATAAGCAAGAACTTGACTACTATCTCACCTGATGCTAAGTGACAATGTTTATACAGACACCGGCAAGGAAAGAAGGAAAAAAAATCAATGATAAAGCAAAACGTTTCGTGCGGGTATTTGGAATTTTAATTTAGTATTTTAAATTTTAGGTCTCTAATAATTCGGTGTAACTCTTGGTCAGTTATTAGAATCATCATAGTGACTAATGTGGTGTCAGTTTTAGTTTTATTGTGCCATGTTTTATTTGTTTCATTCATCAAATTATCAGTAAGATAATTTTGCTAATAGGTATTACTTATTCTTATATTTTGTGTGTACAAAATGTACGAGTATGTAGTGAACTATGAAGTATTTCTTATGCGAGTTTTGGTACGCAAATCAAATCTTAAACAAGCTGGCAAGATTGTTAGATAAACTTAACGTTAGCAGAGTGTAAATTACCTTAAAATGCAACTAAATTTTAAACAAAAAAAAAACAAAACATGGCATAAAAGAGTCACGTCGAGCTTTTATAACTATCATTTGCAATTGTTATTAATTTGTCGCACAGATGTCGCCACTGTACCACCGATACAGAAATACACAGCATTGTTGCAATGCAAAGGTACTGTTTTTTTGTTTTATACTGCATGCGCTTCTATTATTTTCATTTGTGTACTCTGTGATTTTTATATTAGTTCTGATATTATGTAGGATGAGACAAGGAGACCAATCATCTAAGGTGGTCATATTGAAAAAGTGTCCGGCAAAATGTTGTAAATAATAGTTTAAGAAACAGCCAAAATGGCGCAAATGTAGGTAGAGAGTATGAGAAGAACGTAAGAGCTGTAGACGTAATGATGATATTGTCATAAAATAACCAATAACAGCAATACTCTCTCTAGCTACAGTAGCTCCATCTAAACTACCCATTTTGACACACTTTTTCATGTATGTAGTTGGTTCTACTTATCTCTACCCTCCATATTAGCAGAGTTTTACCTACCATTAAAACTCTTATTATGTCCGGAGCCTTATTCGAGGCCAAAGTAGACAGAATTGAGATAGCAGCTTCCGTTTCCAGTCGTACTTAGTAGTTGAAGTTCCTTATAACGACGGAAATGACGTGTCACGTGACTTCCGCCCGCCATTCTGTGCACCAGGTTGTGCTCGTCGCACATTTCTTCATTATGGTCTCAATAACCTAATTATATATAAACCTACCTAACACCAGGCAGAACTTACTGTAAGGCCTCGAATAAGGCTCCGGACATAATAAGAGTTTTAATGGTAGGTAAAACTCTGCTATTATGTCCATCCGCCGTTATTCGAGGCCAAAGTAGACAGAATTGAGACATTGTTTGTTATCGCCTGGTGAACAGACGCCAATGTGATGATAATTAAATGTGATAACTTGATAATAGTTATCCGCATACAATTTGATTTAAATTCTTATTCCTCAATTACTTTCAGTGCATTGTTGCTTTTCTGTTAAATGTTCATATTACTAAGAGCCTCATAAACAAAAATTCTATAAAACAGAAAATTAATAAATGAAGTAATATTCGAACAAAGTTTGGTTTGTCAACACTTATACTCTATTCAGAATCAGAATCAGAATCATAATCATTTATTGCAGAAATGTAGTACAAAAGATGGTAGTAAATATAATAATGCCCTGACATTCTACCAAATCACATTGGTGTGCAATTAATTGCCTGCTTGGGCTACAATTTTAGACGAATTGGCCGGGCCATCATCATAATGAATAGTGACATGCATGCATTACAGTACAGTCGTAGATTTAATATATAAGAATGTTAGTGTCAGATACAAATATGTATAACATACAAAACTTTTAAAATTTTGAAGGAAAAGTATTAATAGGTAAAAATGATTTCAATGTCTATAGAATTATTTAGGCAATGTCAAACAAAAAATATGTATATCAAATTAATTAAAAATTATCATTCAAAAAATCGTCAATATTATAATAAGATTTCGTCGTCAATAGTCTCTTAAGGTTCTTCTTAAACAATATCACGCTTTGATTCTTTAAAGAATTTGGTAACTTATTAAATATTTTGGGAGCCACACATAACAAACTTTTGTGCATTAAAGCCGTATTGGCTCTGTGAATGCACAATCTGTTCTTACAACGTCTGTCTCGCTGCACAACATCTGACATCCGTCGGAATAGTTGAGGGTTGACTCTCACAAAAACGGCAACCTCAAAGATGTAAAGGGATGGAAGAGTCAGAATGTTGTGTTTGCTAAAATATGACTTGCAGCTATCTGTAGACTGTAAACGAAACATAGCCCTTATACAACGCTTTTGAGCTTTGAATGCGGTTTGGTTTTCAGTAGAGTTACCCCAAAATACAACCCCATATCGAAGAGCCGAATCTGCTAATCCATGATAGGCAGTAATTAAGGCGTCGATACTCACAATAGGCGCTATCTTAAATAGAGCATATGCAGTGCTGCTTAATTTTTTGCATAGTTCTGTTATGTGTGCCTTTCAATTAAGTTGTCTATCGATAGTCAAACCTAAAAATTTTGTAGTCTCTACTTCACAAATTGACGTTGCGTCATAGTAAACATTTACAGTATTTCTGCGTGTTCTTTGAGCGAAATGCATAATTTGGGTTTTGCAAAGATTAATTTTGAGATTATTGTTATCTAACCATTTTACAATTGAAGCCAAAGTATCATTTATATCATTCTGGTAAAGCTCGTTATTATTACATTTAATTGCTACAGTGCTGTCATCGGCGAAAAGAGACATTGGGTGTGAAGTGCACAGAGGAAGATCGTTAATATACAATAAGAATAAAAGTGGCCCTAAGACGATTCCCTGCGGTACACCATATAGCACTGATCGCGGTTCAGATCGATAAGTTTCCTCGCATTTTGTATGTAGATTGACTCTAGTAATGTCTGTAACTTGCAATCTGTTTGATAAGTATGATTTAAGCAGCTCTAAAGTGTTTCCCCTTATTCCATATGACTGTAATTTGCTAACTAATATACGGTGATCGACGTAGTCAAATGCTTGTGTCATGTCACAATATATAGCACATATGGGTGCATTTTTATCGACACTATTTATAACATCTTTGTAGAAATTATAGATTGCCAAATTAATACTTCTATTTTTCCTAAAACCGTTTTGTTCCGGACACAGTATTTTGTTGCATTCGAAGTAAGAATACAATTCTTTGTAGATGTATTTTTCGTAAATTTTTGAAAAAATAGGTATAAGCGCAATTGGTCTATAGAATTCCATTAGTTCTTTGTTTTCTTTTTTAAAGAGTGGCTTTACTATCGAAGTTTTACTCCGGGAATACACCGTTAGTGATGCCTTAAGTTTATTAAGTAACATAGATGTCCACATATTAATTTACTTACCGATTTTATTATTCTAGTTGATATATCAGCGTGTCCTACGCTATTTGTGTTTTTAGTCTATTTATAATATTGTTTCTATTCTATTTATAATGTCACTGGGTATACACGGAGTCATAAAAATAGATTAAGTCATACGGCCTTACTAATAAAGTTTTTTTCACTATGTACACACGTTGTATACCACAAAAGCTGACCAATAAAAATATTTTTGACGTAAGCCTTGGATAAAGTTGGTATACAGATGTGCCATTATCAAAGGAGGCTGTCCATTTCTTAAACAGCCTGGGACCCTTGTTTAGAGAGTGTGTTAAGAATTAAAATGGCGAATTTTTCTATTATCAGCTGATATGGACATAGTAACTATTATTGAATCTGTGTCTAGTATTCTGTAAAAAAACGTTTTGATTCTTCAAACTTCAAAAAGTATGCTGTCATTTGAGGATCGTTTGCATGTGTTAGATTTGTTCTCATTGAAATGGATAACATAAACTATTTCGACATATTTGACCATTGGGAGATAGAAGAGGCAAATAAAAAAATCGAAAACATTATGAAGTCCGTGCAGATCCATTATTTTGAACAATTCAGATTTTACATTTTAAATACAAATTACAGGTTTACGAAAAGCTATGCGGAAGAAACTAAACGCAGTGATTACATTCTCTTTGGAAATTGACAATTTATTCAAAGATGGCTACAATCATGTTTATATTGTAGCTTTGGAGACCGCTAGTCTCCATGGCTACAATGTCAACAGCGTAGACAGAGGACAACAGTCAATTTGAGTGTTTCGTTCTAAAATCTTTCACTACTACTAAAATAACATTTTCTAGTATGTCAACTAATTTCAATAAAAAGTTCCAAAAACAACGTAGTTTGATTAATATTGCATTCCTAAAACAAAATTGCATGACTAAGATTAATAATTAGTAAACTTTATGAAATAATAATTTACGGAACTATTTAAGACGAAAACAGTTTCTAAACGAATTGACTAATAGTTGCCAGATGAAAAAGAAAAAAGTGTTAAACGTCTATGTAGATACCCACCGCCTATTCAACGTTTATTAGTCAAACAATGGATTGACGCGTGTTTAGCGCTTATTCTTTGTGCAACTGCACAACCGTTTAACAGATGTATAGGCAAATTTTTATTAGTAAGGCCGATAGAGTTTATATTGCATGTGATATTATTGCCACAGTCTGGGATTGGCTTAATTTTGTCAATGAAGTAATTATTAAAGGCATTTGCTATTTGATTTGGATCTGTTATAGATTCATTGTTAATATTGATTTGTGTGATAGAGTCACGAGGAACATTTAACCGTGTATTGTTTATTATCTGCCAAGTGGTTTTTGATCGATTATCAGACGTTTTTATCTTATAATTATTTTGGGCACGCTGTGTAAGCTAATGTTAAATGTTAAACGCTTTATTTGGATCTACTTCATTATACATGTTTGAAAATGTAAGGCTACCTATACAATCTTTGAATTTAATAATATTTTCGGTGCTAAAATCACGTGTCAATTTTCGCCAATAACTTATAGCGCATATTTTTTTTACAGGAAGTTTTATTAATTGTGCAGTGTGGTCAGACAGTGCACTCTAATACCTCTGTCTTGCATGGTTTCCTAAAATTATGAGCGATATTATCAATGCATGTATTACTAACTAATCTGGTTGGTTTCTTAATTTCTAAAGTCATGTTATAATTCATTCTAAGTCTAAACTACTATTATTTTGTTTCAACATATCTATGTTAAAATCTCCAGCTAAAACAATGTTTTGATATTTCCTTTTGTTTCAATATTTCAAAATTGACTCTATTTTTATAAAATATGTATTTAAATTTTCTATCTTTGGCACTCTATATAAGCATACTATTATAATCTTATAGTCGACTAGTTCTATTGCACAACACTCACATAAACCAGATATAGACATTTTCTTTACCTCGGGTAATTCTCGAGACTGCCATTCGAGTCCATTTCTCACAAGTATGCAGGCTCCACCTCGTTTTTGATTGCTCCTACTAAAACACGCAGCTAGAGTATAGTTAGGAATCGATAGGTACCTCTCATATCCAACCATAATGAAGTGCTCGGTTATACATACTATGTCTACACATATATTCACATCTTTAAGTTCCTCTAGGCTTATTGATAATGCTTCTGATTTGTTTAGTAGTCCAGCTATATTCTGATGAAGCAGATATATATGTTTATTCAAGAAAAAACTGCTCTATGTTCTCTGCATTTTCCTGGGTTCTACGATTATAACATTCGTTATTGCGTGCAATATTTTGCAATATAATATTAATTTATGCAACCCTATTGGAATTTTTTTTTTCTCATTTAGATGCATGTCTTAGAGCCATAAAAAATAAGTACAGCGACTAAACTGAAACAAATGTTCAAGTGAATAACTTTTTCTTACCGTTAGCCAACATGCCGTTACCTGCGCATGCCGTTTAATTTTGCGGACTCATGTAGACCCTAGAAGGAAGTATTTGTCCTAAAAGAGTTATTATTATTAGTGGGAAAGTTAAGACTACCCAACTCGATACAATTTAGAATTCACCACTTGAGTCTCCCGCTTCTCTGAAAAGCAGAAGAAAGTTACCTCGGGATCGCTTCAAAGTATGCGATATGTCAGTAGTGGATGGTTACCCAATCTACGCTTGAGATCGATTTTTCTATACTAATATTATAAAGAGAGAACATTTGTATTTTTGTATTTTTGTATGTTTGTAATGATTTGGCTCAAAAACTACTGAACCGATTTAAAAAATTCTTTCACTGATACATAGAATGGACTTTCGGAATGAAAATAGGCTATATATTATCCCGTTTAAATCAAAGGTACATTCGTGGAGACCTAAGTTGCAACCTAAGTCGGCAAAAAAACGGTCGAAAAAACACGTTTCTTACGAACGCTGCTCAATTGATAATAGATAGAAGAATATTTTCTATGGAAGAGTTGTACAACTTAATTACACCTACAAAAAAGTCCGCGACAGCATATGTCTATCTCTTAAGGTTGACTCACAGTAACCATTATAATCTTAAAATTTTTGTTAAAAAATATTACATAATTTCCAAGGCTATTTTCAAGTATATAGTATTAATCCTTATCCAAATGATTACGTTAATTAGCTTGGCCACATATTATAGATTAAAATTGTCCTTTACAGTATATAATTCAAATGAAAACTCTAGAAGATATCACGAATTTCACATACACGTATCGCAAAATTAATAAAATATTTGCAGTGAAACCACAGATTAGGTCATAGTTACTACGAAAATATTATTATAGGCTTAGATCTATGCTGTATCTATGCTGTAGATCTCCACCGATCACAATCAATTTGAAGTCAATATAGTATAATAATATGATCTATTGTAAAAATAATATTCATGTATATCTTAATATTTTAAACCACCCCGACTGATCTATGTATAATCTTTTCATTAAAAGCATTCCAATGACTCTAAACACGACATTTAAAATCTGAGCTGTAAGTTGGTGAGGATTTGAGTATTCTGTAGAGTCTAGATGTCCCAGCATCAGGTCAATGCTTCCATGTACTTACAATATCGTTGAAGAAGAAGATTTTCGAATTGATCAGACCTATGAAAGTTGATTTCATAGCGCAATTAACTGGAAAAAAGCTCATAGTTTTATAACGATTGAACGAACTTTCATGAATCAAAGCTAAGAAAACTCTCGATGAAGACATCTATCAAACAAAAAAAAACTATCTATAATAAAAACAAAATCGGTTCATCCGGTTAGGTGCTAAGATGCTACAGACAGACACACAGATACACACGTTAAACGTATATTACCCCTACATTTTGCGTCGGGGAACGCGTAAGGTTACGGCGGCAGATGTTCACCTTTTTTTTTATATCTTATAGGCTAGCGTTTGACCATTATCTCACCTGTTGGTAAGTGATGATGCGGTCGAAGATGGTAAGCACGCTAGGCCTAGACTGGGGAACGGACTCTCAAGGATAGCTGACGGAACACATTAGATGTTTTTGGCGACAGATTTTCTAACTTGAGGGTAGCTGGCCAGGCAGACACTAGATATGTCCTACCACCATGCGGGGGTTGTTGGTTTCTTAACGATGTTTTCATTCACCGGAGGGCCACTGTGAGAAGCGCACATAAATTTTTCGATGGAAAAATCCATTGGTGCACGGTAAGGTTTGAACTCGGTACCACGGCATCAAAGCCGACCGTTCTCCCGATTACGCCACCGGGCCCGGGCTCCTTGGTAGTAAGCTACTTTTTGGTAGATTTAATGATCCCACTACCACTGTACGAAAACTCATGATTCATGAATGCACATAAAACTTTCATTGGTAGGTATATAGCTAGGATTAGAACCAACGACCGTCGGGTCAGAATCAGGTTAACTATCCTTTACGCTAAAGGGCCGTCCAATACTACTACGTAAGTATTATAAAACAAATTCCATCACTGCGTCTGTCTGTCTGTTCGCAATAATCTCAATAGCTACTGAACGGATTATCATGCTGTTTTCACCAATAGCCAGAGTGTTTATGAGGGAGGTTTAGGTGCATAATTCGTTAAGGTTTTGTGTAAATTGGATGAAATATGACGATTATTGTTAAATATGTTCATATTTTATATTCGATGCAACAAACTGATGCAAATTTTTTAGGCATATATGTTCTACCCGTGCGAAGCCGGGGCGGGCTGCTAGTATTTTATACTTCGCCATACGCAGCATTTTTTGATTAAGCATTTTCAACTAGAACTAAAATCGATTTGCATATATATCAATAAAAACATGTTGATTTAAAAAATGCGTTAAGAAACTATGTATACTTTCGAAACAGTTCTGCAAAAACTTTAAAGGAGTGGTTATGTCAGATAATACTTTTAAATATTATTCAGTATGGCACGTTGTGCCAGAAACTAAGACTGATGTTCAGATATAATTTAAAATATATAATAATTAATAAGCTATATATTATATTAGAACTATTTTTGCAGTTTAACAGAACATAGCAACGTTCAAATTAGGCAAACAAAAATTGATTCATTATTATTTGCTTATTTTTACTTTAATGATCAACGTTGTGCTGTATCAGTCAAGTCTCATTAGATTAACTTTTCATTAATTACTATAAACCATAGATGACTTAAGACCCGTTAAAAGATCACAAAACATATCTAGAAGAAAAAAGCCTATTTGGATATACATTAAAATGGTAAAAATCATGACCGTGGGTGACTTCACGTTGAATATCTCTCAGCACGCTTGGTGCCATTGAAATTTAAAATATCTATATGTACATAACAATTCTCACAAACATTCAACTCAGTCTTCTAATATAGGTATTCTATTTAAGTAGGAGTTGCAAAATACATAGAGGAACACCGCGGTACTTGTCCTGTACCAAGAATTGTTGTTAAATTATTTGAAAATTAAATAAATAAAATTATAATATAAAGGTACCTTATATTACAGCTGGGTCAGGACTTCGTATTCGCATTTTAATATTATATTGAACTGAACTGAACAAACTGTATTTTACGTACAAATAATTATAGGAAAACATTTTGTAACCTCGTATCGTTGGGCAAATAACAAATCGACGCAAAAATCTTAGTATGGACTATTATAATGATTCGCCAAAAAATGTGGACTCATGTAGCCAGGAGCAATAGAAAATTGACCCATTATCCCCAACTATTTGTCCTATCGTAACCCCATCGAGGAGCCGGTTTGTGAATAAAGGTTTGGAATGTCACCCACTGAAAACTAAACACACTAGCGTTTCTGTCGAAAAATATTGTTAACATTGAATATTAACCAAGGCTCAACTCAGCTCTCACAATTTCATTATCTAGTACCTACTGTGAATGAAGGCATGTCGACATGACATTGATATATATGTAGTCAATTCAATGCTAAAATTTGATTACATGATGCATATACGGCCTTTCCGTCAAATATGATTGGACACAGCCTTAGATTAAAATGAGAGAAAAACATGGCTAGAACTCCTTTTCTCAAAATAGTCTGTACACACCTAGCTAAAGCGGCGCGCTTAAGAAAAGTTGACATATTTCAGTATTACAATGACTAGAAAGTCTAAATAAAAATTTAGAATATGATGTGGAATGCATATGGTCAACATTATAGTATATTTTTAAGTAAAATTGTATAGTATAATTACCCATGGGTCTATACTAATCGACGTATTATCGCTGGCGCTACTTTATATGCTTAATAAACTTTTATATGCTACGTTATAAAAATACAGTAAAACATATATTATTAGGTTTTAGTTAGTTACTTAAACAAAAAGGGTACGTAATATATATAAATAAATATATATTTTGTATTATGTTGATATCTTTTCACTTGACTATTCCTTTGCAACCTGAAGCATTGTTAAAAGCGCTGCAGAATAAAGGATATTTGCTAGTGCCTACTCACCAATTACAAATGATTCCTGCATCCCGCATAAGCAGGAAACTAATTGCATATATTTATGTGATATAATATTATACAAATTTTAAATGTCCCATGGATGATGTCCTCCCGTGACGTGTCCATCAACGGCGAACCTAGCTCCGAACGTGAGAGCGTAGATGACTGGCAAAACCAAACTTGGTTATAAAAAGTCTGTTGCTAGGCGCACAATACAACTGTCTGATGAGATGAAGGTATATATATGTATAGGAAAGCTTTGGTTGTTGTTTTACGTTTACCGTCGAGGTCTTGTAACCGACGTTCTTCGTACGCTGAAATGTCCCATGGAACTGATACCACGGCTGATTTCGTAGTGTAACGGTGCAGTGGAGCGATCGCTCTGATATTAACCAAACGGTGTCGAGGGACCAGGTTGATTATAGTTAGTTTATCAGGTACTCCTAATTACTAAATTAAGGTTTTATCACCCAAAATATTGATATAACAAGGCAAATGGTGCCGTGAAACAACATGTCTTGATGTCATTGCTATTTTATCATCTTAATTGTTTAATTTCCCTTACGGCCAAGTATATCAACGCATATGGTGCCAAGAAGTGACAGGTCTGGTTGTCATTTCTTTACGATAGTGATGATTAAATCAACGGCCAAATATTTCAACGCAAACGGTGTCGTGGAGCAACCGGTCTGGTTGTAGTTTTATTGCTAGCATCATGTTTAATCCCTTAAACGGCCCAGTATATCAATGCAAACGGTGCCATGCAGCGACTGGTCTGGTTTTAATTTCATTACTATTATGATGATTCAATCCCCTCAACAGCCAAGTATATCATCGCAAACGGTGCCCTGGAGCGACCGGTCTGGTTGTCATTTAATTACTATCATGATGATTTATTCCCAGAATGGTCAATTATATCAACGCAAACGGTGCCGTGGAGCGACCAGTCCGGTTGTCAAATAATTACTATCATGATAATTTAATTCCCCGATGGCCAAGTATATCAACACAAACGGTGCCGTGGAGCGACCAGTCTGGTTGTCATTAAATTGCTATCATGATGATTTAATTCCCGATGGCCAAATATATCAACCGCAAACGGTGCCGTGGAGCGACCGGGCTGGTTGTCATTTAATTACTATCATGATGATTTAATTACCATCACGATGATTTAATCCCCCAATGCCAAGTATATCAACGCAAACGGTGCCGTGGAGCGACCGGTCTGGTTGTCCTACCAGTACTACCGGGTCCAGGTTGCGCAGCCTAGGACCCAGAAAACTCTCTTCTCTTGCGCAGAGAAGGAGGAACTAGCTTTTTTTTTTCATAGATTCAAGGCATCTTGCTGTCTGCAGCATTAAAGAATCAACGTTAATCGAAATAGGTACTCAATTATATCATCTCACCTCCCCCCCTCCAAGATATCAAACAATTTTCAAATAATTGAAAGTTAAAACCTTGAAATCATACCATATTAATGAAAATTGCATTTTAATTCATCTATATCCCTTGAGGGATATTTAAATCACCGCATGCGTAATCGCACCCCAAGATTTAACAGTCACTCGTAATTTCTCAATTCCTATGTAATGGAAACATAATGGAAAAAATAAAATTGTCCACTAGACCGGAGTCTAGTCCACCTTTCACAGGCGATCGTGATAACTAGACGCCATATCTGTAAGTAGGTGGCAATTAATTTTATAAAATATCTATATCTAAACTGAGGGTATCTTAAGATTTGCAAGCAAATGAAATAAAGGAATCAAATTATGCGACAGGATTTAACTAGCTAGCTGAGTGCCAGCGCCGGGATGCGACACTCAAACAGATTGAATAGATAAAAGGTTCTGTCGGATACCACCTACCCCCCAAGAGGCGGGTAGGCGCTTCATTTCAAGTCATTTTAAAATTTTGCTTACCTGATTCGTAAGGTTTATAATACCTTACTAATTTTACAGCTGATTGCCTCCTTGCGTAATCGCTTACGCTTACAATATTTATGTTTCCAAGGACCCCCATCACCACTTGTGGATGAGGAAAACGGAGATACACTCGCGAACAATTTTCATTATTTCTCGACATTAAAACGTTATCGCTATTTTAATAAAACACGAAAATATAACTATGTCGGTAGATACAAAAAATAAAATTACTTTTAACGAAACTTTTACAAAATTTGATAGAAACTACAACTATTACAAGATGTCTTCAACAAATGTGAAGGTTTTGATTTTAAAAATAATTATTCGAACGCTAACAGCGTTAACACAAGTTACGACTCGGAAATTTAAGACGCCAATGAAGAAATGTGCGACGAGCACAACCTGGTGAACAGAATGGCGGGCGGAAGTCACGTGACACGTCATTTCCGTCGTTATAAGGAACTTCAACTACTAAGTACGACTGGAAACGGAAGCTGCTATCTCAATTCTGTCTACTTTGGCCTCAAATAACGGCGGAAGGACATAATATAATATTTGCTACAGATTACGCATACTGTGTGTTTATAGGCTATTGTTTTGGCCTCTTGATCGGAACGAGCAACGCTGCGATAAGTGGCGTAGGACCGCACAGCTCTGCGGTATGTGGTATCATATACGTTAATACAGGGTGGGGCAAAAGTAATCATCCGATGTTCTTTTGCTGTAATATTTTTTTTAATGAAAAACTTTGTTTCTGCCTGTAAAATTCGTTTACTTAATCCATTAGAATTTATTCCATTAAGTTGACAAAATGATATCGGGCAACTGGCCGCCGCCAGAGTGGATGACCATACGGGCCCGTTTTATGGCATTTCCATCACTCTTGCCAGAACTTCAGGCGACAGGTTCTCGCATTCCTGGCGAATATTCTCCTTAAGAGCTTCGAGAGTCTCAGGCTTGTTGACGTAAGCTCGCGACTAAAAAAAAACCCATAAAATGAAGTCTGGAGCGGTTAAATCGGGTGATCTGGCCGGCCAGTGCAAATCACCAAAACGAGAGATCAAGCGACCCGGAAATGCTTCCTTCAGAATATCGGTTGTGGCTCGAGCAGCGTACGCTGTTGCACCGTACTGTTGGAACCACATGTTCTCCAGTCCCAATTCATCCAATTGAGGAAGAAAAATTCAGTAATGGCTCTGTAGCGCGCGCCGTCCACTGTCGTCGATTGGCCCGCGGCGTTCTGAAAAAAAAAATGGCCCGCTGACACCTCCACCGTAAACAGCACACCACGCAGTAACTTTGAGCGGGTGTAATGGCTCTTCGTGGGTGATACACGGATTTACGGTGCCCCAGAAACGATAATTTTGTTTATTCACGAAACCGCTAAGATGGAAATGAGCCTCATCGCTCATGATAATTTTCGATGAAAAATCGTCCACCTCTTCGTTGAGATTCAGGATGCTTCAGCGTAGGTTAGACGCGTTTGACGGTCAAAAGCTAACAGCTCATGCACGGTCTGCACTTTGTAGTACTGTGTGTAAGGGAACATCTTCAAATCTTTCACTAGAATTCTGCGTAGGGACGCCGGCTAATGTCCAATCGCGTGGAACGTCGTCTGGTCGATGTTTCGGGCTCCTCTCCGACATCTTGGGCAACGGCAGCGATATTCTCAGCAGAACGGCTGCTCCGGGGCCGGCCAGCCTTGGGAACATCACGTGTTGTCCCAGTCTCTTCAAGGCCAAACGCCGCAGTGTTTGTCCAGTTGGTGTCGGACGGCCAGGAAATCTGCGACGAAATTCACGCTGCGCTAACACAACCGACGAATTATTGCGCAAAAAACAATTATTCTGCGTTCTTGCGGAGTAAACCAATTCATGGCTTGTCGATTTGTATTCTGCGTTTTTTTACTTCACAAATGTCAAAACGGAATTGACATTTGGCGCCATTTACAAAAGTTATAGCGTTTTCCAATAGGGTGATTACTTTTGCCCCACCCAGTAGAATTGACAAAAAAAGATCATTCTAGCTAAGCGTTTCCATACTATTACGTGTCTGACACCTCATGTCGCACTGCGTAGCATTGTGCGTTACATTACGATCAAGAGACCAAAACTTTACCCATAGCGCATTGCAATCTGCCATCGCTTAATAAAGGATCCTCTAACCTCTTTGTTCCTTCGTTATTTTTATTATAAGTTTATAATAAGAATCTACCTACTGTTATAACTTTATTTTTCATCGTGCCGTTATTTTTTGTATCTAATTGGTAAGCGTTTGACCACTATGATATATATGAGAATGAAAGAGGGTAGTCCGTTTCGTTTGCTCGTAAACATTACTTCGACCCGCAATCTACAGTTCATCCGTGATCATGTAGGTCGCTTGCAACAGAGCCGAAATATCAGAAACTCATAAATATTTAAAAAACATGGTAGCTATCCCGTTAATAGGTCTATTAATAATAAATTGTTTGGTCCAACAGCAACTAATGTACGGATCGCAACAATCGACCGGTCTGAGCGGCTCCGTGCACTCTCAGCAAGAGATAGACGCACCAGCGCCGGCCTCCCCCGCATCCAGCAACAGTGACCCCACCGACATGTCCACTGTAAGTTTATTTTAACCGACTTCACAAAAAGGAGGAAGTTCTCAATTCGCCTGTATTTTTAACCGACTTCCAAAAAGAAGGAGGTTCTCAATTCGTCTGTATGTGTTTTTTAGTGTTCCGTAGCCGAATGGCAAAAAACAGAACCCTTATAGATTCGTCATGTCTGTCTCTCTGTCTGTCTGTCCGTCCGTATGTCACAGCCATTTTATTCCGAAACTGTTAGGACTACAGAATTGAAACTTGGTAGGTAGATGTATTCTGTGAACCGCTTTCCGATTTTTATACAAAAATAAAAAATATAAAAGTTTAACGGGGGGCATCCCATACATAGAACTGAAACAAAAAAAAAATTTTTTCTTCAAACCTATACGTGTGGGGTGGGGTGGGGTCTATGGATAGGTTTTCAAAAATGACATTGAGGTTCCTAAAATCATTTTTTCTCAAAGTCAATCATTTGAAAGATAGGCGCGTCTAAAGTGGTAAAATGTGTGTCCCCCCCCCCTCTAATTTTTAAAGTATGGGAGTGAAAAATCTAAAAAAAATATATGCTGTAGATCTCAATAAAAACTAACAACGAAAATTGGTTTGAACGAGATACAGTCAGCAGTTTTAGAGATATGGCGACCGCTAAGATAACTTTGTTTTTCATACAAACTCTATGAAAAACAAAGTTAATTTTGTAGTTGCGAAAAATCATAGTTATGGAATACTTAACTGTGTTACGGAACCCTACGAGTTCGAGTCCGACTTGCACTTGGCCAGTTTATTTGTATGTATGTTACGCGATTACTCCGTCAATTGTGAACCGATTCGAATGATTCTTTTTAAATCGGTAGGGTACGCTTCCGACGTCATCCCATTGTAATTTCATCGAGATCTGATAAGTATCTGTAGAGATATGACGATACACTTCTCAAACTTGCTACTGAAATTGACTCCCGGGGCATGGAAGTCGGTTGTTTTAGTTTTTAAACTGTCTTAATTATTTGTTTTTACGTTTGTTACCTGTTCAGATGTTCAGAACTACGTCATTTCGTCTTAACTAAGATAGCGGCCAAAGGCTTGCACAGATTAAAATATTTTTTTTTTTTAAAGATTCGAGATTTCTTTTTTATTAAAGAGAGTATGCTTTCATTTTGTTACCATTGTAATTTTATCGAGATTTAATGACTATCTGCAAAGATATGGAGAGAAATACCTAAACATTTTAAGTCTGTTTTTTCGTTTTGTCAACTTAAATAATGTACTGTTAAAAAACGATGTTAATGTACTGTTAAAAAACTCAGTGTTTGTAATAAATTGATTAATGAAGTATATGTATTCTCAGGACCAATCTCTAGGCCCCGCGGTACCAGGCAAGCAGAAACTACACCAGTTCCTGGTGAGAACGTTCAGCAGCCCCACCAAGTGTAACCATTGTACTTCACTCATGGTAAGTCTTATGAGATCAGTTCAGAGCTTATACCCGTGTACTTACTTCGCACTTATTTCTATGAAGAACTTTTTTTATATCATACTAGCAGCCCGCCCCGGCTTCGCACGGGTAGAACATATATGCCTACAAAACTTGCATCAGTTTGTTGCATCGAATATAAAATATGAAAATATTTAACAATCATCGTCATATGTCAACCAATTTACACAAAACCTTAACGAATTATGCACCTAAGACCTAAACCTTCCTCATAAACACTCTGGCTATTGGTGAAAACCGCATGATAATCCGTTCAGTAGCTATTGAGATTATTGCGAACAGACAGACAGACGCAGTGATGAACTTTGTTTTATAATACTTACGTATTGATATTGGACGGCCCTTTGGCGTAAAGGATAGTTACCCTGATTCTGACCCGACGGTCGTTGGTTCTAATCCTAGCTATATACCTACCAATGAAAGTTTTATGTGCATTCATGAATCATGAGTTTTCGTACAGTGGTAGTGGAATCATTAAATCTACCAAAAAGTAGCTTACCACCAAGGAGTACATCTGCCGCCGTAACCTTACGGCGTTCCCCGACGCAAAATGTAGGGGTAATATACGTTTAACGTGTGTATCTGTGTGTCTGTCTGTAGCATCTTAGCACCTAACCGGATGAACCGATTTTGTTTTTATTATTGATAGTTTTTTTTTGTTTGATAGTTGTCTTCATCGAGAGTTTTCTTAGCTTTGATTCATGAAAATTCGTTCAATCGTTATAAAATTATGAGCTTTTTTCTAGTTAATTGCGCTATGAAATCAACTTTCATAGGTCTGATCAATTCGAAAATCTTCTTCTTCAACGATATTGTAAGAACATGGAAGCCTCCTGGACTCTACAGAATACTCAAATCCTCACCAACTTACAGCTCAGATTTTAAATGTCGTGTTTAGAGTCATTGGAAAAAGCTATTATACATAGATCAGTCGGGGTGGTTTAAAATATTATATTATATTATTATATATATAGATGAATATTATTTTATACAATAGATCATATTATTATACTATATTGACTTCAAATTGATTGTGATCGGTGGGGATCTACAGCATAGCTAAGCTTATAATAATATTTTCGTAGTAACTATGACCTAATCTGTGGTTTCACTGCAAATATTTTATTAATTTTGCGAAGCGTGTTTGTGAAATTCGTGATATCTTCTAGAGTTTTCATTTGAATTATATACTGTAAAGGACAATTTTAATCGATAATATGTGGCAAAGGTAATTAACGTAATTATTTGGATAAGGATTAATACTATATACTTGAAAATAGCCTTGGAAGTTATGTAATATTTTTTAACAAAAATTTTAAGATTAAAGTGGTTACTGTGAGTCAACCTTAAGAGATAGACATATGCTGTCGCGGACTTTTTTGTAGGTCTTATTAAGTTGTACAACTCTTGCATAGAAAATATTCTTCTATCTATTTTCAATTAAGCAGCGTTCGTAAGAAACGTGTTTTTTCGACCGTTTATTTGCCGACTTAGGTTGCAAATTAGGTCTCCACGAATGTACCTTTGATTTAAACGGGATAATATATAGCCTATTTTCATTCCGAAAGTCCATTCTATGTATTAGTGAAAGATTTTTTTAAATCGGTTCAGTAGTTTTTGAGCTTACTCATTACGAACATACAAAAATACAAACATACAAAAATACAAATGTTCTCTCTTTATAATATTAGTATAGATTATAGGCTACCGTTTGTCCACTATCTCACCCGTTGGTAAGTGATAATGCGGTCGAGGATGATAGCACGCTAGGCCTAGAATGGGAACAGGCTCTAAAGGATAGCTGTCGGAACACATTAGATGTTTGACAATTTAATCGAGTAGCATAGACCATGATCACGAGAATACAACTTGATCAGGTGGCAGGAGCAATCAATCAATGTTCCGCCTGGTTTGCTATCAAAAAGTGACTTGCCGATAAGTAACTTAACGATACTAGTCAGAGTATTCTAGGCCTAGCGTGTTCACCATCTTCGACCACATCATCGCTTACCACCAGGCGAGATAGTGGTCTAACGGTAGCCTATAAGACATTAAAATAAAAGTTGCCGGTATGAATAGATAGATTAAATTATTTATTGTATGTGTGTTACCACCTTTCAATATAACATAATAACAGTAAAGTATACATGTCAATTATGGTTTAAGCGGTCTTACCGCTAATACCAATATCCCCCAGGCAACCGTAAAATGTACCGTATGATTGCAAAAGTGTGAGTTTTCTACTCCGTTGCTTGAAAAGATGAATGTACAGTGGCGTAGCGTGGGGGGGGCGGGGGGGGCCATGGCCCCGGGCGGCACATGTAAAGGGGCGGCAGCAAGCCTCGATTTATATTGATATGTTATAAATTTTTTTTTTTTTTTTTAGTGATTTATCTACCTAGAGTAGTTATCTCACTGCTATTACAATCTAGCCTTATAACTAGGCTAATAAGTAATTTGGTTTTAACTTAATTTACTATTAAAATATTACTAAGAATGTGTCCATTAACACTTTTCCTAATGTCTCTATTAAGGGGAAGACACTTTGTTATTGTGTTCTTTTAAATAGCGTTCACTATCACTACACTTATGCTCACTTAGTAAAATATCACTGAAGTAACATGAAAGGTTTTACCCTTTTTAGTCTTCTCACTATGTCCGTGTTGTCGAGGAGCTGGATAGCCTCGACGTTCACATGACGTTGAAGTCTACGATCGTAAGCTTCAGCATACTGTTTTATTGTTTTAGCGACGTGTTCCACTTTTAGGTCCCGATGGAGGTCGTCATTTCTAATGTACCAGGGTGCCTTTACAATGCTCCTGAGCTCTTAATTTTGAAATCTTTGTATAATCTGTACGTTGCTCTGTTTGGTGCATCCCCATAGCTGGATACCATAAGTCCATATTGGCTTAAGGACTTGTTTATTTAATAGCATTTTGTTATGCACTGACAGAGATGAATATTTTTCAAACAGCCAGTGCATATTCTTGTAGCGCAGCTCTAATTCTTCACGTTTCTTCAGTCATCTTGTCTTATCCTGAACATCCTTTGTGTTAAGTAAGATTCAAGAATATCTGCAAACTGTTTTGGAAGCATAGTTGTCAGTTTGTGTATGAGGCCCTTATGCCAAACTTTCTCGAACGCTTGAGCTACATCCAAGAAGACGGTAGTGCAAACTTTCTTTTCTTCCAGAGCATTTTCTATAATATTGGTGATTCTATGAACCTGGTCTATTGTGGAGTGATCTTCCCTAAATCCGAACTGGTAGTCAGGAATAAGGTTTCTTTCTTCTAAAATGGGTTTCAGCCTTTTCAAGAGCAGTTTCTCGAATAACTTCGATATTATTGGTAGCAGAGACATTGGTCTGTATGATGTTGCAGCTTGTGGCGGTTTACCAGGCTTCTGGATCATTATAACCTCAGCTATTTTCCACAAGTCGGGCACGTATTGAAGTCTGAATGATGCATTTATGAGTGTTGTTAGTTTGACTACCGCTTTTCGGGGAAGATTTTGGAGTACTTCACCTGAAATCAAATCATATCCCGGCTTCTTTTTCTTTTTTAGCTTTTTGATTTCATTGTAAACTTCTCTTGGTGTTGTAAGTTTAATTTCAATATCATCTTGGGATGTTTCAGTTAGCACAAAGGCATGGTTCATATCCTCATTAGATTGAAATATCAACTCTTAATGTTGTGCAAATCTAGAAGCTTTCTGTTCATTGCTGACGGCCCAACTTCCGTTATTTTCTTTTATAGGTGGGACCTGCAGAGTAGGTTTTTTAAGGTTTTTAGTGGTTTTCCACAATGAGTAGTTAGTTGTACGATCACTTGTCAGCTGACTCAAGTAAGTGTTCATGGAATCGTCATTGAAAGCTTGTATTGTCTTGCGAAGTTTTTTTGTTAAGTTGTTCAGAAGCATTTTGTCTTTTGGACATCTTGTCATGTGCCATTGCTGTCGCTGTCTTCTTTTATTAGCTATCATATTTCTTATTTCTATGGGATAATAATTACATCTATTTTTCTTTTTGTATTCTGGTGTATTTTTCCAGGCACATTGTTGAATGTCAGGTATGAATTTTTTTAAATCTATATCTACTACATTTGGGCATTTTAATGAAGTTTTTAGGTCAGTTATACTGTCTAAATCTAGCTTGAAGCTTTCCCAATCTGTGTTTTTATTTGCCAAAGAAGGGCTGGTTTCTTTCTCAATGATGTTCTTACTTACCGTTAGAATTATTGGTGAGTGGTCAGAGTTCATATCATAACCTTCCTGAATATGCAAAAAGCTTGGTGATATATTTCTATAAATAAAAAAATCTATGAGGTCAGGAATCTTCATAGGATCAGTGGGCCAGTAAGTTGGCTTGCCTGTTGATATGACATCACATTTGCAGTCTCTAATGGCTGTTAATAGTTATTTTCCTTTAGTGGTAGTAAGTCTCGATCCCCAGTATGTATTCTTAGCATTAAAATCACCTCCCAGTATAAATCTGTTACCTAGTTCTTTTAGAAAACTTATGTACTGTTCCACTTTTAGTGCGTGCTTAGGCGGACAGTATATCGATGATAACGTAATGGGATACCTTTTAGTTTCAAGCTGAATAGCAACTGCTTGTATATGTTGTTCTTCAAACTTATGTTTTTCAAAGTGATTGATATTATCTCTTATGATGATGGCGCTGCCTCCTCTTGCGGTATTATCCGGGTGCAGAGCGTGGTAAGTTTTATATCCTTGTAGTCTGATGTAGGATTCACATGATTAAAAATAAAATAATTTAAAAAAAATCTCTAACTGCAAATCGCGCTTCGCGCTGACAAAAGCCTGAACGTGCAGGCGTTTAGGCGGCCGCAACGTTTTCAGTTCAGATTCAGTTGTTTTCTTACCCTTAATCAAACGCAAAATAGCTTTTTCGCGTGACTTTCGTTTCAGCTTAATTATGAAAAGTTTCGCGCTCGCTTCGCTCGCATGCTATTATTTTTCAAGTATTTTTAACCGACTTCAAAAAAGGAGGAGGTTTCTCAATTCGACCGCACATGTTTATTTTTATGTTTGTTCGCGGATAACTTCGTCGTTTATGAACCGATTTTGATTATTCTTTTTTTGTTGCAAAGAAGATATCCCAAGTGTGGTACCATGGTAATTTTATCGAGGTCTAATAAGTATCTCCAGAGATATGGATATAAAAACCTCAAAATTGATACTGAAAATTAATAGCGTAGCATCTTATTCTGCATAGCGTAAACATTTTATACTTTTTGGTGCTTTACGTGAAAATTTCGTGCTCGCTGCGCTCGCAGACTGAATTCACCTTACCTTGTCATCTGTTGCTGACTAATGGTCGGTTTTTTGAGAGTTTGTGTACTCAATTGTACCGTTATTGAATAGATAAACTTCAATAAATGTGCTCAGAAACCGGCTATAAGTTGATTTACGGAAAATCGTTGCCATACATTATACATATGTTTACATAGCATGATTTTTTATTTATTACTTGTAACTGCAACAAATTGAATTTAGTTGAAAAGTTTATGTAAGCTTCTAAATGTTTATACCTAAACTAGAAGTGTCCCGCGGCTTCGCTCGTGTTAAGAACTTCTTTCATTTACTGAAAACTTTTATTTTCGTAAAAACCTTACTATCATAACAACACAATAAAAAAAGAATAATCAAAATCGGTCTACTCGTTTTCAAGTTATCGCATGACTAAGAAAAAAAGAGATTTATTTTTAATAAACTTGAAAATCCCTGTTGATTTTCAGATTTTGTTACCCCCCCATTTTACCCTCTTAGGTACAGAATTTCGAAAAATCCTGCAACACGGTTTTACTCATTTATTTACAGAAATATTACTACTATTAACTATGGATATTTAATCTTTTTCCTCTATACAAACTTTGAACCCATGTTTCCCCCAAAGAAAAGATTTTCAGAAAATCCTTTCTTAGCGGATACTAACGTCAATATAACCAGTGGTTTAGGCGGTGCGTTGTCTGTCAGTCAGTATGTCAAGATTCTTCTAGTATTAGACTAGAAGTGCCCCGCGGCTTCGCCCTCGTTAAAACTCCTTTTATTGACTTAAACCTTTTCTCTTGTAAAAACGATTCTATCATTAAAGACATCAATTAAGAATTAGCCAAATCGGTTCAGCCCATTTTCATGTTATCGCATGACTAAGGCTAATCGGGATTCATAGTTATAAAACCCAAATTTTCAGACTTTGTTATCTACCCCATTTCGAAAAATCCTACAACACGTACTTACTTGTTTATTTACAGAAGTACTTATGTGTAAAGTTTCGAATGAAACAGACTATCTCTTTGAATCCCCGTTCCGTACCCGGGAGGAATTTTTAGAAAATCCTTTCTGAGCGGATACCTACGTCAAAATAACTATCTGCATTCTAAATTTCAGACCTTATTACCCCAGTTCACCCTTTTATGGGTGGAATTTCGAAAAAGCCTGGAACTCTTATTAACAGTACAGTATTTACTTAAGTACTTGTGTGAAGTTTCGAATATTGACTTGTTTTGAATGTTTGTTGTTAAATTTTGAAAAATCCTTTCTCAGAGGGAATTAACGTCGTAATAACTTTTAGCATGCAAAATTTTTTTTTTATATCTTATAGGCTAGGATTTGACCACTATCTCACCTGTTGGTAAGTGATGATGCGGTCGAAGATGGTAAGCACGCTAGGCCTAGAATGTTAACTGGCTCTCAAGGATAGCTGCCGGAACACATTAGATGTTTTGGCGACATATTTTCTAACTTGAGGGTGGTAGCTGGCCAAGCGGACACTAGATAGTGTCCTACCACCATGCGGGGGTTGTTGGTTTCTTAACGATGTTTTCCTTCACCGGAGAGCCACTGTGAGAAGCGCACATAAATATTTCAATAGAAAAATTCATTGGTGCACGGCGGTTTGAACTCGGTACCACGGCATCAAAGTCGACCGTTCTACCGATTACGCCACCGCGCCCTCTGAAATTTCAGCGCAATCCAAAACAATATTGATTTTGTAAATTGTTAAACACAATCCAAAATTTTTATGCTTTGTTTTGCAACATGTTATTCCGGAGGTTGCGGGTTCAAGTCCCGTCGGTACGATGAAATTTTGGATTGTGTTTAACAATTTACAAAAATATAAAGTGTAAATCACTTCAAAGAAACATAATATTGATTTTAACACTTTTTTACCCCATTTCACCCTCTTAGGGGTGGAATTTAAAAAAAATAATCTGAAACACGTATTTCGTAATTTTTTTACTGGAGCACTTGTGTGAAGTTTTGAAAAGAAAAGACTATCTAATCTTGTTTCTCTATACAAACTTTGAACCCCCATTTCATCCCCCAAAAGGGTGAATTTCGAAAAATTCTTCCTTAGTTACACCCTTACGTACTAAGACAAATATACCCTCCAAATTTCAAGTGTCTACGACCAGCGGTTTAGGCTGTGCGTTATCTATCAGTCAGTCAGTGAGTCAGTATGTCAGGACAAAGATTCTTATAGTATTAGATAGAAGATAGATAAGGGGGCGGAAAAATTTGCCTCCGCCCCGCGCGGCACGATCCCACGCTACGCCAATATGATTGTAAACTATATATACTCAGATATCAACACCAATATTATAAATGCGAAAGTCAGTTTGTGTATTTGTTTGTTTGGGACTTCTTCACGGTCAAACGGCTGGACCGATTAAGTTGACATTTTAACAGGGATAGCCAGTACTATTGATTTAGCTATAGGATACTTTTTAGCGAGGGTGAAGCCGCAGGGCACAGCTATTTTTTATATTTAGAAAAGACTCTTACAGTGAGTCCTTATTGAAATTTAGTCAAGCTCTGATATCAAGTTCATGTCAAAATCAACACAATCTTATTATATAATCAATATCTATAAAGCGGTTCGCGTGCTTACGAAATTGGGTAAGTTTGTCGAGTAACCATATCTTAAAATAATGTTATACCCCATATAATTCCAGATCGGTCTAACTCGTCAAGGCGTAGTTTGTGAAACTTGTGGGCTGTGCGTACACACGCGTTGTTGCGCGCGTGTGGCGGCGCGTTGTCCGCTTCCCCCGGAGCGCTCGCGGCGACCATTAGGCATCGATCCTGCTCGAGGGCAGGGCACGGCTTACGAAGGATATGTTAAGGTAAGGGTTGGAAGTTGGAACACGAGCGCTATTAGTGCTATTTAGATTTTTTAACCGACTTCACAAAACAGGTGGAGATTCTCAATTCGTCGTTTTTTTGTTTGTTTGTTACCTCAGAACTCCGGCAAGTCTTAACCGATTTGAAAAAATCCTTTTTTTGTTGTCTTGTTTGAGAGATTATGCTTCCCGTTTAGTTCCGTTCAATTTTATCGAGATCTGATAATAATCTGCGGAGATATGGAGATAAAAAATATAAACAAAATTTTATACCTTGATGACATGACACTGGCTACTGGCTATTTTGAATATCGCGGCATGTGAAGTCAGTTTTTTCGTTTTGTATAATCATAAATAATTTATGATATAGGTAACAAACAAACAAACGACCCACTTGTTGGGAATTGGTCACCGTTGTCTATGAACACAAGGGGTGTCACTCATGCGTTGCCGACCTGTCAAGATTCTTTTAACGCCCCTTTTGAAGGACTCCATGTTGTAGCTCTGCGGGAAAACAGCGGACGGCAGCTCGTTCCACATTTTACAGGTGAAATGTGAAGAACAAAGTGAGAAATGACCGCTTGAATCGAGATGTGTGTGAAGTACAAGTTTCGATAATACCGTGTTGTTTTCTATTTTGCGATTTATGTGACGACAGGTGCAGGTGCGACCGATTTTACCATCGGTAAAATTGGGACGCCGGGATTTAATTGAGTATAGTTCTTCACAACACTCTTATGAGTAAAGTGAGTTCAACTTTATTACTCCGTCGAAATGAAACTAGGGCGCAGTCACATGGATACAAAGAGTTAAATATCGGGCTCAGTAGCATGCATATTAAGAGAATGTCATCGTCACAGGCAATGAAAGCTGGATATAGTGTTATTATGTAGACGGAGTAAATTAAATGGACCTGGTATTAACAGAACAATATTACATAGGATAACACTATACAATGAGTAGTAAGAGAAAGCGAGATGGACAACTATTTTTGTCCTTCTCTGCATA
The DNA here is from genome assembly GCA_954871355.1 of Cabera pusaria. NCBI lineage: Eukaryota > Metazoa > Arthropoda > Insecta > Lepidoptera > Geometridae > Cabera > Cabera pusaria. The sequence continues at coordinate 6,009,187 of OX940910.1, forward strand.
TGCGATTATATTGTTCGACCCCAGCTCTAGTGGCGCCCAATAAAATGCTTTCACCCGCTGTCATGTATGACCCGACAAACCACGTTGTTCATTTTATCTTATAGCTATCATATGTATCATTTTAGTCGGGTTATATTTCTATAGCTATGTATTTAATTCGCATACGCTAATGTCTTGTCTAATATACATGTCTATATGTTATTATTATCTATGCGTCCAGCTGTATTATTACTACAGTGCCACAAGTATAACTTGGCGGTGGTGGTTTTTGGAACTAATTCTTTTAATTGAAACTGTGAGTTTGACGTTTGAGAGATTACCGCGACATTATTGTTGATAAATCTGCTACATTAAAATAGTTCAATAATGCCAAAAGTAATTAAAAGTGGTTTAAGAGAAACTGTTATCAAAGTACAAAGTAAAAGCACAGTGGCGCACAGGCACGCCAAGTTATACTTGCCGGACTGTACCTTATTACTGATTATCACCTACGCGGCCAGCCAGTAGACAAACGCAGACACCTGATAATGATGATGAAACAATTTATTTTATTCCCAGGTGCCAAAACCAGGCGGCGTGAAGAAAGGCTGGATGCGACAATTCGTCGTAGTGTGCGACTTCAAGTTGTTCCTATACGACATATCAGCGGACAGACACGCGTTGCCCGCTCTCTGCGTCAGCCAAGTGTTGGACATGAGGGATCCGCTCTTCAGTGTCGCCTCTGTGAAGGACAGCGATGTTATACACGCCAGCAAGAGGGATATACCTTGTATATTTAGGGTGAGTATAAAAACTGGTCTCTTATATATATGTACTTGTCTTTTAGAGCCGTCGCAAGAGATGAGCTGCATAATGTATTATGATATACTAGCGCCCTACTTTTCTTTAAGAGGCGTCACCGAGTTAAGCTGCATAATGTATTATGATATACTAGCGACCTACTTTTCTTTAAGAGGCGTCACCGAGTTAAGCTGCATAATGTATTATGATATACTAGCGCCCTACTTTTCTTTAAGAGGCGTCACCGAGTTAAGCTGCCTAATGTATTATGATATACTAGCGCCCTACTTTTCTTTAAGAGGCGTCACCGAGTTAAGCTGCATAATGTATTATGATATACTAGCGACCTACTTTTCTTTAAGATGCGTCACCGAGTTAAGCTGCATAATGTATTATGATATACTAGCGCCCTACTTTTCTTTAAGAGGCGTCACCGAGTTAAGCTGCATAATGTATTATGATATACTAACGACCTACTTTTCTTTAAGAGGCGTCACCTAGTTAAGCTGCATAATGTATTATGATATACTAGCGACCTACTTTTCTTTAAGAGGCGTCACCGAGTTAAGCTGCATATTGTATTATGATATACTAGCGACCTACTTTTCTTTAAGAGGCGTCACCGAGTTAAGCTGCATAATGTATTATGATATACTAGCGACCTACTTTTCTTTAAGAGGCGTCACCTAGTTAAGCTGCATAATGTATTATGATATACTAGCGACCTACTTTTCTTTAAGAGGCGTCACCGAGTTAAGCTGCATATTGTATTATGATATACTAGCGACCTACTTTTCTGTAAGAGGCGTCACCGAGTTAAGCTGCATAATGTATTATGATATACTAGCGAGCTACTTTTCTTTAAGAGGCGTCACCGAGTTAAGCTGCATAATGTATAATGATATACTAGCGACCTACTTTTCTTTAAGAGGCGTCATTGAGCTAAGCTGCATAGTGTATTATTATATACTAGCGACCTACTTTTCTTTTAGAGGCGTCACCGAGTTAAGCTGCATAGTGTTTTATTATATACTAGCGATCTACTTTTCTTTTAGAGGCGTCACCGAGTTAAGCTGCATAATGTATTATGATATACTAGCGACCTACTTTTCTTTTAGAGGCGTCACCGAGTTAAGCTGCATAATGTATTATGATATACTAGCGACCTACTTTTCTTTTAGAGGCGTCACCGAGTTAAGCTGCATAATGTATTATGATATACTAGCGACCTACTTTTCTTTAAGAGGCGTCACCGAGTTAAGCTGCATATTGTATTATGATATACTAGCGACCTACTTTTCTTTAAGAGGCGTCACCGAGTTAAGCTGCATAATGTATTATGATATACTAGCGACCTACTTTTCTTTAAGAGGCGTCACCTAGTTAAGCTGCATAATGTATTATGATATACTAGCGACCTACTTTTCTTTAAGAGGCGTCACCGAGTTAAGCTGCATATTGTATTATGATATACTAGCGACCTACTTTTCTGTAAGAGGCGTCACCGAGTTAAGCTGCATAATGTATTATGATATACTAGCGAGCTACTTTTCTTTAAGAGGCGTCACCGAGTTAAGCTGCATAATGTATAATGATATACTAGCGACCTACTTTTCTTTAAGAGGCGTCATCGAGCTAAGCTGCATAGTGTATTATTATATACTAGCGACCTACTTTTCTTTTAGAGGCGTCACCGAGTTAAGCTGCATAGTGTTTTATTATATACTAGCGATCTACTTTTCTTTTAGAGGCGTCACCGAGTTAAGCTGCATAATGTATTATGATATACTAGCGACCTACTTTTCTTTTAGAGGCGTCACCGAGTTAAGCTGCATAATGTATTATGATATACTAGCGACCTACTTTTCTTTTAGAGGCGTCACCGAGTTAAGCTGCATAATGTATTATGATATACTAGCGACCTACTTTTCTTTTAGAGGCGTCACCGAGTTAAGCTGCATAGTGTATTATTATATACTAGCGATCTACTTTTCTTTTAGAGGCGTCACCGAGTTAAGCTGCATAATGTATTATGATATACTAGCGACCTACTTTTCTTTTAGAGGCGTCACCGAGTTAAGCTGCATAATGTATTATGATATACTAGCGACCTACTTTTCTTTTAGAGGCGTCACCGAGTTAAGCTGCATAATGTATTATGATATACTAGCGACCTACTTTTCTTTTAGAGGCGTCACCGAGTTGAGCTGCATAATGTATTATGATATACTAGCGACCCGCCCCGGCTTCGCACGGTTACAATTTAGTGTCGGTAAAGTACTAATACATTACTTTGGTATATTTTAGAAGAATCAAGCCTTCTATAGCTAAGCATACAAGTACAGATTTATCCGTCGGTTGCGGCTCAGATTGGATCCGTGATTTCGCCACACACGTCTCCGGGTCCGTCTAGGTGGAGCGACGACATTCGCAAAGCTATGGGTAGTGACGGTAACAAAAGAGCCGAAGATCGGGCTCAGTGGCGCATCTTGGGAGAGGCCTACGTCCAGCAGTGGACTGACACCGGCTGATGATGATGATGATGTCTCCGGGCATTAGTTCAGTTCGCGATTCCAGCGTATGCGGTTGTCTATAAAAATGTGTCCTTCAAAGCAAATACTATCAATAATATGTGGCAGTTTTATTTGTCTTGAAGCAATTTTATAGCTGCAATAGCTCAATGGATAATATGGATAAATCGTGTCGGACTGGCGATTGAAAGGTCGTGAGTTCCCACCTACTGCACCATTGACGTGAACCCACTTCAGACACAAGCATTAGCACAGCTTAGTTGGAGACTCTAGTAATGCGCAATACACATTGCTAGTAAGCTTTTATAAAAAAATATATACATTTTGGCGGGCATATCTGTCGCTATGCACACACGCACAGTTAGGTACTCGGATCTGTCTGCCCTGAGCCAGATCCGGTAGTTTTGAGCACGGGCAGCAGGCAGGCTAAATCTGTGTCTATTCTAACCATCAGCACCAGCTCGATCTTCGGTTCTTCTTTTCCAGTCACTCCCCACCGTTTTGCAAATAATGGTTGCTCCAGCAAGGCTAGAAGTCTCTACATTGATATCTATGCGTCCTGTCATCGCAAACGTATAGTAGAGGGTGATGCAGACAGTTGTATTCTTGCATCTCTGTTCATTACGACAATTATTTGGTCGAAATTCATCGCTATTCAACGAAAGACTACCGGCCCTGGTTAGATATCCCAGGTGTTAATTAACGTCTGTCTTTTTCCCCAGATATCGACGTCACAGATCGAGGGCGGTAGACGGTCTCACACGTTAATGCTGGCTGAGTCGGAGTCCGAGAAGACCAAGTGGGTGGTTGCCCTCAGTGAACTTCACAGGATATTGAAGAAAAACAATTTGCCAGATAAATGCGTAAGGATATTTAATTTTTAATAGACTACGGGACAGTTTCAGCGGTTCTTGATAGCTCTCTTAGGACCTTATCTGACAGATTTTGACAGCTTTCATATGGTATCATCTGTCAGATAATTGTCTGAAACTTTATCAGGAACCGGTGAAACTGGGCCTTAGTAAGTAGGATTTCATTGAGACTGATAATTATTTGAATTGTTAATAAATTTCTTTATAATTCCGATAAAAGCGACAATTTTCAACGGACTTCCAAAAAGGAAAAGGAGAAGGTTCTCAATTCGTCTGTATGTATTTTTTTTTCTTTTTTTTTTATATATGTTACGCGATTACTCCGTCGATTGTGAACCGATTCGAATGATTCCTTTTTTAATCGGTAGGGTACCTTTCCGAGGTGGTCCCATTGTAATTTCATCGAGATCTGATAAGTATCTCCAGAGATATGACGATATACGTCTCACACTTGCTACTGAAATTGACTCGCGCGGCATGTAATTCGGTTGTTTTAGTTTTTAAACTATATTATATTTATTGGTAGCAAAGTTCGTCGTAGCGCTTAGCTGTGAAGAACCTTTAGAACGTGAAGAAACTTACCTTCGCATTTATAATACAAAAGTTGGTAATGCCGTTTCGCTGATGTAATGAAAATGAAATATGAGCAACATATTCAGTGGTGGTCATATAATTAAGAACGCTTATTTAAAGGAAAGATTTTTTCAAACTAAGAACTATAACTAATTGCATATATTTTTTTGTATTTCTCTTGGTATCGCAAAACTTTCCTATACCAGCGGTACATTCGTTGATACACATGATTGGCTAAAAAATAAATAAGTAAACTTTATACATTCGATCTGAACCCTTGTATCACTACTTACTTAAGAACGCTAGATAGATTATGTTTTTATTCAAATTTAAATTCTAAACACTCTATAGCTCTGTGGTCGTAGGTCGTAGGTCGTAACTATACGTATAATTTTGGCGTCATTTAGTGCTGTAAAAGTTTTAAAAGTGATTGGTTCATAATTCAATAAATCTACCAGAGAAGTAATGATAAAACTTCACGAGAAGAATTGGTCGTATAAAAACATAGCCGACTATCTGCAATGCTCAAAAACAATGGTTTTCCACGCTGTGAAGCATTTTGCCACATATATCAACCTAATTCAAATGCTCCGCGTGTACCTAAAAAGAGAAAATCATCTCGTAGAGATGAACGAAATATCGTTCTTTTGGCAAAACAAAATCCTTTTAAAGGGTCTAATGAGCTGAGAAAATAATATTTTTGCGAAAACAACCCTTCAGTAATCTCGGCAAGCATTATTCGAAGGCGTTTGGTAGAAGAAAAGTTAAACGGAAGGATAGCAAGGAAGGTGCCCATGTTGAAACGGTGCCATAGGCAAGCTCGGCTTGCATTTGCTAGAAGGTATGAAAACTGGACAGTTAGATAGTGGAAAAATGTTCTTTTATCTGACGAGTCAAAAATAAACATGGTATGTTCTGATGGAAAACGATATGTACGACGCCCTCCCAATAAAGCATTCGACCCTAAGTACACAAAAGTGACATTAAAGCATGGTGGGGGAAATGTGAAAATTAGGGGATGCTTTTCTGGACATGGTGTTGGACCTGTTAAGCTGATAGAAGGAAACATGGATCAATTCCAATACAAAAATATACTAGAAGAAACAATTTTACCATATACTTAGGGCGTGCTTCTGGTTATTTGGATATTCCAGCACGACAATGATTCAAAGCATACTGCACGCACCGTTAAGGAATTTCTTACATCGCAAACAGTTTCTGTCTTAGATTGGCCAGCTAACAGCACGGATCTAAATCCAATAGAGCATCTTTGGTGCGAAGTCAAGAAAAATGTGTCAAATCAACAGTGTGGCAATTTAGGAGAATTGTACAACGTTTTCTTAGAAGAATGGAACTCTATCTCTCTTGCGAAATGTCATAAACTGATAGAGTCAATGCCACGCCGGTGTAAAGCAGTCATTAAAAGCCTTGGACATGCTACTAACTATTGATTTTAGTGTAAAATGTATTAAATAGCTTTTTTTTCTTAACACACTTCACATTAATGTTTTTTATTTAATCTAAGTTTCATATAAAACAAGTCTCGAGCAGTTTAATAAATCTAGTAATTCTTAATTATTTGTCCAGCTTCATTACTATTTGAATTAGTTACTATAGAGAATAAATAAAATTTGTAAAGAAAATAGTTTGAGATTTTATGCTATATTCCTATAGTAGGGCCAATTTAATAGATCACATTTGACATCTGTCAGTCTTAGCTTCATAGTAAGGTGACTTGCTTAAAAACATCGATTCAATTGATGAATCGATACGCATCAACCAACACAAACAAGAATTATGTTAGTTTAATGATATTCAAAATAACCAATTTTAAGGCTGCTCTAAATGAGAAATAAAATTAATATTTTAATTATTCACTGTTTTTTACTTGTTTGTTTTGCGTTAATATGATATCGATAAGATACGTAATACAAATCGGAAATTGTCCATATGCAAACGATTTTATATGTATTTATGGATAGAATGAAGCTCCATAGAAAAGGGCCCAATAAAATAAAAAATATACTCAAATTTACCTATGGTTTTAACGTTTAGTAGTTCATTGTTAGTTTTTTAACCCGATAATGTTACATCATCATGATTTTAGTTCCTATTCAATTATTTTTGTATTTTTTTAGTCAAAGAATAATATTATGTTTAAACTACAATCACAGTGTAGTTATTTATATTGTTAAATATCCTTCACAAGTAATTATTCCATTCGATTCAATCTATCGACTGATCAATCTTTTGATTTTTTTGGGTACCATCCCTAGTGTTTATAAGGAAAAAGGGTTCACCGACGTAACCTTGTAACGATGTCTAGTTTTTTAGAACAAAAATTGTTTATTACGTTTAAAATGAATTATTAGTCAAACTGAATCGTAAAAACGCTTTTTTTGTAATTATTAGAATAAATATGTAATTGTAACTGAAAAATGTTAAGTAATTATGCAGTTCTGACTTTGAAAAATTAATAATTTTATGTGCCCTTCATTACAAGGTCACGTTGTTGAATTTTGATGAAGTGTCAATTGTGATCTATTAAATTGACTCTACTATAATTATGTTTGCTCTGTTCATGTAGCTATTTTATAACATAACCAGTTACTTCTAAGAAGGAACACATGACATCAGACATCATTTAGATAAAAAAATGTGGAATTTAAATCGATATAATCAAATAGTTCTTAATTATATGACCACAACTGTATATGTTATTAACTGACTTCACGAAAAAGGAGGAGGTTCTCAATTCGTCGGAACCTTTTTTTTCTTTTTTTTTATGTATGTTTACCGATTACTCGAAGATGCCTGAACCGATTTGTAAAATTCTTTTAGGGTTTCGTACCTCAAAAGGTAAAAAAAAGGAACCCTTATAAGATCACTTTCTTGTCCGTCTGTCTGTATGTCTGTCTGTCCGTCTGTCTGTCCGTGTGTCACCACTGATTTTCTCAGGAACGGGTGGACCTAGCAAGTTGAAATTTATACCTGATACTGAGGTCTATAGTCCCTATTGGGTATATAAAAATCAAGGTCTTGAGTCAACACAATAAAAAGATATGGGAAAATTTAGATTTTCGCGAAAACTTGTTAGTACCAAAATGTACCTTAATTTTCAACATTTTTATTTTTCGGAATTTTTCCTTTACTTGTGCTCTTGTACCTTGCTATAACCAAAATTGACAATTCTAGGTAAATCGGAAGTACCCTATAGGTTTTGTGTCGAAAACCTATAGGGTACTTCCCGTTGACCTAGAATCATGAAATATGGCTATAATCATGAATTAAGGAAAATTCCAAAAAATAAAAAAAAAGTAGAAAATTAAACGGTGTCCCCATACATACATAGTTTGCGCCAATTAAGGTAGACCTCTGAGTTATATGAACGCTGATACAATTTAAAGGTCTAGCTTAATTGGTTGGTACAGAATCCTCGGTGGGCGAGTTCAACTCGACTTAGCCGGTTTTTTTTGTTTCATAGGGTACCAACTACTGGCACAGATTATGTAATAGTTACTGAGTCTACTGGCTACTTTGACTAGCGCGACGTTTGAAGTCGGTTCTTTTAGTTTTTTAAACGATCTTAAATTATTTATAGTTATCTAGTAATCTTCACATGTATTGTTATTGTTATATTATTTTACTAGATGCGCCCCGCGGCTTTGGACGCGTTTAATTCTTGTTATAAACCTTCCTCTTGAATAAATCTATTTATGAAAATCACATTAAAATTCGTTGCGTAGTTTAAATGATCTAAACGTGCGACTTTTTATACTATGTTAAGATAAATAAACGATATGTTTTTTTAGGTGTACAGCGCATGCGTAGTTGTAGACTCAACCGCTGCGACAGCTCTTCGAGGCGCTATGTGTGCATGCGTGTTGGAGCGCACGCGCATATGTATAGGGGGAGAGGCGGGGCTCGCGCTCGTTGACGTGGAGAGAGGGGAGATAACGCCGCGCCGTGCGCACGCGCCGATTGCTCACGCGGTCTATGTGCAGAAGGAACAGCTGCTAGGTAGGTGGTGTTGTATGACACTTTTGTTTATGGTAAGTAAAAGGTAACAGGACAAGCACGACGCTCGCCTGATGGTAAGCGATGACGTCTACCTATTACAGAAACAGCGGCATGCAACATTCTGGACTGCCATAATGTTGCATGTCACTGCACTGCGCCTGTTACTGTGTTTAGACATAAAGATGTCGAGTCTCGCATGCCCTGTAATTTCACTGGACACCTTGCCATTACAACCGGAAAACATTCCTAATTCACGGCTGAAAATTAATTGGCAAAGTCGTGGTACCGACCCAGGCGGATTAGCAGAAGTCCTACCACTACAGAAACACAGAAACCAGAAACAGAATTCATGTACATCAATATTTTTCAAAAGAAAATAGAACATAATTATTAGAGATAATAGTTGTGGTTAAATCGTTCGACTTCAGGTTTCTATAAAATTGTAAATATTATATTTGTTTTTTAAGCCATTCTTAAACTCCATTCCTTCCAGTAACTTATGTCACGAACCAGTTTGTTTCCAGTTGGAATTGTACGTCTCAATCGTCAGGATGGCGCAATTTAGGTATAAACCTAAATTGCGTCATCCTGGCTCTCAGACAAAACTATTTAAAAATTATATTTTCAACATGGCTCTCTATTAACATTTTACTAAAACTGTACACCCATGTTCGCAAATATTGATTTTGATCGTGTCGTGAGGTGTATTGGCATACATAGTAAAACAACCGTATACTAGGACCGCTGGTTTATTACTAACTAGCAGCCCGCCCCGGCTTCGCACGGGTAGAACATATATGCCTACAAAATTTGCATCAGTTTGTTGCATCGAATATAAAATATTAACATATTTAACAATCATCGTCATATTTCAACCAACTTACACAAAACCTTAACGAATTATGCACCTAAACCTTCCTCATAAACACTCTGGCTATTGGTGAAAACCGCATGATAATCCGTTCAGTAGCTATTGAGATTATTGCGAACAGACAGACGCAGTGATGGACTTTGTTTTATACTTACTTACGTAGTGATATTGGACGGCCCTTTTGGCGTAAAGCCGTAAAGGATAGTTACCCTGATTCTGAACCGACGGTCGTTGGTTCTAATCCTAGCTATATACCTACCAATGAAAGTTTTATGTGCATTCATGAATCATGAGTTTTCGTACAGTGGTAGTGGGATCATTAAATCTACCAAATTAAAACTAAAGTAGCTTACCACCACGGAGAACATCTGCCGCCGTAACCTTACGGCGTTGCCCGACGCAAAATGTAGGGGTAATATACGTTTAACGTGTGTATCTGTCTGTGTGTCTGTCTGTAGCATCTTAGCACCTAACCGGATGAACCGATTTTGTTTTTATTATTGATAGTTTTTTTTTGTTTGATAGATGTCTTCATCGAGAGTTTTCTTAGCTTTGATTCATGAAAATTCGTTCAATCGTTATAAAACTATGAGCTTTTTTCTAGTTAATTGCGCTATGTAATCAACTTTCATAGGTCTGATCAATTCGAAAATCTTCTTCTTCAACGATATTGTAAGAACATGGAAGCATTGACCTGATGCTGGGACATCTCCTGGACTCTACAGAATAAACTGCACTGCAAATATTTTATTAATTTTGCGATGCGTGTATGTGAAATTCGTGTTATCTTCTAGAGTTTTAATTTGAATTATATACTTTAAAGGACAATTTTAATTTATAATATGTGGCCAAGCTAATTAACGTAATTATTTGGATAAGGATTAATACTATATACTTGAAAATAGCCTTGGAAGTTATGTAATATTTTTTAACAAAAATTTTAAGATTAAAATGGTTACTGTGAGTCAACCTTAAGAGATAGACATATGCTGTCGCGGACTTTTTTGTAGGTCTTATTAAGTTGTACAACTCTTGCAAAGAAAATATTCTTCTATCTATTTTCAATTAAGCAGCGTTCGTAAGAAACGTGTTTTTTCGACCGTTTTTTGGCCGACTTAGGTTGCAAATTAGGTCTCCACGAATGTACATTTGATTTAAACGGGATAATATATAGCCTATTTTCATTCCGAAAGTCCATTCTATGTATTAGTGAAAGATTTTTTTAAATCGGTTTAGTAGTTTTTGAGCCAAATCATTACAAACATACAAAAATACAAAATATTTCCAACTCTGTTGTTGATGCCGCTCATTTCTAGGGTCTCAAATACATGGGTGCATCTGATAGAGTTTTAAAAACCTTTAAACCTCATAGAAATGCAGTTACTGGACCATGATAGGTCGGTATATTTGCGTTGCATGTTTGGCTATTTGTGTTGCGTGTTTGCCTATTTGTCTTCTTTGATGTGCCTTAAAAACCGACAATTGTTCGGTAAGGGATGTTTGTTATTTGCTATGCGTGCGAAATACGCGAATAATTTTGCGAATATACCCTCCACACATGGTTGCAAATAGCACATAGCTAACATAAATAGCCATGTGTAGTAGGACTATGACGTACTTTATGGATGACCCCTAAGTTATAATAATTGTTCTCTTCTCAGTGGTGATAGCCGGCAGAGGGCGGTACGTGCGGCTGGTGCCGATCCGAGCTCTAGAATGTTCCGAAGTGGAATGTGTCAAATTGAACGAGAGTAAAGGCGCGCTCGCGATATGTGGAGGGGCATTGCATTCCAACTCTTATGGATTCGCTGTGTTGTGCAAGAAACAGGTTAGTTAGATACGTCTATAGACGTTGATGTAAATGGGTGATCGGCGGGCTTTGATACCAGATGCACCGAGTTCAATACGCGCCGTGCACCAATACATTTTTCTATCGAACATTTTATGTGCGCTTTTGACAGTGGCTCTCCGGTGAAGGAAAAATATCGTTAAGAACATTACACACAACCCCGCATGGTGGTAGCTAACTATCTAGTGACTGCCTGGCCAGCTACCAAGTTAGAAAATCTGTCGCTAAATATCTAATGTGTTCGGGCAGCTATCCTTGATAGCCAGTTCCCATTCTAGGCCTAGCGTGCTTACCATCTTCGCACGCATCATCACTTACCAACAGGTGAGATAGTGGTCATCGCTAGCCTATAAGAAAAAAAAAAAATAATGCTTTGCTTTTCACTAAGGAATATAATGTACTAGCTGTGCCCCGCGGTTTTGCCCGCAGGAATATCGGGATAAAAAGTATCTATGTGTATCCCTATGTGTTATTCCAGGGTCTAGGCTATCTACATACCGAATATCAACTCAATCGGTTGTGTAGTTTGAGCGTAAAAAAAATCGGCCAAGTCGAGTTGGACTCGCCCACCGCGGCTTCCGTACCAACGTTGATTGGTACCAATTAAGCTAGACCTCTAAATTGTATGAGCGCTCATATAACTCAGAGGCCTATCTTAATTGGTGTAAACTGTGTATGTATGGGGACACCCTTAAATTTTCAACTTTTCTTATTTTTTTGAATGTTTCCTTTATTTGTGCTGTAAGACCTTGCTTCTTGCCAAATTTCATGATTCTAGGTCAACGCAAAGTACCCTATAAGATTTCGACCCAAAACCTATCTATATAGGGTACTTCCGGTTGACCTAGAATTGTCAATTTTGGTTAAAAGCTAGGTCTTACAGCAAACAAAGGTAAAATTCCGAAGAATACAAAAATGTTGAAAGAAGAATGAAAGAAGAAAGAAAATGTTTATTATATTATTATTATTATATTGACCTCAGTATTTGGTATACATTTCAACTTGCTAGGTCCACCCGTTCCTGAGAAAATCGGTGGTGACACACGGACAGACAGACAGACAGACAGACGGACAAGAAAGTGATCTTATAAGGGTTCCTTTTTACCTTTTGAGGTACGGAACCCTAAAAAGTAACAAACATACTTACAAATTCACAAACTCTCGCCTTTATAATATTATTAGGAGTATCGTTCGGTAAGTTGCACGACTACATGTTCTAGTTAAGGCGGTAACTCGGATTCATTGATATACACAGGAGAGTATATTTAACAATTAAAGTTCATCAAATCACGTTAATTAAATTAATACTTAATTCAACGTATTCTTAAGTTTAATGGTGTCAATATTAAAAGAAATCTAATCTTAATCATCCCATTCTTTCCAGAACCAATTTATAGTAAACGTTTACGAGATAACCCGCACAGCGTTACGTCGAGTCAGAATCGCGGAACTTCGTGCACCGAGCGCCGTCCATTCCATACAATTACTGAACGGTCGTCTCATACTGGGATATAGAGGGGGATTCGCCGCGCACTGTCTACCTGACCCGAGACGACCGCAACACGACCAGCCCGCGCTCTGTGAGTTATATGTTACATTTCTTACAATTACTGAACGGTCGTCTCATACTGGGATATAGAGGGGGATTCGCCGCGCACTGTCTACCTGACCCGAGACGACCGCAACACGACCAGCCCGCGCTCTGTGAGTTATATGTTACATTTCTTACAATTACTGAACGGTCGTCTCATACTGGGATATAGAGGGGGATTCGCCGCGCACTGTCTACCTGACCCGAGACGACCGCAACACGACCAGCCCGCGCTCTGTGAGTTATATGTTACATTTCTTACAATTACTGAACGGTCGTCTCATACTGGGATATAGAGGGGGATTCGCCGCGCACTGTCTACCTGACCCGAGACGACCGCAACACGACCAGCCCGCGCTCTGTGAGTTATATGTTACATTTCTTACAATTACTGAACGGTCGTCTCATACTGGGATATAGAGGGGGATTCGCCGCGCACTGTCTACCTGACCCGAGACGACCGCAACACGACCAGCCCGCGCTCTGTGAGTTATATGTTACATTACTCACGACCTCTCGATTGCCAGTCTGACAACCTATCCATTGGCCTATTGGCGCCTTTAGCATCGAGCATTAAACTGCTGGTATGGGACATCTCCTGGAATCTGCAGAATACTCAACTCCTCACCAACTTACAGCTAAGATGTTGTGTTTTGGCTCAGTGGAATGTTTTTAATGAAAAGATTATACATAGATCAGTCGGGTGGTTTTAAATTTTGAATTTAATATTTGAGTTTTATATACATGTACGGAATACCGCACGATAGGTAATAATTTACTAGGTCAATGTATTGACACGTATTTTGCTGCGCCTAGCGTTATTGTATTTGTTAATATATTACTTGATTAAATCAGTGTGAAACGAACACTCGTGGGTTTTGTTTCGACGTTAACTTGCCCACTACTTACCTACTTATCTTATAACTGTGCAAACGTTATAGTTTTTGGTCCTTCGAGATTAACAACAATTACCAGGGCCGTTGCCATCTCTTGTCGACGTTCGGGAGATACGGCTTACAATCGGTATACAGTCTATCTAGTTCCTGCAAAGTATCATCGACGATTGATATAACAGGGAAACAGTGCTAACATTTATTAGTGTTGAGTGTCTAGTGGATTACACGACTGCGAATCGGTTGACTGGCCTCCCACCAGCGGGTCTCACCAGTCATTTGAGAAAGTGCTAAAGGTTGTGTTAATTCCACAAGTACTCTGGTGAGTCAACTGGACATATTTCATAAGTGCTTACCTACAACATACAACATGGAACATCTACTTCAGCGACAACAGGACATTGTTGAAGTTATCAAGCAATTAGAACGCAACTTCAGCAAGGATTCTGCGAATCGCAAGACCCGTAAATATCTAGACGAGCGACTGGACACCCTCGATAAGCTATGGGCAGAGTTCCAGTCCAACAACTACAAGCTGACTGCTTATGAAAATAACGTCGATCCTTACTTCGTTGAAGATCAGTTCACCCAAATGAGGGCGTACGTACAATCTGTTCGTGTCAAGATATCGTCCTTCTCACCTGCCACTGCAGATCAGGATAAAGTTTCAACACCGACGCCGCTAGCTAAGCCTTCGACATCGGACGCTTCGCCTTGTCGTCCACCTAGACCTGTGTTGACTACTCCACCTCCACCGCCCACGGAGCAAACTACCACTACGCCGGGGCAGGTAAACGAGCTATTTATTCTACAGCGAACAAACTTTAGAGCTTTTAACCGTCAAGTATCCAGCATTCAAGTTGAAGAGATACGCGACAGATGGGAGATAGAGGATGAGCTACGTAGCATACAGCAGCGATGGAATGCAATCGACTCTTTGCATCTCCGAATCGATAATATCCTACAAGGATCGGATACTTCATATGAATGCGAGTTTGGTGCCTATGAAGATACATACAAGAAGATCAAGAGAGCTTTGAATCATAAGCTAGCTTCAACATCGCATCTTCAACAGTCAACGCCACATATAGAAATTCCAACATTCACTGGCAAGTATACACAATGGCCTACTTTTTATGATCTCTACGTAGAAAGTATCCATAACAACAATCTTGTCACCAAGTCCCAGAAGATGCAACATCTAAAGGGAAAACTTCGTGGAGAAGCTGAGCGATTAATTCAGCTATGTAGATTATTCTAATTATGTAGATACATATCTCAGCCGATAACTATGACACTGCCTGGGAACTACTCACTCATCGATACAACAACCCCCAGCTGCTGTTTACTAAACAGGTCGAGATATTCTTGAATCAACCGGTTGCTCACAAACAGACAGCGTTCGAGATCAAACGTCTTTACGATACATCCAAGGAGTGCATCTACGCCATACAGAACCTAGGTATCGATACTAGTACCTGGGATCCACTCTTAGTTCATCTCATTATAAAGAAGTTAGATCCTGAGACATACAGTGACTACAAAGAATCGCGTAAGTCGCCACGTGACCTGCCGTCGCTATCGGAACTGATGGATTTTATGGAGGGAAAATTTACTGCTCTAGAACCTCTACACGAGAAGGAAAAGCAGATATATGGTAAACCCAATCAACAAAAGCTTAACAGGCCCAATCCAGGCGGATATCGTTATGGTAAATTTTCAAACAAAGAACAACAAGCTAGCGTTGCATGCTCGGCCAACTGTCCATTATGCAACAGCAATCATTACTTGTATAAGTGTATGAGATTCATAAAATCGACTGCTGATGAAAAGTTAATAACTGTATCAAGATTAAATATTTGTCAGAATTGCCTATACTCACACAACGACAATACTTGTACATCAACGAAAAAGTGCAGAGTGTGTTATAAACGTCATCATACGATATTGCATGACGCATACGCGAATGTCAACCTTATTGATCAGACATCGAATGCACTGACCGAAGGCGCCGGGTCATTGTCCATACCTACAGCTCCAATTACGAAATCTCAACTACAAGCGCAACAACAAAGTAACAAACAACATACCGTGAATCACGTCGCTACAGATGATGAAGAGATTTTACTGACGACCTTATGCATCAAAGTTAAAGCCGCTGATAGTACTTATGTGACTCTAAGGGCACTCCTTGACCAAGGCTCCCAGATATCTTTGATATCCGAAAACGCTGCTCAGAGGTTAGGGTTGCCCCGACAACGGTTCCACGCATCCGTTTCTGGCATTGGAAACGGGTCCAAACATGGTAAAGCAGTAATCACACTTGAATGTCAGTCTATTTACGATGACTATGAGTTTACTACTCAAGCATTGGTTATTAGGAACGTCATAAATAATCTGCCTAATGTGTCCTTCAGCAAACAGTCATGGCCACATCTGCAACACATCCAGCTCGCCGACCCTGGATACAACATCTCGAAGAGCATCGACCTACTACTAGATGCGAGCGTTTATTCACATATCATCATGAGCGGTCTCATCAAGGGCTCGAACATGGCCCCCATAGCTCAACAAACAAGGCTGGGTTGGATCTTGTCAGGAAGTGTCAAAACTTTCAACTGTCACGTCGTCGTCAATAATTTGGCTGAACTATCGCAATATTGGGAACTTGAAGAGATCAACGAGCAAGCTGATGAATTCACACCAGATGAACAGTACTGCGAAAATCATTATCAGTCCACTACTAGACGATTAGATACTAGAGATTATCAACCGGTAGATATGAAGTTGCTATCCCAATGAAACCCAACTTCAAACAAAATCTGGGTCAATCAAAATCTAAAGCAATCGCACAATTCTACAACATCGAAAACAAGATGTCAAGAAACGAAGAGTTCTCTCAAAACTATAAAAAGTTCATGCAGGACTACGAAGTACAAGGACATATGACTCCTGTCAATAAATTCAGCGCGACATCATGTTATCTCCCTCACCACGGTGTTTTGAAAATGGATTCGACAACTACTAAACAACGAACCGTTTTCAATGCGTCTTCGAAAACATCAAGTGGATATAGTCTCAATGACCTGATGGAACGCGGTCCTAATCTACAAAAGGATCTGCATCATCTTATAATGGTATGGCGTCAATACAAGTTTGTCATTACAGCCGATATCGAGAAGATGTTCCGACAGATATTTTTTAGGCGAGTCTGATCAACATCTACAACGTATTGTATGGAGGAGCACACCAGGAGAACTTTTAAAGGAGTTCCAGCTGACCACTGTAACCTACGGCACCAAGGCGGCTCCATACTTAGCCATGCGATCCCTAAAACAACTAGCCATAGATGACGCGCACAAATTTCCTCTGGCAGCTTCCGCACTAAAGTCTTCATTTTACATCTCTTAGAAGGTAGTGACAGCCTCGTTGAAGCTAAAAAACTACAACAAGAAGTAATTGATATTCTAAAGGGAGCTGGAATGAACATACGCAAGTGGTCCAGTAACACCAAGGAACTTACACAAAATCTTACTACTGAACAGCTAGATATGCCGCTTGACTTCAAGAACTCAGAGAGTAAGAAAACCTTGGGACTACGTTGGAATCCCACTTCAGATACGTTCACGTTCCAAAACCAATTTCAAGATGAAACCAGCGATGACGTCATCACAAAACGAAAATTACTATCAAATATTTCCAAGATATTCGACCCATTGGGATGGTTATCACCGCTTACCATCAGAGCTAAGCTTATATTTCAACAAACCTGGTCTCAAAGTACTGTTGAGTGGGACAGTCAAGTTACAGAAAACTTAAATAAAGAATGGATTGAACTCAGAGGCAACTTTCAGACTATAGAAAAATCATATACATAGCACATACACTATATGCCACTAAAGTTCACTATCACTATCACTACACTAATTCGAACGGTTTAGTTCTTTTGAGTCTTCTCTCTATATCTGTGAGATCGAGGAGTTGTATTGCCTCGACGATCACGTGATGGTGAAGCCTTCGTTCGTGAGCCTCTGCGCATCATTGCGTATATACCAGGGTGCTCCAACGATTCCCCTCAGTACTTTGTTTTGGAATCTCTGAATGATGGCAACGTTGCATTGTTTGGTGCAGCCCCATAGCTGCGCACCATAAGTCCAGACGGGCATAAGGACTTGTTTGTATATGAGAATTTTGTTTTGTATTGATAGCTTGGATTGTTTTCCAAGCAACCAATACATGTTCTTATAGCGGAGGTCTAGTTCATCTCTTTTTTTCTTCACATGGGCTTTCCAACGTAATTTCGTATCAAGTGTCATGCCTAGATATTTGGCTGTATTCTCTTATGGTATTTTATTACCATTGAGGAAGACTTCAAAATACTTTTCATTTTTGTTGGTAAAGTTGATGTGGATGGATTTAGATTCGTTTAGCTTGATCCTCCATTCTGTTGTCCAGTTATAAAACTTATTGATAGCTTTTTGGACTTTAGCAGCTGCTTCTTTATGGGTGCTGCCTACGGCCATGATAGCTGTATCATCTGCGAAGGTCGCTATTGTGTTATTATCTAATGTGGGAATATCGCAGGTGTAGAGTAGGTACAGGACCGTACCTAGTTCACTTCCTTGCGGAACCCCAGCTTTGATTTGCTTTAATTCTGAGTGAGCGTCTTCTTGTCTTATTCTAAACATTCTGTTTGAAATGTAAGATTCCAAGATTTCCGAGTACGGCTTCGGTAAGAACTTATTAAGCTTATGCACAAGACCTTGGTGCCAGACTTTGTCAAAAGCTTGTGCCACGTCAAGAAATACATTTGAGCATACTTTCTTTTCTTCGAGAGTTTTTTCAATGATGTTAGTCATTCGGTGGACTTGATCAATTGTCGAATGTTTTTCTCTAAATCCAAACTGGTACTCAGGAATGAGGTTAGATCTATCTATGATTGGTTTTAACCTTTTAGTAACAGCTTTTCAAATAGTTTGGACATAATCGGCAAAAGAGATATTGGCCTGTAGGATGATGGTAAATGTGGTGCCTTGCCTGGCTTTCCTATCATTATTACTTCTGCAACTTCCCACAAATCTGGTACAAATTTTAATCTAAATTTATTTTTACCAAGCCCTTTTTTGGTAAGTTTTGAAGTATTTCTCCCGGTATCAGATCGTACTCAGGGGCTTTTCTTGGGCTTATACTTTATTTGATTTCTCTTAGAACTTCTCTCGGCGTCACTAATTTGATATAATTAGGTTCCTCTAAGTTTACTTCTGAGATTAAAGGTTCGAAATTAATCTCAGAATAATTTGGTCAAAATATGCCTTCTAGGTGATCTGCAATTCTTTTCGCTTTCTGCTCATTGTTAATTGCCCACGTTCCATTTTCTTCCTTAATAGATGGAATTTGCAAGGTTGGCTTTTTTATGTTTTTAGTTGCCTTCCACAAAGAGTAGTCTGTGCTTTTATCACTAGTTAGTTTCTCAAGGTACATGTTGATATTGTCGTCGTTGAAACTTTTGATTTGTCGGCTTAGGTTAGTTGTAAGATTATTCAGCTTTCTTTTGTCTTCTGGGCATCTAGAGCTATGCCATTTTTTTCTTTGTTTTCTCTTTTCTTCTATAAGATGCTTAATTCTTGCCGGATATATATTGCTTTTGCTGGATCTATTAACATCGGGTGTATTTTTCCAAGCTGCTTGTTGGATATTCTCTATAAATCTTTGTAACTCCATATTTAATTGCTCTGGTGTTTTTATTTGTACCTTAAGATCTACAGAACCATCCAAATCTTCCTTAAAATGTTCCCAATCTGTGTGCCTGTTACATAGAGATGGTAGTTTTTCTCTATATTGAATACTCTCATATATTTCGAGAAATATAGCTGAGTGATCAGAGTTTAAGTCATAGCTCTGGCGTGTTCTCATGTAATTTAAAGACAAATTCTTGACAATAAAAAAGTCTAGGAGATCGGGAATCTTATTTGGATCCGTAGGCCAGTAGGTAGGCGTTCCAGTTGAAATTGAGTCGCATTTCATGTCTTTGATTGCGCTTAACAGTTCTTTGCCTTTTGTATTTGATAGTCTTAAGCCCCAGTATGTGTGTTTAGCATTGAAGTCACCTCCAAGTACAAATTTGTGACCCAAACTTGTCAAAAGCTCAAAAGCTCACATACTGTTCTTTTTTATCATGTACCGTGGCGGGCAGTAGATTGATGATACCGTTACCGGATATTTTCTTGTCTTTAGGCAAATAGCTACAGATTGAATATCTTTTACCTCGTAAGTTAATCCTTCATAATGATCAATATTGTTTCTTATTATGACGGCACTACCACCTCTAGCTGTGTAGGATCAGGATGAAGTGCATGATAAATTTTGTAGCCCTTAAACTAAATAAAACATTGTTTAGTAAAGTGGGTTTCGGAAACCAAACATACGTCGATTCTTTCCATATCTAGGATTACTTGCAATTCTTTTTGATGTTTTTGTAATCCATTACAGTTCCAGGCCATAATTCTTAGTTTATTCATTATGTAGCTCTAGATTTAGCTCTTGTGGTGCTATTTTCAATTATTTTTAGTCTCTCATCAAATGATAACATAAGATTCATTATGTTATCCAACTTTTTGTCAGTACTGATTGCTGTAGGAGGAGCATGAGGTACTTTAGGTATGCCCGCTGAAGCAACTTGTGCGTAGGAAATATTCTTATTTACTTCGATTTTGTTTGCTATATTCGGCTTCGATAATACATTACTCTCTGTTGTTTGAGCACGTATTTTATGTTGCTGTGTTGGAGCAGATTTTTTTGTGATTTTGTTTTTGAGTAGTTGTATCTCTTTAGCTATAGAGCATCCTCTCTAGTTAGCTGGATGGGGCGCTCCACAGTGGACACATTTTGGCTTGGCATCTTTAGATTTTTGGCATTTTTTTGTCAAGTGTTTATTCGTGCATTTGACGCACCTTGGTTCCTTGAAACAATACCTCTGGGTGTGCCCATAAGCCTGACACCTTTTGAACTGAGGGAGAGAGAACGAGCTTCCTTGATTTTATTGCTTGTATCTCCACTTTACATCCCATAATAGTTTTGATTCCAAAAATTTTGTTGGTCTCCTCGTTATTAGCGAACGTTAGCATGAACATGTTGAGAAGTTCTTTAGTTTTCCAACTGAGTTTGTTTGCCGCTTCGATAATTTTGAAGCCTTTGTTTTTCAAATCGTCTACTATTCGATCTGGTTGACAGGTGGCGTGTAATTTTTTAGCCATTACTCGTATTGGCCTTTCGTGTTTATTTTCATAAGAATTAAACAGACAGTTATTAAGCTTTAGAGCCTTTGTTATTACTCTGTATGACTCGTCATTTACAGTGTTTACTTTAACAGTATCACCGCTCATCATTTTAATGCTATATGTATTAGCTGGATCCTTGTCAGACATAAAACTTTTGGTAATCATTTATACCATCGACAATAATTGGTGGCGGCAGGGGAATTTTTCGGTCTTTTCCCTTGGGCACATCCTCTTTAATGTTATTTTCTTCTCCTTTGTCTTGAGTGGGTGAGGTGTTCAATTTTCTTTTTTTTCTTGTTTTATTTCGAAGCCACTCTGATTCTTGAGCGAACTAAAGTAAATAACGTAATTATTTGGATAAGGATTAATACTATATATTAGAAAATAGCTTTGGAAGTTGCATAATGTATTTTATTAAAAAAAATAAAGATTAAAATATATATATAGGTCTTATTAAGTTGTACAACTCTTCCATAGATACTATTCTTCCATCTATTTTGAATTGAGCAGCGTTCGTAAAAAACGTGTTTTCTCGACCGTTTTATTGTCGATTTAGGTTGCAAAATAGGTCTCCACGAATGTACCTATGATTTAAACGGGATACTATAGCCTTTTTTCATTCCAAAGGAACATTCTATATATTAGTGAAAGAATTTTTTAAATCGGTCCAGTAGTTTTTGAGCCAAATCAATACAAACATACAAAAATACAAATGTTCTCTCTTTATAATATTAGTAAAGATATAGAGAGGGATTCGCTGCGAAAAACTCTATGCATTACAAACAAACGTTTCTATAGCCCGGCAATCTCGTGCGCGACCGTCCTGCGGGGTGACAGACGGTGGCGGGGACGAGGTACTAAAAATGTCAGCGGGTAGCGGGTGGTGTAGCGGGGAAGGGAAGCGTGTGTAGCCGTGTGCTGAACGCTGACACTGCTGACGCGCTACCTCTTCCCAGCCACCGTCTGTCACCCCGCGGGACGGTCGCGCACGAGATTGCCCGGCTATAGTCAGTCTACGCCTATGTATGTATGTAGCACTCTTGCGTAGGTTAAATGTGTTCACTGGGATTTTTTGAAATATGTGTTAGAATTACATAAAGTACAAAATATATTACATAAAATATTTATATTTATTACATTGCTAATCTCTTGGATAAGCAATGTAAACAGATCCTCCATTTATATCTATACGACTAAATTTATTTTGTCTCCGGTCCTTTTTAACTGACTTCACAAAACGGAGGAGATTCTCAATTCGACGGTTTTTTTCGTGTTTGTTACCTCAGAACTCAGTCAAATCTTAACCGATTTGAAAAATTATTTTTTTGCTTTAGTGATTATGCCTCCCATTTGGTCCCATTCAATTTTATCGAGATCTGATAATCATCTCCGGAGATATGGAAATAAACAAATGTGTATACCTTGATGACATGATTATGGATACTGGCTACTTTGACTATCGCAGCATGTGAAGTCGGTGTTATTTCGTTTTGCAAACGATCTTAAATTATTCACTATTTTACTATTAACTACAATATGTTTAAATAAGTGTTAAAATTAAGTTGCTGTTGCTTGTTTTGTTGCGAAATAAATGTTTTTTTTGTTTTGACAGCACTAGTGCACCCGGAGAACCAAGTTAACGTGTTCCTGTCACATTCGGGCGCACGTCCACTGTGCGCCGCCGCCGTGCCCGGGTCGCACGACACGCTGCTCGTGTTCAACAAGCTGGCGTTATACGTGGACAGGAACGGTCACCGCGCGCGGGACGTCGAGCTCATGTACACCGCCGACCCCACGCATCATGGTTAGTTCCTCATCATCATTATCATCATCTATTAATCAATAGCTCACACTCTTCTTCCACCCATACATAGGTGCACGTACACTGGCAATCCTCCCCCCTCACACACACACACACACACACACACACACACACACACACACACATGCACGCACGCACGCACGCACGCACACACATACACACACAACACAACAACACAACACAACGCAACACTACTATTAATCTGAATCATCTCTGAACTGATCACCTGCGGTACAGGCTTGCCCTAGTGCAGGAATTGTAAGACATGTGTATGATCTGTCAATGTGTATTATTTGTATCAGCTAATTGCTCAATGATAAGAAAATTAATGAAATAAATTATTTATTTGCAGCCATCAACGAGACCCACCTAATCATCTTCACTACAACGCACATAGATATATATGACATCGAAACTGGCGAATGGGTGCAAACCATCAATATACGTAAGTAATACATAACCTAAATGTTTATATTTCGACCACATCATCACTTACCACCAGGCGAGATAGTGGTCCTACCTAGCCTTTTAGTTCTCATCATCATCAGCCTATCTCTGTTCACTGCTGGACATAGCCATCACCTATGGCACGCTAGGAAGCTCGCAGAAGGATATAGCTAAAACTACCTCTTTTCATTGCCCGTAAAGCCTGAAAATCAAAGTCTTCAACAAGTGCGTCCTACTTGTTATTACTTACTATAACAAAATTCTATATCTGTTAGTATTCACGCAAAACGCAACTTCAAAATGTATAAGAATAACATTTGATTTTCCACAACACATCAATAGAAGGGGGGTCTTTGAATCTATGAGAATATGTTTAGGTGGCGCTACTGTAGTCATAGTGTTTTGTTTTCATTCATTTTGGCTGTTTGTTGAACTATTACTTATTACATTTTGCTGGACACTGTTACAGTTTTGACCGCAATAGAACTCTGTCTGTCTTGTATCTTGGTCCATCCATAGTTGAATATATGAATACCACAGACAGGGCCGTATTTCCGCCTAGGCCTACATGGCACTAGCCTAGGGGCCCAGCATCCAAGGAGCCCACCCAGTTACTGCGACATATTTTTTTTAATCAATCTATTTTGATCCGCACATGGCAAGGCAAAGCCCTCCCTTTCCTCCTTCCATACAACACAGTATGTTGCTTGTATCGTAGGTAAAATAAATTTCCAAAACAGCGTCGGCATGTAGGGGGAAGGGGTTTCAAATGTAAAACGCCTAGGGGCCCTAGATCTCTAAATCCGGCTCTGACTACAGAGTAACATAATAACTCGGAAAGCTCAACATTTCTAGATGGTTTGTCGTGACGTGATACTAATATTAGAATGATAAAGGTTTAAATTAAAAAAGCGGAGGATAAAACGTGTATAAGGGAATTATAATTGACCAATGAGCCGAAGATCAGGCTCAGTGGCGTGTTTTGGGAGAGGCCTACGTCCAGCAGTGGACTGTCACTGGCTGACCCCTTCTATCGTTGACCCCTTAGTAAATATTTGTTTTTGTTTCAGCAAACGCTCGGCCGTTAGATGAAAGCGGTTGGATTTGTTGCTACAGCGGCGGTAACAATGGCTTCCCGTTTTCAAGCGACGCTGCGCCTTTCATCATCTATTTGCGGCCGCTTCTGATGCGTAAGTATCTATATCTACACTCATTTCGTAGAGTTCTGATTACGAATTCAAAACTTTACGCACACACTGAAATAAAATTCTTAATTTTTTTATGATAGAATAAGATTTCTTACCATATTCTTAGTATAATAATTACTTTATGTTAAATTACTCTTTGGATCGACCAAGGAGTCTTTAGTTTGATTATTATCATTTATGGGGATGCGCGGGTTTACTTAGTGCCTGCGCGGCTGACTGATGGTTACGGAGCCTTTGTTGCGTTGGTTTAGCTAACTTTTTGGCAACTTATATTTTGATTTTGTCAATCGCTAGCCGCTTCTGTTTTGATAAAGTAAACATTATTCGGTGAAGGAAAAACATCGTTAAGAAACTAACAACCCCCGCATGATGGTAGGACACTATCTAGTGTCCGCCTGGACAGCTACCACCCTCAAGTTAGAATATCTGTCGCCAAAACATCAAATGTGTTCCGACTGCTATCCTTGAGAGCCAGTTCCCATTCTAGGCCTGGCCTACAGGTGAGATAGTGGTCAAACGCTAGCGTATAAGATATTTTAAAAAAAAACATCACGGCTTGCTTGCCTTACATTATCTCGCTGTCTTTATACATTTTGATACATATTTCTTTAAGATTTAAATGCATGGTTTTTTTTCCAGAGGGTCCACTGAGCGTAGAACATGCGACGCAATGGGGCACAAACAAGCGGAGATTCTCGGTGCGGGAACAATCACATCAAGCGATAGAGGCTCATAATAGATTGTGAGTTATTGCATTTACTCATGTAAACTTATTTATATATACTACTATTTATTTTTGTAAACTTTAAACTTTCGCGATCTGAACACATGTTATAAATATTAAAACAAAACCCTCCCTTTTGCTTCGCCGTAGTCAAGTAAAAATACGAGTCTTTTCGTGATCACGATCAATATATCTTGGTCCTAACGTCGAGGTATATAAAAAAAAGCCTGAAAGCGAAATTAGAACCACTTCCTGACGTTCAATTCGACTCAAATTTGGTATTCTTGCGTATCTTCGGTGACAATGTAATAATATGGTACTATCAAGCTGACCTGATGATAAAATAACCGGCCAAGTGCGTGTCGGGCCACGCGCAGTGTAGGGTTCCGTAGTAGCCCGTTATTCAATGCAAGTCTTTACCCGTTATAAACAAGCAACTAGGTACTTCGCCTTTGTCACTTTAAAGGATTTATTCTAAGGATTTTGTATTTGGTACAAAATTATCCAACACCCAAGTTCAACGACTAATACTGCTAAACTAATAAAGTTATCTTAACCGCTATAATTTTCCTTTAAAGTGCATGAAATGCACTATTACCACGAATTTTTCCAGATTTTTCAAGCCATCAGTTTAGCTTTTAGAGGTGGGGGGGACGCCCTACTGGAACAAACATTTCCACTTTAAAGTTCAATATTTCGTAAATGGAGCATTCAATCGAAAAATGGTATTAGAAACCCTCAAGTCATTTTAAAAGACCTATTCAACGATACCCCACACGATGGGGTAGACGATGAAAAAAAAATTCATCCCGACTTCTCATGTAGCCTAAAAAATTTTTTTTTAATTTTTATTTCAGCACTTTGTCGGCGTAATATTTATACATACCTCTACAAAATTACAGCTTTCTAGTATTAACGGTCTCTTAGCAAAACCTCGGACAGACAGACATACGGACATGACGAAACTATAAGGGTTCCTTGTCAGGACTACGGAACCCTAAAAAGGGCTGTAGAGACTGGAACTCCGTGGTGGCAAATAGTAGGACGAATTTGGGGCTAGTATGTATTGTTATCATTAGTAATTTTAAATCACATAAATAGTCTTTACAAATAGCTTGTGCAATATTGTCCCCAGGTCGGAAGGCAGATCCCGTCTAATCTCAGCCCCCAGCCACTTCACGCACCTTTCCCACATGGGCCCCGGTGACGGTATCAAGTCACAGCGACTGTTAGACCTGCCCACCACCGTGGAGACTGCCGACGATCATCCACCGGTATGTTGAACTAGCACTCACACGTAGACCGAGTATCTTACATGTAGACCGAGTATCTCACACGTAGACCAAGTATCTTACATGTAGACCGAGTATCTCACACGTAGACCGAGTATCTTACATGTAGACCGAGTATCTTACACGTAGACCGAGTATCTTACATGTAGACCGAGTATCTTACACGTAGACCGAGTATCTTACATGTAGACCGAGTATCTCACACGTAGACCGAGTATCTTAAATTTAGACCGAGTATCTTACACGTAGACCGAGTATCTTACATGTAGACCGAGTATCCTACACGTAGACCGAGTATCTCACATGTAGACCGAGTATCTCACACTTAGACCGTGTATCTTACATGTAGACCGAGTATCTCACACGTAGACCGAGTATCTTACATGTAGACCGAGTATCTCACACGTAGACCGAGTATCTTACATGTAGACCGAGTATCTCACACGTAGACCGAGTATCTCACACGTAGACCGAGTATCTCACACGTAGACCGAGTATCTTACATGTAGACCGAGTATCTCACACGTTGACTGAGTATCTCACACGCATGCTAAAGTATTATTGTTTGAGGAGCTACGTAAATTAAACACCGAGATTCAGCCATGACTGCTTTATTTAATAGGGTACCTATTCATTAATTCATGCTAATATTCATTATAATAGTTCTACATCTATACCTACAACGCAGACCAAATATCTCACACGTAGACCGAGTTTCTCATATAGCTCCATCATCGACCGCATCAACACCTAACATCAGGTGATAGTGATCAATATAAAGCCCTGGTACATCATAATCAGCCGGTATCAGTCCACTGCTGGACATAGGCCTCTCCCAAGTCATGCCACTGAGCCCGATCTTCGGCTCTTTGTTTCCAGTCACTGCCCACCGCTTTACGAATGTCGTCGCTCCACCTGGTAACAGGGCGTCCTACGCTACGTTTACCGATTCGCGGTCTCCACTCTAGAACCAGTCTACCCCAACGGTTATCGGTCCTACGGCAGATATGACCAGCCCACTGCCACTTCAGCTTGCTAATCCGATGAGCTATGTCGATCACTTTAGTTCTCTGGCGAATTACTTCGTTCCGGATTCGATCCCGCAGAGAAATACCGAGCATAGCTCCTTCATAGCTCGCTGAGCGACTTTAAATTGGTGGACCAGTCGAACCGTGAGTGTCCACGTCTCGGCTCCGTATGTCAAGACGAGTAGGACGCACTGATTAAAGACTTTTGTCTTTAGGCACTGTGGTATATGCGACGAGAAGACTCGACGGAGTTTTCCAAATGCTGCCCAGCCCAGCTGAATTCTTCTCTGGATTTCCTTTTCGAAGTTATGTTTGCCTAGTTGGAGCGTCTGCCCTAGGTAAACATACTTAGCGACAACTTCGAGTGGAATTCCATCTACGGCAATCGGTTCCGGAACAACGTGCTCGTTGTACATGACTTTGGTTTTATACAAATTCATCCGGAGACCGATGCGACGAGAAGAATCAGCTAGGCCATTCAACATCCTCTGTAAGTCCTGCAGCGTCTCTGCCATAATGACGATGTCATCTGCGAATCGTAAGTGAGAGATGTACCTGCCGTTGATGTTGATGCCACAATCTTTCCAGTCCAGCGTCTTAAACATATCCTCCAAGGCGTTAGTGAACAGTTTCGGGGATATGACGTCCCCCTGTCTCACTCCTCGACGCAGGTGGATATGATTAGTACGCTGGTTCTGTACTTGTACACTCATCGTTGCGGCATTATACAGACATCTCATCACTTCGATATATCGCCAGTCGACTTGGCAACGCTGCAAGGACTCCAGAACAGACCAGGTTTCGATTGAGTCGAAGGCCTTCTCATAGTCCACAAACGCTAAGCACAGGGGCCGATTGTACTCTTCGGTCTTCTGTACAATCTGCCGCACTGTGTGGATGTGGTCCATGGTGCTGTAACCGCTTCGAAATCCGGCCTGTTCCGGAGGTTGGAACTCGTCGAGTCTTCGCGCAAGACGGTTCGTGATGACCCTTGAAAACAGTTTGTAGACTTGGCTCAGAAGCGAAATCGGGCGGTAGTTTTTCAAGAGGGTTTTGTCTCCTTTTTTGAAAAACAAAACCACCATGCTCCTGTTCCATGCCTGTGGAGTTTTCCCAGTGAAGAGAACAGAATTGATGAGCTGTTGCAGCTGGCTTACAGCTGGGGCTCCTCCAGCTTTCAGAAGCTCCGTTGTGATTCCGTCTTCACCTGGGGCCTTTCCATTTTTGAGCTGTTTAAGGGCCATCACGATCTCATCTCGGCTGACTTCGGGCAGGTCTTCTGTGAAGTGGCGGGTCAAGGTGGCTCTACAATCCTCAGTATCGGGTACGGGCCTTGAAGCATGCGATGCGTAGAGCTTGCCGTAGAAGTCTTCAACTTCTGACAGAATCTCCGACTTGAATGCGACGACGTTCCCCGTTGACGTTGTCAGCTTTGTGAGGTGGCTTCTTCCCAGAGGCTGGGCGAACACTTTCGACCCCCGATTCTGCTCAATTGATTCTTTAATCAAGAGCGTGTTAGAGGATCGGAGGTCTTGTCGTACCAGCTTCTTAATGGTTTTGTTGCGCACCTGATTAATTGACAAAGCTGACAAAGGGTCTGTTCGTCTCTCTTCCATTAGTCGAAGTGTTTCTGCCGAAAGTTTGGACTTTTTGCCTGTACGCTTGCTCTCGCAAAACTTCGTCCTTCATCCCTGAGGATTTCCACCACTTTTTCGAGTTTCTGGTCTACGTCATCTGTGGTTTCCAAGGCAGCGAATCGATTTTCCAATTTTAATTGGAATGTTTCAGACCCAACAACGGTTTGGAGTAGGTTTGGTCGGAGTGTGGACTTCATCAATCGGAATCTCTCGGCTTTGAAGTCGATATCCAGAGTGCCTCGTACAAGTCGGTGATCACTTCCAGTATTGAACCTACTGATCACTGAGACGTCTCTGAATATGCGCCGTTTGTCCGTAATGATGAAGTCGATCTCATTTTTAGTCACAGTGTCGGGGCTTTGCCACGTCCACTTCCTTTGGGGCTGTTTCTTGAAGAACGAGTTCATCAAGAAAAGCCCCTCTTTCTCGAGAAAGTTGACAAGCATTTGCCCCCTGTGATTCCTACTGCCAAATCCGTGTGGTCCTATTGTCGATTCACTACAGGTCTGTACTCCCACTTTGGCGTTAAAGTCTCCCATGACAACGTTGTAGTGAGCCTTAGAGGTGGTATGTAAAGCTCTAGAGATGTCTTCATACATGCTCTCCACCTCTTCGTCCATGTGTGCCGAGGTCGGTGCGTAAACCTGGATAACCTTGAGGCTGTACCTCTTGGTTAACCTAATTATGAGGTACGCTACCCTGGTCGACACACTGGAGATTTCTACGACGTTGTCACTGAGAACCTTGTTGACCAGAAACCCGACGCCGCCTTGGGATGGCTGGTCTCCTTCTCTGTAATACATAAGATGGCCCGATTCTAGAGTTATGGTGTCCTCTCCCTGTCTTCGGACTTCACATAACCCCAGAATGTGCCATCTTATGTGTCCCAGCTCCTCCTCCAGCTGCGCCAGATGATCATCCAGCCGAATCGTGCGTCCATTATATGTTGCGAGGGTCAGTTTGTTTTGGCGGCCTACCGTAGCCCGGAGATTCTTAGCACCCCCTGCCCTGCCGTTACCGTGACCGCCGCCGTGGTCAGGAATAGCAGGGCGGCCGGGAACTGGGGGCCGCGGCATATTGTGACTTTCCATCCTGCTTTCATCCCTTGGGAGGGATATGCCCTAATCGCCATGCTGGGCAGGCGTGTTGGCGATCGCAGGACGTAGCTTCTCGCACCGGTGACGCTGCTGCCCGTCACCGGCCTGTAGTATTTAGCTACGCCATAATTTGAAATGGTTATACCGCCATTTGTCGGTCGCCAGAGCCCCGTTCATTGGTCAGCAGGATGCACCACGGGCAGGTGAGGTTGGCTGGGAGCACTTAGATGGTATGTGTGCCCCCTTACATCCCAGCCAAGCTAAGCTAAAGCCCTGGTACGACATAGTACAATAAGTAGAGAGCCACGTTCCTGCTCTTTCTTGGTACAAAGGTTAGCTGTTGCTAAAAGCGCGGTAACGCTGCTAGTGTTATGGGCGGGCCGGGCACCTTTGCACCGGGAACGGGAACGATCAGGAACGGATTGCTAGACGATTAAAATTGTATTATATTAATTGTTTTTTACTTTACATTGAGCATAATTTACTTAGATGAATATTTATTTATTTATTTATTGAACACCAACGAAAAGTACACCAATAAGATAACATAAGATGCACGCGCATGGTAAAAAGGTCAGTGCCATTTCAATTATAGGTGAAGACTGCATGCATAGTCGAACAATGAGCAAATAACAAAGTGTCTTAATATAATTCACATTATCAGATTAAAAATATTAATTTAGAAATAACAATGAAAATATAAGTAGAAAAGTAAAAATTAAAAGGATCTGTTTAGTTTGTAGTAAAATTTAAATGGTACTAAAATGAGACAATATTTTCCATAATTGCCTTTTTAAATTCGAAGATACTTTTTGTGAATAAATCAACGTGCAAATTGTCCTTTGACGTTGTATTAAAATCGCGAATTAGTCTGTTGAGTGGCGCATTCTTGCCAAGATTCGAATTGTTATGAGTCTCTTCAATAATGTTGATAGCCCTTGCTGCTCGAGGATATCTGAAGGGCACAGAAAAGTTAAGTGTTGAGAGAAGACAGGGAGCGTCGAGTAGACTATTGGCCAACTTATAAAGAAATAAGAGATCGAGTATGCGCCTGCGATCAGATAATGTACTCATGTTAAAGTAATGAACACGTT
Organism: Cabera pusaria; assembly: GCA_954871355.1. Taxonomy (NCBI): domain Eukaryota; kingdom Metazoa; phylum Arthropoda; class Insecta; order Lepidoptera; family Geometridae; genus Cabera; species Cabera pusaria. The sequence goes on from OX940910.1 coordinate 6,040,793, forward strand.
CGGGATGAGAGCGTATAGTTTTCGCTAAGTTGCAAGAGTAGGTAAGATGCCAGAGAAATCGCTTTTGCACACTCTCAATTCTTTTTTTATAGACGTCGTAAAAAGGGTTCCAGATAACACTACAGTACTCTAAGTGACTTCTAACAAGTGAATTGTAAAGAACGATTTTGGTTTTGGGGCATCTGAAATCCTTACAGTTACGCAAAACGAATCCTAAGCCTCTAAATGCTTTGTTGCAAATATTGTCGATATGCACATTGAGCCGCAGCTTATGATCTAGTGTAACTCCCAAGTCTCTGATGTATGCCACCTCTTCAAGGACATTATTATGTAGTTTGTACTGTGTGTGAGGATTACTATTTTTCCTAGAGAAATGGACAAAGTTACATTTAGCTACATTGAGGTCCATTTTGTTATGTTGACACCAAACAACTAGTCGATCGAGATCTTGTTGCAAGAGTATGGAGTCGGTGGTAGACTTAACGGCTTTAAAGATTTTCAAGTCATCAGCGAATAGACAGTACTTGGAGTTCTGAAAGCATTCTCCTATGTCGTTGATGAACACATTAAACAATAATGGACCCATATGTGAGCCTTGCGGCACCCCTGAATAAACCGGAAAAGGATCAGAAGAATGGCCACCTGCTACAACCAGTGATTTTCTCTTCGATAAGTAAGAGCCACACCAACTGAGCAAAGGCTCAGCGATTCCATAAGTAGAAAGCTTGTTGAGTAGTATTTGATGGTTGACTCTATCAAAAGCCTTACTAAAGTCGGTGTAAATAGTGTCTACCGAGGAGCAAGTGTCCAGTTCTTTGGAAATATTGTCGACGAACGAGACCAAATTAGTGGTGGTTGACCTTGCTCTCGTAAAACCGTGCTGGTTAGGGTCTATAATCAGTTTAAAGTGCCATGCCAAAATAGGATACAACAGCTGCTCAAACACCTTGGCGAATACAGGTAAGATGGATATGGGCCTGTAATTCTTTACTGAGTTCTTGTCACCAGCTTTGTATAGAGGCACTACATGAGCTACCTTCCAATCTGTGGGAAACGAACCAGAGTCCAGTGATTTGTTATATATTAGACGCAAAGGCTGAGCCAAGGCAGAGGCGCATCTTGCAACAAAAACAGCTGGAAGTCCATCCGATCCGGCCCCTTTATGAATGTCAAGTCTTTTTAAAATCTTAAGGACTTGATCATTTTTGAACTTTATGAAAGTCAGGTAATTACTGGTCGGTACACACGTCAATTTTTTAGATGTTAATGTGATTGTGGTGGAAGAGCACTTATCAAATACTGAAGAAAAATTTTGTGCAAAAAGATTACAAACCTCTTTGCCATTCGATGCAACTTTTTGGTCAAGAGACATTTGGGCAGGATAGTTACTATTATTTCTTTTCTTTCCTTTAATGAAAGACCAAAATAACTTTGGGTTTGAGCGTATGCTTTCTTCCAATTGAGTGATGTACCGATTGTAGCAAGATGTTAAAAGATACTCCGAACGTGTCTTGGCCAATTCGAATGCGAGTAGGTCCATTGGATTATTATTAAACTTTTTTAGCTTATTTCTATATTTAAGTTTTTCCTTAAGGCAGTTAATCAAGTTTCGAGAAAACCAAACAGGGTATTTTTTAGATTTTGGTCTAGATTTGGGCACGAATTGCTCAATGGCCTTTCTAATGTAGTTATAGAAAATGTGCAACATATCGTCAACAGATTCGCAGGTCCCAAACTCATCCTCCCATGGAATAGTGCTTAGATAATTTGTAATATTGTTGTAGTCGGCTTTGTAGAAACAAAAATGTTGAGTATCTGTGGTTTTGAGTGTTTTCTCTGAGGTTAATGATAAGTAAAATGTGATGGGAGGGTGGAGTGGATCGATAATAGAGAGTGGGCTAGACGCAGCTTTTAATTGACAGACGTTCTTATTACACAAAACTAGATCTAACAATTTATTTTTTTCATTTAAGACGTTATTATACTGTTTTAAATCGTTTAGCGTGGTAAAGTCAGTTAACATGTTAGTGAATAAACTAGTGTTGTTGTATGACGTAGTATGCAAATTGTCTGAAAAGTCCCAATCAATTGAGCCAAGATTAAAATCACCCATGAATAAGATGTTATTAATGTTACTCAGCTCTAAAACACGATTACAGTTATTTAAGAATTCCTCCAAAATGTGACGTTGAATGGGCGGAGGAAGATAGACCGCACATAGTAGTAAATGTTCTTTTTTGCCGCTATCGCTAAAACAATCAATTTGGATCCACAAATCCTCACATTTAGATTCGTAACTATGTAGGCGTCTGGAATGAAATCTATTTGATACTGCGACAGCCACGCCGCCACCATTTTTGTGAGCATGGAATCCGCTCGACTCTCTATCTCTTCTATACACAATATAACGGGAATCAAACAATTCTGAATCGAAGACGCTGCCATTCAACCAACTTTCGCTAAGAGTGATGACGTCGTAATTACTACATAAAATATTGTTAAAAAAGTTTACAGTTTTAGATCTCAAGCCTCTTACATTCTGGTAATAAAAATTTATCATGTAAATAATATATAAGTGGTAATAAACTGTTTGTATATAAAATAGTAAAATAATGTATATTAAAATTTATGTTAATTAAATCAATCCAAAATAATGAACTACTTCCTACAATATAATAGCTAAATGTAAATGTCGTAATTTTCAGTGACTAAGATATATTGTTAAGAACGTCTCTGTCTTTCACTAAAATGAAACTAGAGTTTTCAGACTTCCTCAGGAACACTTTACCGTCACGCACCCACACGAACCGATAGTTTAGCTCCTTAGCCTTCTGACGAGCGGCAGCGTGTAGGACCTTGGTCTCGGGGGTGAGGTGCTCGCTCACGAACACCGCGCTCTTCTTCGTGCCGCCGTAGCCCAGGTGACTGGTGTTCAATTTGTCGCTAGGGTTGTTCCTGTTGAACCTAATGACCTCTCGAGTGGCGTATTTCCAACTTTATGGAAAAACGCTCAAGTTATTCCACTTCCTAAAAAACCTAATCCCAAATCTCACTCTGATTACCGTCCCATATCCATCCTCCCCTTCCTCTCCAAAGTACTGGAACGGCTTGTGCATCACCAACTAAGCGTATTTCTTAATAGAAATTGTCTCTTTAACCCGTTTCAGTCTGGATTCCGTCCTGGGCATAGCACAGTTACTGCCTTGATCAAAATCACAGATGACATTCGTGCTGGTATGGAACATGGTAAGCTGACTGTGCTTGCTCTCCTTGATTTTAGCAATGCGTTTAATGCCGTCGATTTCGAAATTTTATTAGAGCTGCTACGCTCTATTAACCTATCTCCTTCCGTAATTGACTTTTTTCGTACTTACCTGTTTGGGCGTCGGCAGAGAGTTCGCATTGAAGATTCTTTCTCTTCATGGAGTAACATTACAGCTGGCGTCCCACAGGGCGGCGTTCTATCTCCTTTACTTTTTTCAACCTTTATAAATTCTATCTCATCTGATCTCTCTTCTCCCTACCACCTTTACGCTGACGACCTACAAATATATTCACAGGCATCCCCTGATCACTTGGTTGACTGTATTCAAATAGTTAACGACAATTTGAGCCGTATTGCTGCGTGGAGTAAGGATTTCGGTCTAACAGTTAATCCTACCAAGACCCAAATAATGATTGTAGGTAGCTCTCGCATGTTATCCAAACTAGATCGTAATAACCTTCCTACAGTTATTTTTGATGGTGTCATAATTCCTTACAGTACGCAAGTGAAAAACCTTGGTCTTATAATTGATCAGACATTGTCATGGGGTCCACAATTAGAAGCCGTTAGGCGCAAAATGTTCGCTTCTGCGGGCGCCTTGAAACGCCTCCAGAATTTTCTCCCGACTGCTACCAAAGTTGTGTTAGCACAATCTCTTCTGCTTCCTATTCTTGATTACGCTGATGCCAGCTATCTAGATTTAACGGAGGACCAGCTAAACAAACTTGAGCGGCTTCAGAATTTTTGCATAAGGTTCATATTTGGCTTACGCAAATATGACCACGTCTCGTATTTTCGACATAAGCTCAAGTGGCTTCCTATTCGACTTCGCCGGAATACTCACATTCTCTCTCTCTTATTCAGTATACTTTTCAATCCCGCTTCCCCGCGCTACGTTAAAGATCGCTTTGAATATTTACATTCACAGCACTCATTAACGTTGAGGTCATTAGAAAATCTAACGTTACAAATACCTACTCATTCAACATCTTTTCTCGATAAATCGTTTTCGGTACAGGCTGCACGCCTTTGGAATGATTTACCAGTCGAAATCAGACATTCTCCATCTCCTCAGACCTTTAAGGAACGACTATATAAACACTATCTTGCCAGTCTCCACTAAATTGCTAGGTATATTGTGTTCTATGTTAATAATTGGTAGTCTCAATCATTGTATTGCTATGCTACAGTGTATTTTATTATTATATGTATGATATATAAAGATAATATTTAAAGATAGGTATGTATGTATGTGTATTTATGTGTAATGTATAGTATGACATTTGTTTTTTTATGTTTGTAAGCATATTTATTGATTTTATTTCAATATTGATACACCACCGTCCGTCACAGTCTCGTTTTCTTTTTTACTATTGGGTTGTCTGGAAGAAATCGCTCTAAGCGATAAGACCGCCCTTTGCATAGCTATAGTTATAAGTTTAGAGTATATTTTGTTTAAATTGTTTCTGTTCTTTTGGTGTGCAAATAAAGAGTTTATCTATCTATCTATCTATCTAATGACGCCGGCCAGGAACGTGTCGCGCAGACGGCGGCTGCTGAACTTCACTAGAATGGAGCGCGGGCGGGGGCTCGACGCGTTCAGCTTGGCGATGCGGCTGCAGTACTGCAGGTCGGCGTCTCCGACCGGGCACTTAATGGTCTTGGCGAGTTGCTGTACTGTACTGTAAAGGTTTTCGTTGCTGTGTTCAGGCACACACTGTAGTTCAATATTATTCGTGCGAGATTGCTGTTCTACCAGGTGTAGCCTCTGGGTTAAGTCCCGTGTAGAGGTACGAAGCTGCTCGTTTTCCGCTTGTAATTGAGTTATCAATATTTTTTGTGATTCACTGTCGCGTACTAATTCTTCGTGCCTCGAATTCGAGAAAGCCAGAGACTCTTCGAACTTATCCAGTTTAGTCTGAATGGTCTTAAGGTCAGTGCTTATTTTCCGGTCTAACTCTTGCCTTATAATGTCCCTAATAACGTCTGCCGATAGACAGCCGCAGTCGGACGAGCCGCGGGGCTTGGTGTGCAGTGTTACGTTGTCGTATTGCGTCACAGTTTCAGCGACACTTTCAGTCAGTCTAACAGCCGGCGAGGAGGTACCGCGGATAGGGGTGTTTGTATTGTCGCCGTGCTTAGGCTCTTTACAGCGGCAGGCCGGGCAAACCCACGTCTCTTTATACTCCTTACTAAAGGTCTCGAAGTCCTTCTTGCTTAGGTTCATACATGTGTAGTGGTACTTATCCGTGCACCGACAGCACTGCAAGTACAGTTCACCTTTCAAAGTGTTTGGACACCCGGCGCATTTATGTGCATTCATTGCTAAATGAAAGTAAACAAACCTTTAAAATATTACGTAGGTAGTACTCGTTTAATTAATGTAGGTAGGAACTAACTTTGTCGACGAGCGCTAAGCCGGTTGACTAACTGAGAATCCTCGCGAGAAAAAGAGCGTAAGTGCCGTGCAGATCGCGTCACTTACGCGTTTTAATGAGACTCAGCGACGGAATTTGGTTTGTCAATTTTGATTGATTTATAAAACGTTAAATCACTGTTTCGATAATTCACTATCACTGCACTACATTGATAACTGTTTAAACTAACCAGAAAACTATTTTTTGTCGACTAAATTTTGTAAAAACTGGTGATTTAGAATTTAAATTGAGGAAGCAAATTGAATATGCTGTTACTTGCTCGGGCTTGCTAGTAGTCCTGATCAGAATAGAATAGATCAGAATAGAATGGGAGAAGCCACTGGCTCCTGAAACACAGCTTGACTAGTTCGGGAGCCTATGGATTCAAAACACTTGTACAAGAAATTATGTAAATAAAGATTAGTTGTATTTAAATGTTTAAAAAAAATATTATAATTGACTTGTATTTTAAATTTCTGAATATGATCATTTATATTATAATACAATAAGTATATATAAATTATTTGTTTCAGATGTACAGCAGTAGAGAGAGCAGTAAACGAACATCACCGCTAACTATATCGCACGGAACCGGCTCCTATAACGGTAAGTTAAACTTACCACTGGTGGTAGAAGCATATCATATCGATGTTCTGCCTGGATTGCTACTAAAAAGTAGCTTAACAACATCAAGACGAAAATCTGACGCCATAACCTTAGGATCAGTTCACACCGCGACGCGATGAGACGCGACGTGACGATACTTCTGGATTCGCGCAACGGGAAGCCGCGTGATAAAAAATTGAACTTTATTAACTACATAATAATACACATATTTCATTGTGATAATTCGGCCGCGCCGCGCGTCGCGCTGCACCGCGAAATAAGCCGCCGAATTAACTCAATGAAATGTTTATATTTTTGTTTAGTAAATAAAGTTGTTTTTTGTATCACTCGCTTAATAAGTGCACGCCGCTTCGCGTCGCGCTGCGGTCTGAACTTAACCTTACGATGTTCTGACAACACACAGCCCTTGAGAGTTAGTCTAGCTAGACCTAGCGTGTTCACCATCTTCGACCACATCATCGCTTACCACCAGGCGAGATAGTAGTCAATAGCTTAGCTAGCTTAGCTTAATCTATCTCCAATGTGTCCGTAGATACAAAAATGATATATATTTTCACTCACGGGTTAAGATATTGAAATTACTCTGACACGTTTCGGGCATTTTTAATGTCCTTTCTCTCAGGAATCAGGCCTACCGTGCGTCCCTGGAGGAAGGATAACAAAAATGTCTGAAACGTGTCGGAGTAATTTCCATATCATACCCGTGAGTGTAAAGCCGTTTCAAATAATAAGCGTGCGAAAGATTTTGAAATCCTCTTCCGTAATGTGGGAACACATTTACTATTTACGAAAAAACCTATATTTCGGTAATTAACTTAAGTTTAACGAAGTTTAAAGCAATTTTTCTAATATTTTTTCAATAGTGCGCACAAACAGCTCACATGTGTCATGGCGTCGGCTGTGACCTCACGCATACGTTAATGACATACACATGGGTTTTCCAACATTTACTAACATTTCAAGAAAACCTCATAAGAGGACATAGGCGTGACGTCATGCGCTGTGATTGGTGTTTCAATCACAATGGCCGATTGCAGTATTTTAATGTTTTATTTTATTGAAAATCTTTATAATCTCAATTTTTTTATATAAAACTAAACTAGTGTTTTAAATTGTTTTAATATGTATTTTCCCCTAAAATCATCAAATCTTCGATTTTTTGATACTGTCGTCATGCCTTTTATATGTGTATACTACTACTCACGATAATTTTCAAAAACAAATGGTATATGTTGTTTTACAGGTTCATGGCGCAGTCAGCGCCCCAGAGAAGGCCCCCCGCCCGCGCCCGAGGCCCCGCCTTCACCGCCTCTCTCGCATCACAGAACTATGGAAAGGTAATATTTATTTCAATAATTTCAGCTCTAAAAAATAATATTTTTCCTAGAATTCTTTACTTCGCCCGTGTTAAAAATATCCTAAAGCCTAATCTAACCTAAAAGAGATTTTAAGTCTCCCATGCCCTGCTATTTCACTGGACACTGCCATTCAAAATTTGTATTTTTAATATTGTAGAAGGGTGTAGGGCACAGAGTAACAATTACTAAAGTATAGAGCGCGCCTACTCGAGTACGAACAGTAAGCACGGGTCAGAACATCGTCGCTGTGCACCGGCAAGCGCGAACAGTCCACATTCTGAGTTCGAGCGGAGTGCGTTCAGTCACAATTTACTTAGTTTTTGCCTGGAAAATGATATAATACGCGGTGCAAAATGTAACATCAACAACGTTTCACAAAATAGTCAGTTTTTCACACTTTTAGACGGATTTAAAATAATAATTATAAATCTGTCGTCAAACATCTAATGTGTTCCGGCAGCTATCCTTGAGAGCCAGTTCCCATTCTAGGCCTAGCGTGCTTACCATCTTCGACCGCATCATCACTTACCAACAGATGAGATAGTGGTCAAACGCTAGCCTATAAGATATAAAAAAAGACATTAACATTATGTGATAGCGGGGGTGAAGTTCACGTGAGGCGTTCGGTTGCGCGTCGCTAGTGGCGCTTGAAGTAGTGATGTACGGCTGTCGATATTATGTCGAGGCATATTTACTAAATGAAGTCAAATTAAGGAAATATTCTAATATAAAATGTTTGTTGAGTTTTTGTCTGGTTAGCTTTTTGTTAGGTACAAATAGCGTGAAAAACCGGAATAGTATGTAATTAGGCATTTCTTGCTCAGGTCAAATTTTGTATTATTTAATTTGGTATTGATTTCAGTATTATTATAACATCACAATAATATTCCTTTGAGTGCTCTTAGGTACTCTTACGTAGGTAAGTACTTAATACTATCTATTTCGTGCATTGATAATATCATGACTGAGTAAACGTAGAAAAAAACAGCGTATCTTGAGATTAATATTTTTTACTATTTTGCCAAAATAATAATTATTACAGAATATATAATCACATGCCTCTTAATGTATAATACAACATGTTCATTTTTCGTCGTCACGTGTCACCCTCTTCATCGATAAGCGCGCGGGCGTTTGCAGGCATCCCTACGCAAGACCTATATATGATATGTAATATAGGTATTAATTGTAGGTATATTTATATATTTTTACAAAATAGTTTATGACCACCGCCATCCATTATGTTGTGGCGGAGCCGCAGCTGCATCCGAAACAGAAAGATGAATAAATTATAAATACATATATACGGAATTAATAAATAAATATATCGTAAAGTAGAATACTTACTTGCTGGCGCTGCGGCCATATGTAAACAGGTCCTGCAGCGCTGAGAACAATAGGTCCGGCCGGCGCGCCGAGATAAGAAACCGCGGGGCCGCCGGCTTCATCGGAATGCACTCGCCGCAGCAGCACCAGTCTGCAAAGCCTACCACGCGAAGCGCACGCCGCCCGTTCCATCGTTCCGATATTTTATATTCACGTTTTTTAACCATTTGTATTTTAACTTCATCGTCCAAATTTCTATTATATGTCTATTCCGTGTTTCGTCTTTTCATTTGTCTCGTAAATTCATTTTAATAAAGATTTTAACCAGTGGTGATAATTTACCAACCATTCATAATGTTCTATTTTAAACCTCTCCATGCATGGTTGTCTGGAAGAGATCGCTTTGAGCGATAAGACCGCCCATTCACACTATTTTTAATAATGTTTTAGCTCTAAGTTTCTTAGTGTTCAATAAAGAGTATATCTATCTATCTATATATCATTGTACGTAGCTATAGCACATCTTCTTACAACTCGCAGCAAGGTGGCGGGCTCATAGGCGCGCTCTATACTTTAATAATTGTAATTGTTATTTTGAAGTGTAGGGGCACGATATATATCTCGTAGCTTCGTTATTGCACACTCTAAAGAGGGAACGCGGAGTGCACTTTTCTATACAAGTGTATTCCCCCGTTCCTCTCTGGAAAATGCTTCTAGAGAAAAATTTGTTTCTACAACAAATCAAGATCTGCTGTAGCTACGCCCCTATCATTTTCTTTTTTTGACCAACCAATTGCAAATAAAAATATGACCCTTCAAAAATCTTAGGGCCAGTTTAACCGGTTCCTGATAGCGCTATTAAGAACTTGTCTGACAGATTTTTGACAACTTGTGTATGGCGTCATCTGTCAGATAACTATCTAATACTGTACAGACTTTCTATTTCACGATGAAGGTTTGGCCATGGTTGTAGTAGTGACATGTACAGACAGGCGCGTTTGTGTGTGTAAACTGAAGGAGCGTTAGCAAAGAAATGTGAAACACATTTTTAAATTAAGCCTTATTTTTTTTAATGCGATTTCATAAATAATTAGTGTTTAGCTCCAACAACATATTTTTTATGTAAAGGGAATAAAATATGATAAGTTACTAGAAATACTCAGGTTGTCATGTCATAAATTTTTATTTAGCAAAAAGAATAAAGAATAGATCAAAAAAACAAAGTTGAAATAATTTGCTATTTTAATCACTGCCAGATTCGTCTTCGGATCCTGATTCGCTGTCATCGGAATCATTTTGCAGATTAATCATAAACTCAAAATCCAGGTCAACATATTTCAAGTATTCCTTTTCAATTTTTTCAACATGACTACAGGTTTTATGCCATGTTTCGCTAGTAACTTTGTTCAAGCTTTCATCGATAAGTTTTTCTGTACATGTCATGTTTTGCACAATATTCTTTGAAGCAATTCCTTCTCCTCTTTTAAGATCCGTTGGACAGTTGAAAGAGAAACACCTGTGGCCTCAGCTGTACGCTGTGTAATATTACGTAAATGAGACAAATCACAGCTAGGCTCCATAACCGATTTTGTAAATTGAAACTCCTCTTTTAGGAAATGGTAAACGCTAGCTATCATTCTTCGACCCTAAAATAAAACAAACCGGAATTAGTAGTTGCCTTGCTGACGGTACTTTGTGCTGACATCTTGCGCGGGGCACAGAACACTAGTGACTCGGACCGCGTCGCGATCGTGACTGAGCGCTCCCGAGGTTACACACACTAACTGAATGTGCATGTGCACGGCTAACAACAAACAAGATCAAACCTTCATCGTGAAATAGAATATCTGTACCAGGAACCGGTGAAACTGGGCCTTTAAGTCGTAAGTCGATCCCTCTTCAGTATGTATGAGATACCGATGCGCAAAACTTTACAATGTACTATTAATTTTCAGGTCAATAGGCGGCGGATCGCAAGGCAGCGGATCTCTTCTACTGGAGCGATCTATAACGCCTCTCAGTTTGGGCAGTATGAGCTCTCTACACGATGTACTTAAGGTATTTTTTACTTTAACATATATACAACATTTGATTATTGTGACAAGAAAATAAAATATTAATAACAATCAAAATATACTTTGAGATGTGGAGATGTTTGTATAATCCGCGCAGAATCTTCTAGAATGGGATTAAAAATGGCGGCAGTATTGTAATGTACAGTCAGCACAAAAGAAAAGCATTTTTAACCAACTTCACAAAAAGGAGGAGGTTCTCAATTCCACTGTTTTTTTTTTTTTGTTTTGTTTATGTTTGTTACCTCAGAACTCCGTCAATTTTTCACTGATTTGAAAAATTCTTTTTTTTTTTTTTGAGAGATTATGCCGTGTGGTCCATTCAAATTTTATCGAGGTATGACAATTATCTCCAGAGATATGAAGATAAACAATATAAACAAATTTGATACTTTGTAAATTTGACTAGTGGATATATAGTATATTAGTGTTTAATTTATTGTTACGGTTAACTGTGAAGAGGTACACTGTATATAACACGTCCGGCCCGTGTGCGGGTGTAACGCTCGCCGAGAGCACACGTACTGCACCCGTCAATATGTATGTACATTACAAAAATATATATATATATATAATAATGTCAAACGCTCGCTGCCCGCGAGGCAATAAAACGTGGAAACAGGACGCCGCCTGTTACGCTCTCTGTCGCACTTACAGGCGTTAGGCGTCCATTACACGGTAGGTACCTACTAACTACCTTGCCGTTTTTCTGAGGATTGAAAAATCGGCCCTTATACATTTAATTTTTTATAAGTGATTACGAACAAGAAACATAATTCATTTTACTTACATCCATATTATGCAATTATTGCCGTATGGCCTCTTTAAAACTAAAACATTCCCACCTAAACGAATAACAAATCCACGCTTATGCTCGAATTTTGGTACGCTAATCAAGTCTCAACTCAGTTGACAAGCTTGTGAAGATAACCTAACAATGTACCTACTTCTTTTATTGTATAATCATCATTCTTTTAATATCGTTTGACTAAAGATCAGACAATCTATTTCGTTGATTTGCTTACGTTATTATTAGTATTTTATGAAAATAGTTATAACCATCTCTCATGTTAATAAACTTTTGTATGTGCCCACAAAGAAGAAACATCTTGTTGAGGTAAGAATATAAACAGTAAAACATTTCCCCTTTTTGCCCACCGAAGGTTCAAGTATATATTAACTAATATGTGATTATAATGTATGATGATTACTTACCCTTCAGTTCAACTCACACCGAGACGCGACGCGACACGGCGTGCACTTTTTAGGAGAGTGATACAAAATAGGACTTTATTTACTACTCAAAAAGATACACATTTAATTGAGATATTTCGACATCGTCGCGCTACACCGCGCGGCGCAGCCAGAAGCCGCGTGACACAAAATAGGACTTTATTTACTACTCAAAAAGATACACATTTAATTGAGATATTTCGACATCGTCGCGCTACATCGCGCGGCGCAGCCAGAAGCCGCGTGACACAAAATAGAACTTTATTTACTACACAAAAAGATACACATCTCATTGTGATAATTCTGCGGCGCCGTGGCGTTAAACCACAAGCATCATCGCGTCGCGTCGCGTCTCTGTGTGTACTGACCCTCAAAGTTTCACCAGTTTCTAATGAAGCTTCAGATGGCTTTGTCATAAATAACGCTTTACTTAAAGTTTATCTACCTTTGTGATAAGATCCTAACAGGCTGTCAGGGACCCAATCAGGGGCAGGTGAAACTTGTCCTTAATATAATAACACCCACCTACGTGGGGTCGGTGCATAGATATCTAGTACGCTAGATATGATATGCTGTATTTGTTGCACGATTCCATTTGAGGCACCCCCTACTCCTAGTCCATCCCTGCCCCATTCCAGTCTTTGGAACTAAGTTGACACTATATACATAACATTGATATTTTCTACAAATAGCCGACGTTGTCAAGTTAAATTCTTATCGATATTTTTTTATTGTTTAATAATGGCTCCAAACAAAACTTGTGTATTAAGCCAGCGTTAAAGAATAAAATTGGTCAAGTCACAAGTCATATTTCAGGTCAAGCCGAAGTCATAGTCCACGAATTTACAATTGCCCCAAAATTGACATAATTGACGTCCATAATTTATCGTCATGAATTTCACTTCACAAAGTCGGCCATTTGCAAAACTGTTAATTTTATTTCAATTGTGTCGGCTTTAGTTCCAATGGGCATGGTATGGGGTGCTTCAAATGGAATTATGCAACAAATACAGCGTGGCATATCTAACGATCTAGAATCATCATCTAGAATTATGCAATAAAACACCGTAGCATATCTAAATAGAGGATATGTGTGGGTCGGTGCAACAAGTTACATTCAGCTATATCCATCCACTTCACAGTCCATCCACTTCACAGTTCATCCACTTCACAGTCCATCCACTTCACAGTCCATCCACTCCACACTTCCTTCGCGCTTCCTCTTCCTGTATAGCCATCCACTTTCATTTACATCCTAAAAATATTTGAGAATATGCCACTTTATCGATTTTAGACGTCAGCCCGAAAATTTGTCGAATTCGATTGACGATTTTAATGCCGTCTGCGATTAAATAGTTGAAATTCTAAAAGGTTTTTATGTCAAAAGGTTAATATTTATTAAGTAACACAGTGTAAATGTTAAATCTAACAATATTTCATTTAAGTGAATATTTTTTTATATACTCTTAAGTGCATGTACCTACTCCAGTTATATACACACATTGATATACCCGCAAACAATTTAATTGCACCTGAGATCCCTTTAGATTTTCAACCCCTAATTTGTCTACCCTCTTTACCTGGATTGCCTACCATATAACTCTGGATGAACTACCAACGATGACAGTAATTATATACTTATTTAAATATAATTATTCCTGTTCTATGTATGTATACTATATAGTAGTTGTATATATCATGTAATAACGTATCGTAGTTCTCTGCATTCGACCAGGTCACGGATCACGCTGCGATGCACTCTGCATATGACCAGGTCGCAGACCACGCGGCGATGCACTCTGCATTCGACCAGGTCACGGAACACGCAGCGATGCACTCTGCGGACAGCAGTCATGCCGCCTCGCCGCACGATGATCCGGACCCTTGATGGTAAGTGGTCATTGTTACATTCGGCCAGGTCACGGATCACGCTGCGATGCACTCTGCATATGACCAGGTCGCAGACCACGCGGCGATGCACTCTGCATTCGACCAGGTCACGGAACACGCAGCGATGCACTCTGCGGACAGCAGTCATGCCGCCTCGCCGCACGATGATCCGGACCCTTGATGGTAAGTGGTCATTGTTACATTCGGCCAGGTCACGGATCACGCTGCGATGCACTCTGCATATGACCAGGTCGCAGACCACGCGGCGATGCACTCTGCATTCGACCAGGTCACGGAACACGCAGCGATGCACTCTGCGGACAGCAGTCATGCCGCCTCGCCGCACGATGATCCGGACCCTTGATGGTAAGTGGTCATTGTTACATTCGGCCAGGTCACGGATCACGCTGCGATGCACTCTGCATATGACCAGGTCGCAGACCACGCGGCGATGCACTCTGCATTCGACCAGGTCACGGAACACGCAGCGATGCACTCTGCGGACAGCAGTCATGCCGCCTCGCCGCACGATGATCCGGACCCTTGATGGTAAGTGGTCATTGTTACATTCGGCCAGGTCACGGATCACGCTGCGATGCACTCTGCATATGACCAGGTCGCAGACCACGCGGCGATGCACTCTGCATTCGACCAGGTCACGGAACACGCAGCGATGCACTCTGCGGACAGCAGTCATGCCGCCTCGCCGCACGATGATCCGGACCCTTGATGGTAAGTGGTCATTGTTACATTCGGCCAGGTCACGGATCACGCTGCGATGCACTCTGCATATGACCAGGTCGCAGACCACGCGGCGATGCACTCTGCATTCGACCAGGTCACGGAACACGCAGCGATGCACTCTGCGGACAGCAGTCATGCCGCCTCGCCGCACGATGATCCGGACCCTTGATGGTAAGTGGTCATTGTTACATTCGGCCAGGTCACGGATCACGCTGCGATGCACTCTGCATATGACCAGGTCGCAGACCACGCGGCGATGCACTCTGCATTCGACCAGGTCACGGAACACGCAGCGATGCACTCTGCGGACAGCAGTCATGCCGCCTCGCCGCACGATGATCCGGACCCTTGATGGTAAGTGGTCATTGTTACATTCGGCCAGGTCACGGATCACGCTGCGATGCACTCTGCATATGACCAGGTCGCAGACTACGCGGCGATGCACTCTGCATTCGACCAGGTCACGGAACACGCAGCGATGCACTCTGCGGACAGCAGTCATGCCGCCTCGCCGCACGATGATCCGGACCCTTGATGGTAAGTGGTCATTGTTACATTCGGCCAGGTCACGGATCACGCTGCGATGCACTCTGCATATGACCAGGTCGCAGACCACGCGGCGATGCACTCTGCATTCGACCAGGTCACGGAACACGCAGCGATGCACTCTGCGGACAGCAGTCATGCCGCCTCGCCGCACGATGATCCGGACCCTTGATGGTAAGTGGTCATTGTTACATTCGGCCAGGTCGCGGATCACGCTGCGATGCACTCTGCTTTCGACCAGGTCACGGATCACGCTGCGATGCACTCTGCATACGACCAGGTCACGGAACACGCAGCGATGCACTCTGCATTCGACCAGGTGACGGAACACGATGATAAGTGGTCACATGATGGTAAGTTGTCACTCTAAGCACACTTGCCTACTCGTATATTCGTATCTTTGTACCCCTGGTGACCTGGCAAAAAAATTGTGAACTCATAGTACATGCTTGTAAAAAGACAAAACCTTTGAAGGTAAAATGTTTAAGAAACTCCAAAAATTAAAAGCTTTTGTGCCATTTCTTTAATGTCTGTTGCCCTAGAATCTTGTTTGATTCTTTTTAAATTGCTTAAAATAATCCTACTACTTATCCTACTAATATAAAGGCAAAAGTTTTTGAGTATGTAAGTATGTTTGTTACGTCTTCACGCTAAAACTACTCAACCGGTTGAGCTCAAAGCCTAGACCCTGGAATAACACATATTATATATCGATATTCCCACGGGACCGATGTCTACGCGGGTAAAACCGCAGGGCACAGTTAGTACATTATTAATGCAAAAGGAAGAAGACTACAGGTTAAAAAAAGAGGTTGTAGTAAGACTGGTTGCGTCGCCATTGGTGTCCTAGTCAGGCCTGTAGCACTCCGCGCTGTAGCTATGAAAATATAAGTACATACGCGGCAGCCGGCCGGCTACAAGCTCAGTCAGTAGTGTCACGCGCGCTCTCGATCTGTTTTCTCACAACACTCAACCTTAGAGTAAGAGACAGCTGACGGCCCGCGAGCTGACCGAGTGATACACTCTCACCGCGTGGACTTACAGTGCATTTTACGGTGTGCAACACGCGGTCATTAGTTACTATTAGTAAATTCTGCGACGCAAATTCAAGGTCGCATCCGAGGCGTGTAGCGTATTTCAACGATACCGACGTTGTAACTAGGTTTAATCTCACATTTTTGCCCGCAGGGAGTACATCTTCTGTACTTATACTACTAATACTATTATGTGTCCTAGTGAGATACGCTTTATTTTTCAGAAATGAAATCCAGAGCACGCCGTGGCCCATCGACATATCGAGATTCTACGCGTGTTTCTGTTGAGTTAGTTTCACGCTGACGGCCGGATATATACCACCGTTGTATATTGTGTTTATTTAATACGTTGTAAGTGGTAACAAGGGGTATTACACCACTCTAAATCAGGGTCCCATACTCATTAATCAGGGAGGTGTAATAAGGATAATGCCAGATATATACCACCGTTGTATATTGTTTTTTTTAATACGTTGTCAGTTGTAAATTGGGGGGCTACACCACACCGAGTCAGGGTCCCTAACTCCTTAATCAGGGAAGTGTAAAAATAAGGCAGTAAGGTCCCTAATTAGGGAAGAGAGGATCCGGTCCGCCTATATTATATGCAGTGTAATAACACTTAGGGAGATAGGGCGTCTAATTAGGGGCCACGGTCATCCTTAACTAGGCACCCTGATTCAGTGTGGTGTTTATATAAATTATATAATGGCATAGGCAAGACAGGTTGGGTTAGATATACAGATGCGCTCTGTGGATATAATAAAGCGCATTTCAGACCACCCTATACTATTCTGCTATATAGTATATATAAATAAGATAAGTGTATAAACAAATGTACTTTGATCAAACACAGTGTGGTATGTGTTAGTAAATCCTAAATTGTTAAGCACTCAGAAACCCACGACACAGGCTCACCGCCTAGTTTGGGCTTCACAGATCTTGTCAGAATTTAGGCATCTAATAGTTCAACATTACAAGCAAGCCGGCAAATATAAAGTAAGGCTAAGTTTGAACCTCAAACTATCATAAAGAAGGCAGACGGATTCGTGCCGAACACCCGAGTGAACGCATGTTCAGTAATACTAAATGCTTGAGTAATACGCTTCCGCGCTCACTTTGCTACCAAGCGGCAGCAGGGTCGGACGCTTCCGTGTAGTATTACTTCGCAGCGTTGCTTACGTAGTAATCATGCCTTATTTACTATGCCGGACTGAGCGCGGAAACTTATTACTTAAGAATTTAGTATTACTGAACTTGCGGTCACTCGAATGTTCGGCACGAATCTGTCTGCCTTTTTTATGATAGTCTGAGGTTTGAACGTGTTCTAAATAAATGTATTGTGAGCGATATTGTTGTACTATAAACTATATGCATATTATAGATTAAACTGAAATGCACTTTAAGTCAGTATTCCTACCGTATCGTTTCACTGCCGTCTTCCATACACAAGCACGATCTTAGAATATCCTGACCAGTTAGTATACTAGTTACTGAGCCTGTCTACGGAACCGAAGGTCGTGGGTTCGATTCCCACTCGGGAAAATTCTTTGTGTGATCCATAGACAATAGTTCCGAGCCTGGGTGTGTTATTGTGTCCGTGATTTTCATTTAACCGACTTTAAAAAAACGGAGGAGGTTTTCAATTCGATTGATTTTTTGTTTGTTAACGTACCGCAGATGGAGTTTTCCAAATCTGTTAATAAATTACGAAGGTAATTCAATAACAGATTTGCAAGAAGCTCTTTAAAGAATATACCTCTTTTTTAATCCCATTGTATAATTCATCAAAACCTAATGAGTATTTCCTGAGATATGGAGATAAATCCCTCAAATTTGCTGCTGAAAATGGGTAGATGATGAAATGCCACATTTCATCATCATCATAATCAGCCATTGTCAGTCCACTGCTGGACGTAGGCCTCTCCCAAGATACGCCACTGAGAGCCTGATCTTCGGCTCATTGGGAGGGATGTGAGTCGGTTTTTTATAGGAGCTTAATTATTATTATTATTGGTGTTTAAAACCTCAATTAGACGTATAATTGACTATTGACAACGTATTAAATTCCTTGTTACCATGGTAACAGAAATGTTTAGCTTATTACTGCCAATGTAGCGTTTTTTTAAAACGCTATTTTGTGTAATCTAACCGAGCAGCGAGCTTAGTACGCTTTTGCGATATTTATTGTGTTTTACAAAAACTACTAAGACTGGGTTGCACCATCTTACTTTAACTATAACAAACGTCAAAAGTCAGTCAAACTCCATATAAAAACACCTGTTATAGATATAGTTACGATGAAAGTAAATGGTGCAACCCAGCCTAAGGGCCAGTTTCACCGGTTCCTGATAATTCGTTAGATAGGTATCGACACATGACGCCATATAAAAGCTTCCAAAAATCTGTCAAATTTCTTCATATTAGCGTTATCAGGAACCGGTGAAACTGGCCCTAAGACTATCCTAGTTAAGTTAATCTCGTTGACTTATTTTTTTTAATTGTAGTATTTTTATGATGGCGATAGTTTTTAAATTATGATTGTAATAATTTTACCGTTTTTGACTGTGAAGAAATCTATCATTTGACTGTAAAATTGGTTTTTTTTTTGTCTGTGGCTTTTAGGTTATTATCTTAGAATGATGCCACGTTTTTGTTAAACACAATAAATAAATAGACAAAATATAATAACATATTATTTATCAATCGATATTGGGTTCCTAAGAGAATAAAGTTTATGACAAATTAATTTGCAATATATTTATAAAAATTATTTAAAAGCTAATGTAATCTGCACATTTTTATTACAAGTATGTTAATGTACTAAATAATTAACACCGATTGTGGAGCATGGTGAATATCGGTCATTGACCTTTCATTACATATCTCTTGATTCAGAACAATTATTTTTTATTTTGCGTCTTATCAAACTTTAAAAAAGGCCAAGAATTGATGAATTTACATGACAATTGAACTTCTGCCTTTATTTTGGCTTTGCAGAGAGATCACGCAGCGCGTCAAAATCCTATTTAGTCATAATATTTTTTAAGTGGCAATCGCCCAACGGCGATCGAGAGGTCGAGAGTTTGATCCTCACCCATTGCACTATTGACGTTGGGTTCACTCCAGACACAAGCATATTTAGCTTAGTTGGAGGGGTTAATAAGACTACTAGCAATGCGCAACCCACATTCTTAGTAACCTGTTTAAACAAAAATATTTTTATCTCTGTGAAAAATAATTACACGAAAAATTCTTTAGGGACCTATAGGGTCTAAGCTAGGTCTAGCTTAAAATGTAAGAGATAAAAGGTCATTGAACGGAATTCACCACGCTCCCGAAGCGGGCTTATAATACGATACCTTCCATTTTATGATAATAAGACTATTGTAAAGTTAATTGAAATGCGTCTTTATTTTAACACAGATCGTAAAATATACGATGACATGGACATTATAAGTTGTACTTCAGTAAGAGAGAGAGGTATATTGTCGTCTCTTTATTTTTTTGTTCAGTGTTGGAATGTCTCAGTAAGGGGCTTAACAAAATGTTATCACCTAAAGCGGTGGTAAGGGCAGTTCAGTTCAGAGATTATGTATAATAGTTACTACGAGATTGAGTCTGGTACGATAACTAAAACGCTGAACTGAGAAAAGCACTCTTTTTACCTCCTTCAAAAAGGATGTTTATCGATTTCTCTGTCAATCGTAGACCGATTTTCAAAATTATTTTTTTATTTGAAAGATTATACTCTTGATGTAGTCCCATTGTAAATTCATCGAGATCTAACGAATATCTCCGGAGATATAGAAATAAACACCTTCATATCAACTTAGTACTGAAACTGACTATCGCGGCATTTGAAGTCGGTTTTTTTTGTTTAGTAAACAATCTAAGATTGTATTTGTTGTGTTTGATAAAGACGCATTTAATCGGGCCATTTCTGGTCTTAGGTCAATTAGATTCCACATGAAGTATAGATCGACATAAGATAGCTGTTAGTGACGTTTTACCAAATTGTATTTATATCGCTTATAAGGGACACTGTTGGACGCCATTTTCATTAAAATACTACAAAAACTACTCAATTATCCATAATAATATTAAATTGTATACATATAATATTAAAAAAAGCGCCAATAGCCCAATGGCTAAAGCGTCGGCCTGACGATCGAGAGGTCGTAAGTTCGATCCCCACCCATTGCACTATTTACGTGAACCCACTCCAGTCACAAGCATATTTAGCTTAGTTGGAGGGTAACAAGACCAAGTAAGTGGCAACCCACATTGCTAGTAAGCTTTTTTAAAAAAAATATTTCATTTTATTTTTTGTTATAGTGGCCATAATAATACACACTTTGTGAAAATTTCAAGTTTCTATCTTTCACCGTTAATAAGATTATCAATAGTTCATAGGACATAGGTCAACAGCTGACCCAATGAGTCAACGGTCAAACGGTTTGGTACTATTTTACGACTAAAGATGTCGAAACCGGGATAAAAATTTAAACCGGTTTGGACGTAAGTACATATGAACTTTTTATTTTGGTTTTCGTTCGTTCTATAAACCGCTATTGAACGATATTGTGCAAAGAACTCTTTGATTAAGGTTTCGTTGAATAAACCGGTTTAGAACGGTTTAAGCTATGATAAGCGACCACTTTTCAATTTACAGCCGTGTGTGCACTGGCAGCAAACAAACAACGATTTAGTAATTGTAAATCACTTATTGAAAACTGCGGTCGGTCATAAAAATTATACATATATGGCAAGCAAACTTCGAAAAGTGCAAGAGCATGTTTTTTTTATCGCCCGTGCCAAATGCAAGTAAGTACGCGTGAGCCTCTCGCGGAATAAACCGGTTTATAATGGTTTTTAGAAGTTTTTGAACGAAATAATTAAAACACCGGTTTATGCCGTATTTAAACCGGTTTCTAGCCCTGCTTCGAGCGAAATAATTGGTTAGAACCGGTTTAAACCTTTAAGAAACGGTTAAGCATAAACCGGTTCCAAGCCTTGGTCAATACAATGTAGATTAAAAATTAAAATTATTACTACTATGGATACATAAATATAAACATCAATGAAAATGGCGTCCACAATTATACTAACAAAAGAAAAAGAACAATATTTAATTTAAATGAACAAGTAATTAGCATAATAAGCCGCTTATATTCAAGTCTGAAATCTAAAAAAAGTTGTATGATGTTTTACTGAATAAAAATATTTGTCTCTTTAACACGTGGGAAATGTTTAAAAATCAGTTTACGTCTATTGTCATCTCTTTCTTAGCCTTCGAAATGCTTTGTCTAGTATTTTTGCGAACTATTCTGAGTGCTTAGTCAAATATACTTGACAAGACTTCGCAACATAAAAAAGCCACTTTATTATTGGGCCAGCCGGTAGAGGCCGACCTAGACGAACGTATCACGACCAGATCGCAGACGTTTTCAAGAAAGGCCAAGTCAAAATACCTATAACCAGCGAGCATGTACGAAGACGCTCGTGAGTCTCTGCCTAACCCAACGATAAAAAGGCGTGATTTTATGTATGTATTATGAAAAGATGAACGGCCCGTTGGCGTAAAGGATAGATATTGATGGCTTGAGTTCACACCGAAAACTCACCGGTTCGAATGCTAGCCAAGCATCAACGGAATGTTCTATGTGCATTAACGGGTGATCGACTACAGGTGGTAGGAGCATTAAATCGATGTTCCGCCTCACTTGCTACCAAAAAGCAGCTTACCACCATCAAGCAGAAAATCTGCCGCCATAACCTGACGGTGTTCCGGCAGTACACAAGAGAGTCAAGAGTATTCTAGGACTAGTAGTAGTAGATAGTACTACTCGTCCGTGAAGCAGTACAAGACAGTAGAGGCAAACAGCAATAAGAATTCCTTTTAAAAATCAGTACTATGAAAGAAAGAGATGCAAATAGATAAACGGTTTTTGACTAACCTTCAAATGTAATTAACAAAATAAAAACACTGCCACAGTTTTCAATAAGTGTTAGATATCATCTCATTTGAAGATATTAAAAAAAGCTAGTTCATTGCCATCAATAACTGTGTAGAAGAATTCAAAACGATTCTCAGATAAAGAACGAGTTAGAGCGAGATAGCATGTTGTTCAACATTTTGAACAACATGCTATCTCGTCATTTGCGAACAATTTTTTTGAGGTTTTGTGTACCAATACTTATATTTCTTTTTTAAGCTTCCTTTAATTACTTGTTTAACAGAGATGGCATTGTAACAATTACTTGAAAGCATGCATAGACAAATTACTTTGAAAAGTGGCGTGATATTTTATTTAGGCATTATAAAGCCTGCTTCTTTAGTTTTAAATAAAATTACTTTATAAAATGGTTCAGTGTAACCAGTAAAGATGGCTTAAATAAAAAAATGTATTTAATAAATAATAATGTTAAGTATTACGTTACTGTTTTACTCGTATTTGGCTGATTAGCTCTCTTTAAAAATATAATAAATATAAATATAATTTTAAGTCCGTCAATTCATTAGTTTTTATTTAACGACGTGAATTAATCTCATTTTTTAATTTATTATCACTATAAATACTAACATTAAGCAATATTTTAATTTAATTATTTTTAACAATCTAGTCTTTTTTATTTTTTTTTATTTTGTACGACCGTCAATGTATTATTATAAAATGTGACGTAATTATAATTTTTTAAGCGTACTCTCGTATGAATTATATGAGATTTTTGTAGATTAATTTATGTAGTATTTTACCCGATATTATAAAATGCTTGTAACATTCACAATATTCAAATTGAGATTAAAATAAAAGTCCAAAGATCTGCTTATGTCATCTTCGAATAATTATTGATCCGCTGAAAATTAATAAAAAAATACGGCGATTGCCCTTTAGTTTTTATTTTAGTTTTTAGACTACCTATATTATTTAAAAAATAATAAAATGTATTTAGGCTTATTTTATAGTTTTTTTTAATAATGGAAATTATTTACTTTTCATAAATTATATAATTACCTGTATAGTTACAGGAATTCGTAATTGTATTATTTTATTCTACATTTGGTTTGTTGACTGAATATTACTTTTTGCCGCCATCGCGTCTTACCGCCGCTAGTAAATTAAATATAAAAAAAAATAAACTTAACATCCGTTCATCCGTGTTATTGCGTCCATTTTGAGATACAAAATGACCGTCGTCTTGGCGAGACATAAAATTAATGTCTGAATTTCACATCAAGATTTTCCCGGAAACGTTTCGGGCGAGAATATTGGGCATAGTATATTACGATAGTCGTGACTTATTGTATAGCTGTCAGTGTGACATAAACCCGCACTTTACGCTTGCTACGCTTGCCGTCAAATAGAAGATTATTGCACGGCGTGAAGTTGGAAGTTTTTTTTTTTTTTTTTATCCGCACTTTATATTCCTCCGACATGGGCCGGAGACATTTTTAGAGCGGGTTTTATTCTAATAACAAATGCATTCAGCTTCAGTGTGCTTTCATGCTTGATAGTGAGTTTGTTGTTTTTTTTTTGCTGTTGGGTGTTTTGTTTAGTATAGTTATGTAGAAATTATAAATAAATGAATAGTCGTGCATAACATGTAATACGTATATATATATATTTTATTAAAGTATAAGTAACATTTTACGTTCTCTTTGTAATTTTTCTTAATCATTATTATATATATTTATATATTTGATTTTTTGTTTTTTGTTTTTTTTTTTCCTTTTTTTTACAGGAGGTATAATTATATACTTTTTTTTTTAAACATTTGTTACATTCCTACATCACATACCTACATATGAAAATAATAACAATAACATTAACAATATGACAAAGGTAATTAAATGAAAGTTGGAAGTTGCTAAACGTCGTGCAATAATCGACCACTTAAATCACGGAAAAGCGTGCGTAAAGTGCGGGTTTGGGTCACACTGTGCTATAAAGGTTATTCTCGCACCAAATTATCGCTAGACAACATTTCTGTGTAAACCAGCATTAATCACGGAATTGGCTAAAGTTTGCATAATAATGTAATAATTTAAAATTAATTCTGACATTTTAAACTAAATTTCTTTTTATACACAAAATGATATTGATTAGTACTCACATTCGACATGTTTAGGTGTCTGAATTGAGCATCTATTGTCAATTTATATTATATAATAAAATAGGCGAATAAGTTTGGCGAGTGTAATGTCCTGAATATTGGAACAAATATTGCTAAATTATATCATAATATCCCTAGTGATTTATATTGTTAAAATAACGACAAAATTTGTATCGAATAGTGTAGATTTTGCATGAATATTTAATAAAATGCATATTGGATTATAACTTAGATACAAAAGATTTCTGAAGTTTTGGAAATGTAAATGTTTGGGAGTTTTTATATCTGATATAAATGTTACACAATTTCACTTGGACAATATTGTATGCCTCCATGGTAATTCTTCCTCTTGTATATGTAAAGTTACACTTTTTGCACTCGCAGCTTTATTTATTATATGAACATTTAGCGCTCGAACCAAGCCTACAGTTACTAAAAAATATTGGACGTACAAGCTATAAATAAGTAAAAAACGCGTTAGAAGCATTTTAGAATGGGAACTTTCAAGTTAATTGAATTTATTTCTGAACATCACCAATTATTTTTTGTACAACTCCATCTGTTTAACTGTACCGAATACTTCTTCGTAGTTTCGCCGTTCTACAATAGAGGGCGTTTATAAATATAAAATATAACATGACGCTTACGTCACTTCCGCTGCCTTCTGACCGTGACGCTACGTCACATCCGTTAAATTTTATTCCAGTGCGCCTAAAGTTCACTTCAAAAGTAAATCTGTGCAAAAAAAAAGTAAATCTATATTGATATCGATGCGTCCTGTCATCGCTAACATCGGGCCGGTAGTCTCTACTATAATACTCTGCATCGGTGCGTCATGCGTCGGTAAGAAAAGGGATGCAAATATACAGCTGCATCTCCTTCTATTATCCTATCCTCCTACTATATATACGTTTACGATGACAGGACGCATCGATACCAATGTAGAGATTTCCACCCCAGGGCCGTAGTCTCAATATTAACATCTTTTTTCTTAGCGACGAGATCATAGCTTGAAATTCATAGCGTTTCATGTACAAGATGTTAGTTTCTGGACTCGCAACAGATGGCTTTCAAAATGAACGCAATGTTCTGTCATTGTAAATCTGTCAAACCTAATGTTTTTGTTTTCGATGTCTATACCGCTATCATTCTTTTATATTATTATCTAACAAAAAGATCAAGATTTTTTCTAACACGTGACAAAGATTTGGTTCGAACCTAAAAAGCTTTGATGCAATAGGTGCCGTTAAGTATCAAAATAGAATTAAAAATATCTAATCAAAACATCGCAAAATTATCACAAAAGTATTTATTTGAAAAAATGTATTTTGTTATATTAGCGTTTGTTTATTGCAATAATATAAGCTTAAAGTATTATATAACAAGCCTGCAAGCCTGTATCGTGTATACTATTTAATTTCTAATGTAAATCTAAATTATCCGAATACTTAATTGTATGTAAATATTTAAATAAAGAAACATTTGAATGAACACTTGTTTTATTTAAGTCTAAAATACATATCAACTATTTTCAACAGACTTCCAAAAAGGTTTTTTCTTTTTTTTATGTGTACGTACCGCGATTACTCCGTCAATTGTGACCAATTCGAATGATTATTTTTGTAATCGGTAGGGTGCGTTTCCGAGATGGTCCCATTGTAATTTTATCGAGATCTGATAAGTATCTCCAGAGATATGACGATGAACGTCTCAAACTTGCTACTGAAACTGACTCGCGGGGCATTAAAGTCTGTTGTTTTAGTTTTTAAACTATCTTAATTATGTAGGGTCAGGTCTTATCCACCTGACGCTAGGGCTTCCAATACCGCAATACCGAGATCTCGCGACGTTTTGGTAAATGTTCATTTGAAAACTAAGAATCATAAGCAAATAGTGTCAGAAAATGCAGCGTCGTTGTAAAGTACACGTAAGACTTCATTATAGGAGATAAGTGGAGATAAGCAAGCGTTTGACCTCTATCTCACCTGATGCTATGTGACGATATGATCAACGATGTAGCACGCTTAACTAGAAGATACATGTTCGTCACCTGTATGTCACAGAGCCATCACAAGAAATAAAGATCTTGTATTGGCATCTCACGGTACTGAGAATATTCAGACAGATAAATATGCTTGTGTCTAGAGTGGGTTCACGTCAATAATGCAAAAGGGTGGGGATCGAACTCACCTCTCGATCGCCAGGCCATGTCACTGGGCTATTGCCGGTGTAAATTGGTGGTTCGAAAGCAAGCTATATATCCATAACTCCAACGGGCCGGCCCTTCGGTAGGTATCTAGTATAGAGTAGATACCTACCGGCCCTATCCAAACGTCATCGCTAGAGTCTAGAAAAAGAATACCGTCGTAGAAATTGAGTGCGCGCGTGTTGATGGTTCTAATTTACTGGTTTTGTTGCGTTGATAACATTGCTGTCTTTTGCCAATAAGAATAAAATGTTTGATACCTTGGTAGGTACGTATTCTTGTCATTATTGGCTGGTAATAGGTAGGTAGGTTGGCTTCCTTGTGTGCGTTCGCCCAGCAAAAAGTATCGCCTTTTAAAGAATTGAACGATGCAGATAATTAGTGCCTTATATCGTGTAAATGTGCCCGACATTTTATATTTAACTCTAACTGCTTCAGAGTTATTTAAGAATAAACCGGCCAAGTGCGTGTCGGGCCACGCGCAGTGTAGGGTTCCGTAGTAGCCCATTATCGCAATATAGAACGATTCTGTTGTTCTTTATACTGAATACTATATATTTATATAAAATATAAATTAATATATATAAAAACAAAACACAATTCAATATTCAATTCAATGTGTATTGTAAACACACAGCTGAACAAACACAACAAGCACCTGCACTCTACTTTCTATTCTATTTCTTCTATTCTAGGTTCTCTGTCTGTTCAGTGTTCACTCCTTTTTATTCCGTATGTATTATTAATGTTTACTTTGAAAGGTTTTTTATTATTATTTTTGGAAGCCATCTAATAGTATTAGATGATAGACGTGTGTAACTCAGGAGTGATTAAGTAAAAAGAGTTATATCTGCTTAAACCAAAGATTATATCCGTATATCTTACATTTTACCACCATCTCTTTAACTCTTTTATATCTTCAACGCAACAACTCATTTCGCGAAGTTAGAGTAAGCGGGATGTAACCATATAACATACCATGCATTAAAAAGAGAGCGTAAAGGAGTTAGAGTAAGCGAGATGAATATAACTCTCTATGCGTTAAAAAGAGAGCGTCACGGAGTTAGAATAAGGGAGATGTAAACATATAACAATCTATGTGATAGAAAGGGAGCGTAGCGTCACAGAGTTATTAGGGATATAGAGATATAAAAGATATATATATATATACATATATATATATTTTGTTCAAAATGATACGTATCTATCTTTTCTCTTTAAGGATATGGTTTGCACATGGCTATTAGATTACTGATTTGATAATATTAGACTAATACGTACTATTTAGATATATCTATTATCTACTTATCAGTGTTAGTGAAATGAGACACGTATGTGTTTCAACAATGTACACCGCCATTTTATGGTAAAACTTGATATACGTAAAAATGCAAAATGAAACGCGTGTGCTAACGGTGTACAACGCCATCTATCGGATTTTTAATTATATTACTGTATGTAATGCCTAACTACTACCTATTATTTATAACACTGCGAAAAAATAGATAAATTATTACTAACCTATGGTCCTATATGTCCGTCTGTCTGTCTGTCTGTCCGTCAGTCCGAGGTTTTGCTAAGAGACCATTAATACTACTGTATATCAATTACGCCGACAAAGTGTGAAATAAAATTTTGAAAAATATATTTTTACGGTAGGTAGGTATTTTTTGAGGGTTCCGTCTGACAAGGAACCTTTATAGTTTCTATGTATGTATATATATTACGACGACAAAGTGCTGAAATAAAATTTTGAAATTTTTTTTTTTTGGGGTAGCTCCCCTATATGAGAAGTGG
This sequence comes from Cabera pusaria, assembly GCA_954871355.1. Classification (NCBI taxonomy): domain Eukaryota; kingdom Metazoa; phylum Arthropoda; class Insecta; order Lepidoptera; family Geometridae; genus Cabera; species Cabera pusaria. The sequence continues at coordinate 6,069,423 of OX940910.1, forward strand.
GGGATGAATTTTTTTTTCATCGTCTACCCCATCATGTGGTGTATCGTTGAATAGGTCTTTTATATCGGGTTATATTATATATAGGGTTATAATATCATTAGGGTTGCTAATACCATTTTTCGATTGAATGCTCCATTTACGAAATATTAAACTTTAAAATGCAAATTTTTGTTCCAGTAGGGCGTCCCCCCCCCCCCACCTCTAAAAGCTAAACTGCTGGCTTGAAAAATCTGGAAAAATTCGTGATAATAGCGCATTTCATAAACTTTAAAGGAAAATTATAGCGGTTAAGATAACTTTATTAGTTTAGCAGTAATAGTCGTTGAACTTTGGTGATGGATAATTTTGTATAAAATACAAAATCCTTTAAAGTGACAAAGAAAAGACGGAGTACCTAGTTGCTTGTTTATAACGGGTAAAGACTTGCATTGAATCACAGGCTACTACGGAACCCTACACTGCGCGTGGCCCCGCACTTGGCCGGTTATTGTATATAGATACAGTAAATTTGTGCATATTTGTGCCCGAATTATTGAAAAGGCGATACATTTTTGCTGGGCGAACCCACACGGCTTCCTTCCTTACCTTTGAATGTTAGTTCATCGTAATGCTACGACAGTTCTCTTTTTGCACAGACTCTATCATCAGAATATTTATTGCCTGTACTTCCATCCCAGTGTCCAGTGGCAATGGGCTGCGTCCACGACCTACGCTCGGAGTGCACCCAAAAGCTCTAACCCCGTTCACGACCTCAGAGCGTCACATTCGCTAAACGAGTTAGAAAGAGAGGTTAGAGCGATTGGTTGCACAGGTTGCACTCCGAGCGTAGGTCGTGAACGGAGCCTTGGGCATATGATGTCTGATCTCATTTATCTCAAGGTAACAGGCGCATTGCAGTCTGGAGTGCGATGACGCGCTAAATTTGGCAACCTTGAATTATGCCTGACGTGGTATCTGTTATCGTTATACATCACCGCTTATCATCAGGTGAACGTTATGCTTGTTTTGGCACCATAATCATTTCCTTAATCTTTAACTTAGTAAAAAAAACAAGATTTAATTCATTGTGTATATTAATACCTACAAGCTGCGCTTCGTGGCTTCGCCCGCATAAAAAGTATCCAATGGTAATAGATCAGATCCCAGATCACAAACTATCTGTAAGTCAAATTTCATCCATATCCGTTCAGGCGTTTTTGTGAGGAACAATTAACAAACTATCTATCCATACTCGGTTTTTTTTTAAATTATGTTGGTGGATTTAATTTTAATAATTTCAAAACAATGAGGCTCACATTATCATTACATACAAAAAAACCCTTCGCTATGATGCCTTTGATAGTGACAGCTCAAGATGTTCGCATCAACAGCTACCTAGCGAGTGAAGTCGAACCATTTCTTTATTTAAATCAGTGATATTTTACATATTTAATGATATTTAGGGCCCAGTGGCGCAGTTTAGAATGGTCGGCTTTGACGCCAGAGGTAGCGAGTTCAATCCCCGCCGTACACCATTTTTCAATCGTAACATATGTGCAGATCTTATAGTGGCCCTCCGGTGAAGGAAAACATCGTTAAGAAACTATGAACCCCCGCATGGTGGTAGGACTCTAGTCCGCTTGGCTAGCAACCACCCTCAAGCTGTGCCTCAAGTTAGAAAATCTAAGTACCTAGTGCGAGTTTTATAGATTGGTTTACTTTACTCAATCACGTTACAGTAAACGCAGATTTGTATGGAGTTAAAAAGCGCCATCTAGTGTATTTGTCGCAGGCAGATAGCTTATTAAGCCGTTCAATCAACAGCCTAGCCTCTTTACTAAACAGCGCCGTTTAACTAGATTACTGAATGACATCCAGCCATTGAAACAGCTAGGCAAATAAATTGGATCGATGACGTTTCATTACTTACTTACCTGACCATTAGTCTGACACTAAGGCAACACACTAGGAACAGTGACCACCGTGTGACGTGCGCCGACGAGCGTAGCGAGGGGAGCCGTGGCCGCGGCCGCGCGTCAACATAAATATATTTATATGCATATATATGTAGACGTATATGCATATGCTACGCTCGTCACGCGGTGGTCACTGTTCCTAGTGTGTTGCCTTAGTGTCAGACCAAGACATTATATGAATGGCCTAAGCATTAGCCAGCTAGTTTATGAAATTTTGTAACAAACGCTACGGCTGGATATCATTCAGGAATTTAGTTGAACGGCGCTGTTTAGTAAAGAAGCTAGGCTGTTAATTGAGCAGCTTATTAAGCTATCTGCCTGCGACATATATAAGAGGTAACATTGTAGTATCCATACAAATCTGCGTTAACGTGATCGAATGAGTAAATAAAGCTAAAGAAACTCTCATCTGGCCCTGTGTCGTCAAACATTTAATGTGTTCCGGCAGTAGTCCTTGAGAGCCAGTTCCCAATCTAGGCCTAGCATGCTACCATCCTAGACCGCATCATCACTTACCAACAAAGGTAAGATAGTGGTCAAACGCTAGCCTACGAGATATAAAAAAATATATCACACAATATAATATGATTATACCATAGTGGTGCAGTAGTCCTTGAGAGCCAGTTCCCATTTTAGGCCTTAGCGTGCTACTATCCTAGACCGCATCATCATTTACCAACCAAGGTGACAAGTAGTCAAACGCTAGCCTATAAGACATTAAAAAAATATGTCACACAATAAATGATTACATATTAATTCTATAAGAAATAAAACAGCAAACATTTTTAAACATTTATTGGAGTAACAATACAAATTACAATGCAACATACATATGTATAATGCCAAATACAGGAAAAATAAAGTGTGTACGCCTACCCTCTTGTGCCAAATACGAAGCACTCACATTGCTGGTGCAGCGAAATACAAAAATATTCATTATACCTACAAAAAATAAAAATGTGATAAATTCATTGGTTATTATTCAATTATGCTTGATACCCCCTGGCAATGTAATCCAATTTGTGACTTTACATTTATTTAGACTTTTATTGGAATTAATAAATGCATAACCTGAATGTTTAAACTATATTTGTACAAATCTTGTTTACAAAGTACAGAACTTACACAATTACACGAACAAACATTACTTTACCTTTTTGCCATTTCGCCTAGAAACCCAGGTATCATTTAAAACAATTTATTGAGCAAAACGTAAAACAATATTTTGACACTTTCTCCTATACCTACACAATGTCTTCTAAATATAACAATAGGCGTATTTGATTTATAAGAGCATCAAAATCATTCGTTGCTTAAATTCTGCGGTTTAAAACGAGTAAGCTTGCAAGAACTGGAGTATCTAGGCATTCTAGGCAATTACTGTTAAAATAACTGGTTAAATTCAAATGCTACACATCGATTAATTCAAACAATTTTTAAAATTGTATATTTCATAAAGCTTCCGAACAACTTTGTTGTAGAATTAGGGTCCTGTATTTACAAGTCACGTAGAATCGGGGCCCTGTATTATCAAGTGTTACAGTATCGAGACACTGTGTTAACAAGGGTTGTAGAATCGGGGCCCTGTATTTACAAGTGATGTAGAATCGGGGCCCTGTATTATCAAGTGTTGTAGAATCGGGGCACTGTGTTAACAAGGGTTGTAGAATCGGGGCCCTGTATTTACAAGTGATGTAGAATCGGGGCCCTGTATTATCAAGTGTTGTAGAATCGGGTCCCTGTATTTACTAGAAAACTACTTACGTATATTAACTAAACTTGGGGCATCAGCCAGGGCAAACGTATTCTGTCAGGGGTGAAATGCAACATTGGGCCGCGTACAATACACCGATCTCCTACTTAATTACTTCAGTTTAAGGATGGTGTTCTTCAATTTGTCGACGTTAGCGCCGGAGAACTCCTCGACTTTCTTGGAGTTCTTCACGAAGACGAAGGTGGGCATGGAGTTGATGCTATACTCGGACGCTATGTCTTCACACTCGTCCACGTCAACCTGAAAAGAATCATATTAAACATTAAGGTGCGTACAGACTATGTAACATGTTTTATTTAACTTGTGTTTTATAACACGTTCACATTATAATACCAATGTTATATAACAAATCGTCAGAGTGAGCTACAGCAAACCTTGATTTTTTGTAGAAACATATTTTGCTCTAGAAGCATTTTCCAGGGAGGAAACAGGGGAATACATTTGTATGTAAAAGTGCACCCCGCGTTAGCTTTGAATTGTGTTATTTACTAAAATCTAATCGATTCACAATTGGCGTAGTAATCACGTAATAAAAGAAAACGTAGGTACAGACAAATTGAGAACTTCCTCCTTTTTGGAAGTTGGACAAAGTCGGTTAAAAATTAAACCAAACACATTTCTATTCTATTTCACGAATGAATAACAAACAAAGCGGTTACGCCTCAGCAAACTAGCTTCAATAAATCCTATAATACTATTAATACCAAGTACTACTAGGTATTTTTATGCTATTATCGGTCATATCACAGAATAAATAACAGTACAAGTAGCCATACTCCAAAATACACAAAAACAAGCATGACTCAGTAGTAAAGTATTTACTCTTGGCAACACATCATGGGTTTCCCGAACCCTAGCACGTTTCGATTTCATAGAAATGCAAATCGACTGCCAATAATTATATACTCGAGTTTTCCCCTATTGGCACAGAATATATAAATAGAACAAGTACTATATTGGGAAAATATGGCATTGGTTGTTTTTTTTCCTCTGTAAATTGGTGTCAATAAAGAGTTAATGTATTGTATTGATTTGTCCATGGATTTACAAAATACTCGTAAGGATTGTGCACAGCAATCTTTTTAAAAATTCAATTTAATCCGTATGCTATATAAGTAAGGTTGTAATTGCTATGTACACCTAATAAACGGTCTTTTGTCTCTCTTTTGTCTTTGTCTAACAACTTGCCAGTGCTATATAATAATACTAGCAGCCCGCCCCGGCTTCGCACGGGTAGAACATATATGCCTACAAAATTTGCATCAGTTTGTTGCATCGAATATAAAATATGAACATATTTAACAACCATCGTCATATTTCATCCAATTTACACAAAACCTTAACGAAATATGCACCTAAACCTTCCTCATAAACACTCTGGCTATTGGTGAAAACCGCATGATAATCCGTTCAGTAGCTATTGAGATCATTGCGAACAGACAGACAGACGCAGTGATGGACTTTGTTTTATAATACTTACGTAGTGATATTGGACGGCCCTTTGGCGTAAAGGATAGTTACCCTGATTCTGACCCGACGGTCGTTGGTTCTAATCCTAGCTATATACCTACCAATGAAAGTTTTAAGTGCATTCGTGAATCATGAGTTTTCGTACAGTGGAAGTGGGATCATTAAATCTACCCAAAAGTAGCTTACCACCAAGGAAACATCTGCCGCCGTAACCTTACGCGTTCCCCGACGCAAAATGTAGGGGTAATATACGTTTAACGTGTGTATCTGTGTGTCTGTCTGTCATCTTAGCACCTAACCGGATGAACCGATTTTGTTTTTATTATTGATAGTTTCTTTTTGTTTGATAGATGTCTTCATCGAGAGTTTTCTTAGCTTTGATTCATGAAAATTTGTTCAATCGTTATAAAACTATGAGCTTTTTTCTAGTTAATTGCGCTATGAAATCTTTCATAGCTCTGATCAATTCGAAAATCTTCTTCAACGATATTGTAAGAACATGGAAGCATTGACCTGATGCTGGAACATCTCCTGGACTCTACAGAATACTCAAATCCTCACCAACTTACAGCTCAGATTTTAAATGTCGTGTTTAGAGTCATTGGAATGCTTTTAATGAAAAGATTATACATAGATCAGTCGGGGTGGTTTAAAATATTATATTATTATATATATAGATGAATATTATTTTATACAATAGATCATATTATTATAATATATTGACTTCAAATTGATTGTGATCGGTGGGGATCTACAGCATAGCTAAGCTTATAATAATATTTTCGTAGTAACTATGACCTAATCTGTGGTTCACTGCAAATATTTTATTAATTTTGCGATGCGTGTATGTGAAATTCGTGATATCTTTTAGTGTTTTCATTGGAATTATATACTGTAAAGGACAATTTTAATCTATAATATGTGGCCAAGCTAATTAACGTAATTATTTGGATAAGGATTAATACTATATACTTGAAAATAGCCTTGGAAGTTATGTAATATTTTTTTTAAAAATTTTAAGATTAAAATGGTTACTGTGAGTCAACCTTAAGAGATAGACATATGCTGTCGCGGACTTTTTTGTAGGTCTTATTAAGTTGTACAACTCTTGCATAGAAAATATTCTTCTATCTATTTTCAATTAAGCAGCGTTCGTAAGAAACGTGTTTTTTCGACCGTTTTTTTGCCGACTTAGGTTGCAAATTAGGTCTCCACGAATGTGCCTTTGATTTAAACGGGATAATATATAGCCTATTTTTATTCCGAAAGTCCATTCCATGTATTAGTGAAAGAATTTTTTAAATCGGTTCATTAGTTTTTGAGCCAAATCATTACAAACATACAAAAATACAAATGTTCTCTCTTTATAATATTATATAATAATATGTACTATAACTATGTTTCCTGTCACCGCCCACCGCTTTGCGAATGTCGTCGCTCCATCTAGTCACAGAGCGTCTTATGCTACGTTTGCCGATTCGCAGTCTTCACTCTAGAACCAGAGGCGAAGATCGGGCTCAGTGGCGTGTCTTGGGGGAGGCCTACGCCCAGCAGTGGACTGATACCGGCTGCTGCTGATGATGATGATATATGGTTCATATATATGGTATGGTTATGGTTCATATATATGGTTATGGTGTGGCTATATATAGTTCATACAAAAGAAAATAACTCCTTTCAAGGTTGGTCTCTTTTGGGCCGTTAGTGCAGTCTTTATATAAAAAGATTTTGTACCTACTACATTATTAAGGTGCGTACAGACTATGTAACATGTTATATAACTTGTATTTTAATTCACGTCCACTTTGTGTAACCTTGTTATCCAACATGTCAACATAAAACAATACTATACACATTAGAATACAAATAATGTTATATAACAATTCTTCATAGCTAGTGAGTACACGTGACTCATGTTGTACATATGAATAACACATGTTGTATAACATGTTATGTTACATTGACTGTACGCACCTTTAGAAGCTTGTTTCTAATTTTTTCTTTTTGTAGTCTTGTATAAATTGTCTTGTATTCGTCTTGTAAAACAAAAAGAAAATATATTGAACGGTGATAATTGGTAAGAAGGCTAAGAAATGTAATAAAAATGCAATTATATTTTTAACAGACTTCCCATAGAGAAGGAGGTTCTCAATTCGTCTGTGTGTTTTTTTTTTGTATGAATGTTACACGATTACTCCGTCAATTGTGAAATGATTTTAATGATTATTTTTTAATCGGTAGGGTACGTTTTCAAGGTGGTCCCATTGTAATTTTATCGAGATCTGATAAGTATCTCCAGAGTCGTCAGAAAACGTCTCAAACTTGCTGCTAAATCTGACTCGCGGGGCATGGAAGTCGGTTGTTTTAGTTTTTTTAACTATCTTAATTATTCGTAGCCCGATTCCAGAAACTCATGCCCGTTTGCACTAAACTGCAGATAAGATCATCCTAGTAAAGTTACAACTTATCGTAAGAACAGCCTATCTGGAAATAAGGTTTGCATTGGTTTGCACTAACAGTCCTTCCCTAACCGTGTCGTAATTTAGGCATTGCCTAGTTAGGTGAACGTTTGAACGAATGAAACCACAGATATCTATAAATGTAACACAAATAAGTATTAAACCTCTTTGATTTTCGCCTTTACGCGCATTGGCGGAAAAGTGATATTTTAATTTTTGGCTTATTAATGTTCGTTTATAGTGCCGTCTATGGAGGTTCAATAATAATATTGTATAGGAATATAATAAATATATAATAGGGTATGACTTGGACTAGACTATGACTTCAAGTTGACCTAAAATGTTACTTTGACCCATCTTTATGACTTGAACTCACAAAAACTTGAAGAATTTTAATACTTGACACTGGTTAAATACACTAATCGTGTGGAGCCATAGTGAAACTAGAAAAAAAATCCAATCCAATGTTAAACGGAATTTTACAATATGTAAACAACTATTACCTTAAAAGCAAATCGAACTAAATTGAATTGGAATTTTAAAATAGAAAATTTTGAATGAAAAAGAACCCTCAGCTTCACGACGGAGGAAAAATTAATATTTGCGCGCAAGGCAACTAAGAAAAGGAACATACATAAACAAATAAATTATAATTATAAAATATTTTTAAAAACAAGCTTTTATCTGGGACAATGAACTAATTTTAATTAAAAATAAATTGTAGTAAGTATTTGGCGTTTAGTAAAGCTTGAAGCACTACCTGTTTTTCAGGCAAGGTACGAGTAATTACTATACTTCAGTGCCTCAAGCTTTTAAAATATAGGTAAGTACCTACACGCCAAATACTTACTAGAATTTATTTTTAACATTTTAGTTCATTGTCCCAGATAAAAGCAGTTTTAAAAAATATGTTTTACTTATAATTTATTTTTAACTTTTTAGTATGTAGGTATAGATACCGACTACCTACCTACTACCTAAGTTCTTCAGAGAAGGCGTGATGTTTTAAAATATTCCACTGATATTTGATGTGATTATGGGTAAAGTGCTCTTCAAGGAAAATCAATCGACTCGGTGGGGCTATGTTGCGTTATAACAAAAATGCCATGGCCACCTTACATCTTCATAATCAGATCCTGGATATCGTTTAAGTGTAAAGTGCTCCTCAAGACGAATCATTTAAGCCCAAATTCGCTAGCGTTACGTTATCACAGAGATGCCGTGGTGGCCACCTTCCAGCTTCATCATCAGTCGCTAAATATCATCTAGATGTAAAGTTCTCTTTAAGACTAATCAATCGAGCCTAAACTCAGTAGAGTTACTTTGATTTATCACATAGATGCCGTGGCCACCTTCCAGTTTCATCAGACCCTGGATATCACCTAAGTGAAAATTTCTCTTCAAGACGAATCAATCGAGCCCAAACTCGGTAGGGTTATGTTGATTTATCACAGAGATGCCGTGGCCACCTCCCAGCTTCATCATCAGACCCATATCCAGGGTCTGATGATGTATGTCATCTAGGCGTAAATTTCTCTTCAAGACAAATTAATTGAGCCCAAACTCGGTGGTGTTATGTTGTTTTATCACAGAGATCGTGGCCACCTTTCGTCTCCATCATCAGACCAGCTCCATGGTACCATATCATTTTATTGTCGCCGAAGATACATAATTGATACAAACCCTGTATCCTACTAGCTTACTAAGCCAGCGTATTCATACTGATTTTACAAGTTTTTATTTAACTTGCAATGTATATATGTATGTTCGGGTGGAATCTTGGAAGCTAAATTAGACCCACTTCCCGATGTCTGATTGGACTCAAATTTGGTGTACTTATTAAAATCTGAATAACTTTGTTAAGGAAAGTTCTGTTGATTATTATAAGTAAAATAAATGTCTTTAACTGTGTTTACTGTCGTTTTTAAACCTGCTAGAGCCATTAACATCATCTTTAATTCCTAACATATGAAATCTAATATAATACCTAAATATGTAAGCCATATTTAGATATTATATTAGATTTCATATATTCATGATCATTTTCTATTAGTGAACGTGATGGTGTGGTTGTTGCAGGCGACCTGCTTCGCCTGCTACAACCACGACGATGCAGTTAGAGTGAAACACATTGATCCGTAGTTTGATAAAGAATATTTATTTATTTAATAAAAACTAAAACAACCGACTTCAATGCCCCGCGAGTCAATTTCAGTAGCAAGTTTGAGACGTTTATCGTTATATCTCTGGAGATACTTATCAGATCTCGATTAAATTGCAATGGGACCACCTCGAAAACGTACTCTACCAATTACAAAAAGAATCCTTTCAATTCGAATTGGTTCACAATTGACGGAATAATCGCGTAACATACACACATTAAAAAAACAGACTAATTGAGAACCTCCTTCTTTTTGGAATTCGGTTGAAAATAATATATACTGTCTATATAAACCTAAAGATACATACAGATACATCATTGACGTTGTTTCGCACACAAATACACCATGCTAACACGTTTTTATTTGTCTGGAAACCTCTGCTCTGTCAGTTATTATATCTCATACTCGTTTCATAATAGACGACAGTGACAAAATTTCGTTTCTATTACGTAGGTACTTCTGTTCTTCCATTATAGGTTCTTCCCATTGACTCACAGCCTTAATAAGATGGCTAGACTGACCAATCCTCTCCAAATGTGCGGTCCACGTATCAACTTCAGTGTAAGCTTTAATGATCCCATGTGCATCTTTTGGTGAGGTTTCTTGGTACACAAGCGGCTGCGCTAGCTTTCGGTAGCTCAGTTAGTTAGGTTATTAAAGTAATAACGCCACAAAGCAGCTTCATCTTCATTATTAAATTGATGGTGAAGCGTTTCCGTAGACTTCCAAACACAGCAAACGTTACTGCATCTGCGATATATGTATACGATACGATACTGCAATACATATATCATGATGATATTCATAAGGGCTTGGCTTCTTTGGCATTAATTATAAACTCGTCGTCATTATCAAAGGGGCTTGGGTATATGCCTGGTCTTCAAACGGCGTCTGTAGTGTCTGTGAGCGTATTTCCGATTGGTTTTTATATATATTCAATTATTTTTGATTAAATTTATATATTTTTCTCTCATTATTTCGTTTGTAATTTTTGTAATGACATTTGTTTTGACATTGTCAGAACAAAATGACCCGCAGATAACCAAAAATACGACTTAAGCTGTTCCTAAGCTCTAGTCTCTTCCTAATCGGGCTCATAACTTTAGGACCCTCCTAAGCGCATTTAGGAATGCCCTAAGGTTAGTGCAAGCGAATTTTTCACGGAGTTGCCTAAATTAGTTAGGCAAGAACTTAGGAAGTTCTTAAGTTTAGTGCAAACGGGCATCGTATTAAAGTATGTATGTATGTATGTATATCACGTTTTAGGTGAAACTTTAATTTATGATGTCAACAATCGCAAAATTTATCACCAATTTATGAAGATATTGATAACGCGTGTGTTACGAGGGCGGCACTGAACATTTCGGGAATCAAGGAAGTCATCATCATCAGCCAGTGTCTGTCCACTGCTGGACGTAGGCCTCTCCCAAGGTGCGCCACTGAGCCCGATCTTCGGCTCTTATTTTCCAGTCACTGCCCACCGCTTTGCGTATGTCGTCGCTCCACCTGGTCGCAGGACGTCCTACGCTACGTTTGCCGATTCGCGGTCTCCATTCAAGGACAAGTCTACCCCAGCGGTTATCAGTCCTGCGGCAGATATGACCAGCCCACTGCCACTTCAGCTTACTAATCCGTTGAGCTATGTTGATTACTTTAGTTCTCTGGCGAATTTACTTCGTTTTTCCATACGATGGAACCAATCATTGAAGCTTACGCACAGCATCAACGTTTTCTTGGGTGACTGCAGTTTTTGGACGACCTTGACGGGGATCATCACTGAGCTTGACACGTCCACGTTGAAATTCAGCAAACCAGCGATAAATTGTGGTTTTGGATGGGGCTACATCACCAAATGCAGAAATCATCCGGTCAATACACTGTTTTTGTGTGAAACCACTTCGAAAGTCATAATAAATCATCGCTCGCATTTTCTCGAGTCAATTCCATTTTTTCAACGACTAAACAAGTTTGACAAAACCTTGTGACAAGACCGAGAACCTTTTTATAAATAAATAAATGGTATTCGATTTTTGAAACCAAGGAGTTTTCAATTAAAAATATTTTAATATGACAGGGACAGTGGCAATATTCCATTCCCGATACTTTTAGTGCCGCCCTCGTAGGTAGGTAGAGGTGATTTCTGCGTGTTCTGTAATTTTTCAGGCATTCACTAATAGCGTGGTTTTAATTACATAATTTTATGATGTTTGGATTGGATGGTTGGTGGATTGGATTACAATTTGTGACTCAATTTCCTCGCCAAATGTCAACCTATTTTCAACCGCCTTCCAAAAAGGAGGAGGTTCTCAATTCGTCTGTATTTTTTTTGTATGTTCGTTAGTCGATTGCTCGCGCGAAAGTTTGTGCGTGTGTTTGTTACTTTTTCACGCAAAAACTACTCATCCGATTTAGCCGAAATTTGGTATGTAGATAGCCTAGACCTTGGAATAACACATAGGGTACTTTTTATCCCGATATTCCTGCGGGATCGATGTCTACGCGGGTAAAACCGCGGGGCACAGCTAGTAGTATATAAATACGAAATGATCTATTTATAAAACTGAATGTTTTATTTTTATCACGTCTAGACGGTTTTTTTTATAATAAAGAAAATTTTGCTATTGGATTAGATTTATTCGAAAAGTAAGGTTACTATTAAATACAAATTTAGTTTTTTAACACGAGTGCGTGTTCGAGGCGTAGGATAGCAATGTCATAAGACATTAACAGCATCGTTTATCATCAGGCGACTGGCGAGCGTCTTGTCTTATTACCTTATATGAAAAAATCCGGCCATGTGCGAGTTGGATTTGCGCACCGAGGTTTCCGTACAAATTTGTCAAACTAGGTTAAAGGACAAACTTAACATTGCAGTTCAACAAAGGAACAAAAAAGGAATTTTCCAAATCAGTTAATAAATGACGGTGTTCTGAGATAACAAACAAAAACAAATGCAAGCGAATTGAGAACCTACTTCATATTTGGAGTCCGTTAAAAATGATTCCATTATTGCAGACTACCTATAACCAAAACGATGACGTCATAGCCACAATACATAACTGGTTTTGTATTGCTTAGTCATTTGTAACAAGCGTTAGCCAAACAGATTTCAACTCTAAAACAATAAGGGAAAGCCGATATTTGTATTTAGGTGTTGTGACCTTCACTGATTATTTTACGCCGTTAATGTTTTTACAGAATTTATCGTGTTTGTGACAAGTGAAATCTGTAAGTAAATAATTCATTGAAAATGCATGCTTTGTTTCTATAGAACCTATAATTTAAAAACTTCAGATACTTTTTAAACCCCGACGCAAAAAATGTTCAGAAGGATCATTTCGTTATTCGGTCTGTTACTTCAATGATATTGCAAGAACATAGGTAACCTTGGCCTTGAATATCCATACTAATACTAGCTGACCCGGCAAACGTTGTTTTGCCATATAAATAATAAGGGTTGATCGTAGAAGGGTGAAAATTGAGGATTGTATGTATTTTTGTATGTTGTATCATAAAAAAATAGAAATTAAAAATTTTACTCCACGATAACGTTACAATACTAGGCAGTGTGGTTGACACGACTGACAATTACATTGATTGACGAGCATTCGACTGTAATATAACTTCCTTAAGTTCGATTTTGACCATAAAGGCGAAGACTTAGGTTTAATTCTTCTCACTCATTGACATATTGACGTAATGTTACTTATACTAATATTTATTCTGAGGTAATGGTACAAATTGTATCATTAGAGGTAGCGCAGTGTGTGTTCGGTTCTCTTTACTCACTAATGTAACGCTCGATTCTAGACTGTTACCTTGTATCTCTTCTTTTCCGACTACTGTTACAGAACCTTTTTAAGTCCAAACATCTGCCTTTAAACCCATCTTATCCACCATCGAACTAAGATCACTCAGCAATCGATCATGGTACCAAACCAATCAATCATCTTACCCTCTAGGCACAACGACAGAATTATGCATGTCTCACAACTTAAGACTCAACATCTACCTTGGAACCAAACATACACCTTGGGACCAAACATACACCTTGAGACTAATCATACACCTTGGCACTAATCACCTTACCTTCAACACAACAATGGAATCCTGCATCTCTGTAGCCATCTCCTCAAGCTTGGGTCCAATCATCTTGCATGGTCCACACCAGGTCGCCATGAAGTCGATCACCACCAGTTTGTCACCAGCTTCGGTGAGACGGGTCTTCAGGTCATCGGAGTCTTTGATGTGGATTGCCATTTTGTCTTCTGGAACGAGAGAGAAGTCACAATTAGCTCAAGTCTAAAAATCTTTTATTAACATCGATATTATAATATACTAGCAGCCCGCCCCGGCTACGCACGGGTAGAACATATATGCCTACAAAATTTGCATCAGTTTGTTGCATCGAATATAAAATATTAACATATTTAACAATTATCGTCATATTTCAACAAATTTACACAAAACCTTAACGAATTATGCACCTAAACCTTCCTCATAAACTCTCTGGCTATTGGTGAAAACTGACTGCATGATAATCCGTTCAGTAGCTATTGGAGATTATTGCGAACAGACAGACAGACGCAGTGATGGACTTTGTTTTATAATACTTACGTAGTGATATTGGACGGCCCTTTGGCGTAAAGGATAGTTACCCTGATTCTGACCCGACGGTCGTTGGTTCTAATCATAGCCATATACCTAACAATGAAAGTATTATGTGCATTCATGAATTATGGGTTTTCGTACAGAGATAGTGGGATCATTAAATCTACCAAAACTGGCCAAGTGCAGGTCGGACTCGCACTCGTAGGGTTCCGTATTTTATTACTTTAATTTTTCGCCATTAAAAAAAATTAACAAAGTTATCTTTGTAGTCGCTATATCTCAAAAACTGCTGACTGTATCTCGTTTAAACTAATTTTGTTGAAAGTTTTTATTGAGATTTACAAAATATATTTTTTTTAGATTTTTCACTCCATTACTTTAAAAGTTAGAGGGGGGGGGGGGGGGGTGGACACACATTTTACCACTTTAGACGCGCCTATCTTTTAAATGATTGACTTTGAGAAAAATGATTTTAAACCTCAATGTCATTTTTAAAGACCTATTCATACCCCACATGGTTTGAAGATTATTTTTTTTGTTTCAGTGTTAAGTATGGGACGCCCCCCTTAAACTTTTATATTTTTATACCTACTGACTTACCAAGTTTCAATTCAGTAGTCTTTATAGTTTCGGAATAAAATGGCTGTGACATTCGGAGGGACAGACATGACGAATCTATAAGGGTTCCGTTTTTTGCCATTCGGCTACGGAACTCTAAAAAGTAGCTTACCACCAAGGAGAACATCTGCCGCCGTAACCTTACGGCCTTCCCCGACGACCCTGACGCAAAAAGTAGGGGTATTATACGTTTAACGTGTGTATCGTGTAACTGTGTGTCTGTATGCAGCATTTTAGCACCCAACCGGATGAATCGATTTGATTTCATTATTGATAGTTTTTTTATTTGATAGATTGCATGTCTTCATCAAGAGTGTTCTTAGCTTTGATTCATGAAAATTCGTTCAATCGTTATAAAACTATGAGTTTTTTTCTAGTTGTTTGCGCTATGAAATCAACTTTCATAGGTCTGATTAATTCGAAAATCTTCTTCTTCAACGATATTGTAAGAACATGGAAGTATTGACCTGATGCTGGGACATCTCCTGGACTCTACAGAATACTCAAATCCTCACCAACTTACAGCTCAGATTTTAAACGTCGTGTTTAGAGTCATTGGAATGCTTTTAATGAAAAGATTATACATAGATCAGTCGGGGTGGTTTAAAATATTATATTATTTTATATATAGATGAATATTATTTTATACAATATATCATATTATTATACTACATTGACTTCAAATTGATTGTGATCGGTGGGGATCTACAGAATAGCTAAGCCTATAATAATATTTTCGTAGTAACTATGACCTAATCTGTGGTTTCACTGCAAATATTTTATTAATTTTGCGATGCGTGTATGTGAAATCCGTGATATCTTCTAGAGTTTTCATTTGAATTATATACTGTAAAGAACAATTTTAATCAATCATAGGTGGCCAAGCTAATTAACGTAATTATTTGGATAAGGATTACTACTATATACTTGAAAATAGCTTTGGAAGTTATGTAATATTTTTTAACAAAAAATTAAAGATTAAAATGTTACTGTGAGTCAACCTTAAGAGATAGACATATGCTGTCGCGGACTTTTTTGTAGGTCTTATTAAGTTGTATAACTCTACCATTGAAAATATTCTTCCATCTATTTTCAATTGAGCAGCGTTCGTAAGAAACGTGTTTTACGACCGTTTTTTTGTCGACTTAGGTTGCAAATTAGGTCTCCACGAATGTACCTTTGATTTAAACGGGATAATATATAGCCTATTTTCATTTCGAAAGTCCATTCTATATATTAGTGAAAGATTTTTTTAAATCGGTCCAGTAGTTTTTGAGCCAAATCATTACAAACATACAAAAATACAAATGTTCTCTCTTTGTAATATTAGTATAGATATATACGATCTCATTGTTTCTTTCAGTGACCTTTTTTGGACTAAACTAAGGTAGTTTAAAAACTAAAACAACCGACTTGCATGTCGCGCTAGACAGCTTTAATAGCAAGTTTGAGAATTTTATCGTCATATCTCTGAAGATATTAATCAGATCTCGGTAAAATTAAAATGGGACTACCTTGGATATGAAACTGTAACAAAAATAATAATTCAAATCGGTTCACAATTGGTGGAGTGATCGCGTAACATACGAGTACATGCAAGACCGATTGAGCTGAAATTTTGGTATGTAGATAGCCTAGACTTTGGAATACACCTAGGGTACTTTTTATTTAGATATTCCCACGGGAACGATGGCTTTCGCGGGTAAAAACGCGGGGCACAGCTAGTGAGTAATAAAATATAGTTATAATGACGGGTATTGTGGGTACAATTCAAGTATAGCATGCAATCGAGGCCGCACCGCGGTTACCATATCGATTTCACCAAGGCTGTTTGTCCTATTGTCCGACTTTATGAGCCCTATGCTTATAAAGATTAGCTGAAACATAGCGTAGTATTATTATCTGTTCTGTGATATAGCTTAGCTATGGAGTTATTGACATAGGACGGGGTTCAGTTTCAGTAATACAGTTCGTGTGAATGTATCCTTTTATTTAAAGCATCCGTTGACGTTTTTTTTACTATAGTTGCATATTGGTAGCTCTATACTTATTCTGTGATATTGGTCCCATTTGTATATTTTATAAGATCTTTTTCTGAGGTATCTTCAGAGATGTTAAGGTAAAAACACCTTTTTACAACTGAAATTACAGGGCCGTGAATTCGATCCCTTTTAAATTTTTTAAACGATAATGTCAAGTTCTACACAATATAAGTTGATAACTAAGCGATAATAAGCGACTCTGAATACGGCACATTATCAACAGTCACATATTCTTGTATGGCTTGAATTAATGCGTATTATCTAATGGATTTCTATGTATAGTAATGACTTATTGCTGCATTGTTTTCTACTACTCAAATTAGCATAGACTTAGTGCAAAACGTAGCGATGACGCCATCAATACTCGTTGAAGCGATGATCTTAGCAAGATGGCTGGCAAGAGCTGGATGAGAGTAGCCGAGGATCGTGCTCTGTCAAGAGTCCTATGTCCAGCAGTGGACTATAATAGCCTTGTGAAAATAACAAAGCGTTAAGCGTTTGAGACTGAAAAAAAGATATTTGGTGGGCGCAATGCAGTGACATGCAAGTGTTTGCAGTTTTGTTTCTGATATAATTTGTTCGTTAGGCAAGCATTTTTTTCCAGAGAGCCCAAATTTAATTTTTTTTTTATTTCTTTAATGTACATGATATATACAGCCATTTCCTCTGTTGGTGACACCTTTATTTTGGTGGAAAGTTCCTTTTCGTTGTGAACTATATATATTTAATGAACTTACATTTTTTTCAGTCTTAGGGCCAGTTTTATCGGTTTCTGACTCAACAATGCGTTAGATAGTTTATCTGACACATGACGCCATATTAAAGCTGTCAAAAATCTGTCTGATTTCTTCATATTAGCGCTATCAGGAACCGGTTAACTGGCCCTTATTAGTGTCCAAATTTAAAATCTATCATAAATTTAAAATAGTTTTACATTCTTAAAAATAAATTAATAAATCATAAATTCGCTTATAAATTACAAATTTAAATCATATAACAGCTACCAATCCTTACTAATATTATAAATGTGAAAGTAACTCTGTCTGTCTGTCGCACTATCACAAAAAACTACTGAACTGATGGACTGATCTAGAGTCTGAGAAAGGACATAGGCTTCAGTTACTTTTTATCATGATATTCCTACGGGAACGAGTCTATGCGGGTAAAACCGCGGGGCATAGCTAGTCATCAATAAATGTTCAATTTTTTTCAAGTTTATTCTACACAAAAATTCTAAAAACCGTTGTTTTAAGCTAAGTAGCAAATCTTCAATAGGGAAGCACGAAATTTGGCTGAAAAATATTCAATGTAGACTTTTTAGTACGATTTTATTATATGAATAGATTTTGTGGGTATACACGACAACATCAATTACTTATCTTATCTGTGGATTACTCTACGTTTATCGCAACACTGTTGTATTTAGATAAAATTACAATTATTATGTAGGTTCACAATTACTTTGTAATAGATAATTCCGATAGCTGAAAAAACTAAAAAAAAAAACAGACTACTCATGCCTCGATAGTCTTTTTAGTACAACGTTTGAGATGTTTATCTCTATATCTCCGGAGATAATTATCAGGTCTCGATAAAATTTGAATGGGACCAAGCGGGAAGATCTCTGAAACAAAAAAAGAATTTTCCAAATCGGTTAAGATTTGACGTAATTCTGCTCCCTGATTCTCAATCATTCGAAAACCTATTCGGATTCGGAAGCGTCATTTTGAATTTCGAATATTTATTATTCCTTGAGCTATTTGGTCGCGGAAACCTTTCCGATAAAAATCACAGATTTTTTTCGAGTTGAAATATCAAAAGTTGCGGATTAGAACATTGTGAATTGCAAAGATGTTAGTCGAAGGAGAGGCAGTTTCCGAATCAGACTGCTTTCGAATGATTCAGAATCACAGTGCTGAGGTAACATGAGAAAAAAAAACAGGCAAATTGAGAACCTCCTCCTTTTTTGTGAAGTCGATTGAAAAGGAAACAAATTAATTGAATTACTTAACTTAATAAACTACCCTAGTAAAAACACGCAAAATGTGTATGTTTGTCACCAATAAATAATAAATAACTCCACGGTTATATAAATAAACTATAAAATATTACCATCACATACTCAAAAATGGTTAAACAGATTCAGATGAAAGGCACAATGTTTTTTTTAATTTATTGATTTTAATATTTTTTTCGGGAGTTTAACAATACATTATATTAAGATATTTGCCCCCCGATTTTTAATCATTCGGAAGCTTCATTTTTAATTGAATATTGATAAATCCATGAGCTATTTTGCCGCGGAAATCTTTTCAATTAGAATTAGGTACTGATTTTTTCGAATTGAAATATCAAAAGTAACCGATCGGAGCATTATGAATTGCAAAGATCCAAGTCGAAGAAAATGCAGTTTACGAATCCGAATTTGCTTTCGAATGATTGAGAATAGCCCGGCTAGAGTTGAAGTTAAATAAATGGATGGAGAATCAAGAATCAAAGCATTTATTCAGTATGTAGGCAGTATTAATATACGCACATATACACGTCAAAATCATTTAATCATAAAATAAATCATAACCAATTATCAAGTAAACATAGCAAAAGCAGAATTTAACGCTTTGAATTAAAAAAAAAAAGTAATGAACCATTCAGCTGTCATCCAATCGTTTACGTCAGACCATTAAAAAATATTAAAGTGGGTTGCCAACCACACAGTAACTGTGTGTTTCAGTACTTCAGACAATTTTTATATTAAAAAAGTGAAATAGTGAAACACAACGCATACCGATCACAGTACATATCATGATCCGAATGGAACTGACGGAAGTTGGAAGAAGTATAAAGTTAAACTATCTAAAAATCTGACTGACTGTGGACTTTCCTGCCTTGCCGCAAAAGCGTGGGAAGGGCGCGGGCAGAAACTAAGTGCGATATTGATACACACATGCTACCTACTCGAACGTCGCCGCGTCGTGATATGCAATCGATAAGTTAATGTCACTTCAGTTGGAGATACGAATTGGAACTTTACTTGAGGATGGTGCAAAATATAGGTACTAAGGTTTTTTTTATTGTTCCGTATGTAAGTAGACTTGACTTTGCAGTGAATCCCAAAATCCTAAACTTTCGCAGTGCGTGTGAAGAATGTAGAAATATGTGATTTATGGACTGATCGGCTGATTATGCTGATGATGATGATTTGGTTTGTGTGAAAAGATTGAATATCCACCATGTAATGATGGCACATTAGAATATCTATCAACGTTGGATCATATCAGTAAGTCTGGTTGTAGTACGACAGAACAGACAAGTAACAAAATTAAAATTTTGAATAAACACCCACGACAATGTTCTCGTCGTTTTGAAGAAGAATGGCAACATCGATTTGCACCAACAAAATGATTTCTAAAACATGCACCAGTTATACCCGAACCCATAACTGAAAACTGCATCTAAATCAGATTAGTAGTTTTGGAGAAAAATGGCAACATGGCTTCTCACACACAAACAAACATCCTCTCACCCCAAACGCATATACAGTCTCCGTTCCGTCGTGGGTAAAAACAGTGGATGGCGGAATTGACGTGTACAATTAGAGAGCTCTCTTCAAAATGTATCCAATTAAAAAAAGAAATTGCACAAAACACACATCAACTAAGAACCTCCTTTTGTAAGTAGATTAAAAACCGACTTCAAATACTGCGCTAGTACTATCTGTACCAAGTTTGAGGTATTTATCTCCATATCTCTGGATATAAAAAAATCAAAAATCACTAGTTTCGATAACCGTTATCTACTATTATCACTTCTTAAATGTATACGTGTTAGGATCACCCTCCCTCACCTCCAGCCTCCCCCTGGAGGGTGCAATATAGACAACTGCAGCTCAGACCCATTACACATATTACAAATATTGACCAGAATAGGGTTTCTTATCTTAAACGTAGTATTATATAGTACTGGCTATTCTATCCTTGCAAATTGAGCCGATCAGATTATTTTGCAGAGGACTGTATATAGATACATACAGTTTCTTTCTTTTTAATCCTCAAATTTGCCTGGTTTCTAGGCAGCGAAATACCAGTATATTTCAGGTTTATGAACTAAGAGATGGTGAAAAAGGTCTTACTGACTGCCTGGCTACCTAGGCTGGGAGTTGGGACCTTAGGAGTACCTACCGCGCTTAGACCTTTTCTTAAAGGTCTAAGCTACCGCGCTATCGTATAAGTAAAGTAAATAACACATGTACAAAATATCATTCGTCATGCTTAGTATTATAGCAAAATTACTATGATGAATGTATCAACTAACCGGTTATACTTTAATGTACTGTGCCGGTTCTTTAGTAAAGCAAGAAAATATAATAAAAACGTGAACTTATTATCATTGAATATAAAACCTGGATGACAGGTTTTTTTTGTAAATCGTGTTTTTGGAAATTTTTTGGCACCTCATAATAGTTTTTCTCACAAAAGAAGGAACTTAAAAAAATAATCATCTCATCTGGACTCGAACCGGGGTCTTCTGGTTTCGGTCCCACCCGATTTCCCACCGAGCTATTATAACCTTGTAGATGGTGGTGAAATTTACTTTCGAATTCTAAAGATATTGTAGAAGATTTTATTGCCTGAAAACACGGATAAAACGACGGTTTCTATAAATGAAAACTAGCTAGATCGATTTATTGACCCCGAAATCCCCCGCCCTGCATACTAAATTTCATGAAAATTTTTGGTTGGAGCACTTGGGAGTTGGGAGCCGTTTCCGAGATTCAGGTTATATATATATTTATAAATATATACAGGAATTGCTCGTTTTAAGGTATTAGATAGATAGATGTGAGCTCTTTCAAAGAAGAGCCTCTTCAAAAATAAATAAGCTGGCCAAGTGCAAGTCGGACTCGCACTCGTAGGGTTCCGTAAAACAGAGAGTATTCTATAACTATGATTTTTCGCAACTACAAAAAATATAGTTATATTTGCGGTCGCCATATCCCAAAAACTGCTGACTGTATCTCGTTCAAACCAATTTTCGTTGGAAGTTTTTATTGAGATCAACAGAATATATTTTATCTAGATTTTTTACTCCTTTATTTTAAAAGTTAGAGGGGGGGAGGGGGGGACACACATTTTAGCACTTTAGACCCGCCTATCTTTCAAGATTGACTTTGAGAAAAAATGATTTTAGGAACCTCAATGTTATGTTTAAAGACCTATCCATAGACACCCCAAACGTATATAGGTTTGAACAAAAAAAAATTTGTTTCAGTTCCATGTATGGGATGCCCCCCCCCTTAAACTTATATATTTTTTATTTTTGTATAAAAATCGGAAAGCGGTTCACAGAATACATCCACCTACTAAGTTTCAATTCTGTAGTCCTAATAGTTTCGGAATAAAATGGCTGTGACATACGGACGGACGGACAGACAGACACGGCGAATCTATAAGGGTTCCGTTTTTTGCCATTCGGCTACGGAACCCTAAAAACTGTAAAAAGACATATAAATTAAGTCTCCCTTAATGTTTAACGCAGACCAAGCTTTATGTGAATGAAGCTTTAGCGTGTTTTAAGGTAAGTTAACGCCATCTAGTGAATAATAAAATAACTGTGCCCATGAATATATTTTTATAGGTGGAGCGATGATATATGCAAGCTGGCTGGCAGCGGTTGGAAACGAATAGCTGAAGATCGAGCTCAGTGACGCGCCATGGGAGAGGCCTATGTCCAGCTGTGGACGGAAATTGGCTGATAATGATAATTAAAATATTAATAGCTCCCGGCGGTTTTGCTCGCATCATTTTTTTTTTAAGTATTTTATGTATATTTTATAGTGTACATTAATTCTTTTATTACAAACTTTTCCTTTTCCACCATTTTGCCTATCCTTGTATGCAAAATTAAACTAAAGTAATTTCAGCAGAAATCCATATATAGGTCGTCACTCGACCAAGCTACTAAGAAACTATAAGAACCTAACAGATCTGATCTGCATACTACCAACTAAAGTTCACCCTGTGGTGGTCTAAAGTCAAAAGCATTCCCAAATAGGGTTAGAGACAGGATACGCAGACTATATTTGCTATTTATCTATTCGCATTTGCGTTACCCCGACAGTATGCTTTGGAACGCCAGAGTAAATAAAAAACAAACTACCTACCTATCTTGTTATTTTTGAAGAACACTATCATAGATTCACAAGTCGATAATATGACAAACCAATAATCACATCACTACCTAAAGCTATTTCTCAATATGCCGTAATAAGCTGATACGGAAAACTAAGTGCAAATAATAATTATAGACAAAACAAACATATTAGACAAATCTTCTAGTTTCTAAGAAAAAAAAATGACTTACCTATTTATTATAATATAACACTAAAACTTAGAAATAATATCACAGAGAGCAGACACTATTCAGCCTATAACCACGACTTGTACGGTTGGCTTTCAGCTTCGCACTGGCTAGTGGTTAAAAGAACGTTATTTCCATGGTGAACCAAACCTAGTCACAAATATGAGTGAATCACGTTTCGCTGTCTCTTTCTTACGCCTAGAAGCATCAATACGAGGAAATGGTGAGGGTAAAGCGCTCGCGATGTTGAATTCTTCGAGTTGTGATGACGTCGTGTTTTGATTAGTCTCCGTCGCCGAAGGTTTTTGGCATCATCATGATGAGGATATGATTCGTAATCAATATAAAAATACTACACTAAATATATGATTTTTCTAACTATAGGTAAGAAAAACTACACTAAATATTTGGGTTTTTCTAACTAAAAAATAATTTGATACTTTTATA
This sequence comes from Cabera pusaria, assembly GCA_954871355.1. Lineage (NCBI taxonomy): Eukaryota > Metazoa > Arthropoda > Insecta > Lepidoptera > Geometridae > Cabera > Cabera pusaria. The sequence continues at coordinate 6,093,318 of OX940910.1, forward strand.
TAGCAGTTTAAGTATTCATTATCATCTGAATCAGCCTATATCAGTCCCCTGCTGGTCATAAGCATCTCTCTAGACACGCCAGCACGCCACTGAGCTCGATCTTCAGCTCTACTTATACAATCCAAAAGTTGTAACAGAATTAGAATCAGTTTAAACATTGCAGAGTTCGAATTTAAGCCTGCCGACAATAGATCTTATATCGTAGGTCTTCACTCTTCACGATACATGCTTGCCAAGTGTGGAGACCACAAATCATTGTTTGTTTCTGATTATTCTATCAGCTTTAGACATCTTATTGTGTAAATTGTGTAATTTTAAGTTTACTAAGAGTTTTTACCTGTAATTTGGCTATAGCTGTAAATAAACATTTTTTCATTTCATTTTCATCGGCGAGGAGCGCCTATAGATTATGAAAGGGTTTAATTTTTATTTAATTAAAGTCACCTTTTTTTAGGGTTCCGTAGCCGAATGGCAAAAACCGGAACCCTTATAGATTCGTCATGTCTGTCTGTCTGTCCGTCCTGCCCAGCCTGTCACAGCCATTTTATTCCGAAACTGTTTGGACTAAAGAATTTAAACTTGGAAGATGTATTCTGTAAACCGCTTTCCGATTTTTATACAAAAATAAAAAAGTTTAAGGGGAGATCCCATGCATGGAACTGAAAAAAAAAAATTTTTTTCTTCAACCCTATACGTGTGGGGTGTCTATGGATAGGTCTTCAAAAATGACATTGAGGTTCCTAAAATCATTTTTTCTCAAAGTCAATCATTTGAAAGATAGGCGCGTCTAAAGTGGCAAAATGTGTGTGCCCCCCCCCTCTAATCTTGTTTTTCATACAAACACTATGAAAAACAAAGTTAATTTTGTAGTTGCGAAAAATCATAGTTATGGAATACTTAACTGTGTTACGAAACCCTACGAGTGCGAGTCCGACTTGCACTTGGCCAGTTTAATGTGAATACAGTATTATTTAAATGTTGGAACTTATTACACTAATCAATTTGTAGGAAATATAATTATGATATCGATAAATGTACCTAATCGAAGTTAAACCGTAGGAGTATTATCTTTTCTGTTGTTAAACACTCCGATATAGTGTGATTGGAAGGTCGCGAATGGGGCGCGCGTAAGGCCAGGTATAACTACGGGAAACGTTCGGAGATTGTCCATTATTTTTTCTATACATATTTTGAGCTGCATTAACAGAATTCGAAAAAATGTAGTCATCAAGAAAATTGGCAATCAACACAACAACTTTTTTGATGCCATTCGATCAGCTTACTTACAAGGATCAAACACTCTTTTGGACCAGTTGAGTTTAGGGTAATAAAACAACTTTTCTTATACATTTTGTACGCGATGGAATAATGAGCAATTTTTGCAAACTCATTTCTCGATGCCAATCGATCCTATTTCTTATATATTATAATATTTAATATAGTAATATGTACGATATTATATAATATAATATACATTTAAGGAAATGAACCACAAACCAAACTATAAGTCAACTACCGTTACGTAATCATGTATGAGTCATGAGCGGTCATGACCGAGCAGTAATTAGCTAACTACACACTTTGCTTGCCTCAATAGTCATTGCCTTTTGAATTTTAAGGGAATGCATGGAAGCTTTATGACCAATTTGACCATGACGAGGAATATCTCATGCTTCATCATATGTAGTCATCGTGTATACATGTTTTTATTTTTCCTTAGCTTTTGTATTGTATACTAAGCTTTTATTTTACTTGACTCTTAGTTTGTGTGTAGGAAAAATCTTGGAAGCTAAATTAGAACCACTTCCTGAAGTTCGATTCGATGAACTCAAATTTGGTACATTCGCGTATCACTGTCAAGACAACTGTGACTGACAAGACAATGCAATAATAATTACCTACTACCGAGTTGACCTGCTGATGAAACTGCAGGGACTGGAACTGCGTAATGGCAAATGGAAGGACAGTCGAATTTGGGCCCATATTTTTAAATTTTTTTAATACTTTATAGGCTAGCGTTTGACCACCATCTCACCTGTTGGTAAGTGATGATGCGGTCGATGATGGTAAGCTCGCTAGGCCTAGAATGGGAACTGGCTCTCAAGGATAGCTGCCGGAACACATTAGATGTTTGGTGACAGATTTTCTAACTTGAGGGTGGTAGCTGGCCAGGCGGACACTAGATAGTGTTCTTCCACCATACGGGGGTTGTTGGTTTTTTAACGATGTTTTCCTTCACCGGAGGGCCACTGTGAGAAGCGCACATACATTTTTCGAAAGAAAAATCCATTAGTGCACGGCGGTTTGAACTCGGTACCACGGCATCAAAGCCGACCGTTCTCCCGATTACGCCACCGGGCCCTCATATGTATTGTTCTTCTTAGTACTTTTCACTTCACACGAAAACGTCTTTACAAAAAGCGTGTGTTGAAAAAGATTTTTACTTACTATTAATTTAATTTTATTGATGCGAAAGTTAGATTTTATATTTGTTTGTTTGTTATCTCTTAATGGCTAAACAGCTTGATCTAATTGCTTAAAATTATGCACAGCCAATATGGTGGAATAGTACATAAGATACTTTTAACTGGAGAAGCCGAGGGTCGCAACTACGTACACATTACATTTTTTGTACATTATTATAAACAAGCCATAAATTGCACCTTCCAGCGGGATTAAGACCCGCGATTCCTGAGTAACACGCCCAAGCTGTAACCAGCTTACTGCTTAGCTATGGAAGACTCCTAACGGAGCGACGAAACTTCTGGATTGCATTGCATTGCCAATAGGCATGACGACAGTATCAAAAAATCGAAGATTTGATGATTTTAGGGGAAAAAACATACCTATTAAAAACAATTGAAAACACTAGTAAGTATAGTTTTATATAAAAAAATGAGATTATTAAGATTTTCAATAAAATAAAACATTGAAATACTGCAAGCGGCCATTTTGATTGATACACCAATCACAGCGCATGACGTCACGCCTAGGTCCTCTTATGAGGTTTTCTTGAGAATGTTATTAAATTTTGGAAGTCAAAAGTCAAAGCATTTATTCAGTATATGGGCAAATTAAAAATTTGCACTTACACACGTCAAATTACATTAAACAGATCATATTCAATAAAACATATTATAGATATAACAGAAACATAACTTATTGCTTTGAATTTACAAAAAAAAACAAAGGTATTGAGCCATTCAGCTTTCATCTAGACGTCAAACGTAATGAAAACCCATGTGTATTCATTGTCACAGATTATATAATAGTTACTATGTTAAGTATGTCATCAACCCATGCCTGACGTCACAAACGACATGACACATGTGAGCAGTTTTCGCGCACTAAAGAAAAAATATTAGAAAATTTTCTTTAAGCTTCGTTAAACTTAGGTGCCGAAATAAAGGTTTTTTCGTGAATAGTAAATGTGTTCCCACATTACGGAAGAGGATTTCAAAATCTTTCGTAATATTATGCAATGGTGGCGCAATCTGCATTTCGTAATAGCTGACAGAATAAGCCAGGAGTATATGAAGAGACGGTCTCGAAAAAAATTACTTATAATTTGATAAAAATAAAACATACATAAACTTAAAAGTACTCCTGGCTCCATCACCAGGCCCTTGTTACCAAGCCTGAACTATTGGACTAGTGGTAACGTTGTATTGGTGCTACCATCGTCGAACGCATCATCACTTACCAACAGGTGAGATAGTGGTCAAACGCTAGCCTATAATATTTAAAAAAAATGGTCTAAACAAATATTATAAGCGGAAACTAGAGGGGTTTACTAGTAGTAGCCACTGAAGAGTTCCACTATCCAACTCCTAGCTCCATCATCAGATCAGCTCCAAGATACCAAACTATAGTATTGTCATCCGAACTACATACACATACATTTTCATTTCAATACGACAATAATTATAAGTAAAATTGACATCCAAGATTTGATTACATTGTTTGTTTGTTACAAAAAGCGAGAACTCTCCACTCCTGTTTGTGTTAACGTAATTCTGGGGGTATGTATGGATGACCCTAAAGTAACCCCTCTGTAATATAGGAAACTTTTACCGCTTCAAATGAATTGGATTTGCCGATTAACGTAATGGGAACTCCGCGAATAAGTCAAAGGGTGGAACGCAATGCAACTTCAAAACGGTACAATGATATCTGTGGTGGAAAAAGAAATGTTAATGAAATGGGCAGAAAAGCTCTTCAACTGACCTTATCGTGTAAATGGTCCTCAATGGTTTGCCAATTGCCATGGAAGGTAAATTAATTATACTTATTTACAGCAACGAATCGATGGGGGTGATTATCGTTCAATTCAAGGCGGCAATAGCCCAAAGGATAAGGTGTCGGACTGGCGATCGAGAGGTGGTGAGTTAGATCCCCACCCAACCCATTGCACTATTGACGCGAACCCACTCCAGACACAAGCATATTTAGCTTAGTTGGACGGGTTAACAAGAATACTAGTAATGTGAAACCCACATTGCAAGTAATCTTTATAAAATATAAAAAAATATTGCATGTTCAACTATATAGCAACTCGATTCTACAGCAAAACTATCTAAATCAATAAAAAAAAAAAAAAAAAAACAGACGAATTGAGAACCTCCTTTTTTGTGAAGTCGGTTAAAAATAGATCTTATTGTTATTCTGATTATTCAGATCATTTGTTTTCTTATATCCTGGTACAACTGGTCAACCAACCAACTAAGCCGTATTACGGTTGGCCAGCATATTAATATGCCCAATTACGTCGCCAATTACACTAAGTCGGAGACGAACAGTGCGTCCTACTTGTACTTGCCATGCCATACAAAGCCGAGACGTGGTACCCAAATGCAAAGTCATAAGTGAGCTATGGAAAGAGCCATGCTTTGAGCTTCTATTATTCGGATGTTGGCAATGAATAACAATTGCCAACAAAATAATTTAAATACGAGTAGTAAGGTAAATTTGAGAAAGTGGACAAATTGTTTATCGTGTGTGAACGCAGTAGAGTAAAAGTAGTATTGTATGCACATGGGAATTAAGCCAGTTCACTTATTACAATAAAATAATTAACGCAATGAAACTTTATAACCCTGGGCAGTACACAATTTATAGGTCTTTAGGGTATTAGGTCTGTATTGGGATGCCAACAAATTGACCTAGACAAACCTGGCTTGGGAATTACTGATCACAAGCGTCGAAGGGTTGACCTAAGCCCTACGCGTGCTTGCTTTTCAACGGACTACCAAAAAGGAGGAGATTGTCATTCGTCTTTTTTTTTCGTATGTTTATTGCGCGATTAATCCGCCAATTGTGATGTGAACCGATTCTATTTTTTTTTTTCAAGGGTAAGGTCAGTACATTTCCACGATGGGCCCATTATACGATTTCATTGAGATCTTATGAGTATCTCCAGTGATATGGAGATACACATCTCAAACTTGCTACTGAAACTGACTCACGCGGCATCAGAAGTCGGTGTTTTAGTTTTCAACCGACATCCAAAATGGAGGAGGTTCTCATTCTCAATTTTTTTTAGTTTTTACTTGTATGTATTACGTTACGCGGTTACTCCGTCAATTGTGAACCGATTCGAATGATTCTTATTTTAATTGGTAGGGTACATTTACAAGGCGGTCCCATTGTGATTTCAGCGAGATCTGATAAGTATCTCTAGAGATATAAACGATAAACGTGTCAAACTTGCTACTGAAACTCAGTCGCGCGGCATAGAATCAGGTTGCTTTTGTTTTTAAACTATCTTAAGAGGGAACGCGGGGTGCAGTTTTCCATACAAACGTATTCCCCCTCCCTGGAAAATGCTTTTAGAGCAAAATTTGTTTCTACAAAGAATCAAGGTCTGATATTACGTTTCTTTGAAGTGTCTCACACTTTATATTTTTGTAAATTGTTAAACACAATCCAAAATTTCATCGTACCGACGGGACTCGAACCCGCACCCCCCGGATTACACGACCAGGTGCTCTGCCAATTAAGCCACGGTTCGATACATCGATACGACGAAATTAGTGGATTGCATTTGTTAACCCAATTATGCATTGGTGGCGCCATCTATAACTACTTATTACGTAAGTTAATCATTCGGAAGAAATCATTACAGTTTTCAAATCCGACGAGAGATGTTGCACTGCGTAAATCAAATATTACGTTTCTTTGAAGTGTCTCACACTTTATATTTTTGTAAATTGTTAAACACAATCCAAAATTTCATCGTACCGACGGGACTCGAACCCGCACCCCCCGGATTACACGTCCAGGTGCTCTGCCAATTAAGCCACGGTTCGATACATCGATACGACGAAATTAGTGGATTGCATTTGTTAACCCAATTATGCATTGGTGGCGCCATCTATGACTACTTATTACGTAAGTTAATCATTCGGAAGAAATCATTACAGTTTTCAAATCCGACGAGAGATGTTGCACTGCGTAAATCAAATATTACGTTTCTTTGAAGTGTCTCACACTTTATATTTTTGTAAATTGTTAAACACAATCCAAAATTTCATCGTACCGACGGGACTCGAACCCGCACCCCCCGGATTACACGTCCAGGTGCTCTGCCAATTAAGCCACGGTTCGATACATCGATACGACGAAATTAGTGGATTGCATTTGTTAACCCAATTATGCATTGGTGGCGCCATCTATGACTACTTATTACGTAAGTTAATATATCTAATCTATCTATTGATGAAAAGGACGTGTTGTATACTAGGTATGAAAAGAAGATTATATTATGTACATTAAACTATTTGATGTTGCTTAACAAGAACATGAATAAATTAAAAGTTTAAAACTTTTTTAAACCCAAGCTTTTTGTAAAGGCGTTATTATCTATACTAATATTATAAAGAGAGAACATTTGTATTTTTGTATGTTTGTAATGATTTGGCTCAAAAACTACAGAACCGATTTAAAAAATTCTTTCACTAATACATAGAATGGACTTTCGAAATGAAAATAGGCTATATATTATCCCGTTTAAATCAAAGGTACATTCGTGGAGACCTAATTTGCAACCTAAGTCGGCAAAAAAACGGTCGAAAAAACACGTTTCTTACGAACGCTGCTCAATTGAAAATAGATAGAAGAATATTGTCTATGGAAGAGTTGTACAACTTAATGAGACCTACAAAAAAGTCCGCGACAGCATATGTCTATCTCTTAAGGTTGACTCACAGTAACCATTTTAATCTTAAAATGTTTGTTAAAAAATATTACACAATTTCCAAGGCTATTTTCAAGTATATAGGATTAATAAATCCTTATCCAAAAAAATTACGTTGAATAGCTTGGCCACATATTATAGATTAAAATTGTCCTTTACAGTATATAATTCAAATGAAAACTCTAGAAGATATCACGATTTTCACATACACGCATCGCAAAATTAATAAAATATTTGCAGTGAAACCACAGATTAGGTCATAGTTACTACGAAAATATTATTATAAGCTTAGCTATGCTGTAGATCCCCATCGATCACAATCAATTTAAAGTCAATATAGTATAATAATATGATCTATTCTATAAAATAATATTCATCAACACCAATATTATAAATGCGAAAGTCAGTTTGTTTATTTGTTTGTTTGTTTGTTTGTTTGGGACTTCTTCACGGTCAAACGGCTTGACCGATTTGGCTGAAATTTTGTACAAAGATAGTACATAGGGCAGAATAGGATATAGGATACTTTTCTTTTGGCTATCGAGTCAGGGGGTCCAGATATTTTTAATTGAATTTTGTAAATATAAGACTTCTTCTCGAATAAACGGCTTGACCGATTTGCCTGAAATTTTGTGTGAATACATGTCATAGGGCAGAATAGGATATAAGATACTTTTTTTCTGGCTGTCGAGTCAGGGGGTCCAGATATTTTTAATTCAATTTCGTAACTAAAGGACCTCTTTTCGAATAAACGGCTTGACCGATTTGCCTGAAATGTTGTATAGAGACAGTTCATAAGGCAGAATAGAATATAGAATACTTTTTTTCTGGCTATCGAGTCAGGGAGTCCAAATATTTTTAATTGAATTTCGTAAATATAAGATCTCTTCTCGAATGAACGGCTTGACCGATTTGCCTAAAATGTTGTACAAAGACAATTCATAGGGCTGAATAGGATACAGAATACTTTTTTCTGGCTATCGAGTCAGGGGGTCCAGATATTTTTAATAGAATTTAGTAAATATAAGACCTCTTCTCGAATAAACGGCTTGACCGATTTGCCTGAAATGTTGTACAAAGACAGTTCATAGAATAGAATAGGATATAGGATACTTTTTTTTTGGCTATCGAGTCAGGGGGTCCAGATATTTTTAATTGAATTTTGTTAATATAATACTTCTTCTAGAATAAACGGCTTGACCGATTTGCTTGAAATGTTGTATAAAGACAGATCATAAGGCAGAATAAAATATAGAATACTTTTTTTTTGGCTATCGAGTCAGGGGGTCTAGATATTTTTAATTGAATTTTGTTAATATAAGACTTCTTCTCGAATAAACGGCTTGACCGATTTGCCTGAAATTTTGTATGAATACATGTTATAGGGCAGAATAGGATATAGGATACTTTTTTTCTGGCTGTCGAGTCAGGAAGTCCAGGTATTTTCAATTGAATTTTGTAAATATAAGACCTCTTCTCGAAGAAACGGCTTGAGCGATTTGCTTGAAATGTTGTATAGAGACAGTTCATAAGGCAGAATAAAATATAGAATATATTTTTTGGCTATCGAGTCAGGGGGTCCAGATATTTTTAATTGAATTTTGGTAATATAATACTTCTTCTCGAATAAACGGCTTGACCGATTTGCCTGAAATTTTGTATGAATACATGTCATAGGGCAGAATAGGATATAGGATACTTTTTTTCTGGCTGTCGAGTTAGGAAGTCCAGGTATTTTTAATTGAATTTTGTGAATATAAGACCTCTTCTCGAATAAACGGTTTGACCGATTTGCCTGAAATGTTGTATTAAGACAGTTCATAGAGCAGAATAGGATATCGGAAACTGTTTTTTTGGCTATCGAGACTGAGTGTTTAAATTTTTTTAATTGAATTTTGTGAATGTGTGGCCACTTATCAGATCAACAGCTTGACCGATTCAGCTGAAATTTTATACATATTACAGTTCATTTTGCATAGAATCACATAGGCTACTTTTTTTCTGGCAGCCGAGTCCAGGTGTCCAGAATTTTTAAAGTGAACTTTGTAAATGTGTGGCCTACTCTCGGTCAAACGGGTTAACCATTTAAGCTGAAATTTTGCAAGGGCAAAGAATACTTTTTTTCGGCAGAAAAGTGCGGGTGCCTATATTTTTTGTTAACTTTACATAGAGTTTGCATAATCATAAAAGTTTGACCTTAGGTTCATCTTAAATGACTCAACTTAATAAGTGCCTTAATTAGGCCATAAAACTGTCAGGGTCATTAAAATTCATCAAAATTTACGCGATGGCTTTGCTTTCCCAACGTGTTTTATCTGCTTTGTGGGAAGTATTTCAAAAACATTCGTGTTTTACCAGCCACATTTAACGTTAGGGTCATCGGTGTTGACATAGTAGGTTATAAAAACTGTCAGGGTCATAAAACGTAAAAATGTTCGCGCTCACATCGCTCGCGCAGTGAAAGCGCTCGCTGCGCTCGCGCAATAATTTGTTTGATCCACTTTGTAGGTAATATTTCAGCAGCTTTTGTATTTTAATAGCCACATTCATCAAAACGAGCCATAAATTGGAACAGTACAACTATCAATAATCATAATGATTTTTTACCTTTAAATTAGTGGATATCAAGTTTAACCTTAGGGTCATCGGTGTTAAATAAGCAGGTCATAAAAACTGTCAGGGTCATAAAATGACGTAAAGATTTTCGAGCTCGCTTCGCTCGCGCATTGATAGCGCTCGCTATGCTCGCGCAAAACTTTGTTTAATCAACTTTGTTGGTAAAATTTCAGCATTTTTTGTATTTTAATAGCCACAAGCATCAAAACGAGTTTATAAATTGAAATAGTACAACCTTCAATAATCATAATGATTTTACCTTAAAATAAGTGGATATCAAGTTTAACCTTAGGGTCATCAGTGTTAACTGAGTAGGTCATAAAAACTGTCAGGGTCAAAAAAGTCGTAAAAAAATTTCGCGCTCGCTGCGCTCGCGCAATCCTTTGTTTTATCTACTTTGTAGGTTATATTTCGGCATTTGTTGTAATTTAATAGCCACATGCATCAAAATGAGTTTATAAATTGAAACAGTAGAACCTTCAATAATCATAATTATTTTTTACCTTATAATAAGTGAATATCAAGTTTATAACCTTAGGGTCATCGGTCTTGACTTAGTAAGTCATAAAAACTGACAGGGTCATAAAAAGACGTAAAATTTTTTCGCGCTCGCTTCGCTCGCGCATTAATACCGCTCGCTGCGCTCGCGCAGACATTTGTCATCAGTGTTAACTTAGCAGGTCATAAAAACTGTCAGGGTCATGAAAGGTCGTAAACATTTTTCACGCTCGCTTTGCTCGCGCAGTGATAGCGCTTGCTGCGCTCGCGCAGTAATACTGCTCGCTACGCTTGTGCAAACTTTTGTTTTATCTACTTTGCAGGTAATATTTCAGCATTTTTTGTATTTTAATAGCCACATCCATCAAAACGAAGCTATAAATTGAAACAGTACAACCTTCAATAATCATAATGATTAATAACCTTAAAATAAGTGAATATCAAGTTTAACTTTTGTGTCATCAGTGTTAACATAGTCGTTCATAAAAACTGTCAGGGTCATAAAAAGACGTAAAATTTTTTCGCGCTCGCTGCGCTCGCGCAGACATTTATTATCAGTGTTAACTTAGCAGGTCATAAAAACTGTCAGGATCATGAAAGGTCGTAAAAAAATTTCGCGCTCGCTTTCCTCGCGCTTGCTTGCTATGCTCGCGCAGTAATACTGCTCGCTACGCTCGCGCAAACATTTGTTTTATCTACTTTGCAGGTAATATTTCAGCATTTTTTGTATTTTAATAGCCACATCCATAAAAACGAAGCTATAAATTGAAACAGTACAACCTTCAATAATCATAATGATTAATAACCATAAAATAAGTGAATATCAAGTTTAACTTTTGTGTCATCAGTGTTAACTTAGTAGGTCATAAAAACTGACAGGGTCATAAAAAGTCGTTCAACCTTTAATAATCATAATAATTTTTCACCTTAAAATAAGTGGATATCAAGTTTAACCTTAGGGCCATCGGTTTTGTCTTAGTAGGTCATAAAAACTGTCAGGGTCATAAAAAGACGTATAAAGTTTCGCGCTCGCTACGCTCGCGCAAACTTTTGTTTTATCTACTTTGTAGGTAATATTTCAGCATTTTGTATTTTAATTGCCACATGCATCAAAACGAGTTTATAAATTGAAACAGTACAACCTTCAATAATCATAATATATATTAACCTTTAAATAGGTGGATATCAAGTTTAACCTTTGTGTCATCGGTGTTGACTTAGTAGGTCATAAAAAACTGTCAGGGTCATAAAAAGTCGTAAAAAATTTTCGCGCTCGCTTCGCTCGCGCAGTGATAGGGCTTGCTACTCTCTCACAGTAATAGCGCTCGCTCCGTTCGCGCAAGCATTTGTTATATCTACTTTGTAGGAAACATTTCAGCAACTTTTGTATTTTAATAGCCACATCCATCAAAACGAGTCATAAATTGAAACAGTACAACCTTCAATAATCATAATGACCTTGGTTAGGTTTACCAAGTACTAAGTAATGATTACTGATTTTAACAATAGACGATATCGAGTTCGTCCTAAGAGTCATCTATATTGACTTGATTATTAGGTCATTAAACTGTCAGGGTTATAAAAAGTCATAAAAAATTTTCACTCGCCCAATAATAGCGCTCGCTACGCTCGCGCAGCTATCCACCTTATTTTCTTTGTAAGAAATGTTTCAGGAACTGTTGTATTGAGTCAAACATTTAAACAGCACAACTTCGTATACCTAACCAAAATGATTAATGACTTTAACAATAGAGGATATTGAGTTCGACTTTGAGGGTCATCTATGGTGACTTGGCCTAAGAGATCATCGATCTAGACCTCAATGGTCATAAAGACACAAAAAACGCGGGCGAAGCCGCGGGTAACAGCTAGTCTATATATAAAATAATATAATATTTTAAACCACCCCGACTGATCTATGTATAATCTTTTCATTAAAAGCATTCCAATGACTTTAGAGTCATTGGAATGCTTTTTAACCGACTTGACTTCAAAAAAAGGAGGAGGTTTCTCAATTCGACCGTATATATATATATATATATATATATTTTTTTTTTTTTTTTATGTTTGTTCGCGGATAACTTCGTCGTTTATGAACCGATTTCGATTATTCTTTTTTTGTTCGAAAGGTGATATCCCAAGTGTGGTACCATGGTAATTTTATCGAGGTATGATAAGTATCTCCAGAGATATTGAGATAAACATCTCAAAATTGGTACTGAAAATGAATAGCGCGGCATTGAAGTCGGTTGTTTTTTAGTTTTTAAACGATATTATAATGAAAATATATCGTGTTATATAATATAATACATCGTGTTTAGACACGACGTTTAAAATCTGAGCTGTAAGTTGGTGAGGATTTGAGTATTCTGTAGAGTCCAGGAGATGTCCCAGCATCAGGTCAATACTTCCATGTTCTTACAATATCGTTGAAGAAGAAGATTTTCGAATTGATCAGACTGATTTCAGATTGATTTCATAGCGCAATTAACTAGAAAAAAGCTCATAGTTTTATAACGACTGAACGAATTTTCATGAATCAAAGCTAAGAAAACTCTCGATGAAGACATCTATCAAACAAAAAAAAACTATCAATAATAAAAACAAAATCGGTTCATCCGGTTAGGTGCTAAGATGTTACAGACAGACATACAGATACACACGTTAAACGTATATTACCCCTACATTTTGCGTCGGGGAACGTGTAAGGTTACGGCGGCAGATGTTCTCCTTGGTGGTAAGCTACTTTTTGGTAGATTTAATGATCCCACTACCACTGTACGAAAACTCATGATTCATGAATGCACATAAAACTTTCATTGGTAGGTATATAGCTAGGATTAGAACCAACGACTATGACGATGATTGTTAAATATGTTCATATTTCATATTCGATGCAACAAACTGATGCAACTTTTATAGGCATATTTGTTCTACCCGTGCGAAGCCGGGGCGGGCTGCTAGTGTGTAATAAAAACGTACTAACGATAACAATACATACAGTCTTCAGGATAAATACCAGTACAACGCCCAACTTAAACTTCCGTTCTGTGTGACTGATTAGGATTTTAAAATTATTATTGAATTAAACCATTGATCATAAATTTGTTTCCAAACATAATAACATTATAACCCCTATGTTATATGACGGAGAAATTTTCAGGAAAAACGAACTAAATATATAAATTTACAGGTGTTACAGGTAATTTTGAGAATTATTTTGTATAATATAATTTAATTTTGTAAAATAGTAATAGGACAACAATATTTAAGTTAATTGGCCAAGTGTGAGTTAAGACTCACATCAAAAGGATTCCGGACCACCGTAGTAAAATATTTAATAAGATCTAGCTATAAATGCTGAAAAACATAAGTTTTTTGTCTGGGGACCTGACGGACACCAAAGTCTCAGTAATAGGGTTCCGTTGGTACCCTTTGAGTACAGAACCCTAAAAACAATTCTCTATGGTAAATTAATAGTGTTCCGTTGGCACCCTTTGGGTAACTACAGATAAGCGGCGACATACTGGGCCTCTGTAATGTAAGCCTTCACTTATGGAAGTAAGAGACCTATTGCATTGCCACACCGAGAAATAATAATAGAAGCAGTGGGACAAGAAATTGGACTGCAACCAAATAAAAGCTGGACTTCCTAAGTTAGATTGCAAAATTACAAAAAAGCAGCAGGACCTTCCTCTTATGGTGGGCTTTATAATATAATTGGGGCCACAGACAGTCCTCTGTATTGAGGATGCATGTAAGAAAACAAGACAGTGGTACATGTAATATGTAATGCACGACAGTCTTAAACATAAGGATTGCACAAATTAATTCCACTGTCCCCCTTTTTCCATCATACTACCAGACACACAGATATACGCCATCAATACATGGTTGATATTCCATTCTGTTGCACAAAGTGCTTTGCATCTACATTTATCATACGTACAGAAAAGGAATGGAATTCTCTGCTAGAGTCTGTGTTTCCTGTTATGTACAATCCAGGTCGTACAAATCGCTAGTAAACAGGTATCTTCTAGGCAAGCATGCTACATTGTCCATCACATCTTAACTTAACATCAGGTGAGCTAGTGGTCATATGCTTGCTTATCTACTTTAAATAATACAATAATAATGGTCATGACTGGGTTGGACGACCGAGATGCAGACGCCTCTACATTATGAACATCACAGCCGGCTGTGTTATGCCCCTGTCAAATACTTCACCAGTTGCAGGTTCATAGGGGGTAACAGACCACTAATTTTTAGTAGTAGCATATATAGAGCTTTTTTTATGCTATATTGAACATGAATTTTTTCATATGTGACCTTTTTCTGATCTGTTTTGACAAAATAGCTTCAGATTCACCAAATGTTTAGCCTATACATAAAATTTCACTGATTATTTTTCAAACTTATGACAGTTATACAAGTTTGATCATGAGATTTATTAAAATTTAAATAAGCAATGCCTGTTTGTCAAGACACTTAATCTAACTACATATTTTTCAGTGATAGTAATAGACCAATTTTGCGCATGCAAATGGATAACGTTAATCATTTACAGCATTATTTTACGAAATCTGAAAAATTCGCAGCCAAAATGTGTGGTGGTGTACCAGACTTTTTTAACCGACTTCAAAAAAGGAGGAGGTTTCTCAATTCGACTGTATATATATATATATTTTTTTTTTAATGTTTGTTCGCGGATAGCTTCGTTGTTTATGAACCGATTTTGATTATTCTTTTTTTGTTCGAAAGGAGATATCGCAAGTGTGGTACCATGGTAATTTTATCAAGGTCTGATAAGTATCTCCAGAGATATTGAGATAAACATCTCAAAATTGGTACTGAAAATGAATAGCGCGGCATTGAAGTCGGTTCTTTTTTAGTTTTGAAACGATATTATTTACAACTAGATTTTTTTTAACATATGGTGTATATATAAAAATTTTAGAATAACTGCTCTTTTGAATGGTGTATGATATACACCAGCAGAAAAATGTAAGAAAAACTGTATACTCGACTTATTTATGTTTTTCGACTTAGTTTCCCCAATTGAACCTGCAACTGACAATACCTATGTCACTTGTACTATTTTTTATTCTGTGCCTATGTGGTGAATTAGCGCCTATTACAATATTCAAGTTGTAGGCAATCTAATAAGGATGTCGAAACATGTAATCTAACAAAACGTTACATTCTGATTTACCTATTTGATAACTAGTTGGCAGACTATGCGTCAGTATGGTATAATGTTGGACTGTATATAATTATAACCAAGGTACAATATATAAATTGTAGTAACCCATAAAAAACATAATTAGATTTTGATTTGCTGTCAAACAAATGAACACTTAATTCTGCAGGCAGAGTGGAGACCACAGTGCTGACTTTCAGCACACTTATGGTGACAAAACTGTAACTAATAAAATACTTGAATACCAGAAACGTTTCAATTATTAGATCAAGATCGCATGGCGCTGCGAAGTCAGTATTATTTAGTAGACAGAAATGTTGCAGATTTAAGACTGGACTTTCCATTTAGATCTTGAAATAAGACTAATCTACAATAGCTTTGATATTATAATTTTTAGTTTTAGGTAAGGTTCGTTTTATGTAAATAATGTTTTAAATAATTTCACTAGTAAGTACCTTAAAATTTGGTAGGTAGGTGCGAAAAGATAACGCTAATCAGAGAAGCGCAAGGGTAATGACCTACCTTCCTTCACGGCTTCCAGAACGATAACAGAACTTACCAAATCTATTTAATATTAAGTTATTGCGACGTAATAAATGCTAAGAGAATACAAAAAAGAAACAGGACATGAAAAAATCAATTGAAGGACTTAGACACCGATAGAACAAGGTCACAGATTACTATATGCAAATTTTGCACCTATTTATGCCACAAACTGATACATGTACCTAGAAGGAGCAAAAGTAACAAAAGTAAGTATAAATAAACTAAGTTTGCACTAAATACTCACAGTTTTACGGTAAATAAATAATCCGAACCGGCGGAACACGCGGTGACAATCAAAGGCACGAAAAAAAGTAGATAGTATAGTATAGTAGATAACGTAACTCCCCGTGAGTAATAGTGTTCTGTGGTAACGTCAGAATGAACTCAACTCGGTCGGTTTACTCTGTGATAGGCTTGGGTAGTTGGGTAACTCCGGACACATCTATATCTTCGGATATATATCCCTAAGCGGATATATATCCTTCATTCCACTTGCCAAAATCTTAATGTATCCCATATATCCAGTATATCTTGATGAAACATAAAACTTTTTTGTGAAGTCGGTTAAAAAGTTAAGCCGTAAGTGAATAGGTATTTTCTAGGCAACCGTGCTATACCAATGGCTAAAAGCCGAGCTGTGAGGGCTCACGTAGTTTTTCTGCCTATGAGCCTGGCAATAATTTTAAGGCAGTTTTTTTATATTAAATGGCAAATCTGCCCGACACTGGCAAAAACTGCCAAACAACCAACCACTCCAACAAATGCATAAAATTTGCCATCATATTATTGAATTATAGCATAAAATAAGGCATAAAAATAAAGTGTAGTGAAGTACCTTCTCATTCAAACATTTACAAATTTCTAACCAAATAAATGCATAATAAAAATAAAACTGGCCAAGTGCGAGTCAGACTTTTGTCCCGCACACGGAGGGTTCCGAACGCCATCTTAAGAATATCTAACGAACTTCTAACACCAACTAACTAAACGTTAACACAAAGGTAGAATAGTATTATATAGTAGTAATAGTAATAGTAATAGTAGTAATAGTAATTGTAGTAATTAATATTATTATATACCTGGTTGACCTATTTTTTTAAATTGAGAGCAACTAACTGCTTTACCGACATAGTAAAGCTACTTCTACTCGCCAATAGATCTCGGGAAGAGTCATATTTTAAGTTGATTATCAATAAAGTTGATTATTGAAAACACGAATAAAACAACATTTTCTGAAAATGACTCCTAGCTAGATCGATTTATCGCCCCCGAAATCCCCTGTATACTAAATTTTATTTAATCGCCGCAAATAAAAAATTAAATATATAAAAAATAATTAAAAGTTTTAAAAGCCGCTTCCGAGATTCAGATTAAGGTAAATCTTTGATGCTAGCTAGATGGCGCGGCGCTATCGTAAAAAACTTTTATTTTAACTTTTCTTTAATTTTTAACTTTGTTCTGTTCTTAGTATTTGTTGTTATAGTGGTAACAGAAATACATCATCTGTGAAAATTTCAACCGTCTAACTATCACGGTTCATGAGCTACACCCTGGTGACAGACGGACAGACAGACAGACAGACAGACAGACGGACAGCGGAGTCTCAGTAATAGGGTTCCGTTGGTACCCTTTGGGTTCGGAACCCTAATGATATACATACATTACTTTAAATAGAAACAGAAAATTGTCAAAATTCTATTTATATTTCAAAATTTATAAGGATCCTTGAAATCTGGAACTACCATTTATTGGAAAACTTTAAAAAAAAACTCTTTTTGGAATCGTCAGCTTAATCTGCCAGAGTTAAAATTTAGGTCCCAAATCTGCCTAAATGGCAGAAATCTGCCACAAATGGTCACACTGATTGATACCAGACGTTTTGGATGACAGATGTAAATTCTTTAGATTTCCAACAGATGGCGTTAGTAACCAAACATTATGTTTGCAGCGAAGTTAATTCTTTAATCTTCTAACGGATGGCGTTAGTAGTACCATAATATTCTATCCTAGAAACAAAATTGTTAATATTTATTGTTTTTTAATGGTATTGAAATTATATATTTTTTACTGACAACACATCTACATGTGAATTTAAATTACTATGTTAAAGCACAAATCAATAGGCGTGATAGTTTCTCAGTAAAGTGTACCACAAAAGTGCTCAGGTTGTGGGATAGTGTTAGGGCTCGTTTCGCTGGCCCTGATTATATTTAATCACTTCGTCACTAACAACAGGTACAAAAACAATGCAAGTTCAAAACACAACAAATACGGTCTAATGTTACATTATATCAGTTATGAAACGCGGATATGTTTAATTTTTGATATGGGATATACTAATGCATATAATTTGTCTTTTTGAGTGAGGTTCTCAGCAAAGTCTGAAACACAACTCAACTCACATGGGTATACCGGACATTCGAAGCAGTTATACTAAGCGGATATATATCCTTATATGGAATGATGTACGATATATTCACTCCTCTGTCGGATATAGTAAGCCCAAGCCTACTCTGTGACGGGTTAAAGTGAAATCATAGAGTACAAATAGTGAAATCACATAGACGTAATGTAATATAAACTGGCAGTGCTCTGCAGATATTTTGATAAATTCAATTTTATTCGTATGTTTTGAATATAAGGTTGTAATTGCTTTGTAGAACAAAACGACCCACTCGAGAGGCGCTCTGGTGGGAGTGTGTCCTTGTCTAACAAATTGCCATTGCAAAAAAAAATGAGTTTGGTAGAAATTTAAAACAGAACGACGTCATTCACTAGACTTGAAAGTATATAATATTTTTTACTTCTACATTGTTCCTTAAAAAGGTTAGTATAATATTTATCAGTAATAATTAGTTATTTACGTGCTTGGCATGTAATTAACTTTGTTTACGCGGTAATATCAATTTACAAGTACGATTTATTTAATTTGATCGGGTAACACTAATATATAATAATAGGTAACACAGTATGGTGCGATAATTTTTTTATTGACATAACAATTTGTGTGCTCTCATATTATTTAATTATAATTGATAATTACACGAATTATTGAATATTGTTAACCATGACAAAAGAGTAGTCTCTGCCCCAACGGGAAAAGGCGTGATTTTATGTATGTATGTATGTATGTATCACTTATATATAAACTTCTCATATATCACTTATATGGTGTATAAGAGTGTAGGGTAACATAACAAAACAATCGACGAAAGTTTCATTACAAAATTCCTATATTCTATGAGACATAAAACGTATCCAAACTTTTAACGAGACTCGACGAGACTTGGCAAGACTTGACGAGAATCGACGAGACTCGACGAGACTTGACGAGAATCGACATGACTAGACGAGACTTGACAAGACTCGACGAGACTTGACAAGACTTGACGAGAATTAACGAGACGACGAGACTTGACGAGACTTGACGAGACTTGACTAGGCTTGACGAGGCTTGACGAAAATCAATGAGACTCGACCAGACTTGACGAGACTTGACGAAAATCAATGAGGCTCGACGTGACTTGACGAGATTTGACGAAAATCGACGAGACTCGACGAGACTTGATGAGATTCGACGAGACTTGACGAGACTTGACGAGAATCGACGAGACACCACGTGACTTGACGAGATTTGACGAAAATCGACGAGACTCGACGAGACTTGATGAGATTCGACGAGACTTGACGAGACTTGACGAGAATCGACGAGACTCGACGAGACTTGACAAGACTCGACATACTTGACAAGACTTGACGAGAATTGACGAGACTCGACGAGACTTGACAAGACTTGATGAGACTTGACGAAAATCAATGAGACTCGACGAGACTTGACGAAAATCAATGAGACTCGACGAGACTTGACGAGACTTGACGAGAATCGACGAGACGACGAGATTCAACGAGACTTGATGAGGATTGACGAGAATCGACGGGTATTGACGAGACTCAACGAGACTTGACGAGAATTGACAAGAATAGACGAGACTCGACGAGACTCGAAAAGGGGGGATGAAAAGCAGAGTGTATAACTCGGCCACAAAATTGTTTTCTCTCGGTCGACGTACCGTCGCGTACAGTTGTGCGTATCCAATTTCAAAACATTTTCGGTTGCAAGTGTCGATTATTTTTCTAACCAATCAGAAGAGCCAAAACCAAAAAAAAAAATTCTTACCAATCAGAAGAGCCAAAACCAAAAACAAAACATAATTTTTGGCTTTGTCCCTTCTTGTCATTGGTCAAAAATGTCAACATAGACAGAAGCGAGATGCCAATTCAATAAGAGTGCACAGGAAATTATTCCTTAAAGTGGATACGCACAAATGAAGGCGATTGTACTTAAAATCCCTCACTACACTCAGTACTCAGGATCCTAGCTACGCTTGGAATACAAAATAGCGGCCTCGCAGAAACGTAGGTACTATTTTATTAGATATTATTTTTTAGATATCCAGTTAAAACATTTATAGAAACTAATGAATTCAACATTCATAATGTTTTGCCCATAACATATACATATAGGTTCTAGACGTTCTTAAACTTGTAGTCACCATAAAAGAAAGGGACAAACTCCATTCAAGGTCGGTCTCATGTGGGCCGGTTTTGCGTTTTGGTACGTAGTCAAGTTCAATATATTGTAGCAGGTCTTTGTGAAATCAACAGAGCTGCAGGGTTGCTAAGTCGATTTTCTGAAATTTCCCCTTATTCAAGAATGTTTATCTCCAAAATGATACGTTTTGCAACTTTTTTCCCTATTTCTTCAAACAGATAAACTACCAAATTGGATGATATAAAATAAAAATAAGTTCATTATGGCGAATACTTAACCTAACTCGTATATGTAAGACGACGGAATTTTCTGGGCTCCTGTTGTCTAGATGCAGCTCTGCTCTGCTCAGCTCTCCGTCGCTGGTCACCACTTTGGGACCTCCGGGAAAACTCCCGGGATATACCAGTTGCTACGCGTGCCTTCCCTATCTACTGCTACTTGCTACTGAGACAGGATGCGGGATGGCACTTGCTGCTCCGGCGTTTTGCGACTCGTGCACAAAACCCGGTGGAGAGCAGAGCGATATCTCACTTGTATAATTAATAATAAGGAGTACTTAACTTTGTTATCGACGGTCCCGGTTAGTAGTTAGTCCGAATGGACCGTCTTTAGGCACTGGGTTTTCCTATGTAAGGAAACTCCAAATCATGGAAATTATATATTCGCTGAAAAGAAAATAGTGGAGCACTGGTCTTTTAGTCGACCACACACTAATTGCTGTGATAATAGTTAAACTGCGTGGCCTCGACACTTTAACAGTCGGGGCTCACACTTCATGAGCTTCCTATTTTCCAAGGTAATTATTGCATTAATATTTGCCGATCAGGGCAAGAGAAAAATATTAACTAGAGCAAAATAGACGTCAAATTTCTTGACAACAAATTCTACCATCGACATATGAAAATATTCAAAATCTGTCGGATGAGAAAATCAAGTCGTCATCAAGGAGTTTTAACGTCATACCAATAAGGCAAGGTCGCCACATCGCTTAAAACTTCTGACATTTCATTTCGGTGTTGAATTTTTCCAACATTTTATTTCCATCATAACACATTCTAATAAAAACTGGTCAAGTGCGAGTTTACTCGCACACCGAGGCTTCCGTACAAACTTGTTAAAACAAACTGCAAAATATGCAGTTTAATCCCTAGAACGATGCCTAGGCACTATTCATGAACCAACCGCAAATAATACGTTTGTAATAGTAAATTCACTTTTTTAGGGTTCCGTACCCAAAGGGTAAAACGGAGTCCTAGTAATAGGGTCCCCTATATTTCTAGGACTCCGCTGTCTCTCTGTCCGTCTGTCACCAGGCTGTATCTCATGAACCGAGATAGTTAGACAATTGAAAATTTCACAGATGATGTATTTCTGTTGCCGCTATAACAACAAATACTAAAAACAGATTACAGTTTTTATTATAGGGGGTCCCCATACAAGCAACGAGTTGTTTTATCGGCATTTCAATATAACGCCATCTACCAACCGTAAGTTAGGTAAACCAATCCTGCCAAACCAACCAATGCCAATCCCTAACACCTTGGCCTGTACCATACCCGATACTAAGGATTGTAGAGCCAACCTAACCCGCCCCTTCACAGAAGACCTGCCCAAAATGAGTCGAGATGAAATCGTGGTGACCCACAGCTTATATTAGGAAAGGCCCCAGGTGAAGTCGGTATTACTACGGAGCTTCTAAGGGCTGGAGGAGCACCAGCTGTAGGCCAGCTCCAACAGTTCTTCAATTCAGTTTTCTTCACTGGGAGAACTCCACAGGCGTGGAACAGAAGCATGATGGTTTTGTTTTTCTAAAAAGGAGACAAAACCCTAGGCCGAGTTTCGTAGCGGTTACGGTACCATACACCACATACACACAGTGCGGTAGATTGTACAGGAGACCAAAGAGTATAATCGGTACTTTTACTCAGCATTTGTGGACTATGAGAATTTGGATTGTGTGTAACAATGTACAAAAAACATATAGTGTGTAACACTTTAAAAAGAAACATATAATTTGTCTGTATAATGCCATAACGATGACTGTACATGTACAGAACGAACTAACTAAACATGTCTACCTGCGTCGAGGAGTGAGACAGCGTTAGCGAACAATTTCGAAATTGTTCGCTAACGCTTTAGATTAGAGGATAAGTTTCAGACGCTGGACTGGAAAGATTGTGTCATTAACATCAACGGTAAGCACATCTCTTACATACGATTCGCAGATGACATCGTCATCATGGCAGATTGGGCTCTATGGCGTATCTTGGGAGAGGCCTACTTTCAGCAGTGGACTGACGTCGGCTGATTATGATGATGATGATATTAAGCTTTCTACAAAACCATTCCTGGAAAAAGCTTAACCATAATAGATTGCTATGTCTTCGTAAACATATGAATACTAAATATTATGTTTCTTGAATTGTTTCACACTTTATGTTTTTTGTAAATTGTTAAACACAATCCAAAATTTCATCGTAGCGACGGGACTCGAACCCGCACCCCCGGATTACATTAAATTTGGCAAGAAGTAAGGTCAAGTACTTCAAGAAGTACTTATAAAGGAAAAAAATGAACACCATGTATTTGTACTTCAATTACAAAATAAACTGGCCAAGTGCAAGTCGGATTCGCACTCTTAGGGTTCCATACCACACTACAGTATTTTATAAGATCGAGCAAAAATACCACTATCATATTTCGCCAGCAAAAAATAATAATTAATAAACATTTTATCAAAACAGAGTTGTAAGCCGCTTACTTATTTTTTATAACGCCATCTAACGTCTAACGCATGGTATCTAAGTAAAAAATAACACAAAGGTGTTAGGGATTGGCATTTAAATATTACGCCATCTATGGACTTTACCTAAGCGTTTATAGATGGCGTTATATTGAAATGCCGAAAAAAAAGACGTTGCTTGTATCCCCATACAAGCAACGTGTTTTTTTACCCCCTATAATTTTAAACTATATTCTGTTTTTAGTATTTGTTGTTATAGCAGAAACAGAAATACATCATCTGTGAAAATTTCAATTGTCTAACTATCACGGTTCATGAGATACAGCTTGGTGACAGACGGACAGACAGACAGCGGAGTCCTAGTAATATGGTCCTGTTTTACCCTTTGGGTACG
The DNA here is from genome assembly GCA_954871355.1 of Cabera pusaria. NCBI lineage: Eukaryota > Metazoa > Arthropoda > Insecta > Lepidoptera > Geometridae > Cabera > Cabera pusaria. Next base: position 6,117,062 of record OX940910.1, read on the forward strand.
GAACCTTAAAATAGCTAATTTACTATTACAAACTTATTATTTGCGGTTGGTTCATAAATAGTAGGAATCGTCCTAGGGATTGAACTACATATTAAAGTTTGTTTTAACAAATTTATACGGAAGCCTCGGAGTGCGAGTAAACCACACTTGACCGGATTTTATTAGAATTTGTTATGATGGAAAAAAAAAATTCAACGCCGAAATGAAATGTCGGAAGTTCGAAACAATGTATACGAGTTAAGTTAAGTATTCGCCATAATAAACTTAGTTTTATATCATCCAATTTGGTATTTTACCTGTTTGAAGAAATGGGGAAAAATGTTGCAAAACGTATTATTTTGGGGAAAAAAATCTTGAATATGGGGATATTTCAGAAAATCGTCATAGCAACCCTGTATCATCTTACAACTGTCAAATGTCATTGACAACCTTTTGTCAATTGTCTATGGTTTTACTTTACAGAAGAGTCAGAAGATTTGAAAACTTTTCTTTCTTTCATTTCATCTCGAACTTAATTTTTGTCCAGTTCTTTCGATCAAGAAATCAAGTTTCGGAAAAATTTTGCATTACACATTAAAATTTTACAATTTTTAATTTTTATTTACAAATACGTACGAACCAAAATGTCTCCCGATATTACTCAAATAGGTGCACAGAAAGTGAGAAGCGTTGCAAATGGAGAAGTAAGTTATAAATTTAAGTAATTATTACAACTTGGCCAGTGAAGCGTAGGACAATTTATTTCCTATGTCTTTAATGTTGTTGAGTAAAATGAGTAAATTTAGCCAATAGTTTGTGAATAATCTAAAAGAGATTTCTAAGTCTGCCTTATTGATTTTATTATATTTAAGTTGCTATGTTTCTTAACTACTTTCTATTTTATTTTGTCTAAAAGGCTAGCCTATGACCACTATCCCACCTGGTGGTATGCTATGATGTAGTCGAGGATGATAACACATTATCACATTGCCTGCTAAAAAGCACACCTTGTATATTTTGTAATGGTGAGTATGGGCGCTCATACATGGTGTGAGAGCAAAATGTACGTTATGGCTATGCTGCACCACATAGTCGGTGTGTGTGTCGCGACACTACTACAGTGCGGCTCAAAAAACACGCCTGACGATCCACACAGCTGTACCAAAAATTTTCTCACAACTGGTGTGTGTGCCCGCACTGTTGTTGGTTTTTAGTTACGATCCCACACCACTGCTACGAAACACAGACGTTCTAATTCTAATTGGTAATGGGGGGGCGATAAGACCTGCACTGACGTCCCGCTTGGGGTGTATTGTGCATTTCCCCCTGCCAGCATTCACCCAAGCCATCCCAGCTCCTTGACGAAGCGGAGCACGGCTTTAGGTTGCTGGCATAACGCTTCCAATTCCGTTAAATGTATGTGTATGCCTGCTTGCTTGTGAACTTGGATGTAGTGATAGTGCTAAAGCAGATGGTGATGATGATGATGATTGTAAATGTTGTTGCTGCTGCAACTGGTACTCTGCATCCGGGTCACAGCTGTGATTCTTATTTCGTTTAAGACGGGACAATGTATTATCACATGTTCCACGGTTTCATCTTCTGACATGCATCCTCGACAAAGAGGAATGTCAACACAGACGTTGTGTACAGTGTAGATTTGCAAAGCTGGAAAGATGCAAAAATGGTGCAAAGTGTTAAAACTCTGCATCTAGTAGGTGGGTCATTCTAAGTTAAGAGGTACTCATGGTGGCCATGATATATATTCATACTTTTCTTAAAAAATCTTAATAAATGATGTTAGTATCTTTAAATTTATTGCATTTACTATATGGGCACTCTATTTTAAATCATTAATTGACTTAGTTTTGTCACAATCACACCGCAAACACGCAAAATGTCTCTACCCTGGCTTGTCCCTTTCCCCTTCTCCCCCGGACCCCTGTACAGTACAGACGTGTTTAAACTAGACCCTATTTCGATTTTATAACGGAAATTTCAAATATTTTGTTTAAAAAAAATGCAAAATCAGTGCAATTAATTAAACCAAATAATAAGAGCGCATAAGTAACAAGTGTGGCTGTGTATCGTCCGGTGAGTCTCTAACTTGAGGGTGGTAGCTGGCCAGGCGGACACTATATAGTGTCCTACCACCATGCGGGGGTTGTTGGTTTCTTAATGATGTTTTCCTTCACCGGAGGGCCACTGTGAGAAGCGCACATACATTTTTCGATAGAAAAATCCATTGGTGCATGGCGGTTTGAACTTGGTACCACGGCATCAAAGCCGACCGTTCTCCCGATTATGCCACCGGGCCCTCAAAATTATAGTATTTGAGGTATTACACTGACCACAGTCTAACACCTGTTAGAAAAAAACATACAAAAGAAAGATTTGTTCTGAATTATAATATGAAATTGAACATTTAAAATGTATTAATATATTTTATTGTTACGGAATAAAAATAAATTTACAAACCAAAACCAAAAAAATCTATCAAAATGTTGCAGAATTTGATAATTATGCTCAATCAGCTCGTGTCATTTTAACCAACCTCTGAAAAGGAGCAGGTTCTCAATCTGTCGTATGTTTTTAGGGTTCCGTACCCAAAGGGTAAAACGGGACCCTATTACTAAGACTCCGCTGTCCGTCTGTCTGTCTGTCTGTCTGTCTGTCTGTCTGTCTGTCTGTCTGTCTGTCTGTCTGTCTGCCGTCTGTCACCAGGCTGTATCTCATGAACCGTGATAGTTGGACAGTTGAAATTTTCACAGATGATGCCGCTATAACAACAAATACTAAAAACAGAATAAAGTTAAAAATAATAGAGGGTCCCCATACAAGTAACGTGTTTTTTTTGGCATTTCACGACATCTATGAACACTTAGTTAGGTAAACGTCCCATAGATGGCGTTATATTGAAATGTGGATACCTAACACCTTTGTTAGACGTTAGATAGCGTTATAAGAAATAAAATGTTTATTAATTATTTTTTTTTGCTGGCGAAAAATGATAGTGGTATTTTTTGCTCGATCTTATAAAATACTGTAGCGTGGTACGGAACCCGGAAGTTCGAATTGTGAACCAATTGCTGGAGTGATTGAGAAATGTTTTTTTTTTTGTAAATTCGAAGTTGTGTTTCTGTTATATCTATGATAATGTTTGTTGAATATGATCTATTTAATGCTATTTGACGTGTGTAAGTGCAAATTTTTAATTTGCCCATATACTGAATAAATGCTTTGACTTTTTGACTTTGACTTTAATTATTAGTCGTTTCCCGCTGTCTTGTCCCTCCCTATCTATGTATGCTTTGAAACTACGCAACAGATTTTAATGTGGTTTTCATCAATAGATAGATTGATTCAAGAGGAAGGTTTATAAATGCGGGCAAAGCCACGGGGCGAAGTTATAACTGTATAACTGTATGATAAACAAGTTTGATGTGCAAAAGTATCAAATAAATATAGTGATAGTGTGAAACAGAGGATTAGCCTGTTTGACTATGTATCTAATCTGTATTTCTATCTCACACAACCATTATCAGTCTGATTAGTGTACAAACTCCAATATTTTCCATTGAACAAGATAGCGTTAGATTTTGCATAAACTAACAACTTTGCATAGATATTTTTTTTTTGTATCTTTAAAAAACGATAAGAATAGTCTCTTAAACATAAATATATTAAAATTTAACTTAGGAATTTGATTAAAAAAATTGAGATTGATTGAGTTTAAAAACTAAAACTACCGACTTCCATGCCTTGCAAGTCAGTTTCTGTAGCAAGTTAGACGTTTTTCGTCACATCTCTGAAGACGATAAAATTACAATGGGACCACACAGAAATGTACCCTACCGATTAAAAAAAGAAAAGAAAGGGCATGGAAGTCGGTCTTTTTAGTTTTTTAACCATCTCAATTTTTTAAATCAAATTCTGGGGTTACATTTTAATTATTTATGTTTAAGAGAGTATTCTTACCGTTTGGTCCCATTGTAATTTAATTGAGATTTTGTAAGTATCTCCAGTGATATGGATATAACCATCTCAAACTTATAGTTCTAAAAACGACTAGCGCAGCTTTGTAAGTCAGTTTTTTCTGAAACATGCACTGGGTTGGGGGTGCACGTAATAGTATGGGTTGGCAACCCTACATTAATCAGGGGAATTCGTGGAGGGAAAATTAAATGGAGAAGAATTTGGCGTATACGATGAAATAGCTATAGAGATTATAACCCGTCTAAAATGATGAACACGTGAAACATATGCCAGCTATGAGATTATTATTAACAACGTAATTTGGTCGGGTTATATATGACACCGGGTGAAAGCCAATAGGCGCCGCTAGAGCTGGGGTACGTAGTATTATTATCTTTTCTATGCCTTGGGGCAGAGCTGGTGGCAAACAATAAAATCGGATACGCGAGAAGGATAAAAAAAAATGTTGTCAGTCTCGCTCACTCATACTAGTGATTGTATAGTTTTATCCTTCTCATTATTGTTATTTTAATGTCAGATCTTTTTAATTATCCATCTACGGGGGAATTAAACATGTGTTTTAACTGTGACGCTCGACGTCTAGATGAAAGCTGAATGGCTCAATACTTTTTTTCATTTTTTTTTTGTAAATTCAAAGCAATAAGTTATGTTTCTGTTATGTTTATAATAATTATTAATGAATATGATCTATTTAATGTTATTTGACGTGTGTAAGTGCACATTTTTAATTTGCCCATATACTGAATAAATGCTTTGACTTTTGACTTTTGACTTCTCGTTTTGTTAACGATCTTAAATTATTTTAATTACCTAAAGCTTAGATAATTTAGACATGTCATATTTGTAGGCCATTATATTCTTAAAACTAATTTATAACTCATAAGATAGCGGAATGGAAGATTTGACCTCACAATAATTCAAATTACCTATTTATAGCAACTTTCGCACATGAACAGTTTATTAAAATAAACTGGCTAAGTGCAATTCGGACTCGCACTCGGAGGGTTCCGTACCACAGTATTTTATAAGATCGAGCAAAAAATACCCCTATTATTTTTCGCCAGCAAAAAATAATAATTAATAAACATTTTGGTTCTTATAACGCCATCTAACGTCTAACAAAGGTGTTAGGGATCGACATTTCAATATAACGCCATCTATGGGACCTTTACCTAACTAAGCGTTCATAGATGGCGTGAAATGCCGAAAAAAACACATTTCTTGTATGGGGACCCTCTATTATCTTTAACTTTATTCTGTTTTTAGTATTTGTTGTTATAGCGGCAACAGAAATACATCATCTGTGAAAATTTCAACTGTCTAGCTATCACGGTTCATGAGATACAGCCTGGTGACAGACGGACAGACAGACAGACAAACAAACGGACAGCGGAGTCTTAGTAATAGGGTCCCGTTTTACCCTTAGGGTACGGAACCCTAAAAACCAGCTTACCTACTGGTAAGCTGGTTTTTAGGGGTACATGTGGTACATATGGGTGACATGTTACTAGTTGCCCAGATTATATAATAGTTACTCTTAGTAGTCATGTTAACCCCTATAACTAAGATAAATAATGCTTGTGTCTGGAGTGGGTTCACGTCAATAGTGTAATGGGTGGGGATCGAACTCACGACCTTTCCAACGCCAGGCCGACGCCTTAGCCATTGAGCTATTGCGGCTTAATTATGAATTTTCTATTTTAGGCTGTGGAACTGAAGAGTTTTTGGGAGAACCAGAATGTTGCCATCATCTTCTTTCGTCGCTGGGGATGTATGTTGTGCAGATTATGGGCTAAAGAGGTAACTAACTATGCATTTTTAAACTTTTTACCGACTTCTAGAAAGGAGGAGGTTCTCAATTCGTTTGTTTGTATTTTTTTTGTATGTGTACCTACGATTCGAATGATTCTTTCTTTTATTAGTAGGGTACATTTCCAAGGTGGTCCCATTGTTTTATCACCAAGATCTGATTAGTATCTTCAGAGATATGATGATAAATGTCTCAAACATACTACTGAAACTGACTCGCGCGGCATGGAAGTCGGTTGTGTTAGTTTTTAAACTATCTTAATTAATAATTGCAGTGACAGTGGGCTGATCATATCTGCCGTAGGACTGATAACCGTTGGGGTAGACTTGTCCTAGAGTGGAGACCGCGAATCGGCAAACGTAGCGTAGGACGTCCTGTGACCAGGTGGAGCGACGACATCATAGCGGTGGGCAGTGACTGGAAGAGAAGAGCCGAAGATCGGGTTCAGTGGCGCATCTTGGGAGAGGCCTACGTCCAGCAGTGATGAATTATTAATAGAATATTTACCTAATGTTTGTTATATGTTAATCTCCGATATTTTGGCTCAGTTGCGAGCGCTGTTTATTTATGTGGGCCAGACATAGACAAGCACTTGTCTTCTATATTTCTTGCTATTAAGTAGATTTTTTTATGGCAGATAGGCAAGTGTTTTACAACTATCGCACCTGATGTTAAATGATCTTCTTCATCTCTCTCTGTCTTTCTCTTTCTCTTCTCCCCCTCTCATTCTTCCTATTTTTCTTCCTCTCTGTATCTCTCATCCTCTCTCTCTTTCTTTCTTTCTCTCTCCCTCCCTCGCTCTTCCTCCCTATTTACAATTAAAATCTATGTATATTTAAAATTGTGTACAAAGTAGATGATAATTTACATGGTAAGTACAACAGTTATCAACAAGTATCTACAGTTTGCCCTTTTTGGGCGTATAATATTTTATACTTACTACAAATCTAAGCTACTTACGTTTAAGTATAGTATTTACACATATATGACTTAATTATTGTATAATTTATTATTTCGATTCCAAATTTAACATTATTAGCTTACGCAATTAATTTCACTTATATGAAAATAGATTCCCAATAATTGTGTTATAAAATATTGTATAATAATGAAATGTTTTGACTGTAATAATATAAAAATATTCTATGTAACTTTTCAGCTGGCTGAAATAGCTCCCATTCTAGAAAAAAACAACATTAAATTGATCGGCATCGGCGTTGAACAGGCGGGCTCAGACGAATTTGTAGAGAAGAAGTTCTTTGATGGAGGTAAGATAACTTGTCAACCAACTTCTTATAAAACTGGCCAAGTGCGAGTCAGACTTTTGTCTCGCACACGGAGGGTTCCGATCCGCAGTATAATAATATATAAGTATAATATTATATTATACTAGAAGTGCCCCGCGGCTTCGCCCGCGTTAAATACGTCTTTTACTTACTTAAAACTTTTATTTTGTAAAAACGATTCTATCATTAAACATCAAATAAGAATTAGCCAAATCAGTTCACCTGTTTTCATGTTATCGCGTGACTAAGGCAATTAGGCAAAAAAATACTTTATCCCATCTTGTTTCGCCATACAAACTTTGAACCTCCGTTCCGTATCCGGGAGGATTTTTTAGAAAATCCTTTCTTAATGGATACCTACGTCATAATAACTATCTGCATTCTAAATTTCAGCGCAATCCGAAACAATATTGAGTTTTAGACTTTGTTACCCCAGTTTATCCTCTTAGGGTGGCATTTTGAAAAAGTCTGAAACTCGTATTTACTTACATAATTACAGAAGTACTTGTGTGAAATGTCGAAAAAAATTACTATCCAAACTTTAAACCCCCGTTTCATCCCCTTAAAGAGTGTATTTTGAAAAATTCTTTCTTAGCGGATACCTATATAGTCAAAATAACTATCTGCATGCCAAATTTCAGCGTAATCCGAAACAATATTGATTTCAGACTTTGTTACCCCACTTCACCCTTTTAGGGGTGGAATTTCAAAAGAGCCTGAAACACGTATTTACTTACTTAAGTACTTGTGTTAAGTTTCGAATATAAAAGACTATCTAATATTGTTTTTCCATACTAACGTTGAACCCCCGTTTCATCCCCTTCAGGGGTGAATTTTGGAAAATCCTTTCTCAGAGGGAACTAACGTCGTAATAACTATCTGCATGCCAAATTTCAGCGCAATCCGAAACAATATTGATTTTCACACTTTGTTACCCCATTTCACCCTCTTAGAGGTGGAATTTCAAAAATACGTGAAACACGTATTTACTTATTTTTTTACTGGAGCACTTGTATGAAGTTTCGAATAGAAAATACTATCTCATCTTATTTCTCCATACAAACTTTGAACCCCCGTTTCATCCCCTTCAGGGGTGAATTCTGGAAAATCCTTTCTCAGAGGGAACTAACGTCGTAAATATCGTAATAACTATCTGTATGCCAAATTTCAGCGCAATCCGAAACAATATTGATTTTCACACTTTGTTACCCCATTTCACCCTCTAAGGGGTGGAATTTCAAAAAAATCTGAAACACGTATTTGCTTATTTTTTACTGCAGCACTTATGTGAAGTTTCGAATAGAAAAGACTATCTAATCTTGTTTCTCCATACAAACTTTGAACCCCCATTTCATCCCCTTAAGGTGTGAATTTTGGAAAATCCTTTCTTAGTACACCCTTACGTACTAAGACAAATATACCCTCCAAATTTCAAGTCTCTAGGACCAGCGGTTTAGGCTGTGCGTTGTCTGTCAGTCAGTCAGTCAGTCAGTCAGTCAGTCAGTCAGTCAGTCAGTCAGTCATTCAGTCAGTCAGTATGTCAGGACAAAGATTCTTATAGTATTAGATTACCGTGTCAATACCAAACATGCTTATTAACTACAACGCCATCTAACGAATATCTAACAAACTTCTAACACCAAATAAGTGAACAAAAAGGTAGGTAATTAATATTATTAATTAATAAGTTTAACAATCGTTCATAGGCGGCGCTATTGTAAAAACATGTTTTTTGTATGGGGACCCCCTTTAATTTTTAATTTAGTTCTGTTTTTAGTATTTGTTGTTATAGCGGCGACAGATATACATCATTTGTGAAAATTTCAACCGTCTTAACTATCACGGTTCATGAGATACAGCCTGGTGACAGACGGACAGACAGACAGACATACAGACAGACGGACAGCGGAGTCTCAGTAATAGGGTTCCGTTGGTACCCTTAGGGTTCGGAAGCCTAAAAAGGAGGAGGTTCACAATTCTTCTGTATGCTTTCTTTTTTCTTCTTATTTAGGGTTCCGTACCTTAAAAGGAACCCTTATACCCTCACACTTTGTTTTCCGTCTGTCTGTCCGTTTGTCTGTTCGTCTGTCTGTCTGTCAAGACCCATTATCTCCGGAATGCGTAGAGGTATCTAGTTGAAACTTATTTCAAATATTCGGGTCTACGGTATCTTTCGGCTGTGACAAAAAGAAACCTATAAGTCAACGCGATCAAAAGATATGACCGTTTATGTCGCATATTTACGCACATTTTGTGATTTCAAGAGAATCAAAACCTATAGGGTACCTTGACCTAGAATAATGGAATTTGGCAAGTAGCAAGGGCTTCTACCACTTGTATAGGAATAAATAAAAAAACCGTAAATATGTATTTGATTACAAATTTATTATATGCGTACATTTTCGTGTAGTACATTTTCTATGGATAGAACTGCAAAGTTAAGTTTGCCCTTAACCTAGTTTAAGAAGTTGGTACGGAAGCTTGGATAGGTAGGCGAGTCTAACTCGACTATGCTGGTTTATTATTTTAAACTATCTTAATTATTTAGTTATGCCATAATTATCAAATGTGATCGTGGTCACGAGTCCTACAAAACGTTTCATCATAGTAAGTCACCTTCGATATTATTAGGTCGTTTACATTTCAACTGGCCGATAGTGATTTATAAAAATATGTGTCGTATATATAAGAATTAACAACGTATCTACACATACATGCTCTTCTTATGAACAACAAATTAAATGTAACATTGTAATTAATGAAATTGTAAATAAGCCAAAGGGGCTCACCATTAATCTATACTTCTATGCTAATATTATAAAGAGAGAACATTTGTATTTTTGTATGTTTGTAATGATTTGGCTCAAAATCTACTGAACCGATTTAAAAAATTCTTTCACTAATACATAGAATGGACTTTCGGAATGAAAATAGGCAATATATTATCCCGTTTAAATCACATTCTTGGAGACCTAATTTGCACCCTAAGTCGGCAAAAAAACGGTCGGTTTTTTACGAACGCTGCTCAATTGAAAATAGATAGAAGAATATTTTGTATGGAAGGAACGGATTATCATGCGGTTTTCACCAATAGCCAGAGTGTTTATGAGGAAGGTTTAGGTGCATAATTCGTTAAGGTTTTGTGTAAATTGGATCAAATACGACGATGATTGTTAAATATGTTCATATTTTATATTCGATGCAACAAACTGATGCAAATTTTGGAGGCATATTTGTTCTACCCGTGCGAAGCCGGGGCGGGCTGCTAGTGTTCTATATTATATGTATAGTATATATATATATATATATATATATATATATATATATATATATAAGTCGTTCATACAAAAGAAAGGCACAAACTCCGTTCTAGGTCGGTCTCATCAGGGCCGTTTTGCGCAGTCAATTTATATTACGTCTATGGTTAAACCCCTTCAAATGGAGTTTAAACGTAGAATATTGCTCTGAAGATAAACTCATTTGCCTTGGTGTTATTTCTGTCCCACTCACACATATCGTAAGAACAGTCTGTATTCTTCCTACAAACAGACTAAGTACAATAATTTAAGATCGTTTACAAAACGACAAAAACCGACTTCAAATGTTATTTGGGGATTTTGGGGACCTTTATTATTGTTTTTATCGGTTTTTATACACAAATAGCGAATACCTATGTATGGAAGCGCCATAATGACAACCATCAAAATACAATGACAAAAATTACTGAACGAACCAATAATGACAACCTGGGACTACCACCAAAATACGAATATTAAAATTTAAATACCTACGCGATAATCCACATTACTCGAATGTGTGGATATATTATGGTGTCGATTCAAAACCCTTTCAAATCGGCCCAGCCGTTCTCGAGTTTTAGCTAGACTAACGAACAGAAAATGATTTTTATATATGTATATAGATTGCACGCTGTGTCGGAACTGTGGCTTCACTGATATGTGTGAATCGACCCTAGTTAGTGATTGATTGTGAATACGGGGAATAATCACATAAGTAATTAAACCTACTTCCTATATCTACATAGGTAGGTAAACTTAAACTGTAATTATGTGCAATTTTCCTTTAATGGCAATTGCGTTGCGTAGACAATAGCATTCTAATTGATATTAATTATTTCTTACTACTGTGCTTAAACTGATATCGATTTAAAAATAAGTCGACGTGTGCTGCGCAGAAAATTATTTAAGACTTACGACGATTTGTACATACTAACTTACGTTATATTAAAATAATTTCAATATTTTTGTACATTGTTACACATGAAATAATTTCTTCCGAAATGATTTACTTCGAAATAGTTATCATAGATATCGCCACCAATGCGTGATTGGTTGAAATGCAATCCATTAATTTCGTCGTATCGATGAATTCTTACAGTTGCTTAGTTGGTCAGAGCTCCTAGGCATAATTCCCAGGAGGGTGCGGGTTCGAATCCCGTCGGTACGATGAAGTTTTGGATTTTGTGTAATAATGTACAAAAATATAAAGTGTGTAACACTTAAAGAATCATAATATTTAATTTCAATATTGTATGTACCCTTAGTAGACATTTACAACGATGACATGGCCCGCCCCTCCAAATTACTGTTTTAATGTGTGTAGTCACATCCTTACGAAAGAGTTTGTATGTATGAGTTTGCTAGCTCGACTCTTCGAGCATTTACCAATGGAGATGTCAATGCAAGGCGTACCCCTCTGCTGGCCATATAGCCATTATTGGCCATATGAGCGTGCGTAACTACGCAGTATTTTTAATACTGTGTGCGTGTTTCAAGCTAGTGTGCGGGATCGTTAAAATGAGTGGTTTGTGTGTGTGCAATGCGTGTTTACCTAGTCCCCCGTAAGTATCGACAAAAAAAAATATTTGCGGATTACAACGTTAACATCTCCATTGGTAAATGCTCGAAGGCTCGACTAGGTGTTTGACGGCAGTACCAGTACGCACACATGCGTGGGTAGTGCGTTGTAAATACTTTCAAACGTTTTGAATTTCGGAGGGGCGGGTCATGTTATTGTAGTAAATCTCTACGAGTTTTCATCGTAAATGCTTTTGACAGATCTCACATAGTTTTCAACTTATTCTGGCTCCCTGATCGGTCTAAATTTAGTGAAGTGTGAAAACCACTCTCTAGTGGTTTTCACAAACCACTCTCTAGTGGTTTTCACACTTCACTCAATTTATTGTTTTTCATGAAAAAATTGTTCGATTTACGATATCGAGTTTGGTATGAAAACTCGTACTAAGGGTACTGAACCCAAATCCAACATTGTCTAATTCCAGATCTTTACTACGTGGACAACATATCTACATACCAACTTCTTGGCTTCAAGCGCTTCAATACTTTCTCCATCATTACATCGCTATTCTGGAAGCAGTCTCGAGACGCTATATTCAAAGGACGGAGCATGGGTAAGAAACATTCGTATTTGAGATTTAAGAGCCAGTGCCTATTCTAGGCCTAGCATGCTATCATCCTCGACCACATCGTCACTTCCCAACAGGTGAGATAGTGGTCAAATTCTAGCCTCTATGCTATAAAATAATATTCCAAATGTAATAATTAAGATGTTAGTTTAAAAACTAAAACAACCGACTTCCATGCCCCGCGAGTCAGTTTCAGTAGCAAGTCTGAGACGTTTATCGCCATATCTCTGGAGATACTTATCAGATCTCGATGAAATTACAATGGGAGCACCTCGGAAATGTACCCCACCGATTAAAAAAAGAATCATTCGAATCGGTTCACAATAACCGGTTCACAGCAGTAATCGCGTAACATATATACAAAAAAAAACATACAGACAAATTGTGAACCTCCCCCTTTTTGGAAGTCGGTGGAAAAAAAGGAAATCAAGCAGGACACGTGAATTTTAAATACAAGCAGCGCCTTGCGGTTTCACCCGCGTAGTTAGTAGTTAAAGCAGCTGTAGGATAGCTATAAGAACCTACATACTGTCTGTATAGTGTCCTCAGGACTCTGTCACGCCGCGAGCTTAACTATAATGTGTTAAAGACTTTCTGCCCGCCAGACAATAAAACATGCAAACGGGACACCGTCTGTCGCGATCTCTGTCGCACTTACAGGCCTTAAGGCATAGTGACGTAACACTGTCTTGTCGATGATAATACTATTAAGAAGCAGATAGATAGATTGTAATAAGTGACGTACTTACTACATGAATTCGTCCCTACCGTTCTGATGATTTATGGAACCGCAGGTAGAGAGTGTTTGACGTAACAACTTTAAACACTCGCTACCCACTATAGCAATAGTGGGTAGTGTCACTATGTCACTATAGCAATAGTGGTTAGTGTCACTATAGTAATAGTGGGTAGTGTCACTATGTCACTATAGCAATAGTGGTTAGTGTCACTATAGTAATAGTGGGTAGTGTCACTATGTCACTATAGCAATAGTGATCATAAATTGAATTTCTTTTAAAAGTTTACTAGCAAAGTGGGTTTCACATTACACTAGTAGTCTTGTTAACTAACCTAAAATGGAGCAGGTTCTCGTCAATAGTGTAATGTATGGGGATCGAAATCACGACCTCTCGATCACCAGACTTAGCCATTGGGTTATTGCCGCATTCATTCATTCATTGATCATCATAAAGTGCATGTTACCTGGTAACTTATCGTTCGATTTCAATAGTTTTACAAGCTCAAGTCGAATCTCATTAGTTCGCTGTATAAACCAACAACTCGAGTCTGTGCAAAAAAACCGTCGTAGAAATAGAGGGCGCGCGTGTTGATGGTTCTAATTTACTGTTTTTGTTGCGTTGACAACATTGCTCTGTCATTGCCAATACGACTAAAATGTTTGATACCTTGGTAGGTACCTACTCTTATCATTATCGGGTGGTACTAGGTAGGTATATATACCTTCCTTCCTTACCTTTGAATGTTAGTTCAACGTAAAGCCACGACTGGTCGCTTTTTGCACAGACTGTATTGAATTATAATATTGCCATATTGCAATCTGAGATAGTTAATTAAATGGCAATTTTATTCTTCGTGAGCTATTAAATAAACTGGCCAAGTGCAAGTCGGACTCGCACTCGTAGGGTTCCGTACCACACTACAGTATTTTATAAGATCGAGCAAAAAGTACCACTATCATTTTTCGCCAGCAAAAAATAATAATTAATAAACATTTCGTTTCTTATAACGCCATCTAACGTCTAACAAAGGTGTTAGGGATCGACATTTCAATATAACGCCATCTATGGGACGTTTACCTAACTAAGCGTTCATAGATGGCGTGAAATGCCGAAAAAAATACGTTTCTTGTATGAGGACCTTCTATTATCTTTAACTTTATTCTGTTTTTGGTATTTGTTGTTATAGCGGCAACAGAAATACATCATCTGTGAAAATGTCAACTGTCTAACTATCACGGTTCATGAGATACAGCTTGGTGACAGACAGACAGGCAGACAGACAGACAGACAGACAGACAGACAGACAGACGGACAGCGGAGTCTCAGTAATAGGGTTCCGTTGGTACCCTTTGGGTACGGAACCCTAAAAACTACTAGCTTATCGTTAAAAGCTCTGTCTCGCTGCAGCCTTAGTCCGTACACTTGTAAATCCAGCAGAAAAGTCATCCAAATTAAAACAGTAATAAAAACGCAGGCATAGACACGGACACTATTGGCGATGGTCTACAAAATGGCGGGCTGATTGTCGTTAAAAATGGCGGCAAATTGTCTCTGCACTTTGTACAAGTCGGGCCGGCTGATGTCTTGCCTAATAGCACGTTAATTAAGGTTATTTAAATTGCTTATTAATTTTAGTATACTTGCATATTTTAGGTAATATGTTGTACTGAGATAATTAAAAATATATTCAAAAATAAGATCCTCTAGACGCATTTAGTACCATATAGATATAGCTTCACATAATAATGAGTAATTTTTGTTTGTTAAATAATTGTAAAGTTAGTCTAGCCGTAGATGATATAAAATGCTTTATATTCAGCCAGTTCGACTTTACAAGGTGTATGTGATGAAATATAATTTTAATATATGACTTTTATGACATTGATGTTTATTAAAATTATATTTTATGTGATAATAATAAAGAAAATATAATTTATTAAAATGATATTTTTTTAAATGATATTTTATGATAATTTATTAAAATGATATTTTTTCATTGGATTACATTATTTTAATATATATTGTATCACTTGATTTACAATGTTTACATTAATTAGTAAACTCGTAATTTTATTAGTCTGACTAATTAGTAAGTCACAGTAGTAGTAGTTAGTAAATTAAACTAGTTATTCTGTAATGTAGACCTAGGCGGGGATCTGAAGGGTGATTGGGTGCAGACTGGTGGCGCCACCTTGGTGCAAAAAGGGGGCAACTTGCTGTGCCATTTTGCTCAAAAGGGGCCAGGCGATCATCTTTCTAATCAGGATATTTTGAAGGTATGTTTAAATATATTGACTTTAATTACCCACTTTGTGATATTTTGTGATTTTTTCCGAAAACCAGCGGTGAAGGGAAACATTGTTTGGAAAACCCCGGCCTAGTAAGCCGCATGGTAGGGTACAGGTGTGGGGGAGCTATGGAAAGCGCTATGCTCGGTGTTTCTCTGTGGGTTCCAATCCAGAACGAAGTAATTCGCCAGAGAAATAAAGTGATCGACATAGCTCAACGGATTAGCAAACTGAAGTGGCTGTGAGCTGGTCATATCTGCCGCAGGACTGATAACCGTTGGGGTAGACTGGTTCTAGAGTGGAGACCTCGAATCGGTAAACGTAGCGTAGGACGCCCTGTGACCAGGTGGAGCGACGACATTCGCAAAGCGGTGGGCAGTGACTGGAAACTATGTAAAAACACGAACTTGGGTCAGGCCTATGTCCAGCAGTGGACTGTTTCCAGCTGATTGTGATGATGGTGATGATGAAATATTCTGAAATACGTAACTAAAGTTGTCACAACATGTTTGATGAACAAAAAGGGGGCGTGGTTTGAGAAATTCAACAAAGTTCATGCACCAAAACTAGCCTGGCACCAAAACATGGGCGACCGCGTCATCACTTGTGGTAATGATGGTTGGTGGCTAGCCTATATGTACTGACAAAAGGACACATTTCAGAGACGCGCCAAATTCTGGCGGTCGAGAAATTTTTACCCAACTACGGCAAAGCAAAAGGAAGGGGTTATATTTTTGACCGGTATGTGTGTATGTATGTTTGTAATGTACGTTCATCTGTTCCCTCATAACCTCTAAACTACTTGTCATAATTTGATAAATGAGGTATCGTTGGAAGCTACTTGTTGTGCCACCTTATCTGTTATAGACATATGTATTATTAGTATATCAGTTTTTTTATATCGTATAATTGGCTAGCGTTTGACCACTATCTCACCTGTTGGTAAGTGAAGCTGTCGACAATGGTAGCACTCTAGGCCTAGCATGGGAATTTGTCTCTCAAGGATAGCTGCTGGAGCACATTAGATGTTGGGCGACAGATTTCTCCCGGAGGTGTAAGTGGAAGAATGGTGGGCTTTGATTGATGCCATAGGTACCGAGTTCAATGTGCGCCGTGCACCAATGGACTATTCTATAGAAAAATTTAAGTGCGCATTTCACAGTGTGTAACGTAATTTAATGTAACGGTAACGTAATGTAACGTAACGGAGCCCCGGAGGAGGCCTACCGCACGCTACATCCCCAAAGGAACCAGGAACCTAGACAATAAAATATGAATACGGATTATAACATTTAACATAATTGTATTATGATCAAAACACAACTTATCTTAAAAACACTAGGTACAAATAATCCGGCGCATCCTCTGCTTCACTAAGAGATCTCGTCTGGTTTAACACATTTATCTTGCTCGACTTCATCTTATCAGTGACGTTGGAAATCAGGAAAGTCCTAATAGAATTGGCCGAATTGGCTTCTTCAGTGCCCATATTCAATGTTTCCGTCCATGCTTCGGCGTTTATTTCGCTATTTCGAAAGTCATCTTCTTCCAATGGTCTGCGAATATCTTCCTCTGTACAAAGGCGTCTTTCATCACCTCTGTTAAGTTATCTGTTGAAAACATCTTTCAACATTTTTCCATTATCATTTAAAAGAAATATCATGTTTTCAATTTAATATAATTATCATAACCACATTATTTTAATTTTTAACTTCTCCATCTTTTTGATTCCTCGTACATTTTTCTGTCCAGACTCAAAATCGAATCCCGTCAAAAATGATTTTTCTATACCTCAATCTTTCTTTAAATTTTAAAAACGTTCCATACCATAAATCGTTTTAATACAAAAGAGTATATGTATGATATATGAAAATGTATGAGGTCGTTAAAGATGTGCCACAAGTGGCCCTCCCGTGAAGGAAAAATATCGTTAAGAAATCAACAACCCCCGTATGGTAGTAGGACACTATAGTGTCCGCCTGGCCAGGTACCACCCTCAAGCTAGAAAATCAGTCGCCAAACATCTAATGTGTTCCGGGAGCTATCCTTGAGAGACAGTTCCCATTCTAGGCCTAGCGTGCTTATCATCTTCGACCGCATCATCACTTACCAACTACTTGACACGATAGCACGACACACTTGACTACGATAGTGGTCAAACGCTAGCCTATAAGATAAAAAAACCTGGCCAGGCGGACACTATATAGATTATAGAATGAATGTCATGCCATCATGTGGCAGTTGGAGGTTTCTTAACGATGTTTTTCCTTCACCGGAGGGCCACTGATTTTATAACTCTCAAAGGATTTGCCCACATAACTGCTTACCACCAGGCCAGATAGTGTTCAAAAGAGTTAGCCTATCCGATATAAAAAATAAGTAAGACAATCATTGCATAAAGAAATTTATGTGAAATTTTCAATATTCAATATTATGTTTCTGTTACACACTTTATACTTTTGTACATTGATACACACAATCCAAAATGTAATCGTACCGACGGGATTCGAACCCGCACCCTCCTGGTAAACATGTCCAAGCGCTGTAACCAACTAAGCCACAGTACGATACTATCAATACCATGAAACGAAAGGATTGCATTTTAACCAATAATGCATTGCATTTTGTAATATTATTTTTTGTTTTCATTTCAGCATTTCGGTCTTGAGCACGAATACATCGCAGAAACAATGGCGAATAAGAACCGAGAGGAAGCTAAATGCACTGTACGTATAAAGACACATTTATTTTTAACATACTTTACAAAATGGGGAAAGATCTCAATTCGCCTGTATTTTTAACCGACTTCAAAAAAAGGAGGAGGTTTCTTAATTCGACCGTATATATGTTGTTTTTTTTTTTATGTTTGTTCGCAGATAACTTCGTCCTTTATGAACCGATTTTGATTATTCTTTTTTTGTTGGAAAGGAGATATCCCAAGTGTAGTACCATAGTAATTTTATCGAGGTCTGATAAGTATCTCCGGAGATATAGAGATATATCCGGAGATATAAACACCTTAAAATTGGTACTGAAAATTAATAGCGTGGCATTGAAGTCGGTTCTTTTTAGTTTTTTAAACGATCTTATAATATTTATAACTAGTTTGACAAGTTAGTACAGAAGCCTTGGTGCGCGAATCTAACTTGCACTTGGCCAGTAGTTCTATTTTTTGTCAGAATGATCTAGATAAAGAAACTTTAATGAAATAATTTTAAAATAAACAATTCATTCAAGTGACTTCAAAAAATAATAGTACAATAAATATAGTATAGTTGCATCCATTTTTTTTACCGACTTCAAAATCAGAATGTTTCTCAAATCGACCGATTCGATCGATATATTTATTTTTTATGTTTATTCGCGGATAACTTCGTCGTTTATGAATCGATTTTGATGATTATTTTTTTGTTGAAAAGGAGATATACTAAGAATGCTACCATAGTAATTTCATCGATCTCTGATAAGTAGGTATCTCCAGAGATATAGAGATACACACCTCAAACTTGGTACTTAAAATTAATAGCGCGGCATTTGAAGTCGGTTCTTTTAGTTTTTTAAACGATCCTATATTATTATTTTTTGCAATACTAGCAACGTGGGTTTCACATTATTGTTGACTAAGCTAAAATGCTTGTCTGGAGTTCACGACTCACGTCAATAGTGCATTGGACGGGGATCGAACTCACGACCTCTCGATCGCCAGTCCGACACCTTATCCATTGGGCTATTGCTGCTACAACTCCGTCACTTCTTTACCGATTTGGAAAATCTTATTTTTTGTTCGAGAAAATGCTTCCTATCGGGTCCCATTATAATTTTATCGAGATCTGACCAGTATCTCTAGAGATTAAAGCGGCAATAGCCCAATGACTAAGGCGTCTGCCTGGCGATGAGAGGTCGCGAGTTCGATCCCCAGTCCCCACCCATCGCACTATTGACCTGAACCCACTCCAGACATAAGCGTTTTAGCTTAGTTGGAGAAGTTTACAAGACTACTATAGTCCGGCAATCTCGTGCGCGACCGTCCCGCGGGGTGTCAGACGGTGGCGGGGACGAGGTACCCAGGATGTCAGCGGGTAGCGGGTGGTGTAGCGGGGAAGGGAAGCATGTGTAGCCGTGTCACAGATTATATAACAGTTACTACCGCTACCTCATCCCCGCCACCGTCTGTTACGCCGCAGGAAGGACGCGCACGAGATTGCCGGACTATAGTAAAGTGCAACCTACATACAACTTTGTAAAAAAAAAGAGAGAAATATGGAGTTACACACCTAAAACTATACATACATAATATCACACCCTTTTCTCGTTGGGGTAGGCAGAGACTACTTCTTTCCACATGCTACGATCCTGACACACATCTTTCGCATCTTCTACGTTCATGAGCGCCTTCATACATGCTCGCCGGTTATATGTACTTTTGACTTGACCTTTCTTTAAAACATCTCCGATCTGGTCGTGATACGTTCGCCTAGGTCGGTCTCTACCAGCTGGCCCATTCACACTCGTCTCATAAATCTGTTTCGTCAATCTTCCTTCATCCATCTTCTCTAGCTTAAAACTTAGTACTGAAAATAACTAGCGCGGCCTTTGATGTCGGTTATTTTCGTGTTGTAAATGATTTTAATTTTTTTTAATGTATAAAATGATTGTAGTTAGAATATTGCCATCCATTTTGATCCATGACTTCCATATTTTCAGACAGAATAACATTCCAAACTGGAAAGATGTAGTAAAGCAACAAGTGATGGCTCCCATACACAATATATGGATGGATCGACGATGTAAACGAACATGGGTATGATGTATCATTTATTCCTCATCTTGTAAAAAGCGGATGTTTTTGAAAGTGAGAAAAGGTAAATAAAATGCTTTGAAAGTGTTTTCTCACTTTCAATAAATATTTGAAATTGATTTCTGACTTATAAATCGACAGAAATTTGATTTGAAGTTATTGCTCACTTTTAAAAGTGAATTCTCACTTTCAAAGGTGATTTGAAATTGTTTTCTCACTTTGAAATTCAAAGAAAAGTGATTGGAAAGTGGTTTCCTACTTCCAAATAACTTTTCTTGTAGCAGAAAAGTGAGTGCTTTTTATAAAAATTGATTAAATATTCCATTTAAAATTAAAAATGAATATCATTAAAATATTTATAGTAATTTCATATCAAAATTTGTGATTAGGTATATCAGTATCCAATATTGAGTTATTTTGACGACATTGAAAGCACAAGAATTTTGTTATTCTATTATAATAACGGAAAAAATACGAGATAGAGAGAGAGAGAGAAACAACAATTGAAATATTAAATATATTTTAGTATTTTGAATTATAAAACTGGTGGATTTTACGAATTGTTAATAAAATCGTATTTTAATTGTAAAGACTGTAATTACTAAAGAAAAGTAACGACCTTTTCGTTACTTTTCTTTTCTATTTAGTAAATGCAAGTTATTATTGTTGCGGAAACTGTTTATATAAAAATAATGTTTTATAAAAGAGTTTAAACTTAAATTAATATGTTAATTATACCATCGTATGCTGGAACGCAGATCCACGCGAGACATAATAGAATTTTCATTGTGTCTGGAATCCCGGCATGCGAAGGATTAAAAGCCAACGTGGAAAGACTAAAAAGGAAGGAAGTTTAAGACATATTTGTAGAATTTGGATGTGGTTAAATTAGATTTTTTTTTCTTTATATTTTTTATACCGATGCATATCGATACCATACGCTTTAGTTCGCTAAAGCGTTCACGGTAATTATGGCCTCCATGGCATGAACATGTCTTACAGTGCTTTAATATGAAATACGCAATATTTTTATTTCTTTTCTTTTTTTTTTCTATTAATATTTACTATTTAGTTTTATAAATTGTTAAACAATCCAAAATTTCATCGTACCGACGGGACTTAAACCCGCAACCTCCGGAATAACATGTTCCGGTGCTTTGCCAATTAAGCCACGGAGCCACATTAAGTGGAGGTTGCGGGTTCAAGTCCCGTCGGTACCATGAAATTTTGGATTGTGTTTAACAATTAACAAAAATATAAAGTGTGAAACACTAACAGAAACATAATATTTTATTTAGTTTTACTTCCTTTTTAAAGAATTACGTTTGGGAGCGAACGTTTATTTTGACATTTGAAACATTTTATTAATACAGCCGAATCTTTGTATATTTTTAAAATAAACATATTTCCCGCCAAATTTTCTTCCCTATTAAATGCTAATTGTGCTTTGTTTGACGGCTTGTCTTTAACGATTCGTTACTTTGGAAAAATTGCGATGACGTAAAAGAACGCGGTTTTTTTTGACAAACATTTGACAACAAAGACAGCGGTGACGTCAACGCGCACGTGCGTTTTTGCGCCATTAATAAAGTATGATTTTAAAACCGCATATTTTGCAACTAATGTCCTGTACATTATTTTCAAAATCAAATTTAAACAAAAATGATTTTGATATAATTGTTTTAATATATTTGTGTCCTTTTCTACAAGTTATTCTTTAAAATGGAAGTAAAAATAAAAATATTGCATTTTCCTTTGTTAGTTGGCATATTTTTATTGAATTTGTCAATAAAAAATGTCATTATCATAATATTGAGGCATTTAAATATTTAAGTACCCAATAGGTACCACAATATTTAAAATTAAATTACAAATAATTTTAAAATATAACATTGAGTTAATTTTAATTGGCGCTATTAATAAGTATATATAATTCCATTTTACATACTAAATTTTAAAATAAGATAATCTTTTTTATTGTAATATAACTACGCCGGGAAGAGAGATAGGTAGGATAAGAACTAAAGAGACAGAGACGACCATATCGCAGTATCTCGCTCTTTTCCGCCAATTTAGACTAAAATAAGCATTAATTAAACTTAGTAACTAATCAGCCTTCAGGATTTAGCGGGGGATTTTTTATCTTAAAATGACATTGACTTATATTTGGAACATGGAAATTTTTTGTTGTATTTTGTCAAAGGTAACAGACATTTCGGTGTTTTTTTTTTTGCTGTTTTTAATAATATTTTTCGTTTATAAAATTTATTTTTTATTATATTTTGCACGTTTGTTAATTTTAGTTTTTATATAATTAATATTAAAACGTCGTAAAACATAACCACCATCAAAAATATTGAATGTAACGTTTTTGTTTTAATGATAATATTATATATTATGCAAAAAAACTGAAATATTATTAAAAACCAAAAAGTTATAGGTACTTCTATTGTAAATGTTAAATATTTAAAAAATAAATTTGTATTTGTATCATTCAACTCTTTTAATGTAATTACCCGCTTTCCATTTTAACCGACTTCAAGAAGGAGAAGGTTCTCAGTTCATCTGTATATATGTTTTTTAAATATATCATCATCATAATCAGCCGGTATCAGTCCACAGCTGGACATAGGCCTCTCCCATTCATGCCACTGAACCCGATCTTCGGCTCTTTGTTCCCTGCGGTGGGCAGTGACTGGAAATGTATATTTTCTCCAATTTCTCTGTAAATTGTGGACCAATTTTCAATACTTTTTTTATTCGAAAAAGGGGGTGGCTTCGGGTTATAGGTTATAAAGCTCTCGAGGTGGTCCCATTGTAAATTCATCGAGATCTGACGAGTCTGATGCACTATTGTTTTTTTTTATTGATTGAACTGTTGGTAAGTGATGATGCGGTCAAGGTAGCACGCTAGGCCTAAAATGGGAACTGGCTGACAGCTGCCGGAACCACAGATTATATAATAGTTACCACGTAACCGGGAAACTATCGAACATGGCAGTTTTCTAACTTGAGGGTTGTAGCCTTCGAGCATTTTCGAAGGTTGTAGCTGGTTAGGCGGACACTAGACGATAGAACGATATATATTACCTTTACCAGTGCCCCTAGACAAAATCCAATTTTCTGTTTCCATTCACGCTAACACAAGTTCAAAAATGTATGGAATGACATATATGTTTCCGCAACAAAGATGTCATTCCCATACATTTTGAATTTGCGTTAGCCTGAATGGAAACAGGAAATTGGATCTTTTCTAGGGGCCCAGGCAGGGCCACTTAAAAATGCGCACATATATTTTTTTGATAGAAAAGTCCATTGGTGCACGGCGAAAATTTGACTCCGCTTTGGCGTCAAAGCCAACCATTCACACTGCGCGACCGGGCCCTCTGAAAGTCAGTTTGCATAATCTTGTTTTTATCTTCATGTTCATACAACTGGATCAATTTGACAATTCTATTCAATTCAATTCTGACATTTTACACAGGGACAGCCAGTATATTAGTGGTATTATAAAGGCGAAAGTTGGTGTCTATGTTTGTTGCTTCTTCACGCTAAAACTACTCAACCGATTGAGCTTAAAATTGGTATGTAGATAGTCTAGATCCTGGAATAACACATAAGATACTTTTTATCCCAAAATTCCCTCGGGTACGATGTGTACGCGGGTAAAACCGCGGGGCGCAGCTAGTATAATTATAAATGCAAATGCCACCTTTTCATGGGTAAATAGTTCGACCGATTTGGCTGAAATATTTGACATCAAAAGTTTACGGTTATTTATCTGACATATATATAGCGTTTGACCTCTATCTCGCTTGGTGGTAAGCGATGATGTGGTCGATGGTGGTGAACACGGTAGACCTAGAAGTAGGATCGGCAACGTTATCCAATTCCAATTCCAAAAAGGAGGTTGTTCTAAATTTATCAAAGTTTTTTTTATATGTATGTTACGCTATTAATCCGTCAATTGTGAACCGGTTCGAATGATTATTTTTTTTAATTAGTAGGTACATTTCCCAAGGTCGCACCACAAAATGACACATTCTGGCACCCTAGAATGTGCCATCTTAAGTGTCCCAGATCCTATTCCAGCTGCATCAGATGCCCTGCTCTCTGCTAGCGATGTAAGAGAGCACAAATACCACCTCGGTGCTCCCAGCCAACCTCACGTGCCCGTGGTGCATCCTGCTGACCAACTAACGAGGCTCTGGCGACCGACAAATGGCGGTATAACCATTTTAAATTATGACGTAGCTAAATTCTACAGGCCGGTGACGGGCAGCAGCGTCACCAGTGCGAGAAGCTACGTCCTGCGATCGCCAACCCGCCTGCCCAGCGTGGCGATTAGGGCATATCCCTCCCAATGAGCCGAAGATCGGGCTCTCAGTGGCGTATCTTGGGAGAGGCCTACATCCAGAGTGTTACTGATACTGGCTGATTATGATGATTTCCAAGGTGGTCTCATTTTCATCAAGATCTGATAAGTATCTCCAGAGATATGGAGATAAACACCGCAAACTTAAGCGCGGCATTTGAAATAGGTTTTATCGTTTTGTACGCGATCTAAATTATAATTTATGTTATCTAATGTGTGAAATATCTCAGCCTACAGTAACGAAAATATAAGAACATATCCGTTGCAATAACAGATTTAAATAAACAATTACTAATCACATAGCTATAAAAACTACCCTAATTCTGTTTGTTTGTTTGTTAATCTAACTAATATTATAATTCATTCAAATCAATTTGATTCCTTCTTCCCCCTTTAACAATCGGACAACAAAGCAAACTAAATAAACTGGAAAAGTGCAAGTCGGCCTCGCACTCGTAGGGTTCCGTACCACGCTACAGTATTTTATAAGATTAATAATTAATAAACATTTTATTTCTTATAACGCCATCTAACGTCTAACAAAGGTGTTATGGATCGACATTTCAATATAACGCCATCTATGCGACGTTTACCTAACTAAGCTTATCTTTGGTAAGTAGGTATGATTATGTTAGTTCAGGTATAATATGTTATTGTTATTCTTTTCATTTTAGTTTAAAATAGGCGCACCCTGCATTAAGCTATTATTTCGATCCTCTCCATACAAAGGTTTGTCTGGAAGAGATCGCTTTTAGCGATAAGACCGCCCATTGATACACGTTAAATTTAAGCTGTAAAAGTTTTGTGTCTGTATCTTTGGTGTCGCAATAAAGAGTTTATCTATCTATATATCTATCTATCTATCTAAGCGTTCATAGATGGCGTTACTTTGAAATGCCGAAAAAACACGTTTCTTGTATGGGGACCCTCTATTATTTTTAACTTTATTGTATTTTTAGTATTTGTTGTTATAGCGGCAACAGAAATACATCATCTGTAAAAATTTCAACTGTCTAACTATCAAGCTTCATGAGATACAGCCCGGTGACAGACGGACAGACAGACAGACAGACGGACAGCGGAGTCTTAGTAATAGGGTTCCGTACCCAAAAGGTAAAACGGGACCCTACTACGGACTAAAAACGGCATCCATACATGGTGGATATCCCAGCAATCCGCACTAAACGTTTTGGTTCAACTTTTATAATCTGCCCGCAAAGGAATGGAACACGTTGCCGGCTGACTTGTTTCCGAGTAGCTATAACTTGGGTACCTTCAAGTCGAGAGTGAACAGGTATCTACTAGGCAAGCATGCTACACCCTCGATCACATCGTCACTTTCCACAAGGTGAGATAGTGGTGAAATGCTTGCCCTCAAACTATCATAAAAAAGGCAGACAGATTCGTGCCGAAGACCCGAGTGAACGCAAGTTCAGCAATACTAAATGCTTGAGTAATACGCTTCCGCGCTCAGTTTGCTACCAAGCGGCAGCAGGGTCGGACGCTTCCGTGCAGTATTACTTCGTAGCGTTGCTTACGTAGTAATCATTCCGGACTGAGCGCGGAAACTTATTACTCAAGAATTTAGTATTACTGAACTTGCGGTCACTCGGGTGTTCGGCACGAATCTGTCTGCCTTTTTTATGATAGTCTGAGTGCTTGCCTATCTGCCATAAAAAAAATTCTCCGTGTTCGATTAAGCTTCAATTTCATTCAAATTCAATTTTCAAAAATTTCAGCTCAATCGATAACATGTGACTATTTTATGTAGGTAAATCAGATGACAATACAATACAATGTTATGGTACTATCGGGATAGTCTGATGATGGAGCCGAAAAGTGGGTATAGGAACTACCCAGTTACAGATTTATTTCTTTATGTTATAGGCTAGAGTTTGACCACTATCTCGCCTGGTGGAAAGCGATGATGTGGTCGAAAATGTTGAACACGCTAGGTCTTGAATACTCTTGAATACTCTGACTCTCAAGGGATGCGTGCTGCGGAACACCGTTAGGTTATATCGGAAGATATTCTCCTTGGTGGCAAGATACTTTTTAGTAGCAAGTCAGGCGGAACATCGATATAAATGCTCCTACCACCTGTGGGCCACCACCACACTATACTACTATACCACCACATTATATGCTAGCCGTGTTTTGGCTTTCGGCTTAAAAGTTGTTTTATTTTTTCACTTATCTTGTCCGTCCATACACTAATCTAAACTAATATTATGAAGAGGAAAGAATTGATTTTTTGTTTGTTTGTTACGATTTAACTCAAAAACTACTGGACCTATTTCAAAAATTCTTTCACTAATAGAAAGCTACAGCGAGTAACATAGGCTATATTTTATCCCCGTATACTCACGGGTACGGGAAATACGCGGATGAAACCGCGAGGCGCTGCTAGTACATTTTAATGCTACACAAATAAAGCACGGTGCTAATCGGTCCCTAGTTAAGTTTGATTTTAATAACCTCTGACTTTCATATCTACTTATCTTTTAGTTTGTAATAAGTCTTTTAAACAGTTTCTAGATGTATGCTTCCAAGAAAACATGTTATTTTATTTTGTATCTTGCAATTAGTAAGACTATAATTACTAAATCAACTTAGTAATTATTTATCAATAGAATTTTCCTGTGTTATTTAGACAATATAGTTGGATCTGTCTAAATGCCTATTGGTGTTGGAATTCCTTAGTGTTATATTTTTTCTTGCAGATATTGAATGAAGCAAATTTTGTTGGATAATAAAGTAAGTTCTTGATGTCATATTTTTATCAGACTACTAATAATTTAAGTTCGTTTACTAAACGAAAAAGCCGACTTCACATGCCGCGATAGTCAAAGCACTGCCTAGTTATAATCATGTCATCTAAGTATACAAATTTGCTTATATTTTGTATCTCCATATCTCCGGAGATTATTATTAGATCTCGATAAAATTTGAATGAGACCAAACGGGAGGCATAATCTCTCAAACAAAATATTTTTTTAAATCGGCTAATCCCCGCACACCGGCCACGGGCCACAACCACAAAACGCCGCCACCGGCATATTTCCTATAGTTTTTATACATTTTATCATGTAGCGTGTGGCGGCCACCGGCGTCACCGTGTGCGGCGAGTCCATATAAAATGTATGAAAACTATAGGAAATATGCCGGTGGCGGCTTGTGGCCGGTGGCCCGTGTGCGCCGAGGCTAAGATTTGATGGAGTCCAAGTAACAAAACAAACAAACAAACAAAAAAAAAGACAGTCGGATTGGACGGAGTATACAAGTATTCCGAGGGCCCGGTGGCGTAATCGGGAGAACGGTCGGCTGTGATGCCGTGGTACCGAGTTCAAACCGCCGTGCACCAATGGATTTTTCTATCGAAAAATTTATGTGCGCTTCTCACAGTGGCCCTCCGGTGAAGGAAAACATCGTTAAGAAACCAACAACCCCCGCATGGTGGTAGGACACTATCTAGTGTCCGCCTGGCCAGCTACCACCCTCAAGTTAGAAAATCTGTCACCAAAACATCTAATGTGTTCCGGCAGATATCCTTGAGAGCCATTTCCCATTCTAGGCCTAGCGTGCTTACCATCTTCGACCGCATCATCACTTACCAACAGGTGAGATAGTGGTCAAACGCTAGCCTATAAAATATATATTTAAAAAAAAAATCCATCGTTATTGATTTAAAAACACATTTAACTCAATACTAAACTTTATTCAAGAATAACCATAGATACATTTATATTGTTTCATTATGTTTACAGTCGAGCACATGCCCACTGTCTGACCTGATGTTAAGTGAAGGTGCGGTCTGTGATGAAATTGCAAATGTTGTAAATAACGTGCTGGCCTGTAAATGAAAGACAGTGGTTACACGAGTGACACGAGACACTGGACGACTGACTTTATTCCAATCCACAAAGCACAACTATCTCCACCTGTCTCTAGCAACTGGCTGGCAGCCGAACATCATGCCGGATTTAAAGAACAATATTATTAAAAAAATAAACTGGCTAAGTGCAAGTTGGACTTGCACTCGTAGGGTTCCGTACCACACTACAGTAATTTATAAGATCGAGCAAAAAATACCACTATCATTTTTCGCCAGCAAAAAATAATAATTAATAATCATTTTATTTCTTATAACGCCATCTAACGTCTAACAAAGGTGTTAGGGATCGACATTTTAATATAACGCCATCTATGGGACGTTTACCTAACTAAGCGTTCATAGATGGCGTGAAATGCCGAAAAAAACACGTTTCTTGTATGGGGACCCTCTATTATCTTTAACTTTATTCTGTTTTTAGTATTTGTTGCTATAGCGTCAACAGAAATACATCATCTGTGAAAATGACAACTGTCTAACTATCACGGTTCATGAGATACAGTCTGGTGACAGACGGACAGACAGACAGACAGACGGACGGACAGCGGAGTCTTAGTAATAGGGTCCCGTTTTACCCTTTGGGTACGGAACCCTAAAAAGAACCGATTACCGATATATTATCGTTCAGTGGGTTGTTTCTGCCAGGGCCGAAACCTACAGACGCAGGTCAACAATGAATGACCCGGCCGTGGATGAAAATAATGACCCCATGTATGCTGCAATCGCGTCATTTTCGACAATAGCAATACTATTGTTTTTACTTTTCAGAATGAGAACACAGTTCTTCATAATACTGGCTTCTCTTTCGACTCTCGCCGCATCATCGAATGACTGCCATGCGTGTATTGAAAAGCTCTGCTATTCTCACACCCCAATACTTGATGGCTATCGATTCTCCGGCCAACTAGCTGTCGACAGAACAGAAAACATCGTCTACTTCCATTACGAAGACTCACAATCTATCGATTACACGGCAGCATTCGATTTGGATGACATCCGATTCAAAATAATACCAAACATCGATTTTTCATTCGCCAGAGCAGTCGATCAGTCAAATCAAGATGTCTACATCGGCAGCGCTCGAGGAATCTACAAATACAATCCAAAATCGAATACAACGAACCAAGTCGGACTATTCGATAAAACTATCTTGCAAATGCAGTACAAAAATAAAATCTACTACACTGTTCT
Source organism: Cabera pusaria (assembly GCA_954871355.1). NCBI lineage: Eukaryota > Metazoa > Arthropoda > Insecta > Lepidoptera > Geometridae > Cabera > Cabera pusaria. The sequence continues at coordinate 6,146,863 of OX940910.1, forward strand.
TAACACTAAAGGACTATTCACATTCGAAAATAAACAATCAAGAAGTATTGCAAAACTATCGAACTATACGATCGATGATTTCATAATCGATAAGCGAGCAGACATATATTTCGTGAGTCAATCAAAAGTGTATCGATTTAAAAAAGGCGGGAACCAAGTGACTGTCATCGCGGATGACATTTACTCACTTTCCATAGACAAATTTGAGAGTGCTTATTTCGTTCACAGTGGCAAAAGAGGTTTGTATAAACTTGGTGATAACGATGACTTTATGGAAGTTGGCGCGTTTGGAAGTGATGTACCATTGAAAGCTGCTTTTGACAATAATAACAATATATTGTACTACGAGAATAATAGTAAGAAATTGTATTGTTTAATGCCTAATTACGGGCGTTGTGTGGTATCAAGGAGCGTATATAGAAAGGCGCGTCCTCAAGAAATAGGAATCGATGATGATGAATTGCTCATACATCGTATAGATAGACGATTTTTGAGAGATTCTGCATGATGATAGAGCTTTCCAATATGGGAAATATAATAATAGACGAATTAACTCGTGTTTTTATTTTACATTTGCTTTAATTAGCCTTAAAGAACCTTAGACAACCTTAGAGAACCTTTAGAGACAGCTTTGGCAGGCTGCTTTTCAGTGTTCTGAAACAAATTATGGTGCCCAACCTTAATTTGTGCAAGCAGAAACTTTCTAGAGAATGTGAAGCTGATGATTTTTTTTTATATACTTACCCATCACAATCCATAGGCTAGCATTTGACCACTATCTCACTTGATGGTAAGTGACGGTCGAGGATGGTAGTACCACATGTACGCTAGCCTTAGAATGGGAACTGGCTCTCAAGGACGTTTTGCCGGAACACATTAAGTAGATGGCTTGGCGACAGATTTCCCAATTTGAGGGTGTTAGCTGGCCAAGTAGACACTAGAAAGTGTCCTATCACCATGGTTCATTTTAAAATTCAGGTAATAAATGGGCCAGTGCTGAAGTTTGGTCCGTTTTCCCTATAGACATTGTATTTTCACAGGCCTCGAATTACACGACATTCATCCGAGTCTGTGATCTTACTTGATGGTAAACGACCATGTAGTCTAAAGGCTAGACCGAACTAAGCGACACTTCACTGCAGCGGCGCGACGCGACCCATAGCGACAAAATATTCTTTGTAAGAAATTGTATGAGGTATATCGCACTACGCTGCAGCGGAACTACGCGCCGCGACACTGCGCGACAATGTTGACCAACTCATCAAATCTGACGCGCCGTGTCGCGTCGTGTAGTTCCGCTGCCGTTAGTGCGGTATAGCAAGCGACGCGACACTTCATTTTATTCAAGTGTTTGGTTCGTAGTACGAGAAGTTAGGCAGCCCATACACACTCAATCTCGATCGCAATCACAGAGTTCTGATCGCGAGCACGGATCACGGGATCACGCGTCAACATTACACGTTCAATCTTGATTTCTTCAGTCCGTGAATCGTAACCGCCCCGACAACACCTATAACCATCCTACAACAGAGTACTTTTTAATATGTAAAAACTGGCCAAGTGCGAGTCGGACTCGCACACGTAGGGTTCCTATTGAACAAAATTTGCCGGAAAAATTAAGTACATGTAGTTTATCATCGATATATATAAATACCGTGTCAATACAAAATATGCTTATTTGCTACAACGCCATCTAACGAATATTTAATGAACTTCTAACACCAACTAAGTGAACGTTAACACAAAGATGTTAGGGTAGGTAATAATAAGGTAAACCAGTGTCTTTATACTTTTTTATATTGCATATATTCTACAACTATAAAGAAACTAGCTGTTACCCGCGGCTTCGCCCGCGTTATTTGTGTCTTTATGACCATTGAGGTCTAGATCGATGATCTCTTAGGCCAAGTCACCATAGATGACCCTCAAAGTCGAACTCAATATCCTCTATTGTTAAAGTCATTAATCATTTTGGTTAGGTATACGAAGTTGTGCTGTTTAAATGTTTGACTCAATACAACAGTTCCTGAAACATTTCTTACAAAGAAAATAAGGTGGATAGCTGCGCGAGCGTAGCGAGCGCTATTATTGGGCGAGTGAAAATTTTTTATGACTTTTTATAACCCTGACAGTTTAATGACCTAATAATCAAGTCAATATAGATGACTCTTAGGACGAACTCGATATCGTCTATTGTTAAAATCAGTAATCATTACTTAGTACTTGGTAAACCTAACCAAGGTCATTATGATTATTGAAGGTTGTACTGTTTCAATTTTTGACTCGTTTTGATGGATGTGGCTATTATAATACAAATGTTGCTGAAATGTTTCCTACAAAGTAGATATAACAAATGCTTGCGCGAACGGAGCGAGCGCTATTACTGTGAGAGAGTAGCAAGCCCTATCACTGCGCGAGCGAAGCGAGCGCGAAAATTTTTTACGACTTTTTATGACCCTGACAGTTTTTATGACCTACTAAGTCAACACCGATGACACAAAGGTTAAACTTGATATCCACCTATTTAAAGGTTAATATATATTATGATTATTGAAGGTTGTACTGTTTCAATTTATAAACTCGTTTTGATGCATGTGGCAATTAAAATACAAAAATGCTGAAATATTACCTACAAAGTAGATAAAACAAAAGTTTGCGCGAGCGTAGCGAGCGCGAAACTTTATACGTCATTTTATGACCCTGACAGTTTTTATGACCTGCTAATTCAACACCGATGACCCTAAGGTTAAACTTGATATCCACTTATTTTAAGGTAAAAAATTATTATGATTATTAAAGGTCGAACGACTTTTTATGACCCTGTCAGTTTTTATGACCTACTAAGTTAACACTGATGACACAAAAGTTAAACTTGATATTCACTTATTTTATGGTTATTAATCATTATGATTATTGAAGGTTGTACTGTTTCAATTTATAGCTTCGTTTTTATGGATGTGGCTATTAAAATACAAAAAATGCTGAAATATTACCTGCAAAGTAGATAAAACAAATGTTTGCGCGAGCGTAGCGAGCAGTATTACTGCGCGAGCATAGCAAGCGCTATCACTGCGCGAGGAAAGCGTGCGCGAAATTTTTTTACGACCTTTCATGACCTGGACAGTTTTTATGACCTGCTAAGTTAACACTGATGACACAAAAGTTAAACTTGATATTCACTTATTTTAAGGTTATTAATCATTATGATTATTGAAGGTTGTACTGTTTCAATTTATAGCTTCGTTTTGATGGATGTGGCTATTAAAATACAAAAAATGCTGAAATATTACCTGCAAAGTAGATAAAACAAATGTTTGCGCAAGCGTAGCGAGCAGTATTACTGCGCGAGCGTAGCGAGCGCGAAACTTTATACGTCTTTTTATGACCCTGACAGTTTTTATGACCTACTAAGAAAAAACCGATGGCCCTAAGGTTAAACTTGATATCCACTTATTTTAAGGTAAAAAATTATTATGATTATTAAAGGTTGAACTGTTCCAAATATAACTCGTTTTGATGAATGTGGCTATTAAAATACAAAAGTTCCTGGAATGTTTCCTACAAAGAAGATATAACAAATGCTTGCGCGACCAGAGAGAACGCTATTACTGCGCGAGCGTAGCGAGCGCGAAAATTTTTTACGACTTTTTATGACCCTGTCAGTTTTTATGACCTACTAAGTTAACACTGATGACACAAAAGTTAAACTTGATATTCACTTATTTTATGGTTATTAATCATTATGATTATTGAAGGTTGTACTGTTTCAATTTATAGCTTCGTTTTTATGGATGTGGCTATTAAAATACAAAAAAATGCTGAAATATTACCTACAAAGTAGATAAAACAAATGTTTGCGCGAGCGTAGCGAGCAGTATTACTGCGCGAGCATAGCAAGCGCTATCACTGCGCGAGGAAAGCGAGCGCGAAATTTTTTACGACCTTTCATGACCCTGACAGTTTTTATGACCTGCTAAGTTAACACTGATGACACAAAAGTTAAACTTGATATTCACTTATTTTATGGTTATTAATCATTATGATTATTGAAGGTTGTACTGTTTCAATTTATAGCTTCGTTTTTATGGATGTGGCTATTAAAATACAAAAAAATGCTGAAATATTACCTACAAAGTAGATAAAACAAATGTTTGCGCGAGCGTAGCGAGCAGTATTACTGCGCGAGCATAGCAAGCGCTATCACTGCGCGAGGAAAGCGAGCGCGAAATTTTTTACGACCTTTCATGACCCTGACAGTTTTTATGACCTGCTAAGTTAACACTGATGATAAATGTCTGCGCGAGCGCAGCGAGCGCGAAAAAATTTTACGTCTTTTTATGACCCTGACAGTTTTTATGACCTACTAAGTTAACACTGATGACACAAAAGTTAAACTTGATATTCACTTATTTTAAGGTTATTAATCATTATGATTATTGAAGGTTGTACTGTTTCAATTTATAGCTTCGTTTTGATGGATGTTGCTATTAAAATACAAAAAATGCTGAAATATTACCTGCAAAGTAAATAAAACAAATGTTTGCGCAAGCGTAGCGAGCAGTATTACTGCGCGAGCGTAGCAAGCGCTATCACTGCGCGAGCAAAGCGAGCGTGAAACATTTTTACGACCTTTCATGGCCGTGACAGTTTTTATGACCTGCTAAGTTAACACTGATGACAAATGTCTGCGCGAGCGCAGCGAGCCGTATTAATGCGCGAGCGAAGCGAGCGCGAAAAAATTTTACGTCTTTTTATGACCCTGTCAGTTTTTATGACTTACTAAGTCAAGACCGATGACCCTAAGGTTATAAACTTGATATTCACTTATTATAAGGTAAAAAATCATTATGATTATTGAAGGTTCTACTGTTTAAATTTATAAACTCATTTTGATGCATGTGGCTATTAAATTACAAAAAATGCCGAAATATAACCTACAAAGTAGATAAAAAAAAAATATATATATACGGTCGAATTGAGAAACCTCCTCCTTTTTTTGAAGTCGGTTAAAAACAAAGGATTGCGCGAGCGCAGCGAGCGCTATCAATGCGCGGGCGAAGCGAGCGCGAAATTTTTTTACGACTTTTTTGACCCTGACAGTTTTTATGACCTACTCAGTTAACACTGATGACCCTAAGGTTAAACTTGATATCCACTTATTTTAAGGTAAAAATCATTATGATTATTGAAGGTTGTACTATTTCAATTTATAGCTTCGTTTTGATGAATGTGACTATTAAAATACAAAAGTTGCTGAAATATTACCTACAAAGTGGATCAAACAAATTATTGCGCGAGCGCAGCGAGCGCTTTCACTGCGCGAGCGATGTGAGCGCGAACATTTTTACGTTTTATGACCCTTACAGTTTTTATAACCTACTAAGTCAACACCGATGACCCTAACGTTAAATGTGGCTGGTAAAACACGAATGTTTTTGAAATACTTCCCACAAAGCAGATAAAACACGTTGGGAAAGCAAAGCCATCGCGTAAATTTTGATGACTTTTAATGACCCTGACAGTTTTATGGCCTAATTAAGGCACTTATTAAGTTGAGTCATTAAAGATGAACCTAAGGTCAAACTTTTATGATTATGCAAACTCTATGTAAAGTTAACAAAAAATATAGGCACCCGCACTTTTCAGCCGAAAAAAAGTATTCTTTGCCCTTGCAAAATTTTAGCTTAAATGGTTAACCCGTTTGACCGAGAGTAGGCCACACATTTACAAAGTTCACTTTAAAAATTCTGGACACCTGGACTCGGCTGCCAGAAAAAAAGTATCCTATGTGATTCTATGCAAAATGGACTGTAATATGTATAAAATTTCAGCTGAATCGGTCAAAAAATTCTGGACACCTGGACTCGGCTGCCAGAAAAAAAGTATCCTATGTGATTCTATGCAAAATGAACTGTAATATGTATAAAATTTCAGCTGAATCGGTCAAGCTGTTGATCTGATAAGTGGCCTCACATTCACAAAATTCAATTAAAAAAATTTAAGCACTCAGACTCGATAGCCAAAAAAACAGTTTCCGATATCCTATTCTGCTCTATGAACTGTCTTAATACAACATTTCAGGCAAATCGGTCAAACCGTTTATTCGAGAAGAGGTCTTATATTCACAAAATTCAATTAAAAGTACCTGGACTTCCTGACTCGACAGCCAGAAAAAAAGTATCCTATATCCTATTCTGCCCTATGACATGTATTCATACAAAATTTCAGGCAAATCGGTCAAGCCGTTTATTCGAGAAGAAGTATTATATTTACAAAATTCAAATAAAAATATCTGGACCCCCTGACTCGATAGCCAAAAAAAAGTATTCCTTATTTTATTCTGCCTTATGAACTGTCTCTATACAACATTTCAAGCAAATCGGTCAAGCCGTTTCTTCGAGAAGAGGTCTTATATTTACAAAATTCAATTGAAAATACCTGGACTTCCTGACTCGACAGCCAGAAAAAAAGTATCCTATATCCTATTCTGCCCTATAACATGTATTCATACAAAATTTCAGGCAAATCGGTCAAGCCGTTTATTCGAGAAGAAGTCTTATATTAACAAAATTAAATTAAAAATATCTGGACCCCCTGACTCGATAGCCAAAAAAAAGTATCCTATCTGCTATTCTACCATATGAACTGTCTTTATACAACATTTTAGGCAAATCGGTCAAGCCGTTTATTCGAGAAGAGATCTTATATTTACGAAATTCAATTAAAAATATTTGGACCCCCTGACTCGATAGCCAGAAAAAAAGTATTCTATATTCTATTCTGCCTTATGAACTGTCTCTATACAACATTTCAGGCAAATCGGTCAAGCCGTTTATTCGAAAAGAGGTCCTTTAGTTACGAAATTGAATTAAAAATATCTGGACTCCCTGACTCGACAGCCAGAAAAAAAGTATCTTATATCCTATTCTGCCATATGACATGTATTCACACAAAATTTCAGGCAAATCGGTCAAGCCGTTTATCGAGAAGAAGTCTTATATTTACAAAATTCAATTAATAATATCTGGACCCCCTGACTCGATAGCCAAAAGAAAAGTATCCTATATCCTATTCTGCCCTATGTACTATCTTTGTACAAAATTTCAGCCAAATCGGTCAAGCCGTTTGACCGTGAAGAAGTCCCAAACAAACAAACAAACAAACAAACAAATAAACAAACTGACTTTCGCATTTATAATATTGGTGTTGATAATATACATTTGGGGAATCCTCAAGTAGCCCAAATGGCCTATTCTTATATGTCTAGGTAGCCTAAATGGCTACTGGTAACCGATTGGATTTTTGGTCGCCATTTGACCCTTTAAGGTAGCTTAAATGGCGATAATTCGCCTTATCTGGCACCCATGCACCACAGAGTACTTTTTACATATTAAAAAGTACTAAGTTATAGGTGTTGTCGCGGCGGTTACGATACACGGACTGAAGAAATCAAGATTGAACGTGTAATGTTGTGGCGTGATCCGTGATCTATGATCCGCGATCAGAACTCTGTGATCGCGATCGAGATTGAGTGTGTACAGCCTTAAGTTTAAAATGGCTTTCGACGAAGATAAATTAATTGTATTAGTCAGGCTGTATAACGTTGTATATACGTTCATTATTTCGTTACGTTCATTATAATAAATCAGTTTCTTCCATCTTCCTCAGAAATTGCCGAACGACTGACAGACAAAATTTGCGGCAAACCACGGACAAAGAGAATATAATACTACGTTAACCACGGATAATAACAGATAGAGTCTATTCTCCGTGCCGCAAACTGCACTGCAGTTCAAGTGCGGTATACCTAAAAGTGTCGCTACGTGTCGCGTCGCGCCGCTGCTGTGAAGTGTCGCTTAGTGCGGTTTAACCTTTAGATGGAATTATGCTTATATCTGTCAATGTAAGACATCACCTCGTCTCGGTGCTGAATCGATTATTTTATTACTGATAGGCTATTCCTTGACCTCTGTCAATATCTCCTGTTGGTAAGTGATAATGCAGTCAAGGATGGTAGTAGGTACGCTAGGCTGAGAATAGGAACTCGCTTTCAAGGTCATCATACTGTCGGAACCACGCCGTCAGATAGCTTGATTTGGCGACTCCATTAAGAGAGTGGTAGCACCCAGGCGGATACGAAACAGTGCCTTTCTTCCATGCAAAAATAACTGAATTTTATAACTTCTCATAAATTAATCATACATACATAATGCCTCAGTTATTCTCGCTAAACCTTTCTGCTATTTTCTGCTTCACGGTTAAATGCTATTAAGTCACAGGCTGTATTTAGGTACTTCCCTAATAAGCTTACGTCCAAAAGCCGGGCGTTATAAAGCTAGATTCGTATATGGCGCCAAGGGATACATTTATATTTTATAAGACGTATTTGCTTTTTACCCGACTACAAGGAAATTTTTATATTTTTCGCGCGTATCTTGTATCTATGTTTGCAATATTTTTATTACAATCATATCTTCTAAACATCTGGATGGATTTATATGAATAAGCTTCTATTGTCTGATACCTACGTCTTGACATCTACCATCTTACCATCTTCGACCGCATCATCACTTACCAACAGATGAGATAGTGGTCAAACGCTATACGTGATAAAAAAAAAAGACAGCCCAAGTATTCTTCGATATGTAAAATAAAATAAACTGGCCAAGTACGAGTTGCACTACGTAGGGTTCCTATTGAACATATAAAAAAAAACATTGTAATTTAAATAAGTTTCTATTATTTGATGTTATAGCATCTATTGTAATACACACTATGAGCAAATTTCAAGTCTATCTATTACGGTTTGTAAGATCAGGCCTGAAAAAACACGTTTCTTGTATGGAGACCCTTTTATTTTAACCTATTCTATAACATTTAAAAAAGCCATTTAACATCTATATATTCCCCAAAAACAAGCAATCTTGAAGGAGCTCTCTCCCTAACCCTAAGACATCTACCTAAATGCAAATTCTTGCACGCTGTATTTCTAATGTTTTTTTATAACTGACTGAATAATCGTTTAGCTACAATCTCACCTGATGGTAAGTGAAGCTGCAGCCGAAGGTGTAGCACCATAGTTTTACGCACGATTTCTCAGTAGATACAGTATCACCTGGGCTGCGTTCACGTCCTCCGGAGAAGGATTTTTGGTTGTTTTGCAACTCGCTCGAAGGTCCGGAACGACCACGGGTGTTTTTCACTCAAATTGTGACTTTGACATTTTGCGCAGACTTGAATTTCGAGGTTATCTTCATTTATTTTTCTTGGTTCCGAATATTTTCTGTTTGTTTTTACGATTAATGTCTCGTCATATCACGTCTTGGTCTCGACAATGCCAATTTCTGCCGATCTGTAAAAAAATTACAGCTTTTCCCGCCAAATTTACTATTACAAACGTCAGAGCGTTTTTTAACCATCGAATTTGATGGTTAAAAAGTTGCAACCGGAGTGAAACAACCGAGGTCGTGAACGACACAGTTGCGACAACCGAGTGCGACGCTCTGAGGTCGTGAACGGAGTTAGAGCGTTTGGGTGCACTCCGAGTGTAGGTCGTGAACATTCCCAGGTTGTATTTCGGGGGAAAGACCGTCGAGGATAGACTATTCCATTTGTGGTTGCCTGAACACTATTTCTTTCAAACAAAGACATTATTAAATAATATTTACCGTAATATATAATACCGTGAAATCATGGTAAAATAACTGAAAAATCGGCTTAGCAGAAATCCTATAAAGCAACTTTGCAAGCTAGGTGCGAATGTAGCCTAATACACCCTGATATAATATGCAATGGCCGACGGATGTCCCCGTAAAATATTTTGTAAGCGCGCAGAATTATTTAGGTGGATCTGAGTACTTAACATGTTTGTTACTTATTCTTTAGTATGTAATACTATGTCTACAATCTGCCTGGTTTTTAGGGTTTCGTAGTCCTTACAAGGAACCCTTATAGTTTCATCATGTCCGTCTATCTGTCTGTCCACCTCGGATAGGTGGTAGGTTTTGCCGTTAGTACTAGAAAGCTGTAATTATGTAGCAGTGTGTGTATCAATTACACCGAAAAAACTGGTCAAAAAAAAATAAATAAATAAATAAAAACTGTTTAAAAATATTCGAAAAAATAAAATTTTGGAAAGTATTTGTTTATCGTCATCTACCCCATCGTGTGGGTAATCGTTGAATAGGCCTTTTAAAATGACTAGGGGTTGCTAATTAAATTTTTTGATTGAATGCTCCATTTACGAAATATTAATCTTTAAAGTGCAAATTTTTGTTCCAGTAGTGCCCCCCCCCCCTCTAAAAGCTAAACTGCTGGCTTGAAAAATCCGGAAAAATTCATGATGATAGTGTATTTCATGTACTTTAAAGAAAAAATGTTGCGGTTAAGATAACTTTATTAGTTTAGCAGTAATAGTTTGTTATTATAACCATTAGAGTTTCCATACAAGAAACTTAATTTTCCGGCAAATTTTGTTCAATCGGAACCCTCGCGTGCAAGTCTGACTCGCACTTGGCCAGTTTTTTTTTGTGCTCTTTGGCGGAGGGGCGGGGGAGGTGAAGGGGAGTGAGAGGGAGAGGGAAAGGGGGAGGGATAGGGGGAGGGGAGGGGAGGACAGGCTAGGGGGAGGGGGAAGTGAAGGGAGGGGGAGGGGAGGGTAATTGAGGGGACGGGTGGTGGAAGTGAGGGGGAGGTGAGGGGAAGGGGAGGGTAAGTGAGGGGAGGGGGAAGGGGGGGGGGTGGCGTGGTGCGGTGCGGTGTATTTGGGATATGTGTCTTATTAGTTAATGCTATCCATAGACACTATTCCACGCGGACGAAGTCGCGGGTACAGCTAGTCCGGTTATAAACCTTCCTCTTGGCACAGAATAATGTTCTTGGATTACTCTATCTATTGCGAAAACTGCATTAAAATACGTTGCGTAGTTTAAAAGATCTAAGCGTACAGACAGCGGGAGTGACTTTGTTTTATACTATGTAAAGATTATATATACAGTTCACTTATTTGCAACCCACTTTAAAAAAAAAGGAGGTTCTCAATTCATCTGTCTGTATTTACAATTTTTTTTTATGTGTGTTACGCGATTACTCTGTCAAATGTGATTCGATTCGAATGGTTATTTTTTTTATCGGTAGGATACGTTTTCGAGGTGGTCCCATTATAATTTCATCGAGATCTGATAAGTATCTCCAGAGATATGACGATAAACGTCTCAAACTTGCTACTGAAATTGACCGCGAGTCAATGGAAGTCGGTTGTTTTAGTTTTTAAACTAACAAAATCTTAATTATTCTTGACTCAGTTTCTCAGTAGTTTTACCGTTTTACCATAAATTTATTGTATTACATAGGTGTACGATGTTTTGCCTGGTTAGGTTACAAAAAGGTTACCGTGAAAAAGAAGGCCTCGTCTGGCCTGCAATTGTATTCATTGTATTCCCTTTCCGTATTCCAGTCCATTTTACACAGGCCTTATTTATCACAATTTTATGCCCCATCCTCGTATTTCGTCGTAACTTAAAAACAACTTCAGTTAGTACACCGAACACGAATTGTTCTTGACCGCGGTACTATGTGAATTACAAATGAAGATGGCATGATCGTATGAGGTAATTTGAATAGATGCGTCATTCATCTGACGCAATGAAATAGCGTTTTGATAAAGAGCCGCTGTCAAAAGTTTCTAGTGGTCTACATATTAGCTTAGTCGCTCGTCTTAGCAACCTATGTATTTTATTATGGTAGCCTTGCTTTGGTGATATAAGTACCTATTTCTATTACAATAATAATAATAAATTCATTTATTTCAGGCTATTACAACCCATATCAAAACTATTTCTATTTAAATCAAAATAAAAATGTTAACTTTTATAAAAATACTAGCTGTGCCCAGCGGCTTCGCCCGCGTTAATAAGTATCCTATAACCTAATCTATGATACTGGCTATCCCTGTGCAAATTTCAGTTAAATCAGTCCAGTTGTTTGACCGTGAAGAAGTCCCAAACAAACAAACGAACTGACTTTCGCATGTATAAATATTGGTGTTGATGGTATCTCCAACAAATGTATTTCATTTCACACTGTTTTGACTTCGTGCAAAACATTAAAAAAACTGGCCAAGTGCAAGTCGGACTTGCACTCCTAGGGTTCCGTAACAGTAGAGTATTTTATAAAATTAATTTGTCGTCACCAAAAAATTTACTTTGTTTTTGCATAGAGTTTGTATGAGAAACAAAGTTATCTTTGCGGTCGCTATGTCAAACTGCTGACTGTATGTCGTTCAAACCAATTTTAGTTAAAAGTTTTTATTGAGATTTACAGAATATATTTTTTAGATTTTTCACTCCCTTAGTTTAAAAGTTAGAGGGGGGGGGGGGACACATTTTACCACTTTAGACGCGCCAATCTTTAAATGATAGACTTTGAGAAAAAATGATTTAAGAAACCTGTCTTTTTGAAAAAAATTTTTTTTTGTTTCAGTTCCATGTATGGGATTATTTAATTTAAACAACTTAAAACCCCCCTAAAACTTATATATTTTTTATTTTTGTATAAAAATCGGAAAGCGGTTTACAGTAGGTAGATGTACCTACTAAGTTTTAATTCTGTAGTCCTAATAGTTTCGCAATAAAATGGCTGTGACATACGGACGGACAGACAGACAGACAGACATGATGAATCTATAAGGGTTCCCCCCCTTAAACTTTTATATTTTTTATTTTTGTATAAAAATCTGAAAGTGGTTTACAGAATACATCTACCTACTAAGTTTTAATTCTGTAGTCCTAATAGTTTCGGAATAAAATGGCTGTGACATACGGACGGACAGACAGACAGACATGATGAATCTATAAGGGTACCGTTTTTTGCCATTCGGCTACGGAACCCTAAAAATCGACTGACCCGCGAAGAACAAAGATTTCGACGAAATAGTGTACAGGTAGGTATATAAAGTAACTTCAGTGTTATAAAGTGAACACAATCAGATAGATACAATCCACGCAATCCTTTAAATAATTAGATCAAAATTTAATATTCTTATTATTATTCTTTTTCTTATTATATATTAGAGAGGATCTCTATAGACTGTACAGGGTCGATATATATATATAACTGCCATTAAAATTTTAAAAATTGTTTATACACTACTGACATTTATCTAGGTAGGTATATACTTACCATTGCATGGAAAGCAGTAGGTACATTTGGTGAAACTTATGGCAACTGCTTTCTACGTTGAAAGAGTTGAGTAGGCACCGAATACTCAAAGGTTGAAAGGCAGTTGCTATGAGTTTTGCGATATCTCCGAAGCGAAGAAAAATCCAATGCGTCTAACTTGCGATGGCGGTGGCGTGCTCGTTTTTTTTCTGGAGAGACAAGCACTTTACCACTATCCAGACTAATATTACAAAGACGTTTGTAACTCTATCACTCAGTCTGTTTGTTACTTAATCACGCCTAAATTTGACAAGGAGATACTTTATAGCATGAGGTTGAACATAGGCTACTAAACTCTTGGTGTATGTAAACGAAGTCGTGGGTATCACTAGTCTCACATTATATTAGGCTAGAACGAATTTAGCTATGTTTGCTACTTTGTCACGAGCCATACGGTTAATTAATATGATAGCATTTAATATAGACATATTTTTTGTACCCTGCCGAAATTCAAAGAAGCAGTGCAGAAATATGTGGAAAATTAATATCATTGAATTTATTTGTTTTTAGGATTGGTTTATTAATTTATTATAATTTTTAATTTTGTTGAGTAATCATCAGTTATTTTTTTCTTGTATTGTATTATTATTCTATTAATGTGTATACCAGAATGTTCTCTTTTTTTTCTGCAGCATCGATTTGGCTGTGTGCTGTAATGTTGTTGCATTTGAAGTGTGTGTAATAAATAAATAAATAAATGTTGATGACGATATTGTCTAAGATGGAATCGTGCTTGTTTGTAAAATGGTAGTGACTTAAGGCGCATGATAACTGACTTCAGTCTAACCCACTTAGCGCAACTATTCCAATCAGTCTTCCAACCGAGCATGCGATGCCGTATCTACCTTTAGAACATCATTCAACATGACCCCGTAGAACAGCCTCGAACTGACTAGGCCCTATAAATTAAGAGATCTAGGTGCCTAGGTCTTAACGTCAAATTAAGAAAACAAGGCCTATATTAAATTTTACGTAATTTTGTATAATATTATGTATTATGTATGTACTCGTATATATTAATAATACGCCTCACTGCTATTACAATCTAGTCATCAATTTTTAAATTTCTCATATACGTTTGACCCCTATCTTGCCTGATGGTAAGCTATGATGTAGTCGAAGATGGTGAACACGCTAGGCCAAGAATACTCTGATTCTCAAGCGCTGTGTGCTGCCGGAACACCGTAAGATGATGGCGGTAGATTTTCTCCTTGATGGTGGTAAGCTACTTTTTGTAAGCAAGTCAGGCGGAACATCGATACAGTATGCTAGCCTTTACGGTATAAAAATAAAGTTCAAAAAGTTATTTACGCGCATTTTATCATTGTTACATATTAATAATGCATTGTATATAACCCTTTTCTGAGTAAACACATCATGCATTGAAATTAGTGATATCTTGCACGAAGCAGACTGTTGGCAATTGAATGATTTAATTTAAATAAAACCTTGCCCGAAGCAAGACTTTATATAAGCGCTGATTGATATTTTAAAAATGTCCACGTAAATTATTATTTAATAGTATATTATTCATTTCAGAAAAGGAGCACATGAAGTAAATGGGAGAATTCTGCAATACAAATGTCTATGCAATATGCTTCCCAATGGAAGTACAGCTACTACTAATAATTACGCATTCGATGTGGCCGTGTTTGTGAATATAATTTAAGATCGTAAATTTTAAACTTTCGTGATTTACACACATAATTATATTGCAACACGGGACTTATAGCGCTAAAAAACATAATTTTATTTTTTATCGGTGAAGGTGTGGAAGCGTTATGTTGATGACGTGTTCTGTATCATGACGGGAGATGAACAGACGGTAGCCGCTTTTGCAGATAAGCTTAACTCGATCCACGCAAGCATGAAGTTTACTTACGAGCTGGAAACTAACAAGACACTACCTTTTCTGGATGTAAAAGTAACGGTGAGACCAGATGGTTCGCTATCTCACTCTGTTTTTAGGAAAGCGACGCACACAGACAGATATCTAAACGCCTCATCACACCATCATCCCCGACACTTAGTATCTGTAGCCAGGTCTTTGATGGACAGAGCTCGTGACCTCTGTGACCCTGAACAACTGTAGGAGGAAATCGCTCATGTTCAGGAGGTACTTGTAAAAAAACGGCTACAAGGTAAGAGGAAGAGGCCAACCAAGACGCAGATTGAAGAAAAGGACCATTAAAGTTGAAAGGCAGCCTGCATTCATGCCATACGTGAAGGGAGTGACGGACAAGGTCGGAGCTGTGTTACAAAAATACTCTATTAGGACAGTTTTCACCCCTCTATCGAAGGTAGCAGCGCAGATCCGTTCACCGAAAGATGTGATAAAGTCGATTGCAGCTGCGGAAAATCGTATATTGAACAAACAAAGCGCACAATTGCAGAAGGAGTCAAAAAACATATTGCAGCTGTAAAAAACCGCCAGGTTAATATGTCCGCCTTCCCCGAGCATTTGTTAGATTCGGGACCTATCCACTGGATTGAATTTCACGTCCCTAAAATTCTCTCCGAACTACTATAACTCCCGTATTGTACGTGAAGCGGTTGAAATAAAAAAAAACATCCGAATTTCAACCGGTAGGATGGTTTTAGATTGGCCACAACTTGGAACCCAGTGATTAGCAAGTGTTCCAGTCGAAGTTTAAATCAACGAAAATATGCCGATTTCTTCAGTGTTGTGTGGTTCGCAATGGCAACTCCGATCAAGATCAAATGAGGGTAGTTTCAAACTACTCTCAATCATAACAATGCTGATACCCACAACTTCAGTCTTCTCGTGACCACGGTCAATGCAACTTGATCGAAACGTCGAGGTAAATAAAATTATGTTTTTTGCGCGATAAGTCCGTAATACGGGACTAATAATAATTTAAGATCGTTTAAAAAACTAAATGAAGCGAAAAAAATAATTTCCCAAATTGGTTCAGGCATCTTTGAGTAATCGGTGTACATACATAAAAAAAAATGATTCCGACGAATTGAGAACCTCTTCCTTTTTTGTGAAGTCGGTTAAAAAGTGGCTGACGTCACTTCTTACTTCATTTTCGTCTTACGTATATTTTCTAATGAAGTTGCTGACGATGTTGTAACATTATAGTATCACGACATTGGTTGTCTAGGAGACATACCTATGCGGCAGAGAAACAGAAAGAGAAATAATTGGCAATGTGGCACTGATCTCCTTTTTAGGGTTCCGTACCTCAAAAGGTAAAAAGGAACCCTTACAGGATGACTTTGTTGTCCGTCTGTCATTTTATCAAGACCTTTTTTCTCAGGAACGCATGGTGGTATGGTATCAAGTTGAAACTTATATCAAATACTCGGGCCCACGGTATCTTTCAGCTTTTTAATTTTACGTGTAAGTCAGCGCGATCATCGAAGGGGAAAAACTCTCCCCTTAAAAGTTGCCCCCCCCCCCCCTCCTTCAAAAGTTATAAATATTTAAAATTTGGAGGTTAAGTATGAAAAATTATCAATATTTGAAAGCTAGAGAGGATCAGTAGAGGGGAGGGGAAGGTTGGAGGAGGACCCATCATGGGCGGAAAACAGCGGCAACATAGTTGTCGAAAATTTTGTATGGAAATAAATTAACTTTTACCTGTAAACAAGATAGATATTTTATAGATAAATTAAACGCTATAGCGTTGGCTCTAGTGACGCGCGGCCGCTGCCGCGGCTCTCGTCGGCGCACGTCACGCGGTGGTCACTGTTCCCTTAGTGTTCGACTTTGATATTATTAAGTACAAGTACATTTTTGAAATGACTAACACTAACTAGCAGTGCACTACGCAGACCTCTCCTATTTAAGTCGACTCAACCCGGGAAGGATTCCCGGGTTGAGTTGAGTTTTTAAATAACTTCGAGGGGTAGGTATAACTTTTCATACATAACTTCAAAATTTTAATATATAGGTAATATATTCATAACTTTTGAAGGGTGGGGGGGGCTCCGCAACTTTTCCTTCAAGGCGAGGGTTTTTCACCTCCCCCCTCACCACCCCCACCCCTTCTCCCCCCTTAAATCGATGGTATGTATACTAAAGTTAAGCCATCGGTTTTTTTAGAATGGGAGTTACGTAAGTGGTTTTCCATTTGGTTGGAAAAAAAAACCCTGTGCAAAGGCTTGGCAAGTTGTGATTAACATATTTTGAGAAATTTCGGCGTTTTTAGGGTTTCGTAGTCCTGACAAGGAATCCTTATAGTTTCGTCATGTTTGTCTGTCTGTCTGTCTGTCCGAGGTTTTGCTAAAAGCCCGTTAATATTAGAAAGCTGTAATTTGTATGTATATATATTACGCCGACAAAGTGCTGAAATAAAATAGTGAAAAATATTTTTTTTAGGGTAGCTTCCCTATATGAGAAGTGGGGATGCATTTTTTTTTATCGTCTACCCCATCGTAAGGGGTATCGTTGAATAGGTCTTTTAAAATGACTTAAGGGTTGATAATACCATTTTTCCATTGAATGCTCCATTTACGAAATATTAAACTATAAAGTGCAAATTTTTGTTCCAGTAGGGCGTCTCTCCCCCCCTCTAAAAGCTAACCCACTGGCTTGAAAAATCTGGGGAAATTCGTGATAATAGCGCATTTCATGAACTTTAAAGGAAAATTATAGCGGTGAAGATATCTTTATTAGTTTAGCAGTAATAGTCGTGGAACTTGGGTGTTGGATAATTTTGTACCAAATACAAAATCCTTAGAATAAATCTTTTAAAGCGACAACGACGGAGTACCTAGTTGCTTGTGTATAACGGGTAAAGACTTGCATTGAATAACAGGCTACTACGGAACCCTACACTGCGCGTGGCCCGACACGCACTTGTTCGGTTATTTTATTTTTGTATGTATGTTCATTGATTACTCGAAGATGTCTGACCGATTTGAGAAATTATTTTTTTGTTTCAAAGGGTCCAGGTGGTCCCATTGAAACACGCCGCACACATCCCGTCCCTCGCAATATGTCCAACACATATTCCTCGCAACAAATTCCTCATTTATTATGTACCTATGTAAAAGAAATTCGCTAAGCATTTTTTCCAGCTGCACTATGCGAGGCAAATGAAGAGATAAAATGATAAATGATAAATGATAAATGATAAATGATAAATGATAAATGATAAATGATAAATGATAAATGATAAATGATAAATGATAAATGATAAATGATAAATGATAAATGATAAATGATAAATGATAAATGATAAATGATAAATGATAAATGATAAATGATAAATGATAAATGATACATGATAAATGATAAATGATAAATGATAAATGATAAATGATAAATGATAAATGATAAATGATAAATGATAAATGATAAATGATAAATGATAAATGATAAATGATAAATGATAAATGATAAATGATAAATGATAAATGATAAATGATAAATGATAAATGATAAATGATAAATGATAAATGATAAATGATAAATGATAAATGATAAATGATAAATGATAAATGATAAATGATAAATGATAAATGATAAATGATAAATGATAAATGATAAATGATAAATGATAAATGATAAATGATAAATGATAAATGATAAATGATAAATGATAAATGATAAATGATAAATGATAAATGATAAATGATAAATGATAAATGATAAATGATAAATGATAAATGATAAATGTATCATTATCGTGACTCTACTAGACGTGAGTATAGACTAGCTAGAGAATTTGCTAGAAAATTACAGTGTAAGTAACGTTCTTATAAATAGCACGTCTATGACCTCATTAAACATTTCTTTAGTAAAATTGGCACGTTGATATGTAAAGGTTCGCCTACCCTGGGCTTATAGAGCATTTGTTTTTTATATCTCTAGCGTTTGACCACTATCTTACTTGTTGTTGGTAAGTGATGATGCGTTCGAAGATGGTCAGCACGCTAGGCCTAGAATGGGAACTGGCTCTCAAGGATAGCTGCCGGAACACATTAGTTATTTGGCGCCAGACTTTCTAATTTGAGGGTGGTAGCTGGCCAGGCGGACACTAGATAGTGTCCTACCACCATGCGGGGGAGATGTTGGTTTCTTAACGACGACCATTTTCTAGAGCATTTCAGTGTAATGTAACGTTCTTGCGAATGCTCGACGCTGTGATCGACTTAATGATTACGGCGATTGAGCATTTAACCTTTGATTATATATTTAATTTGCAACAGTTATTTCTACCTTGCGTACACTTATCTCCACTGCAGGGCTAGGCATGGCCATATCCCCGGGGGAAAAATAATTTCCCTGTTTTTCGCCACTGACATGAGATCAACACAACAATTTAATCGCTTGGTGAAGTTTAACCCCAAGTTTTGATTTTGTTTCGTATTAAAAAGTAAAAAGAAAGAATTGATTAAAAGTCAGCCGATGTTTATAATAGTCGAAAAACTTTACTTATAATTTGCCTTCTCCACCAAACAAAACACGGATAGGTGGAAAGACAAAATAGTCCCCTTGTCATGCTAGCCCTGGTGGTAGGACCATATTATATGTACCGTTTACTCAAAGACGCCTAGAACGATTTCGAAAATTCTTTTGATTGAAAAGTACACTTCCCAGGTGGTCCTATTCAAATATCATCGGGATCTGACCAGTACCTCCAGAGATATGCAGATAAACACCTTAAAATTGGTATTGAAAATGACTATCGCGGCATTTGCAGTAGGTCCTTTTTTATATTATACGCTAGCGTTTGACCACTATCTCACCTGTTGGTAAGTGATGATGCGGTCGAAGATGGTCGTGGTGATGATGATGATGATCGTCTTTTATTTTAGTTTTTTAAATTATCTTAAATTATAAGAGATACTATAAACATGCGGTTCCAATTGACATTAAAAACTTATCTACAAAGAAAATTAAAAGGATCCATAGAAGACCTATTTGTGGTACTAAAATTCTTTATGACCCTTAAAAGTACCCTCTGCCTCTTGAAACTAGCTCATTATTTTTATGGAGATGTAAAACTCTTGGTTATGCCCATAGTTATAGTTTGTCGAAGTTGTTTAAACACCTATTTCTAGTTATAAAAAAGCGAACGTCTTTATCTTTTAGTTATTGAAGACAGGTAGGTAGGTACAAATAATAAAATCGTAGAAAAACTGAGTCTGTACTTCTTTACATAGTATAAAACAAAATCGCTTCTCGCTGTCTGTCCGCTTAGATAGAGATTCTGATTAGAAGTTAGTGGATAGCAATGCTATGCTAATACCTACCTTTCTTTTGAATCCGCAACAAAACTTCACTTTAAAATCTACGTGTCTATAATAATTGCATAAGCACACAATCCAAAAGGTCGCCCTCTCTAAGTAATTTCAAGTTATTCACTGACAAGCACCACCCAGACGCCATTGGAACGCCAAAATCGCAACGCAATGGCGGTCTACGGCGGTGAAATGGCAGACTATGGCTGAGAAATGGCAAAGATATGGCGGAATGGCGCTAAAGTGGCGCAATCGGTGTTTTCAAAGGCGAAGATTTCAACTGTCGGGCGAGATAGCACTAATTTTATCAAAATTGAATCTAACTGAACTGTCGTAGTGATGGGGTTCGGGTTTATCGAATGGATTTATGTCGTTAACGTTTTAAATTCGAGTGGAACTTAGAGATTTTTTTAAAAACTGCTGTCAGGTACCTATTTATAATGGCCCTTTCAGACGAACTTTAAGTTATCAATTGAGACATCTAATCGCTACCTGTTAAGGAAAGTAACAATATCTACGTATTGGTTTAACGTGAAAGATGCTAATAGTTTTTATTCAGGACGGACAAGCACTTGTATTATCTTACCTGATGTTAATCGACGATGCGGTCTAAGATAGAGTTGAGCTGGTATGAAAATGGATGACGGCATTTGGACAAGGCGCAGGACAGCTGAGTTAATTTAATCCACAGATAACACAACCACAGAACAGATCCGAACCCATCTACAAAGGTGGCTAGCATCGAACATCATGCAAAAACTTAGCGAACCGATTGACATGTTTTTTTCGGTGGAGGGTTCGGCCTTAGGCCGAACCAGTGGCCGTTCAGATTCACCCAGGGGCCATTACATATTATATGCGTAGGATTGAAGTTCAAGCCCACGGACGCAGGGAGGTCAAAATAACCCTGCCGAGGGTTAAAATGACCCCCCCTTGTAGAACGAAACCTTAAAAGTGCACCACAGCAACATATGATACGAATTAAGTAGGTCCAAACACTCTGTGTATCATAGCCTTAAAATTAAGGTCTTTTGATTTACAACAAAGAATTATCTTACTATGTATCTTTTTGTGAAGGTGAGAATTTAAATTCTTGGAATTACTACCAATTAACACATGATCTTAGTTAGCAATATCGATTATCGATAAAACACATCACTACACAGAAAGTTTCGCACTAAACTCGAGTAGATTTCGCGCCGTTCGACATGTTTCCCGCGATATATGTCCGATGATATCTGTACCAGTCTCCCGGACTACGGATCTAATGGCTATCAAACTTAGCCAGTAGATCTTGGACTTAATGCTTATTCGAATTGAATTACTAGAATTTAGATTACTTTTTAGCTACCTAGGTTTAAAAACATGTTTGGAATGGCGTTATTTGACTGGGGTAATGCTAACTCATACATTTGGGTAGGATGGGGTCAGCATGAACTTTCTTTTCCTGTCTGTCCACTTATGGGGACAGATTAAGGGGACAAACAGGAATAAACCAGGATTCTAACAGACTAAGTATTACAGTAATACTTTGAGATTTTAACCAAAAAAAATTAATTGGTGAGATATTTACATTACCTATGCAGGTAATTTATTTTATTGTTAAGTCGGCTAATTGAGTTATTTTTAATACGCTTTTATTAGCTTCAGACGTATGTATGTTTGTATGTTAGTATGTAACGGAATCTTTGAACATGATTTTAACCCCCTTCAAAACGTCGGATTAACTCGAAATTTGGCATATTTATTAAGGACGACCGATGACAATAAATAAATTTAAAAAAAATTCGACTAAAAAATGAAAAATAAATAATAGTTTTAAAAAACTAAAAAAATACGCTTTTATAGAAAATCCAACTAAAAAATAGAAAATAAATTTGAATTAAAAATAGTGTAAGAAAAAATGATTTTATTGTAAAAAAAGCGTGGGGTGCTTTTCAGGATATTATCAAAATAACCCTTCTACTCATATCTGTTCATAAAATATTTGGAACTATTGATACCATGCACCCCACGCTTTTTTTTTTTTACAATAAAATCATTTTTTCTTACACTATTTTTAATTCAAATTTATTAAAATTTATTTTCTATTTTTTAGTTGGATTTTCTATAAAAGCGTATTTTTTTAGTTTTTTAAAACTATTATTTATTATGTTTGTTACCTCAAAAGTCCGAACTCATTTATCAGAAGTCATTTATTAACCATTTCGGAAAAGGTACTTTTTTGTTTGAAATAGTATGATTCCGGTCTGGTCTCATTTTAATTTTATCGAGGTCTGATAAGTATCTTCAGAGATAGAGAGATAATTACCTCATACTTGATACTGAAAAGATTCTTTTCGTTTTCTAAATGACCTTAAATTATTTCTGATAGGTTAGCGTTTGACCACTATCTCGCCTGGTGGTAAGCGATTATGTGGTCGGAGATGGTGAACTCGCTAGGCCTAGAATGGTCTGATTCTTAAGGGCTGTGTGATGCCGGAATACCGAAAGGTTTGGCGGTAGGTTTTCTCCGTGATGATGGTAAGCTACTTTTTGCTAGCAAGTCAGGCGGAACATCGATAAAATGCTCCTACCCTACCACCTATGGGTATGAGTAATTGTTGGTTACTGTCCCACGGGGGTTACGTTGCCAACCTGCGTTCTGAGGCTGCTTACTAAGACGTGATTTGTTAATTTTCCAATAGGTATATAAAAATCTCGTGTCACAGTGTTTATTATCGAACTCCTCCGAAACGGCTAGATCGATTTTTATGATTTTTTATATTTTTGTATATTTGGTAGATCTGAGAATAGGACGTAGGCAATTTTTCTTACCCCATTTTTGTAGTGGTAGGACTTTTACTAGTCCGTCTGGGGCGGCACCACCACTTTGCCTATTCATTTTCAACCGTGAATTCTGGCAGTTCAGAAGTTTGCACGCTGCTGCATCTGTATAGGTAGACGTCATCGCTTACCATCAGGCGAGCGTCGTGCTTGTCCTGTTACCTTATATCATTATAGAAAAACCCTTAGGTGATAAGGGCGGCCCAACGCGGGCAAAGCCGCGGGGTGCAGCTGGTATTGTAATATAACTAGCGTATACCCGGTGTGTGCTTACACTGCTTACTACGCTGAAAAAAGAAATGTGACCGAATGCGCCTTTTAATGGTCTATAAATTATTTAAAAAAAAAAAACTGACTTCATAACCACAAAAAGGCACTCAAAAGTGAAAAATAAATAATATAATTATTATAAGCGCTACCACAAAATAATGAATAGTACAAGGCGCTACCCACTTATCTATTTGAAGTCGGTGCCAGCCAAGTCTATTGGATAGTAGATAGATACTATGTATGTAGTATTAGTACTAAGTGGGTAGATACATGTAGGTAGTATCTATCTACTACCTATTAGACTTGGCTGGCACCGACTTCAAATAGATAAGTGGGTAGCGCTTATAATAATTATATTAAGTAATTTAGTTTTCGCTTTTGAGTGCCTGTTTGTGGTTACGAAGTTGATTTTTTTTTTTAAATAAATTATTTTACCCTTTTTAGTGCAAAACAAGTTTTAATTATTACATGCATCTATAAAATTTCGTGTCTGGGCCCTTATACACTGACGGATATATACTATGTGAAAATTTCAAGTATATACCTATTACGGTTAAGAAGATACAGATCTGTAAAGTGCCCACATATAGACACACGGACGGACGGACGGACGGACGAACGGACAGCAAAGTCTCAGTAAGTGTTCATTTGGTACCCTTTGGGTTCGGAACCCTAAAAAATTGACTTCAAATGCCGCGCTAGTGAAAATATCCACTAGTCATAATGATGTCATCGAGGTAACAAAGGACAATGTCCAAAATGGCCCTGTGCAATAAAAGCATCTGACAAACACAATAATGAATCAACACCAATATTATAAATGCGAAAGTCAGTTTGTTTATTTGTTTGAGACTTCTTCACGGTGCAACGGCTGGACCGATTTTACTAAAATTTTGCACAGGGATAGCCAGTATTATGGAATAAGCTATAGGATACTTTTTAACGCGGGCGAAGCCGCGGGGCACAGCTAGTTGTCGATAACACGGACTAGTTGTATTCCAAAATGAATATTAAAAAGTATTATTTGCGATTATTAACATTAATCACCGCCATATGGCCACCATATTCGCCAAACGTCATGTCAAAAAATAATAGGTATTATGTTTCTTTGAAGTGTCTCACACTTTATATTTTTGTAAATTGTTAAACACAATCCAAAATTTCATCGTACCGACGGGACTCGAACCCGCACCCCCCGGATTACACGTCCAGGTGCTCTGCCAATTAAGCCACGGTTCGATACATCGATACGACGAAATTAGTGGACTGCATTTTGTTAACCCAATTATGCATTGGTGGCGCCATCTATGACTTTTTATTACGTAAGTTAATCATTCGGAAGAAATCATTACAGTTTTCAAATCCGACGAGAGATGTTGCACTGCGTAAATCAAATATTATGTGCGGGGTGCGGGTTCGAGTCCCGTCGGTACGATGAAATTTTGGATTGTGTTTAACAATTTAATAATAGGTATGCTCAAAAACGTTGCACTAGGGTGCATGTTCTACCGGGCAAAGTCTTGTTAGGACAAGACTTTGCCCGGTAGAACATTCCTGTGAAGACAAATTAATTCTCCCCACCTTTGCTTCTATCTCACTCACAGTTACCGTAAGAATATCTGTCAAAAACCAAAATCAACAAGAAGAACATTATTCAAGGTCATATTTTTTAGTCTTCAAAAGTATATGCAATAGCAACCTCCATTGTGTATATAATATCGTTTAAAAACTAAAAAACAACCAACTTCAATGCCGCGCTATTCATTTTCAGTACCAATTTTGAGATGTTTATCTCAATATCTCTTGAGATACTTATCATACCTCGATAAAATTACCATGGTACCACACTTGGGATATCTCCTTTCGAACAAAAAAAGAATAATCGAAATCGGTTCATAAACGACGAAGTTATCCGCGAACAAACATTAAAAAAAAAAAAAAAAAAATATACGGTCGAATTGAGAAACCTCCTCCTTTTTTTGAAGTCGGTTAAAAAGTCGCGCTTATCAAAGTAGACGCAGTAACTATTACATAATCTGTGCCAGTAGTTGCTAGTAAGTCGTCGAGATCAGTAAATGCGTCGTAATACAAATGTTGATATATTAAAAACGGCTCGGCCGACTTCGGTAAAATTTAAATCGGACCACCTGTGAAGTGTACCCTTTGAAACAGAAAAGAATTTTCCAAATCGGTTCAGGCATCTTCGAGTAATCGGTAAACATACATAAAAAAAAAAAAAAAAGATTCCGACGAATTGAGAACCTCCTCCTTTTTTGTGAAGTCGGTTAAAAACGGCTGGACCGATTTCTTTAAAATGTAAATGGGACCACGTGGGAAGGGTACCTTTTGAAAAAAAAAAAGAATTTTCCAAATCAGTTCAGACATCTTAGAGTAATCGGTGAACATGAAAAAATCGGTGAAAAAAAGAAAAGCTTCCGACGAATTGAGAACCTCCTCCTTTTTTGTGAAGTCGGTAAAAAATAGATACATATTGATTTCCTCACTGACTTGAAGACACCCAAAATAAGTCTACCTTGTTTTATATTTTCCAATTCGCTTCCCAGGTTTCAATTTGAGGTAAACATCATCATTTGACCGTGCCAACTGATGTATCGAATCCCGTCAATACCTAACTCCAAATTTGTCCCTACTTATCGACAAACATACATTACCAAACACACAACAACCACGCAACCCTATCTTAAGGTAATAAAGTCGTAAATCCTAAAATGTCTTAGTTACAAAGTGAAAAGATATGTAATAGGGTTGTCGAAACGGTTTTTGATACTTCATTACATTTCTTTTAGATTTGATATTATATTAGAGATATTTTTTATCTGCAGAACACACTCCGGTCTATGTGGGGCAAGCATAGGGTCAATGAACTATTATGTTGACGACTTTTTTATGGTTCTGGGTTTATTTACAAAATAGAGGAACTATTTTCAACCGACTTCCAAAAAAAGGCGGTTCTCAATTTGTTAGTAGGTATGTTTTTTTTTAAATTATGTTTTTTGTTTTTTTTTGTCTTATAAGCTAGTGTTTGACCACTATCTCACTTGTTGTTAAGTGATGATGCGGTCGAAGATGGTAACCACGCTAGGCCTAGAATGGGAACTGGCTCTCAAGTATAGCTGCCGGGACACATTAGATGTTTGGCGACACATATTCTAACTTGCGGGGGTTGTTGGTTTCTTAACGATGTTTTTCCTTCACTGGAGGGCCACTGTAAAAAACGCACAAATTTTCGATAGAAAATTCCATTGGTGCACGCGGGGTTTGAGCTCGGTACCTCTGGCATCAAATCCGACCGTTCTCCCCGATTACGCAACCGGGCCCTTTTTTGTGTGTATGTTACGCGATTATTACTCCGTCAATTGTGAACCGATTTGAATGATTATTTTATTTTTTATCACATTTTAATCGTTAGGGTACGTTTCCGAGGTGGTCCCATTTTAATTTCATCAAGATCTGATAAGTATTTCCAGAGATGAGACGACAAACGTCTCAAACTTGCTACTAAAATTGACTTAAAATTGACGCGGGGCATGGAAGTCGGTTGTTTTTAAACTATCCAAATTATATGTGTCAGTAGCATTACTATTGAGTTCTGAATAAACTGGCCAAGTGCAAGTCGGACTCGCACTAGTAGGGTTCTGTACCACACTACAGTATTTTATAAGATCGGGCAATAAATACCACTATCATTTTTCGCCAGCAAAAAGTATTATCGACATTTCAATATAACGCCATCTATAGGACGTTTACCTAACTAAGCGTTCATAGATGGAGTGAAATGCCGAAAAAACCACGTTTCTTGTATGGGGACCCTCTATTATTTTAACTTTATTCTGTTTTTAGTATTTGTTGTTATAGCGGCAATCATCAGTGAAAATTTCAACTGTCTAACTATCACGGTTCATGAGATACAGCCTGGTGACAGACGGACAGACAGACAGACATACAGACGGACAGCGGAGTCTTAGTAATAGGGTCCCGTTTGACCCTTTGGGTACGGAACCCTAAAAACCAGCGTTGATGCAAAGCGGATTTTTTATTAGATTCTGATAGAAAGAAGGTTGTATGAGTTTTGGTTTAATAACAGTTTGACAGACGGGATACGTTAGTTGTTACGCTATTAATCCACTAACTGTGAACCGATTCAAATGATTATTTTTTCATTGGCAGGTTCTCCATGGTGTAACTATATAAATTCATTGAAATCTGGTGAGTATCTCCAGAGATATGGAGATAAACACCTCAAGCATCGAATGTGAATCGCACGGCGTATTATGTAGTTTGTTTTAGTTTTTAAAATGTCTTCATTATACATTTTACCTGTAATCAAGAGTATGCGGTTATACGAGTGTCAGCAAGTGTCAGAAACGCGGGGTGCACTTTTTCATACAAATGTATTCCCCTGTTTACTTTCTGGAAAATGCTTCAAAAGCAAAATTTTATTCTACAAAAAATCAAGGTCTGCTGTAAGCAAAAAATAGAAATATGACCCTTCAAAAATATTAAAGAGGAGATTAAAAGGATCATATTTATTTTTGTAATTGTTTGGTAATTAATTAAGATAGTTTAAAAACTAAAACAACCGACTTCCATGCCGCGCGAGTCGGTTTCAGTAGCAAGTTTGAGACGTTTATCGTCATATCTCTGGAGATACTTATCAGATCTCGATGAAATTACAATGGGACCATCTCGGAAACGAACCCTATCGATTACAAAAGAATAATTCAAATCAGTTCACAATTGACGGAGTAATCGCGTAACATACACAAAAAAAAACATACAGACGAATTGAGAACCTCCTTCTTTTTGGGAAGCCGGTTGAAAAAGGCAAATGATAAAAGATAGTAAAAGTAGACTTTGATTTTTGTAGAAACAAATTTTTCTCTAGAAGCATTTTCCAGGGAAGAAACTGGGGATTTTTTTCCATTTGTATGGAAAAGTGCACCCGCGTTCCCTCTAATATGGTGAGAATGAGATTATACGAGCAACCGCAATAGCCGTCAGCAACTGACGCGGACGTCAGCTTAACAAGAACTCCAGCCTTAGTATGTATTTAAGTCGTCAAGGGGTAACACGCTTCATTAGGCAGGTACCTACACAATGGAAAAGTAAGATAAGCGTTACTTAATTGAATGAGTACGAAAAAGGCCGATAGAAGCCTATTGTCAGTCAATCATGCTAAGTAGGCAGCGGAAATGTATGAGAACACTATAGGACCTATTGATAAGCAACTCAACCAAAGTTGGATATTATATCGATGTTCCACATGACTTGCTACCAAAAATTATGTTTTTTTTAATATTTGATAGGCTAGCGTTTGACCACTATTTCAATTCAAATCAAAATTATTTATTTGCGAACATAGTTTTATAGTGTTAGTAAAATATGTAATAAGTCTTAGTGCCAGTTTCACCGGTTCCTGATAATGCGTTAGATAGTTATCTCACACATGGCACCATATAAAAGCTGTCAAAAATCTGTCAGATTTCTTAATATTAGCGCTATCAGGAACTCGTGAAACTAGCCCTTAATCTCGCCTGGTGGTAAGCGATGATGTGGTTAAGGATGGTAAACAAGCTAGGATGAATGCTCTGAATTTCAAGGGCTGTGCTGCTGGAACACTGTAGGGTTATGGTGGTAAATTTTCTCCTTGATGGTGATAAAGTACTTTTTGGTAGTAAGTCAGGCGGAATATCGATATAATGCTCCTAGCACTTATGGAATGTAGATGGAAATTTCTACAATTGCACTACACTATTGTAATAGGTAACTTATAATTGACACCAACTTCGCTATTTTTATCCGACTTCACAAAAAAGGAGGAGGTTCTCAATTCGTCTGTAAGTTTTTTTTTTTTTTTTTTGTGTATGTTACGCGATTTCTCCGTCAATAGTGAACGGATCCAAATGATTCTTTTTTTAATAGGTAGGATACGTTTCCGAGGTGGTCCCATTTTATTTTATCGAGATCTGATAAGTATCTGCAGAGATATGAAGATAAATACCTCAAACATAGGAGAATGTACTGATTTTAGTAGAAGAGTCCCAAGACGATTATACACAATGGAGGTTGCTATTGGATATACTTTTGAAGACTAAAATATATGACCTTGAATAATGTTTTTACATCTTTCTTCTCGTTGATTTTGGTTTTTGACAGATATTCTTACGGTAACTGTGAGCGAGATAGAAATAAAGGTGGGGATAATATTTTTTTTTTTAATATCTTATAGGCTAGCGTTTGACCACTATCTCACCTGTTGCTAAGTGATGATGCGGTCGAAGATAGAGAAGTGGACTAGAATGGGAACTGGCTCTCAAGGATAGCTGCCTGAACACATAAGATGTTTGACGACAGATTTTCTAACTTGAGGGTGGTAGCTGGCCATGCAGACACTAGATATGTCCTACCACCATGCGGGGGTTGTTGGTTTCTTAACGATGTTTTCCTTCACCGGAGGGCAACTGTGAGAAGCGCACATATATTTTTCGATCGAAAAATTCATTGGTGCACGGCGGTTTGAACTCGGTACCACGGCATCAAAGCCGACTGTTCTCCCAATCACGCCACCGGGCCCTCAATAAATAATTATATATTAATAATTATAATAAATAATTATATATTAATAATTATAATAAATAATTATAAATAAATATAAATAATTTGTCTTCACAGGAATGTTCTACCGGGCAAAGTCTTGTTAGGGTGCAAACTTTTTTAAACATACCTAAGATTTTTTGACATGACATGACGTTTGCCGAAGATGGCGGCCATTTCAGTCCCGCGACACTGCATACATTATTTAATAACTCAGAATTATGAACGTACTTTGTACCAACCAACACTGCAAAAAAATTATAAGCATAATACCACAGATTATATAATAGTTACTACGTAAATAATACTTTCCGTTGTTAGGTTGGCTACACAGTGCTTTCATAATTCGGGTTTCAACAATATAGGAAAGTGCCTCTTATAACGTAGTAGAGTGATTCAGTACTCTGTTGGCCATATGGCGGCAAGCTAGGATGATGGATTATAATCCATCATCCTAGGCGGCAAGTAATGTTAATAATCGCAAATAATACTTTTTTATATTCATTTTGGAATACAACTAGTCCGTGTTATAAAAGTATTTTGAATTATTGTAATAAAATAGACAATTAATTATCGTGTGTGTCAGATGCTTTAATTGCACAGGGCCATTTTGGACATTGTCCTTTGATACCTTGATGACATAATTATTACTGAATATTATCACTTTAGCAAGGCATTTAAAGTCAATTTTTGTAGGGTTCCGAACCCAAAGGGTACCAAATGAACACTTTCTGAGACTTTGTTGTCCGTTCGTCCGTCCGTCCGTCCGTCCGTCCGTGTGTCTATACATATGTGCGCACTTTACAGATCTGTATCTTCTTAACCGTTATAGGTACATACTTGAAATTTTCAAAAAGTATATATCCGTCAGTGTATAACGGCCCAGACACCAAATGTAATAGGTGCATGTAATTTAATTAAAACTTGTTATGCACTGAAAAGGGTAAAATACGTTATTTTTTAAAAATATATAGATATATAGATATATATATAGATATATCTATATATATATATATATATATATATATATATATATAGATAGATACTATGTAAGTAGTAGTAGTAAGTAGGTACATGTAGGTTAGTAAGTAGGTAGATACATGTAGGTATTATCTATCTACTACCTATTAGACTTGGCTGGCACCGACTTCAAATAGATAAGTGGGTAGCGCTTATAATAATTTTAAGTAATTTATTTTTCGGGTTTGAGTGCCTGTTTGTGATTATGAAGACGGTTTTATTTTTTTTGAAAAATAACTTATATTATCTTATCTACGGGTGTAAAATAACCTATAATATTGTCATGGTACTTAGGGGATTGTTGGTTCCCACACTCATGTATGGTAGTAAATGCTGGGTATGGCAGAAGAAGCATGAAAGTAAAATTAATGCTGTAGAAATGAGAAGATTGAGATGTATGATTGGAGTGACTCTGGTGGATAAGGTGGAAAACAGCGTGATAAGGGAATGTTGTGGTGTGGTAGAAGATGTAGTGACAAAGATAGAGAAAGGGATGCTTAGATGGTTTGGACATCTAGAGAGGATGGATGAAGATATATTGACGAAACAAATTTATGAGACGAGTGTGAATGGGCCGGTTGGTAGAGGCCGACCTAGGCGAACGTATCACGACCAGATCGGAGACGTTTTAAAGAAAGGCCAAGTCAAAAGTACCTACAACCGGCGAGCATGTATGAAGGCGCTCATGAAAGTAGAAGAAGCGAAAGAGGTATGTCAGGATCGTAGCATGTGGAAAGAAGTAGTCTCTGCCTACCCCAACGGGAAAAAGGCGTGATTGTATGTATGTATGTATGTACAGAGATTTCGATAGAATCGATGAGCACAAAAAAAATATCAATACGTCGACCCATCGATACCTATATTAGGACTACGAAGATATTATATTAGGAATACGAAAGATTTGTTTGTGACATCTTTATGGTCGGTCAAACTGCTAAACCGATTTGGCTGAATTTTTGCATATAGACAGTCAAACGGGTAAATAGGACATGGGATACTTTTTAACGCGTACATTAGATTACAATGGTAGTGAAAGGTTTAAAACTAGTTCAATGGGTAGTATCGCTGGATGCGATCTCTTACAGGCAACTTTTGGAGAATACGAACATGGGCTATGGTTTCTCTACATTTGAGAAAATAATTAAGATTAATATTTGTGCCGCAGGTGGTAGGAGAATATTATATCGATGTTCCGCCTGACTTGCTACCTAAGAAATAGCTTAATACCACCATCACGGAGACATCTGCCAGCCATTGAGAGTCTGAGCTGAGTATACTAGGCCTAGCGTGTTTACCATCTTCGACCACAGCATCGCTTACCACCACCGAGATAGTGGTCAAACGGTAACCTATTAACTTAAAAAAAATATTGGGTGAGGCCTATGTCCAGCAGTGGACTGATACAGGCTGATGATGATGATGATGATGACTCGAACCCGCACTCCTCGGATAATACGGCCAGGTGCTATGCCAATTAAGCCACGGTCCGATCCATCGATACGACGAAATTAGTGGATTGCATCTTTTAACCCAATTATGCATTGATTTCGAAAGTTAATCATTCGGAAGAAATCATTACAGTTTTCAAATCCAACGAGAGATGTGTTTGCACTGCGTAAATCAAATATTATGTTTCTTGAAGTGTTACACACTTTATACTTTTGTAAAATTATTAAACACAATCCAAAATTTTTAATTTTTTAATGAAGTTTTGGATTGTGTTTAACAATTTTACAATTCTGTTCCATACTTGGAGGTAATTGCATGTCCTTTCCCATGTCAAAAACGAAGCTTCTCTCATTTGAAGTCGGTAAAAAAACAGATCTATTTTTACATGGGATCCGGGCCGTACTGAGTCATAAGGAAAAATACAGATACGATAAACAAACTTAAACATTCAATCACGACACCCCTACGTCCTTAAGGTCCCATCGCGCCGCGCATTACAATGCTCAATCGCTATTGTCTATAAAAGCAATGCGCAGGCGCAGGACATAAACGAAAGTCGTCGAAAATGAAGGTGATTACACGTTTGCTTATAAGTTATAACTGTTGTTATTTAAATGTTTTTTTAAGTGTTAAAAATATGTGTCTATTAATTATTAGGTGATCGTGTTAAAGTGATTGCTAGTTATATTAAGGGTCAGTTTCACCGGTTCCTGATAGCGCTGATATGAAGAAATCTGACAGATTTTTGACAGCTCTGATATGGCGTCGTGTGCAAGATAACTATCTAACGCATTAACAGGAACCGGGGCAACTGGTCCTAAGTTTCGCTACGAAAATCTTTATAATATCAGTGATACAGAGATCTTAAATATAAATAAATCGACTTTTGTTTAGATAATACTAATTATTATGTATGATGGTCCATAATATGTATGACGGTCCATTTATATAAAATGAGTGTGTGAATTCAATGTCCATATTACCTTTAAATGTTTTGAGTGATTTTGAACAAGTGATACAATATGAAAACAGACATGTTTTAAATACATCGTTCTATCTATTTTGTTCAACGTTTTTTTAGTTGGTGTTTCGAGTTTTAAGTTCTCAGTGTTGAGTTCTAAGTTTGAGTTCTGAGTTTTGAGTTCTGAGTTCCGAGCTTAGAGTTCTGAGTTGTGCGTTTTGAGTTTTATAAAACATAATTAAAATGTTTATTATTATGAGACCACCAGCGAGCATACCTTATCACATAAGAATAATTATCAAAATCGGTCCACGATTGCCGGTACATAAATCAAAAAGAAAAAGTACATAAATCAAAAAGTAGTACATAAATCAAAAAGAAAAAGTTACATGAAAGAAATCGGTCATATAATTGCGAATGATGCACTGACGAAAATCATACGCTGTTGTAATTATTATGATAGTTAAAAAACTAAAACAAATTACTTCCATGCCCCTCAAGTCAATTTCAGTAGCAAGTTTGAGACGTTTATCGGGTTTATACCACCTCGAAACCGTACCCTATTGATTAAATAAAATAATCATTCGAATCGGTTCACAATTAACGGAGTAAAAGCGTGAAATACATACAAAAAAAAATAGAGAACCTCCATCTTTTTAAAAGTCTGTTGAAAAATCAGCAAAATATAACTTCACATTGCAGTTGTGAGCGCAAGACGCAAGTGTGTTGAGTTGTTTTAATCTATGCTAATAATCGTTTTCCAATAAAATGAATCGCACCGCACATTTCAACTCTACACCCAATCGCTAATACCTACCCACTTTCTCGTTTAAAGGATAAATTCCTATAGAAAAATGTGATAATGCCAGTCTCAAGCAGAATCCCCACTGAGACATGCCAGATCGGTTTTCTGCCACCTCGATAATGTGATCTCGAATTTTCCACCAAGTTTGATTCAGTTTATATGAGTTTTATATCTATGTGTCAGTGGGAATTACGGAACTCAATCGTTTTTATAACTGAGTTGGTGAAAAGGAGTTTCCTTTTATATTGTAACACAGTAAATAAATAAGTATTTGATGTTTATTGTGAGGCAACCGCCTTGGTGCCGCTTTTCTCGAAGGAATAAAGGCGGCGTTATTACACAACACTCATATATTTCGCTGTAAACTGAATATTTATTGTGGTACAATTGCAAATATGTCGCTGAAAGCGATCTATAATATCATCAAACTATTGTATGGAGAAAGCGGCAATAGCCCAATGGCTAAGGCGTCGGCCTGGCGATCGAGAGGTCTTGAGTTCGATCCTCACCCACTCAAGCCACAAGCATATTTAGCTTATTTGGAAGGGTTAACAAGAATACTGGTAATGTGCAACGCACATTGCTAGCAAGCTTAAAAAAAAAGAAAAAATAGACATGGGGCCTATAGGTATATCCAGACTAATATTATAAAGAGATATAAAGATATATTAGAACCTTAGAATAACTCAACTCACTTAGAAGTGAAGCGCTCAATGAAAATAACTCACACTCCGCGCCTAAGTCACTCTGTAAATGTTGAAGCATTGATAACATATCGTGTTTTATAAATCCATCTTGTGCCATTTCTGTAGTTAGTTTACGCATCTCGCAAGCGGAATCCGCGGTGAGATTTGAATTTCGTATTACGAAATTCAAATCTCACCGCTTTCGAGATGCGTAAACTAGCTTACAGAATAGCCCTACTGCTGTAAAAATGCTAGCTAGAAACTTTACACGGGTTAGAAGGAAGACGTGCGCGAATTTTCCGACCGATTTTATGCATATCCATTAGCACACTCTCCTACACCTGACAAGCTCGATTCTATCTTAGACCGCGTCGTCACTTAACATCGAATGAGATAGCGGTAAGTGCTTGTCTGTCGGGTCAGACACAAAAAAGAAAATGTGTATGTCCTAAAAAAAGTTCTTGTGAGTATGATAGTTTAAGAGTTTCTTTGGCTATGTTTCGTCTATATACAATTTCTTCTATTTCCACAGAAGCTGTTAGCCATAATATCACTGCTGTTTAGCGGGGCGGTAGCGGAGCCCCCGGCGCCCTACCCAGCCAGCGGGTGGCGCCCTAACGGACCCTCATTCAACCTGCCGCAAAGAGGACAGCAGCAGGTAATAAAAACAACCATTTATGGACTCCAGGTTTAGTGTTTACCTATGACTCGCACTCCACTGAGGCTGAGATGAGAGAGAGAGAAAGAGAGAGATGTGAGTCAATCCAAAATAGCGAAATATGAAACGTGTGTGTAACGAAATCCAGCGGCCTACCGCATCGCACATGCATAAAGGGAACTTTAAATACGAGGAAAACAATTGGGTTAAGGTTACAGACTATATTCTGTAGACTGACATCCCGATATTTTTCGCTGTAATTCTTTCAAATTTTGAAAACTTTTTTCAATAATTACTATAGTTTAAAAACTAAAACAACCGACTTCAATGCCCCGCGAGTCAATTTCAGTAGCAAATTTGAGACTTTTATCGTTATATCTCTGGAGAAACTTATCAGATCTCGATGAAATTACAATGAGACCTCGAAGACGTACCCTACCGATTACAAAAAGAGTTATTCGAATCGGTTTACAATTGGCGGAGTAATCGCGTAACATACACGCGTAAAAGTTTGAGATTTAAGAGTAACAACATTTAATGTCAACTTCATCATCATTGATCTCTGGCTAGTCTAACCGATATAAACAAATCTATTAATACAAATTTAATGTTAGAATTTTTCTCGGGTCTGTCTTGCTAAAAAAATAAACGATACCAGATGCAGAGTGAATGGAGAACTATGTGATCTATAGGTTTTCTACGTCCTTTTATGATTTAGTCCATTAGATAAACACCTCAAACATGCTACTGTAAATGACCATCGCGGCAGTAGAAGTAGGATTTTCTCGTTTTTTAACGATTTAAAATAATAATCGTTTATGATCGGACGATAAGACATTGCACTAGCATCCTCTTTTCCCATATGTTTTGTACTATCGAATCCACAAAAAAAAACACCTTTATTAACGAGAAGAAAGCCTTGGATTTCTGGTACAACACCTCCAGAGTGAAAGTACGTAGTATGGTTCTTATCTGGTATCTTTTTTATGGTTAAAGGTTAAAAATTATGCCAACGAGAATTATGTGGATTACTTGTAAAGTTGATTAGAAAAGAAAAGCTGAAGATCGAGCACAGTGGTGTGTCTTTGTAGAGGCCTATGTCCAGCAGTGGACTGATACAGGCTGAAAATGATTGTGTATAATTTAATTATGTGGATTGTTTTGGTTGTATGGTATAGGGATAGCTTTGGCTGTCAAAGAAAACTAACAGCATCTTCTTTCACAGACTCCACAAAACCAACAATATCTGCCACCCGTCGACCCTCGCAACCCACAACCACCGGGCACCAGCTACGGGTTCCCAGAAGAAGACGTCTCAGTCCAAGGTCTTCCACCACCACAGGAGCAGCAGCCACTGTTCCAAACATCACCAATCAATGGACAGCAGTTTGCTGGACCTGGTTTTAATACAGACTTGAGGAATTTGGACAAGAACTTCCAGCAGTCACAGGTTGGTAAATTATTTTAGGGAAATACGCACTTTCGGAGCTTGGCAGATCCTAAAATAAATCCCATTACATTATGACATTACTTAAGCGCTGTCAGAGAAGGAAGAGTCAGAGTGTTAGAGGTTTAAAAGTTTTCAGGGGTTTTGCTAAATTATCGAGTATATTGGCAACGAAAATACTGACCGTACAGACGCGACACTGTCAGCGGGGGGCAAGAAAGAGGAAAGTGAGAAGATAGTCAAATTTTTAAGCGAAATGCAGAAGTTTCTATGTTATATAATTGTATATTAATTGTAATATAATAATTATTGTAATAGTAATTGTGTGTAGTAATTGGGAAGTGATTTTTTTCTCTAATTTTCTCATGCTTTTTGTTATTCTTTTCTAGTACGAGCAACAACAAGAAAGATACCGCGAGTACTTAAGACAGAAACAGCTCGAGGCTGCCCAAAATGCTCCAAATAGCAACAGGCTCCCAATCCCTCAAAACCCTCGTCAATTTGCCAGAACCAGCACCACGACCACCACCACTGAAGCTTCTACCACTCCAATAGCCTCCACCACTGAGCTCGACTTAAATCAAGAGGAAGTCCTTAACAATGATAATAAATCTGCAAAGTTCAAGAGTGGAAAGACTACAGTGGAAGTCACTAAGCAAAATGTGCAGGAATACCCTGGAGAATTTTTCCTTAATTCTCTCGCTCAGATCCAACTGCAGCCTCAATTTGTGCCACTGCAAGTATCAGGAGCCTATGTTCAGCCTCAGGCTGAATCTCAGAAACAAGTAGCAGGCTTTGATGCTGCTACTCACTTTAGAGCGTTTCCTTCAGTTTTAGCTCAGCAGCAAAATCTTCAGCCTCAATTTCAGAATCAGAACCCTGCTCTTTTAGTACAGAATGATCAACCAGTGTTAGTTCAATCTTACCAGGCTAGTTATCAACCCCAAGTGCAGTCACAGTTGCAACCAGATCAAGTTGTTTTGCAAGCACCAGCTCAGTTCCAGCCCGATTTCTACGCTCAGCCTAACCCAGCTGCAGTTGCAGTTCAACAAACTGTACCGCAATACCAGCCTCTAAATTCCTACCAGCCAGCTTTAAAACCAAACCCGGATGCTGTATCAATTCAACTTCAATACCAGCAGCAGTCTCAAGCTCCCCAGGGATTCACTCAGATTCAAGCTCAGCGAGTCATCTATCAGCCGCAACCTAACCAATTTGCACTGCCCGGCCAATTCCCTCAACCTGAGCAAGGTAGAAAGGATACGGAAAACGATGAAGATCAGAAGGATCGAGAAGAAGTAGATAAAAAAATTCAACAGCAACTGTACCAGCAGCCTATTGTGGTTCAGCCTCAATATCAACCCCAGCAGTTTCCTGCTCAGTTGATTCAAAATCAAGATCAACCTCAGTTCTATCAACCTCAAGCTCAATACGAACCTCAACCTCAATACCAACCACAACCTCAATACCAACCTCAACCTCAATACCAACCTCAACCTCAATATCAACCAAAAAATCAGTACCTTCAGCCAGTCCAAAGTCAATTTGTTCAGTCTCAAAACCAGCCTGGAGCCCAGTACAATCAGCCTCAATTGCTCCAGCCTCAGAACCAGTTCCAACCTGAAGTTCAGTACAATCAGCCCCAATTTCTTCAGCCTCAGGATCAGGACTACCAGTCTCAGGGACAGCCAGGGCAGTTCGCTCAGCAGTTTCAAGGCCAAGATGCTCTTCAGAGTGGTTTAGACATTAACCAGCAAGGAAACGACTTGGATCAGACTGAAGACAAAGAGACGGAACCTGAAGGCGCCACTGCTGTTGCCACTGCTTTTGGTACAAGGTAAATTTGTTTACTGATCAAACTTATTTTTGTATTGTATTTGAAGTACTTAAGGGTTTCGTTCCTCAAAAGAAAAAAAAGGAACCCTTATGGGATAACTGTTGTCCGTCTGTCCATCTGTCAAGACCTTTTCCCTTAGGAACGAGTAGACGTATCAATTTAAAATTTACATCGAATACTCAGGTCTACAGTCTATTTTAGCTGTGAAAAAGTCACACTAGTAAGTCAATGCGATCAAAAGATGTGACCGTTGATGTCGCATATTTTGCGATTTCACAAGGGAATCTTACCCCGGGACCGGGACCTTACATATGACAAAAATAATTATTCAATCAGTTTACTATAACTGCCGGAGAATTGCGCCACATACGCATGAAAAAAAAACGGACATATTTGTAACTTCCTTCTTTTAGGAAGTCAGATAAAACGCATCTCAGTTTTCCGTGCGATCTTTCTAGACCTTTATCCAGACACAAAGCTATTAATAAATCAGACAAGTCAGTGGACATCTTATTAGGCCAAGGTCGGACAACCATGGAATGACAATCATATTCCTTATTAGTAAGGCGGTGTAGTATATGTTAATTTCAGATGTAACAATAGAACATTGCCCCCTTTTGGTTGTTGAATTTTGATGTGATGTTTTGAGGTATACTGTTGCGAAATATGAATTGCTGACCTGTAATTTTGCGTGGGTTAATTGATTGATCAATTAAACACAATTATGTAAATTAAAGAAATTGTGAATCATAATATTTTTCAAATTTAACTTACTTTTTAACCGACTTCAAAAAAAGGAGGAGGTTTCTCAATTCGACCGTATATAGGTTTTTTTTATGTTTGTTCGCGGATAACTTCGTCGTTTATGAACCGATTTTGATTATTCTTTTTTTGTTGGAAAGGAGATATTTCAAGTGTAGTAGTACAGAGAGATACACACCTCAAAATTGGTACTGAAAATTAATAGCGCGGCATTGAAGTCGGTTCTTTTTAGTTTTTTAAACGATCTTATTAAAATTACATTTACTTTTTGCTTTTGAATATCGATTAATTCGTAGTCGCAGTAGTAGAAAACAATGATTATTTTCGATTTGAAATAGCATCAAAACATTACGATCGAAACATTGTGAATTGCAAAGACCCAAGTCGAAGGAGAGGTAGGAAAAGAGGGAGATAGCTGAATATCGACCCCAGTGCCGTGCCATAGGAAAGGCCTATGTCCGGCAGTGGACGGAAATTGGCTGATAATGAGACACAAAGAAATCGGAATATCTGTCCAAATGCTTGTCAATGGCCTTGCTATTTTTTAAATTGGTATATACAGAAAAAAACTGCAAAATTGCAACTGAAATGATTCTCGCAGCTAGTGAAGTGATGTCGGTACCATTTAAAACGATAGGTATAATATATTTAAGTTTGTCTGAAAGAAATGGCTTTAAGCGATAAGACCGCCGATTGTGTAGCCAACTTGTAATATTTTATTTTGTTGTTTTATTTTTGTACAATTTGTAATATTGGTATATTTTTAGGGTTCCGTAGCCGAATGGCAAAAAACGGAACCCTTATAGATTCGTCATGTCTGTCTGTCTGTCTGTCTGTCTGTCTGTCTGTCCGTCCGTATGTCACAGCCATTTTATTCCGAAACTGTTAGGACAACAGAATTGAAACTTGGTTGGTAGATGTATTCTGTAAACCGCTTTCCGATTTTTATACAAAAATAAAAAATATAAAAGTTTAAGGGGTTCGTAGAACTGAAACAAAAAAAAAAATATCTTCAAACCTATACGTGTGGGGTGTCTATGGATAGGTCTTCAAAAATGACATAGAGGTTCCTAAAATCATTTTTTCTCAAAGTCAATTATTTGAAAGATAGGCGCGTCTAAAGTGGTAAAATGTGTGTCCCCCCCTCTAACTTTTAAATGGGAGTGAAAAATCTAAAAAAAATATATGCTGTAGATCTCAATAAAAACTAACAACGAAAATTAGTTTGAACGAGATACAGTCAGCAGTTTTACAGATATGGCGACCGCAAAGATAACTTTGTTTTTCATACAAACACTATGAAAAACAAAGTTAATTTTGTAGTTGCGAAAAATCATAGTTTTGGAATACTTAACTGTGTTACGGAACCCTGCGAGTGCGAGTCCGACTTGCACTTGGCCAGTTATTTTAAAGTTGATAAGCAAGCGTTTGACCACTATCTGATCTGATGTTAAGTGAAGATGTGGTCGATGATGTAACACGCTTGCCTAGAAGATACCTGTTCACTCGCGATTTAAAGACCCTCGGATGGACATAACAGGAAACATTCTCACTCAGGCATGGAATTCCATTCCTTTGCTTTGTATGATAAATGTGGATGCAAAGCGCTTTGTGCGACAAAATGGAATATCTACCACTTATCGATGTCGTATCAGAATCAGAATCAGAATTATTTATTTGCCTAAAATGGCAATCATTGGAGTTGACAAATTGTAAAAAATAGTTCCGTTAACATTTTACCACAAAGCGGCATGCAAATATCACACATATAAAATTAAAATCAATAAAAAATATTATTATGCATATTTACGAAGTCATAATCAAATTAAAATCTTCGAGCATATGCTTGAAGATTAAAATAGAATTAAAATAATAATTTTACATCTTTACTTAGTCATTATCATCTAAAATAGAATTAAAGTTATATTATATATTTATATAGATGTCAATTATAGTAGGATTATAAATTATTTTAAAAATGTGTGTATTATATTATTATTTTATATTATATATATTATTAAAATGTATGACATAGACACTCTGACATACATTAGTATGTCAGAGTGTCTGGTAGTACAATTTATACAGATTTACGATTTATAAAGAGCTTTTGTATTGTATTCAGTATTGTATATGTATATATATATTGTTTGATTTTCCAGAACGCTACCCCGTGTTCAGCCAAAATATGGAGTCCCGTATCCCGTACCAAAAGTACAAGCCGGTCCTACTACTACTGGATCACCTGTTGAGGTGAGTCTCTGTGTCTCGGCTTACAGCTTACAGCTTAGTAGTTTCTTAACACCGTAAGGTTGTGGTGGCAGATTTTCTCTTGGTGGTACTACTTGGTACCACTATAAATTTAGGTAGATACTTTTCAATTTGAATAGAAAATTCTTTACTGTCATACCGTTAGAAGTACACCATAGAGCATTTAGGTAAATAGTTACTGGCGGCCTTATCGCTAAACGGAAATGCTTTTTTTAATAGTAGCTAAGCACGTTTGCCGATACGCGGTCTTCACTCTAGAACCAGTCTACCCCAAGGGCAAATATTACCAGCCCACTTCAGTTTGCTAATCCGTAAATTGTGGCGGCCTTACAGCAATGTGCATACCTGCAAATGTGGCGAGGCAGTTTGACCTTGAACTATCT
The DNA here is from genome assembly GCA_954871355.1 of Cabera pusaria. Lineage (NCBI taxonomy): Eukaryota > Metazoa > Arthropoda > Insecta > Lepidoptera > Geometridae > Cabera > Cabera pusaria. Next base: position 6,189,289 of record OX940910.1, read on the forward strand.
CACCTGATGATATGTGAAGATGCGATCGACGATGTAGAGCACGCTTGCAGAAGATACTTATTCACTCGCTATTTAAATACCCAAGGATAGTACTTAACAGGGAACACAGACTCTTGCAGGGCTCGCATTTCAAGCAACCTTTGAATGCATATTACTTATTGGAAAATATATGTATACAAACATTATAATCATTAAGGTAGTTTAAAAACTAAAATACTTCCATACCCCGCGAGTCAATTTCAGTAGCAAGTTTGAGACGTTTATCGTCATATCTCTGGAGATACTTATCAAATCTCGATGAAATTACAATGGGACCACTTCGGAAACATACCCTACCGATAAAAAAATGAATCAGTCGAATGGGTTTACAATTGACGGAGTAATCGGACGGCGACGACGGAATAACATACATTAAAAAAAAAATTTAAAAAAAACATACGACGAAGTCGGTTGAAAATAATATAAGAAAGCGTGATAGTCTAATAAAAAACTGTTTTGTGAAATCAAACAATTTACCAAGAGGTGGAAAGTCTTTTTAGATTCCGTGGGCAGAATTTTTATAAGTACTAACGAGACCTAACAGTTCTACAACTTTTAGGACGCCTACAAATTTGTTTAGGATAGTACTTGTGAGAACTTGTGAGAGGTAAAAAGCTGAAAACGGGTAGGCGTTTAGGTAACAGGCAATTTTGTATTGAGAGAGTTTTAGCAAGACTGTGAAATTACAGAGCGTTTGAGACTGAGTTGCCAGAACGTTGAAGTCACCACCTTGAGATATTATAAAGTCGTTTTTAGGGTTCCTTACCTCAAAAATAAAAAAGGAACCCTTATAGAATCACTTTATTGTCTGTCTGTCTGTCTGCCCGTCTGTCTGTCCGTCAGTCCGTCTGTCAAGACCTTTTTTCTCGGGAACGCTTGAGGTATCAATGTAAAACTTATATCAAATACTCGGGTCCACAATTTATATCTTACAGCTGTGAGAATATTAAACTTGTAAGTAAACGCGATCAAAAGATATGACTATTTATGTCGCATAATTATATTTGCATATTTTGTAATTTCGCAAGGGAATCATAATTTAACTAGAATTATAAAAGGGTATCTTGAATCATGAAATTTGGCAAAATGCAAGGTCTTGCAGCACTTATATAGGAAAAACTCTGAAAACCGAAAATATGTAGTTTAATAACAAAAAAGTGAATTTATTACTTATAACAAACTTATTATTTTCGGTTGGTGCATTAACAGTGTCTAGGCATCGATCTAGGGATCGAACTGTAAAGTTAACAAGTTGGTACAGAAACCTCGGTGTGCGAGTCCAACTCGCACTTGACCGTGTTTTTTACTATATCCATGTTTAAATATTTGCGAATTTTCCTTTGATCAAGCTAGCAACTAGTCTATGGTAGCAACTAGTAATACTGCTACACACTAGAGGGCCTTATATCGAAAAGTATCGATTGTTCACATAAAGTGAAATGTCATAAATAATCATCATCAGCCTATTTCCGTCATACGACATAGGCCTCACCCATGGCACGCCACTGAGCTCGATCTTCAGCTCTTTGTTTCCAACCGCTGCCAGCCAGCTTGCGTATATCATCGCTCCACCTAGCTGGAGGGCGCCCTACACTCCGTTTACCGAGCCGTGGTCTCCACTCTAGAACTCTAGAACGTCTACCCCAACGGTTATCGGATCTACGACAGATGTGACCAGCCCACTGCCACTTCAGCTTGCTAATCCTTTGAGCTACGTCGATAACTTTGGTTCTCTGACGGATGACCTCGTTTCGAATTTGATCCCTCAGAGATACTCCGAGTATAATCATCAGAAATAATAATATATAATAACTTGATGTAGCATTACGCATGTCCTATAATTTAACTGGACACATTGTATTTCAGGATATAACCGAAGTCAGTCCAGACATCGCCCAAGCTACAGCCGTCGCGAATGGAGAGAGGAGAAAGAGTGCAAGATTGAGGTAAGGCTTTGAAATTTGATTATTTGAACCCGTCGGTTGCGGTACCCCCTATATCTTTCTAGGATACCAGTGGTGGCGCAACAAGTCGCGCCACCAACAAACTGTATACAGCTGTATGGAAGTTACCTCTCCTAGTGTCTGGTTGGTTGCGGCAACCAAATCATCCACTGGTGACGGAATCTCTAATATGTACAAAGCTATATGGCGTGCCACTCACTTGATCACCAGTTGCACTGTCATAGACGCCTTTTCCGCACGAAATAAGGCGGACACAGATTTTGCGAGGCATGCGCCTCGCAATGCACACCTCTTTATAAGTTCACAGCCTCCAGCACAATAGTACTACGGAAAATATGAAACCAGCGTATGCTCATAACACATAAATTATTGCGAGGAAGCTTGACTACGTCCACTCATAACGCGCTGTTTGCCATGAGGCGCTTTGATCGTGGAGCGTTTGCCGACATACATTCCTCATACGCTCTGTCGAGGAATGAAATTAGTTGCCTGAGTCTGTGTCCCGATAACTACCACCTGGGGGGTCTTCAAGTCGCGAGTGAATTGGTATCTTCTGGGCAAGCGCGCTACATCTTGGACCACATCGTCCAGCTTGCTTATACACCAAAAAAACAAAACAGATTCAAATAAAAGATTAAGGGCCAGTTTCACCGGTGCCTGATACAGTTTCAGATAGTTATCTGAAATATGACGGCATATAAATGCTGTCAAAAATCTGTCAGATCAGGGCCCCTAGACAAAATCCAATTTCCTGTTTCCATTACGCTAACGCAATTAAAAATGTATGGAATAACATTTATGTTTTCGCAACAAAGATGTCATTCCCATGCATTTTGAACTTGCGTTAGCGTGAATAGAAACAGGAAATTGGATTTTGTCTAGGGGCCCAGTTCCTACCAAAGCAATCAGGAACCAGTGAAACTGGCCCTTAAAGTTATAAGTGAAAGTTATATATAAGTATCTATATCATTTTTAAAACGCATATTGTGTTAATTGCAGAATGCGTCGCATCCGTCCAGTGTATGCCGTCGACAGATCCGGACGTCTTATCTTCGCTGAGGCTTAAAAGCATCTCCTCTGCAATAAAAAACTAATCACAACAACTATATATACATCCAACAACTTGGTTATTCAAAATCATTCGATCACAAATTCAAATTTGAGAACAGCTTTTTCCTTCGATTCGCATCTTGATCTTTGCTAAACAGTGATCGAATTTTGAACGTGAACCTTTTTAGCAAACTAAATTGAGATTTTTAATCATCATCATCATCATTATCAGCCAGTGTCCGTCCACTGCTGGACGTAGGCCTCTCCCAAGGCCACTGAGCCCGATCTTCGGCTCTTCTTTTCCAGTCACTGCCCACCGCTTTGCGTATGTCCTCGCTCCACCTAGTAAGAGTTTCTTCAGATTTATTTACTTGTTCGATCATGTTTACGTAAACTCAGATTTGTTTGAAAATTACAATGTTGCCTATTATGCAAACTAGATGGCGCTTTTTAATTCCATTAAAATCTGCGTTTACGTAAACGTGATCGAATGAGTAAACCAATTTAAAAAACTCGCACTAGGCACTCTGGTCACAGGACGTCCTACGCTACGTAGATTTCGAATCGAATGGCAGTTTTCGATTTTTTATTTGATATCGAATGCATGTGAATAACTATAAAGAAGATATATCCACTAGTGACTGTATCACTCAAAGAGTAATAATATTGGTATCACTGTGTCCTTCTCATCATACCAAACAATACAAAATAAACTCTAACATCGCGGCGTTGTACATAATATAACGGGAAGTTAAATAAAAGCCTTTAAGAAGATGCTTCATGCCTTTTGGTTTAAGCCACTAGTGAAAATGATTTATAAACTCGAAACCGCCTTGTTCAATAGGTATTTCTCTATGAGTGGATGGACTGTATAATAAAACAAAGTACTTTATAATTATATGTACTTTTGGTAAATAAGCTGAGACAAAACATTGATATCATAAAGTCAATACCTACTCGTATTTATTAGTATTTTATACCATTGTATTGTCGTTTCTTTTTACCCGAATTGCGCGAAGCAAAGGTGGGTAACGGTTATTATTATTTACTATTTCATTTTTTCCAGAGTATGTAGCTTACTGAAGATTTTTAAGTTTCTTATTATTTTTTATATATTCTGTTATTCTATTTATTATTTCTGATTTTTTTATATATAATGTTATATCTTTTTCTTATACAAAAATATATTACATTTATTGTAAAAATTATGAAGCTCTGTGTAGAGTTTATTTATGTGATATTAAATATAAATAGTTTAATATGTGACTACTTTTTTGATCCTTAATTCTACTATATATAAAGGCTGAACGGATTTGGATGAAATTTGGCACACAGATAGTTTATAAACTGGATTTATACAATACATATTATAGCTACTATTGTTTTAATTTCATATCTTTATTAATTTAATATCTTTATGATGTGAGTGTGTAGGTAGATAAAAGATATTTACTGTGATTGGTCTAGATTAGTATCAAAAACTTCGATTGGGTCGAATGTATTGCCAAAATAATTTGGCATCCTAACTTTTATTTATTCCCCTAAAGTTTAGATTGCTTCTGTAACGCATTCAAAGACCTAATTTGAAGAAGTATTATTGCGGATGTTAGGTATCTATTTGACGGAAATACAGATTTTATTGTGAGTTTAGTTGAGAGTCAGTATCATAGGCCAAGCGTGTTCATCATCATCGACCACATTCTCGCTTACCACCAGGCGATACAGTGGTTAAACGCTAGCCTACAAAATATATAAAAAAAGGGTGCGCAGAAAGCTACGCGTCAGAAGTAAAACTTCCAAGTTCATTCAATTTATTTCTCAACATCACTAATTATTTGTTTGTACAACTCCATCTGTTGAACTTTAGCGAATACGTCTTCGTAGTTACGCCATTCCACAATAGAGGGCGTTTATAAATATAAAATACAACATGACGCTTACGTCACATCCGCTGCCTAGGACCGTGACGCTACGTCACTTCCGTCAAATTTTGCGCTTAAAGAAGTTTCACTTCAGAAGAGTTTATCATGAATGCTCATTTCATAAGCAAGAAAAGTTACCCGATTTTTGTAAACAGAACCAGTAAGGCATTAAGGCTTCGGCCGTGGTTTATATCACCATCATCACCACATCTCTTATAATAAAACTGGCCAAGTGCGAGTCAGACTTTTGTCCCGCACATGGAGGGTTCCGAACCGAACACCATATAATATGAATATGAATATTATTAAATATCTGGTTGACCGAGCTTTGCTCGGTATTTTTTGCCACTTAAATAGACAAATATGACTCTTCCCGACATCTGTCTGCTCGCGATAAACTCAAGAACTACTAATAGATTTCCTTGCGCGTTTCACCAAAAGACAGAGTGATTCATGAGAAAGGTTTAAGTGTATAAATTGTTAAGATTTTGTGTAAATCGGTTGAAATATGACGATGATTGTTTAAGATGTTAATTCATACTCGACGCAATAAGCTAAAGCAAAAAACTGGCCAAGTGCGAGTCAGACTTTTTTCCCGCACACAGAGGGTTCCGAATGCCATCTAATAAACTTAGTTCTAATCTAACACCAAACCAACTAAGTAAACGTTAACACAAAGGTAATTAAAATTATTAAATCTGGAAGACCGAGTGTTCGTACGACTAACTAACTTTCCACTGATTCTAGCTAAATGAAACTCTTTTCGTAATAAAATAGATGATATATTAATCACTACTGCATGCAAATCTCGAATAAGTAAACAAATCGACCGAGGCCCACAAATTTAACAAATGAAACGCTTGCTCGTGCTATTTTTTCCTGTGCTGCCATCTAGTTGCGTCGAGGTGAATTAATTGCAAAGGCTATTACGCAGGTAAGTTATTTGTAGTTGATTGCAGATTGAACACCGAGCTTTGCCAAAAGGTACTTCTACCTCCAATAGATGTCGGGAGGAGTCATATTTTAAGTTGATTATCGAAAACACGAATAAAACAACATTTCTGAAAATTAATCCTAGCTAGATCGATTTATCGCCCCCAAAAACCCATGTTTACTAAATTTTATTTAATCGCTGGAGCCGTTTCGAGATTCAGATTCAAATTCCGAGATTAAGGTAAACACGATAGCGCATCGATACATCTATGAAGATTCATAGATGTATCGTATGTGTCGTAAAAAACACGTTTTTTGTTTTAAACTCTTTAATTTTTAACTTTCTTCTGTTCTTAGTATTTGTTGTTATAGCGGCAACAGAAATACATCATCTGTGAAAATTTCAACCGTCTATCAAGGTTCATGAGATACAGCCTGGTGACAGACGGACAGACAGAGAGACAGACAGACAGACAGCTAGACAGACAGGACGGACAGACGGACAGCGGAGTCTCAGTAATATATTAATTTTATAATATATATATATATAATATATATATATATATATATATATATATATATATATATATATATATATATATATATATAATTAAAATGTATGACATAGACACTCTGACATACATTAGTATGTCAGAGTGTCTGGTAGTACAATTTATACAGATTTACGATTTATAAAGAGCTTTTGTATTGTATTCAGTATTGTATATGTAGATATATATTGTTTGATTTTCCAGAACGCTACCCCGTGTTCAGCCAAAATATGGAGTCCCGTATCCCGTACCAAAAGTACAAGCCGGTCCTACTACTACTGGATCACCTGTTGAGGTGAGTCTCTGTGTCTCGGCTTACAGCTTACAGCTTAGTAGTTTCTTAACACCGTAAGGTTGTGGTGGCAGATTTTCTCTTGGTGGTACTACTTGGTACCACTATAAATTTAGGTAGATACTTTTCAATTTGAATAGAAAATTCTTTACTGTCATACCGTTAGAAGTACACCATAAAGCATTTAGGTAAAGAGTTACTGGCGGCCTTATCGCTAAACGGAAATGCTTTTTTTAATAGTAGCTAAGGACGTTTGCCGATACGCGGTCTTCACTCTAGAACCTGTCTACCCCAAGGGTTAACGGTTCTACGGCAAATATTACCAGCCCACTTCAGTTTGCTAATCCGTAAATTGTGGCGGCCTTACAGCAATGTGCATACCTGCAAATGTGGCGAGGCAGTTTGACCTTGAACTATCTCACCTGATAATATGTGAAGATGCGATCGACGAGGTAGAGCACGCTTGCAGAAGATACCTATTCACTCGCTTAAATACCCAAGGATAGTACTTAGCAGGGAACACAGACTCTTGCAGGGCTCGCATTTCAAGCAACCTTTGAATGCATATTACTTATTGGAAAATATATGTATACAAACATTATAATAATTAAGGTAGTTTAAAAACTAAAATAACCGACTTCCATGCCCCGCGAGTCAATTTCAGTAGCAAGTTTGAGACGTTTATCGTCATATCTCTGGAGATACTTATCAAATCTCGATGAAATTACAATGGGACCACTTCGGAAACATACCCTACCGATTAAAAAATGAATCAGTCGAATGGGTTAACAATTGACGGAGTAATCGGACGGCGACGACGGAATAACATACAGTAAAAAAAAAAATTAAAAAAAACATACGACGAAGTCGGTTGAAAATAATATAAGAAAGCGTGATAGTCTAATAAAAAACTGTTTTGTGGAATCAAACAATTTACCAAGAGGTGGAAAGTCTTTTTAGATTCCGTGGGCAGATTTTTTATAAGTACTAACGAGACCTAACAGTTCTACAACTTTTAGGACGCCTACAAATTTGTTTAGGATAGTACTTGTGAGAACTTGTGAGAGGTAAAAAGCTGAAAACGGGTAGGCGTTTAGGTAACAGGCAATTTTGTATTGAGAGAGTTTTAGCAAGACTGTGAAATTACAGAGCGTTTGAGACTGAGTTGCCAGAACGTTGAAGTCACCACCCGTTACCTTGAGATATTGTAACGTCGTTTTTAGGGTTCCTTACCTCAAAAAAAAAGAAGGAACCCTTATAGGATCACTTTATTGTCCGTCTGTCTGACTGTCCGTCTGTCTGTCCGTCAGTTCGTCTGTCAAGATCTTTTTCTCGGAAACGCATGAGGTATCAAGTTAAAACTTATATCAAATACTCGGGTCCACAATTTATATCTTACAGCTGTGAGAATATTAAACTTGTAAGAAAAAGCGATCAAAAGATATTACTGTTTATGTCGCATAATTATATTTGCATATTTTGTAATCTCGCAAGGGAATCATAATCTAACTAGAATCATAAAAGGGTATCTTGAATCATGAAATTTGGCAAGAAGCAAGGTCTTGCAGCACTTATATAGGAAAAACTCTGAAAACCGAAAATATGTAGTTTAATAACAAAAAAGTGAATTTACTACTTATAACAAACTTATTATTTTCGGTTGGTGCATTAACAGTGTCTAGGCATCGATCTAGGGATCGAACTGTAAAGTTAACAAGTTGGTACAGAAACCTCGGTGTGCGAGTCCAACTCGCACTTGACCGTATTTTTTACTATATCCATGTTTAAATATTTGCGAGTTTTCCTTTGATCTAGCTAGGCTATGGTAGCAACTAGTGATACTGCTACACACTAGAGGGCCTTATATCGAAAAGTATCGATTGTTCACATAAAGTTAAATGTCATAAATAATCATCATCAGCCTATTTCCGTCCTCTGCTGGACATAGGCCTCACCCATGGCACGCCACTGAGCTCGATCTTCAGCTCTTTGTTTCCAACCGCTGCCAGCCAGCTTGCGTATATCATCGCTCCACCTAGCTGGAGGGCGCCCTACACTCCGTTTAACGAGCCGTGGTCTCCACTCTAGAACTCTAGAACGTCTACCCCAACGGTTATCGGTTCTGCGACAGATGTGACCAGCCCACTGCCACTTCAGCTTGCTAATCCTTTGAGCTACGTCGATAACTTTGGTTCTCTGACGGATGACCTCGTTTCGAATTTGATCCCTCAGAGATACTCCGAGCATAATCATCAGAAATAATAATATATAATAACTTGATGTAGCATTACGCATGTCCTGTAATTTAACTGGACACAATTGTATTTCAGGATATAACCGAAGTCAGTCCAGATATCGCCCAAGCTACAGCCGTCGCGAATGGAGAGAGGAGAAAGAGTGCAAGATTGAGGTAAGGCTTTGAAATTTGATTATTTGAACCCGTCGGTTGCACTATATCTTTCTAGGACACCAGTGGTGGCGAAGTCGCGCTACCAACAAACTGTATACAGCTGTATGGAAGTTACCTCTCCTAGTCTGGTTGGTTGCGCTAACCAAATTATCCACTGGTGACGGAATCTCTAATATGCACAAAGCTATATGGCGTGCCACTCAATTGATCACCAGTTGCGCTGTCATAGACGCCTTTTCGGCACGAAATAAGGCGAACACAGATTTTGCGAGGCATGCGCCTCGGAATGCACACCTCGTTATAAGTTCACAGCCTCCAGCACAATAGTACTACGGAAAATATGAAACCAGCGTATGCTCATAACACATAAATTATTGCTAGGAAGCTTGACTACGTCCACTCATAACGCGCTGTTTGCCATGAGGCGCTTTGATCGTGGAGCGTTTGCCGACATACATTCCTCATACGCTCTGTCGAGGAATGAAATTAGTTGCCTGAGTCTGTGTCCCGATAACTACCACCTGGGGGGTCTTCAAGTCGCGAGTGAATTGGTATCTTCTGGGCAAGCGCGCTACATCTTGGACCACATCGTCCAGCTTGCTTATAGACCAAAAAAGCAAAACAGATTCAAATAAAAGATTAAGGGCCAGTTTCACCGGTGCCTGATACAGTTTCAGATAGTTATCTGAAATATGACGGCATATAAATGCTGTCAAAAATCTGTCAGATCAGGGCCCCTAGACAAAATCCAATTTCCTGTTTCCATTACGCTAACGCAATTAAAAATGTATGGAATAACATTTATGTTTCCGCAACAAAGATGTCATTCCCATGCATTTTGAACTTGCGTTAGCGTGAATGGAAACAGGAAATTGGATTTTGTCTAGGGGCCCAGTTCCTACCAAAGCAATCAGGAACCAGTGAAACTGGCCCTTAAAGTTATAAGTGAAAGTTATATATAAGTATCTATATCATTTTTAAAACGCATATTGTGTTAATTGCAGAATGCGTCGCATCCGTCCAGTGTATGCCGTCGACAGATCCGGACGTCTTATCTTCGCTGAGGCTTAAAAGCATCTCCTCTGCAATAAAAAACTAATCACAACAACTATATATATATATCCAACAACTTGGTTATTCAAAATCATTCGATCACAAATTCAAATTTGAGAACAGCTTTTTCCTTCGATTCGCATCTTGATCTTTGCTAAACAGTGATCGAATTTTGAACGTGAAACTTTTTAGCAAACTAAATTGAGATTTTTAATCATCATCATCATCATTATCAGCCGGTGTCCGTCCACTGCTGGACGTAGGCCTCTCCCAAGGTGCGCCACTGAGCCCGATCTTCGGCTCTTCTTTTCCAGTCACTGCCCACAGCTTTGCGTATGTCCTCGCTCCACCTGGTACGAGTTTCTTCAGATTTATTTACTTGTTCGATCATGTTTACGTAAACTCAGATTTGTTTGAAAATTACAATGTTGCCTATTATGCAAACTAGATGGCGCTTTTTAATTCCATTAAAATCTGCGTTTACGTAAACGTGATCGAATGAGTAAACCAATTTAAAAAACTCGCACTAGGCACTCTGGTCACAGGACGTCCTACGCTACGTAGATTTCGAATCGAATGGCAGTTTTCGATTTTTTATTTGATATCGAATGCATGTGAATAACTATAAAGAAGATATATCCACTAGTGACTGTATCACTCAAAGAGTAATAATATTGGTATCACTGTGTCCTTCTCATCATACCATCGAATACAAAATAAACTCTAACATCGCGGCGTTGTACATAATATAACGGGAAGTTAAATAAAAGCCTTTAAGAAGATGCTTCATGCCTTTTGGTTTAAGCCACTAGTGAAAATGATTTATAAACTCGAAACCGCCTTGTTCAATAGGTATTTCTCTATGAGTGGATGGACTGTATAATAAAACAAAGTACTTTATAATTATATGTACTTTTGGTAAATAAGCTGAGACAAAACATTGATATCATAAAGTCAATACCTACTCGTATTTATTAGTATTTTATACCATTGTATTGTCGTTTCTTTTTACCCGAATTGCGCGAAGCAAAGGTGGGTAACGGTTATTATTATTTACTATTTCATTTTTTCCAGAGTATGTAGCTTACTGAAGATTTTTAAGTTTCTTATTATTTTTTATATATTCTGTTATTCTATTTATTATTTCTGATTTTTTTATATATAATGTTATATCTTTTTCTTATACAAAAATATATTACATTTATTGTAAAAATTATGAAGCTCTGTGTAGAGTTTATTTATGTGATATTAAATATAAATAGTTTAATATGTGACTACTTTTTTGATCCTTAATTCTACTATATATAAAGGCTGAACGGATTTGGATGAAATTTGGCACACAGATAGTTTATAAACTGGATTTATACAATACATATTATAGCTACTATTGTTTTAATTTCATATCTTTATTAATTTAATATCTTTATGATGTGAGTGTGTAGGTAGATAAAAGATATTTACTGTGATTGGTCTAGATTAGTATCAAAAACTTCGATTGGGTCGAATGTATTGCCAAAATAATTTGGCATCCTAACTTTTATTTATTCCCCTAAAGTTTAGATTGCTTCTGTAACGCATTCAAAGACCTAATTTGAAGAAGTATTATTGCGGATGTTAGGTATCTATTTGACGGAAATACAGATTTTATTGTGAGTTTAGTTGAGAGTCAGTATCATAGGCCAAGCGTGTTCATCATCATCGACCACATTCTCGCTTACCACCAGGCGATACAGTGGTTAAACGCTAGCCTACAAAATATATAAAAAAAGGGTGCGCAGAAAGCTACGCGTCAGAAGTAAAACTTCCAAGTTCATTCAATTTATTTCTCAACATCACTAATTATTTGTTTGTACAACTCCATCTGTTGAACTTTAGCGAATACGTCTTCGTAGTTACGCCATTCCACAATAGAGGGCGTTTATAAATATAAAATACAACATGACGCTTACGTCACATCCGCTGCCTAGGACCGTGACGCTACGTCACTTCCGTCAAATTTTGCGCTTAAAGAAGTTTCACTTCAGAAGAGTTTATCATGAATGCTCATTTCATAAGCAAGAAAAGTTACCCGATTTTTGTAAACAGAACCAGTAAGGCATTAAGGCTTCGGCCGTGGTTTATATCACCATCATCACCACATCTCTTATAATAAAACTGGCCAAGTGCGAGTCAGACTTTTGTCCCGCACATGGAGGGTTCCGAACCGAACACCATATAATATGAATATGAATATTATTAAATATCTGGTTGACCGAGCTTTGCTCGGTATTTTTTGCCACTTAAATAGACAAATATGACTCTTCCCGACATCTGTCTGCTCGCGATAAACTCAAGAACTACTAATAGATTTCCTTGCGCGTTTCACCAAAAGACAGAGTGATTCATGAGAAAGGTTTAAGTGTATAAATTGTTAAGATTTTGTGTAAATCGGTTGAAATATGACGATGATTGTTTAAGATGTTAATTCATACTCGACGCAATAAGCTAAAGCAAAAAACTGGCCAAGTGCGAGTCAGACTTTTTTCCCGCACACGGAGGGTTCCGAATGCCATCTAATAAACTTAGTTCTAATCTAACACCAAACCAACTAAGTAAACGTTAACACAAAGGTAATTAAAATTATTAAATCTGGAAGACCGAGTGTTCGTACGACTAACTAACTTTCCACTGATTCTAGCTAAATGAAACTCTTTTCGTAATAAAATAGATGATATATTAATCACTACTGCATGCAAATCTCGAATAAGTAAACAAATCGACCGAGGCCCACAAATTTAACAAATGAAACGCTTGCTCGTGCTATTTTTTCCTGTGCTGCCATCTAGTTGCGTCGAGGTGAATTAATTGCAAAGGCTATTACGCAGGTAAGTTATTTGTAGTTGATTGCAGATTGAAAACCGAGCTTTGCCAAAAGGTACTTCTACCTCCAATAGATGTCGGGAGGAGTCATATTTTAAGTTGATTATTGAAAACACGAATAAAACAACATTTCTGAAAATGAATCCTAGCTAGATCGATTTATCGCCCCCGAAAACCCATGTTTACTAAATTTTATTTAATCGCTGGAGCCGTTTCCGAGATTCAGATTCAAATTCAGAGATTAAGGTAAACACGATAGCGCATCGATACATCTATGAAGATTCATAGATGTATCGTATGTGTCGTAAAAAACACGTTTTTTGTTTTAAACTCTTTAATTTTTAACTTTCTTCTGTTCTTAGTATTTGTTGTTATAGCGGCAACAGAAATACATCATCTGTGAAAATTTCAACCGTCTATCAAGGTTCATGAGATACAGCCTGGTGACAGACGGACAGACAGAGAGACAGACAGACAGACAGACAGACAGGACGGACAGACGGACAGCACAGTCTCAGTAATAGGGTTCCGTTGGTACCCTTTGGGTTCGGAACCCTAAAAAATAGCCATATTATGCTCTACCCGTGCGAAGACATAAAAATGTTAAGTCTCACATGCACTTTCACTGAACACTGCCATTAGAACCGAAAAACTTTCCTATTTCACTGCCTAATAACTGATAATTTAAGATAAAAACAACTTCACATGCCGCGATAGTGAAAATATTCCCTATAGTCATAATCATGTCATCAAGGTATACAAATTTGTTTATATTGTTAATCTCCATATCTCCGGAGATTATCATCAGATCTCGATGATATTTGAATGGGACCAAACGGGAGACATAATCTCTCAAACAAATCGGTTAAGATTTGACGGAGTTCTGAAGTAACAAACATTTTTAAACCGACTTCAAAAAAAGGAGGAGGTTTCTCAATTCGACCGTATATATATATATATATTTTTTTTTTTATGTTTGTTCGCGGATAACTTCGTCGTTTATGAACCGATTTCGATTATTCTTTTTTTGTTCGAAAGGAGATATTCCAAGTGTTGTACCATGGTAATTTTATCGAGGTATGATAAGTATCTCCAGAGATATTGAGATAAACATCTCAAAATTGGTACTGAAAATGAATAGCGCGGCATTGAAGTCGGTTGTTTTTTAGTTTTTAAACGATATTATTTTAAAACAGTCGAATTGAGAACCTCCTCATTTTTATGAAGACGGTTTACAAAGGGGTGGTACCGCCCCAGGCGGAATAGCAGACTAAATATGATATAACAAAATCTTAGTTGCATGTTGCATTATCACTTACCACTAGTTGAGATAGTCAATGTAGTGATTGATTATTTATCGACGGGTGAAATGCTATTTGATGCAAGCGACATATTTGAAACATTCCAGTAGAGCGATACGTTTTGAAAAAAAAAACATGTAAAAATAACTATTGCGTGAACTTAGGTATAGATACTGTAAAACTGATTGAAAAAAAAAACTTGCCAAGTGCGAGTTGGAGTCGCGCACCGAGGCTTTCGTACAAATTTGTCAAACTAGGTTAAAGGATAAACTTAATTTCCATACAAAAGTATATTGCACAAATATGAGTAAATGAAGCAAAAAATTGCATTGAAATCACATCTATTGGCTTTTTGAATAATAGTTTAATTCAATATGAAAGAAATAATTATAGATTGAATAATTTGTTTACACTATTCATATAAATCATGTAGGTAAATGTAATTCCCGACATGTACAGACTTATACAAGACCAAAACATGTGATTCCAGTGGAAGTTTTTGCTTTATTTACTCATATTTGTGCATTATACTTAAGTATGGAAATCCTTAAGTACAAGTTTTCGTAAAAATTGCCCTAAATTTGCCCATATCTTTTTATCGTGTTGACTCAGGACCTTGATTTTAATACACCTAATAGAGACTAAAGACGTGACGAGACGAAAGTGTTAACACCAATATTATTAATGCAGAAGTCACTTTGTATATTTGTTTGTTTGAGACTTTTCCACGATCAAACGGCTGGACCAATTAGGCTGAAATTTTGCACAGGGATAGCCAGTACTATGGATTAATATATTATATAGGATAATTTTTAATGCGGGCGAAGGCACAGCTAGTCTGGTATAATTATCAACTTGCTAGGTCCACCCGTTCCTGAGAAAATCGGTGGTGGCACGCGGACAAACAGACGGACAGACGCACAAGAGAGTGATATTTTATAATATCAATAATTTTTTTATTTTATATTATTTAAACATTTTGAAATTAATAATATTATTTCATTAATAATCAATTCTTCTTTATTAATAAAAATGGGAGCTGCCCCTTTCCATTTTTGATTCCCAAATATTGTAGGATTATCTTGATTTAATAATTTTATTTTAATAACATGACAAACAATTACCCCTATAATTTTATTATCATATTATTTTAATAAAATATTAATTAATTTTTAGAATTTTATTAAATTATTTTTATTGGAGCTATTGATCAAATTTCTTTACGAAAATTAATAGCATTTTCTTCAATTAATAATTTAGGATGAATCATTTCATCAATTATAATTAGAGAAAACTTATGACTTTTTTATTTATCAATATATACTTTTTTAATTAGAATTATACGTTATTTTTTTACTTTATAAATACATATTTTTTAAATCAGTTATTTATTATAAATGTCAAACCAATAATTAAAATTAATATATTTTTTTTAAAGGAAAGCTTAAGGGTTCATTTTTAGGGTTCCGTAGTACTGACAAGGAACCCTTATAGTTTCGTCATGTCCGTTTGTCTGTCTGTCCGAGGTTTTGCTAAGAGACCGTTAATACTAGAAAGCTGTAATTTTGTGGGGGTATGTAAATAAATGACGTCGACAAAGTGCTGAAATAAAATTTTGAAAAATATATTTTTTTAGGGTAGCTCCCCTATATGAGAAGTGGGGATGAATTTTTTTTTTTCATCGTCTACCCCATCGTGTGAGATATTGTTGAATAGGTCTTTTAAAATAACTTAAGGGTTACTAATACTATTTTTCGATAGAATGCTCCATTTACGAAATATTACACTTTAAAGTGCAAATTTTTGTTCTAGTAGGGCGTCCCCCCCCTCTAAAAGCTAAACTGCTGGCTTGAAAAATCTGGAAAAATTCCTGATAATAGCGCATTTCATGAACTTTAAAGGAAAACTATATCGGTTAAGATAACTTTATTAGTTTGCAAGTAATAGTCGTTGAACTTGGGTGTTGGATAATTTTGTACCAAATACAAAATCCTTAGAATAAATCCTTTAAAGTGACAAAGACGGAGTACCTAGTTGCTTGTTTATAACGGGTAAAGACTTGCATTGAATAACAGGCTACTACGGAACCCTACACTGCGCGTGGCCCGACTCGCACTTGCCCGTTTATTTACCTTCTGCGGTACGGAACCCTGAAAAATTATATAAAAATAACGAAATTTGCACACATGAAATAGAACAATGCGCTTTATTTTAGGTGATTTTAGGCACTAAATTTCGTTTCATACAAAATGCATTTTTGATGCAAAAGCAAAAAAAAAAGCTTCAAGTACTGTTGGGCCGGGTATTTAAATTGATCTAGGCGTCTTTGAGTAATCGGTGAACCTGCACAAAAAATACAGTGGATCATAGAATCTCATCCATTTTGAAGTCTTCCATTTTTAGAATGGTTTCAAGAGCCATAAAGCTCAAACGATGCAGAAAAAAATCCGTATATGTAAATATGTCAATATCTCAAATATAGTCACTTGAATTTGTATTTAACAAAAAAATATTGGCATTGATATTTTGCTGCACTCTTTTCCAAAATAAAACAAAATCTACCTAGGTCTTCAAGGTCTTATTATCAGTAATAACAGGCCGTAAGCAAAAAGCAAAAGCACAAAAAACGCCGGCACAATGGTTACAATAAACACATTATCGCTTATACATCGAAGGGGAGCTAAAAACAACGTGCTCAAACGACTTTGGTTTTCTTGTTCTTCAGTTACAGTAGTCATGGGTAATGAATCCAATTGATCTACCAAAACCTCATGACTTGCGACTATTGGTGGTTTCAACACTTCGAAAAGTTCCTTCATTGATTTAGGTTGCTTCAATTCTTGGATCTTCAATGAGCTTGGCTCTATAATCTTAGGACCTTCCGTTAATTTTAGCATTAGCCGATCTATCAACTTGTTTTGTACTAAATTACATTCCACAAACTGATTTGACACTCTATTCATGAATTTCTCTGAGGCTATTTGGCTCATCTGTGTTCCCAACGCTACTACGTCTCCCCTTTCTACATCGGGCTCAATTTTCTGCTCTGATTGGTTATGTTCTTGAAATTCCATTTTAGAAAAAGTTTTACTCAATTCTCTGACAACTCGAGATGAAACTGATTCTTCTAGTTTAGAAAATGATTCATCCAGAAATATCAAAAGCCTGTCCCATAGCTCTGGAACGTCCGAAGGATGCCTTATTTCGTTTGAACATTTCATTTGTTGTGAAATGCCCTGTTCATTGAAAAACGCGTTAATTTTTCCTTTGTTTTGTACATTTACAATTTTATTATTCAAAAAGACATCTTCATTGCCAAACGCCTTTTTTAAAACATTGCAGTTGAACATGTTTTGATCAAGATTGTCCCCCATATCATTAGCAATCACTGGAACGTATTCATTAGTGTGTTCCGTGACAATGACATTGTTACTTTCAACCATAGTTAGTTTTTCTACTGCAGGTGTACTTGACGAGGCTATGTCCGGATTATATCCTAAGTCAACCACCGTTTGAATTTGGTCACTTATCATATCATACTTATTATCGCTGAATTCATCACTATCCTTATTAAGATCTGGTGTTAGTTTATTTTTATCTTCTGTATTGCTGTTCAGTGTAAATGTGATATCATCTATTGATTGATTGATTTCTGAACTAGTTCTAGCCATATCATATGCGTCGTTGCTAATATCTAAACTTGACTTGTCTATTACTAATGTATCGTTACTTATCACACTTAATTCACTTTTTTGAGATTCTTCTACACCTGAAGAAATACGACTTGAACCATTTTTGAGATCCTGATCCGTTTCATCACTGGTGAGGCTTGTTAAATTAGTGAATTTCTCTTGGTTATTTATCACTGATTCAATTATTGCATTAACTTTAGATTCTTTGTATGTTATGGATACAGTAGCATCGATAACGTCTGTTTTGTATGGACTATATGCTCTTCTTTCGTTTATATCTATTTCAATAGCTGAATTTACTGTTTCACAATTAAATCTGTAGCTGTCACTTAGTGATGATATTGTGCTTGATTTGAGAATTAAAGTATTTTGGCTAGAATCGCTAATAAAAGATCTATTTCTTATTGTAGAAGGATGAGATAATAAGGATTCCTTATCATTAATATCTAAATTAATTTCAGAAATCGATGTCAAATAATTTTCTTCTAATAAATTCACTTTAGCAAAAGTTTTTTTTAAGACTCCTCTCCGAGAAACCACAGATGAAATGTCTGAGATGCTAAGTTGGATATTGTCAGACTTAACAATATTTTGTTTAGCTTTAACACAATATTGATCTATGCAACTATTGATCGTGTTTTTCGAAACCTTACATTTAAATCTGTTACGTATAGTAAGCTTGGCTTTGCTATTATACAGTTTCCTTTTCGGTAATTTATTTTGTTTGATTTTTTGACAAAAATTAGCTGAATTAAAAATTATTTCAGGTGGTTTGATCTGATCCACAGATTTTATCTCATTTATTTGTACTTTTAGTTCATTGTCACATACTTTTTCCTTGTAAGCCACATCATTGGCTTCTTTTTTTACGTTTAATGTTTCAGTAATGTTTGGGTCATTGTTCTCAATGAAAGTGTTATCATTGATCTCCGTGTCATCATTATTTTCATCTGATTTAATTAGTAAATTACTTTCCATCAATTTAGGGGAATTTGTAGGTGTGATAGAGCTTGAGCTACTATGTTTTTTGTTACAAATCATCTGTTGTGCTGTTGCGAGGTCATCGTATGTCTCTTTCAAAGAAAAAGCGACCACGTAAGTTGGTATCTTTTTGCTGCTATTATTACCTGAAAATTTTATATTTTTAGTCAAATTGGAAGAAATTTCAGCTTCTGTTGTATGCAGCATTGTGATTTTAATTTACCTGAAACAAATATAAGTTGCACATAATTTCCATCTTAATTTTTATGATATCTGATCATAATTATAGGCCTGATGTGAAATTAAAATAGCTGAAGCTATAAATTGAAACAAATTTAATCATACAATTTTTCGAACTTTACAAAATACAAAACTTAATAAACACAAGTCAAAACCCTAAATCAATCAACTTATAACTCTTAGGTGACAAAGTAGTGGATAATATAGTAGTTGTTGTTAGTTTTCCAGATGAGACAGTGGTATATTTATTATTGTCTTCAATCAAGTCTTTCAGTACATAGCGGCAGAACAGGATGAATATTATTACTACAGGAATCCAAAGAAGAAAGCAATATACAAGTCCTTCGCTGAATCCCATTCCCCTGCGACATGTTCGGCGACAGGTAGGTTGCACATGACATTCATCATCGTCATAATTTGCATGAGATCTCCGAAAACATGATATGCTTGAATGATCTTTTGCACAATTTCCTTCACCACAAGTTTCTTTTATTCCATCTTTGCATTCTATTGCTGTAAGTAGCGTTGGTTTGCTTATAGGAGGAGGCGAAAATAATGTTTGATTGTCGTATATCGCATAGTTACATTGATGAGGTGACCCTTGAACAGGATTTGCTTTGCCTCCCGATGGAATACAATACGTAATATCGCCGCCAAGCTTATAATCATCGCAGTAGTAAGTTAAGTAATTCTTGTCTGCGTCAGTAGTTACTCCAATTATTGACCGCGATGCAGTTAGTTCATACTTGCTGCAGTTTGCTTTAGATGTCATATCAGTTACTTTGATAACAGCTTCGCTATCTATAATACTATAAGAATTACTTTTTTTCATTAGATGATTATCTATATTTTTAATTTTACTTTCAAATTTTTTGGGAGATTTAGATAACTTTATGCCGGGTAAGATATGCTTCTTAATCATTCCACTTTTGAATTGAAGTCCTTGTGATGTATTTATTAATATCCCAGTTCCTTTCTTAGCACTTTTTGACTGTTGTAAATATTTTATAGCTTGCTCTTTTATACAAGCTCCAGCAACTAGTGTTAAATGATGTATTATTTTTTTTAGTTCAGTAATATCGTTGATAATATTAATGTCAGTGTTGGTGCCACAATCTAATGCGACATTTACTTTATGAGATTGCGATGTCGAACTGTCACTTTTGAAAATGTACTTAGCTTGACTTGCAGCACCGTCTAATAAAGGTATAAAAACATGGTTTTCTAAATGCATATTAGTTAGACTTAAATTTCTTTCGGTTTGCAGTTTTGGGGAACCTACAGTGGCTGATTTGCTAGAGATTTTGATTATATTATTACCAACATCTAAAACATCCACATTCTGCTTACTAGTAATTGTTAGCTTATCTTCATGCTTAATATCAGGAGCTGGGATTAATTTTATTTCGATATTTATATTCTTATTTTGTTCATATTTAGCTAAATATTTTAATGCATTTTTATAATTTGCACAGGCATTTTTGTCATAAGATTGTTTTTTGTGGTTGGTAAAGGCATAACTTCTAGATGACTTTGACACTTTAAATGGCTTATAATTTCTGCTATCTTTATTAGATTTCAAACCATTAGTACTATCTGACGGTTTTGTGAGAGTTTTAGGTAGATATTTGGAGCTTTCATCAACGAAATCTATTTTTGTCATTACAGCTACGTTTATTAATTGTTTAACGTTTTCTTTCGGCAAAGTATTCACTTTAACATCAGTATGTTTGTTATTATATTGGTAATGTCTCATTTCGTCATTTATACAACATTTATTGTTTATTAAATGATTTTTCGATTCAATTAAAGGTTTTTTTGAGATATTCTCAATAAATTTAGATCTGATCGTGATGCCACTAAAAGTAGAATTTGCTTGATTATTAGATAAAACATTAGAAAAATAAGCTAGCTTGCGCATTTTCCTGTATGTTTTGGTTTTATCATCGGCATTGAAGACCGCCGCCCATCTTTTCGTTGAGGATTTCTTGGATACAGCTAGTAATTTAAAAATTGGCAAATCAATGAGTTTGCTTGAGTTTATTGATAGTATCAAATTATTATGTTGCCGATTCTTTGTTTTCTTATTAATGTATGTCCTTGCTTTTTTGTGTATATTTCTTGGAATACTCAAGGTAGATACTATTCTGATATGTTTGTTCGACCCAGGCAAAGAGCAAGACAAATAGTTTCTGCTGATTTTCTTTTCTTTCTTAAAACCAGTAGTTTTGCAGTACTGAGAAAATACTGACGTAGCCGGAATTTTATTTTGTGCACGTTGATTTAAAAAATCAAGTTTCAAAACATAAGTAGACGATGAAACTTCTGTAGTATTACTATTTTCAACTGTGTGCAGCAACGAACATAATGCTGTTTCCAATCCAGCGTTTGATCGAATATTTCCTAGCAAATCTTTATAAATCCATTTATTTACGATGGCCTTTAAATTATCAATCATTATTTTTGTAGTGTCTAATGGTATGTTGTTAGGTGTGACATCATTTTCACTATCACCAGATACGCTAGGATCAGCTGGATATTCCTCTGTACCATCGATTACTGTAGAATATTTTGTTTTATGTGATTTTTGATATCTTTTATTCTTACAGTATCTTCTGAGTATGCATATATCTGTTTCAATACTTAGGTCTCTTTTAGTTTCATTTCTATCTTCATTGTAGGCATGCGTTTGTGATATCTTCTTTTTAAATTGTACTTGCCTTGATTGGTTTTCATTGGGATTGAAAGTTTCCGGTGCAGGTTCACATGTCTTTGATGACAGCATTGTATGAATTGACTTTCCATACAGTTCTATAGAATTTTCTCTAATGAAGCTTTGCTTCTCCTTGCTTTATCTTCAATAGCTTCATTCTTTGGTCTTCTGTAAATAAGAATAGTAGTATTCTGTTCATGGCGTATTAGTACAATTAATTCTTGAGTAAGTTCGTATTATATCAGAACACTAAAGACACTGGAAGTAGTTTTTAACACATTTTCTTCTACACCATCAGCTTTGGATTATCTTATGATGAATATTTCTAAACAAGATATTTAACCAGTTGCGAATTTCACTAGACTAGCGAAATGAAAAGACGAAAGTCTAATCGTTAAAAAAAAAACTTTAAAATCATGTGTATTCATTGAAGATGGTCACGTTTTTTGTTCTTATGAACAACACACAAAATCGGCTATTTTACTTATGTAAAATAGCCGATTTTGTGTACTTTTTAACCGACTTCCTAAAAGGAGGATCTCGATTCGTCTGTATGTATGTTTTTTTTTGTGTGTATTTTACGCGATAACTCCCGTCAATTGTGAGCCGATTCGAATGATTATTAATCGGTCGGGTACGTTTTCGAGGTGGTCCCATTGTAATTTCATCGAGATCTGATAAGCATCTCCAGAGATATGACGATAAATGTCTCAAACTTGCTACTAAAATTGACCCGCGGGGCATTGAAGTCGGTTGTTTTAGTTTTTAAACTATTTTAATTATTTTTTTAAAGTGATTCCACCAACGTTAAATTGTTTTACTAATTTTATATACCGGCTGTAATTCAGGTACCTTAAGTCGAATTTTGTTTTTTAAACCTTTAGTGAACATCGCGATCTCACCGCGTGACCTCAGTCCCGAGGAAGAGCGACGGATTCGCTCGAAACCGAAAGTTCGAGAGAATTCGACTAAAGATACGTGAATTACAGCCGGTATATAACATTATTATTGTAACCAATTTATAAATTGTTTTGTTGTAAAGAAAATGAAAAAAGGAAAACAAAGAAATTCCTCTCAAAAGTTGTGCCTTAAATTTGTTTTGTCAACAAAAAGGGATATTAAGAAGGAGTGATTGATGCCTGCATGTTGGTAGAGTACCTATTGTTTAGTATTTTCAATTTTCGCAAGCTTCTTTTTACCTATTGTCAATTCTTGCTAATTAGTTTCAGCCGTGAAATAGGAATGTTTTTCGCTTGAAACGGCAAGGTGTCCAGTGAAATTACAAGGCATGTGAGGCTCAACATCTTTATGTCTCAAGGTAACAGGCGCAGTGCAGTGACATGCAAAATTCTGGCAGTCCAGAATGTTGCATGCCGCTGTATCTGTAATAGCTAGACGTCATCGCTTACCATCAGGCGAGCGTCGTGCTTGTCCTGTTTCCTTATACTACAAAAAAAAGCCTCAAGTGGAAAACCTGTCGCTAAACATTGAATGTGCTCCGACATCGGTCTTTGAGAGCTGTCGATTCCATTTTAGGCCTAGCAGACTACCATACCCACTCCCATCATCATTTACCAACAAATGAGATAATATTCACTTTCTTTATTTATGCCATAAAAATTTGTAATGAAGCAGAACAGAACAGTATTCAGCCGTGAAATAGGAATATTTTTAACCGATTTCAAAAAAAGGAGTAGGTTCTCAATTCGTTAGAATCATTTTTTTGCGATTTGAAATTCAAACCGAAAAACATTCCTAAGTATTTCACGGCATTCGAACTTTGAATGACAAAGTGTCCAGTAAAATTACAGGGCATGTGAGACTTAACATCTTTACGTCTCGAGGTAACAGGCCTACAAGTACATAAAACTAAAAACCATCAGATTAGCTTCATATTTAGCGTCCATATATTTGTAATTTATATTTTGAGTATCGAAGTAAACTTTGAATAAATCTGGTAGGGATAATAGAGTTAGCCCTGAATTTAAAAAAGAAGCCCTGCCGGATTATTCTCAATTATTTGAAAGCAAATTCGAATTCTGAAACTGCCTTTACTTCGACTCGGCTCTTTGCAATTCACAATGCTCCGATCGGTTACTTTTGATATTTAAATACAAAAAAAACAATGCTTCTAATTGGAAACGTTTCCGCGACAATATAGCTTACGGATTTATTAATATTCAAAATAAAATGAAGACTCCAATTCAGAAATAAGTTTTCGAATGATAAGAGAATCAAAGGGCAATAAAATCAAATAAAATCAATATCTTCGAGAATATTAAAACCAATATTATAAATTCTGTTTGTGAACCATTTCCAATTAAACTGCTCGATTGGTTTGGATTGTGATTTTTTTTGCCCAGGGATAGCTAGTATGAAATAGGACAGAGGTATGCTTTTTAACCGACTTCAAAAAGGAGGAGGTTCTTAGTTCGTCTCTTTTTTTTAAATATCTATGCTCACCGTTGTCTCTGTAAATTGTAGACCAATTTTCAACATTCTTTTTTAATCAAAGAGTATATTATATATACTCCTAGAATGGTTCCATTGTCAGTATGGTTGGATTGTAAATTCATTGATATTTGATGAGTATTTTCAGAGATATGAAGATAAACATCTCAAACTTGCTACTGGAACTATTAGCGCGGCACAAAATTGGGCTGGAGAATTTTAACCTACTTCAATATAGGAGAAGATTGTCAATTCGGCTGCACATACTTTTTTACGTTTGTTACCTCGGAACTCCGTCATGTTTTAACTGATGTGGAAAATTATTTTTGTTTGTGAGATAAATACTTCGTTTGGTCCCATTGTAATTTCACTGAGAACTGATATGTATCTCTAGAGATATGGAGATGAACACCTCAAAATGACTAGCACGGCATTTGCAGCAGGTTTTTTTTGTTTTTTAAACGATCTTAAATGATGTACGGAACTTCACGTGCGTCTGTTTACGCAATTTCAACCCTTAGTTTACTCGGTCAAACCCGCGGGACGCAGTTATATCATCAATAAAAAACAATTTAGTTTTTGGATATCGATAAATGTAAATATATTAATTGGAAATAAGCATACCTTTTACATTTAGATCATGGTTATACATAAAGCTAAAATTTCACATAACAGTCACAAAACCGCACAAGAAAAATTTATGGTTGCAAAATAAAACAGTTAATTTTTGCTTTGACGTTTGAGGCTTTAATGTGACAGTTGACTTTAGAAGACTTTTCATCTTCGCTTCATAGAAGAAGGTTTAGTTAGGTATTCTGATTTAAGGTTCGATTCACACCGAGGCGACAGCAGCCGGCAACGTGACAGCGAGAAAAAAAAATTTACTCAAAGGACCATGGGCGGAATCATTTCCATCCATGAACAAAAATTAAATGTAGCTCAATTGACATATCTTGGCATGATGATATTTTTTTATTATGGGGACGTTGACAAATGCCGTACCGTTCGCATGGTATCTAAGGGTCAGTTCAGACCGCGACGCGACGCGCGGTGCAGCTCGACGCAGCGAGACGTGCGCTGCGGCCGAATTATGTCAATTAAATGCGTCTTAATAAAGTTCATTTTTAGGGTGCCCACCCCAAAGGTTACCAACGGAATCCTATTACTGAGACTCCGCTGTCCGTCTGTCCGTCTGTCTGTCTGTCTGTCTGTCCGTTCATCTGTCGCCAGGCTGTATCTCATGAACTGTGATAGTTAGACGGTTGACATTTTCACAGATGTAGTATTTCTGTTGCCGCTATAGCAACAAATACTAACGACAGACGAACAGAACAAAGTTAAAAATTAAAGGGGCTCCCTATACAAAAAACGTGTTTTTTACTATAGCGCTATCTATGAACGATTGTTTACCTTATTAATAATATTAATTACTAACACCTTAGTGTTAACGTTGACTTAGTTGGTGTTAGATATTCGTTAGATGGCGTTCAGGACCCTCCGTGTGCGGGACAAAAGTCTGACTCGCACTTGGCCAGTTTTATTTTATCACGCGGCTTCCCGCTGCGCCTTGCGAAACCAGAAGCATCGTCACGTCGCGTCGCGTCGAGCTGTGTTGGTGTTAGCTGGTGGGGACGGAGTCCATCCATTTTTGCCCATGGCACTTAAATAAAACCAGCCAAGTACGAGTTGGACTCGCGCACCGAGGCTTTCCTACCAACTTGTCAAACTAGGTTGTATAAACTTTGTAGTTCGATCCGATACCTAGACACTGTTCATGTACCAACCACTAATAATATGTTTGTAACAGTATATTTGCTTTTTTTGTTATTAAACTACATATTACGGTTTTTAGATTTATTCCTATAGGTATAAGTGCTGCATAACCTTGTTTCTTGCCAAATTTCATGATTCTACGACAACGGGAAGTACCCTGTAGGTTTTGATATCCCTGTGAAATCGCAAAAAATGCGAAAATATGCGACTTGTCACTGGTCACATCTTTCTATCGCGTTGACTTATAAGTTTTTTCATAGCCTAAAGATAGCCTCATGATTTCGACATACGTTTTCAACCTGATATCTCTAGGCGTTCTCGAGAATAAATGGTCTTGACAGACAGACGGACGGACAGACAGACAGATGAACAACAAAGTGATCCTCTAAGGGTTCCTTTGTTTCCTTTTAAGGTACGGAACCCTAAAAAGTAATGTCACCGAATGTGACTTTGTATGATGTTCTGTGTTATCAAAATTTGACACACAGATAATCTATATCTATATTAATACATAAAAGAGAGAACATTTTTATTTTTGTATGTTTGTATCTTTGTATGGATATTTGTATTGATTTAGCACTAAAATTACTGGACCAATTTTAAAAATTCGTTCACTATATATAGAATGTACTTTCAGAATGAAAAAAGGCTACAATATATTATCCGGTTTAAATTAAAGAAAAACATATAGGCATATAAAAACAAATATAAAATCAAATAGGTACATTCAACAGTAGTAATATGAAAACAAATAGGTACATTCGTGAAGACCTTTTTTGCAACCTAAGTCGACAATAAAACGGTCGAGTAAACATGTTTTTTACAAACGCTGCTTAAACGGAAATAGATATAAGGAAAGTGTCTGTGAAATAGTTACAAAACTTAAGTTCTAGTAAATACGGTCGCGGACTTTTTTATAGGTCTTATTATTAAGGCCTATGAAAAAGTCTGCGACCGTATTTGTCCATCTCTTAAGGTTGACTGACAGTAACAATTTTAATCTTTACTTTTTTAATAAAAACATAACATAGCTTCCAAGGCTATTTTCTACTAAACAGTGTTAATCCTTATCCAAATATTTACGTTAATTATCTTGTTCATATGTCATAGATTAAAATTGTCCTTTACAGTATATAATTTAAATGAAAACTTTAGAAGATATCACAGATTTAAAATTATGCACATCGCAAATTTAATAATATATTTGCAGCGATACCACAGACAGATTAAACAATAGTTACTACGAAAACATTATTTGCTTAGCTATTTTTGTAGATCCCAACGATATACCTAAATCAATTTGATGTTAATATAGTTTGATCTATCGTATAAAACTAGCTGTGCCCCGCGGCTTCGCCCGCGTTCAAAAGTATCCAATAACAAGTACTGCCTATCCCTGTGCAATTTTAGCTAAATCGGTCCAGCCGTTCGACTGTAAAAAAGTTTCAAACAAATACGAACTGACTTTCGCATTTTATAATATTGGTGTTGATAATGATGTGGTCGAGGATGGTCAATAAGCTAGTCCTAGAATGGAATGACTCCCGAGAGCTTATGCTGGAACACCGTAAGAGCGTTTGTCCACAGCAACGGCACCGGGACGTCACCGGCACCGAGATTTTTTCGGGCCGATTTAAAAATGATGTGCCGGCGATCGTTTGTCCACCGCCACCGATTCCGATGGTTCTGTTTCTTCTAGCTGTCATGCGTGGCAGATCCGTTTTCATAGAAATATAACAAACAACCTCAGACAAAAATACAATAACCGATCGAACGGCGCCGGGCGCCGGCAGTGTGTGGACATGATCAAACGTGTTTTGTATTGCGAGCCAATGCCGGCACATCAGCCCGTCAAAATCTCTGGCCGATTTATACCGGTCGCGCCGATCTACTCGAAATATCGGCGGCCGGGATGACGTCGCCCGGTGCCGGTCATGCTGTGGACAAGCTGCCATACTATATATTTGTACCGCTTCTTCGGCGCCGGCATTTTGTTCTCGGTGACGTCCCGGTGCCGTTGCTGTGGACAAACGCTCTTAGGTAACGCGGCGATTTTTTTTTTGATGGTGGTAAGCAACAAGTTAGGCAGATCATCGATTTAATAATCAACTGCCTGTATACAAA
The DNA here is from genome assembly GCA_954871355.1 of Cabera pusaria. Lineage (NCBI taxonomy): Eukaryota > Metazoa > Arthropoda > Insecta > Lepidoptera > Geometridae > Cabera > Cabera pusaria. Next base: position 6,217,637 of record OX940910.1, read on the forward strand.
CACCCATGATTCATGAATGCACATAGAAACTTAAGAAAATCAATTGGTGTTTAACTATGATTATAACCAGCGACCATCGGGTTAGAAGTCAACTTCCTTTACGCCAACGGGCCGTCAAATATTTTGTATCAATTTCACCCGTCCGAAGCCGGGGCGAGCTGCTAGTAATTTATAACCTGGGTTCATCATCATCATAATCAGCCGGCATTAAACCACAGCTGGACGTAGGCCTCTCGCAAGATACGCCACTGAGCCCGATCATCGGCTCTTCTTTTCCAGTAGCTTTAATACATAGATACCGCTACACCTATGCAAAATTGCAACGGGTTATCTGATTGACCTTAAGAAGGTCACTTCATTTAGTATATACCTCCAGGGACTTTATTATATTGGTGGCTCGTAATAATAAGTTTATAACTGTTCTACCAATCAGAACTTTGTGTTACTTCTATTGAGTTAGTTATCTAAGCATTTTCGTTACCTCTTTGATAACGCTAGTTAGATACTGACCACTTCAAGGTATCGGTATGTGTTTTTGAGAAAATTTCTGGGCAATTATTTTATATTGCATTGAAATAAAAATTATAGTATACTTACTGAGCTGATTTTATAAATAAGATAGTTTAATAATTTATGATCGTACAAAACGAAAAAACCGACTTCACATGCCGCGATAGTCTAAGTACTGGCTTAATATAATACATATAATCATGTCATCTAAGTATATAAATTTGCTTATTTTTTTTTCTCCTTATCTCCGGAGATAATTGTCATACCTCGATAACATTTTAATGGGATCAAACGGGAGGCATTATCTCTCAAACGAAAAAAGAATTTTCTAAATCGGTTGATTTGACGGAGTTCTGAGGTAACAAACATAAAAAAAACAGTCGAACTGACAACTTCCTCTTTTTTTGTATGAAGTTGGTTATAAAATAAAACAACCGACTTCCATGCCGCGCGTCAGTTTCAGTTGCAAGTTTGAGAAGTTTATCGACATATCTTTAGAGATACTTATCAGATCTCGATTAAATTGCAATGGGACTACCTCGGAAATGTACAATCGCCTTCATTTGTGCGTATCCATCTTAAGGAATAATTTCCTGTGCACTCTTATTGAATTGGCATCTCGCTTCTGTCTATGTTGACATTGTTGACCAATGACAAGAAGGGACAAAGCCAAAAATTTTGTTTTGTTTTTGGTTTTGGCTCTTCTGATTGGTAAGAATTTTTTTTTTTGTTTTGGCTCTTCTGATTCGTTAGAAAAATAATCGACACTTGCAACCGAAAATGTTTTGAAACTGGATACGCACAACTGTACGCGATGGTACCCTACCGATTAAAAAAAGAATAATTCGAATCGGTTCACAATTGACGGAGTAATCGCGTAACAAACATACAAAAACATAATGACGAACATCTCTAACGTTTAATGTAAGGGAGTGAAATATAAAAAAAACTCAATAAACACTTTCAACGAAAATTGGTTTTAACGAGATAAGGTCAGCAGTTTTAGAGATATAGCAACCGCAAATATAAATTTGTTTTTCATACAAACACTATAAAAAACAAGGAATTTTTTTTGGTTGTGAAAAATTATAGTTATAAAATACTCTACTGCGTTACGGAACCCTACGAGTGCGAGTCCGGCTTGCACTTGGCCAGTTTATTTTATTTTTAAACTATCTTAATATTAACCCTGTAAAATTGTCATATACTCTGTTACCACCTTACCTAATCTTGTAATCCAAAAGTATATTTCTGTAAGGGCTCAAAGGAATGTCCCAACCCTTCAGCCCTTAGTTAAAAGTTTAATCGAGTAAGGAAAACTTCTTAACTCGAATCTAAGGAAAGAATGACCAGACTCGCAAATAGAAATTAGCACAACGAATCTCTCATAATTTATTATGATTTAAATTATGAAATTGTGGATTTAAATTGTAAAATTGATTAGCCTTAGCTCATCAAGTGTCATAGTAAGAAATCATAATAGCTAAATTATCCTTATAACGTTTACTAGCGCTATAGAAAAGATAATAATACTATGTACTAGCGACCCGCAAGCACTATAATATAATATATCAGTAATGTGGCTCCATACAAACGGTCGGAACGCGAGTCATGCCCACGTGACTCGAGTTTGGTACGCACTCGGTACCCAGCTCACGATAAAATCACATTTGTGAATGCGCCGCAGTGACGAATGAACCGTGCGATGGTACGGTCGTGTAAAAAGCGTGCTGATTGTAAATATTTGATTGAATATTACTATATATTGATATAATATACTAGCTGACCCGGCAAACGTTGTTTTGCTAAAACCCAAATATCTTACGGAACCCTATTTTTTTCCAAATAGCCTATGTTACTCGTGGATAATGCGGCTTTCGAATGGTGAAAGAATTTTTAAAAACGGTCCAGTAGTTTTTGAACCTATTCATTACAACCAAACAAACAAAGTTTTCCTCTTTATAATATTAATATATATATATATATATATATATATATATATATATATATATATATATATATATATATATATATTATAGTGTAGATTGTTAGCATATTTAACACTATTTTTCTAAGAGTTGCCACGTTATCCACTAGACTGTATAAAAGCGGGTCTGTACGCCTGCGCCGCTCATTTGGTCGTTGGACTTGGAGCAGTAAGGTTGCCTGGTGGGTGATCGTTGCAATTTGCGGTAAGACCTCTTGTCTTTGTTTTAACGTGTGATAATATATAGTATATATATGTATAGTAAATAACAGTCTGATGTTGCTAAACTAATGTCTTTTTGTATATCAGAGCCCTGACAATTGTTAAATAAAAGATGTTGTTGTAATAAAATGAGTTTATATTCAAATTATTGTTTCTTTTAATAAAATACCACTTCTGATGCTAATAATATATATTCGGGAAGCCATATTGCGTGGAGCGGCGCGGCGGGATTTCAAGGACAAGGCCGAGTCAAATTACTGATATATTATATTAATTATATTATATACGTTTGTTGTATCAGTTGCGTCGAGTAACATCTTTATCAATAATCATCATAATTACTTCAACCAATTTACACAAAACCTCAATAAATATACACTTTAGACCTTCATTGTAAATCACTCAGTCTATTGGTAGAAACCGAATGAAAATCCGTTAAGTAGTTTTTGAGTTTATTGCCAACAGACAGACAGACGCGGCGGTTTGTTTAAAATATGTAGTAATAATTTAATCGGTGTCTTGGTACCAAAAAAGTAACTTACCACTATGAAGGAGAATATATTCTGCCGCCATAGCCTTAAGGTGTTCTGGCAGCACTCAGCTCTGTGAGTCAGAATATTCTAGGTTTAGATTGTTCTATCTTCAACCACATAATTGCTTACCACCAGGCGGGGTAGTGGTCAAACGCTAGCCTATAAGGTATAAAAAAAAATATTTACTTGTAATAAATAGCCGATGAGATCAGCTATCACTAGTCTTAAATAAAATAAACTACATCTTGTGAACCAGGTATAGAGAAGACGAAAATGTTGAGAAATCTTCAAATTGTAGGGTATTTGAAATATTTATCCGGAAGACCCTAGACGCCTCGTCCTTTGAGCGTCATTTCCGGTACACCGGAACCGGAAATATGCCATCTATTTGACACTTTGTACGAAGCGTGATGTTGATATTTGCACCGCGGTGTAAAGCTTGTACCCGTTACTTTACTCATGTGCTTGTACCTTCTATATTTTTATTTCATTTTGTAAATGGTTCTTTTCTGTAGTCATTGTTCTGAGTTCTTTTCACAATATCTTGGTTTCATTTAACTAAGGCTGGGTTGCACCATGTTACTTTAACAATAACAAACATGTTGAAGTAACAGTTAGGCAAAAAATGAGTTGCACCATTTGACAAATTGACAACAGGTGAGATAGTGGTCAAACGAAAAACAAATAAAATAAAATGTTTAATGACGTCATAACTTTAACTGTGAACCGTAACTGCTCAAGCTTTTCCGGTTAATGGTATTGTTTACGTTAAATATTTGTCAGATCTCATTTGACCTGCAACCCTGGTAACTCTTAACTATTACAATAAATACGCAGTCACTGTTAAAATCAGTGTTACTGTTATTGTCAAATTTGACGTAAAGCGTAAAGTAGTTTAAGTACTATATATGGTGCAACCAGTGTCTTGTGTGTGTGTCTATTTGGCTACATTTATTGAATTTTTTTTTGTCAAAGAAATATCGAAACATTTAATAGAATTTCTTTATATAAGCCTTACAGTGAAGTAGGTGAAATAGCATTATCTGGTTTACTTCCCAGTGGCTATCGGCTTCCGGTTTGTGACGTCACGTCCGTGCCCATTTCCGGTTTTGGAGAACTCACGATTCGCTCCTGAGAATAATTCTATGTTGTGGCAGGAACTAGCAAGAAAGGTTATTATTATTGTGACTCTGAAATTGAAGCAAAGTAGTTGTATAATTTTTAACCGACTTTCAAATAGGGCGAGGTTCTCAATTCGTCTTTATGTTTTTGTATTATGTTTCGCGATTACTCCGTCAATTGTGAACCGATTCGAATGATTCTTTTATTAATCGGTAGGATACATTTCTGAGGTAATCTCATTGTAATTTTATCGAGATCTGTTGAGTGTTTCCAGAGATATGACGATAACTTGCGTCTCAAACTTGCTACTAAAACTGACTCGCGGGGTATGGAAGTTGGAAGTAAACTATCTTAATTATTGCTATTTATTTTTTTATAACACAAAATAAGAATATTAATATAATATTCATTTAATAGAATAACACATCATTCTACAACCCAATCGCTTGGATGTGTCGCCAATATAATGATCTTCTAAGAACACATAATAATCAAATTGATATTTTTGACCGAAACTTTTTTAAATTCAATAAAGATATATTATATATCCTCTCGTCAGAGGGGATGCCAAATCAACCAATCTGATTTCGTATCCTCTTTGGTGAATCCTAATTTCATCAATGTTTTACATCTAGGTAATCTAACTGCTTGTTAATTTTATCATGCTGTGTACACATAGTCTAGGAATTCTATTCAGCTCATAAATTGTTACAATGTTTATATTTGTTTAGTTTTAAGGGAATTCTGTTTTGTGTGCCAATAAATAAATAAATAAATAAATTTAAATGTTATCGTTTTTAGCAGCTTTATATTATTTTCACCTGTCACTAGTAATTAAAATTAATTAAAATAAAAACGTCTTCTATGTTGCGTTTTCACGAGAACCAAGTGTGCCTAATAGGGTTCTTAAACAAAACTTTTGTAAGAAAGGTTTTTAAACTATACTTATTTGTGTGTTTACCTTAGGACTCTGGAATATTGTATTAAAAAATATTATGTACCATACAATTAATGTTTAAGAATCAAGGGTTGTTGTTTGGCAATGAGACCGCCCATTGACACTAAACATTAATCTGTTTAGTTATAAGTTTTATTTTTGCACTATGTGATGTTCAATAATCTGATAGATTAACGTCTAAGCAAAAAATGTAGACTTTTAATAGCGCCTGTGTGAAAAACACGCGAATCTTCAGTCGTAGGCGCGTAGCCATGCCATGTCATCGTAGGCACGTAGCCATGCTGTGTCGTCGTAGGCTCGTAGCTATGCCGTGTCGTCGTAGGTGCGTAGCCATGTCGTGTCGTCATAGGCTTCGGTCATTGGCACGTAGCTTACGTAGTATTTATATTCTCTTTGCACGTAGCTATGCCGTGTCATCGTAGGCTTCAGTCGTAGGAGCGTAGCCAAAGTCAAGTCAAAGCATTTATTCAGCCCAATTAAAAATCTGCACTTACACACGTCAAATAACATTAAATAGATCATATCAATAATAATTATTCTAAATATAACAAAAACATAACTTATTGCTTTGAATAAAAAAAAAAACAAAAGTAATGAGTCATTCAGCTTTCATCTAAACGTCGAACGTCACACTTAACACAAATGTTTAATTCCCCTGATTAATGTAGGGTTACCAACAATAATATTACGTGCACCCTCAACCCAATGCATGTTTCATTACTTCAGACAATTTTTATACCAAACATTGTGAAATAATGAAACACAATATAAGTAAGCTATGTAGTGTCCTCGTATGCATCGGTCGTAGGCGCGTAGTTATTTCGTGTTATCGTAGGCTTCAGTCGTAAGCGAGTAGTCATGCCTTGTCGTCGTAGACCGAGAGCATGTAGCTTTGTTAATTATAGCACATGTGATAAATGAACAAAGTAAACGAAGAACTCCCCGGCATAGTTAGTTAAACGTTCGACTTCTTGTCTAGTGGTCTTGGATTCGGGCTAGCCGTGCAGCACTGGATATTTTTAAGCTTTTTTTTACCTAACTGTTCTGTATCTTATTTATTTTATCCCACAGGTGATAGGAGCATATTATATCGATGTTCCGCTTGATTAGTTACCTAAAACTAGCTTACCACCATCAAGGAGAAACTCTGCCGCCATATTACGGTGTTTCGGCAGCATACAGCCCTTGAGAGTACGAGTATTTAAAGCCTAGCGTGTTCACCATCTTCGATCACATTTTAAAGGCGTTTGACCACTATTTTGCCTGATGGTACGCAAAGATGTGCAGAGATGTGTGTGTGGAGAGGATTGATCTTATTGTAATGTACATAGGAAAACTTAACAGCTATATCCCTATCGAATAAAAAATAATCATCCAAATTGGTATATAGGTATATTCTTCCATGAATATTTTACAATAATCTTAATCTAAATACTTACCTACGAACAACTTTTATGTAGTTAAACACAGAGACAAAACTTTCAATGTACTTACTATACCCGTAAGTGCGAGAAACTCGTCTAAATGGGCTATTACGGTCCACAGTTTTATACATAAAAGTACTTTTACATATAAAAGAGCATTTCCACCAACTGTGTACTGCAATATCCACGGTAGTGACACTAAACTATCAACTTCGCGCGTTAGCCGTAGCCCAGCACTAATAACTAGGGTTGAGACACTCTAGCAGTCTTGAAAAGTGGCATAATCATTTTCTTGTGAAATATTTGAAGCCGCATTATCACTTACCAACGGGTGAGATAGTGGTTACAACTCTAGCCTATCTGTAAACAATTTAAGAAATCCTTTAAAATTTGACAGGTGCAGTTGTAAAATTGTCGGTTCCTTAGAACATTTGTGTAACAATTGTCAGCTATTCGTAGCAGAATAATAGAAAAATTATTAGTACGCAGAAATTAGTTTCGATAATTTTAATGTGATAGACCTGCTTGCAGAGATATTTTTTAAATTTAGGGTTATGCAATATCTACGATCAAATTATCTCACAACAATATTTAAAGAAAGTAAATCTTGTTTATAAATATTTATGTAGTTATATTTAGTTGTATTTAGTAAATACCATAGATTATAAATTTCCGTTTATAGTAAAACGCAATTTTGAAATAAGAATTCTCGGTACCGTTGTCTAGTCTTATATCTTCTTTTATCTTTTATCGGTAAGTAGTGTGTGGCAAAGCCTAGTGCCTAAAACAAGTGTTCACCCATTTAAAAAAAAATGCCCAAGGCCTTTACGAGTAGAATTAAGGAATAAAGCTACGAACTCTGGAAATTACGAATGGTCCGGCGTAGGTAACAATAGTCTGGCGTAGGTAACAATGACCTCCAATAACACCAAGAATGACCAAGTTAAATTAATGTAGTTTAAAAAAATATATATTATTTGAAGAAGCGAAAGCGGTATGTCAGGATCGTAGCATGTAAAAAGAAGTAGTCTCTGCTTATCCCAACGGGAAAAAGATGTGATTTTATGTAAGTATGACCAAGTAATTTTAAACTAAGTCCTGCAGTCCTTTCAAGTCTTCTGTTGCCATCCCTACACTCAACTCAACACATATTAGGGCGAGCATATTATCGAAAGTTAAAACAATTAAGTGTATTTTCACTACACGGGCGCGAATAATGGATGTTAAGTAGTTTCGTTGTTCGGAACTTTGTGAAACTACAACCAACGTCGAGCTACCGAAGTTAAGTTAGAATCAGCGTTTAAATTGTATGGATTTTGGTGTCGCATATATTGACTTTCTAGTATTGGGATGTTGACTCTGCCGACTGATGAGCACTGTCTCACTGGCTCATCTGATGGTAAGGGGCAATGCGGTCTATTCGGCAATACATGTTGGACGAACTTAGGCCAACGAAGACGAACGAACGAGCGTAGGCAAATTGATACAAGGCAAATACTATATCTAGAGTGCTACCGTCCTCGACCACATCGTTACTTACTACCAACAGGTGAGATAGTGGTCAAACAATATGATATACATATAATTAATACAATGTATTTGTGTCTGTTGTTTGTATGTTTGTAAAGTCCCCCGCAACAGAGGGTATCCTGTGCGGGGAGTTGTCTTTAAGACAAATAACCGGCCAAGTGCGTATCGAGCCACGCGCAGTGTAGGGTTCCGTAGTAGCCCGTTATTCAATGCAAGTCTTTACCCGTTATAAATAAGCAACTAGGTTCTTCGTCTTTGTCACTTTAAAGGATTTTCTAAGGATTTTGTATATGGTACAAAATTATCCAACACCCAAATTTAACGACTATTACTGCTAAACTAATAAAGTTATCTTAACCGCTATAGTTTTCCTTTAAAGTTCATGAAATGCACTATTATCACGAATTTTTCCAGATTTTTCAAGCCAGCTGTTTAGCTTTTAGAGGGGAGTGGGGGGGGGACGCCCTACTAGAACAAAAATGTGCACTTTAACGTTTAATATTTTGTAAATAAGTCATTTTAATAAACCTATTCAACGATACCCCACACGATGGAGTAGACGACGAAAAAAAAATTCATCCCCAATTCTCATGTAGGGGAGCTTCCCTAAAAAAATATTTTTCAAAATTTTATTTCACCACTTTGTCGGCGTAATTTATATACATACCCCTACAAAATTACAGCTTTCTAGTATTAACGGTCTCTTAGCAAAACCTCGGACAGACAGACAGACGGACATGACGAAACTATAAGGGTTTCTTATCAGGACTACGGAACCCTAAAAAATGGGCGGGCCAGTCTTTGAGGACTGCCGATAGAAGTGAAAACTAAGTAACTTGTAAATTGTGTCGTCGAGATACACAGTATACATATAGCTCATGAAAAGCGTGCGGTGACGATGACGCGAGTTCCATGATTTTTGTTCACCCAAAAGTGCTCAACGCGCCTAAAGAAGTGTTTACTTAAAAAAAACTCTAACACGAATTTAGTACCTCTTCCTTAGTGAAGCTAGTCAAAAACCCATATTATTATTTCCACTCCACAAACAACCAATAGCAAAATACAGCTCACTCCCAACCTAAACCATAAAACACCCAAGAGATATTTATGTTCCATAAATTTTCAATAACATAAGACCGCCTATAAGAAAAGTGTTAAGCCATTACTACCATGTCATGTGTCGCTACAGCTGCCGTAAATATCTCACGACGTATCGACGGACGGTCGTAGGCTCGACAGCTGAAGTGTATAAGTCAAAAATTAAAAATTTACGCGCGTGTCGTTGTACATGAGCGGGTAATTGATGCTGTTGGGCAGTAAGGGTTCTTTTTCGTACCCAAAGGGTAAAACGGGACTTTATTACTAAGACTCCGCTGTCCGTCTGTCACCAGGCTTTAATAGTTGTAATCTCATGAACCGTGATAGTTAAACAGCTGAAATTCACAGATGATGTATTTCTGTTGCCATTATAACAACAAATAGTTAAAAATAAAAGTGACCCCCATACAAGAAAGCCCCATACAAGAAACGTATTTTTTCAGGCGTTTTATGTTCGATCTTACAAGCCGTAATAGATAGAGACTTGAAATTTGCTCATAGAGTGTATTTATAATGGTTACTAAAATATCAAAATTAAATTTTAAAACAGTTTTGTTTATGAATACGAGTATAAATATTTCTTACTGTTTATATGTTTTATGTACATTGTTTTATCCACCGGCTTAACTGACAAATGGTAGGTCGTACGAGCGCATTTTGGGACAAATCATTGAACACAAAAACTAAGCGAAATAAGGGAACGTTGACTCAGATGGTAGTGGTCGGCGTTTTAATGGGTGCCCAAGTTGAATTGTTTTCATTATTATGTGAAAATGTAGTATATTTTTTGTTTGAGAGCTCTCGGTCTAACACACTTCATGATTTTTATCCGTCCGTCCGTAGTCAGTTGTCCAGCTGCTCATCTCACTACCGACTTCCATTTCCAGACAAGCACGATTCCAACTTGAACCGCACCATCACCTAACATCTAGATAGAGAGTGGACAAGTGTATGTCTATCCAGAAGAAAAACACTTTTTTTTTATTTTAGGCCTAACGCTAAGTTTGACCACTAGTAGTAAGCTATGATGTGGTCGAAGATGGTAAACACGTTAGGCCTAGAATACTCTCAAGGCTGTATGCTGTCGGAACAACGGAAGGTTATGGCGGCAGATTTTCTCCTTGACGGTTAGCTACTTTTTTGTAGCATGTTAGGCGGAACATGGATATAATGTGCTTCTACCACCTATGGATACCTGGATAAATTATAATATACTTTTCAGATTGCAGTTTAGAACCTCTTCCAAAGTTGTAAAAAAATGTATACCAAATAACACTCATCAATATTTTCTCAAAATGATACTTAGTCCACTTTGCTCCGGGCGACATATTTTCCGTACACATTTTACGGCTGGCTTTCATTCGTCCGTCACATGACGTGTCGTATATTACGCTGTATACGGCCGAACGGCAGCCAGGTTTTACTACCCTAGATAGGTTATGTAATGAGAAAATGTAGGTAGTTGTGTATGGGTTTTCTTATTTTGGGGGATCATCAGAGAGAGTGAAGAGATATCATTATGTACAGTATCGGTTGGTGTAGTTTCTGTAGGAACTTTTATTTTCATATCTTATATAGGCTAGCATTAGGTTCTAGAGTGGAGACCGCGAATCAGTAAACGTAGCGTGGGACGCCCTGTGACCAGTGGAGCGACAACATTCGCAAAGCAGTGGGCACAGACTGGAAACAAAGAGCCGAAGATCGGGCTCACTGGCATGACTTGGGAGAGGCCTATGTCCAGCAGTGGACTGATACCGGCTGATTATGATTATGATGATGATATGATAGGCTAGCTTCGACCATTATCTCCCCTGGTGGTAAGCGATTATGTGATCGAATGTGGTGACACGCTAATCCTATAATACTCTGACTCTCAAGGGCTGTGTGCTGCTGGTACACCGTAAGGTTATGGCAGCAGATTTGTGTATGTGGAGGCTGGTCGCGTGAGCGGATAATATGAGTTCTGCCATTAGATATTTTATTTAAATAATCCAGCTAAAGACATCAACAGGATAACGAATAAGCCAGTAAATAAATCTCCCGATAAAGCTACAACATGAAAAATACCAACATACTTATCGTAATTAACTCACTACCCTCGAGATGGGGTTGCATTAACCCAATTACCGACTCCTGATTTTACCACGTCAACAAATTATTTTACGTCTATCCTCAGAATACGGTATGTGACAAAATTTCGTATCTTTATATATATAAATCTTCTATGCGTGTGTTTGTAATTAAACTCCTCCTAAACGGCTGGACCGATTAAGATGAATTTTGGTGTGTGTGTTTGAGTTAGTCCATAGATGGTTTAAATTTACAATAGGACTCGATAGTAATATTTGGAATGAGCCCCTTTAAGTTAAATTTTTTTTTAATTAACAACCAAGAATCATCAGCATCATTATCAGCCGGTGTAAGTCAATATATAACTCAAAGTGAATATGTAACTAAATATTCTGTGTACATTTCAATCGTCTACCTGTCGCCGCTATATAATATCGAGCAAAACCGAGCAAAAAAATCACTTTTGTTGTATGGGAGCCCCCTTTAATATTCAATTTTGTACTGTTTTTAGTATTTGGTGTTAGAGCGGCTACAGAAATACATAATCTGTGAAAATTTCAACTGTCTAACTATCACGGTTCATGAGATACAGCTTGGTGACAGACGGACGGACAGGCAGACAGACGGACGCACAGGCAGACAGACAGACGGACGGACAGCGGAGTCGTAGTATAAGGGTCCCGTTTTTTACCCTTTGGGTACTGAACCCTAAAAAACGAGCCGCTTTAAAAATGCAGTCAAACATATTATGAATTTATGTTTCATATTTCTTTTTTTAAATGCTCCACTGTTCTACCAAAATTTCGCAGATATTTATTTTTTTATATCTTAAAGGCTAGCGTTTGATACTATCTCACCCGTTGGTAAGTGATGATGCGGTCGAAGATGGTAATCACGCAAGGCCTAGAATGGGAACGGGGTCTCAAGGATAGCTGCCGGAACACATTAGATGTTTTGGTGACAGATTTTTAAGTTGAGGGTGGTAGCTGGCCAGGCGGACACTAGACAGTGTCCTACCACCATGCGGGGGTTGTTGTTTTCTTAACGATGTTTTCCTTCACCGGAGAGCCACTGTGAGAAGCGCACATAATTTTTTCGATGGAATCATCCATTAGTGCTCGGCGGGGCTTGAACTAAGTACCACGGCATCAAAGCCGACCGTTCTCGCGATTATGCCGTCGGGTCCTCAAATATTATATTTTCGCAGCATTTTCCTCTGGATGTGTCTAACTTCTCTTTAGCTTTTGCCGTATTCTCAGTGTACCCGATGACGGTTCGTGCAAGCTTCCCCAAGGATCTGAAATCAGATGGAACTACATTAGTTTTTTTTATAATGATTTCTCGCAATGTGGGTTGCACATTACTAGTATTCTTGTATACCCCTCCAACTAAGCTAAATATGCTTGTGTCTGGAGTGGGTTCACGTCAATAGCAATTGGCGGGGTGGGGATCGAACTCACGACCTCTCGATCGCCAGTCCGACACCTTATCCATTGGGATATTGTCGCTAAGTGTATCCGGCTCAATCACACAAAAAAATAAACTGGCCAATTGCAAGTCGGACTCGCACTCGTAGGGTTCCGTACCACACTACAGTATTTTATAAGATCGAGCAAAAAATACCACTATCATTTTTCGCCAGCCAAAAATAATAATTAATAAACATGTTATTTCTTATAACGCCATCTAACGTCTAGCAAAGGTGTTAGGGATCGACATTTCAATATAACGCCATCTATGGGACGTTTACCTAACAAAGCGTTCATAGATGGCGTGAAATGCCGAAAAAAACACGTTTCTTGTATGGGGACCCCCTATTATTTTTAACTTTATTCTGTTTTTAGTATTTGTTGTTATAGCGGCGCGGCAACAGAAATACATCATCAGTGAAAATTTCAACTGTCTAACTATCACGGTTCATGAGATACAGCCTGGTGACAGACAGACAGACAGACAGACAGACAGACAGACAGACAGACAGACAGACGGACAGCGGAGTCTTAGTAATAGGGTCCCGTTGGTACCCTTTGGGTTTGGAACCCTAAAAACAGCGAGTGAATGACGCCTGGTTCAGGTAACACAGCCCATGAGAGTCCTGTCAGAATATTCTAGGCCTAGCTAGTTTTTGGTAACAATTCATCGATATACTATGCTTTTACCACCTGTGGACGAACCCCCGTGCTGGGATTTGAACCCGTGACCTCTCACTTCGAATTCAATCCTTCACGCTAACTTGTAACAACCCCTCCCCCCTACGGGTACGGAACCCTAAAAACCTATTATGTCGACGAAAGATTTTTTATAGCATAGTAGCCATACCCCGCGGCTTCGCCCTTTAACGCGGGCGCAAAGTCGCGTCAAAAAGTATCCTATAGCCTAACCCATGGAACTATCTATCCCTGTACAAATTTAGCTCAGCTAAATCAGTTTAGCTGTTTAACCGCGAAGAAGTCCCAAACAAATGAATATACAAACTTACTTTCGCATTTATAATATTGGCGTTGATTGGTGTTGATTTACTAGCTACTTTACCCCCTTGACTGTCAGCGACAGATCTTCCAACCAGAGATTTTTTTGTTTCCATACCCAAAGGGTGTGTGGCATACTTACATTTGCCCTAACCTAAATCTTAAATACCTATTATTATATCGAGCTTATAAAACTACTTACTAAAAATGTTAACTTATAATTAAGTTATTACTGTACTAAACCTTCATCATCATCATCATCAGTATCACCAGCCTGTATCAGTCCACAGCTGGACGTAGGCCTCTCCCAAGATGCGCCACTGAGCCCGATGTTCGGCTCTTCTCTTCCAGTCACTGCCCACCGCTTTGCGTATGTCGTCGCTCCACCTGGTCACAGTCCCTAGTCACACGTCCTACTCTACGTTTGCCGATTCGCGGTCTCCACTCTAGGACAAGTCTACCCCAACGGTTATCAGTCCTTAATAGTAATTAACCTATATATATAAATAACCTTAATACGAATTATTTTTAATTATTATATTTATATTTTTCATTTGTGTTTACTAAGTTTGTTAAATTAAGTTTATTCTGATTTTAGGTAGGCAAGGTAAGTATTAATTTAAGCTAGATATGATAATCGGTATTTAAGGTTTAGGTTAGGGCATAGGTAAGTATACCACAGGTGCCTACGGGATCCTTTTACTGAGAAGGGCTGTCCATCCGTCCAACCTTCCATCCACGCGTCTGTCCGTCCATAAGTCAGTCACAAAGCTGTTTTTTCTTAACTGAATAAGAAGACATTTGAAATTTTTAGAAAGGGCATGTTACTATGGCCACTATACGAACAAATAGTAAATCAAAATGAAGTTGAAAATAAAACTGACTAAGTGCGAGTCGGACTCGCGCACGAAGGGTTCCGTACCATTATCTATAAAAACAACAAAAAAATACATGTCTGCTGTATGGGAGCCCCCCATGTTAATAAAATGTCAATTTTATTTTAATTAAATTATTTATTTTTAATGTGAATAATATAACTCAATATTCTGTGGATATTTAAAGCGTCTACCTGTTGCCGTTATCAATATCGAGCAATAAAATCACGTTTGTTGTATGGGAGCCCCTTAAATATTTATTTTATTCTGTTTTTTAATGTTTTTTGTTATTGCGGCGACTGAAATAAATCACTTTGATAATTTAAACTGTCTAACAATCACGGTTCATGAGATACAGCCTGGTGACAGACTGACAGACAGCCAGACAGACGGACAGTGGAGTCTTAAATATAGGGTCCCGTTTTTACCCTTTGCGTACGGAACCCTAAAAAACGGGGTTCTTATACAAGAAAAGTGTTCTTTTAAAATTTTTTTGTCCAGATCTAGTACATGTATATACAACTTAAAACTAAATTAAGATAAAAACTATTTAAACTGATACAAATACGTAAAATGTTATAAATAAAAAACAGAACCTAGGTCGCAGCTGTCTGCCGGTAACGTTCCCAAAAAGCTGGCGACGTTACCTCGTTGAATTGCTAGGCTAATCCGTTGGCCGAGGTAAGCGCCAGCTCTTTGGTCACGAGTGACGTCTATTAATCGTCTGGACAGCTCCTTTACAAATCCTCGTGCATCTTGACCCCACGGACCCATTGTTTCGACCCCAAACGGAAGAAAAATGTAGCCATCACCAATGGCAGCATATTTCCTCCGTTTGAGGGTTTCTGCCGCATCCGCTGCCGCACCTGCTGCTCGTGAGGTCCCGCATATGTGGGACGCCGCTAACGTGTCAGCACACGTCGCGTCCCACACCAACGGTCTACCTCGGCACCACGGAACCAACGTCATACCGTCGGGCCTCTTACCATCGTCACGTGATATACCGTTCGGCTCTAATATAGCCGGCACATTCACGGTGGCAAGGGCATAGAAAAGATAATAATACTAGCAAGGGCCCGACAAATGACGTCATTCAAGGAGGCGTGACGTGAGAGACGCCCTGCACTGCGGCGGCATGACAGGCCATGGTGGCCTAATCTTTCTACTTCACTGCCGCAGTGACAATTGTGAATGCCCAGACGTAATCCCACAGCAATGGAGAAGCTGTTATCGTCCATAAGGGTACTTATGTTGGAAGAAGGTAATGCGTGTAGCCAGTATTCCAGATTTTTCACGTGTGGCAAGGAGACGAGCCCGGTCCCTAATATCAACACTATTTTGAATTAGTTCATCCTGAATAATTTTACAAAGGGGCTCGTCCCATAGCTTTTGTGAACTAAGTTTTATAGGTAAGACCTCACCTGGACAAGCCAACGACCAGGCGGTTTTAGCTTCTTCCATGTATGCTATAGAAAGAGTGATGTATGAGTCCAGATCTTATTTAATATTTAACTGTGGTACGGAAACCTACGTGTGCGAGCACAACTTGCACTTGGCGAGTTTATTTTTGCTTATCTACGAATTTTTTGTAAGCGTTACAAATATACCAAATATACAGATATGATTCTTTGCTACATTTGATTTAATGTTACTCTCAAGAGAGTCGTATCATTTCAACATATTCTCCCCGTAGACATTAAGATCCATTACCTTCAAATAAACAAAACCATGATTCGAAAAATAGGTCATAGATATATCCTAGTATTGTCTTTGGGCACTAAATCCCTGTCACACGCAGAGCATCGTGTTATTTATCGGCTTCAATAGCTCGCTGTTGTCGCAGACGTGAACCTACTTGATGTTAAAAACAGAAATATGTTTTTTTAAATATCTTATAGGCTAGCGTTTGACCACTATCTCACCTGTTGGTAAGTAATGATGCGGTCGAAGATGGTAAGCACGCTAGGCCTAGAATGGGAACTGGCTCTCAAGGATAGCTGCCGGAACACATTAGATGTTTGGCGACAGATTTTCTAACTTGAGGGTAGTAGCTGGCCAGGCGGACACTAGATAGTGTCCTACCACCATGCGGGGTTGTTGGTTTCTTAACAATGTTTTTCCTTCACCGGAGGACCACTGTGAAAAGCGTACATACATTTTTCGATAGAAAGATCCATTGGTGCACGGCGGTTTGAACTCGGTACCTCTTGCATCAAAGCCAACCGTTCTCCCGATTACGCCACCGGGCCCTCATTGTCATATATTCTAGTGGTGGAGCTTAAGCTGCAATATAATCGCTTTGGCATAGCGCTAGCTCGGCATTATGCTCGTTGTTTCTCGTCGTTTGGAGCTCAGGGCCCTTATTCAGTATGACCAATGAAATAACGCGTTCCTTAACGCGCCACGTTACGTTATTGAAAATTTGTATTCTGTATGCCACACTATAGGTAAATTATACAAAACGCGCGTTACACGTCCTCATATGTCACGAAATTTTGACAGCTCAAAACGCGCTCATAACCTTACCCTACCGCGTTTTATGGCATAGAGCATACCATAACTCGGAGATAACGTAACACGGCACGGTAAGACTTCAAAATGGTCATACTGAATAAGGCCCAGGTCGAGTGACCCGCGATATGAATTATGTAATCAGCACACTATTGCTTTCGCACCAATATATAATAATATTTCTTATTACCCGTTATTGGCCATCACACTGTCAAAGTTCAACGTAAAAAAATCAATATGATAGGTATTTTGGTGCATTTTCTAATCTGATACGATAGCTCGCCATATTTCTTATCATCGCGCAGCACCGTTTGTCTTTTGTATTCTTTGTTAACATTACATTTCTTTTTGGAGAGGTGGGATTAATTGTTGGTTTTAGGAAATGTTTTTGTTTCTTACAGATACATACATTTTTTTATATCATATAGGCTAGCAATAGCTATCTCACCTGTTGATGAGTGATGATGTGGTTGAGGATGGTAGCACGCTAGGCCTAGAATGGGAACTGGCTCTCAAGGTAAGCTGCCGGAACACACATTAGATGTTTTGGCGACAGATTTTGTAACTAGAGGGTGATAGCAGGCCCCGGCTGGCACTAAATAGTGTCCTATCTCCATGTGGAGGTTGGGGGTTTCTTAACTATGTTTTCCTTCACCGGAAGACCACTGTGAAAAGCGCACATACATTTTTCGATAGAAAAATCTATTGGTGCACGGCGGGGATTGAAGTCGGTACCTCTGGCGCCAAAGCCGACCATTCTCCCACAACACCACTGCGCCCTCGAACTACATAAGTACTTCTTATTTTTCTTTTGTTTCGTTTTATTGACATGAAACAGTAACACTCGAGTAAAGCACATGAGTTAATGACAGTACCCGGAAGCGGTCATTCGCAATTGTAAATTTTCACGTCGGTGGTCTAAATAATCGTCTACAGAGGCAATTGAAGCCATTGTCATTCGCAACTACGTGGTGAAAAGCGAATGATGGAAATATTGATTAAAGCCCATTTACAATTTCGAATGACCGTCTCCGGGTACTAAGCTGGTTTCTAGTCATAACATCTTCCTTTGTAGTAAGAGTAAAACATGGAGGCCTACCCCTATTTTGTAATATCTTATAAGCTAGCGTTTGACAACCATCTCGCCTGGTGGTAAGCGATGATGTGGTTGAAGATGGTGAAACACGCTAGGGCTAGTCTGACTCCCAAGGGCTGTGCGCTGCTGGAACACCCTAAGGATATGGCGGCAGATTTTCTCCTTGATGGTGGTAATCTACTTTTTGGTAGCAAGTCAGGCCGAACATCGATATAATATGAATTCATTTGAATTGCTTTTTTAGACTAATCTAAATCTAATCTAAAATAGTTTTAGCCTGCGTAAGTAACATATACATATATGCCCTATATTTGTTTTTTCTATTAAGTTCCCTCACATGTATTTATAAAAAAATATATTAATTTCCATCATTCACCACGATGGATGCAATAAAAATATTTGCCATATGGAGAGGGAAAATGTGAGAGGGGGAAGCGGAGAGGGGTGGAGGGTTGATGTCCGGTCGTTTCCCACCAGGAAACATATTGGACAACTTAATCAAATATTTTGGCAATTGAGGGTTGGCTTATGTTATGAAAATAGTTGGACCAAACTTATTGAATGTATTTTTCCGCTGAATGCTTATAGTTTATTAAGTGATAGTGCAAACAAGGCGTTTGCCTGATGGAAAGCCATAACGCAGGCAGGCAAAATACTAACTTGGATTTTATATCGATTGCCATAGGTAATTTAAATACGGGCGTTACAAAGAAAGTAACTAGTAGAAAAAAATTGCAAGAACGCTTAACTAGTTACGCGAAAATGTGTACAATAAGGTCCCTTAAGTTTTGCAATTCCTACGTAACTATGTAAGTACTTATTTCAAATAAAAATTGTATTGTCTAGGTTAGGCTTACTTACGGTCGTTAACTTACTTCCTGTTTATATATCTTACTAGCTGTGCCCCGCGGCTTCGCCTGCGTTTAAAAACAACGTTTATTTATTTTAATTTTTTTTTTCATAAGAACCATCTGACGATAAAAAACACAACAAAAAAGAATTAGCGAAATCGGTCCAGTCGTTCATACGTGATGCCGTGACCAAGGGCAATTGAGATTCATTTTTAAATATAAAGATAGGTAACCGTTTGACCACTATCTAGTGGTAAAGGTACGGCCACACGGCGGCGTCCTGCGCCCTGCGTCCTGGGGGCGCGATCTACTTGCGTGCAAACGTATTCACACCAAACGCGATAAGCAAGCGATCTATTTGGTATTTGAAATGATACATAAGCGATGATGTGGCCGAGGATAATGAACACATTAGGCCTTGAATACCTTTGAACACCGCATGGTAAAGGCGGCAGATTATTTATCTTGTACACACATATACAGATATCAACTGCCAGTTGAAAAGGTAAGTTAGTTATGGTACGGCCACACAGCGATGTCCTGCGATCTGCGGGCGCGATCTCAGTACTTTGCAATTGTTTTCTGATCGCGTTTGGTGTGAACCAGTCGGTACAAATACTACGGCGCTATCTGATCGCCGCCTAGATCGCGCACACAGGACGCTGCGGTGTGTCCGTACCTTTATTGTAAATGGCCGATAGTGTATTCAGACATGTTTGCAAATCTTCCATAAAATATTTGTTTCCACATTTTTGTGGTGCACTGAAAAATATTGCATATAAAAATGTTTTTCATACAAATCTAGGCTTGGGTGATAGAACCTAGGTAGCAGGTTCTAACGCTGATATATGGCTATAATCACGCACGTGGTCGCCGCCCGCTGCCGTGCTGCGGAAACCGTGCATCAGTCAGCTAGTTATGGAGCTGTTGGATGATTGTTTGTGTCTAGGCTGAAATTAAGTAGTGGATTGTATTTATAGGTGGTATATTAGAAAAGGTAAACGCGTGTGTTCTACAGTATTGGTAAATGTACTATTCATTATTCTGTGGTATTGGTTCGTTGCGTCTTGGTCACAGAATAATGAATAGTTCTTGGTTTTTTTAGGTACGGAACCCTAAAAAGCGACTCTGTGTATAAAGGTGTGGGGAAAAATGGCAATAACATTTTGGGATTAATAAGTTCATTATTATAATTAGTGTTATTCCTGATTAAGTTCATATCGCTCTGTGATTTTTAGCCGACTTTACAAAAAAGGAGGAATTTCTCAATTCGACTGTTTTTTATTTTATTTTTTATGTTTGTTACCTCAGAACTCCGTCAAATCTTAACCGATTTAAAAAGGTATTTTTTTATTTGAGAGTTTATGCTTTCCGTTTGGTCTCATTTAAATTTTATCGAGATCAGACAATTATCTTCGGAGATATGGAGATAAACGATATAAGCACATTTGTATACTTTGATCACATGATTATAACTAGCCAGTACTTTGACTATCGCGGCATGTGAAGTCGGTTTTTTCGTTTTGTACGATCATAAATTATATCCGTAATATAAAACACTATATGACTCCCCAACTACGATGATCTATAAGCCTTTGTGTTATACAACTGGAGTTCTAATCTTTGCTGGACATTAATTTGTCGGAACTGCGGGATTGAAATTAGTAAAGTTGACCACAATGCGGTGGAGGTGTTATACCGAATGTTTGACGGTGTTATACAATACAGTCAAAGTTGCTACCTTTTGGCGAATTAGTAATTAATATTATAGACTCTGTGCCTACTGATAATATTATAAAAACGTTTGTAACTCTGGCACTCTGTCTGCTTGTTACCTAATGACGCCTAAACGGACGATCCGATCCACAGAAATAGGAATATTATTCCTATTTCTATGATCCGATCATACTGAAATTTAACAAGCAGATACTTTATAGCATCAGGTTGAACATAGGCTACCAAAAATCTTAGTGTACGTAAACTAAGTCGCAGGTATCAGCTAGTATATTATATATCACAACGTTAATAACGTTATATATATATATATACATATGTGTATTACTTATATTACTTAATGTAACCCATATTGAGTGGTGGAGTAGTCACGAAGGGGCAGTATAAGAATTACCGGGCCATGGCAGAACAAAGACTCGGAAACACTGTTTACAGCACAGTCCTAAGACTCACATCCTAGGTCTGTGGTTTATTATAGAGCAAAACGACTTTAATGGGGGTTTTCCGTGGGTTTTCAGAAAACAAATAACGAATACCTTCCTTTTGAATGTCTCGCATTTTTGACAGCGGCAAGAATAATATCTTATCTTCTTATATATATAAAAATAAATCCCAATTGCCTTGGTCACGGCATCACGCGTGAACGGTGGACCAATGTCGCTAATTCTTTTTTTGTTGTATTTTTTATCGTCAGGAGATGGTTCTTATGAAAATAACGCAGGCGAAGCCGCAGGGCACAGCTAGTTCTTAATATATTATTCTTGTTAAGTCAAGATCTAGTCAAGAACTTTTTTATAATTTTATAATATTCAGTCAGTATAATAATTTAAGTAATTTGTTTACAAAACGAAAACGAAACGACTTCAAATGCCGACTAATGATTTTCAGTACTAAGTTTGAGGTGTTTATATCCTGGACTTCTCTGGAGTTACCTACTCATCAGATCTCAATGAAATTACAATAAGACCTAACGAAAATTGTAAAAAAATAGGTACTCCAGCGACGTAATACCCCCTATCGCTGAGCTATTATATAAAATAACAAAAATCTAATCGGATAGTAAATTACAGGACCCTAAGTACGAGTTTTCATACCAAACTCGATATCGTATATCGAGCAAATTTTGTATGAAAAACAATACAGCGCCTCTAGTGGTTACTACACTTAACTAAATTTAGACCAATCAGGGAGCCAGAATAAGTCGAAAACCATGTGAGATCTGTCAAAAGCGTTTACGATGAAAACTCGTACTAAGGGTACAGAGTCCTGAGGTTACAAGCAAAAACATTTAAATAATTAGTTGAATTGAGAACCTCCTCCTATTTTGAATTCAGTCAAAACATGCTTACCTACTGCACATGGGTAAAGAAAACTCATGTGCCTATTGTCAATATGAACCCATTTTTAAGTTGTTACATTAGTGAAATATAGGGTTTTTCTAAATTGACTTTATTAGGTACCAGGCCATCTAAAGGGCATAAAAGTCAAGTCAAATGTCAAATGTGATCAACAGCATTATCAGCCATTTCCGTCCACTGCTAGACATAGGCCTCTCCCATGGCGCGTCACTGAGCTCGATCTTCAGCTATTCGTTTCCAACTGCTGCCAGCCAGCTTGCATATATCATCGCTCCACCTAGCTGGAGGGCGTCCTACACTACGTTTGCCGAGCCATGGTCTCCACTCTAGAACTATTCTGTGATTAAAGCAGATCAAAGCCGATCTTCGATGAGCTATTTTCATACCATAAGTCAGCATAAAACAAAACCGTAGAAATCCTTTGATGCCGCATTCAGTATTTACTCAATAGGCTGATTTTACTTTATACACAAAGGTGCTCCCCTAGCGCGTCTGAACAATTTCCAGCGGAAATGCAAACATTTTACAAAATATTTGTAAAATATTTCAATTACTGGATCCCCTGGCACTGCACTGAGAGCTTGAGACTCGAGGAAAGGGCCAAGAGGCCATTCGTCTAAACGTGCACAATGGAAAACAGTGACGAAGAACAAACGATAACAAAATTATTAGGAATTTGTAAAATTTACACAAACAATAGATGTAACTTTGCAGTACTATTGTTAATTCTGTGGTTTCACAGTACTCGTGAACACATAGCATCGTTCAAATCATTAGGTACATCATTGACAAAATTTTTCAAAATACAGCATGTCAGTCGCTTTGAATGCATCGACGAGAATATTTTTGAGAAGGAGTAGGTGTAATTATGAAAAGTATAAGCAGAGCAGTGAAATTATAGGCCATATGTGTGACTCGACATCTCCTCAACGTGTGTTGACTCAGGCACACTCAGTGCTTTGACACGTAAAATTTTGGCAGTCCAGAGATGTGCGTGTCGCAATTTTTATGTAAAACTCCTTTGAACTGTTGGTAGACGTCACTTAGGGACGAGTAAAATTATTTCGTGAATGGTTGGTGCCAGAAAATTCTATAGATGGTTTGCCATAGTTGCGCTTTGACGTAGTTCTGTTCTCTGTTCTGTTCTGTGGCTATGATGAAGGTTTGACATATTCGTAAGTAAATTGTCCATCGCATTGACTCACAGCTATCATTAACTTCCAAAGAAGCTCACACCGCATATTGACATACCATCAAGTGGGACATACTAACTTTTCACAGGTGGTAGGAGCATTTTATATCGATATTCCGTCTGTCTTGTTACCAAAAAGTAACATACCACCATCAAGGAAAAAATCTGAGCCATAACCTTACGGTGTTCTGGCAGCACACAGCCCTTAAGAGTCAGAGTATGCTAGCCTACAGATATAATAAACAAGCTTCGATGACACTTTGGATAATATTAGAATTAGTTTATTCAAATGCAATAGCATATAAGGATACTTTATGTGCATGCCACAAATCGCAATTGCTAAATTGTATTAGGTCGTTGAATCTAAGGAACTGTTTCGTTCTATACAACTGTAGTTAAAGCCAAGCCTGGAAGAGATGGGGGTCAATTCATAATTTAGAACCCCGGGATAATCAACTTGTAAATTACAAGTATTTTTGTGTTTCTTTGTTGTGGAAAATTTGAGAAAATTACAGCAAGTCGCTTGATGTTTATGATATAAAAATTTTAGCAAAAACGCGATCTTGACATTTATTTTATTGCGTAAGATCTCTGAGCAAGTTTCGAGTTATAATACATTGATTAATATTACAAAACTCACATCGATAATGACATTTGTAGTGGATAAAGAAATGTAATTCCTATATATTTTGTAATTAGATTATATTTGCCTCGAAGACTCACTTTTCAACCCTCATAGATCAAGTATCAAGAACACATGAACGAATAAAGAAGCGAAAATCTAAGTTGAAACGTGTTTACCGTCAAGTTTGTGTTTGACCGGGCCGCGGGGCCACGTCGCACGTTTTATCTTTTACCGCTCGAGCGAAATGTGAAGCGAATGAAGGTTGACCGGCTGAGCGAAGCGAGCGGAGCGGTTTCTAAACAAAGAAGAATGTTTACTTTAATATAATATGTATTTATCATTGTTAAATATTTCTGTTATATCTTTAATGAACGTCCGTATGCAGGCAATACCACGACTTATATATTACTTTAAGACGACAGTTTGTAATATTTATTCTTCCAAATAAATAATTTGATTTGATTAATTGGTTTGACTTTGCTGATGATCAAAAAATACAGCATTGTGACATACGAGTGGACACGCTCGTATGTCACAGTGCTGTATTTTTTGATATAATATAATCATATATATATAATAATAAGTATCAACTTAAACAGTAATATGCACGTTTTGTGGAAATGTCTAGTATGTACTAGACATTTCCTCAACACTATGGAAATTTTAACAAACAATCATACAAATAAGATTGAATAGAAAATTAATTAACCCACTTTCATACAGGAAACGTATTTTTACTAGTCCGACTCGCACTTAACCAGTTTATTTTAATGAGAAGAGATATTTCAAGATCCGGTTTTTAAATGGTTTGCAAGATTTGATGAATATCTTCAGTTTATACTGAAAATGCCTCAAAGGGCATATAAAGCGTATATAAGTGTATAGTCTAAAGTTTGTTTTATACTATGTCATAGTATAAAACAAAGTCGCTCCCGCTGTTTGTACGCTTAGATCTTTTAAACTACGCAACGGATTTTAGCAAACTGCGTCAAAGTTTAAAATTACTTTCGAATTAATTGAAAGGTTCTTTCTAGTATACAAACATACAGTTAAGGTATATGATACAACGCTGTTATGAAGTTAATGAGCCAAACTATAGGTTTCAATTTAAATTTGTACACTGACGGACTCTAAAAAGACCTTTCAATTAATTCGAAAGTAATCCCGAACTTTGATGCAGATTATGAGTCCGTGAGTGTATTTATAGGAAACGATTTCAAATATTAACTTAAATATACCCAGCATTAAGGTCCTAAATCCTTTAACTTAGACCGCCGGCTGTAGGTCACGGACTGCAAGAGAACAGAATACTAAAGAAGTGCAGTTTTTGGCACAATACTCTTGTTGTTTGAATCTCAATTGCAAATTACTGTTTGACATGTTTGTTCAAACTCTAAAGAGCTTTATTTTTAGTGCCGTAGAGTTTGATTTTGTTGGTTAGAGACGTGAACGTAGCGAGTGTTTGCAAAAGACAAACATTTCAATGTATTTTCTAAAATTCACATTCTGCCGAAAAAACATTTCTGGTTAGAAAGTTAGAAAAGTTTAAAATTTTTTGTTGTTTCGCTTTAAATATATAAAGATAAATCTAGTTTTTACTTATTTTTTTGATATCATACCTATAGCCTAGTGCTTGACCACTATGTCACCTGTTGGTAAGTGATGATGCGGTCGAGGATGGTAGCACACTAGGCCTAGAGTGGGAACTGGCTCTCAAGGATAGCTGCCGGAACACATTAGATGTTTGGCGACAGATTTTCTAGCTTGAGGGTGGTAGCTGGCCAGGAGGACACTAGATAGTGTCAAACCACCATGCGGGAGTTGGGGGCTTCTTAACGATGTATTTCCTTCACCGGAGGAGGGCCACTGTGAAGAGCGCACTTCATTTTCCGATAAAAAAATCCATTGGTTCACGGCGGGATTTTTTTTCGGTTTGATAGCAAGTTAGGCGGATCAATCTTAATGAAAGAGCATTGTTAAAAAAAAAGCCAGACTGTATTATGTGCAGAATATTGGACCTCGTTTATCTTGAATCACATAAAAACAAGGTTACTAGAGCATTTTACGACAGTGATGAAACGAGTCTAAGAAGATTCTGACTAAAATACTCGTAATATAGTTTTTAGACACATAACTCATATATATACATATAGATACTATTATATACATTAAAATTAATTAGTTTTTAGACCGATTTCATAAAAAGATGCATTAAAATACAATTCGTGTAATTTTTTTGTTGCGTTGTTACACACAGACCATCTCTTATAAGATAAGCTAAAAAAAACGGTCTAAAACACGCTTAAATTTGAACGTTTTTTATTATATATGTCGTCGAAGATGGTTAACACGCTAGGCCTAGAATACCCTGGCTCTCAAGGGCTGTGTGCTGCAGGAACACCGTAGGGTTTTGGCGGCAGATTTTCTCCTTGATGGTGATAAGCTACTTTTTGGTAGCAATTCAGGAGATATCGTCGTCCGAGATAGAGGTCAATTGCTAGCCAATAAGCTATAAAAATAGATGTACATATGTATGACAACTATTAAGCTACGGACACACCGCAGCGTCCTGCGATCTGCGGGCGCGATCTCAGTACTTTGCAATTGTTTTTTGATCGCGTTTGGTGTGAACCAGTCGGTACAAATACTACTGCGCTATCAGGAGGGCTAGCATGGCAAGGGGACTATCTTGTCTTTCCACCTAACCGTGTTTTGTTTGGTGGAGAAGAACAATTATAAGTAATGCTTTTCGACAATTATAAACGTCCGCTGACTTTTAATCAATTCTTTTTTTAAACTTATTAATACGAAACAAAATCAAAACTCGGGGTTAAACTTTGCTAAGCGTTTAAATTGTTGTGTTGATCTCCTGTCAGAGGTGAAAAACAGGGAAATAATTTTGTCTTTCCCCCGGGGATAAGGCCATACTAGCCCTGCTGATCCCCGCCTAGATCGCGAACACAGGACGCTGCGATATTTTTTAAAGGCTTGATCTGTTACAATACATAATCTCAACACCTGTGAAATTGTAAACTCATTCTGTAAAATTGAAGAACCGGCCCTTCTTAGTCATTTTATCAACGTCAAGGCAATGTGTCCCTGCATATTATTACTACCACATTACTTAAGTTAATAGCTCAGGTGTTTGTTCTCAATGAGATTGAATGGGTGGAAATTATTTACTTTGAGCTCAGATTATATAAATAGTTCTTTAAGTCAGGCTTTGAAGGAATTGAGAAGCTCATTGTTTTGTGAGACGATTTGTTGGAGAAAATACTTCTATAAAATACTTACAGATAGGTGTAGTCGTGAACTCGTTTTATCTCCTTTTTTGACCCCTACTAAGGCTCTTTTAACGCCCTTTTTTAAGGAGTCCATTTTATAGCTCTGCGGGAAAATTGCAGACGGTAGAGCTCGTTCCAAATTTTAAAAGTGTACGTCATAGTTGACATACAAGCAAGCGGCCCACCTGATTAAAAGTGGTCTGGTAAGTATCTCCAGAGATATGGAGATAAACACCACAAAATTGGTACTAAAAATTAAAAGCACGGCATTGAAGTCGGTTCTTTTTAATTTTTTTAAACGATCTTATAATACAAACCACACGACTGAAAAGATAAAGCTGTTCTATTTCCTATATTTTCGGGTGGGTCTGCGGGTCGACCTCATAGTCTTAATGTATACAATATAAAGAAACAATATCGAGGATTGTAAGTATACTACATTTACAAGGAAATCTTACTGCTCTTAAGGATGAGTGTCGTTTGTTATGTTCAGAATATAGTGGAACAATAGTGGTGTGAGAGCTGGTGATTGAATTACTACAATCACTTTATTCGCCGTCTGAACCAATTATATGTTTTGCGAATAGCCTTTTTTGGAGTGAATTTTTGGAGTGAATATTTCTAAAATCTTTTTCATGTTCAACCGACTTCACAAAAAAAGAAGAGGTTCTCAATTCAATTTTTTAAACTTGTAAATTTTTTTTTTATATATGTTAACCGATTACTCGAAGATGCCTGAAGCGATTTACAATTTTTTTTCAAAGAGTAACCCTCTTTAATTATCCAATTTCTGTGAATTTGTGAATTTATGGGTGAAAACTTACCTGAAATAAATGAATTTTAATTTTAATTTAACCGATATTGGTCGAGCGGTTTTAAATGTATCAACATTTGTATTACGATGCATTTAATTACCTCGATGACATGATACTCTAGCTACTGGCTACTTTGACTAGCGTGACCGTCAACTGGTTGGCACCAAACATCGTGCTGGGACTCAGCGAACCGATTGGCAACAAGTAGACAGGATAAGCTGCAAACAACGTTCTTTTGATGGGAAACGATGGCGTAGTACTAATAAAATAACAGAAGTCGTAAAGCGCAACCTTTCCGCGTTACTGCACTGTGCCCTCAAAAATCTAGATTTCAAGTCTTACAATAACATGACATCTCTTGTCATTTACACTCAAACCAATAAGCTATTTTACGATTAAATAACTAATACATTTAAAATATTTCATACACAGCCAAAGTTTTGAAACAAAAAAAAACATACAGTCGAATATATAACCTCCTCCTTTTTTAAGTCGGTTATTAAAAAGTGAAAATATTTTTTAATGAGAATTCTAAAGAGAACTTCATTGAGGCACAGAATAATGAATAGTAGATAGATAGAAAGATAGATAACTCTTTATTGTTACACCTTCTTAAAACGAACTTACATAGTAAACTTAATAATAATGTGTTACAATAGGCGGTCTTATCGCTAATAGCGATCTCTTCCAGACAACCTTAGGATGGAGAGGATAGAACATGTGACTAATGACGGGTGTATCTAACAACTCTAAACACTAATCACTTACATATATATCTATAAATAAACTATCTAACTAACTATCTAAAAATAACTATCATAAAGTACTTTATGTAACAATAATAAAATTAACAGGTTAAACTGTCTCTCAAAACCTACCATCTCCTGGTCTAAGAAACTTCTCACCACAGAACAAGAGGAAATGGCGTGTCAGAAATTAATGAAAGCATCGATGTAAGGAGTGTTGTGATTTTTCTTCGCCACTGCTCATTTGTCAGACGTTATTTTCTTTGCGGAGTCATTGACCTTACTCGCTCGTAGGTTTGGAACTAGGGTTATTGACCTACAGGAGTTCGAAATTTGAGAATTTTAAGATAAACACACATAGGCAAATAACCCTTTTAAACAAAAACAAATTTTCAATATAAACTTGGGACCATATTATTTACTACCCGACTTCGGCCAGGACAAAAAAAAGAATGATTATATTTTTGGTATGTTGTGTACGCGTATGAAGGTGGTATTTTGTAAAAAAAAAATTAAAAGATGATTGTAATAAATTATGTGACAATTGTTTCATTTGCGTTTGGTGATTTTTTTTTTTTGCAGTTTCTAGTTTTTTTTAAATGTGTCATCTTGGAAGAAGTCTGCACGTATCTACTCGAATGTTCTACCGTAGCAACTAAATTGCTCATGAGATTTTTTTACATCTAGGCTAGCTTATACCACTATCTCGCCTAGTGGTAAGCGCTTAAGTGGTCGCAGGTGGTGAACACACTAGGTCTAGAATAATCTGACTCTCAAGGGCTGCAGCGTGCTGCCGGAACACCGTAACATTATGTCGACAGATTTTCTCCTTGATGGTGGTAAGCATCTTTTTGGTAACAAGTCAGGCAGAACATCGATATAATATGCTCCTTACTACCTGTCGACGTACACCTGTGCTAGGATTTGGACGGGTGACGTCTCGTTTGGAATTCAAGCAATATTTCGTTATAATAAGTTCTTAAATGGAATTTGCCTAATCGATGTCTACCATGACCAAAGAGCTGGCGCTTACCTCAGGCAACGCATTAGTTTCGCGATTCAAAGAGGTAATGTCGCCAGCTTTTTGGGTACTCTACCAGCAGACAGCGACCTAAATTCAATTTATTATTTGTAGTTTTTATTTTAATTATTAGTCATAGTTAATATATTAGTTTAATTAGTTTTATAAATTGTTTTGGTATATATATAAATTTTAAATAAATGGAATTTTGTTTATTACTGCGTACTAGGTCAACCAAAGACTACGGAATTTACTTGTTTTTCTCAAGCAACAAACTTTCCGATGAGTCTACATCGCTCCAGATGTTTCAAGTTAAAATATTATTTTACTCTCTGAAGACGGTAAACTTAAAATTGACTTGCTTTAATTTCAACTTTCTGATTTTTCTCATCTTTCACGATAAACGACTTTATTCCCTTCGTGTTACGGATTATTGATGTGTTTTTGCCTAAGTAAAGTAATATTGGAAGTTATTTTAGCATTAAGCAACATTAGTTTTCTCGAATTTATTATAATATCGCAAATATTTTTGAAAACGTGAGCTGTAGAATAAGTAGGCGCCATCTGGAAAGCTATTAGTGAAACTATTGTAAACTTTAAACTTTCGCGATTTGAACACATAGTCATAAATATGAAAATACGGGACTTATCGCGCCTAAAACATTAATTTTATTTAACTCGACGTTTCGACCAAGTTGCATTGATCGTGGTCACGAGACGACTGAATGTTGTGAGTGTCCGCACGGCTATTTATAGGAGAGTTCGTTGGAAACTACCCTCAATTTATTTTTAATTTTTATCAGAGTCTATCAAGACAGTATTCACTCCCTTATCGAAGATATCAACGCAGGTCCGTTCGCCGAAGGATGTGATTCCTTTTCAGATACCTGGTGTGTACAAAATCGATTGCAGCTGCGGTAAATCGTACATCGGACAGACCAAGCGTACTATTGCAGAAAGGGTCAAAGAACACATCACAGCTGTAAAAAACTGCCAGGTCAATAAATCTGCTATCGCCGAGCACTTACTGGAATCCAGACCTAATCACTGGATCGAACTTCATGACCCTAAGATCCTCTCGACCGACCGCTATTACGCCGTATTGTGCGTGAAGCGGTAGAAATAAAAAAGCATCTCAATTTCAATCGGGAGGATGGATTTAGGTTGGCCGCAACTTGGAACCCAGTAATTAGCAAGTGTTCCAATCGAAAATCAAAGCAGCAAAAATCTGCCGATATTGTCAGTGTTGTGTGTCGCAATGAAAGAAAGAAAGAAAATCGTTTATTTGGCAAAAACTCACATAGTAACAAATTTAATTAATTATAATAATAATGTAAAACATAAAAAGAAGAAAGAACACAGGTTTTAACATAAGTTTATGAGAAGTGAGGTGCCAAAAAGGCTTAACTCAGCACATATGTCTGGGGTTACACACCTAGACGCTGGTTTTCAGCTAAGCCTGCGGGTGATGAACTAGCGCGAAAATATTTTTATTAAATTTAAATATTATATACAATGTAATATAATATATATACAATACATATTAGTAAGTTAAATATATACATAGAATATATATATATATATATAAGGAGAAATAAATAGATACATACATACGAATGCTGGATACAAATGCAAAATATGATCTATGGCTTATGGTAAGAGAAGGAAATATTTAAGTAGTGGACAAGATGTCATAATATAATTATCTTAGATGAATGACATATCTTTATTTATATCACCATATTTCCGCTGCTCGACTACCAAGTACTGTTTCAATTTATATTTAAACAAGCTTAAAGTTTTTACATTCCTGATTGGCGGTGGAATATTGTTCCAGCACTTGGTAGCGGAGTAGCGGAAAGAGCCCCGAAAGCCGACAGAACGGTGATGCGGTATGGATAGTGGCTGAGAGACATACCTGAGAGAGCATGACCTCCTTTGAGACATCCAGTTAATCTTCTTGTGCAAATATAGGGGTTCTTTAAAGTTAATTATGCCAAATAGTAGAGAAGCAAGGTAAAGTTTACGACGCGATTTCATCTTAAGGGCATAGTTTTTGTTCAAAAAAGGTGTTACGTGACTTCTGGCAGGAATATTAAAACAAAATCTTGCACATGCATTTTGTACCCTCTGGATTAGATGTTGGGTTCTAGATAGTAAACGAGAACCATATACGGTGTCAGCGTAATTGAGCTTAGAAAGTAAAAGAGATTCTATTAATCTTATACGAAGTTCTTCGCTTAAGTACGGTCTGAGTTTATATAATGTTTTCAACCTGTAAAAGCAGTTTCGTACTGACTCCGTGATAAGCTCTTCGAAACGCAAGTTGACATCAATCTTTAAACCTAAGTTGCGGGCCACGTATACCCTCTCAACATTCTCACCCATGAGGGTTATGTCGATGGTATGTGGCAACAATGACAGTTTGTGTTTGCTGCCTATAACCATAAATTTAGTTTTAGTTGGGTTTAGTAAGAGGCAATTATTTGTTGACCATTTCAGTATCCTGTCTAAGTCTTCGTTTAGTTTGTGTATGGCTAAATCTAAACTTTCCGGAGCAAAATCAATGTACATTTGGATGTCATCTGCATATATGTGGTACTTGGAATGTTTAATGCATTTAATAATATCAGCACTGTAAAGGATAAACAAAATTGGTCCTAGAATGGACCCTTGCGATACACCTTTGTTTACCTCAGTAGGAGCTGATTTTAAGACATCACCAGAGGTTTGTGTTAACTCGACATGTTGTCGCCTGTTTCCGAAATAGCTGTTAAACCACTTTAGCGCAGAAGAGTCAAATCCGTAATAGCTTAGTTTGGAAATCAGTAGCGAGACATTTATGGCGTCAAAAGCGCGGGAGAAATCCAATAACACTAGTAAAGAGCACATGCCTTGATCTTGAGATGCAATAATATTGTCGGTAACATCAATAAGGGCCGTGGCCGTGCTTCTGCCTCGCCTGAAACCTGACTGTAACTCTGGTAGAATTTTATTACATTCAAGATATCTAGTCAACTGCTGGCAAACAACCTTCTCCATAATTTTTGACATGCATGGTAAGATATTGATAGGCCGCAGATCTTTGAGCTCGATTGGACTATTGTTTTTAGGTAAAGGCCGCACAACTGCAGTCTTCCACGCGTCAGGGAAAATACAGCTAGTAATAGAAAAGTTAATAAGCGATGTGATAATTTCAATTGTCGATGGCATAGTAAGAAGTAACATTTTTAATGTAATTTGGTCATGGCCTTCTGCATTAGACTTAAAGTTGTTTATTATTTTGTATATGGTATCTACCGTTATTGTTGTAATTGAAAATGTATTGTTGTTATTATGGCGATTGAATTCAAAATAAGTTAATTGTGATAAATGTATATCTGACTTTCCTGGAACGTCTAGAAAATGAGCGTTAATTGCATTTGCGTCGTTAAAATGAGCCGGTATTTCTTTATTTCCAGAAGAATGTAGAATTGTAGATTTTAAATTTTTCCACAATATTTTAGGATTGTTAATTTTGTTATTTATATTGTGCTTAAAATATGCCATCTTTTCAAAGAATATCGATCTGTTTGTATGAGATTTCAATTCTTTGTAATATAAAAGTTTAGTATCGTCTTTAGTTCGTTTATATATGGCGAGGGCTTCATTATGCAAACGCATCATGAGCCTTATATTATTTGTAACCCATGGGTAGTAGTGATCTTTGATTTTTATAGTCTTAAGTGGTGCATGGATATCAAACAGTTTTAAAATAACGCTATTGAAGAGGCTGACCCTTTGATTGATGTTGTCTAATTCATAAAATGAGACCCAGCTAATCTGATTTAAATGAGTGTTAAATGATTCTACACAAATATCATTTAAAGGTCTGTAAGTAGTAGAATAGGATGCAAATTTTTCTTTTTTTATCTGAAACTCACAAATTATAAAATAATGACCAAGAAGTGAAACCGGTTCAACGGTGACCTGTCTCGCATGCAGGTCAGTGCACACCACATCAATGAGAGATTGAGTGCTAGCAGTGAAATGTGTTGGCGACGTAACCAATTGATTTAAGTTGAGGCACTGCAGAAATGTATTGAAGTTTTTAGTTTTGTTGTCATTAGTATCTAACATATTTATATTGACGTCGCCCAGTACAATTAAATTATCACAGTTCGAAAAAAAAATTACTGATTCAGACAGGGCATCAAGAAATATCTGAACGTTAAGCCAAGGAGGCCGATAGGCAGTACCGACCACAATACTCTTACCATTTATAGTGAATGAGAGCCACATTTGTTCTACGGACCGGTGCCGAGGGTCGGCGGGATGGGGACGAGTACGAACATTTACACCGCGCTTTATGTAAAATCCGACACCGCCTCCACGACCACCGCGAACGTGGTCTGGCCGTGGTACATGACGCAAACGGTAACCGGGTACTCTGGGCGCTCGCCCCTCCTCACCGGCCCTGAGCCAGGTCTCGTTGATTGCGTCCACATCATGCCTATCCATAGATATTATAAAATCATCATGATCTGTCCCGAGGGACCCAGCATTTAGTAAACCAATTTTTAAAAAACTTTTACATGGCTTTCCTTGTTTAATGTGTATGTATCAAAATAGATAATATTATGAACTGAATTATATGTATATATGTATAATGTAATAAATATACTAATCCTAAGTTAAATTTGAAATGTGTTTTTAATTCTTTTTTTTTTTAATACAAATTGTCCCTCCCTGCCAATATGTGTTTACATAATAAATAAAAACGTAAGTAGTACTTATAATAACGTACCTTACGTTACGTTACTTATTTTATCATAATTAAACTAGTCATGTAGGTTACAGTTTTTGTACCTAAGCTTAGTGAAAAAAGTGATTTCTCAACATTTAGAATATTGAGCCGACGATAAGTAGGTCAAATAAATATCTTTGCATACATATTCTCGAGCGTGCCACAATGTCTTGTCCGAGAGACCTTGATCACAGAGTACTTTATATATACGACCTTGATTGAATATACAAGTCCGGCAAGTATAACTTGGCGTGCCTGTGCGCCACTGTGATTTTACTTTGTACTTTGATAACAGTTTCTCTTAAACCACTTTTAATTACTTTTGGCATTATTGAACTATTTTAATGTAGCAGATTTATCAACAATAATGTCGCGGTAATCTCTCAAACGTCAAACTCACAGTTTCAATTAAAATAATTAGATCCAAAAACCACCACCGCCAAGTTATACTTGTGGCACTGTATTCCTCACGGAGAATAGACTAGCTATATATTGCTCTTGTTGACTAATAAGTAATACCACAGAACTAATACAAAAAACTTTTAGGGTTAACAATAATGCAACACATGCTAGAAATGTACAAGTGAGATTCGGAACGTAATTTTTATACTATAAACTACAGAGCTTTATAATCTATCCTCCGTACCAGGGAAAAATATTAATCTAAAAATGACAAGTAATTGACTTATGACATGTGACGTTGACATTGTTGAAAAGTGTCAGTGAATAGAACTGACACATAGTAATTTGTGAATAGAACTGACAAATGACATATATATAGATCTCTGACACATATAGTAATCTGTGATATAGATTCATTTCATTTTGTAAAACTAAACTACCGGCGATAAAATTAATATTAATAATTCAAATTACCTACGTCACACTCATTAATTTATACAGAGGGTGATCAGCTCGACAAAAACAAATAGAGGGTTATTGTTATAACAGTCAGTACACCCTCCTTCAGAAAAACAGTAACCTACGTAAACAAGTTCTCATAACAAAAGTAGTCTTCACTTCTTACTGGCTGCAGCTCGCTTCGGCTTCGAGGCAGGCGTCGTTCCCGGAGGCTTTGTCGCTACCGACCGTTTCGTCGACTCTTTGTGAGATGAGCTAGCGAGATCTGCGATACAGTCTGTCGACCCGGCGAGATCGGCGGCGCAAACTATACGACGCCTACGGCCGTCCTGCTCGATTACGAAGACATTTCCTTCGCTTGTCCAGGATTTCTTGACTCCATACTTGTGTCGCGCAGCCAAGAACAATTCCTGACGCGGTTTCGTCAAGAACTCGGAGATGATAAGCCCTGAACCCTTTAGACTTGTCTCTGATGATCAAATCTTACTCCGGATATCGATGTCCCTTAGCTTAAATAGTATGGGGCGAGGTTTATCACCACTATGTGTACTACCTAGCCTCACAGGCTACTACTGTGTGACATCGCTTACAGTAAGGTCACTTAGCATAAGCTTGTTTGACAAGGTCTTAATGAGCTCTTGGGATGTATTCTCCTTATGTAATTCTTTCAAGCCATGAAGAAGAAGAAACTTTCTTCTAGAATGCATTTCCTGCTTGTCCAACTGCTTTGCCATTGCTTCAATTGGACTGGAGTGCCTTGAAAGATGCAAGAACAAACAATTTGAAGTCATGGAACTCCAGTGCCAGGCTTTCACTATCCGCTATGGGAGTGCTTGGGTTAGATGCCTGACGTTCTTCGAAAGCATCCATACGCTGACCAAATGTGGTCATCATGTGATTTAAACTAGCCTGTATGGCATCCATTTTGTGGAAATGAAGTGAAGTGTCTAGGAAGTGAAAGAGTTTATAACTGGTTTATGTTGAAGTATATTGTGAGAAAACACTATTGGCAGGTGCGGTTTGTATGTATATTCACTTGCACATATACACTTGAATTTAAAAACACGTTTATGTTATTTATTTTATTTATTAAAATAGGAGCTAAAACTATAGGTATTACTTATTTCGCACCTACCCGCTTTTTTTGCAATGGCAACTCTGATAAAAATTAAAAATAAATTGAGGGTAATTTCCAACGCTCCTATAAATAGCAGTGCAGACACTCACAACATTCAGTCGTCTCGTGACCACGATCAATGCAACTTGGTCGAAACGTCGATTTAAATAAAATTAATGTTTTAGGCGCGATAAGTCCCGTATTTTCATATTTATAACTAGTGAAAGTATTGTTTTAAACATCTGCTGCTGTCACCACACTTTATCTTTCTACATTTTTACCCCTCACGCAAAAAGCAGGGGTGATATAGGTTCGATTTGTGTATGTATGTATGTGTGTGTTTGTCTGTCTGTGGCATAGTAGGGCCCAATCTGATTTTTTAGGGTTCCGTACCCAAAGGGTAAAACGGGACCCTATTACTAAGACTCCGCTATCCGTCTGTCTGTCTGTCTGTCTGTCTGTCTGTCCGTCTGTCACCAGGCTGTATCTCATGAACCGTGATAGTTAGACAGTTGAAATTTACACAGATGATGTATTTCTGTTGCCGCTATAACAACAAATACTAAAAACAGAATAAAGTTAAAGATAATAGAGGGTCCCCATAAAAGAAACGTGTTTTTTTCGGTATATCACGCCATCTATGAACGCTTAGTTAGGTAAACGTCCCATAGATGGCGTTATATTGAAATGTTGATCCCTAACACCTTTATTAGACTTTAGATGGCGTTATAAGAAACGAAATGTTTATTAATTATTATTATTTGCTGGCGAAAAATGATAGCGGTATTTTTAGCTCGATCTTATAAAATACTGTAGTGTGGTACGGAACCCTACGAGTGCAAGTCCAACTTGCACTTGTCCATTTTATTTATATCTTATAGGTTAGCGTTTGACCGTTAGAATTCCGTTAGATTATGTCAGATGAACCAATAGTGATTTAGTTTTTTTTTATATATAAATGCGAAGTAAGTGTGTGTGTGTGTGAATCTAATATTGTTCTCCACTTGTCACACATCAATTTCCACGCGGGCGAAGCAACGGGGCTCAACTAGTAGTATAATTTATTAATATAATTATATTCCAAGTAACATAGCTTACAATCATTAGCACCAATCATTAATATAAAAAGGGAGATGCGGTAATCACTCTTATGTCACGTAAACATAATGGAACTGGAAAACACGAATTTCTAATGTCGAGCTTGATGTGCATGAAGAATAAAGGAAGGCATTGTTGCTAATTATTTAAATGGATCTGCGATAATTGCACATGTAAATCTGTACGTGCTACACAAACGCCAGTTCGATTGTGACTAAGGTGAAATTAGGTTCGCGAACCTAATTCATTCTGTCCATATTGAGGAGCGGGGTCCCTTATCTCCCCTCTTTTATATACATCGATGGCATAAATCCATGAAATCTCACTAGTTCAATAAAGTAAACTAATACAGCTACAATCCATAAAAGCCATTCATTCAACAATCTAGATTAACAAAACTTCTATTAAAAGAAAGTCAAGTCTAGGCTAACAACAATTTAGGTTCTAGCCTACTTCCGGGCGACAAACTGTAGAACTCCAATTGGCAAAGTCTCATTCATACTGAAGTCTTTTCACATAGCCGGGATCTCTATATTTTCATCAATTTTTAAACAGCTGTTCATGTTATCAGCTTACAGCGATTTTTAGTTTAGGTAAGTATAAGAAGGCAAGTGAAAGAAATCGTGCAGAGGGTCATTGAATCGTATTGCTGTTGCTCAGCGACAGCAATACGGTTCAATGACCCATCTGCACGATAAGACGTGTTGAGAGGCTATTGAACTATTGGATATTCTTTTGCATACATGCGTCACGTGGCTGTTCTAACGATAAAAATATTCCTTCACCTGTCCAGCAGAACCCTGAAGAGTGAAAAAGTATTTGTGTAAGCATCAGGTAAACGCATTGAAATTGATTGAACCTATGACCTCTAGAAAAAATATCTATAGTATGTTGGGGGTTGATAAGGATATCTAGAAGTTGTGAGTTCGATCAAATCTATGTTGCATTCACAGAGTTGTCTTCAGATGAAGGAAAAATATGTGTACACATCACAGAGTGGTTTTTAGATAAAGGAACAATCGTTTGGAAACCTCTGGCTAAGTAAAGTGTAACGGTCTTATTATAAAGACTATTGTGGTGACGATATATTCTGTATAGGCCATTGCTTGCAAAAATCTATCTAATAACGTCCTGCATGGCGGTAGAGCACTGTCTACAAATTAACTATGATCTTACTACGAATAGTTAGTAACTATCCGTAGTAAGGTAGGTAGCTGCCATGCCCACTTAGAGAATAGTCATGTTGCGACACTATAAATAATAAATAAATAAATCTTTAATTCAGGTAACTTAAGAAAACAGTACATATTATTCTAAGACCCATATTATAAATACCTTACAGACTAACATACATATAAATATAACTATTTTAATATAGGAGCACTACGAGTTTCAGGGATTTTTGCCGGTCTAGTATCTCTGTATTTACGGTATACAACCCCTGCAGGCCAGAACTCCGGTACGAGGAACATCTTGTGCTCGGCTGGAACCTGCAGCACGTATGACTTGAAGTCTGTCGGTCGCTTCTGCTCTAGCTCCTTCAGACACATACGCATGCTGTCCTCCCGTTGTACCTTCCCGCAGATGTATCGCTGGAAATCGTCGGTCTTCGTATCGTTGTCCAGGCGCGAGATGTAAATTTTGGTGGTCGGGGGTACAACATGTAGTGAGGATGTTGTATCCTTGGCGGTACCGCGTAGGTTGCGGTTTTTTCGTGACCGGATCTTATTCTCTACAAGAGTAAAGCATCAGCATCTATATTCGGTTTGTTAACCGATCTTGCATTTTTATCAGTTACGGTGGTATTCGAATGCATAGATCGGTTTGGTCCGGTCACCTGAGCGTAAGACTTCTTCTGTTTCCGGGATGGTGCGGTAACACAGGAGAAGACAGTAGCTGAGGCGAAGGTGTATCGGTTGCCGAGGTTGATAATGTAGGTCGGTCAATAGCCCGCGGAGTAGTTGCGTCATGTGACACCGCAGGAGTGCTGAGTCGCGTGTTGCGTTGGACAGGACGGCGCACGGTGACGTTTTGCGTCGAGGCCGGCGACGGCAATTTTGTTAATTGGCAATTAAAAAATCCCACGTTATTGGCAGCTTGTAGAGGTCTTTCGCCACGTACGTTCAGACGTCGTCAAGTTTAGTCTCCTTGAAAACCCTGAAGATGTCCTGCAGGTCCTTCTTGTCGGTTCCATCCTTAAGTCGTGTAGCAAGCCGGATGGAAGTGGCAGCGGTGTCGGCCAAGAACTTCTTGGCGGCGATGATCTCAGCCTCTGTGTAGCTGGTCGTACAGATCTGGGAGAGACTCACTTCATCCATGACGTCCAGTTTGTTCTGCACGAAGGCCAGGAACTCGTTCACCAATATAGTATCGGAGCGTTTAGATT
Source organism: Cabera pusaria (assembly GCA_954871355.1). Lineage (NCBI taxonomy): Eukaryota > Metazoa > Arthropoda > Insecta > Lepidoptera > Geometridae > Cabera > Cabera pusaria. The sequence goes on from OX940910.1 coordinate 6,257,915, forward strand.
GCGCCATCGCGATTTACTTTGCGTGCGTTTAGTCAACGCAGTGCAAAATGTTAGTCAGTATCGGAGCGATCGGCAAATTTTGCAGCGACCGCTCTAGTAGAAGGTACGAGTATGACTCCATTTAGTAACTTTAGAGTTGTTTGCAATCAGGTCGTACTGAATGAAGTCATAACAGTTGCGTTATGCCAGTGTCTCTCAAATTTTGCTCAAAGACTAGCACTTGACCATTATCTAACCTTAGTGATATGCATTTTAAGATGCAATCTTGCCTGGAAATGGTAGATGGCGAAGAGGCACAGGACAACTGTCTTGAGCGTAATCCTCATGAACATCATGCCAGAACTCAGTGATTCGATAAGCAATATTTAGTGACATAGGCAAAGCCACCTGCAGTGCTAGTCTAAAATAAATATTGTTCTCGCTCTCAGCTCGTGTTTTGTACCACACGCTCATCGCCCCCGGCACCGCAATATAAGTTACGGGAGCCAATACCAAAGTCGACCTTTTTGTTCCTTCCCAAGCATATTGTTTTGAACGCCCGCCGGATTTCCTGAGGTCCCGTTCTGGATAGAAATACTTGTGCTCCGGATCTTGTTTTGGATATTTACGTCGATTTCGATATTTTATTTCTAATGCTACCGCGAGGCAAGTTGTGCTGTCTTTTTAACCGACTTCAAAAAAGGAGGAGGTTTCTCAATTCGACAGTATATATATATATTTTTTTTTATGTTTGTTCGCGGATAACTTCGTCGTTTATGAACCGATTTTGAGTATTCTTTTTTTGTTCGAAAGGAGATATCCCAAGTGTGGTACCATGGTAATTTTATCGAGGTCTATTGAGATAAACATCTCAAAATTGGTACTGAAAATGAATAGCGCGGCATTGAAGTCGGTTCGTTTTTAGTTTTTAAACGATATTATTTAGTTTTTAAACGATATTAACGATGCTGATTTTCTTGAGGTTGTTGAGTTTTTAGAGTATAACCGCTTTTGAGATTTCGTTTGGTTTTTTAAGCTGGGTTGCACCGGTCTGTGATTTTATACGGATAAACACAGAGTTCAAATTGTCTAAATACGCAGTAGGCACGTGTGGACCAGCGACATCTTTGCCACTTTGTTTTCTATTTTTATAACTGTGAGCCCGATTGGAGCAAAGATTAGATGCCTTGGCTTCTAAGCAAGAGTTTGCCGGTTCTAGCATGCTCTTGCGTATACTTGTGAAGAGCTTCATTAAAACCAGAAGTCCTCCTAACACTAAAAGATGATCACTGAGGAAAAAATGACAACGGGTTGCACTCCGGGAGTGCCGGCAGAAGTGAAAACTTGAATACGTCATTTCTGAATATTTTGGAATGACACCTCGCGCAAGCGCCCTGCGTTCCGTTGGAATGACACCTCGCGCAAGCGCCCTGCGCTCCGTTGGAATGACACCTCGCGCGAGCGCCTTTCGCTCCGTTGGAATGACACCTCGCGGGAGCGCCCTGTGCTCCGTTGGAATGACACCTCGCGCGAGCGTCCTGCGCTCCGTTTTAATGAAACCTCGCGCGAGCGCCTTTCACTCCGTTGGAATGACACCTCGCGCGAGCGCCTTTCGCTCCGTTGGAATGACACCTCGCGCAAGCGCCCTGCGTTCCGTTGGAATGACACCTCGCGCAAGCGCCCTGCGCTCCGCTGGAATGACACCTCGCGCGAGCGCCTTTCGCTCCGTTGGAATGACACCTCGCGGGAGCGCCCTGTGCTCCGTTGGAATGACACCTCGCGCGAGCGTCCTGCGCTCCGTTTTAATGACACCTCGCGCGAGCGCCTTTCCCTCCGTTGGAATGACACTTCGCGCAAGCGTCCTGCGTTCCGTTGGAATGACACCTCGCGCAAGCGCCCTGCGCTCCGTTGGAATGACATCTCGCGCAAGCGCCCTGCGCTCCGTTGGAATAACACCTCGCGTGAGCGCCATTCGCTCCGTTGGAATGCACCTCTCCGTCTTACAAATTTTCGTCTTACGATCAGGACACGTGACCCTGACGCGAGTTTAACATTTTTACCCATCCCAAGAAAAGTGCACAACGCCGCCAAAGAAGTTTTCACTTCAAAGACTACAACGCACCTAGTATGGTGTAAGAATTTTTGAATTAGGTATACTGTTAGATAGCTCCTTTGTACAGTCATTACGTCTCATATATTTCCAGTTTTTCCACGACATAAATATTTTATGAGCTCATGCCTTAAGGCGCTGCTAAAATGTATACTTACTTAATTTTATTTTTATCGTTCGATGCGTATCGTCTAATGAGATAGCAAGTACGCTGGGAAATTGTGCGTATCGCGAATCTGTGGAATTAATTCAAGATACGCCAGCTATCTGATGCATATGAGTTTTAAAATTAAACTTAAATATGTAAAATCAGATTAGCATTTAGTTGAGATTGTTTTCATTTTTCTTTTTTCACGTGTAATAAATGTCTTGAATACAGATGAAAATGTTTTTTTTTAATATTAGATGCCTAACTTACATTTACGTATTTATTATCTGCATTATGTATTACTAGCTGATACCCGCGTCTTCGTTCACGTAAACCAAGAATTTTATCACTGTAAAGCTCTTTCAATCAAAATTTGTGAGTTATTAAGTTTTATATTTTTTTGAAGTGTCACACACTTTATATTTTGGTAAATTGTTAAACACAATCCAAAATTTCATCATACCGACGGGACTCGAACCCTCATAGATGACGCCACCAATGCATAATTGGGTTAACAAATGCAATCCAGTAATTTCGTCGTATCGATGGATCGAACCGTGGCTTAATTGGCAGAGCACCTGGACGTGTAATCCGGGGGGTGCGGGTTCGAGTCCCGTCGGTACGATGAAATTTTGGATTGTGTTTAACAATTAAGTTATTAAGTTGTTTGTAATAATCATGATTTTATTGTCACAATAAACGGGCAAGTGCGTGTCGGGCCACGCGCAGTGTAGGGTTCCGTAGGGTCCTGTTATTATTAACGAGCAACTAGGTACTCCGTCGTTGTCACTTTAAAGGATTTATTCTAAGGCTTTTGTATTTGGTACAAAATTATCCAAAACCCAAGTTCAACGACTATTACTGCTAAAGTAATAAAGTTATCTTAACGGTTATAGTTTTTCTTTAAAGTTCATGAAATGCACTATTATCACGAATTTTTCTAGATTTTTCGAGCCAGCAATATAGCTTTTAGAGGGAGGAGACGCCCTACTGGTACAACAATTTGCACTTTAAAGTTTAATATTTCGTAAATGGAGCATTCAATCGAAAAATGGTATTAGCAACTTTTAAGTAATTTCAAAAGACCTATTCAACGATACCCCACACGATGGGGTAAACGATGAAAAAAAAATTCACCCCCACTTCTCATATAGGGGAGCTACCCTAAAAAAATATTTTTCAAAATTTTATTTCAGCACTTTGTCGTCGTAATTTATTTACATTCCCCCACAAAATTACAGATTTCTAGTATTAACTGTCTCTTAGCAAAACCTCGGACAGACAGACAGACGGACATGACGAAACTATAAGGGTTCCTTGTCAGGACTACGGAACCATAAAAAGTAGCCTATGTTCGTCCTCATGCTATATAGTATCTCCTTGTTAAATTTCAGTAAGATCAGATCGTTTGTTTAGTTGTGATTAGGTAAAAAGACAGAGTTACAAACGATTTTATAATATTAGTCTGGATTATGTCATTATGCCGAGCGTCCACCGGAAAGCTATGCTATAGAGAATAAGCTTTGACAAGCCTGTGTGTGATATGTGTGACGCCAGAGTTCAATCCCCGTCGTGCGCCAATGGATATTTCTATCGAAAAATGTATGTGCGCTTTTCACAGTGGCCCTCCGGTAAAGGAAAAGCATCGTTAAGAAACTCCCAACCCCTGCATGTTGGTAGGACGTAGGACACTATCTAGTGTTCGCCTGGCCAGCTACCACCCTCAAAATAGAAAATCTATATCATATAATCAAACCAAACATCTAATGTGTTGCAGCAACTATTCATGAGAGTCAGTTTCTATTCTAAGCCTAGCGTGCTACCATCCTCGACCGCATCATTACTTACCAACAGGTGAGATAGTGGTTAAACGCTAGCGTATAAAATATAAAAAAAAACAAACAGACACATACATACACAGATACACGTCAATCTTATAACACCCCTATCTTATAACACCCCTTCTATTTGTGTATGGGGTTTAAAAAATCTTTATACCACCCCTTAAACCACTTTTAACAAGTTAAATGTGAATTTACCTGCTTGTAAATTTTTAAGCGTTTAAATATCCATCAATCCTTTACACGCCGCCAGTATCATTAAATTGGGGTGACCATAAACTGGGATAATGATAAACATTTTGCCAAAATTCGCTGGAAATAAGGCTTTGGCTGATAGCCAAGTCGAAAATGTGACTAAATTTGCGTGTGTATTTTGAGCTACATAAATTGTGGTAAACTATTTTGCACCAATATTATTGAAAGCGATGTGGAGTTTTTACTAAAGAATTGTGTGAATTGAGATTTTCTTATTTACAGGTAAATCTTAGGAAAAGTTAACTGAGTAATTTATGTTGCCCCTAATTAGATTAAGCGTCAAAGATGGCGTACATAGTCAATCTGTGTATGTTTTCTTTCAAAATTGTTTTATATTTATTTATTTGTAGGAGATAGGTCCTTATCTAAAAAAATCTGCAAACAAACTTCGATTTTGCTTTGAGCACGCCAAAAATCCAAGTAAAGATATTTGATTTGAAATTAGAACGATTACAAAACAAGAACAAGAACAAATTAGACGCGATAACAGTTTTACTAGCCGCTAAGCGTGGACACTGTATATTAAAGGAGATCCATTATTCAGTAATTCTCACATCTTCCCGTTTTATTGATTTAAATTACATACTTCAGCTTGTTATGACAGCCTTCTTCCATCCTGAACGATGGCTTGCAATTATTATGAAAGTAGGATGTCTCAGCTATCAGGGAATATTATATAATTTACAATTAACGAATACACAATACGAATTATTTTATTTGAACGCCTTCAAAGTATGAGACTCTAATGGTAGGTGAGATCTAATGTCACACAGGGAAGCGCAGTGCAATAACACCTAAAATTATGGCAATCTAGAGCTTATGTGCGCTTCATAATATTTTAACCAACTTGCAATAATATCGTTTAAAAACTAAAAAACAACCGACTTCAATGCCGCGCTATTCATTTTCAGTACCAATTTTGAGATGTTTATCTCAATATCTCTGGAGATACTTATCATACCTCGATAAAATTACCATGGTACCACACTTGGGATATCTCCTTTCGAACAAAAAAAGAATAATCGAAATCGGTTCATAAACGACGAAGTTATACGCGAACAAACATAAAAAAAAAAAAAAAAAAAAAAAAAATACGGTCGAATTGAGAAACCTCCTCCTTTTTTTGAAGTCGGTTAAAAAGGCATGTTACGCGATGACCCCGTCAATTGGGAAATGATTCGAATTATTCTTTTTTTAATTGGTAGAGTACATTAAGCGGCCATGACCATTGGGTTATGGCCATTAAGCTAAGGCGTATATATAGCTTAGTTAGAGGAGTTTAAAAGACCAGGGGTTTACTAGAATAGTAATGTGCTATCCACATTGCTAGTTCAAAGTTAAAAAAAAAATCAAAGGCTTGACCAATTTAGCTGAAATTTTGTTAATCAAATTGATAGTTAATAAGGTAGAATTGTACACAGGTAAAATGTGGGTGGCATTTTGACGCGGACGTGGTCACAGTCACATAATAAAAAATGACTAATGTTTATCCCATAAAAAAAGTTCAAACTCATGGTCACTCTCTTTGTAAGGAGGCGTCATTACGCGAATTATGATTTTATTGTTTTAAATTCCCGCATAACAAGCACATAACAGTCTCCCAGTAGCAGCCTGTAGTACTTTTAATTCAGACAGCGGTGTAAAAATCATGCACATATTCTTCAGAGAGAAGATTTTTTTTTATCTTTAGGCCTCTAGCGTTTATTTAGGAAGACTATTTCTAAATAGTCTTCTAAATAAACGCTAGGCCTAGTAATAAAAAAAATCTTCTCTCATTGTCTACAACGACAGTGTTGTCTTTCTTCTTTTTTAAATTCTGTTCGCACTTCAATTAACTTTAGATTATATATTTTAAAGATTTTATAATAATAAAATTTTATAAAAATAAAAAAAATAAAATCATAAATCACGTAATGACGTCTCATTACAAAAAAAAAATACTATGGGTTTGGATCTTTTTAGGGTTCTGTACCAACGGAACCCTATTACTGAGACTTCGTTGCATGTCCGTCTGTCCGTCTGTCAGAGTGCTGTATTTTCTGAACCGTAATAGGTAGACAATTAAAATTTTCATAAAGTATAAATAATAAGGCCGCTCTATCAACAAATACTAAAACCAGAATAAAGTAAAAAAGTGATACATACATATAACATGATTTTTCAGCGTTTTTTGCTCTATCTTATGAACTAGATATCTATTAAGATAGAGACTTGAAATTTTCTAATAGTGTGTAATTACTATTGCTCCTATAACAACAAATAATCAAACTTACATTAAATTAAAAATTAAAGGGGAGACCCATACAAGAAATTCTGTTTTCTCTTCCGTTAACTCTGTTTTCTGCAATTTTTTGTGCAATCTTATTTATTGTACGTAGTACGGAACCCTACGTGTGCGAGTCCGACTTGTACTTAGCCATTTTATTTTATTACTGATTCTATAATCAGTAATAAAATAAAATGGCTAACTAAACTAAAACAAACTAAACTAAACAGTTATTATATTGCTATCAATATAATAACTGTTTAGTTTCACAAAATAGCTTATTAAGTATAAAGAATTATAGATATATGCGGTATGCAATAAATAGAGCTAGAGATGTACAAATCATGTAATAGGTATATCATAAGATTCAATCCTAAACAAATATCTTATATCAAAGAGAGGGAACCATTTAATATGGGAGTGGAACGATAAGCAGCACAGTATATTTGCGTACACTGTGTATCTCAGTATATTAATTTTCAATTTTTTAGTAATTCTAATAAGTTCGTCAGTTAGATTATCATAAAATATTGGACACGTATTTTTTTTATTTTACAAATCAATATAAATTGACAAAGATAAAGAGCGTCTAAGTTTGGGAGTGGGGGCTCGTGACGTCACTAACCGCTAGAAAGTAGTACACTTTTTAGGGGTTTGTGACGTCACGCGGCATTTCAACGCTCTATATCTTCGTCATTTTTTGTTAAATAAAAAAAATAAAAAAAATATATCCAATATTTTTTGATAAGGTAAATGACGGACTACAAAAAAAATGTTTAGTAAACTAGCCTATTATACGCCACTGAGCAAAGACATCGATTAATCCGTTTGGGCGCTTCGATACGACAGACAGACACACACATACACAGATACACACGTCACACTTAATAACACCCTTTCTTTTTGCGTCGGGGATTAAAAATAGGCAGACTAAAAATAGGTAAAATAACAAAATATAGCAAAAAATAATTAAATTTAAGCTTTTTATTTTATTTTTAACCGACTGCAAAAAAAGGATGAGGTTTCTCAATCAATATATAAATATATATATACTAGCTGGCCCGGCGAACTTCGTACCACCTAACAGACAATGAATGTCGTGAAACCTTTTAGATGAACTTGTTTTAGGCTTTTATGAACGTAATAAATAAATACAAAAGAGATATTGATAAGATATAAGAGGTGTATTAATGTATTATGGCAATCCAGATATAGAATAAAAATTGGTAAAAATGGTTTTTGGAAATATACACTTTTTTAAGTTGCTTGTAAGCATACATTTGTGAACGCACGCATATTTGACAATCAATAAATATGTCAAACAATTATCATTACTGACAATATTTGACATTTTTAAAATCTACATGACTTGAATTCACAAAAACTTGAAGAGTTATTAATTGACTTACTACTTGAGACGGGCTAAAAACACTGTATGTGGAGACATAATTTTACCAAAAAAAAAATACGCGGTAATCCGAATATTGTAATGCTATCCACACATGGGAAGAATTTTCATACTTGACACTGGCTAAATACACTAATCGTGTGGAGCTATAATTATACAAAAAAAAAATACGGCGGGATAAACAATTGAACATCAAATAATCGTCAGTTTTTAAACCCAGGAACATTTTGGCAAAATATTTATTCTTATATAATTTTTTTAGGTCAATTATTCATTGTGTTTAATACTTATTATCCTATTCCTGAAAAAGACAATTCTAAAAATACAAAAATCATAAAAATTTGTCCAGCCGTTCTTGAGTTATAAGTGTAGTAACTAACACGACTTTCTTTTATATATATAAATATATATATTTTTACATAGTTGATAAGCAAGAGTTTGACCACTATCTCACTTTATATTAAGTGAAGATGTGATCTACGATGTATTATTATTATAGTGTCTAATGTGTAATGGCATTTTTCTGGAATCTATATAATACTTCATCGACCAAATCGTAGATTACTTTAAAAGCAACTTTGTTCACTGACTGATATTATACAATCTCAGATCGGATTTATTGGAAATCAGACAGATAAAGAAATGCGATAAGAGACTGTGGAAATCGTGAGCTTTTCCGTGTGTCTATGAGGTCTTTAACTTTTTTTTATTTTTAACCGACTTCAAAAAAGAAGGATTTTTCTCAATTCAACCGTAATAAGCATATATGTATATATATTTTTATGTTTTTCCGCGGATAACTTCGTCGTTTATGAACCGATTTTGATGATTCTTTTTTTGTTGGAAAGGAAATATCCCAAGAGTAGTAAGTAATTTCATTGAGATCTGATAAGTATCTCCAGAAATATAGAAGATAAACACCTCAGACTAGTCTGAAAATTAATAGCGCGGCATTTGAAATCGGTTCTTTTAGTTTTTTAAACGATCTTTATTTGTACCAGATAAGCCTTTGACCAATACCTCACTTGATGCTAAGTGACGATAAATATGACGATGTAGCACGCTTACCTAGAAGACACTTGTTCACTCGCGATTTGAAGACCGAAGAAGAAGAAGAAGAAATCGAAGAAGCTTGCGACAAATCAAACGTCTAGTCAGCCTATGCATCTTAGCTAAGATCATATCTTAGCTATGACATATTATGTCATATTTTAGGACTGACAAGACGCTCGGTTGATTATAAACGATGATGATCACGCTAGTAAGTCATAAAAATAAAATATTCACAGGTATGTAGAATCCAACACAAGACACAAAAGTTACTGCGTTTTCGCAGCGCCTTATAGTAGCGTATCTGCCAGAAAAATTACATAGATTCGATATTCCATTCAATACTCTTTATTATACCTATGCGTATATATAGTCCAAATACTTAAGTAAAGTCAGAAACACAGAAATATAAATAATAATACCTTATAGTGATGTAACGAATATTCGCATTCGCATTCGCAAATATTCGCATATTTTGATATTCGTATTTGCATTCGCATCCGCAAAATTTCTGCGAATGTTTTGCGAATATGAATATCAGAAAAATAGCAGTTGTAGTTCTTCCTTTTCTGCAATATGCATTGTTACACAGCTTGCATTTAGCTCGTTCAGCATCGCAAAGTGTAAAATAATTCCATATTTCACTAGAAGTTGATTTGATAAATAAATAACTATTCAAACTCTAACCTCAAAATTAACTTGTTTTGTTTAACTTACGAAAAGACCGGCGCGAGTGGAATGACACTTCAGTCGGATGAGTTCGTATCAAGTCGGCCATTCTCGGAACAAAATACAAACGGAACGCACCTCGTAACTGCTAGCAAGCCATAGACAATTGGCGCCAAATTTTAACACTTCTACATTCGCATTCGCATCCGCGAATGTCAGTAGCAGACATTTGCATTCGCGTTCGCATCCGCGAATGTTTAAAAAATGACATTCGGTACATCACTAATACCTTATTATTTATATTTCTGTGGTCAGAAGGCAACCATAGTAATATGAAATTGTGGTCAAAATCTTCCCCATACCAAAATGTTGCTCTTTTTATCCATACAATATCCGTCTAGACTTAAGCCTAAGTTACAACAGAATGAGGTCCAAAAAGATGGGACCTAGCTTTCAGCGAAAATAATTCTAAAAGCTTTTAGAGATTTTTTACAAAATAAAAGAAACAGGCAAATAAAACGGACACTATTTATGAATCTAGGCAGCGATTGTCAAGTTTGCTTTGTCCGCGGTCGCAATTATTTTGTGCGGACGTCATAATGAATGAAAAGGAATGGCAGAATGCAAAGTTTGTTTTTCTACTTATAACCTAGCGAAACAAAGTTTGAGGTTTATCTGTACCTACAGTGATGTTGCTTTTAAAAGTATACAAATAAATAATACAATGATAACAGTTGTAGGAAAAAGTGACATCAGTGACCATAAGAAAACGTTAAAAACTTGTAAGCGAAGCTTGTAAAGAGCTATATTGTTTCTTGAAGTGTTAAACACTTTATTTTTCTGTACATTGTTACACACAATCCAAAACTTCATCGTATCGACGGGATTCAAACCCGCACCTCCCTGGGAAACATACCCAGATGCTCTGACCAATTAAACCACGGTGCGATACTTGCAAAGAACTGTTGTTGAAAATATTGTTTTCCGCTGTAGCGTTAAGAGCCCGTGCAATCCATTTTTCACATCTAATACTATACTAGCTCTTTTACGGTACGCCTGCAGATGGTTCAATGAAACATGTTTAAAGTCTTTATTGCGTTTACATAAGCACTGAGCCGGTATCTCACTTGATGTCAAGTGACGATGCGGTCCAAGATATAATCAGGGTTGGCTTAAAATGTAAACGGTAGTGAGACAAAGTGTAGCACAAGTGTAAGAACGGACTGGCCGTATAGCACAAGTGTCCTATTCCTACTTTTTATATATCTTTTAGGCTAGCGTTTGACCACTATCTCATCTGTTGGTAAGTGATGATGCGGTCGAAGATGGTAAGCACGCTAGGCCTAGAATGGGAACTGACTGGCATCGTACATTGTGTTGGAGTTTGACGATCCGACTCGCTTCATATCTTTGTTCCGTGGGTGGTTTAGCCACACAATATATTAAGCTCATGTAGCATTCTAATATTTCTAATTAGTAAAAGTAAGGTGAAATAAATCATAGTGAGATCTAACTTGTAAAGTTCTGTATTGCGGACCCGCTTTGAACATACTTACCTTATTTCATTGTGGTGATAATTTCAATTGCATTAAGCAGAATTTAATTTTGCTGTTTTAATTTAAGCAGAATTTTTTACCGATGAATAAGCTCACAGTTTGCTAACTTCAGACCAGTATTTAGAAAAAGTACCAAATCTAGGTCCTGTGACTAGACTAACAAGGCGCTCGCTGATTTTTTTTATATATCTGATAGGGTAGCGTATGACCACTACCTCACCTGGTGGTAAGCGATGATGTGATCGAGCATGGTAACACACTATGATGTGATCAAGCATGTTAAACACGCAATGATGTGATCGAGCATGGTAAACACGCTATGATGTGATCAAGCATGGTAACACGCTATGATGTGATCGAGCATGGTAAACACGCTATGATGTGATCGAGCATGGTAAACACGCTATGCCTAGTAGCATGCTCTGACCCTCAAGGGCTGTGCTGCTGGAACACCGTAAGGTTATAGCGGCAGATTTTCTCCTTTCTACTTTTTAGAAGCAAGTCAGGCAGAACATCGATATAATGCTTGTTCCACTTGTGGGAAATTTTCCTACTATCTGTGTGAAATGGAGAACGATGTCGTCTGCCTTTAACACATACAGTGGCACGAAAAACTCTGGGATATATAAAAAACTGGTATCAAAATATGTACGACCCAGCAAAAATTAAATAATAAAAACATTCATCAGCAAGAGCTTTCAGGAAATCAATTCAGAAGTTACTTTCCAAAAAAAATTAACATTTTTCAAATATCTTTAATTTTTAACCGACTTCACAAAAAAGGATGAGGAGGTTCTCAATTCGTCGGAATCTTTTTTTTAATGTATGTTCACCGATTACTAGAAGATGCAGGAACCGATTTGAAAAATTATTTTTTGTTTCAAACGGTACCCATCACAGGTGGTCCCATTAAAATTTTAACGAAATCGGCCGAGCTGTTTTTAATAGTTATATATCAACATTTACTTATCTTGACGATTTACTACTTACTACTGGCACAGATTATATAATAGTTACTACGTCTACTGGCTACTTTGACTAGCGTGACGTTTGAAGTGGGTTCTTTTAGTTTTTTAAACGATTTTAAATTATAATCACTTGCGTTGAAGAAAAATAATATTAGAAGTTACTACGTGATCCCCAGCCCACACAATCTAAAGTAAAATAAACACCGACAGGGTTAAAATAGACAAAATAGACAGATTATTTTACTTACTGTAGACAGTTCAGATTAAATAAGTTCAAGGACTTTGCAGATAATATGTAAAAAGGGTAGCGTCTAGTCTATGGTATTTATAGTTGAGGCTTTAAGTAATACAGTGTTAGTTCTAGAGGTTGCAGTAAGAAAAACACATGGAAGAAAACTTTTGATAGTTCAATGAAATCCTAGCATTGATTACGAGGTTTTTTATTGTTTATTAACAGGTTTATTTTAGGTAAGCATGTCCCATCAGAGATGACATCGTCATATAATAATATCAGGTGATATAATATCGTTCAAAAACTAAAAAACAACCGACTTCAATGCCGCGCTATTCATTTTCAGTACCAATTTTGAGATGTTTATCTCAATATCTCTGGAGATACTTATCATACCTCGATAAAATTACCATGGTACTACACTTGGGATATCTCCTTTCGAACAAAAAAAGAATAATCGAAATCGGTTCATAAACGACGAAGTTATCCGCGAACAAACAAAAAAAAAATATATATATATACGGTCGAATTGAGAAATCTCCTCCTTTTTTTGAAGTCGGTTAAAAAAGGCCAAACGCTTGTTGTGTCTTATAACAAAATAAACTAGCCTAGTGCGAGCTGGACTTTCACACGAAGGGTTCCAAACCACCGTAATTTTACTTTTTTAATGATATCGAGCTAAAAATATTCCGGTAAAACACATTTCTTGTATGGGTTTTTTGAGTTATTTTTTAACTTCGTTTATATAATCAAAAACTAACAATGAATAAAAAATAACAATAGATAAACATGGTAAGTAGTAAAAATGTAGGTAACATTAAATTACGTATTCACTTCATGTTTATTGATTAAATATATATTATAATATATTAAATATATTTTTTATTATAAAACAATATTTACAAATAGGACATATATACAACTTAAAACTAAATTAAGATAAAAACTATTTTAACAGATATAAATAAGTAAAATGTTATAAATAAAAAACAGAACCTAGGTCGCAGCTGTCTGCCGGTAACGTTCCCAAAAAGCTGGCGACGTTACCTCGTTGAATTGCTAGGCTAATCCGTTGGTCGAGGTAAACGCCAGCACTTTGGTCACGAGTGACGTCTATTAATTAATCATCTGGACAGCTCCTATACAAAACCTCGCGCATCTCAACCACATCCATCCACATAAACCATCCACATAAACCATCAAAACGGACCCATTGTTTCGACCCCAAACGGAAGAAAAATATAGCCATCACCAATGGCAGCATATTTCCTCCGCTAGAGGGTTTCTGCCGCATCCGCTGCCACACCTGCTGCTCGTGAGGTCCCGCATATGTGTGGGACGCCGCTAATTTGCCAGCACACGTCGCGTCCCACAAAGTTTTAAGTTTTTTTTTAACTTTGTTTTGTTTATAATTGTTTTTTGTTGTAGCGAGCAATAGTAATATGAGTGATGGTAATACACTCTTTGGGAATATGTCAAGCGTCTACCTATTACGACGGACGCAGACGGACGGACTGACGAATAGATGGATGGACAGATGGCTGACGGACAGATGAATGGACGGAAATACGAACAGTGAAGTCTCAGAAATAGGGTCCTATTGATACCCTTTGGGTACGAAACTTTAAAAAGAGAACAAAAGAGGATGTTTAAAAAAGAATAGAAAGAATAGATGTATGATGATTGTATTTTTTGTGTATGATACCTCAAAATTTTGGCATCCGTTGGCCGATTTGGATAAATAATTGTATTTTAGTTCGATTGGTATGTATGTATACTTCCTTCTTAAAAGAAGAGACTCGTCACTTGTGTCGCCTCGCCTATACATCAAGTATACATCAAGGGTCAACGATCTCGATAAAAATCGTTTTTAGAACTCAAAGACAATGTCCCGGAAAATTTAAGCTTTCAATATGGAATCTGTCAGTACTGTAGTTACTAGTTACTCTGTAGTCGCGTTGTTGTGCCTGAAAATCACAGAATAAATATTTTGCTGTTTTATTTACCTACCTCTGTTTTACCAGCTTTTGAGTCGATTTTTAGCCAGCACTATAAAAAGATATGGGCAAATTTAGACTTTCGTGAAAACTTGTAAGTACCAAAATTTACCTTAATTTTCAACTTTTTTGATTATTCTGATTATTATTCTGATGATTATTTTTCCTTTGCTTGTGTTGAAAGACCTTGCTTGTGACCAAAATTGACAATTCTAGGTCGATCGGAAGTACCCTATAGGTTTTGGGTCGAAAACCTATAGGGTACTTCCCGTTGACCTAGAATCATACAATTTGGCAAGAATCAAGGTCTTATAGCACAAATAAAGGAAAAAATCCACAAAAAAAAAATATTAAAGGGTGTCCCCATACATACATTGTTTCAGCCAATTAAGATAGGCCTCTGAGTTATATCAGCGCTCATACAATTTAGAGGTCTAGCTTAATTGGTACCTACCAACGTTGGTACGGAAGCCTCGGTGGGCGAGTCCAACTCGACTTTGCCGGCTTTATTCGCATGAATCTCACTTGTTTGTGACATAGTGGTCGAGGATGGAGCACATTACTTAGAATGGGAACTGTCTCTCAAGGACGGCTGTCGGAAGACACTAGTATTTGGTGACCAATTTTATAACTTAAGGGTGATCGCTAAAGGTGGATACTACTCAGTGCCTTACAACCAATCATTCTACGTCATGAAATAAGGTTGTTAAGGTTAAACTTTTGAAAAATCTGGATATTTTTGCTGAGACTGGTTTGATTTAGCATCTCATATTGCATTCATTTTATTGTTTTACTTTTCGTCAATAATGTTATCTGTAACCTGAGGACGGCTGAATAAATTATTTTTCTTTCTTTCTTTCTTTCTATAAAATATCTGTGTGCCGAATTTCATACAAACTCGTTTTGCAAATTTTGCGTGATTGAATAGCAAATATACAAAATGTTAACGTAAATAATATTATGAATGTTATATATCGGCTATACCGTTATATTAAATTTAATTCACCTACCTTTAGTACCCGACGAAGAGCGACGGACTCGTTCGAAACCTAGGTCGAGGAAATTCGACTACGTACGGTACGCCTATTTAGGAGTAGTCTGAGGTTGTTTGTTTTATTTCTATGGAAAAGCATCTTCCACGCATGACAGCTAGAAGAAACAGAACTGCCGGGATCGGTGGCGGTGGACAAACGATCGCCAGCACGTCGTTTTAAAATCAGCCCGGAAAAATCTTGTTCTCGTTGACAGTCCGGTGCCGTTGTCTGTGGACAAACACTGTAAAGGTACGTGAAATTCAGCCGGTATAAAACATCAGTAATATTACAAATTCACAATAATTTTAAAATTTAAGTTTATAATATTTGCAGGGTAACCTGGATTCACACAAACACGGGCAAAGTCGCGAGGCTTATCTACTTTTCGTACAAAAATCGCCAAAGCCTATATTAAACCTCTCAATTATACAGATTTATTATGTTTCTTCTTAATTTTCCAACAAAAATTGCGTTTTCCTCTTCTCAGTGAGGCGGAGCGTTAATTTTACAAGTTGTATTGCTCTCCCTAATTTAAAAGTTAAGGGGTGTTTGCATAGTTGAGGAGCTACGGTGTACAAAAATCAAAATCTTAACTTTTTAACGTTTCCATGATTATATAAAAATGTAGAACCCCGTTGGCGTGAAGGATAGATGGTTTGACGTCTGAACGAGCGGTGACCGGTTCAAATCCTAGCACGGGTTAATCGGTGTTCCGCCTGACTTGCTACCTTAAAGTAGCTTACCATTATCATCGCGCTAAAAAAAGGAATGTGCCTAATGCATTGTCGGGAATCGGGCCATATTATGTACTACAGAGATGGAGATCAGCCATCCCAAGGCGGCGTCGGGTTTCTGGTCAAAAAGGCTCTCAGTGACAACGTTGTAGAAATCTCCAGTGTGTCGACCAGGGTAGCGTACCTCATAATTAAGATAACCAAGAGGTACAGCCTCAAGGTTATCCAGGTCTACGCACCGACCTCGACACACTTGGATGATGAGGTGGAGAGTATGTATGAAGATATCTCCAGAGCTTTAAACACCACCTCCAAGGCTCACTACAACGTTGTCATGGGAGACTTTAACGCCAAAGTGGGAGTACAAACTTGCAGCGAATCGTCTATAGGACCACACGGATTTGGAAGCAAGAGTCACAGGGGGCAAATGCTCGTCAATTTCCTCGAGAGAGAGGGGCTTTTCTTGATGAACTCGTTCTTCAAGAAACAGCCCCAAAGGAAATGGACGTGGCAAAGCCCCGACTATGTGACTAAAAACGAAATTGACTTCATCATTACGGAAAAACGGCGCATATTCAGAGACGTCTCAGTGATCACTAGGTTTAATACTGGAAGTGATCACCGACTTGTACGAAGCTCTCTGGATATCGACTTTAAAGCCGAGAGACTCCGATTGATGAAGTCTACACTCCGTCCGAACCTACTCCAAACCGTTGTTGGGTCCGAAACATCCAATCCCAATCCCAATTAAAATTGGAAAATCGATTCGCTGCCTTGGAAACCACAGATGACGTAGACCAGAAACTCGAAGAAGTGGTGGAAATCCTCAGGGATGAAGGGACGAAGTTTTGCGAGAGCAAGCGTACGGGCAAAAAGTCCAAACTTTCGGCAGAAACACTTCGGCTAATGGAAGAGAGACGAACAGACCCTTTGTCAGCTTTGTCAATTAACCTGGTGCGCAACAAATCCATAAAGAAGCTGGTACGACGCGACCTCCGATCCTCTAACACGCTCTTGATGAAAGAATCAATTGAGCAGAATCGGGGGTCGAAAGTGTTCGTCCAGCCTCTGGGTAGAAGCCACCTCACAAACCTGACAACGTCAATTGGGAACGTCGTCGCATCCAAGCCGGAGATTCTGTCAGAAGTTGAAGACTTCTACGGCAAGCTCTACGCATCGCAAGCTTCAAGGCCCGAACCCGATACTGAGGGTTCTAGAGCCACCTTAACCCGCTACTTCACAGAAGATCTGCCCGAAATTAGCCGAGACGAAATCGTGATGGCCCTTAAACAACTCAAAAATGGAAAAGCCCCAGGAGAAGACGGAATCACAACGGAGCTTTTAAAAGCCGGAGGAGCTCCAGCAGTTCAACAGCTTCAGCAGCTCTTTAATTCCGTTCTTTTCACTGGGAGAGCTCCACAGGCATGGAACAGAAGCATGGTGGTTTTGTTTTTCAAAAAAGGAGACAAAACCCTATTGAAAAACTACTGCCCGATTTCGCTTCTGAGCCATGTCTACAAGCTGTTTTCAAGGGTCATCACGAACCGTCTTGCGCGAAGATTCGACGAGGTTCAACCTCCTCTTACAGGCCGGGTTTCGAAGCGGTTACGGCACCATAGACCACATCCACACGATGCGGCAGATTGTACAGAAGACCGAAGAGTACAATCGGCCCCTGTGCTTAGCATTTGTGGACTATGAGAAGGCCTTTGACTCAATCGAAACCTGGTCTGTTCTCGAGTCCTTGCAGCGTTGCCAAGTCGACTGGCGATATATCGAAGTGATGAGATGTCTATATAATTCCGCAACGATGACTGTACAAGTACAGAACCAGCGAACTAAACATGTCCACCTGCGTTGACGAATGAGACAGGGGGACGTCATATCCCCGAAACTGTTCACTAACGCCTTGGAGAATATGTTTAAGACGCTGGACTGGAAAGATCGTGGCATTAACATCAACGGCAGGTACATCTCTCTCTCACTTACGATTCGCAGATGACATCGTCATTATGGCAGAGACGCTGCAAGACCTACAAAGGATGTTGAATGGCCTATCTGATTCTACTCGTCGCATCGGTCTCCGGATGAATTTGGATAAAACCAAAGTCATGTACAACGAGCACGTTGTTCCGGAACCGATTGCCGTAGATGGAATCCCACTCAAAGTTGTCACTAAGTATGTTTACCTAGGGCAGACGCTCCAACTAGGCAAACATAACTTCGAAGAAGGAAATCCAGAGAAGAATCTAGCTGGGCTGGGCAGCATTCGGAAAATTCCGTCGAGTCTTCTCGTCGCCTATACCACAGTGTCTAAAGACAAAGTCTTTAACCAGTGCCTCCTACCTGTGATGACATACGGAGCCGAGTCGTGGACACTCACAGGCCGACTGGTCCACCAGTTTAAAGTCGCTCAGCGAGCTATGGAGAGAGCTATGCTCGGTATTTCTCTGCGGGATCGAATCCGGAACGAAGTAATTCGCCAGAGAACTAAAGTTATCGACATAGCTCAACGGATTAGCAAGCTGAAGTGGCAGTGGGCTTTTCATATCTGCCGCAGGACTGATAACCGTTGGGGTAGACTTGTCCTAGAGTGGAGACCGCGCATCGGCAAACGTAGCGTAGGACGTCCTCCTGTGACCAGGTGGAGCGACGACATACGCAAAGAGGTGGGCAGTGACTGGGAGAGAAGAGCCGAAGATCGGGCTCAGTGGCGCATCTTGGGAGAGGCCTACGTCCAGCAGTGGACTGATACAGGCTGATGATGATGATGATGAATGGTTTAAAACCATCTTCGCATTATTTATTGCCTTTTTAATAAAACCGGTTTGTAGCACATCAGTTGTATGGCTCCAAAGCCTATAATGGACGTATGTAGAAACAATTTTGGTGTTTTATATACATAGATAGATGAGACACACTTCTTATAATTTTTGTAAATTGTTACACAGAATCCAAAATTTTATCGTACCGACGGGATTCAAACCCGCGCCCTCCTTGGAAAACATACCCAGGTGCTCTGCCAATTAAGCCACGGTGCGATACTATCGATATGAAGAAATTGATGGATTGCATTTTTTAACCAATTATGCATTGGTGGCGCCATCTATGATAACTTTTCAACTAAGGTGGAGAGGTTTGGATCCCGTCGGTACGATTAAAATTTTGGATTGATGAGGGTAACAACTTAACTTTACAAAAATATAAAGTAAATATAACAAATATAAAGTATAAGTGTGCAACACTTCAAGATTTATATGTATTATTATTTATTTGAGTTATTACTCGTAACATACGAGTAATAACTCAAAAATAATAATATAAACTCACAATATTCCTATAATTTTACCCATTATCTCCTAAACTATAAAACTTCACCATTTTCGCATTCTTTTCCGCCGTTATCATCTTACCTATTTATATCACAAATTAGAAGGGGAGTCCCGTGTTTTCTTTATAAGCCCATGTACAAACATTCTACCCTCATTCTGAGTGTTTTGATTTCATTTGTTTGCCAGTAAAAATATTTGGAGAGCATTATTGAAATTCGTTTTGAAAGTGTTTTTCTTAATATGAGTTTTATTTTTAGCAGTTATTTTTTTAATGTTAATATGTTGTTGAATTGTATGTTATTTTTGCTAGCTCGAATTGTTAGGAATATTAAATTTTGAAGCTGTAAGTTTTTCAATTCGCTGTGCATAGGGAAATAAATAGAAGGTGCGTAGAAAGCTACGCGTTACAAGTATAACTTCCAAGTTAATAAATTTATTTCTAAACATCACTAATGAAATTAATTTTTTTGTACAACTCTATCTTTTGAACTTTAGCGAATACGTCTTCGTAGTTACGCCGTTCTACAATAGAGGGCGTTTATTAATATAAAATATAACATGACGCTTACGTGACTTTCGCTGCCTTCGGAGCGTGACGCTACGTAATTTCCGTCAAATTTTACCACAGTGTGAAACTAAAGAAGTTTTACTTCAAAATACTTCTTTTTATAACATTTTTAACCGATAGATTTAAAAACGGGAATTTAACGTGACTTACGCGATGTCGATATAGCGATCGACATATGTTTTTATAATAAAATTTTTAACCGACTTCAAAAAAGGAGGAAGTTTCTCAATTCGACCGAAAATATTTTTTAGTTTTGTTCACGGATAACGCTGTCGTTTATGAACAGATTTTCATGATTATTTTTTTGTTGGAAAGAAAATATCTCAAGGGTGCTACCATAGTAATTTCTTTGTGATCTGATAAGTATCTCCAGAGATATGGAGATAAACATCTCAAACTTGGTACTGAAAATTAATAGCGCGGCATTTGAAGTCGCTTCTTTTAGTTTAGTCTTATAAACGATCTTATATTTATCTGGCAATTTTTGTATGCACTATGTAATATTTTTGGGTCAAATCTTCCAAGCCTAATTTGACCCACTTCCCAATATTTGAATGAGCTGAAATTTCGCACACGTATGTTAATAACATGCAATATTATGGAATTTCGAGCTCGTCTGATGATGAAGCCGGAAGGTGACCGTAGGAACTCCTAAACTATATATGATAAGCCCGTCGTGTTTGGGCTTGTTGGAAGTGTCTTGACTTAATGTAGTCCTAGATTATGTAAAAGCTTATTTTAAAAAGGTTTTTGAAATATAACTGATTTCATTGACTTTGTATTCAAATTGAATATATGAAATTTAATATTAATATATACATATTACATATATACTTCATAGTATGCAGTTATTTAGGCATAGTAATTATCTAGGTTCCTACATAATTTTACCCTAAATACCTACCCTAAAGGTACGGCCATACCGCGGCGTCCTGCGTCAGCGAGCGCGGGCGCGATAAGATAGTGCAATATTTGTACATTTTGTACCGACTGGTTCAAACCAAACGCGATCTACGGCGATCAGGAAACGATTTAAAATTAGATCACAGCCGCGCACACGGACTCAGGACGCCGCGGTGTGGTCGTACCTTAAAGGCAAATAATAGCACATAGTACATAATTCGATTTTAAAAATTTGGTACTAATTTTCTTCTTATTTTCTGTGTGAAAATCGACAAAAGTCGTCATAGTTTTTGTTTAGAATCATATACAACATTGCCTTGTAATAGATTTTCGAACAAAACATTGCGGAAACATCGTACTTACCATACACTATTATAAAATTAAGATTGAGGAAGCTTTATTCGTTACTCAGGTTTTGTGGTAACATTAGTAAACAAAAAATAAATAATTAAAACTCAATGTCCGTAAATGTAAAGCAGGGTTCAAAGTACTTCAAAGCGAATAACTAAATGTGTATGTTGTGTATGTCTAACTAAGATACGCAGTTTATAGCCTTTACCCAGCTGCCGGCTTACGAGATATCACACGAGGATGAGTTTACAGTGAATACACAGTTAAGGCTAAAGCAGACGCGCAACTTTTAGCATCGGAGGCTGGTGATTTTGAGACTGCACCTGTCTCACTTCTCGCTTTTGCTTCAATTCATCTGGCTTTACTTCACTGTAAGAATACTAATTCCATAGAAAATTTTATGTAGGTATATATTATTGTGGATACGGAGACATAGCATACGGTACTTTTCGTGAGGTCGTTTCTGCTACGATCTTGCAAAATCTGACATTTCCTCTTGTCTCCACTTTGGTGATGTACGTGCTTGAGATAGTTTTTATTTTTATATCAAAGGTAAAAAACAGGTGGCCAACCTGATCGTAAGAGACTGTATCAACATCAAAAGCAACTACATCGCAGTGACTGGAGTTAGTAGGTATAGTAGGCACCTATGTGTAAGCGGGTTCAGAGAGCGTTCAGACGCTGCATTGGATAGTAGAATAGCGACTAAGTCACCGGTCACAGTTGCTGAAAGTAGCGCATGTGCTTTCGCCGTTACACCCGTTCTGTATGTTAGCTGCTGTGAATATCCGTTTTAAATTGGTCTAGAGGTTTCTAAAGGCTTTTATGGTGCATAGTAGACACTTTGTTCAGTTGCAATTTCATATTTCAAGATTTGCAAGAACTGCCTACAGGAAATTAGTCTCATGAAACGATTATCGTTCACAATTTTTTACCCGACTGCGCGACGCAAAGGATATAGGATGATAGGTACCTAATGTGTTTATCAGTCTATGTATGGATGTATGTATATGTTTGTTTGTTCCTTTTGGCACTCTAGAGACCAAATGCGTGGGCTGATTTTGATAAGTGGCACGTCGTTAGATTCGCGATGCTAGCGCAAGTGTCAACGAGGACATAAAAAAATTTAAAAAAATTCAAAATGGCGGATTTTGGACGCCATAATGTTCAATATTTTTATTTCTTTAAATCCTATCGTGTCACATATAAATATATCACATTAAAGGCCATACAAAGGTGATTAAAAATATACTTATGTTGTCTTAAAATATTGTGATCCGTGATTGTGATCATACGTGAAGCGAAAAAAAAATACGGGCAATGTAGTAAGGATACAGATATCATACGCAGTCGAATTTATTATTTTTAATCTTTGTATATGTCTTGTTATTTCATTTGTTATTCAGTAGGTGCAGTTGTTATTTTTTATGCTATAAGTAGCAGAGAAGCAGAAGGCCCACCTCAGGCAATTGGTCACCACTCGCTCATGAACACTTGCAACACTAGGGGTGTTATTTATACGATGCCGACCTGTCAAGAATCTTTTAACGCCCCTTTTGACTCCATGTTATAGCTATGTGGGTAAATGGCAGACGGAAGATTGTTGCTAAGCCACGGTCAAAGCTTACCACCATTTTGCGAGCACGTGAGTAAAAAATGAGTAGCAAAAGAAAAGTTTCATTTACTACGCCGGTTCTCAATTGCACCAGTCAATAAAGGTCTTAACGGAAACCAGGTGTCCCCAACATTTCCTAAAACCGAGAGTTTAATCGTTATAAATTGTTGCTACAATTTATCTTAAAACACTCGGGTTATTCGGGCAACGGTTAAAATGCTCTGCAATTTAGCTGCGGGGTAAAGGTGAACAGAGAAGTTTTTATAGTGATGGGACGGAGGGTTTTGGCCGGAAGAAATGATCAGATTTCGATGTTCCGCCTTGCTACCAAAAAGTAGCTTACCACCAACAGGGAAAAAATCTGCCGCCATAACCTTACGATATTCCAGCAGCAAACAGCCCTTGAGAGTCAGAGTACTTTAAGCCTTGCGTGTTCACCATCTTTGACCACATTATCGCTTACTATCAGGCGAGATAGTGGAGTGGTCAAACGCTAGCCTATAAGATATTTAAAAAAATCTCATAGCCAAATAAGACAACTTTTTTATGGTATAGGTAGCAAATAAGTAAACGGCGCACCTAATGGGAAATGGTCACCGTCGTCTATGAACTCTCATGCGTAGCCTAACTGTCAAAATTCTTCACTGTCAAG
Source organism: Cabera pusaria (assembly GCA_954871355.1). NCBI lineage: Eukaryota > Metazoa > Arthropoda > Insecta > Lepidoptera > Geometridae > Cabera > Cabera pusaria. The sequence goes on from OX940910.1 coordinate 6,281,583, forward strand.
AACGCCTCTTTTGATGGACTCGATCACGGATAAAGACAGAGACTCGATGTTGTGACTCTGCGGGAAAACAGCAGACAAACTTTATCATATTAAGTACATAAAAGTTGCATAAAAAGGTTGTACATAAGTAAATCATTTTTTACTGTTATTCCTTACCGGAATAACGCTACAAAATTACTGCAAGCATCAATTACTTACCTGCAACTGCAAAACTCAACAACCGACATGCTTACAACATTTATCCGGCGTTCGGACTAAGAAATTGTCCGCGAATGAAACTAGACGGATGTGTGTCACATCACTAGTCTAGATTTTAGACCATTGAAATGTGTTTCTGAACTTCGACTCTACTCTGTTTTTAATGTCTTTTTCGTAATGGCTTTAGGTAGATAATATAAGTGTAGATTACTAAGGGCTTTGAACTCAATTAAAATAAATGGGTTCCATGGCTTTGAGAATTTCAGTGTCGCCCTTTTGATGTTGTTTATTTAGTAAATTAGAAATATTAGTCCTGAATAGGCACTACAAAGTTTTGAGTACTTAAACCAAATGTTACGTTTATTTAAATATCTGATATATTAAAATTATCTTTAATTTGTAACATTATTATATTTATATTTATATTCACGTACCTTTAGTCGAATTTTCTCGACCTAGGTTTCGAGCGAGTCCGTCGCTCTTCCTCGGGACTCGACTTGCTCGAAACCTAGGTCGAGAAAATTCGACTAAAGGTACGTGAATTACAGCCGGTATATAACAATAATAAATATCTGATAGGCTTGCGTTTAACCACTTTATTGCCTGGTAATAAGTGACGATGTGGTCGAAGATAGTTTTACTCCTTTCGATCATTTTATTTATCAACATCCGGCGACACGCCAGTAGTTCTTGAAACTTGAATATATTTAATCTCTATCTTTATTCTGTATCTCTATCTATCTCTATCTATCTATCTTAGCAGTGGACTGACAACGGCTGATTATGATGATGAGGGGGTCTTCAAATCGCGAGTGAACAGGTATCTTCTAGGTAAACGTGCTACATCTTCGACCGCATCATCACTTAAACTCAGTTGAGATAGTGATCAAACGCTTGCATATCCAGAATTAAAAATAAAATTACCTTGTTGGGTAACTCGTAATGAAAATCAGTAGCACGAACGAATTATCAACGAAAGAAAGAAGATCCTACATCTATCTTCTTTCGTTAATAAACGAGAAGCAGGCTTTATACACCACAAAATTTTAACTAGGTAACGCAGGAGGGACTACCATTTTTTAGGGTTCCGTACCCAAAGGGTAAAATGGGACCCTATTACTAAGACTCCGCTGTCCGTCTGTCTGTCTGTCTGTCTGTCCGTCTGTCACCAGGCTATATCTCATGAACCGTGATAGTTAGACAGTTGAAATGTTCACAGATGATGTATTTCTGTTGCCGCTATAACAACAAATACTAAAAACAGAATAAAGTTATATATAATAGAGGGTCCCCATACAAGAAACGTGTTTTTTTCGACATTTCACGCCATCTATGAACGCTTAGTTAGGTAAACATCCCATAGATGGCGTTATATTGAAATGTCGATCCCAAACACCTTTCTAAGACGTTAGATAGCGTCATAATATAAGAAATATAATGTTTATTAATTATTATTTTTTGCTGGCGAACATGATAGTGGTATATTTTGCTCGATCTTATAAAATACTGTAGTGTGGTACAGAACCCTACGAGTGCGAACCGAAAATTTCTATTTCTCGGCTGAAAATCAATTGGCAAAGTGGTGGTACCGCCCCAGGCGGACTAGCAGAAGTCCTACCACTACAAGTACCTACCACTTTTCTGTTATACAATAGCTCTTGTAGATACAAAATGGCCTAGCCGCATATTTTGACTAAGGTGTAAACCTTGTGAAGAGCTTGTACAGTTAGGGCGTGTAGAGTTAGGAGCTTGGCTCTAAATTAGATCTAATAACTTTTGGACAGTGCGAGCCGCATAGTCTCGTCTTGGCAACATTTTATATGAAAATGATTTTGGAGGGATTATCCTTTTGTTTGTTTTGGGATAGTCAATGTAAGTAGGTATAATTTATTTTTGCTTTTTACCTACTTACTCGTAGATGTGTTCAGTAACAGTGATTGATAACTGCATTCAATTTCTTTTGGTATTTTTTTTAATAAACTTTACAATTGCGAGCGAAGCTGCATGGCACTGCTGTACAATGTAAATACTAAAACTAGATAAAACATGAAATAAAACATTCCAAACCACTCATGCCGTAAACAACGTATCAAAGGCTTGTTTACAAAAAGCAATTTTATTTGCTCTTACATTTCCTGAAACTTGAAACTTTTGAGCATTCTGAAAGCTCAGTTTAAGTTTGTAGTGCAAAGGAATTTAGCACTTAACAACAGTGTTATTGTACTAGTAAGTATTTTGCTATATACCTTTGTAAATTTATTTATGGCTGCACAGTTTGCACTTTAACACGGTAATATTATTATATTACTGTGCTTTACCTGAACATTATAAGAAGAACATAATTATGTATGTATATGTATGTATTTCTTTAAGTTGTGTTTCACTATTTCACTTTTTTAATTTTTTTTATATAAAAATTGTCAGAAGTACTGAAACACACAGTTACATGTATGGTTGGTTTTAACCTACTTTAATTTTTTTTTCATATTCTGTCGTAAACGTTTGGATAACAGCTGAATGGTTCATTACTTTTGTTTTTTTTTTCTAATTCAAAGCGTTAAAATTCTGCTTTTGCTATGTTTACTTGACAATTGGTTATGATTTATGATTTTGACGTGTATATGTGCGTATATTAATACTGCCTACATACTGAATAAATTCTTTGATTATTTGATTCTTCTTGATTCTTGATATAAAGTTCAAAGCAGGCCACGTCCATTGGCAAAACACGCGTACACTTCTAAAGAACGAAAAAAGATTATTGTTACATAACATTGTTAAATAACATTGTTATTCTAATGTGTACAGTATTGTTTGGGTGCGTACATGCGCTTGCGAACTATATAACATAACATGTAATAACATCGTTATTTAACATGTTTCAGATAATGTGGACACGGAATGTTATAAAATATGATTTTATAACATGTTATTATAACATGTTTTATATTTATATTCCACATTATCTGATACATGTTAAATAACAATGTTATAACATGTTATGTTACTTAGTCTGTACGCACCCTTTTATGTTGCAATGTTGAATAACAAGGTTACTTAATGTGGTCGTGTTATATAACACATGTTATGTTACATAACATGTTACATAGTCTGTACGCATTAAACTGTTACGGTCCTATCTCAAACATCCACCCTACCTAGGTAATAGATATCCAAAATGTAGATTACTCTTATCCAATTAATACCTAGTACTATTAAATATTTGTGCTACAACAAAGTGTTGTATTCAATGCTTCCATTGAGGGTAAACTAACAATGTTGTTACAAACATACTCCGATCGAATCTACATAAGTTTAGATTAACTTGTAGGTAAACTTATAAACATAGACTAGATAACGAAATTGGACAGTGATTCATTAAATTTTCAGCCGACTTCTAAAAAGGAGGTTCTCAATTCGTCTGTATGTTTTTTTTTGTATAATACGCTACCCCAGTTCGGTATAAGAAAAAATAAAATAAAATTAATTTAAGTGGTTTTTAAAACTAAAAGAACCGACTTCAAACATCGCGCTAGTGTAAATAGCCAGTAGCCAGTAGCATGTCATCGAAGTATACAAATGCATCGTAATACAAATGTTGATATATTAAAAACGGCTCGACAGATTTCGTTAAAATTTAAATGGACCCGGGAAGGGCACCATTTAAAGTACCCTTTAAACATAAAAAAAAGTTACGACGAATTGAGAATCTCCTCCTTTTTTTTGAAGTCGGTTAAAAAATAAATAAGATTAAATTTTTCTAAACCCAGTATTATTATAACCTAGTACGTACGACATATCACATAAATAAACACATAATAAGTACGTACGGTTCTGTAGTATTAGAAACCCTTATTACTTGGTCAATTCTGTCTGTCCATACCATTTCTTTAAACGTTCTAAACTAATAAATGTTATTTTGTCAAAAACGTAGTTTGTTTTTTGATATAAGGTAACAGGACAAGCACGACGCTCGCCTGATGGTAAGCTATGACGTCTACCTATTACAGATACAGCGGTACCTATGTAAAATTTTGGTCTGCTAAAATTTTGTATGTCCCTGGACTGCGCCTGTTACCTTGATACGTAAAGATGTTGAGTCTTTTTTTTTTCTTTTTTTTTTCTATAAATATATATAACAGTATATTTTATAACTATGTTGATGAGTACTAATAAACACTTGGTTTGTGCTAGCACTCACATTCGCTAATCACAGTTATCGATTTAACAACTTTTTTTTCCTTAGCGTATTGTAGTTATACGACATTATAATTAGAGATAAATCTAACATTAAGGTTAGACATAGCACCAAGTAATAGTTGTGTCTATATTGCACGTATTTAGAATAATGTTATTAACACCTGTGTAACCCACAACACAGGCTCCAAAGAGTCCTAGTGTGGGTACAAGGATTTATCAAAGGTACACTCAATAGTTAGCTATGAACAATTTTCAACTTACAACCTAAAATGTATGTACCAACACAAACTATGTGATAGTCTCAATAAAGATTTTATTAATTTTATTTATTTTACCTACCCTACAAATATTAAAGTAAGCAGCTACTCATAGGTACTCGCTACCGTGCGCCGCGTATTGTGCTTAACGTAGCAGTAGGCAAGACCGGTTCAATGCGTTAACATTTAGGATGATCATTAAAATGATTTTTACTTGTTTTATTATTAGTTTTTTAATATTTATGTTTCATTAGGTATGTAGGTAATTTTTTCAAGTCTCACATGCCCTGTAATTCCACTGGACACCTTGTCATTTCAACCGAAAAGCATTCCTATTTCACGGCTGAAAATTAATTGGCAAAGTAGTGGTACCGCCCAAGGCGGACTAGCAGAAGTCCTACCACTACAAACTATGAAACTGGAAACAAAGAGCCGAAGATCCGGCTCAGTGGCATGACTTGGAAGAGGCCTATGTCCAGCAGTGGACTGATACCGGCTTATTATGATGAATCATTTCTTCCGAATGATTAACTTTCAAAATAAGTATATATAAAGTCATAGATGGCGCTACAAATGCATAATTTGATTAAAAAATCTAATCCACTAATTTCGTCGTATCGATGGGTCGAACCGTGGCTTAATTGGCAGAGCACCTAGACGTGTAATCCGGGGGGTGCGGGTTCGAGTCTCATCGGTACGATGAATTTTTGGATTGTGTTTAACAATTTACAAAAACCCACAGAGGTAAAATATTTGCCTACTTTACTCATCATCGTCATTATCCTCGGCAGCTCCCATCCAGCTCTTGCCAGCCATCATCCGAAGATCATCGCCCCACTCTGAGGGCGTCCTACGCTACTCTTGCCGATACGCAGTCTCCACTCAAGAACTCGTACTTACTCCAACGGTTGTCGGTTCTTCGGCTGATATGTCTGGCCTACTGCCACCGATGGCCTACGAGGCGGCTTTGAGGCGACAATAGCCCAATGGATAGGGTGTCCGACTGGCGAGAGAGGTCGTGAGTTCGATCCCCACCACACCCATTGCACTATTAACGTGAACCTACTCCAGACACAAGCATATTTAGCTTAGTTGGAGGGGTTAACAAGAATATTAGTAATGTGTAAACCACATTGCGAGTAATCTTTAAAAAATATATATAAATAAATTGGCGCCAAATTTAACAAATTTTGTGTACACTATAATCGGCAGGCACAAAGTTACAATCATCACAAGAGCGTTTAGATTTCTATCCAATTTTAGAAACCCTAAAATAGATTCCATTGGCTAAAAATACCACACTTATAAATAATTGAGACCTTCTTTCACAATACAAAAAAATCCGTCATGCAAGTGATTTCTACGCTTAATAAAGGTGTCAACACACGCTACGTGACACGTGACACGACGCTACGTGATCCGACGTGATGCTGCCTTATTATGTACTGTCAGTAAGCACACGACATTTGTTATGTCACCTTTAGTAGGGGAGGTGCTGGGTGAATTATTTACTGGCTATAATATACCCATATTTATAAATTTATTTGTAAAAATTGAATTTTTTAAATGAAAAATCTGTTTTTATACGGTAAATTAAGGAAATGCCAAGTCAAAAGGACCTATAACCGGTGAGCATGTATGAAGGCGCTCATGAAAGTGAAAGAAGCGAAGGAGGTATGTCAGGATCGTAGCATGTGGAAAGAAGTAGTCTCTGCCTACCCCAACGGGAAAAAGGCGTGATTGTATATATGTATGTATGTATACGGTAAATAGCGGTTCCAATACTTTAAATAGGACAGAATTAAATTTTATTCACAATAGACCGAGAATAATTACCGATAAATTAGAACAATCTTATTTCCCTAAAGTTCTAGTTGCTTATTCATCACATGTAAAGATTAAGTATAGTAGCCGTGTGTAATAAAACTGGCCAAGTGCGAGTCAGACTTTTGTCCCGCACTCGGAGGGTTCCGAACCGAACGCCATCTAACGAATATCTAACGAACTTCTAACACCAACTAAGTAAAATAACACTAAAGCTACGTCTACTTGCCAATAGATGTCGGAAAGAGTCATATTTTAAGTTGATTATCAATAAAGTTGATTATTGAAAACACGAATATAACAACATTTTCTGAAAATGAATCCTAGCTAGATCGATTTATCGCCCCCGAAATCCCCTGTATACTTAATTTTATTTAATCGTTGGAGCCGTTTCCGAGATTCAGATTCAGATTCCAAGATTAAGGTAAACACGATAGCGCCATCTATGAAGATTCATAGATGGGGCACTATCGTAAAAACACGTTTTTTGTTTTAAACCCTTTAATTTTTAACTTTGTTCTGTTCTTAGTATTTGTTGTTTTAGCGGCAACAAAAATACATCATCTGTGAAAATTTCAACCGTCTAACTATCACGGTTCATAAGATACAGCCTGGTGACAGACGGACAGACAGACAGACAGACAGACAGACAGACTCAGTAATAGTGGAGAGAGAGTCTCAGTAATAGGGTTCCGTTGGTACCCTTTGGGTTCGGAACCCTAAAAATACTGAAATACAGAAGCACTCATAAAATTACGGATTATATTATATTATATATTAATTAAAATTATTATTATATTAAATGTAGTTTTTAGTAATAGTAAAGTAAAAATCACAAACCCTGAATAGTGAAGATTAATTATTTCCCTGTGCAATGTTATTGCGTTGCTTTATTAATAAATATTCCCCACACTCCCAGCCTATTTATGTCATGTTATATAAAAGTGACAGTGACAGACGTCGTACATTAGCTACCTACGCAAATACCCAAATAGCATCATTATAAGCCTCAAAACGTATTTTGGAACTAAGATGGGAATCTAAGGCTTTGTTTATACCTACAGGGAGAGTTTCTCGAATACAATTTGTATAAGTAAGTACCTATTTTACTGCTTTTTTTATTTAAACTGCTTAATAGACCAGAAGAATATTTTACCAGATTTGGAATAATTTCTCATGTTATTTTTCAAGAAAGATGATAATATCGTTTAAAAACTAAAAAACAACCGACTTCAATGCCGCGCTATTCATTTTCAGTACCAATTTTGAGATGTTTATCTCAATATCTCTGGAGATACTTATCATACCTCGATAAAATTACCATGGTACCACACTTGGAGTATCTCTTTTCGAACAAAAAAGAATAATCGAAATCGGTTCATAAACGACGAAGGTATCCGCGAACAAACATAAAAAAAAAAAATATATATATATACGGTCGAATTGAGAAACCTCCTCCTTTTTTTGAAGTCGGTTAAAAATAAGAAACGTTTCGTTCTCGGCAAAGACACTAAGCCCGAGCATTGGGTCAAATTGTAAACCAGCGCTGTGTGTACAAGCAATTGTACACGCAGCACAAGCAGAATTTGATCCCGTTTCTTTTTCAACCGACTTCAAAAAAAGGAGGAGGTTTCTCAATTCGACCGTATATTTTTTATTGTTAAATCATATTTTTTGTATACTTATATTATTTTGCATGTTGTTTTCTGGCAATAAACGATTATTTATTTATTTATTTACGACTATCCGAGACTTGTCTTGATCTTGTTGCCCTGTATACGGTATATATACTAAACCCCTGCAGGACAAAATTCCGGTGTGAGGAACGTCTTATTGTGCTCGGCTGGAACCTGCAGCACGACGACGACTACGACTTGAAGTCTATCGTTCGCTTCTGTTCCAGCTGAGATGAGAGAAGAGCGGAAGATCCAGGTTAGTGGCGTGTCTTGGGAGAGGCCTATGTCCAGCTGTGGATTGGTACAGGGATTATGATGATGATAAAAAGCGGCAATAGCCCAATAGCTAAGGCGTCGTGAGTTCGGTCCCCAGTTCCCCACCCATCGTATTATTGACGTGAACCCACTCCAGACACAATCATATTTAGCTTAGTTGGAGGGTTTAACAATACTACTAGTAATGTGCCACCCACATTGCTGGAAAGCTTTTAAAAAAAATTATGAATATTACAATTTGTTGATATAAAAATGTATTTTATGATGGGATTAAGGCAAAAAAATACAAGATCGAATTTGTAATTTGTGATTAAATACAGTAACGAGAGGAGAGTATTTATAATCAGACGAATGAACAGTCGACAGATGACTGATCACATTTTATTTGCATAGACTGTATACAGAAACCAGCGATGACAAAGATAGCAGCGCCGACTAACGGCCTAATTTAGTACTAAGCTAGTACATATTATGATTGTTTGGTTTCTAGAGTATTCTCCGTGGTTTATACAGTTCCAACATTTGAGGCACAGATCTATACAAAACTATGCAACCAAAATAGTATCTGAAGAGCACTGAATTTTAACTTTAATAAAAGCTTTTACAAAATCTCGTCCATTGTAAAAACATAGTCCATAAATTCCAATAGGTTTTTTTAAAGCTTTGGAAATTCAATAGGTGTATCTACCTGGCATTTTAAAACTGTTGGATGGGTAAAGAAAACAACGATATACGGATTGTTTACCAATGAGAGATATAATATTTTGAAAATATTGAGACTTATGGTCAAGCGATTAGCAACGACAAACCTTGATATGACATGATTGAAATTATTGTTAAAAATCTTTTTTAAGATATCGTTTTATAAATTTGATAACTACCATCTTTTTATGGTTCCGTAGCCGAATGGAAAAAACGGAACCCTTATAAACTCGTCATGTCTGTCTGTCCGTCCGGATGTCACAGCCACTTTACTCCGAAACTATTAAGACTACACAGTTGAAATTTGGCAGGTAGGTGTATTCTGTAAACCGCTTTAAAAGTTTTTTACAAAGATAAAAAAAAATAAAATATTAAGGGCAAATAAAGGCTAAAATATACATAGAACTGAAACTAAACACAATTTTTTTTTAATAAACCTATACGTGCGGGGTGTCTATAGATAGGTCTTTAAAATGACATTGAGGTTCTTAAAACCATTTTTTCTCAAAGTCAATAATTTGATAGATAGACAAGTCTAAGGTGGTAAAATGTGTGTCTTAAAGTAAGGGGGTGAAAAATCTAAAAAAAATATATGCTGTAGATCTCAATAAAAACTTTCAACGAAAACTGGTTTTAACGAGATACAGTTAGTAGTTTTTGAGATATAGCGACCGCAAATATAACTTTGTTTTTCATACAAAATGGCGAAAAATTATAGTTATAAAATACTCTACTGTGTTACGGAACTCTACGACAGCGAGTCCGACTTGCACTTGGCCAGTTTTTTATATCTGAAATGCTAGCGTTTGACTATTATCTCGCTTGATGCTAAGTAATAATAAGATTAAGGATGTAAACACACTAGAACTAGGCTTAGAATGGTGAACGGATTTGGATTTAATTTGGGGTACAGCATATAACCTGTATTAACAAATAGGAATATTTTTAACGCGGGATCTACAATGAAATTATAAATGCATACATTTCTGAGGATGGGATGGATGGAAGCTTGTTACTCTGCCACACAATATTTTTTTAAGCTTACTAGCACTGTGGGTTGCACATTACTAGTAGTCTTGTAAACCCCTCCAACTAAGATAAATATGCATGTGTCTGGAGTGGGTTCACGTCAATAGTTTAATGGATGGGCATCGAACTTACGACCTCTCGATAGCGAATCCGACGCCTTAAGGTACGGACATACCGCAGCGTCCTGCGTGCGCGATCTAGGCAGCGATCAGACAGCGCAGTTAGATAGCATTTCTACGGACTGGTTCGCACCAAACGCGATCAGAAAACAATTGAAATGTACTGAGATCGCGCCCGCAGATCGCAGGACTCCGTGGTGTTGCCGTACCTTTAGCCAATAGGCTATTGTCACTTTTTAGGGTTCCGTAGTCCTGACAAGGAACCCTTATAGTTTCGTCATGTCCGTCTGTCTGTCTGTCCGAGGTTTTGCTAAGAGAACGTTAATACTAAAAAAGCTGTAATTTTGTAGGGGTATGTATTGTAGGGTATGTTTTTTTTAGGGTAGCTCCCCTACATGAGAAGTGGGGATGATTTCTTTTTTCGTCGTCGCCCCCATCGTGTGGGGTATCGTTGAATAGGTCTTTTGAAATTACTTAAAAGTTTCTAATACTATTTTTCGATTAAATGCTCCATTTACGAAATATTAAACTTTAAAGTGCAAATTGTTGTACCAGTAGGGCGTCTCCTCCCTCTAAAAGCTAAATTGCTGGCTTGAAAAATCTAGAAACATTCGTGATAATAGTGCATTTCATGAACTTTAAAGAAAAACTATAGCCGTTAAGATAACTTTATTACTTTAGCAGTAATAGTCGTTGAACTTGGGTTTTGGATAATTTTGTACCAAATACAAAAGCCTTAGAATAAATCCTTTAAAGTGACAAAGACGGAGTACCTAGTTGCTCGTTTATAACGGGTAAAGACTTGCATTGAATAAACGGGCTACTACGGAACCCTACACTGCGCGTGGCCCGACACGCACTTGGTCGGTTATCTTAAATATGGTGGATAGATGACTGTATTAACACATTCAGCACATATAATACCTGCTTTTCAGCACAAGCGAAGCTGCGAGGCTCAGCCAGTTGTTTTATATGTCTATGGATACATAGCTTAGCATATCTTTCACTACTACTTCACCTTTTCCACCTAGTTTCAGTTTAACGAAAAACCTCGCTTTCATTCTTTGCCTTTTTATTCCCATTGTCTACGGCAGCGTTGTTAAAAATGTTCATGAAAACACTTTGTGTTGTACAAATCGTTGTTTCGGGGTTATGGGCTTTAATTCTAAAATTATAATGACCTAGAGATTTATTACAATCATTTTACGCATATTTTTGTGCACTCAAATTTTGTGCAAACACTGATTACTTTGTTTCAAACAAAGAGCTGAAGATCATGCTCAGTGGCGTGCTTTAGGAGATGCTTTTGCCCAGCAGTGGACAGAGATAGGCTGATGATAATGTTTCTAATGTATTAACTCACTCGATCTCGTTAAAGTAAACGCAGATTTGTATGGAAATTACAATGAAGCCTGTTATGCACACTAGATGGTATTGTACGTGATTCATTAGTACCAATGTGAATTGGATTGTGTTGGACTATTGGAAACGACAATTGAGACGACGCGCGTCTTCTGACTTAAACAGTAAGTCCAATCTAGAGAACGCTCATATCTCATTACGTCCCGCATACTGGCTAGCAACAAACATCATTACCGTCATTACGTCATTAGTCACATGTTCTATCCTCTCCATCCTAAGGTTGTCTGGAAGAGATCGCCATTAGCGATAAGACCGTCCATTGTAACACATTATTCTTAAGTTTACTATGTAAGTTAGTTTTAAGAAGGTGTAACAATAAAGAGTTATCTATCTATCGATCTATCTATCTATCTATCATGCAGGAATCGAATCGATAAAAATATATTTCCACAGGTGCCCAGCATATTATATCGATGTTTCACCTGACTTGCTACCAAAAAGTATCTTAACACTATCAAGGAGAATATCTGTCCCCATAAGCTTAAGGTGTTCAGAAAACACACAGCTCTTGAGAGTCTTCTAGGCCAGAGTATTATATAGGCTAGAGTATTCTAGGCCTAGCGTGTTCATCATCTTCGACCACATCATTGCTTACCACCTGGTGAGAAAGTGGTTAAATGCTAGCCTATAAGATATAAAAAAATATCTTTGTTCTGTGAGTAGTGGCAGTCGGCCTACAACCAGCAGTCGCCTAATTAGCAAACACGATATAATATTAGACAGCATCGTCACTTGATGTGATAGTGGTCAAGTGCATGTCTGAACTCAAGAAAAAAACACATTGTTTTTTTGTTTCTGTAAACTAGGTCTTCACCCTGTTCACAGAAACCCAATTTCTATCCAATGTAGGCTGTTAATGTAGGTAAGTAGGTACTGAATTCCTTAGCGCGGTTTTTAACAAACTTTGTTTTTTATTTATTTATGTAGTCTACTTTGTTTTGCACTGATGATGAAAATATATGATTTCAATTAAGGTACTGACACACCGCAGCGTCCTGCGTGCGCGATCTAGGCGGCGATCTGATAGCGCAGTAGTATTTGTACCGACTAGTTCACACCAAACGCGATCAGAAAACAATTGAAAAGTGCTAAGATCGCGCCCGCAGATCGCAGGACGCTGCGGTGTGGCCGTACTTTAAATCAATCTCATCACGGCAAACAAACCATTTTTACCCGACTGCTAGAAGACGGTAAATCTCAAACTTACATTGACTTTACATTTGACATATCATTATGATGACAGGACAGCTGTCATCAGGACCATTTTACTCAGTGGCTCCACGTGGTCAACGTGAAAACCACGAAGAAAGCGGTAGCCTCTATTACCTCTGAGTGAGTTTTGACTTTTGGGTTTGCCGTACTCGGGTAAAAAAGTACCAATTAATTTTAATGTTATACTAATGAGGAAAGCTTGATTTACTGGCTGATTATACGAGGAGTTCGTGGGCAAATGCTGATTATGTTTTGTTGTCCCAAACTGAGAACCCCCTTTGCCTTTGTCGTTTCAAACTACCTACATAGCGCATGCAAATACAACATAAGGCTATGGTTACATTTACCTTGTGTACAGAGCGCCCCACTGGACCAATATTGCCCCCAGTCCTTGTACTATTTATTTTGTGCCTCAGTAAAGCTGTAACGGTCGGTAAAGGCCAATAATATAGGTTCATTCGTATGTGATTTGGTTCACATTATTTATTAAAAATGGAGGATAGAACTATCGACAGTCAGAAAGTCAGAATACTGTAGGGGCTTTTGATTATAATTTAATTATACGGAAAGATTTATTATACGCTTTTTGTTGATGTTACTCGTATTTGAAGTGGCGGGCAAGTGCCAGGAGCGCCATTGTGACTAACGCATATCGGTGGATTTGACAAAATTAATGTAAAAAATGTTTGACTGAATGACACTATGCGTTCGTGAGCACTGTGTTGTGTTGTTTGTAAATACGGAGTGGCTACTTAGAAAAGGATCTAATCATCAAGACATGTAAACCAGAGGCACCCATCATAAACTGACTTAAGTGCCGAGTGGCGCGCGATCGGGCGTAAGGAGTACTTACGCAGTACGCTATACTAAACGAGATGTAGATTCTGCACTGCTTTTTATTTGAACGTAGAGCTAGTTCGCGACGCCACATCTGGTACGTAGTACATATACATCGATGGTTCTAATATGAGCACAGCCTTACCTTAGGTAACGCTGCAGGTAATCAACCTTCTGAGCTAACGTTGCATATTTCTACACTAACATTGCCGCCGGGATTCACTCTAATTACTAACCGTGTTTGTGCTACCGAACAAGCACAACTTTACAGACAGTTTTGCTGAAACATTCTAGACCTTATTGTAATAACTGTAAGACGTATTATTGCATGTGCATGCGTCTAATTAGAAGGTTTAGGATTAAATTTTTTTTGGAGGGTAAGTGATGACATTTTGAAATTACGAGAATACTTTTTAATTATTTTTCCATTTACTTTTGATTGTCACATTTTCTTAATAATGTAATTATATTAAAGAACTCGTATGTATCTTATAACGATGTGCTCAATAATGAAATGCTGGTTGAGATTTTCTGTACCCACCCCCTACATTGTGAAACATTCGAAAACCTGTTCGCATTTGGAAGCTTTTAATTTTTAATAATGATAAATCCGTGAGCTATTTTGTCGCGGAAACCTTTCCAATTAGAATCACAGATTTTTTATTTTATCGGAGCATTATTAATTGGAAAAATCCAAGTCTAAGTAAAGGCAGTTTCCATATCCAAATTTAATTTCGAATGATTTGTCCTTGCAGTACCCTTAGTACGAGTTTTCATCGTAAACGCTTTTGACAGAACTCACATAGTTTTTTACTTATTCTGGCTCCCTGATTGGTTTAAATTTAGTGAAGTGTGTAAACCACTAGAGGCGCTGTACCATTTTTCATACAAAATTTGTTCGATAAACGATATCTAATTTGGTATGAAAACTCGCACTAAGGGTACTTACTGGTCTAGTTCCAGTGATGTAGTTGAAATTATAAAATCTATATCGAGAGAAAAATCACCTCGTTAAGATGTCCTCAGCATCGAGCATTTAGTTCTCGCCGGGCCACACACGAGTATTCGCGAATAATAGCAATGTTCTGCACGTTGTCTCTCCGCTACCAAGTGCTGGAACAATATTCCACCGCCAATCAGGTATTCAAATATGGTGATATAAATAAAGATATGTCATTCATCTAACATAATTATTATTATTATGACATCTTGTCCACTACTTAAATATTTCCTTCTCTTACCATAAGCCATAGATCACATTTTGCATTTGTATATATATATTATATATATGTATATATATTTGCATCTGGATATATATATTCTATGTATATATTTAACTTACTAATATGTATTGTATATATATTATATTACATTGTATATAATATTTAAATATAATAAAAAAAATTTCGCGCTAGTTCATCACCCGCAGGCTTAGCTGAAAACCAGCGTCTAGGTGTGTAACCCCAGACATATGTGCTGAGTTAAGCCTTTTTGGCACCTCACTTCTCATAAACTTATGTTAAAACCTGTGTTCTTTCTTCTTTTTATGTTTTACATTATTATTATAATTAATTAAATTTGTTACTATGTGAGTTTTTGCCAAATAAACGATTTTCTTTCTTTCTTCTTTCCTTACCTTTAGCCACCAGGCAAGAAAGTGGTCAAACGCTAGCTTAGCTAGCTATATATAAAAAAGTATAGCAGAGCTCAATTGAATAGGTGAGTACTAGCAAGTGTTTGAAAAATGGTTTACTAATTTTCACGTACAATTTACACACGAACGTTGCAAATTCAGTTCCTGATAAAGTTTCAGATAGTTATCTGACATAATAACATGACGCTGATGAAACTGGCCTCTAGCTTGTAAAATGTATATGCACAGATATTTTAATATCTTTTCTTAATCCCAAAAAAGGTACTGTATCTTTTTCCGTATAGCAAACTCGAGGATTTATCCCCGATAAAAGAATAAAGGATCATTTCTCATTGAATATCTAAATACAGTTTTTATTAGGATCTAATTTCGGCACGGAGGCGTCAAAGACCTTTTAGTGATGGGACAAAAGACTTGGTTCCAAATTAAGACTGCGAACAAATTCTAGCTTGCCCTTAATTTCAGAATTAAGAGTAAGCTTGTCTTGAGGTGTTGTTTTTTCATTTGATATGCATAAAAACAATAATGGAGTGTACTATTTTTTATATCATATAGGCTAGCGTTTGACCAGTATTTCACCTGTTGGTAAGTGATGATGCGGTCGAGAATGGTAGCACGCTAGGCCTAGAATGGGAACTGGCTCTCAATGATGGCTGCTGGAACAAATTAGATGTTTGGCGACAGAATTTCTGACTTGAGGGTGGTAGCTGTGTAGGTAGGTGGTAGCCAGGCGGACACTAGATTTTGTCCTACCACCATGTAGGGGTGGGTTTCTTGACGATGTATTTCCTTTACCGGAGGGCCACTGTGAAAAGCGCACATGCATTTTTCGATAGAAAAATCCGTTGATGTATGGCAGGGATTGAACTCGGAACCTCTGGCATCAAAGCCGACCATTCTCCCACTACAACCACAATTAACTTCACAACTAAGCGTGCCAGGTATTTGCCGCAGTTCACTGAGTTTTCTTGCTTGTGTGCGCGTAAAACGATAATCTCTCTTAAAGCCGTTCAAAGATTTGTGAGAAAAGTAACATAGGTTTTGAATTTGCGCCTGTCAGAAAAGCCGATTTCTTTAGGATGAAAATATATTATTATAAAAGCACCGATTATCGACTATAATACTCACTACTATTTGTTATCGACTGTCTCAGCCAAGGTTTCGACAATTTAGGTCGAGACAGTCGACAGCAAATAGTAGTTAGTGTGTATGTATTATGTGTATGTAGTGTCGATACTTTTATAATAATGTGATTTAAACGTGTAGTTTGAATCATGTTGAAACTCACGTTTAATTCACAAGAAAATACATTGTTATTTTTTAAACGTCGTGACTTTAGAAATATTGTTTCAAAATTGAAGCAGCTCAAATTGGCCATGTGTGTGATTAGTGGATTAGATTTCTTCCTTTTTTTCTAATATAATCCTAAAATTACAATATAGCAACACATTCCTCGTTACGGAAAACTAAAACCTCACTCTCACACTCACACACACAAAAAACCTCTTGCATGCCTACCATAGATTCCATAATAGCAAATCTGTTGACAACACATTCATCAAAATTGGCTGAGTAGTTTAGGCGCTATAGTAGAAAAAAAGTTTTAAAAAAAATACATAAGAGTGCTCAAAAATTACACATTTTATCTAGGCTTAGCGTGTTACCATCCTCGACCACATCACCACTTGATAACAGAGAGTGGTCATATGCTGGCGTACATGATGCAGCTAACTACCCTTTCTTTTTATTGGTTAACAGTAGTCGGGTAGGAAAAAGTAATATGCATGTTTTTTTTTAAATGTTTCTCTATAAAGTATAAAATCTGTTTTTTTAAAATTTTGTTTTCATAATAAACTAGCGGAACCCGGCGTGTGCTACTACGCTAAAAAAATAAATGTGACCAAATGTGCCTAATGCATTGTTTTTTTGGGGCACATGAATTGGATAGTTTCAAAGTGTATAGCGGACATAGGTAGAAACAATGTTTGTTTTCTATTTTAATTATGATAAATAAATTGTGATCACTAAATTGAAATCCGAGACCGTTTTACCCCATCACTAGCTATCTCTACGGATCGACAGTCGATCCATCAATATTTCTTATGCCACGCTGAGTCCAAGTAATTTAAACTTTCGCCACATTTTTAGGGTTCCGTAGGGGCCTATTGGTTGTTGCGTGAACTTAGGCATTCGGGTCACTCACGCCGTCTTAAATGGTATCCGGGGGTTCATAAAATAAGGAAAGATGTGCAAAAACTGTAACATCAATTTTAGGGTTCCTGTGTTTATTAATACGTTCATAACCGACTTTACAAGAAAAAGAGGAGGTTCTCAATTCGCCTGTATTTTTTTATAATGTATATGTACTATCGAGGGACAATAGTCCAGTAGCACCTCAATGTTCATAGTAGCCTGCACGATATTTCTGTCGAAAGTTCCAACGCAAACAATAACACGTTAGTACGGCATAGACGGCATGTGATCTGTGATCGGTATGCGTTTCTCTATGTTGTGTTTCACTATTTCACTTTTTTATTTTTTTTATATAAAAATTGTCTGAAGTACTGAAACACACAGTTACATGTATGGTTGGTTTTAACCTACTTTAATTTTTTTTCAATATTCTGACGTAAACGATTGGATGACAGCTGTAGGGCTATTCTGTAAACTAATCTCGGAAGTGAAATTCGCAGTGAGATTTGAATTTGTGCTACGAAATTCAACCGTATTACAATCGTGTTACGATTTGTATTTCATAGTACGGCACACCGCGAATTCCGCTTGCGAGATGCGTAAACTAGCTTACAGAATAGCCTGGCAGAATGGTTCATTACTTTTTTTTTCTAATTCAAAGCGTTAAATTCTGCTTTTGATATGTTTACTTGATAATTGTATGATTTATTTTATGATTTATGATTTTGACGTGTATATGTGCGTATATTTATACTGCCTACATACTGAATAAATGCTTTGATTCTTTGATTCTTCTTTGATTCATGCTTAGCCAGACCACAGATGAATAAAAAGGTGAAACGTAGCGTCAGATACATTTGGTAAACATCAAATAAAGATAACAATATTCCACTGAATACTCGTTTGCTTTTTGTTGAATTAACATAACGCAGAGTAAGCCACGCAACAAGTAACGGATGCTTAAATTCGAATGAGACTGTATCAGCATCTTAGTGTAATGGTTAGATAGATTGCTTTAGGAGCGGCAGGCCCGAGTTCGAATCTCTATCACCTGAATTCTTTTTGTTTTACAATTATTAATAGCTTGTATTATTTTATTTATGTTTATACAAACTTAGCTAATAAAGGTAAATTTACGATCTATGTTATATGTGAAATAAAAAAATAACACGGTGATGTTATCTTAATAGTTTTTGAGGAAATATTTATTTGTATAATAAGAATACACAGCAAACATATTTTTAAATCTGATTTACAATAAATCGAAATATCTTATCTTATATTTTTATTTCATAATACTTATATTAAATTGAAATCGCCTAAATTGTCAATTTTCTACTTTGACAAAATATCACTGTTTTGGTTGCATCTGAGAACTGCTCTTACCTACCTATTGATTATTTGAGGTTATAAGCTTAATTATTCATTTTCTCTAGGAAAAGAGGATTGAAGCTTAATCCATTATAATCATAACTTACATAATTACTTATTACAAATTATCACAATCGGCACATCGCCTATTTTTTAGATACTTTTAAATTAATATTTCGTGTGACTTCTATTGTTTTTGATGCAGCAAAGAAGCCACAATATTCGCACATATTATGTCGGTGCCACGTTAATTTCCCCAAACTGCATCCAGAAAGACTACAGCTGCTTAGCTGCTCAGGACATCTCTCATCTCGTACTTCTCACCTTTGCATTATTAAACCCCATAGTGTGCGGCGAACTTTCCGTAATGATGTATCAAGTTCTTCTGAAAAACGCCAAATCTAATTAACACCCTTTATTAACAATTTACTTTCACAACTACGATTTCTCATCACTTAATATCACTCACCAATAACTTACACTTATGCCGCTTTCACTATACATTTGAGATAATATAATTTATTTAGTCCATTTCTATGCAATGCCTCAATATTCGCCATCTCTAATAATTATATTTGCTTGCATTTTGATTTTTTAAGTTATTTATTAACCAAACTTCAACCACTACCGAAGTTCACCATCCGACAATGTTTGTTCATTCATTTATGCCATCAATACATTTTGTTTCAAATCTACCCTCATTATTTGTATAACTGATAAAAGAAGCAAATCTGGCCTAGCTATTCTACTAATTAATACATGCGCTCTTTCTAATTGGTTCATAATGATAGAGTGCGATATATGGGTGTATATCTTTCTCTTTCATTATGTTACGTTCGAAACGTCTTATAGAAGAAGGTCGTATGTGCATATTTTGCTGTCATGCTATTGTTTTTGGAAACTGCTACTCCAATTATGACCGATACTGTACCTCAGAACTCCGTCACTTATTATGTTATTAACCAAATTATTGTAAAATTATTATTTTTTGTTTGAGAGAGGCTATCAAGAACCGGTGAAACTAAAATAGCCCAGTGGTGTAGTGGACTAATGATCAGTTTTGACGCCAGAAGGACCGAGTTCAATCTGCCGTGCACCAATGGATTTATCTATAGAAAAATGTACCTATGTGCGATTTTTACAGTGACCCTCCGGGGAAGGAAAAACATTGTTAAGAAACCAACAACCCCCGCTTGGTGGTAGGACACTATCTAGTGTCCGCCTGACCAGCTACTACCCTACCCTCAAGTTAGAAAATCTGTCGCCAAACATCTAATGTGTTCCGGCAGCTATCCTTGAGAGCCAGTTCCCATTCTAGGCTTAGCGTGCTATCATCCGCAACCGCATCATCACTTACCAACAGGTGAGATAGTGGTCAAAACGCTAGCTTAAATTATATTTAAAAAGTGACACTCCATTATTGTTTTTATGCAAATTTTGCCATTCATGCCGGTTCATCGAGGTTTATTCTCTGCAATTGTTATGAAGTGATGATGCTTAGTCACCCTTTATGTTGCTTTATCAGCATTTCTTGTATAAATTTAGATTAACAGCTCTGGAAAAAACATTCAGTGTTAAAATAAACGGTTGAGAAGCAGTTTCTGTACGCTCTTTATATCTAGGTATATTTCTGTGTATATCTTTTTATTTATATTCTTAAAAGTCTTTGTATAATGTTGCATTGTTATTTGCTTTTATTTGGGACTGACCATCGATGTATATGTACTACGTACCAGATGACGCGTCGCGAACTAGCTCTACGTTCAAATAAAAAGCAGTGCTAAATCTACATCTCGTTTAGTTTAGCGTAAGTACTCCTCACGCCCGATCGCGCGCCGCTCGGCACGTAAGTCAGTTTATGATGGGCGCCTCTGGTTTACATGTATTTAACTACGACATCACGTAAAATGGAAAGCGATGTATATGTAATCGAGGTGATCTGAAAAACAAGGTTTTCTAGATAAGTACTAAGTTTTGGCCGTGGCGCATCGTGCTACAGTGTACTCTTAGTACGAGTTTTCATACCAAACTCGATATCTTATATCTCTGTACGTATATCGAACAAATTGTGTATGAAAAACAGTACAGCACCTCTAGTGGTTTTGACATTTTACTAAATTTAGTCTGGAAACAAAGAGCCGAAGATCTGGCTCAGTGGCGTGTCTCGGGGTTGGCGTACGTCCAGCAGTGGACTGATACCGGCTGATAATGAAGACTAAATTTAGACCAATCATGCCAGAATAAGTCTGAACTATGTGAGATCTGTCAAAACTTCAAAGTTTTGACATGAAAACTTGTTCTAAGGGTACTGAAAGAGGATGAAGAGCTAAATTATAGGTCTTGATAATGTCTCTTAACTACCCACAGATCGAGTCGAGAATATGTCGCCAACTCAGAATACAGGAAAAATCAAAAAGTGCGTTACCAATATAAAGTGGCAGTATAAATGCTTAATCGTCGGCTTGGCTATTTAGAGGTTTTGAGTTCGATCCTCACCCATTGCGCTATTGACGTGCACTCCAGATACAAGCTTAATTGGAGGGGTTAACAAGACTACTAGTAATGTGCCACTATTATTAACAACTACAATTTAATATTATGTTTCTTTGAAGTGTTTCACACTTCATATTTTTGTAAATTTTGGATTGTGTTTAACAATTTACAAAATAAAATGTGAAACACTTCAAAGAAACATAATATTTGATTTACGCAGTGCAACATCTCTCGTCGGATTTGAAAACTGTAATGATTTCTTCCGAATGATTAACTTACGTAATAAGTAGTCGTAGTAGATAGATGGCGCCACCAATGCATAATTGGGTTAACAAATGCAATCCACTAATTTCGTCGTAATGATACTTCGCACCGTGGCTTAATTGGCAAAGCACCGGAACATGTTATTCCGGAGGTTGCGGGTTCAAGTCCCGTCGGTACGATGAAATTTTGGATTGTGTTTAACAATTTACAATTACAATTTACATTGCTAGAAAACTTTTTATAAAAAAAATCGCGGCAACACGTGTAAAGCACGTTAGTGAATATAGTATAGTAAGGTATAGTAGAATGTGTTTTGCGTCACTGCACTGCGGCCGGTACTTAAAGGCTTTAAAGTAATCTTTCTGTACTTACCTTAAATTTAAAAGAAAATCTATTTCATGTAAAACTGATAAAGTCGTGGTATCGCCCAAAAACGTTGCACCCTAACTAGACTTTGCATTGTAGTAAATTGCTGTGTAGACAAATTAATTCACTCCACCTTTGTTTCTACTTCGTACTTACTACCTCCATACTTACCATATAAACATCAGGGCCGGTAGTCTCTACATGCATAGCGATGAATTTCGAGCGATAATCGTCGATACGAAAAGAGATGCAGATATCAATTGTCTAGCTGCATCTCATTCTAGCAGACGTTTGCAATGACAAGACGCATCGCTATCAATGTAGAGACTTCCATACCCCAGGGACCTCTACATTGGTACTATTGGTAGCGATGCGTCCTGTCAGCGCAAACGTCTTAAAAAAGGAGATGCAGCTAGACAGTTTGTATTTGCATCTCTTTTCTTAACGACGTTCTTTGGTCGAAATTCATCGCTATTCATGTAGCTCATGTACATGAATCTCAGTTACATTATGAACAAAGATGCAAGTATACAACTGTCTAGCTGCATCTCCCTCTACTAGACGTTTGCGATGACAGGACGCATAGATATCAATGTAGGGACTTCCACCCTAGATCTGTCAGACACTAAAATCAACGAAGAAAAAAGTAAAACATGATTCATATTATTTTTTGTATTCAAAAGTTTTTAAACTGAAACTTTTATTACATCGCCTCAAATTCTTTCGTCCATCTATCGCGTGTCGTGACATACTTGTCACCCGTGCTGATTGGTGGCTATGATGTACGACATGTAGGTCTAGCTGTGATTGGCGGATGCTTCCGCAGCCATATAACCCGGGGGTCTTCAAATCGCGATTGAACAGGTATTTGCTAGGTAAGCGTGTTACATCGTCGACCGCATTGTCACTTAACATCAGGTGAGATAGTGGTCAAACGCTTGCCTATACAGCATTAAAAAAAATATATTTGTATACCTACATGCTAATGTGTCATGTCAACTGCTGTCTTATATATATAGCTAGCTACCATAGCGATACATAAACAAAAGTTTCGCTTGCATCGTTTTTCGTCTTTCATAATAATTGAGATTAGTTTAAAAACTAAAACAATCGCCTTCCATGCCCCGCGAGTCAATTTCAGTAGCAAGTTTGAGACGTTTATCGTCATATCTCTGGAGATACTTGTCAGATCTCGATGAAATTACTAGAATTGAGAACCTCCTTTTTGGAAGTCGGTTGAAAAAACACAATTTTTGCAACCACCACTGTTTATAATTTTTTTGGTATCGCCCTAGGTTGACTACCGAAAGTCCTACAAAGTTTCCCTGCAAGAACTTAGGTACATACATTTTATTTTTAACCGACTTCACAAAAAAGGAGAAGGTTCTCAATTCGACTGTATTTTTTTATGTACCTCAGAACTCTGTCAAATCTAGACCGATTTCAAAAATTATTTTTTCGTTTGAAAGATTATGCCTTCCGAATGGTCACATTCAAATTTTATCGAGGTATGACAATTATCTCCGGAGATATAGAGATAAACATCACAAACACATTACATACCTTGATGACATATGCATTTGTATACCTTCACGACATCATACTACTGGATATTTTGATTATCGCGGCATGTGAAGTCGGTTTTTTTTCGTTTTATACGATCGTAAATTATTAATATCAATGTAAGTAAAGCAACGAGCGGGATAGCAAGCTAGTTTCGTTTCATTCGATCAATCTTCAGTAAAACTTATTCGAATACATCTTGAGGGCACGAGCCTCAAAGGCAAACGTGTAATTTGTTTGAATTAAGATATATCGCTTTTTATTCTGAGTGGTGGAGCTATGGTCATCTTTTAACCACTAGGGACTTATAAAATTAGAAAGTAAAAATGTTTTATTATATAAAAATGATACAAGTCATACTTTGTGACAATCCATGATCGGTTTGTGATTATAATAATATCGTTTAAAAACTAAAAAAGAACCGACTTCAATGCCGCGCTATTCATTTATTCATTTTCAGTACCAATTTTGAAGTGTTTATCTCAATATCTCTGGAGATACTTATCAGACCTCGATAAAATTATCAAGATACCACACTTGAGATATCTCCTTTCCAACAAAAAAATAATAATAATTTAAATCGGTTCATAAACGACGAAGTTAGCCGCGAACAAACATAATATATATATATATATATGGTCGGATTGAGAAACCTCCTCCTTTTTTTTAAAGTCGGTTAAAAATACCGACTATTATAATCACAACGATTTGATGTCGAATGTCTCGAGCTAGGTTTCGTGCTTGTCCGATGCATTTCCTCGGGAGTTCACGCAGCGAGTCTTTCTCGACAGTGGTCGTCGCGATCTCGCTGCGTAAACTCCCGAGGAAGTGCATCGGACAAGCACGAAACCTAGCTCGAGACATTCGACATCAAATCGCAGTAAGTATAAAAGTCGGTATTTTAATATTCATGATTCAAAGAAGAATCAAGAATCAAAGCATTTAGAATCAAGAATCAAAGCATTTATTCAGTATGTAGGCAGTATTAATATACGCACATATACACTTCAAAATCATAAATCATAACCAATTATCAAGTAAACATAGCAAAAGCAGAATTTTAACGCTTTGAATTAGAAAAAAAAACTGTCATCCAATCGTTTACTACAGAATATTAAAAAAATATATATTAAAGTACGTTAAAACCAACCATACATGTAACCATACTGTGTTTCAGTACTTCAGACAATTTTATATAAAAAAAATAAAAATAGTGAAATAGTGAAACACAACTTAAAGAAACGCATACCGATCACAGTACATATCATGATCCAAATGGAACTGATAGTCCGTCTGTCAGCTGCGTAATATTGGTTAGATTCAAATACACTATAACTATAATTCTCAAATATGATCGGTTTGTACCTCAAAAGGAAAAAAACCGGGTAAGTGCGAGTTGGACTCGTGCACCGAGGCTTCCGTACAAATGTGTCAAAACAAAACCTACTTTGCAGTTTGATCCCTAGACCGATGCCTAAACACTGTTCATGACCCAATCGCAAATAATAAGTTTGTAATAGACATTTTTTTATGGTAAAAGGTAACAGGACAAGCACGACGGTCGCCTGATGGTGAGCGATGACGTCTACCTATTACAGATACAGCGGTATGCAAAATTCTGGCAGTCCAGAATTTTGCATGTCACTGCACTGCGCCTGTTACCTTGAGACATAAAGATGTTGAGTCTCACCTGCCCTGTAATTTCATTGGACACCTTGCCATTTTCAACCGAAGAACATTTCTATTTCACGGCTGAACATTAATTGGCAATGTGGCGGTACCGCCCCCAGGCGGACTAGCAGAAGTCCTACGACTACAGTTAATTAAATTAGTTTTTGTTTTTGTTTTTGAACTACCATATTTACGGTTCTCAGATGCTTTTCCTTTATAAGTGCTTCTTTTTCATGATTCTAGGTCAACGGAAAGTATATATACCCTACGGGTTTTGATTCCGTTGTTAAATCGCAAAATATACGGGAACATATTGCGATAATGCATAAACGGTCATAACTTTTGATCGCGTGGACTTACAAGTTAGATTTTTTCCCCGCTGAAAGATACCGTAGATTCAAGTATTTAGTAAACGTTTCAACTTGTAACCTCTACTCGTTCATGAGATAATATCGTTTAAAAAACTAAATAAAACATTAAAATAAAAAATCAAAAAACCCGACTGCGCAAAAAGTGAAGTGTTAAAAAACGAACTGAAAAGAAAAAAACAAGTAAGTCTAGTAGTTTAGACTTCTGTTTAGGGATATCAAAAAACTATACCATTTAAATTCTTTCTCGGTCGATACACTCATAAAATAAATTATACTTTGTTATATGGAATGTAGAGACTTTAACAGTCTGGACACATTAATGGCTTAACGAATGGGGATAAATGTGACCCGACTGTTTAAGTCTCTATATTCCATATAACAATGTATAATTTATTTTATGAGTGTATCGACCGAGAAAGAATTTAAATGGTATAGTTTTTTGATATCCCTAAACAGAAGTCTAAACTACTAGACTTACTTGTTTTTTTCTTTTCAGTTCGTTTTTTAACACTTCACTTTTTGCGCAGTCGGGTTTTTTGATTTTTTAATTTAATGTTTTATTTTACACTTTTTAGTTAAGTAAAGGTCGGCAAATTCCGTAATCTTCTCATTTCACTTAGACAGTTGATGTCATGTGGATTATTGAGTAGTTTCCGGGGATCTAAACTACTTATTACTAGTCCATCTAAAGATCTAACCCGGCTCAATGCTACATAGTCTTGACCTTTCGCAAAAATGCGTGAATTGAATGGAAAAAAGAACAAAAAACCGAAATGCGTGAAATAGATAGGGTATTTATTGCTTTTTAAGCTTACTTACTTTACAGTTGTACTATTAAACGACTATACCAAAAGGAAGAGGTTGTTTGTTACCTCAGAACTCCATCAATTCTTAACCGATTTGGAAAATTCTTTTTTTGTTTGAGTTAATATGATTTCCGTTTGGTCTCATTGTAATTTTATTGAGATCTGATAAGTAACTTCAGAGATAAGCACCGCAAACTTGTTACTGAAAGTGACTAACGCGGCATGTAAAATCGTTTTTTTTTTCGATTTGTACGATCATAAATTATTTGTTATAAATATATTTTGAATCTCCATTTTAAGCCTTCAAAGCACCTTCAATTCGATACCCCACTCGAAAGGTTTTGAAAAAAAAAATTTTTTTGAACCCCAAATTTTGGCGTCTGAAATCCGCCATTTTGAATTTTTCAATTTTTTATGTTTTTTTTTGACATTCGCGCTAGCATGGCAAATCTATTGACGTGCCAATTATCAAAATCGGCCCACGCGTTTCGTCTCTAGTGTGCCACAAAGGAACAAACATACATACATACATATATAGACTGATAAACACATTACCTCTCCTTTGCGTCGCGCAGTCGGGTAAAAAGAACCGACTTCAATGCCGCGCTATTCATTTTCAGTACCAATTTTGAGGCGTTTATCTCAATATCTCTAGAGATGCTTATCAGACCTCGATAAAATTACCATGGTACCTACCACACTTGGGATATCTCCTTTCCAACAAAAAAATAACAATCAAAATCGGCTCATAAACGACGAAGTTATCCGCGAAAAACATTAAAAAAAAGGTCGAATTGAGAAACCTCCTCCTTTATTTGAAGTCGGTTAAAAAAGAATCTTGACAGACGGACATACAGACAGATGGACAGACAGACAGATGGACAGACAGACAGACATACCGACAACAAAGTGATCCTAAAAAGGTTATTTTTTAACCGACTTCAAAAAAGGAGGAGGTTTCTCAATTCGACCGTATATATGTTTTTTTTTAATGTTTTTTCACGGATAACTTCATCATTTATGAACCGATTTTTATTATTATTTTTTTGTTGGAAAGGAGATATCCCAATTGTGGTACCATGGTAATTTTATCGAGGTCTGATAAGTATCTCCAGAGATATGGAGATAAACACCTCAAAATTGGTACTGAAAATTAATAGCGCGGCATTGAAGTCGGTTTTTTTTTAGTTTTTTAAACGATCTTATTCCTTTTGAGGTACGGAATCCTAAAATGGAACCATTATAGGAGCACTTTGTTGTCCGTGTGTCTGTCTGTATGTCAAGAGTGCAAGACCCTTTTCCTCAGGAACGCGTAGTGGTATCAAGTTGAAATGTATTTCAAATACGGTCTACGGTATCTTTCTGTTGTGAAAAATTAACTTGTAAGTCAACGCGATCAAAAGACATAATTATGACCGCTTATGTCGCATATTTTACCGTTTATCGCCATATTTCTGTTGATACTTATTAGATTTTGATAACATTTAAATGGGACTACCTCGGAGATTTACCTACCTAGGAGTTATTTCAAATCGGAGGAGTAATCGCATGACAAACATACAATAATTTAAGATCGTTTAAAAACTAAAAGAATTGCCTTCAAACGTCGCACTATTCAAAGTAGCCAGTAGACGTAGTAACTATTATATAATCTGTGCCAGTAGTTAGTATGTTTCTTTGTTTGTAAATTCTTTATTGCACAAAATAAGTACAAAAGGAGGACTTAATGCTAAAAGCATTTTCTACCAGTCATCCAGCAGCGGTGGGGAAAATTTTAGGGCGTGCTAGTAGTGCGTAGTAAGTAGTGCTAGTAGTATTTCGTCCAGGTATAAAGTGTATCGTAATACAAATGTTGATATATAAAAAAAATATACGGTCGAATTGAGAAACCTCCTCCTTTTTTTGAAGTCGGTTAAAAACGGCTTGACCGATTTCGTTAAAATTTAAATGGGACCCCTTTGAAACAAAAAAATAATTTTCCAAATCGGTTCAGGCATCTTCGAGTAATCGGTGAACATAAATAATAAAAAAAAGGTTCCGACGAATTGAGAACCTCCTCCTTTTTTGTGAAGTCGGTTAAAAAAGGAAAAGATTAAATTGGAAGTCGGCTGAAGAATGCGTTTCAAGACGCGATAATATTTACAACCGACTTCCAAAAAGAAGGAGGTTCTCAATTCGTCTGTATGTGTTTTTTTGTGTGTATGTTCCACGATTACTCCGTCAATTGTGAACCGATTCGAATAATTCCTTTTGTAATCGGTAGGGTACGTTTCCGACGTAATCTCATTGTAATTTCATTGAGATCTGATAGGTATCTCCAGAGATATGACGATAAACGTCTCAAACTCGCTACTGAAATTGACTCGCGGGGCATTAAAGTCAGTTGTTTTAGTTTTTAAACTATCTTAATTATTACCTCACAAAAGCTTATAAATAGTTAAACCAAAACCACTGCTATATATCATATTGCTCACTAAAGTCGGCTAGAACAGCACAAAGCTGAAAAAGTTAGGTATAATAAATATGGAAGTGGGAGCGGTGGTCGCGTAGCGCGCATTTTTCACTTAGAAAATGTAAAATTGCTTAAGCATATCCAAGGCTGCTTTTACACCGAAGCGTTACGTTGATCTTTTATTTCTAATAATAATAGGATGTTATCTGAGCGTTTGTTATTTTTATTTTTTATTAACTGACTACTTCACTAAAAAGGAGCAGGTTCTCAATTCGTAGCAATCTGTTTTCTGTATGTTCACCTTCGAGCATTTACCAATGGAGATGTTAACGTTGTAATCCGCAAACATTTTTTTCTGCCGATACTTACGGGGGACGAGGTAAACACGCATTGCACACACACAAATCACTCACTTTAACGATCCCGCACACTAGCTTGAAACACGCACACAGTATTAAAAATACAGCGTAGTTACGCTCATATGGCCAAAAATGGCTATATGGCCAGCAGAGGGGTACGCCTTGCGTTAACATCTCCTTTGGTAAATGCTCGAAGATGTTCATTTAAATTTTAACGAAATCGATTGAGTGATTAATAATGATATCAACGTTTGTATTACGATGCATTTATATACCTCGATGACATAATACTGGCTACTGGCTATTCTGACTAGCGCTACGTTTGAAGTCGTCACTTTTTTAAACGATCTTAAATTATATTAGTATGATTTCACTTTCATAAACAAAAGTTAAATATAATTAATAAAACTCACTTTCACATTTAATCTAATTAATTAATAACCGGCCAAGTGCGTGTCGGGCCACGCGCAGTGTAGGGTTCCGTAGTAGCCTGTTATTCAATGCAAGTCTTTACCCGTTATAAACAAGCAACTAGGTACTCCGTCTTTGTCACTTTAAAGGATCTATTCTAAGGATTTTTTGTATTTGGTACAAAATTATCCAACACCCAAGTGTAACGACTAATACTGCTAAGCTAATAAAGTTATCTTAACCACTATAGTTTTTATTTAAAGTTCATAAAATGCGCTATTATTACGAATTTTCCCAGATTTTTCAAGCCAGCAGTTTAGCTTTTAGAGGGGGGGGGGGGGGACGCCCTACTGGAACAAAAATTTGCACTTTAAAGTTTAATATTACGTAAACGGAGCATTCAATCGAAAAATGGTATTAGCAAACCCTAAATCATTTTAAAAGACCTATTCAACGATACCCCACACGATGGGGTAGATGATGAAAAAAAAATCAGCCCCACTTCTTAAAAATATTCTTCAAAATTTTATTTCTATACATACTAAATTTATATACATACCTCCACAAAAATACAGCTCTCTAGTATTAACAATCTCTTAGCAAAACCTCGGATAGACAGACAGACAGACAGACAGAAAGACGGACATGACGAAACTATAAGGGTTCCTTGTCAGGACTACGGAACCCAAAAAACGGAAATTTTATGTGTGTATCACAGTTCAAGATAAGACGTATCGGAGAGCGCCCCGCACTCGAGATACTGATGACAAACAATGCAAAGAGCCGTTTGGGATGGTGTTGTTAAGTTACACGTGGTTCAATTATTCAAGTTGTACGTGCCTAAAGTGCGCTTCTAAAGGTGATCATGTTCCTAGGCTACCACAGATACAGACTATATGAGAATTCCTATGTATTAAGAGTTATAAAGAATTTTATTCCAAAAAGTATCGACTTTCACACAAAGGAGTAACATATTATCTACCACTATTTGAATATAAATACTACATTGGTACCACATGGCGCCTATTTTCTATGATTTGATAAATTCTAGCAGCAAAAATAATTAAATTAGCAGACATAAAGTAAAAGGTCACTGTCTGCTGGTAGACTTACCAAAAAGATGGGTACATTATCTCATTATATAGCAATAACTACTTTGTTGCCCTAGGAATGCCAGGTCGACCAATAGGTCGTTAAAAGACTTCTATCAGGCGTCAGGCACAGCTCTAGTATTTTTATGTTTTTTTGACTTAGTTACCAAATTGTTAAAAAAATAAAACTGGCCAAGTGCGAGTCAGCATCGCGTCTCTTATCGCACACTTAGGGAGGGTTCCGTACAATACGAAACATAACAGAGTTTCAACCTCATATATTTGATTAATTGATATTACCAAGAATATTTGGTTTGGTCGCGATCTAGAAAGACGGGGCTCGTTTACTGGCGCCATCTATGTCATTTTGCTGATAGATGGCGTTTAAAAACACGTTTTTTGTATGGGGACCCCCTTTAATTTTTAACTTTATTTTATTTTTAGTATTTGTTGTTCTAGCGGTAACAGAAATACACCATGTGTGAAAATTTCAACTGTATAACTTGAGCTATAGCCTGGTGACAGACGGATAGACAGACAGACAGACAGATGGACAGCGGAGTCTTAGTACTAGGGTCCCGTTTTACCCTTTGGGTACGGAACCCTAATTACACGACACGACGGTGCAAACGCATCCCTCGCCAGAATGTTTATAAACTTGTCCGCAAGTTATTGTCTCGGCGTCTTGTCGTAAGATATATTAGCGGATATAGCGAGAAACATTAATAGTACCATATTATATTAAAGTTAGCTACTTTATTAGCGGAACTAGATTAACTACAAACTTAGTTTGATACGATATAATTTTCTTTGGTCTTTATTGTCACCAATTTACAAATAATTTTTAAGACCGTTTAAAAAACTAAAAGAACCGACATTAAACGTCGCGCTAGTCAAAGTAGCCAGTAGACCTATTGACTGTTATATGTTAATATATGTAACTGTCTGTGCCAGTAGTCAGTAGTAAGTCGTCGAGATAAGTGAATGCGTCGTAATACAAATGTTGATATATAAAAAACGGCTCGGCCGATTTCGTTAAAATTTAAATAGGACCACCTGGGAAAAGTACCCTTTAAAACAAAAGAACAATTTTCCAAATCGGTTGAGGCATCTACGAGTAATCGGTGAACAACATTAAAAAAATAGGATTCCGCCGAATTGAGAAACTCCTCCTTTTTTGTGAATTCGGTTAAAAATGTACTACAATTTGCGTTTCTTATATTAATGACACAATGGGCGGTCTTGTCGGCCATCTTTTACAGACCACTTTTGAATGGAAATGACATACTCGTATGCGGTGGCAGGATAAAGGAATATGAGTATATGTATAAAATGAATAAATAAAATGAATGCTATCACATTATCATTATACTATCATCATCAGCCGTATGATGAATGGAAGTAAATCTCTTTGTGCGACAGAATGGAATATCTACCATGTACCGCACGTGTCTGTGCGTCCGGTTACTACTACCTGGTTATCAGAAATATTAACCCTTATAACGTAACGGAATGTAACGTAACGGAGCCCCGGAGGAGGCCTACATCTCATTACGTGGATCAAGGGAACCTAGACAAGACAAACTACAAAAGACGGGTTATAAAAGTTATATTCCTATAGATTCTACCATACTCTACGATACTTATCTCAAATAAAACTAAGTGTTTATTGCATTGTATCCTGGTTACGGTGAGAGTCCCCGTCAACAATCATTTGGTGTAGTATTATGGTATTTGGTGTAGCATTTCGGAAACATCGGTAAGTATAACAGTTTAATAAGACTTGGACGATTATAAATTATGCCTAATTAGAGTTGTCATTATTGCAGCAGGCATTTGCTATAATTCCGGACTTGCCTTCCCAGGCTTAGCAAACCGCAACCGCCGCAACCACCAGTGGTGGGTGGCAACCACCAGTGGTGGGAGGCAACCACCAAACGAGTAATAGCAGTAGCCACCGCTATGGGCCCCGCCAGTATAACCTCCGTAGTACACCGGAATTCTTGATTTTTATTTATGTTCTTTTAATATAATCTATTGAACTTGATTTTTATCATTATTCGTCCATTTCTTTGTCCAGCCTAACTTCTCCATGTAATCCGTCATAGTTTTTCGTTTTTCAATTTTGAAAACGTTCCGTCATATATGAAAAATGTAAGTAAAAAAAAAAGTAAGTAGTACATTGTCTTCCTCGACACCAACTAAAAAATTTCATCGCTTCGCGTCGCATTACTTGCCTTTTTCGCTCTCATAGAACAACGGCTTGAGACCTTTTTATAAACAGGCAGATACGATATACGCAGACATTTCCACTTAACCATATGTCGTTTCCCTTACTCTATAAAGAAAGAACAAGATTGCACCAGTCTTAGAATAAAAACCCGATAAAAATGCTGCAAAGTTTATGGCCACCCTAAGGCTTAATATATTACGTGAGAGCGTGTTTTCTTATTCCTCATAAATGCCACTTTTGTTACGCTTTTCCTACACTGCAGTATTGGATACTGGAAGAGACTTCATATATTTTTTACGTAAGCAACTGTAAAGCTCTTTTTTTAACCAACTTACAAATAGAAGGAGGTTCTCAATTCGTCTGTATGTTTTTTTCCCATCTTTTTGTATGTATGTTAGGCGATTACTCCGTCAATTGTGAACCGATTCGAATGATTATTATTTTTAATCGGTAGAGTACGTTTCCGAGGTGGTCCCATTGTAATTTTATCGACGTGTCCGGTGAAATTACTTAACATCTTTATGTCTCAAGGTAACAGGCGCAATGCAGTGACATGCGAAATTCTGGCAGTTCAGAATTTAGCATGACGCTATATCTGTAATAGGTAGACGTCATCGCTTACCATCAGGCGAGCGTCGTGCTAGTCCTGTGATCTTATATCAAAAAAAAAGAGATCTGATAAGTATCTCCAGAGATATGACGATAAACGTCTCAAACTTGCTACTGAAATTGACTCGTGGGGCATTGAAGTTGGTTGTTTTAGTTTTTAAACTATCGTAATTATTGTCTGTTACCTCAGAACTTTGTCTAACGATTTGGAAAGTTCCTTGTTTGTTTGAGAGGGTATACGTCCCGTTTAGTCCCATTGTACACATGGGTACATCGAGATCTAATATTAGTATCTCTTGAGATATAACGATAAATACTCCACTTGCTACTAAAAATGCTAGTCATTTTTAGTAGCATGAGAAGTCGGTTTTTTAGTCTCTTAAACCATCTTAATTATTTATGTAATGGCAGGCAAACAAGCAGACGGTACGGATGGTAACGGTATAAACATTTACAACACTATGGCCCAGTTTCACCGGTTCCTGATATTGTGTCAGATAGTTATCTGACAGATGACACCATACAAAAGATAAAAACCTGTAAGGTAAGTTCCTACCAGGGCTATCTCGAACCGGTGTAGCTGGCCCTATGAGTGCTGTTGATGCGTTGCCAACCTTTGAAGGTTGGGAGCGTATCAACAGCACTCACACACCGCAGCGTCCTACGTGCGCGATTCAGATAGCGCAGTAGTATTTTTTGCACCGCCTGGTTCACACCAAACGCGATCAGAAAACATTTGAAAAGTACTAAGATCGCGCCCGCAGGCCGCAGGACGCCGCAGTGTGTTCGTACCTTGAGTAATATGTAGATACCCTTATTAAAAGATCCCATTTCGTAGCTACGAGTAGGTGAAAATCGCGACATGTGCAAGCTGTTAAAAGCAATTCCCATTCCCTATTCTTGTCTTAAATTCTTGATGTTGGTAAACATAAATTATAAACAAAAAATATTTTTAAAAACAAGTTTTTATCTGGAACAATGAACTAAAATGTTAAAAATAAATTCTAGTAAGTATTTGGCGTGTAGGTACTTACCTATATTCTTAAATGCTTGAAGCACTACCCGTTTTTCAGGCTAGGTAATTACCATACTTCAGTGCCTCAAGCTTTTTAAAATATAGGTAAGTAACAATAGAACCTTTCTTATATTATTTAGATTTTAGTTATTATATTAAATTGTCTTGAGATTCCCTGCAAAGAATTTAGGTTACATCAACGGTTCACATTGGGTTCTACCACTAACTAGACGATTACAAATGGCCAATATTTTATTCCAGTCCGATTAATATTCCAATATTAAATATTCTAATATTTTAATATTCCAGTATTTCAGTATCATTCATAAATTAAACAAATAAAGTCGAATTCAAAATAAAAATATTAAAAACCAAAGTTCTAGGGGGGAGGGGTTGTTACAAGTTAGCGTGAAGGATTGAATTCGAAGTGAGAGGTCACGGGTTCAAATCCCAGCACGGGGGTTCGTCCACAGGTGGTAAAAGCATAGTATATCGATGAATTGTTACCAAAAACTAGCTAGGCCTAGAATATTCTACAGGACTCTCATGGGCTGTGTTACCTGAACCAGGCGTCATTCACTCGCTGTTTTTAGGGTTCCAAACCCAAAGGGTACCAACGGGACCCTATTACTAAGACTCCGCTGTCCGTCTGTCTGTCTGTCTGTCTGTCTGTCCGTCTGTCACCAGGCTATATCTCATGAACCGTGATAGTTAGACAGTTGAAATTTTCATGTATGTAATATGTATATAATCATCATGGTGTATTTCTGTTGCCGCTTTAACAACAAATACTAAAAACAGAATAAAGTTAAAAATAATAGAGAGTCCCCATACAAGAAACATGTTTTTTTCGGCATTTCACGCCATCTATGAACGCTTAGTTAGGTAAACGTCCCCGTTATATTGAAATGTCGATCCCTAACACCTTTGGTAGACGTTAGATGGCGTTATAAGAAATAAAATGTTTATTAATTATTATTTTTTGCTGGCGAAAAATGATAGTGGTATTTTTGCTCGATCTTATAAAATACTGTAGTGTTGTACGGAACCCTACAAGTGCGAGTCCGACTTGCACTTGGCCAGTTTATTTTCCTACCGCGTAACGTCCACGATACAACCGACGACAGTCGTATTTTGAACGTTATCGACGTTGTAACTAGGTTTAATCTCGCGTGTTTGCTGTCAGAGAGGACATGTTCTGTCCGTAGGACTATTATCCTGACTGTTCCGGAACACTGTAAGGATGTAGCGACAGATTTTCTCTATCAAGGCGGAAAGCTGCTTATTGGTAACAAGGCGGAACACCGATATTTTTTTTAAATATCATATAGGCTAGCGTCTCACATGTTGGTAAATGATGATGCGGTAGAGGATAGTAGCACGCTAGGCCTACAAGGCTAGACTACGCTAGGCTAGAATGGGAACTGGATCTTAAGGTTAGCTGCCGGAACACGTTACATGTTTTGGTGACAGATTTTCTAACTTGATATAATTTGCCTCTACCACCTTAAGAGACAGAGTTACAGACTCAAGAATGACCTATATATATATACCTATATATGTCACATTGTTTATAAGCCACCGCCTTCCATATAATTGTTATCCTTTCCGTACATGGTTGTCTGGAAGAAATCGCTTTAAGCGATAAGACCGCCCATTGAGCCTATTAGTTTTATTTATCTAGTTCCTAAGTATTTTTCTGTTTCGTAAGTGGTGTTTCAATAAAGTGTATATCTATCTATATATATATATACCTATGTATAGATCATCCTGTATCACGCTTAATATCTGTTAGTGTGCTAGTTTACCTACCATTTAAACTAGACGGGAAGCCTCTTTGGAGCCGGTAAATTCAATTCTGACATTACGTTTCCCAGCTAAAAGCACTGTAAATTGTGAATTGTTCTCCCCTTTCTACTTTGATGTAGTTAAGTGCTACAATCGCTTGTAGTTACAACGCATAAATAGTTTAGAGCCTTTGGTAGGAGTAATATTTTGCAATGTGATTATGAACTTAATTGTCCCGTTGGCGTAAAGGATAGATGGCAGCATTTGAAGTCAGTTTTTAGGGATCCGTACCTCAAAAGGTAAAAAAAGGAACCCTTATAAGATCACTTTCTTGTCCGTCTGTCCGTGTGTCATCACCCATTTTCTCAGGAACGGGTGGACCTAGCAAGTTGAAATGTATACCAGATACTGAAGTCTATAGTCCTTATTAGGTATATAAAAAATCAATGTCCTGAGTCAACACTATAAAAAGATATGGGCAAATAAGTACAAAAATTTACCTCAATTTTCAACTTTTTAAATTTTTCCTTTACTTGTGCTGTAAGACCTGGCTTGTAACCAAAATTGACAATTCTAAGTCAACCGGAAGTATTCTAAAGGTTTTGGGTCAAAAACCTATAAGCTACTTTCCGTTGACCTAGAATCATGAAATTTGGCAAGAAGCAAAGTCTTGAAGCACTTTTAGAGGAATACATCTGAAAAACGTAAATATGTTGTTTAATAACAAAAAAAAAGATAAATTTACTATTACAAACTTATTATTTGTAGTTGGTGCAGTACATTTCCTATGGATCGAACTACAAAGTTAAGTTTGTCCTTTGACCTAGTCTGAGAAGTTGGTACGGAAGCCTCGTTGGGCGAGTCCAACTCGACTTGGCCGGTTTATTTTTCGTTGTACACGATCTTGAATTATTCGAGTTTCAATAGTAACAGTTTAAGTAGGTACAGTCCGTGTCAGTAAAAGGTCGTGATCTTGCTCAGTCTTGTTTATTGACATTGCTTTTATTAACCTTGCTTGCTTTTAGTATAACCGAGCGCTAAAGTACATTATAGTTTCGCACTTATTTTTTGTTGGAGTCAAACCAACAGGTTGAAAATAATACTAGGTTATGTGATAATTTATTTTCATACCTTACTTGCGGATCCGGCAGACGTTGTCCTGCCCGATGGCAGCGCCACCTATTGGGTCCAATTGTAAATCTAAACCATTCGCGAATCCACTTGAATACACAAAAAAAAATCATAAAAATTCGGTCCAGCCGTTTAGGAGGAGTTTAATTACAAACACACGCAAAGAAGATTTATTATATATACTAGCGGATCCAGCAGAACTTGTGAGACTCAACATCTTTATGTCTCAAGGTAACAGGCGCAGTGCAGTGACATGCAAAATTCTGCACTGCCAGAATTTTGCATGCCGCTGTATCTGTAATAGGTAGACGTCATCGCTTACCATGAGACGAGTGTCGTGCTTGTCCTGCTACCTTTTAGCATTAAAAAAAAACACACCAAAATACATCTAAATCGTTACAGCCGTTTAGGACGAGTTCAGTGACATACACTCGTACAGTAGAATTATACGAATGTACGAACGAAACGTTTTGCTTCATCATTGATCATCATACGTTGAGCCAAGGAATGGAATTCTTTGTTAGGAAATGGATAAAGGTATGGGCCCACCGCACAGACCTGCGTGCGCGATCTAGGCCGCGATCAGACAGCGCAGTAGTATTTCTGTGCCTCCTGTGTAAAATGATATAACTGCAAAATCACAACAACACTCACTCACTCACATCTCCCTATGTATTCAATGTACTCTGTGACCACATCCGGTGGGAATATTGTCGTTTCTAAGCCGAAGATTCTTAGGGAAGTTCAAGACTTCTACGGCCAATTGTACACTTCGCAAGCATCACATCCTCAATCCCATTCTGAGAATCCCAAAGCCACTCTTACCCGCCATTATACCGAAAATCTCCCAGAGATCAGCCTAGACGGAATCGTTATGGCTCTTACATAGCTAAAAAACGGAAAAGACTTCGGTGAGGATGTAATTACAACGAAGCTCTTAAAAACTAGCGGAAATACTACGCTAGTTCAACTTCAGCGTTTATTTAAATCCGTCCCTTTTTCGAGGAGAATTTCGAAGACATGGAGCAAGAGTGTGGTCGTAATGTTCTTTAATAATATCGTTTAAAAACTAAAAAAGAACCGACTTCAATGCCGCGCTATTTATTTTCAGTACCAATTTTGAGATGTTTATCTCAATATCTCTGGAGACACTTATCAGACCTTGATAAAATTACCATGGTATCACACTTGAAATATCTCCTTTCGAACAAAAAAAGAATAATTAAAATCGGTTCATAAACGACGAAGTTATCCGCGAACAAACATAAAAAAAAAACTTTTGTTTTTTTGAATTGTCGCGCGCGTAGGTTCGACGAATTTTAGCCCTCATCGGGCTGGTTTCGTGACACCATAGACCACATTCAAATAGTGCAGCAGATTACACAGACAACCAAAAAGTCTAATCAGCCCCTGTGCCAAGCGTTTGTGGACTGTGAAAAAGACTTTGACTCCATTAAAACGTGGTCTGTTCTGAAGTCGATGCCACGGTGTCGAGTTGATTGGTGATACATCCAAGTGTTGAGACGTTTATATGACGCTGCAACTATATCCGTCTAAGTACAAACGTAAACTGAACCTATCCCACTTCATCGAGAAGTTAGACAAGAGGACGTTATCTGCCCCAAATTGTTTACAAATGCTCTTGAAAATAGGCTCAAGATGCTGAATTGGCGAATACCTCTCACACCTAAAATATGCGGATGATATCGTCATCATAGCTGACAATACATGCTGAGTCCGCTGGCTAATTCACCGGCTGATTATGATGATGATTTTGAATTTTGATGGTTGTCCAGGTTGTCATTGTTAGTTCGTTCAGAAATGTTGGTCATTGTATTGACATATTTTGTTAGTTGTCATTATGGCGCTTCCATATTTGTGTATAAAAATCGATATAATTTTTTATTAAATAATACAGAGGGTCTTATACGAGTAACGTGTTTTTAAGGATTTTTTATGCTCAATCTTACACACCTTTACCTATTGGTAAAGACTTGAATTAAAAATTAAAGGGGGTCCCCATACAAGAAACGCCTTTTACCGGCAAATATTTTGCAATCGGAACAGTGCATGTGCAGGTCTGACTCACACTTGGACAGTTTATTTATATTCCCGGTATGAAGTTCGCTGGGTCAGCTAGTCTTTTTCTTCTTCTTCTTATATATAAAATCAATTGTTGTTAGTTAGTCTCGCTAAAACTCGAGAACGGCTGAGCCGACTTAGCTGATTTTGGTTTTGAAATGTTTGTCGTAGTCCAGGGAAGGTTTAAACAGTGAGAAAATATGGAAAAATTGCGAGGAAAATAGTAAAATCATTGTTCAAGCATGAACATACACCACCACTGCACAGCAGCCTTGCCGAGTCAGCCCCATCTGCGACCTAGCGGCCTTGTTACAAAGAATTCGCGCGTCAGCAATACGGTTTGGGCATCGATCACAAAAAATAAGTAGTTAGCGTTTTACACCTACAGCACTAGCAGCAGCACTACAGCACTGTTACTAGTGTAAAGATTGTTATTGTGTACAGTAGATTAAGATTATATAAAATTAGAAGTTTGTAATTAATAAATTAATCACAACCCAACCATGGTTTGATTCACCTCGCGTGTGATGTGCTCGCGTTAACTGAACAGTGGTTAGATGAATCTAAACTAAAATGCATTCATATCGGTGGATACAAACTAGCTTCATATTTTTTGTAGGAAGCATATCGCTCACGGCGGGTCTTGTGTATACGTAAAAGAGGATATTAATTGTGTAGAAAACACCGAATTGACAAACTGCTCCAAGGAGCAATACTGTGAAGTGTCAGCTATAGACCTACTAGATTATAACATAACGGTTGTATGTGTATACAGAACGAATTTAGTTAACACTAATGAGTTCTATATTCATCTCGAAGGTCTGTTCGATAAGATTAGTGAACTTGAAGTAGATTGTGTTATTATGGGTGATTTTAATGTTAACTGCATCGCAGAAATGACCAAAGATCAGAAACGATTGTCCGATACACTGGCGGCTCATGACATGGTTAATGTGGTTGAATTTCCAACTCGTGTAACGGCGTGTACGTCGACATGTCTCGACCATTTGTACACAAACCTAACTGCGCATAGAGTGAGTGCGTCTCCAGTGACCACCCACCTCAGCGACCACCTCGCTGTCCGTGGACAGGTGACGCTGGACAGGGGCCCAACTGAGCCTCAAACTAAAATGACAAGGAACTTTACACCGATGTACTGCAACCATTTTGTCTTGTCTCTTGCACGTATAGACTGGGAAGATATTATACTACGTAACAGCTCTTCACTTGATAAATTAACAATGGCCGTAATTAACGTAATAGTAATTAAATTTGAAAACTGCTTCCTACTTAAAAAAACAAACTGTAAGAAAACTAGCATGTCGTGGATAACATCATACATTGAAAAGTTTAGACACTTATTATTTGATTTATTTGACATTCGCAATAAAAATACTGACATTAATAATATAGAATTTATTATTAACTTATTATTTGACATTAACATGAAATATGAACTTATGATTAATCAGGAACGATCCAATTTTTATTCGAACATTTTAAATCGGAGTAAAAATACTTCGAAATCCATGTGGGGGATAATAAATGAACAGAGAGGTAAATCTAATAATTGTAACATCGATTTCACAACTGTGGTATAGGCGACGAGAAGACTCGACGGAGTTTTCCGAATGCTGCCCAGCCCAGCTGAATTCTTCTCTGGATTTCCTTCTCGAAGTTATGTTTGCCTAGTTGGAGCAAACGCTCCAACTAGGCAAACATGGGCAACGCCCTAGGTAAACATATTTAGTGACAACTTCGAGTGGGATTCCATCTACGGCAATCGGTTCCGGAACAACGTGCTCGTTGTACATGACTTTGGTTTTGTCCAAATTCATCCGGAGACCGATGCTACGAGAAGAATCAGCTAGGCCATTCAACATCCTTTGTAGGTCCTGCAGCGTCTCTGCCATAATGACGATGTCATCTGCGAATCGTAAGTGAGAGATGTACCTGCCGTTGATGTTAATGCCACGATCTTTCCAGTCCAGCGTCTTAAACATATCCTCCAAGGCGTTAGTGAACAGTTTCGGGGATATGACGTCCCCCTGTCTCACTCCTCGACGCAGGTGGACATGTTTAGTTCGCTGGTTCTGTACTTGTACAGTCATCGTTGCGGCATTATATAGACATCTCATCACTTCGATATATCGCCAGTCGACTTGGCAACGCTGCAAGGACTCGAGAACAGACCAGGTTTCGATTGAGTCAAAGGCCTTCTCATAGTCCACAAATGCTAAGCACAGGGGCCGATTGTACTCCTCGATCTTCTGTATAATCTGCCGCACCGTGTGG
This sequence comes from Cabera pusaria, assembly GCA_954871355.1. Classification (NCBI taxonomy): domain Eukaryota; kingdom Metazoa; phylum Arthropoda; class Insecta; order Lepidoptera; family Geometridae; genus Cabera; species Cabera pusaria. Next base: position 6,323,553 of record OX940910.1, read on the forward strand.
ATGTGGTCTATGGTGCCGTAACCGCTTCGAAACCCGGCCTGTTCCGGAGGTAGAAACTCGTCGAGTCTTCGCGCAAGACGGTTCGTGATGACCCTTGAAAACAGCTTGTAGACATGGCTCAGAAGCGAAATCGGGCGATAGTTTTTCAATAGGGTTTTGTCTCCTTTTTTGAAAAACAAAACCACCATGCTTCTGTTCCATGCCTGTGGAGTTCTCCCAGTAAAAAGAACGGAATTAAATAGCTGCTGAAGCTGTTGAACTGCTGGAGCTCCTCCGGCTTTTAAAAGCTCCGTTGTGATTCCGTCTTCTCCTGGGGCTTTTCCATTTTTGAGTTGTTTTAGGGCCATCACGATTTCGTCTCGGCTAATTTCGGGCAGATCTTCTGTGAAGTGGCGGGTTAAGGTGGCTCTAGAATCCTCAGTATCGGGTTCGGGCCTTGAAGCATGCGATGCGTAGAGCTTGCCGTAGAAGTCTTCAACTTCCGACAGAATCTCCGGCTTGGATGCGACGACGTTCCCCGTTGACGTTGTCAGCTTTGTGAGGTGGCTTCTACCCAGAGGCTGGACGAACACTTTTGAAGTCAATCTCGTTTTTAGTCACAAAGTCGGGGCTTTGCCACGTCCATTTCCTTTGGGGCTGTTTCTTGAAGAACGAGTTCATCAAGAAAAGCCCCTCTCTCTCGAGGAAATTGACGAGCATTTGTCCCCTGTGATTCCTACTCCCAAATCCGTGTGGTCCTATAGACGATTCGCCGCAAGTTTGTACTCCCACTTTGGCGTTAAAGTCTCCCATGACAACGTTGTAGTGAGCCTTGGAGGTGGTGTGTAAAGCTCTGGAGATATCTTCATACATGCTCTCCACCTCATCATCCAAGTGTGTCGAGGTCGGTGCGTAGACCTGGATAACCTTGAGGCTGTACCTCTTGGTTAACTTAATTATGAGGTACGCTACCCTGGTCGACACACTGGAGATTTCTACAACGTTGTCACTGAGAACCTTGTTGACCAGAAACCCGACGCCGCCTTGGGATGGCTGATCTCCTTCTCTGTATTACATAAGATGGCCCGATTCTAAGGTTATGGTGTCCTCTCCCTGTCTTCGGACTTCACATAGCCCCAGTATGTGCCATCTTATGTGTTTCAGCTCCTCCTCCAGCTGCGCCAGATGATCGTCCAGCCGAATCGTGCGTCCATTATAGGTTGCGAGGGTCAGTTTTTTCTGGCGGCCTACCGTAGCCCGGGGATTCTTAGCACCCCCTGCCCTGCCGTTACCGTGACCGCCGCCGTGGTCAGGAATAGCAGGGCGGCCGGGAACTGGGGGCCTTGGCTTTAGGTATCCTTCCATAATTTTTCCATACTTTTTTGCATCCCTTGGGAGGGATATGCCCTAATCGCCACGCTGGGCAGGCGTGTTGGTGATCGCAGGACGTAGCTTCTCGCACCGGTGACGCTGCTGCCCGTCACCGGCCTGTAGAATTTAGCTACGCCATAGATATGAAATGGTTATACCGCCATTTGTCGGTCGCCAGAGCCCCGTCTGTTGGTCAGCTGGATGCACCACGGGCAGGTGAGGTTGGCTGGGAGCACTGAGGTCGTATTTGTGCTCCCTTACATCCCTGTGCTCCCTTACATCCCCGTGTTCGTACTAAAAACCGACAAATCTCGGATCGAGCCGCGCACGAGTTGTAACGCTCGGAGCGTGCGCGACCCAGGCGCAGTTCGAGTGCGCGAGGCGTCCACACTATGGGAATTCTGTTACATTACATGATACATTGCAGCAATGTGGACCTCAAATTATTGCATTGCATGTTGCATTACATGTTGCATTGCACCAATCTGTACCCACCTTTAGGCTGCCAAGTCTACAGCGACTTGGCACAACCAGAGATAGGAGTGTTAGTCCGATCGGGGCTAGCACGAGGTAGGAAAGTTAGGGTTGCTAGGCTTTAGTAGCTAGGTCCCTCACTTTTCCATCAGGCGTTAGCTAACCGATAAGCTAGGTTGGTTCTCGCCTGTACAAACATCAATTTAATTTTCCCATAAACTGTTCCATACTTTCCTGTTAAACATTTTGACGTTGGTCCCTTCGGACGATTTAGCTGATTTTGGTTTTGAAATGTTTGTCGTAGTCCAGGGAAGGTTTAAACGATGAGAAAATTTGGAAAAATTGCGAGAACAATAGTAAAAACATCAATTTCATTTTCCCATATAAGCTGTTCTATACTTTCCTGTCAAACATTTTGACGTTGGTCCCTTCGGAACGATAAGGTAGGCTCTGTTCAACTGACGAATTTAAATTTGAAGCACATATTAAACACAAATTAAGGGTTTTGAATCGACGATATAATATATCCACATTATTCGGGATATCGCAAAGGTATTTAAATTTTAATATTTTGAATTTTGATGGTTGGCCTAGGTTGTCATTGTTGGTTCATTCAGATATTTTTGTCATTGTATTGACATATTTTGATGGTTGTCATTATGGCGCTTCCATGCATGGGTATTCGCTATTTGTGTATAAAAACCGAAGAAAAAATAAATAAATAAAGGAACGTGAAGAAACGTGAAAGAAACCTTAACCCTTTACAAGAAACGTGTTTTTGAGGCTATTTATGCTCGATAGATAAAGACTTGAAATTTACTCATCGCTGCTATAAGATCAAATTATAAAAACTAAATTAAATTAAATACAAGAAACGTATTTTTCCATTTAAGTATATTGTTCAAATATGGTTCGTGTCGCGTACGCGGGTCCGTTTCACACTTGGACAGTTTATTGATATTCGCGGTACGAAGTTCGCCGGGTCAGCTAGTCTTCTTTATATATAAAAATCTATTGCTGTTCGTTAGTCTCGCTAAAACTCGAGAACGGCTAGGCCGATTTAGCTGATTTTGGTTTTGAAATGTTTGTCGCAGTATAGGGAAGGTTTAAACAGTGAGAAAATATGGAAAATGGCGAGGATGATATTTCTATCATTTCATTTCAACAACAATTTCATTTTCTCATATGTATATATATATATATATATATGTATAGTAACAGTTATACATAATATATATATGTATAACTCTGTTCTACCTACTTTCCTGTCAAACATTTGACGTTCGTCCCTTTGGTACGGTAGGGTAGACTCTGTTTCACTCTCAAAATTTTAATATATTGAAATTTGATGGTTGTTCCAGGTTGTCATTGTTGGTTCGTTCAGCATTTTTTGTCAAATTGTATTGACATATATTGATGGTTATCATTATGGCGCTTCCATACATGGGCATTCGCTATTTGTGTATAAAAACCGATAAACACAAAATAAAATTAAGTTATTGCTTTTTATGCTCAATCTTAAAAACCTTAATAGATAGAGACTTGAAATCTACTCATTGTTAGTTTAAATAATAAAAACTAAATTAAATTAAATTAAAGGGGTCCTACATACAAGAAACGTATTATTCCAGCAAATTTTGTTCAATCGAAACCCTGCGTCTGCGGGTCCGACTCGCACTTGGATAGTTTATTTTTATTTGCGGTACGAAGTTCGCCGGGTCAACTAGTAGGTATATATTAAAAATAAAATATTTGTATAGTTGTTGTCAAAAAGTGTTATTTTCTTGCTAGCTGTACCAATTTATATTTAACCCTCTGACAGTGATTTGACAAGGGGTAAACAGATGTAGTCAGACAGAGTCAGACGCGAGTCAGACGTGTAAAAGTCACTTTATACAAAAGGGTAGCGTTTTCACCCTATTAGCCCAATACATCATTTTCAATGGCACTATCAGTCAAAGGTACACCTACACGACTTATTTATCAGACAAACTAACGTATCAGACGAGCGTCTTCATAAATCTGCATCAGAAATCACTCTATTGATAGATTTAAAAAAAACATACAGACGAATTCAGAACCTCCTTCTTTTGGAAGTAGGTTGAAAACGGCATGAGGCAATCCGTTCAGTAATTTTTGAGATTAGCGCGAGCATAATTTAGACAAACGCGACGTGGAACTTTGTTAAAACCGGTCAAAATCATAGTGTCATAGGCCATACCCTCCCTTTCGCTTCGCTGTAGTCGGGTAAAAATACAGAGGCGTCGGAGTAAATTGCGAAGCAAAAAATAACTATAGTAATATCAGTACAGATAAAGTTACAGTCTACGCTATACGAGTCGCTACAATTTCTGTAATAAGTACAAACTCAAAGAAACTAAATATAAGACAAACAGCCGCCCCTGTCGAGTGCTGAGACCCTACTGTGAAAGTTTTGTTGTAATTTTTTGAAAGTAATAAGTTATATAGTCATTATTTATTTTTTCTTTTTTTAACGCTCACCAGCAATGTGGGTTGCACATTACTATTAGTCTCGTTAACCCCTCTAACTAAGCTCAATATGCATGTGCCTGGAGTGGGCTCACGTTAATAGTGCAATGAGTGCGGATCGAAGTCGGGGGATCGAATGAAGCCATTGGATTATTACTGCCCATATTTTTATGTTTATGTACTTAAGTTGACAATGTAGTAAATGCCTTCATTTTACTCATGCCATGGCCATGACAGGCCTGTAGAATATTTTGTACTCATCATCATTATCATTAACAGCCAGTATTCGTACACTGTTGGACAAAGCCTCTCCTATGGCACGCCATTGAGCTCGATCTTCAGTTTTTGTTTCCAACCGCTGCCAGCTTGCGTAGGTATATCATCGCTGCACCTAGCTGGAGGGCGTACTACGTTTCGTTTACCTAGCCGTGGTCTCCACTCTAGAACACGTCTACCCTAACGGTTATTGGGTCCACGATAGATGTGACCAGCCCACTGGTGGTAGTGGGCTGGTCGACATAGCTTAACGTTGGTTATCTGTCGGATGGTTTCATTTAGAAACTTCGACCTTTGCGCCCTTTCCATATCTCGCTGAGCGATCGTAAATTGTTGGATCAGTCGCACCATCAGTCCACGTCTAGGCTCAGTATGTACAGGTAGGCCGTAGGACGCACTTATAGTAGACTTTTGCCTTGAGTCTTTGTGGTTCCGGCGATGAAAAGACTCTACATGGCTTTCTAAAAGCTGCCGATCTTAGCTGTAGGTTTCTACACGTATGTTATTTACTCTATACGTTTTAAGTGCCTAAATAACACAGCTAACAAATGACGATGAACTTTCACAGTACCCTCTCCCACTCGGTATCTGGCAAGCTCAACATTTCGCAGCGTTAGGTTTGTATTTTTTTATTCAACTCAGCCGTGTTCACAGACATAGATCAGGGTATAACCGTAAGACTGTTTATTTGTATGAAAATCTATGTTATAATTTTAGTAACTACAAAGTATGACGTTAAGTACAGTGAAAGCATGTTAAGTAGAAAGACACGTACGTACTTTAACACTAACTTTAAAGTTAATGTAATATTTATAAATATACTATCCATGCAAACTAGAAGTAGAATGGAGTCTTTAAAAACAAAAAAGGAGGAGTTTCTCAATAGAAACTCCTCCTTTTTTGTGAAGTCGGTTAAAAAGTTGTAACCACAAATTCCTCCAACGCATTAACTTCGCCCATGGTGTTGCAGATGTTCATAGGTGACGGTGACACCTTACCATCTGGCGGGTCGTCTGCTTGATTGCCAACTTTAACGTAATATATTAAGCGCAACTGCAGTATCTACTTGTATCTATATCTGTGGCACTGTTTCTATATTTACCATTTATTTTCCTACTTTAATAAGATCACACAAATTGTTGACAATTTCAGGGAAACTTAAGTAATTTAACTTTTGATTTTGATTGGACTTTTGGATGGAGTTTTCTGTAAGAATAAAGTTTTTAGACTATAATTTAAAAGGTGTCATTTCATCGCAATAATAAAATTGGGACTGTGGTATCTTTTCTTGAATTTGGTTGATGAAAATTTCAACTGAACTTTTCATCAACCAAATTCGTTACCGTTAATTGTTACCGCTCAAACTATCATAAAAAAGTTCAGTAATACTAAATGCTTGAGTAATACGCTTCTGCGCTCCGTCGCAGAATAATGAATAGTACAAGCTCAGTTTGCTACCAAGCGGCAGCAGGGTCGGACAGGTCGGTCGGTCGGCAGTATTACTTCGTAGCGTTGCTTACGTAGTAATCATGCCGTATTGACTATGCCAGACTAAGCGCGAAAACTTATTACTCAAGAATTTAGTATTACTGAACTTGTGACCGCAAGTTCAGTAATACTAAATTCTTGAGTTTATTATATGTATCTTATTCTCGGGTGTTCGGCGAATCTGTCTGTCTTTTTTATGATAGTTTGAGAGTTACCGTTAATTAACGGCAGGCAATATACACTCGTAATCACAATACTTGCTACCAAAAAGTAAAATCGTCAAGCAGAAAATATGCCGCTATAACGGTATTCCGGCAGCACACAGCCCTTGAGAGTCAGATCATTCTATGCCTAGCGTGTTTACCATCTTTGAATATATTGGCCCTTGGAATACATATTTTAAAAGAGTTTAATTAGTGGTAGGACTGCTATCCCGCCTGGGGCAGTACCACCATTTGCCAATGCCAATTACTTTGGCCGTGAAATAATAATGTATTTCAGTTTGAATGGTAATGTATCCAGTAAAATTACAGCTAGGCCATGTGAGACTTGACATCTTTATGTCTCAAGATATAACAAGCCATATATATGTAAGATATATAAGTCAATAACAGGTTGTCCGGTAAATAATGAATAACCCTGCCACGTACTTGTGGAAGGCGCTACGGCCACTCAGAAAAAATAAAACAATATAGATATACCCAGCAGTCTGAAAAAAAAAATGTTTTTTCTGAAAGTACAAATTTTGATACCTTCTTCTACATTATCGGGTACCATGGCTACAAATGTATCACCAATAAATGTATTACCAATAATATAACCAATGTATTTTCTCCAAGAATAATTGAGAATGTTTGGCCTTGCCATGGCCCATTACAAAATGTTTCAAGTTGCAACTGTTTTCTTTATAAACTTAATTAAAAGTAAACATTGAAGTTTTTGTTTTTTGTAAGACGAAGTTTGAACACCTGTGGTATTTCTATTTTCTTGAATCACCTTCATGCATGGTTTCATGATTCACTCTTTTGTATTAAAACGATTTATGTTTCTTTATGACGGAACGTTTATTTGTTAGTTAATGCATGTACATTGTTTTGTTGTTTTTAAAATTGTAAATTCTATAATGAAGCAAGAAATAAAAGGCTTTTTATTTTATATTTATTTTATTTATTATGACGGAACGATGTCAAATTTAAAAGGGAATGACAGGAAAAATATGACAAAGGGAGTTGGATTTCTTCCAGCACAGAATCAAGGTCAATCTATTGTACTAAAAGAAAATAAATAAAAAGTCAGGAATGCCGGTGTACTACGGAGGTGATACTGGCGGGGCCCATAGCGGTGGCTACTGCCTTTACTCGTTTGGTGGTTGCCCTCCCACCACTGGTGGTTGCGGTGGTTGCGGCGGTTGCGGTTGCTAAGCCAGGGAAGGCAAGTCCGCAATTATAGCAAATGCCTGCTCAATAATGTCAACTCTAATTACATAATTTATAATCGTGCAAGATTAAACTGTTATACCTACCGATGTTTCTGAAATGCTGTAATACTACTGGAATGATTGTGGATGACGGGGACTCTCACCTTTACCAGGATATAATGGACCCGAAGATCAGTGATGAACACTAAGTTTTTTTAAAGTTAAGTATCGTAGAGTATTGTAGAGTCAATATATCTGTAAATGTTATAATCCGTGTTCATATTTTATTATCTAGGTTCCCTCAATACACGTAACGAGAGGTAGGCGCTCCGTTACGTTACACACCTGTGGTAAAAATAAACGTACAGTAACCTGGGTGGCTTAAAAAACATGCTTAATTCATGTAGTTTTCAAAATGGTACTACACAATTTTCTTTTATTATAAAATTACTGAGTTATTGCTATTAACATTGCAGAAGAATGATTTTCACAAGACGTTATAATAATTAAAGTTATAAAAATCACTCGCAATAAATTCTATTTTATGTATAATTGTGTTCAAAACGTTAAGGCAACAGGAGCTTGGACAGAAAGAACAATCTGGTCTACCTGTGGCATCATAGCGCCCAAACGGATGAACCGATTTTTATCAAGTTCTTTTTTGTTTGATGGGTTTTATTAATCGAAAGTGATCTTAGCTTTGATTTTTGAAATGCATTTAGCCGTTTTAAGACTTTAAGCTGATTCCTAGATGATGATACTATGAAAACTTTCGTAGGCCCGATCCAAAATTTGGTATCCTCCTCTTACTTCAATGATATTGTATGAACATGGTATTAATTGACCCGACGCTGAGCTATCTTCTCACCAACCAACTTCTCACCAACTAATAGCAGAGATGTCGGGTTTGGGCTCATTGGATTGGTCTCAATGAACATAGATCAGTCGGGGGTGGTTTTAAATTTTGAATTGAAGTATACAATTATAAGTATAACGTGTTCAAAGAGTCGACGCGACTGGAGCTGGGACATAATGGGCAAGTCTCTGGCCTACCTAACTAGGTAGCTAAAATAAGAATCAAGGAACTTAAAGAAGCTTATCAAGGAAGCTTCATTTACGTCTCTATCCCTCTTAGAGCTGGCGCACACGGCTTTTTACTTTCACTTCACTTGTCATTGTCACGTCACGTCTCTAAATCAGAGTGCGCTCACGAAGGGTGACAGAGACAAAACTCTAAAATATCTATGGTCAGCTATGATCTACGGGGCTCAGGCCTAGGTAGACCAGAAGATTGCCCATTCTGTCCAAGCTCCTGTTGCTACAACGTTTTGAACACAATTATGCTAAAAGGGTCAATCAACTATTTTACCCACACTTTGCTGTTCCTGACATATCTTTATAAAATATGGCGAATTGATTATAGTTGCACTCAAAAATAATATCAGAATCATTTCTATGATATATAAGCACAATGGAAAACTGCATTTCATTTAACAAAATATTTTATTTCTATGAAATTATATGGTACCTCAGTATACAAAATATTCGCGTCATACAAAATATACCTGTCCGAAATCGACATTCACTTGTTAACTATCTTAGTAAATGAACATTTAGCCTGCGCGTTTGGTTAAGTTTTTTTGAGGAATAAGTTAGAGACAAACACTTAATCGTGTCTAATAAAAACCTACAGTAAGACAAACCAGTTATACAAAAAAAAATGTGAAGTTGTGTGCCCAGCTAAAATGTTTTTGATCATGTATACTGAGTTACGTTCATAGTTTCAAACTTGCAACAGATAGATAGCTCCAAATGCTGTAAGTAGCTTTAATTCGGTATACTTTTGCTCACGCGTCGTGTCGGTGCCCTTTGGTGGTGCCGTTAAGTCGCTAGATCGCAATGAGTGTTCAGAGAGTGCGCGTGCCTTTTTGCGCTGTCTGCTGAGTGACTTCGATTTATCGACGTAATTTAAAAATTATTACTAACAAATCATATGTTTTTGTAGTATCTAACATGTATAATCGACTAAAGTTTATTACACATACAATATTTAAATATAAAAGTACTCTTTTCACGAAAACATGCCGTTTGCCTGCTGAGTTACATGTATGTATACTCGGTTACTTTCGTGGTAACTTAAGAGACATTCTTGGTAACTCAAGAGACGATTGCTCACTCCGCAAGATTTTTTACTTGAAATTTTCATTAAAAATGATTTTGTTAAACAGTTTTCTAATTATTATTATTTAAAATTGATAATAATCATGCGAGTTACGTCAGTTATGAAGTTATCATAAGAAAATGTAATAAGACCAGACTTTTTAGCAAAACGACCGTACATATTGGGCAATGCCAATAGATATTTTGAACAAATGACTGTAATACATCTATGTTATAATGTCTCTTTGTTAATTTTTAGCTTTGAACTTGATATGCCATCCATTTGTTAAATCCATTTTTGATTGTATGTCTTAAGCGTTACCCAACTTGTCTCTGGAGTTACTGATTGTCCCCAAATTATAAATTACGTTTTCAGTCATAACATACTCATTTCATATTGTATAACTTTAAATCAGCAGTGATTCATACAAACAATTATCGAGTTATTATGCATAGTGCTTATCTATTTGTATGTCTCTAATATTTAGTTTCAATTGAAAAGTAGTCGTACGTTTTTGTTTAGAAGTAACACAAAAGACAAAAAATAATTTAGTTTTGTGCTAAAACTTAAAAATATACGAATACTGATTATTTCAAAATAGTTGATTATGCATTTAAAATCAAATAAAAAAATATGAATAAGTTTTTATATTTCATTCAAAATTTATCTAATATTGAATGCAGGTAACGCAGTCGACAATTTTTAAGGGTCTTCTGTTCTGGATACTATTTAGTATAACTATACTCAATGCCTTTTAACTGCGTAGCCCGTCTAGGTACTTATAGCAGTTGATATTTTTAATGCCTTAGTCGAATTCATATAATGAACAAGGGTACTTATTTTTTTCAACAAAAATTTTTCAAAACCGTCCAAAGCGTGGGTCCAAAATAGTTGATTGACCCAAAAATAGAATTTATTGCAAGTGATTTTTATTACTTTAATTATTTATAACATTTTGTGAAAATCATGCATCTGCAATGTTAATAGAAATAACTCAGTAATTTTATAATAAAAGAAAATTGTGTAGTACCGTTTTGAAAACTACATGAAATAAGCATGTTTTAGGGTTCCGTAGTCCTGACAAGGAACCCTTATAGTTTCGTCATGTCCGTCTGTCTGTCTGTCTGTCTGTCCGAGGTTTTGCTAAGAGACCGTTAATACTAGAAAGCTGTAATTTTATGGGGGTATGTAAATAAATGACGCCGACAAAGTGCTGAAATAAAATTTTGAAAAATATTTTTTTAGGGTAGCTCCCCTATATGAGAAGTGGGGATGAATTTTCTTTTCATCATCTACACCATCGTGTGGGGTATCGTTGAATAGGTCTTTTAAAATGATTTAATTTTGCTAGGGTTGCTAATACCATTTTTCGATTGAATGCTGCGTTTACGAAATATTAAACTTTAAAGTGCAAATTTTTGTTCCAGTAGGTGCCCCCCCCCACCCCCCTCTAAAAGCTAAACTGCGGGCTTGAAAAATCTGGAAAAATTCGTGATAATAGCGCATTTTATGAAATTTAAAGGAGAATTATAGCGGTTAAGATAACTTTATTAGTTTAGCAGTAATAGTCGTTGAACTTGGGTGTTAAATAATTTTGTACCAAATACAAAATCCTTAGAATCTTTTAAAGTGACAAAGACGGACCTTGTTGCTTGTTTATTTTTAATAACCGGGTAAAGACTTGCATTGAATAACAGGCTACTACAGAACCCTACACTGCGCGTGGCCCGACACGCACTTGGCTGGTTATTTAAGCTATAGGCCATCCAGGTTACTTAAACGTTTTTTTTATACCACAGGTGGTCAAACTTCGTCTTACAAAAATCAAAAACTTCAATGTTTACTTTTAAGTAAGTTTAAAAAAAAAACAGTAGCTTCTTGAAACATTCTTTAATGGGTCATGGCAAGGCCAAAACATTCACAATTATTCCTGGAGAAAATAAATTGGTTATTAATACATTTGTAACCATAGTACTCGATAATGTAGAAGAATGTATCAAATTTTGTACTTGAGAGAAGAGGTTTTTTTCCAGAATGTTGGGGATGTACTTTTTATTTTATTTTCATCTGAGTGGCCGTAGCGCCCTCCACCTGCAGGGTTATCCATTATTTACCGGACACTAAGATATATAAGTCAATAATCGCAGTGCATAGACATGCAAAATTCTTGCCATCAATAATTTTGCATGACGATTTTATCTGTCCTATTACAGATAATCGTCAGTACAGATAGACGTCATCGCTATACATAAAGAATGACCTAACAATAAAAAAACTTATGAGACATTACCTGAATAAAACTGATAATTAAAAAGTAAACAAACATTAATTAATTAACTTAAAAGCAGCAATTTATCCCTAAAGCAATCCTTTTTCTGTAACAATTGAACAAAAACCGCGAGGATCATCAATTACACCGAGTTTAGATTTCAGGAACAAGCGCTAAACTGCAGCGTACATAGAGCAATACCTATAGGTACAGTAAGATAATAATGTCATTATTTTTATCTACACTCATATCATAGTTCTGATTTTGAATTAAATAATAGTACCTACCATAATGACAGTCTTTCCAGACAGACCAGCAGAGGTTGTCCGGGAGTTGGTGTAGGTACCGCTTCCGCTGGAATGCATGTAGTACATGGACAATTAAATTTAAAAGTATTATTTCGATACAGATTTATTCAAAAATAATGCTATTAAATAACTTTTATCTACTAAGGTGCGAAAATCGAATTAAAAAGGAGTTTTTAATTCGATTTTTCTCATTGTTTATGGAAACCGCACTAGGGCGCATGTTCGGTTGACCGATAGTTACAGAGACATTGTTGTGTTTGTTTAGCTAACTTTTTGTTTACTTTGTTTTTTTTTTATTTGAATAATGCATGAGAGCAGATCACTCTCTTATTATAGACACGTGGTCCTCCCACACAACGCGTTTTAAGCGTTTGTTCTTTCCGCGTACGTGCGAGATGTGGAATAACCTTCCTTCTGAAGTTTTCCCGCAAAAGGTTGATCTGAGTTGCTTCTAAAGGAAAGTGTTAACTCTCCTTTTGATGCAAGCAGATCAATAGGAATCTGTTAAGATTCCTCTTTCAAAAGAGCAGGCAACGCACCAGTATTGCCCCCGGTATTGCAAGTGTTAATAGGCGGCGGTAACCACTTACCATCAGGTGGGCCGCATGCTTGTTTGCTTCTCTATATCTATAAAAACAGCAGTGTATGAAACTGCACATAACTAGGTATTTAAACACTAATGTTACTGTATTACTATTAAAAACCTAGCTTATGGCTTCGTTTTTAAATACACGCGTGTTTATTAAAACACAACTAGGGTTAACACCCCTCATTATGCAACAGTTTCATAAACTACTATTTAATATAATTATCTCTTATAGAGCTGGCCACTATCTCACCACTAGGGCTATTCTGTAAGCTATCTCGATAGCGGAATCCGCGGTGAGATTCGAATTTCATACATTCAATCGTAACGCGATCGTAATCTCACCGCGGATTCCGCTTCCGAGATAGCTTACAGAATAGCCCTACTGGGTGGTAAGCGTTGACATAATATAATCGCTTACCCGATCGTGACCAAAGGTGATGGTGAACACGCTAGGTCTAGAATGGTCTGATTCTGGTCATTTATTGCTGTAAATGGTTTATTCTTCTTTTTCGTTTTCATTGATCTTGGGCGATTGATCATGTCTTGGCTCTCGTGATACAAAATATTTTTGTGCTTGGTTATGAGTGAATTGAAAAGCTACTGCCTTCTGATATTTAGATATGCCATGCTAGTTTGAGAACAGCGTTCTAATAAACCTTTGAAACCTTTGAATTTATAGAAATTTTTAATTTTTAAAATTATATTTATAATTTTTTTAAAGTATGCATGTATATTGTTAATTTCGTATTTTTTGCGGTATATGCGTATTGAATAATCGGCCAGTGTCAGTCCACAGCTGGACGTAGGTAGGCCTCTCCTGAGATGCGCCACTGAGCCCGATCTTCGGCTCTTCTTTTCTAGTCGGCAGTCACTGCCCACACGCTTTGCGTATGTCGTCGCTCCACCTAGTCACAGTACATCCAACGCGGTTGTTTTATATTATATTGTTCTATTTATATACACACACTTGTCTCTAAGTCGTCTACTGCATTTTTGCACTGTGGCATAATTTCGCATCTACCCGCAGTGGGAATTATAAATAACAGTTGGATTATCTTATCTGTAGCGGTGTCTGAATACCCCCGTCTAGGGGACTATTCTGCTATAATTTGCGGAAATTGTGGCATTACCGCTTTTGATTATAGATGGCTATTTATGGAATTAAATGTTTTTGGTGTGACTACGAAGAATTAAATATAATAATTTTAATTTAATTAGGGAAGTATGTAATTATTAAAGTGAAAAAACTTCTTAAGGTGGTACGATTTCCATACAAAAGTATAATGCACAAATATAAGTAAATGGAGGGAAAACTTGCACTGAAATCACATTTATTGGTCTTTTATAAGTATTTACGGGTCGGGAAATGTATTTACCTACATGATTTGATTGATTGAGATGAAATTATTTTTAATAATAGTAGAATTCAAGTTAAACCAAAAAAATATTGATTGAATAATATGTTCATATTATTCAAACAAGACCAAAAGATGTGATTTCAGTGCAGATTTTTGCTCTGATTACTCATATTTGTGCGTTATAGTTTTGTATGGCAATCGTACCCCCTTAAGGCGCGTTGAGCACTTTTTGGGTAAACAACTCGCGTCATCGTCACCGCACGTTTACCATGAGCTATATGTATACTGTGTATCTCGACGATACAATTCACAAGTTACTTAGTTTTTCACTTCTATCGGCAGTCCCCAAAGACTGCCCTGCATTTTTTTTATAAATGAAGTTAAAAGGTAGTCTTAAAACCTAATTAAGCAAGTAAGACAAGAGTTTAACCAGCGATTATTAATTTGATGCTTGACATCATTCACACTTAGGTATACCTAAGACTCATGTCTCTGCAAGGGGGCCTTTACTTGTCCTTATACATAACTAGCTGATACCCGCGACTTCGTTCACGTACACCAAGAATTTAGTTGTCTATGTTTATCCTCACGATATAAAGTGTCTCCTTGTTAAATTTCAGTAAGATCGGATCGTCCGTTTAAGCGTGATTAGGTAACAAACAGACAGAGTGACAAAGTTACAAATGTTTTTATAATATTAGTAGGTGTGCAGTATGGATACTAAATTACACCCTCTCTAGAAATTATTGACGTAGTTTTATATGGTTTTACAAAGATATATAATAAGAAATCTGAATAAATCCTTAACATTCAAAATACCTACTCGATAAACTTGTTTTCAAATATTTAATGAACTTAATTTGTAAATTCAATTTCATTTTGTAGGAAGGAACATATTTTTCACTAAGTAATATCATATCCCCGTAAACTCGTTCTGTTAAGCGAAAATTGCTGAATAATCTCTCAAAATTACTCCAAATTACTCCAAATTATTTAACAGTTAACCCGAAACTGCACCAATACAGCATCAATCGATTATAATTTACTGCCATAATGATAATATGATTATTATACATGTTATATATTTTTATATATTTTTTGTCTTCTGTTAATAATATTTTGGACCCCGACGCAAAAAGAGGTATTATAATTCTTACGCACAGTATCTGAGTGTCTGTCTGTGGCACCATAGCTTCCAACCTCCCCGGCTTAACCGATTTTGATATCGTTTTTTTGTTTAAATGGTGACTTAATTGGGAGTATTCTTCATTTTGTATTCTGTATTAGCGTATACCCGAAGGTACACGCTAATACGCTAAATAAGAAAAAGAAAAATGTTTGTTTGTTTGCCTTATGCATTGTTTTAGTGGGCTAATACCATCTTTGCATACCTTTCTAATCAAACCGATTTTGGGCATATCGATTAGATACTCGTAGATGGTTTCAAGGTATATAACGGACATAGGTAGAATAATATTTGTGTTTTATCTAATATATAAAATTCTCGTGTCACAGTTTTCGTTGCCATACTCCTCCGAAACGGCTTGACCGATTTTGATGAATTTTTTTGTGCTTATCCGGTATCTATGAGAATCGGCCAACATCTATTTTTCATCCCCCTAAATGTTAGGGGTAGTCCACCCCTAAATTTTTTATTTTATTTTTTAGACAAAATTTTTAATTTCTATTTTTTTATGATACAACATACAAAAATACATACAATCCTCAATTTTCACCCTTCTACGATCAACCCTTATTTTTTAATAGCCATTTATTTATATGGCAAAACAACGTTTGCCGGGTCAGCTAGTAATTATATATAGATAGATTAAGGCTAAGAACAGAAGCACATAACAGATAATAATACTACATTACAAAAGGGTCGACGAGTTATTGAGTGGAGCTCGCGGATCGGAAAGCGTTGCCTAGGACACCCTCAGGTGGAGCGAAGCGATAATTTTTGCAAGGTAGTTAGCAAGACTTGAATAGGCTAAGAGTAGTCAAAGATCGCGCTCAGTTCGGTGTACACATTTGGATTCGTTTGTCCAGGTTATTCATAGTAGGATTACTCATAGTCATCATCATCAACCTGTGTCAGTCCACTGCTGGACGTAGACCTCTCCCAAGATGCGCCACCGCTTTGCGTATGTCGTCGCTCCACCTGTAGGGCTATTCTGTAAGCTATCTCGGAAGCGGAATCCGCGGTGAGATTTGAATTTTGTACTACGAAATTCAACCGTATTATGAACGTGATACGATTGAATTACGTACGTTGAATTTCGATTCCGCTGTCGAGATAGCTTACAGAATAGCCTAGCTGGTCACAAGACGTCCTACTCTACGTTTGCCGATTCGCGGTCTCCACTCTAGGACAAGTCTACCCCAACGGTTATCAGTCCTGTGGTAGATATGACCAGCCCACTGCCACTTAAGCTTTCTTACCCGTTGAGCTATGTCGTTCTCTGGCGAAGTTCTCATAGTAATTTTCTAAAATTTAAAACATTTGATATTATGTCATAAGATAGTGACCTATTAGGTCAAACACTTTCAAAGTCATAAAAAGCTATCAATATTTTTGCGCACGCTTCGCTCGATCAACCATTCGCTGTAATTCGTTGTCAACGAGAACATCAACGGTAGCCTAAATAATAAAACGGCGCCTCGTTGATTATAAGACCATCAACACCAGAAGTATACGTACGAATATTATAATAGCCAGACAATCAAAGTTACCACCTAGCTACTGAACATTTAACTCTCTCTTAAGCAATTGGCTTCAAATTCTACGATTTCGCCACTGAGAAACACGGTGTGCAGAATATGACTTGGTATAAAATACCACATCTACAGATTTAGTCCCGGTATCCACCAAAGCTGAGCTAAGCGACGCTGTATAAAAAAATAACTAATATAATATACATAATATATTATATATAATATAATTTCATCCTGCTATCAAATGACGCAGCGGCACGAAATCCTATTTGGTATTTTTTATAAACATTTTTTTTGGTTTTTTTTTTTTAGGTTTCCGTACCTCAAAAGGTTAAAAAAGGAACCCTTATAAGATCACTTTCTTGTCCGTCTGTATGTCTGTCTGTCCGTGTTCCACTGATTTTCTCGGGAACGGGTGGACCTAGTAAGTTGAAATTTATACTTGATACTGAGGTCTAGATAGTCCCTATTGGGTGTATAAAAATCAAGGTCTTGAGTCAACACAATAACAAGATATGAGCAAATTTAGATTTTCGCGAAAACTTGTTAGTACCAAAATGTACCTTAATTTGCAACTTTTTCCTTTACTTGTGCTCTAAGACCTTGCTTATAACCAAAATTGACAAAACCTATAGGGTACTTCCCATTGAACTAGAATCATGAAATTTGTCAAGAAGCAAGGTCTTACAGCACAAATTAAGAAGAAATTCCAAAAAATAAAAAACGTTGAAAATTAAAGGGTGTCCCCATACATACATAGTTGGCGCCAATTAAGGTAGACTTATATGACTCTGAGTTATATGAGTGCTTATACAATTTAGAGGTCTACCTTAATTAGATGGTACGGAAACCTCGGTGGGCGAGTTCAACTCGACTTAGCCGGTTTTATTTTTTTTAAATTACTCTCAATGTGGGTTGCACATTACTAGTATTCTTGTTAACCCCTCCAACTAAGCTAAATATGCTTGTGTGTGGAGTGGGTTCACGTCAATAGTGCAATGGGTGTAATGAGGATCGAACTCACGACCTCTCGATCGCCAGTCCAACACCCTATCCATTGGCTATGGCCGTTTTACAATAAAAAAAGATAATATGAACGGAACAAAAAATATTATTAGAATTAATATTACCAAAAGCACCGGTACACAATAGATCTAAGCAACCCTTAATTGATGTATATAATATTATTTAACATAAATAATATTTGTCTTGTTCAAATAACAAATGAGGGTTTGTATGTCTGACGCACCTATGACCAGCTATGATGATTCTATGATAAATCTCAGCTTTGGTGTACTCCGGCCTGAACACGGTGTGGTGAGCGAAGTTCATTATACGACATCAAACCGGGTTTTACGTGTTTAAAGTTAACACCCGGAGTTATCGTAAATTTGGAGCAAATTGGGACTGAAATTGGATCCGCTGCTAAAGTTGATAGGTTTGAGACGTACTGAGAAACTAAGGGGGCTTAACACTGATAGTGTCGGCGAGGTCGAAGAGCCTTCATTTAGCTACCAACCTCAAGTTGGAAAATCTGTCGCAAAACATTTCTGATGTGTTGTGGCAGCTGTCCTTGTGAGCCGGATCCTGTTCTGACTCAGTGTGCTACGATCCTCGACCGCATTATCACTTACCAACAAGTAAGATAATAGTCAAATGCTATAACTACGTATAGGTACGATATAAAAAATTATAAATAAAGGTACGACCAAACCGCGGCGTCCTGCAATCTCCGGGCGCGATCTCAGTACTTTTCAACTGTTTTCTGATCGCGTTTGGTGTGAACCAGTTGGTACAAATACATCTGCGCTATCTGATCGCCACCTAGATCGCGCACGCAGGATGCTGCGGTGTGTCCGTACCTCAAAGGCTCCTTAGCCTGCAAAATATTTTTTGAGAAATTGATTGACTTCGGGTTAAAGAGGCGAATGACGGAATGACGTATTGACATGGCAACTACTGGCGACTACTATTTGATGGCGTTATAAAACAGATTGAAAAAGCTGAAACCTTTGAATTGAATTTTTAAATTTAGTTTGCTATTTTATGAACTATAACTAACGTTTTTCGACTGCTTTTTGCCTAAGCTATCTCAATACTATATTTTAGATCTTTTCTCACATAGAGTAAAATACCTACTACTCTATTCAAAAATAAATATGATCCTTCAACAACCTGAAAAATGCTCCTATTTCACTGCCCTTATCTAGACGGCTACTAGACAAATTTAAAAGGATTCCTTCTATGACAAAAACTCTCACAAACCGCGTTTTATCCTAAACTCACTCAGTGTGTGCCCAGCTTTAATCAGTATTCCAATGAAGGTTATAATAATAATGTTAGCTACAAATTGAGTTATTCCCCAATAATAACGGTTTTAAAAACATCATCTACCGAAATTGGATTATTAAGCTTTTCTTTTGTTCTTTTAAAGAAAAACGTAAAAAGTTGTTATTTTTTTAAATTGCTTTTATCTAGTTATGTTTAGAAATAAGTGAAAAAGATGTTACTTCGGCCTGCAAAAACTTTTTTAGGTATGACAATGAAATTATAGGATGTTGTCAGACTTGACATCATAGACGTATCCCCAGCCAGGGCTTAGACCTTGCAAGGTACGGTAGGTAGGTGCAGTTGCAATGACGTGCAATTCTGGAAAGATTTGCATTTCGCATGCCATCATTTGAGCGTCTTATTTGGGCATAATAAATGAATATTTTTTCATAAATAAAAATACATATATAAGCCTTTCCCCCGTTGGGCAAGGCAGGCAGAGACTACTTCTTTCCATGTGCTACGATCCTGGCGTACCTCTTTCGCTTCTTCGCCTTCTTCCACATTCATGAGCGCCTATATGCTCGCCGGGTATAGGTACTTTTTAATTAGTCTTTTTAGGGTTCCGTACCCAAAGGGTATAACGGGACCCTATTACTAAGACTCCGCTGTCCGTCTGTCTGTCTGTCTGTCTGTCTGTCTGTCTGTCTGTCTGTCTGTCTGTCACCAGGCTGCATCTCATGAACCGTGATAGTTAGATAGTTGAAATTTTCACAGATGATGTATTTCTGTTGCCGCTAAACAAATACTAAAAACAGAATAAAGTTAAAAATAATAGAGGGTCCCCATACAAGAAACGTGATTTTTTTGGCATTTCACGCCATCTATGAACGCTTAGTTACGGTAAACGTCCCATAGATGGTGTTATATTGAAATGTCGATCCCTAACATCTTTGTTAGACGTTACATGGCGTTATAAGAAATAAAATGTTTATTAATTATTATTTTTGGCTGGCGAAAAATTATAGTGGTATTTTGCTCGATCTCATAAATACTGTAGTGTGGTACGAAACCCTACTAGTGCGAGTCCGACTTCCACTTGGCCAGTTTAATTGCAAACGTCTCCAATCTGATCGTGATACATTCGCCTAGTTGGCCCATTCACACTAATGCAATATAAAAATAAACTATACTATATTACTACATTATATTTAAAATATAACAAATAAAAGCACTATCGAAGACCATGATTTTCAACCGATTTCCAAAAAGGAGGAGGTTTCAATTTGCCTGTGTTTTTTTTTGTATGTTACGCGATTATTCCGTAAATTGTGAACCGATTGAAATGATTATTTTTTTATTGACAGGGTTTCTAATACTTATAATAGGATTTTCAAGGGGGTGCCATTATAATTTCATTGAGACCTGATGAGTACCTCCAGAGATATGACGATAAATGTCTCAAAATTGCTACTGAAACTGACTCGCGCGGTATGAAAGCAGTTTTTAGGGTTCCGTACCCAAAGGGTAAAACGCACCCTATTACTAAGACTCTGCCGACCGTCTGTCTGTCTGTCTGTCTGTCAGTCTGTCACCAGGCTGAATGCAGGCAGGCAGGCATGAACCGTGATAGTTAGACAGTTTAAATTTTCACAGCTGATGTATTTCTGTTGCTGCTGCGCTATAACAACAAATACTAAAAACAAAATAAAGTTAAAAAATATAGGGGTCCCCATACAAGAAACGTGTTTTTTCGGCATTAAAAACAATATAACGCCATCTATGAAAGCTTGGGTAAACGTCCATAGATGGCGTTATATTGAAAAGCCGATCCCTAACACCTTTGTGTTAACTTTCACTTAGATAGCGTTAGATGGCGTTATAAGAAATAAGCACGCCGCCCACAATTCTGTTTGATTAAATGTTTATTAATTATTACTTTTTGCTGGCGAAAAATGATAGTGGCATTTTTTGCTGTATTGTAGTGTGGTACGGAACCCTACGAGTGCGAGTCCAACTTGAACTTGGCCAGATTTGTATTGTTTTTTATGTCATGATGATTTAATAAATTCGCGACAAGCTGCAGTTGACTTCGGAAGCACATTTCGTTAAAAACGCTACTTATAAACGCAGCATCGGTAAATGGGTCACGCCTCGCTTATAACAAATTCTGTGAGAAAGTCTTGTTTACATAAATTGTATGGGAACGTTACCTGTGCAAACAGACAAATATACATACGTGCCTTTAACACTGTACGGTTTTAATGTGCAAGAAAACATTTAAATCTAAGATTTTTTTATACGAATTATGTTTAAAATGTTCTCTCGCTGCCATCCTTGATAATAATATGAAAATGGTCCGTGCCATATGGTTTGGCGCTAAAGTGCATCGACCCCTCGTCAGCTGCTAAGAAAAAAATAGTATAACCTAAAACTTTGCCAAAATCAAAACCAAAATTATCTATTTATAATTGATGTTTATTACAATTCTACATACTACTAGAACACATTTGATTTATTTAAATGTCGTATTTTTATGATCTCGATATTTATTATCCGCGTTTTTTTGTAAAAAGGGATTTTAACGCGCCAAGAGTGTTCTATGTTTCACTTTATTTTAATTATTATTAACGAACATGGCTTTTTGTAACTTTACTACTTGAAAAAAAATAACCATTACAACAGCTTTTTTAATACTTACGAAACTACTTCCTGAAAATTATACAAAACGCGAGTTATGTCACTTTACCTGGAACATTTTTTACGTAAGGCAACAGAGATGCGTCACCTTCGGCAATATAATAAACTAATTCATTTTATAATTTAATTTCGGCGAGAATTAAGTGATGGCAATAATATATAAATGTACCAGCAATATAAATTAAATCATATTAAATAAATTTATTTGTATATTTTCCAACACACATTAATCTTACAATAACCCAATATATTAATGCAGACTCCAACTCAAGATAATATTTATACATGTTTCAGACAAAAAACTTTGGATATTATAGTGGCAAATAAATATTAGAACATACCGCTAAGTAAAAAGAAAACCTAATTATAATCACAGTCATAAAAGGTTTGTCGCCTCTGCTAGACCACTGAAAGGTCAACGCACTTTAGCGTCAATCTATATGGCACGTACTTATAATATACCTATCCATTGACATCCTATAATTTTTTTGATACACTATGAGTGTTGCTATAAGCGAAAATTATAGCGAAAACAAGATTGCTTATATTAGTGTTCTCTGTCAGGCACCAACAATGTACAACAAACTACCTAAATACATAAACATAAACATTAAAGCCAAAAGTAATGCGAATATATTTAAAACTATGTTAAATATTAGAAAAGGCCTACTATTCTGTTGACGAATTCTTAAATGACAAAATTATTATGAAACTACAATAAGTTGCAATTGAATAGCTGTTTGTTTAAATTTCTTACTTTTTACACTTGAAATCTAATCATTATTCACTATAATTTTATGACTGTACTGTTATTATATACCTTTCTGTTATTTTAAGTAAAATGCTTGTTGACTAACTCGAGAGGATCTAGCGATATAAGTGAAATTAACTAACACCACATATTATGTACAACCTAGAACCACCAAGCTAATAAATCATTTATCATTTATAAGTTTGGCATATCTGCGTATTTGTGTCTGTCTATGGCATCGTTGCGCCTAAACAGATAAACCCATTTTGATTAAGTTTTTTTTATTGATAGGTGACTTAAAGTGTTTTAGCTATGTCTCTTGAGACATAGACGGATTTTCTTGAAAATCCGTTCAGACGTTTGAAGATTATAAGCTCTTTTCTAGTCGATGTCGTGAGCAATTTATGAAAATTAGCCAACCAGACCTATGAAAGACTGAATAATTTGACATTCGGTATCTGTTACTACAATGATATTGCATGAATATGGTATATATGATAACCTTGACTATCTCCTGGAATCTGCAGAATACTCGACTACTAACCTACTAGCAGCAAAAATGTCGTGTTTAAATTCATTAGGATGGTTTCAATACATAGATCAGTCGTAGGCAGTTTAAAATTTTTCCACCTAATGTGATCGAGGATGATGTGATTTAAATGGAATCCTAAGTCGAACTTTTACTATAAATATAAAAAGAAATATACATTCTGGGGTTATGTGAAGTCCGAAGAGAGGGAGAGGATACCGTAACTCTAGAATCTGGCCATCTTATGTACTTCAGACAGGGAGACCAACCATCCCAAGGCGGCGTCGGATTCTTGGTGCACAAGGTCCTCTCTGACAACGTCCTAGAAATCTCCAGTGTGTCGACAAGGGTAGCGTATCTTGTGATCAAATTCACTGAGAGGTATAACCTCAAGGTCATCCAAGTATACGCACCGACTTCGGTACACTTGGATGATGAAGTGGAGGAAATGTACGAGGACATTTCCAAGGCCTTGCACACCACCCAAAAGGCCCACTTCAACGTTGTCATGGGGGATCTCAACGCTAAAGTGGGAGTACAGACAAGCCGTGAATCGGTAGTAGGACCACACGGATTTGGAAGCAGGAATCATAGGGGGTGAATGCTCGTCAACTTCCTGGAGAAAGAGGGTCTATTTCTGATGAATTCTTTTTTTCAGAAAAACCCCCGACGGAAGTGGATGTGGCAAAGCCCCGACGCTATGACCAAAAATGAGATTGATTTCATTATGACGGACAAAAAACGGATATTTAGAGATGTCTCAGTGATCACTAGGTTCAATACCGGAAGTGATCACCGACTGGTCCGAGGCACTCTAGATATCGACTGTAAGCTTGAACGAGTCCGTCTAATGAAATCTACGCTCCAGCCTAATATGCTCCAATCTGTGGTTGGGTCTGAAACGTTCCAGTTAAAACTGGAGAACCGATTCGCTGCCTTGGAAACCACACTTGACGTTGATGTGGACCAGGATCTCGACCAAGTGGTGGGAATTCTAACGGAGGAGGGGACGAAATTCTGCAAGATGCGAGGTGCCGGAAAGAGGTCTAAGCTTTCAGAAGAATCTGTGCAGCTAATGCAGAGGCGACGGGAAAACTCCGCAGTCCAAAAAAATCTCTAAGCTGGTAAGACGTGACCTCCGGAGCTCCAACACACGCTCTATTAAAGAAGCGATCGAGCGAAACCGGGGGTCAAACGTTTTTGTTCAACAGCTGGGTCGAAGCCATCTGACGAAGTTGACCACATCTAACGGGAGTGTCGTCGCTTCTAAGCCGGAGATTCTTAGGGAATTTCAAGACTTCTACGGCCAACTATATACCTCGCAAGCGTCCCGTCCCCAACCCCAGTCTGAAGATCCTAGAGCCACTCTTACCCGCCCTCTCGTCCTCTTTTCGGGGAGAACTCCAAAGGCGTGGAGTAAGAGTGTGGTCATTATGTTCTTTAAAAAAGGAGACAAGACCCTCTTAAAGAACTATCGACCCATTTCTGTTGAGTCACGTCTATAAGTTGTTTTCTAGAGTCATCACAAATCGTCTAGCGCGTAGACTCGACGAGTTTCAGCCCCCTGAACAGGCTGGGTTTCGAAGAGGATATGGCACCATAGACCACATACATACAGTGCGACAGGTTATACAGAAGACCGAAGAGTGTAACGATCCCCTGTGCCTTGCGTTTGTGGACTATGAGAAAGCTTTTGACTCTGTAGAAACCTGGTCTGTTGTGGAGTCTCTGCAACGGTGCCAAGTAGATTGGCGATACGTCCAAGTACTGAGAGGCCTGTATGACGCCGCGACTATGATCGTCCAAGTACAAAATCAGCAGACTGAACATATCCCCTTACATAGAGGAGTGAGACAAGGGGACGTTATTTCCCCCAAATTGTTCACTTAAGATCTGGAGGACATGTTCAAGACGCTGAATTGGAAAACGGACGGGGCATAAATATAAACGGCGAGCACCTCTCACACTTGAGGTTTGCGGACGATATCGTCATCATGGCTGAAACCGTGAGGACTTGCAATACATGCTGACCACCATTGCTGATTCTTCTGCACGCATCGGCCTACGGATGAACTTGGATAAGACCAAAATCATGTTCAACGAACATATTTTACCCTAAACGGAGCTCCTCTCGAAGTTGTTCACAAATACGTATACCTTGGGCAAATCTTGCATTGGGTAAAAACAACTTCGAGAAGGAAGCTCGCAGAAGGATACAACTGGGATGGGCAGCATTTGGAAAACTTCGTCGAGTCTTTTCATCGCCCATACCATAAAGCCTAAAGACGAAAGTCTTTAACGAGTGCGTCCTACCTGTTATTACTTACGGAGCCGAGACTTGGACACTGACGGTGCGACTGGTTCACCAATTTAAAGTCGCTCAGCGAGCTATGGAAAGGGCTATGCTCGGAGTATCTCTGAGGGATCGAATTCGAAACGAGGTTATCCGTCAGAGAACCAAAGTTATCGACGTAGCTCAAAGGATTAGCAAGCTGAAGTGGCAGTGGGCTTGTCACATCTGTCGTAGAACCGATAACCGTTGGGGTAGACGTGTTCTAGAGTGGAGACCACGGCTTGGTAAACGGAGTGTAGGGCGCCCTCCAGCTAGGTGGAGCGATGATATACGCAAAATGGCTGGCAGCGGTTGGAAGCAAAGAGCTGGGGATCGAGCTCAGTGGCGTGCCATAGGTGAGGCCTATGTCCAGCAGTGAACAGAAATAGGCCGATGATGATGATGATAAAAAGAAATTGGTGGTAGGACACTGTCTAGTGTCCGCCTGGCCAGCTTAAGTAGAAAAAATACCCATTAATTAAAATTTGATTAATGGGTATTTTTTCTACTAAATAATAATACCTAATAATTAAATTACTCTTTCGCTTAATCTAATGTATGTGTACAGCTGTCCTTAAGAGCCAGTTCTCATGCTAGGTCTAGCGTGCTAACATCCTCGACCGTATCATCACCCAACCAACACGTGAGATAGTAGTCAAACGATAGCCTATGCCCTACATAATATTAAAAGAAAACTTTAAGGGTCAGTCCACACCGCGACGCGACGAGACGCGACGATGCATTTGGAGTCGCGCGGCGCAGCCAGAAGCCGCGCGGCAAAACGAGCGACGCCACCAAATTATCTCAATGCAATTTGTATGTTATTGTGTAGGTCGCGGTGTGAGTAAGTTAGTAGTAGTAAGTACTAGACTAAGTAGGATTCCAAGAAGAAAATAATGTCGCCATAACCTTACGTTTCGGCAGCACAGCTCTTGAGAGTCAGATCATTCTAGGCCAAGCGTGTTAACCATCTTCGACCACATCATCGCTTAAGTACTGCCAGGCGGGATAGTAGTCATAGCCTATCAAATATTTAAAAAAATACATATTTTCCTGATGAAGTTGTTTTTAAAAGGCATGAATAATTAAACGAGAACCATTAGTTTAAAATCCACATTTATTATTTTAAAAATGAATTTTACCTAAAACAAAATGTCCGCGTCAAGCGCCATTGTTGTTAAAAAACGGAAAAAGCATGCCGCAGTGAATCAAAGACAGTCGCTGACAAAAGTGCTAGAGAACTTTTTTTAACTTGTACCAAAACTCAACATAGATTAAAATTACTTATGAAAAGGAGGATAGGATTAGGATTACTAGACTTAGGATTGGATTGCACTATTGGTATTTTTTTATTCTTAAATATAAGAATAAAAAAATACAAATATATTACATTTCTGTTCCGATAAGTTATTTTCATATTCTAATTTTTTACAATTTATATTGCCAGCGATCGTTCGAAAATAAATCTATCAAAATCTAAAAGGGTTTCTAATTATATGAAATTTATTAATCACAACATGTAAAATCTATGATAATGTGTAATTTGGTCTGGTTAAACAGAACTAAAACTAAATTCTATTTCTAAACATATTTTAAAAGAAAAATCGGCTCTTGCTACGTTATTAATGTAATTTGCTATTATACATAAAGTTATACATATTATATAATGTAGTACTGCATCTTTTATAAGTAGTAAGTACTGTATCGCTCCATTTCAAAATCTATGAATATTCGTTTCATAAGTAAAGCAAATTAAATAGCGATAATTTAAAATAGGCCGTTAAAGAATTTAAATATTGAATCAAGAACCTTATTTGTTAAAAATGTTGTTATCACATTTGCAACTTAATTATTAACTTTAATATTAAATACTTAGTTTAACATAATTTACATTTAAACAACATTGCCTTTGATTTTGACATACCATCGAAAAAGGTCTAACCCATTGCACCCAGTAGTAGAAAATATAAAATTATATAATAAAACAAATTATTTTGCATTTAAGTATACGTCATATTAGATGCATATTGATGAATAAGCATATATTACCTTTAGATAATTTTTTTTTTTTTTAAATATATTAACAAATAAAAAAAAGTTACCATAAAAATTAAAAAGTAATTTAAACCATTATGTGGGTATATCTCATACGAGCAAGTTATTTTTCGATGGTATGCCATATTCTATAACCATCATAAAGTAAGCTATATTTAAAAACATCTTATCAACTCTTCAATGGTTAACATTCCTTCTAAATATATTAATAATAATTTACAGAATATTCAATCGATGTTCCACTTTAAAAGTGTTAACGTCGGGATCAAATAATAAAGGTACCAAAAAAGCTGTCAATGGTGTCAATAAAGCGACAGTTTACAAACACTCTCCGGTTTAATTCAATTTTTTATTATAAGTTTGATATTCACAATATTGACATAGCAAAGTCCAAAATAAATTTTCGTAATTTCAAAAGGTATGAATATGTCAAATTCATACATTTGGAGATTATAGAATGAAATAATTACAAATAAATTTTTAATTTAGTACAGTGAAAGTCTATGAATATCGTCTGAAACGGTCGGTCTCAGACTTGAAACTTCAACGAAATCTCAATTCTAAATATGAAATTGAAAGGCCTGACAAATTTATTTAGCCTGTTATTTATAACTTGCAATGACAATTGACGGGCAATATTTTAAAAATACGCCTTACAATTTGCGCATCAACATCTCTTCCATAGGCATTTTTTTTAGTTCGAAAAGGTTAGTTATGTAGTTACTTGTAGTAGTCTGCTATAAAGTATAAAAGAAATAAAGGTTTTATACCATCTCATTTTAACCAAATTTATAATATCCCAATGTTTATCAACAGAAAGCTCGTCATTTTACAATAATATTAATTATAGAGTAATTTACAATTAATTTCTATTGTAAATTTATTTTAATTCTATATTTAGTAGTATGGCAACTTCGTATAATATACTATCCTAAAATGTATTTGATATTTACATTATTCACAGTTACAACATTAAGTTTAGTAATTTTTGTCAATAACTGTTTGTATGATTATTTTTGTTAACATTTAACAAAATCAATGCATTTTATTTTATGTTGCAACTTACAAGTCAACTGTCGAACTTGGAAGTATTTTTTGAAGCAATTAATGAAAAGTGAAATAAACCTTGATTTTAATTGTTATGGTCCTTCTAACAGTGGTCTTATGATCATCGATTGTATTTATAATGACTGAAACGAAAGAGATGCAGTATAGGCTGGCTATATGTATATCCTTTTATTCTATCTCTATTTTTATGAATTTGGCAGTAAATCCGCTGCAGAGTATTTTTAATTATTCGTTTAAAGAAACAAATTAATCCTATTTAATTTATCTAATGCGTAAATTTTTCTTGTAAGTTATGTTTTTACTGTCAAATGTGAAAGAGTACTAATTATGTATGCAATAAAAAAAACACAACTTATTTAGATACTTTTTGACGCAGGTAACGACGTATGGCATAGTGTGGCATTTCGTAAACCACCTATTTCATTTTCATATAATACATATACTCTTTTGTATTAAAATAATTTATTTTTCATATTACGGAACGTTGTTTCGCACATCAGGGCTCCGTTGCGTTACGTTACAATAGCTAGTATATGTTTAAAAATAATCATACAACAGACATACATTTTACATATTTCACGTTTCGTATAATATAGTCTCAGTCTCATACATCTTTCCAAAGACGTGCAGAACTAATGTTATAATATGTAGAGTCGATCACAAGAACAACACTTTAGTACCTTGTCAAAGTAATGCGGGGTACACCCGCGTGGGGTACACCCCGGGCCAAACGAACTCGAACAAACGCTGAGCTACACCAAGAATTTAGTAGCCTATGTGCATCGTCATGCTATAAAATAACTCCTTGTTAAATTTCAGTAAGATCTGATCGTCCGTTTAGGCGTAATTAGGTAACAAACAGACAGAGTGACAGAGTCACAAACGTTTTTATAATATTAGTCTGGATAGGGCAATCTATTCGCGTCGCGATTCATTGAAGATAGTGTACAGTAGTAGTGTGTGAACAATTGAGATGTTAAAATGTAATGACGTATGAAACATTTATCATTAAAATATTAATTGGCATTATTTTTAATACCTAATTTGATTTTTTTTTAAACGTCGCTGTTGCTATCAGCTATAGGTACGCCTGTATAGCTGCATCTTCTTCCAGTCGCCCATGCGTTCGCCATCGTTCTCTTGGTGTGTAACCGGCATAATAAAATACCTCACACAGTTGTTTAATTTTTACTTTGACAAGGAACTATATTGCATTCGTACAATCAGCTTTACCGATACCATTCGAACTAACAAATTGACATTTATCGATTAAGGTACACAAATTTCTCTAATATTCTCTAGAAATGCGTGAATATTTATTATTTATTTATCTATTTTGGCAGTGTTTTAAGTACTAGCAAAGTTGTGTGTAATTTATTTAGTCACATTCAAATAATACAGATAATAAATTAACATTTCAATATAGTATGTGCAATAATATCAATAAATCAATCAATAATTAAACACACTCCTTGAGATTAAAAAAATAATGGTTTACACTTAGAACATTTTTTTTGACAACATTATAAATACACACATCTGTCAAAATAATAAAAAAAAAAACAAAAAAAAACTTGGTTAATTGCTTCAATAATTTTGAAAAACCTAAAAACAATATGGAAACTAAACATTTTCGGACGGTCCAAATACGCATTTTTTTAACACACGCACTATATTTTTACACTGTACACTATCTACTAGTGTCTTTCCACTTTAGGGTTCCGTTTCTGAAAGTTTAAATGGAACCCTCATTTAGAGTTTGGTTCATTCGCAATGATTTTTCGTATGTTCGTTAGTTTCTGTAGATTTATTTGCACTCTGTTTCGTTTCACTCGGCATATTTTGAGTTTGAGAATTACCTGGAAAATAAAAAAAATCCATTAAAATTTGTGATATTAGTAAAAAATATAAACATGATACTCAAGCAAACAGTAATAAATTATTACTGATTTAATAACTGTGCACATTTTTTATTTATTTAAATCTGTAATATTCTATAATAGTCTGCAACAATTTTAAAAGTGCGTTAGCACTTGTGCACCCTATTGTACTTTTTCAGACTGTATTCGCGGAGCTGACAAAAATAAAAGAAAAGCTTAACAGCACTTTTGTACAACACTGCACTATTCAGAGCCGAATCATTCGAGTATGACCTTTTATGCATATTTACCGAACGTTGGTAAAAAAGAGTTATGTTTTACGGATGTAAACGAGTCTTATGTTAATATTTTTGTCGTGGCCTATATTTTTAAAAGGTAAAAGGAGCATTATAAATCGTTTTCAACCCACTGCCAAAAAGGAGGAAGTTCTCAATTCTTTTTTTTAATCGGTAGGGTAAATATTCAAGAAATTACATAGTTACATAGGATTGTAATTTCATCGAGATCTGATAAGTATCTCCAGAGATATGACGATAAACGTCTCAAACTTGCAACTGTAATTGACTCGCGGGACATGGAAGTTGTCTGTTTTAGTTTTGAAACTATCTTAATAATTATATTATAATATGTCGGCGCGAACGCTCTATTTTACTCCCAATAAATAACAATTCATAATTAAACGCTAAATTAATAACTTGAATGACTATTTGAGGATTTCAAGTTGATGGAATTAATTGTAAAAAGACGTTTCATCAAAATAAAATGTGAATAATTTGGTATTTCCTCCTCATAACAATTGACATCAGCGAGAAATCTACGAGAACCCTCCGAGAACTCTACGAGAGCCCTCCGAGAACTCTACGAGAACCCTCCGAGAACTCTACGAGACTCTCCGAGAAATCTACGAGAACCCTCCGAGAACTCTACGAGAACCCTCCGAGAACTCTACGAGAGCCCTCCGAGAACTCTACGAGAACCCTTCGAGAACTCTACGAGACTCTCCGAGAAATCTACGAGAACCCTCCGAGAACTCTACGAGAACCCTCCGAGAACTCTACGAGAACCTCCACTAATCCATAAAACCCTAACAAATTTAAAAGATAAATAATATTTCCTTAAGCCATATGGTACAACCGTATTAGTGGTGTTAAGTAAAGGAGACAAGTTGCCTACAGATACCAATCTCAAACAAACATATTTTATTTCAGATGGAGGACAAGTTATATTCAGGCTGGTGCAGAGCGCGTACCTCCTATCAGAATGGCCGTGTCGGCGCGAACGCTCTATTTTACTCCCAATAAATAATAATTCAATTAGTAAACGCTAAATTAATAACTTGAATGTCTATTTGAGGATTTTAGTTGATTGAATTCATTTAAGATTATTAATATCATTATTTATTATACATTAACTAACCACGATCAATGCAACTTGGTCGAAACGTCGAGTTCAATAAAAAATAATGTTTTAAGCACGATAAGTCCCGTATTTTAAGAGCGAACGCGGGGTGCGCTTTTCCATACAAATGTATTCTCCCCGTTTCCTCAATCAAGGTCTGCTGTAGCTACACGCCTATCAATTGCTTTTTTTTGACCAACCAATTGCAAATACATAGAAATATGATCCTTCAAAAATCTTAAAGAGGAGAGTAGAAGGCTTATATTTCTTTTTGCAATTGGTTGGTCATAAAAAGCAAATGATAGGGGGCGTAGCTACAGCAGTCCTTGATATTTTGTAGAAACTAATAATGCTCTAAAAGCATTTTCCAGGGAGAAAACGGGGAATACATTTGTATGGAAAAGTGCACCCCGCTCTTAATATTTATAACTTTAATTTACTCACGCAATCACTTAATATGTAAGCAAGTTATACTTAAAAAACCTAAAAAAACACGCAGTAGAACTAAGAGTAGACACCGGGCTCCATCATCAAAACAGCTCTAAGATATCAAATTAAAGTGTTATCATCTGAACTACAGATACAACCAAAGTTTCACACAAGTTTCACTAGCAATGTAAGTTGCACATTATTAGTAGTCTTGTTAACCCCTTTAAATAAGCTAAGACAACTATGTGACTGGTATGTGAGTGGGTTCACGTTACTAGAGCAATGGGGGTGGGGATCGAACTCACGACCTCTCGATAACCAGGCGTCACCTTAGCCACTTTAATAATTATAATTAGAAGTACGGTAACATTGTTACACACAATCCAAAATTTTATCGACGGGATTCGAACCCGCACCCTACTAGGAAAAATGTCCAGGCGCTGTTACCAATTAAGCTACAGTATGATCCTATCAATGCTACAAAATTAATGGAATACAACAAGTAATATTTTAAAAAACCCTTTTTAAACACAAGCATTTACATAACCATAGGACCAGAGTAAGTCAAGACAAATCCATCAAGCCCAAGCACGACGGGTATACCATGTGTAGTTTAGGAGTTCCTTTGGCCACCTTCCAGCTCCATCATCAGATCAGCACCATGCACGTGATTACACATGTATGCAAAATTTCAGCTCAATCGAACCCATGGAAGTCGCTCTATAATCAATCGCAAGATTTGTGACGGACAAATAAATTCGCCGTAAAGTAGAGATAAAGCTTGTAAAAATATAAAGTGTGTCACACTTAAACAAACATAATATTAAGTTTTCTAGTCTTCTAAGTTTATTTTTAAACATTGTTTGTTAATTACAGCTGAAGCTAATAAAAGCCTGTTAATTTTAACTCACCGTTTAGTCTTTTCAAATGCGGCAGAGTGTTGGTCGGTCTTTCCATCATAGACTTGCTGAAGTACACCGAGTTGTCAGTGTTGAACCGGACGGGGGGAGAGTTGGAACAGCTCCTGGAGTCTGGCATCGTCAGCCGCGGTTCTAGGTGGTACCTGATGTGATATAGGCAAACAATACAGGATTAAATTTGTAAGGAACGATTTATTTAAACAGCTCAGACCACATAAGAAGTCAAGGCCTCCATCGCCGAACAGTGCACTGAGGCTTGTTTCGTAACTATGTGCACTTAGTGAGTGTTGCCGGGCAGTAAAACTTTGTGATGATGTAATGAAAATGTGATTACTTTTTCTTTCTTGAAAATTGGTTTTTACCCTTTTTGACAACACAATTCGCCATTTTTTCTTTTAAAAATAAGAATTATTTTAGTGTGACAGTCCGCGCGCCTGACAAGGTAAGACATAGTTTCGTTATATGTGTGTGCGTGTAACTGTGTATGTACACGGCGAGGAGTAGTTTTAACCAGCCTCAGTGCGTTGTTCGGCGGGCCTCCGTCTTGACTTCTTATTTGGTCTGAGTTAGACAGTAGCAGAGTGTAGTTCTGAGCGTCCATTACACGGTAGGTTATCCGTCATTCAAAACCAAAAGTCATGACTGATGGTTGCTCATGCGTAAATATCGGTCAGTCACCGTCAGTCACTCCATTAATCCATCAGTTATCCATCAGTCACAGCCGTGACTGCCAGCAAACTGACAGCAAAACCTATCGTGTAATAGATGCCTAACCAATGGATGACATATATGTACAAGCTAGAAAGAACTATAGCGTTCACAAAGATAGCAGCGCCAACTAATGGCGAAATTTAGTACTAAACTTAGTACACGTTTGGTATATTTATACAGTTCTAACAATACAGCAAATTTGCAAATTTATTTTAATTTTTATAATTATATCAAATCAAAAGGGCTCTCTGGCGTAATTGGGTGAAGGTTCGGCTTGAGAAAGCTCGTAATTAAATAGTACTTAGTGAGTATTTTAGTCGGTACTTTTATATATTATGTTTCTTGAAGTGTAACTGTACACTTTATATTTTTGTACATTTAAGCTAAATATGCTTGTCTGGAGTGGGTTCACGTCAAAAGTGCAATATGTAGGGATCCAACTCACGACCTCTCGATCGCCAGGCGTCAGCTTTAGCCATTAGGCTATTGCCACTTTAATAATTACTAGCAGCCCGCCCCGGCTTCGCACGGGTAGAACATATATGCCTACAACATTTGCATCAGTTTGTTGCATCAAATATAAAATATTAACATATTTAACAATCATCGACATATTTCAACCAATTTACACAAAACCTTAACGAATTACGCACCTAAACCTTCCTCACAAACACTCTGGCTATTGGTGAAAACCGCATGATAATCCGTTCAGTAGCTATTGAGATTTTTGCGAACAGACAGACTGACGCAGTGATGGACTTTGTTTTATAATACTTACGTAGTGATATTGGACGGCCCTTTGGCGTAAAGGATAGTTACCCTGATTCTGACCCGACGGTCGTTGGTTCTAATCCTAGCTATATTATACCTACCAATGAAAGTTTTATGTGCATTCATGAATCATGGGTTTTCGTACAGACGTAGTGGGATCATGGAATCAAAGTCAATCAAATCATGGGATCAAAGCAGGCGTATTATACTTTTAACGTGTGTATCTGTGTCTGTCTGTAGCATCTTAGCACCCAACCAGATGAACCGATTTTGATTTTATTATTGATATTTTTTTTTTGTTTGATAGATGTCTTCATCGAGAGTGTTCTTAGCTTTGATTCATGAAAATTCGTTCAATCGTTATAAAACTATGAGCTTTTTTCTAGTTAATTGCGCTATGAAATCAACTTTCATAGGTCTGATCAATTCGAAAATCTTCTTCTTCAACGATATTGTAAGAACATGGAAGCATTGACCTGATGCTGGGACATCTCCATTACTCTAAAGAATACTCAAATCCACACCAACTTACAGCTCAGATTTTAAATGTCGTGTTTAGAGTCATTGGAATGCTTTTATTGAAAAGATTATACATAGATCAGTCGGGGTGGTTTATATATAGATCATAACTATATTATACAATAGAATTTTAAATTTTACAGTAAAAATATATTATTATACTATATTGACTTCAAATTGATTGTGATCGGTTGGGATCTACAGCATCGCTAAGCTTATAATAATATTTTCTTAGTAACTAAGACCTAATCTGTGGTTTCACTGTAGATATTTTATTAATTTTGCGATGCGTGTATGTGAAATCCGTGATATCTTCTAGAGTTTTCATTTGAATTATATACTGTAAAAGACAATTTTAATCTATAATATGTGGCCAAGCTAATAAACGTAATTAGTTGGATAAGGATTAATACTATATACTTGAAAATAGCCTTGGAAGTTATGTAATATTTTTTAACAAAAAAATTAAAGGTTAAAATGGTTACTGTGAGTCAACCTTAGACCGATTTCAACCGCTTCACGTACAATACGGGAGTAATAGTAACGTTCGGTGGAGAGAATTTTAGGGTCGTGAAGTTCAATCCAGTGGTTAGGTCCCGAATCTAGCAAATGCTTCAGTCTTCTCGTGACCACGGTCAATGCAACTTGATCGAAACGTCGAGGTAAATAAAATTATGTTTTTTAGCGCGATAAGTCCCGTATTACAATATAATTATGTGTGTAAATCGCGAAAGTTTAAAATTTACTATTGCTAACCGCTACGGGCCGGAGGTTGCAAATAAAATTCGTCACCTAGAATTTCTTCGGAAGAAACGGGCGCGTTTAAATACATCGCTGGTGTTTTTAATTAAATGTCGTGATTGGGACTTATTACCTACGTGTGTACGTATAAAACCGCGTAGTGGTATTGCGCACTCTGGAGAAATTCTGCGAAGCGCCAGTATTCGCCTACTAAAACAATTAATTCGGAATTGTCATTGTGACTTGGACAGAGTGAATAGTGAATTATACGATGTGCATTCGGAGTGCAGTGCTGTGCTATCACGTAGTGATTTTGATTTGTGTGATCGGATCGGATCGAGTAGAACTACCCTCAATTGATCTTGATCGGAGTTGCCATTGCGACACACAATACTGACGACATCGGCAGATTTTTGTTGATTTAAACTTCGACTGAAACACTTGCTAATTTTTTATTTTATTTTTTAAACCGCCAGGTTAATAAGTCCGCCATCGCCGAGTATTTGCTAGATTCGGGACCTAACAGTGGTTAGGTCCCGAATCTAGCAAATACTCGGCGATTCAATAGGTAGTTCAATCCAGTGGGATTGAACTTCACGACCCTAAAATTCTCTCCACCGAACGTTGCTATTACTCCCGTATTGTACGTGAAGCGGTTGAAATAAAAAAACATCCGAATTTCAACCGGGAGGATGGTTTTAGATTGACCACAACTTGGAACCCAGTGATTAGCAAGTGTTTCAGTCGAAGTTTAAATCAACAAAAATCTGCCGATGTCGTCAGTATTGTGTGTCGCAATGGCAACTCCGATCAAGATCAATTGAGGGTAGTTCTACTCTCAATCAAAACAATGCTGATACCCACAACTTCAGTCTTCTCGTGACCACGGTCAATGCAACTTGATCGAAACGTCGAGGTAAATAAAATTATGTTTTTTAGCGCGATAAGTCCCGTATTACAATACAATAATATAATGTTTTATTTTATTTAAAAAACTGAATAATCTCAATTTTTTACTAATTCTGACCTAGGTTCCAACTCTGGCATCTGCTGCAAGTTGAGAGGGTTCCGAGGGTTGTTGTACAGCGAAGGAGGGGGGGGAGTGGCGTACAGCTCCGGCGGCATCAGCTGCTCTGCTGGCAGCTGCAATACATCATCGTTTAGTACGACAGGTGAAGGAAAACATCGTTAAGAAACCCCGGCACGGTGGTTGGACACAGCCTAGTGTTTGCTTGGCCAGCTACTACCCTCAAGTTTGAAAATCTGTTGCCAAACATCAAATGTGTTCTGGCAGCTGTCCTTGAGAGCCTGTTCCCATTCAAGGCCTAGCGTGCTTCCATCCTCTACTGCATCATCACTTACCAACAGCCAACAGGTCAGTAGTAAGTAGTCAAAAGCTGGCTTTAAATAAAATAACAATAAAAAAATCATAATTGTAATTTCAGATCGTTTAATCAAATGCCGCGCTAGTAAATTAAAGTAGCATGTTTGAGATGATCATATCTCTGGAGATACTTATCAAATCAAATTGGACTTCCTTAGAAGGAAAAACATCAGTTAGTAAACCTTGACATTGTGGTAGGACACTGCCTAATGTCCGCCTGGCCAGCTACTCGAGATACTCATCAGGATCTCATTAATCAATGGGACCATAATAATAATGGGACCATCTCAAGAGTATATTGTTTCAAATAAAAAAATATTTTTTAAAATCGGTTCACAAGTGACAGAGAAATCGGTAAACATACATAAAAAAATACATATCACTAGCTGATAATCCAGCCTCCTTTCGGTCGGTTAATAAGATCACTTAATAAAAAAAGTTTACTTACCAAACCACTAGTATTCAACGGTAAAGCATTCTTATACTTGAGCCAATCTTCGTAGACCTTATCGTACTGTCGACACTCGGTGCCATGTGACGACATGTGGAGACTGCTCATCGGTCCTAGACTTTGTATGCTGGGACCTAGGATAGAAAATGATGAATAAGTAATGTTTAAAACTTACTAGCAATGTGGGTTGAACATTACTAGTAGTCTTGTTATCCCCTCCAACTAAGCCAAATATGCTTGTGTCTGCAGTAGTTTCACGTCAATAGTGCAATGAGTGGGGATCGAAGTCACGACCTCTCGACGCCCAGGCGGAGGCACTAGCCAAATTGGGCTATTGCCACTTAAATGTGGTGGCAAGTTGGGCCTTAAAACTAAGACGTAAGTTAAGTTAAAAAAAAATCTATAGTGGTTCATTTAAATCTCAGCTGTTCTTTTAGTGTTGCATATATACATTACCATAAACAAGTATAAAAAATAAGTTAAAAACTTAAACCCGACTACTGAAAAATCACGCTCTAAAAATTATAAAACAAGAAAATATTCTCATCTGATTTTTTTATGTACAAATTATTCGATATGTATTAAATGTAAATGTATTGTAAATGTAAATATTATGTTTCTTTGAAGTGTTTCACACTTAATATTTTTGTAAATTGTTAAACACAATCCAAAATTTCATCGTACCGACGGGACTTTAACCCGCAACCTCCGGAATAACATGTTCCGGTGCTTTGCCAATTAAGCATTATTATTGTATTGTATATTACATTGTATTGTAAATGTATTAAATAAACAACTCATATACCTAAGTAACTCATAACTTAGTCATATATACATTACCATAAACAAGTATAAAAAATAAGTTAAAAACTTAAACCCGACTACTGAAAAATCACGCTCTAAAAATTATAAAACAAGAAAATATTCTCATCAGATTTTTTTATGTACAAATTATTCGATATGTATTACAGTAGAGTCCGTTTATAATGACATCGAAAGGAACTGACAAACAAGTCATAATAAGCGGACGTCATACAAAGCGTTTTGTGAAATGAAAAACCTTTTTCATGTAAATATTAGTACTTAAGTAGTTTAATACATAAACATTGTTCAAAACAAAAACGAGCCACGTGCCGTACGTCGTCGGGAATCAACGAACATTACCGAAGGTGTACAGAATCATGTCGGTCATTATAACCGTACATAATTTACATTTTTGTATTAAAAATGGGTCATAATAAGCGACATGTCACTGTAAGGGAAGTGGGAAGTCATTATATCCGACTATTTATAAAGAATTTCATATGAAAACCAAACTTCGTAGTATAGTTACGTCATAATAACCGGTTGGTCAATATAGGCGGAGTCATAATAAACGGATTCTACTGTAAATGTAAATGTATTAAATAAACAACTCATATACCTAAGTAACTCATAACTTAGTCATTATAATTAGTATTTTATTGTTTTAATACATATTCATAGTGTCTATACATATTCATAATCGAGGAACTCATAAATGCAATATTGTTGCATTTTACAGGTGAAACGGATTTTATTTAATATACCGAAAATTCTGGAAAACTTTATAAAGTTACACAACACATATTTATAGACAAAGTTCGCAGACACAAACACGAATTTAGTATGTACTTTAAACCTGCTACTATGCCATACATTGTATTTTGGTTGGAAAACGGGAATATTCCGTCAATATTTCGATGTTCATAACATGAATATTTCGACAATGTTGCCAGCGGTATGATCACGAGCATATTTAGTCCACTGGTGTTGAAATTTTGGACATTTTAGCCTTCTATGCCTTCAATGACGATGCATTAGCCATTTCGCGGTGATATTCTATTTTGCTGAGATAGATACGTCATATTGTGATATGAATGGAGTGTACCAAGCCCCCATTTTTAAACGACTTCCCAAATAAGGAGGAGGTTCTTAATTTGTCGGAATCTTTTTTAACCAAAAAGAGTGGGGAGGTAATATATGGAAGCAACCAACAGCATTTTGTCACACTGACAGATTATACAGCACAATGTAATCTTATTGGCTATTCAAGCCTTATAATGTTCAAGATTTTGTCAGTGACAGAAAAGCGTAGCAAAACATTGACTGTCTTGAAGACTTCGTATAATATCGAATTGTTCTATACCATCTCTAATTGCGTTAGGAGCACTTACGCTAAACTAAGCGAAATGTAGATTCAGCACTGCTTTTTATTTGAACGTAGAGCTAGTTCGTGACGCCACATCCGGGACGTAGTATATATACATCGATGGTTCTAGGTTTATTTCTATCTCTTGACATATTATGCATGTAGCTGACATTGGCGTATTAAATAAAAAAATATAATTTGACATTCTTATCATGTATTTTAAATTGACATTTTATTTAATTATTTTGTTAAATCATTAATTAATTCTACCATCATGTAGGAACATATAGTAGGTAACCATTTAATGGATTCTAGTTCTAATAAAATTTTATTGAGATTCAAAAGTGTAAGTATGTACCTACTTGACCAAAGAATTGAAATTAAAAATTGAATTGAAATCCTCTCTGCTTTGGTAGAAATCTGGTCTATCAATCTCGAGTATTGTTTTATAATACCAGCCAATCGTGAAACATGTGAAGTACGAAGACGCGTCTATCTATAAAACGTCATAGGACTGAATATATAGTAATTAATGTCGTTGCATTGGCCATTGAGGCTCTCGATCGTCCGGTTAACGTGTCGCTCCCAACGTTTAAATAATATTTCAAACAAGCAAAAAACCGCAACAGCGGTAGATATGAATAAAATGTAAATGGGACCACTTTGGAGATACACGTGAATGATACTTACAGATGAATTGAGAACCTTCTGATTTTTGGAAGACAATTGATAAGAAGTCTAAGATCAGGCTCACTGACTCTTTCATATTCATATTGAAATGTCTATTTATATTTTATTAAAATGAAAATCACTTTTATTTACAAAAATGTTTTTTTTTTAAAGACATTTACTAGTATTCTTTTTTTAAGTTGTTGTTTCTTATTCTTGTTTCTCTCCAACTAAGCTAAATATGATTGAGTCTGGAGTGGGTTCACGTCAATAGTGCAATGGATGGGGTGGGGATCGAACTCACGACCTTCGATCGCCGGTCCGACACCCTATCCGTTGGGCTATTACCGCCTATGTGTTGTTAGTGTCTATGTGCATTTTATGTCTAAATATTAATAAACAATATGAATATTAATCCTGGGCGAGGCCTACGTCCGGCAGTGGAGTGATACCAGCTGACTACTATGATAATGTTGAAATAAAAAGTAATAATTCTTACCCAAATTCGGCATAGGTCCCAAACTCGGCGCATAGGTCGGTCTTCTGTAATCCATCTGCCTAACTTGTATGTACTGGTTGCACGGGTCTATGTTATGATCGTAGTATCGCTCACAGTTCGGCGGTATGTCGTATTTGTCTGGTGTCTTCGATATGAGAGGTCTTATTGAACTGTAGTCGGTGGTTGATGATTTGTTCGAACAGCTGTCACTTATTTTACCATCTAGAGGTATTATGTCGGGATTTTTATCTGAAATAAAGTTTTAAGTATAAAAAACCTGTCAAAGAAAAGTGTGGTGTGGT
Source organism: Cabera pusaria (assembly GCA_954871355.1). NCBI lineage: Eukaryota > Metazoa > Arthropoda > Insecta > Lepidoptera > Geometridae > Cabera > Cabera pusaria. The sequence goes on from OX940910.1 coordinate 6,364,998, forward strand.
TTTATGAAACCACGAACTTTCTGTTTATGTGTAGCTATGGTAGCTAGCTACTATGACATCAGTTGACATGACTATAGACGTAATATAAAAGGATGATGCATTTCAGATCTTTTGACATATTCAATTTTATCCGTATGCTGTAACAATAAGGTTGTAATTGTATTGTAGAACAAAACGGCCCTAGTGAAAGGCACCAGGGTGGGAGTGTGTCCTTGTCTAACAACCTGCTAGTGCTATATATGTTTTATACTATACGTATAGTACATATATAAGTCGTCCATACAAAAGAAAGGGACAAACTCCGTTCTAGGTCGTTCTCATCAGGGACGTTTTGCGCAGTCTATTTATATTACGTCTATGAACATGACACATTAGCTTGTATACAAATATGGCTGCGGAAGGACATACAGGTAACTAACTAATGAAAGTAAAAAGATAGGCACGTCTAAAAAAGAATTTGAATTTGAAAAATAGGCACGTCTAAAGTGGTAAAATGTGTGTTCCCCCCTCAGACCCTAACTTTAAATGTAAGGGAGAGAAAATCAAAAAAATATATATGCTGTAGATCTCAAACGAGATACAGTCAGCAGTTTTTGAGACATAGCGACCTCAAATATAACTTTGTTTTTCAATCAAACACTATGAAAAACAAAGTTATTTTTTTGGTGGCGAAAATTATAGGTTTAAAATACTGCACTGTGTTACGGCACCCTACGAGTGCGAGTCCGACTTGCACTTGGCCAGTTTTTATTTATTTTAGTTGGCTTATTTTAGTCCTGTGCGAAAAATTAAAATTAATAGCGATGAATTAAGTATTAAGCGAAGAAGTAAGCGAGCGCAATTAAGTATATCACTTATAGGAATTCTACATTACACTTAAAATGTTCAGCCGTGAAATAGGAATGTTTTCGGTTGAAATGGTAAGGTGTCCAGTGAAATTACAGGGCATGTGAGACTCAACATTTTTATGTCTCATGGTAACAGGCGCAGCGTAGTAACATGCAAAATTCTGGACTACCAGAATTTTGCTGTATTTGTCATCAGGCGAGCGTCCTGATACCTTGTACCATAATAAAAAAAACTATAAAATCTTTCTCGTTATATTGTACGCTTCTTGTACGCTATGTTTTATGTTTCATTCATCATATTATCCTACTAACATTATCGAAAGTTTGTGAGTGTGTTCACGTGTCCACACGCTAAAATTACTCCACCGATTGAGCTGAAATGTTATATGTAGATAGTCTACCCTTACTACTACTTCTACTACTCTCTACTCTCTACTACTACAAGGGTCTACCCTTGAATAACACATAGGATACTTTTTATCCCGATATACCCACGGGCACTATGTCTACGCGGGTAAAACCGCGGGGCACAGCTTGTGTTCCAAAATTGCAACTTACCTAAACTGTCCACACTCTCAGATTCTTTAGTTCCTGTTAACGGTATATTGGATGTTTCGTCTTGCTGTCTCTTGTCCTTTTCGTTTTTGTCTGTAAGATAAAAACATACTAAAAATATTATCGGCAGAAAAAAAACTATTAAAAATGTATTTATTTTATATATGTGAGTAAATTTGTTATGGCAAATAAAAGACCAGCTTCGATGACTATTTCACCTGATGCTAAGTGATGTTGCGGTCCACGATAAAACATGTTTCCAAAGCATGATATAGGCACAATTTTTATCGAGTGAAAACTGCAATAGGTGCGAAGTTTTTATCAGAAACTGTATGTATTTATTGGTTTATTACGTTTGTTTATGTTAGTCAGTGTCTTTTACCATATTATACTCTTGAATTGCTACCTGTATAACTTTACGTCAAACGCGCAGAAAATACCTTACACAGAAGAGGACTACTCTACAAATTAATTAGGTACTTTTTTGTAAAGTTGGCCATTAACACACACACATAGCGACAGCGCATAGCACTATTAATGTAAGCAATAAGCAAAGGCTTTTCTAACTACCCTACATTACTTACTCTCACGTTTGTTACAGTATCTGCAGCAGAAGACGGCACCAAATACTGCTGTCATAGCAGCAATCACACTGACAGCATATAGCTCTACTATGTTAACAATAAACAAAGTTTTTTCTAACTACCCTACATTACTTACTCTCTCGTTTGTTACAGTATCTGCAGCAGAAGACGGCAGCAGATACTGCTGTCATTGCAGCAATCACACCGACAGCACCCAACACTATTATCAACACTGTTGTCAGTTCCACCTTCACTGGGACTTGAGCTGAGGACAAATTATGACAGTATGAAAATATGCTGTAAGAAAAATATGCTGTAAGAAAAATATGTTGTAAGAACGCTATCCGTTTTGGATATAGGTCTCCAGCAGATAAGTCAGCCGGATAAATCTGGCTTTCGTATTCTTTTTTGGACCTAGAGAAAGTTAAGCTGAACCCAAAGACCTTCTACTTGATATTAAACTTGGCTGCGTAAACCGGCCCTAATGAGACCGACCTTGAACGGAGTTTGTCCCTTTCTTTTGTATGGACAACTTATATATATACTATACATATAGTATAGAACATATATAGCGCTAGCAGGTTGTTAGACAAGGACACACTCCCACCCGTGTACCTTTCGTTTGAGCCGTTTTATTCTACAAAGCAATTACAACCTTATTGTCAAAGCATACGGATTAAATTAACTTTTTCAAAACATCTGCAGTGCACCATCCTTTTATATTACGTCTATGGCTGAACCTAATCAGACATTTTTGTGCCAAGAGAAAGTCAAACCAAATCAGTTTAGTCTTACACTAAAAATCTTAAGTCATTAACTGAGACTAAGCTGTAGTGAACATATTCTATTAATTAGAAGACCTAACTTATCTCTGACCCGGGAATTCGACTCAAATAAAACGGTAGAACACAAATGAACGCCCAACATTTACCTGTGTGCCTTTGAGGGTACTTCAATAAATGCGAAGTCAAAGTAAGCGGTTCGCTGGCTCCCTTCCTGTTGAACGCTCGCACTGACACACCGAGAGCGTTGCTAGCTGACAACCCTGACACCTCCCATTCTGGCTCCTCGTTGGAAATATTGCGGAGTAGTAACCCTGTTGCCATGTCGAATATCTGGGGATTGGATTGCGTTAAGTAAAGACAGTTCTTGCTAGAGAAATTACATTATACATATAGATTTAAATTTCATTTAAGTCATGGGTTGTTTGTGCGAGCTCTATTATAAAAATATTTGTAGTGTAGTATAAGTACCGGACATGTATCTCCCTAACTAGGAAAAACATGTAATCATGAAGGCGCCTCGATACATTTGGATGTACTCTCTATGGAAATACCTACAAAAATAGGTTGCATACCTAAACCTCATAATGTTACATAAAATGGCTGCCATTGCTAGGATTGTGTCAATCAAGGTCATCAACAGACCAATAGACAACCAATAGCAGCCATTTTATGTTATCAATGGAACAATGGACAATCAATGGCAGCCATTTTATGTTACATTATGACTTTTAGGTATGTGCCTTTTTTGTAGGTAATTCGTGTCCATATATATATTTCAATGCCCCCACCTGCAATAAAAACGCCTGCCGTATCCCCCCGTCATGTCCCGGCGTGCAGTTGAGAGTCAGCGAGTCATACGTCACGTTTGTTATCTCGCATGCTTTCACCGCTGACGGCTTGTCTGTAATAAAACACAAACTATTACTTTTTAGTGCTTTTGGGGATTTAGAATTTTGAACGGATTTTACCCGGGTCTGGAATGTGGCGCTATTTTTACTTCGCTGGTTTTCAAATAAAACACCAAGCATTTATTCGGTATAGAATGGGCAGATTAAAAATATGCATACATAAAATAATATATAATAGATCATATCAATAATAATGAAATTATTCAAAATATAAAAAAGCATAAAGGTACGGACATACCGCAGCGTCCTACGTGCGCGATCTAGGCGGCGATCAGATAGCGCAATAGTATTTGTATTCACACCAAACGCGATCAGAAAACAATTAAAAAGTACTTAGATCGCACCCGCAGATCGCAGGACACCGCTGTGTGGCCGTACCTTAAGTTGTTGCTTTGACTTAAAAAAAATAAAACAAAAGTACTGAGCCATTCAGCTTTCATCCATGTCGAACGTCTCACTTACAAAAATCTTTTAATTCCCCTGAATAATGTAGGGTTTGCCAACCGTACTTCTACGTACACCGCTAATGCAAATTTCAGTACCTCAGACAATGTTTACCTAAAAAATTGTGAAATGATGATACAACAACGCTACAACGTTTGAGAGCTACAATGACATTTTTGATGGTTTTGGGTTTCAACTTAAAAGATAATTTCAGATCATGTACAAAACAAAAAAAAAACAAGTTCAAATGCCGCATCTAGTCGTTATCATATTGAGACTGAGACATATTTTACTGAGACATACCACATGAGTAAAGAAGGAACAGAGACAAACCTTCTTAGCAACGGAAAAAATGTTTACCTATCCTTGTAGGGTTGGTACAAAAAAAAAAAAAAAGAAAAATCTTCATCTTAATAAAATCCTCCTTCAAGTAAACATGACCTGCTTTTTAGTTTTTCAAGCTTCATTCATCATTGTCGACAACAATGTATGTCGATCATGATCTTGAGATGTCACGAAATGTCATTTAATGTCATGATGTGCCATATGTCATGAAATGTCATAAATGTCACGAAATGTCATTCAATGTCATGATATGTCATAAATATCATGAAATGTTACGAAATGTTACGAAATGTTACGAAATGTCACAAAATGTCATGAAATATTATTCAATGTCATGAAATGTCATAAATATCACAATATATCATTAAATATTATTCAATGTCATGAAATGTCATAAATGTCATGACAATAATATAATATAACGTAACGCGTCGTGAGCGACAGCCCTGTGTTAAAGCACCAGCCGTGCCACTATAATCCTGTTTCACTCCGTACGTGACAGGCGGCACACAGGCCGCTAGTGCTCACGCACTCACGTGCGTCGACGTCATCATCACAGCGTAGTTGTATGAAGCATTGTCTCTGTTCCTTCTTTACTCATGTGGACATACTCTCTCCGTCAACAATCCTAGGCATTTATTATTGCAGCTATTAAATTGCTACTTTATTTATCAAATGTTATAATTTTTCACATAAATTGGTTTGTAAATTAATTTTAGTAAGGTTTAATACGTCTTTGGTAAGGTAGGTTAGTATTTTAGGAAGTAAAGTTATTATATTATTTTTTACATTTTACTTATTAGGAACACCTCCGTCTATTGTATTTATTTCTATATAAGTCCTCAATATTCAAGGTTGCCTGACATTCAAGGGTGACTGAAATGATCGCTTTCAGCGATAAGGCCGCCCATTGTAACACTAATAAAATGAATACCTTGTATGTTATTTGTAAGTTATGAGGTGTGACATTAAATAATTTTTTATCTATATCTTCTTTTCTTTTTAGGGTTCCTTACCTCAAAAGGTAAAAAAAGGAACCCTTATAAGATCACTTTTTTGTCTGTCTTTCTGTCTGTCTGTCCGTCTGTCTGTCCGTGTGTCACCACTGATTTTCTCAGGAACGGGTGGACCTAGCAAGTTGAAATTTATACCTAATACTGAGATCGCACAAATTAACATAGTTCCTATTGGGTATATAAAAATCAAGGTCTTGAGTCAACACAATAAAAAGATATGGGCAAATTTAGATTTTCGCGAAAACTTGTACGTACCAAAATGAACCTTAATTTTCAATTTTTTTTATTTTTCGGAATTTTTCCTTTACTTGTGCTGTAACACCTTGCTTATCTATACTAATATTATAAAGAGAGAACATTTGTATTTTTGTATTTTTGTATTTTTGTATTTTTGTATTTTTGTATTTTTGTATTTTTGTATTTTTGTATTTTTGTATTTTTGTATTTTTGTATTTTTGTATTTTTGTATTTTTGTATTTTTGTATTTTTGTATTTTTGTATTTTTGTATTTTTGTATTTTTGTATTTTTGTATTTTTGTATTTTTGTATTTTTGTATTTTTGTATTTTTGTATTTTTGTATTTTTGTATTTTTGTATTTTTGTATTTTTGTATTTTTGTATTTTTGTATTTTTGTATTTTTGTATTTTTGTATTTTTGTATTTTTGTATTTTTGTATTTTTGTATTTTTGTATTTTTGTATTTTTGTATTTTTGTATTTTTGTATGTTTGTAATGATTTGGCTCAAAAACTACTGGACCGATTTAAAAAATTCTTTAACTAATATATAGAATAGACTTTCGAAATGAAAATAGGCTATATATTATCCCAGGTGTAAACAGAGTGAACGTAAGCGACCACAAGTAGCGGATCGATCACCGGCTTATTTACCGTTCGTAAAAGGAGTAACGGACAGAATCGGATATCTTTTACGACGGAAATATGATGTCAAGACGATCTTCCGCCCACCAGGTCATCTTAGACAGATGCTGCGTTCACCGAAGGACAAGGACGAGCTGAACTGTTCCGGGTGTGTACAGAATACCATGCGACTGTGGCAAGAGCTACGTGGGAGAAACTCGACGCAATATCACGATTAGACTTACGGAACACATAAGGAGCATTAAGAATTCGGACACGACAAGATCCGCCATCGCGGAGCATGCACATCTCGCGGACACAAACCACTTTATCCGTTTTGATAAAGCCTCCGTACTAGCTAGAGAGAAGTTCTTTGTACCTAGAAAAGTACGTGAGGCTATTGAGATAAATAGACACCCCAATTTCAACCGAGATAGTGGATGGACCTTGCCGTCAGCGTGGAAACCGATTCTTAATGCGTCCTCGAAAAAGAAAGTGTCAGTCAGTCTAGAGTGTGACACAGTCAGCATTGTTTGCGACGGTACTTATGGCGATAGGAGTAGCAGCGATGAAGAACCGACGATGACATCATTCGGGCTACCTCAGGCATCCTCGGTACCGAAAAGGAACAGCCGTTACCGATCGCCGCCGAGTCCGCCCCCACCCCGGCTATCAAGCCGAGCGCAGCGAGCGGCGGCCCGCAGTGAACATCGCGATCTCACCGCGTGACCTCACTCCCGAGGAAGAGCGACTGACTCGCTCGAAACCTAGGTCGAGAAAATTCGACTAAAGGTACGTGAATTACAGCCGGTATATAACAATAATAATGTTACAAATTCACGATAATTTTAAAATTAAAATAACTAACCGATACGGCACGGTTTGGTCAAAAAAAGTGAACGAGTTCACGCGCTTAAGAATAAAACGTAATAAACTCGAGTGCGGCTTAGAATATGTAGTGAAGTGTCGTGACAGTGGAGTGATACCGAAGTTCCTACGGATAAAGCCTATTAAATGCATACGGGATTACGACAAATTCTTTAGAATCGCGAGTGAGAAATTACTTCGTCGAGTGATTTCGGAATACCGCCAAAAGTTACTGTGCACCAATAAAAAAGTGTTCGATTTACACCTACAGCTGTCGCAGAAACTTTCGCAGGAATTATGGGAGGTACTAGATACGATGTCTTTTAGCAGATCTCATGCATTAACATTGCAAATTAAACAGAGACATGATAGAAAGCTGAAAAGTCTCATACAACAACAACGCGCGATCTATGCCGGCGACTACCCTCGGAATACGCTAAATAATGAGTCGAACAATAACAATACTGATAACACGCAGCGTAATCATAAGGTTGTTGTAAACTTATCGTCATGTCATCTCGATGATAATTCTTATAGTGTGCTTTCCCGCGGTCTTAATTACGCTCCTACACCTAAAAGAATGCCCGTGGAGAAAATAATAACGGGTATTGAGGACACGATCGTACGAAATAAAATACCGTTTAACGATGCGGAATGCATGAGACAAGACATTTCAACGATGTTACGTAAATCAAAAGTGCCCCAGCCTAATATAACCCGAGGTGAATTAACAGCATTACGCGAAATACGTAACAATGAAAACGTCTTGGTGCTGCCGGCGGATAAGGGTAATGCCACAGTGGTTGTCGATACAGATACCTACGAGAGTAAAATTACGCATATGGTTAGTGATACTCGCATTTACAAGAAGGTGAAGTACAACCCGACCTTGAGAGTTTCTACAAAAGTGGTCCAGCTAGTGAAATCATTACCCGATATCGAGTTGCAGGCACGCTTACGTCCCCATAACCCTACCCCACCCAAGATATATGGCTTACCCAAAGTACACAAGCCAGACTGGCCGTTGCGACCTATAGTCTCACAAATAGATGCACCGACTTATAAGTTATCCAAACACCTGGCAAGCATCCTTCAGCAGTACACGGGCAAGACTGATACTTTTGTGAAAGACTCGTACCATTTCGTCCAGTTGTTAGAAGATATACGATTACAGCCCTCGGAGATCATGGTCAGCTTCGACATCGCATCACTATTCACGAGTGTCCCGGTAGATGAAACTATGAACATTATAAAAACCATAATTCAAGGTTCTGACCTACCTACCGAATACATACATTGCATAGATTACTGTCTAAAAAGCGGTTACTTCATGTGGAGAGGAGAGTATTTTCTTCAAGTGGATGGAGTGGCGATGGGGTCTCCAATAGCTCCAGTGGTAGCTAATATATTCATGGAGTGGTTTGAGAATACGGCGTTAAATGCGGCAGTTGTGAGACCTAGAGTTTGGTTGAGATACGTGGACGACATCTTTGCGGTCATCACTAAGGACGGTTTAGCTGGTTTCGCGGATCATCTGAACCAAGTGCATCGCAACATCGCAGTTACAGTGGAAGAAGAAAGTGATGGAACTTTATCCTTTCTCGATGTACGCGTGATCCGCAGGCCAGATGGAAGTCTCGCACATACAGTGTATCGAAAGCCAACTCATACGGAAAGGTATCTACACGCCAACTCGCATCACCACCCGGCACACTTATCCTCGGTACCCAGAGCATTAATCAACCGAGCTCTAAGAATATGCGACCCTCAATACCTAGATGGTGAGCTAAATCACGTGAGGGGAGTACTTGAGGATAATGGCTACAGCTGGCGACAATGTGGCCGGTGGTGTAAACAGAGTGAACGTAAGCGACCACAAGTAGCGGATCGATCACCGGCTTATTTACCGTTCGTAAAAGGAGTAACGGACAGAATCGGATATCTTTTACGACGGAAATATGATGTCAAGACGATCTTCCGCCCACCAGGTCATCTTAGACAGATGCTGCGTTCACCGAAGGACAAGGACGAGCTGAACGTTCCGGGTGTGTACAGAATACCATGCGACTGTGGCAAGAGCTACGTGGGAGAAACTCGACGCAATATCACGACTAGACTTACGGAACACATAAGGAGCATTAAGAATTCGGACACGACAAGATCCGCCATCGCGGAGCATGCACATCTCGCGGACACAAACCACTTTATCCGTTTTGATAAAGCCTCCGTACTAGCTAGAGAGAAGTTCTTTGTACCTAGAAAAGTACGTGAGGCTATTGAGATAAATAGACACCCCAATTTCAACCGAGATAGTGGATGGACCTTGCCGTCAGCGTGGAAACCGATTCTTAATGCGTCCTCGAAAAAGAAAGTGTCAGTCAGTCTAGAGTGTGACACAGTCAGCATTGTTTGCGACGGTACTTATGGCGATAGGAGTAGCAGCGATGAAGAACCGACGATGACATCATTCGGGCTACCTCAGGCATCCTCGGTACCGAAAAGGAACAGCCGTTACCGATCGCCGCCGAGTCCGCCCCCACCCCGGCTATCAAGCCGAGCGCAGCGAGCGGCGGCCCGCAGTGAACATCGCGATCTCACCGCGTGACCTCACTCCCGAGGAAGAGCGACTGACTCGCTCGAAACCTAGGTCGAGAAAATTCGACTAAAGGTACGTGAATTACAGCCGGTATATAACAATAATAATATATATTATCCCGTTTAAATCAAAGGTACATTCGTGGAGACTTAATTTGCAACCTAAGTCGACTAAAAAACGGTCGAAAAAACACGTTTCTTACGAACGCTGCTCTATTGAAAATAGATAGAAGAATATTTTCTATGGAAGAATTGTACAACTTAATAAGACCTACAAAACATTCCGCGACAGCATATGTCTATCTCTTAAGGTTGACTCACAGTAACCATTTTAATCTTTAATTTTTTCTTAAAAAATGTTACATAACTTCCAAGGCTATTTTCAAGTATATAGTATTAATCCTTATCCAAATAATTACGTTCATTAGCTTGGCCACATATTATAGATTAAAATTGTCCTTTACAGTATTTCATTCAAATGAAAACTCTAGAAGATATCACGAATTTCACATACACGCGTCGAAAAATTAATAAAATATTTGCAGTGTAACGACAGATTAGTTCACAGTTACTACGAAAATATTAATAAAAGCTTAGCTATTCTGTAGATCCCCACCGATCACAATTTGAAGTCAATATTGTATAATAATATGATCTATTGTATAAAATAATAATGATCTATATACCTACCTATATAATAATATAATATTTTAAACCACCCCGACTGATCTATAAATAATCTTTTCATTAAAAGCGTTCCAATGACTCTAAACACGTCATTTAGAATCTGAGCTGTAAGTTGGTGAGGATTTGAGTATTCTGTCTACAGAATACTCAAATCCTCTGATGCTGGGACATCTCCTGGACTCTAGTCCAGGAGATGTCCCAGCATCAGGTCAATGCTTCCATGTTCTTACAATATCGTTGAAGAAGAAGATTTTCGAATTGATCAGACCTATGAAAGTTGATTTCATAGCGCAATTAACTAGAAAAAAGCTCATAGTGTTATAACGATTGAACGAATTTTCATAAATCAAAGCTAAGAACACTCTCGATGAAGATATCTATCAAACAAAAAAAAACTGTCAATAATAAAATCAAAATCGGTTTATCCGGTTTGGTGCTAAGATCACAGATTATATAATAGTTACTACGTAACTAAGATGCTACAGACAGACATACAGATACACACGTTAAACGTATAAACCCCTACTTTTTTCGTTACGTTAAGGTTACGGCGGCAGATGTTCTCCTTGGTGGTTAGTTTTTCAACCGACTTCCAAAAATAAGGAGGTTCTCAATTCGTCTGTATGTTTTTTTTTGTGTGTGTATGTTACGTGATTACTCCGTCAATCGTGTACCGATTCGAATGATTATTTTTGTAATCGGTAGGGTACGTTTTCGAGGTGGTCCCATTGTAATTTCATCAAGATGTGATAAGTATCTCCAGAGATATGACGTTAAACGTCTCAAACTTGCTACTGAAGTTAACTCGCGGGGCATTGAAGTCGGTTGTTTTAGTTAAACTATCTTAGTTATTGGTAGATTTAATGATCCCACTACCTCTGTACGAAAACCCATGATTCATGAATGCACATATACTTTCATTGGTAGGTATATAGCTAGGATTAGAACCAAAGACCGTCGGGTCAGAATCAGGGTAACTATCCTTTACGCCAAAGGGCCGTCCAATATCACTACGTAAGTATTATAAAACAAAGTCCATCACTGCGTCTGTCTGTCTGTTCGCAATAATCTCAATAGCTCCTGAACGGATTATCATGCGGTTTTTACCAATAGCCAGAGTGTTTATGAGGAAGGTTTAAGTGCATAATTCGTTAAGGTTTTGTGTAAATTGGTTGAAATATGACGATGATTGTTAACAATCATGTTAAACATGTTTAAACATGTTAAAATTTTATATTCGATGCAACAAACTGATGCAAATTTTGTAGGCTTATATGTTCTACCCGTGCGAAGCCGGGGCGGGCTGCTAGTATATATATATAACCAAAATTGTATACATTACAAAATTGACAATTCTAGGTAAACCGGAAGTACCCTATAGGTTTTGGGTCGAAAACCTATAGGGTACTTCCCATTGACCTAGAATCATGAAATTTGGCAAGAAGCAAGGTCTTACAGCACAAATTAAGGAGAAATTCCAAAAAATAAAAAAAAGTTGAAAATTAAAGGGTGTCCCCATACACACATCGTTTGCGCCAATTAAGGTAGACAGACCTCTGAGTTATATGAGCGCTGATACAATTTAGAGGTCTAGCTTAATTGGTTGGTACGGAAGCCTCGGTGCGCGGGTTCAACTCGACTAAGCCGTGTTTTTTTTTAATTCATTATAGGCTAGCGTTTGACCACTATCTAGCCGCCGATTTGGAAATTCTTTTATTGTTTGAGAGATTATGCTTTTCGTTTGGTCCCATAGTAATTTTATCGAGATCTGATAGGTATCTCCAGAGATATGGAGATAAACACCTCAAAATTTTTTGTCTGTGTTTTATTCGTCTTGTAAACTATCTTGAATTATTTTATTTAAACGTTAACGGTGCTGTTCATTTCGAAGTAATAAAATATTATACATAATAATAAACTGGCCAAGTGCGAGTCAGACTCGCACTTGGACACGCACCGATTGAACAAAAGCAGGAAACTATGTTTTTTGTATGGGAATCCCCTTTAATTTTTAATTTAACTCAGTTTTTAGGGTTCCGTAGTCCTGACAAGGAACCCTTATAGTTTCTTCATGTCCGTCTGTCTATCTGTCTGTCTGTCTGTCTGTCTGTCAGGCTTTGCTAAGAGACCGTTAATACTAGAAAGCTGTAATTTTGTAAGGGTATGTATATAAATTACGCCGACAAAGTGGTGAAATAAAATTTTAAAAAATATTTTTTTTTTAGGGTAGCTCCCCTAGATTGGAAGTGGGGATGAATTTTTTTTCGTCGTCTACCCCATCGTGTAAGGTATCGTTAAATAGGTCTTTTAAAATGACTTCACGATTTCAATTACCATTTTTCGATTGAATGCTCCATTTACGAAATATTAAACTTTAATGTGCAAATTTTTGGTCCCATAGGGCGTACCGCCCCTCTAAAAGCTAAACTGCAGGCTTGAAAAATCTGGGAAAATTCGTGATAATAGTGCATTTCATGAACTTTAAAGGAAAACTATAGCGGTTAAGATAACTTTATTAGTTTAGCAGTAATAGTCATTTGAACTTGGGTGTTGGATAATTTTGTACCAAATACAAAATCCTTAGAATAAATTCTTTGAAGTGACAAAGACGAAGTACCTAGTTGCTTGTTTATAATGGGTAAAGACTTGAACTGAATAACGGGCTACTACGGAACCCTACACTGCGCGTGGCCCGACACGCACTTGGCCGGTTATTATTATTTGATGTTATAGTAACTATTGTAATACATACTATGAGCAAATTTTAAGTCTATCTATTACAGTTTGTAAGATTGAGCATAAAACGCCTAGAAATACACGTTTCTTTTAAGGGGTTACGATTGTATATTTAACTTTATTCGGTTTTTAGTATTTGTTGTTATAGCGGCAACAAAAATACATTATCTGTGAAAATTTCAACTGTCTAACTATCACGGTTTATGAGATACAGCCTGGTGAAAGACAGACGGACGGACAGTAGAGTCTTAGTAATATGGTCCCTTTTTACCCTTTGGGTGCGGAACCCTAAAAATCATATAATATTGTACAAAACAAAAAAAGTATAAATGCTGATGATCGTGAAAGACAGTCAAAGGCTTTTTAAGCTTACAATGAGGAAAGTGGCAATTAACCTTTTTTTTTGGAGTAGACGTTATTACTAAGGCTTTAGAACAAAAGTCAAGTTTTCAGATAAGCCCAACAAAGCACTTGGTTTATACCCATATTAAGTAGAAATGACACACACGAGTATGCCATTGCAACGTAATCAAGAACGTACAATCAACAGTGACTCGTGGAAGTAACTTTTACGATTTTTATACAGCTCTTTGTGTACAGGATTTCATATTCTTTGGCACACATGATATTTGCTGTGCCTTGATGTATAATTTACAAGAGAAGACATCCAATGATGCGACGATGCGTCTTTTTGAAATGAGTCAACAAATTGATTTCTTTCCGTTTATAAAAATAAAATCAAAGCAAATGCATAACATCATAAATAGGCCATATGTGTAGATGAAATCATACAATGATTCAATAGTATATTACGATACGTGTGACTTAAGTAGTCTATTATTGCACGTAGTACGGCGTAGCACTTCACGCCGTGCAATAATAGACATCATCAGTCACGAGTATCGTATATTATTTTATAGCTGTCAGTGTGACATAAACCCGCACTTTATGCTTGCTATGTTTTTCCGTCAAATAGAAGATCATTGCACGGCGTGAAGTTGGCACCCGAGCGCAGCAAGGGTGCTAAACGTCGTGCAATAATCAACAATTTAATCACGAAAAAGCGTGCGTAAAGTGCGGGTTTAGGTAAGGTTAGTGTGCTATAAATATATTAAATATTTCGTTTTTACAAGCTTTTATTTAGTTTCACTTATCCCGATGTTTGTCATCAAATCTTGCAAATTAAATTTGATCCACGTGGCCAATGGAACTCCTAATCTACACATGTTATGCTCATCGTGTTTGGGCTCATTGAATTTGTCTTGACTTACTCTGGTCCTAAGTTATGTAAGAGCTTGTGATTGAAAAGGTTTTTTAAAATATTACTTGTTTTAACTTAGGACAGTTGAATTTGGGCTAGGCATGTATTGTTATCCTTTTAGTATATTCATTCATCTTTAGGAGATGAAAAAAACTATTTACAGTGTACACTTGGAATACTCAAGAAATATTTATTCCTAAGTTTCTACATCAGCGTCGTCACCTAATATCAGATGTATTTTATCAAATAAAATACAAAATTAAATAAGTCAACAAAAATGAAATGTAAACTCTTCAGCAGCAGCTGTCACCTCTTTGACGCCACGTATAACTCAATCAACGAGTTAACAGTTTATTTCCTCAAGCGACGACTGTTGTACGACTGTTTATTTGCCGTTCGTACACGTGTTACGTATTACGTCTAAACACAAATCCAGTAAACTTTAGGACTTGACGTAAAGCTAAGAAAATAAAAATGAAATGGAGAGTTTGCACGACGCGTTTTTTAATGCCTTACGGTTAGGTATGTTTTTTTTTTCACTTTAATGTTATAGGAAAATGTCACAGCACGTTTCTGAAATTTTATTTTGATAACAACTTTGTTGCTTTTGATATCCTTTTATGTCCAGTCAAAAGTGAATAAAAACGAGATATATTAAATTAAAGTGAGATAGATATCTTCAACAAGAGAAGATTTGCCGGATAACCTAATAGAAATTGGTAGTATTGTCAATGTATTTATTACCACATAAGTAGAATGAAGTTCAACGGGACAGTTTTCAAATTGCATCGGATTTTATCATATTTTTTTTTATTTGTGTGATCTATAAGATGTGAGAGATAACAATAAATCATTAAAATTATTTTTCTAATAAGTTATTGTATTAAAATATATGTGATATTTGTCTTTTACTTTTGTAATATTTACTAATTTTCTTTCAATCTTCAGGATTGTGAAGATTTCATATAAAGAATAAAAACATCATATTTTATCTTTCCTCTTCGGCTTTAACTACGAATAAAACAAGCACTTGACTTCCAAAGAGACACAATCGGATGTTATGGAACAACAAATCACTCGCAATGAAAGAAATCGTTTCACAAAGAACTACTAAGCTCAAAATAGTTGCAGCCAAAGTTGCCCAATAAAAGCAGCGCTGTCTAAAAAATCTGCGTTTCAAAATCGATTGAGTTAAAACTCTCGATAAAGATCTGTCGTTCCTTAGAAAGAGAACACTAAATCCTAATTGAATCGGTATTTGTTTACGTAGTCGGGTTAAAGCTTCATGAGCTTGATATTTTTCAAGTGTCGCTTCCCAATTCTCTAATAAAAATACGATAAAAAATTACTTAATGTATTTTATTGAGCATCGCTGCTAAGTCATTAGTCTATAGGTATTTTATCATCACTACATATTGTTAAACAAAGTCCCCGCCGCGTCTGTCGGTTAGTTGGCGATATACTCAATAATTAAGATTAAGCCCTGCGAGTCAATTTCAGTAGCAAGTTTGAGACGTTTATTGTCATATCTCTGGAGATACTTATCTCAGATCTCGATGAAATTTCAATGGGACTACTTCGAAAACGTACCCTACCGATTAGAAATATAATCATTCAAATCGGTTCACAATTGACGGAGTAATAGCGTAACATACATACAAAAAAACAGACCAATTGAGCACCTCCATATTTTTGGAAGTCGGTTCAAAACTACTGAACGGATTTTCTTGCGGTTTTATCCAATAGCTAGATTGATTCATGAAGAAAGCTATAGAATCGGGACGGCGAATTAAAGAACCGGAATACCAGGGATACTAAGAGGCGCCACCGCTTGATTGGGTGGATATTCAGGATAATACCATCTACAGAGCATATGCTCTGTAGATGGTATTACTTGCTATATAGCTTCTTCTATACTAATATTATAAAGAGAGAACATTTGTATTTTTGTATTTTTGTATGTTTGTAATGAGTAAGCTCAAAAACTACTGAACCGATTAAACAAATTCTTTCACTAATACATAGAATGGACTTTCGGAATGAAAATAGGCTATATATTATCCCGTTTAAATTAAAGGTACATTCGTGGAGACCTAATTTGCAACCTAAGCCGGCAAATAAACGGTCGAAATAAACACGTTTCTTACGAACGCTGCTTTATTGAAAATAGAATGAAGAATATTTTCTATGCAAGAGTTGTACAACTTAATAAGACCTACAAAAAAGTCCGCGACAGCGTATGTCTATCTCTTAAGGTTGACTCACAGTAACCATTTCAATCTTAAAATTTTTGTTAAGAAATATTACATAACTTCCAAGGCTATTTTCAAGTATATAGTATTAATCCTTATCCAAATAATTACGTTAATTAGCTTGGCCACATATTATAGATTAAAATTGTCCTTTACAGTATATAATTCAAATGAAAACTCTAGAAGATATCACGAATTTCACAAACACGCATTGCAAAATTAATAAAATATCTGCAGTGAAACTACAGATTAGGTCATAGTTACTACGAAAATATTATTATAAGCTTAGCAATGCTGTAGATCTCCACCGATCACAATCAATTTGAAGTCAATATAGTATAATAATATGATCTATTGTATAAAATAATATTCATCTAATATAGAAAATTCTCGTGTCACAGTTTTCGTTGCCATACTCCTCCGAAACGGCTTGACCGATTTTGATGAAATTTTTTGTGCTTATCCGGTATCTATGAGAATCGGCCAACATCTATTTTTCATCCCCCTAAATGTTAGGGGTAGTCCACCCCTAAATTTATTTTTTTTATTTTTTAGACAAAATTTTTAATTTCAATTTTTTTATGATACAACATACAAAAATACATACAATCCTCAATTTTTACCCTTCTACGATCAACCCTTACTTTTTAATAGCCATTTTAGTAATTTAATCATTTTTCCTCCATACATACTTACAATAAGTAAGCTATTTTTTGTCTACACTAGAAATAACTACGAAATTATTTATATGGCAAAACAACGTTTGCCGGGTCAGCTAGTCTATATATATAATAATATAATATAATATTTTAAACCACCCCGACTGATCTATGTATAATAGCTTTTTCCAATGACTCTAAACACGACATTTAAAATCTGAGCTGTAAGTTGGTGAGGATTTGAGTATTCTGGAGAGTCCAGGGGGCTTCCATGTTCTTACAATATCGTTGAAGAAGAAGATTTTCGAATTGATCAGACCTATGAAAGTTGATTTCATAGCGCAATTAACTAGAAAAAAGCTCATAATTTTATAACGATTGAACGAATTTTCATGAATCAAAGCTAAGAAAACTCTCGATGAAGACATCTATCAAACAAAAAAAACTATCAAAAATAAAAACAAAATCGGTTCATCTAAGAGTGAGTGAGTCTAGAAGTAAGTGCTAAGATGCTACAGACAGACACACAGATACACACGTTAAACGTATATTACCCCTACATTTTGCGTCGGGGAACGCCGTAAGGTTACGGCGGCAGATGTACTCCTTGGTGGTAAGCTACTTTTTTGTAGATTTAATGATTCCACTACCACTGTACGAAAACTCATGATTCATGAATGCACATAAAACTTTCATTGGCAGGTATATAGCTAGAATTAGAACCAACGACCGTCGGGTCAGAATCAGGGTAACTATCCTTTACGCCAAAGGGCCGTCCATTATCAATACGTAAGTATTATAAAACAAAGTTCATCACTGCGTCTGTCTGTCTGTTCGCAATAATCTCAATAGCTACTGAACGGATTATCATGCGGTTTTCACCAATAGCCAGAGTGTTTATGAGGAAGGTTTAGGTGCATAATTCGTTAAGGTTTTGTGTAAATTGGATGAAATATGACGATGGTTGTTAAATATGTTCATATTTTATATTCGATGCAACAAACTGATGCAAATTTTGTAGGCATATATGTTCTACCCGTGCGAAGCCGGGGCGGGCTGCTAGTAATATAACATTTTAAACCACCCCGACTGATCTATGTATAATCTTTTCATTAAAAGCATTCCAATGACTCTAAACACGACATTTAAAATCTGAGCTGTAAGTTGGTGAGGCTCACCGCTAAGGCTCACTACAACGTTGTCATTGGAGACTTTAACGCCAAAGTGGGAGTACAGACCTGCAGTGAATCGACTCTAGGACCACACGGATTTGGGAGTAGGAATCACAGAGGGCAAATGCTCGTCAATTTCCTCGAGAAAGAGGGGCTTTTCTTGACGAACTCGTTCTTCAAGAAAAAGCCCCAAAGGAAGTAGACGTGGCAAAGCCCCGACACTGTGACTAAAAACGAGATTGACTTCATCATTACGGACAAACGGCGCATATTCAGAGACGTCTCTGTGATCAATACTGGAAGTGATCACCGACTTGTGCGAGGCTCTCTGGATATCGACTTCAAAGCCGAGAGATTCCGATTGATGAAGTCCACGCTCCGACCAAACCTACTCCAAGCCGTTGTTGGGTCTGAAACATTCCAATTAAAATTGGAAAATCGATTCGCTGCCTTGGAAACCACAGATGACGTAGACCAGAAACTTGAAGAAGTGGTGGAAATCCTCAGGGAAGAAGGGACGAAGTTTTGCGAGAGCAAGCGTACGGGCAAAAAGTCCATGCTGTCGGCAGAAACACTTCAACTAATGGAAGAGAGACGAACAGACCCATTGTCAGCTTTGTCAATTAACCAGGTGCGCAACAAAACTATTAAGAAGCTGGTACGACGCGACCTCCGATCCTCTAACGCACTCTTGATTACAGAATCAATTGAGCAGAATCGGGGGTCGAAAGTGTTCGTCCAGCCTCTAGGTAGAAGCCACCTCACAAAGCTGACAACATCAACGGGGAACGTCGTCGCATCCAAGCCGAAGATTCTGTCGGAAGTTGAAGACTTCTACAGCAAGCTCTACGCATCGCATGCTTCAAGGCCCGAACCCGATACTGAGGATTGCAGAGCCACCTTAACCCTCCACTTCACAGAAGACCTGCCCGAAGTCAGCCGAGATGAGATCGTGATGGCCCTTAGACAGCTCAAAAATGGAAAAGCCCCAGGTGAGGACGGAATCACAACGGAGCTTCTAAAAGCTGGAGAAGCACCAGCTGTAAGCTAGGTGCAACAGCGCTTCAATTCTGTTTTCTTCACTGGTAGAACTCCACAGGCATGGAACAGAAGCATGGTGGTTTTGTTTTTCAAAAAAAGAGATAAAACCCTATTGAAAACTACCGCCCGATTTCGCTTCTGAGCCATGTCTACAAGCTGTTTTCAAGGGTCATCACGAACCGTCTTGCGCGAAGACTCGACGAGTTTCAACCTCCGGAACAGGTCGGGTTTCGAAGCGGTTACGGCACCATAGACCACATCCACACGGTGCGGCAGATTGTACAGAAGACCGAAGAGTACAATCGGCCCCTGTGCTTAGCATTTGTGGACTATAAGAAGGCCTTCGACTCAATCGAAACCTGGTCGGTTCTTGAGTCCCTGCAGCGTTGCCAAGTCGACTGGCGATATATCGAAGTGATGAAATGTCTATATAATGCCGCAACGATGTCAGTACAAGTACAGAACCAGCGTACTAAACATATTCACGTGCGTCGAGGAGTGAGACAGGGGGACGTCATATCCCCGAAACTGTTCACTTATGCCTTAGAGGATATGTTTAAGACGCTGGACTGGAAAGATTGTGGCATCAACATTAACGGCAAGTACATCTCTCACTTACCATTCGCAGATGACATCGTCATTATGGCAGAGACGCTGCAGGACCTACAAAGGATGTTGAATGACCTAGCTGATTCTTCTCGTCGCATCGGTCTCCGGATGAATTTGGATAAAACCAAAGTCATGTACAACGAGCACGTTGTTCCGGAACCGATTGCCGTAGATTGAATCCCACTCGAAGTTGTCACGCAGTATGTTTACCTTGGGCAAACGCTCCAACTAGGCAAACACAACTTCGAGAAGGAAATCCAGAGAAGAATTAAGCTGGGCTGGGCAGCATTTGGGAAACTCCGTCGAGTCTTCTCGTCGCTTATACCACAGTGCCTAAATACAAAAGTCTTTAATCAGTGCGTCCTACCTGTCATGACATACGGATCCGAGACGTGGACACTCACGGTTCGACTAGTGCACCAGTTTAAAGTCGCTCAGCGAGC
Organism: Cabera pusaria; assembly: GCA_954871355.1. NCBI lineage: Eukaryota > Metazoa > Arthropoda > Insecta > Lepidoptera > Geometridae > Cabera > Cabera pusaria. The sequence continues at coordinate 6,385,664 of OX940910.1, forward strand.
TATGGAGAGAGCTATGCTCGGTGTTTCTCTGCGGGATCGAATCCGGGACGAAGTAATTCGCCAGAGAACTAAAGTGATCGACATAGCTCAGCGGATTAGCAAACTGAAGTGGCAGTGGGCTGGTCATATCTGCCGTAGGACCGATAACCGTTCATGCGAGCCGGACGGTGGACGGTGTGCGAGTAGGGGTAGTTGCCCTTCGCAAACCTGTCATGTGAGGGACGGAGGGTGTGGTGAGTTTGAGGAGAAGACGAGCCACACTCCTCTAAGGCTGTGGGTCCGATTCACTCGGGCCGAGAGGTGGGGCCGGTGACGGTCGTGAGTGGAGTCTCGTATGCCACTGGCAATGGCATGCGAGACGAACAGCGGACGGTGTGTGAGTAGGGGTATTTGCTCTTCGCACACCTGTCATTAGAGGGACGGAGGGTGTGGTAAGTTTGACGAGAAGACGAGCCACACTCCTCTGTCATTGTGGGGTAACTGTTGGAGAGTCGGGGGACTCTCCAACGGCTTGCACTCCCCACATGACGGTTGAGGGTTGACTTTGGTGAGCAAGGTCAGCCCTCCGCAGCGGCAGAGGCCCATTTGGGTCTGCCACCGGGGCAAGTTGGTAAATGCTAGCGCAACCCCATCTTGCTCCACCACGGTGGATGACGGCTCACCCCAGGTTTTTAGTGCGGTATCCTGCCTTTCAGGCAGCGAGTCCCACATAATCATCTCGCTCCCCCGGGCGATTTGGTATCCATAAAGGATTTTCCTGGGTCACAAAAAAAAAAGGACTGATAACCGTTGGGGCAGACTGGTTCTAGAGTGGAGACCGCGAATCGGCAGGAGTGGAGCGACGACATTCGCAAAGCGGTGGGCAGTGACTGGAAACAGAGCCGAAGACCGGGCTCAGTGGCGTGTCTTGGGGGAGGCCTACGTCCAGCAGTGGACTGATACCGGCTGATAATGATGAAGTTGGTGAGGCTTTGAGTATTCTGTAGAGTCTAGGAGATGTCCCAGCATCAGGTCAATGCTTCCATGTTCTTACAATATCGTTGAAGAAGAAGATTTTCGAATTGATCAGACCAATGAAAGTTGATTTCATAGCGCAATTAACTAGAATGAGCTTTTCATAGTTTTATAACGATTGAACGAATTTTCATGAATCAAAGCTAAGAAAACTCTCGATGAAGACATCTATCAAACAAAAAAAACTATCAATAATAAAAACAAAATCGGTTCATCCGGTTAGGTGCTAAGATGCTACAGACATACACACAGATAAACACGTTAAACGTATATTACCCCTACAATTTGCGTCGGGGAACGCGTAAGGTTACGGCGGCAGATGTTCACATTTTTTTTTATATCTTATAGGCTAGCGTTTGACCACTATCTCACCTGTTGGTAAGTGATGATGCGGTCGAAGATGGTAAGCACGCTAGGCCTAGACTGGGGAACTGGCTCTCAAGGATAGCTGCCGGAACACATTAGATGTTTTTGGCGATAGATTTTCTAACTTGAGGGTGGTAGCTGGCCAGGCGGACACTAGATAGTGTCCTACCACCATGCGGGGGTTGTTGGTTTCTTAACGATGTTTTCCTTCACTGGAGGGCCACTGCGAGAAGCGCACATAAATGTTTCGATAGAAAAATCCATTGGTGCACGGTAAGGTTTGAACTCGGTACCACGGCATCAAAGCCGACCGTTCTCCCGATTACGCGACCGGGCCCGGGCTCCTTGGTGGTAAGCTACTTTTTGGTAGATTTAATGATCCCACTACCACTGTACGAAAACTCATGATTCATGAATGCACATAAAACTTTCATTAGTAGGTATATAGCTATGATTTGAACCAACGACCGTCGGGCCAGAATCAGGGTAAATATCCTTTACGCTAAAGGGCCGTCCAATATCACTACGTAAGTATTATAAAACAAATTCCATCACTGCGTCTGTCTGTCTGTTCGCAATAATCTCAATAGCTACTGAACGGATTATCATGCGGTTTTCACCAATAGCCAGAGTGTTTATGAAGAAGGTTTAGGAGCATAATTCGTTAAGGTTTTGTGTAAATTGGATGAAATATGACGATGATTGTTAAACATGTTCATATTTTATATTCGATGCAACAAACTGATGCAAATTTTGTAGGCATATATGTTCTACCCGTGCGAAGCCGGGGCGGGCTGCTAGTCCTTCAATAAATGTACCGCCATGGAATAGAATTCCAATGTTTCCGATTACATACAATTTAGGTGTCTTCAATAAGCGAGTGAATATGTATCTTTTGGGTAAGCACGCTACATCATCGACCGCATCATCACTATGAACCACATTATCACTATGTGGAAACAGATAAGCATATATACATACCGGTCAAAATCGTAACCCCCTGTAGTCTGGTTAAAATAAAATAAAATTAGCCAATGTTATGTTACTTTTTTTTAGTGCTACACACTTTATACTTTTTATACATTGTTACACACAATCCAAAATGTCATCGTACCGACAGGATTCGAACCCGCACCTCCCTGGGAAACGTACCCAGACGCTCTATCCAACTAAGCGACAGTACGATCCTATCAATCCCGTCGGTACGATGAAATTGTGGATTGTGTGTAACAACATAATTAGCCAAATATGTAGCAAACAATTATAAGATTGAATAACATATTAAAAAGCTTAGAAATTTGTTAATTGGCTGTAGAATATCGTGACTGCTTGGTTTCAAACCAAGCAGTCACGCCACTGCCCTAACACTATAAATAACATAGTGGAAACCATTGGTTTCCTATATTATGTTATTTATAGTGGAAACCAATGGTTTCTTTACGATGCTTTCGAAGCTTTCGGTACGATGAAATTTTGGATTGTGTTTAACAATTTACAAAAATATAAAGTGTGAAACACTTCAAAGAAACATAATATTTGAATTTCTAAGCATTTTAATAAACAAAGTAGTAACACAGAATATATACGAGTACAAATACTACTACAATATTACCACCAAACCACTCAGTAAAGGGTTTTTGTAAAAAGGCACTGCCTTTACTAAATATTTAATTAAATAATTCCTGATAAATCTGAATGAAAGCATTTGTTCGATGCCATCAAAGCTAAGTTGGCAGGTACCACCATATTGTAGTACAGCTAGCAACAAAAGTATGATTTATGTTTATAACTGCATGCCAAATTTCAGCGCACCGTTCAGTGGTTTGGTAATTTGGTAGTGGTTTGAGCTGAGTGTTGATAGATTAGTCTGTCAGTCAGTCAGTCAGTTAGTAACGTTTGAGTTTTAATTATTATTATTTTTAAATAAAAAGCTAACTCGCTGTGTGGGTTGCACATTCTTAGTATTCTCTTTAACCCCTCCAACTAAGCTAAATATGCTTGTGTCTGGAGTGGGTTCACGTCAATAGTGCAATGGGTGGGGTGGGGATCAAACTCACGACCTCTCGATCGCCAGTCCGACACCTTATCCATTAGACTATTGCCGCCTCAAAAATATCTTACATATAAAAATGAATCCCAATTGCTCTTGGTCACGGCATCACGCGTGAACTGCGAGACCGTTTTCGCTATTTTTTTTTTCGTGTTTATTATTGTCAGGAGAAAGATTTGAATTTGATTCTGAAAGAAAAAAATATACCTACCTATATTAATAATGTGATTTTTAACGCGGGTGAAGCCGCGTGGCACAGAAAGTTTATCAATATTATTCGTTATTTATTTACAAATGCGGTTTTCTAAACAGTTTGTAATGAATTGATGATGGTCCTTATATAGGTTTTACGACGTTAATTCACCAAAAGTTTCTACCGAGAGTGTTTAAAACAAATCTTACCTGTTTAATTTATGCTGCTGACGGTACTTCGCTTGAATACTAAGGAACAGTTACTAAGTCGAATGTAGTGAAAAGAGAGTATTTTGCAACGGTGACAGCGAAAATGAGTTTCTCTTCAACCTGTCTTTGGTACGGTTCTAGCGAATAGATTATCTTTTTGATAGCTCAGAAATAGAAACAAGATAAAGCTGTTTTACCTGACTGCCACAAAGAGGGTGATGTGTTTCACGCGTATGTAATGTATGTGGTTTTTTTTTGTTGCCACCAAGGAGCCAAACGGCTAAACCGATTTCAATGAACGAGGACTTTAATGAAAGGTATTGATCTCCAGAGTGTTATCTATACTAATATTATGTTTCTTGGAAGTGTTACACACTTTATATTTTTGTAAATTGTTAAACACAAATCGTACATCGATTGATGTATGATGAAATTTTGGATTGTGTTTAACAATTTATCTATACTAATATTATAAAAACGTTTGTAACTCTGTCACTCTGTCTGTTTGTTATCTAATCACGCCTTAACGGTCGATCCGATCTTACTGAAATTAAACAAGGAGACACTTTATAGAATGAGGATGAACATAAGCTACTAAATTCTTGGTGTACGTGAACGAAGTCGCGGGTATCAATTTAAAGAGCTAGTATGCTATTTAAATGAAACCTCTCAGCAGGTCGCTTGAAAATAGGAAAAATTGAAGTAGTTCTTTAGTTCTTAGTTCTCGCAGTTCTTTAGAACTGCGTACATTTTTCCTTTCCTTTCCTTTAAGGCATACAAGATTATGAAATGGTCTTTCTTTTCAGAATTTCAGAATTCAGTTGAACCGTGAAAGTACTGACCTGCTGGTAGTATATGAAACAGGCACGGCTTCGTCTGCCTACCCACAGAGTTGGTTCCAGAACACTGCACCCAGCCATAATCAGCTGATGTATTCACCATGTACAGAAATGTACCTGAAAATAAGTAAATTATCAAACCTATTCAAACACATAAAAACTGCAAATTTATCAGTTTGTTTAAGAGTATGACCGTCTGCCCCCGAAAGATAAACGTGGGGGTGGATAGGGATAAGAGTATGACTGTCTACCCCCAAAAATAAACGTGGGGGTGGATAGGCATAAGAGTATGACTGTCTACCCCCAAAAATAAACGTGGGGGTGGATAGGCATAAGAGTATGACTGTCTACCCCCAAAAATAAACGTGGGGGGTGGATAGGCATAAGAGTATGACTGTCTACCCCCAAAAATAAACGTGGGGGGTGGATAGGCATAAGAGTATGACTGTCTGCCCCCAAAAATAAACGTGGGGGTGAATAAGCATAGGTATGTCCGTCTGCCCCCACGTGGGGGCAGTCTTCGGGGGTGGACGGGAATAAACCGTTTATCGTGCATATCCTCCTCCTACTAATATTATAAAAGCGAAAGTTTGTGAGCGTGTATGTATGTTTGTTAGTTCTTCACGCTAAAACCAATCAACCGATTGAGCTGAATTTTATGGTATGTAGATAGCCTAAACCCTGGAATAACACATAGGGTTTACACACACGCTTTTTATCCCGATATTCCCACGGAAACGATGTCTACCGCAAATTTTACCCGCGTAGCATATAGCTAATATATTATATAAAAAAACTTTGAATCATAGATTATTAGCGCGTAATCCGATCCGAGATCCTAGCCGAAGTCTGTGAATTTAATTATAATTTAAGACTGTTTAAAAACATAAATCCTACTTCAAATGCCACGTTAGTCATTTTCAGTAGGTGTTTACTTCATATCTCTGGAGATACTCATTAAACTTCGATGAAATTTCAATAGGATATTGTGTATGTTCATGGGGTATGATCCATCACAAACAAAAAACATAAAATAAAAAAGTCAAGAATGAAAAAACAAATTGTACTGTATACTGTAGAGTAAAATAACAACGCGGTAGGTACGTATGCCGCGTTGTTTCATATATGATTTTCTATGTATGTTATGTTTTATTATTATTAATTAAATTTAGTTATAGCTATCGATTTGAACGTTCCTCTTAATAATCTCAATATATGTGTAGACTTGTTTATTTTTATTTTTGTCAATTCTATTCTTATTATTAATTGTAATGCTTTGTAAATTTGAAATATGTGAAATGCGATATTATATATATTTTTTATGTATCCTTATAGGACTATTTGTATTTTTAAAATGCTGTTTTTATCACGATGTGTGCGTATGGATACTGGACTACAGAATCGTATTGATATATTCACCATGTTATTTAGTTATTATTATTCTGTAATCTGTGGTATGCACCAAATAAACAAATAAATAAATAAATACTTACTAGGGATAGTCTGCGCTGGTGTGAGCGACGCTGAGGTGGTTAGCTCGTGCTTGCTGTGAGCTGAACTGTTGAACCACCAGTGGTACAGCATGGTTTCCTGCTGGTAAAACAACGATACATAAATTTAAGGACAAAATATGCCAACTAAAAACTCAAATCATTTATTCTTTTTTTTTAATGTTATGATTGGCAAACAAGCAGTCAGCCCGCCTGAACGTAAGCGGTTACCGTCGCCTGCAACACCATGAGTGCTGTTGATGCGTTGCCGACCTTTGAGGAGTTTGTGGATACCCTTTTTAAAAGACTCCATCTTATAGCTAGATGGAAAGATAGCGGCGGGTAGATCATTCATATTCAGTATATGGGCAGTTTAAAAATCTGCACTTACGCACGTCAAATAACATTAAATAGATCATATCAATAAAAATTGATTCTAAATATAAAAAGCATAAGTTGCTTTGAATTTAAAAAGAAAAACAAAAGTATTGAGCCATTCTGCTTTGATCCAAACTTCGAACATCACACTTTTACGTGCACCCCCAATGCATGTTTCAGTACTTCAGACAATTTTTATACAATAAATAAGATAGTTTAAAAACTAAAACAACCGACTTCAATGCCCCTTGAGTCAATTTCAGTAGCAATTTTGAGACGTTTATAGTCATATCTCTGGAGATACTTATCAGATCTCGATGGAATTACATTGGGACCACCTCGGAAACAGGGTACCTACGTTTCCGAGGTGGTCCCATTGTAATTTCATTTCGATTTCAACCGATTACAAAAAGAATCATTCGTATCGGTTCAGAATTTATGGAGTAATCGCGTAACATACACACAAAAAAAAAGATACAGGCGAATTGAGAACCTCCTCTTTTTCGTGAATTCGGTTATATACTCGGTTATCATAGTCGGGTATGAGTGAACAGGTATTTATTTACTAGGTAAGCGTGATACATCGTCGACCGCATCGTCACTTAACATCAGGTGAGATAGTTGTCAAACGCTTGCCTATACAGTATAAAAAAAAGAATACAAATATATCTGCGGAAGTGTCCGCCAATCACAGATAGACCTAAATGTCATACATCATATTCACCAATCAGCACCGGCTGTAATGCGACATGTCGGCGAAATGCGATAGACGGACGAAAAAGTTTGAGTCGATATAATAAAAGTATCTCTTTAAAAAACGGAAACCCTTTTCTTGAACCACAACAAAATATGTCGCTTCAGCTTCATAAAAACTGGCATGGTGACCTCACATCCTCCATTCTCTACAAAATATGTCCATTTATATCCTGTACCTATCAGTACCAAAATCACTCTTCATCAAAGAAGATGGCGGTCAAAGGGCCCATTGTATAGAAAAACGTACATTTCCCGAAGTATCCTACAACATTATGGGGCGTTTTCATCCCCTATTTCCTCCAACCCCTGTAGACGCATGTATTTCATGAATAACATAATAACACCGATGGTGTAATGACAGTATGGACAACAGGCATGACGACAGTCTCAAAAAAAAAAAAAAAAATTTCGGGGAAAATATATATATTAAAACAATTTAAAACACTAGTTTAGTTTTATATAAAAAATTGAGATTATTAAGATTTTCAATAAAATAAAACATTAAAATACTACAATCGACCATTTTGATTGAAACACCAATCACAGTGCATGACGTCACGCTTAGGTCCTCTCATATGAGGTTTTCTTGAAAATGTTATAAAATTTTGGAAAACCCGTGTATCCATTGTCACAGATTATAATTATAATAGTTACTACCATAAGTATGTCATTAACATATGCGTGACGTCACAGCCGACGCCATGACACATGTGAGCTGTTTACGCGCACTATAGAAAAAATATTATAAAAATTGCTTTAAACTTCGTTAAACTTAAGTTAATTGCCGAAATAAAGGTTTTTTCGTGAAAAGTAAATGTATTCCCTCATTACGGAAGAGGGTTTCAAAATCTTTCGTCACGCCTATTAACGCATGTGCTACAATACAACCATAACCTTATATAATATAACCTAACCTTAAAAACCTAATCTTATAAACCTAAACTTATAAACCCAACAATAACGTTAGACTTTCTAATTATTTATTGTTATAGGTTCCAATTGTGGGTGTAATTTGAACTAATTTGTGTCCGTGATACGTATTTGTAAAGTTCCCAGTATGCCGCATTGTCTTTAAATAAAAAAAAAAGATAGACGACCATATAAACATTTTCGAAGTAGTACACTTTACTTTTGAAATGGTCACGAAAAGTAAAATACAAAGATCAAGAACGTTTCCCCAAAAAAAATATATATATCTCAAAACTCAAAACATGCACTATTTTTTTACAGTAACAGATCAATTTGTTATGAGTATTATTATTATTATTTGTATTGGTTAACATGTTATCTAGAGAGTACATTTTTAGTTGTAAGTATATTTATAGTTTTTTTTTTAAATAAAAACGGCATATTTCCATGCCGTTCCATGTATGAAGTCACCGCTAATTCGAAAGGGAGCTGGCTTTGCGTAGGCTTATGACTCGAAACCTACCAACACATTTTTAAACATTCATATATTTCCCCCAGCCCCAAGAAGATTGAACAATATTATAAGGGTGGTAGGGATGTCAACAGAAAATAAGAACAAATACATTTTAGCATATATTTCATCAAAAACATGGGACACATTACAGTCTACAAATACCAACCGCTATTGTTTTTAAATAATTTATAATTATTTATTCTAGCAATGTTATTCTATTTGTTTTTCCCCAAATTGAGTTACTGTTTTTACAGCGACAATATTCTTACTCCCGAGTAAATGTTTGTGTGATTTATTTGTTTTATTTTCATAAATATCGCTGTGGCCTATAAATTACCTTTTTCCGGTTATTCTGTGTATTTTGTATATCTTTGTTTGCTGCTGAGATTTTTTGAATAAGAACTGAAATGATTTACGATGGGGACCCACTCGACTTGAAAGATACTCTTGAAAGATAATCTCAAAAGATTAGATGTAACTTTGGATGAAAAGTAAAGAGGAAACGATGAAATGCTGGAACTTTAGATGGAAAAGAAAACGATGAAACAAAATAATTAAAGTTGATGATAAAAATTAGCGAGTTTAGCTGTGTTTGAGATTTTGTTGGGAGTTGAATAGTGAGATAAAAAAAGTATTTAATGTACGAAGATTTATCAAATGCAGTTCAGTTTACTCTATGTATAAAACAAGGGTAGGTTTTTTTATTCTGATACGCTAGTGTTTGACCACTATCTCGCCTGGTGGTAAAGTGATTATGTGGTCGAAGATGGTAAAACGCTAGGCATACAATGTTCTGTTCTGACTCTCAAGGGTTGGTTGTACTGCTGAAACACCGTAAGTTCACAGTTTTACATATGATTGTAAAACTGTGGTATGTTTATAGAGAGATTTTCTCTTTGATGGTGGTAAACTACTTTCGGTAGCTAGTCAGGCAGTACATCGATATAATGGTCCTACCACCTTTCTGATTGCATGCTTAATTTTAACTTAGTCACAATGTGTATACGTAATTTAAATCTTCTGTGTGTGTACGAAGTAACAACTGCAATTATGTCGTATCTCTTTTTACCCGACTACGGCCAAGCAACAAGGAGGGTTATGATTTTGAAGGAGGGTATGTATGTATATTCATCTGTTCCCTTATAGTTTTTAAACTTTTAATCATAATATGACAAATGAGGTATCGTTAGAGCGTCATGATTGTCCGCTGTTTATAGACTTTGTGATGACACATTAAATTGAATAAGGCGCCCTCTAGAGAAAGAGCAACAAACAACTTCTTCACTACCTGACCTAGCACGCTAGTGTTAAAATAGGAGCTGGCTCTCAAAAACAGCTTGCGGCACACCGCTAAATGTTTGGTAACAGATTTTCCAACTTGGAGGTAAATAGCTGGTATCCGTACAGTAGTATGAGTTTTCATACTAAACTCGATATCGTATATTGAACAAATTTTGTAAGAAAAATAGTACAGCGCATCCAGTGGTTACCATTCTTCACTAAATTTAGACCAATCAGGGAGCCAGAATAAGTCGAAAACTATGTGAGATTCGACAAAAGCGTTTACGATAAAACTTATACTAAGGATACAGTGCTAATAAAATAATTATTAGTCAGGAATAATTGTGATGTATTATTTTTGTTATACAATAAACAGTTTTTTTTTTAAATGTATATCTTAAAGGCTAGCGTTTGACCACTATCTCACCTGTTGGTAAGTGATGATGCGGTCGAAGATGGTAAGCACGCTAGGCCTAGAATAGGAACTGGCTCTCAAGGATAGCTACCGGAACACATTAGATGTTTTTGGCTACGATTTTCTAACTTGAGGGTGGTAGCTGGCCAGTCGAACACTACATAGTGTCCTACGGTGGTAGGACGGGGGGTATGCGGGGTTTGTTGGTTTCTTAACGATGTTTTCCTTCACCGGAGGGCCACTGTGAGAAGCGCACATAAATTTTTCGATAGAAAAATCCATTGGTGCACGGCGGTTTTGAACTCGGTACCACGGCATCAAAGCCGACCGTTCTCCCGATTACGCCACCGGGCCTTCAAAAAGTTTTTTTAAAGCTTGCTAGCAATGAGAATTGCACATTACTAGTAGTCATGTTAACCCCTCCAACTAAGCTTGTGTCTGGAGTGGGTTCAAGTCAATAGTGCAATGGGTGGGGTTCGAACTCACGACCTCTCGATCGCCAGGCCGACGCCTATTGGGCAATTGCCGCTATATAAAGTTATTCTATTCTATTTTAAACATTGAACATACCAAAACATTTCCCTTCCCCAAATGTGTGTGAACCCTAAATGCAGCGTTACGCACTGTGATTCTGACAGCGAGTTTTAATTGTTCACCCATTACTCGTGATTCCGGCAGGGCGGGCGCAATCAGAACACAGTGAGTATATGCAGTAGTTAAGCTTTTGATATAGCATTTGATTTTTCATTTAGATGCTTTAAAAAATCGATTGACGAACTAAAATGATAGTTATTCGACAAAATGGATCGTTCATCACTGGTAGTTTAAATAGGTATGATTAACATTTTGCTTCAAAAATTATGTGGATAAACTAGCAAAATATTATAAAACGAAGTCAATTTGGCTTTCTTTATAACATTTTGGTAACAATACTGACATAATTTGCATAAAAACCATTGCTTCATAATCACAGATTAATTTACTTACTACTTAACATGAACAGATAGACAGACGGACAGTCGCGGTAGGGGACTTTGTTTTTACGGTTCCGTACCCAAAGGGTAAGACCCTATTACTAAGACTCCTCTGTCCGTCTGTCCGTCTGTCTGTCTGTCTGTCCGTCTATCTGTCTGCCTGTCTGTCTGTCTGTCTGTCCGTCTGTCACCAGGCTATAGCTCATTAACCGTGATAGTTAGACAATTGAAATTTTCACAAATGGTGTATTTCTGTTGCCGCTAGAACATCAAATACAAAAAATAAAATAAAGTTAAAAATTAAAGGGGGTCCCCATACAAAAAACGTGTTTTAAATGCCATCTATTTAATTAGTTTCGGCAAAATGATATAGATGGCGCTAGTAAACAAGCCCTTCTAGTGTCGAGTCTTTTTAGATCGCGACCAAACCAAATATTCTTGGTAATATCACTTAATCAAATATATGAGGTTGAAACTCTGACTCTGTTATGTTTCGTATTGTACGGAACCCTCCCTAAGTGTGCGATAAGAGACGCGATGCTGACTAGCACTTGGCCAGTTTTATTATAATGTGTAGTGATACTTAACGTGGAAAGTTCAGTCACTGCATTGCACGAAGTTCTCATTACCGTCGGAAGCGGCGGTTATTTTGGTAAAGACGTGCCAGTTATTGTGTTTCTGATTATTTCAATTTGGACTTAACTCGGTTGTGATGGGATACTTTCACGGAAACGGTCTGATTGCTGTACTGACTTTTTCGAGCTTTTTATTTTAATTTTCCGAGCTTTTTAAAAACATGTGAAGTTATTTGTTGTTCACACAAAAATGTTTCCGAATAAGAAATCGAAAACTAAAAGAAATCTTTTGTAAATTGTTAAACACAATCCAAAATTTCATCGTACCAACGGGACTTGAACCCGCAACCTCCGGAATAACATGTTCCGGTGCTTTGCCAATTAAGCCATGGTGCGAAGTGACGTTACGACGAAATTAGTGGATTGCATTTGTTAACCCAATTTTGCATTGGTGGCGCCATCTATGACTACTTATTACGTAAGTTAATCATTCGGAAGAAATCATTACAGTTTTCAAATCCGACGAGAGATGTTGCACTGAGTAAATCAAATATTATGTTTCTTTGAAGTGTTACACACTTAAAATCTTTTGTAAATTGTTAAACACAATCCAAAAATCAATGCAATCCACTAATTTCGTCGTAACGTCACTTCGCACCATGGCTTAATTGGCAAAGCACCGGAACATGTTATTCCGGAGGTTGCGGGTTCAAGTCCCGTTGGTACGATGAAATTTTGGATTGTGTTTAACAATTTACAAAAGATATTAAGTGTGTAACACTTCAAAGAAACATAATATTTAAAAGAAATCTATTGACTATATTGACGGATAGAATTTCGGCAAAATGGATCGTTAATCACTGGTTGACGACTTATGACTTTTTAAAAAAATACCAATTAGCTAGCGTTTTGACCATTATCTCACCTGTTAATAAGTGAAATGATACGGTCGAGGATGGTAGCACGCTAGGTATAGAATGGAAACTGGTTCTCAAGGATAGCTGCCGGAATACATTAGATGTTTGGCGACAGATTTCCTAGCCGTAGGTGGTAGCTGGCCAGGCGGACATTAGATAGTGTCCTACGCTTACCACCATGCGGGGTTGGGGGTTTCTTAACGATATTTTTCCATCACCGGAGGGCTACTGTGAAAAGCGCATATACATTTTCGATAGAAAAATCTATTGGTAAACGGCGGGGATTGAACTCCGGAAACTCTGGCGTCAAAGCCGACAATTCTCCCACGACACCACTATGCGATCATGATCAACATATTACTTGAAATTATGCGAACATCTTATAAAGCGAAGTCACATTTGGCTTTCTTCATAACATTTTTAGTGTTATACATGTTAATGTATAACATGTATAGCACTGTAAACATGTCTACAATGTTACCGAATATAACAGAATTATATTATATAATTAAGAATTTCACTAAGAATTATTATATCTATGTTCTGCCTGACTTGCTACCAAAAAGAAGCTTATCACCATCGAGGAGAAAATCTGCCGCCATAACCTTAAGGTGTTCCGGCAGCACACAGCCCTTTAGAGTCAGAGTATTCTAGACAGCGCGTTCACTATCTGCGACCACATCACTGCTTACCATCAGGCGAGATAGGGGTAAAAAAATAACGATATATTTAAAAAAAAATGGAATAATGAAATAGTTACTAAACGGTCATGGTCTTATTCAATGCCTGGCAATTATTTAAAGTTTTGACACGATGATTGACAGTCGATGAAACAATGTTGACTGCTCCATAAACATCGATGGATTTTCCGACTGACTGACTGACAAACCGATGCGACCTCTTTACGAAATAGCATATTGCTACTCTTGCCTAATGAAAAGCGAGTGTTGAGAAATAATAATATATTGGTATGATTAGGTCTTCTATTTGGCTTATACCACCAACTAGTAATTTATACAATACAATATAATAAAAGTACGGTACAGTACGGTACGGTACAATACAGTACAAGTACCCATAGCAAGAGTTTTTATACCAAACTCGATATCGTATATCGAACAAATTTTGTATGAAAAACAATATACAGCGCCTCTAGTGGTTACTACACTTCACTAAATTTAGACCAATCAGGAAGCCAGAATTAGTCGAAAACTATGTGAAATCTGTCAAAAGCGTTTACGATGAAAACTCGTACAGTCCGGCAAGTATAACTTGGCGCGGCTGTGCGCCACTGTGCTTTTACTTTGTACTTTGATAACAGTTTCTCTTAAACCACTTTTAATTACTTTTGGCATTATTGAACTATTTTAATGTAGCAGATTTATCAACAATAATGTCGCGGTAATCTCTCAAACGTCAAACTCACAGTTTCAAGAGAGCGGAATTAGTTCCAAAAACCACCACCGCCAAGTTATACTTGTGGGACTGTACTAAGGGTACCTCTTAGATTAGGACATGGAATCGTTATGAACGCGCGAAGTTGCGGGGCAAGTGTTCTATAATTTTCTGGTCACCCCACGGATTTCTCTTTTATTTTAAGTCAACAAAAAGTTTAGAGTTTAGATCGTACATCAATCTGTTTAAGCTGCCATCTTAACTTCGACAGATTTTGGACGTCTTTGAAAATTAAGTTATTTTATGATTGAATTAAGTTCAAAGTTAAGGAAGTAAGGATAACTTGATGGGCTACATTAATTCGGAATTTACTGACTTATGGGTTTTTGATAGACCAAAGTTTTGTGGTTTTGAGGCTAGTCTCTATTTTTATCCGACTACGGCGAAGCAAAAGGAGGGTTATGTTTTTTAACCGGTATGTGGGTATGTATGTATATGTGTATGTTTATGTGTTCCCTCATAACTTCTAAACTAACTCCTCATAATTTGACAAATGAGGTGTCTTTGGAAGCGTATTGTTTGTCCGCTGATGTGACGTCACATTAAATTGAATGTGGCGCCCTCTAAGGGGCACGAAGTCAAGGACAAAATATTTTTTTCGCCTCACCCTATCGTGTGTGGTATCGTTGAACAGGGATTTGAAAATGAAGGTAGGGTTTTGTTTTATGTATATAGATAACTTACTTTTGGATTGGCTTCCAAATCACACTCTATTTCGACGACTTCTCCTCTCGCTGCTCTCATCACTAACGGCTGTGAAGATCTGCATGTTGGCACAACTGTGGATACAAAATAATAATACATTTATATATACACTAGCTGATACCCGCGACTTCGTTCGAGTACACCAAGAATTTTATCACTGTAAAGGTTGTTGCCGACTAGTCCAACAGCGATCCCACCCGGCAAAACAGCAGACAGAGCTGTCTGCTGTTTATGTTGTCAATGTATTCTGTACACAGTGAACGTCATCAGTGAACGGCTTACATTTTAATTAACACCTTTTTTCGGCTGGAAGCGGAGTCGTGTTGGTGAGTATAACCTTAATGCTCAGTCTATCAACATTTGTATGATCTGAAGTTATGTGTAATATCGTTTAAAAAACTAAAAGAACCGACTTCAATTTTCAGTACCATGTTTGATGTGTTTACCTCCATATCTCTGGAGATACTTATCAGATCTCGATGAAATTACAACGATACCTTTGGGATGGTACGACAAAATTATCCGCGAACACACATAAAATATATATAGAAAGAATACGATCGAATAGAGAAACCTCATCCTTTCTTGAAGTCGGTTAAAATAATAATACATTTATATAAACATTATTGAATTCGTTCACATATACCAAGAATGTTATCACTGTAATCCTCAGTCAATAAACATTTTTTTTAATATCTTATAGGCTAGCGTTTGACCACTATCTCACCTGTTGGTTAGTGATGCGGTCGAAGATGGTAAGCACACCAGGCTTAGAATGGGAACTGGCTCTCAAGAATAGCTGCCGGAACACATTAGATGTTTTGGCGGCAGATTTTCTAACTTGAGGGTGGTAGCTGGCCAGGCGGACACTAGATATTAGTGTCCTACCACCATGCGGGGGTTGTTGGTTTATTAACGATGTTTTCCTTCACCGGAGGGCCACTGTGAAAAGCGCACATACATTTTTCGACAGAAAAATCCATTGGTGCACGGCTGTTTGAACTCGGTACCACGGTATCAAAGCCTACCGTTCTCCCGATTACGCCACCGGGCCCTGTGATCTGAGTTATTGAAGTCAAGAATCAAGAAGAATCAAAGCATTTATTCAGTATGTAGGCGGTATTAATATACGCACATTTACACGTCAAAACATAAATCATAAATTCACCAATTATCAAGTAAACATAGCAAAAGCAGAATTTTAACGCTTTGAATTAAAAAAAAAAAACAAAAGTAATGAACCATTCAGCTGTCATCTAATCGTTTATGAGAGAATATTAAAAAAAATATTAAAGTAGGTTAAAACCAACCATACATGAAACTGTGTGTTTCAGTACTTCAGACAATTTTTATATAAAAAAAATAAAAAAAGTGAAATAGTGAAACACAACTTAAAAAAACGCATACCGATCACAGTACATATCATGATCCGAATGGAACTGATAGTCCGTCTGTCAGCTGCATAATATTGTTATAGGTAGCTAACGATTACACTCACGTACTAATAAACTGCATCAATGTTCAAGACGCCTTTGAAATAAAATACAAATATCATATATTATTACGAATTACAAAAATTTAAATTGAAAATTATAGTTATAACAGCGTAGTATCATATCCTTAAGTGTATGTTTGTATTCTGGAAAGGACAATTCAATTTATTCGAAAGTAATTCTGAACTTTGAAGAAGTTTATGAGACCGTCAGTGTATACTATAAGATTAATACAAAACTGAGGGTTGGTGAAAATTGAGAACTTACACTTAACATCCAGAACTAAGCTCGCACTGGAACCTTCGCCCAAGCTGTTCCGAGCTGAGCACACGTAGGAACCAGCTGCCTTTCTCGACACCTTCTGGAGTACCAGACTCTGGTTCGCCAGAAGAACTCCTGGGCCTGGTTTTACTACTACACCCTGGAAAATAAATAAATGTTTAACACGTTAAGTGCGAAGCGAGGCCTAAATCACCCCTGATGCAACTTCCCTGTGGTGCGGCAAGCAAAAAAGTGAATTTCTCTGTCGTGCGAATGGCATAGCTTTGGTTGATTAATTAACAACATTTTTAAATAAGTTTATGATGTGCATATGTATTCGTATATAATTTATATGTAACGTTTTTATGTAGTCTATAAATATAATCATTCTAAGTAAAATGTTTAAAATACACACCACCGTCCTTGTTCTATCTATAATGTTATGTCCATCCGAAGGTTGTCTGGAAGAAATCGCTTTTAGCGATAAGACCGCCCATTGTACCTAGTATTAGTTAGTTAAGTCCTATTCAGTATGTATTTTCTAAATTGGTGTCAATAAAGAGTATTTGTATTGTATTGTATTGTATTTTTGAAGGATTTTTTCTCCGGCTTGGCTTAAAATATGTTTGTAATTTTCTCTAACTAAAACTAACGTTTGCAAAGTAGACGAATTTGTGCCTGTGCAACTGTATTTTTTTTTTAAATTGTATTGGTTCGCGTTTGGCCACTATTTCGCCTATCAATAAGTGATGATGCGGTCGAGGATGGTAGCACGCTAGGATCTAGAATGGGAACTGGCTTTTAAGGACAACTGCCGGAACACGTTAGATGTTTATAATAAGTATTTTATATTCATTATTTCTGTAATTGGTGATGTGCCAACAAAGTGGTTATCTATATTTCTTTCATCATATTGCACAAATATGGCAGCAACCTCGACTGGTCGAGTTTTTTTTCCTCAGTAATACAACAGAAGTCCAACCATGCAATAACTTACGAAGCAGTGCCACTGTCAATATCTTTACTTACATTATGTGTAAAATACACGTGGTTGTGCCATGGGTTTGCTCGCACCCTACAGTCGAGGTATACATCTGATCCTTCCACCACCTTACTGGCGTCCAGGTTGGCTCCAAGCTCCAACTTCACCACGGGAAGATCTGTGAATAGATGATGCATCTTTAGTAACAAAACTAGATGTGCCCAACAGTATGGATCTTTCCAATAACTCGAAAACTTCCTCTTCTTCGACTCTATCGGATCTTTGCAACTATTCACAATGCTACGATCGACCACTTCATTATATTTAAAAAATCTGTTATGGTCAAACCGCAAACAGGTTTCTGCGATCATATTGCTAACAGATACATCCACAATGAGGCTTTCAAAATTGATTATGTTCGATTTAAATTAGAATATCCATGCAGAATTTTTCATGCAACATTTTACATTTTGGATTTGGATCATATTATTTCAAAAATAGTATGATAAGTCCAAAGAGGAAGACTCATTACAATTACAGCTTCTTATCATCATCATCATCATCATCATCATAATCATCATCAGCCGGTGTCAGTCCACTGCTGGACGTAGGCCTCTCCCAAGATGCGCCACTTAGCCCGATCTTCGGCTCTTCTCTTTCAGTCACTGCCCACCGCTTTGCGTATGTCGTCGCTCCACCTCGTCACAGGACGTCCTGCTATGTTTGCCGATTCGCGGTATCCACTCTAGGACAAGTCTACCCCAACGGTTATCAGTCCTGCGGCAGATATTACCAGCCTACTGCCACTTCAGCTTGTTTATCCGTTGAGCTATGTCGATAACTTTAGTTCTCTGGCGAATTACTTCGTTCCGGATTCGATCCCGCAGAGAAATACCGAGCTTAACTCTCTCCATAGCTCGCTGAGCGACTTTAAACTATGTATAAACTATAACTATTACAGCTTCTAAATGGAATCAAAATATAACTTCTTTTTTAATATCGTCTATTCTGGCGTTTGACCACTACCTCACCTGGTGATAAGCGATGATGTGGTCGAAGATGGTGAGCACGTTAGGCTTAGAATACTCTGACTCTCAAGGGCTGTATGCTGCCGGAACACCGTAAGGTTATGGCGGCAGATTTTCTCATTGATGGTGGTAAGTTACTTTTTGGTAACAACACATCGTGTAATATGTTTCTACCACCCGTGGACGAGCACCCATGCTAGGATTTGAACCGGCGACCTAAGAAGTCAAGGCATCCTTTACGCCAACGGGGCTTAGTCATACAAAAAACATACATACTAAATAAAAGTATCGCCAAAAGAAATAACTCTTCAGTTAAGTCCTATACTCACGCTGTATTTCTATTTTCCACTCCTCCCTTCCAGTGCGGTAAGTTCTGCTGGACATCAATCTAACAGCGTTTTCTTTGGCCTGAACGAAAGTTAGGATACGCTTCATGTTACAACTAAGTTTACTCACGCTGTATTTCCATCCTGAGTGGAGTGCGGTATGCTGATGGGTGATTAACGGCAGTTAATCACCCATCCAGCATCTTCTACATCCAGCACGGATAAGGATTGATTAAAGAGCGGCAAGAAAATATATCGGTCCTGCGGCAGATATGACCAGCCCATACTAACTGGAAGAGAAGTGCCGAAGATCGGGCTCAGTGGCGCATCTTGGGAGAGGCCTACGTCCAGCAGTGGACTGACACAGGCTGATGATGATGATGAAGAAAGTATCCTTTTCCCCGTGCTGGAGCACGGGAAAAACGGGAAAAAATACTCTTCTTATTTTTGTCTGTTGACAGAACCATAAGTCTACTTACGCTGTATCTCCATCTTCCAACCATCCTCATGAGTGGAGTGCGGTATACTCGGCTGCACTGCTCTGCAGGACATGACTCTACCAGCGTCTTCTATGGCAGGCACAAAGGTCAGGATACTGCTGGTCATGTTTCTATCTGTTGATTGCTGGAAATAAAGAAAATAACATTTAGGTAAGATTAGTTAGCTGTAGGTAGGTACCATCTGTTAATCTAATCCACTGGTTTACGATGGGAGATCGACAAGCTAAGATAAGATAATTCAAACTAGTGTTTATTACCAACTAGCTATACCCGCGACTTCGTTCGCGATTCCTACAATAACTTAACAAAACCTTAACGTTAGTGTGGCTACACTTAATTTTTTATTCGTCTCATTGCCTTACATTATGATTAGGCCAAGAGAAGTTATCAATATCTGCTACGCTGTATTTTTTTTAATGTCCATAATTCACACTAACCATCAATATATTATGGGTACTATTGCATTGCCCAGTTTAATAGATAGGGTTACAATTTTAATGACAATGTATTTTAAATGGAATACTTAACCAATGTTTAATTGTATATACTATTACATAATATATATAGAAATAATTTTGTCTTTCCCCCGGGGATAAGGCCATGCTAGCCCTGCAGGCATATGTGCGAAGCTGGAGCGGGTCGCTAGTTGAATTTAAAGTTTAGTCAGCCACTTGGCGTTTTGACTAAAGTTTAACAATATTTCACCCGGGACAGCAGTTTAATCTATATCAAAGCAATGGTTGACGGTTATAAAAAAATCCAGCTAAGTATATGCTTAAAATTATTGATAGCAGAATCGAAAAACTCATCAACGACGACTCCAATAAATTCGACAACCGGGGCTTATTAAAAACGTTCATATATAACCTTATATAATAAAAGGCACCTTTCAATTTCAGCCGGGCTATTCACAATCATTTGAAAAAAAATCGGATTCAGAAACTACCTCCCCTTCGACTTAGATCTTTGCAATTCACACCTATCTGAACGGAGATACTTGCATTTCAATTCGTTAAATCAGGAATTCTAAATGGCAATATAATTATGTTTATAATTTCAAATGACAATTTAAAATTATATACTTTCAATGAATTTGATTGTATCCGATTTAAATTAGAGTACGGAGAGTACTCATAGATAAATTTTTGACCATCTTCATAATAAAAGTTAACACATTCTATTTTGTAAATTATTATTATGATGATTTTTTAGCACGAAATAGTAAGTCACTTTCTTGTTTGTCTGTCGGTCATTCCAGGTGTAATCTGACGACTTATATTTCAAAAACTTTCCAATTAGTTATCCGGCTGAAAGTTTCAGGGAAGCTAAAATATCGATGAAAATGCATTCTATAGCGTGGTTTTTAGATCAATTTCAACCGATATTTATTGCTTTGTCTAAAGCATGTTTTAAGTATTTCGGGTATATATCTAAAGAGAGTGAACTTAAACAATAAAAAATCTTAACTGGCTAAGTGCAAGTCGGACTCGCACTCGTAGGGTTCCGTAACATAAGCGTTTTTATGAAAAACTAATTTATATTTGCGGTTCGGAAAATGTGCTATATCTCAAAAACTACTGCCTTCTAACCAATTTCCGGTTTAAGTTTTATTGAGATCTACAGGATATTTTTTTTTAGATTTTTCACTTTTTACACACATTTTACCACTTTAGAAGTGTAAAACTTTCAAACGGATGACTTTGAAAAAAAAAATAGTTTTAAAAACCTCAATGTCATTTTCAACGACCTATCCAAAACATACCGCACGTAAAGGTTTGATAAAAAAAAAATATTTTAGTTTCTGTTCCCATGTATGGGGAGCCCCCCTCCCCCTTAATCTTTATTTTTTTTATTTTTGTATAAAACTAGTAAAGCTGTTCACAGAATACACCTACCAAGTTTTAACTGTGTAGTCTTAAAAGTTTCGGAATAAAAAGGCTGTGACATACGGACGGACAGATGGACGCACAGCCGGACGGACAGACATGACGAATCTAAAATGGTACGAAACTGCACAACATTTCTACCTAATAGAACTACGCCAGCGATACGAATTCAGAAGCTGGGAAACCCGACGATCCTGTAATATGTGCAGTTATAATGTGTAATGTAAAGTAAAACATCGACTGGCATAGCAATTCGTCATCTACATCTCATGTTTCAAATGAAAACCTACTTCGGTTATCTTACTTAGCTTCGATTAGCTCTCATACATTTGGCTTTGAGTAACTCAAAGATACTTGGGCGCTAGTTTCGTTACGCTTATATTCTAATAATGAAGCCTGTGTTTAATCCATCATCGGCACTTCTGCCGATGATGGATTAAACACAGGCTTCAACGATCGAGTGTCGTTGCCGAACTCAGCTGATCTCCTTAAACTTAAGATAACAAAAGAGAGTGCGTATACCACCATCATCCGAATATCTTTCTCAAAGATTTATTACTTTATTAATGTTATTTCTTGACAACGAATCGATTAGCGACATGCTTTTATTCGATTGATGGCTGGTT
Source organism: Cabera pusaria (assembly GCA_954871355.1). Lineage (NCBI taxonomy): Eukaryota > Metazoa > Arthropoda > Insecta > Lepidoptera > Geometridae > Cabera > Cabera pusaria. The sequence goes on from OX940910.1 coordinate 6,407,806, forward strand.
CGTGCGAGTCACAACTCAAACCACCTTTTGCCACACGTAGTAGGAGCATTATATCGATGTTCCGCCTGACTTGTTGACATAAAATAGCTTTTTACCATCAAGGAGAACATCTGCCGGCGTATCCTTACGGTGTCCAGCAAAAAAAAGCCCTTGGTATTCAGGACCATTTTAGGCCCAGCGGATTCACTATCTTCGATGACATCATCGCTTAGCACCAGGCGAGATAGTAGTCAAACGCTAAGCCTATCAGCAGGGTTATTCTCAATCATTCGAAAGCAAATTCGAATTCTGAAACTATCTTTACTTCGACTTGGATCTTTGCAATTCACAATGCTCCGATCGGTTAATTTTGATATATCAATTAGAAAAAATCAGTGATTTATTGGAAAGGTTTCCGCGCAAAACAGCTCAGTGATCAAAAAAAGAATAAAATTAAAAATAAAGCTTCCGAATCCGAATATGTTTTCGAATGATTGAGAATAAGCGCAAAATAACTAACAAATAACTACAAAAACATTACATTTTCGACAAAAATTGTCGCGTGTTGAAATTCGAACCTACAGCCTTTGCTTCTTAAAGCAAGCTCTGTTCCGCCTGATCCAATCATCATTTACATATGCAGTGTGGCGAATTTAAGAATAATATTGTAAATCTACACGTATAATTACGGAACCAGGAACGATTTCCGTAGCCCGTTTATTTTTTTAAATATTTTTTTTCATGAAAACTTTGTTATACATTTGATCAAAGTATCATTTCAGAAGTGTTTACCTAATAGATTGCATAACATTTACATAAGAATATCCAGTTTTTCCCGTGTCCCACCAAAACCTTTATGTTTTTCAGGATAAACCATATTCTAAAAGTTATTCCATAGTATAAGCTATGCTCACTTTAAGTTTCATTAAAATCCGTCCAGTAGTTTCGGCGTGATGATTTTTCAAACGGACATACATAAAGACAAAAATTTTAAAAATTATAGTAGCGTTCATAAAGCTAATTTAAAATTCAAAAAAATATTCAATGTACTGTTTTCGCTTAGTTACTGTTTTATTATAGTATAGAAGATAGATAATCAACGCATCAGATGGACCGTTAGCTTAAATTACTACCTTTATCATAAACAAAACATTTACTAAGAAAAAATATACCCGATTTCGGATGATGATTAATACATTGCCCGTTAATGTTATTTCCTTTTCACGTATGTTCTTAATATTTTTTAGACAAAATACAAAACAAACAAAATAATTATCATAATCAGCCGTGTTAGTCCACTGTTGGACGTAGGCTTCTCCCAAGGATATGCCCTAATCGCCACGCTGGGCAGGCGGGTTGGCGATTGCAGGACCTAGCTTCTCGCACCGGTAACGCTGCTGCCCGTCACCGGCCTGTAGTATTTATCTACGCCATCATTTAAAATGGTTATACCGCCATTTGTCGTTCGCCAGAGCCTCGTTCGTTAGGTGGGCAGGTGAGGTGGGCAGGTGAGGTTGGCTGGGAGCACTGAGGTGGTATTTGTGCTCCCTTATATCCCTTAATCATATATTATCTAATTCATGTAATCTCTTCATATATCTTAATCATAATAATCCTGCCGCAAGACCTGGACCATTAATTCAATCTAACTACACCGAAAAAAGGATTTGACCTAAAAGGAAGTCGAGATTTCTAAACAAAAAGGACTAAGACCCAGATGGGCTTTGCAAAGTCATTTTCATTTTATTCAAAAGGCTTTGCTATCCAATTCGGAACTGTAGCTTCAACACTGCTTAAATATTTAGCCAGTCCGTTTGTACAAGCGATATCCAACAACGATCTGAAAGTTAGGGTTCGTAAAACCGGATACATGAGTAAATACATCCGGGAAAATGTGTTAACGGTTTTACAACTTTCTATAGGCTGCTTCTTCATAGCAGCGGATTTAGCCAAGATTTTTAGGCCACGTTGGCGTAAAAGATAGATAGCTTGGCTTCTTAGTGAGAGGTATCCGGTTCAACTCCTAGCACGGGTGTTCGTTTTCAGGTGGTAGGAGCAAATTATATCTATGTTCCGTCCCGCTTGACTTGCTGCCAAAAAGTATCTAACCACCATCACTGGCAGCACACAGTCCTTGAGAGTCAGAGTATTCTAGGCCTAGCGTGTTCACCAACTTCGATCACAGCATTGCATACCATCAGGCGAGATAGTGGTCAAACGCTAGCCTATAAGAATATAAAAGATTTTTTTTGGTAGAAGGTCTAGCAAGAAGTTAGCCTGATGGAAAATTGTTGTTGCTCTATTTATAGAATCTACCTAACGTTAACTTTGAACCTCAACCATCGTACATCAAACTCGCTTCATAAAGATCTCCGAAACATGTCGATGAAATACACACAAAGCAAAATTCTACCAAAAATACGTCGATCTATGAAGTATAAGTTTTGTCCTGAAGAATTCCTTATGAACGATAGTTCAATCACCTTCGATTATCATGCTAAACTAAAAATATCAACCAACCCTATCTGTACCGGTTATTACCGGTATCGATTGAATATCAACAAACCTCATACAAGTTTTGGTCCATTGAAATATAAGACGTTGATTGCATTTATTTAGGGTAGGATTAGATTATTATTACAGTAGTATAATGCTTGCATTAATGATAGATAAGATTATTTCCACATCGGTTGTATAGTGTTTTGTATAAAAGCTATATTATAAGTTAAGTTAAGTTATATTAAGCTTTTAGCCCATTTCTGCCTCATAGTCTTTAATAATCTATAAATATTTCCAACTATGGTTATAACAGAAAAGCAACGTGCTACGAGAATTTTACAACTTTAACCAATTTATTTTAGAAATTGCTAACATAATAAATTAAAGAAAAAAACAAAGATAATTTTACCGTATTATTTATTTTTATTTAATTTTAAAGACGCTTAACAGCGATCTCACGTGACGGACAGTGACGCTGCAAATTGACAGAATCGCGCTTGTTAGAAGTTAAACACTTTGAAGTAAAGATTCTATTCCGCTGCGCTATAATAGTGCGCTATAATAGGGATGTAAGGGAGCACAAATACGACCTCGGTGCTCCCAGCCAACCTCACCTGCCCGTGGGCAGGTGACGACAGACGGGGTTTTGGCGACCGACAAATGGCGGTATAACCATTTCATATCTATGGCGTAGCCAAATTCTACAGGCCGGTGACGGGCAGCAGCGTCACCGGTACGAGAAGCTACGTCCTGCGATTGCCAACACGCCTGCCCAGCGTGGCGATTAGGGCATATCCCTCCCAAGGGATGAAACCAAAATGGAAAGTCACAATAAGCCGCGGCCCCCAGTTCCCGGCCGCCCTGCTATTCCTGACCACGGCGGCGGTCACGGTAACGGCAGGGCAGGGGGTGCTAACTGCTAAGAATCCCCGGGTTACGGTAGGCCGCCAGAACAAACTGACCCTCGCAACGTACAATGGACGCACGATTCGGCTGGACGATCACCTAGCGCAGCTGGAGGAGGAGCTGAAACACATAAGATGGCACATTCTGGGGTTATGTGAAGTCCGACAGGGAGAGGACACCATAACCTTAGAGTCGGGCCATCTTATGTACTACAGAGAAGGAGATCAGCCATGCCAAGGCGACGTCGGGTTTCTGGGCAACAAGGTTCTCGGTGACAACGTTGTAGAAATCTCCAGTGTGTCGACCAGGGTAGCGTACCTCATAATTAAGTTAACCAAGAGGTACAGCCTCAAGGTTATCCAGGTCTACGCACCGACCTCGACACACTTGGATGATGAGGTAGAGAGCATGTATGAAGGGGACAAATGCTCGTCAATTTCCTCGAGAGAGAGGGGCTTTTCTTGATGAACTCGTTCTTCAAGAAACAGCCCCAAAGGAAATGGACGTGGCAAAGCCCCGACTTTGTGACTAAAAACGAGATTGACTTCATCATTACGGACAAACGGCGCATATTCAGAGACGTCTCAGTGATCACTAGGTTTAATACTGGAAGTGATCACCGACTGGTACGAGGCACTCTGGATATCGACTTTAAAGCCGAGAGATTCCGATTGATGAAGTCTACGCTCCGTCCGAACCTACTCCAAACCGTTGTTGGGTCCGAAACATTCCAATTAAAATTGGAAAATCGATTCGCTGCCTAGGAAACCACAGATGACGTAGACCAGAAACTCGAAGAAGTGGTGGAAAACCTCAGGGCTGAAGGGACGAAGTTTTGCGAGAGCAAGCGTACGGGCAAAACGTCCAAACTGTCGGCAGAAACACTTCGGCTAATGGAAGAGAGACGAACAGACCCTTTTTCAGCTTTGTCAACTAACCTGGTACGCAACAAATCCATAAAGAAGCTCGTACGACGCGACCTCCGATCCTCTAACACGCTCTTGATTAAAGAATCAATTGAGCAGAATCGGGGGTCGAAAGTGTTCGTCCAGCCTCTGGGTAGAAGCCACCTCACAAAGCTGACAACGTCAACGGGGAACGTCGTTGCATCCAAGCCGGAGATTCTGTCGGAAGTTGAAGACTTCTACGGCAAGCTCTACGCATCGCATGCTTCAACGCCCGAACCCGATACTGAGGATTCTAGAGCCACATTAACCCGCCACTTCACAGAAGATCTGCCCGAAATTAGCCGAGACGAAATCGTGATGGCCTTTAAACAACTCAAAAATGGAAAAGCCCCAGGAGAAGACGGAATCACAACGAAGCTTTAAAAGCCGGAGAAGCTGCAGCAGTTCAACAGCTTCAGAAGCTATTTAATTCCGTTCTTTTCACTGGGAGAACTCCACAGGCATGGAACAGAAGCATGGTGGTTTTGTTTTTCAAAAAAGGAGATAAAACCCTATTGAAAACTACCGCCCGATTTCGCTTCTGAGCCATGTCTACAAGCTGTTTTCAAGGGTCATCACGAACCGTCTTGCGCGAAGACTCGACGAGTTTCAACCTCCGGAACAGGCCGGGTTTCGAAGCGGTTACGGCACCATAGACCACATCCACACGGTGCGGCAGATTGTACAGAAGACCGAAGAGTACAATCGGCCCCTGTGCTTAGCATTTGTGGACTATGAGAAGGCCTTTGACTCAATCGAAACCTGGTCTTTTCTCGAGTCCTTGGAGCGTTGCCAAGTCGACTGGCGATATATCGAAGTGATGAGATGTCTATATAATGCCGCAACGATGACTGTACAAGTACAGAACCAGCGAACTAACCATGCCGTCGTCACCTGCGTCGAGGAGTGAGACAGGGGGACGTCATATCCCCGAAACTGTTCACTAACGCCTTGGAGGATATGTTTAAGACGCTGGACTGGAGAAATCGTGGCATTAACATCAACGGCAGGCACATCTCTCACTTACGATTCGCAGATGACATCGTCATTATGGCAGAGACGCTGCAGGACCTACAAAGGATGTTGAATGGCCTAGCTGATTCTTCTCGTCGCATCGATCTCCGGATAAATTTGGATAAAACCAACGTCATGTACAACGAGCACGTTATTCCGGAACCGATTGCCGTAGATGGAATCCCACTCGATGTTGTCACTAAGCATGTTTACCTAGGGCAGACGCTCCAACTAGGACATCCTCCATCCTCCTCCAACATAACTTCGAGAAGGAAATCCATAGAAGAATTCAGCTGGGCTGGGCAGCATTCGGAAAACTCCGTCGAGTCTTCTCGTCGCCTATACCACAGTGTCTAAAGACAAAAGTCTTTAACCAGTGCGTCCTACCTGTGATGACATACGGAGCCGAGACGTGGACACTCACAGTCCGACTGGTCCACCAGTTTAAAGTCGCTCAGCGAGCTATGGAGAGAGCTATGCTCGGTATTTCTCTGCGGGATCGAATCCGAAACGGAGTAATTCGCCAGAGAACTAAAGTTATCGACATAGCTTAACGGATTAGCAAGCTGAAGTGGCAGTGGGCTGGTAATATCTGCCGCAGGACTGATAACCGTTGGGGTAGACTTGTCCTAGAGTGGAGGCCGCGAATCGGCAAACGTAGCGTAGGACGTCCTGTGACCAGGTGGAGCGACTATATACGTAAAGCGGTGGGCAGTGACTGAAAGAGAAGAGCCGAAGATCGGGCTCAGTGGCGCATCTTGGGAGAGGCCTATGTCCTGCAGTGGACTGATACAGGCTGATGATGATGAAAATAGTTCTATCTACATAGTGCAATTATCCCAATTTTTTTACAACTGGCCCCACAAAACATGCAAAACTAGTTAAACGAATCAATGCATAAATACCCTACAACAAACATAGCGTACGACCTCCTGTAACCAGGTGGAGCAAAAAGTTTAAAGCGGTGGCTGACACAAGTAACCAAGTGTTCTTTTTTCTATCAAGCGTCTGTGACCGCCTTTGTCCACCTGTTGTGTTTCATTCCAATCGAGTAACTAAGTCGCGTGTCTTGCGAGAGGCCAACAGTGGTTTCATTCAAGCTGATAAATGTTGATAACAATAAAGGCCTACCCAAAATGAAAACATAGGTCTTGTAACATTTCAATGGACATTTACGTAATGACAGACCGCTATTGTAATGTCAGCAGAATACGTAGTTACTAAGTAGGTAGATTAGAGTCAATATCCATACATTTTAGGTAGTAACTACTACTTATACCTACAGCTGGAACCATAATATGCGAAGCTATGACATAGAACAGATAATAATAAATAACTCGAATACAAGAGGCTTCTGTGTGCAATTAAAGGTCACTGACACATCTGTATTTGTATGGATATCATTAATGGATGAAAATGATATATTGATGACTCGACATTTTGTGGGATAAATTTTCGGAAACGTGTCACGCAAACCTACCATTTTATACATTTAATTTGACTTTGCACGCCTGAAATGGGAAAACTGTTAATTCACGTTACTTTACAATATTAACTACCTTGTACCCATGTATTTACTTCACAGTTTATAAAGCAAATTCTTATTCTTATTATTATTTCTATTCCTCGCCTTATTTATCGTACAAATTGACGACAGGAAAGAATAAGCCGCAGACATCATGCGACATTATTTACCATTTCATTGTTTTCGATTTCTACATGCTGAAATAACATAGAATTAACCAAAAATCCTATCAATAAATATCTTTTAAAATCATCACAAGGTCCTTTTCCACAATTGTTCAGTGCATTCTCGCCAGATGGCGTTAAAAATAACAAACGCAAAGCTCGTAAACTATTTACAGACTTGCTCGTAGCGGAAACAAAGGTATTGATGTTTTTGTGATTTATATTCTTTGTAAATACAGAATTCTGTGTATATCGAACTGAAACAAACACACAATTTTGTTGAAGTTAAAGAACATTTTAAAAACTAATCTTTTATAGGTCGAGCATCGAGTTTTCGATTTAGATTTCGAGTGTATTCGATGTTCAAACGTTAAGTTTTATATTTTTCCTAAAGTCTTACAGGTTAGCTCCAGAATACTATTTTGCATATTGGTAAGCGATGATGCGGTCGAGGATGGTGAACACGCTAGGCCTACAATGGTCAATTGACTATCAAGGGCTTGTTCTGCCGAGATAGGTTTAGGTAAAGTTTCCGTGGCAGATTTTCTCCTTGTTGGAGGAACATATGAAATTTACAACTGAAATAGAAGATTCCTGATATTAAAAGGAGTTGTTAGAACTCAATGTGATGGTGTATACTTGCGTATATAGTCCTCCGTATAGGTACTAAAGGGTCTTGCCTGCACTGAGTAGCTGATACATCCCTACATAGTGTTCCTCATCATCATCAGCAATTAGGGTTCCGCAGCAATAATCGAATGAAAACAAAGCAATTAGGGTATTCCCAGTAAATAACAAAATTACCGGAACTCACCCTATCAATTAATGTTTAGCAAATAAACTTCTAATTTATATCAAATATGTATTAAACTGTTTACGGCGCACAAAATATATTTAGTTTACTCGTACTTATAAGGTTTCCTTTCCACGTTTCCAATTATGGAATAGTTCTTCTAAGACTTTTCTGGTCAATGCGGTGTACTGCATCATCACAGTGCACCATGAGAAATTGTGTAATAGCATATGCTATAAGCTTTTTTTAACCCAAAGAGTACCCACGGAACCCTATTAATGATACTTCACTGTCCGTCCGTCCGTCTGTCCCCATTTCACAGGGATGTAACTCCTTAACCGTAATAGGTAGACACTTGATATTTTCACGAAATATGTATTACTATGCGGGCTTTAACTACATATGCTAAAAACAAAATTAAATTAAATATTAAAGGGTCCCCGTACAAGAAACATGTTTTATCTGCGTTTTTTGCTTCAACTTATGAACCATAATAGATAAAGACTTGAAATTTTCACAAAGTATGTATTACTATGGCCGCTATAATAACAAATACTAAAAACAGAATAAAGTTCAAGAACAAAATTAAATAAACTGGCCTTAAGTGAGAGTTACACAGACGGACGGAGAAACGGACGGACAGAAGGACGGACGGACGGACAGCGAAGTCTCAAAAATGTTCCTTTGGTACCCTTTGGGTACGGAACTCTAATTAAAGGGCTCATACCAAAAACTTATTTTTCCGGTAAAATTTGTTCTGAACCGAGACCGACTCGCACTTGACCAGTTTATTTAAATTTAATATAGATAAGCGTTTGAGTACTATCCCATCTGTTGGTAAGCGACAGTGCGGTCGAGGATGGTAGCACGATAGGCGTAGAATGTGAGTACTAGAAGTATTATTATCTAATACTATAAGAATCTTTGCCCTGACATACTGACTGACTGACTCACTGACAGACAACGCACAGCCTAAACCGCTGGTCGTAGAGACTTGAAATTTGGTGGGTATATTTGTACGTAGGATGAACTAAGAAAGGATTTTTCAAAATTCATCCCTTAAGGGGATGAAATGGGGGCTCAAAGTTTGTATGGAGAAACAAGATTAGATAGTCTTTTCTATCCGAAACTTCACACAAGTGCTTCAGTACAAAAATAAGTAAATACGTGTTTCAGGTTTTTTTGACATTCCACCCCTAAGAGGGTGAAATGGGGTAACAAAGTGTGAAAATCAATATTTTTTCGGATTGCGTTAAAACTTGGCATGCAGATAATTATTACAACGTTAGTTACCTTTGAAAAAATGATTTTTCAAATTTCACCCCTGAAGGGGATGAAACGGGGGTTCAAAGTTTCTATGGAGAAACATTATTAGATAGTCTTTTCTATTCGAAACTTCACACAAAAGCTTCAGGACATAAATAAGTAAACACGTGTTTTAGGTTTTTTCGAAATTCCACCCCTAAGAGGGTGAAATGGGGTAACAAAGTATGAAATTCAATATTGTTTTTAGTCGTTTTAATTCAGATAGTTATTACGACGGTAGTTACCTCTGAGAAAGGATTTTCCAAAATTCACCCCTGAAGGGGATGAAACGGGGGTCCAAAGTTTGTAGTATTTTCTATTCGAAACTTCACTGAAGTGCTCCAATAAAAAAATATAAATACGTGTTTCAGGTTTTTTTGAAATTCCACCCCTAAGAGCGTAAAATGGGGTAACAAAGTGTGAAAATCAATATTGTGTCAGATTGCGCTAAAATTTGGCATGCATATAGTTATTACGACGTTAGTTCCCTCTGAGAAAGGATTTTCCAAAATTCACCCCTGAAGGGGATGAAACTGGGGTTCAAAGTTTGTATGGAGAAACAAGATTAGATAGTCTTTTATATTCGAAACTTAACACAAGTACTTAAGTAAGTAAATACGTGTTTCAGGCTCTTTCGAAATTCCACCCCTATAAGAGTAAAGTGGGGTAACAAAGTCTGAAATCAATATTGTTTCGGATTGCGCTGAAATTTGGCATGCAGATAGGATAGATTTTGACTTAGGTATCCGCTAAGAAAGAATTTTTCAAATTTCACTCTTCATGGGGATGAAGCGGGGGTACAAAGTTTGGATAGTCATTTTATTCGATATTTCCCACAAGTACTTCTAAGTAAATAAATAAGTAAATACGAGTTTCAGACTTTTTCAAAATGCCACCCTAAGAGGACAAACTGGGGTAACAAAATCAAAAAATCAATATTGTTTCGGATTGCGCTGAAATTTAGAATGCAGATAGTTATTATGACGTAGGTATCAGCTCAGAGGGGATTTTCTAAAAATTCCTCCCGGATACTGAACGGGGATTCAAAGTTTGTATGGCGAAATAAGATGAGATAAAGTACGTGTTGTAGGATTTTTTGAAATGGGGTAGGTAACAAAGTCTGAAAATTTGGGTTTTTCGGTTTTTATAAATATGAATCCCGAATTGCCTTAGTCACGCGATAACATGAAAACGGGTGAACCGATTTGTCTAATTCTTATTTTATGTATTTAATGCTAGAATCGATTTTACAAAAGAAAAGTTTTAAGTAAAAAAAAGAAGTTTTTAACGCGGGCGAAGCCGCGGGACACTTCTAGTAATATATATATATATAAGTAGAATACTACAAAATGCTAAAAACTGTTCGTGACAAAGCTACCTTATATGGGGTAACTTCGAATATTCTGAATATATCGCTAAGTCAATAACGACACGGAATTGCTTCCGCATGTCCCATTGTATATTTGATTAAATTAACCGTGTCGGATATAGTTGGGGAGCCTTGGCAGTTTTTATTACGAGGCACTTGAATATTATAGTTATATATTTACTGACGTTCAATCGCGTTCGCAGTACGTACGACTATGACTCAGTTTGACTTTGACCTGACTTTTCGACGTGCATCTGCTAAAAATTTTGTTATTTATTATATGTTTTATGTTATTCTGTTCTGTTGTGTATGAGCCTGTAACGTGACGTCACCGACCCATTGTAAGACCAGCGGTAGTCATTTGACTGACAATCATGCTGAGGAGAGGCCGTTTAGTGCTACTTTGCATAGTATTTATATATTTCCAAGACTTGTGTAAGTATATAAATCATGAGTTTTTTCTATATTTACTATTTTATTTAGTACTATTTTATGCTTAAGTCTCAATAACTAAATTTTTCAATTTCACTTTAATCGCAGCTGTCGCGAGTAACATCGCAAATAGCAAGGTAAGTAACAGACGTAGTGCAGTATCTTGCAAAAATCTTTCTATACATAATTTTAAATGCTCCTGTATCTACTGGTATTGTAGACATTATCGCTTACCATCAGGCGAGCATCGTACTTGTCCTGATACCTTAATAATATAAAAAAAAAACAAACTAACTTTTACATTAATACGAGTAATATTGGTGTGGATGTAATGTATGGAAATGTAATTTATTACATTTACATTCCAAATAGATTAGCTAATTAAAATATTCAGTAAACAAAAAATCGTAGTTTCACTCGTAAATAAATCAAGCACTGGCTACCAAACTACAGAACAATTCAATCATGCCTTACTATAGATACAGTATACATATCTGTAATTAGTAAATCCCCGTAATTAATAGTACAGTAATAAATGCCGAAATTGGATTAATAGCCCATGGGATAATGTAATTATTTTAAATTTTCCTCTTACGTTATATTTATAAAATTCAATAAACTACAGTAAGTATTTAAAGTACATTAAAGTAAATTTAAATGTTGATCATCATCGCTTCGCACGAAAATATTTAAATTATGGACAGTTAATCACAATGTGTACATCCATAGACGTAATATAATAGGATAGTCCACTGCAGATGTTTTGACGAATTTAATTTAATCTGTATACTTGAGCAATAAGGTTGTAATTGCTTTGTAGAACAAAACGGCCCAATTGAGATACACCAGGGTGGGAGTGTGTCCTTGTCTAACAACCTGCTAGTCCTATGTATGTTCTATACTATATGTATGGTATACATATAAGTTGTCCATACAAAAGAAAGGGACAAACTCCGTTCAAGGTCGGTCTCATGGTGACGATCATGTTTAATATGTAGCAGGTCTGTAGTAACATCAATATGTACCAAAATTCTGACATATAAATAATTTCATTCATTCATATTCCATTCGGTCACTTGACCATTATCTCTCCTGACTAATGTCTAACTGATCTCTAAATCAAAATGAGCTAATCCTAACTGATCCACTCTTCTGGCTGATCTCAACATCTAGATCTCTGTATCTGTCCCTAATTCTCATTTCAATCGGATACATTCAAATTCAGAAGCGCTTTTTGAATTTCGAATATGCGTTATTCATGAGCTATTTAGTCGCGAAACCCTCTTCGATTTGAATCACAGATTTTTTCGAATGAAAATATCACAAGTTATGGATTAGTGCATTGTAAATTGCAAAGATCTGAGCCGAAAAGAGGCAGTTTCCGAATCCGAATAAGCTGTCGAATGATTGAAAATCAGTAGGCAGATCTCTAAATTGAACTAAACTAATCAGGAACTGTTGTTTTCACCAACATTTCAATATCTTCCCAACAAAGATAATTAAATTCAAGATTGCGAGCTGTTACAATTTGTAATGGCCCCTTAGGCTCAAACTTTGATTTTGAATCTTCTTCCCACTTTGTAATTATTAAATTCCAACTACAGAATAATTCATTAATTTAATGAAAGGGACATTTTAATGATTGCTCTTCTTCAGCTATTAAGGTACGGCCACACCTCGCCGTCCTGCGATCTGCGGGTGCGATCTCAGTACTTTTCATTTGTTTTCTGATCGCGTTTGGTGTGAACCAGTCGGTACAAATACTACTACGCTATCTGATCGCCGCCTAGATCTCGCACGCAAGACGCTGCGGTGTGTCCGTACCTTTAATCTTGTTTTTCGGCACTTAGCAATCTAGTATGGAATGAAAGTCCTTTGAGATGTGTTTTCAACCGACTTCAAAAAAGGAGGTGGTCCTATATTCGACTGTATTTGTTTTTATGTCGGTTATCTGTGGTTAGAACACTAGACGCAGACGAATTTCAACTTTATCTATACGAGAGAAGGTCAATCAATTAATCAATCAATTTATTTCTTAAGAACTAGCACCGCCTCGCGGTTTTACCCGCGTAGTTCCCATTCCCGTGACAATACGGGGATAAAATATAGCCTATGTTACTCGCTTATAATGTAGCTTTCCATTAGTTAGAGAAAGAATTGTTGAATTCAGTCCAGTAGTTTTTTAGTTAAATCGGAACAAACAAACAATAAGATCGTTTAAAAAACTAAAAAAGAACTTCAATGCCGCACTATTAATGTTCAGTACCAATTGTGAGGTGTTGGTTGATCTCCATATCTCTGGAGATACTTATCAGAACTCAATAAAATTACCATGGTATCTCACTTGGGATATCTCCTTTCCAACAAAAAAAGAATAATCAAAATCGGTTCATAAACGACGAAGATATCCGCGAACAAACTTAAAATATATATATATATATATATATACACGATCGAACTGAGAAACCTCCTCCTTTTTTTTAAGTCGGTTAAAAATCAAATCTTTTCTCTTTATAATGTTAGTTTAGATACAGGTATACCAATACAAGATATTCTATAGGGTTCCGAACCCAAAGGGTACCAACGGAACCCTATTACTGAGACTCCGCTGTCCGTCTGTCTGTCTGTCTCTCTGTCCGTTTGTCACCGGGCTGTAACCCATGAACCGCGATAGTTAGACGGTTGAAATTTTCTCAGATGATACATTTCTGTTGCCGCTATAATAACAAATACTAAAACAGAACAATGTTAAAAATTAAAGGGGGTCCCCATACACAAAACGTGTTTTTTCTATATAGCGCCATCTATAAACGATTCTTTACCTTATCAAATAATATTAATTACCTAACCTAACAAATTTGTGTAAACGTTCAAATAAATGGTGTTAGAAGTTCGTTATATGTTCGTTAGATGGCGTTGTAGTTAATAAGCATGTTTAGTATTGACACGGTAATAAAATATAAAATTATATTTATATATTATTATACTGCGGTTCGGAACCCTCCGTGTGCGAGACAAAAGTCTGACTCGCACTTGGCCAGTTTTATATTTTTTGAAACGACACTTTTTTCGTTTACGGTAGTTTTTATTTTTTTGCCAATTAATTTTCAGCCGTCAAATAGGAATGTGTGAAATGGCAAGTTCTCCAGTAAAATAACAGGGCATTTGTCTCAAGGTAACAGGCGCAGTGCAGTGTCATGTAATATTCTGGCAGTCCAGAATGTTGCATGTCACTGTATCTGTAATAAGTAGACGTCAACGTTTACCATCGGGCGAGCGTCGTGCTTGTCCTGTTACCTTATATCATATATTAAACTGGCCAAGTGCGAGTCAACATCGCGACTCTTATCGTACACTTAGGGAGGGTTCCGTACAATACAAAACATAACAGAGTCAGAGTTTCAACCTCATATATTTGATTAATTGATATTACCAAGAATATTTGGTTTGGTCGCTATCTAAAAAGACGGGGCTCGTTTACTAGCGCCATCTATGTCATTTTGCCGAAACTAATTAGATAGATGGCGTTTAAAAACACGTTTTTTGTATGGGGACCCCCTTTAATTTTTAAGTAGTATTTGTTGTTCCAGCGGCAACAGAAATACACCATCTGTGAAAATTTCAAGTGTCTAACTATCACGGTTAATGAGCTGTAGCCTGGTGACAGACGGACAGACAGACAGACAGACAGACAGACAGACAGACAGACAGACAGACAGACAGACAGACAGACAGACAGACAGACAGACAGACAGAAAGACAGACAGACGGACAGACAGACGGACAGACAGACAGACAGACAGACAGACGGACAGCGAAGTCTTAGTAATAGGGTCCCGTTTTACCCTTTGGGTACGGAACCCTAAAAAAGGTAATGTGAAAGTATGTAGATACTTACAGTCTCTCTAACAGTCTTCAGCCTGGTTCCTCCCTTCCACCAGGATATGGAAGGCTTGGGCCTGGCCCCCACCACCTGACAAACCAGCTCAGTGCTCTGCCCAGCCACTAGAGGGCGCTTTCCGCCTTGCAGCCGTACCCAGAGTGGTCGCACTGTGAACAAAGATTAGGTAATAGAGATTTTAAATTACTAGCTGTCTCCCGCGGTTTATCCTGCTTAGACATCGTTCCCGAGAAAGTCCCGTATGTATTATTCCAGAGTTTAGACTATCCAAATACCAAATTTCAGCTCAATCGGTTGAGCAGTTTTAGTGTGAAGAGGCAGCAAACATACCTACACACAAACATACCTACAAACAAACATACCTACACACAAACATACCTACACACAAACATACCTACACACAAACATACCTACACACAAACATACCTACACACAAACCTACCTACACACAAACATACCTACACACAAACATACCTACACACAAACATACCTACACACAAACATACCTACACACAAACATACCTACACACAAACATACCTACACACAAACATACCTACACACAAACATACCTACACACAAACATACCTACACACAAACATACCTACACACAAACTTTCGCCTTTATAATATTTCTAACGACTTCACAAAAAAAGGAGGAGGTTTTCAATTCATCCGCATGTCTTTTTTTATGTATGGTACGCGATTACTCCATCAATTGTAAACCGATTCGAATGATTATTTTTTTAATCGGTAGGGTACTTTTCCGAGGTAGTTCCATTGTAATTGCATCGAGATCTGATAAGTATCTCCAGAGATATGACGATAAACGTCTCAAACTTGCTACTGAAATTAACTCGCGGGGCATGGAAGTTGGTTGTTTTAGTTTTTAAACTTAATAATTAGTAGGATGTTCTGCACCACTAAGTTTTAACTACCAAAATCATTTCAAGGGCAGTTGTAGAAGGGGTTACCACTATTACAGATAAATATCTGATTCAGATTCAGATATTTATTCACCATATTATAACAATTGAGCGTTACATTTGGTATGTCAATTACAATAATAGTTTGGCTTAAAATTAATGAAACGGTTATCATATTTGTGTCAGTAAATTAACAATAGATAGTATATCAGTAATTAAATAATTTAAAATTTTAGAAGATTTTAGATGTCATCAGGTATATCAATATAATTTAAACCATAATATTAAGCTCACTCATTTTTATCTCGTGTGAAAAAACTATTATTAACTATTAACTAATTTTCATATCCGTAACTATATTCCTTTAAACTGTAAAAAGCATTGTTCACAAAAAATGATTTTATTTTTGTCTTAAATTCTGGCATTGGAAGTTTACATACACTTGCGGGTAATTTATTAAATAGATTTATCTTGTTGTAGATCCCTTGTTTTTTAACTTTATCCAGTCTTACTTTTGGTAGGTACAATTTATCGCAACGCATCTGAATATCTGAAACGCACTCATCATTTGAATATCAGATCTTCAGATATATATCTGTAATAGGTAGACGTCATCGCTTACCATAAGGCGAGCGTCGTGCTTGTCCTGTTACCTTTTACCATAAAAAAAAAACATTTAATATTCGCAACGTTATTGACGTTTGTTTTTCCCAAAAATCCGTATACATTCATGACACAATACTATGAATACTACACAATGTCAATCTCGTTACTTCTACTATTATTTATTCTGTGACTAAACATAACATCAACTACCCGCATTAAAATGAATACCATATGAATACCATCCGGATATTTTGACGATAAATGGATACGGGTGTATGAATAATTCCATATGTTTTTACTGACTGCATTTATTAGTCATTAATATTTTTTTTGTATGATTTAAGGTAACAGGACAAACATGACGCTCGCCTGATGGTAAGCGATGACGTCTACCTATTATAGATACAGCCAGAATTTTGCATGTCACTGCACTGCACCTGTTACCTTGAGACATAAAGATGTCGAGTCTCACATGCCCTGTCGAAAAACATTCCTTTTTCACGGCTGAAGTGGTGTTATCGCCCCAGGCGGACTTGCAGAAGTCCTACCACTACATAAATATCTTAATCCAATCTCTTTAAAACTTAGGTTAGTTTTCTAGCTAGCTCCTCTACTCAATAGCTACATCTACATCTATACTCAATAGCTATACCTTTCACTATCATATTGTTACGTGCGGGGTGGTATTAAAATGCCAATCCGATGAGATGAACGTTTATTTCCACTGATCACTAGGTTAGCACAATGTTCCACAGTAGTTGTCCAAATCGTCTTGCACAATTATCAAAAGTCCGTTAACACACACTGAGGTCGTTGGTAATCACAATCACTGATTTCACTGTTCACAATTCACTACACTAGTTCACTGATAACACTTAACGATCACTTGGTCACTATCCGCGCTTAGATAGTTCCACTGTCGCTTCCAGAGAAAGACTGCCTCAAGCCGCGGTTTCAACGTCTTATATAAGACGAGAATATTTCTACAGAACTTTCCAGTATTGACTCGAAACAATAGACAAAAGACGTTCAAAACAAAGCAATAACAATCACAAACAAAAGGGGCGGCTTTCCTTTGAGCATCTGACGTAAACAACTTTACCATACATGCTAATTTGATCTCTAACTACTTATGAATAAGGTTCAATCTTAACTACAAAACTAGGTACATTGACTAGGGTCTGAATTCCCGGAAGGTTAACTTTTATGACGGTCGGGTCGGGTGTTTATAGCCCCTAATTAGTCTATTCTTTCCCACGGTATTTTTGTTCGAGAAGCTTGGCGAAACATCGCGACTCGACGACGCGATGTAACATTATCCCCTTCTTAGTTATGATCGTCCCGATCATCATTTGTTCCAGGTATCGTGTAAGTCGATCGATGTGTACTACCCTCGGCTTTCCTCTCTGGCCTCGTTTAATGCGGTAGGTAACGTCGTTTATCTTCGTGATAATCTGGTATGGTCCTTCCCAATGAGCCTGCAGCTTCGGACTTTTTCCTTTCCTTCGTAGTGGGTTGTGCAACCAGACGAGAGTTCCTTCTTCGAAACCCATCGTATTCGCTCTACGATCGTACCGGGTCTTCATTTTTTCACCAGTTTTTAAACTATTCTCTCGAACTATCCTGTGCACTTCGTCCAGCTGACTACGAAGATCACTGACATAGTCGGTTACAGGCTTCGGAGCATCTGGCGGGGAACCAGTGATGGCATCGATAGGAAGTCTTAGTTCGTGTCCAAAATTAACATTTGCAGGAGTCATACCAGTGCTGTAACGAACGGTGGAACGGTATGACAACAAGAACAGAGGTATGTACTGATCCCAGTCACGTTGATGTGCGTCCACGACTTTAGCCAGGTGATTCTCCAACGTCTGGTTAAACCTCTCAACCATTCCGTCTGACTGTGGATGAGCTGCCGTTGTCCGCGTCTTTTGGATCCCGAGGAGGGTGCACATTTCCTGAAATAGGGCAGACTCGAAGTTCCTTCCTTGATCGGAATGCAGTTCCATCGGTACACCAAATCGACAGATCACTTCTTGCACCAACTTCTTTGCAACTGTCTTTGCTTCCTGGTTTGGTGTCGCGAAAACTTCGGGCCATTTGCTGAAGTAATCTTGCACTACGATGATGTACTTGTTGCCTTCTTCAGTCTCGGGAAATGGCCCGGCAACATCCACGGCAATGCGCTCCCATGGTGCCCCAACATTGTACAATTTTAGTTGTCCTTTACTTCTTGTCTTTGGTCCTTTTACTGACGCGCAAGCGGTGCACTTCCTGCACCAATCTTCTACATCCTCGCGGCTGTGTACCCAGTAGAATCGTTGACGAACCTTCACAAGAGTTTTCTTGACTCCTAGATGTCCACCAGAAACTCCTTCATGAATGTGTCGTAGTAGAGATGCCACTTTACTCCGGGAAACAACGACCTGCATCGTAGTTTCTTTTCCATTGCTGTTTTCCCATTTTCGGTACAAGATTCCTTGTTCCAGGGTCAGGCTGTCCCACTGAGCCCAGTAACTTTTTATGATTGGGCTGCAAGCTGACACGTCGCTCCACTGGGGCTTGTTTCCAGAGTTTATCCAATCCAGTACAGGTCGTAAATCTCTGTCCTCCAATTGTGCTTGTCTCATATTTTCGCCGTTCCATTCGTCATCTGTTCTGTCCATCCTGATGACTCTGACTTCTTCTCTAGACTCGTGCTTTTCGCAGTGTTTACAGTCATCTGCACAAGGTCTTCTTGACAGAGCATCGGCGTTGCTATGGCCCTTTCCACTGCGATGTTCTGTCACGAAGTTGAACTCTTGAAGTTGCTCGATCCATCGTGCCACTTGACCTTCCGGGCTCTTAAACTGTAGAAGCCATTTTAGAGCAGCGTGGTCAGTTCTGAGCGTAAACTCCCTTCCGATGAGGTACTTGTTGAAGTGCTGAAGAGTCTTTACCACGGCTAGCAACTCGCGGCGGGTGACACAGTAGCTTCGTTCTGGTTTGGATAATGATTTACTGAAGTATGCTATGACCACTTCTTTGTCTCCTTGGATTTGTGAGAGAACTCCTCCAATTCCCGTGTTGCTGGCATCAGTTTCCACAATAAATCTTCCATCTCTGGTAGGGTATCCCAAGATCGGCGTTTCACACAGTCGCTGCTTTAGATCGTTGAAGGCGGTTTCACACTCCAAGTCCCATACAAATGTGCGCTTTTCTTCTGTCAGCCGATGTAAGGGTTTGGCAATTCCAGAAAAGTTCTTGACAAACCGCCGATAGTAAGTAGTAAGCGCATAGTCCCAAAAACGACCTTACATCAGTTTTATTCTTCGGGGTAGGCCAAGTTTGAACAGCCTTGATTTTGTCAGGATCAGTTTGTACCCCGTTTTCCGAAATGATGTGTCCAAGGTAGCTGACTTTGGATTTAAAGAAGTCACACTTTTTGGCACTCAGCTTCAGGTTTGCTTCACGTAGACGATTCAAAACCTTCTCCAGATTCTGCAGATGTTCAGTAAAATCACGGCCCAAAATGATGACGTCATTCAGGTACACCAAGCATACGTCTCCCAGTAATCCAACCATTACTCTGTCCATGAGACGTTCGAACGTTGCTGGAGCATTACACAGTCCAAATGGCATGACGTTGAATTGCCAGAGACCATTTCCAATGCCCGTACTGAATGCTGTCTTCTCTTTGTCTTCTGGACTGATTTCTACCTGCCAGTAGCCACTTTTCAGGTCAACCGTTGAAAACCACTTCATTCCACTGAGCATGTCCAGTGTATCGTCTATTCGAGGCAAGGGGTAGCTGCCCTTCTTTGTGACTTCATTAAGCATTCTGTAATCTACGCAGAATCTGGTGGAGCCATCTTTCTTTTTCACCAGAACCACTGGCGATGACCAAGGACTTGTAGATGGTTCGATGACTTTTTCTTTGGCCATGTCTCGTATCATGTCTGCAACTTCAGCTTCTTTCGCCCATGGAATCCTTCGTGGCCTCTGTCGTATAGGTTTTGCGTCGCCAGTGTCAATTTTGTGTTTAACAAGTCCGGTACGTCCACAGTTGTTTCCAGCGGCGAAGACGTCTTTAAGCCGCATCAACAGACGTTTTGCTTGTGACAGCTGAGCGAACGTTAAGTTGTCTTTGGATGATTCCAGCAGCTGTGATATTTGGTCTTCCGAGCTTGGTTCCGTAGAAGTAATATCCGTTCGTCGCAGGTACTTCACTTCTTGACATTTTCCAATTATGCTGTTTTTCTTCAGATGAACTTCTTCATTGCCAAGGTTGAGAATTCGCACACTGGCCGTTCTGTTTGTCATGAGCAATGTTCTTGCAGTAATCCAGGTCGGATGTGTGCCCTCATCTTCAGCAACTACACATAGTCCACTCTTGACTGTATTTGGAAATTTCACTCGAACAATATTTTGCGATTTTGGAGCCAACACGACGTCCTTGAGACAGTAAAGCTTACACGGTGCCGTTCCTTCGAAGAACACTTCTTGCTCGGGAAACCGGAGAACACCACGGGCCACATCCAATATGCAATGCTGCTTCTCCAAAAAGTCCAATCCCAGAATGCAATCATCAGTTATGTTGGCAATAAGCACAGGATGAATGTATGAGTGCTCACCGATGACTATCTCCACATCTGTATCGCCAAGGACAGGAACTGACTGGCCGGTTGCTGTCCGTAGTGAGCATGCTGCAGATCGATGTTTCCGTGATATAATTCGTTGCAGGAATTCAGACTTCACAATTGTGCGCGATGCTCCTGTGTCCACTGTGAACTTGCAGGTCTTGTTGTTCAGGGTGCCCTCGACGATTAAGCTGTTCCCGTTGCACACTTGTGTCACAGTGATGGTGGGGGCTCTCTCTTGACCAGCCAGCGCCCGCCCCGCGGCCCTGGCGACGTTTAGTTTAACGCCTCCTCATCCACTTGGGTCTCGCAATTTCTGACCCGTTTCTTCGTTTTCGGGCAATCAATCCGAATATGCCCTTTTTCTCCACACCCATAACATGTCGGTCCATAACGGGGCTTCCTGGTTTCAGTCACTAGCTCCCGAACTCTGTATGGTTTGGTGTCTCGTCGCACTGCTTCCACTTCCAAGGCATGAGCGAGGGCGTTCTTGAGTGTCTGATGATGCCCCAATCGTACCGCAGCGCGTACCTCATCATCCCTGATTCCATCCACAAAGCTCTGTAGAGATGTCACTTCAATGGTTGATGGCGTCGACACGTAGGCTCGTCGGACCAACCTCTCGATTTCGTCTGCCCACTGTTGCAATGTCTCTGTAGGTTTCTGGGTGCGCTCTCGTAGTTGTGCCCTGTACGCATGCTCCATATGCTTGTCACCATAGCGCGTTTCGAGGGCTTCCAGCAGGGTCTTCAAAGTCCTTTCCTCTTCAGGTATACGTTCCAGGATAAGCTGAGCGTCTCCTTTCAGCGCTAATGTGAGCGCTGTATTTGCGTGCTCGTCTGTCCAGCCACAGCTTTTCGACAGCGTCGTAAATTGGAATTTGTAGGCTGCCCACGAAGATGTTCCATCGAAGTGTGGCAAATCCAGTTTGAAGGGCGAGTTCGTAGCGGGAACCTGGCTGCTCTGTCCAACTCCTCGTAATTCCAGTTTCTGGACCTTATTAGCCAGGTCATTCACGGTCTGCTCGTGTACGTCGAGTCGCTCTTCCACCTCTTTGACGCTGGTTTCCACCTTTTTGATCTTCTCTCCCATGCCGGCGAGCCCGCTCTGCAACTGACGTGTAATTGCCTCTTTCAGTTGGCGGCTAGCTACTTGTTATGCCGCCTGTACAGCCTGTAGTGCAGCCTGTTGTTCCTGGCGAGCTTCCTCCTGTTTACGGCTAGCTTCTTGTAGTGCAGCCTGTGCAGCTTGTTGTCCTGCTAGGATAGCGGCTAGCATGGCTTCCAAGCCCCCATCCGTAGTTCGGCTCGCTGGCGCTGCTATGGTGGGTGCCATTGGTGTTGCTGCTGGCTCTTCCAATGTGGATGTTCCTTCTCCCGAAGCTTCGAGCTCCTTCTGCCGGGTTGCATCCATCTCTGCCTGGCGCCTGGTGCGTGGAGTACGCGTATCTTCCCTCGGAGTGATTGGCATTCCGCTTCTGACACCAATTGTTACGTGCGGGGTGGTATTAAAATGCCAATCCGATGAGATGAACGTTTATTTCCACTGATCACTAGGTTAGCACAATGTTCCACAGTAGTTGTCCAAATCGTCTTGCACAATTATCAAAAGTCCGTTAACACACACTGAGGTCGTTGGTAATCACAATCACTGATTTCACTGTTCACAATTCACAACACTAGTTCACTGATAACACTTAACGATCACTTGGTCGCTATCCGCGCTTAGATAGTTACACTGTCGCTTCCAGAGAAAGACTGCCTCAAGCCGCGGTTTCAACGTCTTATATAAGACGAGAATATTTCTACAGAACTTTCCAGTATTGACTCGAAACAATAGACAAAAGACGTTCAAAACAAAGCAATAACAATCACAAACAAAAGGGGCGGCTTTCCTTTGAGCATCTGACGTAAACAACTTTACCATACATGCTAATTTGATCTCTAACTACTTATGAATAAGGTTCAATCTTAACTACAAAACTAGGTACATTGACTAGGGTCTGAATTCCCGGAAGGTTAACTTTTATGACGGTCGGGTCGGGTGTTTATAGCCCCTAATTAGTCTATTCTTTCCCACGGTATTTTTGTTCCAGAAGCTTGGCGAAACATCGCGACTCGACGACGCGATGTAACAATATTGAACTATCGCGAAGCAAGTTCTATCTCAGACCGCATCATCTCTTTTTATCAGGAGTGGTGGTGCTCGAGGCCTTCCTGATTCCTGTATATATGCTAAAATATTCTATTGTAGATGAGAGTAGTATGTTATTGGGAGTTCTAAAACACGTTGATCAAAATTATGATACCGGGGGCTTTGAGAGTTCTAAAAAACACGTTGATTAAAATTATGATACCAGAGGCTTTGAGAGTTCTAAAAAACACGTTGATTAAAATTATGACACCCGGAGGCTTTGAGAGTTCTAAAACACGTTGATCAAAATTATGATACCGGGAGCTTTGAGAGTTCTAAAAAACACGTTGATTAAAATTATGATACCAGAGGCTTTGAGAGTTCTAAAACACGTTGATCAAAATTATGATACCGGAGGCTTTGAGAGTTCTAAAAAACACGTTGATTAAAATTATGATACCCGGAGGCTTTGAGAGTTCTAAAACACCAGTTGATCAAATGATATTATCGAG
Organism: Cabera pusaria; assembly: GCA_954871355.1. NCBI lineage: Eukaryota > Metazoa > Arthropoda > Insecta > Lepidoptera > Geometridae > Cabera > Cabera pusaria. Next base: position 6,431,434 of record OX940910.1, read on the forward strand.
AGTTCTAAAACACAACGTGTTTTGCAATTTCGTCGCTGTGTCTTGTGTCGCTGGAGTCTCAACAATCCATCAATTGATCAATGGATAAATTGATCATTCTCTTAGAATGGCAACGAACGTCTATTCTACCAACTAGAGCTATTATTACCTATAGAGCTTATAAAGCTATTGGCGCTACCATTATTATTTCTTTAGTTGTAATTTAACACGCAGAACAAAACTGCATCGCAGCTGCAATCATCAATTCAAAACAATAATAAAAAACTCTTTCGCGCTTCACAGCCCACGAATTTATAAAAGAGCTAAAACTAAATAAAATCGTCAGAACATAAAAATAATTATACGACGATATAATCGTATCAACAAGATCTTTAACCACCTCTACCGTTTAGAAATCAGACCACGCAGCTTTAGCTTGATGATCAAGTACGTGTAGACGGGGCTTAGGGTTCCGAACATAATTAAATAGTTTTAAACCAGAGGGTAGGACAAAAATAGTTTTATAACCATTACCATCCATTATTATATACCAGTCCATTATAGTTGTCTCGAAAAGATCGCTTTGTGCGATAAGACCGTCCATTCACTCTTATATGAAGGAATATTTTTAGTTGAAGATTTTATTATTATATTACTGTTTAATAATGAGTATAATCTATATAAAAAAAATATTTTTAAAACTTGACAGAATTTCGACATAATTACAATAAATGTTTTAGCGCAATATGTGCACTAATATTTGACAGCTAAGTTTTTTGTATAAAAACGTTTTAGCGCAATATGTTCACTAATATTTGACAGCTAAGTTTTTTATATTAAGATACACACTTGTAGGCTCCAGAGCCTTGCATTTAGCATTGCCGTAAAAAAGTCACTACATAATCGGATTCGTTTTCCGAAACACGGGTCCCTGAATCGCCCTTTTTATATTAATTCACTGTGTGACCCATTTACTATGCCCTACTTGATGTAAACAAAGCCTACGACAACGCAAAGGGTTTCCGACCCTCTTTTTGTGTACCCACTTAAGACAATTAACCATTTTTTTCCGTACTACCCTCTCTTACCCTTTTGGAGTACCGTCGAGTTGAAACTGAAAACGGAAGCGAGAATTAATGTTGTTTAATGAAGTTTAAGCGGGTATTTCCCAAAAGTTATCAGTTTCTTTTTGTTTGATTGCTTTTTTGTTTAATTAATGTGTAAATAAGCTTCTTTTTGTACCAAAAAGTATGTGTTGATTTTTTTATTTAATGTCTAATAGTTATTTACATCTAAAACAGATATGATAGATACAAAAATCTAATTTGTTGGTCACCATACTTTGAATTTAATTAGTAAAATTTGACGGACGTACCGTCACGGTCCGAATCAACGGAAGTGACGTAAGCGTCCTGTTATATTTTATACGTCTAAACGACTTCTATTGTAGAAAAGCGTAACTAGTATCATTTGGGCGTTCGACCCGCTTAGTTCAACAGATGGAGTTGTACAAAAAATAATTAGTGATATTGAGAAATAAATTGAATAAACTTGGAAGTATCACTTCTAACGCGTAGCTTTCTCCCCCCCCCCTCCGCCCATCCCCCCCTATTTTTTATATCCTTATCCATTAGTATCAACATCACAAATTAATAGGTACACTTAAATTGTACGGAACCACATCAAGTAAATCAGTTTACCTATCATTCATTAATATTAAAATAAATTAACATGAAACGCTACCTTAAAATAATCTTATTAGAGTTTGAAACGACGTAATAAGATTTTTTAATTATTATTTTAAAATTAAAAAGTGTTTTGAGCCTTTTCGAGTGTAGTGCGAATTTTTCGCTCGTGAAGCGTTTTAGATTGATTTTCTAAGGGGCAATTATAATGAGTGTTTGGTTTTTAATCGTTAAATGAACGAGGTTTTTTTTATAAAATTAGTGGCTTTTGATTGGGTAAAAAGGGAGAAATGAGGGTAGACGAAAATGTTTAATAGACTTACCCTATAAAGGGATTTTCATGAGCTGGATAGCCTGATTTGATTGTAAGGTGTTAAGGATTATTAAGCTTATATTTAAAATTTAAGGCAACTATTATAATTTAGTGATTCATAATTTTTTTACGTCGGCGTAAAGGATAGATACCTTGACTTTCGACTCGCAGGTCAGCAGGTTCAAATCCTGTCCGATTTTTTTTATGTTCATTAATGGGTGTTCTTCCACAAGTGGTAGAAGCAATCAATGTTCCGCCTGAGATGCAACAAAAAGTAGCTTTCCACCATCAAAGAAAAATCTGTCTCCATAATCTGACTGTGTTTAGATAGCACAGCCTTAGAGCGTCGGACCATTCTAGTCCTAGCGTATTCCCCCCATCTTCGACCACTTCATTGCTTACTACCAGGCGAGATAGTAATCGAACGATAGCTTATCCGTACTAATATTATATTAATTAAGATAGTTTAAAAACTAAAACAACCGACTTCCATGCTACGCGAGTCAGTTTCAGTAGCAAGTTTGAGATGTTTATTGTCATATCTCTGGAGATACTTTTTAGATCTCGATGAAATTACAATGGGACCACCTCAGAAATGTACCCTACCGATTAAAAAAAAATAATCACTCGAATCAATTCACAATTGACAGAGTAATCGCGTAACATACATATAAAAAAAAACATACAGACGAATTGAGAACCTCCTCCTTTTTAAAGTAGGTTGAAAATGGGGAACATTCGTTTTCTATACACACACACAACCTCTTCTTTTAAACGCATAATTCCTCGATGGTTAAAAAATAAAAGCAACAATAACACGAAATAAATTCATCATCCTTTTGGAAAACGGTAAAAAGGCAAAAGAATACGGTAAGACTATTTATTACCACCACATTTGCTTGATGAAACAATAAGACTATCAAAACAATAATTCAAAGAACAGATAAATCACGTCTCAGAATTGTCTTATGCATTTTTTAGGAGAAAACCCACGGGCAGCCGGTAGTGAACAATAAATGAAATATGGACCAAGTTGGCGGAAGTTTCGAGACTTTCCGAATGAGGATAGAGATGGGAAAATGTTTGGGTCATTGTGACCCACGGGGGAGTCGTTGTTGGTTTCCAGCGTCCGTGGTTACGTGATCCCTAGGTAGTGGGAAATCCCTAAATGAGTCACTTTGTCAAAGACAAGGACTTCGGCCTACCGAAAAACTAGTCATATATCGGTTTGCCGCATTCTGACACGATTTTCGGTTTCAGTTTACTCAGTTATCACCAACACTTTACAAACTTCAATCACTTTGCCACTTAAGATCAATTTTCCCCTGGCCCCTATGTAGACTTTTGAGCAACATTAAGGGTATAAGTTTTATTTATTTATTTATTAATGCAAGCCATATACAAGTGTCTTTATTTCTAAGTAAACTATATACATGGACCCTGTTACTAAGGTATGGCATTTATAATAGGTAATCATTGACAAGACAGGTTTATCTATCTTACTATACTTATTTATTAAATACATACTATTGAATATTTACTTAACATACGAGTAGGTATATGATTTTCATCTCTAGGTACATTTTTTATTTTTTATTGTAGGAACTTGTGTTATCTACACATACATTAAATTAAAAAAAAAGTTTAACATTATATTTTCTCTAATCTAAGTATAATCTAAGTAATAGGTATTTAAATATTAAAAGCTAGCTATTTTAGCGATTACTCGCGTTCCTGGTCAAATTTGGTGTCATCGTCTTGTTAAGGCGGGGAGGACTTGCTTAGTCTGGTTGGCATAGGTAGGTACAAATTTTCCGAAAAATATGAAATCCGTCCATATATACGAGTATACAGCAAATTTCCCTTCTCTTGGATTTTTTTGCAACAGATTGATCAGATTTGATCTTGTGTAGAATGAAGTCCGTGTGCTTTTCAGATTTAATTGAAATCCGTTGATAAAGAACGCTACGTAAAACTTCCCCCTTTTGCCCGTGCAACACGCAACACTAGCTGAAATGATTCTATTGTTACAGCCCTTTTTTTTTCTTTTAATTATTATGTTTATTTCGATCGACATTTTTTTTTTAGGAATTTGTAAGACATGTAAGTTGTGTGCCGAGTTTTTGTCAACATCGGTTGAAAAATGCAACCTGTAGGCGAGAACAGACAGACAGACGGACAAAAGCATTTTTGGCCAGTCTCGAAACTAAGAAGCTTTGCTCGCTTCGCTCACTCGCTCAAAAAAAACATAATATACCAACACTATATAAAGATAAGTAAGTATGAATGAATGGTAACTTCTGCACAGTATCATAATTGTACAAAACACAACAATAAATTGGTACTCCTGTTCTAATATTATACTTAGAAACAGTATCATTAGACCAGTACAAAATCAACGACAAATTCCCAATTATTGGCAAGCCAATCTTGTACGGAATTCATCCCAGCTACCATCTCACATCCCATCCCTATCAAAGAGGAGGTGGGGGCGACTTGGTCGGACATGGATCATATTTCATGTTGTAAACGCTAACAAGTTTCAGATCTTCGGCCCGATTTAACCCGACGATGAAATTGGATAATTTTCAGGATTAATTCTGAAGGAACAAAGATTTAGAAGATTTTGTTGTAATTAAAATTGTTAAGATGGATTATGTATCCATAATTGTATTTTTAATATTACCCTGTATTTTTGTTCAGGTTAAAACCTGAACAAAAATACCGTTTTTTAAAACTAATAATGTGGATTGTGCTATTGTAATCTTAGGAGATTAGCATTGATGAAACCTATTTAATAACTCAAAAATACAATGTTGAAAATTCATATAACATCTGGCTCATTCTGTTAAAACAAAAATTAAAAGTTTTGCATGAGTTTAGAAAGGCTAAGTCCATGTCTAAAGTTTTTTTAGAGAGTGCCTAATACTACAAAATATCATAACATAAAAGATTCTGAAACGCTGAAAAAAACATTTAAAATATTTAATCCCTTTACTACACGGGTGATAACGTGGCATACATAGCAAGTCTAGCTAACAGACTGACATATTTACCGTCCTACTTTATACGCAACTAACTCCATGAAAACCAACGAAACATTGCACGCAAACTTCCCCTACAAAATAGAGGTAAGAAAACATCCGAAAAGATTATTCCGAGACGGTTTCCGTAAATATCCCGTGAGACTTCCTGCGTCGATACCGCAAATGTTCGCAACAAACTACGTTGTACGAATTTCTTTTCTTTGCAACTGACTTCACATAAAGGAGGAGGTCCTCATTTCGTCTGTATGTTTTTTTTTGTTTTTAATTGTAGTATGTATGTTACGCTATTACTCCGTCAATTAAAGCCGATCCGAATGATTATTTTTTCAATTGTTAGGATACATTTCTAAGGTGCTCCCATTGTAATTTCATCTAGATCTGATAAGATAATCTCCAGAGATATGGAGATGAACACCACTAAACTTAGTGCTGAAAATATTTTGAAGTTCTTTTTAAATTATAATGTATTGGATTGTCCAGAATAAAAAGAACTCATATTTCTATAAACAATGTTTTACTACCAGGTACTTATTATTTATAGTAAAACCGTAGTATTATTATCTTTTCTATGGTAAAACTAAGGTAAGTACATACTATAAAGGCACAAAGGCTAGGTAGCACACGAAGCGAGCAAACTAAAATATTTTAACCACTAAACCTCTCTGGTTTGTGCGGTGACAGTTTCAAACTGACTTTCGCAGGCTTATAATAGGAGTCTAGTTTTATTTTGTGCCAGCTGTTTAGTTGAAAATGTTTCAAACGTCGACAGGGAAGCATGTGACGAGATATTTTCAATCTACTCCCAATAAACAGGAGGTTTTTAATATATCAGTTTTTTTCAACAGCCATCAAAAAAGAAAGAGGTTCTCAATTAGTCAATTACTACCTTTATTATTTTACCTTTTTTTATTACTATATCCTAAATCTATGGTTCCCACAAACAAAACAAGGTATCGTTCCCACAGAATACGCAAAAGTATCAGGTATACCCGCGAACAAAAGTATATCAAACTGTCAATTAGGTCTCCTCTAGATTATCATCTGTGTTATGTATGTGATGATTGTATCACTGATGGGATGGGTCTAGTGCTGGGGTAAGCGTCTTAAGATTAAGATATCGATATCGATACTTTTTTCTTATCTTTTAGTGCATATTTTTTAATTAGTACGTATATATTAAAATGATTAATGGTTTATTTAAATGTAAGATAAACCGTCGCAATTTTCAACATTTTATTTTTTTGTCAGTTATAATGTTTTATTACTCCACTGATTGTCAACTGAATTTAATGATTTTGTAGAATTTGAACTTTTCATGAGTAGGGTAAATCTCAGAGTATCTTTTATTAATACCTTAATAGTAACTTTATTTATTTATTCAAAGGTAAAAGTGAAAGATATTTTAAAGGTATCATGTGAAGTCAGTTAATTAGTTTAAAATGATAGCTAGGAAAATAATCCCAAGCTAATATATTTATCAGAGCTTACTGTTTGTTGATTTCAACAATTACTTTTGTTGAAATTAACAAACAGTAAGCTCTGATACAAAAAAGTCAATTTAAATTGCTTTGACAGCGCATAGCCATCCAAAATGGCAGAGGACGCTCAAACGGTGGAAGCACGTCACACTCACAAATTCTTAAAAAATGTTTAACGGGCGCTACAGTGGCGAGCCGCTGACACAGTCAGTTCAATATAAATTCTAGACAAAAACAAAAATGAAAAAATTAAACTGAGATAAAAACTACCACAAACTTTTAACATGCAAAATATAGGGGTGATAAGTTCCACAAGTACGTATACATGTGAGCCTTTATGAGCCTGTGTGAGTTTTATGGTTTATATACTGTCAATCATTAAGTTTTTTAATTGAAACTGTTGGTTTATCATATATCAATTTTTAGAGTCGCGTATGTTTTTGTACCATAACCCCCATTACTGTTAGTTTGATTGTAATAGACATAATATAAGGTCGTTTACTAAACGAAAAATACTTGAAGGCTTACTAATTGAGAGTCCTGTGGCGTAATCGGGAGAACGGTCGGCTTTGATGCCAGGGGCACCGAGTTCAAACCCCGCTGTGCTCCAATGGAATTTTCTATCGAAAATGTATGTGTGCTTTTTACAGTGGCCCTCCAGTGAAGAAAAAACATCGATCGTTAAGAAACCAACAACCCCCGCATGGTGGTAGGACACTATCTAGTGTCGGCCTGGCCAGCTACCACCCTCAAATTAAAATCTGTCGCCAAAACATCTAATGTGTTCCGGCAGCTATCTTTGAGAGCCAGTTCCCATTCTAGGCTTAGCGTGCTTACCATATTCGACTGCATCATCACTTAGCAACAGGTGAAATAGTGGTCAAACGCTAGCCTATAAGATATATTAAAAAAATACCAACTTCAAATACCGCGCTAGTAATTTTCAGTACTAACTTTGATCTCTGGAGATATTTGTCAGATCTCGATGAAATTACATTGGAACCACCTTGAAAATGAACCCTACCAATAAAAAACCAAAAAAAGAATCATTCGAATCGGTTCACAATTGACGGTAATCAATTCAAAGTAATCGCGTAACATAAACTGGCCTAAACACCTCAAAATTGGTACTGAAAAATAATAGCGCGGCATTGAAGTCGGTTCTTTTTTAGGGTTTAAACGATATTATAATGTACGGAATCTATTAAAGAAGATTCCAACGAATTGAGAATATCCTCATTTTTGTGAAGTCATTTAATAAAACTGGCCAAGTGCGAGTCAGACTTTTGTCCCGCACACGGAGGGTTCCGAACCGAACAACAACTAAGTAAACGGTAAAACAAAGGTAGAATAGTATTATATAGTAGTAATAGTAATAGTAGTAATTAATATTATTAAATATCTGGTTGACCGAGCTTTGCTCGGTATTTTTTGCCACTTAAACAGACAAATATGACTCTTCCCGACATCTATTGACGAATAATAATATTATTTTTATAATTGAGAGCCACTAACTGCTTTACACTAAACACACACAGTAACACTAAAGCTACTTCTACTCGCCAATAGATGTCGGGAGGAGTAATATTTTAAGTTGATTATCAATAAAGTTGATTATTGAAAACACGAATAAAACAACATTTTCTGTAAATGATTCCTAGCTAGATTATCGATTTATCGCCCCCGAAATCCCCTGTATACTTAATTTTATTTAATCGTTGGAGCCGCTTCCGAGATTCAGGTTAAGGTAAAGACGATAGCGCCATCTTTAATGATCATCTAGATGGCGCGGCGCTATCGTAAAAAACTTATTTTAAGCTTTTCTTTAATTTTTAACTTTGTTCTGTTCTTAGTATTTGTTGTTATAGCGGCAACAGAAATACATCATCTTTGAAAATTTCAACCGTCTAACTATCACGGTTCATGAGATACAGCCTGGTGAAAGACGGACAGACAGACAGACAGACAGACAGACAGACAGACAGACAGACAGTCAGACAGACAGACAGACAGATAGACAGACGGACAGTGGAGTCTCAGTAATAGGGTTCCGTTGGTACCCTTTGGGTTCGGAACCCTAAAAATGGTTCAATAATACAATACTCCAAATCAAAATCCAACAAACATGTAATTTGAAACAAACAAACGCGGAGCATGCAAACTTTTTAACAATAGCAAAATCTAAAAACGTCAAAATATAGGACGAGCTTTATTCCGAACAGTTATATAGAAAATTGATCGCTAGTGATCGGTGTATTGACATAGACATATTTCGGATTCTGGATTCATTTAAAAGTACAAAGGATAATAACATTTTTTTACCCGACAGGTGGATCATGTTTTTCGAGTGCATGTATCTTTTTATTCATATGTGATTCCTATAGGAGAATCTTCATAATTTATAGAGTAATGTTTTGCTTTATGAATAACTCAAATGCTCAAGCAAAGCTCAAATGGTACATATAATTATTTAAAACGGCTTTACACTCACGGGTTAAGATGTTGAAATTACTCCGACACGTCTCAAATGGTACATCAAATATTATGATTCTTTGAAGTGTCACACACTTTATATTTTTGTAAATTGTAAACACAATCCAAAATTTCATCGTATCAAATGGTACATGTCAAAAGAGTACCCAAAAACTGACGACGGCATCGATACCGCCCACGGAATCGATGGCGGGGGACGAGTGGAAGAAGTTGAAGAAGACCATTGCTCTGCATTGTGACACACCAGGCTGATGAATTCATTACATAATAAACTGGCCAAGTGCAAGGCGGACTCGCACTCGTAGGGTTCCGTAACACAGTAAAGTATTCTATAACTTGATTTTTCGCAACTAAAAAATTAACTTTGTTTTTCATATTGTTTGTATGAAAAACAAAGTTATCTATGCAGTCGCTATATCTCAAAACCTGCTGACTGTATCTCGTTCAAACTAATTTTCCTTGTTAGTTTTAGTGAGATCTACAACACATACTTTTTTTAGATTTTTCACTCCCATACTTTAAAAGTTAGAGGGGGAGGGGGGAGGGGGGGATTCACATTTTACCACTTTAGACGCGCCAATCTTTAAAATGATTGATTTTAAGAAAAAATGATTTTAGGAACCTCAATGTCATTTTTAAAGACCTATCCATAGACACCCGTAGACACCCCACACGTATAAGTTTGAAAAAAAATATGTTTCAGTTCCATGTATGGGATGCCCCCCCTTAAACTTTTATATTTTTTATTTTTGTATAAAAATTGGATAGCGGTTCACAGAATACATCTAGCTACCAAGTTTTAATTCTGTAGTCTTAACAGTTTCGGAATAAAATGGCTGTGACATACGTGACGACATGACGAATCTATAAAGGTTCCGTTTTTTGCCAATCGGCTACGGAACCCTAAAAATTATAAAGTACACAACAGTGTACTTTATCATTTTTGGGCGTGGCGCAACAGCGCCACACCCGAATTCCACGACAAGATGCAAACATCGCAGAAAAATTACGAGTACAGACAATGTGCTTGGCTTTGAAACTGTAAAATTCTGTGGAAAAAACTGAGTATCGGTAAACAAAACCAAGCAACATATCAACAATACTGTGACAGAGTAACAGAGCTCTTTTAGTAGTTAAATAAACAAACCAACAAACGCTGTTTTTGTCCAGTCACAGCAGCCAAATTGCCAACAAATAGAAGAGCGCATTTTTATTTCTGTGTTACTTTTTCATTGCACGGAACAAATTTAAATAAAGATCGTAGACGGAATACGTTACGGACGTTTTCGCGCTAAATTGTAATATTTTAATTTTCGAATTGTTAGTAAATATAAATATTGGCATAGTAATTAATTTCCAGCCTCTATTGTAAAGATAATATGTTGACCAAGTTTTTTTTATTGCCGAAGTTGGTAGTCGCATGTGATTATTTATTTATTTGTATTAGTATATTAACATTATTTATTGTATGTTCAGTCAATATTTAATTTTGTAATTGATAAATGTGTTTCCAAAAATACAGTTTCTATAATAATACAGTATCATATGCATACAGTTTTATTAATAGACGAATATAATAATGTTCATAACATACATTACGAATAATGTACATAACTTATTATATTGATTTTTAGATAAGGGTTTATAACCACTGTTAGCCTATTTTCGCATTTTTAATAGGTCGATGGAGGAAGAGTTTATTTGTCTGGCTCTTCGTGTCTCAGCTGGCTGACTTATCTGTGGTTTAAATGGAGTTGGTAGCAAGTTGACGTTTGTCTGTTGACGTTACGTTATTTTTGCGAAAGTGTTTGTGTGGTGATTTTATTGTGGTTGTGTATTAATTTAGGCAATTTCATAGTTTTTAAAATGTTTATTTTCAATTTGATTGACGATGTCAATATTGAAGACGAACTACTGATTCTAATCTACATATTATGTCTTGATAGAAAAGAAATAATTGTGAGAGAAAGATCTGATGATTTGACAAAGTGGGACGATAAATAATTATACAGCAGTTTCCATCTCCAGAAAGTTACCATGCAGTTATTGTTATCCTTGATCGAAGATAAAATTGTGTTTGTAACAATCAGGTAGGTTTTATTTACCTACCTAGGTAGAATCAGCAAACTATACCTACATTTTGCAGCTGCATCTATATTAACATTCCTGTTTTCTTACTTATTTTCCAGAAATCAATTTGCCCCTAAATCTACAAAATATAATCTAATAACAAATGGACTAAATTCTCCAACACACAATTTCATCGATATATCGATAAAAATTGCAGATGCTACCCCATCACTACAAAGGCTTTTCGGCGCGCTTTAGAGATTTATGTACGCGTCCAATTTTGCGGTAATCTGTAGAAAGTCGAGCGCGTAGGTTTTATTTTATATCTTTGTTTTTATACGGAACCACGGGTTGGTACTGTCGGTTCTAACGAAGCGCGCGCTCTTATAATAACGTCAAAAAAGACTTCGTGTGTATGAAAAATAAGGTTATTTGGATATTTTTGTATGCGGCGAAAAAACAAAAGTTAGTTGTTGTTTTGAATGTAGGTACCAGCATATTTTATGATGAGGATTAGTGACTGACTGTTTATTTCGGTTGTATGTCTGACCACCAACATACATGTTCTAAAAAGAAATCATTGAAAATCGTTAATATTGCCTATAACTACGAGTATGTTAGCTTACAATGATCTGTAAAGAAAAATAATCAGAAAAAATATCTTCTTTCTTTAACCACATCGTCTCTTCTCATGAGACGATTTGTGGTCAAATTTTTGTCCATACTTTAAAAAAATACATCAGCTTCTACAAAACATGTATACCTCTTTTGTACCTTTACCAGATACTCCTCAAGGTTTGTAAAATATAAAATAAAAATCATGTAAAGTACAGTCACGACCACAAATCACTTCCCCTACAATTTTTCAAAACCATCGACATGAAAAATGACTTTATAGATACTTACCTATCTATACATCATTACAACGATATCAAAATTCATCTCGCATCGACATGACATGGTAATCCCATCAGGAGCATTAGACAGAGACCGATAGAGTTTCGTAAAGGAGCGACAGGGATAGAGGATAACAAGTGCAAGTCATGCACAAAATGTATTATCTTCAGTAATGATACGTCAATCAGAGGGATGAGCAGTGATATCGATATAATATTAATAAACGTATGGCTACAAACATATCGTTTGTCTAGATTTGTCCGGTGAGATCTAGTTTGAACAAGTATTCATATGTGAACATTCTTGTAAATTGTTTTATAACACTTTTTTCAATTTTTGCACCACTTTTGTAAAAACAGTGTTTCCGTTTTGAAATCGACATTATTTATATTAAAAATATGGGCCGCATATCCGCCTGGCCAGCTACCACCCTCAAGTTAGAAAATCTATCGCCAAAACATTTAATGTGTTCCGGCAGCTATCCTTGAGAGCACTGGCTCCTATTCTAGGCCTAGCGTGCTTACCATCTGCGACCGCATCATCACTTACAAACAGGTGAGATAGTGGACAAACGCTAGCCTATAAGATGAATAAAAATCAGCGGAACCGATATCAGTATCGATGCAGTACATTCGTTTAGAATCTACGATTACACAGACATGCCAAACTTATAACACCATCCTTTTTGCGTCGGGGGTTATAAACTACATGTATTTTAATATCCTAATTCCCCTATTAAAATATCAAAAGCATAGACATATTTGATATTACTAAGAGAAAAAGTATCAAAGCACAAAATCCTTATAAACTCATCATTAAACATTCTCATAGCGTACAGCTCAAGAGAAAATCTCTTAATTAAACTTTTAACGATAAAAACTTTGTCCCTGTCTGTACGTACAAAATTTATAAATACTCAAATTCGAAGACGGAAGCCTTAATTAGCCCTTAAATGAATGTCTCTGGAGTTCGTAACTAAGTTAACGTTAAGTCAAGGTAGAGTCATGTTAAGTGGGATTTTCACTACGCAAGCATTGCGTCATGCGTTGGATGTCATTGTCAATCATAGAATTATATTTTCAACCCAACCTGCGTCCGTAGGCTTTTACGTTACAAGGGATTTTTATAGGGTTCCATACCTCAAAAGGAAAAAAAGGAACGCTTATCACTTTATTTTCCGTCTGTCTATCTGTAAGTCTGTCTTACAAAGCCTTTTTTATTAGGAACGCAAAGAAGTATCAAATTGAAATTAATATCAAATCTCGGGTCTGCGGTCTCTTTTAGCTGTAAAAACATCTAACTTAAAAGTCAACGCTATAAAAAGATATGTACAGCAATGTAGTTATAAAAAAAAAAAAATTACTATTATCATTACAAACTTATTATTTACGGTTAGTGCAATAACCGTGTCTAAACGGAGAGTTGAGTTTGTCCTTTAACCTAGTTTGTCTTTTAGTTAGAACAAAAATTTCTTCGAGTTCGTACGGAACCCTCAGTGCGCAAGTCTACCTCGCACTTGACAGGGTTTTTGTTTAGACAAGTGATTAGCCACTGTCTCACCTGATATTAAATGACGATGTGGTCCAAGATGTAGCATGTTTGCCTAGAAGAACCATATATATATCTAGAATCTAGATAGTCCCACATGTCCTGTAATTCTGTCGTATGCCGAACAAGCTAACACCGAACATTTTAGAATGCTCGACCCATACTGCTCGCGTAGATGCGTAGTGAAACCACGGCTTAAGCCAAGTTGAAGTTACATGCAATCAGAGCGTCACAAAGTTACTTTGTACCTAGCGGGATGTTTTTTGAAGAAATGAAGATTTGTGTTGGCTTGTTGAAGTTAAAATGTTAAGAGTTTCATGAAGGAACTTGAGACGTAGATACTTACCTATTGACATAAAGCCTTCTAGGCTTTAAAAAATGTAGATGCGTACTTTTTCTTCAACGTTACTAGGGATCCATAAATATCAGGTACTAGCGACCCGCCCCGGCTTCGCACGGGTAAAGCATATAATATGCCTACATTTTTTGCATCAGCTTGTTGCGTCGAGTATGAATCTACATCTTCAACAACCATCTTCATATTTCAACCAATTTACACAAAACCCTTAACGTCTAAATCTTCCTCATGAATCACTATGTCTATTGGTGAAAACTGCATGAAATCCGTACTGTAATTTTTAGGTTTATCGGGAACAGACAAACAGACCGACAGACGCGGCGAGTGTCTTTGTTTTATAATATGTAGTGATTATGTGATAAAAAAAAGTTGTACAAAAAATGAACACCTGCCGAAATAAGCCACATTCTAGGCCTAGCATGCTACCATCATCGACCGCATCATCACTTAACTACAGGTGAGATAGTGGTCAAACGCTAGCCTATATGACATTAAAAAAAAACTGTCTATTGGGCTCCAATTTTGAAGGTTAATACATTTCAGGGTTAAAATATACCTATTGTAAAATTAACAGTTGGGTACATAATCTAGATATATAAATAATACAAACATAGTACAAAAGATACTCACAGTTAACATCGATGGAGATGTTTTCAGTGACTGGCGCTATTGATGGATCCGTAACAGCCTGAAACAAAGTTACACTGTTAAGATAGGTACTACATCCGCTTGGGCCCGGGAAATAGCTTTAGACGTGCCATGTGCTCTGAGTGGGGAGGGGAGAAAGCTTAGAAACCCACACGGACAAATTCCGTTGGTGTGCTACGGTACAATGCAAAAAACCTTTCTGTAGTGTTAATCTCGCTATCACCCTAAAATTGTTACTTGAGAGACAGTTCCTGTTCCTATACAAGACATAGCGTGCTACCACCCTCGACCACATCGTCAATTTAACTTTCAACTTTTAATTTCAATTTATTTCTGGCAGTCGCTAGGTGGAACGATGATAAGCATCCTATCCTACTAATCCTTCTTCCTACTTAATATATAATATTATATAATAAATGCGAATGTTTGTGAGTGTGTAAGTATGTCTGTCACTTCTTCACGCTAAAACGGCTCATCCGATTAAGCTGAAATTTGGTATGTAGATAGCCTATAGCGATGGGTCATTGACGTATTTTTCGTAAACGCAACTAGACCGTTGGATTAACCTCACCGTCAACTAGTCGATTAACTAGTTGAATTGATTAACTAGTTAATGCTTTAACCATAGTTCATTTCGCAGTGCTAGCATGAATTCAACCGTTATCGTAGTATTGGTTCATTCAATGGTTTAAATCCCAATAGCGTTAATTGTATTTTAATTCTTTCAGCAATAAATATATGTTGATTTTAAGTAGGTATGTTTTAGTTTTACATCATGACGTAAATTTCAAAGAAATTTAAATACTATGTCTTTGCATGTAGAGCTATTAATGTTACTAAATACGTACTGCCGTCACAATTTAAAAAGGCACAATTCACATTTTGCAAATGTTGAGAAAATCGAGATTAAAATATTTTGGGAATTTTCTTAAAAAAAATACCTTTGAAGTGTGATTTTCAAACTTGTGTGAATGTTAAAAGTTGACTATGATTAGTATGTATATAACGACAGAAATAACTATATATTTATTTTAATGTATATAATTAATAATTACCTTATTAATTTTTAACTTAACATAAAACATTACATTACTAGAGCAATATTACGTTTAAAAGGCACATATAACCAAATATGCCTTATCAATGTAAAATTTTGAGAAAAAAAATAAGTCAGGCACAACTGACGGCATTCCCTGCTCACCTCGCCCCGCTCACTTCATCTCCGTTCAGAAATGTTAAGTGGTAAAGGCACAAACGTCAATGTGCCTTTTTATTTAACATTTTAAGGTGTAAGGGTTAAAAAGAAAAGGTATAACTAACAGTTGTGACCTTTCTTTCTACGTTAATTGCTTAAGTATCGGTATAAAAAAAATAAGCACAATTGCCACATGAGCCTTTTATACTTGATGAACGTCAGTTATGCCCATTCAATTAAATATATAAAAGTAAAAAGGTAAAACTAAAAGTCATATCTCACAATATGCCCTTTTCTTGTAATAAAACTCAAAAAATGGTGCAGTTGTGCCCTTTAAGCTTATACTATCTCTGTTAATTTTGTAGCTATAAATCCACAAAAAATCAGGCAGTTTCACAAAAAATTTTAGTTGTGCCCTTTTTCAGTAACACGGCAGTGTACATTAAATACATTATTTCTAGCTTTTTTTTTAATAAAAATTAACTACGTGTTGCAATTCCTTTTCCTACTATCGAATTTAGCCGTCTAACAACGAATGTTACCGTTCGAAATCAAGTTGACAGTTAATCGCGCCTCCGTTCATTGACGTCAACTGATACGTTCCTCTATACTCTTGAATTTGCCGTATATGGATTCAACTAGTTGATCGGTAAACGATTAACGGTCGAAACGTTGACAGTCGATGGACGGTTTTTTTAACTAGTTCGTTTAATCAACGCCCATCTCTAATAGCCTAGACCCTGGAATAACACATAGGGTACTTTTTATCCCGATATTCCCACGGGAACGCTGTCTACGCGGGTAAAACCGCGGGTCACAGATAATTAGCCTATACACTATAAATAACCCTTGTTGCTATAGTACTAGTGTTATTTCTTCCACTTTACCTGGCAGGTAACATCAGTGCCGTAGTCTGCTCGTTGTAGCTTGAAGGAGACAGTCGCTCGAGCTTCAGAGTTGGCGAGGAGGGCGTGTGACTTCCACCATGAGACTCTCGCTGTTGGTCGACCTGCACATAAGGGAGTACAAGTATGAGAAGAATGAACTGATCATCATTATAATTAACAGCCAGTATTTCTCCGCTGTTGGTTAATTAGTACTGATGGTAACGACCATAAGATCTTTGACATTTATAGCATTAGTAAGGACTACATATTCAATACATTTTTGGGCATAATTTTTTTATAAATTTGAGCGTGACGTTCAAGTAAATCTGTCATGTCTAAGAATCAAAACCAAGTCCATAAAAAAAGTGTAGATAAATGACTATGATCCAAACTGAGATAGAAATCTTTATAAGTTGGAATCCAAACTAAGGTGGAAAATTTGTCGCCAAAACATCCAATCCCACAGCTGTCCCTTGAGAACCACTTCTAATTTTAGGCCTAGCTTGTATTATTATTTATACTTTGGTCTTGCATGCTACCATCCTCAACCGCAACATCACTTACCTACAGGTGGTGCAACGATAGCCTATCGTATATCCTACGAATATTATACCTAAAGGCGAAAGTTTGTGTGTGTGTTTGTTACTTCTGCGCGCTAAAACTACTGAACCGATTGAGCTGAAATTTGGTATGTAGATAGCCTAGACCCTGGAATATCACACAAACATTTTTTATCCCGATATTCCAATGGGAACGATGTCCACCATAAAACGCGAAACGTAACGCGTAAAACCGCGAAACACAGCTAGCATGAAATAAAAAAAAACCATAGCTGAAGTTTACCACTAGTGGTGATTATCGTCGCACTATAGGTATGGCAGTGGTCAAAAGAACCCTACCCGCATGTGTGACATAAAATGACTCTCTGTTGTGTTTAATAAAAAATGTTGATGAGTTTAATAAAACCTGTAACAAACAGTCACTTACAAACGTACCCATCTACGCATAAGTGTATACTTTTCTCAAACTTTCTATTTTCATTCGAACCCCACTTTAACCCCTTTTTACAGTGATGTGATTTCATTAGACCAGTTGTTCGCAGGGTAACCCGTATCACACGCAGTTTCAACTCCTGTGGTGTTTAGCGAAAAATGCGTGATTCATGGCATATTAGCGTGGTGCCAGGCATAGGCGGTAGCGGGTAAATAAGGTATTGAGGCGTTGGATTAAAAAAAAACTAAATGTTTATTCCTATAGACTCAACAGATGGCTTTCAAAATGAACGCAACGGTCTGACATTTTCGTGGTGGATAAATCTTAAAACTTTATATTTTCTTTTCTTTCGTTTTCGATCGATGTCTATACTGCTTTCATTCATAAAATTGCTAAATTTCATACGTTATTTTTTTAATTTTTAGTTTCAGCGACTTTTTATTGAATGAATTATACATATTTTCGCTTATAAATAATAAACAAAGATTCGCTTTGATGCTTTGATAGTGACATCTCAAAAGGTTCATTTCAAAAGCCACCTAACTATTCTTTTTTAAATAAATAAGGCTCATTACATGAGCCTCTAGCGGGAGATATCGACAGACACAAAATCAAAATAAAAAATATATAGAATTCCAATATCTAATGTTATCGATATCTAATAATAAAGAAATCTGGTTTTACTATAAGAAGATAAATGACAGCCATAATATGAAATGTGAAAATGGTTAATTTTGCCCTCATTTATTCAAACAATAAACTACTATCAAGCGAAAGATCGACCAAATAGAGTGCCCAGTTCAGACAATTACAATGTTGCCTGTCATGCACACTAGACGGCGCTTTATAATTCCACACAAGTGCGTTTGCTTAGTCGCGGTCGAGTAAGTAAATCAATTCAATTATCTCGCACTTGGCACTCAGTTTCTTCAAGCATTCGAAAGCAAATTCTAATCTGGAAACTGCCTCTCCTTCGACTTGGGCCTTTACAATTCACAATGCTTCGATCGACTACTTTTGATATATCAATTAGCAAAAAAAAATCTAATCTTGCCGATTAGATTTTTTTTTTTTCGCGAATAAATAGTTCACGGATTTATCAATATTCAAAATTCAAATTGAAGCTTCCGAATTCGAATGTGCCCGAGTGAAATGAGCATAGCTATATGCTGAGCCCTATATAAAATGGATGAGATTATGTTGACAAATCACAAAATAAAAAATCGCTCTCGCTACCTCTCCCATCTTACACAACCATCACCCTCCGTGATAAGGGTCTACCATCCCACGGGTGCCCTTTGTTTTAACACGTTTTTTTGTTCCATTCAGGGCATTATTTTATACCTATTCCGTTGTACAAGCCCAGAACAATGCGACCGATTTGTGTTGGCGGTAACTAGGAGTGTTTTTGTCGGCCAGGTGTTTGCCGACATCTTGTTTTTTTAATTTGTTGTTTTTCGGGTCGGATTTTTATGGTTAAGTGGCGGTTTTAATGTTGAGCTTGAATATTAATTGTTTATTAAAGTTCTTGATGGGATAATACTCAGATAAATCTGTATACTCAAAGGGATAATATCAGGGATATAGTCAGAAACATAAAAGTGCATCGCAATACTATTTATTTTGACGGTGCTTTTATAACCCTTTCAATTTTTACAAGCTTTTATTTAACTTGCAATGTATGTATGTATGTATGTATGTCACTATGTATGTTCGGGTGGAATCTTGGAAGCTAAATTAGACCCACTTCCCGATGTCCGATTGGACTCAAATTTGGTGTACTTATGTATCTTTGGTGACAATACAATGATTACCATTGAGCTAGTCTGATGATGGAGACGGAAGGTGGCCACGGCATCTCTGTGATAAAACAACATAACCCCACCGAGTTTGGGCTCGATTGATTTGTCTTGAAGAGAACTTTACGCCTAGATGATATCCAGGGTCTGATGATGAAGCTGGAAGGTGGCCACAGCATCTCTGTGATAAATCAACATAACCCTACCGAGTTTGGGTTCGGTTGATTCGTCTTGAAGAGGACTTTACACCTAAATAATATCCAAGGTCTGATGATGAAGCTGGAAGGTGGCCACGGCATCTCTGTGATAAATCAATGTAACTCTACCAAGTTTGGGCTCGATTGATTCGTCTTGAAGAGAACTTTACACCTAGATGATATTTAGCGACTGGTGATGAAGCTGGAAGGTGGCCACGGCATCTCTGTGATAAAATAACGTAACCCCAGTGAATTTGGGCTCAAATGATTCGGCTTGAGGAGCACTTTACACTTAAATGATAGCCAGGGTCTGATGATGAAGCTGTAAGGTGGCCATGGCATTTCTGTTATAAAGCCCTACAACATAGCCCCACCGAGTCGATTGATTTTCCTTGAAGAGCACTTTACCCATAATCAAATCAAATATCCGTGGAATATTTTAGAACATCATGCCTTCTTTTAAATACTTAGGTAATAGGTAGGTAGTCGGTATCTATACCTAACTACTAAAAAGTTAAAAAAGAAATTATAAGTAAAAAATATTTTTTAAAACAAGCTTTTATCTGGGACGATGAACTAAAATGTTAAAAATAAATTCTAGTAAGTATTTGGCGTGTAGTTACTTACCTATATTTTTAAAAGCTTGAGGCACTGAAGTATAGCAATTACCTAGCTTCAAAAACGGGTAGTGCTTCAAGCTTTTAAGAATATAGGTAAGTACTACACAAGCTTGTTTTAAAAAATATTTTTTACTTATAATTTATTTTTATAATAGGATAGTATGATACCTAGCTAAAATTATACGTCATGATAATGACTTAGAATTAAACTAAAATAAATAACCTGATAAATAACTAATATTATATAATAACTAATGTTTTAACATATCATGCTGATTGCTGCGGCATGAAAATGTTTCTGATGAATAAAATGCTTTTGGGATGACCAACATAATGTGAAGATAATAACGATTCACAAAATCACGCCTTTTTCCCTAGAGGGTAGGCAGAAACTACTTATTTCCACATGCTACGATCCTGACATACATCTTTCGCTTCTTCCACTTTTATGAGCGCCTTCATACATGCTCATCTATTGTAAGTACTTTTGACTTGGCCTCTCTTCAAATTTATTTATTGCCTAAATAAATATATTTTTACCTCCGACGGCAACACATGTAAGGTTGACCTCCGTCCCTTCATCGTAGGGACCCAGGACTCCGCTGTTGACCTCATCACCTTCTTGGTTCAGGATTATCAAACGCTCCGGGGGAACTGAAACACAATAGAGGTGCTCGTTATATTAGAAAGCAGTTAAAAAGCGCAGATTATAATAATTATATAGCAGACGCAGTCTGCTTTTCATATCTACAGCAGACTGCTTTCTGCGGCGCAGCTTCGCGTCGGCGCCGCGTTCTACTAAGTAGTTTCATGGTGATAAAAATATTAGTTATATGTATGTAAAATAATATAAAACATAGTAGGTAAATTGTAAAACGCACTTAGTTTATTTTAATCTCTCGACGTGTTCAATAAAACAACGACATCGCACACTGATATAACATTGAACATTTCGTTTCGCCGCGAAGCCGCACACAACTGCGATTTAAAACGAAAAAACATGCATACCTACTATTTATAGCATAAAAAATATTCTGCTCGTTTTACTGCGCGTTTAGTTACAACGCGTTTTGCGTTTAGAGCCGTTATGAGCACGACTAAAACATAATATGACTTGTGAATATCACAATAATATACTAAAACAGTCCTATAACAGACAAACGGACGGATGGACAGCGAAGTCTCAGTAATAGGGTTCCTTTGGTACCGATTATGAACAGACACCTAAAATGAGTACAAAAGAGGCTTAAAGATTTTTTTGTCATAGGTGAGAAACCTATTAAACATGCCTATTAAACTGCTGAATTAATTGGCAAAGTGGTGGTACCGCCCCAAACGAACTAGCTGATGTCCTACCACTACAAAAAACATTTCAACATGTGCTATTCCTACAGGAGGAATTTAAAGCAAACACCTGTTTACGTTACAAAATCTTGCCCCGGCGGAGATTTGATCCTTGTTCTATGAAGCGTTCTATTCTATGAAGTAAAGCAGGACATTTATCCATCGGTCTACTTACTGAGAACAGTTAAATTGAGCCTTGTGTTCTTCGTAGGAGACTTTATGAAGTCCACTCTGCATCTGTATTGTCCACTGTCTTCAGGCCTGAAAACATAAAATAATGAATATCTAATCAGATAAAGCGAGGCTACGGTTTTTGGTGCACTGAGTAAAATGGTCCTTATAACAGCTGTAAAGTTGTACAATTTTTTTTAAATAAAAATTAAGGAACTTAATATATAAAAATATTATTTTTTTAGTTTTTTTTTATAATTAATAATTTGATAGTTGCCCAAATATATATGAAAAAAAGGAGATAAGGTACCCCGCTCCCTTAACGTGGACCGTATATGAATTATGTTTGCGAACCTAATTTCCCCTTATTCACAATCGAACTGGTGTTTGTGTAGCACGTACAGATTACATGTGCAATTATCGCAGAAATAATTAGCAACAATGGCTCTGTTCTTCATGCACATCAAACTGAACATTAGAAATTCGTGTTTTCATGTAGTTGTTTCTAGCTCCATTATGTTTATAAGAGTGAGTACCGCATCTCCCTTTTCATATCGATGGTTACACCGACATGTTTCATCTAATTTTGATTTGATTTAATGTGATAATTTGTATATTTTATATTTCTTTGTACAATACAATACAATACAAAACTCTTTATTGATTTCCAAAACACAAAATACAAAATGTACAATAGCTTCATTAAAAAACATTAACATAATGGTAAAGCAATCAGCGGTCTTATCGCATCAAGCAATCTCTTCCAGATAACTTGAAAATTACAAATATATATATATATATATATATATAAAACCAAAAAAAAATAATATGATGATAATTTTTAATACATAGTTTGATGTTGACTTCATATTTAATTTATTTCATGTCTGATTCAATATTTTAGATATAAAAGAAAGGAAGGGAGGGGTAAAAAGAAATACAGGCGAATTAAGACCCTCCTTTCTTTTGAAGTCGGTTGAAAAAGCGATAAACAAAAGACTTTGCGCCGATGCGATTGTAATAACGATTGTAATAAGTTACGCTACTAACGTAGTCCCAGTTACTGCAGACTTCCTGAAAACCATCTATACGGCCCCACCTTATGTTGTCCTATTTTTCCTCCCTTCCACATCGAAGGCTGTCTTCTGGCACATACGTGCGCTATCTTACTTTAATAATTCCCGTTTCCGAAACCTTTCCTTCCAGCCAAGCGTAAGCCCTTTTACATCCTAATTTAATAACAGATAAAAACAGTTTCGACTCAGCGAATCACAAAAGCATTACTCAATAGCTGGTGACATTCAAAACGGTAATCCTTCAAGTGGAAACCAGAACCTTGGATATATTTGAATAGGTTTCATTAGAAAGGGCTTCTTTGTTATTAAAATGGAAGGTTATTTTTCTGGCCAGGGATGACTGCAAAGGTGACGGTTAACCTAAAAATAAAATGCCTCCAACAATAAAACATAAAAAAAATCCATCCTAATATTGTCATATCAGATCATTAAAAAATAGTAGATTGTATAACAAGGGTGCAATATAGTACATTTCTACGAGGCCGCTTTTATGAATCCAGAGCGAAGCGAAGGATTCTAGAGTAGAATCCCCAGCGTAGCGAGGGATTCTAAAGTAGAATCTTGAG
Source organism: Cabera pusaria (assembly GCA_954871355.1). NCBI lineage: Eukaryota > Metazoa > Arthropoda > Insecta > Lepidoptera > Geometridae > Cabera > Cabera pusaria. The sequence goes on from OX940910.1 coordinate 6,454,798, forward strand.
CGTAGCGAGGGATTTAAAGTACGTCGGCTGAGAGAAAATAATATTGCAGCCGAGTTTTACACTCTGCTTTTCATCCCCCTCTATGAGAAAAGGAAATAAAAGGCTCAAATTAAGTTCAACACTATATTAACTAAAATAGAGACTAACACAACTAAACAAAACACATATGACACAGCACATACACAAGCACTTTTGATTTCTATGGTTTATGTCCTTCTGAAGATATGCTACCAATTTTGTATAGGTCCTGCTTTGAATATTATTATTAGTATTGACTGTCGATATCAGCATCGAGTAAATACTCCAAGAAGGTTGCCTGAATTTGGCCAGTTCTTGATAATTAGCTAGAAATACAGTTTCTGAAAATGAATTCGCTTTTTTTTCACTTTTCCACTCGATACATTTTGTATAGGCTTCTAAATATTTTTTCGCGGGACTTTGTTGATAACAGATTATTTATAACATTTGTTGCGTCGTTTGTATTCTTTCGGGCGTTAAATTAATACTTTCTTTATCAGAACTCATTTCTTTATGAATTAATAGTTTATTTAGCACTGCAACAAAAAATTAAAGCGAGGGGTACTTCGTATTGATTCGCGCGCTTATTGTTTTCTTCTTCATACGAGATTCTTTTTTTTAATTCACTAGACTATAAACGACTTCTTTTTTTTCATCCTGGCTACCACACTATCAGTGTGCCACGCGTTTTAAACTTTTTTTTCTGTATTATATATATTATATTATATACAGTGTGGAAATTAAACTCAGGCCCTGGAGGGAAACTACTTTAACTCCTTAAGCTAGCTCATTTTACTTAAAGGAGACATTCCTTTATATTTGAAAAGAAACAAATCTGCATTAAAAGATTTTTTTAAACTCGCTTGCTTCGCCCGGGACTCGAACCAACTAAAATTAAAAAAATAAACACTCTTTATTTTATTATACTAATCGGTAGTATTAATATTCAGGATAAAGTTTCTCTAAAAAATGTTTGGTTACTGTTCACTTTTAACAAGTAAAAGACACGTAACAGTTCTTTTATCTCTCCAACACTCAAAAACTTCGTATGAAGTACACGCTTGCTAATTTATCGTTAAGTACCTTGTTGAAATCTTCGATAAGAAAATTGTTCAATGGTGGTAATACCTCTATGCACATTTCCTTCTTACATGATCCGAGGCGTTCAGTGGAGAAGTTTAAAAATGGAACGATTGACTTTGTTTGCAATGTGGGACAATAATTTTAAAATTCGAACGATTTTTATCAACAGATTTTATTTAAGTAGTGTTGCTTTCCTTACGTAATTAAATTATCTCGTGGCGTATCAAGAACAATTCGAGTTATTAGAAGCTTACTTTGTTTGCAACAAGAGCTACGATTTAGCTCTGCAGTGGTATCGCGAGAAGTATCCAGACAGAGAACTACCATCTAGAAAAGTTTTGTCTCGAATTGTGAATAATTTACTGACCGTTGGAAGTTTTAAAAAGAAGACTGGACGCCCACAGCAACAAAATTTGGACTATAGCGATGTTGAGTTAAACATTTTGACATACTTCGAGTGTTACCCGAAGGCTTCAAGCAGGGAAGCTGCTCAAGAGATAGGCATCAACCATACTAGTATACTTAAAGTTCTGAAAAAATACAAATACAAATGTTATCGTGATGGGCGATTGGTGCAGAAACTACATCCCGGAGATAGTGACAGGAGATTACAGTTTTGTGAAAATATTCAAACAGAAATAGCCCGCAACCCAAATTTCTTGGACTGTATTGTATGGTCTGACGAAACAAATTTTAGTAATAATGGAATGTATAACAGACATAACAATCATTATTGGTCTCTTCAAAATCCATTCCGTGTCCGTGAAACGAACAATCAGGTCAGATTTTCGTTTAATGTTTGGTGTGGAATCAAAAGTAACATGGTTGTTTTGATGCACATTTACGAAGGACATCTGAATGCAGCAAAATACATTGAAATAGCTTTTACAAAATCAATTAAACCTTCTGCCAGAAGAGGAACAAAATAATATCATTTTTCAACAAGATGGTGCACCTGCCCACAACAGCAGAATTGCCAGGGCATACCTTAATGAAAATTTCAATGCCTGGATAGGTACAAACGGGACGATTAGATGGCCTGCAAGAAGTCCAGACCTGACGCCCATAGACTTCTTTTTATGGGGTCATGTAAAAAATGTTGTTTATGAAACTTGCTATGAAACCGTTCAAGAGCTAAGGATTGCGATAGAAAATGTTATTAGGGGCATACACCACAACACTTTGCTGAAGGCTACAAGAAATGAATTTCAACGGCGACTAATGTTGTGTAGCCGGAACGACGGGGCTCATTTCGAACAATTTATCAGTTAAATAATTTAAGTGTTACAAAATTGATAGTAAAATAAAGTTGATGTTAGATTTAACGATTATTTTTATTTTTAAGACCTAATGTTTGTTAGAGAAACTTTATCCTGAATATTAATACTACCGATTAGTATATTAAAATAAAGAGTGTTTATTTTTTTAAATTTTAGTTGGTTCGAGTCCCGGGCGAAGCAAGCGAGTTTTAAAAAATCTTTTAATGCAGATTTGTTTCTTTTCAAATAAAAAGGAATGTCTCCTTTAAGTAAAATGAGCTAGCTTAAGGATTTAAAGTAGTTTCCCTCCAGGGCCTGAGTTTAATTTCCACACTGTATATATAGTATTGTTTTATAACATTAAATGTTTAGCTTCACGAGCTTTTTTTGTTCATCAAGCGTGGCGCGCTATCTAGTTGATAGGACAATAATATTTCCCGTACAATATTTATATGTCTAAGGACGTTCAATAGAACCTCCTTAGACATGGCACTATAAAATAACAGTCATAAGCCAAAAATTAAAAAAATACTTTCCCGCCCTAGGGAAGAAATGACCTATTTTGCGCGCACTCATCGAGGAACAAACCAACACTTTCCGAATAGATGGGATGAAAAACCTATTTCCAATGCCGCGCTAGTCTTTTTCAGGAGCAAGTTTGAGGTGACTGAACACCGTAAGGATATGGCGGCAAATTTTCTCCTTGATATAAAGCTACTTTTCAACCGACTTCCAAAAATAAGGATGTTCTCAATTCGTCGATATGTTTTTTTTGTGTGTATGTTACGCGATTACTCCGTCAATTGTGAACCGATTCGAATGATTCATTTTTAATCGGAAGGGTACGTTTTCGAGGTGGTCTCATTGTAACTTCATTGAGATCTGATAAGTATCTCCAGAGATATGAATCAAAGCATTTATTCAGTATGTAGGCAGAATTAATATACATATACACGTCAAAATCATAAATCATAAAATAAATCATAACCAATTATCAAGTAAACATAGCAAAAGCAGAATTTTAACGCTTTGAATTAAAAAAAAAAGTAATGAACCATTCAGCTGTATGATGATAAACGTCTCAAACTTGCTGCTGAAATTGACTCACGGGGCATCGAAGTCAGTTGTTTTAGTATCTTAATTATTGGTATATAATATCGGTTCAACTCCTTTATATATCATCTTAAATTCAATATAGCAAACACAATAACAGCCTGAGATATAGGTACGATTAATAAATGGATACAAAGGTAAGTTCACTCGTATTACAAATCCGCAATATAACAGTAAACAGCGTGCCGGTCCTTGTTTATGCCAATCTTTTTCTACGTCAAGTTTTGCAGACGTGCCACTTTTAAACAATTAAAAGTAGCTGGTTAGATAGGTTAGAGTTTCTTTGCGGTTATAATATGTATATGTAAAGTGATAAAAGAGATTAGTGTATAAAACATGCATATATCTGCTTTGTAGATATATATGCTACCTAAATATTTCAATACACAATATATTTAAATGAACACTCAAATACTTACAATTTAAGATAATCAATATTAAATATTATGTTTCTTTGAAGTGTTTCACACTTTATATTTTTGTAAATTGTTAAACACAATCCAAAATTTCATCGTACCGACGGGACTTGAACCCGCAACCTCCGGAATAACATGTTCCGGTGCTTTGCCAATTAATATAATCAATATTGTAATGAACCCACCGGTTACACCATGTAATGAAACTACAAGATGGCTACGTTTATTCAACAGAAATTTCATCATACCCACATTATCATTATTTACACCTACCGCCATATTAAATAATATACAACAAATATAATCAAATTCTAGACAAGCATGTACGTCATGAGAACGTTTCGATAATAACCGCAGATAGTGTGTCTCGTGGTTAAGTAACTGTTCTCACTCTAACACTGGCGTCTCAAACTATTTATGGTCATTTATTCATGATCCAAAAAGATTTGGCAACTTTTTAGAGTAAATCTCTAACCTGACACTAAACCGCTGTTCTCAATGGTTTAGCCGTTATGATTAGGTGATCCAATGCTATTGAAACCTTGGTGGTATGGTATGTACTAGGGCTTTTAGTCTCTAACTAATAATAGCTTTTAGAAAATGAGGGGAGGCGCTATTGTTATGCTGGCATATACGGCATCTAAGTTGAACATTAAACAAATGACAAAAAATAAATTGTAGAGGTAAGTACAAAAAAATCCGCTACTTTTTGCAGCCAAAAAGTCGCTCGTATGCACCCAAAAGAAAAAAAAGTACACCCTGAGCAGTCTACGGTTACGTTATTAACGTGGATCGGGGTGAGGAATTCGATATCGCTGTCGACGATTACGTCACGAGCTTTTTAGATGAACAAAGAACGAAGCGTATTAACAGCGAGGGTTCTATCGTTTGAGAAATCGATCTGTGTGATCCGATGACACTGCACTAGGGTTGAAGTGTTTAAATCGATTTATCAGTGTCTTGAAAGTTTGAGCGAAAATATACCAGCTTATTTATCTGATCAGTATGAGTAAATTTAAAAATAATATTGATCGTGCTGAAAAACGGTGAATTGGAACTATGGGTCCTAATTATGTTTTATAATTTATTGAACGAGCGAAGCGAAGGTCTCTGTTTCGCATTCGCGCGCTTGGGCAAAAAATTATGATTATCGTATGTCCAGATGTCTGGATGTCTTATCTCCTCTACAGGTCGCATTTTTAATCGTCAAATTTTGTGAGTAGGTTCGATACTTATAATGATTTTTTATATTAATTTATTTTAGTATTTTTGGGTTCCGAACCCAAAGGGTACCAACGGAACCCTATTACTGAGACTCCGCTGTCCGTCTGTCTGTCTGTCTGTATGTCTGTCTGTCTGTCTGTCTGTCCGTCTGTCACCAGGCTGTATCTCATGAACCGTGATAGTTATATGGTTGAAATTTTCACAGATATTGTATTTCTGTTGCAGCTACTACAAATACTAAGAACAGAACAAAGTTAAAAATTAAAGGGTTTAAAACAAATAAACTGGCCAAGTGCAAGTCGGACTCGCACTCGTAGGGTTCCGTAACACAGTTAAGTATTCCATAACTATGATTTTTCGCAACTACAAAATTAACTTTGTTTTTCATAGTGTTTGTATGAAAAACAAAGTTATCTTTGCGGTCGCCATATCTCAAAAACTGCTGGCTGTAGCTCGTTCAAACCAATTTTCGTTGTTAGTTTTTATTGAGATCTACAGCATATGTTTTTTTTAGATTTTTTACTCCCATACTTTAATGATTTTAAGAAATGATTTTAGGAACCTCAATGTCATTTTTGAAGACCTATCCATAGACCCCACATGTATAGGTTCAAAGAAAAATTTTTTTTTGTTTTAGTTCTATGTATGGGATGCCCCCCCTTAAACTTTTATTTTTTTTACTTTTGTATAAAAATCGGAAAGCGGTACACAGAATACATCTACCTACCAAGTTTCAATTCTGTAGTCCTAACAGTTTCGGAATAAAATGGCTGTGACATACGGACGGACAGACAGACAGACAGACAGACAGACATAACGAATCTATAAGGGTTGCGTTTTTTGCCATTCGGCTAAGGAACCCTAATAACGTGTTTATTACGATACGATACGATACGATACGAAATTAATTCACCTCGACGCAGGTAGATGGCAGCACAGGAAAAGTTAGCACGCGCAAGCGTTTCATTTGTTAAATTTGTGGGTCTCGGACTTGGTCGATTTGTTTACACAGTTAAAGTTTACTTGCAAAAATGTATTGTACAGTAATGAATAATATATATTCAACTTTAGTACTTTGAGAGCTAATTATATTGATTACCTTAGTGTTAATATTTACCTAGTTGGTGTTAGAAGTTCGTGGCGTTTGGACTTCGGAAATTCGGAACCCTCCGTGTGCGACAGTGTTGCCAACTCAGTGGATTTTCCACTAGATCTGGTTGTTTAGATTATCATTTTAGCGGACAAATTTTGGTTTTAGTGGCTAGTGGATTTTTCTAGTGGCTTAGATTGTTTCATTTAGTAGTACTAGACATTTAACCACCAGCACAATTTACATATCTACAGGAAAGAACTTGAACGTTTACATTACATGATGGGTATATTTTTTGTTTGATATGTAGGCAACACTCCTATGTGGTGTTTGTCGGGTATTCCCCGAAAAGAGTTTGTCAATTTCTTAAATTATTTTGATGATAGTCTTTATTTGTATGACTACTAGGTCAAATTTGATTTGAAATAAGATGGTTTGTATATGTTTGTTTTTTTTTTTTTGCTAAAGAGTATCTTGATAATGTAAGTGGTTTTCTGGTGGGTTAACACGCTAGAATGTGTGGGTTTGTTAAAAATTTGTTGGCAACACTGGTGTGCGGGACAAAAGTCTGACTCGCACTTGGCCAGTTTTATTTTTTAATAACGAGCCATATATTTTAACAAAAATATCACAAATTTCACTAAGTGAAAAGTCCACTCTGCATTTATTCGGTATATGGGCTAATTAAAAATCTGCACTTTCGTGTGTAGGTTCATAAACGGAAACGGAACGTCAAAAACGGAAAAAAAATTAATAGACTTCACTTGAACCGTGCCAAAATCTTCATAAATCCATTTATTAAACCTAAAAGTGAACGTTAGTAAAACATACCCAAAAATAAACGCATATAAATAGGTACCCTAATAAAATCCGTTACCAAACTAAATAAGATAGGAAATAAATAACCGCAAAAGATAGACTATTACCGCAGCGGCCTTATCTCACGGAACCCTAAAAAAACGTGAATCCGATCTGTTTGATACTTTATTTATTGCGCAGGAAATATTCATGGCTTCACGAAGGATCTCTAAAAAACATAAATCTTTTAATAAACAATGAGATTCGATAGATATTTATTTTTTAGAAGGTATTTAATGGGCATGTGTTCATAGTCTATTGGTTTACATGTTTTTGTGATAAATAGGGCATTTTTATGGGAAGAGAGTAGAGATATTTTGTGAATTGTTACGTTTTAAATTTTAAAAACAATACGGAATGATCTTTAGCGCCTGTAGCAAATACTTACGAGTACACCTATGCAATTTCAGTTTAAAATAGAACTTAAATATTGACTTTGACTAATAATTAAAATACAAACTACAAATATATAATGTAAGATAGTTTAAAAACTTAAACAACCGACTTCCATGCTCCGCGTCAATTTTAAGTCAATTTCAGTAGGAATTGTTGAGACGTTTATCATCATATTTCTGGAGATACTTATCAGATCTCCATGAAATTAAAATGGGACCACCACGGAAACGTCACCTACCGATTAAAAAAAGAACAATTCAAATCGGTTCACAATTAACGAAGTAATCATACACACAAAAAAAAGAAAAAAAAACAGACGAATTGAGAACCTCCTTCTTTTTGGAAGTCGGTTGTTTTTGAGGTTGCTATGAGTAGTAGGGTATGGTAGAGTACCCAAAAAGCTGTCGACATTACCTCTTTGAATGGCAAAACTAATGCGTTGCCCGAGATCTTATTTATTATCTGTTCTGTGTATCTATCACTCATCTAATACTATAAGAATCTTTGTCCTGACATACTGACTGACTGACTGACTGACTGACTGACTGACTGACTGACTGACTGTCTGACTGACTGACTGACTGACTGACTGACTGACTGACTGACTGACTGACTGACTGACTGACAGACAACGCACAGCCTAAACCGCTGGTCGTAGAGACTTGAAATTTGGAGGGTATATTTGTCCTAGTACGTAAGGGTGTACTAAGAAAGGATTTTCCAAAATTCACCCCTAAAGGGGAGGTTCACGTGTTTCAGGTTTTTTTTAAAAATTCAACCCCTAAAAGGGTGAAATGGGGTAACAAAGTGTGAAAATCAATATTATTCGGATTGCGCTGATGGCATAATGTCGAGGCATTTTCGTAAAATAATACTAAACATAAGAGCGCCGGCGTTTTTGATAGTAGTGCCACATGAGTAAAGAAACTTTTATTTCTTTTTTGCTTAATAAAGTTGCCAAGAGTCTATATGGCAAGATACACTTATCGCGTGGAGCCATAATGATACAAAAAAAGACGTGTGGCACTCGGGAACTGCCGCGGTAAAGTTATTGCATAGCTTTTTTTTTATGCAGTATTTTTTTTCTTTGATATTAATTCAAGTTACACTTTTTGAGCGTGGTGACCGATAAGAAAACATATTTTTTTTCTTTTATGAAATAAATGAGAAGTGAGTGAAGCTAATTTTAATATCGCTCATTTTAATATCAAAAATTTTGGTTATCTTTATAGCAGTATTATATATAAATTAACAAAACAAAAAATAATACTGCATTTGTGATAACAATAATAAAATATATGTATATAGAGTACTCAGTCATTTTCTTTCACTATTTTTTTCGCGACTTTCTTCATTAATAAATGCATTTTGATTATTCATATTTACAGATAGAGACAGAGTACAGATATTCACTGTTGTACATAGGTGATAAATAACTATACACCTATCTGTGCCACGGCTACATGTATGAAGGCAGTGAGTGTTTAACAAGGAGGAATTATGTAAAGTTCCGAGGACTAGTTCACCCTTGACATAATTTGAATATAGAATTCGGAATTTATACTTGAAAAAGGAACGAGAAGACATAATCAAAATTAGCCGGTCCGAGGGGTATATAGCGGTTAGGGTAGCTCCCCTACATGTGAAGTGGGGATGAAATCCGATAGATGGCGTTGTACACCGTTAACACACGCAAGTGTTCATTTTATCAAGTTTTACTATTAAATTGAATGGGTGAAACCAAAGACGACCTTATTTCTACTACGCTAAGGCTTAATAAATGGGGTTCGTTGGGTGTTAGGTTTTATTTTTGTTACGGAATTTCTGGATTCGGTCTCGACGCTCAAGGCCCGCGATAGAAGCTATGCAATGGCTTAAAAAAACACCTAAAAACAAAGTGACGTCATTATATTGCTCACCTTAATTTAGTGAGAACCAGTACAGCAGGCCTGGACTCGCTTCTGAAGGTTGCTCTCATTCCCAGGGTGGCAGGATCGGACCAGTGTGACGTCACACCTTCCCGGGTATCCAGCCTGTTGACAAAATATATGATTAGGAAGGGTTGTTTATTTTGAACAGACCTGATGTGATGATTTCCTCCTTGACGTGTCCGTCAACGGCGAACCTTGCTAGCTCCGGGAGCGCAGATGGCTGACAAAACCAAACTAAGGTTTTAAAAAGTATGTTGCAAGAAGCACAATACATCTGTCCTGATGAGGTGAAGGTATATGTATAGGAAGGCTTTGGTTGTTGTTTTTTGATAAGACGTTTAGCGTCGAGGTCTTATAAGCGACGTTCTTCGTACGCTGAAACAGCTTTATCTACAGAGTCGCGCCACTTCTGCCTCTGTTTATGAAGCTTCTATCTTCTATAGAGATTTTGTAGGCGCCAAGATGACGCTTAAACGCATTTTTGTAGCGTAAAAATTGCTCTCCGGATGTACGAACAGACGTGTAGAGCTATTGACAATTATTTGCAAGCAAATTCGGATTTGGAAACTGCCTTTCCTTCGACTAAGATCTTTGCAATTCACAATGCTCTAACCCATAACTTTTGGTATTTCAACTTGAAAAAATCAGTGATTCTAATCGGTAAGGCTTACGCGACTAAATAGCTCACGGAATAATAAATGTTCTAAATTCAAAATGACGCTTCTAAATTAGAATGAAACCGATTGAAATGAGAATAACTACGCTAATGTTAATTGGCGATGCGGTCTAAGATAGAATGGTGCTTGTCCGGAAATGGAAGACGTTAGTGTTTGACCATTATCAAGCTGGCTAGCGCCTTTTTTTAGGAGAGAAGGAGTTTAGGACCTTTATAATCATTCATTCATTTATATGTGATAAATAGGTCGAAAAATAAAAAAATGAAACTTAGGAAACCGATTGGCGATTGTCTTTGTTTCGTGGGCAGTGCACGCCATGCCGAAGCCTACCACCAGTGGTTACTTATTTAGCATAACCCAAAGGACCCGTGTATTTCCAAGGTCTATGGATGCAGGAAGGCAACAATGACCATCCAGCTCGGCTAGCATGACAAGGGGACTATTTTGTCTTTCCACCTATCCGTGTTTTGTTTGGTGGAGAAGGCAAATTATAATTAAAGTTTTTCGACAATTATAAACGCCCGCTGACTTTTAATCAATTCTTTTTTAAGCTTTTTAATACGAAACAAAATCAAAACTCGGGGTTAAACTTACCAAGCGTTTAAATTGTTGTGTTGATCTCCTATCAGTGGCGAAAACCAGGGAAATAATTTTGTCTTTCCCCCGGGGATAAGGCCATGCTAACCCTGCAGCGACAAATTACAAACAATAGATATAAGACCTGATAGCCAGAACGAATAAAACGGCGTATAATCGATGGTAGAAACTGTTGCTTAAATTTCCAACTTTTTATATTACACTCAGGTCATAGATCATTATTATAAATCTACCCAGTAATACCCACAAATGGCTTACCGATGAGCAATATCAAAATTTTACGATACCCATAAAATTAATACCCAAATCTTCTTATTGAATTTTGACGCTTCAAACTCAAAGTTTTAACTCACAGAAATGCAATCATGAATTTGAATGGGTATTTTAACAAAAGCCAAATTCTTTTATTGTAGAATTTGTATGCTATAATCGTTTTGTAATCCGATATTTTTGAGTGTTATTATGGGTTTTTTATTGGAATTATTGGATGTAAAGGTCATTTGTCTATTGATTTCAAGTTTAGAGTATTTATGCTAAGCATATAGGCCAATGGTCGTTTCTTTAACCGATTTCCAAAGTAAGAGGGGCTTAGGTTGTCTAATCTGGTAATCACTATCACTATCACCATCAGTACTATCATCACTACATTTTATAAAACAAAGCCTGAATCTGTCCCATTCTAGGCCTAGCGTGCTTACCATCTTCGACATCTCAGGTGTAATTTTGTTTTTAAATGAGGTGGAAAATCTCCATATATCCTACTTAAAATAACACTGGCCAAGTGCGAGTCAGCATCGCGTCTCTTATAGCACACTTAGGGAGGGTTCCGTACAATACGAAACCTAAACAGAGTTTCAACCTCATATATATGATTAATTGATATTACCAAGAATATTTGGTTTGGTCGCGGTCTAGAAAGACGGGGCTCGTTTACTAGCGCCATCTATGTCATTTTTCCGAAACTAATTAGATAGATGGCGTTTAAAAACACTTTTTTTGTATGGGGACCCCCTTTAATTTGTATCTTTATTTTGTTTTTAGTATTTGTTGTTATAGCGGCAACAGAAATACACCATCTGTGAAAATTTCAACTGTCTATCACGGTTAATGAGCTATAGCCTGGTGACAGACGGACAGACAGACAGACAGACGGACAGCGGAGTCTTAGTAATAGGGTCCCGTTTTACCCTTTGGGTACGGAACCCTAAAAAAAACAACGGGTTGCATTCCGGGAGTGCCGGCAGAAGTGAAAATTCAACATCAACGTTGTGCATTTGGTCGACTCTCCCTCTGACATACGAATTTTGGATCAGGTCACGTGTCCTGACGCGATGTCCTGACACGATGTCCTGACGCGATGTCCTGATGCGATGTCCTGACGCGAGTTTAACATGTTTTACCTATACCAAAAAAGTTCACAACGCCGCTAAAGATGTTTTCACTTAAAAAATAAAAATAAAATCGGAAGTCGGTCGAGAATTTGAGAAATAACACAAATAACACGCGAAAAAAAAAACAAAACAAATTTAGAACGTCTCCTTTATTGTAGTCAGTTCAAAATCTCCATCAATTTCCGACCTAAGTAATCTGTCAAGTACATTTCCTGTCGGCTGTCAGTTGACAGTTTTATTATTTTTTGCCCAATGCGACTATAATCGATAGCGTTTGTGCTTCGTGACGATGGAATTAAGTAGATGTCAAGTTATAGTAATTGATTTTACGCAACTACGAAGAGAAAGAGGTCTATTGCACCAAAAAAAGATGGAACAAAGGGTTTTTATTAAAATCAGCATTGGAGTCACAGTCTTGTCACCTACAGGAAGGTTATTATAAATTCACCAGCAAATGTATTGCTTTATAGGTGGTAAGCGGTGATGTGGTTGAAAATTTTGAAAACTCAAGTTTACACTTGCTACCAAAAAGTAGCTTACCAGTCTTACCGTCATCAGGAGAAAATCTGCCGTAATAACCATAAGGTGTTCCGGCAGTACACATCCTGTGAGAGTCAAAAGTATTCAGAATCAATCTATAATATACTTTTATATTACTTTTTATATTTATATATAATATACTTATGACTAATACAACACAGGGCTCATTGGTAGATCGGTGTTTTAGTAATATTCTCATCAAAATCCCTTTAGTCTATCATTTTTGCATGCACTCGATTCGCCATTTGTGTGACTACTTTACCCACAAATTTATATATCTGTCACTGTCTGTCTTGTCACCGACCAGCGACTTAGAATAACATCATAGATAAGCTCTTTGCTCTAAAATGAATTATTCTTACACAAGTGAGGCGCAATATCAATCTATGGATATAATATGCTCGGCCATCCAGATGGGTTGAGCGAGATAGCTGTGCTATGTCACGGTAATATAATAAGCGGTAATATTATAACATTACCGTGTCTATGTGGTTTGATATAAAGTCAGTTCTTTACGTGTCTCCCCGCCATCCTCAATTTCCTGACTGTTCCAGACAATGTAAGAAAATAATATGCAGGAATAAACAACTGACTTTTTTTTAAATTTTCTTTATGGCTCCACACGATTAGTGTATTTAGCCAGTGTCAGGTATTAAAATTCTTCACGTTTTGTGAATTCAAGTCATAAAGTCTAGTCCGAGTTATACCCTCAGTAAAGAGGCTGTACTGAAGATTTTCAGTGAATTTTGGTGAGAACGCAAAAAGCATGTTTTTAGGGTTCCGAACCCAAAGGGTACCAACGGAACCCTATTAATGAGACTCCGCTGTCCGTCTGTCTGTCTGTCTGTCTGTCTGTCTGTTTGTCTGTCTGTCTGTCTGTCTGTCTGTCTGTCTGTCTGTCTATCTGTCTGTCTGTCTGTCTGTCTGTCTGTCTGTCCGTCTGTCACCAGGCTGTATCTCATGAACCGTGATAGTTAGACGGTTGACATTTTCACAGATGATGTATTTCTGTTGCCGCTATAACAACAAATACTAAGAACAGAACAAAGTTAAAAATTAAAAGTTTTAAAACAAAAAACGTGATTTTTACGATAGCACCATCTACGTATCTTCATTGATGGTGCTATCATGTTTACCTTAATCTCTGAAACGGCTCCAAAGATTAAATAAAATGTAGTATACAGGTGTTTTCGGGGGTGATAAATCAATCTAGCTAGGATTCATTTTCAGAAATTTTGTTTTATTCGTGTTTTCAATAATCAATTTTATCGAAAATCAACTTAAAATATGACTCTTCCCGACATCTATTGGCGAGTAGAAGTAGCTTTAGTGTTATTGTGCAGTTAAAGCAGTTAGTTGATCTCAATTAAAATAAATAATATTATTATTCGCCAATATATGTCGGGAAGAGTCATATTTTTCTATTTAAGTAGCAAAAAATACCGAACATAGCTGTGCAGTGTTCAATCTGCAATCAACTTTGTGCCTTTGAAATTAATTCACCTCGACGCAACTAGATGGCAGCACAGGAAAAATTAGCACGCGCAAGTGTTTCATTTGTTAAATTTGTGGGCCTCGGTCGATTTGTTTACTTTAGTTTTAATTGTATTAGTGTACGGTCAGTATCAACACCAATATTATAAATGCGAAAGTCAGTTTGTTTATTTGTTTGTTTGTTTGTTTGTTTGTTTGTTTGTTTGGGACTTCTTCACGGTCAAACGGCTTGACCGATTTGGCTGAAATTTTGTACAAAGATAGTACATAGGGCTGAATAGGATATAGGATACTTTTCTTTTGGCTATCGAGTCAGGGGGTCCAGATATTTTTAATTGAATTTTGTAAATATAAGACTTTTTCTCGAATAAACGGCTTGACCGATTTGCCTGAAATTTTGTATGAATACATGTCATAGGGCAGAATAGGATATAAGATACTTTTTTTCTGGCTGTCGAGTCAGGAGGTCCAGATATTTTTAATTCAATTTCGTAACTAAAGGACCTCTTTTCGAATAAACGGCTTGACCGATTTGCCTGAAATGTTGTATAGAGACAGTTCATAAGGCAGAATAGAATATAGAATACTTTTTTTCTGGCTATCGAGTCAGGGGGTCCAAATATTTTTAATTGAATTTCGTAACTATAAGATCTCTTCTCGAATGAACGGCTTGACCGATTTGCCTAAAATGTTGTATAAAGACAGTTCATATGGTAGAATAGTAGATAGGATACTTTTTTTTGGCTATCGAGTCAGGGGGTCCAGATATTTTTAATTGAATTTCGTAAATATAAAATCTCTTCTCAAATAAACGGCTTAAACGATTTGCCTGACATGTTGTACAAAGACAATTCATAGGGCTGAATAGGATACAGAATACTTTTTTTCTGGCTATCGAGTCAGGGGGTCCAGATATTTTTAATAGAATTTAGTAAATATAAGACCTCTTCTCGAATAAACGGCTTGACCGATTTGCCTGAAATGTTGTACAAAGACAGTTCATAGAGTAGAATAGGATATAGGATACTTTTTTTTTGGCTATCGTGTCAGGGGGTCCAGATATTTTTAATTGAATTTTGTTAATATTCTCGAATAAACGGCTTGACCGATTTGCCTGAAATTTTGTATGAATACATGTCATAGGGCAGAATAGGATATAGGATACTTTTTTTCTGGCTGTCGAGTCAGGAAGTCCAGGTATTTTTAATTGAATTTTGTGAATATAAGACCTCTTCTCGAATAAACGGTTTGACCGATTTGCCTGAAATGTTGTATTAAGACAGTTCATAGAGCAGAATAGGATATCGGATACTGTTTTTTTGGCTATCGAGTCTGAGTGTTTAGATTTTTTTAATTGAATTTTGTGAATGTGTGGCCACTTACTAGCTCAACAGCTTGACCGATTCAGCTGAAATTTTATACATATTACAGTTCATTTTGCATAGAATCACATAGGATACTTTTTTTCTGGCAGCCGAGTCCAGGTGTCCAGAATTTTTTGACCGATTCAGCTGAAATTTTATACATATTACAGTTCATTTTGCATAGAATCACATAGGATACTTTTTTTCTGGCAGCCGAGTCCAGGTGTCCAGAATTTTTAAAGTGAACTTTGTAAATGTGTGGCCTACTCTCGGTCAAACGGGTTAACCATTTAAGCTGAAATTTTGTGCACAGACAGTCAAAAAGACAGAAGGACAACAAATACTTATTTTTGGGTGGAAATTTAGGTTGTCTATATTTTTATTATGGAATTTTGTTAATGTGTGGCCTCTTTTCGGCCAAACGGCTTGACCGATTCTGATGAAATTTTGTACAAAGACATTTAAAAGGGCACAAAAGGGCAAAGAATACTTTTTTTCGGCAGAAAAGTGCGGGTGCCTATATTTTTTGTTAACTTTACATAGAGTTTGCATAATCATAAAAGTTGACCTTAGCTTAATCTATAATGACTCAACTTAATAAGTGCCTTAATTAGGCCATAAAACTGTCAGGGTCATTAAAAGTCATCAAAATTTACGCGATGGCTTTGCTTGCCCAACGTGTTTTATCTGCTTTGTTCAAAAACATTCGTGTTTTACCAGCCACATTTAACGTTAGGGTCATCGGTGTTGACTTAGTGGGTTATAAAAACTGTCAGGGTCATAAAACGTAAAAATGTTCGCGCTCACATCGCTCGCGCAAGGAAAGCGCTCGCTGCGCTCGCGCAATAATTTGTTTGATCTACTTTGTAGGTAATATTTCAGCAACTTTTGTATTTTAATAGCCACATTCATCAAAACGAGCCATAAATTGGAACAGTACAACTATCAATAATCATAATGATTTTTTACCTTTAAATTAGTGGATATCAAGTTTAACCTTAGGGTCATCGGTGTTAAATAAGCAGGTCATAAAAACTGTCAGGTTCATAAAATGACGTAAAGATTTTCGAGCTCGCTTCGCTCGTGCATTGATAGCGCTCGCTATGCTCGCGCAAAACTTTTTTAATCAACTTTGTAGGTAAAATTTCAGCATTTTTTGTATTTTAATAGCCACATGCATCAAAACGAGTTTATAAATTGAAACAGTAGAACCTTCAATAATCATAATGATTTTTACCTTAAAATAAGTGGATATCAAGTTTAACCTTAGGGTCATCAGTGTTAACTGCGTAGGTCATAAAAACTGTCAGAGTCATAAAAGGTCGGAAAAAATGTTTGCGCTCGCCTCGCTCACGCAGTGATAGCGCTTACTACGCTCGCCCAGTAAAAGCGCTCGCTCCGGTCGCGCAAGCATTTGTAATATCTACTTTGTAGGATAACAATTCAATTTCGCTCAATTTCCTGTGCTCCAATCATTCCCTGGCGTTGAGGTCATCTGAAACTTTAGAGTTAGATATGCCAACTCACTCGACAATCTTCTATGATTCTTCTTTCATTATACAGGCAATCCGTCTTTGGAATGACTTACCTGTTACAATTCGACACGCTCCCTCAATGTATACTTTTAAAGAAAAACTAAAAAAATTCTACTTAACACAAACCGGTATTGATGATTATTAAGCTATCTCATGTATTTCTTAAAACTGTTATATATTTGTATGTGTATATATGTTTATATATTATGCATATTTATTTATATTTGTTTTATTTGTATGTATGTAGATATATGTTATGAAATAAATATTAATGTTTATGACTTTGAAATAGATGTTTATTCATTTTATGATCTCAAAATTGTTAAATGTGCACCTTAGCCCTTTACATATTCGTACTGTCCACTCCGTCCTAAGGTTGTCTGGAAGAGATCGCTTTGAGCGATAAGACCGCCCATTGTACTAATGTATAATGTATTTTAAGATGTTTATTATTTAATTTTGGTGTACAATAAAGAATTATCATTCATTCATTCATTCATTCATACATTTCAGCAATTTTTGTATTTTAATGGCCACATTCATCAAAACGAGTCATAAATTGGAACAGTAGAACTTTCATTGATCATACTAATTTTTTACATTAAAATAAGTGGATATCAAGTTTAACCTTAGGGTCATCGGTGTTGAATTAGCAGGTCATAAAAACTGTCAGGGTCATATAATGACGTAAAAAATTTTCGCGCTCGCTTCGCCCGCGCATTGATAGCGCTCGCTGCGCTCGCGCAAACCTTTGTTTTATCTACTTTGTAGGTTATATTTCGGCATTTTTTGTATTTTAATAGCCACATGCATCAAAACGAGTTTATAAATTGAAACAGTAGAACCTTCAATAATCATAATGATTTTTTACCTTATAATAAGTGAATATCAAGTACATAACCTTAGGGTCATCGGTGTTGACTTAGTAGGTCATAAAAACTGTCGGGGTCATAAAAAGTCGTAAAAAAATTTCAGTGATAGGGCTTGCTACTCTCTCACAGTAATAGCGCTCGCTCCGTTCGCGCAAGCATTTGTTATATCTACTTTGCAGGAAACATTTCAGCAACTTTTGTATATTAATAGCCACATCCATCAAAACGAGTCATAAATTGAAACAGTACAACCTTCAATAATCATAATGACCTTGGTTAGGTTTACCAAGTACCAAGTAATGATTACTGATTTTAACAATAGACGATATCGAGTTCGTCCTAAGAGTCATCTATATTGACTTGATTATTAGGTCATTAAACTGTCAGGGTTATAAAAAGTCATAAAAAATTTTCACTCGCCCAATAATAGCGCTCGCTACGCTCGCGCAGCTATCCACCTTATTTTCTTTGTAAGAAATGTTTCAGGAACTGTTGTATTGAGTCAAACATTTAAACAGCACAACTTCGTATACCTAACCAAAATGATTAATGACTTTAACAATAGAGGATATTGAGTTCGACTTTGAGGGTCATCTATGGTGACTTGGCCTAAGATATCATCGATCTAGACCTCAATGGTCATAAAGACACAAATAACGCGGGCGAAGCCGCGGGTAACAGCTAGTTGATTAATATATCTTCTATTTTAGTACTTACAGACAGAGTTTCATTTAGCTAGAATCAGTGGAAAGTTAGTTACGTACGTAGTATTTATATTCTCTTTGAGTTAGTCGTACGATTACGAACACTTGGTCTTCCAGATATTTATTAATATTAATTACCTTTGTGTTAACGTTTACTTAGTAGGTGTTAGAAATTCGTTAGATATTCGTTGATGGTGTTCGGAACCCTCCGTGTGCGGGACAAAAGTCTGACTCGCACTTGGCCAGTTTTATTAAACATTGTGCTGTTTCCCTGCACTCGCACTCATTCACTGGCACTACACTTCGAGCATTCCCTAAGAATGCTCGAAGGCACTAAATGGTAAATAATCCACATTTTTACACATTAACTCGCGGAAGGAAGAACACAAGTTTAAAGAAGAAGTACAATGAGAACGCACACACTTTAACTTTCGTGCACTCTGACGTTCGCGCCAAAACTCAACAACTGACTTGAGTACTATCCATAAAGCTACAGAAGACCCCATCATCATCATCATCATTAACAGCCAGTATTAGTATTCCACTGTCGGACGTAAGCCTCTCCTATGGCACGCCACTAAACACGATCTTCTTTAGCTATTTGTTTCCAACCGCTGTCTGCCAGCTTGCGTATATCATCGCTCCAACTAGCTGGAGGGCGTCCTATGCTCCGTTCACCGATAAGAATCCATCCAACCGAAGATCCCAAACCATCAACTAAACAAAAAAAATCATTTTCAATATCTTCCTTTTAAAATTACCATGAAATACCGTAACACAAAATAAGAAACTCCTCAGGTATACAAGTCAAAACTCGATAAAGATAAATACGGTAGGTACGAAGCAGCATTCGCCTAAAACATTCAGGGTAAAGTCTACTTGTTCCCTCTTTATGTATAAACTTTTTTATGTTCGCCGCGTACAAGTTTTCAATTCCCTTTTTAGGCCAGGAGATAGCTTCTGAATGGTATAATGTAATTGTTGCCTTTTATAGAAGTAGCAATAGATATAGTTGTCTGTTCTGTGGCAATTAGGAGATTTTTAGCGGGAACGTGAAAAAATGTATGTGCCTGTAATGTATTTTTTATTCTAAAAATTGTGTTCTACTGCGAGTATTAACTCGCATGTAATAAATAATTAAATGTGGTTAAATAAATGTGGAAAAAATGTAATAAATGGGATTATTAACCACCCACCGCCAGTGAATGTGTACGAGTGTAGGAAAACAGCAAAATGTTAAAAAAACATGTCCTTTTTAATGTTCACACCTTGGGACTTGGACTAGACTATAAATTAATCTTAACTTGTATGTGACCTTGACTCGACTTTACGACTTGAATCAATGAAAACTAAAGCTTTTCTAATACTTTGACAATGGCTTCATACACGAATCGTGTGAAGCCATATTGAAACTTTATGTAAAAACACGTGTCTTGATACAATCATCATCACCTACACTAGCATAAACTAGTCTTTTACGGAACTTATTACCGAAGTTACTAGTTCAATCTATTAATACTGATTATAGACATGGAGATATATAAATGGAGTGAACCATCACAAGCTAACTTACGTGCCGAGCGGCGCGCGATCGGGCGTGACGAGTACTTACACTAATACTAATGAGTAGCGAATGCAGATGCGACACTGCCTCTTTCTAATAACGTTACCTAATTTTTTTGTGCATCATATAGGGAAAATTATAGTACATTTTTAGTATGATAAGCATATAAAAGTTTAACTAAATGTGTAATATCTATATTATACATGGATAATATAAAGACATGAAACACTACATAAATTCGGCAACAGATTTTTTATCGTATCGATATGACGTGCGTCACCGCCATCCTAGCCGCTCCTACACGATGATCTACGTATTAGGTCGAAACCTGGGCCCCTAGACAAAATCCAAATTCTGTTTACATTCACGCTACTTCTTAATGTATGGGAATGAGAACTTTGTTGCGGAAAAATAAATGTCACTCCATCCATACATTTTGAACTTGCGTTAGCGTGACTGGAAGCAAAAATTGGATTATTTCTAGGGGGGCAAGTCGGAGCATATCCGAAGTAAATTCAACGCGAACAAAAGCCAGTACGTACACATTTTAAAAAAAAAGTTTACGCATACATACTCCGTTATACCTTTAAATATAGAAACTTGTTACGTTTCTTGTAATGCACAATTGAAGATTATTCCCGTATTTTAAAATAAAACTGAGACTAACGAATTGGTTTAAACTGAACTTAAACCTCTAAAAGCACAATATACATTAAACATCATAATAACACCATCAATACTAATTCGGTCACACATATTCTATCTACAACATTTCGCAATGATACATCTGCACATTTACTCTTTGACTGTAGGCGGGGCGACTCATGCTGTTACTTACTAATGCACGGCGCTAGGTTATAAGAGGGAACCAGACGGAGCGTGTAACTCTTGCTCTCAATGCACGGGACCGCTGTCTTCGGATATATAATAATATCCTTCTTTTTTTGTTAATGTTATGACATTGTATCTATTTATTCACTAAATTAATTGCTAAATATTGTATTCTGCTTGTTACCTACAACATGTCTTTAAATTACTTACTTCGACTGGTTTTTCTGGTTCGGTACGTTTCGTCCGCCGCTCGGCTAACTACCGTCCGCACGTGACATGCGTCGAAGCAATACTAAACGAAGTGCGGATTCAAAACTGCAGGTCATTGGGACGGAGGCGAGTTCGCGACCCGTAATCTAGTACGTAGTACGTTCATATCGATGATTATAGAGGTATTTATAGAAGGGCAATAAATATTGTAAGGGATTGATTCAGAATTGATGTAACATTTTATGAACCTGGCTCTTACACTATTGTTTTATATTAAGTTGAGTTTATGACGTCACATAATCCTTGTGTTTTTGCCAAGTTTTATTTCAGGTGTATTGTATTTTTGGATTATGGAGATATGGTACGAAATAATGGACACAAAAACCTTTTAACTGGGTCATCGTACTTTTTAAGATATGCATAATGGCTCTAGTAACCAGCACTTAAGCACTATCTCACTTGATGCTAAATTATGATGTGGTTGATGATGTAGGTCGCTGACCCAGAAACTAAGTAATACTCGTGTCTTGAAGATACCCAAAATTAAGGTACTTAACTGGAAACATAGACTCAGGCAGGAAATTCCATTCTTTAACAGATAAAATTAATTGTCTAGTCTAATAATTACAGTTTTTGTTAGTCTACCTGGAGCGGTACCGCTGTGTCAGCTATACAACGAAAAAAAAAACATGTTTTTATCGATTTGTAAGGGTAACAGTAGAAACTGAATTATGGGCATAACTACATATTGATATTTCAAAATACAAGGCAATACAGATAAATGTTTCACAGTATCTAATATACACAGTGTCACAATACACAGGCGTCATCACTTAAAAACATGCAATCGTCATGCTCATCCTATTATTACCTCAATTATTTATTTTTTCCTTCATTATTATTTTCTTAATTATATATTATCTTATACCTTTCCATCGATGTATATGTACTACGTACCAGATGTGGCGTTGCAAACTAGCTCTACGTGCAAATAAAAAGCAGTGCTGAATCTACATCTCACTTAGTTTAGCCACAGAATAATGAATAGTACAAGTACAGAAGTTGCACTCCCTGAGAGCAAAAATGCGAGATTAAACCTAGTTACAATGCTAGTAACGTTCAAAATGCGCTTCACGCCTCGGGTGCGACCTTGAATTTGCGCCACAGTATCAACAAATAGTAACTATGAACCGCGTGTTGCGCACAGTAAAATGCACCGTAAGTCCGCACAGCGAGAGTCTGAATAACTCGGTCAACTCGCGGCCTTTACTATGGGGTTGAATGTTATGAGAAAACTTGTAAGCCTTTAATTGGTAGAAGAATACTCGTAGAACAATGTAATGAGTACATTACTGATAATAAGTACTACATTAATGTTTAATGTCGAGGTAGGATAAAAGTAGTACAGTTAAACTAAAATACGTGACGTTCAATAAAAATTGAGTAAAGTTTTAGATTGCGTAAGTTAAATAACGCGACAATAGTATCACTTTCCTAGAATCGTAGGTTGTTTGACTTGTAACATTATAATAGTGTAGGAGCCGACTCACTTTTTCGACCAAAAATAATTTTGTATTTTATTCATTCTAGGAAAATTTTATTTTGTAATAGTTGAATATCAAAATAAAAAAATATATTTAAAAAAAAATTCCAATATTTTATTTCACCATTTTGTCGGTGTTATTGATATACACACATACCTACACAATTTCAGCTTTCTAGTACTAACGGTCTCCTAGCAAAACCTTGGACAGACAGACAGACACAGAGACAGACATACGGACATGACGAAAATATAAGGGTTCCTTATCAGTACTACGGAACCCTAAAAAAGAATTTTCAATTTCAAATCGGTTAAGATCTGACAGAGTTCTGAGGTCACAAACATTTAAATAAACTGGCCAAGTGCAAGTCGGACTCGCACTAGTAGGGTTCCGTACCACACTACAGTATTTTGTAAGATCGAGCAAACAATACCACTATCATTTTTCGCCAGCAAAAAATAATAATTAATAAACATTTTATTTCTTATAACGCCATCTATCGTCTAACAAAGGTTTTAGGGATCGACATTTCAATATAACGCCAATGGGACGTTTACCTAACTAAGTGTTCATAGATGGCGTGAAATGCCGAAAAAAACACGTTTCTTGTATGGGGACCCTCTATTATCTTTAACTTTATTCTGTTTTTAGTATTTGTTGTTATAGCGGCAACAGAAATACATCATCTGTGAAAATTTCAACTGTCTAACTATCACGGTTCATGAGATACAGCTTGGTGACAGACGTACAGACAGACAGACAGACAGACAGACGGACAGCGGAATCTCAGTAATAGGGTTCCGTTGGTACCCTTTGGGTACGGAACGCTAAAAACCGTCGAATTGAGAACCTCCTCCGTTTTTGTGAAGTAGATTAAAAACTAAAACACCGACTTCCATGCCCCGCGAGTCAATTTCAGTAGCAAGTTTGAGACGTTTATCGTCATATCTCTGGAGATACTTATCAGATCTCAGTGAATCTCAGTGATCTGAGATCTATAAGTACTTTAATTACATTAACTCTCCGATTATAAAAATCTGACTATCGTATGACACGACAAAATCATTAAGAAAGAAAAAAGGAAAATTGAAGTAAACGTTAGTAGGTACCTACCCTATTTATTTATCTTAGAACTAACTAAATAAAGCAAGATGTAATGTCAATAGAAATTCCCTAAAGATCATTACGTGAATTCCCTGGTAACATGAAACTCAGCTGATTTATACCTACCTACCATTTTATGTGTGACATTCTTTGCTTTTTACATAGTTACTCTTTACAGTTACTATATGAAGCAAGGAATATAATATTGAGGTAGGTACAAGTATGGCGCGCGGCCGATCGAGAGCGCGCGTGACACTTAACTGACTGAACTTGGACCTTAGCGGGTGCGCGGAGGTACTTGTAGTTTCATAGCTACTGCGCGGAGTGCGACAGGCCTGGTTTAGCGTAAGTACTCCTCACGCCCGATCGCGCGCCGCTCGGCACGTAAGTCAGTTTATGATGGGGGCACAGTTTTACAATCATATGATTGTAAAACTGTGATGGGGGCCTCTGGTTTAGATGTACCTCAATGTACCTACCTATCATAAAAAGAGGATGCGTAGAAAGTTACGCGTTAGAAGTAAAACTTCCAAGTTCATTCAATTCATTTCTCAACATCACTAATATTTTTTGTACAACTCCATCTGTTGAACTTAACGGGTCGAACGAATGCCCGAATGATAGCGAATACAAATACAAATACAAATACAAATTGCTTTATTGCGAACAAATAAACATTTTACAATATAGTGTGAAACCCTGCTTTTTGCTTTAGTTTATAACTGTGTTGCAAAAAGCAGTGTCTTCCCAAGAATGAGAACAAAAATGAGTAAAAACTTGCTTATGAGTTAGGGATAATAAAACAATTTTAAAATAAACTAATTATGCTTAGATGTGTGTGTGTGTGTGTGTGTGTGTGTGTGTGTGTGTGTGTGTGTGTGTGTGTGTGTGTGTGTGTGTGTGCGTGTGTGTGTGTGTGTGTGTGTGTGTGTGTGCGCGTGTGTGTGTGTGTGTGTGTGTTTGTGTGCGTGCATGTGTGTGTGCGCGTGTGCGGGTTAGTGTGTGTACGAGTCATTATATATTGTATTATACGTACATGTGTTATACGTATCAGTGTATACGTAATATATTGTGTTATAGTTTGATTTGTGTAATATGTAATTAGTTTATTGTACTTTTAGAAGAAGTTTTTCAACACTATCGTAATCTAATGATTGTAACCATTCTGAGACCTTATTTTTAAGTTTATAATTATTGAAACTTTTAATTTTAGATTTATTGTTATTATTAAGTTTATTAAGTTAAGTTACGTCTTCGTAGTTACGCCTTTCTGTAATAGAGGGCGTTAATAATATAAAATATAACATGAAGCTTACGTCACTTCAGTTAATTCGGACCGTGACGCTAAGTCACTTCTGTCAAATTTTATCCCAGTGCACCTTAAGAAGCTTCACTTCAAAAACTATACTAACGATACTATATTAAGTAAAATGTGCTCCCTACATTAGAAAGGGACACACTCTGCTCAAGTGTTGGTCTCTTTTGGGCCGGTTACCTCGAAAATCAATTAAAACTACTAATGCGGAAGACTCAAACAAAATTGTATTAAAGTATCAACGAATATCAGTTCAAAACAATTCTTCATAATCTTCCTCTTGACACATGCATTTTATTTAGTTCACACGTACAAATTAACCAAAAGTCACCTCTTACTGCCTTTAAATATGGTATAATTTTCTGTAAAAACAATTCACAGATGCCCAGCTGCAAACGTCTTTGATCTGTTAAGCCCGCCCTATTTCGAGGATCAAAAACGTTCGCCGTGACGGCTCACGCTTGACAGTGCACTTAGTTGTTTTAATTACTGGTTCTTGTTTCCAATGTAAGACGATAGAATAAAAGGCCTTTAGTAATTATCGTGATCGATAAACTTTGTATAACAGTAGCCAGTAGCAAATAAGTTATGTTATACTTTTTTCTACAAACTGTGCGTTTCTTCCGTCTATTTTATTTTTTTTACGACTGCAAACTTTTCAATATTATAAAACGTATAATACATTTATTTTGAAATGTAATTAAGCGTTCTCGTTTAAAATACGATAATTATTATTTTATATTTGGCAACAGTCAAAAATCAGATAGCTTTGGTGGGTTGGAATTGTGGTTGGCCAATTTGGATTAGACGAATTTCTGCTTTCTAGGGACTAATCAGTAAAGGACACTTTCACTTCCAGAAAAGCACGATTACATCTAAATCTAAATCGTCACTTAACATCAGATAGTCTAGTTAGTCCGATGCTTGTCTACCTGCAATACAAAATCAACAAAATTCATTGTAAGAGATATCGCTCATCAGCAGCACTCTACGGCACGACCAATTTTTCGATATGACAATTTTTCATCTACGTCTCATGGAAACAAACAATTAAAATCGTTAAAACCATCCGTCATTCTACGATTAAGTACTCTATAAATTGAAAACAGAGTAAGGGCCTAACTAAGGCCATATTTTACCTAGTGGAACTTAAAATAGGTAACTTATTTTATTAACCGACTTCACAAATTAGGAGGAGGTTCTCAATTCGACTATTTTTTTTGTCTGTTACCTTAGAACTCTGTCAAACCTTGACCGATTTGAAAAAATATTTTTTTGTTTGATATTGATTGAGAGAGAGAGAATATGTCTTCTGTTTGGTCTCATTCAAATTTTATCGAGATCTCACTATTATCTCCGGAGATATGGAGATACACAGTATCAGCAAATTTGTATACTTTGATGACATGCTGGCTACTTTGACTATCGCGGCATGTAAAGTCGTTTTTTTTTAGTTTATTTCGTTTTATACATGATCTTAAAAATGTCTTTGATCTTACTCTATTAATTCTTGCGAGGCCTAGAATACTTGGAGTGTGCCTTCCAACTGCACGAATTAATTCCACCATCCCCCTTTTACCATCGTACTACCAGACGCACAGATATACGCCATCGATACATGGTTGATATTCCATTCTGTCGCACAAAGCGCATGCATGGAATGCATGCAAGGATGCATCAACATTTATCATACGCACAGCAAAGGAATGGAATTCCCTGCCAGAGTCTATGTTTCCTGTGAAGTACAATCCGGGGGTCTTCAAATCGCGAGTGAACAGGTATCTTCTAGGCAAGCGTGCTACATCGTCGATCACATCTTCACTTAACATCAGGCGAGATAGTGGTCAAACGCTTGCTTACTCGTATCTACAATAAAACAAAAAAAAAAATACTCTGACTCTCAAGGGCTGTGTGCTTCCGGAACACCGTAAGATTTTCTTTTTGTTTTTTTGGTAGTAAGCTACGACGTAAAACCACTTCCTTCACTTGCACCTACTATGATTTATTCTGTGGTAAAACTCAGTATTACACCATGACTTTAGTTAAACACTAACTCTTCTCTTACAGACACAGATCTAGATTTGCCCGAGCTACTAATGTCCCAGATCTAGACCTAGGAATATCTCGTAACTTAGCTCTAGTGTTTAACTTGGTATCTAGGTCAAATACCATTACATTTTGGTTTGAAATAGTCATCGTGGTTAGACTCAAAAGGTTAATTCGGACATATATGCAGATACAGCAGATAGACGTAGAAGTGTGAATTTGGCCTTATGTGAAAATTCGGAACCTAACCATCTAGCTGTATTTTTATCTACCCGACGGCGCTTAAAGAGAAGGGAACAGAACAATCATGATCGTTGCCTGATGGTAAGCGATGACGTCTGCCTTTTTAACAGTTAGGTATAAGAACTAGATTGCCAGAATGCATCACGCCTGTTAACGTATTTTTAACTGACTTTACAAAAAAGGAGGAGGTTCTCAAAGAGCCTGTATTTCCTTTTTGTTTTTTATATATGTTGCCTCAGAACTCTATAATTTAGTATCTGATTTGTAAAATTATTTTTCATACCATCTATTCGAAAAGTGATGGTTTGTTCCTCGATAAGTGCGCGCAAAATAGGTAATTTCTGCCCTAGGGCGGGAAAGTAATTTTTTAATTTTTGGCTTATGAATGTTCGTCTATAGAGCCCGGTCCAAGGAGGTTCAATGAAATTCCTTTGTCATTTTATGCATTTTTTTTTATGCTATGTAGGCAAGCGTTTGACCACTAACTCACCTGATGTTAGGTGACGATGCGATAGACGATGTAGCACGCTTACCTAGTAGATACCTGTTCATTCGCGATTTTTTTTTATTTTTTTATTTCATAACATTACATGAAATTTCGTGACACGTCATAAAAATTTTGTAACATTTCATGACATTTCGAACATTTCATGAGATTTTGTGACATTTTATAAAATTTCGTGACATTCGATGACATTTTGTGACATATCATGTCGTTTAATGACGTTTTGTTACATTTTATGACATTTCGTGACATTTAATGACATTTAATGATATTTTGTTACTTTTCATGACATTTATGACGTTTTGTGATATTTCATGACATTTAATGATATTTTGTTACTTATCATGACATTTATGACGTTTTGTGATATTTCATGACATAAAATAACATTTCGAGAAATTTCGTGACATTTTGTGCATTTTGTGACATTTCATGACATATGTGATATTTCATGACATTTCGTGACATTTCATGACATTCAGTGACATGTCATGACATTAAATGACATTTCATAACATTTCATAACATTTCATAACATTTCATAACATTTCATAACATTTCATAACATTTCATAATATTTCATAACATTTCATAACATTTCATAACATTTCATAACATTTCATAACATTTCATAACATTTCATAACATTCCATAACATTTCATGACATTTTATGACATTACATGACATGACATGATGAGCCTTTTAACTATTTCCTTTTCTCATAGAAGGGGATGAAAAGCAGAGTGTATAACTCGGCCGCAAAATTATTTTCGGGTTGGATTTAGAATCGTTTGCCATGAAAAAGGGGGGCAGGGGGGTGGAATGGGAAGGGAAGTATCCCCCCTTAACCACCCTACCACTCCCATTACAAAGTAATGCATAGTTTTTGAGTTATGCCTATTTTTGTTGGGTTTGATTTTTGGAATCGTTTGGCATGAATTTGAAATAAAATGTTATGGGGATGGGTAGAGGTTAGGTCCCTGATTGTAACAATACCATTCTTATAACAAGGTAATGCATATTTTATGAGAAAACGATATAAACAAAATCTAACCTAAAAATATACTAAACCATAAAAACAAAGCGCAAGTAATAATTACAAGGGCTAGATAACTTAGTAAAAATGTTAGTAATATTATTTACCACTACTAAATTAATAAGAACACCCCACTAGAAAAAAAACTAGGTTAGGTTAGGTTGAAACTGCGACAACACAACGCGCAAGCCGAGCGAGCGAAGCGAGCGTGCCGCGGCAGCGGCCGGCGAAGCACAAAAAGTCTGTTAAACATCCAACAAAACAGTGATATTGATCAGCAAAGTGTTACAAAAAAGTGAGGTTATGATTTTACAAAAAATACGCATAACTCTAAAACTATGCATTATCTTGTAATGAAAGTGGTGGGAAAAGTAAAGGGGGACCCTCCCTTACCCTCCCGTCACCTCACTCTCCCTTTTTCGTGCCAAACGATTTTAAATTTATACCAAGTGAGGTTATGATTTTGCAAAAAAAATCATAACTTAAAAACTATGCATTACCTTGTAATGAGAGTGGTGGGGTAGTGAAAGGGGGACCCTCACCTACCCCCTCCACCCCTCCATTCCCTCTTTTTCGTGCCAAACGATTCTAAATTTCAACCTTATTTTCCCTCGGCCGACGTACTTTAAATCCCTCGCAACGCTCAGGATTCTACTCTAGAATCCTTCACTCCGCTCTTTTTTTTTTTTTTTTTTTTTTATACGTTATAGGCTAGCGTTTGACCACTATCTCACCTGTTGGTAAGTGATGATGCGGTCGAAGATGGTAAGCACGCTAGGCCTAGAATGGGAACTGGCTCTCAAGGACAGCTGCCGGAACACATTAGATGTTTGGTGACAGTTTTCCAGCTTGAGGGTGGTAGCTGGCCAGGCGGACACTAGGTAGTGTCCTACCACCATGCATGCTCTGGATTTAAAAAGGCATTTTGGGCATATCCCAAGGAGCACTCCTTGGGTTCCAGACCCGTCGATACAAAGACATTTTGGATTGTGTGTAACAATTTACGTGTATTTTGTATCTAGTCTTCTTTATATATAAAAATGAATCCCAATTTCCCTTGGTCACGGCATCACGCGTATACGGTTGGACCGATTTCGCTAATTCTTTTTTTGTCATGTTTTTTATCGTCAGGAGATGGTTCTTATGAAAAAAAATATTTAAATAAATGCAAGTTGTTTTTCACGCAGGCAAAGCCGCGGGGCACAGCTAGTGTATTTATAATTTCATAGCGAATCTATTTATTGGACTCTTTGTGTTTTATTATGGCTTCTTCATCATAATGACCACCTACACATGGGTTTGAACTCACGACCTCTAGATTATCAGTCAAACGTTTCCCGAATGCGCTAAAGAGCTCAATTCAAATCATTCCAATTTCTCTAGCCTATCCATCATATACCTACTGCGGTAAAGCCAGTATTTAATCCCATTGAGACAACAAACACGTCGTATGGCAGGTGCACGTAATGTTTCGATTTGTACACGTTTGATGTATTGTATTACACAGCGATTGATGTACGATTGACGACGCGCTTTGAATTTATTACCCGACTACGAAAGGAAGGGTTATGTAGTGGTAGGACTTCTGCTAGTCCGCTTGGGGCGGTACTACGACTTTTCTAATAAATTCAGTCGTGAAATAGAAATGTTTTTTGGCAATTAAAATTTTATTTTTTTAGAATTTATATGGCAAAGTGTCCAGTAAAATTCAGGGCATGCGAGACTTAACATCTTTATGTATCGAGGTAACAGGCGCAGTGCAGTGACATGCAAATTTTTGGCTATCCAGAATTTTTCATGCCGCTGTATCTGTAAACAGGTAAACGTCATCTTTTACCATCAGGCGAGTGTCGTGCTCGTCTTGTTACCTTTTATAATAAGAATAAAAATAATAAAGCAGTCTATGCATTTATGTTTGTTTGTATTTAAGTACAGTATCGGTCATAATTGGACTAGCAGTCTCAAAATGCAATAGCATGACAGGAAAATACGCACATACGACCTTCTTCTATACGACGTTTCGAAAGTAACATAATGAAAGAGAAAGATAGAAGAGATCGAAAGACCCATATATCGCACTCTCTCATTATGAACCCATTAGAAAGAGCGCATGTATTAATTAGTAGAATAGCTAGACCAGTTTTGCTTCTTTTATCAGTTTTACAAATAATGAGGGTAGATTTGAAACAAAATGTATTGATGGCATAAATGTATGAAGATAACATTGTCGGTTGGTGTACTTCGGTGGTGGTTGAATTTTGGTTAGTAAATAACTTAAAAAATCAAAATGCAAGCAAATATAATTATTAAAGCATAAATACACAGCGATCAACAAACACATAACCCTCCCAAATGCTTCTTTGCGACGCCGTGGGATAAAAAATAGTTTTCTTGACTTCGGCGGGATATATCTCGCCAACGCTACGCCCGACAAAAATATGATGTACTGAACCCTATCTTCATTTAAATCATTATAATCCCTATTCAACGATACCACACATGATGGGGTGTGGTGATTTTTCTTTTAAGTTCTGGACTTCGTGCCCTCTAGAGGGCGCCACATTCAATTTGTTGTGACGTCACATAGCCTATAACCAGCAGACAAATAAGATGCGTCCAACGACACCTCATTTGTCAAATTACGATAAGTAGTTTAGAAGTTATGAAGAAACAGATGAACATACATGCAAACATACATATATACATACATACTTACATACATACATACCCACATACCGGTCAAAAACATAACCCTCCGTTTTGCTTCGCTGTAGTCGAGTAAAAAATAGTAGTGTATGATATTTCGATATGACGTAAATCAGTTTATTTAAAAACATTGTTGCTGTGTATTATTCTAAGTTATACAAATAATATTAAACATATATTATATATATTAATTTATTATATTATATATATATATATATATATATATATATATATATATATATATATATATATATATATATTAATTTATTATATTATATATATTATATTAATTTATTATATATATTACAAAATTATAACAAAATCATGCAATGCATGGAGGTTCGAACTCTGGCCTCCTGCTTCCCTATCAGTTCACCTTACCACTCGACCAAGATGCTATAAATGACTCATTTGAATTTAAGCATCCGTAGGCATCCGTTACTTGTTGCGTAGCTTACTCGACGTTATGTTAACTCAACAAAAAGAAAACGAGTATACAGTGGAATATTGTTATCTTTATTTGATGTTTACCAAATGTATCTGACGCTATGTTTCACCTTTTTATTCGCCTGTGGTATGGCTAAGCATGCCATCTATGCCGTACTTACGTGTTATTGTTTGCGTTGGAACATTCGACAGAAATATCGTGCAGGCTACTATGAACATTGAGGTGCTACTGGACTTTTGTCCCTCGATAGTACATGTTCCTCCGTAACTCCTTAACTATTTATCCGATTTTGACGAATAAGTTGTGTAATTAATTCGTTATTATTAGGATAACTTTTAACTGAATCCAACATTTTTTTTAAAATGTATATTACCTACCTTAATAAAAACGGTACAAATACCAATTTAATGAATTAAGGAATATGACAAGTAAATTATAATATGAATATTATAATATAATATGAATATGATAAGTAAGTATAAAATTTTAAATCATAATAAAAATAAATCAGTCAAGAATGTCATCAATCTAATTCAATCATTAATAATAATTGTTTCTATCGAACGACAAGGTTAAGTTTGTCTTTTAACCTAGTTTGACAAGTTTGTGCGGAACCCTCGGTGCGCGAGAACAACTCGCACTTGATTTTTTTACCCAAATAGTTAAATAGAGACACAATGCTCTAGACTCGTCTACCAAAATCTGGGACGATTCAACTATCAAAATACGTCCTCGAATGTATAATCAAATAAGTGTATCCCAATAAACCCACATTTATGACGTCACCAGATCCACATACGTGTTTAGGACGTCCATTATTTGCACGTGCGTTTTCCACGCTGTCTCTGTCAGAAATAAATATCCATAAAGAACGAATAAAACCATACTGTTCGGTTATGATCACAGACATACTTTTCGGTAGACACCGCAATTCTTTCAATTTGTATTGCAGAAATTATACAGCATGTAAGTGTCAATATCTAAATCTAGATATGACAATGGCCGCAGTTAACTTTTCCAGAAATTCGCGTGTATTTCTGGCAGGAATTCTGCCGGAAATTTTAGTGGTAATGTTGAAATTTAATGTAATATATGACGAGAGCGTCCTAAGGGGAAACGCGCTTATCTAAAAGTAGAAAACAGAATTAAAGAAGGATTTTAGTACCTATAGAGTTTCGGCATTTGAGTTTTGAACTTCTTAGTCGGTACTTTTTAAATAAGTGTCTTATAAGCTTGCGTTTGACAACTCTCTCGCTGTCTCGCTGGTAAACGATGATGTGGTCGAAGATGGTGATCACGCTAGGCTTAGAATAATCTGACTCTCAAAGGCTCCGTGTATTTCCGAAACACCGTTAGTAAAGGTTATGGCGGCATGTGATTTTCCTTGATTGTGGTAGCTACTTTTTCTATCAAAGTCAGGCGGAACATCGATATAATATTATGCTCCTACCACCTGTGGTACATTTTGACTATCGATAGTAGATACTACTATATTTCAGCAAGTTCGCATTGCGAGAACTAGAAAATTGACACGCAAAGTAAAAGCAATTGCGGTATCTAGTTGGATATAGGTCTGTGACAAAGAACGAATATAACCATATTTCGGTTATGGTAGACGATAATCCAGACGCGATGGGTTTTGGTAACTGCTTCTGTACTGTCGTAAAAGTATTTCCAAAATATCTACCTAGAAAGCAGTGCCTTGAGCTTGGAACCCAATTAATAAAAGCTCTTTAAGGACACGACTAAGTAAATTCCAATAAAATTGCCTATAGATAATTAAGATAGTTAAAAACTATAATTTAAGATCGTTTAAAAAACTAAAAGAACCGACTTCAAACGTCGCGCCGTAGTAACAATTATATAATCTGTCGTCGCGCTAGTCAAAGTAGCCAGTAGACGTAGTAACTATTATATAATATGTGCCAGTAGTACTTGTAAGTAGTAAATCGTCGAGATAAGTAAATGCATCGTAATACAAATGTTGATATATTAATGTAAAATTGTCTCTCCAGCCATTTTTAAAAAGTCCCTTTTCAGTTTCGTTGCTAGGACTTCACTCCTTCCAGATATTATTCCGTCATTCGTTTTTAGGGTTCGTAGCCGAATGGCAAAAAACGGAACCCTTATAGATTCGCCATGTCTGTCTGTCTGTCTGTCTGTTCGTCCGGATGTCACAGCCATTTTATTCCGAAACTATTAGGACTACAGAATTGAAACTTAGTAGGTGGATGTATTCAGTAAACAGCTTACCGATTTTTATACAAAAATAAAAAATATAAAAGTTTAAGGAGGGGCATCCCACATACACGGAACTAAAACAAAATTTTTTTTTTGTTCAAACCTATACGTCTATAGATAGGTCTTCATGACATTGAGGTTCCTAAAATCATTTTTTCTCAAAGTCAATCATTTGAAAGATAGGCGCGTCTAAAGTGGTAAAATGTGTGTCCCCCCCCCCCCTCTAACTTTTAAAGTATGGGAGTGAAAAATCTAGAAAAAATTTGTCATATAGCCAGTTTATTTAAAAGTTCCTTTTCTGTTTCGTTGCTAGGACTTCACTCCTTGCAGATATTATTCCATCATTCGTTTTTTAAATTTTGAAAACGTTCGTCATAAAGAAACATAAATCGTTTTAATACCAAAGAGTAGTATGTATGATGTCAAAAATGTATGAGGTGATTCAAGATATGCCACATACCCTTTGAAACAAAAAAAGATTTTTTCAAATCGGTTCAGGCATCTTCGAGTAATCGGTGAACATATATAAAAAAAAAATGTTCCGACGAATTGAGAACCTCCTCCTTTTTTGCGAAGTCGGTCAAAAATACAGAACGTATTTTCTTGCAGTTTTCACCAATAGTCATGAGGTGTATAATTTGTTAAGGTTTCGTGTAAATTAGTTGAAATATGACGATGATTGTTGAAAACTGTGACTATTTGACGTTTTACTAGTTGATGTACTATTCTTTATGCTATGCCTATACTCTAAAATAGTCTATAGTTTAGCTACCCCTTTTAAATTCTTACCAGTTTTTAGGTTTCCGTACCCAAAGGGTAAAACGGGACCCTATTACTAAGACTCCGCTGTCCGTCTCTGTCTGTCTGTCTGTCTGTCTGTCTGTCTGTCTGTCTGTCTGTCCTTCTGTCACCAGGCTGTATCTCAAGAACCGTGATAGTTAGACAGTTGAAATGTTCACAGATGATGTATTTCTGTTGCCGCTATAACAAAAAATACTAAAAACAGAATAAAGTTAAAATAATAGAGGGTCCCCATACAAGAAACGTGTTTTTTTCGACATTTCACGCCATCTATGAACACTTAGTTAGGTAAACGTCCCATAGATGGCGTTATATTGAAATGTCGATCCCTAAAACCTTTGTTAGACGATAGATGGCGTTATAAGAAATGAAATGTTTATTAATTATTATTTTTTGCTGGCGAAAAATGATAGTGGTATTTTTTGCTCGATCTTACAAAATACTGTAGTGTGGTACGGAACGGTGGTACTAGTGCGAGTCCGACTTGCACTTGGCCAGTTTTTTTTTATCAACGAATTATTTGAAACTGTCCGGCTATTATCAAACGCATTAATTATTACAAAATAAGTCGTCAGAAACTCAATGGCCATAAAATTATACGCAAAAGATAAAAGTTTTAAAAAGATAACCAAATTAGTACAATAAACTAAATTAAAGTGAAGATGATAGCATCTGGTCTTTTAATGTAATTAAAATTGATGTCTGTACCTACATTACCTTTTAAATTTTAAGTGGCAAATAAAGTACTGTTAAAAAATGCGCCACGTTTTTCTAATGATATTTTTATATTTAAACGTGTTAGGCAAGATAATTCTTTATTACCTACTTTAAATTAAATATTTTCAAGTTTTAATTTTACACAGTGTTTTAATAGGTGCATTTTAAACTCAATTTCCAAGTTACAAGTTTGCTTTAGATATTGAGTTTGACTTCGCTGAAATCTGTTTTAAAGAAATTGAAACTTTGGAACTGGTAAACTTAAATTTGTTCATACTTTTTAATACTAAAACTATATATATATATACTACCTATAGTAAAAATAACATTTAATATTATCATAACAACTCAAGAAATCTGTAATGATTTCTTCCGAATGATTAACTTACGTAATAAGTAGTCATAGATGGCGCCACCAATGCATAATTGGGTTAACAAATGCAATCCACTGATTTCGTCGTATCGATGTGTCGAACCGTGGCTTAATTGGCAGAGCACCTGAACGTGTAATCCGGGGGGTGCGGGTTCGAGTCCCGTCGGTACGATGAAATTTTGGATTGTGTTTAACAATTTACAAAAATATAAAGTGAGAGTGAGACACTTCAAAGAAACATAATAACTCAAGAAATCGTTACTGTTCTTTTTCTCTTATCAATATAAGTAATTATCTTCTAAATAATTAATCTTTTTAATTTAATCTTTATTAATTTAATCTTTTTCTCTTATCAGTAGTAGTAATTTTTCTTGCATACATATTTTTTTTCTGATGTATATAATCTATGATCTATGCTAGGCCTGAAACTTAAGGGACAAAGTTAAGAATACTTAAATTTAAAATATAAAACCACCCTCGACTGATTTGTATATGTATAATGGTCGCTTACTTGACTAATGTAAACTACGCTAAACAGTCGGCAGCAGAGTGACGAGTAATTAGTGCGCAGAAGCGCCATTTTGACTTTTTTGACGCCCGTGGTCAAAAGGCTACGAAACTTGCTATAGTATTCTCATCA
This sequence comes from Cabera pusaria, assembly GCA_954871355.1. NCBI lineage: Eukaryota > Metazoa > Arthropoda > Insecta > Lepidoptera > Geometridae > Cabera > Cabera pusaria. The sequence continues at coordinate 6,491,685 of OX940910.1, forward strand.
ACCAATACGAAATGATAATATTTTCACGGCAGAACGGATTTTCATGAAACAAAGCTAAGAACACTCTCGATAAACACACCTATCAAACAAATAAAACTAAATCAAAATCGGTTTATCCGTTTGGGCGCTACGGTGCCACAGACAGACACACATACACACATACATAGATACACAGATACACACGTCAAACTTACAACACCCCTTCTTTTGCGTCGAGGGTTATAGACACAGACATCAGAAATAAGACAAAGATCGAAAAGGTCGAGAGGAGGAAAGGGAGAGAGGGCAGTGCGACGACTTTGTCAATGTCGCCGGCAACACTTGGACGAGACAAGCACAGGATAGAGAATAAATAATATATAATAATCAACACCAATCAACACCAATATTATAAATGCGAAAGTCAGTTTGTTTATTTGTTTGTTTGTTTGTTTGTTTGTTTGTTTGGGACTTTTTCACGGTCAAACGGCTTGACCGATTTGGCTGAAATTTTGTACAAAGATAGTACATAGGGCAGAATAGGATATAGGATACTTTTCTTTTGGCTATCGAGTCAGGGGGTCCAGATATTTTTAATTGAATTTTGTAAATACAAGACTTCTTCTCGAATAAACGGCTTGACCGATTTGCCTGAAATTTTGTATGAATACATGTCATAAGGCAGAATAGGATATAAGATACTTTTTTTCTGGCTGACGAGTCAGGGGGTCCAGATATTTTTAATTCAATTTCGTAACTAAAGGACCTCTTTTCGAATAAACGGCTTGACCGATTTGCCTGAAATGTTGTATAGAGACAGTTCATAAGGCAGAATAGAATATAGAATACTTTTTTTCTGGCAATCGAGTCAGGGGGTCCAAATATTTTTAATTGAATTTCGTAAATATAAAATCTCTTCTCGAATTAACGGCTTGACCGATTTGCCTAAAATGTTGTATAAAGACAGTTCATATGGTAGAATAGTAGATAGGATACTTTTTTTTTGGCAATCGATTCAGGAAGTCCAGATATTTTTAATTGAATTTCGTAAATATAAGATCTCTTCTCAAATAAACGGCTTAAACGATTTGCCTGACATGTTGTACAAAGACAATTCATAGGGCTGAATAGGATACAGAATACTTTTTTTCTGGCTATCGAGTCAGGGGGGCCAAATATTTTTAATTGAATTTAGTAAATATAAGACCTCTTCTCGAATATACGGCTTGACCGATTTGCATGAAATGTTGTATAAAGACAGTTCATAGGGTAGAATAGGATATAGAATATTTTTTTTTGGCTATCGTGTCAGGGGGTCCAAATATTTTTAATAGAATTTAGTAAATATAAGACCTCTTCTCGAATAAACGGCTTGACCGATTTGCTTGAAATGTTGTACAAAGACAGTTCATAGAGTAGAATAGGATATAGGATACTTTTTTTTTGGCTATCGAGTCAGGGGGTCCAGATATTTTTAATTGAATTTTGTTAATATAATACTTCTTCTCGAATCAACGGCTTGACCGATTTGCTTGAAATGTTGTATAAAGACAGATCTTAAGGCAGAATAAAATAAGAAATACTTTTTTTTGGCTATCGAGTCAGGGGGTCCAGATATTTTTAATTGAATTTTGTTAATATAAGACTTCTTTTCGAATAAACGGCTTGACCGATGTGCCTGAAATTTCGTATGAATACTTGTCATAGGGCAGAATAGGATATAGGATACTTTTTTTCTGGCTGTCGAGTCAGGAAGTCCAGGTATTATTAATTGAATTTTGTGAATATAAGACCTCTTCTCGAATAAACGGTTTGACCGATTTGCCTGAAATGTTGTATTAAGACAGTTCATAGAGCAGAATAGGATATCGGATACTGTTTTTTTGGCTATTGAGTCTGAGTGTTTAGATTTTTTTAATTGAATTTTGTGAATGTGTGGCCTTATCAGCTCAACAGCTTGACCGATTCAGCTGAAATTTTATACATATTACAGTTCATTTTGCATAGAATCACATAGGATACTTTTTTTCTGGCAGCCGAGTCCAGGTGTCCAGAATTTTTAAAGTGAACTTTGTAAATGTGTGGCATACTCTCGGTCAAACGGGTTAACCATTTAAGCTGAAATTTTGTGCACAGACAGTCAAAAAGACAGAAGGACAACGAATACTTTTTTTTTGGGTGGAAATTTAGGTTGTCTATATTTTTATTATGGAATTTTGTTAATGTGTGGCCTCTTTTCGGCCAAACGGCTTGACCGATTCTGATGAAATTTTGTACAAAGACATTTAATAGGGCATAAAAGGGCAAAGAGTACTTTTTTTCGGCAGAAAAGTGCGGGTGCCTTTATTTTTTGTTAACTTTACATAGAGTTTGCAAAATCATAAAAGTTTGACCTTAGGTTCATCTATAATGACTCAACTTAATAAGTGCCTTAATTAGGCCATAAAACTGTCAGGGTCATTAAAAGTCATCAAAATTTACGCGATGGCTTTGCTTGCCCAACGTGTTTTATCTGCTTTGTGGGAAGTATTTCAAAAACATTCGTGTTTTACCAGCCACATTTAACGTTAGGGTCATCGGTGTTGACTTAGTAGGTAATAAAAACTGTCAGGGTCATAAAACGTGAAAATGTTCGCGCACACATCGCTCGCGCAGTGAAAGCGCTCGCTGCGCTCGCGCAATAATTTGTTTGATCTACTTTGTAGGTAATATTTCAGCAACTTTTGTATTTTAATAGCCACATTCATCAAAACGAGCCATAAATTGGAACAGTACAACTATCAATAATCATAATGATTTTTTACCTTTAAATTAGTGGATATCAAGTTTAACCTTAGGGTCATCAAAATGACGTAAAGATTTTCGAGCTCGCTTCGCTCGCGTATTGATAGCGCTCGCTATGCTCGCGCAAAACTTTGTTTAATCAACTTTGTAGGTAAAATTTCAGCATTTTTTGTATTTTAATAGCCACATGCATCAAACCGAGTTTATAAATTAAAATAGTACAACCTTCAATAATCATAATGATTTTTACCTTAAAATAAGTGGATATCAAGTTTAACCTTAGGGTCATAAAAAATTTTCACGCTCGCTTCGCTCACGCATTGATAGCGCTTGCCATGCTCGCGCAAATATTTCTTTTATCTACTTTGCAGGTAATATTTCAGCATTTTTGTATTTTAATAGCCACATGCATCAAATCGAAGCCATAAATAGAAACAGTACAACCTTCAATAATCATAATGATTATTAACCTTAAAATAAGTAGATATCAAGTTTAACTTTTGTGTCATCAGTGTTAACTTAGTAGGTCATAAAAACTGTCAGGGTCATAAAAAGACGTAAAATTTTTTGCTCTCGCAGTGATAGCGCTTACTACGCTCGCCCAGTAAAAGCGCTCGCTCCGGTCGCGCAAGCATTTGTAATATCTACTTTGTAGGATAACAATTCAATTTCGCTCAATTTCCTGTGCTCCTATCATTCCCTGGCGTTGAGGTCATCTGAAACTTTAGAGTTAGATATGCCAGCTCACTCGACAATCTTCTATGATTCTTCTTTCATTATACAGGCAATCCGTCTTTGGAATGACTTACCTGTTACAATTCGACACGCTCCCTCAATTTATACTTTTAAAGAAAAACTAAAAAAAATCTACTTAACACAAACCGGTATTGATGATTATTAAGCTATCTCATGTATTTCTTAAAACTATTATATATTTGTATGTGTATGTATGTTTATATATTATGCATATTTATTTATATTTGTTTTATTTGTATGTATGTAGATATATGTTATGAAATAAATATTTATGTTTATGACTTTGAAATAGATGTTTATTCATTTTATGATCTCAAAATTGTTAAATGTGCACCTTAGCCCTTTACATATTCGTACTGTCCACTCCGTCCTAAGGTCGTCTGGAAGAGATCGCTTTGAGCGATAAGACCGCCCATTGTACTAATGTATAATGTATTTTAAGATGTTTATTATTTAATTTTGGTGTACAATAAAGAATTATCATTCATTCATTCATTCATTCATTCATTCATACATTTCAGCAATTTTTGTATTTTAATGGCCACATTCATCAAAACGAGTCATAAATTGGAACAGTAGAACTTTCATCAACGATATCAAGTTTAACCTTAGGGTCATCGGTGTTGAATTAGCAGGTCATAAAAACTGTCAGGGTCATAAAATGACGTAAGAATTTTCGCACTCGCTTCGCTCGCGCATTGATAGCGCTCGCTATGCTCGCGCAAAACTTTGTTTTATCTACTTTGTAGGTAATATTTCAGCATTTTTTGTAATTTAATAGCCACATGCATCAAATCGAGTTTATAAATTGAAACAGACGCATCAAATCGAGTTTATGAATTGAACAAAAAACAACCTTCAATAATAATAATGATTTTGTACCTTAAAATAAGTGGATATCAAGTTTAACCTAAGTGTCATCGGTCTTGACTTAGGTAGGTAATAAAAACTGTCAGGGTAATAAAAAGTCGTGAAAAATTTTCGCGCTCGCTTCGCCCGCGCATTGATAGCGCTCGCTGCGCTCGCGCAAACCTTTGTTTTATCTACTTTGTAGGTTATATTTCGGCATTTTTTGTATTTTAATAGCCACATGCATCAAAACGAGTTTATAAATTGAAACAGTAGAACCTTCAATAATCATAATGATTTTTTACCTTATAATAAGTGAATATCAAGTTTATAACCTTAGGGTCATCGGTCTTGACTTAGTAAGTCATAAAAACTGTCAGGGTCATAAAAAGACGTAAAATTTTTTCGCGCTCGCTTCGCTCGCGCATTAATAGCGCTCGCTACGCTCGCGCAGACATTTGTCATCAGTGTTAACTTAGCAGGTCATAAAAACTGTCAGGGTCATGAAAGGTCGTAAAAATTTTTCACGCTCGCTTTGCTCACGCAGTGATAGCGCTTGCTACGCTCGCGCAGTAATACTGCTCGCTACGCTTGCGCTAAACATTTGTTTTATCTACTTTGCAGGTAATATTTCAGCATTTTTTGTATTTTGATAGCCACATCCATCAAAACGAAGCTATAAATTGAAACAGTACAACCTTCAATAATCATAATGATTAATAACCTTAAAATAAGTGAATATCAAGTTTAACTTTTGTGTCATCAGTGTTAACTTAGTAGGTCATAAAAACTGTCAGGGTCATAAAAAGACGTAAAATTTGTTTGCTCTCGCCTCGCTCTCGCAGTGATAGCGCTTACTACGCTCGCCCAGTAAAAGCGCTCGCTCCGGTCGCGCAAGCATTTGTAATATCTACTTTGTAGGATAACAATTCAATTTCGCTCAATTTCCTGTGCTCCAATCATTCCCTGGCGTTGAGGTCATCTGAAACTTTAGAGTTAGATATGCCAGCTCACTCGACAATCTTCTATGATTCTTCTTTCATTATACAGGCAATCCGTCTTTGGAATGACTTACCTGTTACAATTCGACACGCTCCCTCAATTTATACTTTTAAAGAAAAACTAAAAAAAATCTACTTAACACAAACCGGTATTGATGATTATTAAGCTATCTCATGTATTTCTTAAAACTATTATATATTTGTATGTGTATGTATGTTTATATATTATGCATATTTATTTATATTTGTTTTATTTGTATGTATGTAGATATATGTTATGAAATAAATATTTATGTTTATGACTTTGAAATAGATGTTTATTCATTTTATGATCTCAAAATTGTTAAATGTGCACCTTAGCCCTTTACATATTCGTACTGTCCACTTCGTCCTAAGGTCGTCTGGAAGAGATCGCTTTGAGCGATAAGACCGCCCATTGTACTAATGTATAATGTATTTTAAGATGTTTATTATTTAATTTTGGTGTACAATAAAGAATTATCATTCATTCATTCATTAATTCATACATTTCAGCAATGTTTGTATTTTAATGGCCACATTCATCAAAACGAGTCATAAATTGGAACAGTAGAACTTTCATTAATCATACTAATTTTTTACATTAAAATAAGTGGATATCAAGTTTAACCTTAGGGTCATCGGTGGTGAATTAGCAGGTCATAAAAACTGCCAGGGTCATAAAATGACGTAAGAATTTTCGCACTCGCTTCGCTCGCGCATTGATAGCGCTCGCTATGCTCGCGCAAAACTTTGTTTTATCTACTTTGTAGGTAATATTTCAGCATTTTTTGTATTTTAATAGCCACATGCATCAAATCGAGTTTATAAATTGAAACAGACGCATCAAATCGAGTTTATGAATTGAACAAAAAACAACCTTCAATAATAATAATGATTTTGTACCTTAAAATAAGTGGATATCAAGTTTAACCTAAGTGTCATCGGTCTTGACTTAGGTAGGTTATAAAAACTGTCAGGGTAATAAAAAGTCGTGAAAAATTTTCGCGCTCGCTTCGCCCGCGCATTGATAGCGCTCGCTGCGCTCGCGCAAACCTTTCTTTTATCTGCTTTGTAGGTTATATTTCGGCATTTTTTGTAATTTAATAGCCACATGCATCAAAACGAGTTTATAAATTGAAACAGTAGAACCTTCAATAATCATAATGATTTTTTACCTTATAATAAGTGAATATCAAGTTTATAACCTTAGGGTCATCGGTCTTGACTTAGTAAGTCATAAAAACTGTCAGGGTCATAAAAAGACGTAAAATTTTTTCGCGCTCGCTTCGCTCGCGCATTAATAGCGCTCGCTACGCTCGCGCAGACATTTGTCATCAGTGTTAACTTAGCAGGTCATAAAAACTGTCAGGGTCATGAAAGGTCGTAAAAATTTTTCACGCTCGCTTTGCTCTCGCAGTGATAGCGCTTGCTACGCTCGCGCAGTAATACTGCTCGCTACGCTTGCGCAAAACATTTGTTTTATCTACTTTGCAGGTAATATTTCAGCATTTTTTGTATTTTGATAGCCACATCCATCAAAACGAAGCTATAAATTGAAACAGTACAACCTTCAATAATCATAATGATTAATAACCTTAAAATAAGTGAATATCAAGTTTAACTTTTGTGTCATCAGTGTTAACTTAGTAGGTCATAAAAACTGTCAGGGTCATAAAAAGACGTAAAATTTTTTCGCGCTCGCTTCGCTTGCGCATTTATGGCGCTCGCTACGCTCGCGCAGACATTTATCATCAGTGTTAACTTAGCAGGTCATAAAAACTGTCAGGGTCATGAAAGGTCGTAAAAAATTTTCACGCTCGCTTTGCTCTCGCAGTGATAGCGCTTGCTACGCTCGCGCAGTAATACTGCTCGCTACGCTCGCGCAAACATTTGTTTTATCTACTTTGCAGGTAATATTTCAGCATTTTTTGTATTTTAATAGCCACATCCATAAAAACGAAGCTATAAATTGAAACAGTACAACCTTCAATAATCATAATGATTAATAACCTTAAAATAAGTGAATATCAAGTTTCACTTTTGTGTCATCAGTGTTAACTTAGTAGGTCATAAAAACTGTCAGGGTCATAAAAAGTCGTAAAAATTTTTCGCGCTCGCTACGCTCGCGCAGTAATAGCGCTCGCTCTGGTTGCTCAAGCATTTGTTATATCTTCTTTGTAGGAAACATTTCAGGAACTTTTGTATTTTAATAGCCACATTCATCAAAACGAGTTATATTTGGAACAGAACCTTTAATAATCATAATATTTTTTTACCTTAAAATAAGTGGATATCAAGTTTAACCTTAGGGCCATCGGTTTTGTCTTAGTAGGTCATAATAACTATCAGGGTCATAAAAAGACGTACAAAGTTTCGCGCTCGCTACGCTCGCGCAAACATTTGTTTTATCTACTTTGCAGGTAATATTTCAGCATTTTTTGTATTTTAATAGCCACATCCATAAAAACGAAGCTATAAATTGAAACAGTACAACCTTCAATAATCATAATGATTAATAACCTTAAAATAAGTGAATATCAAGTTTAACTTTTGTGTCATCAGTGTTAACTTAGTAGGTCATAAAAACTGTCAGGGTCATAAAAAGTCGTAAACATTTTTCGCGCTCGCTCTGGTTGCTCAAGCATTTGTTATATCTTCTTTGTAGGAAACATTTCAGGAACTATTGTATTTTAATAGCCACATTCATCAAAACGAGTTATATTTGGAACAGGACCTTTAATAATCATAATATTTTTTTACCTTAAAATAAGTGGATATCAAGTTTAACCTTAGGGCCATCGGTTTTGTCTTAGTAGGTCATAAAAACTATCAGGGTCATAAAAAGACGTACAAAGTTTCGCGCTCGCTACGCTCGCGCAAACTTTTGTTTTATCTACTTTGTAGGTAATATTTCAGCATTTTTGTATTTTAATTGCCACATGCATCAAAACGAGTTTATAAATTGAAACAGTACAACCTTCAATAATCATAATATATATTAACCTTTAAATAGGTGGATATCAAGTTTAACCTTTGTGTCATCGGTGTTGACTTAGTAGGTCATAAAAACTGTCAGGGTCATAAAAAGTCGTAAAAAATTTTCGCGCTCGCTTCGCTCGCGCAGTAATAGGGCTTGCTACTCTCTCACAATAATAGCGTTCGCTCCGTTCGCGCAAGCATTTGTTATATCTACTTTGTAGGAAACATTTCAGCAACTTTTGTATTTTAATAGTCACATCCATCAAAACGAGTCATAAATTGAAACAGTACAACCTTCAATAATCATAATGACCTTGGTTAGGTTTACTAAGTACCAAGTAATGATTACTGATTTTAACAATAGACGATATCGAGTTCGTCCTAAGAGTCATCTATATTGACTTGATTATTAGGTCATTAAACTGTCAGGGTTATAAAAAGTCATAAAAAAATTTCACTCGCCCAATAATAGCGCTCGCTACGCTCGCGCAGCTATCCACCTTATTTTCTTTGTAAGAAATGTTTCAGGAACTGTTGTATTGAGTCAAACATTTAAACAGCACAACTTCGTATACCTAACGAAAAAGAGAAATGACTTTAACAATAGAGGATATTGAGTTTGACTTTGAGGGTCATCTATGGTGACTTGGCCTAAGAGATCATCGATCTAGACCTCAATGGTCATAAAGACACAAATAACGTGGGCGAAGCCGCGGGTAACAGCTAGTATATATATAAATAATATATGGTCATACAAAACGAAAAACAGACTTCACATGCTGCTATAGTAAAAATATCCACTAGCCATAATCATGTCATCGAGCTATCAAATATGTTTTTATTGTGTATCCCCATATCTCCGGAGATGATTATTAAATCTCAATAATTTGAAATAATTTGAAAATTTGAATGGGATCAAACGAGACGCATAATCTCTCGAACAGAAAAATAAATTTTAATATCGGTTAAGAGTTGACGGAGTTCTGTTCTGAGGTAACAAACATGTAACAAAATCGAACTGAGAACGTCCTCCGTTTTTATGAAGTCGGTTAAACATTTAAGATTATGGAGGAGTAATGTAATGGAAAAGCCTACACACTCTTCTAGGTGCCCAAGAAGATATGATTGTTGTAATTTACAAGTAACAAAATTAAAATTTTGAATAAACACCCACGACAATGTCCTTTATGAAATTAACGTCATAACATCTATCTAAGAACCACCACTGATTAATTACGAACCGTTTAAAGGCAAAATAGAACTAGTTTTAAAGAAAAATGGCAACATCGATTTGCACCAACAAATGATTACTGCAGCGCCCCCTGGTGAGTTGACACCGTAACCCCTATTTAAGAATATGCACCAATCAAACACAAACCCATAACTGAAAATTGCATCAAAATGTGACTAGTCGTTTTAAAGAAAAATGGCAACATCGATTTGCACCAACAAATGATTACTGCAGCGCCCCCTGGTGAGTTGTCACCGTAACACCTATCTAAAACATGCACAAATTACACCCGAACCCATAACTGAAAACTGCATCAAAATGGGACTAGTAGTTTTGGTGAAAAATGGCAACATGGATTTGCACACACAAACAAACAAACATCCTCTCACCCCAAACGCATATACAGTCTCCGTTCCGTCGTGGGTAAAAATATTTAGTATTATTATTATAAATCTATAAACAAAATTCTGACCATGAAATATGATTACTAGAATAAAATCGCCAGTGTTTATTTTTTTTCGATCCCGGCTTGGGTAAACTTGTCAAGACATCTGTGGAAACAGTTTTTTTTTAATAAATGATTGTTTCCATTATGTAACATAACTTCAGGGCCTATTGATTTTTTCCAACCTGTATATCTCCCTAATAAATTTACCTGAACCTTATTTATAACCTGAAATTAATTATACTGAACATAATAGTCTTTACCACAGAATAAACAACTTTACTGAAAATATCCTACGCAATATTTACGTCTTACGTAAGACAAATTGAATCATCTACTCTGACATGACAATATGATATGAAATATAATTAATTGAAACTGTACCTGGCAACATCGAAATTTACTCCGGAATCTTGTCAGCCGTCGGAAGGGTTTAATTATGTGGTACTGGCAGGATTCTTGTGTGGGAAGGTATAACCAGGCCTGTCTCACTCCATTACTTGCGCGCGCTAATAACCTACCGCTTCGCGTACCGTCGGCGGTACAACCGACAGTCAGTTGCCGCAGTTGCCTGAGCGCTCGTTCGGCAAGTTCACTGTCATTACTCACAAAATGCTGAAACCACGGAATTTTCACTGCTTTTTCTCGTTATTTAACGGAAGCAATCTAAAATGTAGTAGGTACCTACTAGTAATTATGCTGTGCTAAAACTTTTGGAAATTTTAATAAAAAGTAACGCATTACAGTATAATTAAAGTATCTATTAACTACCTCGACAATAAACAGTAATGTACTTATTATCAGTATTATACTACATTACATTACACCTCAGTGTATTTAACTACTAATCACAATCAAAATTTTATTAGTCGTAACTTTAATTCGAAATAAATCATACATTCATTCGAATGTTTTCTCACAACACCAAACCACACCCCGGACCAAATCTCCATACAAACTAGCGTTTTAACGACCGACACTGTGACACCGACACAGACACTACACACATGTCGTTTTTCTACAGGTGCAATTGTGTGCGTGAAGTCTAAGGATGTCACCGTAAGAACCTACTTCATTTTGAAGTCGGTTTAGACTTACTAGCCAGTACTTCGCTATGGTTTTAAAAGTACATAGATAATATTATGTTTCTTTAAAGTGTCACACACTTTATATTTTTGTAAATTGTTAAACACAATCCAAAATTTCATCGTACCGACGGGACTCGAACCCGCACCCCCCGGATTACACGTCCAGGTGCTCTGCCAATTAAGCCACGGTTCGATCCATCGATACGACGAAATTAGTGGATTGCATTTGTTAACCCAATTTTGCATTGGTGGCGCCATCTATGACTACTTATTACGTAAGTTAATCATTCGGAAGAAATCATTGCAGTTTTCAAATCCGACGAGAGATGTTGCACCTACCGTCTACCTGTTGCCGTTATCATTGTATGTGTTATTCCAAGGTCTAGGCTATCTACATACGAATTGTCAGCTCAATCGGTTCAGTAGTTTTAGCGTGAAGAAGTAACACACACACACACAGGATAATCTCAGCTTTACCACAGCTACTCAACGAAACTTTATATCACTGTGAATCAACCACAGATGACGTCACGATACACGTCATACATACAATTACGTAATTATCTGAGACAAGACGCGTACCAATTACAGGCAAGCGTATAATGATGATAGCTGGTGTTGCCATATTAGCATCCTGGTGTTTAGTACTCTAATCAGCTGACAAGCTTTAGTGACACTGTGTTCAAATTGTAATTGATATAATTCATTTTATCATTTTATCATTTTAGACGTGTATTTGGAGGTATATTTATACTGCCTAAATACATACTGGATCCAATTTAACTTCGAATGTTTCATAATCAGCCTTTTCAACCGACTGCCAAAAAAGAAGGAGGTTCTAATTCTTCTGCATGTTTTTTTTGTATGTAACGCGATTACTCCGTCAATTGTGAATCGATTCGAATGATATTTGATATTTTTTTAATCAGTAGGGTTCGTTTTCAAGGTGGTCCCATCCCATTGTAATTCTATCGAGATCTGATAAGTATCTCCAGAGATATGACGTTAAACGTCTCAAACTTGCTACTGAAATTGACTCGCGGGGCATGGAAGTCGGTTGTTATCTTATTAATTTTTATTTTTATTTTTTATTATTGCAGATAGGCAAGCATTTGACCACTATCTCACCTGGTGGAAAGCGACGATGTGATCGAGGGTGTAGCATGCTTGCCTAGAAGATACCTGTTCACTCTTGACTTGAAGAGACCCAAGTTATAGCTACTCGGAAACAAGTCAGCCGTATTGCAGTTTGTACAATACAATACAAAATTCTTTATTGTGCATCAAATAAAACTAACTTTATAATCAGTAAACACTTAACACTACAGTACAATGGGCGGACTTATCGCTAAAGCAATCTCTTCCAGTCAACCTTGATTTTTGTACTTGACAAGAGCAACTTCTTATTTTTGAGCCTGGCGTACTTATCCTCGACCATAATTGTCATTTACCAACAGGTGAGACAGTGGTCAAACGCTAGGCTAAGTAGGTATACCTTTTCGTAAAAATAATTTAAGATTGCAATAAGAACAAAAAACGAATAGACTTCAAATGCTCACACATTACAGGGTCACAGTTTAGATTGGGTAGTCTCGCATATAGTTCGCAAGCCCCCCAAACCCCGGGTAATATTTCACACTAGCAACACTGAGGAACATTAACCAGGATATCAAGTAGAAAGCGGCAGATCAATAGGATTAATTAAGGATACATTAGACGATCATTCCGTATGATAATCGACGGACACCTGAGTACGGTTAAACGATTTCAAGGTGGATATTTAAATGAGGTGCCTATTATTCTGACAAACACTGACATGTCAGAAACCCTGGGAAGTTTTTTATGTCAAGTCAGACGTATTAAGGCCGAAGCATCTTACTACATAATAGTAGTTTTTCACATAATCTAACTATCTATATACATATAGTCCCCGTCACGAGAAGCTATAAATTATGTAAACAAGTGTTCAGGAGTTCACAACATTTGGACCAACAAAAAAAATGAATTTGTGAAAATAAACTTGAAACTCGAATGACGCGTTTATTTCAAAATGGCGTCCCGATAGTTTACAATCCCTGCGTCCGGTACCAAGAAACACAAACGATAGCGCTTTGCGTCGTTAAAATTTGATCCGACTAAATTAAATAGGTTGTTACTTTCATATAACCCGTCTATATTTCATGTCGATTGAATATGGTCAATTTATTATTATCTCGCAGTATAAAATGTTTACTTAGTAAAAGATGTTTGTTTACATAATTTATAGCTTCTCGTGGCGGGGACTTTTTAATAATTAATTTTAAAACTGTAACAACCGACGCGAGTCAGTTTCAAATCTTGTGGCTTATCTTGCAGCACTATCTTCGTCATCAAATATTTAAAAAATTGAACTTTTTACATAACAATCCGCACTTATAATATTAGTAGGATGCATTGATCGACATACATGTAACCGAACAAAGCACATTCCTTCTTCGTTCATCATCCGAACCGCCAAGGAATGGAATACCCTGCCTGAGCCTGTGTTTCCGGTTAAGAACAATATGGGGGTCTACAAATCGCGAGGGAATAGGTATCTTCTGAGTAAGCACGCTCAATCATCGATCGCATCATCACTTAACATCAGGTGAGATAGTGCCCAAGTGCTACCCAGTTCGGTGTAAAAATATATGTATACATCGCTGGTAGGATAATAACTTACGAGTATATAGGCGTTTCATGCCCCTGTTTGTACCAGATGACCAGCCCCATCTCGTCACCAGGAAGAGCTGGTGTGACGTCACAGGGCAGCTCTACAGCGCCCCCTGTTGGTGCGTGGAGAGACTCGATTTGAGCTGAAACAAGAAGAAAATTTTATTATTTAAACTCACGTACATTTGAATACTATTGATTTAAAAACGGGAATATACGCGATGTTGATCGACAATTTGCACATATTTTTTGGGAACGCAGTTTAAATCAATGAAAATTTAAGATAGTTTAAAAAATAAACAAAAAACCAACTTCAAATGCCGCACTAGTCATTTTCAGTACCAAGTTTGATTTGTAATTTTCATATCTCTGGAGGTCATCAGATCTCGATGAAATTACAATGTGACTACCTCGAAGTTGTAGCCTACCAATCAAAAATAGAATCATTGGAATCGGTTTCAAATTGGCGAAGTAATCCGGTAAAAAACATACAAAAAAAAAGGATGAATTGAGAACTTCTTCCTTTTTGGAAGTCGGTTCCAAAATGGAGGAATACTTGTTATATATGGCAGCGCAGGGTTTGGCCGGTTTCATAGGAGTAATCTACCTAGGTATATTTAGATCAATCTTCTTATACCTTAACTATAAGGTAAGCACCAGCTCTTTGGTCGTGGGAGACATCGATTAGGCGTCTGGACAGCTCCTTAACAAAACCACGTGCATGTTGACCCCACGGGCCCATGGTTTCGACAGTTTGATACCAATCAAAAATAGAATCATTGGAATCGGTTTCAAATTGGCGAAGTAATCCGGTAAAAAACATACAAAAAAAAAGGATGAATTGAGAACTTCTTCCTTTTTGGAAGTCGGTTCCAAAATGGAGGAATACTTGTTATATATGGCAGCGCAGGGTTTGGCCGGTTTCATAGGAGTAATCTACCTAGGTATATTTAGATCAATCTTCTTATACCTTAACTATAAGGTAAGCACCAGCTCTTTGGTCGTGGGAGACATCGATTAGGCGTCTGGACAGCTCCTTAACAAAACCACGTGCATGTTGACCCCACGGGCCCATGGTTTCGACAGTTTGATACCAATCAAAAATAGAATCATTCGAATCGGTTCACAATTGGCGAAGTAATCGGTAATAAACATTCAAAAAATCATACAGATAAATTGAGAACTCCTTCCTTTTTGGAAGTCGGTTACAAAATGGAGGAGTATTTTGTTATATATGGCAGCGCAGAGTTTGGCCGGTTCCATAGGAGTAACCTACCTAGGTATATTTAGAACAATCTTCTTATACCTCAACGATGAAATGAATTGCTTAGTACCGGGTTTACTCCATACGTTGAAATGTGAATTGCAAATTTCCGTTTGCAATGTTAAACTTACGAAACAAGAGGGGAATATATCAGCTCCCAAAGTTAGCCTAACTTTACTGTGGTTATTTCTGTAGGTTATACGTTACAGGAAGCGGATTTTAAACGCTCGTTTTAGCTGCGATTCAATCTTTAGAAAATAACCAATTGCTTAGGTAACAGTTACATATGTGTTAGTTAACATTTATTAAATAAATTATTATGTGATAAAGAAGATTAGTGTAGTTAAGTACTATAATTAGCGGTTTAGGTCAAATTTAAATAACTTATTAAGTCTTAAGACTAGATTGTATTTTTCATGATAATGCCTCAATACTGGTATATCATTTCATAGAAAAAAGTGACAATCGCTGGCTTCCAAGAAAGAATATTTGCATGAAAATAAGAAATGTAAATTGAAAACGCGCCGTTTTGTCTTCAACGCTACGTATAAAGGTCACTGCACTCACGAAGTTCCCTTTGCAGGCTGAATTTAAAATGCAATTACCCGTACGGTGTCAAAACCTTCCCAAAATTGCTGCATGGCTGATAGCAAGCTTTCAGTTAAGTGATGGAAAGGAGGAAGAGTAGGAAGTTGGAGCTTTATTAAATTTGAATGAAACTTTGTCTGTCTGTTGATTTTCAAAGACTGATAATATTTGGGAATAAACCACGCCTAATCCACCAATTGAAATGACTTTATTCCATCCTTCAAGTAGTAGGAGAATATTATATCGATGCTCCGCCTGATTTCCTACTAAAAAGTAGCTTACCACCATCAACGTGAAAATCTGCTGCGTGTGTTCCGGCAGCACACAGCTCTTGAGAGTAGGAGTATTCTAGGCGTATCGTGTTGACCATCTACGACTACAGCATCGCTTACCACCAGGTGAGATTGTGGTTAAACGCTAGCCTATAGGATAAAAATAAATAAACATCTATGCTTGTGAATGGTAAGTATTATAAAACCGGCCTATAATCACAGAATAAATAAAAGTACAAGTACAGTCAATTTCCAGTACAATTTTCCCCAACCAATCATCGATCGTCAAACCAATCTATAAGTTTAACTCATCAATTTATAAAGTAGTACTTGTTCTACCTGTTAACAATAACAAGACATCGACAAAGATCATTTAAGTAGTGTCCGCTGTTGCCTTATAATTTTAACCCCTTTATCTTCACTGCCTTTCGGCTACTTGGTTTTCTACACTGTTGTTACGGTAAAGGCTGGGGCACACTGTAGAACTACCTTGATAATTATTTTATCATTAATATGATAATTTTTAAAAGTCCTGTATTCTGCACTAGCTGCGCCTCGCGGCATAGCCCGCATTATAAGGTCTGTGTTCCATTCTACTTTTATACATATAAGCTATATCTATGCAAAATTTTAGTCAAAACGGTCTAGCCATTTGACCGTAATTGGGTAACAAACTGATTTCCGTATTTATAATAGTAGCTGTCCCCCGCGGTCTTACTCACGTAGACATCGTTCCCGGGGAAATATCGGGATCAAAAGTATCCCTTGTGTTATTCCAGGCTATCTGCATAAATCAAATAAATAATATATTATAATAAATGAACAATAAAATATATAAAACATCGCCAAAACTTTTGAACTGATTGAGCTGTTTGGTACGTAGTCTATAGCCTAGGCTACGGAGTACTGTTAAGTATTCTGTGCCTAGGCCCGTAGTCTATAGCCTAGGCTACGGAGTACTGTTAAGTATTCTGTGCCTAGGCCCGTAGTCTATAGCCTAGGCTACGGAGTACTGTTAAGTATTCTGTGCCTAGGCCCGTAGTCTATAGCCTAGGCTACGGAGTACTGTTAAGTATTCTGTGCCTAGGCCCGTAGTCTATAGCCTAGGCTACGGAGTACTGTTAAGTATTCTGTGCCTAGGCCCTGGAATACCACATAGGATACTTTACTTCTTATCCTAATATTCCTACAGGAACGATCTCTACGCGGGTATAACCGAGGGTCACAGCTAGTACAGCTTTGATTTTAGAAAGTTATTTTTGATAAAATATTAATTTATTTTCTATTTATTTTATATTTAATTATAATTTCAGCCGATTAATTATATTTGAGTGTCAATATATTTTGATTGTAGATAGTTTGTAATTCATTAAATTATTTAATATCAGGTTTTCTACACTTTCATCATAATCAGCCTGTACCAGTCCACTGCTGGACGTAGGCCTCTCCCAAGATACGCCACTGAGACCGATCTTTGGCTCATTGGGAGGAATATGCCCTAATCGCCACGTTGGGCAGGCGGGTCGCCGATCGCAGGACGTAGCTCCTCGCACCGGCGACTCTGCTGCCCGTCACCGGCCTGTAGTATTTGGCTACGCCATAATTTAAAATGGTTATACCGCCATTGGTCAGCAGGACGCACCACGGGCAGGTGAGGTTGGCTGGGAGCACAGAGGTGGTATTTGTGCTCCCTTACATTCTACACCTGATAAGACCTCAAAACTGTATGTGAGATAATCAAAGTAATGAATACGATTTGTTATTTATAAGACTACGAAAATAATAAAGTCTAAGTTAAATAATTTCAAAATGCATTTTGTTACTGATAAAAAGTTAAGTAACTTATTTAAACAGTTATACATTTTAATATAACAATTTTTAGAATAGGTTTATAATAATAAGTCATGATTTGAATAACGGCAGACCATATTTTTGCTTTAGTAATAAAAGATGGCGACGTTCGGAAAGGAGATTCATTTTTGTGCGGGTAGCTTTTTTAAAGCTACGGATCTGTATTCATAACTCTGAAGAAATAAGTGCTTGCCTCCAACTTGGTTTTTATTTGGATCACCGTAATAATGTTATATAATATTTAGATTTAAATGGAAAAATAATATTAAACAGACTTCCCAAAAAAGGAGGTAAGTACTCAATTCGCCTGTTTTTTTTTTCAATGTTTGTTACCTTAGAACTCCGTCATTTATAAACCGATTAGGAAAATTATCTTTGAAGTTATACTTCTTTTGGCGCTATAGAGAAAAATAATGAGAGTGAATTTTTACGATGCCCGCGCACACCGACACCTAAATTTAACATCGTGAAGTTAGTTCTAGGTGGTACGATGCGCGCGCACACCGACACCTAAATTCTACACCGTGAAGTTAGTTCTAAGTGGCATGACTATATTCAAGTTGTATATGTCATATTTAACGTCATATTTTAACGTTAATAAAACATGTTTTATTTAAATAAAATCTTTTTGTTTAATTTTAATATTTATCGTTAATCACTACTGCATTTTAGTTATTTTTTTCCATACGCCACAGAAGTATAATTGTTTAGAAGAGTATGCTTCCCGTTTTTTCCGATTGTAATTTTATTGATATCTACTCCATCCTTTATCCTTTAAATATCTCTGGAGATAGTTATCAGAGTATCTCCAGAGATACGGAGTTAAACACCTCAAGCAAAGTACTGAAAATGACTAGCGCGGCATTTGAAGTCGGCTTTTGAGGCCCTTAATGAATGTAGGGTTGCAAACTGATTAATGATTGGGTCTAGTGGTTGCCGTAACGGACCAAACATTCTACTTTGCATGTAATCTGTGAATAGCGTTGTGGGCTGCATTATTATCAAAATGAATATAATTTATTCTATTCTGTAAGGCTTTATAATGTAGCTGTTTGATTTTCCTAATAAATAAATAAAACTGCTCTCTTAAACGTACTTCTACGTTTAAGTACTTTATACATATTGTTTTTAAAAATATGTGAAACGATGAAATATATGTGAAATACAAAATTCAAAAGTAAAAGCTCTTAGTGTGTTCCAGGGCTAACTTTCTTCTGTTAAGATACTTTAGGCTCGGGGCATTTCACATTCTTTCAGATAATCATTTCAATTGAGCACTTCACACGTGATTTAAGGCATAATTGAACCTAAAGCGGGATGTTGTCGTTTATAATAATATTCTAGGTGGTCAAGATTGTTTTTTAATATCTTATAGGTTGACCACTATCTCACCTGTTGGTAAGTGATGATGCGGTCGAATGCAAAATGGCTACTAAAATCTACCAGAAACGAATGTACTACTTACTATTCTACTTTTAACTGAAATAATTTAAGATCTTTAATAAAACAAAAAAAAAACCGACTTCAAATTCCGCGCTATTTAGTTATTTTTAGTTAAGTACTAAGTTAAAGGTGATCTGCACATCTTTAGAGACTAATAAGTTCTCGATAAAATTACAATGGAACGAAACGGAAAGCTATAATATAAACGAAAATACTCTCTCAAACAAATAATGAATTTTTCAAATTGGTTAATAAATTACAGAGTTCTGAAGTAAGAAATATATTATAAAATAAAAATACAGGCGAATTAAGAACCTTGAGAACCATTTCCTTTTTTGTGAAATCGGTTAAAAAGATTTCACGAGCCACGCAAGTTATATTATCAGTTAAATTATGTTTATAGCATAATTTATTTTTAAGTTGTATATATGTACTACATATTTGTAAATTTATAAAAAAATTATAAAAAATTGTACATATTGTACAAAATGCGATAATCATCTCGAAATTGAGGTCGCACATGACGGCGCACGGCTGCCGATCATCGGAGAAGCTTGGCAATCATCGGAGAAGCTCGGCAATAATCGGAGAAGCTCGGCAATCATCGGACGTCAACGCGGTCAGATGAACCACTTCCCATCGGGAGGGCCGTGTGCTTGATTCCCACATATTTCATATAAGAGATTACTTTATTGAACATTCATTTGCTTACGAGAAACTGGGCGTCTTTCAATCCCGCTTCGTTCAATCCACCTTACTAACTAAACCTCGGATGATCACCTCAAAAACAAGCAATCAAAACAAAACGCGCTGCACTCTATCCGGCAACTTCATAATTACAAGTAGTCAGTTCACTTGAAAAGTTCGCGAGACAAGGGAGAATATTCTCACGTATGTAATTACTTGTACAGAAACTTTATACTGGCTCTCAACCTAATTTAGTCATCAATATCAGCCTCACCACAGCTGGACATAGGTCTCGTCTAAACTACGCCACTGAGCTCGATCTTCAGCTGTCCTTTTCCAAACACTACCAGCCATCCTGCGATAACGTAACTTCATCTCGCTGGAGGGCGTCCTTGCTGCGTTAAACTACTAACGTAGTTCCTCTATAAAATTGTACATTTTTTATTTGACTATCCAGTAAACTTACATTCTTAAATCCTTTGAAAAATATCACAACATAATATTTGATGCTTTATTTATAACATTTAAATAAATTAAGTAATGAACTTTTGACATGTTTTATGTCAATCCCAGTATATATATATACAGATAACACTTGATATAATACAAAACAGAATACTATAAAAGTCAGACGTCAAGAAAACTTTTCTCACCGACTGTATTTTTTAAATCTGCAAAAAACGTCGAACATGTCTAATTTATTTCTAGTAATTAAGGCACAAGGTTTAGACCCATCTCAACAATCAACTTCTGTGTAAAAAATAACTCAAATAAAACCGCACTCGTAATAATAATTGTGTATCGCGCCATCTAGAAGTTAGTACAAAAGTAGCAGTCTATCAACAACTCACAAAACAACTACGCAAGCAATGAAAGCAGCACCAGCACGTTACGATCTATTGCGCTTTATCTGCCAACTTCATAATTACTGGTGGTCAGGATCTAGTGGTTTAGGTGGGGAGACTAGGGAAAGTATAATTACATGTAAAAAACATCCTTTGTGGAGACGGAGGGCGTGGAGTTATTATTTGTCTTTCGTAAAGTCAAACCAAGGTAAACATCATGCAACTAAGTACTTTAAATGAAAATCGTGTTTTTTTTTCTATAATTTTCTTTTTGTTTTTTTTTTTATATGATTTTTGATTTTTTTTTATAAGGTAACAGGACAAACAAGACGCGTGCCTGATGGTAAGCGATGGCATCTACCTATTACAGGTACAGCGGCATGCAATATTCTGGATATCCAGAATGCTGCATGTCACCGCACAGCGCCTGATAGACGAAAAGATGTTAAGTCTCATATGCCCTGTAATTTCACTGGAAACTTTGCCATTCAAACCGAAAAACATTCCTATTTCACGGCTAAATTAATTGGCACAGTGGTGGTACCGCCCTAGACGGATTAGCAGAAGTCTTGCCTCTACACTTTGTGGCTCAAAATTGTCAAAAAACTCAAAAATTTTTAACAGCTTAGTAAGTCCCTTGCAATTTTTTACCGATTTCTACAAAATTTATACACGTACGAGTACTTTTAGGTGATCCAGAATGAAAAATATCCATGAAATAATTTAATTATTTAATTTATTTATGTTATATGAATTTAATATTATCTTTCACATCGATTATTTTGGGTAAGTTCCTCTTAGTTTTGGTAAAAGTTTGGAAGTCAAGAACAATAATTATGCCTTGGCTGCATTTTTAAATAACTTAAAACATTCTGTCTAAAACAAAAACACAAAAAATCAAGCAAAATATACCCTCGTAATAAAATCCACCCACTACCCCCAACACTGACCAATCGTGTCGAATTCAGGCCTGGAGCTACAGCGTTACTTCTCAAATACAGCCCGTGTTACTGAATATTCTACTCTATAGCTATAGATATAAGGCCAAAAGTACACGAGGCCAATTTGCATGGCAATAGCTTGGCTTGCCACAGTGACGGCAGAAGGGTATCTCGGGTGATTCATACCCTGCTGATTACTGGATAGAGATTTGAACTGAAGTTTGAATTGAGGTTTTGCGTATCAAACGATTGGATGGTGTGTGTGGACTTTACTATCAATGGATGAAGTCGCAATCAGGACTAGATCCACTTTAGATACATTATAGAGGGTATTGGTGTTACCATTTGGTAATTGACGATTTGGTTAAGTTGTGCAATGTGCAGTATTATTGTGAAATGAGCCTATTAGAAACTTATCTGACATATTTTTGACAACTTTTGTATGGCGTCATCTGACTGACAACTATCTGAAACTTTATCAGGAACTAACTGGTGCAACTGGCCCTGAAGCTCTTAGGTTTTAAAGAAGCGCAGGTGGTAGGAGCATATTATATCGATGTTTTGCCTGACTGGCTACCAAAAAGTAGCTTACCACCATGAAGGAGAAAATCGGTCGCCATAACCATACAGTGTTCCGGCAGCACACAGCCCTTGAGAGTCAGAGTATTCTAGGCCTAGCGTGTTCACCATCTTTGACCATATCATCGCTTAGGGCCAGGCCAAACGCTAGCTTATAAGATATAAAAAATATCAGTAAGTGTTTTATAATATTGATACAATTAGTGACTTAAACTCGATTAGGTTAAAACACCTTCACTACTTCATAAAAAGGTAAATATTTAACATATTTCTACGACAACTTAACTTAATAACTGTCTGAATTAAGTTTTATTTATAGCGTAATAAACATGTGACCATCGTAATTCGTAACGGATTCGATCTTAATCGCATCGATAATCGTAAAAGATAATCGACGATTAATCGCTTCATCTCAAAATCAAAGATCAAATCGATATGCATTCAGTGTGTTTAATTTGAATAAAACGCGATGAGAATAGGTTTGTGCTTTGTCGCTATCACTTTTCAAAACTTGGTAACTTAATCAGCGCCACAGAATAATGAATAGTACAAGTTTGATCGCTACCTATATTATCTGTTCTGTGTCATCGCTTGCCAACGAGATATATCAAACGATAGCCTATAAGATATTTTAAATTATGCCGGAATTCTGGGTATCGACTAGCAAACTGTCTCTGTCTCTTTCGGAGAGTTCAAACCTCGGCCGATAACTACCACCAGTGGTCACCCATTCAGAACCACCCAGGGATCGCAATGTAGGATTAAGCTTCCGGACGCTGGTGAGTAGCAATGACTCTCGTGTGGGTGACAATGATAATAGTCCCCAAATATTCGGTTTTTTCCCGTCTCCCCCCGAAGACTGCTCCCACGCGGGGGCAGACGGGTATACGCATGCCTATCAACCCCCACGTTTAGGTTTCGGTGGCAGACGGTCATACTCTTATACGTATCTGCCCCCACTTTAAAGTTTCGGTGGCAGACGATCATACACATATTCCTATCTGCCACCACTTTTTAGAATTGCAGGCAGACTTGTGGCCATATACCACCGTTTCTGTGATTTGGTGGATTCATGCAGGTCTGTGTAGTTTTCGGTCTTACCCATTCATACTTTTTGACAAAGTCCTCCATTCTTTCACTAATATTCCATGTTTCTTTTCTATAAAAGAAGCTACGTAACTAAATCCCAAGTTAATTGATCAATTGGTCAACACATACCTCAACGGGTATGCAAATTAATTCATTTTGAAGATTCCTATCACAAAATTCAATTAGTTGCATGAATAGGGATGGCAGTATCACGATCATCAGTGTGTATCAGTGGTAATAATAAAAATCCGGCATATTAGCTTTTTGGTACAAATTAATGCCGGATTTTCATCCGGATAATTGAATGGCAATATTATGGTAGATGTAGGTAGCCAACTGAAATATGACAGTTGATAATGCTGGGTACACACCGGGACGAACGCTAACGAGTAGAGAGAGATGGAGTTATACGCTTGTATGGTTGCGTCTTCTTCCATCCGCCCATTCGTTCGCTTTCGTTTTCTCGGTGTGTACCCAGCATTATGTGTAATTCAGCTGACGCAAGTTATAATGAAAAATAAACTGGCCAAGTGCGAGTCGGACACGTAGGTTTTCGTACCATAGTATAATATTTAAAAAGATTGAACAAATTTTGACGAAAAAATACGTTTCTAGTATAGGGACACCTTAAATATTTTATTTTATTTTTAGTATTTTTTGTTATAGCGCCCATAGAGAAATGAATTTGAAATATCCGAAGACACTTTCAAAATAGTAATGTATTCTGGAGAATTGTATTGAAGAAATCCAAGGAGACTTTCATCT
Organism: Cabera pusaria; assembly: GCA_954871355.1. NCBI lineage: Eukaryota > Metazoa > Arthropoda > Insecta > Lepidoptera > Geometridae > Cabera > Cabera pusaria. The sequence goes on from OX940910.1 coordinate 6,515,833, forward strand.
GAAACTGTCCCGTGGAATTGTAACTCCTGGATAGGTAAAAAGGTGCTGAATCGCATCATAATTGGCTACATGCTGTTACCGTCCTGTGGAATTACAACAGCAGAATAGCTGAAAAGAGCGGAATCGCGTCACGGATCCCCGTGTTGAGGTGATGTAAACTCAAATTTCTACGGATTAGCTAAATGCTGAAACTGTCCCGTGGAACTACAGCATCAGGAATATCCAGATAGTGAGCCCCTTCAACCCCACATTCCTCTAGTCCCCACTCTCCTTTTTAACCGACTTCAAAAAAAGGAGGAGGTTTCTCAATTCGACCGTTTTTTTTATTTTTTATGTTTGTTCGCGGATAACTTCGTCGTTTATGAACCGATTTCGATTATTCTTTTTTTGTTCGAAAGGAGATATCCCAAGTGTGGTACCATGGTAATTTTATCGAGGTATGATAAGTATCTCCAGAGATATTGAGATAAACATCTCAAAATTGGTACTGAAAATGAATAGCGCGGCATTGAAGTCGGTTGTTTTTTAGTTTTTAAACGATATTATTATAAATATACTTCTAAATTTTATGATTCGTTGTTTACATTAACTTTACGTTGTAGGTTCCTGGTTCCATTAGGGATGTGTAGCGTGCGGTAGGTCTCCTCTAGGCGCTCCGTTACGTTACATTTAGAAATGCAAACTTTGTGATTTTTTTAAGTATCGACCTATTACGGTTAAGAAGATACAGTCCTGTAAAAGGCGGACAGATGGACAGACGGACCGACGTAAATAAGTGAAGAACAAGAATCCTGTAGTCTCACAAATGTCTAGTACTTAGATGATATACATTCGTAAATTTTGACTTTTAATACCAAAATAACTTACAATAACAAAGTATTCAAAATTCAACACTTAGATCGTAAGAATCTACAATAATTAATTTAAAATGAATACAATACTTTACATCCGGCCACTAAAATAACTCTTATAAAAAAAATATTCGTCAAATCCTTACAATTAATTTAGGCCGAACATTTCGTTGAACATCTCTTCGTAACATGCAAATACGAGTCTTAAATATATAACCCAACCTATAATTGAAGCCAACCCCCAATTTGAATATAAATAAACGGGGACATGTGATTTCGTATAAATTGAATTATTCGTCTGGGCAACAGGGTTTTTGACGCGCAATTGTTTTGAAAAATATGGGACACCAATTAGAGCTCGGACAGTGTTTCGACGCGGAGGTGCAATGACACGAAGCAATTTCCAATCAAAATGCGATCGTATCCCATCGCATTTTATGGAGGAAGACACATGGAAATAATTGTTAGGTTAAAACATTGGCACGGTCAGTACTAAGGTACACAAACTGTATAATTAATATAGTTTCAAAACTAAAAAAACCAACTTCACGACCCGCGCGAGTCAGTTTCAGTAACAAGTCTGAGATAATTATCGCCATATCTTTTTTTTTTTTTTTTTTTTTTTTTTTATACGTTATAGGCTAGCGTTTGACCACTATCACACCTGTTGGTAAGTGATGATGCGGTCGAAGATGGTAAGCACGCTAGGCCTAGAATGGGAACTGGCTCTCAAGGATAGCTGCCGGAACACATTAGATGTTTTGGTGACAGATTTTCTAACTTGAGGGTGGTAGCTGGCCAGGCGGACACTAGATAGTGTCCTACCACCATGCGAGGGTTGTTGGTTTCTTAACGATGTTTTCCTTCACCGGAGGGCCACTGTGAGAAGCGCACATAAATTTTTCGATAGAAAAATCCATTGGTGCACGGCGGTTTGAACTCGGTACCACGGCATCAAAGCCGAACGTTCTCCCGATTACGCCACCGGGCCCTCGGGCATCTATGGAGATACTTATCAAATCTTGATAACATTTCAATGAGACTACAATGGAAAATAACCCTCATAACAAAAATAATAATTCAAATCGGTTCACAATTGGCGAAGTTATCGCGTAACAATCATACAAAAAAAAATATAAGCAGACAAATCAAGAACCTCTTCCATTTTGGAGGCCGTTTGAAAAGAAGTTGATGAGGGCCCGGTGGCGTAATAGGGGGAACGGTCGTCTTTGATGCCGTGGTACAGAGTTCAAACCTTACCGTGCACCAATGGATTTTTCTATCGAACTCTTCTCACAGTGGCCCTCCGGTGAAGGAAAACATCGTTAAGAAACCAACAAACCCCGCATGGTGGTAGGACACTATCTGTGTCCGCCTGGCCATCTACCACCCTCAAGTTAGAAAATCTGTCGCCAAACATCTAATGTGTTCCGGCAGCTATCCTTGAGAGCCAGTTCCCATAGCCAGGCCTAGCGTGCTTACCATCTTCGACCGCATCATCACTTACCAACAGGTGAGATAGTGGTCAAAAGTGTCAAAACGCTAGCCTATAAGATATTTAAAAAAAAAAATTGTATGCACAATATTACTAAGAGTTGTATAAGACAGACAAGTTTAAGTAATGCGGTAAGAGCATTGTATCCATGTTCCGCCTGATTTTCTACCAAAAAGTAGCTTACCACACCACCATCAAGCAAGCGAGATAGTGGTCAAACGCTAGCCTATCAGATATAAAAAAGAAAATGGCGAGAAAACTATAGGATTTATTGAAGAGTGATGACATTGTAATATATTGTACCGGCTGTGCCCCGAGTTTTACCCGCGTAAACATCGTTCCCGTGAGAACATCGGGATAAAAAGTATCCTATGTGTGATTCCGGGGTCTAGGCTATCTACAAACCAAATTTCAGCTCAATCGTTCGTTATCAGTAGTTTTAGCGTGAAAGAGTAACAAACATACACACAAACTTTCGCGTTCAAAATATTAGTAAGATTTCAAAATTATATCCTCAAAGTCAATTTTTGCTGTTTTTTCGAGCAAACATCTAGTAAGTAAAATGCTCTATTTCTGAGTATAGCAAACCAGAAACAAGTCTTACAACCAATCGCAAATTTTTGACAAAGCGACAGGGATATCGTAGTCAAACCGGCACTAATCGCAATTATTGCTAAACTTAATGCAAAACCATAGCAGAAAGGTCTCCAGCAGTGAAACACCAATATTTCAGCATAATTATTACATTTAATGGCGAGTGATTTCACGCTACCGCCCGATCCTGTTAACCTTACGTGCCTTACAGCTTAGCTAAGTATGCCCATTATAAAAACAGTAACTTAACTTTACACAACAAACGAATATTGAAAATAACAAAAACCTGACTGCGTGAAAAATTAATATTTTTGTACATTGAATGAAAATTAAAATGAAAAATTTTTAGTATCAAAAACTAAGTACATGTACAAAATCGATAATGCACGTTCAAATTACATAGTGGTACTAGTCATGTTCACAACGGCTCTAATCGCATAATGCGCTTTAAAAAGCGCAGAATATTTTTTATGCTATAAATAGCATGTCTGATTTTTCGTTTTAAATCGCAGTTGTGTTCGGCGCCGCGGCGTTAGCACGAAACGAAACGCTCAAAATTATATGAGTGTGCGAAGTCGTTGTTTTGTTGATTTGTTATATACAATCAAAGATTGTATCGTAACGACGATAAAAAATATAAAGTGTTTATAATACTTACAAGAAACAAATTAAATGAATATTTTGTTGTTTGTTTGCATTTCCCATTCCTAATTAAATTTAAACATAATAACTTTTATTTATTTTTAACCGACTTCACAAAAAAGGAGGAGGTTGTCAATTCGTCTGTATGTTTGTTTTTTTTTTGTGTGTATGTTACTCGATTTCTCCGTCAATTGTGAACGGATTCAAATGATTCTTTTTTTAATAGGTAGGATACGTTTCCGAGGTGGTCCCATTTTAATTTTATCGAGATCTGATTAGTATCTCCAGAGATATGGAGATAAATACCTGAAACATAGGAGACTGTACTAGTTTTAGTAGAAGAGTCCCAAGAAGATTATACATAATGGAGGTTGCTATTGCATATACTTTTGAAGACTAAAAAATATGACTTTGAATAATGTTTTTTCATCTTTCTTCTCGTTGATTTTGGTTTTTGACAGATATTCGGCAATTGCCCAATGGATAGGGTGTCGGACTGGCGATCGAGAGGTCGTGAGTTCGATCCCCACCCCACCCATTGCACTATTGACGTGAACCCACTCTAGACACAAGCATATTTAGCTTAGTTGGAGGGGTTAACAAGAATACTAGTAATGTGCAACCCACATTGGGAGAAATCTTTAAAAAAAAAAAAAAAAAAAAAAAAAAACTTACGGTAACTCTGAGCGAGATAGAAATTAAGGTGGGGATAATTGATATATATATATTTTTTATATCTTATAGGCTAGCGTTTGACCACTATCTCACCTGTTGCTAAGTGATGATGCGGTCGAAGATAGAGAAGTGGACTAGAATGGGAACTGGCTCTCAAGGATAGCTGCTTGAACACATTAGATGTTTGGCGACAGATTTTCTAACTTGAGAGTGGTAGCTGGCCAGGCGGACACTAGATATGTCCTACCACCATGCGGGGGTTGTTGGTTTCTTAACGATGTTTTCCTTCACCGCAGGGCAACTGTGAGAAGCGCACATATATTTTTCGATAGAAAAATTCATTGGTGCACGGCGGTTTGAACTCGGTACCACGGCATCAAAGCCGACTGTTCTCCCAATTACGCCACCGGGCCCTCAATAAATAACTATATATTAATAATTATAATAAATAATTATATATAAATATAAATAATTTGTCTTCACGGGAATGTTCTACCGGGCAAAGTCTTGTTGGGTGCAAACTTTTTTAAATATACCTAAGATTTTTTGACATGACATGACGTTTGGCGAAGATGGCGGCCATTTCAGTCCCGCGACACTGCATACATAATTAAATAACTCAGAATTATGAACGTACTTTGTACCAACCAACACTGCAAAAAAATAATTTATAAGCATAATACCATAGATTATATAATAGTTACTACGTAAATAATACTTTCCGTTGTTAGGTTGGCTACACAGTGCTTTCATAATTCGGGTTTCAACAATAAAGGGAAGTGCCTCTTATAGCGTAGTAGAGTGATTCAGTACTCTGTTGGCCATATGGCGGCAATTAATGTTAATAATCGCAAATAATACTTTTTAATATTCATTTTGGAATACAACTAAAGTATATATTTGTCAGTGTTTTGTAGTATGTTTAATAGATGCATGTAATTTAATTAAAACTTGTTTTGCACTATAAAGGGTAAAATAAGTTATTTTTTTCAAAAAAAATAAAAACGACTTCATAACCACAAACAGGCACTCAAAAGCGAAAAATATATTACTTAAAATTATTATAAGCGCTACCCACTTATCTATTTGAAGTCGGTGCCAGCCAAGTCTATTGGATAGTAGATAGATACTATGCATGTAGTAGTAGTAAGTAGGTACATGTAGGTTAGTAAGTAGGTAGATACATGTAAGTATTATCTATCTACTACCTATTAGACTTGGCTGGCACCGACTTCAAATAGATAAGTGGGTAGCGCTTATAATAATTTTAAGTAATTTATTTTTCGCTTTTGAGTGCCTGTTTGTGGTTATGGAGTCGGTTTTTTTTTTTTTTTAAATAACTTATTGTATTACTATTTCGCGCCAAAAATCCGCCATTTTGTTTTTTTTTTTCGAACACTTATCTCTGGACACTTGGGTTTTAAGACGAATATAACGATACCTTAACTGTCAAAATTCGTCCAGCTATTTGGAAGGTACGAGATAAAGAAATTTAAAAATATACATACAAGATTGGCAGTCTTCCTTGACAGTCGGGTAAAACCAATTGATCTAACGCTCAGCTAATTTACGTGCAGCTTGTATACATAGTTATTCAAAGTTTCTGCTGGTGTTGTAGATTTTAATGACCTTATTATTGCTTTTCTTCGTATCCTTCATTTGCTGCTAGATCGCTACTCGTGATATAATGCTAGATTTGCGAAAAAGTAGATGATATCATTTTAGGCCTAAATTAAAGCTGCAAGAAAAATAGTTGCAACTTACGCAACGCTGACGACAGCGTCGCAGTGTGGTGCGGACACTGATAAAGATCTACAGAGTTGCCATTATATAAAACGCGAATTCGAGGTCCAATAACCCATACTGTCAATACTGTCAAGTATGTTATGATTCTGCGAACACCTCATTTTTTCCTATAAATGACTGGAACCAGCCATCAATGTTGTAATTTGCGATGCTTATGCAGAATGGGAGCTTTACATGCTTACACGAACTGCATCGAAACACCCACTGTGATTTTTTGTATGGCTGTAGAATGAATGGAAGGGCCTGGCCATTACAATGCAACAATATTTTTGAGTTGAGGGTATTTCAAATTTAGGAATGTTTTTGAGTAAGTTTGAATGGAATTGGGGTGCGAATAATTGATTTTATTTTGGTGTTTTTGAATTTACAGGTTGCGCCCTGTGGTTTATTTTTGGAGTTATATTTGTTGATAGATTGTGATAATACTAAGATGTTTAAAAAACTAAAATAGCCGACTTCAAATGCCGCGCTATTAATTTTCAGTACCAAGTTTGAGGTGTTTACAAATCAAAATCGGTTCATAAACGACGAAGTTATTCGCGAACATATACAAAAAAAAACACGGTCGAATTGAGTAACCTCCTTTTTGGAAGTCGGTTAAAACAAAATCAAATTGTTCTTATTGTATGCTACTAACAGCGCTTCTTGGCTTCAGCTGCGTCAAAAAGTATACGATATATTATTCTATCATATTATGTGCTATCGCTGTGCAAAATTTCAGCCAATTCGGTCAAGCAATTTGATCGTGAAGAAAAATCAATAAAATAGATACACAAACTGACTACCGCATTTATAATATTATTAATAATATTATAATTTTTAAGATAGTTCCCCGATAATTATAATAATAATTATAAAGATTTATTAATTACTAAATAATAATGATGAATAAAATTATTATATTTCGTTAACATCACGGGTCGTTGAACGCCCGGTCCTTTGGATGGCATTGACGGAGCCAAAGCCAACGTCAAGAGGCCCTATACAAAGATAAACTTAAATGCTATGATTTGTGGATGGAGAGATGAAAAACTATAAAAAGATGGTACATTTTTGTCATGGCTATGAATGTGTTCTGCTTGATGTCTGTTTACTGGTCTATGGGATGAGGTACGGCACCCGCCAATTATGCCTCATTACAAAATATTAAGGCGGGTGGTGACTTGCCATCCACTGAATGGGCCCCCCAAGGCGGACCGTTATATTGGCGCCGAGGGGCAACATTGGCGTGGATAGCTGAGGGTGTTGAGAGGTGTGCTGTACTTTCACTAAACGCTACTAGCGGCTTTATGCCTTTAACCACCCTGGAGCTTAGGTCTTAGCTCTTGCGATTCCCACCACCGGCCGGCCGGTCAAGGCGGTGGTCAGAGGGTCTCATTTAGCCCTCACGGGATAGGGGTCCGCGGTGTCACCACTCACCGTCGGCTCGCCACAAAGCCGCCCCTGCGGGACTTTTATTTTATTTATTATTATAATATATTTAGAAGATTATTTTTTGATTAGATTTTTTTAATATCTTATAGGTTAGCGTTTGACAACTATCTCGCCTGATGGTAAGCAATGATGTGGTCAAAGATGGTGAACCCTCTAGGCCTAGAATAATAAGACTTTCAACGGCTGTGCGCTGCCGGTACACCGTAAGGCAGATTTTATCCTTTATGGTGGTAAGCTACTTTTTGGTAACATAATATTACTTTAATACACAATTTATTTCAGAAGTATTTTTGTTTTATTGACACACTAAATTCTATAATATAACAATCTCAAAAAACAAATAGACTTTGTTTCTCACTTCATAATTAACAAGTACAGCAAAATAAAATAAAAAGATATCCAGATAATTGCCGGATCGCTTCGCCGGACCTAATTGGCCATCCCTAGCTAATTCGAATGAAGCTACTCACTCGATACTCGACTTTTATACACATTTATTAAAGTGTGCAGTGCACGCAATTAATCTGTCCATATATTAATTACTAGCTGATACCCGCGACTTCGTTCATGTATACTATCTAAGTGTTGTGAAACAAACAATTATGATTTTTAACCGACTTCAAAAAAAGGAGGAGTATATATATAGTCCACCGTATATATATATATATTATGTTTGTTCGCGGATAACTTCTGCGTTTATGAACCGCTTTTGTTTTTTTATTTTTTGGAAAGGAGATATCCCAAGTGTGGTACGATGGTAATTTTATCGAGGTCTGATAAGTATCTCCAGAGATATTGAGATAAACACCTCAAAATTGGTACTAAAAATGAATAGCGCGGCATTGATGTCGGTTCTTTTTAACCGACTTCAAAAAAAGGAGGAGGTTTCTCAATTCGACCGTACATTTTTTTATTTTTTTATTATTATTTTTTTTTTTTATGTTTGTTCGCGGATAACTTCGTCGTTTATGAACCGATTTCGATTATTCTTTTTTTGTTCGAAAGGAGATATCCCATGTGTGGTACCATGGTAATTTTATCGAGGTATGATAAGTATCTCCAGAGATATTGAGATAAACATCTCAAAATTGGTACTGAAAATGAATAGCGCGGCATTGAAGTCGGTTGTTTTTTAGTTTTTAAACGATATTATTTAGTTTTTAAACGATATTATATTTTAACAAAAAGTAAATGTTCATCCTCATTTATAAATTACCTTGTTAAATTTCAGTAAGATCGGATCGTCCGCAGAGTGACAGGAGTGGTACTAAAATGAATCTAGTGTTTATTCCACAAGTAGAATCCATAATCATTAGGGTTCCGAACCCAAAGGGTACCAACGGAACCCTATAACTAAGACTCCGTTGTCCATCTGTCTGTTCGTCTGTCACCAGGCTGTATCTCATGAACCGTGATAGTTAGACGGTTGAAATTTTCACAGATGATGTATTTCTGTTGCCGGTATAACAACAAATACTAAGAACAGAACAAAGTTAAAAATTAAAGGGTTTAAAACAAAAAACGTGTTTTTTACGATATCTTTATCTATGAATCGTTCATAGATGGCGCTATCGTGTTTACCTTAATCTCGGAATCTGAATCTGAATCTCAGAAACGGCTCCCAACGTTTTATAAAATTTATTTAACGTTGAATTTATTTATACACGTTAAATAAATTTCGGAGATGATAAATCGATCTAGCTAGGATTAATTTTCAGAAAATGTTGTTTTATTCGTGTTTTCAATAATCAATTTTATCGATAATCAACTTAAGATATGACTCTTCCCGACATCTATTGGCGAGCAGAAGTAGCTTTAGTGTTATTGTGTCGTTAAAGCAGTTAGTTGTTCTCATTTTAAAAAAATAGTATTATTATTCGCCGACAGATGTCGGGAAGAGTCATATTTGTCTGTTTAAGTGGCAATAATAGTGGCAAAAAATACCAAGCAAAACTCCGTCAACCAGATATTTAATAATATTAATTCCTAACACCTTTGTGTTAACGTTCACTTTGTTGGTGTTAGAAGTTCGTTAGATATTCGTTAGACGGTGTTTGGGACCCTCCGTGTGCGGGACATAAGTCTGACTCGCACTTGGCCAGTTTTATTTTTTATATTATAAGGTAACAGGACAAGCACGAAATTCGCCTGATGGTAATAATAAATGACATTTGAAATTATTGGAAAATTTTGCGCATGTTACCTCGAGACATAAAGATGTTAAGTCTCACATGCCCTGTAATTTCACACTGGACACTTTGCCATTCAAACCGTAAAGACGACCTATGCCAAGACGGAGCGATGATATACACAGGGTAGCTTGCACTGACTGGAAGAGAAGAGCTGAAGACAGAGCTCAGTGGCGTACATTGGGAGAGGCCTATGTCCAACAATGGACAGATGTAGGTTGGTGATTAACACATAGGTATAACTAAAGTAAAGAAGAGACATAAGCTAAATTTCTCTAGTATAATGTTTTTCTAGTAATACCGTTGTAAGCAATACCTATTTACTATGCTAGTAATAAATAACGATTCTATATTTCATAATATAGTCAAAAAGTTTCTCGGTATCAATCTATTCCCGAAATAAAGACATCAAGTTCAGCCACATCCATATCCATAGACCAATGTATATTGTAAGTAACGATTGTGCATACCACCTATTCAAGAATTAAGCTTCGTGAGGAATTCTTTTGTAGTAGTTTTTACGACCCAGCGCCTTTATAGAGCAGGGACGTGACTTTGTTAGTGATGTAGTGTTGATTTGTCGATGTCGATAAAGCAGTTATTAAAATAACAGCGTTTGGCTAGAAGTTCAGAAGAAGATGATGATAACGCAAGTTACAAGTAAACTCCAGAAAAAAATTACAAAACACAAAAAGGCTGTTAGGTAAGTAAATACTTACCTATATTTAGGGTGGAATTGTATTGCTCTTTTTATCTTTTATCTAGATTAAGATATTTTTATTGTTTTTTAACTGAGATCGGAGGTATGGGTAAACAAATAAATTATAGTATTAAAGTATTAAAATTGCATTAAGCATACTATATTTAGGCGGTACGTATGCATTCAAGTATTTAAATTCGTAAAAGATCGTTGCAGTTACGGGCAGCCAATAAATAAAAATAAAAAATTAAATAAAAATTATATGCAGATGCTTTTAGTTAGATCTTATCAAGGAAACATTCCAGCTTTCATTTGCATTGCAAGTCTGAACGTATAATTATCATAAAAAACTTAAGACGTCTGCAATGGGCGGCTGGTCTATATACAAACGTGATACCAAAATAACTTTAAATTGGAGCAAACATATCCTTTACTTTGTTTTTATTCGGACTAAGTCAGTATTTATCTAGGTTCCTACAAAATTGTGAAACATAAGTTCGCCTAGACAGGGAGTTAAGATCGGCTACCGCAAGAGCCTTAAAACAATTTAATATTATACTTTGTTTTATAGCCAGTATTATTTTCTAATAACTGCAATTTAAAACAAACCCTCAATCTGATACCGAATGAAACGAACCCAACATTTGTACAATATCGCGAAAATATGCAAATTTATCGATATAATTTTGCATATTTTATCGATACGGCCCGCACTAATCGCGATTGGTCACCAGGTGTTTTCAACCATCGATAACAAAAGGACCGTGCCTACATATCTTTCTTGGAACAGATAATCGGCCGATATTCCTTGATATTCTACTGATTATTATATTTTTGGAATAATAATGAGATGCTATTGACGCCTGCCGCCGAAAAAGAAAACAAAGATGGCCGCCTGTCAAATGGTTGTGAGTTAACGTCCATGGTAACGTGTTTCTTCGGTCTTTTGGGTAAATGACTTGATTGTGTCAGAGATAATAAAACGAGTTTATTTAGAGCTTTTGGGGAGTTTGGCGCAAATGAGAAACGGCGGCTAGAATCACATAGTATTTATTGGTCGCTCCATTAGAGGTCTAATTATGGCACTAAACTAATCCTAGCTAATTATGCTATTTAAATCAAATGAGGCAATAATATAAACAAGACTCTTAATAAGCAATAAACTTTGCTCAAACTAAGAAACACAAAACCCTGAATGCCTTGAAAAATATTTTGCGAGACACTTCAGTCCATCTTTAAGTAACCCACACTGTTTAATTCAACTGGAAACCTCGCCCTTCAAACCAAAACCATTTCTATTATTGATATAGTCTAACAAAATGGTGGTATCGCCCCAGGCATAAAAAAGTATTTTCTGAGCCCGAAGTCTTAATTATTTAGGTATTCTGTGCCCGAAGTTATAAAATATCTCACGATTCGATTCGGAATCACTATACGCTGTTATCTATTTGAGACAAATGTATAACTGAAAAGATAAAAATAATTTACTAAATAGATCTGTCGAAGTAAATCGCCTTTTTAATTTGAAGTACTCTCACAAGTTCATAATTCAATGGTCTAAAAATTAAAAAAATCATCTCAATATTAAAGGTTATTATTGAAATTAAAAAGGGTATTTTTAAGTGGAAATTAAAAAGCTGCTTACGTTAATTTAATGGTAACTGTAATTTAGATAAAGTGGCGCAAAAATATGTATAAATAAATAATAGTTTAAAATAAAACTGGCTAAGTGCGAGTCAGCATCGCGTCTCTTATCGCACACTTAGGGAGGGTTCTGTACAATACGAAACATAACAGAGTTTCAACCTCATATATTTGATTAATTGATATTACCAAGAATATTTGGTTTGGTCGCGATCTAGAAAGACGGGGCTCGTTTACTAGCGCCATCTATGTCATTTTGCCGAAGCTAATTAGATAGATGGCGTTTAAAAACACGTTTTTTGTATGGGGACCCCCTTTAATTTTTCACTTTATTTTGTTTTTAGTATTTGTTGTTCTAGCGGCAACAGAAATACCTCATCTGTGAAAATTTCAACTGTCTAACTATCACGGTTAATGAGCTATTGCCTGGTGACAGACGGACAGACAGACAGACAGACAGACAGACAGACAGACAGACAGACGGACAGAAAAAGAAGAAGTGAATATGAATAGGTCGACGATTTTAACTGAAATTAGGTAATTTACATCTACTTTATGTTTTTTACGATGTCTTCTAGATTTTTTTCTTTTATAGAGATAGTTTATCTCTAGATCAAAGATTAGATATACTTCAACACTTCAAATACTACAATGTATGATTAAGGGCCAGTTTTATAGCATCCTGATAAAGTTTCAGATAGTTATCTGACATATACATTTTATTTTATTTTTCTTTTATCTTTATTATATAATTAAACTTTATTCAGTTGTTTTATATCTAGCTAGCGTTGGACCACTATTTCAATTGGTGGTAAGCCTATCTATAACAGGTGTACTGTTAAAGTAATAGTTGGTACTGTCCCCCTAAAAGTTGTCTTGTAGAGATGGATCTTAGCGATAAGATTTTTTTATTTTTTTATTAAAGATTACTCGCAATGTGGGTTGCACATTACTAGTATTCTCATTAACCCCTCCAACTAAGCTAAATATGCTTGTGTCTGGAGTGGGTTCACGTCAATAGTGCAATGGGTGGGGTGGGGATCGAACTCACGACCTCTCGATCGCCAGTCCGACACCCTATCCATTGGGCTATTGCCCATTCTTATACTTATCATAGACTTTTAATTGCTTGTATGCTATGTTGCTGTGCTGGTATTAAATAAAGAGTATTTCTATTCCGTATGTCGCCATATAAAAACTGCTAAAAGTTCCTAATAGGGTTCTCAAAAATCGATCAGCGAAGTTTCTAATCAGCCCTATTAGATAACAATCTGAAACTTTATCAGGAACTGGTAAAACTGGCCCTCAGAGTGCGGTCCACTGATGAAAAAACCGATGAAAAATAATCTAAAATCGACGATTGTGGGAAAAATTTATTTACACAAACAAATCCGGTTAAATGCCTCTTGGATCGAATCCGCCAAGTTTTCTCCCACTTTCCTTTACTACTTACTTAACGTCTTAAATATATCTACCGTAAAGAGCATAATGAGGCAGAAGTTCATACGTGTACTTAAAGTACCATCTCGACCAAAATGGTAGAAATTCCACTTCACGATCCCCCGGACGGCAAATATGGCGCCGTAGGGAGGTCCTGCGCTATAAATTACTGAAAATAGAGAATGGTAGTTAAGATAATGTAGTCATGGAATAACATTTATTTGGTAGTATTGTTTGATATTCAATGGAAATATTCCGACTTCACAAAACTGGAGGAGGTTCTCAATTCGTCGGTTTTTAGGGTTCCGTACCTCAAAAGGGAAAAAAAAGGAACCCTTATAAGATCACTTTCTTGTCCGTCTGTCCGTTTGTCTGTCTGTCTGTCTGTCTGTCTGACTGTCTGTCTGTCTGTCTGTCTGTCTGTCTGTCCGTCTGTCCGTGTGTCACCACCGATTATCTCAGGAACGGGTGGACCTAGCAAGTTGAAATTTATACCAGATACTGAGATCTATAGTCCCTATAAGGTGTATAAAAATCAAGGCCCTGAGTCAACACGATAAAAAGATATTTTTACCTTAATTTTCCAGTTTTTTATTTTTCGAAATGTTTCCTTTACTTGTGCTATAAGACCTTGCTTTTAACCAAAATTGACAATTCTAGGTCAACCGGAAGTACCCTATAGGTTTTGGGTCGAAAACTGGGCACTTCTCGTCGACCTAGAATCATTAAATTTAGCAAGAAGCAAGGTATACATTACATACAGCATAAATAAAGGAAAAATAAAATAAAAAAAGTTGAATATTAAAGGGTGCCACCCTTATACATATATAGAACATGCCAATTAAGGGAGACCTCTGAGTTATATGAGCGCTCATACAATTTAGAGGTCTAGCTTAATTGGTAATATCCAACGTTGGTACGGAAGCCTCGGTGGGCGAGTCCAACTCGACTTGGCCGGTTTTTATTTTTATGAATGTTTACCGATTACTCAATGACGCCTGACTTGAACCGATTAGATTTTTTTTTGAACACCACAAATTTGAAACTGAAAATTACAAGCGCGACGATTACAGTCGGATTTTTAAGTTTTTAAAACAATCCTTAATTATAAATAAAGTACGCAACGACTGTTACTTTACATATATACATACATACAATCACGCCTTTTTCCCATTGGAGTAGGCAGAGACTACTTCTTTCCACATGCTACGATCCTGACATATCCTGATCTTCTTTTGCTTCTTCCACTTTCACACACTTCGGCCTTCATAGATGTTCGCCGGGTATAGATACTTTTGACTTAGCCTTTCTTTATCCGACTTCACAAAAAAGGAGGAGATTTTCAGTTCATTGGAATTTTTCATCATTCAGTTCATTGGATTCAGAATCAGGGGATTCAAATGTCATCTCGAACTCTATATCTCTGGAGATATGGAGATAAATACCCTAAACTTGATACTGAAAACTACTAGCGCAGCATTTGGAGTTGGTTCTTTTAGTTTTTTAAACGATCTTTAATTATTATACATACTACGAAATATGCAATAAATTACGTTATTATACCTAGCTCAATAATCTGTATGCTTTAACGGTTTAGTTAACGGATTACCGTAACTTCCGTAACGACGGAAGTGGGTTAAACCAATAACTGCTTCCGTTTAACGTGCAAGTTAAACATGACGAGATTTAAACAGGCTACATAAATGGACTGGCTTTTCATTGTTCAGATAAGCACCCCAGATCTTGTATATACAAAAAAATTAATGATATCGTTTAAAAACTAAAAAAGAACCGACTTCAATGCCGCGCTTATGCCGACTTTAACCGACTTCAAAAAAAGGAGGAGGTTTCTCAATTCGACCGTAAATATATATATTTTTTTATGTTTGTTCGCGGATAACTTCGTCGTTTATGAACCAATTTTGATTATTCTTTTTTTGTTGGAAAGGAGATATCCCAAGTGTAGTACCATGGTAATTTTATTGCGGTCTGATAAGTATCTCTAGAGATATTGAGATAAACACCTCAAAATTGGTACTGAAAATGAATAGCGCGGCATTGAAGTCCGTTCTTTTTTAGTTTTTAAACGATATTATTTTGAAGTCGGTTAAAAATAAAGAGTCCGAGAGGTCGCCCGTTCAAATCCTAACACGGGTGTTGGTCCTTAGCTGGTATGAGCATACCTATCGATGTATCTTACCATCATCAAAGAAATAATCGGCCGCTATATCCTTACGGTATTTCGGCAGCACGAAGCCCTTGAGAGTCAAAAGTATTCAAGGCCTAGCGTGTTCACCGCCTTCGTCCACATCATCGCTTCCCATCAGGCAAGATAGTGGGCAAACGCTACCTATATAAAAAAAAACTTGCGCGGCTTGTGAAGTAGTTACATGATAGCTTTGTGACTATTTGATTATTATTCTGAATAATGCGTTATTATGATGGAATCCCACTCGAAAATGTTACGCAGTATGTAGACCTAGGGCAGACGCTTCAACTAAGTAAACACAACTTCGAGAAGGAAATCCAGAGAAGAATTCAAATGGGCTGGGCAGCATTTGGGAAACTTCGTTGAGTCTGCTGGTCGCCTATACCACAGTTCCTAAAGACAAAAGTCTTTAATCAGAGCGTCCTACCTGTCATGACATACTTAGCCGAGACGTGGACACTCACGGTTCGACTATAGTCCGGCAATCTCGTGCGCGACCGTCCTGCGGAGTGACAGACGGTGGCGGGGACGAGGTAGCGGTCATTCTAGCACACGGCTACGTAGTAACTATTATATAATCTGTGACACGGCTACACATGCTTCCCTTCCCCGCTACACCACCCGCTACCCCACCCGCTACCCGCTGACATCTTGGGTACCTCGTCCCCGCCACCGTCTGATACCCCGCGGGACGGTCGCGCACGAGATTGCCGGACTATAGTCCAGAGCTATGCTCGGTGTTTCTCTGCGGGATCGAATCCGGAACGTTCGCCAGAGACCCCATAGTGATCGACATAGCTCAACGGATTAGCAAATTGAAGTGGCAGTGGGCTGATCATATCTGCCGTAGGACCGGTAACCGTTGGGATAGAATGGTTCTAGAGGAGAAGACCACGAATCGGCAAACGTAACGTAGGCCGCCCTGTGACAGGTGGAGCAACGACATTCGCAAAGCGGTGGACAGTGACTGGAAACAAAGAGCCGAAGATCGGGCTCATTGGCGTGTTTTGGGCAGGCCTATGTCCAACAGTGGTCTGATAACGGTTAATAATGATGTGTGCATTTACCTTCAACTGTCTTTAAACGCTTCTATAATCGTTCTATTATGTATCTACGCATATTTAATTTCATGTATGTTAATTAACAATACTCAGAAACGTCAAAGATGAAGTAAAACGCGGCTGTAAGCAAGAACAAAATCCATCCCGTATCAAATGTACCCCTCCTTTATTAGACATAGGGGGCGAACCACCCCTTCGTATTAACATTAATATATGCTCTATTTTGTAGGCTCTGAGTTTGGTGCTGCGTTTAGTGTAAGTCAGTACTGGTGCGAGTACTGGAAAGCTGCGTTCCATGAACAACACAATTTGTATATTTGTAATTATTCAGTCAGAAATGTGTTCGGTTTGAAGGTTAAAATGTCCATGTGAAAACAGGGCATGTGAGACTACATCTAGATGGTTTTAGGTGCAGGTCCAGTGATGCGCAACGCACTGAATTATTTTGCAAGTTGGAATAATTTGGGTGTGCCATTGCCAGTTTTTTGTATATATATCTAATATATAAAATTCTCGTGTCACAGTTTTCGTTGCCATACTCCTCCGAAACGGCTTGACCGATTTTGATGAAATTTTTTGTGCTTATCCGGTATCTATGAGAATCGGCCAACATCTATTTTCATCCCCCTAAATGTTAGGGGTAGTCCACCCCTAAATTTTTATTTTTATTTTTTAGACAAAATTTTTTATTTCTATTTTTTTATGATACAACATACAAAAATACATACAATCCTCAATTTTCACCTTTCTACGATCAACCCTTATTTTTTAATAGCCATTTTTTATTTATATGGCAAAACAACGTTTGCCGGGTCAGCTAGTATATATATATATATATATATATATATATATATATATATATATATATATATATACTAGCTGACCCTAGCTAGTATATATATATATATATATAGTATATATATAGTATATATAGTATATATAGTATATATATATATATATCAGCTAGTATATATATATATATATATATATATATATATATATATATATATATATATATACTAGCTGACCCGGCAAACGTTGTTTTGCCATATAAATAAAAAATGGCTATTATTATATATATATATATATATATATATATGTTTGGTGCTTATTCTGCTAATAATAAAAAACTTTATGTATCGTAAATATTATTTTTTTAATCTGTATTCCATGGCAATTTCATGACTGTTTTACCAAGTTCAATAGTGAGTCAAGCACTATTATATTTCAAACGAGGCATATACTGAGAATACGCAACTAAATTAAATATCTGGTTGGAAACAATGTGGCAATATTAAATAAAAGCGGCGAAGTGTATCATACTACTTACAAAAAAGGTTCAGTAGAGTAAAATACCTTTCATAAAAATATTTTAATATTAAGTGAAAGTGATAAAATGAAAATGAAATAATTCAAAAGATATGATATGTAAGCAGAACCTAGTGAAGACAAAACCTTGTCAAAAAAATTGAAATAAAAATATTATTCGTCCAGTAGGTGGAACAATAACTATGCCAATGTAAAGAGGCCACATCGTGACTGTGAAATATGGCAGCGCGTCTAATTATCGGGAAGCGTGCTTGTAATCTAATAAAACATCTAATTTAGTCTCCTTCGGTTCATGCGCGGAATTTCTTGTAACGTTACAGTAAATTTACCCATTTCATAGGCATAGAAAACTACCTTATAGACGCCGCATGAACAATGAAAACGCACTTTATTACCGATTATACTCAATAGTGGTCATGTCGAGTGTTGTCCAAAAAAACACGATTCCATCTTAGACCGCATCGACACATAACATCAGATGAGATAGTGGTCAAATGTTCATCCGTC
This sequence comes from Cabera pusaria, assembly GCA_954871355.1. NCBI lineage: Eukaryota > Metazoa > Arthropoda > Insecta > Lepidoptera > Geometridae > Cabera > Cabera pusaria. The sequence continues at coordinate 6,534,409 of OX940910.1, forward strand.
AGCAATAAACTTTGCATTATCTGCAGTCTGAGATACCATTAATGACTAAGCGTGGTCAGCATCTACAACCACATCATCGCTTACCATCAGGCGAGATAGTAGTCAAACGCTAGCCTATTAAATTAAATAAATAAAAAGATTGCAGTAGACTGAAATTTCGCAAACAAAATAATGCAAACAAAATGAGTGACGGTGCTAGATTCTAAAAGCTAGATGTCATTCAGGCTAAGCCATAATCCTGTATATATATTCCCATACAAAACTGGTACTGCACGTGTGACAAAAAACTAAAATGCAATTTACACTGGGCCGCAATGAAAGCGGGTCGGTTCTAAAAGCGATAACTCCTTTACATCCACACTAATATTATCGACTGCATCATCACTTGCCAACAGGTGAGATAGTGGTCAAACGCTAGCCTATAAGATATTAAATATATATATATATATATATATTAATAAGATCGTTTAAAAAACTAAAAATAACCGACTTCAATACCGCGCTATTAATTTTCAGTACCAATTTTGAGGTGTTTATCTCCATATCTCTGGAGATACTTATCAGACCTCGATAAAATTACCATGGTACCACACTTAGGATATCTTCTTTCCAACAAAAAAAAAATCAAATTAGTTTCATAAACGACGAAGTTATCCGCGAACAAACATTAAAATAAAAAATATGGTCATCACGGAAGCAAGTGCATCAATTCCAATATCGCGAAAAATATCGTTTGCGTGATGCAGGACCTCACACATTTACGCAATGTTTCAAAGAGAGCTATTAAAATCTACGCAAGCGCCATCTCTATCCTACTATCCTACTAATATTATAAACGCGAGTTTGTAATTTGTACAATTGTAGAATGTATAGATGTATGTTTGTTACTCTTTCACGCAAAAACTACAAAACCGATTGAGCTGAAATTTGGTATGTAGAAAGCCTAGACCCTGGAATAACACATAGGATACTTTTTATCCTGATATTCCCACGGAAACGATGTCTACGCGGGTAAAACCACAGGGCACAGCTAGTTAGGGTAGTTGTATAAAAGCTTAGAGCTCAGCAATAGATAGTGGTGAAAATAAATACAAAATTTAGGCAAGTATCTTCACCACGCGGGTGTTGGTTCTATGATTAATTCACTATCTCTGCGGTGAGAAAGCGGAACAATACAAGGTGAAAGACCGGAGGTTTGGTACTTGATTTAAAGAACGAAAAGTTGATTTTACATACCACTGTAACGCCTTCAGCACAAGTCCTAGGGTGGCCGTCCTTATTTCATCAGCACTACACAGAACTTCAGTCCTACACACAGTCTGTAGATTGCCCTATATTTCGTCTAGGCACGGTAATGTAATTTTCACCTTTTGATAGGTGCACGTTTGTCGTCTTGGAGGATGCAAGAGCAGCGTGCCAATTGCATCCGCGGTCGTGGGAGAACTGTCAGCTCCGGTAGCTATTTTATTGAACTACGGAACCGAGAAATGACGGTAGCTGGAGAGCAAACCCGTCGCGGGCGTCGAACGTACATTGGAATGTTTTAAACCAACCCACATTCATAAAATAAAACTGGCCAAGTGCTAGTCAGCATCGCATCTCTTATCGCACACTTAGGGAGGGTTCCATACAATACGAAACACAACAGAGTTTCAACCTCATATATTTGATTAATTGATATTACCAAGAATATTTGGTTTGGTCCCGATCTAGAAAGACGGGGCTCGTTTACTAGCGCCATCTATGTAATTTTGCCGAAACTAATTAGATAGATGGCGTTTTTTGTATGGGGACCACCTTTAATTTTTAACTTTATTTTGTTTTTAGTATTTGTTGTTCTAGCGGCAACAGAAATACACCATCTGTGAAAATTTCAACTGTCTAACTATCACGGTTAATTAGCTATAGCCTGGTGACAGACGGACAGACAGACAGACAGCGGAGTCTTAGTAATAGGGTCCCGTTTTACCCTTTGGGTACGGAACCCTAAAAAAGAACCAGATAGAGTGATTCAAGAGCAAGGTTTATAACCAGGATTAAATGCGGGCAAAGCCGCGGGTGCAGCTAGTTTAAAATAAAATGTATTATGGCACAATTCTGGCTATCCAGAACTTTGCATTCCGCTGCTTCTGTAATAATATGTAGACATCATCACGGTAACACATCACCGCTTACCATCAGGCAAGCGTCATGTTTGACCTGTTATTTTATATCATAAATAAAAAAGATTTGAGCCGTTTAAAATAAAAACTCAATTAAAATGTATATTATAAAATGTATTGGAAGAGTGGAAACTTTTTAATTTTTTTCAGTTATTATAGTTATCTAGAATAATATAATAAAAAATAAGTTCAAAAACTAAAACTCGACTACTGAAATATTATTTTGTTACGGTAGGTGACGTACGACCACGGCTATCCTCTGAGCACCACTAAGAATATGTATAAAATACGATAAAACATTAATTAAAAGTAAGTTTTTTATATAATAAACGATATATATTAAATAGTTTGTACATAGCGATCTCAGATGAGAATATTTTCTTGTTTCATACTTTTTAGAGCGTGATATTTCAGTAGTCGGGTTTTAGTTTTTGAACTTATTTTTTATTTCAAGTATTTTGGGTTTTTGCATAAATGTATACATGCATACATGTCAACATACTTACATACATACATAGCGATATCAACAAACACATAACCCTTCCTATTGCTTCTATGCGATGCCACGCCGTGGGGTAAAAATTAGTTTTCTTGACTTCGACGTGATATATCTCGCAAACGCCACGCTTGACAAAAATATGATGTACGAAACCCTACCTTCATTTTAAAATCCCTATGTAACGATACCCCACACGATGGGGTGAGGTGAAAAATTTTTTTTAGTTCTTGACTTCTAGCCCTCTAGAGGGCGCCACATTCAATTTCTTGTGACGTACACCTCATTTGTCAAACTATGACAAGTAGTTTAGAAGTTATGAGGGAACAGATGAACATACATACAAACATACATACATACATACATACCCACATACCGGTCAAAAACATAACCCTCCTTTTTGCTTTGCCGTAGTCGGGTAAAAAGTGTGTAACTCTGTCTGTTTTTTACCTAATCACGCTTAAACGGTCAATCCGATCTAACTGAAATTATTTAACAAGGAGATACATTATAGCACAATGTCGAGGCTGAACATAGGCTTATCATTTTTGTGAAAATAAAATCATAATAATAATTAATAAGTTTTCACATAGTTTAACGCGTGCGAAGCCGCAAGGCACAGCTAATAAACCGTTAATTAAAAATATAGACGATTTTTTAAATTCTGAAAACTAGTGGAAAGCATGCCAAACCGTAAAATAGTTGAACAGCCTGGAGGGGCAATACAAAATTGCAATAAAAAATTTCATATTTGATACCGTAGCACATTTTTAACCGACGTCAAAAAAAGGTGGAGGGTTCTCAATTCGACCATATATATATATATATATATATATATATATATATATATATATATATATATATATTTATGTTTGTTCGCGGATATCTTCGTCGTTTGTGAACCGATTTTGATGTTAAATGTTAATAAAAAATTGTTAAACACAATCCAAAATTTCTTCGTACCGACGGGACTGGAACCCGCACCCCCCCGACCCCCACCACCCGAACCGTGGCTTAATTGGCAGAGCACCTGGACGTGTAATCCGGGGGGTGCGGGTTCGAGTCCCGTCGGTACGATGAAATTTTGGATTGTGTTTAACAATTTTTTATGCTATAAATAGTATGTCTGCTTTTTCGTTTTAAATCACAGTTGTGTTTGGCGCCGCGGCGTTTGCTCGAAACGTAACGCTCAATGTTATATTAGTGTGCGATGTCGTTGTTTTGTTGAAAACAACGAGAGATTAAAATAAACTTGTTGCGCTTCACAATTTAATTTATTTTATTCACCTAAAAATTACACGTATGTAATTATAGACAGCCAACGCATATTTTTTATTGATAAACAAATTATGATTGTGCGGAGCTGCGCCACAGAAAGCAGTCTGCTGTAAATATGTACATATAATAAAACTGGCCAAGTGCAAGTCGAACTCGCAATCGTAGGGTTCCGTAACACAGTAAATTTTTAAGATTTTAAGTTTTTAAATAGTAAGATTTTTCGCAACTAAAAAATTAACTTTGTTTTTCATAGTGTTTGTATGAAAAACAAAGTTATCTTTGCGGTCGCCATATCTCAAAAACTGCTGACTGTATCTATCTTATTCAAACTAATTTTCGTTGTTAGTTTTCATTGAGATCTACAGCATATATTGCTTTTAGATTTTTCACTCCCATACGTTAAAAGTTACCTCTTTAGACGCGCCTATCTTTCAAATGATTGACTTTGAGAAAAAATGATTTTAGGAACCGCAATGTCATTTTTAAAGACCTATCCATAGACGTATAGGTCCCCACACGTATAGGTTTGTAGAATATTTTTTTTGTTTCAGTTCCATGTATGGGTATATTATGGGTATATAATTATATTCCATATGTATGTCCCCCTTAAACTTTTATACTTTTATTTTTGTATAAAAATCGGAAAGCGGTTTACAGAATACATCTATCTACCAAGTTTCAATTCTGTAGACCTAACAATTTCGGAATATAATGGCTGTGACATAGGGACGGACAGACAGACAGACAGACAGACATGATGAATCTATAAGGGTTCCGTTTTTTGCCATTCGGCTATACTATACCGCATAAAAATTTAGCAGACTGCGTCTGCTATATTTTTTAAACTGCGCTTTTTAACTGCTATCTAATATAACGAGCACCTCTATTAAAACAGTATGCCAGTTTTATTTATGGTAGACATTTACACTATGTTTGCATTCGGATTTACCTATACGCTGCAAAATGACCCAAATATAAGTTGCGATGTTCAGGAATAACTATGACCATACATTTTAAGGATAATGTTTAAATGTTAGCGGTTTTTTGCTAAAAATTGAATAAAAAATTGGTTAAAATTATTAGTATGTAAAATTCAATTTAATGTATATTATGTATGAATGGATCATGTTACCTGATTTTAATAAACAATAATAATAATTATTTGATTTTTAACCGACTTCAAAAAAAGGAGGAGGTTTCTCAATTCGACCGTATATTTTTTTTTATTTTTTTTTTATTTATGTTTGTTCGCGGATAACTTCGTCGTTTATGAACCGATTTCGATTATTCTTTTTTTGTTCGAAAGGAAATATCCCAAGTGTGGTACCATAGTAATTTTATCGAGGTATGATAAGTATCTCCAGAGATATTGAGATAAACATCTCCAAATTGGTACTGAAAATGAATAGCGCGGCATTGAAGTCGGTTGTTTTTTAGTTTTTAAACGATATTATCTTTTGTGAGGTTTTGTGTTCCTTCCCCTAAACTATTGAAGCCAGATATTCTGTTGTACTTTGAGGTTTTGTGTCACATACATGTCCTATATCTGTGAAGACTGCTTTTGAGTATTGATGTAATATAAGCAAAATATATAGGTGAATTCCATGAACTTCCCAATGAAACCCAAGTATGTTCCTAAGATGATGTATAGGTACGGAACCCTAAAAATGCAACTGCTCCTCCTATAAAAATGGTCAGGCAAAAATATTTAAGGTTAAACATGCCCAACTTTACGAACAAATTTTTTTACAGGAGATAAGCAATTGTTTGATCACTATCTCACCAGTGAAGATGTGATCGACGATTTAGCATAGCATTTTTTTTTCTTTTTACGGTTCCGTACCTCAAAAGAAAAAAAAGGAACCCTTTTAGGATCACTTTGTTATCCGTACCTATGTCTGTCTGTCTGTCTTTCTGTATATCTGTCTCTCTGTGTGTACGTCTGTCAAGACCACTTTTTCTCAGGAACACGTAGAGATATCAAGTTGGAACTTATATCAAATACACTTTTGGCTGTGAAAAAATCAAACTTGCAAGTCAACGCGTTCAAATCATTATGACCGTTTATGCTCTTCGAGCATTTGAAGTTTATGCTACATAAATATATATATATATAATACATAATATGCGAAAATATTAGCATATTTTCGCATATTTTGGGATTTCACAAGAGAATCAAAATCTATAGGGTACTTCTCGTTGACCTAAAACTACGAAATTTGGCAAGAAAAAGGTCTTGAAACACTTATATAGGAATAAATCTAAAAACTATAAATATGTAGTTTCATAACAAACAAACTTATTATTTGCGGTTGGTGTAATACATTTTCTATGAATCGAACTGTAAAGCTAAGTTTGTCCTTTAACCTACTTTGAGAAGTTGGTACTAAAGCCTCGGTGGGCGAGTTTTGCTATATTTCCTATTCATTAATTAATTACATATTATACATACCTTCATAGCATGTTAAACCTTCTCAAATATTACACAATTTCAACTTTATATATGCAGACATACCTGTTTTATTTTACCCCTCAGTTTTAATTTCTAATAATTTACCTTTGCCGGGATTCCTAGCATTTTGCGGCTGTGCGCCATATTACCCTATTTTTTATATACTCTTTTTTATGGTTCCTTGCCGTAGAAACAGTAACACATACAGCATCAAATTTGGTATGAAAATATTATAATATTTTATATTTTATATATAATACTTTACTGTACTATGACTAAAGTATATCAACCAACAATAAAAACCAATAATAGGAACCGAACCGAATAAAGGTTTCGCAACAACTTGGCTACTGGTGTTGGGAGCATTTTTTTTAAACTTACTAGCAATGTGGGTTGCACATTACTAGTAGTCTTGTTACCTCTCGCATTATATCGATATTCCACCTCACTTGCTACCTAAAGATAGCTTTTCACCGTCAAGGAGAAAATCTGACGCCAAAACCTTACTGTGTTCCGACAACGCACAGCCCTTGAGAGTCAGACCTCCACCACCAGTCAGTCAGAGTCAGTTCAACATCCTCGACCACATCATCGCTTATCACCAAGCGAGATAGTAGTCAAAAGTTAGCCCATCAAATATAAAATAAAACTGGCCAAGTGCGAGTCAGCATCGCGTCTCTTATCGCACACTTAGGGAGGGTTTCGTACAATACGAAACACAACAGAGTTTCAAACTCATATATTTGATTAATTGATATTACCAAAAATATTGGGTTTGGTCGCGATCTAGAAAGACGGGGCTCGTTTACTAGCGCCATCTATGTCATTTTGCCGAAACTAATTAGATAGATGGCGTTTAGAAACACGTTTTTTGTATGGGGACCCCCTTTAATTTTTACCTTTATTTTGTTTTTAGTATTTGTTGTTCTAGCGGCAACAGAAATACACCATCTGTGAAAATTTCTACTGTCTAACTATCACGGTTAATGAGCTATAGGCTGGTGACAGACGGACAGACAGACAGACAGACAGACAGACAGACAGACAGACAGACAGACGGACAGCGGAGTCTTAGTAATAGGGTCCCGTTTTACCCTTTGGGTACGGAACCCTAAAAATAAAAAAATCTTACTAATATTGCAAATATTGTTTCTAAATAACGCAAAAATGGCGGAATTGATTTGAATTAAAATTTACCACAAATCTAAACTTATCATACAAAGAGGAAATATTAGATTTTTGAAGTTATACTTCTTTTGGCGCAATAGAGAAAAATGATGAGAGTGAATTTTTACGATGCGCGCGCACACCGACACCTAAATTTAACACCGTGAAGTTAGTTCTAGGTGGTACGATGCGCGCGCACACCGACACCTAAATTCTACACCGTGAAATTAGTTCTAGGTGGCATGACTATGTTCAAGTTGTATATGTAATTTTGTAAGAACGTCATATTTAACGTCATATTTTTAAGGTTAATAAAACCTTTTTTATTCAAATAATTTTTTTTTGATTAATTTTAATATTTATCGTTAATCACTACTGCATTTTAGTAATTTTTTCCATACGCCACAGAAGTATAACTTCTAACGCGTGTACACACACATATAAGTACACACACGTTTTTTTTTTGTTTGTTTGTTACGATTTAACTCAAAAACTACTGAACCGATTTCCAAAATTCTTTAATTAATAGAAAGATACATTATCGGCGAGTATCATAAGCTATATTTTATCCCCGTATTCTCACGGGAACGGGAACTACGTGGGTGAAACCGTGAGGCGCTGATAGTAGCTTATAACTTGGATTTACATATGCTCAAAAGTACTTTTTTGAAGCCGCAGGTTTCAGCTAAATGTATTTAAGAATTATTAGTTAAAATTCTGCAAAATGATACGGTACCCTCCGTATGCGCGTCCCACTCGCACTTGGCTGGTTTTAACAACGCATTCTGCACGTCTCTCTTTCTCTCTACGTGCATTCGTTTTGTTCAACGTTTTAATGTAAAAACTTAAATGTGCCGCAGCAAAATGTTGCGACAGCTTTGTAAAGTTTAATGCAAGTTTTGTATTTATGCATGAAACGCGCTGGAAAGTCATTTATTTTGTTTCTGGTAAAGTAGTTTAGGAATGTTATGAGAAGTGATGAATATAAATGATAAATGTAGGGGCATGTGCAAAAGTTAGATCTTGTTATACCGACTTTTAATAAAAAAGGCGGTATCGATTCGTTTGTTTTTTGAGGTTCCGAACTTCTAAAGAAAAAAATCAGTCAAGTGCGAGTTGGACTCGCGCACCGAGGCTTCCGTATAAACTGGTCAAACTAGGTTAAAGTACAAACATAACTTTGTAGTTCGATCCATAGAAAATGTATTGCACCAAGCACAATTCATAAGTTTGTAATTGTAAATTCACCTTTTTTGTTATTAAACCACATATTTACGGTTTTTAGATTTATTCCTACATAAGTGTTTCAAGACCTTGCTTCTTGCCAAATTTCATGATTCTAGGTCAACGGGAAGTACGTGTATACATTACATTCCCTTGTGGAACCCAAAAATATGCGAAAACATGCGACATGAAAAATATGCGAAAACATGCGAAAACATAAAATATGCGAAAACATGCGACATGAAAAATGGTCATCTTTTGATCGCGTTGACTTACAAGTTTAATTTTTTCACAGCTAAAAGACCCGTAGATCCGAGCATTTGATATAAGTTTCAACTTGATTTCTTTACGTGTTCCTGAGAAAAAGGGTTCTTGAAGACGAAAAGATAGACACACAGACAGACGGACTACAAAGTGATCCTATAAGGGTTCCTTTTGATGTACGGAACCCCATCAAGACAGACGGACAAAAAAGGGATCCAATAAGGGTTCCTTCTCTTTTTCTTTTAGAGGTACGGATACACCGCAGCGTCCTGGGTGAGCGATCTAGGCGGCGATTAGATAGCGCAGTAGTATTTGTACCGACTGGTTCGCGCCAAATGCGATCAGAAAACAATAAAAAAGTACTGAGATCGCGCCCGCAGATCGCAGGACGCCGCGGTGTGGCCGTAACTCAAATAATATATCAATTTTCTCACGAATTGTTTACATCTTTATTTTCCAATTTAAGTCCAATGAACAACTAACTACTACACTCATCCCCATTTTCAACAGACTTCCAAAAAGGAGGAGGTTCTCAATTCGTCTGTATGTTTTTTTTCTTTTTCTTTGAATGTATGTTACGTGATTACTCCGTCAATTTTGAACTGATTCGAATGATTTTTTTTAATCGGTAGGGTACGTTTCGAGGTAGTTCCATTGTAATTTTATCGAGACCTGATAAGTATCTCCAGAGATATGACGATAAACGTCTCAAACTTGCCACTGAAATTGACTCGCGGGGCATGGAAGTCGGTTGTTTTAGTTTTTAAACAATCTTAATTAATGGAAGTCGGTCGAAAACAAAATAAGAGTTAATTTGTTTTGATAGTGTCAGTACAAATAACACTCGGCGCCGGTATAATTGCAACCAATCTGTAGTGTATTTATGGACTGCTATAAACGAGATCCGACCAACGATTGGTAACAATTAAAAAGTTGTAATAAACCGGGCAGTCCAGATATAAATGTTTGTTTGATTGCTTTCTAAGAATTGTTTGGCTGTTTGTTGTTTACTGTTCTCGACACTACAAGTATAGGTGACATAATTTTGAAAAAAAACGTAGATAAATTTGTATTAAGAACGAACGCAGGGTGCACTTTTCCATACACATGTATTCCCTGGAAAATGCTTCTAGAGCAAAATTTGTTTCTACAAACAATCAAGGTCTGCTGTAGCTACGCCCCTATCATTTTGCTTTTTTTGACCAACCATTTGCAAAAATAAATATATATAAGCCTTCCAATCTCCTCTTTAAGGTTTAAGGGTCATATTTATAATTACAATTGGTTTGTCAAAAAAAGAAAATGATAGGGGCGTAGCTACAGCAGACTTAGATTTGTTGTAGAAACAAAATTGTAGCTACAGCAGACTTAGATTTTTTGTAGAAACAAAATTTTCCCTAGAAGCATTTTCCAGGGAGGAAACTGGAAATACATTTGTATGTAAAAGTGCGACCCGCGTGCCTTCTTAAGGAATTATAAATATAATAAGTTAGGATAGACGTGTTTTAGAGTGGAGACCACGGCTCGGGAAACGTAGTGTAGGGCGCCCTCCAGCTAGGTGGAGCGATGATATACGCAAGCTGGCTGGCAGCGGTTGGAAACAAAGAGCTGAAGATCGAGCTTAATGGCGTGCCATAGGTGAGGCATAAGTCCAGTAGTGGACAGAGATACGCTGATGATGAAGCTAGTATACGTATTACTGAAGGGTTTTTCTCAGACACTTTTTGAAGAGTATTCCTTCTAATAACACTTACTATTTCTGACATCCCCGTTTTGATATAAGAACCTACTTACTTGTACATCTAGACATACAAATGTGTGCTATCGTTACATGGTGGATATTCTATCTACTTGTAGGCTATGCTTAAAATAAACTGGCCAAGTACAAGTCGGACTCAACCCTTTTGAAGAACTATCGACCTATCTCGCTCTTAAGCCATGTCTATAAGTTGTTTTCTAGAGTCATCACAAATCGTCTCGCGCGTAGGCTCGACGAATTTCAACCCCCCGAGCAGGCTGGGTTTCGAGGAGGATACGGCACCATAGACCACATCCACACAGTGCGGCAGGTTATACAGAAGACTGAAGAGTATAACCAGCCCCTGTGCTTAGCGTTTGTGGACTATGAGAAAGCCTTTGACTCCATTGAAACCTGGTCTGTTCTGGAGTCTCTGCAACGGTGCCAAGTTGATTGGCGATACGTCCAAGTGTTGAGAGGTCTATATGACGCCGCGACTATGACCGTCCAAGTACAAAATCAGCAGACTGAACATATCCACTTACATCGAGGAGTGAGACAAGGAGACGTTATTTCCCCCAAATTATTCACAAACGCTCTAGAGGATATGTTCAAAACGCTGAACTGGAAAGGACGGGGCATAAATGTCAATGGCAATTACCTCTCACACTTGAGATTTGCGGACGACATCGTCATCATGGCTGAAACCGTGCAGGACCTGCAATACAAGCTGACCACCCTCGCTGATTCTTCTGCACGCATCGGTCTCCGGATGAACTTGGATAAGACCAAGATCATGTTCAACGAACATGTTATTCCGGAACCGATTGCCTTAAATGGAGTCCCTCTCGAAGTTGTTGACGAATGTCTACCTTGGGCAAATCTTGCAATTGGGCAGAAACAATTTCGAGAAGGAAGCTCGCAGAAGGATACAGCTTGGATGGGCAGCATTCGGAAAACTTCGTCGAGTCTTTACATCGCCCATACCACAAAGCCTGAAGAAGAAAGTCTTTAACGAGTGCGTCCTACCTGTTATTACCTACGGAGCCGAGACGTGGACACTGACAGTGCGACTAGTTCACCAATTCAAAGTCGCTCAGCGAGCTATGGAGAGGTCTATGCTCGAAGTTTCTCTGAAGGATCGAATTCGAAACGAAGTCATCCGTCAGAGAACCAAAGTAATCGACATAGCTCAGAGGATTAGCAAGCTGAAATGGCAGTGGGCCGGTCACATCTGTCGCAGAACCGATAACCGTTGGGGTAAACGAGTTCTAGAGTGGAGACCACGGCTCGGCAAACGTAGTGTGGGACGCCCTCCAACTAGATGGAGCGATGATATACGCAGGCTGGCTGGCAGCGGTTGGAAACGAATAGCTGAAGATCGAGCTCAGTGGCATGCCATGGTAGAGGCCTATGTCCAGCAGTGGACGGAAATTGGCTGATAATGATGATGATGAATCGTTTCGGAATAAAATGGCTGTGACATACGGACGGACAGACGGACAGACAGACAGACAGACAGACATGGCGAATCTATAAGGGTTCCGTTTTTTGCCATTCGGCTACGGAACCCTAAAAACCAAAGAATATCAAAGAATTGTATAATAGGGAAACAATGGAGATGTACCCTTCCCATGAAGAATAGAATCATTCGAATCCGTTCACAATTGGCGGAGTAATCGCGTAACAAACACACAAAATATATATATACATATATACAAACACGAATTGAGAACCTCCTCCTTCATTGAAATCGGTTGAAAATAACTTTAAATAGACTTGATTTTGGTGCACATATCTATACAGTATGAATCCATAGGGCTCCCGAACTAGTAAGACTGTGTCTCGAGAGCCAATCACAGTAAAATACCCACTGCAAGGAAGTGGAAAGAATAAAGCCCCAGAAATAATCTTGTTAGAGTTTGCAAAAAGTCTGAATCTGTAGAAATAGGTCGCGTCGGTCGTCTTCTTTTTAATACGCTTTTATTAGCTTCAGACGTATGTATGTTTGTATGTTAGTATGTAACGGAATCTTTGAACATGATTTTAACCCCCTTCAAAACGTCGGATTAACTCGAAATTTGGCATACTTATTAAGGACCGATGACAATTCAATATTTTAAACATTTTGACCCGTTATCCTTACTAGGATAATCAGGATTACGCTTTTAAAAAAATTCGACTAAAAAATGAAAAATAAATAATAGTTAAAAAAACTAAAAAAATACGCTTTTATAGAAAATCCAACTAAAAAATAGAAAATAATTTTTAATAAATTTGAATTAAAAATAGTGTAAGATAAAATGATTTTATTGTAAAAAAAAGCGTGGGGTGCTTTTCAGGATATTATCAAAATAACCCTTCTAGTCATATCTGTTCATAAAATATTTGGAACTATTGATACCATGCACCCCACGCTTTTTTTACAATAAAATCATTTTTTTCTTACACTATTTTTAATTCATTAAAATTTATTGTCTATTTTTTAGTTGGATTTTCTATAAAAGCGTATTTTTTTAGTTTTTTTAAACTATTATTTATTAATTTACTGTTGCATTGACAACTCACCGCTGTCATAACTAGTACGACTAAGTTCGACACTTGGAAGGTACTCTTGTCATTATCGTGTGCTACTAGGTAGGTATGTACCTTCCTTCCTAACTTTTGAATGTTAGTTCATCGTAACGCCACGACAGTTCTCATTATGCACAGACTCTACTCGAACTTCAAGAATCGAGATTTTCAGCGAATTTTCGTCCAATCAACGCGTTCGTCAAAAATCCTTTCCAAATATAAATGTTAAATAATAACGTCAAAAGGCACTCTCTAGATTAAAAAAAATGCCAGACTGCCAGAGGTCCCTTTTTAATACAATCATCGGAAAAGGACATATCTTAACATATGGCAATATGTAACCAAATCCTGGATGCCATTAAATGTTTTATTCGTACAGATAAAAAGGAAAAATATTCAAAAAGGGTTTTATATACTTTTTATTGGGCCCAGTGAAAGGCCGGACGGACGGAATCAAATCAGCAGAGTAGGTACATGTTTTCGTGTAAGATATAAGATGAAGCGATTCATTTTCGTGAATTTAATATATGTTATATTTGAATGTTATATTTATTTACTTTCCACAACAGAATAGCTATTGTTATATATCACATATATATCACGACCAGATCGAAGACATTTTAAAGAAAGGCCAAGTCAAAAGTACCTATAACCGGCGAGCATGTATAAAGGCGCTCATGAAAGTGGAAGAAGCGAAATAGGTATGTCAGGATCGTAGCATGTGGAAAGAAGTAGCGTATCTGTCTACCCCAACGGGAAAAGGTGTTATTTTATGTATGTATGTAATTTAATATATATTGGAGGCGGTTAACAAGACTACTAGAATGTGCAAGCAACATTGCTAGTAAGCTTTTAGAATAATATGTAAATGTTTGTTGATAAGATTTTCAGAAATGCAGTTAATTAGTCTAGCATCAGGTAAAAATATTGTGGTAGATTTTGGGTAGTAGTAAGTTTGGGTATATATATATGACGGAGGAGGCTCGTCTCCATTATCATTAGTACTCAGCGTCGAACGTTTTAACCGTAGGCGTCGGTGGGTAGTTGGATGAAGGAAACAGGCTCGTTCATAAAAATCTGATTATAATCCTATTCGGCTAGTACAACACTGTAGATAGGGATAGCTATGTAGGTAGGTACGTATCACAGAATGCGAGATGGTTCAGTGACATCCGCACGCGCCGCCCGCCAACAGAGAAGTGTGTCAACTGCACAGAAACCTATACGGGTATGCTGTCAACTGTCAAAACGAGATACTTATCTACGGCGCGCGCGTCACTAACTCTATCGAGTGCCACTAGGTGGCGCTGGCGTCCTGGATACGACTCGATTGCGACATATATATATATATATGTATATATATATATATATAGCCGAATGGCTAAGGCGTAGGGTCAGCCTGGCGATCGAGAGGTTGTGAGTTCTATCCCAATCCATTGCACTATTTACATTAACACACTACAGACAATATTATTTAGCTTAGGTGGAGGGGTGACAAGACTACTAGTAATGTGCAGCATTGCTAGTAAAAATGCTTCCTATAAATAAATTATCGGATTAGTGGCTAGTCAAATACTACTCCAATATGTGGTTTAAAGATTTTATTGATAGTTATTACGACTATTCGATGTGACACAGTGAACAAACTTCCCCAACTTCAATATAACTTGGACCATTCAAAGATGTCACTGCCCTTAAGTAATAAGAAGATAATCCCTACGTTCTCATACGTTCTTTATTAAATAAATACATTGCGGATTACGAGCTCCTCACAAAACGTTAATTATGTCTTAATTATAAGTTATCTTGGTGTTTAGCCTGGCATGTGGGTGAGCCTTTTGTTGGCTACGGACGTATTCCCAACGGAAACTTGGGCGTGGGATATTTTAGGAACAAGGAAATTTGGTGGAGAAAGTAATGTTTTTGGCAAGACTCTGTTTTAAGGATAAACTAAAACCCTACTACAGGAATAATATGATTATGGTATCGAAAAATGAATAAGCGCATTCACAGAATAAGTAGCTCTTCGGTGACGGAAAACATCGTGTGGGAAACCCTGCACAGGGCCGGTCTCTACATGAATAGCGATTAATTTCGACAGATAATCGTCGATAAGAAAAGAAATGCAGATAAAAACTGTCTAGCTGCATCTCCTTCTGCTAGACGTTTGGACGCATCGATATCAATGTAGAGACTTCCCTGGGGTGGAAGTCTTGTCACCGCAAACGTCTGCTAGAATGAGATGCAGCTAGACAGTTGTTATCTGCAACTCTTTTCGTATCGACGATTATCGCTCGAGTAGAGACTACCGGCCCAGACCTACTTATTACATCTATGGTATTACATTATATATATTATATACTTCTCCTAAGACATGCCACTGAGGCCGATCTTCGGCTCTTCTTTTCCAGTCACTGCTCACCGCTTTGCGTATATCGTCGCTCCACCTTGTCACACTGTCACCTTAGCTGGGTTTCGAGGAAGATATGGCACCATAGACCACATACATACAGTGCGACAGGTTATACAGAAGACCGAAGAGTATAACGAGCCCCTGTGCCTTGCATTTGTGGACTATGAGAAAGCTTTTGACTCTGTAGAACCCTGGTCTGTTCTGGAGTCTCTGCAACGGTGTCAAGTTAATTGGCGATACGTCCAAGTACTGAGAGGCCTGTATGGGCGTTCTACGCTACGTTTGCCGATTCGCAGGCTCCACTCTAGAACCAGTCTACTCTAACGGTTATCTTCTAACTTATCAGAGTTATCAGTTTAAGTATTAATTGGTATAACATTTTCTATGTAAACTAGCGACCCGCCCTGGCTTCGCACGGGTATAGCATATTATTATATACCTACATTATTTGCATTAGCTTGTTGCGTGATGGTTATATTTCAACCAATTTACTCAATACCAAAACAAATTGTGTACTTAAACCTTTCTCATGAATCATTGTATCTCCGTTTATTGGTGAAAACCGCAAGAAAATCCGTTCAGTAGTTTTTGAGTTTACTGCGAACAGACAAAAAGAGAAAGACAGACGCGGCGAGAGACTTTGTTTTTAACCGACTTCACAAAAAAAGGAGGTTCTCCAGTCGACTTTTTTTTGTTACCTCAGAACACCGTCAAATCTTAACCGATTTAGAAAAATATTTTTTTGTTTCAGAGATTATGCCTCCCGTTTGGTACCATTCAGATAATCATCTCTGGAGATATGGAGATAAGCAAATTTGATAGGTACCTTGACATGATTATGACTAGTGAATATTTTCACTATCGCGGCATGTGAAGTCAGTTTTTTTCGTAATGTAATACTGTTAACAATCTTAAATTATATAATAATATGTAGTGATAACATAAGTTATACCATCCAAATATAATACAAATAAATACATTTAAGTACAATAACATCTCCAAATTGGCAAGAATTTTGGCACTGTTCTTTTAGCAATACCTCTTGTTATGGGCAATATACTAACACGGTCAAAGACCTGGTAACAATATACTAAAACGGTCAAAGACCTGGTAACAAAGACCTGGTAACAATATACTAACACGGTCAAAGACCTAGTAACAAAGACCTGGTAACAATATACTAACACGGTCAAAGACCTGGTAACAAAGAAACTTAATAAGAATTGAGAAGGCAAATTGGCTGGCGACAAAAAATTGGCAAGCAAATTTTCGACCGAATACACATTATGAGTAAGTATTTACTATACTACATTTAATTTGTGGGGTGCTTTTCAGGATATTATCAAAATAACCCTTCTAGTCATATCTGTTCATAAAATATTTGGAACTATTGATACCATGCACCCCACGCTTTTTTTACAATAAAATCATTTTTTTCTTACACTATTTTTAATTCAAATTTATTAAAATTTATTTTCTATTTTTAAGTTGGATTTTCTATAAAAACGTATTTTTTTAGTTTTTTTAAACTATTATTTATTAATTTACTGTTGCATTGACAACTCACCGCTGTCATAACTAGTACGACTAAGTTCGACACTTGGAAGGTACTCTTGTCATTATCGTGTGCTACTAGGTAGGTATGTACCTTCCTTCCTAACTTTTGAATGTTAGTTCATCGTAACGCCACGACAGTTCTCATTATGCACAGACTCTACTCGAAACTTCAAGAATCGAGATTTTCAGCGAATTTTCGTCCAATCAACGCGTTCGTCAAAAATCCTTTCCAAATATAAATGTTAAATAATAACGTCAAAAGGCACTCTCTAGATTAAAAAAAATGCCAGACTGCCAGAGGTCCCTTTTTAATACAATCATCGGAAAAGGACATATCTTAACATATGGCAATATGTAACCAAATCCTGGATGCCATTAAATGTTTTATTCGTACAGATAAAAAGGAAAAATATTCAAAAAGGGTTTTATATACTTTTTATTGGGCCCAGTGAAAGGCCGGACGGACGGAATCAAATCAGCAGAGTAGGTACATGTTTTGGTGTAAGATATAAGATGAAGCTATTCATTTTCGTGAATTTAATATATATATCACGACCAGATCGAAGACATTTTAAAGAAAGGCCAAGTCAAAAGTACCTATAACCGGCGAGCATGTATAAAGGCGCTCATGAAAGTGGAAGAAGCGAAATAGGTATGTCAGGATCGTAGCATGTGGAAAGAAGTAGCGTATCTGTCTACCCCAACGGGAAAAGGTGTTATTTTATGTATGTATGTAATTTAATATATATTGGAGGCGGTTAACAAGACTACTAGAATGTGCAAGCAACATTGCTAGTAAGCTTTTAGAATAATATGTAAATGTTTGTTGATAAGATTTTCAGAAATGCAGTTAATTAGTCTAGCATCAGGTAAAAATATTGTGGTAGATTTTGGGTAGTAGTAAGTTTGGGTATATATATATGACGGAGGAGGCTCGTCTCCATTATCATTAGTACTCAGCGTCGAACGTTTTAACCGTAGGCGTCGGTGGGTAGTTGGATGAAGGAAACAGGCTCGTTCATAAAAATCTGATTATAATCCTATTCGGCTAGTACAACACTGTAGATAGGGATAGCTATGTAGGTAGGTACGTATCACAGAATGCGAGATGGTTCAGTGACATCCGCACGCGCCGCCCGCCAACAGAGAAGTGTGTCAACTGCACAGAAACCTATACGGGTATGCTGTCAACTGTCAAAACGAGATACTTATCTACGGCGCGCGCGTCACTAACTCTATCGAGTGCCACTAGGTGGCGCTGGCGTCCTGGATACGACTCGATTGCGACATATATATATATAATAGGGTCAGCCTGGCGATCGAAAGGTTGTGAGTTCTATCCCAATCCATTGCACTATTTACGTTAACACACTACAGACAATATTATTTAGCTTAGGTGGAGGGGTGACAAGACTACTAGTAATGTGCAGCATTGCTAGTAAAAATGCTTCCTATAAATAAATTATCGGATTAGTGGCTAGTCAAATACTACTCCAATATGTGGTTTAAAGATTTTATTGATAGTTATTACGACTATTCGATGTGACACAGTGAACAAACTTCCCCAACTTCAATATAACTTGGACCATTCAAAGATGTCACTGCCCTTAAGTAATAAGAAGATAATCCCTACGTTCTCATACGTTCTTTATTAAATAAATACATTGCGGATTACGAGCTCCTCACAAAACGTTAATTATGTCTTAATTATAAGTTATCTTGGTGTTTAGCCTGGCATGTGGGTGAGCCTTTTGTTGGCTACGGACGTATTCCCAACGGAAACTTGGGCGTGGGATATTTTAGGAACAAGGAAATTTGGTGGAGAAAGTAATGTTTTTGGCAAGACTCTGTTTTAAGGATAAACTAAAACCCTACTACAGGAATAATATGATTATGGTATCGAAAAATGAATAAGCGCATTCACAGAATAAGTAGCTCTTCGGTGACGGAAAACATCGTGTGGGAAACCCTGCACAGGGCCGGTAGTCTCTACATGAATAGCGATTAATTTCGACAGATAATCGTCGATAAGAAAAGAAATGCCGATAAAAACTGTCTAGCTGCATCTCCTTCTGCTAGACGTTTGGACGCATCGATATCAATGTAGAGACTTCCCTGGGGTGGAAGTCTTGTCACCGCAAACGTCTGCTAGAATGAGATGCAGCTAGACAGTTGTTATCTGCAACTCTTTTCGTATCGACGATTATCGCTCGAAATTCATCGCTATACATGTAGAGACTACCGGCCCAGACCTACTTATTACATCTATGGTATTACATTATATATATTATATACTTCTCCTAAGACATGCCACTGAGGCCGATCTTCGGCTCTTCTTTTCCAGTCACTGCTCACCGCTTTGCGTATATCGTCGCTCCACCTTGTCACACTGTCACCTTAGCTGGGTTTCGAGGAGGATATGGCACCATAGACCACATACATACAGCGCGACAGGTTATACAGAAGACCGAAGAGTATAACGAGCCCCTGTGCCTTGCATTTGTGGACTATGAGAAAGCTTTTGACTCTGTAGAACCCTGGTCTGTTCTGGAGTCTCTGCAACGGTGTCAAGTTGATTGGCGATACGTCCAAGTACTGAGAGGCCTGTATGGGCGTTCTACGCTACGTTTGCCGATTCGCAGGCTCCACTCTAGAACCAGTCTACTCTAACGGTTATCTTCTAACTTATCAGAGTTATCAGTTTAAGTATTAATTGGTATAACATTTTCTATGTAAACTAGCGACCCGCCCTGGCTTCGCACGGGTATAGCATATTATTATATACCTACATTATTTGCATTAGCTTGTTGCGTGATGGTTTTTTCGTAATGTAATACTGTTAACAATCTTAAATTATATAATAATATGTAGTGATAACATAAGTTATACCATCCAAATATAATACAAATAAATACATTTAAGTACAATAACATCTCCAAATTGGCAAGAATTTTGGCACTGTTCTTTTAGCAATACCTCTTGTTATGGGCAATATACTAACACGGTCAAAGACCTGGTAACAATATACTAAAACGGTCAAAGACCTGGTAACAAAGACCTGGTAACAATATACTAACACGGTCAAAGACCTAGTAACAAAGACCTGGTAACAATATACTAACACGGTCAAAGACCTGGTAACAAAGAAACTTAATAAGAATTGAGAAGGCAAATTGGCTGGCGACAAAAAATTGGCAAGCAAATTTTCGACCGAATACACATTATGAGTAAGTATTTACTATACTACATTTAATTTGTAGTGTGTCTTTCATTAACAATAATTAAAATTAACTCGACAAGCTGATTGGTGACTTGTCTTGGTTCGAGGGGTGTTTCGAGTTACACGAAAACCCCTCCACCAATAGTACGAGTTTCAATCTGACTTGTTACCAAAACGTAGCATATCACCATCAAGGAGAACATCTGCCGCTATAACCTTAAGGTCACAGTGTTCCGGCAGTACAGCCCTTGAGGGTCAGAGTATTCTAGGCCTAACGTGTTCACCATCCTCAACCAAATCAAAGCTTACTACGAGGCGAGATAGAGGTGAAACGATAGATAGCCTATGATATAATAAACAATAATTTAAGATCGTTTAAAAAACTAAATGAACCGACTTTAAACGTCGCGCTAGTCAAAGTAGCCAGTAGACGTAGTAACTATTACATAATCTGGGCCAGTAGTTAGTAGTAAGTCGTCGAGATAAGTAAATGCGTCGTAATACAAATGTTGATATATTTAAAACGGCTCGGCAGATTTCGTTAAAATTTAAATGGGACCACCTGGGAAGTACTGGGGGTACCCTTTGAAACAAAAAAAAAAAGAATTTTCCAAATCGGTTCAGGCATCTTCGAGTAATCGGTGAACATACATAAAAAAATGAGGGTCCGGCAAATTAAGAACCTCCTCCTTTTTTGTAAAGTCGGTTAAAAAGAGACATCCATTTATCATCGCCAGGGATAAAATGAAGAATTTAGATACTTATAATATATTATATACCAAAACCACTCATCAAATACAATAAATTGTTACAGAATAATCACAGATCTACAATTCACTCGTATAAGACAATAATTTCTGCTACCCTACGATAAAAATCAGTATACAATCTGCGTGCGTAGTACGTAATCAATTACCCTCGTAAGAGGCAATAAACGCACACATACATATATATCGTATTCACACATACATAGGAATATGAAAAATTTCATTAAGGCATGAAGTTGCTTCGCCTCTAATAGCTCTAAGGGTGGTTACAGATGTCGCTGCAAAATGTCTGAAAAGTGGCTGCTACGCTGCCCGGATTGGTTTGACCTGAGAAATATTAAGTTGCTGTTTCTAATTTGCTACATAATCATCATCAGCCTGTGTCAGTCTACTGCTGGACGTAGGCCTCTCATGTAATGTCGTCGCTCCACCTGGTCACAGGACGTCCTACGCTACGTTTGCCGATTTGCGGTCTCTACTCTAAGACAAGTCTACCCCAACGGTTATCAGTCCTGCGGCAGATATGACCAGCCCACTGCCACTTCAGCTAGCTAATCCGTTGAGCTATGTCGATAACTTTGTCGATAACTTTAGTTCTCTGGCGAATTACTCCGTTCCGGATTCGATCCCGCAGAGAAATACCGAGCATAGCTCTCTCCATAGCTCGCTGAGCGACTTTAAACTGGTGGACCAGTCGAACTGTGAGTGTCCACGTCTCGGCTCCGTATATCACTACAGGTAGGACACACTGGTTAAAATTTGCGTGGCGAAAATAATTTGCTACTTTAACAGCATTTGAATTAATAACATTGGCAGCTTAGCGCGATAAAATATGCTGCATATTTATAAATGTGAGTATAACACAAACGGGTAAGTATCTAAATTAATAAGTAAAGTATCAATCAATAATTTCAACACGATCATCGAATCATACACGATTTTCATTCAAATTTCTTACGAAGGACTCAGTTGCTGTTAATACTATAGAATTATGGTTTTAACACATATCTGTTTAATCACGCGGGTAGCTGTTCGTATATACAGCGTTAAGCAAGAAAAAAGTCACTGTGGCGTCAAAGTGTAACGAGAGCTAAAGGCTAAGCATTTTGGACTGATGATATAAACGCTACCTATTAGAGAATGTAACATAGTTTTCAACATAAAAAGCTCGCATATATAACAGATTAAATTAATTTTATGAAGACGTAAGAAGCGAATTTAAACATAACAAATTTACTCATTTAAAACTTATACGATTTGAGGCGCTGAAATAAGCCACTCTCAGCCATTTTTCTGGATAATAGACCCTAACCTATGTGACTGAACTGAAGTAGGTAGGTCGGTAAACATGACATTTATAAACAACTTCACAAAAAAGAGGCTGTTCTTATTCGGTTTTTTTTTTTGTTTTTTTGTTTATCTCACAACTCCTTCATTTATTAACCAATTTGGAAAAATTAATGTTTGTTTCACAGAATATGCTACCGTTTGATCCCATTGTAGTTCTCGATAAATATGTCAGAGATATATCTAAACTCTTCAAACTTACTACTGAAATTTACTAGCGTGGCATTTCAAGTCGTTTTTTTTTTATACAACGCAGCCTCTTCATCTTAGCAGTATCGCGCGTTTATACTCAGCCTAACGCCCAAGACGTTTGCCTACATAAATGCAAATACGGAGCGTTGCGAGAAATTATTGCCATCAATAATGCTTGATGCCCTGAGCGTGTATTAACTTTAGCACGATCGTTTGTAATGGCTGTTACAAGACATTTTATACGAAACTCGGAAGAGATTGAAACTTTTTAACGAAAGTTTAAGTTCGTGTAATTTGGGTGGGATTTTGGTGCGTAAGTGTGTTTTTTGGTGTTGTAATTTAATAACTAGATAGATAATAACGGAGGCTTTTAAAAGGGAATGTTGAAGTGAAGATGGCATGGAATCACAATAATTACGATAGTTTAATAACTAAAACAACCGACATCCATGCCCCGCGAGTCAATTTCAGTAGCAAGTTTGAGACGTTTATCGTCATAACTCTCTGGAGATACTTACCAGATCTCGATGAAATTACAATAGGACCACCTCGAAAACGTACCCTACCGATTAAAAAAAGAATCACCAAAATCGATTCACAATTGACGGAGTAATCGCGTAACATACATACAAAAAAAAATACAGACAGACGAATTGAGAACCTCCTTCTTTTTGGGAATTCAGTTGAAAAAAAACGTATACTTGCAAGGACTTTCTTAATACATATATTATGGAGAATTATTAAAAATAATAATAATAATTAAATTTGGTTGACAATTTGTCGGCGAAATCACATGAGTAAAGAAAGGGAAATACAGTAAAATACTCACTTATAATACCACAAGAGCTTTAAAATTATCGGATATTTCCCGATAGGTTCGTTGCAAACAAATGAAGGAGTCAAGTTTTTTAAAAAATCACGAGCGCGAAGCGCGAGTGATTTTTCCTGAAAAACTTGACGACTTCATTTGTTTGCAGGGAACCTTGAGGGAAATGCCAGATAAATTTTGAAGCTCGTGTGGTATTCGGGGGATTATTTTTCCGACTCAAATATCGACCAATAGAATTGCACCATTCGACGTCACGTGGTACAACAGAGAAAATTTTCAAAAAATTTTCAGTATAATACCATGTAGGTTGTACCACGTGACGTCGAATGGTGCAATTCTATTGGTCGATATTTGGGTCGGAAAAATAATCACAAAAACTCGTGCATCGACGTGCATCCACGTGCACCAATGGATTTTTCAATCGAAAAATGTATGTGCGCTTTTTTTTCCCAATGGTCCTCCAGTGAAGGAAAAACATCGTTAAGAAACCCCCGACATGGCGGTAGGAACTATCCAGTGTCCGCCTGGCGAGCTACCATCCTCAAGTTAGAAAATCTGTCGTCAAACATCTAACGTGTTCCAGCAGTTATCCTTTTGAGCTAGTTCCAATTCTAGACCTAGCGTGCTACCATCCTCGACCACAATATCATCACTTACCAACACGCAAGGTAAGTGGTCAAACGCTAGCCTATATGATAATTATAATAATTTAAGATCGTTTACAAAATGAAAAAACCGACTTCACATGCCGCGATAGTGAAAGTATCCACTAGTAATAGTCATGTCGTCAAGGTATCAAATTTGTTTATATTGTTTATGTCCATATTTCCGGAGATAATTGTCATATCTCGATAAAATTTGAACGGGACCAAACGGGAGGCATAATCTCTCAAACAAAAAACGGATTAAATATTATGTTTCTTTGGAGTGTCTCACACTTTATATTTTTGTAAATTGTTACGTAATAAGTAGTCATAGATGGCGCCACCAATGCATAATTGGGTTAACAAAATGCAATCCACTAATTTCGTCGTATCGATGTATCGAACCGTGGCTTAATTGGCAGAGCACCTGGACGTGTAATCCGGGGGGTGCGGGTTCGAGTCCCGTCGGTACGATGAAATTTTGGTTTGTGTTTAACAATTTACAAAAATATAAAGTGTGAGACACTTCAAAGAAACATAATATTTGATTTACGCAGTGCGACATCTCTCGTCGGATTTGAAAACTGTAATGATTTCTTCCGAATGATTAACTTACGTAATAAGTAGTCATAGATGGCGCCACCAATGCATAATTGGGTTAACAAAATGCAATCCACTAATTTCGTCGTATCGATGTATCGAACCGTGGCTTAATTGGCAGAGCACCTGGACGTGTAATCCGGGGGGTGCGGGTTCGAGTCCCGTCGGCACGATGAAATTTTGGATTGTGTTTAACAATTTACAAAAAAAAGGATTTTTCAAATCTAACCGATTTGATGGATTTCTGATGTAACAAAAATACAGTCGAATTGAGAACCTCCTCCTTTTTTGTGAAGTCGGTTAAAAAAAGAACATGCAGACGAATTGAAAACAGCCTCCTCTTTGCAAATCGGTTAAAACTAAACATTTAAAATGTATCGCTGTAGTCAGAGTATTTTTCTAAATAAGTACCATAGATAACACACATAAAATCACTTACTCGCCCAAAGAGGTGAAATAGCTCTAGAGTTCATAAATTCCATAATAGATGGGCCACGGTGTAGATAACTTTGACCCGTCAAGTGCTCATATCGTAAATTGTCACTATTTACTACTACGTACGGTTAAAGTCAGTAGTCCTCTAAGAGCAAAGCAAAGTTTTTGGAGAGTGTGCTACCGAACTACACAAACTAATACCGTCATCCCTATTTTTCCAACAGACAACCAGACGTATACCTATATATACCTTATATCAAATATATATACGACACCGTTTCATGGCGGACATTTTATTGAAGCGATCCACACGTTGAAAAACACTGATATAGATACTTAATAAAGCGGGCAAAGAAACAAGGCACTGATTGTGTACCTAAAAATAAAGCTTAGCTTTGCAATGCTATGCTGTTTTCGTGGGCTCGGGCTTTAAGCTAGTGAGGAAATGTTAGTGTAGGAGGAAATCAATATTTTATTGACTGTATTCTGTCTGTGATTCTGTCAATAATTTTTACTGATACTTGATTTGTGTAGTGTTATTAAAATGAGTCAAGTGTACGTGAAAATGCACATTACATAATTAAGATCGTTTAAAATACTTAAAATAAAACTGGCCAAGTGCGAGTCAGACTTTTCTCCCGCACACGGAGGGTTCCGAATTTCCGAAATCCGAACGCCACGAACTTCTAACACCAACTAAGTAAATATTAACACAAAGGTAATTAATATAATTAAATATCTGGAAGACCGAGTGTTCATACGAGTAACTTTCTACTGATTCTAGGCTCTAGCTAAGTAGCTAACTGAAGCTCTTTAAGTACCAAAATTGAAGATATATTATTCATTACTGTACACTACATTTATTATGCAAATAAACCTTAACTGAGAAAACAAATCGACCGAGTCCGAGGCCCACAAATTTAACAAATGAAACGCTTGCGCGTACTAGTTTTTCCTGTGCTGCCATCTAGCTGCGTCGAGGTGAATTAATTTCGTATCGTATCGTATCGTAATAAAACTGGCCAAGTGCGAGTCAGCATCGCGTCTCTTATCGCACACTTAGGGAGGGTTCCGTACAATACGAAACATAACAGAGTTTCAACCACATATATTTGATTAATTGATATTACCAAGAATATTTGGTTTGGTCGCGATCTAGAAAGACGGGGCTCGTTTACTAGCGCCATCTATGTCATTTTGCCGAAACTAATTAGATAGATGGCGTTTAAAAACACGTTTTTTGTATGGGGACCCCCATTAATTTTTAACTTTATTTTGTTTATAGCATTTGTTGTTCTAGCGGCAACAGAAATACACCATCTGTGAATATTTTAACTGTCTAGCTATCACGGTTAATGAGCTATAGCCTGGTGACAGACGGACAGACAGACAGACAGACAGACAGACAGACAGACAGACAGACAGACAGACGGACAGCGGAGTCTTAGTAATAGGGTCCCGTTTTACCCTTTGGGTACGGAACCCTAAAAATCACCTTTTTGTTTTAAACCCTTTAATTTTTACTTTGTTCTGTTCTTAGTATTTGTTGTTATAGCGGCAACAGAAATACATCATCTGTGAAAATTTCAACCGTCTAACTATCACGGTTCATGAGATACAGCCTGGTGACAGACGGACAGACAGACAGACAGACGGACAGCGGAGTCTCAGTAATAGGGTTCCGTTGGTACCCTCTGGGTTCGGAACACTAAAAAACCAACTTCACATGCGGCGCTAGTCATTTTCAGTAGCAAAATTTGAGGTGTTATCCATATCGCTGGAGATACACATCAGGTCTCGAAGAATTGTACAATGGGACCAAACGTATACTCACGCAAACAAAAAGGGATTCGTCAAATCCTACTATTCTACTTCCTACTAACATAGCGAAAGTTAAATATTATGTTTCTCTGAAGTGTTACACACTTTATATTTTTGTAAATTGTTAAAGACAATCCAAAATTTCATAGTACCGACGGTACTATGAAATTTTGGATTGTCTTTAACAATAGCGAAAGTTTCTGAGTATGTTTGTTATTTCTCTAAGCTAAAAAACTACTCAACCGATTGAGCTGAAATTTGGTATGTAGATAGTCTAGACCCTGGAATAACACATAGGATACTTTTAATCCCGATGTTCCCACGAGATCGATGTCTACGCGGATAAAACCGCGGGACACAGTTAGTAGGTTAATAATTTTAGTTTAGTAATAGCGGCAGATGTTTTCTTGATATTTTTTAAGCTACTTTTTGGTAGCAAGTCAGGCGGAACTTTGAATGTATGTTTTGTAAAAACGAAATTCTAATTAAAATTGCGTTAACGTGCGTAAAATTGCAATCATAGACGAATACCACCAGATACAATTATTATAAAGGGTATACGGATAACAATACTCTATTCCTTTTTTTAAAGTCTATATTCAATGGTCGGTCTGAATCTAACCACAAATTACCAGCAATATATTGATTTCCTGTACATTCTAGTTTATGTTTCCCCGTACATTAACTGGACAGTATTTTCCTGCCCACTGGCTTTCACGGTGTAATTTACAGTTGTATTATAAAAGACAGTAGAACATGTACGAGTACATTTCTGTCACCAGTGAGAGTATTCTAGACCTAGCGTGTTCACCGATCACATCATCGTTTACCACCAGGTGAGATTAATGGATACCACCAAATGGGATGGTATAGGAGAACATCTGCCGCCGTAATCTTACGCTGATTCGGCAGCACACAGCCCTGAGAGTCAGAGTATTTAAGGCTTAGTGATTTCACCATCTTCGACCAAATTATCGCTTACCACCAGACGACATAGTGGTCAAACGCTAGCCTACAAGATATTAAAAAACTCCGAATCTTCGAATTTTTGATATTTTTTATGACACTTACGATACGTAGAATACAGGAAAAACAAGCTTGAATCAATTCAATAAAGCCTTGCGCAGTCATCGGGTTCCTTGTCGTTGTTCAATTATATAAGAAATACAGGTAACAAGACAAGCATAACGATCGCCTGATAGTAAGCAATGAAATCTACCTATTACAGATATAGAAGCAAGCCTTAAGCCATGTTTTGAATGAAAATATTTTGGTATTTCGGTCCGCGAAATATCCGAAAAATATGACACAGTCCGAGCCCTGATTTACATAATAATAGAGCACACAAACAATTATAATTTATATTCGGTACAAATGTACTCCAAGAGAAAACGTAAAATTGCGAGATGGCGTCTTCCTGCCCAGTCACATAACATACGGCACAACGCATTATGCAGCTGGAGTTTGAATCGAGGACCGAATAACCTAAATTATAAACTTTAGTAAGAATTAAGAAAGGCTTTGGACAACATTATATGTATTTATATAGGGTAAGGAAACGAAGATAGAGGACTCGTTACAGAATTGGCTGTACTACTTAATAACGAAAAACATTCGAATGACAGGTAAGTAATCCTAAAAGTTAGGTGATAGATAAGATAATGAAACAGATGTGATAATGTATGCAGCTTGGACTGATCAGTCATTCAGCGCGAAGTCTCATTGCTTTTTTTGATATAGATAACACACGCGGTGCAGTGACGCTTGTTTTCATAAAAAAATCTTGAAGTTCTGAAAAATTAAGGTGTGTAAGTTGACGACCCTATTTTAATAATTTTTTTTTTGGTAGACTGACGTCGACTTTTGGTTGACAGCTGAATGGTTTATTACTTTATTTTATTCATATCGTAAAATTTTGCCTCTGCTATGTTTAGATTATAATGTCTGTCATTTATTTTATGATTTTTGACAAGTATATGTGCGTATATTAATATTGTCTACATGCTAAACGAAAATCCTTGAATATTTTTATAAAATATCTATGACTATGCGCCAGTGTATTCAAATCTGTTCAGCCGTTTTTACTTGATTGAGAAACAAACAAACAAACAAACTTTCAAAATTTTAAAATCGGTAGTATTGTTTTTTTTTAACCGACTTTAAAAAAAGGAGGAGGTTTCTCAATTCGACCGTATATTATTACTATTATTTTTTTTATGTTTGTTTTAGTTTTTAAACGATATTATATAGTAAAAGGTAACAGAACATGCACGACGTTCGTCTGATGGTAAAGGATGACGTCTATTTATAACAAATGCAGCGGCAAGGTCTCACATGCCCTGTAATATTACTGGAAATCCTGCCATTTTAACCGAAAAACATTCCTATTTCACGGCTGCAAATTAATTGGCAAAGTGGTGGTACCGCCCAGGCGGACTAGCAGAAGTCTACCACTACAAGAAGTCCTACCACTACAACATGTATGTTTAGGTATGTAATAATAAAAGAAAAAATACTTAGTAGCAAATACAGCAGTTTTTTTTAAATACCGCTAATTTCTACATACGGTACATATCGGTATTTCCACAAAAATCGTTCCTTCCAAATCAGGCTTTAGTAAGAACTGGGGCGTATAATAATTCACACTCGTTATGGAGGGAAAACAGCCTGTTCGGTATTAATATAAAGTATGTGGGGTGAGCTTTGCAGGGATGCAGGGTTCCGTAATGAAATGAACTGAACTCACGCAGGAGTTACCGACATAGTAAAGTTATATAGTAACGTTATATGGTAACGTTATATTAGCTTGTAACGCAAGCTTGTGAGCATTATTAGTTCTTTTTTTTATCGACTTAGAAAGGCTTCATTTTATATTTTTTTTATCGAGTTCGTGTGTTTTTTTAAACGATTACAAACAGAGGAAATTATGTGCTGTTTACAGTAATGCACTACTGAGTAAAATATAAGGATTAAACAGATTCAGAACCTCCTTTATTAACCGACTTCAAAAAAAGGAGGAGGTTTCTCAATTCGACCGTATATTTTTTTTTTTTTTTAATGTTTGTTCGCGGATAACTTCGTCGTTTATGTACCGATTTTGATTATTATTATTTTGTTCGAAAGGAGATATCCCAAGTGTGGTACCATGGAAATTTTATCGAGGTCTGATAAGTATCTCCAGAGATATTGAGATAAACATCTCAAAATTGGTACTGAAAATGAACAGCGCGGCATTGAAGTCGGTTCTTTTTTAGTTTTTAAACGATATTATTTTGGAAGTCAGTTAGAAATATGCTGAAACAACCGTTGATGCTTGCAGTCGATATCTTGAGAGCCTCGGACTAGTTGGTGATCACTGCCGGTTTCAAACCTAGTGATCACTGAGACATCCCTAAATATGCGCTTTTTGTCCGTCATAATGAAGTCGATCTCGTTTTTGGTCATAGCGTCGGGGCTTTGCCACGTCCACTTCCGCTGGGGGTCTTTCTGAAAGAAGGAGTTCATCAGAAAAAGCCCCTCTTTTTCTAGAAAGTTGACGAGCATTTGCCCCCTATGATTTCTGCTTCCCAATCCGTGTGTGTGGTCCTACTACCGATTCGCCGCTTGCTTGTATTCCCACTTTAGCGTTAAGATCTCCCATGACAACGTTGAAGTGGGTGGGCCTTTTGGGTGGTATGCAAGGCCTTAGAAATGTCCTCGTACATTTCCTCCACTTCATCGTCCGAGTGTGCCGAAGTCGGTGCATATATACTTGGATAACCTTGAGGTTATACCTCTCGGTGAGTTTGATCACAAGATACGCTACCCTTGTCGACACACTGGAGTTTTCTAGAACGTTGTCAGAGAGGATCTTATGGACCAAGACCAACCAACCCGACGCCGCCTTGGGATGGTTGTTCTCCCTCTCTGAAATACATAAGATGGCCCGATTTTAGGGTAACGGTGTCCTCCCCCTCTCTTCGGACTTCACATAGCCCTATAATATGCCATCTTATGTTTTTCAGCTCCTCTTCCAGTAGTGCCAAGTGTGCATTAAACGTTGCCAGTGTCAGTTGGTGTTGGCGGCCTACCGTAGCCCGGGGATTCTTAGCAACCCCTGCCCCGCCGTTACCGTAACCGCCGCCTTGGTTAGGAATAGCGGGGCGACCGGGAACTGGGGGCCGTTGTAAAATTATGCTTGCCATGCAGGTTTTGCCCAAATAATCACCACGCGCTGGGCAGTCGGGTTGGGTGATCGCAGGACGCTTCTTGTACCTGTGAAGCTGCTGCCCGTCACCGGCCTGTGGTATTTAGCAACGACGTTCATCTAATGAAGTCCATGCTCCGACCCAACATGGTACAATCCGTGGTCGGGTCCGAAACGTTCCAGCCGAAACTGGAGAACCGATTCGCTGCACTGGAAACCACAATTGACGTTGACGTTGACCAGGATCTCGACCATGTGGTGGGTATCCTCAGGGAGGAGGGGACAAAATTCTGTGAGACGCGAGGTGCTGGCAAGAAGTCTAAACTCTCAGAGGAATCTCTACAGCTAATGCAGAAGCGACGTGAAAAGCCTGCAGTCACTTCGTCAGATCAACAGACTCTCAACAAAAAGATTTTTAAATTGGTACGACGTGACCTCCGGAACTCCAACACACGCACAATTAAAGAAGCGATAGAGCAAAACCGGGGGTCAAAAGTCTTTGTCTAACAGCTGGACCGAAGCCATCTGACGAAGTTGACCACTTCTAGCGGGAGTATCGTCGCTTCTAAGCCGGAGATTCTTAAGGAAGTAAAAGACTTCTACAGCCAATTATACACCTCACAAGCGTCCCTTCCCCAACCCGGTAATGAGGATCCTAGAGCCACTCTAATACGCGACTATACCGAAGATCTGCCAGAAATCAGCCTAGATGAAATTGTGATGGCTCTCAAACAGCTTAAAAACGGAAAAGCCCCAGGAGATGATGAAATTACAACGGAGCTCTTAAAAGCCGGTAGAACTCCTACGCTACTACAGCTTCAGCGTATTTTAATTCCTCCTCTTTTCGGGGAGAACTCCGAAGACATGGAGTAGACGTGTGGTTGTTATGTTCTTCAAAAAGGGGGACAAAACCATTTTGAAGAACTATCGACCTATCTCCCTCTTAAGCCATGTCTATAAGCTTTTTTCGAGAGTCATCACAAATCGTCTCGCGCGCAGGATCGACACAATAGACCACATTCACACAGTGCGACAGGTTATACAGAAGACCGAAGAGTATAACCAGCCCCTGTGTTTAGCGTTTGTGGACTATGAGAAAGCCTTTGACTTTATTGAAACCTGGTCTGTTCTGGAGTCTCTGCAACGGTGCCAAGTTGATTGGCGATACGAGCAAGTGTTGAGAGGTCTGTATGACGCCGCGACTATGACCATCCAAGTACTAAATCAGCAGACTGAACATATCCACTTACATAGAGGTGTGAGACAAGGGGACGTTATTTCCCCCAAATTGTTCACAAACGCTCTAGAGGATATGTACTAAACGCTGAACTGAAAAGGACGGGGCATAAATGTCAATGGCAATTACCTCTCACACTTCAGATTTGCAGATGATATCGTCATCATGGCCGAAACCGTGCAGGACTTGCAACACATGCTGACCACCCTTGCTGATTCTTCTGCACGCATCGGTCTCCGAATTAACTTGGATAAGACCAAAATCATGTTCAGCGAACATGTTATTCCGGAACCGATTGCCCTAAACGGAGTTCCTCTCGAAGTTGTTCACAAATACGTCTACCTTGGGCAAATCTTGCAATTGGGTAGAAACAACTTCGAGAAGGAGGCTCGCAGAAGAATACAGTTGGGATGGGCAGCATTCGGAAAACTTCGTCGAGTCTTTTCGTCGCCCATACCACAAAGCCTAAAGACGAAAGTCTTTAACGAGTGCGTCCTACCTGTTATTACTTACGGAGCTGAGACGTGAACACTGACGGTGCGACTAGTTCACCAATTCAAAGTCGCTCAGCGAGCTACGGAGAGGGCATAGTTGCTCTGAAGGATCGAATTCGAAACGAAGTCATCCGTCAGAGAACCAAAGTTATCGACATAGCTCAAAGGATTAGCAAGCTAAAATGGCAGTGGGCTGGTCACATCTGTCGTAGAACCGATAACCGTTGGAGTAGACGAGTTCTAGAGTGGAGACCACGGCTCGCCAAACGTAGTGTAGGACGCCCTCCAACTAGATGGATCGATGATATACGCAAGCTGGCTGGCAGCGGTTGAAAACGAATAGCTGAAGATCGAGCTCAGTGGCTTGCCATGAGAGAGGCCTATGTCCAACAGTGGACGGAAATTGGCTGATAATGATGATGATGAACCGTTGATAAGTTGCACTTTGCGGCAGTAACTTTCTAGTGTTTTCAACCAACTTCCAAAAAGGAAAAGGTTCTCAATTCGTCTGTATGTTTTTTTATGTATGTTACGCGATTACTCCGTCAATTGAGAACCGATTCGATTGATTCTTTTTTTAATAGGAAGGGTACATTTCCGAGGCGGTCCTATTGTAATTTTATCGAGATCTGATAAGTATTTCCAGAGATATGATGATAAATGTCTCAAACTTGATAGTGAAACTGACTCGCG
Organism: Cabera pusaria; assembly: GCA_954871355.1. Classification (NCBI taxonomy): domain Eukaryota; kingdom Metazoa; phylum Arthropoda; class Insecta; order Lepidoptera; family Geometridae; genus Cabera; species Cabera pusaria. The sequence continues at coordinate 6,568,199 of OX940910.1, forward strand.
GGGCATGGAAGTAGGTTGTTTTAGTTTTAAACTATCCTAATTATTAAGTCACCACTTCACAGTTTAATGGTAGATTTGATGAAATTTTACAAGTGGTTAGCCTATTTATAGTTTGCAATACGGCGTAGAACACTTTTCCTTAATAAGTTGCTAACAAACACATAAACGGTACAATAAATTACACTTTCATTCTTTGATCCCAAATTATCTAAATTATACTGAACCTTTAAGCCTTTGAACTTTTACTGGTTTATTCTTGACTAGCCTTATTTACCACAAAGGGTAGCAATACAAAAGGTCTCATCAGACCGCATATCGTATAAATAATACATAGATATAATGGACTAGGTACCTTGAAAGAATAGAATATATGTATTGTACTTACAGAGTGGATTATAGGTAACCTTTCCGTTATATTTACAGTAAAAGTTAAAAGTCAAAGCATTTATTCAGTACATGGGCAAATACAAAAATTTGCACTTACACACGTCAAATTACATTAAATAGATCATATTCAATGATAATTATTATAAATATAACAGAAACATAACTTATTGCTTTGAATTTACAAAAAAAACAAAGGTCAGGACAATTGAGCCATTCAGCTTTCATCTAGACGTCGAGCGTCACACTTAAATCAAATGTTTAATTCCCCTGATGAAAGTAGGGTTGCCAACCGTACTATTACGTGCACCCCCAGTAAATACAGGGATTATTTATTGTAGATAGATATAACGGAAGGGGTAAAAGAGACTGTCCATCATTTTTAGTGTTCCGTACCTCAAAAAGAAAAAAGGAACCCTAATAGGATCACTTTGTTGTCCGTCTGTCTATCTGTCTATCCTTCTGTCTGTCCGTCTTAAAGTCCCCTTTTTCTCAGAAACGTGTAAAGATATCGAGTTGAAACTTATATCAAATACTCAAGTCTACGGTTACTTTTGGCTGTGAAAATACCAAACTTGTAAGTCAACGCGATCATAAGATAGGATGTTGGAGTTATGGAGTTGCAAACATATTATTTGCGATTGGTGCAATACATTTTCTATGGTACATGGTACAATACAATGTACATAACTGCAAAGTTAAGTTCGTGCTTTAAACTAGTTCGAAAAATTTGTACGGAAGCCTCCGTGCGCGAGTCTAACTCGCACTGGGCCGGTTTTTAATTACAATTTGAGTTGCATTCATAGAATACTAGCTGTTACCCGCGGCTTCGCCCGCGTTATTTGTGTCTTTATGACCATTGAGGTCTAGATCGATGATCTCTTAGGCCAAGTCACCATAGATGACCCTCAAAGTCGAACTCAATATCCTCTATTGTTAAAGTCATTAATCATTTTGGTTAGCTATACGAAGTTGTGCTGTTTAAATGTTTGACTCTATACAACAGTTCCTGAAACATTTCTTACAAAGAAAATAGGGTGGATAGCTGCGCGAGCGTAGCGAGCGCTATTATTGGGCGAGTGAAAATTTTTTATGACTTTTTATAACCCTGACAGTTTAATGACCTAATAATCAAGTCAATATAGATGACTCTTAGGACGAACTCGATATCGTCTATTGTTAAAATCAGTAATCATTACTTGGTACTTGGTAAACCTAACCAAGGTCATTATGATTATTGAAGGTTGTACTGTTTCAATTTATGACTCGTTTAGATGGATGTGGCTATTAAAATACAAAAGTTGCTGAAATGTTTCCTACAAAGTAGATATAACAAATGCTTGCGAGAACGGAGCGAGCGCTATTACTGTGAGAGAGTAGCAAGCCCTATCACTGCGCGAGCGAAGCGAGCGCGAAAATTTTTACGACTTTTTATGACCCTGACAGTTTTTATGACCTACTAAGTCAACGCCGATGACACATAGGTTAAACTTGATATCCACCTATTTAAAGGTTAATATATATTATGATTATTGAAGGTTGTACTGTTTCAATTTATAAACTCGTTTTGATGCATGTTGCAATTAAAATACAAAAATGCTGAAATATTACCTACAAAGTAGATAAAACAAAAGTTGCGCGAGCGTAGCGAGCGCGAAACTTTATACGTCTTTTTATGACCCTGACAGTTTTTATGACTTACTAAGACAAAACCGATGGCCCTAAGGTTAAACTTGATATCCACTTATTTTATGGTAAAAAAATATTATGATTATTAAAGGTTGAACTGTTCCAAATATAACTCGTTTTGATGAATGTGGCTATTAAAATACAAAAGTTCCTGGAATGTTTCCTACAAAGAAGATATAACAAATGCTTGCGCGACCAGAGCGAGCGCTATTACTGCGCGAGCGTAGCGAGTGCGAAAAATTTTTACGACTTTTTATGACCCTGTCAGTTTTTATGACCTACTAAGTTAACACTGATGACACAAAAGTTAAACTTGAAATTCACTTATTTTAAGGTTATTAATCATTATGATTATTGAAGGTTGTACTGTTTCAATTTATAGCTTCGTTTTTATGGATGTGGCTATTAAAATACAAAAAATGCTGAAATATTACCTGCAAAGTAGATAAAACAAATGTTTGCGCGAGCGTAGCGAGCAGTATTACTGCGCGAGCGTAGCAAGCGCTATCACTGGGCGAGGAAAGTGAGCGCGAAATTTTTTTACGACCTTTCATGACCCTGACAGTTTTTATGACCTGCTAAGTTAACACTGATGATAAATGTCTGCGCGAGCGCAGCGAGCGCTATTAATGCGCGAGCGTAGCGAGCGCGAAAAATTTTTAAGTCTTTTTATGACCCTGACAGTTTTTATGACCTACTAAGTTAACACTGATGACACAAAAGTTAAACTTGATATTCACTTATTTTAAGGTTATTAATCATTATGATTATTGAAGGTTGTACTGTTTCAATTTATAGCTTCGTTTTGATGGATGTGGCTATTAAAATACAAAAAATGCTGAAATATTACCTGCAAAGTAGATAAAACAAATGTTTGCGCAAGCGTAGCGAGCAGTATTACTGCGCGAGCGTAGCAAGCGCTATCACTGCGCGAGCAAAGCGAGCGTGAAAAATTTTTACGACCTTTCATGACCCTGACAGTTTTTATGACCTGCTAAGTTAACACTGATGACAAATGTCTGCGCGAGCGCAGCGAGCGCTATTAATGCGCGAGCGAAGCGAGCGCGAAAAAATTTTACGTTTTTTTATGACCCTGTCAGTTTTTATGACTTACTAAGTCAAGACCGATGACCCTAAGGTTATATACTTGATATTCACTTATTATAAGGTAAAAAATCATTATGATTATTGAAGGTTCTACTGTTTCAATTTATAAACTCGTTTTGATGCATGTGGCTATTAAAATACAAAAAATGCCGAAATATAACCTACAAAGTAGATAAAACAAAGGTTTGCGCGAGCGCAGCGAGCGCTATCATTGCGCGGGCGAAGCGAGCGCGAAAATTTTTTACGACTTTTTATGACCCTAACAGTTTTTATGACCTACCTAAGTCAAGAACGATGACACTTAGGTTAAACTTGATATCCACTTATTTTAAGGTACACAATCATTATGATTATTGAAGGTTGTTTGTTATTCAATTCATAAACTCGATTTGATGCGTCTGTTTCAATTTATAAACTCGATTTGATGCATGTGGCTATTAAAATACAAAAAATGCTGAAATATTACCTACAAAGTAGATAAAACAAAGTTTTGCGCGAGCATAGCGAGCGCTATCAATGCGCGAGCGAAGCGAGTGCGAAAATTCTTACGTCATTTTATGACCCTGACAGTTTTTATGACCTGCTAATTCAACACCGATGACCCTAAGGTTAAACTTGATATCCACTTATTTTAATGTAAAAAATTAGTATGATTAATGAAAGTTCTACTGTTCCAATTTATGACTCGTTTTGATGAATGTGGGCATTAAAATACAAAAATTGCTGAAATGTATGAATGAATGAATGATAATTCTTTATTGTACACCAAAATTAAATAATAAACATCTTAAAATACATTATACATTAGTACAATGGGCGGTCTTATCGCACAAAGCGATCTCTTCCAGACAACCTTAGGACGGAGTGGAGAGTACGAATATGTAAAGGACTAAGGTGCACAAAAAATGTAAAAATGTAAATGTAAATTGCAAATGCAAAATGTGCAAATTTAACAATTTTGAGATCATAAAATGAATAAACATCTATTTAAAAGTCATAAACATAAATATTTATTTCATAACATATATCTACATACATACAAATAAAACAAATATAAATAAATATGCATAATATATAAACATACATACACATACAAATATATAACAGTTTTAAGAAATACATGAGATAGCTTAATAATCATCAATACCGGTTTGTGTTAAGTAGAATTTTTTTAGTTTTTCTTTAAAAGTATACATTGAGGGAGCGTGTCGAATTGTAAGTCATTCCAAAGCCGGATTGCCTGTATAATGAAAAAAGAATCATAGAAGATTGTCGAGTGAGCTGGCATATCTAACTCTAAAGTTTCAGATGACCTCAACGCCAGGGAATGATTGGAGCACAGGAAATTGAGCGAAATTGAATTGTTATCCTACAAAGTAGATATTACAAATGCTTGCGCGACCGGAGCGAGCGCTTTTACTGGGCGAGCGTAGTAAGCGCTATCACTGCGAGAGCGATGTGAGCGCGAACATTTTTACGTTTTATGACCCTGACAGTTTTAATAACGTACTAAGTCAACACCCTAACGTTAAATGTGGCAGGTAAAACACGAATGTTTTTGAAATACTTCCCACAAAGCAGATAAAACACGTTGGGCAAGCAAAGCCATCGCGTAAATTTTGATGACTTTTAATGACCCTGACAGTTTTATGGCCTAATTAAGGCACTTATTAAGTTGAGTAATTATAGATGAACCTAAGGTCAAACTTTTATGATTATGCAAACTCTATGTAAAGTTGACAAAAAATATAGGCACCCGCACTTTTCTGCCGAAAAAAAGTATTCTTTGCCCTTTTATGCCCTATTAAATGTCTTTGTACAAAATTTCATCAGAATCGGTCAAGCCGTTTGGCCGAAAAGAGGCCACACATTAACAAAATTCCATAATAAAAATTAGACAACCTAAATTTCCACCCAAAAAAAAGTATTCGTTGTCCTTCTGTCTTTTTGACTGTCTGTGCACAAAATTTCAGCTTAAATGGTTAACCCATTTGACCGAGAGTAGGCCACACATTTACAAAGTTCACTTTAAAAATTCTGGACACCTGGACTCGGCTGCCAGAAAAAAAGTATCCTATGTGATTCTATGCAAAATGAACTGTAATATGTATAAAATTTCAGCTGAATCGGTCAAGCTGTTGAGCTGATAAGTGGCCACACATTCACAAAATTCAATTAAAAAAATCTAAACACTCGATAGCCAAAAAAACAGTATCCGATATCCTATTCTGCTCTATGAACTGTCTTAATACAACATTTCAGGCAAATCGGTCAAACCGTTTATTCGAGAAGAGGTCTTATATTCACAAAATTCAATTAAAAATACCTGGACTTCCTGACTCGACAGCCAGAAAAAAAGTATCCTATATCCTATTCTGCCCTATGACATGTATTCATACAAAATTTCAGGCAAATCGGTCAAGCCGTTTATTCGAGAAGAAGTCTTATATTTACAAAATTCAATTAAAAATATCTGGAACCCCTGACTCGATAGCCAAAAAAAAAGTATTCTATATTTTATTCTGCCTTATGATCTGTCTTTATACAACATTTCAAGCAAATCGGTCAAGCCGTTTATTCGAGAAGAAGTATTATATTAACAAAATTCAATTAAAAATATCTGGACCCCCTGACTCGATAGCCAAAAAAAAGTATCCTATATCCTATTCTACTCTATGAACTGTCTTTGTACAACATTTCAGGCAAATCGGTCAAGCCGTTTATTCGAGAAGAGGTCTTATATTTACTAAATTCTATTAAAAATATCTGGACCCCCTGACTCGATAGCCAGAAAAAAAGTATTCTGTATCCTATTCAGCCCTATGAATTGTCTTTGTACAACATGTCAGGTAAATCGTTTAAGCCGTTTATTTGAGAAGAGATCTTATATTTACGAAATTCAATTTAAAATATCTGGACCCCCTGACTCGATAGCCAAAAAAAAAGTATCCTATCTACTATTCTACCATATGAACTGTCTTTATTCAACATTTTAGGCAAATCGGTCAAGCCGTTCATTCGAGAAGAGATCTTATATTTACGAAATTCAATTAAAAATATTTGGACCCCCTGACTTGATAGCCAGAAAAAAAGTATTGTATATTCTATTCTGCCTTATGAACTGTCTCTATACAACATTTCAGGCAAATCGGTCAAGCCGTTTATTCGAAAAGAGGTCCTTTAGTTACGAAATTGAATTAAAAATAACTGAACCCCCTGACTCGACAGCCAGAAAAATAGTATCTTATATCCTATTCTGCCCTATGACATGTATTCATACAAAATTTCAGGCAAATCGGTCAAGCCGTTTATTCGAGAAGAAGTCTTATATTTACAAAATTCAATTAAAAATATCTGGACCCCCTGACTCGATAGCCAAAAGAAAAGTATCCTATATCCTATTCTGCCCTATGTACTATCTTTGTACAAAATTTCAGCCAAATCGGTCAAGCCGTTTGACCGTGAAGAAGTCCCAAACAAACAAACAAACAAACAAACAAACAAATAAACAAACTGACTTTCGCATTTATAATATTGGTGTTGATGAAAATATGCATAGTAAGTACAACAAGAAAATGGGCCATATATTTTTTGGAAAAAATTTACACGAATAAGAAGACCGACCAATTCAAGTTACTACTAGGGTTACTAACAATTATAATTTAAGATCGTTTACAAAACGAAAAAAAACCGACTTCACATGCCGCGATAGTCATAATCGCCAGTAGTATCATGTCGTCAAGTTAAACGAGATAGAGATGTTTATCTCTATATCTCCGGAGATAATTGTCATACCTCGATAAAATTTGAATGGGACCAATCGGGTGGCATAATCTCTCAAACAAAAAAGAATTTTTGAAATCGTTCAAGATTTGACGTAGTTCTGAGGTAACAAAGATAAAATTAAAAAAATAAAATACAGTCGAATTGAAAACCTCGTCCTTCTTTGTGAAGTCGGTTAAAAAGTCAGAAATCGCATTTTGCGCTATTTCCATACATTTTGTAGTCTATAAATGTTCTAATCCATATATCCAAAACCCATTTTTCGTAGTAAACCTGTTACTGTTAATTTATGATTCCACATAATAATCATCATCATTATCGGCCAGTGTCAGTCCACTGCTGGACGGAGGCTTCTCCCAAGACGCACCACTGAGCCCGATCTATTTTTCCATTCACTGCCCACCGCTTTGCGTATATCAACGCTCCACCTGCTCAAAAGACGTCCTACAATATGTTCGATTCGATTCGACGCCAATTCGCAGTCTCCATTCTAGAACCAATCTACCCCAATAGTTATCGGTCCTGTGGCAGATATAACTTCCACGAGAATTCCACAAAATCCCATAACAAAAACCGAACAAAAGCCGAAAAGCAATTCACCCAAATTATAACAATTCCAACTTCAAACACAACAATTACTCAATAATAAATCTATCCAATAAACTTTCGACGGCAATAAATCGAACTAAAATTTAATCTGGTCGTCAAATGGACATTCATAATAAATCATTACTGTCCAAAATAATCCTATTTTGGACCCATATGGGACGAAACTGGACGCACTAGTTTAATGGCCGTCTGGGCTATTAATAAACTTCAATATATCATTCAATTTGTTATAAAATTGCGAAATCAATACATTTCTGTCACAAATGAGAATCAACAGGAGTGTAATGGCGTCAATATGCGCAAATTTATATAAGATCGTTAAAAAAGAACTAAAAGAATCGACTTCAAATGCTGCGGTACTAATTTCAATACCAAGTTTGAGGTGTTAATCTCCATATCACTGGAGATACTAATCAGATCTCGATGAAATTACTATGGTACCAATCTTAAGATATCTCCTTTCCAAAAAAAAACAACCATTCAAATCGGTTTATAGACAACGAAGTTATCCGCGAAAAAACATAAAAAATATATATATATATTTATATATACAAAATTATATACGGTCGAACTGAGAAACCCCCTCCTTTTTTTGGAAGTGGGTTATAAACAAAGTCCCTCGCCACGTCTGTCTGTCTGTTAGCGATAAACTCTAAAACGGATTTTTATATGGTTCTCACCAATAGACAGAGTACTTCATGAGGAAGGTATATTCGATTATATATATTGTATAATTCGATTTTGTGAGAATTGGTTGAAAAATTAAGGTCGCAAGGTAGAACATTGCTGTGAAGACAAATTAATTCACCTTAGTTTTGTCTCTATCCTATTCACACTTAACGTTAGAATAGTCTGTAATATTCTGTCAAACAGGAAAATCAATGTGAAGAAAAGCAAAAACATGATTTGACGTCATTCAAAATTATATTCAATTTAATTTTTTTCTGACTTCAAGAAGGTTCTCATTTTCATCTGACTCCAAAAAAGGCAGAGGTTCTCAAGTCGACTGTATTTTTCTTCTCTTTGTTTTGTTACCTCAGAACTCCGTCGTTTATTAACCGATTTGGATATTTTTTTTTTATTTCAGAGAGTATACTTCCGGTTTGGTATCATTGTAATTCTGAGAAGAGATTTGATTAGTATAGACACTTCAAGCTTTGTACTAAAAATAACAAGCGCATATCAAGTCAGTTCTCGTCGTATTGTAAACTATTATAAACTAGCTGTTACCCGCGGCTTCGCCCGCGTTATTTGTGTCTTTATGATCATTGAGGTCTAGATCGATGATCTCTTAGGCCAAGTCACCATAGATGACCCTCAAAGTCGAACTCAATATCCTCTATTGTTAATGTCATTAATCATTTTGGTTAGGTATACGAAGTTGTGCTGTTTAAATGTTTGACTCAATACAACAGTTCCTGAAACATTTCTTACAAAGAAAATAAGGTGGATAGCTGCGCGAGCGTAGCGAGCGCTATTATTGGGCGAGTGAAAATTTTTTATGACTTTTTATAACCCTGACAGTTTAATGACCTAATAATCAAGTCAATATAGATGACTCTTAGGACGAACTCGATATCGTCTATTGTTAAAATCAGTAATCATTACTTGGTACTTGGTAAACCTAACCAAGGTCATTATGATTATTGAAAGTTGTACTGTTTCAATTTATGACTCGTTTTGATGGATAAGGCTATTAAAATACAAAAGTTGCTGAAATGTTTCCTGCAAAGTAGATATAACAAATGCTTGCGCGAACGGAGCGAGCGCTATTACTGTGAGAGAGTAGCAAGCCCTATCACTGCGCGAGCGAAGCGAGCGCGAAAATTTTTTACTTTTTATGACCCTGACAGTTTTTATGACCTACTAAGTCAACACCAATGACACAAAGGTTAAACTTTATATCCACCTATTTAAAGGTTAATATATATTATGATTATTGAAAGTTGTACTGTTTCAATTTATAAACTCGTTTTGATGCATGTGGCAATTAAAATACAAAAATGCTGAAATATTACCTACAAAGTAGATAAAACAAAAGTTTGCGCGAGCGTAGCGAGCGCGAAACTTTATACGTCTTTTTATGACCCTGACAGTTTTTATGACCTACTAAGACAAAACCGATGGCCCTAAGGTTAAACTTGATATCCACTTATTTTAAGGTAAAAAATTATTATGATTATTAAAGGTTGAACTGTTCCAAATATAACTCGTTTTGATGAATGTGGCTATTAAAATACAAAAGTTCCTGGAATGTTTCCTACAAAGAAGATATAAAAAATGCTTGCGCGACCAGAGCGAGCGCGAAAAATTTTTACGACTTTTTAAGACCCTGTCAGTTTTTATGACCTACTAAGTTAACACTGATGACACAAAAGTTAAACTTGATATTCACTTATTTTAAGGTTATTAATCATTATGATTATTGAAGGTTGTAGTGTTTCAATTTATAGCTTCGTTTTTATGGATGTGGCTATTAAAATACAAAAAATGCTGAAATATTACCTGCAAAGTAGATAAAACAAATGTTTGCGCGAGCGTAGCGAGCAGTATTACTGCGCGAGCGTAGCAAGCGCTATCACTGCGCGAGGAAAGCGAGCGCAAAATTTTTTTACGACCTTTCATGACCCTGACAGTTTTTATGACCTGCTAAGTTAACACTGATGATAAATGTCTGCGCGAGCGCAGCGAGCGCTATTAATGCGCAAGCGAAGCGAGCGCGAAAAAATTTTACGTCTTTTTATGACCCTGACAGTTTTTATGACCTACTAAGTAAACACTGATGACACAAAAGTTAAACTTGGTATTCACTTATTTTAAGGTTATTAATCATTATGATTATTGAAGGTTGTACTGTTTCAATTTATAGCTTCGTTTTGATGGATGTGGCTATTAAAATACAAAAAATGCTGAAATATTACCTGCAAAGTAGATAAAACAAATGTTTGCGCAAGCGTAGCGAGCAATATTACTGCGCGAGCGTAGCAAGCGCTATCACTGCGCGAGCATAGCGAGCGTGAAAAATTTTTACGACCATTCATGACCCTGACAGTTTTTATGACCTGCTAAGTTAACACTGATGACAAATGTCTGCGCGAGCGCAGCGAGCGCTATTAATGCGCGAGCGAAGCGAGCGCGAAAAAATTTTACGTCTTTTTATGACCCTGTCAGTTTTTATGACTTACTAAGTCAAGACCGATGACCCTAAGGTTATATACTTGATATTCACTTATTATAAGGTAAAAAATCATTATGATTATTGAAGGTTCTACTGTTTCAATTTATAAACTCGTTTTGATGCATGTGGCTATTAAAATACAAAAAATGCCGAAATATAACCTACAAAGTAGATAAAACAAAGGTTTGCGCGAGCGCAGCGAGCGCTATCAATGCGCGGGCGAAGCGAGCGCGAAAATTTTTTACGTCATTATATGACCCTGACAGTTTTTATGACCTGCTAATTCAACACCGATGACCCTAAGGTTAAACTTGATATCCACTTATTTTAATGTAAAAAATTAGTATGATTAATGAAAGTTCTACTGTTCCAATTTATGACTCGTTTTGATGAATGTGGCCATTAAAATACAAAAATTGCTGAAATGTATGAATGAATGAATGAATGAATGATAATTCTTTATTGTACACCAAAATTAAATAATAAACATCTTAAAATACATTATACATGAGTACAATGGGCGGTCTTATCGCTCAAAGCGATCTCTTCCAGACAACCTTAGGACGGAGTGGACAGTACGAATATGTAAAGGGCTAAGGTGCACATTTAACAATTTTGAGATCATAAAATGCATAAACATCTATTTCAAAGTCATAAACATAAATATTTATTTCATAACATATATCTACATACATACAAATAAAACAAATATAAATAAATATGCATAATATATAAACATACATACACATACAAATATATAACAGTTTTAAGAAATACATGAGATAGCTTAATAATCATCAATACCGGTTTGTGTTAAGCAGAATTTTTTTAGTTTTTCTTTAAAAGTATACATTGAGGGAGCGTGTCGAATTGTAACAGGTAAGTCATTCCAAAGACGGATTGCCTGTATAATGAAAGAAGAATCATAGAAGATTGTCGAGTGAGTTGGCATATCTAACTCTAAAGTTTCAGATGACCTCAACGCCAGGGAATGATTGGAGCACAGGAAATTGAGCGAAATTGAATTGTTATCCTACAAAGTAGATATTACAAATGCTTACGCGACCGGAGCGAGCGCTTTTACTGGGCGAGCGTAGTAAGCGCTATCACTGCGAGAGCGAGGCGAGCGCAAAAATTTTTTCCGACCTTTTATGACCCTGACAGTTTTTATGACCTACTCAGTTAACACTGATGACCCTAAGGTTAAACTTGATATCCACTTATTTTAAGGTAAAAATCATTATGATTATTGAAGGTTCTACTGTTTCAATTTATAAACTCGTTTTGATGCATGTGGCTATTAAAATACAAAAAATGCTGAAATGTTACCTACAAAGTTGATTAAAAAAGTTTTGCGCGAGCATAGCGAGCGCTATCAATGCGCGAGCGAAGCGAGCTCGAAAATCTTTACGTCATTTTATGACCCTGACAGTTTTTATGACCTGCTTATTTAACACCGATGACCCTAAGGTTAAACTTGATATCCACTAATTTAAAGGTAAAAAATCATTATGATTATTGATAGTTGTACTGTTCCAATTTATGGCTCGTTTTGATGAATGTGGCTATTAAAATACAAAAGTTGCTGAAATATTACCTACAAAGTAGATCATACAAATTATTGCGCGAGCGCAGCGAGCGCTTTCACTGCGCGAGCGATGTGAGCGCGAACATTTTTACGTTTTATGACCCTGACAGTTTTTATAACCTACTAAGTCAACACCGATGACCCTAACGTTAAATGTGGCTGGTAAAACACGAATATTTTTGAAATACTTCCCACAAAGCAGATAAAACACGTTGGGCAAGCAAAGCCATCGCGTAAATTTTGATGACTTTTAATGACCCTGACAGTTTTATGGCCTAATTAAGGCACTTATTAAGTTGAGTCATTATAGATGAAGCTAAGGTCAAACTTTTATGATTATGCAAACTCTATGTAAAGTTAACAAAAAATATAGGCACCCGCACTTTTCTGCCGAAAATAAGTATTCTTTGCCCTTTTATGCCCTTTTAAATGTCTTTGTACAAAATTTCATCAGAATCGGTCAAGCCGTTTGGCCGAAAAGAGGCCACACATTAACAAAATTCCATAATAAAAATATAGAGAACCTAAATTTCCACCCAAAAATAAGTATTCGTTGTCCTTCTGTCTTTTTGACTGTCTGTGCACAAAATTTCAGCTTAAATGGTTAACCCGTTTGACCGAGAGTAGGCCACACATTTACAAAGTTCACTTTAAAAATTCTGGACACCTGGACTCGGCTGCCAGAAAAAAAGTATCCTATGTGATTCTATGCAAAATGAACTGTAATATGTATAAAATTTCAGCTGAATCGGTCAAGCTGTTGAGCTAGTAAGTGGCCACACATTCACAAAATTCAATTAAAAAAATCTAAACACTCAGACTCGATAGCCAAAAAAACAGTATCCGATATCCTATTCTGCTCTATGAACTGTCTTAAACCAACATTTCAGGCAAATCGGTCAAACCGTTTATTCGAGAAGAGGTCTTATATTCACAAAATTCAATTAAAAATACCTGGACTTCCTGACTCGACAGCCAGAAAAAAAGTATCCTATATCCTATTCTGCCCTATGACATGTATTCATACAAAATTTCAGGCAAATCGGTCAAGCCGTTTATTCGAGAAGAAGTATTATATTAACAAAATTCAATTAAAAATATCTGGACCCCCTGACACGATAGCCAAAAAAAAGTATCCTATATCCTATTCTACTCTATGAACTGTCTTTGTACAACATTTCAGGCAAATCGGTCAAGCCGTTTATTCGAGAAGAGGTCTTATATTTACTAAATTCTATTAAAAATATCTGGACCCCCTGACTCGATAGCCAGAAAAAAAGTATTCTGTATACTATTCAGCCCTATGAATTGTCTTTGTACAACATGTCAGGCAAATCGTTTAAGCCGTTTATTTGAGAAGAGATTTTATATTTACGAAATTCAATTAAAAATATCTGGACCCCCTGACTCGATAGCCAAAAAAAAAGTATCCTATCTACTATTCTACCATATGAACTGTCTTTATACAACATTTTAGGCAAATCGGTCAAGCCGTTCATTCGAGAAGAGATCTTATAGTTACGAAATTCAATTAAAAATATTTGGACCCCCTGACTCGATAGCCAGAAAAAAAGTATTCTATATTCTATTCTGCCTTATGAACTGTCTCTATACAACATTTCAGGCAAATCGGTCAAGCCGTTTATTCGAAAAGAGGTCCTTTAGTTACGAAATTGAATTAAAAATATCTGGACCTCCTGACTCGACAGCCAGAAAAAAAGTATCTTATATCCTATTCTGCCCTATGACATGTATTCATACAAAATTTCAGGCAAATCGGTCAAGCCGTTTATTCGAGAAGAAGTCTTATATTTACAAAATTCAATTAAAAATATCTGGACCCCCTGACTCGATAGCGAAAAGAAAAGTATCCTATATCCTATTCTGCCCTATGTACTATCTTTGTACAAAATTTCAGCCAAATCGGTCAAGCCGTTTGACCGTGAAGAAGTCCCAAACAAACAAACAAATAAACAAACTGACTTTCGCATTTATAATATTGGTGTTGATTGGTGTTGATAATAAGACTTCAAAAATCAAAACTTTATTCTACATGCAACCTCCATTGATTTGTAATTTACTCGGGCGGAACACTCAATGGAAACGAATGGAGTGACGTCAAAGCCCTTCAGCCAATCACGTCCAATCACGGCCAATTACCAGCAATTGTTTCTTGAAGCCATAAAGGGAATCGAATACTAACAAGTTGCTTCAAAAGAATTCAAAAGAATTTCCGAGGGGATGTTTACATGGAATTTGATTAGTCCTTGTATTTATTATTTTTATCAAAATAAAGGAATGAAAGAAGACATTTATTATCCACGACGGAACGGAGACTGTATATGCGTTTGGGGTGAGAGAATGTTTGTTTGTTTGTTTGTGTGTGCAAATCCATGTTGCCATTTTTGCTTGTGCCGTGCTTCCATCCTCGACCGCATCATCACTTTAACAACCAGGTGAGATAGTGGTCAAACGCTAGCCTATGATATAAAAAAAAATATATAGAAGAAAACACCTCAAACTCGGTAGGTACAGAAATACTAGCGCGGCATTTGAAGTCGGTTCTTCCGTTATTTAAAAGACCTACAATTATTTGTTTAACAAATAACAAAATTAAAATTTTGATTAAACACCCACGAAAATTTCTTTTAGAAAATAACATCATAACATCTATCTAAGAACCACCACTGATTAATTACGAACCGTTTAAAGACAAGTTCGAACTAGTTTTGGAGAAAAATGGCAACATCGATTTGCACCAACAATTTGATTACTGCAGCGACCCCGGGTGAGGTGTCACCGTAACACCTATCTAAAAACATGCACCAATTACACCCGAACCCATATCTTAAGACTGCATCAAAATCCGACAAGTAGTTTTGGAGAAAAATGGCAACATGAATTTGCACACACAAACAAACAAACAAACATTTTCTCACCCATTACGTTCATATCGATGCTCTCACCCCAAACGCATATACAGTCTCCGTTCCGTCGTGGGTAATAAAAACAAAATTTACGTGTCATTTATGCACGACCATGGAGACTAGACTTCTAGTCTCCATGTGCATGACTGATATGTCACAAAAATACACAGATGACGTATATAAGCCGTCGTAAGTAAAGCCAACATGTAATTATTATTTGCGTATTCCATTAGCAGACAATAAATGCGCGAAAAACGTGTCACATTTCTCTCGCAGCTGTTTTAATTACCGTGACGTCACGGAAATGATTAACTTCCACAACAGAGCTACGTCATTTCGGCGCACTAGTGTATTTTGCATTACGTGACCCAATTTCAAGGAATGAGTTTAAAAATTACCGGTATTTTTTTGTATTTATTCGTGGGGATGAAATTTGAAAAATAGCGGTATTTTTTTTGGGATTTACTGACGAACCGAGTATGGTTTGAATGATTCAAATATTATATATATCTGTAACTAGCTGTGCTCCGCGGCTTGGCCCGCGTTCAGAAGTATTCTATCCTAATCCATAGTACTAACTATCCCTATTTAAAATTTCAGCTAAATCAGTCTAGCCATTTGAACGTGAAGAAGTCCCAGCAATAAAAAAAAAACTGATTTTCGCATTTATAATATTGGTGTTGAGGTGTTGATAAGCCGTTTCAACTATTAAAAAAATAATAGTTCTACTACACTCACTCACTGAGTGACT
The DNA here is from genome assembly GCA_954871355.1 of Cabera pusaria. Taxonomy (NCBI): domain Eukaryota; kingdom Metazoa; phylum Arthropoda; class Insecta; order Lepidoptera; family Geometridae; genus Cabera; species Cabera pusaria. The sequence goes on from OX940910.1 coordinate 6,584,215, forward strand.
TTTGATGCGAACTTAAGCGTTTGATGTGAAACCTACAGAATCGCTTAATTTTTTTTATTATTTTTAGCGAAAATATTTATTATTTATAAAAGCTAAGGTCGTTAAAAATTACTAATATTAAAAATATACGGAATAAAAGCGGTTTAGACATTAATCGAAAATGAACGTCGAGGATTGTCAGATTTATTATTAAGCGTATCTCTGGAGATACTTATTAGATCTTGCTAAAAATGTAATTGGACCACTTTGGAAATAAACCACATCCATGACAAAAGTAATCTTTCGAATCGATTCACGATTGGCGGAGTAATCGCGTAACAAACATACAAAATAAAAAACATCCAGGTGAATTGCGAGCCTAATCCTTTTTGGAAGTCGGTTGAAAAATATCTATAGATGTAAAATATCTATAAATGTAAAATCATACAAATATAGTAAAACTAGCTGTTCCCCGCGGCTTCGCCCACGTTTGAAAGTATTCTATAGCTTAATCTATAATACTGGCTATCCCGGTGCAAAATTTCCATTAAATCGGTCAAGCCGTTCGGCCGTGAAGAAGTCCCAAACAAACAAAGAAATATACAAAACTGACTTTCGCATTTATAATAATTATTATTGGTGTTGATAATGATAGAAAGTCGTTGTTACCAAGTTAATTTCATTCAACAGTACTTACTAACCAATCCTGTGCAGCGTCATACAAAAATACACTAATTGCCACAGTTTTCACTCCTACCCGCATTAAATATAATTTATTCACTACCTTCCTAATCGCCAACAAATTACACCGCAAACAAAAGATACTGTCGCCATTACTGGTCCCATAAATATAATAAACAAACTTATCGCGAATAAATTATAAAAGTAATTAAAGTTTAGGCGAAATATTTTATTGCTTAAGTCTTAATGGCTGTTATGGATAATATTTAAGTTGGAAAGTTTTGTAAACGGTGTAAATATTGTTAGGCATGATTCTTGGCACAATATTGTCAAGTTTCTTTGGAAATATATTTTTAGTATTAAATAATTTGAGTAAAGGTACGGTCACACCGCTGCGATCAACGGTGGCGGCCGCGGTGGTGATCGTGTCACTGCAATGGTACAAATACTATTGCAGTTCGTTCCAAACCAAACGCGATGAGACAGCGATTGAATGCGCGTTCGCCACCGCAGCCATCACCGCAGATCGCAGCAGTGTGGCTGTAGTCTGTACCTAAAAGAAATAAAGTTGACAAGATTTTTGTTATGATAAACCCTGAAGGCTAATCATATGTAAGTATTTCATTAAATGGAAACCGAATTGACACAAAAACGTCCACGAAGGCAACGAAAGGAAGTTTTGGTGGGAAATTTTTAAAGAACAGGGAGAAGAGGAAGAAGTGAAAGAAGTCGAAGCATACCTTAGACCAGCAATGGGATACGACGGGTAACAAATAGTTTAAGATCAGTTGCGCCGGGAAACGCCGGCAATACGACGTGCGTTGCCGCCATCCTAGCCGCTCCCAGACGATGACCTACGTATTAGGTTGAAAGCTGGTCGGAGCATATCCGAAGTAAATACACGCAAACAAAAGCCAGTACGTTCACATTAAAATGAATAATTTTCGCGGAAACTTTCAAACTAAAATAGTTTAAGATCGTTTACAAAACGACAAAACCGACTTCATATCAGCTTTAATAATTTTCAGTACCTACCAAGTATGAGGTGTTTATCTCCCTTAGACCTTTCAACCAAGGTCTAAGTAATCTCCATATGTCTGGAGGTATAATCAGATTTCGATATAATTGTAAGAGCGTTTAAAAAACTAAAAACAACTGACTTCAATGCCGCGCTATTAATTTTCAGTACCAATTTTGAGGTGTTTATCTCCATATCTCTGGAGATACTCATCAAACCTCGATAAAATTACCATGGTACCACACTTGAGATATCTCCTTTCTAACAAAAAAAGAATAATCAAAATCGGTTCATAAACGACGAAGCTATCCGCGAACAAACATAAAAAAAACATATATACGGTCGATTTGAGAAACCTTCTCCTTTTTTTGAAGTCGGTTAAAAATGGGACTAAACGGGAAGCATACTCTCTCGAACGAAAACTTAATTTTCCAAATCAATTCATAACTTACGGAGTTCTGAGGTAAGAAACATAAAAACATTCAGTCGAATTGATAACCTCCTTCTTTTTGTTAAGTTGATTCAGAAGTAAAGTGTAGTTACTCAACCAAGTTCAAGACTTATCATTCTTATCAAGTGTCACATATGAGTCGGAAATCTACCTGCTTCAACCTTAATACTATTCATAAAAGTAACTGATTATTTTCTTCTATCCAAAATATTAAGAAATAATAAATCTTATATTTTAAAGGTTGTCTCAAAGAGATTGCTATTAGGGATAATACCGCCCATTGTAACACTTTAAATGTAAGCTGTATTCTTTTTTATATCTTATACCGTTTGACCACTATCTCACCTGATGGTAAGTTATGATGCGGTCGAGGATGGTAGCACGCTAGGCCTAGAATGGGAACTGGCTCTCAAGGATAGCTGCCGGAACACATAAGATGTTTGGCGACAGATTTTCTAACTTGAGGGTGGTAGCTGGCCGAGCGGACACTAGATAATGTCCTACCACCATGAGGGGGTTGGGGATTTCACAATGATGTTTTTCCTTCACCGCAGGACCACTGTGAAAAGCGCACATAAATTTTTCGATAGAAAAATCCATTGGTGCACGGCGGGGTTTGTATATTGTACGTATAATATGGTATATTATGTTTATGTGTCTGTATCTTTGGTGTGGCAATAAAAAAAATATCTATCTATTAAATATTATGGTCTTCTATCTAAAAACCTTGCATAACTGTTCCCAAGTAAGTTTTACCAAGCAATCCCGCTATTATGGTTATCAACGCTACACACGCGTAACAAAACTATAATCATAAACACCCATATTGTTAATTAACAAAGCACACAAAATGTAATTGGGTGTGAAAAATCTAGTTATTTTTTAATAGCGGACTTGTTTTCACGCTATGTGTTAAAATTAGACATAGCTATTTTTTAATGACCATTTTTGAACCGAATTCGGAAATGGGAGAATTTCAATTCGTTGTATGTTACTTGATTTCTCCGCCGATTGTATAAAAATGTGTGATTTTAATTAATTCATGAATAAAATTATAATAATATTATTAAAAAATAGTTTGAAAAACTTGAAAAACCGACCATAAATGCTGCGCTAGTAATTTTTAGTACCATGTTTAAGGTGTTTATCTCCTCATTTCTGGAGATATTTATCAGCTTTACGAAATTTAAATGGGACCATTCGGAAAAAAACCTCCATTGAAGTAAAAACATATTTTGCAAAAAATATATAAACATCCGAATTAAGAACCTACTCTTTTTTTGAAGTCGGTTAAAATGCATTAAATACTTTTTATCCATACCTGATGATCCATACCATCAGAGATAATGGAGATAAGCACATCTAACGTGTTACTGAAAATGACTAGCGCGGCATATGAAACGTGCTTAGACGCTTGAAACGAAAATCATCAAAATAGCTAGACAACTGTGTACCAAAAGTAAAATTAGCTACCAAAACACAACTCAGAGTTGCCTTTTCGCACCATTTAAGCACCACGTTCTATCTACCATTTAATCACTAACATGGTTTTATGGTTAAGATTAAGCCTACACACAATATGGGTAAAATTTGATCCTCAAAAGATATATTATACTTTTGACCGATAATCCTAAACACTTAGTTCATGACTGTATTGTAACTTAGATTCTCGCCGTTTATGGCAGTCATAAATAAGTAAATTTATTTCTTACCCCAACTATATCAGTAGCAATAGTACCGTAAATTGGAGAACATTCCTATCTGTAATTACTGCGCTGTGTACTTTTTGCTGCACTAAAGTTAGATGCAGTAAGTCAACTTGCAACTTATAATTAAGATCGTTCAAAAACTAAAAAAAACCGGCTTTACATGTCGCGCGAGTAGTTTTCAGTATCAAGATTAAGGTGCTTATCTCCATATCTCTGAAGATACTCATCAGATCTCGTAAGGTAGAAATGTTTCATGGTTAAAATACAAAGAGGAAGTGCGCAGTGAAATTACAGGCTCAAAGTTCAGTGAAGTGACGTACATAACTTCGCCAATCTGATCTGAGTGCCTAGTGCGAGTTTTTATTTATTATTTGTTTACTTACTCAACCACGCAGATTTGCATGGTCATACAGACTAAGTTATCAGATTGAATTTCCTCTCCTTTATTTTTTACTCGATTACGTTAAAGTAACGCAGATTTGTATAAAAATGTCAATGTTACCTATTATGCTCGCTAGATGGCGCTTTTTAATTATATGCAAATCTGCGTTATAATTTAACGTGATCTAGAAAGTAAACCAATCTAAAGACACACGCACTAGTTACTCAGGTGTAGCTACTATTTCACTAGTACCTAGCCGACGCCATTTTACAGTTCGTAATGTAGCACATTTTGAATTGACACAGTTCAGGTCAGGAGTAAATTGCAACTTGGCTAAGCGTCAGAACACGTACGAGAACATTTTGAGAGAATGACGCAGCTTAGGAACAATTGTTCCATTCCCAAATGGACATAGAAGTATCTAATTTATTCGACTTCTTTCTAGACGTTTCTGAGAAAATACCGCTTTCATTTAAGCGTTATTAAATTTTAGGTTATTCGAGCCTTAACGGAAATTGGTGCTTTTATGAAATTTAGTTTTCTATTCAGAAAAATATATTAGAGTGAAGTATGTGAAATATGTGTATACCCGAAGATCGTGCTCAGTGGAGAGCAATTGGAGAGGCCTATGTCCAGCAGTGGACTAGTAAAGGCTGATAATGATGATGTTTAAGGAAATTATGTAACTAGACTTTTGTAGACTTTAGTGACGACTTCTGCTAGTCCGACTGGGGCGGTACCACTACTTTGCCAATTAATGTTCAGTCGTGAAATAGGAATATTTTTCGGTTGATATGGCAAGGTGTGCAGTGAAATTACAGGGCATGTGAGACTCAACATCTTTATGTATCAAGGTTCTGGCAGTTCAGAATTTTGCATCTGTTGCTGCTGTATCTGTAATAGGTAGACGTCATCGCTTACCATCAGGCGTGCGTCGTTCTTGTCCTGTTACCTTTTGACATGAAAAACAAGATACTCTTGAATAACATTTTCATTAAAGTTCTAGATTGTAGATAAAACAAGTTTTTATAAAATGACCGTAAAGTATTATAGTGCGGTTACCCGATAAGCCTTTGAGGAATTTATCTGACAGGTTTTTGACAACTTTTGTACGGCGTCATCTGTTAGATAACTATATGTTATTTTATCAGGAACCGATAAATTGGCTTTGAGAGAATTTAGATGACTTATAAAATTGGATTTAATAATTTTTATGCGGTCCGCTTCCCAAGATTAGGGCTAGGTAATGCTTTAAAATTTTGGAAACAATATGTATATCACTTTTTTGAAATTACCAAAATTATAAATCAAAATATATAAATTACTAGCTGATACCCGCGACTTCGTTCACGTAAAAATCGTACACCAATAATTAAGTAGCCTATGTGCATCCTCATTACACTATGTTAATATGTCACACAGTATCAAAGATAGTTATAAATATTAAAATACGGGACTTATCGCGCCTAAAACATATTTTTTTATTTAACTCGACGTTTCGACCAAGTTGCATTGATCGTGGTCAGTCGTCTCGTGACCACGATCAATGCAACTTGGTCGAAACGTCGAGTTAAATAAAAATTTATGTTTTAGGCGCGATAAGTCCCGTATTTTAATATTTATAACTATGTGTTAAAATCACGAAAGTTTAAAGTTTACAAAAGTATCAAAGATTTTGTAGCGGGATGACCTACTGCAGTATACAATGGACTTTGGTATTTCATTATTACCAAAGCTTTGGACAGTGAGGGCATTTTGTGGCGGTTTTATATTGGTATCTGACCCTCCGATTGCGATGATATATCATGACAGATTTATTGACATTCTGTGGCTCCCCAAACATTGCAATTGTGTCGATATGGATCAAATTATTTTGGATAATCGTTTTAGATTTATATGATGGATTGAAAGGTTACAAATAGACGGAGTATAGTCTGTACCAAATTGAAGCTAATTATTGGCGTAAACTGACGATACATTGATTTTTGTGAATTGATACATCTTTAGGCGTTCTGGAGTAAAAGAGGGAAGTGAAGTAGCGTCATGTCATTTAAAAAAAAAGATTATATGTATACTACTATTAGTTTTATGTTAACGTTTCTATTTTATTTATTGATTTGATTTTTTTATTTTAAATAAGAGTAAAAGTGACCTTTTTTACGGTTCCGTACCCAAAGGGTAAAACGGGACCCTATTAATAAGACTCCGCTGTCCGTCTGTCTGTCCGTCTGTCTGTATATCTGTCTGTCTGTCTGTCCGTCTGTCACCAGGCTATAGCTCATTAACCGTGATAGTTAGATAGTTGAAAGTTTCACAGATGGTGTATTTCTGTTGCCGCTAGAACAACAAATACTTAAAACAAAATAAAGTTAAAAATTAAATAGGGTCCCAAAATACAAAAAAAAGTGTTTTTAAACGCCATCTATCTAATTAATTTCGGCAAAATGACATAGATGGCGCTAGTAAACGAGCCCCGTCTTTCTAGATCGCGACTAAACCAAATATTCTTGGTAATATCAATTAATCAAATATATGAGGTTGAAACTCTGTTATGTTTCGTATTGTACGGAACCCTCCCTAAGTGTGCGATAAGAGACGCGATACTGACTCGCACTTGGCCAGTTTTATTTTGTTTTCATGACTGGATGGCTTGGCATTTTTTAATTCATATTTTATTTATTTGGAATATCGAGCCTCCGTGACATCACTTTAGGTCCCAACGGAAGACCAGCGTTGGTCATGTCAGTCATGACCAACATTATGCCGAGATGGGTCCTATTTTGCACCAAAACACACCTGTTTTAAATGAGTACATATGTTAATAATATATTTTTAATTGGTAATTGTTGGAAAATAAATATATTTTCTTTCTTTCTTTCTTCTTTATTTCATGTTGTATTTCATGTTTATAAACGTCCTCTATTGTAGAACGTTGTAACTACGAAGACGTACTCACTATCATTCGGGCATTCGCCCTGTAATTATTCTGTGGCTAAGTTCAGATGAAAAAATAATTAGTGATGTTAAGAAATAAATTGAATGAACTTGGAAATTTAACTTCGTAGCTTTCTACGCACCTCTTCTTTATATTGATGATACGCACGGCGTAATTTCGACATTTCTCTTCATCTTTCATCGTTTCACCAGGTGCGTCCTGATATGGGCCATCGTTACATTGTAGATATTCCATCTTCACACACAAAGCATTTTCTTTCCATATTCCTTATACTCGTACATACTGCAAGTGTATGAATGTCCTACCAAAGTCTATTCTAGTAAAATCCGAGGGTATACAAGTCGCGAATCTTTTAAGCAAGCGTGCAACATCCAACCTAATTATTCTGTGCTACATCACTTAACAACAGATGAGATAGTGATAAAATTATTGGAACATCGATGGAATACTCAGGAGTAATACATCGATGTTTCAATTTTTTTGTGTATGGTAGGAACCATCAGATCACCAGAACCTGCCATCCTCGAGGGCATCATCACTTACCAAACAGGTGAAATAGTGGTCCAACGCTAGCGTATGCAGTTAAAAAAAACTATGCTAGCCATAATGAATCTTACCACTAACAGTCCTACCAATGATTGCCATTTACGCAAATTTACACAGCGACCCTTATGTCTAAGCGCATACGGTCGCAATTCATCACCACTCACTCGCTGACCAAATACAATGAGAACACAAATAAAAAAAACACTTTTTATTTTCCGCATAGATTCTTTTGCGAAATAAATCCAATCCCACGTTATCGGCGGGTACAATACACGTCTGAGATTTACCCACTTGACATTCTACTCGCGTTGGATACGCCTCGCGCTGCGAGTGTAATAATCGGACGTGACGTTTACAATCGCCGACACGATCATAATCCGATAATATTTTGACCTTGAGAATTTTATTGTTTCTTGACGAGGAAGCGAAATTGTTATCTTCTAGTATTCAGCCATTCGACGAAGTTGTCGAGGCAGTATTTGCCTCAACGACCACGTCGCTGAATGGCTGAATTATATATATACTTATATACTTGTACGAACTTGTTTGCATTGCATCTACCTAGCCATATAAGCTTTACACTAATAATTGTTTGGAAGCCGGGTTGGAATTGTTGCCCTCTGTAGATTGGACAAAGGACGACGAGACGAGGCCTTAGATTAGACGATATATTGGTAAACTATGGTTATACACACTAAGAACGAGGCAATGGGCAACCGACACCATTTCAAGTACTTTAAACTACTGTCCTAACTGTCCTCATATCTGGCTGGCACCGAAAATTATGGCAAAACTCGCCCACGGCCGCAGGTAAGTAAAAATGTATCCTCCAATGGGCGACAAATCAATATCCTAAACCTGTCCTTATAATATCTCTATCCTCTAATTCACCAATGACAGTTACATCTAGTAATGTGCTTATTGTATTCGAAACATCAAAATACAATCGTATCGTCTAAAGAGTCTCTCATCAAGATATCGAAATCGGAATCGAGTAAGCAACACAAATATTACTAATAGCTTTTACTTGTTTGTACACGCATGGATGGCTTTCCTTTGGGTTATTTGGATTATGGAATTAGCTGTGACCTTACTATAACAAATACTGTGACCTATAGGAGAATTGAATTTGTTTGACCTTGTTGGAAAACTACGGATTAGTAGGGTTTTCTTTTATGCATGACGTTGGAATAAGGCAAGTTGTTCGGTATTTTTTGTTGGCTACATGACATGCAAGTCGATCTATTGTACAAAATAATGATGCGATTGAGCATGGTAAGCACGCTAGGCCTAGAATGATCTGACTCTCTAGAGCTGTGTCGAAACACCGAAAGGTTATGGCGGCAGTTTTTCTCCTTTATGTTTGTACTGCTACTTTTTGGTAGCAAGTCAGGCAGAACATTGATCAAATTTAATTAAGATGATTATGTCGGTGTATAATTTAAGATCGGAGAATTTAAAAAACCGACTTCGAATGTTGCGCTAGACATTTTCAGTACTATACAAAACTTAATTGGACATTTTCGGATAAAAACTTCTTTCGAACAAAAAAGTATTTGCAAATCTAACTGCTTCATCATCATCATAATCAGCCGGTATCAGTCCATTGCTGGACATAGGCCTCTCCCAAGTCACGCTACTGAGCCCGATCTTCGGCTCTTTGTTTCCAGTTTCAAGTTCCAGTTTCCAACTGCTTAGCAATTGTAAACTTTAAACTTTCGCGATTTCAACACATAGTTATAAATATGAAAATACGGGACTTATCGCGCCTAAAACATTAATTTTATTTAACTCGACGTTTCGACCAATTTGCATTGATCGTGGTCACGAGACGACTGACTGACTGTTTAGCAAATGGCAAAAGGTAACACAGTTGACGCCGACGGAGACAAGACAAGACATGACAAGACGAAGTTCCAGCCCCTAGAATCCGGCTCCATCATCAGGTCAGCTTGATGATACCATATTATTGCATTGTCACCGAAAACACGCAAGATACCAAATTTGATTCCAGTTATGTCAATAAAGATATTCGTATTTGTAATAAAAATCAAACGTCAGAAGTTTTAATTCAGCTTTACAAATTCTAGGACATTATTATAATAAATAATAGTTTAAAAAAACTAAAAAATACGCTTTTATAGAAAATCCAACTAAAAAATAGAAAATAAATTTGAATTAAAAATAGTGTAAGAAAAAATGATTTTATTGTAAAAAAAGCGTGGGGTGCATGGTATCAATAGTTCCAAATATTTTATGAACAGATATGACTAGAAGGGTTATTTTGATAATATCCTGAAAAGCACCCCACGCTTTTTTTACAATAAAATCATTTTTTCTTACACTATTTTTAATTCAAATTTATTAAAATTTATTTTCTATTTTTTAGTTGGATTTTCTATAAAAGCGTATTTTTTTAGTTTTTTTAAACTATTATTTATTTTTCATTTTTTAGTTGAATTTAAAAAAAAATCCTAGTAAGGATAACGGGTCAAAATTTAAAATATTGAATTGTCATCGGTCCTTAATAAGTATGCCAAATTTCGAGTTAATCCGACGTTTTGAAGGGGGTTAAAATCATGTTCAAAGATTCCGTTACATACTAACATACAAACATACATACGTCTGAAGCTAATAAAAGCGTATTAAAAAGGCCTTACACTAAGAATACTTATAAATAGTCTGAGTATTCAACCAAAAATAGTGCTACGGTTACTTATGTAATACTATTTTCGACGAGCGTGATCAGTCTGAGTGTTCAGATAGGGGAAGCAAATTAGGTCAGTTTTTGTCCGATCTCATTGCTATCTCACATTGTGCTCGGATTGGATTAGGTGGCGTTTTTGTTCGCTGTCCATTTCGGATGTTACATATTCTTAGTATCTAGTTACGGTTCTTGGCTATGCCTGCGTTGTAAATTATCCTATATTTATACTGTACTGTACTATATAACCTTAAAATATTAGTTTAAATAAATAAATACATCATTTATTTCCTCTCACAAAAAGGTTTTAAGATCTAGTAATAATATCGCTAGTATAATGTAGTGTTTTTATTAGTTTAATTTATAAATGTACAACTCAGCCCTTGACATATGTATTCGTACTCTCCACTCCATCCGTAGGTTTTCTGGTAGAGATCGCTTTAAGCGATAAGACCGCCCATTGTACTAGTTTTAGAACTTTCATATTGTTATCTTTATATTTTGTACAATAAAGAGTTGTCATTCATTCATTCATTCATTCATTCATACTGTATGTATATCTACTGTAGACTAATCTATTGTGCACTGCATTACCAACCAACTCTTGCTACGATACTGTCCATCCAAAGGTTGTCTGGAAGAGATCCGCTCTTAGCGATAAGACTTTTATGCTAAGTTACTATGCTGGTATACTATAAAGATTATTTCTATTTTATTCTATTCTAACCTATTGGCTCTCTATAAGTCAAATTTTTCACAGGTGGTATATCTAATACTATAAGAATATTTGTCCTGACATAGGTACCTACTGACTGACTGACTGACTTATAGACAACGCACAGTCTAAACCGCTGGTTGTAGACCTGAAATTTGGTGATATATTGATATATATATATATATATATATATATATATATATATATATATATATAAATGGATGATATATTTGTCGTAGTACGTAATACTAAGAAAGGATTTTCCAAAATTTACCCCCTAAGGGGACGAAACGGGGGTTCAAAGATTGTATGAAGAAACAAGATAAGATAGTCTTTTTTATTCGAAACTTCACACAAGTACTTCTGTAAATAAATAAGTAAATAAGTGTTTCAGGGTTTTTCGAAATTTCATCCAAGAATCCAAGGGTGAATGAAGTGGGGTAACAACAAAGTCAGAAAAAAATCTAAAACAGACTAAGTCTGAAAATCAATATTATTTCGGATTGCGCTGAAATTTCGCAAGCAGTTAGTTATTATGACGTGAGTATCTGCTAGGAAAGGGTTTTCCAAAATTTACCCCTTAAGGGAATGAAACGGGGTTCAAAGTTTGTATGGAGAAAAAAGATAAGTTGGTCTTCTTATTCAAATCTATACACAAGTACTTCTGTAAATAAATAAGTAAATGCGTGTTTCAGGCAGATTGCACTGAATTTTGACATGCAAATAGTTATCATAACGTAGGTATCCGCTAAGAAAGGATACTTTCAAAATTCACCCTTTAAGGCGATAAAATGCGGGTTCAAAGTTTGTATCGAAAAACAAGATTCGATTTTTTATTCGAAACTTTTCATAAACACTTTTGTAAATAAATAAGTAAAAAGGTGTTTCAGGATTTATCGAAATTCCTCCCCTAAACGGGGTTACGAAGTCTGAAAATCAATATGGTTTTTCGGGCTTTATATAAACGAAACCCTATTTTCCTTACTCACGCGATAATTTGAAAACAGGTGGACCGTTTTGGCTAATTCTTATTTGATGTGTTTTATGATGTATATATGATAGTAAGGTTATTACGAACGAAAAATTTCCAGTGAATGGAAAAGTTTTTGACGCGGGGCACTTCTAGTAGGAGTATATTTATGTTTCACTATTATATAACACCATTATCTCGCCTGGTGGTAACTAATGATGTGGTTGATGATGGTAAACACACTAGGCCTTTAATACTTAAACTCTCAAGGGCTGTGTGCTGCCGGAACACTGTAATGTTATGGCGGCAGATTTTCTCCTTGATGGTTATAAATCTGACGCCATAACCTTCAATTCTAGGCCTAGCGTGTTTACCATATTCGACCGCATCATCGCTTACCACCAGGCAAGATAGTGGTCAAAAGCTAGGCTATAGGATATAAAAAAATACAATAGTTTCTCCTCTATCACGTGGACCAATTTTAAGCTCATAATATCACAAACAAACATGCATCAATCGCTATTTGCAATATCATAAATGTAATTAAAATGTTTGATAACAGGTCAATGATATGTTTTCGTATTGAATTTAACTGCGAAAATAATTATTTTGTGATAATTAATTACTACGAATAAATTATTCTGGATTGTCTGGAGTATATGAAGAGTAAATTGAATTTTTCCAGTGGGCGTGAAAATGGATTTGTCAAATATTAAGAATGCATTTTGTGTTGATATCGAAATCGGCCTCATGACTATCAAAAGAGAAGAAATGTTTCCTTGTATTCTTTTAGGATTTACTATGGTGAATACTGCGTGTGGGGGCACAGTAGGTAGAGCTGACGCGACATAACAAGTAACGTCGCCCGCGTCCCGCATACCTATTGGCCCACCGGCAGTGGTTTCCCGGACGCGATATAGGACAGATATCTTGACAATAAACGTAGTGCATATGTAACCACATCTTGTTATTTCTTCCTCCACACCAACTGAAAGAACACGCTATAGTAAGGGTAGTGCAGAGGTTCCCCTACAGAGGTACCTGCACACACCCCATGCTGGTAATCGCACCCGAATCACCGCACACTGGTGATACCGCACACTGCGTATCGGCAAGCGTAGAGTAGGTATTTTGTTTGTATGCAGTGTGATCATCTTTAAACTATAGATCCTGCCTCATTTTGGTGAATAACCTGCCAAATCCTGCCAAAGTCCGTAGTAAAAAATGCCAAAATACTTCCACTTTATTTACCGTTGTAGTAAACAAAGAAAAGTAAAAATACTACTATTTTTATAGAAAAATGTATGTGCGCTTCTCACAGTGGCCCTCCGGTGAAGGAAAACATCGTTAAGAAACCAACAACCCCCCGCATGGTGGTAGGACACTATCTAGCCAGCTACCACCCTCAATATAGAAAATCTGTCACCAAACGTCTAATGTGTTCCGGCAGCTATCCTTGAGAGCCAGATTCCATTCTAGGCCTAGCGTGCTAACCATCTTCGACCACATCATCACTTACCAACAGGTGAGATAGTGGTCAAACGCTAGCCTATAAAATTTTTTTTTTTATAAACACAAAAATATGCTATATTTTAACTACGTTAAAATTAAACCTTGCAGTTAGTGTCATTAATAAATCACTTATTTGCCAATGTTTAATTAGTAATAATTTATTTAATAGCGCAAACGTGAAATTTTCTTGAAAGTTCAAACAAAAAGGTCTCAAATAACAATACTGCCAATAACTGCAAAGTTCTATAAAACATCAGGCGAACATGCCAGAGGCTGAAGCCAATCCTGCCAAAATGGCCGGAACCTGCCACATATGGTCACACTGTTTGTATGTTACGCGATTACTCCTGCAATTTTGAACCGATTCGAATGATTATTTTTGTAATCAGTAAGGTACAATTCCGAGGTGGTCCCATTGTAATTTCATCGATATCTGATAAGTATATCCAGAGATATGACTATAAACGTTTCAAACTTGCTACTGAAACTTGACTTGACTATCTTAATCACTACTAATAATATTAAAGGCAAGCGAAGCTGCGGGACACATTGAGTCCTATATAGTGATAGATATCAAATGTCTACATGCGGAGCAATTACAAACTGCATTGAGTTCATCCGAACCGATGTCGAAGTAATAATTGCACCGTATCGTATGTATTTCAGTTGGGGCCACGAAATTAGCGTTTGAAATAATGTTATATATGTCTATGGTAAAATAGATTGCATTGCTAATGTGATCGCTGAATTAGTACAGCGTCTGGTTATGTTCCCCGGAAGCCGTTGGTTCGAGTCCCGTCGGTACGGTGAAATTATCATTTGCTTTTTTTGACCAACCAATTGCTAAAAGAAATATAAGCCTTTTAATCTTTCCTTTAAGATTTTTGAAGGGTTATATTTCTATTTGCGATTGGTTGACAAATTGGTTGAAAAAAACAACATTGCTGTAGAAGCATTTTCCAAGGAGGCAACTGGGGAATACATGTGTATGGAAAGTTGCACCCCGCGTTCCCTCTTAAGCGATGAAACGAAAGCGCTAACAAACAACAGTCGCGACAATAAATCGCATACTCTGCAGCCCCGCTTGTAACTCACACCGCGTTCCCGGGAATAAATCATTATTGACAAGTTTTATGCCGATACGTATCAATACGCAATCAATAACTTTACCTTAAATACACAATAACTATGCCTTAGACAATACATATATTACTGGAGTAAGGACCAGCCAGTCGCCGCGTCGTTGAGCCCGCTATGGCATCAACTTATTGGCCCTAAAACATCGATATTTATGTACTACGTACTAGATGACGCGTCGCAAACTAGCTCTACGTTCAAATAAAAAACAGTGCTGAATCTACATCTCGCTTAGTTTAGCGTAAGTACTCCTCACGCCCGATCGCGAGGCTCGGCACGTGAGTCATATTATGATGGGCTCCTCTGGTTTACATATACCTCGATGCCCTAATACCGCTACAGTAGAGCAAAGAGATGGGTCGTCGTAAAATGGCTATCTATTTTGCAATGAACTTTCTTACCAAACGCACATAGAACCGGAGGAATCATTATAATTAATAAACACGATGCTCATTAAAAACTTCACAAGTTCACGTTGAAGTTCTAACAAGAGAGTAAAGTTGGCAAGTTGGATAGTCTTCTATAAATATCGGATAACAGTTCAATCTGTAGTTTGTTGGCAAAGCGAAAAAAAAAATATGGAAGGAAATTAAGTGCCATTTATACTTAGTTATATACCTATATTTTTATAAGCGACAATAACGCAAGGCCTTGCGTTTGAGAGGTCGTTAGTTCTATTTTTTTTCCAAATTTTTTTTTTCCTAAAACTTGTGTTCTGCTGTGTAAAATGATGAATAAATTAATTAATTAAAGTGCCGGTAAATGTGTGCGAGTGTAGGGAAACAACACAATGTTGAAAAACATGCTATTTGCGTTCTCACAAAAATTCCACAAAAAATCTTAAGTAAATTCCACATCTTTACTGAGGGTATGACTTGGAATAGACTTTGACTTTTACTTGACCTGCAATGTGACTTTGACTCGTCTTTATGACTTCTTAAAAAAAAAATACTCGAAACTGGCCAAATACACTGATCGTGTAGAGCCATAATTAAACTTTAAAAAAAAATCGACTTCAAACCCTGCGCTAGTCATTAATTCAGCTTGATGTATAATATATATGTATATGTATGTGTACATATATATATTTGTGTCTCTTATCAACCCACGGTTGCTTGGAAGAGATCGCAGCTTAGTGATAAGGCCGCCGATTGTACTCTGGTTAAGTGTTCCTTTAATCATTAATTACTCTAATAAGTGCAATAAAGCGTATTCTATTCTATAATTAACCGACGAAAAAAACACAGGAGGTTCTTAAGTCGACGCGTATATTTTTTTGTTTTATAATAATCATGGTTCACAATTGACGGAGTAATCGCGTAACATACACACAAAAAAAATAAAACACACAAACGAATTGAGAACCTCCTTATTTTCGGAAGTCGGTTGAAAATGACTAGCGCAGCATTTATATTATAAACTAGCTGTGCCCCGCGGCTTCGCCTGCGTTAAAAACAATTTTTATTTATTTTAATATTTTTTTTCATAAGAACCATCTCCTGACGATAAAAAACACAACAAAAAAAGAATTAGCGAAATCGGTCCAGCCGTTCACGCGTGATGCCGTGACCAAGGGTAATTTTGATTCATTTTTGTATATAAAGATTATTAATACATACCTATTGTTCGTTTTGTGAACGATCTTAATTTATGTTATCACGCCTGTATGGCCAAATCGATTAACATCCACATCGGAGAAAGAAAATCGAGGTCCTAAAGACAAGCAAAGAACTAATAACCAAAGAAACAGAGCCCTGTTCGGTAATTGAAGCCGAAAACGTGAGAGGTTTGAAAGTTTCTCACTCTTGTGATGCTTTTACCAACTAAACTTCCTCTTGCCCGCCTTCGATGAAAAGAAATCATAGATATGCTTGTGAGGCAACGTGAAACTTTGTTGGTAAACTGTTACTTAGAACAAGGCAATTAAAGTACACGGGTTTAGTATAATATCGTTTAAAAACTAAAAAAGAACCGACTTCAATGCCGCGCTATTCATTTTCAGTACCAATTTTGAGGTGTTTATCTCAATATCTCTGGAGATACTTATCAGACTTCGATAAAACTACCATGGTACCACACTTGGGATATCTCCTTTCCAACAAAAAAAGAATAATCAAAATCGGTTCATAAACGACGAAGTTATCCGCGAACAAACATAAAAAATAAAAAAAAATATACGGTCGAATTAAGAAACCTCCTCCTTTTTTTGAAGTCGGTTAAAAAGGTGTTTCGTTATGGTGTACTACTAATAAAGTGCCTAATAAGAATTGTTTATGTTATTAATGTATTATGTCATGCTTTTTTAAAGTTGTTATGATATTTATATGTTTGTTTTGTTGTATAGGTGCGGACACACCGCAGCGTTCTGCGTGCGCGATCTAGGCGGCGATCAGATAGCGCAGTAGTATTTGTACCAACTGGTTCACACCAAACGCGATCAGAAAACAATTGAAAAGTACTGAGATCGCGCCCACAAATCGCAGGACGCCGCGGTGTGTCCATACCTTTAGAGTTAGATTTTCAAATATTTTTATTTCAGTAATTTTATTTACCAAAATTAACGTCACTGAAACTAATAAAACGAAGAAAACTTTAAGGTAATTTTCTAAGAGTAATTTTCTGATTTTTTAATGTTAAATTTGCCAATAATTATTGACAATTTATAAATAGCTGCGCCTCGCGGCTTCATCTGTTAATCCAGGTTATAAAGTATCTTTATACCTTTTATTATACCATCATCAGGTGCTTACGTGTGAAATTAAATAATATATAATAAGAAATTGGGTAAGCGCGCTACATCATCGACCGCATCGTCACTTACTCGTAACATCAGTTGAGATAGTGGTCAAGCGATACCCATTTTCGCATTTAAAAAAAATTAAAAACAATTTGATGGATTTTTTCGGTCTGCACTGTTTGACCATTTAAGGGTTTTACGATACTAAAATAAGCCTTTGTGTTATTTCAGAACCTGTACTATCTACAAATCCAAAAATGTATAAATTTATTTAAATAGATTTAGAAGTTATAAAGATACGTGAAAACAAACCATCAATTAATTTTTAATGATTTTCCAAGCAACATTCATTTTACACAAACCCTAAGGGTAGATTTGAAAAAATAAAAAATACTTGTCACATTATACATTTTAAAGTTTATTTGTACCGAGTTTCGATAGAATCGGACCAAGGAATAAAATACCCTAAATAAATCGCCTAGCACCCTTTTAAACCCCTTTAGAGGATGATTTCTAAATATAAAATTAACTTATAATAATACCTTATTATATATATATACATAGTAGGATAGTAGGATAGTAGGATAGTAGGATAAATTATAGCTTATACTAGTCAGCTGCTTAACAGACAATAATAAAATATACAATTAAATGACAGACAGACATGGGCCTCTTCAATAGAACTGCACAGTTCCAAAGTAAAAATAATATCGTTTAAAAACTAAAAAAGAACCGACTTCAATGCCGCGCTATTCATTTTCAGTACCAATTTTGAGGTGTTTATTTCAATATCTCTGGAGATACTTATCAGACCTCGATAAAATTACCATGGTACCACACATGGGATATCTCCTTTCCAACAAAAAAAGAATAATCAAAATCGGTTCATAAACGACGAAGTTATCCGCGAACAAACATTAAAAAAAATATATATACGGTCGAATTGAGAAACCTCCTTTTTTTGAAGTCGGTTAAAAAAAGAGAACCCTTTATTAAGTCAGTTATAAACTAAATCATTCACCATCTTTAATTTTATGTATTCCTCATTACTGTAATTAATTATTTTCATTTTGAATTTATTCTTTAAAATACTAGTAAAGTCAACATAATAGTTTATTTTCGATATCTCTTTAATTTTTTCATCATAGTTCTTCGAAGCTCGACCAATTCGCACAGAAACGAAATGAAATAAAAAAGGAACATTTATCGGAAATTCAAATACGAATCATTGCCCGGGAATTTTAAGTAGAAATATTGTTGGGAATATCACCAGGAATTTTAGAATCGCTTTAACAGCTTTCCTACGTTTGAGCTCGGACGGCTTTGGCTTTCACTCGATTGCATTTTTGGGTTTCGAAGAGAAATTTGTGGAAAAAAGAAATTCATTTTGCCTGTAAAATGCCTTATTTATAAATATTTAGGGCCTACTCTATGATATATTACATATTTCAATATAAACACGCCGGCCCGGCTTTGCATGCCAGGTGACTGCCTTTCTTCTTGTTTTTAGGGTTCCGTACCTCAAAAGGTAAAAAAGGAACCCTTATAAGATCACTTTCTTGTCCGTCGTCTGTCCGTCTTTCTATCTGTCTGTCCGTGTGTCACCACCGATTTTCACAGGAACGGGTAAACCTAGCAAGTGGAAATTTATACCAAATACTGAAGTTTATAGTCCCTATTAGGTGTATAATAAACTGGCAAAGTGCAAGTCGGACTCGCACTCGTAGGGTTCCGTAACACAGTTAAGTATTCCATAACTATGATTTTTCGCAACTACAAAATTAACTTTGTTTTTCATAGTGTTTGTATAAAAAACAAAGTTATCTTTGCGGTCGCCATATCTCTAAAACTACTGACTGTATCTCGTTCAAACCAATTTTCGTTGTTAGTTTTTATTGAGATCTACAGCATATATTTTTTTTAGATTTTTCGCTCCCATACTTTAAAAGTAAAAGGGCGGCGACACACATTTTACCACTTAAGACGCGCCTATCTTTCAAATGATTGACTTTGAGAAAAAATGATTTCAGGAACCTCAATGTCATTTTTGAAAACCTATCCATAGACATGTATAGGTTAGAAGAAATTTTTTTTTATTTCAGTTCTATGTATGGGTTGCCCCCCCCTTAAACTTTTATATTTTTTATTTTTGTATAAAAATCAGAAAGCGGTTTACAGAATACATCTACCTATCAAGTTTCAATTCTGTAGTCTTAACAGTTTCGGAATAAAATGACTGTGACATACCGACGGACAGACAGACAGACAGACATGACGAATCTATAAGGGTTCCGTTTTTTGCCATTCGGCTACGGAACCCTAAAAATCAATGTCCTCAATGTCCTGAGTCAACACGATAAAAAGATATAGGCAAATTTAGATTTTCGCGAAAACTTGTAAGTACCAAAATGTATCTTAATTTTTAACTTTTTTATTTATCGGATTTTTTTCTTTACTTGTGCTGCAATTGCCTTGCTTTTAACCAAAATTGACAATTCTAGGTCAACCGAAAGTACCCTATAGGTTTTAGGTCGAAAATTGTCCCGTAGACCCAGAATCATGAAATTTGGCAAGAAACAAGGTCTTGAAGCACTTATAAAGGAATAAATCTGAAAACCGTAAATATGTAGTTAAATAACAAAAAAAGGTAAATTTACTATTACAAACTTATCATTTGGTCATATCATATTGGTGGCATATGGCCCGGTGGCGTAATCGGAAGAAAGGTCGGCTTTGATGCCGTGGTACCACCGAGTTCAAACCGCCGTGCATCAATGGATTTTTCTATAGAAAAATGTATGTGCGCTTCTCACAGTGGCCCTCCAGTGAAGGAAACCATCGTTAAGAATCCAACAACCCCCGCATGGTGGTACGACACTATCTAGTGTCCGCCTGGCCAGCTACCACCCTCAAGTTAGAAAATCTGTCACCAAACATCTTATGTGTTCCGGCAGCTATCCATGAGAGCCAGTTCCCATTCTAGGCCTAGCGTGCTTACCATCTTCGACCGCATCATCACATACCAACAGGTGAGATAGTGGTCAAACGCTAGCCTATAAAGTATAAAAAAAAATGTATGTCACCAATATGATATGACCAAATGATAATTACATGGCATACATTGGTGCAATACATTTTCTATGGATCGAACTACAAAGTTCAGTTTGTACTTTAACCTAGTCTAAGAAGTTGGGCGAGTCCAACTCGACTTGGCCGGTTTCTTTTATATTTATTACAGACAGACAATCACTCAACCAATATCTCACCTGAGGCTAAGTGAGGATGAGGTGGAAGGTGGAAAGGTGGATCATGATTATCTGAAAATTATAAAAAATCCATCGTGTTTGTACCCATACCCACCCCTTACTTATGTATAATACTAGCTGTTACCCGCGGCTTCGCCCGCGTTATTTGTGTCTTTATGACCATTGAGGTCTAGATCGATGATCTCTTAGGCCAAGTCACCATAGATGACCCTCAAAGTCGAACTCAATATCCTCTATTGTTAAAGTCATTAATCATTTTGGTTAGGTATACGAAGTTGTGCTGTTTAAATGTTTGACTCAATACAACAGTTCCTGAAACATTTCTTACAAAGAAAATAAGGTGGATAGCTGCGCGAGCGTAGCCAGCGCTATTATTGGGCGAGTGAAAATTTTTTATGACTTTTTATAACCCTGACAGTTTAATGACCTAATAATCAAGTCAATATAGATGACTCTTAGGACGAACTCGATATCGTCTATTGTTAAAATCATTAATCATTACTTGGTACTTGGTAAACCTAACCAAGGTCATTATGATTATTGAAGGTTGTACTGTTTCAATTTATGACTCGTTTTGATGGATGTGGCTATTATAATACAAAAGTTGCTGAAATGTTTCCTGCAAAGTAGATATAACAAATGCTTGCGCGAACGGAGCGAGCGCTATTACTGTGAGAGAGTAGCAAGCCCTATCACTGCGCGAGCGAAGCGAGCGCGAAAATTTTTTACGACTTTTTATGACCATGACAGTTTTTATGACCTACTAAGTCAACACCGATGACACAAAGGTTAAACTTGATATCCACCTATTTAAAGGTTAATATATATTATGATTATTGAAAGTTGTACTGTTTCAATTTATAAACTCGTTTTGATGCATGTGGCAATTAAAATACAAAAATGCTGAAATATTACCTACAAAGTAGATAAAACAAAAGTTTGCGCGAGCGTAGCGAGCGCGAAACTTTATACGTCTTTTTATGACCCTGACAGTGTTTATGACCTACTAAGACAAAACCGATGGCCCTAAGATTAAACTTGATATCCACTTCTTTTAAGGTAAAAAATTATTATGATTATTAAAGGTTGAACTGTTCCAAATATAACTCGTTTTGATGAATGTGGCTATTAAAATACAAAAGTTCCTGGAATGTTTCCTACAAAGAAGATATAACAAATGCTTGCGCGACCAGAGCGAGCGCTATTACTGCGCGAGCGTAGCGAGCGCGAAAAATTTTTACGACTTTTTATGACCCTGTCAGTTTTTATGACCTACTAAGTTAACACTGATGACACAAAAGTTAAACTTGATATTCACTTATTTTAAGGTTATTAATCATTATGATTATTGAAGGTTGTAGTGTTTCAATTTATAGCTTCGTTTTTATGGATGTGGCTATTAAAATACAAAAAATGCTGAAATATTACCTGCAAAGTAGTTAAAACAAATGTTTGCGCGAGCGTAGCGAGCAGTATTACTGCGCGAGCGTAGCAAGCGCTATCACTGCGCGAGGAAAGCGAGTGCGAATTTTTTTTACGACCTTTCATGACCCTGACAGTTTTTATGACCTGCTAAGTTAACACTGATGATAAATGTCTGCGCGAGCGCAGCGAGCGCTATTAATGCGCGAGCGAAGCGAGCGCAAAAAATTTTACGTCTTTTTATGACCCTGACAGTTTTTATGACCTACTAAGTTAACACTGATGACACAAAAGTTAAACTTGATATTCACTTATTTTAAGGTTATTAATCATTATGATTATTGAAGGTTGTACTGTTTCAATTTATAAACTTCTTCTTTTACTTCTTATAAACTATTAAAATACAAAAAATGCCGAAATATAACCTACAAAGTAGATAAAACAAAGGTTTGCGCGAGCGCAGCGAGCTCTATCAATGCGCGGGCGAAGCGAGCGCGAAAATTTTTTACGTCATTATATGACCCTGACAGTTTTTATGACCTGCTAATTCAACACCGATGACCCTAAGGTTAAACTTGATATCCACTTATTTTAATGTAAAAAATTAGTATGATTAATGAAAGTTCTACTGTTCCAATTTATGACTCGTTTTGATGAATGTGGCCATTAAAATACAAAAATTGCTGAAATGTATGAATGAATGAATGAATGAATGAATGATAAATCTTTATTGTACACCAAAATTAAATAATAAACATCTTAAAATACATTATACATTAGTACAATGGGCGGTCTTATCGCTCAAAGCGATCTCTTCCAGACAACCTTAGGACGGAGTGGACAGTACGAATATGTAAAGGGCTAAGGTGCACATTTAACAATTTTGAGATCATAAAATGAATAAACATCTATTTCAAAGTCATAAACATAAATATTTATTTCATAACATATATCTACATACATACAAATAAAACAAATATAAATAAATATGCATAATATATAAACATACATACACATACAAATATATAACAGTTTTAAGAAATACATGAGATAGCTTAATAATCATCAATACCGGTTTGTGTTAAGTAGATTTTTTTTAGTTTTTCTTTAAAAGTATACATTGAGGGAGCGTGTCGAATTGTAACAGGTAAGTCATTCCAAAGACGGATTGCCTGTATAATGAAAGAAGAATCATAGAAGATTGTCGAATGAGTTGGCATATCTAACTCTAAAGTTTCAGATGACCTCAACGCCAGGGAATGATTGGAGCACAGGAAATTGAGCGAAATTGAATTGTTATCCTACAAAGTAGATATTACAAATGCTTGCGCGACCGGAGCGAGCGCTTTTACTGGGCGAGCGTAGTAAGCGCTATCACTGCGAGAGCGAGGCGAGCGCAAATTTTTTTTCCGACCTTTTATGACCCTGACAGTTTTTATGACCTACTCAGTTAACACTGATGACCCTAAGGTTAAACTTGATATCCACTTATTTTAAGGTAAAAATCATTATGATTATTGAAGGTTCTACTGTTTCAATTTATAAACTCGTTTTGATGCATGTGGCTATTAAAATACAAAAAATGCTGAAATTTTACCTACAAAGTTGATTAAAAAAGTTTTGCGCGAGCATAGCGAGCGCTATCAATGCGCGAGCGAAGCGAGCTCGAAAATCTTTACGTCATTTTATGACCCTGACAGTTTTTATGACCTGCTTATTTAACACCGATGACCCTAAGGTTAAACTTGATATCCACTAATTTAAAGGTAAAAAATCATTATGATTATTGATAGTTGTACTGTTCCAATTTATGGCTCGTTTTGATGAATGTGGCTATTAAAATACAAAAGTTGCTGAAATATTACCTACAAAGTAGATCAAACAAATTATTGCGCGAGTGCAGCGAGCGCTTTCACTGCGCGAGCGATGTGAGCGCGAACATTTTTACGTTTTATGACCTAGACAGTTTTTATAACCTACTAAGTCACAAACAACACCGGTGACCCTAACGTTAAATGTGGCTGGTAAAACACGAATGTTTTTGAAATACTTCCCACAAAGCAGATAAAACACGTTGGGCAAGCAAAGCCATCGCGTAAATTTTGATGACTTTTAATGACCCTGACAGTTTTATGGCCTAATTAAGGCACTTATTAAGTTGAGTCATTATAGATGAAGCTAAGGTCAAACTTTTATGATTATGCAAACTCTATGTAAAGTTAACAAAAAATATAGGCACCCGCACTTTTCTGCCGAAAAAAAGTATTCTTTGCCCTTTTATGCCCTTTTAAATGTCTTTGTACAAAATTTCATCAGAATCGGTCAAGCCGTTTGGCCGAAAAGAGGCCAAACATTAACAAAATTCCATAATAAAAATATAGACAACCTAAATTTCCACCCAAAAATAAGTATTCGTTGTCCTTCTGTCTTTTTGACTGTCTGTGCACAAAATTTCAGCTTAAATGGTTAACCCGTTTGACCGAGAGTAGGCCACACATTTACAAAGTTCACTTTAAAAATTCTGGACACCTGGACTCGTCTGCCAGAAAAAAAGTATCCTATGTGATTCTATGCAAAATGAACTGTAATATGTATAAAATTTCAGCTGAATCGGTCAAAAAATTCTGGACACCTGGACTCGGCTGCCAGAAAAAAAGTATCTTATGTGATTCTATGCAAAATGAACTGTAATATGTATAAAATTTCAGCTGAATCGGTCAAGCTGTTGAGCTAGTAAGTGGCCACACATTCACAAAATTCAATTAAAAAAATCTAAACACTCAGACTCGATAGCCAAAAAAACAGTATCCGATATCCTATTCTGCTCTATGAACTGTCTTGATACAACATTTCAGGCAAATCGGTCAAACCGTTTATTCGGGAAGAGGTCTTATATTCACAAAATTCAATGAAAAATACCTGGACTTCCTGACTTGACAGCAAGAAAAAAAGTATTCTGTATCCTATTCAGCCCTATGAATTGTCTTTGTACAACATGTCAGGCAAATCGTTTAAGCCGTTTATTTGAGAAGAGATTTTATATTTACGAAATTCAATTAAAAATATCTGGACCCCCTGACTCGACAGCCAGAAAAAAAGTATTCTGTATCCTATTCAGCCCTATGAATTGTCTTTGTACAACATGTCAGGCAAATCGTTTAAGCCGTTTATTTGAGAAGAGATTTTATATTTACGAAATTCAATTAAAAATATCTGGACCCCCTGACTCGATAGCCAAAAAAAAAGTATCCTATCTACTATTCTACCATATGAACTGTCTTTATACAACATTTTAGGCAAATCGGTCAAGCCGTTCATTCGAGAAGAGATCTTATAGTTACGAAATTCAATTAAAAATATTTGGACCCCCTGACTCGATAGCCAGAAAAAAAGTATTCTATATTCTATTCTGCCTTATGAACTGTCTCTATACAACATTTCAGGCAAATCGGTCAAGCCGTTTATTCGAAAAAAGGTCCTTTAGTTACGAAATTGAATTAAAAATATCTGGACCCCCTGACTCGACAGCCAAAAAAAAAGTATCTTATATCCTATTCTGCCCTATGACATGTATTCATACAAAATTTCAGGCAAATCGGTCAAGCCGTTTATTCGAGAAGAAGTCTTATATTTACAAAATTCAATTAAAAATATCTGGACCCCCTGACTCGATAGCCAAAAGAAAAGTATCCTATATCCTATTCTGCCCTATGTACTATCTTTGTACAAAATTTCAGCCAAATCGGTCAAGCCGTTTGACCGTGAAGAAGTCCCAAACAAACAAACAAACAAACAAACAAACAAATAAACAAACTGACTTTCGCATTTATAATATTGGTGTTGATGTTGATTATAGATTTAAAATTATAAACGTTAATTCCCGATTTTAAATCTATAAGTTTAAAATGAACGTGAGTTTTTATAATATGTATAATGTGTTCATTGGGACCATTAATGAGCCCAAACTTACATCGCAGCTGTAAGTTCGTGTGGAGTTGAGTATTCTGCTTCCAAGAGATGTCCCAGCATCAGGTTAATGCTACCACGTTCTTACAATATCGTTGAAGTAAGAGGATACCGAATTTCTAATTGGTCAGACCTATAAAAGTTGATTTCATAGCGTAAAAACTAGAAAAAAACTCATAGTCATAGGCTGAACGGATTTCCATAAATCAAAGCTAAGAACACTCTCGCTCGATTAAGACACCTACTCGTAACAAAAAACTAAATCGAAATCGGTTAATCCGTTTGGGCGCTACGATGCCACAGACAAATACACACAATATACACACGTCAAACGTATACCCCCTCTTTTGTCGGGGGTTAAAAAATATGAATAATCCTCCTTCTTTTGTGAAGCCGGCAAAAAACTCCGAAAATTGAACAATAGAAACTAATGTATCTTTTTAGTAGGGTAACCACACTATACCTATTAAAGTAATTTTTATGAAAACAATAAACCCAAATTTGAAATACGAAAACAAATTGCCTTTATGGTTCACGTATTGTATGTTTTTATTGCCACGTGGCATTACGTCAAATTAGGATGGACATACGTGTGTTTTATCGAGGATTTTACGTAATCATCACAAAGGGCATTCGTTTTTTTTTGTTGTGTCACTAGATTTATCCGCCAATTGTGAGCCGATTAGAATGATTCATTTTTTTATGAGCTAGGTAGTTTCTAGGGGTGTCATTCTATTAAGGTCATATATACATATTGTTACATCGCGTCGTCGAGTCGCGATGTTTCGCCAAGCTTCTCGAACAAAAATAGCGTGGGAAACAATAGAGTAATTAGGGGCTATAAACACCCGACCCGACCGTCATAAAAATACCTTCCTGGAATTCCGACCCTAGTCAATGTACCTAGTTTTGTAGTTAAGATTGAACCTTATTCATAAGTAGTTAGAGATCAAATTAGCATGTATGGTAAAGTTGTTTACATCAGATGCTCAAAGGAAAGCCGCCCCTTTTGTTTGTGATTTTTATTGCTTTGTTTTGAACGTCTTTTGTCTATTGTTTCGAGTCAATACTGGAAAGTTCTTTAGAAATATTCTCATCCTATATAAGACGTTGAAACCGCGGCTTGAGTCAGTATTTCTTTGGAAGCGACAGTGAACTATCTAAGCGCGGATAGCGACCAAGTGATAGTTAAGTGTTATCAGTGAACTCGTGTTGTGAACTGTGAACAGTGAAATCAGTGATTGTGAACTAACGACCTCAGTGTGTGTTAACGGACTTTTGATAATTGTGCAAGACGATTTGGACAACTACTGTGGAACATTGTGCTAACCTAGTGATAAGTGGAAATAAACGTTTATCTCATCGGATTGGCATTTTAATACCACCCCGCACGTAACAATATATTCTAGTAAGGATCAGTATTAAAAGTATAGAGATAGTGTCCTACCACCATGCCCGCTAGTTCGGGCATCATGTAAAGTTGTCAAAATGAATTGGAATAGTAGTGGAATAGATACATTCTGGAGTTTGAACGGGTTTATCACTTACCACCATCTTCCACTTGCATATAAGCACCATTCCAATTTAAATAGGAACGAAACTTTCTAAAAAAGTTGACTCATATATTATTTAGCTTAAATAGCAGCATAACCCGCCACATGTTGGCTGAATACGAATAAAAATATGTAAAAAATAGGTTGAAATAAGTTAATAAACTTTTATTTTTGATGCATTTGATTTTTAGTTTTTGTAAGCCCAAAACTTAATCATAAAAGTAAAAAATTAAAGCATATTATTCAGTAGGTACATAGGCACATTAAAAATCTGCAGTTACTAAAACCCAATAACATTATATAGGCCGTATCAAAAATAATTATTCTATATATCTTATTATTAACTCTTTGCTTTGAATTTAAGAAAGATACAAAAGTAATCAGCCATTCAGCTTTCATCCAAACGCCGAACACTTAAATATGTTTAATTCTCCTGATTAATGTAGGGTTACACATAAGACAGTCGAGGGTTAGCTCAACTATTCTTTAACACTTATCTAACTGAATATAAAACAACCAACTATTATACTCACTACTATTTTTTTTTACTGTGTCGACCTAGGTTTTGTGCATGTCCGACGCACCGACCACTGGTCGTCCCGATCTTGCTGCGTAAACTCCCGAGGAATTGCATTGGACAAGCACGACAACCTAGGTCAAGAGACAGTCGACAACAAAACAGCAGTGAGTATAATAATCGATACTTTTATAATCATGATGCAAACTCACTATAACTATATATAAATCTCAAATTTATCTGACTTCACAAAAAGTACAGATTTAAAAAGTATTACTTTAAACCATATCCGGAAATCCTATCGAAATCAATGCCACCATACACATCTGGGTGTTGCCGCTCATTTTATGGCCACACACGGAATTGTGTACAGTCGCGCGTAAAATATTTACGCTAATAAAAGTCGGCTAAACGTAATAGATGCCACGGGATATGAGATATTCGTGAAAAATAGCCGTTATAACGCTTTTATGATTGATTCCGCTATTCCGGTTTTTGTAAAAAGGTTATACGCTTTCGTTGTCATAACGAAAGCGTATAACGTTTTGTTCAGTAATAATCCTGGCGAGAATTATGAAATTATTAAAATATACATGTATATATTAATTAATCTATCCTACATCCAAATGTATAAATGCAAAATGTTGTAAAGAGAGCAAATTTTAAAATATTCGATTCGTCGCAAGTGCATCTGGTTCTAAAACATCGCGGAAATATCGTTTGTGCGATGCAGGATCTCATACATTCTCAATATTTACAACGAGAACGGTGAAACCTATTTCAGCGCCATCTAGATGTTTTTATATTAAAACAATTTGGTGAGTATAAATGGATGGTTGGATGTTTGTTACTCTTTCACGTAAAAACGGCTTAAGGGATTTAGATGAATTTTTATACAGATAATTTTTAACCTTGATTAACACATAAAAATTTTTTTAAAGTAGGTACGTAACATACAGCCGATTAAATATAACGACTCTAATATTAATTTGTATTTTATTAAACAGAGAATAGTAATGAAAAACATTTATAATTTAATTTATCTCGAATTGAGAATATCCTTCTTTTTGAAGTCGGTTGAAAATACAAATAAAATGATACAATTTTACGACACCGATATAAAAGAAGGATTAACATCGGGTTTTTCTTTTATTACAAATTTGGGTTTTTACGAATTAAGGTGCGGTAAGTTGGTTTTTACAAACGAGTAGACGAATGTAAGCCCGAGACGAAGTCAAGGGCTTACCATAGTCACGAGTTTGTTAAAACCAATATCCGCACGTGTGTCATACAACATTTTTCAGCAAATTTGCAAGAAAACACTACAATTGGTAATAAAATAAACATAAATAAATAATCAAAAAGTCGAAACAAGCAATCTTTGACGTTTCTAATGTGAAAATGGCGCCATGTGTGTTAAAAGTTAGAACTACATCTTTCGTCTCATTTACTCATTCGTATTAAAGTGAAACAAATGTATTAAGCAAAAGCGCTCTCAAGGAGGTGCTATCATTCAGCTTATTTATTCTCGCAATATGAAACTCTTTGGTGGAATTCTTATGTAGGTTTTACGAACATTAAAAATAAACCGTAAAGGATACGTACGGTGCCATACCACAGATTGTATAATAGTTACGTGCCATACACCTGAGCGTGCGGTAAGTACTTACCGCACACACATGAGTAAATCTTTACTCATGTGCCGCACACGTCCAGTAAGTACTTTCCGCACGCTCCGCTGAATAGTGCGTAATTTTTAACTTTCGAACAATGTATACAGGCTTAGTAAATGCATTTTTTGAGCAAATATGCTGAAAAAGGCTTTTGTATCTAATTTTGAATGTGATTTCTTTATTAATTCTGTATTGGCCAGAAACTTTAAGGTACGTACGGACACACCGCAGCGTCCTGCGTGCGCGATCTAGGTGGCGATCAGATAGCGCAGTAGTATTTGTACCGACTTGTTCACACCAAACGCGATCAGAAAACAATTGAAATGTACTGAGATCGCGCCTGCAGACCGCAGGACGCCGCGGTGTGGCCGTACCTTTATAGTAATACGAAAAGATGATAAAATTATATATAAACATACAAAGATAACGATACATAATATAATTATGTATTAAAGATCATCACTTACCAACAGATGAGATAGTCAACGCTAACATATATGAAATTTAAAATAAACTGGCTAAGTGCAAGTCGGACTCGCACTCGTAGGGTTCCGTACCACACTACAGTATTTTATAAGATCGAGCAAAAAATACCACTATCATTATTTGCCAGCAAAAATAATAATTAATAAACATTTCGTTTCTTATAACACCATCTAACGTCTAACAAAGGTGTTAGGGATCGACATTTCAATATAACGCCATCTATGGGACGTTTACCTAGCTAAGCGTTCATAGATGGCGTGCAATGCCGAAAAAAACACGTTTCTTGTATGGGGACCCTCTGTTATCTTTAACTGTATTCTGTTTTTAGTATTTGTTGTTATAGCGGCAACAGAAATACATCATCTGTGAAAATTTCAACTGTCTAACTATCACGGTTCATGAGATACAGCTTGGTGACAGACGGACAGACAGACAGACAGACAGACAGACAGACAGACGGACAGCGGAGTCTCAGTAATAGAGTTCCGTTGGTACCCTTTGGGTACGGAACCCTAAAAAAGGTTTCTATTTATCCGCTTAAAAATATAATGTCATAGATAAGAACTTCCAAACTGGCATTAAAGCAACAAACAAATTGATATAATAAAGAACCTCTTTTCACCACCTGTATGGTAAATGGTCACCCATTCACAACAGGTCAGCACCCTTAATTTCTTAAGTGATTGACGATCACTGGGAAGTGAAGTAGAACTCGGTCTATTTGGAGCTATGACGTTTTAATGTAGAGACGTCACATTTTGACTTACGACGGAACGGAGACTGTATATGCGTTTGGGGGGTGAGAGGATGTGTTTGTTTCTGTGTGCAAATCCATGTTGCCATTTTTCTCCAAAACTACTACTCCGATTTTGATGCTGTTTTCAGTTATGGGTTCGGGTGTAATTGGTGCATGTTTTATATAGGTGTTACGGTGACAACTTACCAGGGGGCGCGGCAGTAATCATTTATTGATGCAAATCAATGTTGCGATTTTCCTTCAAAACGACTAGTCCGATTTTGATGCAGTTTTCAGTTATGGGTTCGTGTTTGATTAGTAAACTCCGTAACTTGATGAACTCGTAATGATTGGTAAAACACCGTAACACTTATTTAAGAACGCATGTTCTTAAATAAGTGATACGGTGTCAACTCACCAGGGGGGCGCTGCAGTAAACATTTGTTTGTGCAAATCCATGTTGCCATTTTTCTCCAAAACTAGTTCGATTTTGTCTTTAAATGGTTCGTTATTAATCAGTAGTGGTTCTTAGATAGATATTATGACGTTAATTTTCTAAAGGACATTGTCGTGGGTGTTTATTCAAAATTTTAATTTTTGTTACTTGTGACTTACGAAAATGCTTTGCCATATACTCACGTTGTAATATTTTATTGAATAATTAAATATCGTTACCAAAAACATGCGGGTCAGTCTTTGGGAACTGCCGATAGAAGTGAAAACTAAGTAACTTGTGAATTGTGTCGTCGAGATACACAGTATACATATAGCTCATGGAAAGCGTGCGGTGACGATGACGCGAGTTTCACGCTTTTTGTTCACACAAGAAACATCTGGTTCTTTTAGTTTTTAAAGTGAACACTTTTAGGCATTTGTAGATTCAAATGCCACGCTATCAGTTGTACCAAGTTTGAATACAGACGAAGATCTCCATCTCTGGAGATATTGAACATATTTCGATTAAATTTAAATGGGACGAAGCAAAGCGAGGGCGGATCGGTAGTATATTTTATATGTTACGTAGTGTTAATTTTATTTTACAAACTGGTATAATGTTACATGTTATCAGGTCAAGCCTATCAACTAAGATATGTCTGTGTCTATTATCTAAATAAATAGATAAGCTTAATGAAAGCAACACTTTCTCAATCAATTTGACAAAAATGAAAGCTTTATCAATTTAATTCCATTCGTGGTCGAGATCTAGAGTCACGAGTTCTTGAGTGGAGACTGTGCCGGCCGCCGCTCAGATTACTTAGATGTAAGCATTTTTGTACCATTTTAAGTTAGCATGCATTCGCACGGCAGTTCCGTCGCGGACTCGTAGCAATCAACACGGAAATACAGTGTAAAGCAAATTCAATCTTTCATTTGTACGAGACCGAGACCCGTACAGAGACCACGGCTCGGCAAACGTAGTGTAGGACGCCCTCCAACTAGATGGAGCGATGATATATGCAAGCTGGTTGGCAGCGGTTGGAAACGAATAGCTGAAGATCGAGCTTAGTGGCGTGCCATGGGAGAGGCCTATATCCAGCTGTGGACGGAAATTGGCTGATGATGATGAATTCCATTCTCTTTTCTTCTTCTCTCAAACATCAATTTAGTTCATTACACAGAACACTTTTAAACGGCAGCCAATATTAATTAAATAAGTACCGCTATTAAGTTTTAGTACCAAGTTTGAGGTGTTTATCTCCATATCTCTAGACATACTTATCAAATCTCGATGAAATTACAATGGTACTTACTACCCTTGGGATATCTACTTTCCAACAAAAAAAATCATTGAAATCTGTTCATAAACGACGAAGCTATATGCGAACACACATAAAAAAAATATGTACGGTCGAATTGAGAAACATCCTCCTATTTTTTTTTTGAAGAAGGTTAAAAATAATACTCCACGTTGACCACGCGCTAACGTATCTATACACCTTCAAACATTAAACCATCATCGACTAAAGGTAGTACCAATAAAACTCAGTCGTTACAGGTAGTTTGAATAAAATGCCGTAATTTTAAATAAGGGTGGAGTGCTCGTAAATCCATGTCCGGGTTAATAGACTATCGTTACTACTGCTCTTAGGGTTTACCATCGGTTCTCGAGAAAATAATGAGAAAAATTATATTGATGGAACTTATAATAATTCATAAATTTACAAAATATATTTGTGTACACATACAACCTTCATTTTCAACCGACTTCCAAAGAGTAGGAGGTTCTCAATTCGTCTGTATGTTTTTTTTTGTATGTATGTTACGCGATTACTCCGTCAACTGTGAACCGATTCGAATGATTATTTTTTTAATCGGTATGGTACATTTCCGATGTGAACTCATTATAATTTCATCGAGATCTGATAAGTATCTCCAGAGATATGACGATAAACGTCTCAAACTTGCTACTGAAACTGACTCGCGGTGCATGAAAGTAGGTTGTTTTGGTTTTATTATTTAGTAAATAATCAAAGAGACTTAGGCTTTTTAGTAACTTCTGAATACAACAAGTCCACATGGTAGGAGCATATCATATCGATATTCCGCCTGACTTGCTTCTAAATTATACCACCATCAAGGAAAAAATCTGCCGCCATAACCTTACGGTGTTCCAGCAACACACAACCCTTGCGAGTCAGAGTCGTCTAGACCTAGCGTGATCTCCAATTTCGACCACATCATCGCTTACCACCAGGCGAGATAGTGTTCGAACACTAGCTTATAAAATATAAAACAGAAGTATTAAAATATAGTTGTTTTATACATGTATCGTTTTATTTCTACATTAAAAGGTTCAAGAACCAATAGTAGTACCCCCCACCACTAGATTTTATATTATAATTTGCCCATAAAGTAACGCGACAGCCCCATCAAGAGCCTCCGTCCATGGGGTCACATACTTAAGGGTTTTATTGGATCTGGCCCTCAAAGATATTATGGTTAGATAAACTAAGATATTTGATTTTATGAGATACCCTTAGCTTGAACTTGATCTATACAAGGTGAGGCGACTCTATGGTTTAAATCTGATAGCTATCATTTAAAGTTGGCATGGTGTTGCTTGTGGTGGTATCTAGTGTAAGTGTAGATTCTTATTTCTATCATAGTTTTTAGGGTTCCGTACCCAAAGGGTAAAACGGGACCCTATTACTAAGACTCCGCTGTCCGTCTGTCTGTCTGTCTCTCTCTCTGTCTGTCTGTCTGTCTGTCTGTCTGTCCGTCTGTCACCAAGCTATAGCTCATTAACCGTGATAGTTAGACAGTTGACATTTTCACAGACGGTGTATTTCTGTTGCCGCCACCACAACAAATACTAAAAACAAAATAAAATTAAAAATTAAAGGGAGTCCCCATACAAAAAACGTGTTTTCGCGAATCGAACGCCATCTATCTAATGCAAAATGACATAAATGGCGCTAGTAAACGAGCCCCGTCCTTCTAGATCGCGACCAAACCAAATATTCTGGGTAATATCAATTAATCAAATATATGAGGTTGAAACTCTGTTATGTTACGTATTGTACGTAGCGGTGGGCGCTTTTAATCGGAAATAGCTTTTTAAAACGTTATCCAAAAGAAGCGCCAAAGTGTGCTTCCAAAATGAAGCCGTCTACGCTTTAAAACATTTTTCGTACTACTATATTCGACCATAAAATGACCTTATTCCTACAGCTGCTATACGGCACATTATAAACATTCTTTATTAAATTGATATAACAATCTTATTGCTTGCACATAAGACTCAATATCGGTGGGATCGGTTACAGTTTACAGTATTATACGATTAAAACAAATGCAGTTTGATTTCGTTGAGGCAGACTGACAATGAGTACAATGACCCGTTTTTGATTTGTTAGTATTATTTCAAAAGAAACGCAACGATATTCATTTCAGACGGTCCTAAGCCTGTTGATAAGTACGAAGGGAAGTTAATTGATTTATAGTAATTTGCATTGTATTTAGTAATTTTTTTTTATATATCCTTACACTGTCCTAGTAAAGCCATAAAACATAAAAACATTAACTTACGTTACGTCATTACATTACTATTTCAAATAAGCCCCCGTTTTATTACGTTACGTTACGATACTTACTACGATCTTCACAACAATAGTGACTTGCACTGCTTATACTTTTAAAAAGCCGTTAAGCGTAAAGCTTTTTTAAAGCTGGCTTTTTAAAAAAAGCGCAACGTTGAGGCGTGTTGTCAATTTAAAGCCGTTTATCACATCTCTAATTGTACGGAACCCTCCCTAAGTGTGCGATAAGAGACGCGATGCTGACTCGCACTTGGCCAGTTTTATTATTTATATTTTTGTGTATTACTACAAACCACAAGTGGGTTTGAGATATATGACGGTTTAAATTACATAAATTAATAGATAAATATTTAAACTCTTTTTACGTACCATAGGTAAAGTCTATGTCTAGCTGTTAACAGAGGAAGGGTGATGATGATGATGATCCCTTTTCATGGTTAAACGATTCGAACAATATGGCACATCAAGTTGCCCAAAATGTACACAAAAATTGGGAACATGGTCAAATAAAACCTTTAGTTGGGTCTATGTTTTAACCAGAACAACGTCAACAAGCAAACACAGTATAGCTATACATAGTCATTGGTATAATTAGTATTTCGTTTACTATCGATATTTAAAATTTGATAGAACTTTTGATGTATTAAAAGCCATAAAGTACGAAACGAAACTTCAACAATAACCTGAAACGTAACTTGAGTCAACGATTGAGGTGCCCTGTCACCTCTAGAACACTTACTCAACGAAAACCCCCATATTTCGACCCCGCGGGGTTTGGATAACAATTATTTTCATTTTATGATTATGATTTATTGTTAATTGTTAACATTGGCGTGTAGTTTTGTTTTAGAATGGCTCTTTGAAATATCGTAGTGAATATAATAGTCGGTATTTCATAATCATTATGAATAAGGGAATCGTAATGTATACTTCTATTTTAGGGTTCCGTACCCGTACGGTACCAACGGAACGGTACAGCCGGTACAAATACTACTGCACTATCTGATTGCGCACGCGGACGCGGACACAGGACGCTGCGGTGTGGTCGTACCTTAACTGAGACTTCGCCGTCGTCCGTGCATCCGTCCGTCTATTAGAGGGCTGTATCTTTTAATAGTCAGTCCAAATTTTCACAAAGTATGTAAATATTACTGTGGAGCTGCTGTAACAACAAATACCAGTAATCGAACAAAGTTAAAAATTAAAGGTCTCCCCATACAACGTGTTTTATCGGCAAATTTTGTTCAATTTTATTTATTGTACTGAGGTACGGAACCCAACGTGTATGGATCCAACTAGCACTTGGCCAGTTTATTTTTTGAATCGGTCATTAAAATATATTAAAATAAAATGTGATGTGATTGTTAAGTAGTTTGTTTTATGATTGATAAGGTAACAAAACAAGCAAGGCGCTCGCCTGATGGTGAGCAATGAAGTTTATATATTTGTTTGGTTTTTTGTGACTTTGGTCAAATGACAGCCGGTTTGGCTAAAATTTTACACATAGATAGTTAATATAGTAGATTGGAATAAATAATACTTTGTAATGCAAGTCAACGTAGAATTAGCTTCCAAGATTCCACCCGAACATACGTAGTCTCATACATACATTGCAAGTTAAATAAATGCTTGTAAAATAAAGAGCAATAACAGACTTGACCTTACATTTACGCCTTTACAATGCCCTAGATATATATATCCAGTATCTAAAAGGCCTATGTCCTTTGAAATTAGAGCAGACCTATATCAAAATGAAAGTTTAAAAAGACATTTCTTAAAAAGACTTAGAATTTATTTATATCTTCGCACATTATAAAAGTTTAAACTTAAAATTGTACAAAAGAATTTCTTACTTTTCTTTTCTTTGGACTTGATGGATGATAAGCGATGGATATTTTTTATTTTTGTGTAAATTTGTTTTTTATTAGAGTTTTTTTAAACTTTTCTTACCGACTGCAGTATTTATCTGGACTTACCTGAAAAATAAAGAAACATTTTGTTAATAATACTGAAATTTAATAGAAACCATTCCAATGAGCCCATTCTAGGCCTAGCGTGCTTACCATCTTCGACCGCATCATCACTTACCAACAAGTGAGATAGTAGTCAAAAGCTGGCCTATAAGATGTAAAAAAATCGACCTCCCTGCTGTAAGTTGGTGAGGAGTTGAGTATTCTGCAGATTTCAGGAGATGCATCAGCACCAGGGCAATACTACCATGTTCTTACAATATCATTGAAGTAAGAGGATACCGCATTTCAACTTGATCAAACCTATATAATACCTAATAAATTGATTTCATAGCGTCATCGTCTAGAAAAAAACTCTTAAAACGGTTGAACGGATTTTCATGAATCAACAAAGCTCTCGATTAAGACCTATCAAATAAATGTAAAAAAATTGGTTGTCTGTAAAGTTGGTTTACGGACGATAGTTTAACGTGACGTCATTACATAACATTGATGTTCATGTTCATGTTCATGTTCATATTCACATTCACATTCACATTCATACAACAAAACATTGATGAAATCGGCGCATGCGTACAATGAGCGTAACGGGACTAGGGGTATAACGAGACACTTTTTTGTGCATGTATGCAGCCGGCGTTCATGCACTAAATAGAAGACGTCGCGTCAAAAATTAAAATTGGTTCATCCGTTTAGACGCTACGATCCCACAGACAGACGCACACATACAACAGATACACAGATATAATATAAGTACACACGTCAATATTATAACAGCCCTTCTTTTTGCGTTGGGGGTTAAAAACGATCTTATCATATATTGTACATTAGAAAAGCACTATATGAAATACCTCCTCCTTTAGTAAAATAGGTCAACCGTTCAAACACGTTCGCAGAAAATTACTAATAACTTTCAAACTAACTAGGAATACTAATTTGATAGTATAAATACAGTATCTAACCTTTCAGTTAGTGAAATATTAGTAAAACAAAGTCTCCGGTCAAATTAAACATTTATAATTAGCTACCTGTTTCCCCGTACAATTTATAAATCGCGTTAAACTGACCTTACACAGTAAACTTTGGAACAGTGACTAAGGTTTCCACACAATTACATAACGATAGAGTGAAGTGAGACATGTGGTTCTGGATATGAATTTAGTTTAATTTATCCGTTTACAATCGGTGAGATCATTTCCGAAAGTATATGATCCAATTGCACGAATTATTACTGCCTTCCCCTTTCTTCCATTGGCCAGCCAGACGAATTGATATGCTCCATCGCTATAGGTATACATAATACGGCAAAAACGTTTCATGTAGATACATCTACATGAAACGTTTTGTTTTTACATTAATCATAAGTACTTGTAGGGAATGGAATTATTTGCCAGTGTTTTTGTTTTGCAGTATGTACAATCTTCTTCAATTGCGAGTAAGTAGTGGAACATCCTGGTGTATTCTTACGAATGTAGGAAAGGATCCGGTATCGTGGGTTGATGATTAAAATCAAACTCTTACATTGAGAAGAGCAATCGAGTATCATGTGGATGCCAACAGACTTCGTAAATGTACATAATATTAAATGCAATCATCAGTTGCAAGAAAGCTAGACTAACCAATTATTGAATCCGACCTAAATAAAAAGAGGGTGCGTAGAAAGCTACGCTTAAGAAGTTAAACTTCCAGTTCATTCAATTTATTTCTAAACATCACTAATAACTTTTTTGTACAACTCCATCTGTTGAACTATAGCAAATACATCTTCGTAATTTTTTTTTTTTTTTAAAGATTACTGGCAATGTGGGTTGCACATTACTAGTATTCTTGTTAACCCCTCCAACTAAGCTAAATATGCTTGTGTCTGGAGTGGGTTCACGTCAATAGTGCAATGGGTGGGGTGGGGACCGAACTCACGACCTCTCGATCGCCAGTCCGACACCCTATCCATTGGGCTATTGCCGCTTTTACTTTAATTACGCCGTTCTGCAATAGAGGGCGTTTATTAATATAAAATATAACATGACGCTTACGTCAGTTCCGCTGCCTTCGGACCGTGACGCCATTTCCGTCAAATGTTGCCCGAGTGCGTCTAAAAAATGTTCACTTTAAAAACATACATGTTTAACCCTAACAAAAAGAACTTTCTAGTTTTCAGTTACAAATACACAGAATCAACCCAAATGCATCTACAATATTGTATCTCAACGCTTAATAAGATCGTTAAAAAAACTAAAAGAACCGACTTCAAGTGCCACGCTCTTAATTTTTAGTACAAAGTTTCAGATTATATCTCTGGAGATACTTGTCATATATTGATGAAATTTCTATGGTACCACGATTGGGATATTTCCTTTCCAACAAAATAATAATCATGTAAATCGGTTCATAAACGATGAAATTATCCGGGAACACCCATAAAAAAAAATTACGGTCGAATTGAGAAATCCCCTCCCTTTTTTGAAGTCGGTTAAAAAGCAACAATAACAATCCAATCAACCGCCTAACATTTGTAACTGTCTCAAATGTGCAGAGTGGCCAAACCTCTGGGACCAACTTTTATACTGAAAACTTTATAATTTGCCCAAATTACAGCGAGGTCACCAACTTCGAAGGTAAATAAATAAGTGGGTAGTCAGAGAACCTTTTTGTGAATTATTTGATGTTTAGTTTTTGAGAGTAGAAAGCAATTAAGTGTGGTATTATTAGAGTTAGTTGGATATTGTAATCGATGAGGGTTTTACTCAGCATGCAGAAAAAAAACAGAAACCTCGTGTAACGTAACGGAACGTTCAACTTTGGCGAGCTCTACTTAAGGACCTAGTACTTAAGGGATGTAAGGGAGCACAAATACGACCTCGGTGCTCCCAGCCAACCTCACCTGCCCGTGGTGCATCCTGCTGACCAACAGACGGGGCTCTGGCGACCGACAAATGGCGGTATAACCATTTCATATCTATGGCGTAGCCAAATTCTACAGGCCGGTGACGGGCAGCAGCGTCACCGGTGCGAAAAGCTACGTCCTGCGATCGCCAACACGCCTGCCCAGCATGGCGATTAGGGCATATCCCTCCCAAGGGATGAAAGAAGGATGGAAAGTCACACAATGCCGCGGCCCCCAGTTCCCGGCCGCCCTGCTATTCCTGACCACGGCGGCGGTCACGGTAACGGCAGGGCAGGGGGTGCTAAGAATCCCCGGGTTACGGTAGGCCGCCAGAACAAACTGACCCTCGCAACGTACAATGGACGCACGATTCGGCTGGACGATCATCTGGCGCAGCTAGAGGAGGAGCTGAAACACATAAGATGGCACATTCTGGGGTTATGCGAAGTCCGAAGACAGGGAGAGGACACCATAACCTTAGAATCGGGCCATCTTATGTACTACAGAGAAGGAGATCAGCCATCCCAAGGCGGCGTCGGGTTTCTGGTCAACAAGGTTCTCAGTGACAACGTTGTAGAAATCTCCAGTGTGTCGACCAGGGTAGCGTACCTCATAATTAAGTTAACCAAGAGGTACAGCCTCAAGGTTATCCAGGTCTACGCACCGACCTCGACACACTTGGATGATGAGGTGGAGAGCATGTATGAAGATATCTCCAGAGCTTTACACACCACCTCCAAGGCTCACTACAACGTTGTCATGGGAGACTTTAACGCCAAAGTGGGAGTACAAACGTGCGGCGAATCGTCTATAGGACCACACGGATTTGGGAGTAGGAATCACAGGGGACAAATGCTCGTCAATTTCCTCGAGAGAGAGGGGCTTTTCTTGATGAACTCGTTCTTCAAGAAACAGCCCCAAAGGAAATGGACGTGGCAAAGCCCCGACTTTGTGACTAAAAACGAGATTGACTTCATCATTACGGACAAACGGCGCATATTCAGAGACGTCTCAGTGATCACTAGGTTTAATACTGGAAGTGATCACCGACTTGTACGAGGCACTCTGGATATCGACTTTAAAGCCGAGAGATTCCGATTGATGAAGTCTACGCTCCGCCCGAACCTACTCCATCCCGTTGTTGGGTCCGAAACATTCCAATTAAAATTGGAAAATCGATTCGCTGCCTTGGAAACCACAGATGACGTAGACCAGAAACTCGAAGAAGTGGTGGAAATCCTCAGGGATGAAGGGACGAAGTTTTGCGAGAGCAAGCGTACGGGCAAAAAATCCAAACTCCGGCAGAAACACTTTGGCTAATGGAAGAGAGACGAACAGACCCTTTGTCAGCTTTGTCAACTAACCTGGTGCGCAACAAATCCATAAAGAAGCTGGTACGACGCGACCTCCGATCCTCTAACACGCTCTTGATTAAAGAATCAATTGAGCAGAATCGGGGGTCGAAAGTGTTCGTCCAGCCTCTGGGTAGAAGCCACCTCACAAAGCTGACAACGTCAACGGGGAACGTCGTCGCATCCAAGCCGGAGATTCTGTCGGAAGTTGAAGACTTCTACGGCAAGCTCTACGCATCGCATGCTTCAAGGCCCGAACCCGATACTGAGGATTCTAGAGCCACCTTAACCCGCCACTTCACAGAAGATCTGCCCGAAATTAGCCGAGACGAAATCGTGATGGCCCTTAAACAACTCAAAAATGGAAAAGCCCCAGGAGAAGACGGAATAACAACGGAGCTTTTAAAAGCCGGAGGAGCTCCAGCAGTTCAACAGCTGCAGCAGCTATTTAATTCCGTACTTTTTACTGGGAGAACTCCACAGGCATGGAACAGAAGCATGGTGGTTTTGTTTTTCAAAAAAGGAGACAAAACCCTATTGAAAAACTATCGCCCGATTTCGCTTCTGAGCCATGTCTACAAGCTGTTTTCAAGGGTCATCACGAACCGTCTTGCGCGAAGACTCGACGAGTTTCAACCTCCGGAACAGGCCGGGTTTCGAAGCGGTTACGGCACCATAGACCACATCCACACGGTGCGGCAGATTGTACAGAAGACCGAAGAGTATAATCGGCCCCTGTGCTTAGCATTTGTGGACTATGAGAAGGCCTTTGACTCAATCGAAACCTGGTCTGTTCTCGAGTCCTTGCAGCGTTGCCAAGTCGACTGGCGATATATCAAAGTGATGAGATGTCTATACAATGCCGCAACGATGACTGTACAAGTACAGAACCAGCGAACTAAACATGTCCACCTGCGTCGAGGAGTGAGACAGGGGGACGTCATATCCCCGAAACTGTTCACTAACGCCTTGGAGGATATGTTTAAGACGCTGGACTGGAAAGGTCGTGGCATTAACATCAACGGCAGGTACATCTCTCACTTACGATTCGCAGATGACATCGTCATAATGGCAGAGACGCTGCAGGACCTACAAAGGATGTTGAATGGCCTAGCTGATTCTTCTCGTAGCATCGGTCTCCGGATGAATTTGGACAAAACCAAAGTCATGTACAACGAGCACGTTGTTCCGGAACCGATTGCCGTAGATGGAATCCCACTCGAAGTTGTCACTAAGTATGTTTACCTAGGGCAAACGCTCCAACTAGGCAAACATAACTTCGAGAAGGAAATCCAGAGAAGAATTCAGCTGGGCTGGGCAGCATTCGGAAAACTCCGTCGAGTCTTCTCGTCGCCTATACCACAGTGTCTAAAGGCAAAAGTCTTTAACCAGTGCGTCCTACCTGTGATGACATACGGAGCCGAGACGTGGGCACTCACAGTCCGACTGGTCCACCAGTTTAAAGTCGCTCAGCGAGCTATGGAGAGAGCTATGCTCGGTATTTCTCTGCGGGATCGAATCCGGAACGAAGT
The DNA here is from genome assembly GCA_954871355.1 of Cabera pusaria. NCBI lineage: Eukaryota > Metazoa > Arthropoda > Insecta > Lepidoptera > Geometridae > Cabera > Cabera pusaria. The sequence continues at coordinate 6,627,109 of OX940910.1, forward strand.
AATTCGCCAGAGAACTAAAGTTATCGACATAGCTCAACGGATTAGCAAGCTGAAGTGGCAGTGGGCTGGTCATATCTGCCGCAGGACTGATAACCGTTGGGGCAGACTTGTCCTAGAGTGGAGACCGCGAATCGGCAAACGTAGCGTAGGACGTCCTGTGACCAGGTGGAGCGACGACATACGTAAAGCGGTGGGCAGTGACTGGAAGAGAAGAGCCGAAGATCGGGCTCAGTGGCGCATCTTGGGAGAGGCCTATGTCCAGCAGTGGACTGATACAGGCTGATGATGATGATGATGATGACTTAAGGACCGTCCGCACGTAATCACGTGCGGACGGTCCTTATGGTACGGACACGGATACGGATCTGCGGGCGCGATCTCAGTACTTATCAATTGTTTTCAGATCGCGTTTGGCGTGAACCAGTCGGTACAAGTACTACTGCGCTATCTGATCGCCGCCTAGATCGCGCACGCAGGACGCTGCGGTGTGTCCGTACCTTTAGGTAGAGCTCGCCAAAGTTAAACCCAATAATAACCTTACGGTGATCCGGCAGCACACAGCTCCTGTGTGTCACTATTCTAGCACTATTCTAGGTCTAGCGTGTTCACTATCTTCAACCACATCATCGCTTACCACCAGGCGAGATGGTGTTCAAACGCTAGCCTATAAGACAAAAACTCAATCAAATATGAATCCTAAATCCTTATCATGCCCAAAGGCAAAAAATATCAACGAAATTTATGTGATATTGCAAGACATAGCTATTGTTACCTAAAACCCTAATAATATAAGATCTCTTAAAAAACTAAAAGAACCGAATTCAAACGTCACGCTAGTCATTTTTACATAGCACTAAATTTGAAGTGTTTATCTCCATATCTCTGAAGATATTGAACATATCTTGATAAAATTTAAATGGGACAAACTGTAAAGTATACCCATCCAAACAAAAAAATAAATTTTCAAATCGGTTTAGGCGTCTTCGAATAATCGGTGAACATACATAAAAAAATAATTCCGAAGAATTGACCACCTCCACTGTTTTTGTAAAGTCGGTTAAATTAAAACAAAATAATTAAATCGGTTAAATTAATTTTAAAACACTATCAAAAGATTAATAAAGTATGTTATAAACTTACACCCGCGGTGTGTGTCTTCAAATTAAACCCAGCTTACAAGATTGCAGTTTAGGCGATAACTTTAGGTGCTTAGTTCACGCTTGGAGCCTGAAGTCTAGACAAGATAATATCTTGTGTACAGATAGATAGGTATTAACGGAAATTACTATGTGAGCTAGACTTCTAAGCAATTTTGTCGGGATATAATAGAAAGACAGTAACAGATTTGTGTTATGTTCACTTTATTAACCGACTTCGACTTTTAGTAATGTGCAACCAACATTGCTAGTAATCTTTATAAAAAAATTAAAAAAAACTTCACTAAAAAGGAGCAGGTTCTCAATTGGTCGGATTTTTTTTAAGTCTGTTCACCGATTACTCGGAGACGCCTGAACCGATTTTAAAATTATTTTTTTTGCTTAAAAAGGTAAACTTCTCAGGTGGTTCCATTTAATTTTTTTTTTTTTTTTTTTTTTTTTTTAATTTATTTTAATCGAGATATGTTCAGTATTTCCAGAGATATGCAGATAAATACCTCAAACTTGGTACTGGTCTCGGCATTTGAAGAATTATTTTGTGTAAATATTTCGCACTTCACTGTCATCATTTTTTGTTTAACTACAACTAAATACCTTGATTTAATGTAAACATTAAATTAAGATATTTTGTTGTAATTTATATAATAAATTATGCTTAATTTAACTAACATTATGTAAAACGGCCGTCGTAAAGAAAAAGCCGTAGAGCAGTGATGCGTGGAAGCACGCAGGATTGTAGTGATTGGAAGTGAAAAGCCTAAGGCCCAGATTCCTCTGTCGCTGACGTCGGTCACGTACGTCGGTCGCGCGTACGAATATACGTTGTGTTCTATATAGCACCATACTGTGACGCTGACATCAGCGGCGCGCGAGTAGCTACGCGCCGCGTATGGCGCGCGTCGGTCTCGCGCGTCAGCGCCGCGTACGTCGGTCGACTGACGCGCTATAGAACGCTATGAGGCCTGAATTCCTCTGTCGCTGACGTCGGTCGCGTACGTCGGTCGCGCGTACGAATATGCGTTGTGTTCTATATAGCACCACACTGTGACGCTGACATCAGCGGCGCGCGAGTTGCTACGCGCCGCGTATGTACGCGACCGACGTCAGCGACAGAGGAATCCGGGCCTAAGATCTGGTTCAGTGGCATGCTTTAGAAGAGTATTTTGCCTATTTTTTTTAAAGCTTATTTGCAATGTGGTTTGCACATTAGTAGTCTTGTTAACTCTTCCAACTAAGCTAAATAATATGCTTGTGGATGGAGTGGTCACGTTAATAGTGCAATGGGTGAAGATCGAATTCACGACCTCTCGATTGCAAGTCCGACCATAGCCATTGGGCTATTACCGTTTAATATTCCTAGATCTTATACAAGGATATCCAAGGATATAGCAGAAAAATTCAAACGTTACTTTTTCGGTACTTAATTTAGACTGCATCTAAATTAAATTGTTAAACACAATCCAGAATTTCATAGTACCGACGGGACTCGAACTTAACTTACTTACTTAACTTACGTAATAAGTAGTCATAGATGACGCCACCAATGCATTAACAAATGCAATCCACTAATTTCGTCGTATCGATGGATTGAACCGTGGCTTAATTGGCAGAGCACCTGGACGTGTAATCCAGGGGGTGCGGGTTCGAGTCCCGTCGGTACGATGAAATTTTGGATTATGTTCGACAATTTACAAAAATATAAAGTGTGTGACACTTCAAAGAAACATAATATTTGCATCTAAATTGTATGGTATGTAAAGAGCGTAAGTTTGAGTACTGTATTCAAGTTATATATTATAATGTACAGCTATATAATAAAATGTTGGTATCAACGTTAAACAATAGTAAACTCTTAGATTTAAAAACGGGAATTTAACGTGACTTACGCGATGTCGATATAGCGATCGACATATGTTTCGGCCTCGTCCGGAGGCCTTCTTCAGGATCTTGAGTGCGGGACGCTCGCCGACGCGTTCATACCGATACCGATTCATGACGCTGAATGTTTACGACAAGAAGTAGCATTGACATTGCGAAAATCCAAGGTACCTAAATCCAACATCTCGAACTCGGAAATGTTTGCACTACGTAGTTTACGTAACAACACAGAGCTTTTAGTTTTACCCGCAGATAAGGGGAATGCAACAGTAGTCGTGGACACAGCACAGTACGAACAGAAAATAAACCAGCTCCTCAGTGACGGTAATACTTACAAACGTGTTACATACGACCCTACATCTCGAGTAACTACCAAACTGAGTACACTACTGCGTGCATTAAATGAAGATCTGTACAGTAGATTACGCCCTTTGAACCCAACTGCACCGAGAATTTATGGCCTACCTAAAATTCACAAGCCATCGTGGCCTTTGAGACCTATAGTCAGTCAAATCGACTCACCCACTTATAAAACAGCTCGATACATGGCTGACATGCTACTTCCATTAACAGGAAACACCACAAGTTTTGTGAGGGACTCGCGACACTTTATACAGCTCCTAGATGAAGTAACATTAGGTGAAGATGAACTGATGGTGAGCTTCGACGTCACGTCATTGTTCACGAACGTACCGATAGAGGACACACTCAAAATTATAACGGATTTATTCCAGAGAGCTCTTATACCTATCGAGTACATGAACATAATAAAGTACATACTGACAAGTGGGTATTTTAAGTGGCGCGGTGAATTTTATATTCAGACGGAAGGTGTGGCCATGGGTTCTCCTATAGCTCCAGTAGTTGCGAATATTTTTATGGAGTGGTTCGAGACATCGGCACTACACGACATATCCTTTAGACCGAGATACTGGTGGCGATATGTGGATGACGTGTTTGCTATTTTACATAAGGACCATGTAACACCCTTATTAGAACATCTAAATAGCAAACATCCGACGATCACTTTCACTGTCGAACGAGAAATAGAGGGCGCGTTGCCGTTTCTTGACGTGTTACTCAAGCGACAACAGAATGGACATCTCTCACACACAGTGTACCGCAAGAGTACCCATACAGACCGGTACTTGAGAGCTGACTCCCATCACCATCCCGCCCATCTAGCGTCGTTGCCTCGGACACTTATCAACAGAGCGCTGAGATTATGTGACCCACAACATGTAGACACGGAACTCGCGCATGTGAAGGCGGTGTTAGAGGCAAACGGATACAGCTGGAAGCAGAGTAATGGGATTGCGAACAACTCCACAAAGTGCCGAATAACATCGGTTGAGAGAGCAGCAACGTACCTACCATACGTCAAGGGGGTCACGGACAAAATTGGACACTTGTTACGCCGAAGATATAGCATCAAGACGATATTCCGCCCCCCCTCACGTGTCAGGCAATTGTTGCGCTCTCCAAAGGATAAGGATCCCCTAGGAGCTCCTGGGGTCTACGTCGTTCCTTGCGACTGTGGTGCAAGCTACGTAGGCGAGACCAGAAGAAACGTGTCCACAAGACTCAAAGAACACATTGCTTCCATGAAGAACGTGGACAGCGGTAGCTCGGCGGTTACAGAGCACGCTCTCACATCTGGGACGACGCACTACATCAGATTTGACAAGGCACGGATTTTGGCGCGTGAAAAGTACTTTGTACCCCGCAAAATCCGAGAAGCCATTGGGATCAGTCGTCGTCGTAACTTCAACAGAGACAGAGGGTGGTACCTGTCAAATACGTGGAAAACCGTTCTTCATGGAAAGCACGTCACCAGTGGCAACAGTGAGGAGGACACCTTGAGTTCCGTCTGCCGGTTGGATGAGGTTTCGTCTGAAGTAAACAGCAGTGATGAAGACGAAGCCCTCCAACCTAATCCCGCGCCTCCACTATGTACACCGCATCATCATCACCCACCAACACCACCACCGCCGCCGCCGCCGCCCGCTCCGTCCGCCCGCGCTGCACGAGCAGCGGCCCGCAGTGCGAGGTTGAACGCGTCGGCGAGCGTCCCGCACTCAAGATCCTGAAGAAGGCCTCCGGATGAGGCCGAAACATATATCGATCGCTATATCGACATCGCGTAAGTCACGTTAAATTCCCGTTTTTAAATCTATAATAATAAACTCTTTAATCGGTTCAGATAAAGTAGAATATGGTATGCAGTATCTAATAAAGGCTTCAGCAGAATTTAAAAAATTGGTGCCGGATTTCATGAAAATAACTGCAATAAATATACAGAGATATTATGGAGATATAATACTGATATAATATCGTTAAAATAACTGAACAATAGACTTCTTTGGTTTTTAACCGACTTAAAAAAGGAGGTTCTCAATTCGGATGTTTAAATGTTTAATGTATGTTCGGACTTCAGACATAACTCCGTCAAATAAATTATTTTTTGCCCAAATGAGGTTTATTTCAAAATTGTCTCATTTTGTGAAGATAATGTTGAACTATTTTATAATAAACCTATTTCGAATAAAAATATAACATTGCAAATCCGTCTTTAAATTGACGGTGTTATGCACGAACATACATTACAAAAGATTTAAACATCCGAATTAAGAACCTCTTCCTTCTTTGAAGTCAGTTAAAAATAAAGTAGCGACTTTTCTTACTATTTTTAACCGACATCACAAAAAAGGAGGAGGTTCTCAATTCGTCTGTATGTTTTTTTTTTTTTTGTGTGTATGTTACGCGATTTCTCCGTCAATAGTGAACGGATCCAAATGATTCTTTTTTTAATAGGTAGGATACGTTTCCGAGGTGGTCCCAATTTAATTTTATCGAGATCTGATAAGTATCTCCAGAGATATGGAGATAAATACCTCAAACATAGGAGAATGTACTGGTTTTAGTAGAAAAGTCCCAAGAAGATTATACACAATAGAGGTTGCTATTGGATAAACTTTTGAAGACCAAAAAATATGACCTTGAATAATGTTTTTACATCTTTCTTCTCGTTGATTTTGGTTTTTGACAGATATTCTTACAGTAACTGTGAGCGAGATAGAAATAAAGGTGGAGATAATTTTTTTTTTTTTTTTTTTATATCTTATAGGCTAGCGTTTGACCACTATCTCACCTGTTGCTAAGTGGTGATGCGGTCGAAGATAGAAAAGTGGACTAGAATGGGAACTGGCTCTCAAGGATAGCTGCCTGAACACATAAGATGTTTGGAGACAGATTTTCTAAATTGAGGGTGGTAGCTGGCCAGGCGGACACTAGATATGTCCTACCACCATGCGGGGGTTGTTGGTTTCTTAACGATGTTTTCCTTCACCGGAGGGCAACTGTGAGAAGCGCACATATATTTTTCGATCGAAAAATTCATTGGTGCACGGCGGTTTGAACTCGGTACCACGGCATCAAAGCCGACTGTTCTCCCAATTACGCCACCGGCCCGGTGGCGTAAATAATAATTATATATTAATAAATAACTCAATAAATAATTATATATTAATAATTATAATAAATAATTATATATAAATATAAATAATTTGTCTTCACAGGAATGTTCTACCGGGCAAAGTCTAGTTAGGGTGCAAATCTTAATACCTAAGATTTTTTGACATGACATGACGTTTGCCGAAGATGGCGGCCATTTCAGTCCCGCGACACTGCATACATTATTAAATAACTCAGAAATATGAACGTACTTTGTACCAACCAACACTGCAAAAAAAAAATTTATAAGCATAATACCACAGATTATATAATAGTTACTACGTAAATAATACTTTCCGTTGTTAGGTTGGCTACACAGTGCTTTCATAATTCGGGTTTCAACAATTTAGGGAAGTGCCTCTAATGTTAATAATCGCAAATAATACTTTTTAATATTCATTTTGGAATACAACTAGTCCGTGTTATAAAAGTATTTGGAATTATTTTAATAAAATAGACAATTAATTATCATGTGTGTCAGATGCTTTTAATTGCACAGGGCCATTTTGGACATTGTCCTTTGATACCTTGATGACATAATTATTACTAGTGAATATTATCACTTTAGCAAGGCATTTAAAGTCAATTTTTTTAGGGTTCCGAACCCAAAGGGACACATGAACACTTTCTGAGACTTTGTTGTCCGTTCATCCGTCCGTCCGTCCGTCCGTGTGTCTATACATATATGCGCACTTTACAGATCTGTATCTTCTTAACCGTTATAGATACATACTTGAAATTTTCAAAAAGTATATATCCGTCCGTGTATAACGGCCCAGACACCAAATGTAATAGATGCATGTAATTTAATTAAAACTTGTTATGCACTAAAAAGGGTAAAATAAGTTTTTTTCAAAAAAAATAAAACCGACTTCATAATAACAAACAGGCACTCAAACGCGAAAAATAAATTACTTAAAATTATTATAAGCGCTACCCACTTAACTATTTGAAGTCGGTGCCAGCCAAGTCTAATAGGTAGTAGACAGATAATACCTACATGTATCTACCTACTTACTAACCTACATGTACCTACTTACTACTACTACTACATACATAGTATCTATCTACTATCCAATAGACTTGGCCTGCACCGACTTCAAATAGATAAGTGGGTAGCGCTTATAATAATTTTAAGTAATTTATTTTTCGCGTTTGAGTGCCTGTTTGTTATTATGAAGTCGGTTTTATTTTTTTTGAAAAAAACTTATGTATAGTTGTAAAACTATATTAACTGTTTTACATTTTTTTTATATTTTATAGGCGTTAATAGCGTTTGACCACTATCTCACCTGCTGGTAATGCGGTCGAAGATGGTAAGCATGCTAGGCCTAGAATGGGAACTAGCTCTCAAGGATAGCTGCCGGAACACGTTAGATGTTTGACGACAGATTTTCTAACTTGGGTGGCAGTTGGCCAGGCGGACACTGGATAATGTCCTACCACCATGCAGGGGTTATTAGTTTCTTAACGATGTTTTTCCTTCACCGGAGGGCCACTGTGAAAAGCGCACATAATTTTTGCCATAGAAAAATCGATGCACGGCGGTGATTGAACTCGGTAGGTACTTCTGGCATCAAAAACATACTCGGATATACCATTATATCAATACAAATTAAATATCCAAATACAGATACAGCTCCAAATACAATCATTTTAATAATACCACAAAAGACCTAGATCTATTATTAGGTCATGTAGCCGAACTGAATAGTATCTAGATTTGAAGCCAACAAAGCGAGCGTTGCGACCGTTGCGAGCAATAATAGTGATGTGATTATTTTATCGATAGTTTTAATAATTTTATAGTTCGAGGTTCAAATTGCAAGCATCCAGACTAATATTATAAACATTTGTAACTCTGTCACTCTGTCTGTTTGTTACCTAATCACGGCTAAACAGACGATTTGATCTTACTAAAATTTAACATGGAGGTACTTTTTAGCATGAGGATGAACATATGCTACTTTTTGTGACAATAAAATCATGTTTTTTTTTGCACATAACTTTAATAACTCAGCTGTGTCATAGCTTTACTGTAATGAAATTCTTGGTGTATACTTGAACAAAGTCGCGGGTATCAATCAGCTTGTTGTTTATAATAACATGATACGGCGACTTATCATAGAATTGTATATAAAATATTTTAACGAAAAGTTGTAGGTGGCTTTATTAAATAGCAGTCGCAGAAGAAATTATAGCTGTTAGCAAGGCTTGAAACCGGTTTCTGCTTAACCGTTTTTTAAAGGTTTAGACCGGTTTTAACCAATTATTTCCCTCAAAGCAGGACTAGAAACCGGTTTATGTGTAACCGGTTTTAATACGGCATTAACCGGTTTTTTTATTATTTCGTTCGAAAAACTCTATAAACCGGTTTATTCCGCGAGAGGCCCACGCGTATTTACTTGCATTTGGCACGGGCGATAAATAAACATGCTCTCGCACTTTTCGACGTTTGCTTGCCATATATGTATAATTTTTATGGCCAACCGCTGTTTTTAATACGTGATTTACAATTACTAAATCGTTGTTTGCTTGCTGCCAGTGCACACGCGGCTGAAAATTGAAAAGTGGTCGCTGACCATAGCTAAAACCGTTCTAAACCGGTTTATTCAACGAAACATTTACTAAAAAGGTTTTTGCTCAATATCGTTCAATAGCGGTTTATAGAACGAACGAAAACCGAAAAGAAAATTTCATATGTACTTACGCCCAAACCGGTTTGAATTTTTAACCCGGTTTCCAAGCCTTGTTAGCCTGTTAGGGTAAACGAATTTTTTAATAGCGACCGCGCACCGACATGCGTAGCGTAGTAGAAGACTAGGTGAAGCGTTGATCTTTCATCGCGCAGTGACTGGCAAGAGCTGGCAAAAATAATGACAGTAGCTACGAACCGTGCTAGCGTCCAAGGTCTATGTCCATAAGTGGACTATAATACAGCCTGCACTATAGTGCAGGCTGATAAAGATGAGTTAAATATAGTAGTAATGCTTTTTCGTTATTAATACAGAGGGTACAGATAAGACACTCAAGATTTCATGAAAATGTAACAATGATAATGGCGCTTTACACAGAACCACAGAATAAATAATAGTACAAAGGTAGCATAACTAAAATATCGGTACTCATAATGAGTTAATAAATTAGTAAATATATTTTTAACAGTTCTATCGATCGGCCTTTAGTGCAAACACAAGCGTTGGCTATCATGCATAGATTTTAATCTATATATCCCGCAGCTAGGCCCACGAATACAACACAATTACCCAATATTCGGTTCTGTACTTTTATGTTACCTCTGGCAAAATATTTTTCAGCCAAATTCAAGTCGTAGGATAGTAAATCTCTGTACTATTTTTTCCATCTATTCTAACAAAGCGATATAAAATCCGCTATACTGCCGAAACAGTTTCCCCACTACTTAACAATAGTTATCGATATCATCGATAAACCAATAACCTACTGTTTCACATCACTAGCGCCCGTGTATGTAGGTACGTTACTGAATTGCTGTGCTTAGGCCTTTGTGATTTCGACTGGACCATGAATATGGTAATCATAGGTATTTCAGAACTATGATTTTTAAATTGTATCCTTATTTTGGACACTCGCTTTGATATTTTACATTGTGTCGTGTGGCATTGTAGATCGTTATATTTTTAACCGACTTCACAAAAAAGGAAGAGGTTCTCAATTCATCGGAATCTTTTTTGTATGTCACGCGTCTTTTAGTAATCGGTGAGATTACTAAAAGACGCGTGAACCGATTTGGAAAATTATTTTTTTTGGTTTGGAAGAGTAATCTTCATACTTTTACTTCTACTTAATACTTCACAGGTGGTCCCATTTAAATTTCATCGAGATATGTTCAGTATCTCCAGAGATATGGAGATAAACACCTCAAACTTAGAACTAAAAATTAATAGCGAGGCATTTGAAGTCGGTTCTTTTGGTTTTTTAAATGATCTTAAATTATACTTATTAAGATGTTATAACACAAAATAATTGAGTATTACGGAATTAAGCATCATAATTTAAACTAAATGCATAGTTTAATATCAAGTTGTCAAACAAGATCTTTTGGACCACACTGATAATCTTATAAAAATACATTAAGGGGAGTCTCCCTGAAGAATGCTGTACTTTGCCATATCATAGTAAATCAACCAATAATCTGAATGATGTCAAACTTACATATTGGCATTTTTCATTGTTTTCTCTTTTTTTTTCAAAAAACAGAAACATAATTGGAAATTATTTGCTCGATAGTTTTTTTTTTTGAAAATTATGTACATAATACATATTTATATAATTAAAATTATATATGATGTAACGGAGTGTATGAGCGGAGATGGCGTGAGAAAAAAAATCAAGACTAGTCTCAACTGCGTTGAAAATTACATTTTTGTGCAAGCAAAATATTCAGATGCAGGTAATTTTAGAGGCCAGTATATTGTACAACGACTATTTGTTTATACAACCGTATACAAACATAATACTTAATAAAATAATTTCAAATTGGGGCATACTTTACCCCATACTAATTATATCAGAGCATAATTTTCACCGCTACACAGTGGAGATTCCGTCTTTACGCACGAAGCGATTTGCTTCCACATAAAGAGGGAACGCGGGGTGCTTTGTTTTTAGGGTTCCGTACCCAAAGGGTAAAACGGGACCCTATTAATAAGACTCCGCTGTCCGTCTGTCTGTCTGTCTGTCCGTCTGTCACCAGGCTATAGCTCATTAATCGTGATAGTTAGACAGTTGAAATTTTCACAGATGGTGTATTTCTGTTGCCGCTAGAACAACAAATAGTAAAAACAAAATAAAGTTAAAGGAGTGGAATTTCTTGGCGGTGCGTGATGATGCGGTGATGTAGCCTGATGGTAAGCAATGATGTGGTCGAACATGATGAACACGCTAGGACTAGAATGGTCTCTCAAGGGCTTAAACAAAATATTGCGGTCATACAATATTTTCATTCAATAATTTTGGTCTTAAGGTTCCTACTATTGTAGGCGAATGTATGGATGCATTTGCTTCAATGAAACTGCAGTTTTGAGCAAATGTCGGAGACCCGTTAAGTCCTTTGAAATTGCAAAGTTGCAAAGTAAGTTCCCAATGTCTAACAGGTGTGGTAGAAAGTAGCAGATTCAAAGTAAAGCTGCTACATAAATGTCAGTACTCTACTTTTATGAGCTATTAAAAGTAAATAGCCTTTTATATACATTGTTGTAGTCGTAGCTTTACTAGGTATTCTACCTTAAATACAAGATTGCGAATTCCGTTCGAGCCGAAGATTGGGCTCAGTGGCGTATCTTAGGAGATGCCTACGTCCAGCAGTGGACTGTCACTGGCTGATGATGATGATGAATTCCGTTTCAAAATGTCGAACACAGTAAATCCATCCAAATCTATACCACGTTTCACGTATGGTAGTTTTCCGTTAATAATTTTCTCTTCGAAACGGAATTCTACATGTATGTGAGATTTTAAGATGGGGTTTTTAAATTGAGATTTTGCCGTTAACACGACTGCAACGCAGCTTACTTTAACGGAAGTCTCTTGTGTTAATTCGGTGAGTCATAGTAGTGATAAGTGATAACGCGCTTCAATCGGATTTAACTGCTATCGCGACCGATGTAACTGACAATGACAGATTTAGGCTTTTGCAAACGCTGAATCAGTTTTCCGAGTTTTTCATTACCGGTTTACCTACGACGAGAGTAAACATGGGCGAGTTTAAGATTAAGTTGATTGATTCGAATTGCACGGTGCAGCGGCGACCGTATATCTGCGCACGAGCGTAGCGTTATGCGCGATCATGTGAAAGAACTGTTAGAAGTGAATATTATTAGACCTAGCTGTAAAAGTACCTATAACCGGCGAGCATGTATGAAGACGCCCATGAAAGTGGAAGAAGCGAAGGAGGTATGTCAGGATCGTAGCATGTGGAAAGAAGTAGTCTCTGCCTACCCCAACGGGAAAAAGGCGTGATTGTATGTATGTATGTATGTAGCTGTTCTCCTTTTCCAAGCCCAGCTCTACCGGCAAAGAAGCAAGATGGTTCTTACCGCATTTATTTAGACTACCGCGAGTTTAATAATAACACCTTGTCTGACCGTTACCCGCTAAAAGTTTTAAATTCTAAGCGTACCTACAAATATGCACACGATAGGCTTAGGAAAATGCCAGCGGGTCACGTACCAGTCGATGTTGATAATGATTTAAATGATGATGAGTAAGCTTACTTGTGGTAGTAAGTCGTAGTAAGTCGAGTAAAGATTCTATGGGCCGTATTGAGTTCGACCGTACCAGTGATTATAACGTAGTCGTAGCCCGGTAGAAATCGGTGTCTCTTGAGGCAACTCAAGTAGTCTGTGGGTGCGCGATGCGCGTTATAAGCTCTGGCGGAGGTCGTGGTCTGGAGAGACCGTAGTGTGTACTCAGTGGTGGGTGCACACGGGCGATCCACTCGATGGATATGCATACAGAGGTTTTGATCCATTCGCTGGATGTGTTGGAGCAATGTGATTGCTAGTCGGCTGGAGAGCCGTGGCATTAGAAATTTTACTCGAAGATTTCTGTGAACTAGATGTTTTTGTTGATTTGAACGACTGTGGTACATGGCCCCTGCTGAGTGATTGTTGTATTTTCGATAATTCCCAATTTCGTTTCATGTTTAGAAAAATGATTGATTTAGTTAAATTAGACTTATTTTGATTAAGTTCAACTGTAAGATTTGAAAGAAAACAAAAACTGTAGAGCTCTAAAATTTCTTTATTTTCACCGCCCTGATAAACGTAGAGTTTAAGTCAGGAGTGACCGAGTGCAACAAAGTTCTCCCGTGGACTATTTGTTTGCAGGGTAACCATCACACGAGGACGTGTGCTAGCAGGATGGCTGTGTCGCAATCGAGTCTTATCCAGGTCGCCAGCGCTACCTAGTGGCACTCGATGGAGTTAGTGACGCGCGCGCCGTAGATAAGTATCTCGTTTTGACAGTTGACAGCATACCTGTATAGTGATCTGTGCAGTTGACACACTTCTTTGTTGGCGGGCTGCGCGTGCGGACGTCACTGAACATCTCGCCTTCTGTGATACGTACCTACCTACATAGCTATCCCTATCTACAGTGTTGTACTAGCCGAATAGGATTATAATTTGATTTTTGTGAACGAGCCTGTTTCCTTCATCCAACTACCCACCGACGCCCACAGTTAAAAGCTTCGAAGATGAGTACTAATGATGATGGAGACGAACCTCCTCCGTCATATATATATAACAATAAGAACGTTATTTCGGAGCCGTGTCAAATTATTGTTTTATACAAATGAGTATACTATAGATAGGTACCAAACGAACCCTATTAGTAAGACTTCGCTGTCTGTTCGTACTTTACAGGACTGTATCTCCTTAACCGGTTTCATGAAGTATGCACTACTATGGGAGATTTAACAAAAAATACTAAAAACAAAAAAAATACAATATTATAGGGATACAAAACCCATACAAACAACTTATTATTCCGGCAAATTTTGTTCAATCGGAACCCTACGTGTGCGACTCCAACTCGCACTTGGCCAGTTTATTTTTAAAACCGGAGCAGTGGCTTGTACAGAAATGTTCGATAACCGAACGCATTTGCATATTGCACGTATTCTGGTCCAAAGGGAAATAAGGTGAACACTCTGTGTAACCAAAACATCCTTGAAAATATATGTGAATTTAACTTTTTCACTATTTATATCACTCAACAATTCAGTGTGGTGAAAAAGTTATATATCAGTACGTACTAAGCTTGTATCTAAAACTTGATGATAGCAAAATTTTCCAAGCTGATTTAGAACTTCTACTCGTAAGATTTTGATACAATTTACTAACACCCATATGCAGAGTTATTTTCTTGAGACCTCCTCCACTCGACCTTAGTCGAGGTCACCTCAAGGAATTCTTGAAAACACCCTTGAAATTAGTATGTTCAGTTACGGCTTCACCCTAAAGTGAGGAACCTCCATTCGAGACATTTATTATTGTGATTATAAATTACCGACATTATTGTTGGCGACTGTCTCGACCTAGGTTTCATACATGTCCGATGAAACCTGAATGCATGAAACCTAGGTCGAGACAGTCGCCAACAAATATTAGTGAGTATAATAGTCGGTAATTTATAATCATGATTCAAACTCACGATAACTATAAATCTAAAATTTATTATCTTTTTAACCGACTTCAAAAAAAGTAGGAGGTTTCTCAATTCGACAGTTTTTTTTTTTTGATGTTTGTTCGCGGATAACTTCGTCGTTTATGAACCGATTTCGATTATTCTTTTTTTGTTCGAAAGGAGATATCACAAGTGTAGTACCATGGTAATTTTATTGAAGTATGATAAGTATCTCCAGAGATATTGAGATAAACATCTCAAAATTGGTACTGAAAATGAATAGCGCGGCATTGAAGTCGGTTGTTTTTTAGTTTTTAAACGATATTATCTTAATCGAAATCTTCTAAGGAATTCCTCATCATCAGCTTTATGGGACGATATTTATTATGTATTAAAACTGAAATAACGTACAAAGCGCTGATAACAAGCTTTGAGGAGACCTTAAGGTAGATCGCGACTTACCTTGAGTTTGACAGTTTTTCACTCGACTCGACTGAGAAATTTGCTCAAGTCGAGGATTTTTTTAAAATTCTGCATACCGATTTTATCCTTGAGGTTGAGTTAAATCACATTCGAGTGGAGGAAATCTTGAAGAACCGACTATGCATATGGGTGCAAACCACACAAAATTCACCGACCAAATTCAAGAATAATTAAAATCGGTTAATTTTCAATGTAAAGTTTGGGGTGTTTATCTCCATATTTCTGAAGATACTCATCAGGCCTCAACATTTTTTATAATGGGACAACTGTGGATATACATATCCACCATATATGTATATAAACATTTACTCACGAAAAATAAAATCATCAATAATAATCGCGTCACAAAGAGAAAAAAGTTCCTGCTTCAATATGTTTTATCTGTATATCTGTGTATCTGTGTATCTGTATATCTGTGTATCTATATATCTGTGTATCTGTGTATCTGTGTATATGTGTATCTGTGTATCTGTGTATCTGTGTATCTGTGTATCTGTGTATCTGTGTGTCTGTCTGTGGCATCGTAGCGCCCAAATGGCTGAACCAATTTTGATTTAGTTTTTTTTGTTTGATAGGTGTCTTCATCGAGAGTGTTCTTAGCTTTGTTTCATGAAAATCCGTTCAGCCGTTTGCATATTATCAGCTCTTGTTTGGTTGAAAAGACTACAATAGGAACTTTCGTAAACTCGCAGTCCTTTGACCGCGGACGTCAAAAAAATCTAACTGGCGCTTCTGCGCACTACGTACCTGTCACACTGCTGCCGTCTGTTTAGCGCATAGAGAAAGTATATATATGTAGAGAGAACGTTCGCATATGCGAATGAAATAGCTATAGAGATATAACCCGACTAAAACGATGAACACGTGATACATATGCCAGCTATAAGATAAAATGAACAACGTAATTTGGTCGGGTTATACATGACAGAGAGTGAGAACCAATGGGTGCACTAGAACTTTGTTCCAAACATTGCTACGCAGGGTAAAGGATAAATAATTGCAAAATGTAATCCATGGTTTAGCGTAGTTTACATTAGTCAAATCAAATGTATTAATTTGAAATTCAGTATCTTGTTACTTCAATGATATACATATGAGTCGGGAGTGGTTTTACATTTTTTATTTAGGTATTATTTCCTAAAACTTGTGTTCTTCCGCCATGTAATAAATGGCGGGTGAGTGTGTGCGAGTGTAGGAAAGAAGCACAATGTTGAACAAAAAGCCCTTTTACGTTTACACCACAATTCTACTGAAAGCGTTCAGTATAGACCACATCTTTATTGCCGGTATGACTTAAATGTGACTTTGACTCGATTTAACGACTTGAATCCACGAAAACTTAAACTCTTCTTACACTTTACAAATAACTATATAAAAAAGTGAGCGTACATTTTCCGATACAACATAACTGTTGCAACCATTACCTACACAATGTGAATAGCAACGTCCAGGCAAAACCACATGCCAGCAATGGATATTGCAATATGTAAAATTTTATATGCACTGCAACTGTCGATAACGATGTGAAACTAACATTTTATTCAAGTGGATTAGAGTCTTATCCCGTTGGTTTAAGAGCTTGATTCATTTTAAAGGTTATGTGACCAACTTTGTTCTATTGGATGGAGTGTGGTTGTGCTACATTTAATATGCAGAATAGGTTAAAGATGGAGGATGGAACTAGTAACTATATTTGTTTTGAATTTAGAAGACTGATTTGTTTTGTTCCTGCTCTTCTTACATATTATTACTACTATCTACTAAGTACTATCCATACTGCATTGAAAATATAAACTGTAACTCTATTACTATGTACCAACACCAATTTGTAAACTTAAATAAAGAATATAAGTTTTAAGGTTTTCATGGTCACTGACAATATTATTAGAACTACTCACGGGATATTTACCATGTTTTTTATTAATTATGAGTTTCCGATATTTCGGCTCTGTTGCAAGCGCCATGATCACGGATGAACTGTAGATTGCGGGTCGAAGTAATGTTTACGAGCAAACGAAACGGACTACTTTCTTTCGTTCTCGTTTTGAACGCTCGGCACCACTACCACTTGTTTTCACTGGATCTCGATCGCGACACACAACACTCACAGTATCTTCCTGTTTTTTATCACTCCGCGGGCTTTTTCGGGATTTACATAAATAAAGAAAAATTTACTTAAATAAAGAATTTTTATTTTATTTTATTTTTTTATTTTATTATGATAGTTCGTAGTATCTAGTGGTTGTCTGTAAGAGATCGCTCTTTAGCGATATAACCGCCGATTATTCCCTCGTTACTTTTGTATTATGATTATTTTATATACGACTATAGTCCGGCAATCTCGTGCGCGACCGTCCCGCGGTGTGTCAGACGGTGGCGGGGACGAGGTACCCAAGATGTCAGCGGGTAGCGGGTGGTGTAGCGGGAAGGGAGGCGTGTGTAGCCGTGTCACAGATTATATAACAGTTACTACCGCTACCTCGTCCCCGCCACCGTCTGTAACGCCGCAGGAAGGTCGCGCACGAGATTGCCGGACTATAGCTACACCCCGACTTTCCACGTTCAATCCTGGTTATAATAAACCTTCCTCTTGAATAACTATCTATTGCTAAGAACTGCATTAAAATCCGTTTAGTACTTACTACTTAGTCATTCAATCTTCAGAGCTCAAAGATACGATATTACCACAGAATAATCAATAGAACAAATATTACTTATACTGCATAAGAGTTTATTTAAGTATCGAAAACGATTTCAGCTGATGTTAAGGGATAATGCCGTCTATTATGAAATCTCCCTTTTTTGAAAATAAAATACGGCAGTGAGACGACGCACTGCAAAAAAATTTGGTTCATAAAACTAAATATTTCAACATTTTGCTTTCTTTGTAAACTTTATAAAACATGTGGTTTAAGACATTTATTTCTCAAAAGAATTACAAAAATTCACTTAAATGAGAAATTAAAATATTTACAATTTGTTAGATTAGGCATATCTAATAGTAATGATTAGTGTCTTCTAACAAAAATATATAATAAAACGTAACGTTATAATATACAGGGTGGCGCAAAATTAATCATCCAATTTTGTTTTTGAATAATTTTGTAATAAATATATAAATATATATTGGGTAGTGGAAATGTTAATTTGGAACTTTATAATTTTTCCTGTTAAGTGGAAAAGATGGTATCCGTCAAGTGGCTTCCGTCAATGTTAATACACATTTGTGTGCTTTTTATCGCATTTTCTATGACTTTCCGCAAGATTTCCGGTGATAACTGTTCGCATTCCAGTCAAATATTCTCCGTGCTGCGATTCTCTGAAGCTTATTGGCATTAACCCGCGACTTCAAGTAACCCTAAAGAAAGAAGTCTGGGATGGTTCAATCGGCCGATCTTGCTGGCTATGCCAAATCGCTAAAACGGGAGATCACGCGACCAGGAAACGGTTCCTTCTCAATTATTCCACGCTCTTGCGGAGTATAGCGCTCCATGGCTTGTCTGTTTGTATTCTGCATCTGTCTAGTTTACAAATGTCAAATATGATTGACGTACGACGCCATTTGCAAAAATTGTAACATCTTCCGATAGGGTGATTAATTTTGCACCACCTTGTAAATGTACATAATAATAATTTTTAAAACAAATAACCAACCCACATTGGTTGATGTAAACACATATTATACTATTAAGTCTGCCAAAGCGGCCGATCAAGTGTTATTCAATTCGATTAAGATAAGTATATAACTTATAAGCATCTTATTATGATGTTATTCATCCAATTGATGCTCGCGAAACATTCTGAGAAATTAATATTAAATTCTATCTACTTACTTAAAGAAATATTTTAAACTCGGCAGTCTGGCATACTTCGCTTTATAGTACTATTATTTATTCTATGACTTTAACAGTTCCCTTAATCGAAAAACTTTTTTTATTATAGCGCCTAAATATAGCTCATCGATACGAGTATTGGCTACGCTCGGAGTTTCTTTAAGAGCGAACGCGGGGTGCGCTTTTCCCCTGTTATCTCCCTGGAAAATGCTTCTAGAGCAAAATTTTTTTTTTTTTTTTTTTTTTTTTTTTTATACGTTATAGGCTAGCGTTTGACCACTATCTCACCTGTTGGTAAGTGATGATGCGGTCGAAGATGGTAAGCACGCTAGGCCTAGAATGGGAACTGGCTCTCAAGGATAGCTGCCGGAACACATTAGATGTTTGGTGACAGATTTTCTAACTTGAGGGTGGTAGCTGGCCAGGCGGACACTAGATAGTGTCCTACCACCATGCGCCACCATACACCATTTTACAAAAAATCAAGGTCTGCTGTAGCTATGCCCTGCTATCATTTGTTTTTTTTTTTGACCAACCAATAGCAAAAAGATTATGTATGTATAAGCCTTTTTATCTACTCTTTAAGATTTTTGAAGGGTTATATTTCTATTCTCCTACAACGTGCGGACGAACATTTATTATAGAATTTGAACTGGCAACCTTTCGCTTAGAAATCAAGCCATCTTCCATCTATCCTTTACGCTCTCAAATATTATTATAGTCAAATACCGTAATCAAGGGCTGTACAAACAGACCTGACCTCAGCCTTAAACCGAGCTAAGATAACAAACTAATACCAACCCAGGTCTTGCATATTAATATCATACCATTATTTAACAAGCAGTAACTCAGTTTGTTGCTACTGCAGCCAGCTTCAACTTTGGCTTAAACTTAAGTTTAAGCTTGAACTTAAACTTGGTAACCCATAGTTGAAGATTTTACCTAGAAACAAAGGCTTGTTAGGGAAGGTCTCATTATTTTTAAGTGAAGGAAAATTGGATGGAAAGATTATTTATATAGACTTGAGAACTTTATTATTAAGTTACGGAAATGTTGGGTGATAAGGGAACAAGCAAGTTAGATGGTTGATGGTTAGTTGTACCATACTTAGTAGAATTTAAGGTCATTTACAAAGCGAAATAACCGATTTTAAATTCCGCACACGCTAGTTTATTTTTAGAACTAAGTTTGAGATGTTTGTCTCCATATCTCTGGAGATACTTATCAGATCACCATAAAATTACAATGGGACCAAACGGGACGCATATTCTCTCTAAGGAAAAAAATAATTTTCTGAAATCTGTCATGAAAGAGTTCTGAGGTAACTCACAAAAATATACATACATAACATACATATTCGTACTTATACATCACAGGCGAATATCAAGAACCTCCTCACTTTTTGTAAAGTCATTAAAAAGGAAATAATGTACTACAGATTGCCTTGAGTAGGAACTAAATGCAGAGAAAGCGGCACATTGGTTAACAGCGACATACCGAAATTGGCGACCAATACAAAACAAGAAACCAAAATGCATAATTCATTCATCGTTTAAAGACATTTATAGCACAGTTTATAGTTATTATAACATCAATTCTGGTAAGGGTAATTAAGTATAAGCTTCTTGGGGCAGATCCAAAAATGGCGAAAACGAGTCGCGTCTCATATCTCATTGTCATTCGTCCAATCGCAGAACTTTTTCAACGAAGCACAAATGTAACCAATCACAATGCATTGTGAATATTAAAAATACCAATCAGGTTATATAAAGTAGTATGTATGCCTTACTTTTCAAGTACATTTCTTATCACAAATTATGACAGGTTATGGAATACCAATCGAAAGCTTTAAGTTGAATGCGAAAACCGCATTGGCATATTAAATAATTATGCATGGAAATAAATAAGATTGAGTACCAAAATGATTGCTGTTTTTTCGCAATTTTCCAGTTTTAATAATTTCAGCCTTGTAGGTATATTTATATTCTTGACTCATACAGCATATTTTGTGTGTGAGTTTTTAAATTATTGTAATATTTGATGTTCGTATTTTGTTATACATTTCGATGTTCCGCCTGACTTGCTACCAAAAAAGAGCTTATCACCATCAAGGAGAAAATCTGCCACCATAATTTTACGGTGTTACGGCAGCACACAGCCCTTGAGAGTCAGAGTATTTTAGGCCTAGTATGTTCGCCATCTTCGAGCACATCATTACTTGCCACCAGACGAGATAGTTGTCAAACGCTAGCCTATAAGATATTTAAATAATTAAGATAGTTTATCGTCATATATCTGGAGATACTTATTAGCTCTCGATGAAATTACAATGGGACCACCTCGGAAACGTACCCTACGGAATAAAAAAAGAATCATTCAAATCGGTTCACAATAGAAGGAGTAATCGCGTAACATACATACAAAAAAAACAGACGATTTGAGAATACCTCCTTCTTTTTGGAAGTCGGTTGAAAAAATATTTATATAGTTATATATATATAGCCGGTCAACTACAACATAAACCTAGCAGTGTCTTCCAACAGCTATCCTTGATAGCCAGTTCTTATTCTAGGCCTAGCGTTCTACCATAGAAAAGATATCTACCATCCTCGACCGCATCGTCACTTAGCAACTGTGAGATAATTGTCTAATAAATTGTCTAGCTTACTACAAAAAAGCAGTATAATAAGTTATCACCATTCAAAGCTCAGCATTCATTTTGATCATATTTTGCAAATTATATGACTTTCCTGGCTGCTACTAGATCACATTTCTTTATTTTTTTACTTTCCTTCGGTAGGTACTCAATCGATTTCTTTTAGCAGCCTTTTGCGCTTCAGACCCAAGCAAGTCCATTCAAAACTTACGATCGCTATTCAAGTAATAACGTACGTTATATAACACTTAAACCGACAATAAGATTTAATTCCCAATCGAAAAGAGATAAAACAACAGTCGGTAATCGCCAAGAATTATATCCCTATCTATCCCTAAAAGATTCATTTATATCTTTTTCGTGCACCTCCTAACAGCGAAGCCCGAAACCTTTTAACTCAATGTTTTATTCATTACCTTACAATATTGAAAAAGTAAAACGAAATACGTCTCATTTCCTATTTATATCTCGAGGACCGAATAACGCGAAAATCTCGGTATAATAGGTATAATACCGGTACTTAAGTAGCTTTTGAGCTTGCTCTCAAAAGTGTGTTACGACCCTGGCATTGTTAATAGATCAAGGTTTTTCATGAAAGGGAGTTAATCTTGTTGATTTCGTTTTTGAACCTCATATTTTCATTTCATGTTCGTGACAATTTACTAAACAATAATTGTCATATACTCGTAAGCATTTGCCATAAAGTTTATATAACAATAAATTACAAATTAAACTATAACAATAAATTGTTTAGAGCATTCACACTTGTTGCAGAATACGCAATTTGCGGAGTTAAGCGACGATCTTATCGGACCTATATAAACGTTATAATATAACAAGGACCAGAACTAAGTTAACCGACGGCTTGGAATTGGTTCAGATGACACAAAGTGAGCCAAAAGTACATACAGTAAATAATAATATTAAAAAAAACTATTCAGCAATTGAGTAACAATAAGTTATTTTTCAAAAGAAACAAAACCGACTTCATAACCACAAACAGGCACTCAAAAGCGAAAAATAAATTACTTTAAATTATTATAAGCGCTACCCACTTATCTATTTGAAGTCGGTGCCAGCCAAGTCTAATAGGTAGTAGATATATAATACCTACATGTATCTACTTACTTACTAACCTACATGTACCTACTTACTACTACTACATACATAGTATCTATCTACTATCCAATGACGGACGGACGGACGAACGGACAACAAAGTCTCAAAAAGTGTTCATTTTGGTACCCTTTGGGTTCGGAACCCTAAAAAAATTGACTTTAAATGCCGCGCTATAGTGAAAATATTCACTAGTCATAATGATGTCATCAAGGTATCAAAGGACAATGTCCAAAATGGCCCTGTGCAATTAAAGCATCTGACACACACGATAATTAATTGTCTATTTTATTACAATAATTCCAAATACTTTTATAACACGGACTAGTTGTATTCCAAAATGAATATTAAAAAGTATTATTTGCGATTATTAACATTAATTGCCGCCATATGGCCAACAGAGTACTGAATCACTCTACTACGTATAAGAGGCACTTCCCTATATTGTTGAAACCCGAATTATGAAAGCACTGTGTAGCCAACCTAACAACGTAAAGTATGATTTAAGTAGTAACTATTATATTATCTGTGGTATTATACTTATAATGTTTTTTTTGCAGTGTTGATTGGTACAAAGTACGTTCATAATTCTGAGTTATTTAATAATGTATGCAGTGTCGCGGGACTGAAATGGCCGCCATCTTCGCCAAACGTCATGTCATGTCAAAAAATCTTAGGTATGTTTAAACAAGTTTGCACCCTAACAAGACTTTGCCCGGTAGAACATTCCTGTGAAGACAAATTATTTATATTTATATATAATTATTTATTATAATTATTAATATATAATTATTTATAGAGGGCCCGGTGGCGTAATTGGCAGAACAGTCGGCTTTGATGCCGTGGTACCGAGTTCAAACCGCCGTGCACCAATGAATTTTTCTATCGAAAAATATATGTGCGCTTCTCACAGTTGCCCTCCGGTGAAAAAAAACATCGTTAAGAAACCAACAACCCCCGCATGGTGGTAGGACATATCTAGTGTCCGCCTGGCCAGCTACCACCCTCAAGTTAGAAAATCTGTTGCCAAACATCTAATGTGTTCAGGCAGCTATCCTTGAGAGCCAGTTCCCATTCTAGTCCACTTCTCTATCTTCGACCGCATCATCACTTAGCAACAGGTGAGATAGTGGTCAAACGCTAGCCTATAAGATATAAAAAAAATAAAAAATATTAATTATCCCCACCTTTATTTCTATCTCGCTCACAGTTACCGTAAGAATATCTGTCAAAAACCAAAATCAACGAGAAGAAAGATGAAAAAACATTATTCAAGGTCATATTTTTTAGTTTTCAAAAGTATATGCAATAGCAACCTCCATTGTGTATAATCTTCTTGGGACTCTTTTACTAAAACCAGTACACTCTCCTATGTTTGAGGTGTTTATCTCCATATCTCTGGAGATACTTATCAGATCTCGCTAAAATTAAAATGGTACCACCACGGAAACGTAACCTACCTATAAAAAAAAGAATCATTTTAATCCGTTCACAATTGACGGAGAAATCGCGTAACATACACAAAAAAAAAAAAAAAAAGACGAATTGAGAACCTCCTCCTTTTTTGTGAAGTCGGTTAAAAAATATTTTTAAAAGATAGAGATCGTTAAACCCAAACGTTTTGAGAGTATTTTTTCTAAATTATCAGCTTCCAGGTTTGATCTATGTTTTCTTGAACTCAATATCAAAATAATAAATTTGTTTAACTGTATGCATTATAAACCTAATATTCTGTAAGAGAGTTAAATACCGTTTAATTTTTACTGTTTTCAGTCCTCATCCCACAGCACCGGGTGTCGTAAAATTTCAATTCTAGCTAATGATTCAATAACGCCGCTTACTGTCTCCTTAATTTTAAATAAAACTGTCGAATTTGCATAAAGTTACTGAATAAGGCCACTTGCAGACGAGAAACAGTTAAACAGTATACGAAAGAAACAGTATGGAATGATACATATTTTTTGTTAAGTAATAAGCTATTTCTAATATTTCACATACAAATGTTACATACATTATTAATTATTTATACTGTATTAATTATTTATATAATATTGCTTATTTAATTTAATTTTACAAATGTATTGATTAATAATCTAAATTACATCATCTTTAATCATAACATAAAATATTGTTTATTTTTTATTTATTTTAATTTACTTTAACTTTTATTTTTGTTTTTGTTTTATCACTATTGTCGATTATCTTAACATTTAGAAATAATAGTGTATACTTTACAATAAGTATTTGGGGCATAAGTAAATAAAATATTTCTTGAACTTTCTTGAACTCAAATACTGACTCACGATAAAATAATTTAACGTATTCAATCTGAATTCGATTAAATGATCGCGTGCACCGATGTTCCTAATCGAATATTTTAATTATTCGATGCGTGATCGAGGCGCGTGTTTGATCAACGCAATAGAATTAAAATGCCGTATTAGTTAATATATTTTGAATATTAAGCTTTAGACGGTACATAAAAGATATTCAACATTCTTATGATACTCGCTTGGTTTGACTTACATTTAGAAGGAATTTATTAGCGTTTTGTTTTATGATATGTAACGAAGAATGCATACAAATATATTTTTAATAAATGTGAGAATGGTCCGATCGAAAAATTTACACGAAACCGAAATAGTGGTATTTTATGAATGGATTGATTTACCATATTTTTAGAGAATGCTAAACGAAAATTATGTAAGAGATGATTGGTATTAGTGATTGGGGTTAATTCAACGTTTAAACATAATATACATATACCTGTAATAAGCGATTTGTATATTCGTTCATCATGCGAACCGCCAGGGAATGGAATTCCTTGCCCGAGTCTGTGTTTCCGGCTAAATACAATATGGGGGTCTTCAAATCGCGAGTAAATAGGTTTCTTTTGGGTAAGCGCGCTCCATCATCGACCGCATCATCACTTAACATCAGGTGAGATAGCGGTCAAGTGCTACCCAGTTCTATGTAAAAAAAAAATAGTTAAATTCCATTTTTTTATCGATATACGTTACCCTATGGACGCAAAATGGTTTCATTAAACCGTTTTTCAAAGTAAACCTTTAAATCAAAAACACATAACTTTTTAAAATTTAATGTAAATCAGTCAATTAATCTGTGAATCACACAAACATCCAATGTATGTATGCATTATTAAGGTACCTAGTAGAACAAGCTCTGCAACTCTGTACCCAGCCTTAATCAGTAGGAGGCCCTAACCCGTCTTTACGACTTGTTCTCCCAATAAAATGGGACTAAAACGCGGGCACTGTAAATAAAATCATTATTTAAAGATAATACTTCCTACCATTCGAGACTTCCTATGGTGAGAGTGTTTAATTTAGAGTTATCTTTTATTATCGAACTTATATCACAGATATATCGAATAATAAGTGCGTCTTGATCTTTTAACTTGCACGACCTAAACACATTGTAGAAGTTATTGACACCCATTCTTAAGCAGTTTTGTCATTTTAACCGACTTCCAAAAAGGAGGTTCTATGTTCGTCTGTATGTATTTTTTTGTATGTTCATTGATATTTTCGCCAATTGTGAACCGAAAAAAAAAAATTTTTATTTCGAGGGTTACTCCGAGTTGGTCCCATTGTAATTTAACCGGGATTTTATAAGTATCTCCAGAGATATGATGATAAACGTCTTAAACTTGCTACTGAAACTGACTCGCGCGGCATGGAAGTCGGTTGTTTAAGATATCTTAATTATTATTAGGGTTTCTATACCCAAAACGTACTTATATCGAGAGAGACTTAAAATTTTCTCATTATGTGTATTATGGCTGCTATAACATCAAGTAATAAAAACTGAAATAAGAAATTTTAAAAAAAATTGATAGTTACAGTGTTCCCCATACAATAAACTTATTTTTACGTGTGCGAGAGTCTTCTTTTTATTTCAAGCGTATTTTATTCATCATCAGTCCATTGCTGGACATAGGCCTCTCCTATGGTACGCCACTAATTTTTCAGCTCTTTGTTTCCAGCCGCTGCCAGCTAGCTTGCGTAATCATCGCTCCACCTAGCTGGAGGGCGCCCTACACTACGTCTACCGAGCCGGGGTCTCCACATTAGAACTCGTCTTATCAACGTGGTTACAAACGTCCCCAAACGATTCTACGACAGATGTAACCAGCCCACTGCCACTTCAGCTTACTAATCCTTTGAGCTATGTCGATACATTATGGTTCTCTGACGGATGATTTCATTTCGATTTCGATCCATCAGAGTTACTCCGAGCATAGCCCTCTCCATAACTCGCTGAGCGACTTCGAATTAGTGAACCAATCGCACCGTCAGTGTCCACGTCGTATTTGGTTACTTTTTTAAACTAAAACTTATTATATTTCTGAGGCATTGAACCCTAAAAATAGCTCCACGTAAGGACTGTATGTCGCCATAAGTAATATTAATCATAGACCTGCTACATATTAAACTAGATCGCGTACACCGGCCCCCATGAGACCGACCTTGAACGGAGTTTGTCCCTTTCTTTTGTATGGACAACTTATACTAGTATATATATATATATATATATACTTATGTAGTTTAGTACTATAGTATAGAACATATATAGGACTAGCAGGTTGTTAGACAAGGACACACTCCCACCCTGGTTTCTCTCAATTGGGCTGTTTTATTCTACAAAGCAATTACAACCTTATCGATAAAACATACGGATCAAATAGAATTTGTCAAAACATCTGCAGTGCACCATCATTTTTATTACGTCTATGATATTAATAGATCAACATTTTTAGGACTTGCAAAGCGAGTGCACTTAATATGTACAGTCTGCATAGTATTTTATTATGTTAATATGTTAGACATAATATAGGTACTTATAATGCCTGCATGGCAAATATGATCTTTACTCACACACTATATTTAGTCTTCAAAGCACGAAGTAGTAGTAAAAATGAATTGATAGTTTTGCAATGGTAATATATTTATTGATAAAAAAGCGGAAAAAGACAAAAGCCACTTTGAGTCATTTCTAGTCATTTGTATAATATAATTGCACATAAAAAAACAAATCGAATAACATCGCCAACAAATAGTTGTTTTTATTAAAAATCACACAATCTGATTTCAAATGGCTATGTTTACGGCGGTTATAGAATATATACCTCAAGAATAACGAGTTTAAATAATTTTAGTAGAATTTATCTACACTCATATAGTACAGTACTGATTATGAATGAAAAAAACAGTAACATAATGACAGACTTTATGTACAACTGAAATTAAATTTGAAAAAGACCTGAGCGTAGAAAGCTACGCGTTAGAAGTGAAGCTCCAAAATAATTCAATTTATTTCTCAACATCACTAATATTTTTTTTACAACTCCATCTGTTGAACTTTAGCGAATACATCTTAGTAGTTACGCCGTTCCACAATCGTTTATAAATATAAAATACAACGTGACGCTTACGTCACATCCGCTGCCTTCGGACCGTGACGCTACGTCATTTCCGGCAAATTTTACCACAGTTCACCTAAAGAAGTTTCACTTCAGCAGTTTTATCATTCTACAGATTTCTTCACAAAATAATACTATTAAAAAAACTATTTTACTATTATAGTATTAGTTCTCTTTGGATAGATCGCAATTTCAGTTGTATATGACTAAAGTCTTTCATTATACTACTAATTTTAACCGACTCCACAAAAAAGGAGGAGGATCTCAATTCAACTGTTTTTTTTAAAATGTTTGTTACCTCAGAACTTCGTCAAATCTTAACAGATTTGAAAAAATATTTTTTTTTATGAGAGATTATGCCTGCTGTTTGGTCCAATTAAATTTTATCGAGATTAGACAATTATCTCTGGACATATAGAGATATGAATATAAGCAAATTTGTATACTTTGATGACATACTTATAACTAGCCAGTACTTTGACTATCGCGGCATGTGAAGTTGGGTTTTTTCCTTTTTTACGATCATACATTATTTAAATCATAATCAGAACTTCACGATGTAATACATACATACATACAATCACAGGCAGAGACTACTTCTTTTCACGATGTAAGAGTAGATAAAATATTGTATTGATGACTGGAGTCTGTGCAAAAAGAGAACCGTCATAGAAATTGAGGGCACGCGTGTTGATGGTTCTAATTTACAGTTTTTGTTGCGTTGACAACATTGCTCTGTCATTGCCAATACGACTAAAAATGTTTTAAACCTTGGTAGGTACCTACTCTTATCATTATCGGGTGGTACTAGGTAGGTACATACCTTTCTTCCTTACCATTGAATGTTAGTTGATCGTAAAGCCACGAAGGTTCTCTTTTTGCACAGAATCAATGTATTAATAACTTATGTTTATTTTTTATGGAGAACAATAGTATAAAGGACAGACTCAGATAAATATGTATGGGATGCGACTTGCGTCGACACTCTGGCCACATGAGAAAGTACTCATGTGTTCTGGCCCCGTCCCGTCTCAGTGGGACAGTGTCGAGAGCCGGAGCCGCGGCGGATGCTGCCGAAGACACAAAGCGGTGTAAATATGCATCTTTATCTAGTAGCTACATATTTATGCCGCTTGGTGTTGAAACTTTTGGTCCATCGAGTCCACGCACCATAACTTCCCAAAAAAATTGCTCCACGTCTTATCGATGCCACCGGTGACAAAAAGGCTGGCTCATTCCTAGCGCAAAGAATTTCTTTAGCGATTCAACGCGGGAATGCAGCCAGCGTTCTTGGCACTTTACCACACGGACATCTCTTAATTTTCGTTTAGTTTAGTTTTTTATTTTTATCTCCAAAATGTATATTATTAAATAAATTATTTAAAAGTTTTATTGCCAAAAAAGTATAAAGAAAGATAAATATTATGTTTCTTGAAGTGTTACAATTTACTGCATATATAATGTTGATTACAAACCATCGCAACTGATCTTTGATCCTCAAAGGTTCAATGTTGTGCAATCCGAGTAGATCTCTAATTTCAAAAAGCCACCCAAGGAAGAAAATCTAATCCGCGTTATTTGTTCTTAATTAGCAATAGAACCTTCAATTTATGTGGAACGAATCTCATTTGGATATTTTATTGACTTAATATTGTGTACAACTGTTTTATTTGCATGTGAAAGTATAATCCTGCGATGCAGTATGGGAATTTTCAGCGTTGTTTAATAATCTCTTGTCGTTGTTGATATGATGGCATTTACTTGTAATAGGGTATTTTATTCAATATGAGAAAAAATCTAAAAATATATTATTAGCAAATAACGTCATGACTACAGAGCAATATGGCGTTTTCGTCAAATTACGCGCGAAATTTGAAAATTTTATATTTAAATGCATTTCTATGGCACTTAACGATTGAATAAAATTTTTGTGAATTATTATAGGGGTTCATTAACACTATAGCATCTAATTGAGATACTTTTCAAAAATTGGTGTTTGTGTGTTGTGTTCCTATTAAGTGGACATTCGTCAATAACATGGAAAAACTGATGCATGTATTATACATATATTGCAATGTATTATACTATACTTTTATTAAATTTAAAACTTTCTGAATTTGTAACATTATTATTGTTATATACCGGCTGTAATTCACGTACCTTTAGTCGAATTTTTTCGTGAGATCGCGATCTCACCGCGTGACCTCACTCCCGAGGAAGAGCGACTGACTCGCTCGAAACCTAAGTCGAGAAAATTCGACTAAAGGTACGTGAATTACAGCCGGTATATAACAATAATAAAATTTAAAACTTTCATTATAAAAAACTCACGTTCATTTTGTATTTACTGATTTACAAAAGGGCAAATTTAACGTAATTTACCCGATGTCAAAATAGTGATCGACAGTACAATTGCTTCGACCTCAGTCGGCCAGTTCTTCCCGTTTTTAAATTAATAAACTTCAACGCTGTGGTTATAGCAATTTATAATTTAAATATTGACATTTAAAGCATCAAAGTGTAGGCTTTTTAACGTGTAAGCACATGTAGTACACGCAAATCTTTAAAATTCTGAATTGATTTTCAAAAGAGCAGGCCCTTGAAGTTAGAAAAAATAATAAGATCGTTTTTGCGTTTTACAAATTATTTGTTTTGTTTATGGCAGATAGGCACGCGTTTGACCACTATCTCACCCGATGTTAAGTGACGATGCGGTCGACGATATAGCACGTTAACCTAGCAGATACCTGGTCACTCGCGAGTGAAGACCCCCGGGTTATAGCTATCGGGAAACACAGACACCGGCAAGGAATTCCATTTCGTAGCGTAACGTATAATAAATAAAAACCGGCTAAGTCGAGTTGAACTCGCCCACCGAGGTTTCCGTAACAACCAATTAAGCTAGACCTCTAAACTGTATCAGCGCTCATATAACTCAGAGGTCTACCTTAACTGGCGTACTATGTATGTATGGGGACACCCTTTAATTTTCAACTTTTTTTATTTTTCCTTAATTTGTGCTGTAAGACCTTGCTTCTTGCCAAATTTCATGATTCTAGGTCAACGGGAAGTACCCTATAGGTTTTCGACCCAAAACCTATAGGGTACTTCCGGTTTACCAAGAATTGTCAATTTTGGTCGTAAGCAAGGTCTTAGAGCACAAGTAAAGGAAAAATTCCGAAAAATAAAAAAAGTTGAAAATTAAGGTACATTTTGGTACTAACAAGTTTTCACGAAAATCTACATTTGCCCATATCTTTTTATTGTGTTGACTCAAGACCTTGATTTTTATACACCCAATAGGGACTATAGACCTCAGTGTCAAGTATAAATTTCAACTTGCTAGGTCCACCCGTTCCTGAGATTATCAGTGGTGACACACGGACAGACAGACGGACAGACAGACAGACGGACAGACAGACGGACAGACAGACAGACGGACAGACAGACGGACAGACAGACGGACAGACAGACGGACAGACAGACGGACAGACGGACAGACAGACGGACAAGAAAGTGATCTTATAAGGGTTCCTCTTTTTTACCTTTTGAGGTACGGAACCCTAAAAACGAAGTTACACGCAAAATTTTGCTTTCTTTTAATAGAACAGCATTATTGTAAGAAGTTAACATACTGACTTAACATTATTGTAAGCTGTAATACATTCAATACAAACATTGCGAAGTATAATAAAACCCACAATGAATGTCGGAGGACAATATTATCAGTTTGTATGGACAAATAGTAGACAAAGCGTGGGAATAAATACTACTACGAATAAGTGTGTTATTATTATTTACAACCAACTTCCAAAAAGAAGGAGGTTCTTAATTCATCTGTATGTTTTTTTATTTGTTTTTTGTATGTATGTTACGCGATTACTCCGTCAATTGTAAACCGATTCAAATGATTCTTTTTTAGGGTTCCGTACCCAAAGGGTAAAACGGGACCCTATTACTAAGACTCCGCTGTGCGTCTGTCTGTCTGTCTGTCCGTCTGTCACCAGGCTGTATCTCAAGAACCGTGATAGTTAGACAGTTGAAATTTTCACAGATGATGTATTTCTGTTGCCGCTATAACAACAAATACTAAAAACAGAATAAAGTTAAAAATAATAGAGGGTCCCCATACAAGAAACGTGTTTTTTTAGGCATTTCACGCCATCTATGAACACTTAGTTAGGTAAACGTCCCATAGATTGTGTTATATTGAAATGTCGATCCCTAACACCTTTGTTAGACGATAGATGGCGTTATAAGAAATAAAATTTTTATTAATTATTATTTTTTGCTGGCAAAAAATGATTGTGGTATTTTTTGCTCGATCTTATATAAAACTGTAGTGTGGTACGGAACCCTTCTAGTGCGAGTCCGACTTGCACTTGGCCAGTTTATTTAATCGGTAGGGTGCGTTTTCGAAGTGGTTCCATTGTTATTTCATTGAGATCTGATTAGTATCTCCAGAGATTGACGATAAATGTCTCAAACTTGCTACTGAAATTTATTCGCGGGGCATGGAAGTCGGTTTTTTAGGGTTCCGTAGTCCTGACAAGGAACCCTTATAGTTTCGTCATGTCCGTCTGTCTGTCTGTTCGAGGTTTTGCTAAGAGACTGTTAATACTAGAAAGCTGTAATTTTGTGGGGGTATGAATATAAATGACGCCGACAAAGTGCTGACTTAAAATTTTGAAAAATATTTTTTTTTAGGGTAGCTCCCCTATATGTGAAGTGGGGAATAATTGTATTTTCATCATCTACCCCATCGTGTGGGGTGTCTGTCGTGTCGAATAGGTCTTTTAAAATGACTTTGAAATTTTTGTTCCAGTAGGGCGTCCCCCCCCCCTCTAAAAGCCAAACTGCTGGTTTGAAAAATCTGGAAAAATTCGTGATAATAGCGCATTTCATGAACTTTAAAGGAAAACTATAGCGGTTAAGATAACTTTATTAGTTAAGCAGTAATAGTCGTTGAACTTGGGTGTTGGATAATTTTGTACCAAAAACAAAATCCTTAGAATAAATCTTTTAAAGTGACAAAGACGGAGTACCTAGTTGCTTGTTTATAACGGGTAAAGACTTGCATTGAATAACAGGCTACTACGGAACCCTACACTGCGCGTGGCCCGACACGCACTTGGCCGGTTATTATGTTTTAAACGATCTTAATTATGTAGTATATCGTTTTAAAATAACGACTTGCCATGCCAACAAGCCATGTGAGAGATGATTGGATTTAAATTTTGTATTACTTGCATTATAAACTTTTTAAAGAAAGGCCAAGTCAAAAGTACCTATAACCGGCGAGCATGTATAAAGGCGCTCATGAAAGTGGAAGAAGCGAAAGAGGTATGTCAGGATCGTAGCATGTGGAAAGAAGTAGTCTCTGCCTACCCCAACGGGAAAAAGGCGTGACTGTATGTATGTATATAGGTGAGAATGCAATATTACCATCAAGCTGACCTGATGATGGATACGGGCTTTAGGGACTGGAACTCTGTAATGGCCAATGATAGGACAGCTCAATTTGGGGTAGAATAACTGTTTGTATCATTAGTTTTCATTAAACATAATAACGCTTTTAGCTTGTTTAAAAAAGATTTTTATTAACCGCCTTCACAAAAAAGAGGAGGTTCTCAATTCGTCGGAATCTTTTTTTTAATGTATGTTCACCGATTACTCGAAGATGCCAGAACCGATTTGGAAAACTCTTTTTTTGTTTCAAAGAGTGCCCTTCCAGCTGGTACCCTTTTAAATTTTAACGAAATCGGTCGAGCGGTTTTTAATATAGCAACATTTGCATTTATTTATCTCGATGACATGATACTGGCTACTGGCTATTTTGACTAGCGCGACGTTTCTTCGTCTTTTTTCTAATCGGTTATTTTAGTTTTTTAAGCAATCTTAATTATTTTATATTTCTTTTAATGAATCTGAAAATAAAATTATTAAATCACTGCCACATAGCAGACCATAGCTATAGTCTATAATATATCGCACATTTAATAAAACAACGACCAAATATAACATTTTGGTGAAACGTTTTCTTTTTAAATTTCATATGTGCTAGCGTTTGACCACTATCTCACCTGTAGGTAAGTGATGATGCGGTCGAGGATGAAAGCACGCTAGTGTTAGTGAGATGCTGACCCAAAACACCATGCTCTATCGTCTGGTAAATAAAATACACTTTTTTGGTTATTCTTCTACCGCCCCGCGCGATACATATCCAGTCTTGCTATCTATTCGATTCGTTATAAAATCTAATAAAAATCAATGCATCATACCACTCCATTTTGAATCAAACTCAGTGGGTTACTAATGATCGGTGGTATAACAATCCGATGTTATTATCATAACATATTTGGTTATCTCTCGTTAACGAAGATATATTGAACACGAGTCGCTAGGAAAGGATACGGGTTATCGATGTTATCAATTTATTTTGACTCCGGTTGTTGTATGTTTTGATTGGAATTATATGAATCGAAAACGAGGACAAAATTACTTTATAAAAACTTTACAATAAAGGATAAGTCAAAGTAAAAGGAAAAAAGGACCCTTATACGATACGTCACTTTGTTATCCGTCTGTCTGTCTGTCTGTCCGTCTGTCAGAACCCGTTTTTTTCAGGAACGCGTAGAGATATCAAGTTGAAACGTATATCAAATACTTGGGTCTACGGTCTCTTTTGGCTGTAAAGAAACAAACTTGTAAGACAACGCGATACGAAGATATGACCGATTATGTCGCATATTTTAGCATATTTCGCGATTTCACAAGATAATCAAAACCTTTAGGGTACTTCCCGTTGACCTAGAGTCATGAAATTTGGCAAGGACATGAAGCACTTATACAGGAATAAATCTGTAATCTGAAAACCGTAAATATACAGTTTAGTAACAAAATATAGGTAAATTTACTCTGTTTT
Source organism: Cabera pusaria (assembly GCA_954871355.1). NCBI lineage: Eukaryota > Metazoa > Arthropoda > Insecta > Lepidoptera > Geometridae > Cabera > Cabera pusaria. The sequence continues at coordinate 6,662,282 of OX940910.1, forward strand.
ACAAAGTTATTGTTTGTGGTGTGCGCAATACATTTTCTATGGATCGAACTACAAATTTAAGTTTGTCGTATAACTTAGTTTGACAAATTTGTACGGATGCCTCGGTGCGCGAGTCCAACTCGCACTTAGCCAGATTTTTTAAAATGTAATAGTAGACATTTAAGCAGGTAACCCGCCTGATGGTAAGCGGTTACCGTCGCCTATGAACATCTGCAACACCATGCGTTGATAGTTGATTGATGATCTTTGAGGAATTTTAAATGAATGAATATTCTTTTTAAATCGCTGCGGGCAGATCAAAAGTGAGAGCCAGTTCCCATTCTAGGCCTAGCGTAGCATCTTCGACCGATTATTCTAAATATAACAAAAACATAACTTATTGCATTGATTAAAAAAAAAATACAAAAGTAATGAGCCATTCATAGCTTTCGTCTAAACTTCGATCATTCCACATCTTACAGGTCCGAGGCAGAAAGCCACGGTTGAAGCAGGGTGGTGCGAGACTTTCAATTCTGCAAAATGTGAGAGAGGGCGAAACTACCAAAATACTGGCTTTTATCATCATAAAAGAAATTTCCTTCCGTCAAGCTTAATTTCCTTCCACGGAGATAAGGCACCTCTTAGAGAACGTGTTTAAAATAGCCTAAAATTAAATCTTATTTCAGTGAGATTAGGAGGTGACAGCTACGAATAAATAAGACTTATTTTTTACTCGTGACTAGTGAAGAATTAAATTAACTACGTTTTTAAACAAACAATAAACAAAAAATTAAATAGGATTTTCGTTAAAACACAACATTTGTATCATGTGTAGTTAAGGAATACCTATGGCTTCCTTTCCTTCTCCATCATCAGACTAGCTCGATGGTACCATAGCATTGCATTGTCATTCAATTTACAACATTAATGTCAGATTAATTTCGATTTGAAAACCTTCTTTTTGGAATTCGGTTGAAAAGAGCGATACTTATTATCCAATTATAAATCTTTTGACTTCTGTTTGTAGTGGTAGGACTTCTGTTAGTCCGCCTGGGGCGGTACCACCACTTTGCCAATTAATTTTCAACCGTAAAATAGGAATGTTTTGCAGTTTAAATGGCTAGGTGTCCAGTGAAATTACAAGTCTTGTGAGACTTAACATCTTCATGTCTCAAGGTAGCAGGCGCTGTGGAGTGACATGTAACATTCTGGCAGCCCAGAATTTTGCATGCTGCTGTATCTGTAATACGCTGACGTGATCGCTTACCATCACACAAGCGTCATGCTTGTCCTGTTACCTTTTATCATAAAAAAACTTTCTTATCTAAACAAGCTCTTGTCAAAAACTTCAGATGCGTTGTATCACATTTAAAACATAATTGTATTCGTTAATACCTCTTCACCTACGCACATTCAATTTACGTACATTAAATCGTCTTACATAGCTACGTCGCGCTACTCAAAGTAATGGGCCAGGAGTTGGCAACCAATTCTGTTTTAAGGCCAGCTACCACCCTTAAGTTGGAAAACTGGTCTCAAGTTGGAAAATCTGTCGCCAAACATCTAATATGTTCCTGCAGTAGTCCTGGAGAGCCAGTTCCCATTCTAGGCCTAGCGTGCTACTATCGTCGATCGCAACATGACTTACCAAACAAAGTGAGATAGTGGTCAAACGCTAGCCTATACGATATAAAAATAAATGAAATCTTCGATGGTAAAACAACAAAAAATATTTTAAGACCGTTTACCAAACAAAAAAAACGACTTTGAATGCCACGCTAGTCATTTCTGGCCGTATAACTATACTCTGTAAAAAAAATATAATTTTCCAAATTGGTTTATATTGATGGATGGATTATAAATGATGGAGTTCTGAGGTAACAAACATTTTAAAAAATTGGCAGAGTTACTCTTTTTTGTGGAGTCGTTTAAAAATTTATTAATTTTCACACAGGTCAACTTCGGCCGTTACGTGACATTCACCGAACAAAGATATGACGACGCCAATCGCTCCGCCAAATACCGGCATGATTTTAATGTCGGCCTGTCAAATAACGGTTCAAGATTGTTGGACTAAGTTTTTTTTAACTCTTTCATGCAAATAAAGGACCATGGCCGAAACAGTCGTCATCCCCCGGCCTACAATTCAGTGGTACCAATTACTTGGTTAATTTCAGAATAGCCTGGAGCTTAAAAGGCTAAGGGTACATAAAGTAATTGCTAATGTACTTTAAGGGTTTGGGGAAATAAGTACTTTGGCCTTATTTTGTATCGGGAAGTAGGTAGGTATATGAGTGTTTTCTTGACTCCGCTCTGGGATTTATTTTTACGTAAATTGAATTTTTCTAGTTTACTTTATCTAGTGTGTGTGTGTTTGCCGTAATACTGAATTACTGGTATCGTAAGGCATATTTGATTTTTCGAGGTCATTGGGGCAAGGACCCATTTTTTGCTTTGGGGCAAACCAAAGGACTTTGAACAATTTAAGATCGTTAACTAAACCAAAAAACCGACTTCAAATGCCGCGCTAGTCATTTTCAATACTAAGTTTGAGGATTTCCATATCACTGAAGATACTTATCAGATCTCGATAAAATCACAATGGGACCAAACAGGAAGCATATCTCTAAAACAAAGAAAAATAGTTCGGAAGGTAACAAAAGGTAACAAAAAATAAAATGCCTAGGCGAATAATAATTGAGAAAACAACGATCTGTGGATAATACAAAGAATTGCCCCGTGTGGTATCCGAACCCACCTTTGGTTTCGGGGCCAGTGGCACTAATAACTCGACCAATTATTGGTCAGTCGATAATGTTAAAACTCATCGACATGTTGATATGAAATGACAAACAAAATATTTTAATTTTATTTTTAGATATCAGTACGACGCGTACAGTCCGCGCGCTGGTTAGCGTTTGCGTCCGTTGCGGATGAATATAATTTTTACTTTTTTAAATTTTATTTTTTTAAACTACAGGTCATGCGAGACTTACCTTCCTTTTGACTCAAAGTACCAGGCGCAGTAGACACAGTCACTACTAAAATCCATCGGATATGTTTGCTCAGTAACATTTTTATGATAACATTATCATCCTGCTAGTTACTGTGGCATGTTACTACAACTACAACCAAAATATAAACTAGTTCAGGAATCAATAATTGGTTATCAATATAGTTGCGAACTCAGACCGTAACGCTGTATTGAGCGGTTGCAGTATCTAAGCTTACTGCAAATATGAAAGTGCTTTCGCAAGCGCTTCCAATTTTGAATGGTTGGTGATGAATCGCTACAGGTACAGATTTTAATTACCATGTAAGTTCCGACTGATTCACGATGATTCACGATTCCTTGAATTTCAGTATGGGAGAGTAATGGTGATTTTAAGTCGAAGTAATTTTTTAAAAGTTTTAAGCACAGAAAGCAGTCATAGACGTCAATGATTTTAGACTTTTTTATAGTAAGAAATTACTATTTCTTTTTCCGAGTCTTTTAGCTGATTATATACAACAACAATCTTACCTGATACTTGCGATATTTATTCTTTTTTAATGTATTCCTCATATTTGTTCGTAACGCTTGATTTTAAATTGAATAAGCAATTTAAAAAAAAATGAGTATTCGAGTCATATAGAACATTCTACATGGCTCTGGCGACCGACAAATGGCGGTATAACCATTTCAAATTATGGCGTAGCTAAATACTTCAGTCCGGTGACGGGCAGCAGCGTCACCGGTACTCGGAGTCCTGCGATCGCCAACCCGCATGCCCAGTGGGACGATTAGGGCATATCCCTCTCAATGAGCCGAAGATTGGACTCTCGTGGCGTATCTTGGGAGAGTTATAAGTCCAGCAGTGGACTGACACTGGCTGATTATGATGAGAACTTTCTAGGTCTAGCGTGTTCACCATCTTCGAACACATCGTCGCTTACCACCAGGCGAGATAGTGGCATAGGACTATTATCTTTTCTGTGATAGTGGTCAAACACTAGCCGATACATACATACATACATACAATCACGCCTTTTTCCCGTTGGGGTAGGCAGAGACTACTTCTTTCCACATGCTACGATCCTGACATAACTTTTTCGCTTCTTCTACTTTCATGAGCGCCTTCATACATGCTCGCTGGTTATAAGTACTTTTGACTTGGCCTTTCTTTATAACGTCTCCGATCTGGTCGTGATACGTTCGCCTAGGTCGGCCTCTACCGGCTGCCCCATTCACACTCGTCCCATAAATCTGTTTCGTCAGTCTTTCTTCATCCATCCTCTCTAGATGTCCAAACCATCTAAGCATCCCTTTCTCAATCTTTGTCACCACATCTTCTACCACACCACAACATTCCCTTATCATGCTGTTCTTCACCTTATCCATCAGAGTCACTCCAATCATACTTCTCAAACTTCTCATTTCTACAGCATTAATTTTACTTTCATGCTTCTTCTGCCATACCCAGCATTCACTACCATACATGAGTGTGGGACCAACACTTCCTTATGTACAGCCAGTCGTGCTTTTTTAGACACGTTCTGACTTCTCATAAAGTTATCTTGGTTTCCTGCCAAAACTCTTCACTCAATATCACTTTCATACTTACCATCTCTCGTAAACTTAGAACACAGGTACACAAATTCTTTCACTTGTTCTACACTCTCTCCTTCAATCGTAACCTTACAATTTGTCATTCTTTCTTCTCTTTCAAAAACCATTACTTTGGTCTTACTTACATTCACTTTCATCCCTTTCCTTTTTAAGGCATCATGCATAATATTAACCATCCTTTGCAACTCCTCCTCCGATGATGCTAATATCACCTGATCATCAGCGTATAGGAGGCATTTGATGGTTAAATCATTCATTCTTAATCCGTACACGCTTTCTTTCAGATCTGTCAAGCAATTGTCTATGAATAGGTTGAACACTGGCGATGCAACACATCCCTGTCTAACACCTTTTTCGATGTTAAATCAGTCCGTGTACGCTCCGTTTATTCTGACACAAGCACTGGAACCCTCATAGAGTGATTTCAGTGCTCGTATCAAACTGCCGCCCACCCCATACATAGACAATGTTGACCACAATTCACTCCTCACCACTCTGTCATAGGCCTTTTCCAAGTCTACGAATGCGCAATAGACCTTTTGCCTTTTGGCCAAACATTTTTCGGCTATGCTTCGTAAGGAAAAGACCTGATTCATGCATCTCATTCCTCTCCTGAAACCTGCTTGTACATTCCACATTTTTTTATCAGTTTCATCCGTCACTCTTGTAATCAATACCTTTGCATATAATTTCCCGACGATGCTGAGTAAGCTAATGCCGCGGTAGTTTTTGCAGTCTTGCTGTGATCCTTTTCCTTTGTATAGCGGTACAATGACGGCTTTGCACCAGTCTCCTGGCACAATTCCGTTCCCCCAGCAAAGGTTAAAAAGGCGATACAGTTGACTCGCTACCACACCTTGTCCAGCCCTCAGCATCTCGACCGAAATCCTGTCATACCCTGCAGCCTTACCCGATTTCATACTTTTCAACGCTGTCATAATCTCTTCCATGCTGATATCACTTCCATCGCTATCTTCATTCGCGACACCAGTTGTCACTGGTACTTGCATATCTTCCTTTTCAAATAAACTTTCAAAATATTCCTTCCATCTCTTTAGAACGCATTCCTCTCCGCTCACAATACTTCCATCCTGATTTCTGACTTTGTCAAGTTGCGAAGTATTGAGATTTCCTCTAGCTGACCTTATGGACTTCCAGAAAAACTTAATGTTCGTCTGGAAGTCGTCAGATAACCTCCTATCAAATTAATTTCTATCATCCTCTTTCTTTCTATCCACAAACTTTTTTGCTGCATTCTTTATCCTTTTATACTCTTCCTTCGGCTTGCTTACATCTTCATTTGTTCCTTTTTGCATTCTTAGGTTGGCTTTTGAAGCCAACCAGTCCAGCCACGCTTTCTTCTTCTCAAATACAGCTTTTTGGACATCTTTACACACATTCTTAAACTTACACCCGTTTTTTCTGTTACTCACACCACTTACACATATTACTACTTACCACAAGATTCCACCCCAGACATACTTCAAGCAAACTTTCCCCGTTTTCATTTACCCTGTCATCGCCGTACCTTCCCAACACACTTTCATATCCATCAAGCGTCACACCTACCCAGCTATTAAAGTCGCCTAGTATTACTATTCTTTCATTTTGCTCGCATTTACTCAAAACATCTTTCATGCTATCCCAAAACTCCTGCCTCTTTGTTTGGGCTGTAGTGGAACCGTTCCAACGCGCATCTTGTGGAGCATAAGCCCCTAATATGAAGATGCGCGTTAGACCCACCTTCAACCTCACCCAGAGGAGTCTTGGACTCACACATTCAAAGCCAGTCACACATTCATTCATTATGCTCCCTGACAACCTCTGCTGGTATGTGGAACTCCAGACCAATAGGCTGTGTAGGGTCCATGCGTGGTGGTGTCGCAACCTTTCCGCTTAGTTTCATTCACACAAAGCACATCAATCCGCCTTTCACTCATCATTTCGCATACTTCTTCAATCTTATCATCCATCCCTCCTCTAACATTCAACGTAGCAAAGTGGCTTTCTGCAGCCCACTTTTCGCCCCCACGGGAAACGAGACGTGACGGGTGGCGAACCACGTCGCCGTTAAAGCCGCACTAGCCGATAAAATGTAAAAAATATGTATCACACCCTTTTTTTGTAATTATAATTAAAAAAACATTGAGAATGTTTTCGCTAAAACTAAACACTTAAGATGCATCACTGTGATTGCAACACTACGACCCGCATCCCATATCCAAACTAAAACAGATTAAGGGACCACGTCGGGCATAAAATTAGGGGTTCTTCCGCCGTGATTATCCAAACTGGTGGCCGATGGAGCTATCAATAATAAATTTATTAGGATTTATGGACCTAACTTGAGGTTTATTGGTGTTATTTTGTTTTGGGGTCTCTTATTTGACGTAAACAGCGCCCGGGGGAACTAAAGGCTGTTTATTTACTGTTGCGTTGTGATCTGTGGTTTTATGTGTTAACCAATAATCTATATGTGATTCTAATTGGTGATGAGGGAGGTATTATCAAGTAAAATGAAATTCAAAAATTATTAAAGAGGCAATAACCCAATGCTTAGGCGTCGGCCTGGCGATCGAGAAGTCGTGCGTTCGATCCTCACCAAATGGTAACAACGCACTGACAATACTAGGTAGTAAATAGTCGTGTTGCTAGGGATCAATGAGCGTTGTCAGGTGGGCTGCTTGCTATAAAAATATATAATATCTGGGACCAACTACTAATTAATTAAGAGGGAACGCGGGTTGCACTTTTCCATACGAATGTATTCCCCCGTTTTCTCCCTGGAAAATGCTTCTAGAACAAAATTTGTTTCTACAAAATATCAAGGTCTGCTGTAGCTACGCCCGTATCATTTGCTTTTTTTGACCAACCAATTGCAAAAATAAATATAAGCCTTTTAATCTTCTCTTTAAGATGTTTGAAGGGTCATATTTCTATTTAAAAAGCAAATGGGCAATAGGGGCGTAACTACAGAAAACCTTGATATTTTGTAGAAAAAATTTTTTTCTAGAAGTATTTTCCAGGGAGGAAACGAGGGAATACATTTGTATGAAAAAGTGCACCCCGCGTCCGCTCTTAATAAACCCTCAACGCAAAAAGGGGTGTTATAAGTATATATAATTTTGAACACATGTGTGTGTGTGGCACCATAGCTCTACGATTTGGATGCGGTATTAAAACTATGATCATCGCAATCTCATATGGGCTCTATCAAAATTTCGAGAAAATTCGTGTAACGTGAATTACAGCCGGTATATAACATCAATAGTGTAATAAACGCAGGATCATTTTAAAACAACAAAAGACACATTCTTTATTTTTAACCGACTTCAAAAAAAGGAGGAGGTGTCTCAATTCGACCGTATATATATATATATATATATATATATATTATGTTTGTTCGCGGACAACTTCGTTGTTTATGAACCGATTTTAATTATTCTTTTTTTGTTCGAAAGGAGATATCCCAAGTGTGGTACCATGGTAATTTTATCGAGGTCTGATAAGTATCTCCAGAGATTATGTTTCTTTGAAGTGTTTCACACTTTATATTTTTGTAAATTGTTAAACACAATCCAAAATTTCATCGTACCGACGGGACTTGAACCCGCAACCTCAAGTCCCGTCGGTGCGATGAAATTTTGGATTGTGTTTAACAATTTACAAAAATATAAAGTGTGAAACACTTCAAAGAAACATAATATTTGATTTACGCAGTGCAACATCTCTCGTCGGATTTGAAAACTGTAATGTATTCTTCCGAATGATTAACTTACGTAATAAGTAGTCATAGATGGCGCCACCAATGCATAATTGGGTTAACAAATGCAATCCACTAATTTCGTCGTAACGATACTTCGCACCGTGGCTTAATTGGCAAAGCACCGGAACATGTTATTCCGGAGGTTGCGGGTTCAAGTCCCGTCGGTACGATGAAATTTTGGATTGTGTTTAACAATTTATCTCCAGAGTATTGAGAGAGAGAGTATTGAGATATTGAGATAAACATCTCAAAATTGGTACCGAAAATGAATAGCGCGGCATTGACGTCGGTTCTTTTTTTAGTTTTTAAACGATATTATATTATCTTAAATATACTTAAACTCTTAAAAAAATAATTAACTTTTTTATAAATATTAATTTGTAACTACTTATTCAACAACCTATTTATTTTTATATTTCTTTTTTATATTTATTATTACATTTTGAACGTAAAATTTCGCTCAGCCTTTAAACTGAATTTCCAGCCCTAATCCTTGACCTGAACAGAAAATGCTGCAGTTAGTTTTTCAGAGCAGAAAAAAAGTATTTTCGAAAACCCCTGCTTTTCCTAGGCTATATTTACGACACGGCTAGATTGATTTAGGAATGACAAGACTGACATAGCTTGTCGAGCTAAGGTACAGCCTAGGTTTATTCTAGGTCTAGATGGAAAATGGTGACGCAGTGAATGTTATAAAATGGCTGCTTTTTTGGGTAATGCTAAGGTTTGTGATTTAGATAGATTTTTAGACAATTGCGAATCATTATGGTTGACTCACATACCTTATTTGGTTTGTAATGATATGTGAAATTATTGTTTTACATTGTTGATGCATTTTTATCATAAGTAGTTAAACAAAAACAAGCCCATGGATCCATTAAAAGCTGTTATCTAAGCTCTTACTTATATAATTTAAGATCGTTCACAAAACGAAAAAAAAACGACTTGAAATACCGCGGTAGTAATTTGCAGTACTAAGTTTGATGAGTTTACATCCATATCTCCGGAGATACTTATCAGATCTCGATAAAATTACAATGGGACCAATTACGACATTATGAGGTATCAAACATAAAAAACAGGTTAATTGAGAACCGCCTCCTTTTAAGTGAAATCGGTTATAAATATTAAAACGAAAATGTATTATAAAAAAAGTAAACATAATAATATAATAATAATGATAGTTTTTTTATTTGCTCATATCAATCATCAATCAATCATAGCTTAAACTAGTACAACAGACTATAAACAACCTATGTAAGATAAGTATACACCATTTAAACAAAAATAGTTTATTTTATGCATATTTAATATAATTTGGATAAGATGTCATAATTTCATCATTAACTTGGCTCAAATGGGTTGACGTAAATATTAGTATTGTATTGTATTCATTTATTCATCTTTAGGTGCAACTATACACACTTAGACATGCCCAAAGTGTAATAAAGTGTACAATTGAAGTACCTAATAATTATAATAAGTTCATACTAAAAGTAAATAAACTGTTTCATACGAAATTAGTCTTACATCATTAAAAATATTTCAAAAAGTCATCACAAGCAAAGCAAGTCAATTATTAAATACAATCATTTTTATTAAATTTTAAGTCATTTATCGCATAAAGTTCCATTTCAGTCAGTAGTTTCTTTAATTTTGTTTTAAATTGTAGCGGTGAACCCTTGTCATTTCTGCAAATTTTCTTATTAAATAAGTTATAATAAATAAAACTGGCCAAGTGCGAGTCAGACTTTGTCCCGCACACGGAGGGTTCCGAACGCCATCTGTAGAATTTCTAACGAACTTCTAACACCAACTAAGTAAACGTTAACACAAAGGTAGAATAGTATTATATAGTAGTAATAGTAATAGTGGTAATAGTAATTGTAGTAATTAATATTATTAAATATCTGGTTGACCGAGCTTTGCTCGGTATTTTTTGCCACTTAAACAGACAAATATGACTCTTCCCGACATCTATTGACGAATAATAATACTATTTTTTTAATTGAGAGCAAGTAACTCCTTCACTGATACAGTACTTCTACTCGCCAATAGATGTCGGGAAGAGTCATATTATTTTTTTATTTAAGTTGATTATCAATAAAGTTGATTATTGAAAACATGAATAAAACAACATTTTCTGAAAATGACTCCTAGCTAGATCGATTTATCGCCCCCGAAATCCCCTGTAGGTATACTAAATTTTATTTAATCGTTGGAGCCGCTTCCGAGATTCAGATTAAGGTAAAGACGATAGCGCCATCTTAGCAACTAGATAGGTGGCGCTGCGCTATCGTAAAAAACTTTTTTTTAACTTTTCTTTAATTTTTAACTTTGTTCTGTTCTTAGTATTTGTTGTTATAGCGGCAACAGAAATACATTACTGTGAAAATTTCAACCGTCTAACTATCACGGTTCATGAGATACAGCCTGGTGACAGACGGACAGACAGACAGAAAGACAGACAGACAGACAGACGGACAGCTGAGTCTCAGTAATAGGGTTCCGTTGGTACCCTTTGGGTTCGGAACCCTAAAAACGAACACTATTGCAAATAAAAGATTTAGATTTATGTTTCTTTGAAGTGTCTCACACTTTATATTTTTGTAAATTGTTAACACAATCCAAAATTTCATCGTACCGACGGGACTCGAACCCGCACCCCCCGGATTACACGTCCAGGTGCTCTGCCAATTAAGCCACGGTTCGATACATCGATACGACGAAATTAGTGGATTGCATTTTGTTAACCCAATTATGCATTGGTGGCGCCATCTATGACTACTTATTACGTAAGTTAATCATTCGGAAGAAATCATTACAGTTTTCAAATCCGACGAGAGATGTTGCACTGCGTAAATCAAATATTATGTTTCTTTGAAGTGTCTCACACTTTATATTTTTGTAAATTGTTAAACACAATCCAAAATTTCATCGTACCGACGGGACTCGAACCCGCAACCCCCGGATTACACGTCCAGGTGCTCTGCCAATTAAGCCACGGTTCGATACATCGATACGACGAAATTAGTGGATTGCATTTTGTTAACCCAATTATGCATTGGTGGCGCCATCTATGACTACTTATTACGTAAGTTAATCATTCGGAAGAAATCATTACAGTTTTCAAATCCGACGAGAGATGTTGCACTGCGTAAATCAAATATTATGTTTCTTTGAAGTGTCTCACACTTTATATTTTTGTAAATTGTTAAACACAATCCAAAATTTCATCGTACCGACGGGACTCGAACCCGCACCCCCCGGATTACACGTCCAGGTGCTCTGCCAATTAAGCCACGGTTCGATACATCGATACGACGAAATTAGTGGATTGCATTTTGTTAACCCAATTATGCATTGGTGGCGCCATCTATGACTACTTATTACGTAAGTTAATCATTCGGAAGAAATCATTACAGTTTTCAAATCCGACGAGAGATGTTGCACTGCGTAAATCAAATATTATGTTTCTTTGAAGTGTCTCACACTTTATATTTTTGTAAATTGTTAAACACAATCCAAAATTTCATCGTACCGACGGGACTCGAACCCGCACCCCCCGGATTACACGTCCAGGTGCTCTGCCAATTAAGCCACGGTTCGATACATCGATACGACGAAATTAGTGGATTGCATTTTGTTAACCCAATTATGCATTGGTGGCGCCATCTATGATGATGATGGCGAATTGGGTTAACAAAATGCAATCCACTAATTTCGTCGTATCGATGTATCGAACCGTGGCTTAATTGGCAGAGCACCTGGACGTGTAATCCGGGGGGTGCGGGTTCGAGTCCCGTCGGTACGATGAAATTTTGGATTGTGTTTAACAATTTACAAAAATATAAAGTGAGACACTTCAAAGAAACATAATATTTGATTTACGCAGTGCAACATCTCTCGTCGGATTTGAAAACTGTAATGATTTCTTCCGAATAATTAACTTACGTAATAAGTAGTCATAGATGGCGCCACCAATGCATAATTGGGTTAACAAAATGCAATCCACTAATTTCGTCGTATCGATGTATCGAACCGTGGCTTAATTGGCAGAGCACCTGGACGTGTAATCCGGGGGGTGCGGGTTCGAGTCCCGTCGGTACGATGAAATTTTGGATTGTGTTTAACAATTTACAAAGATTTAGATTTTTTTTTTATGTCTACTACATGGAAAAGAAATTTTGTGTCTGTTTCTTGTATTGTATTTATGCCAGCTTCCGACCAGTGGCGTGTTTTTTATATTAATAGCGGCGAGCGTATAGGTATTAATTAATGTCTGCGCTGTATTTAGGGTATTATAAAAATTAAAGGTACAGTACAGTACTAAAACAATGTATACCAACAGTAAATAATAAATAAAATAAATAAATCATTTATTGATCATTAAAAGGCAGGTAAATATAACAAATTTGGTAACCTGGCACCTAAACTAGGCTCGAGACCCGTATGATAGGTTCCAGGCCTCTTCCGTCTGTTTACAGTGGTAACTGCCTATTGGTAAGTACAGTTAATTTAATTTAATTAATTAATTACATTTGTATGAATTTTAAAAAGTTAGGAATGGAAGTTAGTTACATTATATTAATTATAATATAAGAACATTATGTATAAAATTATTTTATGAATTAAAAAATTAAATTTATGATTAGTATAAAAGTTTCGTTTTTCATTTTTCAGACATTGTGTATTGTGTGTATGAAATGAAAAGTAGATGTTAGTTCCCTAACTACTTGTCCTTCGTTCTCAAATGGTTCCATTACAAATTTCAGCCTACCCTACACACTCGTAGAAGTTTGTCTAAGTTTATATCTTGAAATTTTACATATCAGTTTAATGGTAGGGGCGACACGAGTTTATGTAGTTTGGATGGAGCCTGTTTTACGAACGGCGTGTACATTTTAACTGACGAATAAGGTAGATTTTTAACCGACTTCAAAAAAGAAGGAGGTGCTCAATTCGTCTGTATGTTTTTTTTGTATGTATGTTACGCGATTACTCCGTCAATTGTGAACCGATTCGAATAATTATTTTTTTAATCGGTAGGGTAAATTTCTGTAGTGGTCCCATTGTAATTTCATCGAGCTCTGATAAGTATCTACAGAGATATGAAGATAAACGTCTCAAAGTTGCTACTGAAATGGACTCGCGGGACATGGAAGTCGGTTGTTTTAGTTTTTATAACATACCTTTTTAGTTTTGTTCCTTAGTTGATTAAATTATAATCAACTAGCTTATGCCCGCGGCTTCGCCCACGTGACTTACAGAGAACATCATCATCGTCATTAACAGCCAGTATCCGTCCACACTTGTGGACATAGGTCCACAGGTGGACACAGGCATTTCCAACTGCACGCCACTGAGTCTAATCCACGGCTACTCTCATCCAGCTCTTGCCAGAATCTTGCGATGATCATCCTACCACGTAGTCTGAAGGCGTCGTCCTACGCTTCGCTAGCCGATTCTTGGTATAACATTCAAAAATTCGTTTACCGCAACAGTTGTCGGTTCATCGGCTGATTTGGCTGGTCTACTGCCACTTTAGTTTGCTTATCCGGTGGGCTGAGTCAATGACTTTGGTTCTCTGTCGGAACATATAAAAATCAAATCAAAGCATTTATTCAGCATGTAGGCAGTATTCATATACGCACATATACACGTCAAAATCATAAAATAAATCATAATCAATTATCAAGTAAACAATACCAAATGCAGAATGTAAAGCTTTGAATTTAAAAAAAAAACAACAGTAATGAACCATTCAGATGTCATCCAATCGTTGACGTCAGACTTAAAAAAATATTAAAGTAGGGTTGCCAACCATAGACGTACCTAAGTGTTGCAGTATTTCAGACAATTTTTATATTAATGAAAAAAGTGAAATAGTAAAACACAACTTAAAGAAACGCATACCGATCACATATCGTTCCGGATTCCATTCCTTAGATAAACTCTGAGCCTAGACTGAGCGACTTTAAATTTGTAGACCAGCTCCGCCGTGGTCTTAGCTGTGATTGTTTTTTTTTATTTCGTATAGACGAAGTGAAAATGTATATGAAACTGTCATATTTTTTTAAATATCATATAGACTAGCATTTGACTACTATCTTCCCTGTTGGAAAGTGACAATGCGTTCGAGGATGGTAGCACGCCAAGCCTAGATTAGAAACTGGCTTACAAGAACAACTGCCGGAACAAATTGGATGTTTGGTGAAAGATTTTCTAACTTGAGGCTGGTAGCTGGCCAAGCAAACACCAGACAGAGCCCTACCACCATGCGGGGGTTGGAGGTTTAAAAATGTTTTTCAATACTCAGTCATGGAGGTTACATTTACATCTCAATCGTTTCTAGCATTCATAATATGACACTTAGTTATTTAAGGTAGTCTTTGATATAAAATGACAACATTATTACAACATTATGCCGGGCTAGCATGGCCTTATCCCCGGGGGAAAGACAAAATTATTTCCCTGTTTTTCGCCACTAACAGGAGATCAACACAAAAATTTAAACGCTTGGTGAAGTTTAATCCCGAGTTTTGCTTTTGTTTCGTATTAAAAAGTTTAAATAATGAATTGATTAAAAGCCAGCGGGCGTGTATAATTGTCGAAAAACTTTGCTTATAATTTGCCTTCTCCACCAAATAGAACACGGATAGGTGGAAAGACAAAATAGTCGCCTTGCCATGCTAGCCCTGCTGGTAGGGTAAAGGAACATTTAAAGAGCCAGCGGACCCGTTTATAATAATTACCTACCATCACTTTCCTTCACCTGAAGAATTTAAAATACGCACATACATTTTTCCATAGAAAAATCCATTGTTGTACAGCAGGGATCCTCCTACACTCCAAATAATTAATTTTAAGTGGTGAAATAGGTCCTTTATCTTAGAGGATTAATTGGAAACTTCATAAGGTTAAGTTTTGGTTAAAGTTTACACATGATTAAGCTTGAAAAGCACTTTGAGGTCTTAATGCTGAAGTAATGTTTGTAATGATAAAGTTTTGCTAATAGGATATCGGGTTTAGTTGTTTGTTGATGAACCTATTTCAAAATAAGATGTAAAGTTTACAGTTTTATGACTTTAGGAGGATAAAAGGTGGGTTTCTATACGATCGATCTGGAAATCTTTAAACTAAAACCAAATCTTGTAATTTAACGAGGCTAGTAATATTGGTTTCTAACTAAAGTTTTTTAAACGAACCTGATCTAGATAGATTAGAGTTAGAACTTAATGCAATAGATGGATATCTATATCTATCTATAGACAAACACAAAAAAAAACAACGCTTTGCACTCCGGGAGTGCCGGCAGAAGTGAAAACTTGAACATTAACGTGTTGTGCATTTGGTCTACTCTCCTTCCGTCTTACGAATTTTCGATCAGGTCACGTGTTCTGAAGCGAGGTCCTGACACGAGTTTAACATTTTTTACCCATCCCAAAAAGTTCACAACGCCTCTAAAGAAGTGTTCAATTAAAAAAAAATGTTTCTACCTATGTCCGTAAAGACTTCCAACCGATGTGCCCCAAACGGGTTTCATTAGAAAGGAAATATATGAGAATGAATGATTTGAATGCTTTATTTATTTGTATCACAAACTTGTTTTACACATAAACAAATGTACTAGTTTAAAACATAGTATTATCTAGACTAGTTAGAGATTGATACCTAAACTAGGATAGCCTGTTTGATGGCGTATCAATGCCCCCCGCCAGACAAGAACAAGTATTAATAAATACATAGATACTTACATAATTTAGCACTATTCAATAAAATACATCACCATAACTAGCGGTTACAGTACGTTCAAGATACAATACAATTTGTATTATATGTTTTGAAGATATATTACTTATGGTATATAGTATATAATAGTCTTAAGCAACCAATTTTTTTTTTTTTTAAATATCTTATATGCTAGCATTTGACCACTATCTCACCTGTTGGTAAGTGATGATGCGGTGGCAGATGGTAAGCACGCTAGGCCTAGAATGGGAACCCGCTCTCAAGGATAGCTGCCGGAACACATTACATGTTTTGGCGACAGATTTTCTAACTTGAGCGTGGTAGCTGGCCAGGCGGACTTTTTCTATAGAAAAAATCATTGGTGCACGGCGGTTTGAACTCGGTACCACGGCATCAAAGCCGACCGTTCTCCCGATTACGCCATCGAATATAGGTTTTAAGAATATAGGTAAGTACCTACACGCCAAATACTTACTAGAATTTATTTTTAACATTTTAGTTCATTGTCCCAGATAAAAGCTTGTTTTTAAAAATATTTTTTACTTATAATTTATTTATGACTCTTATCATGGAATAACACTTGAATAACACTTGGCAGCAAAGTTGTATTAATCGAGGATCAATAACCTCCTAAATTCTTATACAATTTCTACTCAAAAATATATGTTACTATTGTCAAAAGCAGACGAAACATGTAGTATTGGCACCCAAACTGAGTTAAAATAGCAATATACATACACCATTTTGAAATCGAAGAGCGTTCTTCTACGTCTCAAGTGCAGTGCAACCATTGACTAATAATGGACGAGGTGACCGACCGTGATATCCGACCTTACGTAACAAGACAATTAAAAAAATATATCATAGGACGGGTTGATTGGAAAAAAATATTTTTTCAACTCGTCTAAGTTCTACAACGATACGACTATCTTCCACTTCCAGAACAGCACCATTACCATAATATACTGCATCGTAACTTAAAATCAGGTGAGACAGCAAAAACTTGTCTGTCTCCAGTAACCGAAACCAGTTCTTTATATGTTTTTAGCTTTATTCTATGACGATTCCAACAAAATACTAAATTTTAAATGTTATACATACAAGGTGTGGCTTTGCATGCCCGCCATATTGCAGGGGTATTTATACTCCAAGTATAGAACACGAATCAGTCAAAAAAAAATTTGAAAAATAAAACCTTCCTAAAAACGACTCGCTCTTGGCCAAAGTACACGCACACTCGCAAAGCGGCACTTTTGCTTTTCGGCTAAGTTCAAAGACGGCCGCGTCTATCGGCGAAACACGTGTCGTGTATTCGTCAGTCGTTCACTTATCGTGTCGCAGCGCTGTAGCAACGCCACTAAGTTACCGTGGCAATGCGCTTGCGTTTGTCGCGTATTTTGTGTGTGGTTAAGTGGTCGTATTGTGCGTAATGTAATAATCTAACGCAAATTTGTAAATAACCAACTGTCAATACCGAATTAAAATGTTAATAAGTGGATTCCAAATTTCATTATTAACGTCGTGCCGTGCCAGCCGACAGCGGTCAGCTGTGGCGCCTGGCGGCCAGTGACCGCTACATTTACGTTTGTGTGCGTGCAGCTTCGCGGCGAACGGGCGGTTATTCTGATATTTGTTGGGTGATTATTCTGGTTATCACAATTTTTTTTTAACAAATATCCGGGTATTAATTAACGGAAGATCTTAAATAATAGTATTATGTGATTAAGGGTGCCCGTTACAATCGACCATGCAAATATGGCGAGAATGCAAAACCACACCTTGTATACTCATATTTAATTTAGGATCGTTTACAAACAGAAAAAAATCTACATCAAATGCCGCGTTTATCCTGTTAAAAGTTTCATGTTTCATGTTCAATTCAGATCTCGATGAAATTAGAATGGGACCAAACGGGAAGTATACTTCCCCGCAACACAAAAAAGAATTTGCCGGATTGGTTGATAAATGACAGAGTTATAAGGTAACAAACATTAAAAAAAATACTGTCCAATTGAGAACCTCTTTCTATTTTTAACCGACTTCAAAAAAAGGAAGAGGTTTCTCAATTCTTCCGTATATATATATTTTTATGTTTGTTCGCGGATAACTTCGTCGTTTATGAACCGATTTCAATTATTCTTTTTTTGTTCGAAAGGAGATATTCCAAGTGTGGTACCATGGTAATTTTATCGAGGTATGATAAGTATCTCCAGAGATATTGAGATAAACATCTCAAAATTGGTACTGAAAATGAATAGCGCGGCATTGAAGTCGGTTGTTTTTTAGTTTTTAAACGATATTATATAGAAATGTTTTTGAAATCTTCTACGCCACATAGACTTAGTGCGCGGCAAATTGTAAAAAAATAGTATAATTAACGAAATAAACATAACTAACCTTAACAAACCAATAACATACAAAATATACCAATAATCTACCAAACAACTGCCAGTAGAAAAATGCCAGAATAAAAATCCAAAATTGCTAGCTATATTCCAATTGCCATTCATAGAGCGTTTTGGTCCTGTGTCGGTTCGACCAGACGTGCGGAAAGGTCTTTGAAAATAATATATGAATCTCGGTCCCCACCGTCCTAATGTTTTAACCTCTTTGAAATGTACTTAAATACCTTATATGAATTTTTAGCAATTTTTTTAGATGCAAAAATGTTGTCGTCACTTTAGCGAATTGCAAATTATAGTGTTAATGAAACGAAACTGTAAGACAAGAATTCTTTAGAATTATGTAACAAAATTATCTAAGACTATAATCTAAGATTAGAATATCGAGGTACAGTACGTAGTACATATGCATCGATTCCTTAGAAATATAAAAAAGAGAGCAATGTTACCTCTACATCTAAATCAAGGCAACTTCAGAGATTTCCATACAAAAATGTCCCAGCCAGACTGACTCGGTAATGCAGTGTTGGCACTCCGAGCTGTCGCCAAAAAGAGTTTTCTTCGACGATTGTTTACAAAGCTGACGGTCTGGAAATGTTAGCTCTAACTGTCAAAATAGTAAGTAAATAAAATTCTTCTACTGTTTTTATAGTTCAAAGTTTCTTTTAGGTAGATTGAAAAATGTTATTGATACAACTTGAATATTGCATACAACTAACGGGCATTGTGTATATAAACTAAAAGCGATATTTTCTTGACGATATTTTTTATAGGGAGTTAAAACATTTTTTCCGAATAACGTCGAATATTCTCTTAATGCCCAATAGGTCACTTATAATAGTAGTTTATGCAACTGTCATATAATGAAGTTACTACTACACTCGTTACTATTATGAAACTCGCTGCGCTCGTTTCATAAACTCGCACTCGTGTTTTAATACCCGTGTTATATGCAGTTGCATACACTACTTTATCTTCACTAATGCAATTAATCAAATAACAAGAGTAAAAGCTGACAATAGTTTATTTATAATAATTGTTCAAATTTTGGATGGTACAATTTTGAAAGTTAAAATGCCAAAAAGTTATTATATTCTTTTTCATATAATTTTCTAGATTTTTCTGGCAAAAGATTGTGAGTTACTTTTGTTGCCAATTCTAGAATATCCGGAGGCGTACAAATATCATCGTCGCTATCCATTTTTAACTTTTAATTTGTATTTTAAAAACAAAACACATTGTGAAACATTAAATTCACGCGTACGTGTATTGTCAGTGAACTTGCCGCCATTAAAATCTAACCAATGAGAGCGCAGCTGCGCGCGCAGAGCCAATCAGGAGCGAGCGCGCGCTGTTCTTTTTTTATTTAATTGGCACAAGATCTTACCAAAGAGTTTTGTGTATGTAAGTTTAGTAGTTTCGACGAAGTTTTCACGTATAACCCAACTGTTTTCAAAAGCCAGCCTAATATCAAAATTTTATACAACTTGTATGAGGATTTTGACATAAGGCTCGCCAGGTTAATTGGTCGCGTTTTATTGATGTTATAATGAGATTTTACGATATCGATGTGGATATTATACCATCATGTGAAATTGCTTAAATTGAGTGTTTTGTTATTTGCGCTATAACAGTAGTAATTATAAGTCAAGTATTGGAAACATAAGTAGAATGTTATAACATTAGTGTAGATAAAATATTTTTTATAGGTTTCCCTACCCTAAGCGTGTCGACGGAGCCCTATTACTGAGACTTCGCTGTCCGTCCATCCGTCCATCCGTCTGAGTCGTCTAAACCATAATATAATAATAATTATAGACTAATTGAATTTTTTAACAATGTACGTATTACTATGGCCGTTATTACAACAAATACTAAAAACTAAAATACATTTAAAATACTGGCGCGGCATGTTCATTCGATTTTTTTCGTTTTTAAGCTATTTTTAACCGACTTCAAAAAAAGGAGGATGTTTCTCAATTCGACCGAATATATATATATATATATTTATGTTTGTTCATGGATAACTTCGTCGTTTATGAACCGATTTTGATTATTATTTTTTTGTTGGAAAGAAGATATCCCATGTGTGGTACCGTAGTAATTTTATCGAGGTCTGATAGGTATCTCCAGAGATATGGAGATTAATACCTCAAAATTGGTACTGAAAATTAATAGCGCGGCATTGAAGTCGGTTATTTTTAGTTTTATAAACGATCTTATGTTTGCGTGCCATTGGTAGGGCCTATGTCCAGCAGTGAACAGAGATAGGCTGGTGATGATGATAATGATAATGATGATGATGAAAATAAAACTACTATAATTATAAGATAACAAAGACGATTGTACATGCATCGCTAGTTTTCTTAAGTGGAACACTGCAAAATCTCTATTTATGTTAGCGTAGCAGTCGCAGAGAATAGATAGAATACCAACTGGTTACGAATAGTAAGTAAGTTTCAAATATTCAATTCAATGCAACTCCGAGTTTCCAAGTCTCGATATCTCTATCTATGACTACTGTTAGTTCTTAGAAGTACATTCTGGAGACCGTCGGAAAGCAATTTATGCAAGTTTCGGCTATGTCCAGGAAGCTGAGGAAGAAAGTGGTTACAGTAACTCAAACGCTACTGTTTGGTGTCTTCTAAGCAAGCGTGCTACATCGTTGATGATATCGTCACGTAACAGGTGCAACGCGGATTCCTTCTTACAATTTTTTATTAGTTACCTGGGTTCTAAGTTTACGAGAGATGGTAAGTATGAAAGTGATATTAAACAAAGAGTTTTCGTAGGAGACTAAGTAAGTTGGGCACTACATAACTCTATGCGCAGACAGAACGTGCTATTAAGCACGACTAGCTGTACATAGAAGAGTGTTGGTTCCCACACTCACGTTTGGCAGTGAATGCTCGGTATGGCAGAATAAGCCTGAAAGTAAAATTAATGCTGTAGAAATGAGAAGTTTGAGAAGTATGATTGGAGTGACTCTGATGTGTAAGGTGGAGAATAGTGTGATAAGTTAATGTTGTGGTGTGGTAGAAGATGTAGTGACAAAGATAGAGAAAGGGATGCTTAGAAGGTTTGGACATATAGCGAGGATGGATGGAGGAAGACGAAGCAGATCTATCGTCTTATATATCTGCTTTTTCAATCTTCCTCCAAGTGTGAATGGGCCAGCCGGTAGAGACCGACCTAGGCGAACGTATGACGACCAGATCGGAGAAGTTTTTAAGAAAGGCCAAGTCAAAAGTACTTATAACCAGCGAGCATGTATGAAGGCGCTCATAAAAGTGGAAGAGGCGAAAGAGATATGTCAGGACCGTAGTATGTGGAAGGAAATATACTCACCACATCAGCTTTTGTAAGAAAATGATTGATTTGAATTTAACTAAAAGATTGAAATTGAAAGCCCCGAAAGGATATCTTACCACAGAATATGTAGTAGTTAATAGTCATACATAAAGTTAGATGTCGTAACTATGAATTGCCGAGGCCGTCTATCTGTATTTCGAATTTCATCCTTAAACCAATACACTTTGCATAAAGTCGAATCAGTTTATGGAAGTTTTAGAGCCGTTGGTGAAATACAATGCAAACAGTAACTCAAATTGAATTAAACTGGCCAAGTGCGAGTCATACTTTTATCTCGCATACGGAGGGTTGCGAGCCGCAGTATAATAATATATATGTATAATATTATATTACCGTGTCAATACTAAGGGTCGGCTCACACCGCGACGCGACGCGACGCGACGCGGCGCGCACTTATTATGAGTATTACAAAAAATAACTTTATTTACTATACAAAAATATACACATTTCATTGGATTAGTTCGGCGGGTTCAGGCTCGCCGTGCAGCGTCTCGCTGCGCTGCGCGGTGCAGCTGGAAGAAACAATTGAACCGCGTGATAAACAATTGAACTTTATTAACTACACAATAAGATACAAATTGCATTGAGATAATTTGGTGGCATCGCGCGTTTTGCTGCGCCGCGCGGCGTCGGGCTCCGCCGCTCTGCGCCGCGCTACTCCAAATGCAGCGTCGCGTCGCGTCGCGCCTGAAATTTTGCATGTCACTGCGCCTGTTACCTTGAGACATAAAGATATTGAGTCTCACGTGCCCTATAATTCCACAGGATACCTTGCCATTTCAATCGCTATTTCACGGCTGAAAAAGTGGTGGCACCGCCCCAGGCGGACTAGCAGAAGTCCTACCACTACAACTCTACTAGTGTCCTACAAACATATCCTATTAATTGAGAGTCAGACCGTTTAATAGCGCGTTCACCATCCTTGATCACATCATCTCCTACCAACCGGTGAGATAGTAATCACACGCTACCCTATCATATATAAATAAAAATCGGCCAAGTCGAGTTGGACTCGCCCACCGAGGCTTCCGTACCAACGTTGGTAGTTACCAATTAAGCTAGACCTCTAAATTGTATGAGCGCTAATATATCTCAGAGGTCTATCTTAATTGGCGTAAACTATGTATGTATGGGAACACACCTTTAATTTTCAACTTTTTTTTTACTTTTGGATTTTTTCCTTTATTTGTGCTGTAAGACCTAGCTTCTTGCCAAATTTCATCATTCTAGGTCTACGGGAAGTACCCTATAGGTTTTCGACCCAAAACCTTCAGGGTACTTCCGGTAGACCTAGAATTGTCAATTTTGGTCAAAAGCAAGGTCTTACTGCACAAGTAAGGGAAAACATTCCGAAAAAGAAAAAAAAGTTGAAAGTTAGGGTAAATTTTGGTACTTACAAGTTGTCGCGAAAATCAAAATTTGCCCATATCTTTTCATCGTGTTGACTCAGGACCTTAATTTTTATACACCTAATAGGGACTATAGACCTCAGAATCTGGTATAAATTTCAACTTGCTAGGTCCACCCGTTCCTAATAAAATCGGTGGTGACACACGGACAGACGGACAGACAGACATACAGACGGACGGACGGACGGACGGACGGACGGACGGACGGACAGACAGACAGACAGATAGAAAGACGGACAAGAAAGTGATCTTATAAGGGTTCCTTTTTTTACCTTTTGAGGTACGGAACCTTAAAAATAGGTACATTTTATTATACTTATATTCAAAATCGTCCGTATATCTCTCAAATACTCTAAATTACGACCAGCATGCCTTACTGTATATAAGTTATCTCATAATAATATACATAATTAATACAACTTCCTGGTTTAGTAATAATTTAGCTCTATTCATGTTACCTCTGACGTCATTAATGAAGGCTTTGTAGTTCGAACTTACCTGAAACGAAACAGAAAATGTTATAGAATAATTGAAAACGTACAAACTGCAGAAATTATAAGGTTTTAGATAATTTAGATAAATATTAAATGAAATTAATGTCTATGTCACAAAAATAGACGTTCCGGACTGAAAATATTTCTGGACTCCCTATTTTGTCATATTTATGACATGTGTAAATGTTTTGTATAACTAGCGGGCACGGCAGACGTTTGTTCTATCCGATCGCAACGCCACCTATCGTGCCAAATTGTAAATCTAAGCCATCTAGGGACCAACTCAAACACACACAAAAAACATCAAACTTGGTCCAGCCGTTTAAGAGGAGTTCGAGACAAAAAGTTTCGAGTTTCGAGACAAAAAGGTACGTACAGAAGAATTATAGAACTGACATCAATTTCACATATATAAATGATATTCTTAATCATCATCATCATCAGCCAATTTCTGTCCACAGCTGAACATAGGCCTCTCATATGGCACGCCGTTGAGCTCGATCTTCAGCAATTCGTTTCCAACCGCTGCCAGCCAGCTTGCGTATATCATCGCTCCATCTAGCTGGAGGGCGTCCTATACTACGTGCGATAAAAATATTGGTAATTCAACCATTATTATTTAAGATTATAATAGATAACACTCTTATTAATTTAGTATGATTTAACATACTAAATAACCACCAAATTTAAACGCCTAGATTCAATTTAACTCAAATTAAGTTAATTAAGTCCTAGCTCACTTAATTTCCCGTGGGAGACTGAGCTAGATTACCTAGGCATTGCAGCGGGATTAGCGCTTGTTAGCGCTTTATTGCTAGATAAGCTAATATCATATTTTTGCATAAAAGTATAATAATCTGTTTTAATAGAGGCTTTAGAAGATCAAGGCATATTTTCTGTGTATATTTGTTTTGCGTGTATTTTTTGAGCGACTTTAACTCAAAATGTCACGTGTCTGTAACTCTGTACAAAGGGTAAATTGTCTATTTATTACATTGTTTCTTGTATTCCCTCTTTAATATTAAACTTTATGTAATTTTTAGGGTTCCGTACCCATAGGGTAAAACGGGACCCTATTACTAAGACTCTGCTGTCCGTCTGTATGTCTGTCTGTCTGTCCGTCTGTCACCAGGCTGTATCTCATGAACCGTGATAGTTGGACAGTCGAAATTTTCACAGATGATGTATTTCTGTTGCCGCTATAACAACAAATACTAATAATATCGTTTAAAAACTAAAAAACAACCGACTTCAATGCCGCGCTATTCATTTTCAGTACCAATTTTGAGATGTTTATCTTAATATCTCTGGTGATACTTATCATGCCTCGATAAAATTACCATGGTACCACACTTGGAATATCTCCTTTCGAACAAAAAAAGAATAATCGAAATCGGTTCATAAACGACGAAGTTATCCGCGAACAAACATAAAAAAAAATAAAAAAAATATATATATATACGGTCGAATTGAGAAACCTCCTCCTTTTTTTGAAGTCGGTTAAAAACAGAATACAGTTAAAGATAATAGAGGGTCCCCATACAAGAAACGTGTTTTATTCGGCATTTCACGCCATCTATGTACGCTTAGTTAGGTAAACGTCCCATAGATGGCGTTATATTAAAATGTCGATCACTAACACCTTTGTTAGACGTTAGATGGCGTTATAAGAAATAAAATGTTTATTAATTATTATTTTTTACTGGAAAAAAATGATAGTGGTATTTTTTGCTCGATCTTATAAAATACTGTAGTGTGGTACGGAACCCTACGAGTGC
Source organism: Cabera pusaria (assembly GCA_954871355.1). Lineage (NCBI taxonomy): Eukaryota > Metazoa > Arthropoda > Insecta > Lepidoptera > Geometridae > Cabera > Cabera pusaria. The sequence continues at coordinate 6,687,843 of OX940910.1, forward strand.
GAGTCCGACTTGCACTTGGCCAGTTTATTAGTATTTTTTTTAATACAGCGCCTTATATACACATTTTATGCAAAATTTCAAGTATATACCTATTACAGTTAAGAAGATACAGAGTTTTGTGAAAAGTGGACAGACGGTCGGACGGATGGACAGCGAGGTCTCAGCAATAGGGTTCTGTTGGTACTGTTTGGGTTCGGAACCCTTAAAATATATACAGACGGACTGAGAAATTACTCTTGTCGTAGTACTATTAATTATTCTGTGCTCCTGTTTTGAAGTTGGTTAAAAATAATAGTTCTTTTTAACTAATTGAATTGAAAAGACTTCGAAAAATTGGTTAAAAAAGAAATAAATATCACTTGATCACTATAACTGTGCAATAATTCTTATTGTAAAGGCGCATGTTACCGTTTAACACCAAGCGTTAAATTTCTTTAAAGGTCATGTTGAACTCGTTCAGAATCACCAACATGGTTTTAACTTAAACATAAATAAAGTTAACACTCTTTTAAATTTTATTTAAACACATTTAAAGAGTTTACATCAGGGTCAAACAAAGACATAATAAATCTTGGTCTTGTTTTAAAAAAAAGCAAATTTGACCATTTAAGGCTATTTACAACACCTTGAAGGTGCAAGCCAGACAGAAGAAACGTAAGAGGTAGGATAAAAACGTTTTACATTCTGCATTTATAAGACTCCACCTTACGCCTTACGTCCTTTCTATCTGGCTTGTACCTAAAGTTTCGTGCCTGATATATGCAGCAATTTCTTTTTCTTATAATTTATCAGGACAGCAAGACGCTCGCCTGATGGCAAGAGATCACACTTGCTTTATAATCTAATACTATAAGAATCTTTGTCCTGACATACTGACTGACTGACTGACTGACTGACTCACTGACAGACAACGCACAGCCTAAACCGCTGGTCGTAGAGACTTGAAATTTGGAGGGTATATTTGTCTTAGTACGTTTCAAAATTCCATACAAAATTCACCCCTGAAGGGGATGAACCGGGGGTTCAAAGTTTGTATGGAGAGACAAGATTAGATGGTATTTTCTTTCCGAAACTTCATGCGAGTGCTCCAGTAAAAAAATAAGTAAATACGTGTTTCAGGTTTTTTTTTAATTACACCCCTACGCGGGTGAAATGGGGTAACAAAGTGGGAAAATCAATATTGTTTCGGAATGCGCTAAAATTTGGCATGCAGATAGTTATTACGACGTACGAGCCCTCTGAGAAAGGATTCGCCAAAATTCACCCCTGAAGGGGATGAAACGGGGGTTCAAAGTTTGTATGGAGAAACAAGATCAGATAGTATTTTCTAATCTAAATTTCATACAAGTGCTCCAGTAAAAAAATAAGTATATACGTGTTTCAGTTTTTTTTTAATTACACCCCTAATAGGGTGAAATGGGGTAACAAAGTGGGAAAATCAATATTGTTTCGGATTGCGCTAAAATTTGGCATGCAGATAGTTATTACGAAGTTAGTTCCCTCTGAGAAAGTATTTTCCAAAATTCACCCCTGAAGGGGATGAAACGGGGGTTCAAAGTTTGTATGGAGAAACAAGATCAGATAGTATTTTCTATTCGAAACTTCATACAAGTGCTCCAGTAAAAAAATAAGTAAATACGTGTTTCAGGTTTTTTTTTTGATTACACCCCTTAGCGGGTGAAATGGGGTAACAAAGTGGGAAAATCAATATTGTTTCGGATTGCGCTAAAATTTGGCATGCAGATAGTTATTACGAAGTTAGTTCCCTCTGAGAAAGTATTTTCCAAAATTCACCCCTGAAGGGGATGAAACGGGGGTTCAAAGTTTGTATGGAGAAACAAGATCAGATAGTATTTTCTATTCGAATCTTCATACAAGTGCTCCAGTAAAAAAATAAGTAAATACGTGTTTCAGGTTTTTTTGTATTACACCCCTAAGCGGGTGAAATGGGGTAACAAAGTGTGAAAATCAATATTGTTTCGGATTGTGCTGAAATTTGGCATGCTGATAGTTATTACGAAGTTAGTTCCCTCTGAGAAAGTATTTTCCAAAATTGACCCCTGAAGGGGATAAAACGGGGGTTCAAAGTTTGTATGGAGAAACAAGATTAGATAGTCTTTTATATTTGAAACTTAACACAAGTACTTAAGTAAGTAAATATGTGTTTCAGGCTCTTTCGAAATTCCACCCCTAAAAGGGTGAAGTGGGGAAACAAAGTCTGAAATCAATATTGTTTCGGATTGCGCTTAAATTTGGCATGCAGATAGTTATTTTGACTTAGGTATACGCTAAGAAAGAATTTTTCAAAAAGCGGGGGTTCAAAGTCTGGATAGTCATTTTATTCGACATTTCACAAGTACTTCTAAGTAAATAAATAAGTAAATACGAGTTTCAGACTTTTTCAAAATGCCTAAGAGGATAAACTGGGGTAACAAAGTCCAAAAATCAACATTGTTTCGGATTGCGCTGAAATTTAGAATGCTGATAGTTATTATGACGTAGGTATCCGCTCCGAAGGGATTTTCTAAAAATTCCTCCTGGATACGGAACGGGGATTCAAAGTTTATTTGGCGAAATAAGATGAGATAAAGTACGTGTTGTAAGATTTTTTGAAATGGGGTAGGTAACAAAGTCTGAAAATTTGGGTTTTTCGGTTTTTATAAATATGAATCCCGAATTGCCTTAGTCACGCGATAACATGTAAACGGGTGAACCGATTTGGCTAATTCTTATTTGATGTCTTTAATGATAAAATCGTTTTTACAAAAGAAAAGTTTTAAGTAAACGAAAGAAGTTTTTAACGCGGGCGAAGCCGCGGGGCACTTCTAGTATAAATATAAACTGTGGCACGAAAAACTTTCATTTGCCAGAATTTAGCGCGTCCTTATACTTGCACAGTTACCCTGAGAATTCTATACATTGAATTTCTATGATCTGATATTTACTATACTTTTTACCTTTAAAACTGATAAAATCGCTTTTTAGGCAGATCTCTAAGACCTGAACGTGAACCCTGGGTGATGCTAATTGGTAAAAACTGGTGGTAGGCTTCGGTCGTGACTCTAACTACCCACCGAACAAAGACAAGTAACCAATCGTTTGCCGCGTTTACGGAATAGTTAGATAGAAACACTTTAATGTATTACAAAACCAGACATTACAATATACATCAAGTAATAGTTCAACAATAGGCAGTCTTATTGCATAAAGCAATCTCTTCCAGACAAACTTTGGATGGAGACAAATGTAACATGATATAGTGCAATAACGTTCCGTGCAAAACAGTATAGAAGATGGGTTGAAATAGATACTGTTATACTGTTTGAATTGGACTTAAGTCAGTTAGTTGCTCAGTAACTCGCCTTATTGCGGCTTTCCACAGACAAGAAGGATTTTATCTTATACCGCGTCTTTACTTAACATCAGGTGAGATAGCTACTTGAGACACACAAATACTTGACGTATTTGAATGTCAGAAAAAAAACCAACATGGTATCTACATGGTACATACATGGTATCTATCTATTTATAAGAGGTTATGAAATATACGTACTTCCTTACTATAATACCACAGATACTAAGTAACGTAATGTACGTAACGATACTTACTACGTAAATAATACTCTAAAATTTTTAACGTGAAAGTTTGTATGTATGGGTCTAGGGATGTTTGTCACTCTTTCACGCTAAAACTACAGAACCGATGGAGCTAAAATATTTAGTGGGTATGTAGATAACCGAACCTTGAATAACACATAGGGTACTTTTTATCCCAATGTTCCCACGGAAACGTTTTCTACACGGGTAAAACCGCGGGGCACAGACACATTTTTTGACATTTTTCAAGCAGACGGCCCACCTGATGGAGAGTGGTCACCGTCGCCTATGAACACTTGCAACACTAGAGGTGTCACTCATGCGTTGCCGACCTGTCAGGATTCTATTAACGCCCCTTTTGAAGGACTCCATTTTGTAGCTCTGCGGGAAAACAGTGGACGGCAGCTCGTTCCACAATTACAAGTGTACGGGAGAAATGCCCGGTTGAATCGAGATGTGTGCGAAGTCCAAGTCTCGATAATGTGTGGATGAGCGTGTTGTCTATGGAGAGAAGTGCGATGGTAAAATCGGGACGCCGGGATTAAATTGAATAATTCTTCACATTACAAATACCAATACCCTGATGTTAAGTAAAGATCTTAAGGTTTCTACCCGACTGCAGGTCCTCCATCAACAAGCAAAGTGACTCGTTACCATTTACCTACAATGGTACAAAGACATTAAACTAATTGAAACTCCTACAAGCCATTAAAAGTATATTTACGATCAGGAAAATGTAATTTACAAACACTACAGTTATGGCAATTATTAATTATTGCTATAAAATAGTGATGGGGTAGTAACGGTCAAGATGTTCTTGGGAAAGGGACTAATTATTAAATTATAAAGGCAGTTCTTAATTCGGTATTATTGTGCCTGTTTGGAGGCGCCTTAGACTCCAGACTAGGAAAAAGTAGTATATTATTATATTTTTGAAACTAGGTAACTGATAATATCCAAAGGAATTTCTTATTCGATTAGGGCTGCTGTTGTTGTCCCCAGTTTCTGAATAGGGAAATAAAGAGATAGAGATTAAGAAACAGAAAAGACAAAAAGACGAAAAGTAAAATATTGCCTTGATGTATTTTTTTTATTCCACTGATAATACTCATCCGACATGGGCCGGAGACTTACTTCGAGCGGGTTTTATTAGGAAGTATCATATGCAATGAACTTGGTTGAGCTTAATTCCATTCATTTCATTTTCATGCATGCTTTGGGTTATCTACCGAAATCTCAGTCACCCGATCGGAGAATGCAGTACTTAACATCCAAATATTTTTCAGCTTTCGTGCATTACATAATGGGCGAGTATATATATTTAATAATTTATATTCATCATCATTCATCAGTCTTTCCAACTCCTGTAGCGCTCAGTTGTAGGTAAATGCTAACGGTCACCTATCCAAAAAGTGACCGGGCTGCCCGTAGCTTAACATCGGTGATTAGTTACGAGCGCCCAAAAGAGCAGGATTGCTGGACTGACACAGAAGTCTTATTATTAAGACTTCTTATTAAGACTTCTGTGTGAACCGCTGACTAAAATCCAATCTAAACAGCCCAACTATGCCATTTCTTTGTGTGAATACACGACTTACCCCCACTTAACAAGTGCACAAGTCTTACTTTTCCCTTCCCTAACCTAACCTAATACGGTAAAAGGCATATTAATGAACCCCAGCGGGCACCAACTCTACCGCAGCCGGCCGTTACTGTCGCTGCGGTTTACACCTTTATTTGTTTGTTTAGTACACTATGAATAAGGTAAAGACAATTCTATTATTTACTGGTTGAACCAACCGCCTGTATCGCTCGTGATTGAGTATCTGTTGATTTATAGCAGCGACTTCCTATTTGTCTTGAATGTTGAATATTTGGTATTATACTGTTTTAGCTAGGGTTTACTTACATCACCATCATGCCACCACCATCACCACCACTACCGCAATTATCATCATCATCAGCCTATATTATTTCACTGCTGGACGTAAGCCTCGATGACACTGGACTAGTTTACGAGCTGCTAGTCGGTGAGTTTAAAAGCTAGTGAGTAAGCAAGTAAGCGAGTGTTAATGACACAAAAACTTTCCACTAGCTCAGTAGCGAACTAGCTAGCGAGTTGGAACCACGTGTTGTTTTGCGTGGCGTGCTGCAACTAGTTCACTAGCAGCAATGATGACACACAGCTGGTAACTAGCTTACAGGCCAACACGCCAGCAAATGGCGAGTAAATACTAATTTACTCGCCTTTCTATTATACAAGCAGATTTTTTACAATCGGATACTCAAAAGCAGATTGTAAAAAAGCTCAATGACACGGAGCGAGTTTACAAGTGCAACATTTACAAGTGCTGTGCTGGTCCCGGCTTAATAATAGGCCAGCTCCTTCTTCCCGGGGAAGACGTGAGAGCCGTCTAAGGAATATGTTCGCAAAGTGGACCGTAGCATAGTACTTACAGTAATGTACTGTGGTCCATTAGGCGAAAACAGGAGAAAATACCACCGTAATGCTCCTCCTTCCACACCGATAAATGGCGGTATACCCATTGCATAGTAAAACTGCATAGCTAAATGACATAGGCTAGTGGCGGGCAGCAGCGCCATTGGTAAAAAAAGCTATGCACTGCGATCGCCCAACTCGTTTGTCCAGCGCGTGGCGATCACGGGCATTTACCTCCCATGCAGACCACTCCAAATAAACGGCCTTCAGTTCTCGGTCGCCCTGCTATTCCTGGCCAAGTTGGCGGCCCCAACAACGACTGACCTTGGCTACGTTCAACGGACGCACTCTAAGACTGGATGAACACATGGCACAGCTAGAAGTGGAAATGCAAAACATAAGGTGGCACATTTTGGGGTTCTTATTATTTTTTTTATTATTTTCATAAAACTTTTTGTCGTTGTGGTTTATACGACAACATTCTTTAGCGGACGGAAGCTGACACGACGTGACCTCCGGTGCTCCAACACACGCCTTATAAAAAAGGCGATAGAGCAGAACCGAGGGTCTAAAGTGTTCGTGCAGCAACTTGGTAGGAGTCACCTGACGAATCTTAACGCTAACGATGGCGGAACTGTTGTGTCTAAACCGGAGATTCTCGCTGAAATCAAAAACTTTTATGGCAGACTTTACGAATCGCAGGCTCCCCGGCCGCTGACTCATAATAGCGATTCTAGGGCCACCCTGACGCGCCACTTTACTGATGAACTGCCAGACATTAGCTTAGATGAGATGGAGATGGCCTTGAGACAGTTGAAAAATGGCAAAGCCCCGGGTGAAGATGCAATCACTTCAGAGCTCATGAAGGCAGGTGGTAAACCGGTTCTGAGAGAGCTTTAGCCTCAAGCTCTCTCAGAACCTTAATTCCATAATTCACTGCGGGCTGTTCTTTAAGAGGGGTAATAAAACTCTTCTTTAGAACTATCGACCTATCTCACTCTTGAGCCACGTCTATAAACTGTTCTCAAGAATCACCACAAACCGTCTCGCGCGAAGGCTTGATGAATTTCAACCGTCGGAACAGGCTGGGTTTCGAGGAGAATTTGGCACCGTAGACCACATACACACGGTGCGCCAGATAATACAAAAGTCAGAAGAGAATAATCGGCCACTATGTCTAGCATTTGCGGACTACGAGAAAGCCTTTGACTCCATTGAAACCTGGTCCGTTCTGGACTCCTTGCAGCGATGCCAAGTGGACTGGCGCTACATCCAAGTGCTGACATGTCTATATACTAACGCCACAATGTCCGTCCAAATCCAAGATCAGCGCACTAAACCTATCCCTTTGCTCAGAGGTGTGAGACAGGGGGATGTCATATCCCCGAAACTGTTTACGGACGCTATAGAGGATATGTTTAAGACGTTGAAATGGAAAAGTACGGGCATCAACATTAATGGCGAGTACATCTCACACTTGAGGTTCGTCGATGACATCGTACTCATGGCGGAATCTCTGCAAGAAATACAACAGATGCTGACCGATCTAGCTGACGCCTCACGACATATTGGTCTCCGCATGAACATCGATAAAACCAAAGTCATTCTAAGTGCCAACATTACACCGGAACCAATAGTCATTAATGGCATACCTGTCGAAGTTGTACAAAAGTATGTCTACCTTGGGCAGACTATCATGCTCGGCAAAAACAACTTTGAGACAGAAGCCGATAGAAGGATTCAGCTGGGTTGGGCAGCATTCATAAACTTCGTCAAGTCTTCTCGTCAACCATCCCTCAATGTCTGAAAACGAAAGTTTTTGACCAGTGCGTCCTACCCGTTATGACGTACGGAGCCGAAACGTGGACACTGACAGTGAGACTGGTCCACAAGCTGAAAGTCGCTCAGCGGGCTATGGAGCGTGCTATGCTCGGGATTTCTCTAAGGGATCACATTCGTAACGAGGTGATCCGGCAGAAAACACAAGTAACCGACATCGCTAGCAGGATAAGCACACTGAAGTTGCAGTGGGCCGGCCACATTAGTCGCAGAACCGATAACAGATGAAGTAAACGAGTTCTGGAGTGGAGACCACGTTTGGGAAAACGTAGTGTAGGACGCCCTCTAGCGAGATGGAGTGACGATCTGCGCAGGGTAGCTGGCAGTCATTGGATGCGAAGAGCTGAAGATCGGGCTCAGTGGCGAGCATTGGAAGAGGCCTATGTCCAGCAGTGGACTAACACAGGCTGCTGATGATGATGATGATAGTTATAAATAAAATATCTAACTGAAATATTTAACTGTAATATTTAACCGAAACATTCAACTGAAATATTCAACCAAAACATTCAACATAAATATCTAACTGAAATATTAAAGTGAAACGAGTTGGGAGCGACGGAGTCGGCAGTCGCAGCGTCGTCGAGTGAAGGCAGCGACGCAGCAAGTCGGCGCCTGCACCAGGGACAACGACCCGCGATGCTCTGCCACCCACTGCACCCGTACACACCACGAGCTCCACTCCCAGCCACTGAAATATTTAACAGAAATATTTAACCGAAATATTTAACCGAAATATTTAACTGAAACATTTAACTAAAATATTTAGTTGCATTGATCGTGGTCACGAGACGACTGACCGACTGACGTCGTCTCGTGACCACGATCAATGCAACTTGGTCGAAACGTCGAGTAGATAAGATTTATGTTTTAGGCGCGATAAGTCCCGTATTTAAATATTTATAACTGGATATTTCGGTTTAATATTTCGGTTAAATATTCGGTTGGATATTTCAGTTAAAACATTTCAGTTAAACATTTCGGTTAAAAATTTCAGTTAAATATTCGGTTAAAGTATTTTAGTTAAATGTTTCAGTTAAATATTTCGGTTAAATATTTCGGTTAAATATTTCTGTTAAATATTTCAGTGGCTGGGAGTGGAGCTCGTGGTGTGTACGGGTGCAGTGGGTGGCAGAGCATCGCGGGTCGTTGTCCCTGGTGCAGGCGCCGACTTGCTGCGTCGCTGCCTTCACTCGACGACGCTGCGACTGCCGACTCCGTCGCTCCCAACTCGTTTCACTTTAATATTTCAGTTAGATATTTATGTTGAATGTTTTGGTTGAATATTTCAGTTGAATGTTTCGGTTAAATATTACAGTTAAATATTTCAGTTAGATATTTTATTTATAACTATGTGTTCAAATCGCGAAAGTTTAAAGTTTACAGATGATGATGATGATGATGAGTTTACAAGCTGCTCGCGAACTCGGTTGCTTGTAGCTTGTAAACTAGCCCTAGTGTCTTCGAGGCTTAAGGAACGTCACTTGACTCGGTCTTTAGCTTACCGTTGTTTCCAGTCGCCTTTTGCAAGTCGTCGCTACGAGCATACGTGGTATCCACTCAAGGACTCGTCTACCCTATTGATTATCGGTCCTACTTAAGATGTGACCAGCCCATTACCACTTCAGTTTGATAATCCTTTGAGCTGTGTCGATATCTTTGGTTCTTTATCAGATGAAAGATCTCTGAAGGATCAAATTAATCTTTAATTAAACAAAAACAGATAGCTTTAACACGTTTATATCCTGTGCTATATCTGAGACATGACATAACAAAGGCGTGACGTAGATGTACCAAATTAGCGACGGCTCCGATCTCGAATGGCAATTACTGGGACACAATCAAAAGAGTTCTTTGAAGATGGATCGACATCCATCAAGTTCTGGGCGTTAGATCCATTTCAGCCAATTAATTACGTCAAAGGGCCTTTGTTAAGACAGTTCCGATTGGGACAGTTGTTTAACTTGCTACAACTCAGAACAAAATAGAATTCGGTGAAGCTATTGACATTAGGGTTTCTTCGGTCTTCTTTATTCAATTACTCAATATAAAGGATGTTTTAATTTTGATATATTTTTTAATATTGCTTTCAGAAAAAACTTAGATTGTACTAAAAGGTACACTACACTACACTACTTAAGTACTCTTTATTTTTGTATATGTTCAGTTTTTTTTCAATATTTCTTCGAAAATCTTTGTGACAAATAAGACACAGCTTGAACAAGGTTGACCTTGGTCAACCTTGTTCAAGACATGTCTTGAAATTATTATATGTACATTATAGTTCTATTCTAAAACTCACAAACTTATATAACAAGCGACGGAAAAAACCTCCAGTGCATGCGGAAGAACGCGATTGCTAGCTCGCGTTGAAACTACCACAACATGTAAACCATTCTTATTTCAAACTTTCCAGAGACACTAAAAGACGCCACCGATTTATGGTGGATATACTATCTACCCGAACGAAGCGATTTACATCTTCGTTCATTATGCGAACCGCCAGGGAATGGAATGCTCTGCCTGAGTCCGTGTTTCCGGCTAAATACAATATGGGGGTCTTCAAATCGCCAGGGAATAGGTATCTTTTGGGTAAGCGCGCTCCATCATCGACCGTATCATCACTTAACATGAGGTGAGATAGTGGTCAAGTGCTACCTAGTTCTATGTAAAAAAAAAACTTGCTTAACCTGAGAGATAGTTCAAATGCTGCTATAGGGCCGTAAGTTAGTGGGTGCGGGTCGGAACAGCTCCTCGTGGTGTACCCTGGGTATCGGCCGACAACTTTTCCTAGTTAACTGGGTTAAGTTGTTGACCGATAGCGAAGTTCCGACATGAGGGGCTCCTCCTCGTGTCCCTCTGATATTTAGCAGAGGGCACATCGTAACGGGGCAGGGCGGGCTCGGTAGTGGGAGCCGCCTGGTGGTGGGTCTGAGCATAATGCTCGAACTTAGTGGCGGGGCCGGTAAAAACCGCATGAGGGCTGCTCGCATGATTTTGTCATGCGAGCCAGACGGTGGACGGTGTGCGAGTAGGGGTAGTTGCCCTTCGCACACCTGTCATTTGAGGGACAGAGGGTGCGGTAAGTTTAACGTGAAGACGAGCCACACTCCTCTGTCATTGTGGGGTAACTGTTGGAGAGTCGGGGGACTCTTCAACGGCTTGCACTACCCCACGTGACGGTTGAGGGGTAACCTTGGTGAGCAAGATTATCCCTCCACAGCGGCAGAGGCCCATTTGGGTCTGCCACTGGGGCAAGGTGGTGAATGCCAGCGCGATCCTATCTTGCCCCACTACGGTGGATGACGGCTCACCCCAGGTTTTTAGTGCGGTATCCTGCCTTTTAGGCAGCGAGTCCCACATAATCATCTCGCTCCCCCGGGCGAGTTGGTATCCATAAAGGATTTTCCTGGGTCAAAAAAAAAAAAAGGGCCGTGAGGTAGCATCTTGCTCTATCCGGTGTATTAAGACTGAACTAAAAATGGTCGAACTTGTCGAAGACCCTTTGATAACCAACATTGCCTACTGCGTCCTGGTCAACGGTGTCATGTCGCCTCTAATTAATAAGTAAATTGGCTTTCTCTTCGCTAATTCTTTAACTAAGGTAAAGTAGGTCACTCTAAACAGGGAGGGTCAAACGAGGGCCCGCAAACAGACGTTGCAATCCGTCACCTACAAAGAAATATTCGGGTTGCTACCGATTAAAAAAGTATCATTCGCATTGGTTCACATACATAAAAAAACCACATACAGACGAATTGAGAACTTCCTCCTTTTTGGAGGTCGGTTGATAAATTGGCTTCTTTTCACTCTTTATTACAATATGGTAAGTATTTAGCTTGTCATTTGTGTGAGAGTTGTTGAATTTTATAGTGGCGGTCAATATAGTGTCGCCACTGAGCCCGATCTTCTGCTCTTTATTTCCAGTCACTGCCCAGTGCCCACCGCTTTGCGAATTTCGTGGGCGTGGCGTGACTTGGGAGAGGCCTATATCCAGCAGTTGACTGATACCGGCTGATTATGATGATGATGATGAATATAGTGTCACGCAATCTTGGCGAATTTAGCTGAACAATAGTTAAAAAGGCTAAAAGGCTAGTTTAGGTACTAAAAACTTTTTTTTAGTCCGTCATTTATGTTATCAAAAAATATTAGATGCGTGTTTTTTATTTTTTCAATTAAACATAATATGATGAAGATATAGAGAGTTGAAATTCCGCGTAACGTCACAAACCGTACTACTTTCTAGCGGTTAGTGACGTCACGAGCCCTCACTCCCGAACTTTCACGTAATCTATCTTTGTCAATTTCAATTGATTTGTAAAATTAAAAAATACGTGTCCAATATTTTATGATAACGGACTAATTAGAATTACAATTTTTCGACCCAGGCAACATCCCTATTATCTCCCTTGGCCTCGAGCTTGTGGGATTGATTTTAGGAGAGCGCATTCAGTTGCTCTCAACGATGCTGCAGCCGCCGGTGAGCTGCGAGGTTATAATATTAATAAGATTCTCTGTCCTGCTTTCCGGTACACCAAGCACGTTTGCAATGGTCCAAGACGGCTGTATGCAGTGTGTTACAAATACTCTATATCTAAATTAAATTAAGTCTAAATTATGCACAATGTCTGCAATGCATTTTGCTTATCTTCGCAGAGTCCAAAGGTGAATTTGAATCGCGCGATAATTTGCAAATATCACGGTTATTTGTTTTGTCACTTTCAAAATTATACTTAACTAGCGACCCGACCTGGCTTCGCACGTGCGCAATGCTGAGTAATAATTATTAAGACCGCCGCAACTGCTATGTTCCTGCATTCTAAATCTGTAATATCTTCGAAAATATTCATTTAAATTACACGCTGCGGGCCATATTGATCAAGATCTAAGCATACATAGGGACAGACAGCGGGAAGCGACTTTGTTTCATACTATGTATTAATGACATAGCACTTCATGGAGTTTGTGATTATGTACATTTTCTTGCACTGGTGATTGTTTATCACTACGAGCTAATTATATTGATAACTTATCACTTTGTATATTCTCATGTAAATAAACGTAGTTGTTATTGTTTTTGTTGAAAGATAACCATTGCACACATAGGTTGTCACTTGATCTTCACAATGTTGTTAAATTTGTTAACATTTACTTCATTTACAATTTTTAAGAGCGAACGCGGGGTGCATTATTCCATACAAATGTATTCCCTTGATTCCTCCTTGGAAAATGCCTCTAGACCAAAATTTGTTTCTACAAAAAATTAAGGTCTGCTATGGTTATGCCCCAGACATTTGCTTTTTTTGACCAACCAATTGTAAAAAGAAATATGATCCTTCAAAAACCTGAAAAATTACCTATTTTACTACCCTGATCTAAACAGCTACCAGACATATTTGAAAGGGTTTTAAGACAAAAAAAGCAGCACGGATGCAATTTGCAAAAATGTTATGCAAGTATAATTTGATCGGATCAGTTTTTGAGGAGAAAACAAGGGAATACGAAACCTTATTTTAGTCACAATTTTGTAACAAAACGGATCTGAGTTGCTGTTGTCCCTATCGCAATATTGTTGGTGCTTCGGGCACTGCGCGACAGCAATAGTTTCTTTAAAATACCTATTTTTCAAAAACCGCGTTCCCACTTAAGCCGATGTTAATCGTATTGCGCCACCTGGCGGCAAAGTAGGCTAAATCGGCTACGAAGGATTGGATAATAGATTAATTGTATTTAAGTCTTAAATAACTTATTAGGTTATTTATATATATATATATAATAAACATATATATAAACATATATATATATATATATATTATATAATATATATATAATATATATATATATATATATAATATATATATAATGTAATATATGTTTATCTTAAATTTAAGTAGATCTATTATTTTAACCTTAAAATCAAGATGCTTAGATAAGAGTCATAATTAATAAACAACCAGTTTTATTGACATCTCTGTCTGCAACGTGGTCGTTGTCATTAATAAACGCCCTAAACAATGTCAATACATATACTCGTAATTTACACCAAGTTGTTATTTCTATTGTACATTTTATGGAAAATAAATAAATAAATATAACTTGTATATATTTTTTTTTAACTTTTAACTTTATGCTTGTCTGTCCCTAATAAGAAAATTAACTAACAAATTTAATTTAATACTATACAGATTGAGTCCAATTGAAGAAATCGATTTATCGAATGTATATAAATCAGAATATCAAAGATTTATGTTTAATTTACAACTGACTTCAACGAGGCGCTTCATTGTTTCTGTTTATGGTAAGATTTATTTATTTATATTTATTTATATTATTATTTATTACATACACTTCATGTAATAATAGTTTTAAAGGTAATTTTTTTTTATAATATCTTATAGGCTAGCGTTTGACCACTATCAAACCTGTTGGTAAGTGATGATGCGGTCGAAGATGGTAAGCACGCTAGGCCTAGAATGGGAACTGGCTCTCAAGGATAGCTGCCGGAACACATTAGATGTTTTGGCGGCAGATTTTCTAACTTGAGCATGTCAAAATGACTACTAAACTAAAATGAATACACCAATTTATTACGCTAATATTCTAAAAGGTAGTATGAAGTATTGGTTTTTAGGGTGCCGTACCCAAAGGGTAAAACGGGACCGTATTACTAAGACTCCGCTGTCCGTCTGTCTGCCTGTCTGTCTGTCTGTCTGTCCGTCTGTCACCAGGCTGTATCTCATGAACCGTGATAGTTAGACAGTTGAAATTTTCACTGATGATGTATTTCTGTTGCCGCTATAACAACAAATACTAAAAACAGAATAAAGTTAAAAATTATAGAGGGTCCCCATACAAGAAACGTGTTTTTTTCGGCATTTCACGCCATCTACGAACGCTTAGTTAGGTAAACGCCCGAAAGATGGCGGTATATTGAAATGTCGATCCCTAACACCTTTGTTAGACGTTAGATGGCGTTATAATTAATTCAACATTTCCGTGCACTAATTATATAATATTTAGTAACTAATTTTACAAGCTATGTATTCGTTAAAAAGAGCAAAAAGGGTTACATTAAAAAAAATATATTGTTTTTTGTTTGAAATCTACAAATAAATCAAACAAATTCCACACAAAAAGTGGCCTTCAAACCAAAAAGACGTACCTCCATTTAAAATAAGAATCACTTTCGAAGTTACAAATGATTAGCTTGGAGATTGATTTAAATTCGGAACGAAAGCAGGGATTGGTTCGCGCATGGGCTGCAATGTCTGTTATGACAGTTGAGTCAAACAAGGCAAATGTCCGACTGATGACGCGCTGGACACGACTTTTAACCCCGCCTGCATGGACACGACTTTTGTTGAGTCATTTTTATAACGCAGTTACTTTTCCTGACATATGATTTATTCATAGTTTGAAATGGTGTAGTGATTGATAGCTTCGTTACATAAAATGGTAATTTATTGTCCATAAGAATTTTGTTATATCGCTCATTTGGTGAAACAATGACATAATTACACTTTTAGGAATTTCATTTGAAATCCAATCAAAAATTTCTATGAAAGGTTTGACAAAAATATGGCTAAGTATACATATACTTATCCATATATTTTTTTGTGTGTAGTTTTTGTAGTTAGTCCGCCTGGGGCGGTACCTCTTTGCCAATTAAGTTTCAGCCGTGTAATAGGAATGTTTTTCGGTTGAAATGGTAAGGTGTGTCTAGTGAAATCACAGGGCATGTAAGACTGAAAATCTTTATGTCTTAAGGTAACAGGTGCAGTGCAGTGATGCCGCTGTATCTCCAATAGGAAGACGTCATCGCTAACCATAAGGCGAGCGTCGTGCTTGTCCTGTTACCTTATATCCTTATATGTTATATTATAAACAAGAAAATAAATTATGTTTTTTGTGCATGTGATTTCTACGAGACAATTATAAATGTACTATGGATACGACTGTCATAATGTTGTTAATCTTGAATACCATTTCAACATTACAGATGAAATTGAAGATGATCGTCTTGATTCCCATAGCCGTTTTGATTACCACATCAATGGCTTTATTCGTGGGACCCAGTTTTAAAATA
The DNA here is from genome assembly GCA_954871355.1 of Cabera pusaria. Taxonomy (NCBI): domain Eukaryota; kingdom Metazoa; phylum Arthropoda; class Insecta; order Lepidoptera; family Geometridae; genus Cabera; species Cabera pusaria. Next base: position 6,703,808 of record OX940910.1, read on the forward strand.
TATCTTGCTTATTTCGACATCCAAGAATTGGCATTCCCCAAACCCTACAGGAATCTTAAAGATATAACCTACGACAGGGACAAGAAGATTGTTTACTTTAGTTACATCCAAGATAACTCTGTAAATTTAGCATTTTACGATTACTATACAGGCGAAATTGAAAAACTAGAAGTGGATGCAAACGTCACTTGTTTAGATGTGGATAGCGCCACAAGTACACTTTATATAGGTACGGATAATGGGATAAAATCGATGATGCCGAAACATTCACACGAGGTGACACAATTGAATGTTAAAAATAAGATTGTCACTAGCGTTTACTACAGAGATGAACTTATTTTCTACACAACTAAAAAAAGTGCATTTGTATACGAACCTAGAACTGGTGATAGCACTCTATACGGTAATATGCCTAAAGGATTTTTCGACAAATTTGTGGTTGATAGTCACCATTTTAAAATTTTTATGGATAGCGAGACACAAGAGGGATTTTGGATGCGTGAAGACATGTTACCACCTAGAAGATTCTTTATTAATGTCACTGATATAGTGGTAGATCAAGAACATCAAGCTTACGTGTCTTCACATAATGCATTACATTTTTTTGATAATGAGAATCTGCAATTGGTAAAGGTGGCCGATATACGAGATATAGACAGAATGGCTTTGGTGGATATGGCAGTTCCAATATACATATCGGATGGGTGGCTCAGACGAGTCTCGTACGCTCACGAGCTGTGTAGGGTTAAACCGGGATAGATACCCAACTATTTGAAAATACCACCTAATTTAAAAAATATATATTTTATACTTACGTATAATTTCTATTAATGTGGCTAGCTCAATCCTTTATGTTGAATTATTATTATTATTTTTTAACCCATCAAATATAGATTTTGCAGAAATTGGCTTTTCGTGGAACATATTTTTTGAGGATAGATGCCTATGTATGGATATTTGCCCCACCATGAAAATACTGAGAAGGATAGATGCATGCTGTGCAGAATAGATGCCCTTTATACCGTGTAAACGAAAAAACAGCAATTGTCTTCACGAAGGTTGAAACGTGGGTTATAATAGTGAAAAACATTTTCAGTTTTATTATATCTTTTAATAATTAACAGTAGAAGATAATTTTAATATCACCCAATTACCATAATTATTTTTTTAAAGCGGTTGTTTAACTAAATTTACTAAAATATAAAATTTTAAGTTTCAACATTCGATGGAATCCCAAATTGTCGGGATATTTCGTTTATGCCCATGGTTTTTTTTGTCCATTTCATCGAAAGCTGACTGTAGGTATTGTGTAGTCTAAGAACATACTCGAGCTCGCATTCCTTCCTTTCTTTTATAATTTCGTGGCATAGTTCTGCTATCATCAGTAAACATCCAAATACCTAAATATTAAATACATAAAAAATATAACAGACACTAAAAATAATAAAAAAATATACATTTGCTCCATATTTAGTGTATGGAAGAAAAGATGCCCCTAAGGGCACATATAACTCGAAAAATCAAGGCAACTATCATTTTTGATAGGGATAGATGCCCTAGTATTTTTTTTAAATAAATTATAAGCAAAATAGCATCTATTTACACCTAGATGCAGACTCAATGAACGAGTATATTGACGTAATAAAAATTTAACAGAATTTATTACTAATTATAAAGTTATACAATGCAAAATACTAACCTTTAAATCTTTGACGTGTTCGTGAATTTCGCCGCGGAGATAATTTCACGCACGCATCCTCACCGCATGACTGTCCGTGGGTAACTTAGGTAGGTACGGGGTGATTGCGGCTCCTACTCATATAATAAATTCATAGTCGCGAGTTCGGGAAGTTAGGTTTTCAGCATATGAGGCGTCTATCCCGCTGCGACATCTATCCCGGTTTCACCCTAGAGAATATATGCCTACAAGATATCCATAGCCGTATTCTGGCGGCACCACTCCCAACCCAACCCAGAAAGGTAAATGAAACGGCGAGTTTGTATAATTTGGAGTTAAGTTGTATTGGATTGCTTGTATCATCATGTACAATGTTTAGTATTGTAATTATTAAATGTAAAAATCGTGCCTTTATGTGTGCTTTTTGCTGACCATACATTAAGTTACTCTTTGCGTTGACCCTATCGAAGTCAATCGTCAATATATATATATATATATTGCTACATCAACTGTCAGCGTAGTATGACAGTTGACTTTGACATTATATAAATGTATGTTTCTAACACCAAATACACAAATAAATACATAAATCTATAAAATAACTGTTTTTGAAGTTATACTTCTTTTAGCGCGATAGAGAAAAATGATGAGAGTGAATTTTTACGATGCGCGCGCACACCGACACCTAAATATAACATCGTGAAGTTAGTTCTAGGTGGTACGATGCGCGCGCACACCGACACCGTGAAGTTAGTTCTAGGTGGCATGACTATGTTCAAGTTGTATATGTCATATTTAACGTCATATTTTTACGTTAATAAAACCTTTTTATTTAAATACAATCTTTTTGATTAATTTTAATATTTATCGTTAATCACTACTACATTTTACTTTTGTTTGGCGCCGACTCAAAACTATTTGAGTATACATACTTACATAAATTTAGGAACTTAGTTATTAAGTTTAGTTAAACACTCAAAACCATTACAAAAATATATACTGAGGTATATTCAGTATATTCAACAGTAGTTTAAGAACTTCGTAATTAAGAACGTTTATTATTTTTTACTTTTCAGTTTTTTCGGCGGTTTAATTTGTTTGTTAAAAAGTTTTATTTTATAATTTTTTGTGGCCATAATCTACTAATTACTACATTATACTACTTTTTTATTACTTAAAAAATAGCTACCTACCTTACTTTAGCTATAATTTTTTGTAAAAGAATTGTAAATAATTAAAAAAAAAAAGGATTTAGGCCGCTCGAATGAAAAAAAGATAATTTATAAAAATCTAATAATTAGATTAACACGTGCACGAGGTAAGACTATACAGGATGAGAATCTACATTAAAGGTGTAAACACATCTTCACTTAGCAGCAAGTTTTCTGTGCCACATGTTATAAGCAGGCGTCATTGCGTACCCCTGGCCTAGACAAACGTTTTATAGGTCATAATAATAAAAATGCTTTATATTAATAAAAAATATTTAAGATCATTTAAAAAACTAAAAGAATAAGACTTCCAACGTCACGCATAAGCGTTAGTATTGAAATTGATAACAATTTCAATACTAAGTTTAAGGTGTTTATCTTCATATCTCTGAAGATACTGAACATCATCAACATCTCGATGAAATTCAAATGGTACCACCTGTGAAATAATATCATCATCATCATCATCATCATCGTAATCAGCCGGTATCAGTCCACTGCTGGATACAGGCCTCTCCCAAGACACGCCACTGAGCCACAGAATAATGAATAGTACAAGTAACTGACCCCGATTTTCGGCTATTTTTGTTTTTTCCAGTGTGTCAATCGATATACATAGAGGTAAAAACAGTATTATCAAAATCAGACTACTCCGTAAAAAGTTATGCGTGGTCACACATAAAAAAAATACACGTTGACTTGATAACCTCCTCCGTTTGTTTTTCGTCGGTTAAAAAAAAACTATAAAACACTCTTTAATAGAAATCCAAACAAAGTAGAAAATATTATTAGTATTATAATAAAGTAAATATGTCAAATATCTTCATATCATCTGTGTAACTTGAAGACGGCTGTATAAATGATTTTCTTTTATTCTTTCTTTACTTCTTTCATTCTTTCTTTCTTTACTTCTTTCTTTCTTTCTTTCTTTATTTCTTTCTTACGAGAGATCAAATAAAACACATAGTTAAAGGATTCAGCAGATTTATTTTATAAATGATCACAACAACATTCTACAAAACATTTGTTTTTAGATGACATCTAAATTGTGACGGAAAACAAATAGTAGTTTTTCAATCACGAACTAAAGCATATAATCTGTCATTTACAACAAAAACAGGTTTATCTACACCAGCAAAAGTAATCTTTTTTATATTTTCCATATTACTACTATATTTTGTGACAGTGTTAGATGTGCTATCGTATGCAAACACACCTCTTTTAGTTGCTATAAACACATCCTTGTTAGTATCTAGGGCTATATCATTAGCGTCATTAATATCAACGGCTATAAGTTCTGATGCCGGCGGCCCAACAGTTTTATGTGGAACACAGAACACTGAACCGTTATATATTAATACCATGGCATAAAACTTGTCTATAACTAACTTGTCGACCAAAAGGTATCCTCCAGGCCCATGCCCGAGCTCAAAGGTTTCTATAGCTAGATTATCAATCACCTCGTCATACGCATACATAAAGGTTTCATTGCATTGACTGACATAATATAATCTTTCAAAAGTAGTTACAAATAACCCTTTGATACTGTCCTCTACAGACTTAATTTTCATCATTTTCATTTCTTCACGGTTCAGAAAGAATTTATATAGACCGTCTTCCCCTCCAACGTATAATACGTTAGATTCGGGTGATATTGCTATAGCGCTAGGCCAATATACGAATCCTGTTTCTTGCCAAAATTCTCCAGTTTTCAGGTTGACGGAGCCGAGGTGACGTGTCCAGTCTTTTTCATGGGCATTTGAGGGATTCGAATATACTATGTATACTGAGTCATCATGGGGATTATATGCCAAGTCGTGAACTTCTCTTAGCTTGTTTCTGATGAGCCTGAGAGGACGGTACTTGTTCTTTATGCAGACTCCGTCGCAGACGGCGGGACAATCCGCTGATACTGTCGTAATGTACAGCAGTATGAGGTAGAGGAATTTCATTGTTTGCGTTCTGTAACAGTATTTTTATCAATGCATTTCAATAGTGAGGCTACGCGGTTGTGACTGAGCGCGTCGTATTTTAATAGTAAGTTAAGATCTTCAGAAAAAACGAAAAAAAGCCGAGTCCTCATTGCCCCGGCAGTAATTTTCAGTACTAAGTTTGAGGTGTTGATCCCATATCTCTGGAAATACTTATTGGATCTCGATAAAATTACACTGGGATTACAAACTGGAATATCTTATAGTCTAGCGTTTGACCACTATCTTGCCTGGTGGTAAGCGAAGATGTGATCGAAGATAGTGAACACGCTAGGCCTTGAATATTCTCTCTCATGGGCTATGTGTGTGCTGCCGGAACAATGTAAGGTTATGAGTTTTGACTGTTATGTGTTTGTAGTGATAAGGACTTCTGCTAGTCCGCCTGGTGTAACGCCACTTTGCCAAAAAATTCAGCCGTGAAATAGGAATGTTTTTCGGTTGGAATGACATCATCGCCAAACATCTAATGTGTTCCAACAGCTATCCTTGAGAGCCAGTTCCCATTCTAGGTCCTAGCGTCCTTACCATCTTCGACCGCATCGTCACTTAAAAACAGGTGAGATAGTGGTCTAACGCTAGCCTATAATATATTTAAAAAAATGTTTTTGTAGTGGTTAAGACTTCTGTTAGTACCGCCTGAGGCGTTACCACCACTTTTTCAATGAATTTAGCCGTAGGAGTAGTAATAGGAATGTTTTTCGGTTTGAATTACAATGTGTCCAGTAATATTACAGGGCATGCGAGACCCAATATCTTTATGTCTCGATGTAACATGCGCAATGCAGTGACATGCAAAATGTTGCTGTCCAGAATTTTGCATGCCGTTGTATCTGTAATGGGTAGACGTCATCGCTTACCATCAGGCAAGTGTCACGCCTGTTCCTTTCTGGTTAACTTTTAATTTAAAAAAATATATATTGGTTATGTTTACGCGACATCAAGGTTTGGAATAATAGATGTGTACTTGTGTAACCGGAAAATGTATTGTTTCAATTATTTCATACTTATTTATGTATTATTACAATTACAATTACCTACAATTTAAGAAACTAATAAAACTAAAATATTAACTATGACTAATAATTAAAATAAAAACTACAAATAAAAATGGAATTTAGGTCGCTGTCTGCTGGTAAATAAAATAATTTAAGTAAATAACTTATTCCTTACCAAAGTTTTTCAAGACGACTACAAATCAAACATAAAAAAACTATTGTAATGTGGCTTTTATTTATATTGATAATGAATGTGTAATATAATTATACATGTGCAGTCTGTTTGTTTGTCACACTTGAAATGTAAAAATAATAATAATTCAAGATCGAAGAACGAAAATATTTAAAAACAGACTTCAAATGCCGCGTTAACCATTTTCAGTGCCAAGTTTAAGGTATTTATCTCCATATCCCTGGAGATACCAATCAGATCTTGATAAGTTTTTTATGACTCTATACCGGAGGTACCTATGCTGTCAGTCGAAAATCCATTCTATATATTAGTGAAAGAATTTTTTAAATCGGTCCAGTAGTTTTTGAGCCAAATCATTACAAACATACAAAAATACAAAAATACAAATGTTCTCCCTTTATAATATTAGTATAGATATAGATAATTACATTATACAATTGCAAAATAAAATAAATACATATTTTAGTATGTATTACGAGTAAATCCACAAGTCGAGTCTATCTACTTAAACATTATTATATTTTCTGCGTTAAATTTGATTCACATTAAATAAATTTGAAAGTTAATAAAAAATGTATATTACTTATAATATGAAATAAATCAATTAGCGATTTAGAACTTTATAACGTATTGTTAAAAATTTGAACTATACCTAGTTTAATAATGTATTTTAATTTGTTTTCGAATAGATGTTTTGTTTTTCAATAATTTACAATTACTTATATTATATTTTTACTCATGACAGCTGCCGGATTCACTTGCATAGATGGTGATAATAATTATTATGATGTGAAAGGCATAGATACACTTGCGGGTTTAATTGTTGAAATTGTTTAGACCAGTTTCGGACGCAGATCTGGGCGCAAAGTGCAAATGTAAGATTGCAAAAATGTTACCTCTTAAATTTTAACCCCAAGAGGAAAGCAAATTTAGCATCCCTGGTCTAAAAACATAACAGCTTGCAAGAATTGCCAGACTCAACTTTTGAGTTTCGTTTTATGTTTCCTTTTTTACGTTCAAGGTGAGTTATTACTTTGTTGGGGTGAAATTGAGGGTGGAGCCTATGAAGTTTTATTTGTTTTATTTAAAGCCTTTTTTCGACGGTTTGAAATATTTGCACAAGAGTGAGTTCTTAATTTAGATTTTACTATCCATAATTTTTTTTGTACAATGCACTTTGTGTTCATGGCTACGAATAAATCATAAGTTAGGAACTCTAAATAACAACAAATTCCACACCAAAAAGTGGCCCTTCTTCAGACCAAAACGACGTAGATACAAAATAAGAATCACTTACGAAGTTACATATTATTGGCTTGGAGATAGATTTAAATTCGGAACAAAAGCGGGAATTGGTTCGTGCATAAGCATGCATGCATGCATGCAATGGTGTAGTGATAGCTTCGTTACATAAATTAGTAATTTATCTAATACTATAAGAATCTTTGTCCTGACATACTGACTGACTGACTCACTGACAGACAACGCACAGCCTAAACCGCTGGTCGTAGAGATTTGAAATTTGGAGGGTATATTTGTCTTAGTACATAGGGGTGTACTAAGAAAGGATTTTCCAAAATTCACCCCTTAAGGGAATGAAATGGGGGTTCAAAGTTTGTATGGAGAAACAAGATTAGATAGTATTTTCTATCCAAAACTTCATACAATTGCTCGAGTAAAAAAATAAGTAAATACGTGTTTCAGGTTTTTTTTTAATTACACCCCTAAGAGGTGAAATGGGGTAACAAAAGTGTGAAAATCAATGTTGTTTCGAATTGCGCTGAAATTTGGCATGCAAATAGTTATTACGACGTTAGTTCCCTCTGAGAAAGGATTTTCCACAATTTACCCCTGAAGGGGATGAAACGGGGGTTAAAAGTTTGTATGGAGAAACAAGATTAGATAGTCTTTTATATTTGAAACTAAACACAAGTACTTAAGTAAATACGTGTTTCAGGTTCTTTCAAAATTCCACCCCTAAAAGGGTGAAGTGGGGTAACAAAGTCTGAAATCAATATTGTTTCAGATTGCGCTGAAATTTGGAATGCAGATAGTTATTTTGACTTGACAGGTATCCTAGACTAAGAAAGAATTTTTCAAAATTCACTCTTCAAGGGGATGAAGCGGGGGTTCAAAGTTTGGATAGTCATTTTATTCGACATTTCACACAAGTACTTCTGTAAATAAATAAGTAAATACGAGTTTCAGACTTTTTTTAAATGCCACCCTAAGAGGATAAACTGGGGTAACCAAGTCTAAAAATCAATATTTTGTTTCGGATTGCGCTGAAATTTAGAATGCAGATAGTTATTATGACGTAGGTATCCGCTCAGAAAGGATTTTCTAAAAATTCCTCCCTGATACGGAACGGGGATTCAAAGTTTGTATGGCGAAATAAGATGAGATAAAGTACGTGTTGTTTGATTTTTTGAAATGGGGTAGGTAACAAAGTCTGAAAATTTGGGTTTTTCGGATTTTATAAATATGAATCCCGAATTGCCTTAGTCACGCGATAACATGAAAACGGGTGAACCGATTTGGCTTTATTATTTGATGTATTTAGTGATAGAATCGTTTTTACAAAAAAAAGTTTTAAGTAAATAATAGAAGTTTTTAACGCTGGCGAAGCCGCGGGGCACTTCTAGTTGTTCATAAGAATTTTGTTATATAATAAAATTCTTTTTTATGTAACGAAGCTATCACTACACCATTTCAAATTATGAATAAATCATAAATCAGGAAAAGTAACTGCGTTATAAAAATGACCCAACATAAGTCGTGTCCAAGCAGGCGGGGTTAAAAGTCGTGTCCAGCGCGTCATCAGTCGGACATTTGTCTTGTTTGGCTCAACTGTCATAACAGACATCGCAGCACATGCGCGAACCAATCCCTGCTTTCGTTCCGAATTTAAATTTATCTCCAATCCAATAATTTGTAACTTCGAAAGTGATTCTTATTTTGTATCTACGTCGTTTTGGTTTCAGCCTTATAAGCGCTCTAAAGCGTCTTGAGAGCCCAATGGATGAAAAAAATTAAGGCAAAAATGAACAAATATTCATTTTTTCAATTACTTATTTTAAAAAAAACACTCTTTTTATAGAAAACCAAAGTAGAAAATATTATTAGTATTATTTACGGGATATTTACCATGTTTTTTGTTTAATATGAGTTTCCGATATTGTCAGTTTGTCCGTGAACATGGCGTTTGTAACAGCACCGAAATATCGGAAACTCATATTAAAAGAAAAACATGGTACATATCCCGTAAACAATACTAATAATAGTGTCAGTGACCATGAAAACTTAAAAACTTATAAAGTAGAAAATAATGTTAAATACATTTAAAATAAGAATACAAAAAAAATATTGTGAAAAACCGTGGGGTTGCTTTGTTTGCTTACAATTATGGGTCTCCAATCTACTTTCGGTTTCGCCGATTGTACTCATTTGATTTAGATAGATAGATAGATAGATAAACTCTTTATTTGCACACCAAAAGAACAGAAACAATTTAAACAAAATATACTCTAAACTTATAACTATAGCTATGCAAAGGGCGGTCTTATCGCTTAGAGCGATTTCTTCCAGACAACCCAATAGTAAAAAAGAAAACGAGACTGTGACGGACGGTGGTGTATTAATATTGAAATGAAATCAATAAATATGCTTACAAACATAAAAAACAAATGTCATACTATACATTACACATAAATACACATACATACATAATATATATATTCATATATACATACGTACCTATCTTTAAATATTAATTAATACATATCATACATATAATAATAAAATACACTGTAGCATAGCAATACAATGATTGAGACTACCAATTATTAACATAGAACACAATATACCTAGCAATTTAGTGGAGACTGGCAAGATAGTGTTTATATAGTCGTTCCTTAAAGGTCCGAGGAGATGGAGATTGTCTGATTTCGACTGGTAAATCATTCCAAAGGCGTGCAGCTTGTACCGAAAACGATTTATCGAGAAAAGATTTTGAATGAGTAGGTATTTGTAACGTTAGATTTTCTAATGACCTCAACGTTAATGAGTGCTGTGAATGTAAATATTTAAAGCGATCTTTAACGTAGCGCGGGGAACCGGGAATGAAAAGTATACTGAATAAGAGAGAGAGAATGTGAGTATTCCGGCGAAGTCGAATAGGAAGCAGAAGAGATTGTGCTAACGCAACTTTGGTAGCAGTCGGGAGAAAATTCTGGAGGCGTTTCAAGGCGCCCGCAGAAGCGAATTTAATTGTTTACAAATTATTATTTTTTTCATTAATGCAATAAAGTATTGATCTCTTCAACTATTTCAATTTGCCACTCGCCTGCAAAATTGGCTGACAATAAAAAATGCAAATTTTGTTTTGGTTGCATTATTTATTCATTTGTAACGTCTGCCGCGATTACAAGCGCCGAGCGCGGTCAAACCAGTTGAGGGGAATGACAGAGGCGCGCGGGGCTAACCACCGAAGCTCTCGGGACGGCCGGCAGCCGTTGGCTCGCATACCACGGCGAACCGTCTAGTGCACGCCCGACTGTTTACCTCTACTACAACTAATTCATAAAGCTCTCAAGTAGCATCTAGTTTACAATTATTAAATTATCGTGCTTAGTGCCTTGTTCCCCAAATCGGGTGAGTATTCTAGTGTTTTACATAAGTAGTTATTTTAATTGTGTGGCGATGCTAGCATATTCAAAATTGACGCGTCATAGCTCAACGGTCACCTTATAACTGTAACTTCATCCCTATATTTTATGTCAATTTAGCTTTCCCTCGTTTTAATTAATATATTTTGAATATGCCTACATCGTAGTAGTTATTATTTTGTGAGTCCAACTGTGTAAGTTCACTTTAGTTAGTCAATAGCATGACGCAGCTTAACTTAATAGGCGCAGCGATGTAGTCTTGATTCCTTTGTAAATACATACATTGAAATCATTGGTGGATTTTATAAATCATATTGTAAACATTATTTATCTTTGCTAACTATTTTTCATTATAACTACGACTATTAGTAATGTCCTTTTCTATATTGTCCAAATTGCCACTTACCTACTCCATAAGAGGAGGTACTCACCTACCATTTTTTTATTCTTGTAAATAATCGTAAATCTGTCACCGATTTCTAGAAAAACCTTACCCGACTTCATGAAAAGGAGGGTACTGTTTTTCTTATTACCCCATTTTGTACATAGTTTGACTGCCTCATCTTTGATCACTTATTCATCGCTTAGCAATCACTGCTTCGCCTTCTCATCGCGTTGATGGCAGTCAAACTAGGCTTCTTAAATATTCTGACGTAAACGATTGGATGACAGCTGAATGGTTCATTACTTTTTTTTTCTAATTCAAAGCGTTAAATTCTGCTTTTGCTATGTTTACTTGATAATTGGTTTTGATTTATTTTATGATTTATGATTTTGACGTGTATATGTGCGTATATTTATACTGCCTACATACTGAATAAATGCTTTGATTCTTGATTCTTGATTCTATGCACTGGGCTAATACCGCGTCCTGAACGGGGTTCCAGGGTCCACCCACCAGGCGAGACCTGATACTGCACGTCTTACGCGCCGCTGCCCTACCGACGTACTAACCGTCGAGTCAGCACACAACTTGCTGCCCTGCCTGACGTCCTGGAAGACTGCATCAACCACCAGCGCGGACCGCGGATTCCAAGGCCAGTAGTGGTTGTCGTCAGAGTGAAACGATAGAACGGTTACACGAACGATTTCCACGACCCATTTCTTCCATCTACCTACCTTTATTCTGAATTTAATATACCCTTGTTAACCTGACTGCTTTTTATTTACCTTGCGACTAAGTAGGTAGGTAGAAAGTAGCCAGCGTTACATTGGCGCCCAACGTGGGGTTTCGTTCGTAACCGTTTTGTATCGTCTAACTCACTGCATGAAATAGGCTTTCACGGGTGTAGCCTATTATCTAGCCTTAAGATTCATTGACTAAATTCGCATAGTGTGTAGATAGTGCCGGTATCATTTTTTTTTACCAAAAAAAAAGGAGGTTCTCAATTACATTGTTTTTTTAATATAATTGTAAACTGCCTTGTTGAATTATTGTTCTAGAAGTTCTTTGGTATTTAACTCATTATTTTTCATTAGATTCATATTCGTTCCAAACCTACCTACACGCTAGGCAATTTTTTTTAAATTCTTTTCAATTGTGTTATTGTTTGTCTGATTGTTATTGTGCCATTAGAATACTCACCTAAATAATAATTATGGCATATATTATAAAATTCTTGTCATTACAAAAGGCCGAACTTCAATATGAAGTAGAACTTCGTGGCGGTTCTGGATACTCAGTTCTGGAACTGAGGAAACAGATCGTCAAACTTTCTGAGCTGCAACCCTCCGACGATATCTTGGAGTCTCACCTTGAACCCAGTGAGGATGTAAAGGGGCTACATGAATCCATGGTGAAGTCGTACGGTAACTTAAAAAGTCTTAGACAAAAATTTGATAAAAATTTGTTTTTACGTACGGAAACTCTTTTAAACCATGTTTACCATAGGTTGAACCGTATAAGCAATACGGCGGAAGTTGCGGACGAGTACAAAACCTGATTGACAAATTTTAATAGCCAGTACCGAGAATTGATAAATTTGGGGCCACAGGTTACGAATGCTTCCGCGACTGCTATTGCTTCTACCTCTCAAGGTGCAGAGCTTACTGCGCCCACTATTGCGGTAAGTTGCGAACGCAATTTGTCAACAGATATTTTAAAATTGAAATATTCTGGAAAAACTTGTGTTCGTTCTTTTATACAAAGAGTAGAAGAATTCGTTACTTGTAGGGGTATTTCTTCGGAGAAAATCTTGTCCTTGGCATACGAGCTGTTTACGGACGATGCTTTGCATTGGTATCGTTGTAATAAAGATAGGACTCAGACATGGGATGAACTTGCCCGTCTATTAAAAGAAGATTTTAGTAGTAGTGACTATGACTATAAACTGGCCGCAGAAATTCGGTCACGAACTCAAGGCGAAACAGAGAACATCGTTATATATATTTCTATAATGCATGGAATGTTCTCAAGACTAGGTAAACCATTTTCCGAGGAGGAAAAGTTAGATATTCTACTGCATAACATTCGTCCATGCTACACAAACACACTAGCTGCGCTACCGGGGATTACGACCATCGATGCCTTAAAATCTGCCTGTAGGCACTATGAGAGTATTCAGGCTCGATGCTCTCAATTTCATGAACCTCCAAGCATCACTTACAATACTCTTGCACCTGAATTTGCATACAAACCTACCGGTCATGACAAACCTAGCACTAAGTGTATTGCGGTCGCGGCTGTGTCTGCCAGTCCTTCTAAGCCTTTATTTTGTGTCAGATGTAGGATGGAAGGCCATACCTTGAAGAATTGCAGACAAGAGCGTTTTCCAATATGCTTCAAGTGCGGGAAGAAAGATGTTATCTTCCCACAATGTCCTGCGTGCAATTCAAACGTAACTCAAAAAAACTAGTGTGTCGGGATTGGAAAGGCAGAGTTAATGAACTGTCTAGCAAGAGTAAGTCTGATAAAACTGAGTGGCAAGACTGGCTCAGTTTTGTATCGAAGTTCTTTGCTTTTAACGCTGTTTCTTCAATCCACGACACTAAAAATTTAAAAACGTCGCGGCTCTACGTCTCGGTCAATATTAATGACAAGCCGTTGACTGGACTCTTAGACACTGGATCCTGTGCGACTATTTTAGGCAATGGCTGTCATGATGTCTTAATGAAATCAGGTTTTGGGCTGGAAAGTGGTTCTTCTACTCAGTTCATCGCTGCGGGTGGTGCCAGGCTCGATTCTATTGGAGTGATGCTGATTCCGGTAACTTTCGAAGATCAAACGCACATCCTCAAGGCGTATGTCGTTCCTGATATAAGACATGGTCTCATACTAGGAATGGATTTTTGGCGATTATTTGGGCTACTTCCAAAAAATCTAGATAGCATCGCTACATTAGAATCGAGTGATAATTCCACTGCATATTTAGAAGACGATAGTCCCAAACTTCTTCATTCCTACGATCATCTTACCGCGGATCAGAAGTCTACCGCGGATCAGATCATATCACAGTTCCGTGACATTTCGTACGAAAAACGAGGATTAGGTCGTACTTCCTTGACTACTCACTCAATCGATACTGGGGATGCTGCCCCCATTCGACAACGATACTACAGAATGTCACCGGAAAAGCAACGTGTTCTGGTCGAACAGCTGGATGAAATGTTGAAAGAAGATGTTGTGGAACCGTGCGAGAGTCCATGGTCGTCACCAGTCCTTCTGACCCCGAAAAAAAATGGAGAGTTACGGTTTTGCTTAGATAGTAGGAAGTTGAACTCAATCACTAAAAAGGACGCATATAGTCTACCCTATATCTCCGAGATTCTAGACAACCTCCGCGAATCCAGATACCTTTCGAGTATCGATCTATCCAAAAGCTTCTGGCAGATTTTAATACGTGAAGAGGACAGACAGAAGACTGCATTTTATATTCCAACACGCGGAACCTTCCAATTTAAATCTATGCCCTTCGGGCTCACTAACGCTCCTGCTACACAGCAGCGATTGGTAGACTCCTTGTTCTATGGTCCTGAATTCGAACATAGAGTGTTTGTTTTTGTTGATGACGTCATAATCGCATAAAATAACTATGACCATCATATTTTGCTACTGACGCGCGTGTTGGAAAAACTCAAAATGGCTAATCTAACAATAAATTTTGAGAAAAGTCAATTTTTTCGGTGTCAATTAAAATATTTGGGATATATCGTAGATTCTAACGGATTGCAGGCTGACCCTGAAAAAGTTGAAGCCATTTTAAATTATCCTACTCCTACTAACCGCAAGGAAGTAAGAAGATTTTTAGGTACTGCTTCCTGGTATCGCCGGTTCATCCCTAATTTCAGCAGTTTAGCTACACCTCTGAACAAATTGACTTCTCAAGGCAAAAATGCTCCTCCTTTTAACTGGTCCAACGAAGCTGAAGAAGCCTTTCAAAAATTAAAAGGACATCTGGTCACCGCCCCTATCCTTTCGTGTCCGGACTACACTAAACCATTCGAGGTCCATACCGATGCGAGTGACTACGGCATTGGAGCAGTGCTTACGCAGATTCTCGATGGCAAGGAAAAGGTCATAGCGTACATGAGCAAATCCCTATCACAACAAGAGCGAAATTACAGTGCTACAGAACGCGAAGCTCTAGCTGTACTCGTTGCCATCGAGCATTGGCGTTGTTACTTAGAGAATGGGCTCACATTTACGGTCTATACTGACCACTCTTCTCTTAAGTGGTTCCTCAATCTAAATAATCCAACAGGACGATTAGCCCGATGGGGTGTCCGTCTATCAGTCTACAATTTTGTGATTAAGCATCGCAAGGGTTCAGAAAACGTAGTTCCGGACAGCCTTAGTCGCTCCGTTTGCATAACCACCATAGATGATGTACCAAATGCTACTCCTAACTCTAGTGATCCTTGGTACCTGAACATCTACGAGGGATGCCAAAAATCACCAACCTCTTTCCTAAATTATCGCGTCACGAATGGTAAACTATTTCGATACATGAAATCGATCAAACCCTTTAACAAGGGAGTTCGAGTGGAAGGAAGTTATACCATCGGAATACCGACGCGATATTATTGCTAAAAATCATTGTGAACCTACTTCTGGGCATTTGGGCATTTTCAAAACGCACAAGCGCCTGACCTTAAATTATTTCTGGCCTGGATTACTCAAAGACGTAAGTGACTTCGTAACAAGTTGTGACACTTGTCTCTCCTATAAATACTCCAACCACGCTACCCTTGGTACTATGGGAAGACCTAAAGATTGCTCTCGTCCCTTCCAGATGATAAGTATTGACTTAGTTGGAATTCTCCCGGTCACTAGGAAGCAGAATACCTTTCTACTAGTAGTAACTTGTTGCTTTTCAAAGTATTGCTTGCTATTTCCCATACGACGTGCTACAGCAGCAATCATTACAAATATATTAGAAGAAAAGATTTTTTTCGTCCATGGAGTACCAAGTACGGTATTGATGGACAATGGAAAACAATTTACTAGTAATTTAATGCACGATCTTTTGGCTAATTATAATGTACCTAACGTTTTCTTCACACCTTTATATACCCCGCAAGTTAATATGGTTGAACGCTATAATAAAACCATCATCACAGCAGTTTCTACATTCGTAAATAATGATCACAGATCTTGGGATGTCAATATTCCAAAAATTCAATTTGCTTTAAACAACTCAGTGAACGAGGTGACCGGATATACACCATCCTTCCTAGTGTATGGCCGGGAGCTGATTAATGACGGATCCCATTACCTCGATACAGACTTAAAGGACGATATCATATTTGCCCCAAGGGACAGTTACGCTGAAAATGTTGGTGCGCTCCATAAGATTTTCGACAAGGTGCAACTCGCTCTTTTAAAGGCACACTCTCGAAACAGTACAAATTACAACTTACGACGGAAAAATGTCGAATGCAATGTCGGAGACACCGTATGGAAGCGAACCTTCTACTTGAGTGACAAGGACAAGAGGTTCTCAAAGAAATTGGCTCCCAAATTTATCAAATGTCGCGTAATTGGAAAAAAATCCAAACTCGTATATGAACTGGAGGATATGGCAGGTCACAACATCGGTATGTGGCATGTCAAAGATTTCAAACTAACCTAGCCTAGTTTTCTGTAGATGGATTTTTTTTATAGGAAAAATCCTATTCTATATCTAAAAAGGGGGGTATGTAACGTCGGCCGCGATTACAAGCGCCGAGCGCGGTCAAACCAGTTGAGGGGAATGACAGAGGCGCGCGGGGCTAACCACCGAAGCTCTCGGGACGGCCGGCAGCCGTTGGCTCGCATACCACGGCGAACCGTCTAGTGCACGCCCGACTGTTTACCTCTACTACAACTAATTCATAAAGCTCTCAAGTAGCATCTAGTTTACAATTATTAAATTATCGTGCTTAGTGCCTTGTTCCCCAAATCGGGTGAGTATTCTAGTGTTTTACATAAGTAGTTATTTTAATTGTGTGGCGATGCTAGCGTATTCAAAATTGACGCGTCATAGCTCAACGGTCACCTTATAACTGTAACTTCATCCCTATATTTTATGTCAATTTAGCTTTCCCTCGTTTTAATTAATATATTTTGAATATGCCTACATCGTAGTAGTTATTATTTTGTGAGTCCAACTGTGTAAGTTCACTTTAGTTAGTCAATAGCATGACGCAGCTTAACTTAATAGGCGCAGCGATGTAGTCTTGATTCCTTTGTAAATACATACATTGAAATCATTGGTGGATTTTATAAATCATATTGTAAACATTATTTATCTTTGCTAACTATTTTTCATTATAACTACGACTATTAGTAATGTCCTTTTCTATATTGTCCAAATTGCCACTTACCTACTCCATAAGAGGAGGTACTCACCTACCATTTTTTTATTCTTGTAAATAATCGTAAATCTGTCACCGATTTCTAGAAAAACCTTACCCGACTTCATGAAAAGGAGGGTACTGTTTTTCTTATTACCCCATTTTGTACATAGTTTGACTGCCTCATCTTTGATCACTTATTCATCGCTTAGCAATCACTGCTTCGCCTTCTCATCGCGTACAGGTTGATGGCAGTCAAACTAGGCTTCTATGCACTGGGGCTAATACCGCGTCCTGAACGGGGTTCCAGGGTCCACCCACCAGGCGAGACCTGATACTGCACGTCTTACGCGCCGCTGCCCTACCGACGTACTAACCGTCGAGTCAGCACACAACTTGCTGCCCTGCCTGACGTCCTGGAAGACTGCATCAACCACCAGCGCGGACCGCGGATTCCAAGGCCAGTAGTGGTTGTCGTCAGAGTGAAACGATAGAACGGTTACACGAACGATTTCCACGACCCATTTCTTCCATCTACCTACCTTTATTCTGAATTTAATATACCCTTGTTAACCTGACTGCTTTTTTATTTACCTTGCGACTAAGTAGGTAGGTAGAAAGTAGCCAGCGTTACACATTCAGTTGGTGATTCGAACTACAACCAAAGCCTCCCGTTGAGCACCATTATCCACTACCAAGGGATCACTTCTGTAGGTGGGTAATCCCCTATGGCTGGGTAACAATTAGACTTCTGTGGGAGATAGAGACCCGAGGAGGGACAAGGCAATTATTCCGGTCTTTTATCGGCGATGACTCAATATCAAGTGATGATATATAATGATACTTAAATTACATATTATAGCCACCCCCACTGATCTATGTATATTATGTTCTTTGATACCATTCCAATGATTTCAAACTCGACATATCTGCTGTAAGTTGGTGAGGAGTAGAGTAATCTGTAGATTCCAGGATATATCCCGGCATAAGATTAATGCTACCATGTTCTTACAATATTGCTGAAGTAAGTTGATATTGATCAGACCTATGAAAGTTCATTTCATAGCTACATCAACTAGAAAAAAGCTTATAGTCTTCAAACGGCTCGACAGATTTTATGAATCAAAGCTAAGATTAAGATACCTATAAAGTAAACTAAACTAAATAAAAATCGGTTCACCTGTTCGAGTGCTACGATGGAGACAGACACACAGATACACACATCACACACTCATAACACCCCTTCTTTTAGCGTCGGGGGTTAAAAATATTAAAAAAAAAAAAAACAATTAAAAGATGTAAAAAAAGTAAAATTCATCTTAAGTTTTTAAATTTATTATTCGATTTATCGATTTTATTGCGACTACATGGAATAAGGTACAGCACCCCACAACAAAGCTAAATTTAGTGGTCGGTGTTAGTCCAATCCAGAAAATTCGAGGTGCTCACTGTTGCACAATGTTAAATAAGGTAATTTAGAGAGTTTAATAAATAAATATTATATATTTTTAAAATATAGGTAAGTACCTACACGCCAAATACTTACTAGAATTTATTTTTAACATTTTAGTTCATAGTCCCAGATAAAAGCTTGTCTTTAAAAATATTTTTTTCTTTTAATTTATTTTTAACTTTTTAGTAGGTAGGTATATATAACGACTGCCTACCTACTACCTAAGTATTTAAGAGAAGGCATGATGTTTTAAAATATTCCACGGATATTTGATGTGATATGGGTAAAGTGCTCTTCAAGGAAAATCAATCGACTCGGTGGGGCTATGTTGCTTTATAACAGAAATGCCATAGCCACCTTACAGCTTCATCATCAGATCCTGGCTATCATTTAAGTGTAAAGTGCTCCTCAAGACGAATCATTTGAGCCCAAACTCGGTAGAGTTACGTTGATTTATCACAGAGATGCCGTGGCCACCTTCCAGCTTCATTATCAGACCCTGGATATTATCTAGGTGAAAAGTTCTCTTCAAGACGAATCAATCGAGCCAAACTCGGTAGAGTTACGTCGATTTATTACTGAGATGCCGTGGCCACCTTCCAGCTTTATCATCAGACCCTGGATATCATCTAGGTGAAAAGTTCTCTTCAAGACGAATCAATCGAGCCCGAACTCGGAAGGGTTATGTTGTTTTATCATAAAGATGCCGTGGCCACCTTCCGTCTCCATCATCAGACCAGCTCCATATTATACATGGTACCATATTATTGTATTGTCACCGAAGATACATAAGTACACCAAATTTGAGTACAATCGGACATCGGGAAGTCTAGTTTAGCTTCCAAGATTCCACCCGAACATACATAGTGACATACATACATACATACATACATACATTGCAAGTTAAATAAAAGCTTGTAAAAAAACTGACTTCCATGCCGTGTGAGTCAGTTTCAGTAGCAAGTTTGAGATATTTATCGTCATAACTCTGGAGATACCAATCAGATCTTGATAAAGTTTAAATGGGACTATTTCGAAGATGAACCTTATCTGCGAAGAAAATAATTATTTAATTCGGTTCACATTGGTGGAGTTATTGGTAAACAAACATACAAAAAAAATATACTTGTTGTTGGTTGATTAAATCACTATCATCATATTCAGCCGGTATCAGTCCACAACAGGAGAAAGGCCTCTCCCAAGACCCTGGACATTTGTGCTGAGACTAGTCTGTATCATTCCTTTTTACCCGACTGCGCGACGCAAAGGAGAGGTAATGTGTTTATCAGTCTATATATGTATGTATGTATGTATGTTTGTTCCTTTGTGGCACACTAGAGACCAAACGCTTGGGCCGATTTTGATAATTGGCACGTCAATAGATTCGCCTGCTAGCACACACATTACACAACACATTAATCCCCATTCGTTAAGCCATTAATGTGTCCTGACTGTTAAAGTCTCTATATTCCATATAACAATGTATAATTTATTTTATGAGTGTATCGATCGAGAAAGAATTTAAATGGTATAGTTTTTTGATATCCCTAAACAGAAGTCTAAACTACTAGACTTACTTGTTTTTTTCTTTTCAGTTGGTTTTTTAACACTTCACTTTTTTTGCAGTCGGGTTTTTTGATTTTTTAATTTAATGTTTTATTTAGTTAGTTTTTGTCAAATATCTTCAAATCATCTGTGTAACTTGAAGACGGCTGTATAAATGATTTTTCTTTCTTTCTTTCTTTCTTTCTTTCTTTCTTTCTTTCTTTCTTTCTTTCTTTCTTTCTTTCTTTCTTTCTATCTTTGTTACTAGAGATGAAATAAAACACATACTTTAAGGATTCAGCAGATTTATTTTCAATTATCATAATAATAACAACATTCTACAAAACATTTGTTTTTAGATGACATCTTAATTGTGACGAAAAACAAATAGTAGTTTTTCAATCATGAAATAAACCATATAATCTATCATTTACAACAAAAACAGGTTTATCTACACCCGCAAAAGTAATCTTTTTTATATTTTCCATATTACTACCATATTTTGTAACAGTGTTAGATGTGCTATCGTATGCAAACACACCTCTTTTAGTTGCTATAAACACATCCTTGTTAGGATCTAGGGCTATATCATTAGCGTCATTAATATCAACGGATATAAGTTCTGATGCCGGCAGCCCAACAGTATTATGTGGAACACAGAACACTGAACCGTTATATATTAACACCATGGCATAAAACTTGTCTACAACTAACTTGTCGACCAGGAGGTATCCTCCAGGCCCATGCCCACGCTCAAAGGTTTCTATAGCTAGATTATCAATCACCTCGTCATACGCATACATAAAGGTTTCATTGCATTGACTGACATAATATAATCTTTCAAAAGTAGTTACAAATAAACTTTTAATACCGTCCTCTACGGGTTTAATTTTTACAAATTTTATAACTTCACTGTTCAGAAAGATTTTGTAAAGACCGTCTGCCCCTCCAGCGTATAATATGTTTGTTTCGGGTGATATTGCTATGGCGCTAGGCCAATATACGAATCCTGTGTCTCGCCAAAATTCTCCAGTTTTCAGGTTGACGGAGCCGAGGTGACGTGCCCAGTCTTTTTCGTAGGGATTTGAGGGATTCGAATATACTATGTATACTGAGTCATCATGGGGATTATATGCCAAGTCGTGAACTTCTCTTAGCTTGTTTCTGATGAGCCTGAGAGGACGGTACTTGTTCTTTATGCAGACTCCGTCGCAGACGGCGGGACAATCCGCTGATACTGTCGTAATGTACAGCAGTATGAGGTAGAGGAATTTCATTGTTTGCGTTCTGTAACAGTATTTTTATCAATGCATTTCAGTAGTGAGGCTACGCGGTTGTGACTGAGCGCGTCGTATTTAAATAGTAAGTTAAGATCGTTTCAAAACGAAAAAAGTCGACTCCTCATTGCCCCGGCAGTCATTTTCAGTACTTAGTTTGAGGTGTTGATCCCATATCTCTGGAAATACTTATCGGATCGCGATAAAATTACATTGGGACTACAAACTGGAATATCTTATAGATAGATATATTTCTCTATATATCTAGCTTCTGACCACTATCTCGCTTGGTAGTAAGCGATGATCTGTCGCCAAACATCTAATGTGTTCCAGCAGCTATCCTTGTGAGCCAGTTCCCATTCTAGGTCCTAGCGTCCTTATAAAAATATAATATTGTTTATGTATACGCGACATCAAGGTTTGGAATAATAGATGTATACTTGTGTAGCCGGAAAATGTATTGTTTCAATTATTTAATACTTATTTATGTATTATTACAAGTATCTACAATTTAAGAAACTAATAAAACTAAAATATTAACTATGGCTAATAATAAAAATAAAGACTTAAAATAAAAAATTTCGAAGATCTTTCCACGCGGCTGGTTGAAACGACACGGGACCAAAATGCTGGCATGTATTTAGCTCAGAGACTAAGCATCGCCATACAACGGGGGAATACAGCCAGCATTTTGGGAACTTTACCTACTGGTAGTGGTTTAGTAGACTACATTTTAGTTTTTATGTTTTTTTATTAGGTATATTCATTTGTTAATAGTTAGGTAGTTTTAAAAATATATTAATGTATATAATGTAAAAATTTAATTAATAAATTATTATATAAATACTAAAAAAAAAATAGAATTTAGGTTGCTGTCTGCTGGTAAAAAAAAATTTAAGTAAATAATTTAATCCTTACCGAAGTTTTTCAAGACTACTCCAAAACAAACACATAAAACTAATATAATGTGGGGTTTATTTATGTTGATAATTAATGAGTAATATAAATATACATGTGCAGTTTGTTTGTTTCTCACATTTAAAATGTAGAAATAATAATAATTCAAGATCGAAGAACGAAAATATTACAAACACTTCAAATGCCGCGTTGATCATTTTCAGTACCACGTTTAAGGTGTTTATCTCCATATCCCTGGAGATACCAATCAGAACTCGTTAAATCTATATATATATAAAAGAAAGTCTTGTTAGTTACTACATATATAGTATATACAATATATAATATAACTCAAGAACGGCTGGACCAATTTTTGTATTTTTAGAATTGTCTTTGTCAGGAATAGGATAATAAGTATTTAAAACAATGAATAATTGACCTAAAAAAATTATATGAGATAAAATATTTTGCCAAAATGTTCCTGGGTTTAAAAACTGCCAATCATTTGATGTTCAATTGTTTTTGTTATTCCGCCGTATTTTTTGTTGTATAATTATGGCTCCACACGATTAGTGTATTTAGCCAGTGTCAAGTATAAAAATTCTTCTCATGTGTGGATAGCATTACAATATTCGGAATTACCGCGTTTTTTTTTTGGTATAATTATGGCTCCTCAGATTAGTGTATTTAGCCAGTGTCAAGTAGTAAGTCAAGTAAAAATTCTTCAAGTTTTTGTGAATTCAAGTCATGTAGATTTAAAAAATGTCAAATATTGTCAGTAATCATAATTGTTTGACATATTTATTGATTGTCAAATATGCGTGCGTTCAGAAATGTATGCTTACAAGCAACTTAAAAAAGTTTATATTTCCAAAAACCATTTTTACCAATTTTTATTCTATATCTGTATTGCCATAATACATTAATAAACTTAATATGTCTTAAAGTTTGTATTCATTTACGTTTAGTTCAGCCGTACAGTTCGTTCAAAAAAGCCTAAATTAAGTTCATCTAAAAGGTAACACGACATTCATTGTATGTTAGGTGGTACGAAGTTCGCCGGGCCAGCTAGTTTTCAATAAAACTAAACCGGAAGTACCTATTATGTCTCATACAAAAAAATAATTCAATCCAAATCAGTTAAAAAACCACGAAGTTTTTAGGTAACAAACAAAAAAAAAACAAAAATACAGGAATACATAGTATCTTCTTTTTTGTAAAGTCGGTTAATAAAGGAACCAGGGTGTAGTAATGAAATATATATTAAAATAATTATAATATATAATTACAATGTGCAAATATTTATTTTATTATGTATTTCGAGTAAATCCGCAAGTCATGTCTATCTACTTAATTATTATATTTTCTGCGTAAAATTTGATTCCCATTAAATACATTTGAAAGTTAATAAAAAATTATATTACTTATAATATGAAATAAATCAATTTGCGATTTAGAACTTTATAATGTATTGCTTAAAATTTGAGCTTTACCTAATTTAATAATGTATTTTAATTTGTTTTCGAATAGATGTTTTGTTTTTCAATCATTTACAATTACTTATATCATATTTTACTGATGACAGCCGCCGGATTCACTTGCATAGATGGTGATCATAATATTATGATAGATAGATAGATAAACTCTTTATTGACCACTTATAAAAACAAAAAACAAACATAACAACTTATAGAAACAAATTTAAACTAAACAATTCAAATCTAATAGCGTCAATGGGCGGTCTTATCGCTTTAAGCGATCTTTTCTAGACAACCATGCAAGAAAAGGATTACAATCATGAAGGCGGTGGTTTATAAAATGTGTGAATAAAATAACAAACCTTTCACTACCAACTATAATAATAATAAATTAGAATAAATTGTAAACAAATTACACTATAATAAATACCCTGAAATAAATGCATAATATATACATAGGCCTTGACACGGCTTTTAAAAGTATCTATTGTTTGAGAGCGTCTAATTTCTACAGGCAAGTAATTCCGTAGCACAACGGCATAACATAATAAATGATAATACATAATATTATGATAAGAAATGAATAGATACACTTGCGAGTTTAATTGTTGAAATTGACCAGTTTCGGACGCAGATCTGCTAGGCTATTCTGTAAGCTATCTCGATAGCGGAATCCGCGGTGAGATTCAAATTTCGTACTACGAAATTCAATCGTATCGCGTTGGTAATACGGTTGAATTTCGTAATACCTAATTTGAATCTCACAGCAGATTCCGCTGGCGAGATAGCTTACAGAATAGCCTAGCAGGGCGCAAAGTGTAAATGTAAAATTGCAAAAATGTTACCTCTTAAATTTTAACCCCCAGAGGAAAGCAAATGTACCGTCCCTGGTCTAAAAAAATAACAGCTTGCAAGAATTGCCAGACTCAACTTTTTTTGAGTTCCGTTTTATGTTCCCTTTTTTTACGTTCAAGGTGAGTTATTACTTTGTTGGGGTGAAAAAGAGGGTGGGGGTTATGAAGTTTTATTTGTTTTATTTGTTTTATTTAAAGGCTTTTTTAGACGGTTTGAAATATTTGCACAAGAGTGAGTTTTTAATTTAGATTTTACTATCCATATATTTTTTGTACTATGCACTTTGTGTTCATGGCTACAAATAAATCATAAGTCAGGAACTCTAATTTAGAACAAATTGCATACCCCTCCTTCAAACAAAAACGACGTAGATTCAAAATAAGAACCACTTTCGAAGTTACAAATTATTGCCTTGGAGATAAATTTAAATTCGGAACGAAAGCAGGGATTGGTTCGCGTATGAGCTGCAATGTATGTTATGACAGTTGAGTCAAACAAGACAAATGTCCGACTAATGACGCGCTGGACACGACTTTTAACCCCGCCTGATTGGACACGACTTTTGTTGGATAATTTTTATAACGTAGTTACTTTTCCTGACTTATGATTTATTCGTAGGTTCATGGTATTTTACGAGGAAACCGAAGACATTGCACAAATGTCACTTTATTATTTCAAAACATGCTTTTAGGCCAAACACGACAGGTTTAATGAGTAATTAAGGAGTTCTGTGGCAACCTTCTGTCTTTATCATTAGACCAGCTCGATAGTACCGAAACATGTAGGTATGCAAAATGTAGCAAATCCGAACCACAGATTATATATTAGTTACTTTGTATCGAACACCGGGATGTGGATCTAAAATTAACTTGTAAGATTTTTTTCTAATATACAGTAGAACAGGTGAAACTACAAATTGTAAAAAGATGTCAACTACTCGTAAATGTTATACCAAATTCAGACCAGGGCTAGTTTTGTTGTTTAACTTCCTAGGGATGCACGATACGAGTTACAACAACCACGCATTCGATACTTTTCTATCGATTAAATTGCGCTTCATTAGCCAATCAAATAGCTTAATTCTAAGTCTTATTATCGCTCTATATTGCCAGCCTAAATGTTCTTACAAGATAAATAAATGAGTAAAGAGACGAGTACTTTTAACCGTTATCTACTAGGTGTCAATTCCAAAGTAGAGGGTGGCGGCGGCGTAATCGGGAGAACGGTCCCCGCCATGCACAAATGGATATTTCTATCGAAAAAATGTATGTGCGCATTTCACAGTGGCCCTCCGGTGAAGGAAAAACATCGTTAAGAAACCAACAACCCCCGCATGGTGGTAGGACATTATCTAGTGTCCGCCTGGCCAGCTACCACCCTCAAGTTATAAAATCTGTGGCAAAAACATCTAATGTGTTCCGGCAGCTATCCTTGAGAGCCAGTTCCCGTTCTAGGCCGCTAGCGTGCTAACCTTTTTCGACCGCATCATCACTTACCAACAGGTGAGATAGTGTTCAAACGCTAGCCTACCTATAAGATATAAAAAGGTGTCTATACTAAAAGTACTTGGAATCGCATGAAAAGTACTTACATCCTTAGGAAGGAAACAAAAATCGCTTGGTGTGAACTCGGCATAGAGTTCACATGCGTTCTAATTTCCTTAACAACAAAAAAAAACCGAAATGTATTGCACATTCTCTTATCTCTAAAGACCAGGTGAATAACCTCAAAGGATCCCTGACCCCTAAATCCCTTAACTCTATACATAAGAGACGTCTAAACCCCCATCGTCTCAAGTGGGTTCTCGTGTAAGTCGTAGAATTGTGAAAAATGTGTGAAACCCTAATATATCCTAATGTTCGCGACCTTGCGATACAGGGATGAGAGTGCTCTTTTCGGGGGTGGATTTGGAAGTTGAATGATGTCGCGAATCCTATCTTAAAGTTACACGCATTTGAAGTACATTACCCGTTTAGTAACTAAGATGCAACCGGGCATTTCTCCCGTACACTTGTAATTGTGGAACGAGCTGCCGTCCGCTGTTTTCCCGCAGAGCTACAAAATGGAGTCCTTCAAAAGGGGCGTTAAAAGAATCCTGACAGGTCGGCAACGCATGAGTGACAACTCTAGTGTTGCAAGTGTTCATAGGCGACGGTGACCACTCTTCATCAGGTGGGCCGTCTGCTTGTTTCCTACCTATATCATTAAAAACTATTGTATAATCTGTGAGATAATGATATGACAATGTGTGTAAACAATGCACTTCAAAACGGTGCTCTACAAAACGATGCTCTACAAAACGATGCGCTACAAAACGATGCTCTACAAAACGATGCTCTACAAAACGATACTCTACAAAACGATGCTCTACAAATCGATGCTCTACAAAACGATGCTCTACAAAACGATGCTCTACAAAATTGTAACTAGCAGATTATCTCCCTCCTTAGCTCGTAGTGTAGTATTCACATTCATCCCAACTATTTGAAAAACAGTGATGGGTTACAAGTAGCGCGCCAATAGGTTTGTTTTATGGTAAAACAGGACAAGCACGACGCTCGCCTGATGGTAAGCGATGACGTCTACCTATTACAGATACAGCGGCATGCAAAATTCTGGCAGTCCAGAATTTTGCATGTCATTGCACTGCGCCTGTTATCTTGAGACATAAAGATGTTGAGTCTCACATGCCCTGTAATTTCACTGGACACCTTGCCATTTCAACCGAAAAACATTCCAATTTCACGGCAGAAAATTAATTGGCAAAGTGGTGGTACCGCCCCAGGCGGACTAGCAGAAGTCCTACCACAACATAGGTATTTTCTCTTCAAATCTTTTAAGAGATAAGCTATGACTTTTAATAATTGTTGTTTTATAAATATTCTTATAAATAGAGAGCGAAAAGAAAAATCTGCAAGGTCAAATACGAGTATATGGGAAAATGAAAAATAACGAATTAGGTGCGGTAAGTGCCACAATACTGTATAGTACAGCTATAGACCGTGTGGTAGCCAAGAAGAAAGGAAGAACAATATAAGATCGTTTAAAAAACTAAAAGAACCAACTTCAAATGCCGCGCTATTAATTTTCAGAACCAAGTTTGAGGTGTTTATATCCATATCTCTGGAGATACTAATCAGATCTCGATGAAATTACTATGGTATCACCCTTGGGATATCTTCTTTTTAACAAAATAAGAATCATCTAAATCAGTTCATAAACGACGATCAAATTGATAAACCTCCTCCTTTTTTCGGTCGGTTAAAAAGCACGTGAAACGCATTGAGTATCTTGTGAGTTTTAAATAATAGTACCTATTAGGGTGCGTACAGACTATGTGTCATAACATGTTATAAAATTGTTATTTAACATATTTCAGACAATGTGGACACGGAATGTTATAAAACACGATATTATAACATGTTTTATATAATTCCGTGTCATTATTACATTATCTAAAACATGTGAAATAACAGTATTATAACATGTTATGTTACATACTCTCTACGCACCGTTAGGTCTAATTTTTATTAGCTTCACCTGTATGTTTGTATGTTTGTAACCGACTTCTTTGGGCGCGATTTTGACCCACTTGATAAAAAAAATATTTTATTTAAAAAAAAAGCGTGGGGTGCTTTTAAGATATTATAAAACTGATAATCACTCTACTCATATCTGTCAATAAAATATTTATAACTATTGACACCATGCACGTCACGCTTTTATTTAATTTTTTATTTTTTTATTCACTCTATTATTAATTTATATTAATTGAAATTTTTAACACTATTCTTAATTTAAATTTATTAAAATTTATTTTCTATTTTTTAGTTCGGTTTTCTATAAAGAGCGTGTTTTTTAGTTTTTTTAAACTATTATTTATTTACGATACGTTCAATAATCAAATGCACAAATCGTCAGTAATTAAAATAAAGAATATAAGAACTGGCCGACAATTAATGACATAATTAAACAACATTATTTCCTCTATTATCAAACTTAACTAAATTCAAAATGGCGGCGGCATCGCCACAATACAATGCAAAATTAAATAACCAATTAACTTTGCAGGCGCGTTATTTCCGTCACAGTGCAATAATTAATCAGTAGAGCGGGTTCGTCCAAATCCATGGATCCCTCTTTAATTAGCTTTCGAGGGTTACAGAACTTACAGATTGTATTCGCAGTATGGGTAATATCTTGTTTATTAGGCTATTTACTTAGTCAAGTTCATTATACCCTGGTGTTGCAAATGCCGATAGAAAACAACAGCAATAAGTTCAATAAAAAAGCGGTCCTAAATCTCACCAGTTACAGGAGAACTAAATTCCAGAAATAAGTTTGCTGAGTTTTATATTTTGGTGTTACTGGTCGACTGTAAAGTTTCTTTTAGATACCTGATAATAAATAGTAGAATAATAATAGTAGAAATAATTTCCCTTACTCGTGAATCATGATGTCAATGGTCTTGACACAAGCAAAGGCATTCCTACTGTGGAGCTTATGCCTCTAAACCTCTTTCGACACTCATTCTTGTCTAAGCAACTCTTGACTAGGTTATACATATTAAAATACGGGACTTATCGCGCTTAAAACATTATTTTTTTGACTAAGTGTTTCAGTAGTAATATATTTCGTCTACTCTTCTTTTTGAAATCAATTTTTACACTTTGTTAAAAAAGGTAAGTGTCAGGCAAGCGTCTGTCATTAAAATATATGTTAAAGCTTCTCGCAATAAACATTTATATTTATGTTGCCCCGATCCCAAATTCTTTGTGACTAGCACATATAATTTTAAAACTGATTTTAACATTTTTTTCAGTTTTAAAATGTCACACTACTTCCCATACTGTCCACAAAATAATACATTCAGAATTCAGATACTCTGATATTCAAGTGGGATACATTGAGATTCCTCTCGTGTCGTTTACCAAACGAACGCTTCCGATTTAGCGCACTGCATTAATCTGCACTGTGACGTGTGGTAAATATGAATCAGTAGGGAGATGGCATAATTCGGTTTCCTTTGTGAAAATTGGGTTATTTTTCTGACAAACAATATTGTATTTTTGACCGAGCCGAGGGTTTCTATTTCAGCTTATAAGGTTACAGGACAAGCACGACGCTCGCCTGGTGGTAAGCTATGACGTCTCCCAGATATTCTTCAGATACTGCGCCTGTTACCTTGAGACATAAAGCTGTTGATTCTCACATGCCCTGTAATTTCACTGGACACCTTGCCGTTTTAAACCGAAAAACATACATATTTCATTGCTGAAAATTAATGGATTGATTGCTTGAGCGAAAATGCTTTCGTATGTATGTGAAATTTTGTAAGCAAGTTCGATAATTACATGGATTTTTTTTGTCGAATCTCTTTTTGTAAATTTTTCAAAAATTGGGGAGATATGGGGCTAGAAGTTGTAAAAAAATAACACGAAACTTTTTTGTTACCCTTATTAAGTTTTTATTTCTTATTTATTTTATATAATTTATATGTATTTGTATGTATGTCCAAATATGTATATTTAGTATTTTACTTATAATAATAAATAAATATTTTATTGCAGTTTCCAGTTAACATAAATAATCGCCATCGCCAAACTCCCTTTGTTTTTTGTTACTACTCCACACTTGGTTGTCTGGAAGAGATCGTTCTATGCGATAAGACCGCCGATTGTATCACCGACTTAGGTTGTTATGTCTAGATATTAAGGTTCTTTCTGGTATACAATAAAGAGATATGGGGCTAGAAGTTGTAAAAAAATAACACGAAACTTTTTTGTTACCCTTATTAAGTTTTTATTTCTTATTTATTTTATATAATTTATATGTATTTGTATGTATGTCCAAATATGTATATTTAGTATTTTACTTATAATAATAAATAAATATTTTATTGCAGTTTCCAGTTAACATAAATAATCGCCATCGCCAAACTCCCTTTGTTTTTTGTTACTACTCCACACTTGGTTGTCTGGAAGAGATCGTTCTATGCGATAAGACCGCCGATTGTATCACCGGCTTAGGTTGTTATGTCTAGATATTAAGGTTCTTTCTGGTATACAATAAAGAGATTATCTATCTATCTATCTATCTAAGATATACAAGGTGTGGTTTTGCATTCTCGCCATATTTGCATAGTCGATTGTAACGGGTACCCCTTAATCACTTAATAATATTATTAAAGTACGCCCGTGAATTAATACCCGGATATTTGATAAAACAATTTTGTGATTTTCAGAATCATCCCCGAGTAATATCAGAAAAACGCCATGTAAACTGCGCAGGCGCGTACACACATACGTAGATGATGTCATGACACTGATAGAGCGGTTAGCTGTGGCTGTGGCGGTCAGTGACGTGTACCGCCGCCGCTCTATCAGCTCTATCATTAAAATGATTTTTTTTTAAATACTTTTTTTACTGATTCTTGTTCTTTACATGGAGTATACCTACCCCTGCAAATATGGCGAGAATGCAAAACCACGCCTTGTTATAGATAAGATAGAAAAAAGTTCTAAATCTAATTAAAAATGGTTTATCCGTTTGGGAGCTACGATGCCACAGACAGAGACAGATACACACCTCCAACTTATAACACCTCTTTTTGAGTCTGAGGTCAAAATAAATATGAAAACGATTAAAATCAAATATCATTGAGTTATTTAAGTGCAAACTAACTTATTATTATGTAAAACAGAACTTGATCGAAACTTCAGTTCTATTCAATAATATTCATAGTATAATTTAAGTTCAGTAACTTGCATTCAACTTAAGACTTGAAGTCGTCTGAGAAGGTACTTAAAAGGGTATTCTGTGTTGTGGTTTAACCTCTGTGGTAAAAAGAGGGCGTACTTAGCACTGGACAGCAGGGTTTAAAATCTTCGAGCATTTACCAATGGAGATGTTAACGTTGTAATCCGCAAACGTTTTTTTCTGCCGATACTTACGGGGGACGAGGTAAACACGCATTGCACACACACAATTCACTCACTTTAACGATCCCGCACACTAGCTTGAAACACGCACACAGTATTAAAAATACAGCGTAGTTACGCACGCTTATATGGCCAAAAATGGCTATATGGCCAGCAGAGGGGTACGCCTTGCGTTAACATCTCCATTGGTAAATGCTCGAAGTTTAAAATGGACTGAGTTGTGCCTTAATATTTATTTAAATGTGACTTTGACTTTATTTACGACTTGTATCTTTAAAAAAAACTTGAACTTTTAAGTACACTATACGCGTGAAATGTGAAGCCTTAATATAGATTAAAAATAACTGAACTTTAAAAAAAAATAAACAAAGGATTCGCAGCTTGTACACAAAAAGAGCACGTAGTTTTGATATTGAACCAAAATGAGTCACTAAGGATTATAGTTTAAATAAAACATTTGATTTGCATTCAAAAAATATTGAATTATCAATTTATCTTAAATAAGAAGCAATACCTGCATTTAATTTCGACACCCAAAATATGAGCACACATCAAAATTATGTTCAAAATATGAATAATATAAAACATGTAAAGTACATAAATCAACACCTACGTTATAAATGCTTTGGTTGTGTGGCGAGGATATGAACCGTAACGTCGAGTTAGGTATATTACTATTACATGCATGTGACCTTTTTGTTCGTGTCTGTTCAACATGTATATACAACATATTGCAAAAGCGACGGTAGATTATGCAAGCCGTAAGGAGTAATGCCTCTCTTATAGAAACATTAGATATTGTAATAACTGAAGCTGGCGGCCTGCCTGCTACTGCTTTTGCAATTTGACTTTTGCTCCAAATAGAGCCAATAAAGTTTTATACCATACTGCGTGATTAAATCAGGCATTTATTTATTGCACATTTTGTATGAAGTAAACCTGACATAATAATTATTCTGCCCAGTGTTACGGTATAGCCTCATCAAGTTAGCAGTATACGTTTACAAGACAATGTGTAACAAGGTGAAGAAAAGCTGTACTAGTTGTACTAGGTATCTTATTCTTAATTAAGATGGTTATGCAACGCTGCGTCAACAGAGCAAGATGTTTTCCATTATGCAATTAATTTTTTTTAAAGTTACTCAACGTAAAAAAGAGCTCTTCTTAAGCAAGCGTTATCAATGCCACAGAATAAATATTCGTTTATAAATGCCTAACTTACACGTCAACCGAGTTTACCTATGAAAGACATATCCATACTTCAAAAAATCAAAGAGTAAATTTTAACTCCAAAAGGCGTTCGGTCTCACAGAACACCAGCATTGTTCTATCGACTACATTTTTAAGATAAACTTTTACATTAAGGCACACACATTTATTGGGTCGACCTCCCGCCGCGCAAACTCTTTTGTGCTCAAATCGTGGTTAGGCAGAACGTTATAACCTCTACGGTTGAAAAAAAAAAGAAAAAAGAGGTTGCTTTATTTTTTTTTGTTTGAAGCTTACATCTGTTCTATTTTTGAGTTGGAATTCTATAGAATTTAATTGCCGTAAAGGTTGACATTGAAGATTAAATTAAAATGTTTTTGATTTTTACGACTTAGATTCGTATTTCGATGTTTAGTGGATAGACTTTATGTAATATCTTTGCGAGATGAGAATGATGTTTAGAATTAGTAATTTATTTTTGTAGACAAAATGTATTGAAGTTTTTTTGTTATAGCTCTACGCGTATTTAGCCAATAACATACCATATAAGTATCATAGTTGTATAAACACGTCAGGTCATAGTCAGGCATAGTCATAGTCACGTTCAAGTTGAGTCTAAGTGATAAAAATTCGACGATTTAGGTACCTACCTAATTGATTATAATTTACTCAAGCGCATCTGCGCGAATCAGCGGCAATTTTTTTTCCGATGTGTAGGATTTGTATCAGGCTTGGGTTTACAATATCCGACAGAGGAGTGGATATATCGTATATCCTTTTTATAAGGATATATATCCGCGAGGTACGTTTGCTTCGTATCTCCGGGATATCAGTTTATCAGTACTTATATCAGTTTCTCTACAACGTCTTAAACAGAACTGACATGAAAATGTCAGTTGTGTTTCCGACTTTGCAGAAAAACTTACTCAAAAAGATACATTATATCCATGAATTAGTATAATCCAAAATTAAGGATAACTGCGTTTCATAACCGATATTATTTAACATTATTAGGCCGATCTGTTGTGTTTGAACTTGCATTTTATTTCGTACCTGTTGTTAATGACGATGAGATCCAAAATAATGATATAGCACGGTTGCCTAGAAAATACCTATTCACTCACGGCTTGACTTTTTAGCCGGCTTCACGAAAAAGGAGTTTTTTTTCAATAGTATACACACATCACCATTATGTGACTGTAGCTAGCCAGCTTAAAGAACACTCGTTTACACAGAGTACAGGTTTACGAGCAGGTCTGCTCGTCTGTTTTGTACGTTCACTATCCTAGCTAGCTCTTATCACTCTACAACATCCACGAATAATAACAATCTCGAGAAGTCGTCATTCAAACGGGCGAGAGTATCGCGCGCTCATTCTTAAGGGCCTCACAGACTATCAGTTCTCCGGACGATAACAGCCTGTCAGTAATCACAACAGGCCACACACTCACAGTTTCGCTTCAGGTTTCGGAGCGACGATAAACCCAAACCAAGAGCTGGACTTTACCGGCTCTATGCTCGAGCCGGTAAAGTCCAGCTCTTGGTTTCATTATTCGATCATTGCCGGTAGGTTACCGGCAGGCCACCGGCAGGCAATAATAGTTTTAGTGAGTGGGCTATGCAGACTTTAGACGGCAGGCCGGCCTGATACGAGCAGGGACTGCTGGCGAATTAATAGTCTGTGGGGCCCTTTAGAGCTATTTGTCTCATTCGTTTGCGACAAGGTGCAATGGCACTCACCGCGCGATGCAATATCATTCCGTCGCACGCAGAATAGGCATGACGACAGTATCAAAATATCGAAGATTTGATGATATTAGGGGAAAATACATACTAAAACAATTTAAAACACTAATTTAGTTTTATATAAAAAATTGAGATTATTAAGATAATCAATAAAATAAAACTTTAAAATACTGCAATCGGCCATTTTGATTGAAATACCAATCACAGCTCATGACGTCACGACTATGTCCTCTTATGAGATTTCTTGAAAATGTTATAAAATTTTGGAAAATCCATGTGTATTCATTGTCACAGATTATATAATAGTTACTAAGTTAAATATGTCATTAACGTATGCGTGACGTCACAGCCGACGCCATGACACATGTGAGCTGCTTTTGCGCACTATTGAAAAAATATTAGAAAAATTGCTTTAAACTTCATTAAACTTAAGTTAATTACCGAAATATAGGTTTTTTCGTGAATAGTAAATGTGTTCCCACATTACGGAAGAGGATTTCAAAATCTTTCGTCACGCCTATTTTATTTATTAGATTTTTAATTTTCATCAGGATTTCAAGATATACCTACCTAAGGATATGCGATATATTAAGGTTTTGGCAAGAGGAAAGAAGTATATATATATATTCGAAGATGTGTCCAGAGTTACCCAAGCGTAATTTGTATTACTCTTTCAAAAGGATATATTTAGAGCTATAGTGGAGCAAAATACCTCAACAAGCAATCTCAAAAGCTCTCTTCATAATTATTAAGGCAACTTACCTTACCGACTGGCTACCAAAGATGAGCTTACTCCTCAATCAAGTAGAAAATCTGCCGCTATGACCTATACCGGTGTTCCGGTAGCACACAGCCCTTGAGAGACTCAATACTCAATACTCAATCATTTATTGCTTCATATGTACATCGCATTATACAGGTGTCAGGTATAAAAGGCAACATATGACCCTGATAGGGTATCGCAAACAGGACTTAGCCAGCGGACCGATTTCTTAATATTTATAAAAGAAATTTACATACATCAATTTTAATAATAACATATTATGAGTTATACTGTTATTTATTTGTTGTATAATTTATTTATTTTTACCGCCTATTTGTTTTTTGTTTAATCTTTATTTTACTTTGCTATTTGGTTAATTGTTAATTTGTCTTTTAAGAACTTTCTTCTAAGAAAGAGACAGACTATTCTAGGTCTTCTTCAAGTTCAACTTCAGTCTTCTCGTGACCACGGGCAATGCAACTTGATCGAAACGTCGAGGTCTATTCTAGGTCTAGCGTGTTAATTGCGACACGACTATGACAATACCATAATTTGGCATCTTGGAGGTAATCTGATGACGGAACCAGAAGGATAGTGGAACTTTTTAATGGCTACTAGCAAATCCGTCTAGTTTGGCTTATTATCAAAGGTCTGATGATGGAGTAAGTCTACTTTTCAAATGGCTTTCCAAAAAGAAGGAGGTTCTCAATTCATCTGTTTTTTTTGTATGTATGTTACGCGATTACTCCGTCAATTGTGAACCGATTCGAATGATTCTTTTTTTAATCGGTAGGGTAAGTTTTCGATGTGGTCCCATTGTTATTTCATCGAGATTTGATAAGTATCTCCAGAGATATGACGATAAACGTCTGAAACTTGTTACTGACATTGACTCGCGGGGCATGGAAGTCGGTTGTTTTAGTTTTTAAATCTTTATCTTTATTATTATTTTGAATGTTTATAAAAACGATTAAAAACTTATTATTTGCGGTTGGTGCTAAACAGTGTCCAGGCATAGGCCTAGGACTCGAACTGCAAAGTTAAGTTTGTCCTTTAACTTTAGACTTCCAAGTTTGAGAAGTTGGTACGGAAGCCTCGGAGCGCGAGTCCAATTCGCACTTGGGCGGTTTTTTTTAACGACATATAGCTTATTTGAAGCTAGTGACAGCTGTAAGAACTAAGAAATAACTCTCTTAACAATTTACCTACCACAGTTTAGTAACATGTAATCATAATAACCCCTGACATTCACATAAAAATATGAAATGTAGTGACAGTATTTACATTGCATTTGGAGAATTCACGAGAATTGTATAGCTCCCTGGGCGGTCTAAGTCTCCTAAATTAAACCTTAAGATGAATGGCATAAAGTCGAAGATTAAAATTGTAAATTGGTTAGTATAGTATGTAAGGAGTTTGGGGTTTACGATTCTTAAATTGGACCTTAAGATGTACGTGAAAGAGTTGAGGATTTCAGTTGTAAATTGTTTTTGTATGTCTCAATTTTATTGCAATATTTGTTGCTATTTTTTTTTGTCATAAAATGTGTACTCTGTTAGTGAACTTATTCAAATTTGTATGTTTATATGTTATTATTTATGGGCTATATAGAGTATTAAAGATTCAAGTAGCCTGAATAAATGATAGCAAATAATTTACTCTGAAGTAGGTATACCCTCTTTAATGAAAAAGAGACGAATTTCTGAGGTAACAAACATCAAAAAAATCTTTAGAATTGAGAACCTCCTCTTTTTTATTTTTTTTAATACGTGATAAGCAAGTGTTTGACCACCATCTCACATGATGTTAAGTGACGATGCGATAACGATGTAGCACGCTTACCTAGAAGAGATCTGATAGGGAGCATTTGACCACTATCACGTCTGTTGGTAAACGATGATCTGGTTAAAGATGGTGGATATACACCATCTTTAACTAGGTCGGTAGGCCTAGAATGGTCTGACTCTCAAGGCTTGATATAAATTAAGATATTATTATATTAAGATTTAAAACAAGTTTAAAAGCATTATAATTAAGATAGTTTAAAAAGTAGAACAACGGACTTCCATGCCCCGCGAGTCAGCTTCAGTAGCAAGTTTGAGACGTTTATCGTCATATCTCGGAGATACTTTTTAGATCTCAATGAAATTACAATGGGAACACCTCAAAAATGTACTCTACCGAAAAGTAAACATTCGAATGAGTTCATAATTAACGGAGAAATCGCGTTACATACATTCCTACGAAAAAAAAAACATACAGAAGAATAGGAACCTCCTTCTTTTAGGAAGTCGGTTGAAAAAAAGTATTAGTATTCACATTCACCATAATACTTGGTAAATAGTTCAAACGTGTCAAGCCACCGTACCGTTACATATTTATAACAAAAGTTGAGGTACAATATTACTCCATGAAGAACGCCAACTTTTTTTTTCTGGGAAAAGTTACACTTAGTTTTTATTCGGTAACTCTGTAAGTAGGTACATAATGTTTGCAAAGTAGCCAGCTAGTTTTTATGCAACTATAGCAGTTCTAAAATTGCTAAAAAATATGTTTAAGTATGTTATTGTCGATAATATTTTATAAGAAAAATGTACCTACATAACACGTGTGTTTGCATTTGTTATAAGATTCCTAATATTAGAACTCTAGAAGGCAAAAAATGCAAGCAAACTGTATACATTCTTAAAATAATGTTTTTATAGCATTAAGGTATTCTTAATCAATTTTAATATAAAAAAATGTACCTACTACATTATAGAGATGGAATAGTTAATTTCCGCTTGTCAGTCTTTTTAACGACTTCCAAGAGGGAGGAGGTTCTCAATAGGTCGAAATGTTTGTTTAAATTATTTGTCACTTTCTATTTATTATTTTACAAGAAGTGCCCCGCGGATTCGTCCACGTTAAAAACTTATTTCATTTACTTAAAACTTTTCTTTCGTAAAAACCTTTTTATCATAAAAATACGTCAAAAAATTATTTACCAAATCGGTCCACCCATTTTAAAATTATCGTGTGAAATAGGAATTTATTTTTATAAAACCCAAAACACCATATTGATTTTCAGACAATGTTACCCCATTTCACCCTTTTAAGAGTGGAATTTCGAAAAATCCTAAAACACGTATTTACTTATTTATTTACAGAAGTACTTGTGTAAAGTTTCGAATAAAGACTATATCTAATCTTGTTTCTCTATTAAAACTTTGAATGGAGAAACCCCCATTAAGGGGTGAATTTTGGAAAATCCTTTCTACTACTAGGACAAATGTACTCTCGAAATTTCAAGTCTCTACGACCAGCGGTTTAGGCTGTGCGTTGTTTCTAAGTCAGTCAGTATGTCAGGACAAAGATTCTTATAGTATTGTTTGTTGTATTGTTGTAGTATTGTTATTTTGTTCATTTTATAATAGTTTTCCTGAAAATTAATCACTTATACTTACCATGAATAAAATTAATATGGCCTAAATAAAAAAATAGGCATTATAAGGGTTAATTATAAAAATGTATAAACTGTAATTATAAACAGTAAGCTGCGTTACCCATATCTATTCCATTCACGGAACAGCAATTAAATATTGTCATTAGAATATTTTATTACCCTCAATGAAGAATGTTAGTGTCGTTTTTATTCGGAACACGAATCATTCATATTTTTATAGTTTTCCTTATCTTGATTATGGTTTGTGTTGTTAATAGCACTAATTATGTTGTCCATATAGACCATCCTAGCAATAATAAAGATAGTTTAAAAACTAAACAAATAATTAAGTTTAAAAACTAAAACAACCGACTTCCTCGGCGCGTGAGTCAGTTTCGGTAGCAAGTTTGAGACGTTTATCGTCATATCTCTGGAGATACTTATGAGATCTCGATTTTTATGAACTTTAGTATGCAGGTGGTTTTTGGGGGTGATAAATCGATCTAGCTAGGTTCATTTTTAGAAAACGTCTTTACCAAAAATAATATTATCAGGAACGAGTATTATCATTAAGTTTATATTTAGCTGACACTTAAGAACAGTCTATAATATCCTATGAAATTGACGTGAAAAAGCATAGCAGAAACATCAATTGAAGGTCATATTCTTAGGCCTGATTTCACCATACCATGTTAATTATTTAATGCCTTGTTAATCCTTTTAACAGACTGTTAAAGTTATTGAGTGTCCCACCATGCACTAATAAGCTGTTAATTATCTTAACTAAGGGTTAAATCTAATCACTGCTTTAGAGGTTCGTTAAAACATTAACAGGCTGTCAGATCTTAGTTCTTACTCTACTCACTGTCAAAAGATCAAAGATGGACGGCGCTACATTTAATTTTGTTTAGATTAAGATTATACATATTATATATACGGATACGGTAATTGTGTGTGCAATACATTGTGCAACGATAAATACCACGCACACAGAATTTTCCTTAATCGACAATGGAACAACAAACTAACCAAAGATAATTTAATACTGTTTAGTCTACGTTACAAACAATTTTCTTTTCTTTACGCGAATAACAACAAATCAAATCAATAAAATTTAAAAATAACGAAGGGAATCACTACGACACGTTATGTTTAACATTAACATTTCAACCACTATTACTACTAACTAAAATGAAAAGTAGTGCGGTTGCAATATAATCCTACGAGGTGAACGTTATTTAAATTCAGTCGCGTAGCATAACAAGCGACGTATTATACGACTAGGGCAAATGTTGTGCACATGTGCATTCAATGGCATGTCAAATACAGACGTTTCCGATTTGGTCGTATTAGAATAAGAATGAACATTTTGTGTTTCATTCACATAACGTGGGATTTAATAATGGTCCGTTAAATTTTCTTCTTGGGACGTGAAATTGTTTAACATTCTTGTTACTTTTAAAGACCCATTAGCTAATGCTTCATTAAGAGTTAACAAACATGGTATGGTGAAATCAGGCCTTAGTCTTCAACAGTTTATTTAACATGCAACCTTGTGTATAATCTTCTTGACTCAGTACAATCGCCTCTAAAATATATACCTATTTCTAGAGTAGTTTGAACCTATTTATATTAAAGGTCCCTACTTTGTATCAATAAGAAACCAAACAAATAAATCATGTCACTGACCTATAACTATTACCAGAACACCACAGATTAAACATAGTTACTGAAGCAATCAGGACACACTTGTTAGTTTTCGAGATATCCTTACTCTATCACCCTCTCACTCGTACCTATAGCTTTAATTAATAGTATGAAAGAGACAGAGATAAGTTTTTTGGACGTGGGTGACGAGTAAAGATTTGGTAATACGATATTCGTGTAACTTAAGTGACCGGATTAAGAGATGAGATCTTTTTGTCGGTATTTTATCCGGGTAATTATTAAAACAACTTTATTAGGTCAGATGAAACGCGTTATATATAAACTTAGTGATTACTGTACGTTTGTTTGTATGGAGTGAATCCACATCGAACATTTATCGAAAATTGAAAAATCAGTAAAATTACAGCGCATATGAGACTCAACATCCTTATGTCTCAAGGTAACAGGCGCAGTGCAGTGACATGCAAAATTTTGGACTGCCAGAATTTTCATCAAATCATCACTTAGTCATGCCGCTTTATCTGTAATAGGTAGACGTCATCGCTTACCATCAGGCGAGCGTCGCGCTTGTCCTGTTACGTTATATCATATATCAAATCTTCAGAAAGTCGGAATAACAAGCCGCGCGATTTAGTTTCAGTAAAAAGTTTCAACAGGTGGTGGGAGAATTATATAGATGTTCTGCCTGATTTGCTACCAAATAGTAGCTCACTACCATCAAGGAAGAAATCTGCTGCCATATTACGGTGTTCCAGTAGCATAGCGAGTAGAGAGTCAGTGTATTCTATCTAGGACTAGCGGTTTCACCATCTTCGAAAAATTCATAGCTTACCACCAGGCGAGATCGTGGTCAAACGCTTATCCTAGTTCCTACTAATTATAATGGCAAAAGCGTGAAAAAGTCTTCTTTACGCTACAACTACTCAACCGATTGAGCTTAAATTTGGTATGTAGATAGCCTAGGCCCTAGAATAACACATAGGGCACTTTTACAGCTACAGCTAACAGCAAGTTTACAGCTAGATTCAGATGTAAAATAGAAAGTTTGAGATTTTTATCGCCATATCTCTGGATATACTCAACAGAAATTACAATGGGACCAAACGAGAAGTACTCTGTAAAACAAAAACAAATCCAAGTCGGTTAATAAATTACGGAATTTTAAGGTAATTAACATGAAAATAAAAATAAATATAAACTGTTTCTTCTTGAAGTCGGTGGAAGTTAAGTTAATTTTAAGTACTAATGTTAAAATACATCC
Organism: Cabera pusaria; assembly: GCA_954871355.1. Taxonomy (NCBI): domain Eukaryota; kingdom Metazoa; phylum Arthropoda; class Insecta; order Lepidoptera; family Geometridae; genus Cabera; species Cabera pusaria. The sequence goes on from OX940910.1 coordinate 6,745,834, forward strand.
TAGCCTAAATTTTACTGTCCTACCATTTGCCATTATGAAGTTCTAGTCCCTACAGCCCGGAACCATCATCAGGTTTCTCAATGATACCATACATTGCATTGTCACCAATGACACGCAAACCAAACATAAATGCCATACTTATACGGCAATTTAAACAAAAGCTTGTAAAAACAAACATTTCCGTTCCGCTTATTAACGTCACTACGATTCATCGATAACAGAACAAAATTACCATCATTAAGCTGCCCATATCGATATCTAAATACCGATACTTCGATTTCCGTCAATCAAACGTCATGGCTATCCCTAATGTCGATATCCAGACATCTCAATACAGCACTGGTTTTGGTATGATATTCTACAGAAGATAGATACGTAAGCGTAGAGCCGCGACCAAACATGCGGGGACTCGCCGAATGCCGAATAATCGTCGATTGGCAATGTGCTCGCTGTCGTACTCGCCAATTAGCGAGCATGTCTATACACACATGCGGGCCTAGTTATTCGCCTTTGTATTCGTTTACTTTGAAGTGGACAAAACCGACAATTAGCCGAGCGAGGCTAGCACGAATAATCGTTGCTCGACGATTTGCGAGCACCCATCCTCACTACTCGCTAATCGGCGAATAATCGACTCGGCACTCGGCGAGTCCCACATATCTGGACGCGGCACAAGTAACAGTAGGATGCTTTTAATTACGACAGCACTAGTTTACCTGACATGACTAGTTTTATGTAAGCCCTAGTGTATTTATATTTACCTATTGGTTAAGCTAAAAAATAGTTCCTTTGTGTAATAAATATACGTTTATTTACACACCCTTATACGTATCTTTCTGTAGCTAGCTCAAAAACTATTTTTGGCTTTTTCATAAAAGTTCAACGACTCTATTTATAAAACCTCAAAGGATTTATCAACGCTTGTTTACAGTAACCAGATATTTAAGCTTTATAAAATAAAACAAACACAGACGATAAAGAACTTTGTCACATCAAAAAGTTTTATTATCTCAACCGGAATATTAGTAAGGTCCATGTTTATTTGTTTTGACAAAGTTCGCGACGACCGAGCCTAATTTGGCACAAAAAGTTTGGTACGGATTAGAGTCGGCCCGTTTGATATTTGATAGTTTATTTTCGGCGCGAGAAATGTCGATGTTGAATATTATTGAATGACAGCATGACAAGTAGCGGCTATCGGATTTACTCGTGTTAAATTCGAATTGTGACACTCTTGTCTTATATGACGTGTGAATGAGATGCATAGTAGAGTTGGGATATTTGACACTTTGTTTTTTTAGGGTTCCATAGCCGAATGGCAAAAAACGGAACCCTTATAGATTCGTCATGTCTGTCTGTCCGTCCGTATGTCACAGCCATTTTAATCCGAAACTATTAGGACTACAGAATTGAAAGGTGGGTAGATGTATTCTGTAAACCGCTTTCTGATTTTTATACAAAAATAAAAAATATAAAAGTTAAAAATAATAAAGTAGAAATAATATATTCTGTAGATCTCAATAAAAACTTTCAACGAAAATTGGTTTGAACGCGATACAGTCAGTAGTTTTTGAGATATAGCGACCGCAAATATAACTTTGTTTTTCATACAAACACTATGAAAAACAAAGTTAATTTTTTGGTTGCGAATAATCATAGTTATAGAATACTTTACTGTGTTATGGAACCCTACGAGTGCGAGTCCAACTTGCATTTGGCCAGTTTATTTTTAAATTGCGGTGGGTGAGCTTTAGATGGCACATTGATTTTATAAACGTAATAAGTCGCTTTTTACTTTAGTTAATATCTTAGGCTAGCGTTTGACCACTACCTCTGCGTGTGTCTGCTAGTGGTCAAAGATAGTGCTACTGATCTCAAGGAATGTGTGCTGCCGGAACACCGTAAGGTTATGCCGGCAGGCTTTCTTTTTGATGGTGGTTAGTAACTTTTTGGTAGGAAAGCAGAACATCGATATTTTATGCTCCTACTACCTGAGAACAAACACCCTTACTAGGATTTGAATCGGCGACTTCTCGCTAAGATGTCGAGCTTTCTATCTATCTATTCTTTACACCATCAGTGCTCTCAAATTATTGGTAACAATATATCAACAACATGGAAAATCTGTCACGTATAACAGCATGTGGAATAAAACTGGCCAAGTGCGAGTCAGACTTTTGTCCCGCACACGGAGGGTCCCGAACGCCATCTAACGAATATCTAACGAACTTCTAACACCAACTAAGTGAACGTTAACACAAATATGTTAGTAATTAATATTATTAATAAGGTAAACAATCGTTAATAGATGGCGCTATAGTAAAAAACACGATTTTTGTATGGAGATCCCCCTTTGATTTTTACCTAATTCTGTTTTTAGTATTTGTTCTTATAGCGGCAACAAAAATACATCATCTGTGAAAATTTGAGCCGTCTAACTAGCACGGACAGACGGAAAGACAGACAGACAGACAGACGGACAGCGGAGTCTCAGTAATAGGGTTCCATTGGTACCCTTTGGGCTCGAAACCCTAAAAATTAAATCAAAGTTATACTAAGTGTTCATTTTCAAAAACATTTTTGTTAAACATAATAATAAAATTAATTACAATAATAAATGGGCACCTTTGCGCCCGGAGCGCTCAGGGGCGGGTTATTTGACTAATATATAGATATATATATTTTTATTATAGCATTTATTAATTGTCAGATTGAATAATAAAATTGATCTTTTATGATAATAGAAATTTACAGAAGTATTTAAGTAAATTTATGTTATTGTTTTATTAGCAGTTTATATGTCTATATATATATATGATAAATTAAACTAATATATAAATTACAATAAACGCACATCATTTGCTATAAAATACATTAGCTAGAACATAAGAATATCGAATATCAACTGTTTTGAATATCAATTCAGTTTGTTGGCCTCCTATATAGCACACGCGACAACCGTAAACCAACATGTTAATGTCCTATGTTCAACATTAGTAAAGCAGATTACGAGTGCACTGTTATCTCTATCATAATAAACATAAGAAACTGTGTCTGTGCATTGATATTGGTAGGTACTAAAAATAAGGTTAAAAGCGTAACATATCCGAGATATCCATAAAGTGAAAAAAAAACAGATCTAAACATTTTATTGCAGAAATGTAGTAGCACAAAAAGTACTTTTCGTTGTGGTACGATTTCTGCTAGTCCGTCTGGGGCGGTAAATAACTTTTATGATGTAAGGATATGATGTTAGGATGCTAATAATAAACGCAGTATGATTTAGTGATATAACTTTTGTAATATTGTCTACAAACTTTAAAATATGTCAACTACGTTCGTTGGTTTATTTATCTTGTACAATGAACATCCTGAGACCATCAATCTGTCTCTGAGACCACCCATGGATCACGTTAACAGAAAAAAAAGACAAAATTGCATTAAGACAAGGACCGGAGCACATTGTTTCAGTGCAATTTTTGTCCACACCGTCTACTAAACGGATTATATATCAACGAACATAGAGCATGCTTGCCTAGAAGATACCTGTTCACTCTCGACTTAAAGACACCCAAGTTATAGCTACTCGGAAACAAGGTTGTGGTTGTTTTTGACCTTGACACTTAGGGTCGGCTCAGACCGCGACGCGAAGCGACGCGGCCAGGCCTCCCTCACTCGCCCATAGCTACTGCGATTTATACCTAAACTTTCGTCACCTGCGCCAGTACTATCTGCCAGTCGGTTGTCACTGCTCACGCGCGCGCAACGTATATTATTATTCAAATGACGGGATTCTATATTAGAAACGATTTAACTTTTTCATAGTCATTTTGCAGGTTTGACAAAAAACAAGCACAATATGTTTAATTTTTTATGCTACCGATACTAAAAGGACAAGACGGCGTAAAATTCACTTTTCCGACATAAAATTCGACTCTTAGTTAGGAACTTTAATGTAATTTTGTGAGGTAAATAAAAATACTTCGTAAACTTTTTTTTAGTTTATTGAGTCAACCCTTTACTGTATCGGGGCGTGCCGGTACATCGCGCGCTGAACGAAGTAATAACAACGCTAGGTCGAGCGCCTTAGACACATTTTTGCTTGTATTGTCTGAAATAAACGTTGGTATTGTGTTTTTGTAGGGGAGTGAAGTATCTGTCACGTAGTAACTATTATATAATCTGTGACGCAGTGCGCACTTATTAAGAGAGTATTAAAAAAACTTTATTTACTATACACAAAGATACACATTTCATTGAGTTAGTTCAGCGGCTTCAGGCTGCGGCGCGCGACTCCAAATGCATCGTCGCGTCGCCTCGCGGTGTGAACTGACCCCTATGGGAAGGTTAGGATTATTTTGATAACCTTTAATATAAACTAGTGGAGTTAACCTACTTATCCTTTTTATATCAGAGTTTCTATTATCATAAACTCATACCTGTATAGTTTCCCACGCTACCAAAACTTCAAATTCATTTTATCTTTTTAAAATCAACTGATGCAGATTTCAATGGACCATCCTTTCATTGTAAATTCAATAAAAAAATAAAACCAATATATCGAAAACTTTACAAATAATATCTTTTAAAGTTTTAATACAACGATACAAAGTTTAATTTAGCTTGCCTTAAAAGATTTGGTCACGTTTGGCCGGTTTTATGTGAATTGTGAACTTTTATAACAAAAGTTGCGATTGTTAGGTTTCCGTAGTGCCTTAAATGGTACAGATATGGGACATGATGTGCCATATTTGGTGCATCGATCCATTGATCTGTCTTGTGCATGAATGTAACGGTTTTTCGTATGGCGATGTTCTTTTTCTGAAAGTTTGATTGATGAAATTTGAATCTGTTCTTGTGTAACGGTTTTTCGTATGGCAATGTTCTTTTTCTGAAAGTTTGATTGATGAAATTTGAATCTGTTCTTGGATGATAAAGTGGCGTCATTTAGGCAGTAACAATTAAGAATGTACCTACTTCTTTTCTGAGCTGTTGAAAGTCATATGATACGTGAATGCAGTTTCTGTCTAAGCCAGGTTATTCATTTATACTCTTAAATTATTATTTATTTCAATTAAATAAGCTCCAATCAATATAAATCTAATCATAAGACACCATCGACCGATGTTTGTCGAATTTTGTAACGGGGACTACTGTTCTTTTTGCTCACGAGATGATGTCACTGAGTGATATAGTCCTGCTAGGCTATTCTGTAAGCTATCTCGACAGCGGAATCCGCGGAGAGATTCAAATTTCGTACTACGAAATTCAATCGTATCACGTTCGGAATACGGTTGAATTTCGTAGTACGAAATTCAAATCTCACCGCGGATTCCGCTGTCGAGATAGATTACAGAATAGCCTAGCTGATGACAGCTGTCAAGCAATAAAATAGAGTTTGACATTTCTCGTACCTTTTAGTCCACAAGCGCCTCTAGCAGCAAATTTACACGCCATACATTAGACAAGATGTTTTAGACTTTTAAAGTAGCACGTCGCTAACTCAATTGATATTGTCGTCATAATTGAGATGTAATTTCTCTAAATATCTCAATAGTTTTTTTTAAATATATCTTACAGTCTAGCGTTTGACCACTATTTCACTTGTTGGTAAGTGATGATGCGGTCGAAGACGGTAAGCACGCTAGGCTACTTGTACTATTATTTATTCTGTGGCTAGGCCTAGAATGGGAACTGGCTCTCAATAGCGTTGGTACACATTAGATGTTTGGCGACAGATTTTCTAACTTGAGGGTGGTAACTGGTCAGGCGGACACTAGATAGTGTCTTACCACCATGCGCGGGTTGTTGGTATCTTAACGATGTTTTTCCTTCACCGGAGGGCCACTGTGAAAAGCGCACATACATTTATCGATAGAAAAATCCATTGGTGCACGGCGGGGATTAAACACTCGTTACCTCTGGCATCAAAGCCAACCATTACACTTAAGCCATCGAGCCCTCGAAATAAATATTTAAATAATATAATGTCCACATGTCAAGAGACCACTGAAGTTGTTGGTATAAAGAGTGAATCTCTGAACTAGGCGTTGATGGTCATTCGTCCATTTTTAACCGACTTCACAAAAAAGGAGGAGGTTCTCAATTCGTCTGTATGTTTTTTTTATTTTATTTTTATTATACATATTAGGTAACAGGTCACGTGATGGTAAACAATAACGTCTGCCTTTGACAGAAAATAGGACATACAAAACTATGGAATCATCATCATCATCATAATCAGTCGGTGTCCATCCACTGCTGGACATAGGCCTCTCCCAAGATGCGCCACTGAGCCCAAACTTCGGCTCTTCTTTTCCAGTCACTGCCCACCGCTTTGCGTATGTCGTCGCTCCACCTGGTGCTGCTCCTTAGGACGTGCTACGGAAACCTAAATAAAAAAGTATAGTTCCTAAACTATGGAATAGCCACCTGTTATTATTAGATATTTGTCAGAGATGCATCACAGCTATCTCACTTGATGTTAAGTTATGATGCGGCTTATGATGGAGTCATGCTTTTATTCGAAAGACTGCATTGACACGCGGCGCTTGGCAATTGACTTTAGTCCAATCAACAGACCGCAACTATCCTAATCCATCTTAACTGACTCGCGGGGCATGGAACTCGGCTGTTTTAGTTTTTAAACTATCTTAATTATTAAGTTAGTGAAATAGATTTATAAAGTCAATTATCACCAAGGACACTTTACCTTATTAGTAGTAACGTGATAGAAGGACAAAAGTCTCAAAATCCCGCGGGATCATTTCATCCCACCAGATTCACGCCCAGCTACGTTTGGGATAATTAGGTAACTACGAATGCTCGTTTAATGCTTCGTTTGTGTAATTCCAGAACTGGAACATTGGAGATACCTAGTTTAGAATAGTATTGTGGTTTTTGGATGCCGTAATAAAATAATACTATTGTATGTTATCCTAGGGCAACTTAAAAATGTAATTAAATAAAATGAAATTATTAAAGTTCAGCCGTGGTCAGAAGCAACCTAAGAACAAATATCGATCCACCTTTTGGCGTAAAGTATATCGATCCACCGTTTGCGTTAAGGATCAAATGCTTGACTTCTGTCAAGCATTTGATCCTTAAGGCGGCAGATATTCTCCTTGATTGTGGTAGCAAGTCAGGCAGAACATCATTGTAATATGCTCTTGCTACCCGTGGAAGAACACCCGTGCTAGGATTTGAACCTGCGAATATCTGCCGCCATAACCTTACGGTGTTCAGGCTGCACACAGCCCTTGAGAGATGGAGTATTCTATGCCTAGCTATGCCTCTAGCCCAGCGTGATCACCATCTACAACCACATCATCGCTAACCACCAGGGGAGAGGGGCGCCAGCCTATCATATATAAAAAAAAAACATTTATAGTCACTTTCCAGTAAAATTGTGTCATGTGCTTCTACCAAAAAATAAACGCACTATCCCGGCAGCATCTAACAATCTTACCGATCCGCTATCACAACACTAATACCTACTCGTCGTACCTTAACGGTAATAGTTACAGCGGCTTTACTCGTCTATTGCCTCTTCAAGTAGCTAATAAGATGTAAACGGAGCACAAACGGAGCATTGGTTCCCTAATTATCGTGAAGCGTATCTGGGCGTGAGGCTGATGAAAGATGGACTGATCCCGAGGGACTCAGAGTTCCCTTGTCTTATTAGATAGGTATAACTTTTGTATAGTTAGTTACTTGTGCAATAAGTTCTTGATAATTCCCCTGTCTGTCCAAAAGACGGGTAATGTTTTTCGCTTATGTATCTTTCAGTCAAGTTAAGGGTAAATCTCGGAATATGAGATAATAAGGTGAAAATGTATAAACTTCTGTTTTGATTGATGTTCGAAAAATTTATGTGCGCTTCGCAGTGGCCCTCCGGTTCATCGTTAAAAAACCAACAACCCCCGCATGGTGGCAGGACACTATCTAGTGTCCGCCTGGCCAGCTACCACCCTCAAGTTAGAAAATCTGTCACCAAACATCAAATGTGTTCCGGCAGCTATCCTTGAGAGCCAGTTCCCATTCTAAGCCTAGCGTGCTTACCATCTTCGACCGCATCATCACTTACCAACAGGAGAGATAGTGGTCAAACGCTAGCCTATAAAGTATTAAAAAAAAAATGCCGGTTTTATCCGAGTTCACCTTACTACTACACTATGACATTACACACTACACTACTACATAAAATTTTAACCGACTTAACAAAACAGGAGAGGTTTCTCAATTTTCCTGTATTTTCAACCGACTTCCAAAAAGAAGGAGGTTCTCAATTCGTCTGTACGTTTTTTAGTGTTTCGTAGCCTGTATGTTTTGGCGACAGATTTTCTAATTTGAGGGTGGCTGATAGCTGGCCAGGCAGACACTAGATAGTCCTACCACCATGCGGGGGTCGTTGGTTTCTTAACGATGTTTTCCTTCACCGGAGGGCCATACTCTATTATTAAGGGTGAGACCGTCATTAAGTTAAATTATAGCTATTTTTCTCTCACTATAGTGTTGCTAGTGACATTTATGATACAAAATTGAACCAAACTATAATACTGTTGTATCGATACTGTCAATACTAACTAACTACTCAGAACCGAAATCTGTTGCGCGTAGACGATCTTGCCTTGTAGACGGCCTTGCCTTGTAGACGATCTTGCCTTGTAGACGGTCTTCCCAATGTTGACCTTATAATAGAAGTCTCACAAGCGTGAAACTTTGACAAGATACTTTTTAAGTCTCAAGGCCTTAAACGAACATGAAAGTTACCTACCTAGTCAAAGCTTTATATATTTCTCCAAATTTTTCGGTCTAATCGCACAGCCCTCGTCAGAAAGTACAATAGGGCTGTCCCAAAACAATATTAGCTCAGTGAGCTCAGTCCAGTGTTTTGCGGTCCACGCAGTAACCTAATACATACAATATATTAATTTATCTGTGCCGAAGATATACAAGGTCTATTTGTTTTTGTTTTATTTAAATGTTACTTAATGTAATACTTTAAATGTTCAAAAATATAAATGTTGGTGTACACAAAAATAATTGCAAATAAAAAATATTTTTTATTTTATAAGTATCCTTACTATCCTTCACTGAAATTACAAAAGGGTTACAAACCAATATTAACAGAGCGGACCGGTGTATTGCGGTTAAACCTTTGCTACTACCTTCATGGTATTTTGAAAACCCGGGACATTTGCCCAAACCCTACGAATTAGTTTGTTTTGCACTGTTTGAGTGAGGATAGTAGATAGAATTTGGGCCTGTTAACTATCTCTTATCGAATTTTGTAGGTTGAAAATATATTATTTAATAAAGTAAGAAATTCTACAGAAAAACGGTAACAAACTGTAGTGGTAGGACTTCTGCTAGTTGTAGTATACTTCTGCTAGTTGTAGTGGTAATACTGCTGCTAGTTGTAGTGGTAAGACTTCTGCTAGTTGTAGTGGTAAGACTTCTGCTAGTTGTAGTGGTAATACTTCTGCTAGTTGTAGTGGTAATACTTCTGCTAGTTGTAGTGGTAATACTTCTGCTAGTTGTAGTGGTAAGACTTCTGCTAGTTGTAGTGGTAATACTTCTGCTAGTTGCAGTGGTAATACTTCTGCTAGTTGCAGTGGTAAGACTTCTGATAGTTGTAGTGGTAATACTTCTGCTAGTTGTAGTGGTAATACTTCTGCTAGTCCGCCAGGGGCGGTACCACCACTTTGCCAATTAATTTTCAGCCGTGAAATAGGAATGTTTTTTGGTTGAAATAGCAAGGTGTCCAGTGAAATTACAGGGCATGTGAGACTCGAGATCTTTATGTCTCTAGGTAACAGGCGCAGTGCAGTGACATTCAAAATTCTGGCAGTTCAGAATTTTTTGCATGCCGCTGTGTAACTGTTATAGGTAGACGTCATCGCTTACCATCAGGCGAGCGTCGTGCTTATCCTGTTACCTTTTACCATAAAAAAACTAATTCAAAATACCTAAATACAATTCAGTATACGCATTCGTAAATTTCATTATAGTCGAATTCGCAGGCAGTTTTTTTCTTAGCAGTCGGAAACAAAAGACTCTAGAGCCTAGATCATCGTCGGTAAGTCACTTGTGTATCGGTTTTCTTTGGGATACATTTCGGAGAGTGTGCCATCTAATTGCACGAATTAGTACCGCCATCCAGTATAGCTAAGTAGTAGTATCTTTTATAGCACAGTGTGACCTAAACTCGCACTTTGCGCACGCCTTTCCGCTCCGGTGCTAACTTCACGCCGTGCAATAATCAACTGTTTGACGGAAAAGGGTAGCGTAAGCGTAAGGGTGTTACCACACCAATCGATCGACTATCGATCGACGCCATCGATCGTTGGTAGAATGAAGTGTACTTCGATTGATAGTTCATACCTACTACATCAGTCGAGCACCCACCCACAGTAACTGTGACCCACCAATCAGACATCGATCGACAATCGATCGGACATCGATCGTCGATCGATCGATTGGTGTGGTAACACCCTAAAGTACGGGTTTATGTCACACTGCTGTCTAAATATAATATACGATACTCGTGACTTAAGTTATCTTTTATTGCACGGAGTAGCGTAACTTCACGCCGTGCAATAATAGACTACTTAAGTCACACGTATCGTAATATACTATTTTTTATTATGACATAAGGTAACAAGACTAGCACGGCGGTTGCCTCAGCGATGACGTCTACCTATTACAGATACAGGAGCATGCAAAGTTCTGGTAGGACAGAATTTTGCACGTTACTGCATTGCATCTGTTACCTCGAGACATAAAGATGTTATAAAAACTAAAGGAACCGCCATCCAATGCCGCGCTAGTCATTAACCGACTTAACAAAAAAGAGGAGGTTCTCAATCGTCGGAATCTTTATTTTTTTATGTTCATCGATTACTTAAAGACGACGCCTGAACCGATTTGAAAAATTCTTTTTTTGTTTAAAAGAGTACATATACTTCCCAGATGGTTATGTAAATTTCATCGAGTTCAGTATCTCCAAAGATATGAAGATAAACGCTAAACTTGGTACTGAAAATGACTAGCGCAACGTTTGAAGTCGGTTCTTTTAGTTTTTTTAATGATCTTAAATTATTTTCAGTACCAAGTTTGAGTTGTTAATCTCCATATCTCTGAGGATACTGCACATAACTTGATAAAATTTAAATGGGGCCACCTGGAAAATATAAAAAAAACACCTATAAAACAAAAAAATAATTTTCCAAATCGGTTCAGGCGTCTTCAAGTAATCGGTGTATGTTCATACCTAAAAAATATAAAAGTTTCCGACGAATTGAAAACCTTCTCTTTTTTAGAAGTCCGTTGAAAATAGAAGCGTATCAAACTTCCGTAACCATAAATTACTTAGCATATCTTTCACATGAACTTAATATATTTATAACATACGTTACCGTTATTGCGTGATACGTCTTATTTACGTCTGCGTGAAACCTCAAAAAACGTGATACTTACTTACTGAATACGTAAAACCAGTATGGAGTCGTGGAAAACTACGAATAAAATATAAGTCAGGAAGTCAAATTCAGAACAAATTCCACACAAAAAGTGGCCCTTCTTCAAACCAAAACGACGTAGATTCAAAATAAGAATCACTTTTGAAGTTACAAATGATTGGCTTGGAGATTGATTTAAATTCGGAACGAAAGCAGGGATTGGTTCACACATGTGCTGCAATGTCTGTTATGACAGTTAAGTCAAACAAGACAAATGTCCGACTAATGACGCGCTGGACACGACTTTTAACCCCGCCTGCTTGGACACGACTTTTGTTGGATAATTTTTTTAACGCAGTTACATTTCCTGTCTTATTATTTATTCGTAGGTGGAAAATAACAAAATTGAATCGCCAGGATGATGCCGCCTTAGCAATAGATTAATTGCAGCTTTTAAAATGATTAAATTATTTCTCTACTTTCTGTTATTGGTGCAGAACGGAGATTTTAACCCACTACCGACGTTGTAACTAGGTTTAATCTCGCGTTTTTGCTACAAGAGAGTACATTTTCTGTACTTGTAATATATTTATAATAATGATAATATAGTAAATTTATTTCCAAAAAAGGAGTTTTGTGTGCGTGTAGGTGTGTGAGTTTTTGAGTTTCTGTGTGTGAATTTATATGCGCGCGTGCGTCTGTGTGTGTGTGTGTGTGTGTGTGTGTGTGTGTGTGTGTGTGTGTGTGTGTGTGTGTGTGTGTGTGTGTGTGTGAGAGTGTGTGTGTGTGTGTGTGTGTGTATATGTATATGTGTGTGTGTGTATGTATGTGTATGTGTGTGTGTGTGTGTTTGAGTGTGTGTGTGTGTGTTATTATGTGCCATTGTACTATTGTCGTTGGCCCACTCCAGACACAAACATTTAGCTTAGTTGGAGGGGTACTATTAATGTGCAACCCACATTATTTTACCATTACGCTGATCAGGTGATATTAGCATCATAGGAGGAGGAGTCGCATAGAATAGGTAATATTAGGCATGATGTCTTAAAAAGGAAAGGGATGAAAGTGAATGTTAGCAAGACCAAAGTAATAGTTTTTGAAAGAGAAGAAAGAATGAAAGGTTGTACAGTTATGATTGGAGGAGAGAGAGTGGAACAAGTGAAAGAGTTTGTGTATTTGGGTTCTAAGTTAACCAGGGATGGTAAGTATCAAAGTGATATTGAACAAAGAGTTTTGGCAGGAAACCAAGTAAGTGGGGCACTGCATAACTTAAACTAATCAGTCAGAACGTGTCTAAAAAAGCGCGACTAGCTGGCTGTACATAGGAGAGTCTTGATTCCCACACTCATGTATTGTATGCAGAAAAAGCATAAAAGTAAAATAATGCTGTAGAAATGAAAAGTTTGAGAAGTATTATTGGAGTGACTCCGATAGATAAGGTGGAGAACACCGTGATAAGGGAATGTTGTATTGTGGTAGAAGATGTGGTGACAAAGATAGATAATGGGATGCTTAGATGGTTTGGACATCTAGAGAGGATGGACGAAGAAACACTGACGAAACAGATTTATAAGAAGAGTGTGAATAGGCCAGGCGGTAAAGGCCGACCTAGGCGCACGTAACACGACCAGATCGGAGACAAAAAGAAGAAAGAGTTCAAATCAAAAGTACCTAAAATCGGCGAGCATGTATAAAGGTGCTCATGAAAGTGGAAGAAGCAAAATACATTTGTCAGGATCGTAGCTTATGGAAAGAGCTAGTCTCTAACTACCCCAACTGGAAAAAGGCGTGATTTTATGTATGTATGTATTTACTTAGCTAAAATCCAACCGGTACATATTAAGATATCAAATACTCGTACTGATACTCGTAGTTTTAACATCTTCTAACATGCCCTACTGTGAAAATATCACAAAGCTAACATGATTTGTGGCATAAGAGCTACCGTGAAACGACAAACGAGAATGCGTGCAAAAAGACGGAAAGTCGGATCTGTGCCATTTTTGCATCGCTTTTCCAACATTACCGTCACATTTTACTAACGCTATGGTCGCTATGACTAGATGAAAGCTCATAAATAAATCTCTCTTATATTTATACGGTTATTTTTGCATGTTTATTTATATTTACTGCTATGTTGCTTTGTCAAAGGAAATTGTATTTTACGCTTCGGAATGTGCTTCGGAGCCGTAAGTATATTTGTCTACACTCGAGTACGTTCTGTTATACCCCTTGTCTGTAGGCTTTGGGGCTGAATTGCACTTATATACAGCAATACAACTCAAAGGCTATGGATATAGGGTTGAACACAGTAGTCTGTCTCAATCCTTAACCGCGAGCGGTCGTCTCTAAGACATTTATTTTATTGTAATATTTTATTTCTCGTGTTCGGAATATAATTTCCTTTTTTAAAACCTAAAGTTTGGTTTCATTTGTAACAATTGGTGGCAGCGGTGGGATCCGGAAATTCCCAGTGCCCGAAAAACCGTTCCGCAGACTCGCTCCGGATCCGTATCCTAAAAAGAACCAAATAATTAACATACAGTTATTATAAAAAATCAGTGTAAGTGATATAATATAACTTACCACTATCCTCGAAGTGTCGTCACGAAATCCTGCTTAATCCCGGAAGGGATCCACTCGTCCTACGAAAAGGAAACCACTGTATTCTGTACCTAAAAGAGAAGATACCCAGAGGTACTCACCCGTGTCGTCCCGGTGCGTGCTCCACATCCGGGATTATCCCGGAATCTATTTACCTCGACGCGGCCCGGACGGCCAACCTGTGTGAAGACTTCACCTGCTCCTGGAAAGGAGACCATCTCATCATTCATCGAGTTAGAGGAGGTCGCATCCTGAACCGCGATCACCTCCCCTCAGCTGCAAGTATCAGCTATCTCCTGCTACGGCCCCATTCATCGAAGACAGTACCTACGATTACTGTCTCCATTCGTCATCATAACACATCATCATCGTGATCATCCGGGATTTCGGTGCCGAAATCCATCCCATCACTATTCGACGCAGCTACGCCTTATCAGCAAAAATGCTCCTGGTCTCGATCGCCGTGCTTATCTGTGTCGCCCACGCATTGCAACAGTAAGTCTTTGGTCATTGTTTAGACTACGGTTGAGAAACCATAGTTTGTCAACCTTTTCTTAATTTATATTTATGCAGTGTTTCTTAATATTTCTATAGAGTTTTATAATTGTTCGTGTACCAGTAAATAATTACTTATTGTGTTTTAAAATTGTTACGTTATGGTTAATGAGGAGAAATCTAAACTCACGCTAAATATACCTCCTACGACCGATTTACCGTCTACTTCAGGGAGTCATTCTGCGCCTGTTGCGCCTCAGACTAAGAGTCCTAAAACCGCTACTAACGTAAAATTAGAGATGGACTTAAACACTTTATTAAAATTTATAAAGCCGTATGATGGTGAGAGAGAGAAGCTAAACTCTTTTATAGTCAACTGCAACAATGCATACGAACTGGCCACCGATACGCAAAGGCCAGTGTTATTCAAATATATCCTTTGCCAACTACAAGGTAAAGCAGAAATCGCGTGTTCAATAAAAAATTTCACTACATGGGATCAACTAAAAGAATTTTTTAAAACTCAATTCAGTGAAAGAAAACATTATTCCTACTTACTTACAGACCTGCAAGAAATTAAGCAAGGAATTCAGGAAACTGTAAGCGAATTCGCACTAAAAGTAGAAACAGCACTGTCAAAACTCCTAATGGAGATTTCTTTATCTAATACTAAAGTCAAAGAGGTAGCCGGCCGGGTCGCCTCAATGGAGGACCTCGCCCTCCATCACTTTCTTATGGGACTACTTCCTAGATTATCTAATATCGTGAGGTGCAGATCACCCAAAAATCTTAACGAAGCTATTAACTTAGCAATTTCTGAGGAAAGAATCCAACAAACCATGTACAGAAAAAATAACAACCTAAATGGCTCAAAACCGAGACCAATAATTCAAAATCCAAATTATAACAACAATTACAGCAATAACGCTAGGCAGAATCAATTTATGGCTAACAGAGGCCCGCAAAGACCAATGGCAAACTCTAATAACTTCCAAAGACCAATGTCAACCTCTAATAATTTCCAACCTGGTCCATCAGGCTCTGGTTCAGCCCCGATTTGTCGGTACTGTAAAACTCCCGGGCATGATATTTCAGTGTGCCGAAAAAGGGAGTACAATAATAACCGCTTCAGGGCCCCTCAAAATTTGGGACCACCACCCCGCGTTAACTTTGTAACAGACTTGGGAGAAGATGTCACCGATAATCATGAGGCGGAACTCTCTCCCGATATTCCTAGTGATGATTTAAACGAGTAAAAGTCTCGTCACTGTGTCGCCCGAGACAATACCTAAAAGTCGACACTACCTTAAAATGTAGCGATGTAACCAAGGGTCACACGGGTAACCAGCCCCAAGTAAGCACCCTGCCTTCAATATCCCAGGGTCACACGGGTAACCAGCCCCAAGCGAGCACCCTGTCTTCAAAGCCCAAGGGTCACACGGGTAACCAGCCCCAAGCAAGCACCCTGTCTTCAAAGCCTAAGGGTCACACGGGTAACCAGCCCCAAGCAAGAACCCTGTCTTCAAAGCCCAAGGGTCACACGGGTAACCAGCCCCAAATAAGCGCCCTGCCTTCAATACCCAAAAGCCACAGGGTTAATCAGTCCCGAATAAGTGCTCATCCTAAGATCTTGGAGAACAACACCCCAAGGCAAGAAGTCTTCGAAATTAATATCGATACAACCAAACGGTTACTACCGCATGTGTTACTTAATACTCAGATATCCGATACACCCCTCACTCTGTTGGTAGATTCAGGGTCAGCTATATGCCTCATAAAACAATCATGTGTGCAACGCAACCCAACGTTAATCAAGGAAACGATAAATCTTAAGGGAATAGACCCTGGTAACGAACCGACACCCACACTAGGTCACTTCCAATTAAGGCTACAATTGACTAAAGATAAAAATGTTAGCCACAAATTCCATATGGTTCAAGACATAGACCTGCCTTACGATGGTATTATTGGCACCGACTTCCTTACATCGTTTGGCTGTAATATTGATTATAATGAAGACACACTCAGAGCGGGTAACGTTAAAATAAAAATATATTTCTTTGACCCATGCTACATCATTCCACCACGTACCGAAACCGTAATTGAATGTACCATTCAGAATTCCAGCTTACAAGAAGGTATGGTCCTGGACCAACATTTGTCGGAATCTCTATTAGTCGCAAACTGCATAGTTAAAGTAAAAAATAATAGAAGGGTTAACATCACTATTGCCAACACGTCTGAAAATCCTGCTCGTATTAGTTCAAACCTAAACCTTAAACTAGAGCCTTTAAGCCCTTGCGCTTCACAAACAACAAGCCGGCTAGACAGCTCAACACGGACGGCAGAAGTAATTAAATCACTACGAACATCTCATTTGAATAGCGAAGAATCTGACGCGCTCGTCGATCTTTGCTCTAAATATTCTGACATATTCTATCTACCAAATGACCAACTTTCCTTTACAACCGCTTTAAAGCATCAAATAAAAACAAGCTCCGATGTACCTATCCACACCAAATCCTATCGCTTCCCAGAATGCCATAAAAGTGAGGTTAAAACTCAAATAAATAAAATGCTAGACCAAAATATAATTGAAGAGTCCTCATCACCCTGGAGCTCACCGATTTGGATAGTTCCAAAGAAACTAGATGCACAAGGCCAACGTAAATGGCGAATAGTCATAGACTATAGAAAATTGAACGATTTGACTATTGGAGAGACTTACCCAATTCCACAAATTACTGAAATACTCGATCAACTAGGAAATTCCAAATATTTCACAACTTTAGATCTCACTTCCGGTTTTCACCAAATATTGATTTCTGCCGAGGATAAACCAAAAACTGCATTCTCAGTACCCCAAGGTCACTACCAATTCAATAGGATGCCTTTTGGGCTGAAAAACGCACCTTCAACCTTCCAAAAGCTTATGAATTCATGCCTATCTGGACTGCAAGGCACACGTTGTTTTGTGTACCTTGATGATATTGTTATATATTCCTTCGATTTAACCACACACATCGAAAACCTAAAAGCCGTATTTGATAGACTCCGTAACTTTAATCTAAAATTACAACCAGAAAAATGCGAATTCCTCCGGAAAGAAGTTGCCTACTTAGGTCACCTCATTGGGGAGCATGGCGTAAAGCCTAACCCTGACAAAACTAAAGCCGTATCGGAATATCCTATTCCTCAATCGCCGAAAGACATAAAATCATTCCTCGGCCTAGTCTCATACTATCGACGCTTTATCCCAAACTTTGCAAAACTGGAAAAACTACTAACTTCATTGTTAAAGAAAGATATACCATTCAACTGGATGAACGAACAACAGCTAGCATTTGAATCCCTCAAAAACAAACTCGTTACCGCACCGATATTAGCATATCCAGACTTCAATCAACCTTTTATTTTAACCTGTGACGCATCGAACTACGCAATATCCGCTATACTATCCCAAGGGCCTATAGGACAAGATCGCCCTATAGCTTTTGCTTCCCGCACTCTCAACAAGGCTGAATGCAATTATAGTGTTACGGAAAAGGAATGCCTAGCCATCATTTTCGGCACTAAAACCTTTAGGCCGTACCTGTACGGTCACCACTTCAAAATTGTCACTGACCACAAACCTTTGCAGTGGCTCTTCAGCTGCAAGGACCCCGGATCTAGACTGGTACGGTGGCGTCTCAAACTAGAGGAGTTTGAGTATGAAATCCATTATAAAAAAGGAAAAATCAATACCAACGCTGACGCTTTGTCTCGTTTCCCTGTTAATCCAATCCAGGCTACAACCTCAACTGAAGCCGATTCACTGGTGGCGAATCCGGATCAAACCTTAGATAGAGATCTCATGGATCTATTGATTTCTCCACCATCATTTCACCCTGACGAGGTATTATCCCCTGAAACTCTCGATGCCGCAATAGAAGCCGTCCCAGTCACCGATATTGATCTTCCCCCTGGAACATCAAATACTTCCAAAGAAAGAATCGAATTAGACCCCACTATCTTTCCACAACAAATAGAGATCCCTAATATGCTGATTGATGATCCTCTACCCTCCACCAGTACATCGCCTAATACACCCGTCGATGACTACTCGACTTTCTTAAAAACTATGTCAAACAAGGACATATCTTTCAATACGGCAATTGAAGAACACAACGAGAGCTTAATGAAATGTTCTTCTAAAATCATTTTAGTCCCTACGTCGCTAGATTTGGATGAATCCAATCCCTACATCCAGGAGATCTTAGGAGATCCTGAAAAATATACAAAAGTCCATGAAGCTGAAAAAGAACTATTTTCATTCCAAAGAATTGAAATAAATAAAACCAAAATAGTCTACCTTATATTCACAAAAGTTCACCATTTCGACGAATCATCTTATCCTGAAATATTTCAGACATTAAAGACAATCCGAAATGAATTGCTTGTTTTCGAGAATGTTGACGAACTTGGTATTTCAGACATGAAAAATCCATTTGAGAAACATTCCTTTATAAAAATATACAATATGCTATCTTACCTTTTCCATAACTCTAATATTAAAATCAAAATATACCACAATAATATTATTTACCCAACTCCAACTGAAATAAAGAAAATTCTCAATGACAACCACGACATACCAATTGCGGGCCATTTAGGGTCTGTTAGAATGTACAATAGAATAAAGGAAACTTATTATTGGAAAGGCATGCGAAGTGACATCGAGCTATATGTCAAACAGTGCAAATCCTGCCAAGAAAATAAAGCTCTCAGACAGATTAATCGTGCCCCAATGCAGATAACAAGTACATCCACAACTCCAGGCCAAAGAATATCTCTCGATATCGTTGGCCCTCTTCCCGAAGCCGGCCCAGCAAAACTAAGATTTATACTAACCATCCAGGATGACCTTACTAAATTTTCATCCGCATATCCTATCCGTAGCACCACAGCCGAAGAAACTAGCGAATGCTTAATCCACTACATTTCAATATTCGGTATTCCTAAAACGATACTTACTGATCAGGGCACAAATTTCACTTCCGACCTCTTCAAAAAGACTTGCGAGTTCCTAAAAATTAAAAATCTATGGTCATCCCCATATCATCCGCAAACGCAAGGCGCCTTAGAACGGAGCCACTCTACCCTTAAAGAGTATTTAAAGTCTTACATAAACGAGGAACAGTCAAATTGGCCACGATATGTATACACAGCTATGCTCGTGTACAACACATCCGTTCATTCCACGACGCATTTCACACCTCACGAACTGATGTTCGGCTGTAAGCCATTCATCCCTAACTCCATCTATGATGACCACCCTGGGGCATCCTACCCTGACTATGTGCGTATGCTACAGAGCCGACTAAAATATTCTAGAGATAAAGCTCTAGATTTCATAAGGAAATCCAAAGAGAACTCGAAAACTTATTACGATAGCCACACTCGCCCAGTCAAATACAAAGTGGGTGATTATGTATACCTTAAAAATCATCTACGCCTACGGAAAGCGCTTTCTCCTATCTGGAAAGGCCCTTATAAAGTAGTTAAAATAAATGGAAATAATACACTTACCTTGCTCATCAACCGACGTCATGTAACACATCACTTCGATCAGTTGAAACCAGCCGACGTGAGCAACCTGTAAAATTAAAATATAATTATAAGAGTAACTTAGGAGAATAAGGAATAGTTTATAAACATAGATACATAAATAGAATTTACACTTACCCATAGAATAATTTAAAATTTGAATAAATATAAATAACGTAAAAAAAAAAAAAAAAAAAAAAAAAATATCCATAAATTAAATAAATAAAATATATATATATATATAGGCTAAATATAAAGGTCGGGAAGTGCTATAAGTTAGCCTTATAGGGGTTAACTTAGTTAGCCTAATTGAATATTGCAGCAAAAAGTAAAAGGGAGTAGGTATTAAGATACGTTAGACTAAAGTAAGGAGTATGAATAAGAAATAACCTAGATATAAATAAATAATACTTTAAGGTTTAATACTTACCACTACGTCAACACGGAACCCTGAGACATTAAATGCCTACTTGCCTTGTTTATATTTGCAGAGCTCCGACCCCAGGTCAATCACCTCAGGATTACATCCAGCCGATCACTGCAAGCCCAGGCTTATTTTTTGATAATTTAGGCACATTAAAAATTAATAACGCCCAGCTTAAGGTTCTGATACCAATAGATATATCACACTTCAGTTTACATATTGAAAACATTGGAACTGCTTTAACAACTACTAAATATTTGTGTAACCAGACACGAATAGTTGAGGTCGACGCAGAGTGCCGTAATATGCTAAAACCTCTGACAGTTCGTTATAGAGACATTGTAAAAGAGTTTGAATCTATCTCTTACCTGATAGATAATCGCAGTAAACGTAGCGCTTGGATAGCAGGTGTTGGCACCGTGCTGAAACAAATCTTTGGCACCTTAGACGAGAATGACGCCCTGAGATACGATGAGGCAATAGAATCGCTACAAAAGAATGAAAAACAGATACTCTCATTGATGAAAGAAAACATCCTGGTCACCAAATCTATACTGACTACTTACAATAAGACCATAACACAAATTAAAGACAATGAAGTTATACTGATTGGAGCCATCGACAAACTCTCAATAAATATAAAAAATATTTCAGAAATAACTAACGGACTGCAGATACTAGCTAACGTTAACGAAATATTTGATAGCATCGAAACCGCGATACTTGTACTGTCCTTCCAATTAGAAGATGTAATTAATGCCCTTTTGTTTAGCAGTCAAAATGTGTTGCATCCATCAATTATGACACCTAAACAGTTATATCGAGAATTTGTCGATCATTATAGATACCTACCTAGTAACTTAGAACTGCCTGTTAACTTAGATATAAATAGTGTACATGTCATTCTAAGCATTTCTACACTGGTATGTTATTATTTGAACAACAGAATTGTATTTGTGTTACAAGTACCTTTAGTTAGTATTACTGAATACATGTTTTATCAAGTTATAGCTCTACCTACACCATACGACAGTAATACGCCGAATAAATTTAGCTTTATAATCCCCGAAAATAAATATATAGCAATGACCAAAGACAAATCTAACTACTGCAACCTTGACACCTTAGACAAGTGCAAAACAATAACTCCCGGAAGTTACATATGTGACATTACAAACATTTACGCAACTGAAGCAAAACAGTGTTGTGAAAGTGAATTACTGTCGAAAGTGATTGCTGAAAAGCCAAAGGAGTGCAAAACGAAGTTCTTCTTAGGCGGAATGGACTTGTGGAAACCATTGATAAACAATAGATTTTTTTTTTTTTTTTTTATACGTTATAGGCTAGCGTTTGACCACTATCTCACCTGTTGGTAAGTGATGATGCGGTCGAAGATGGTAAACACGCTAGGCCTAGAATGGGAACTGGCTCTCAAGGATAGCTGCCGGAACACATTAGATGGTTATATGTTCAATCACAACCAAGTAAAATTACTATAACTTGTGTCAACTCTGTAGACATAGAAATAGACATTTTAGGCACAGGAATACTTACCATTCCTAATGAATGTACCGGTTTCTGTAAAAGTACGACATTTATACCTAAACACAACATGTATAACGTCTCTTCACCGACGAAGCATTTATCGGATTTTAATCTTATTAATGATACCTGTTGTAATATCAATCAATTTCACAATTTTGCTGATAATGTATCCCCTATTACGTTACAAAACATAGATCTGGATGAATTCCATATGAAAAATCACATTAAAGTAGACTCACTACTAAACAAAATAAATAAAATAGAAAATCAACCCCATTTTATTAAATACGGGACACATTATTCGTCGGTCACTATAATTCTATGTATTTTCGTAGTGGTATATATTAGTTTTAAAATATATTTTAAGTTTTGTAAGTCAAGGGACAACCGCAAATCCTTTGAAATAGTAGAGTTAAAATCAGCTCGTAAATTAAATAACCCACAGACAGACGAACAGACATCATCCGACATAGAATCTGCAAATTTTGCTCCACTCTGAACTGAAATCTAAATCCTCGTCTTTTCTTAGAGACTTTCATTCCAAATCGAAAGTCTCTTCTTAAAGGGGGAGGTGTTATACCCCTTGTCTGTAGGCTTTGGGGCTGAATTGCACTTATATACAGCAATACAACTCAAAGGCTATGGATATAGGGTTGAACACAGTAGTCTGTCTCAATCCTTAACCGCGAGCGGTCGTCTCTAAGACATTTATTTTATTGTAATATTTTATTTCTCGTGTTCGGAATATAATTTCCTTTTTTAAAACCTAAAGTTTGGTTTCATTTGTAACAGTTCGTTCAGATGACAAGCGCTCAACGCGCGTTGAACGCGCGTTAAATTTTTGTATAGTGTTTACATGACACGCGCTTGTCAGGCGTCGAACGCGCGTTGCCGCGGCCGCCAAGGTTCAGTAGTACTAAAACTTAAACTTAATTCTAATACTTATGAACCCTAAAATACGTTTGGCAGGCGGGTTGGCGATCGTAGGACGTAGCTCCTCGCACCGGTGATGCTGCTGCCCATCACCGGCCTGTTATCTGCGTCGAAAGCGCGCGCTCAACTGAACGGAAATATAGAAAACCAATGATCTCAAAGCGCGCGTTGACGCGCGCTGACAACAGTCGAGCGCTAGCACAGCGCTCAACGCGTGCTTTGTTAAAACGCGCGTTAGCATGTGTACGGCCTGAACAAAATATATGTAGTTGTAAACGCGCGTTATCAAAACGCGCGTTGAGCGCTTGTCATCTGAACGTACTCATATCGTAAAGTTCTGATTCTGAATTCAAGAATAGTACCATAATGACAGGCTTTATGCATAATTTGAAATAAAATTAAAAAGTGTTATTATGATACAGATTTATTAACAAATAATGCTATAAAATGTTGTTTTTTTTTCTATTATAGTACCAAGGTCCGACCAAGGTTATTAGGTCGTTTTTTTTATTATGGTTTATGCCTTATGGGAACCGCGATAAAACGCAACTCCATAATCATGGTAACGTAATCATTTTTTACATCGAACTGGGTAGCACTTGACCACTATCTCACCTGATGTAAAGCGACGATGCGGTCGATGATGCAGCACGCTTACCCAGAAGATACCTATTCACTCGCGATTTGAAGACCCCATATTGTATTTAGCCGGAGTCACAGACACAGGCAGGGCATTCCATTCCCTGGCGGTTCGCATCATGAACGAAGATGCAAATCGCTTCGTTTGGGTAGATGGTATATCCACCACAAATCAGTGGTGCTTTTTAACCGACTTCAAAAAAAGGAGGAGGTTTCTCAATTCGACCGTATTTTTTTTTTTTTTTTATGTTTGTTCGCGGATAACTTCGTCGTTTATGAACCGATTTCGATTATTCTTTTTTTGTTCGAAAGGAGATATCCCAAGTGTGGTACCATGGTAATTTTATCGAGGCATGATAAGTATCTCCAGAGATATTGAGATAAACATCTCAAAATTGGTACTAAAAATGTATAGCGCGGCATTGAAGTCGGTTGTTTTTTAGTTTTTAAACGATATTATTAGTGTCTCTGGATGTCCGATTATTAAATGGGGAAGGTGGAATCAAATTATGCAGTCCCATAGCTATTGTTCCATACCATGTTACTATCGTTACGGAGCCATTGTTGTATTTGTTTCATCATCATCATCATCATCATCATCAGTCGGTGTCCGTCACTGCTGGACGTAGGCTCCCGAGATGCGCCACTGAGCCTGACCTTTGGCTCTTCTTTTCCAGTCACCGCCCACCGCTTTGCGTATGTCGTCGCTTCACCTGGTAACAGGACTGTACTTTTTTAGTATTTGATAACTTTTATTTTATTAGTTAAATATGTAAGTAACTAATTATTGCATGAGTGTACATAAAGTAATTATTTTACTCATAAAATTTCTATACAAGGGACTATAAATGAAAATCGATTGTTCGTAACAATCGAGTAAACTCCGATTGACACTTAATATATAACCTTACTTTTCTTAGTTCTGTTAAACCAACATATAAACTCAATGTTCTGTACACCGAGACTCTGAAAGGTCCAGGACCCAACCCTTCCCAAAGGCCCTTTGAATTAGCCCGACAAAGGGCAGCCTCCCGGGAGTAAAGCCTGACAGACAAACGTGACATTTGACGTCATAGATTAATTGAATTAATTAAGTTATATCTATATTTATATAGGAGACGAGGATCTACCACTATTATAATTAAGTAATTTATGGTCGAAACACACCGAGTGAATACCTACTTAAAACTAGGACAGTATGTGCGAACTTTTAGTCAGTCGTAGTAATTTGGGCAATAGATAAGGAATGGATATGGCAAAGACATTAAAGCAAATTGTGAAAAAGTGAAAAAAATTTACTTATCTCAAACAGGTATTGAAGATAATTAGGCTTTCTTGTGTATCTTATCATATATTTATATATTATACATGGTATTAATATGTATGTATATATTTGTATTATATTTTTATATATATATATATATGGTGTAATAAATATTGGAAGTATGTTTATGTATATAAGTGTCACATGTATAATGTACTTAGATATGTTTTGTTTTGTAACTTAAATATTTGTTTAATGTGGTATTTTTAACAAGTTAAACTTAGTGTTTTTAAGGAATCAACTCAAATGTACACTCAGCCCCTGACATGTTCGTTCTCTCCACTCCATCCAAAGGTTGTCTGGTAGAGATCGCTTTAAGCGATAAGACCGCCCATTGTACTATTTTAAGACTTTTCATATTGTTATTTATATATTGTGTACAATAAAGAGTTACCATTCATTCATTCAAATTTATTTTTTATTACGAAGATCGAATAAGAAAACACCTTTTTTGAAAATGTCAAAAGCGTTGAGGCACTTACACTAATGAGTAAATGTTTTTTTTTTTAAATATCTTATAGGCTAGCGTTTGACCACCATCTTACCTGTTGGTAAGTGATGACTGAAGATGGTAAGCACGCTAAGCCTAGAATGGGAAATGGCTCTCAAGGATAGCTGCTGGAACACATTAGATGTTTTTGGCGACAGATTTTGTAACTTGAGGGTGGTAGCTGGCCAGGCGGACACTAGATAGTGTCCTACCGCCATGTGAGGATTGTTGGTTTCTAACGATGTTTTTTCTTCACCGGAGGGCCACTGAAAAGCGCACATATTTGATAGAAAAATCCATTAGTGCACGGCGGGGATTGAACTCGGTACCTCTGGCATCAAAGCTGACATTTCTCCCGATTACGCCACCGGGCCCTCAATGTTTGTTCTATGATCACCTCTAGGTAAATACAATATATTCCCAATCAATAAACTAATTATGCCGACATTAACAAAGGTAATAATACCGTATCAGTGTATAACAATGTACGTACATGTTAAATTAGGTACACCATTCAATTGTTCAATTAGAACAATATAATTACTACAAATCTCGTAGATAACAACCATATAATATAGCCAGTTTTGGTTTATCCACGTGGATTTTAACTACGCCTTATTCACTTCTAGGCCAGCTCAACTCCACCATATACCGCGACGTTATTTATAATTAATGACCGAGCGACGCAAAGGTCTCTACTTCAGCTTGGCAAAAAAAAATCCGGGGCCCAGTAGTGAGTATGGTCGGTTGTGATGCCAGAGGTATCGAGTTCAATCGAATGCCGCACACAATGGATTTTTCTATTGAATGTATGTGCGCTTTTCACAGTGGCCCTCCGGTGAAGGAAAGACATGGTTCAAAACCCCCATATCTCCTCATGATGGTTGGACACTATCTAGTGCCCGCCAGGCCAGCCACCCCAAGGTAGAAAATCTGTCGCCAAACATCTAATGTGTTCCGGCAGCTATCCTTGAGAGCCAGTTCCCATTCTAGACCTAGCGTGCTTACCATCTTCGAACGCATCATCACTTACCAACAGGTGAGATAGTGGTCAAACGCTAGCCTATAAGATAAAAAAAAGAAACTTAAGTCAGGATGTGCTTTGTAGCTTCCATGATTTGATCCAAATAAAGGTACATTCTAACACGACAACATAAATAAAAGCTTGTAAAAAAAAAGTAGGTAATGCAGGGGCAATAATTTAAGCATCCATGTGCCATAGAACAATAAAAACATAGATACGCAAACAGGCGACCGGAAAGCTGTATAACTGATTTATTTCTTCTAAATACGTACGCGAACACACAGTTATAAAGCAGTAGCACAAATAGACAGAAGTGGCGTTGCATCACAAAAGCAGCAACAATTGGCAAAAAGAATGAGGCGAAGACTCACCGTGTAAGCCGACTTTACAACCACGAACACTCTGACAAGTGAACGACTAAGAAGAAAAAAAGACTGAGATAATAAACCAGGGGCTTGCCTGGTGGTAAGCGGTTGCGTCTGCCTATGATAGAAATTAGAAGTCGCAAATCTCTGTACACTGGTATTTGTCTGATTGAGGCTGGTATTATTGAATGACAATATTTGCTCCTAAGTCCTAAGCATAGAATAAAGACATTTCGTTGGTTTAACCGAATCCCCTTGGCTGGCAGTCAAGCTTTATAAGATCGATGCAAAATACGCTTCCGGCACGCCACCTTATTAAGGTCGATTAAAACATTTAATCAATGACGTAGCTTTATTTTATTTTGAGAATAAAACAATGCTTGCGTTTAATTCTAAAATACTAACCTAAGATCAGAGAGACAGTTGGACACACAATCGCCGCTGCGTCTTCCTAGGCCTCAATTCTGTAAGTAAGTCAAGCCACTCACTCACACACATGCTCACCGATTTTGTGCTGGGTCGACTCAACAATTTCGCTAGTTTCCTGAATTGGGGCCCTAAATTTTCATAATAAACTTGTTATCAGTGACGGCTTGTAGACGGCGGTAGACAGTGGACAAGCGCCGTAGGGACTAAATCGATGTCAAACTCACAGATCTAGGATCTCACAACGTTTAAGTCCTAGACCTGTGATCAAACAAAGATTGAAAAGTTTCGGCAGGAATGTGAAAATGCACGAGCGTTTTCACAGATTTTTTTTGTGTAGATAATTTTGAAAGTGACAAATCGATGAATTCTATTCATCTTTTTCTATTCTACTAACACATCCAATGCGAACATTTCAGCCTCAAAGAAAATGTCGAAACGCCCAACTTTCTCCTCTACACTATGACAATATATAGCACGGTAATTCATCTCATGTTATGTGAGATCGTAAATCTTGCATTATACATACACTAATGGAGGCGTAAAGAGAACATTTTTGGATATATTGGAATAAAAATACGTACCTCTGGGGACTTATTTTTAGAAGAAACTATAATTTACTTCTAAATAAAGCGTCGTATGTTGTACGATGATGTTTCATTTGTTATCTCATAGATTCTGCATTTCATATTGACTGCCTCATACTTCTATACCGATGCGTCATGAAATTTTGCTAGTTTATTTTTACCAATTACTGTGGATTTTTTCTGGTATTTATCACCCTACGGTAAAACATACATTTCTTTATATAATTATTTGCCAAAGGCCAATTCGGAATAATAAGCAATTAAGACTACCTATTTTAAACATTATGGACACTTGGGGACAAAAAGGTAACAGAGTGGTAGCATAGACGACGGAAAAGACCAAAACAGTCAGCTACATGGATGGACGATGTGGTGAAAATCCAAACTAAACAGTGAATTGTCTAGGATCGTGCTTGTATTATGGCGTAATAAAGAAGAGGCATATGTCCAACAGTGGATAGAGAAAGGCTGATGATGAAGATGATGATGATGATGATGATTGCATTTGTGCTGTTAATACCATTAATCTAAGTGTAGTTTCTTTAAGTTGACAAAGTTGACAAGTATATGTGAACTCATATCAAACTTGATATGATGTATCTACATTCTAAGCTCATTAAAACCTCATAGATGTTGTATATCGTAAAATAGATGTGGCATCTGGTTCATGTTGACGCATCTGACAATTTTTAGGGATCTGTAATTAAAACGTTAAAAAGGGAATCTTTATTACAAAGCGATGTTTCATTACCATTTTAAATTAATTAGAATTTGTAAGAATTTCAGTCTCCTAATATTTAAAGAAACAACTGATATTTATTTAGTTTTAATTAAATTCGCCTTGTTTGGGTTTGTTTACTTTTGGGCTTGTTTACTATTTTCACGAAAGGAGTAGTTTTTATTTTTTATGTTTTTTTTACCTCGTAATTTCGAAAGTAGAAGACCAATTTGGAAAATTATTAAGGTAGTCCGAGAAACATATTATAGATATATTGTGGTGTGGTATATACTAAGAAAATAGGGCGAAACAATAAACGAATATCAATAATAACAATTATAATATACCTTACAATAATTAAAGCTCGTTCAAAAACGAAACAAAGAACCGACTTCTAATTCCGCGCCAGTCATTTTCATTAGCAAGTTTGAGGTATTGATTTCCATATCTCTAGAGATATTCGTCAGACATCGATGAATTTTTCAACTATATAAAAGAATGCCGGAGATATGAAAAATGCATGATTAAGTTAAACACTCATATACAAGGAGGAAAAGCTACATGCAAAGCAAACAAACTGAGAAAAAAAAATACAAAATCGGTCAAGAAGCTTCTAAATAGTCTTTTCAGAATCCTCCTGTACTTTCAGTTTCTTATCATTTACTAAGTTTGATTAAGCCCAGCCACTGTCCCCGTAACAAGAAGTTTTAATAAAATTTTGTAATTTTCAGTTTTTCGCACAATGGGTTGCATTTTCAAGTTTCGTCACAGAATAAATAATAGTTGAGTACATTGGATTAAATGTTAATAATTGGTTATTTTGCCGGCTTTTGGTTTGATTTAGGTAACATTTTGAACTAACTTCACAAGAAAAGAGAAGGTTCTTAATTACACACAAGAAGAAATTCTCTATTCGACTGTATTTTTTTTAAATGTCGATAAAATCGATTTGAAAAACATTTTTTTTGTTTGAGAGATAATGCCTCCAGTTTGGTCCCATTTAAATTTTATCGAGATCTGATAATCATCTCCAAGGATATGGAGATAGACAATATATACAAATTTTTATACCTTGATGACATGATTATGGCTACTGGATGCTTCCACTACCGCGGCATGTGAAGTCGGTTTTTCGTTTTGTACGATCGTAAATTATTTTTATGGTTGTTACCTCAACTACATCCTTACCGATTGCCTAAGCCAATAAATAAAATAAAATTAATAAGATAAATAAATAAATAAGGCACAAGTTTAAATATTTCATCAGAACAAGCAAGACTTCCGTCTAATGGTAAGCGACGACGTTATTTATATCTCAAAGACTAGCGTCTAGAATGATCTGACTCAAGGGCTGTGTGCTGCCGGAATACCATAAAATTATGGCGGCAGAATTTCTCCTTGATGGTGGTAAGCTACTTTTTGGAAGCAAGTCAGGTAGAACATCGATAAATTTAATGCTCCCACCACCTGACTTCTGCTTAAAAATACGACGGTACGCAAAACTCTAGATCATCAAAAACATTGCACTATCAAGTAACTAGTAATAAATAGTTACATTGCGATTGCACTGCACCAGACCCTGAGACAACTAAAGTCTCACAAGCCCTGTAATTTCATGGAAAACCTTACATAAACTCGCACAACTTAGTTATTCCCGAACTTAAACTGGTCAAAACCGCACCAAAACGGAATTGGAATTGCACTGAATAGAGATGCGGTTGCATGGAAATACATAGATTTAATCAGTTTAGCGTGCGATGCGGCAAGTTCCCGGGTTCAGAGGTTAGTTCCAAAATATACAGCAAGTGTAGAATAATCTAGCTTCATTGTTAAGCGTGTTTGTAAATTTGTCCTATAGATAAATAAGATCGTTAACAAAACGAAAACAAGCGACTTCAAATGTCCCGCTAGTAATTTTAGGTACTAAATTTGAGGTGTTTATTCTCCATATCTTTGGAGACACTTATTACATATCGATGACATTATAATGGAACGACCTTGGAAACGTACCCTTGAAAAATCATTTGAATCGGTTCACAAATGACGTTGTAATCGCGTAACATCCAACAAAAAGAACTTGCAGACAATTTGAGAACCTCCTTCTTATTGGAAGTCAGTTGATAAATTAAGGTAAATGAAAGTAGTTTGAACAAAGATGTGTTAAATTTGTATGTATCTTGGATCTGAACAAAAATCTTAATATTACGAAGTCATCCGCGAACAAACATAAAAAAAAACATATATACGGTCGAATTGAGAAACCTCCTCCTTTTTTGTAGTCGGTTAAAAATATCGCGTCTAGATTGCTTACTGCGTATAGATAGATCTGCAGAATACTCAAGTTCTCACCAAATTGCAGCAGAGATGTAGAGTTTGGGCTTATTGAAATAGTCTCAATAAACAGATTTATACATAGATCAATTGGGGGAGGTACTACATTTCGAATTTAAGTATTATTCTAACTTGGCTTATGTACTTTGATATTGATAGAGCTTAGTTAATCTCTCTTTTAGAATGTATCTATTTGTTGATAATGTTAAACAGAATGGTTTCCGCAAATCCATTTAAAATGGACTGTTTGGCTGAATACCGCCCGTGTGGTTTGGTTTAATTTGCAGTTAAAACACGAGTTTAATCAGTTAAAAACAACATTATAGCTGTTTACTGCGTATTCCACCGTTTTGTTTTTGCGTCAATTCGTTTTTGTAAGCGTTACTGGGATTGACTTTACCATTTTGCAATTTAAACATTTCATAATGAGGTGTTGGTTCCCACACTTATGTATGGTAGTAAATGCTGGGTATGGCAGAAGAAGCATGAAAGTAAAATTAATGCAGTAGAAATGAGAAGTTTGAGAAGTATGATTGGAGTGACTCTGATGGATAAGGTGGAGAACATTGTGATAAGGGAATGTTTTGGCGTGGTAGAAGATTTAGTGATAAAGATAAGAGATACATGGTTTGGACATCTAGAGAGGATGGATGAAGGAAGATTGACGAAGCAGATTTATGAGACGAGTGTGAATGGGCCAGCCGGTAGAGGCCGACCTAAGCGAACGTATGACGACCAGATCGGAGACGTTTTGAAGAAAGGCCAAGTCAAAAGTACCTATAACCGGCGAGCATGTATGAAGGCGCTCATGAAAGTGGAAGAAGCGAAAGAGGTATGTCAGGATCGTAGCATGTGGAAGGAAGTAGTCTCTGCCTACCCCAATGGGAAAAGGCGTGATTTTATGTATGTATGTATATTGTGGTTAAAAAACTTTTAAAATGCTTAACATTCCGCGTATACTTAATATTTAAAGATAGGTATGTATGTATGTATATATGAATATATGTGATATTATATAAGATATTATGTATGTATGTGTATTTATGTGTAATGTATAGTATGACATTTGTTTTCTTATGTTTGAAAGCATATTTATTGATTTTATTTCAATATTGATACACCACCGTCCGTCACAGTCTCGTTTTCTTTTTTACTATTGGGTTGTCTGGAAGAAATCGCTCTAAGCGATAAGACCGCCCTTTGCATAGCTATAGTTATAAGTTTAATCTATCTATCTTGTTACTAATCGGTTCTCCAAGTTTGGTATGATGTTCAGTTTAAGCCACTTTGGAAGACTTTTGAAGTTATGTGGATTGGACTATAGTCAGTACAGCACCTCGTCTCCTGTCTTCCACATCTAGGCAAGCATTTTTTTTTAATTCTGTACAAACAAGCTCTTCACTACTACCTCACATGATATTACGAAAAGATACGGATGGAATCATTCCAACAATTTAACGAATATCACCTTAGACTGCATCGTCATTCAATACTAGGTTCAATCGAGATAGTTATCAAGTAATCTGTACCCATTAAGAAGATGTAGAAATGCAGCTGTAACCGAAATAACAATGCTTTAACTTTTTCATTGCCCTCACAGGATTTCTGTAGTTTCAAACTCAATAACAGCACCTAGTTATGAAACAGTCCATAGTTAGTAAGGACAAAATGGACTAAAAGGACTTTAATTATCTTGCATGATTGTAGGACATTGTCTAGTGTCCGCCCGTCTATTTAAAACCTCTCAAGATGAAAAATCTGTCGCCAAACATATGTGTACTGGTTATTTTAATTAATATTTAATTTTTATAAATAATAAAACATTTTCTTGAATCATACATTTGTTGAAATACTCAAGGGCCCGGTGGCGTAATCGGGAGAACGGTCGGCTTTGATGCCAGAGGTACCGAGTTCAATCCCTGCCTTGCACCAATGGATTTTTCTATCAGAAAATTCATGTGCGCTTTTCACAGTGGCCCTCCGGTGAAGAAAAAACATCGTTAAGAAACCAACAACCCCCGCATGTTGGTAGGACACGCCTGGCCAGCTACCACCCTCAAGTTAGAAAAATCTGTCGCCAAAACATCTAATGTGTTCCGGCAGCTATCCTTGAGAGCCAGTTCCCATTCTAGGCCTAGCGTGCTTACCATCTTCGACCGCATCGTCACTTAAAATCAGGTGAGATAGTGGTCAAACGCTAGCCTATAAGATATAAAAAAATAACAGAAAAACTTATAATAGATAGAGATAGAGAGATTATGCCCAATTTTACAAAAAAAGGCTTTATTGCTGAGCGACCATAATGACCCAATCGGTATACATGAAATATTTATAACTGAATTTATACTTTTTTTTATTATAAAAACTCACGTTCATTTTAAACTAATAGATTTAAGACGGGAATTTAACGTGACTTACGCGATGTCGATATAGCGATCGACATATGTTTCGGCCTCATCCGAAAGTCTTCTTCAGGATCTTGAGTGCGGGGTGCTCGCCGACGCGTTCAGCCTGAACGCGTCGGCGAGAGGCGGCGAGAGGCGATGAGGCCGAAACATATGTCGATCGCTATATCGACATCGCGTAAGTCACGTTAAATTCCCGTCTTAAATCTATATGAATTTATACTACATGGTATTCTATATAGTTAAGATAGTTAAGATCAAAAGATTTGTCCATACTGTCATCACAATTACCTTTTGTCCTAGACAGCAATATTTAGCATTCAGCGTCCGCAACTTAAAATATATTCCGCAACAGTGACTGCACAAAGCGCAAAGTTTGCTTTAAACTTGCTTAGTAGTTTTGTTCGTAACAGGCTTAGTTCGCATGATATATTGCAAAACGGGGTTTTATACGACTTTTAAAATGGTTTAATACGAAATATAGATGTATTAATTACAACAGTTTTATTCTTGTCATTATATAACTGGCTTAAGAGCGAAAGCGGGGTGCACTTTTCCATACAAATGTATTCCCCCGTTACCACCCTGGAAAATGCTTCTAGAGCAAAATTTGTTTCTACGAAAAATCAAGGCCCGCTGTAGCTATGCCCCTATAATTTTTTTTTTGCCCAACCAATGGCAAATATAATTATGACCCTTCAAAAATCTCAAAGGAACGATTAGAAGGCTTATATTTCTTTTTGCAATTGATTGGTAAAAAAAAGCAAATGATAGGGGCGTAGCTACAGCAGACCTTGATATTTTGTAAAATAAAAACAAATTTTGCTCTAGAAGCATTTTCCAGGGAGAAAACGGGGGAATACATTTGTATGGAAAAGTGCATCCTGCGTTCCCTCTTAAGACTAAATAGACTATAGATCTTCAATAGAATATGATGCAAAAACTCTTTATTGTTTACCAATGTTACAAAATTTTACAGACAAGCCATTGACCACTATCTCACTCTTCACTCACTTATGATGCGGTCTAAGATGAAATCTGAAGATGAAGTCTTACGAGGAGACGGCTGTGATACGAGACGCAACAACTAGGGTTGTCAACATTTTGTATGGGAAATAAAGCATATTTAAATCAGAGTTAAAATAAACAGTGTTTTACAAATTTTTAAAGTTTTGTTATGTTTACATTCACGTTCCGGTCAAAACTCTTAAGATTACTTTTTACTTAATGGCTCCGGATACTTGCGAGGATGAAAACTGTATGAGGATTCAAAAATACGACGAAGCACTTTGAGAAAAGGCAGGTACTACCCTTGCGCTTCGCTTAGCTCGTCTTGGCGGGGGCACTACCGTGCCTAAAGATATGTTTACGTTTTCTTTTAATAAAAAAGTTAAACAGTATTGAAGAGTGAAATAATGCATGATGTTTATTAACAGTATGGTTGGTAACCCTAAGTAAGTACAACTGACTTTAGTCCAATCCACAGACTATGTTATTTACTAACTGGCACGGTACATCAGGGGAGAACTCACCCATTTAGGAGAAAATTACTCCCATCAAGGAGAAACTCTGGCCCCATGCCCTTACGGTGTTCCGGCAGCACACAACCCTTGAGAGTCTAAACTATTTAAAATTCTGGCAACCCAGAGCTTTCGTGTTCTGATAAAGGAAGACGTAATCGCGAAAGCTTTGTTTGCACTGTTATCTAATAAAGTAAAAAATAGGGTGCGTAGAAAGCTACGCGTCAGAAGTAAAGCTTCCTTCACAGAGTAGAAATTCAGAGTATCAAGTTCAATCAATTTATTTCTCAACATCACTAATTATTTTTTTGTACAACTCCATCTGTTGAACTTAGCGGGACGAATGCCCAAATTATAGCGAATACGTGTACGTAGTTACGCCGTTCTACAATAGAGGGCGTTTAAATAAAATATAACATGACGCTTACGTCACTTCCGTTGGATTCGGACCGTGACGCTAAGTCACTTCCGTTAAATTTTAACCGAGTGCGCATAAAAAAGTTTCACTTCAAAAATAAACTACAGAGTAAGATTTGTTGCCGACTGTACTCGTTCATTAGAGTATTGAAATACGCAACTCAAACGTAAGCATGTTATGCCAATCACATTGTTTGAATATTCGTAGCCCTGAACCGAATTTCGTGTACATGTACAATAAATATTTCGAAAACGGGTCATTCGTCATTATTTTTTTCTACCCTCCCCGACGCATAAATCGCGATACCTACTTTAAACACCTTGTTGTTTTTGTTGGTTTTATTTATAGGTTTAAAGTTAAATTTATTATTTCAGCTTTATGTGTAAATTTGTTTAACATGATTTTAGGGTTTGGAACAAAGCAATGTAAGTAAAAATCCCTCTTAAAATTACTCATTTTTATTATTATTATTTTTTATATCATATTGTTGAATTGAATTTTAATCATTTGCGTTTGACCATTTCTCACCTGTTGGTAAGTAATGATGCGGTCGATGATCGTATCACGCTAGGCCTAGAATGGGAATTGGCTCTCAATGATAGCTGCCGGAACACATTAGATGTTTGGCGACAGATTTTCTAACTTGAGGATACTAGATAGTGTCCTACCACCATGCGGGGGTTGGGGGTTTCTTAACGATGTTTTTCCTATACAGGAGGGCCACTGTGAAACGCGCTTATAAATTTATCGCCAAGCTACAAATGAAACTGTGTTACTTTTAATCACTGCCTTTATTACTTGAAATCCACTAGAGTTTTTTATAAAGAATCACAATAACTTTTAAGCTAGCTTATCTTTCGTGTGTTACCTGCGTATTCACAAAGAACACTATGGGGTCTCACAGTGCTCGCGAACATAGTGTCATTCAAACAACACATTATTAAAATTACTAGTATCAAATCCACCAATATGCGTTTGCCGAAACCTTCATGAAAGCGGCACTGACCGACGTATTCATAAAGATTTTGACGAACACATAGCGGTGGTAATGTCTATAATGTATTGGTTTGTGAATACGGGGGTTAGTGACTAGGGTTTGGTATGCAAACAGGACGTGGTCATACATCCATACAAATATTATAAACGCGGAAGTTTGTATGGATGTTTGTTACTCTTTCAAGCTAAAACTACTGAACCGATAAAGCTGAAATTTGCTATGTAGATAGCCTAGACCCTGGAATAACACAGGGTACTTTTTATTCCGATATTCCAACGGAAACGATGTCTACGCGGATAAAGCCGCGGGCACAGCTAGTAAAAAATAAATGTACGAATCCCCTTGAGTACTTTCTTCTTGTGAAGCCGGTCAAAAATCAACAAACGTCATATTTTTTAGCGTTTTCTCGAAACTCCTAATAACAAACTTGTTACAAAAATTGAGCCAGCGGAAATACGTCACTTACGTCATTGTAACAATTTTACGCGCAATATCCCGTCGTGTAATGATCGGCGATATCCGGAATCCCGAAGATTGCCGATGTCAAAATGGCGGGAAAGTGTCTTCTGCTGAATTTGAGTTTTTGATGAAATGAATTCTTTGAACTAGGAAAGATGAAAGTAAAAGTGGAAACCAAGAAAGATCTTCCACATGTGACTTCCTTGGTGGAAATTATCGACAACTTGGTTACGTTTAAACTATCTTGATTATTGAGGTAGTTATAGGTATTCTAATGGAGGCAGTAATAGGTATTCTAATGGGTGTATTGTGTCCGTGCAACATAGGAATCTCTAGTGTAGAGCATCGATATAAAAAGGTAGATGCGGTACTCACTCTTATGCCACGTAAACATAAGTGAACTAGAAACAACTACATGAAAACACGAATTTCTAATGTCGAGCTTGATGAGCATGAAGAACAGAGGAAGGCATTGTTGCTAATTATTTAAATGAAACTGCGATAATTGCACATGTATACGTATTCATGTATACGTGCTACACAAACGCCAGTTCGATTGAGACTAAGGTGATACGGTCCACATTGAGGAGCGGGGTCCCTTATTCTTTTTATACACATTATATCGATGGTGTAGAGTCTTTTCAAAAGTAGACAGAAGCTCGTTCTCAGGGCTACATATTCATTGTTTATTTTTATAAAAGGCACTCACATGACTCTTCAATGAGTACTTCCTGTTGACTCTCAGCACAGCACTGCAGCAGCAGCGCCAAAAGCGCGCACAGCACGCGCATCCTGACGCTCAGCGGGACATCACTAGCTTACCGCGCACATCACTAAAGTTATCCTGGAACAAGGGAAAGTAGACGTTAATTTAATGTTACGGTGTTAAAATTTATATTAAGGGCCCGGTGGCGTAATCGGTAGAACGGTTAACTTTGATGCCAGAGGTACCGAGTTCAAACCCCGCTGTGCACCAATGGATTTTTCTATCGAAAAATGTATATGCGCTTTTCACGGTGGCCCTCCGGTGAAGGAAAAACATCGTTTAGAAACCAACAACCCCCGCATGGTGGTAGGACACTATCTAGTCTCCGCCTGGCCAGCTACCACACTCAAGTTAGAAAATCTCTCGCTAAACATCTAATGTGTTCCGGAAGCTATCCTTGAGAGCCAGTTCCCATTCTAGGCCTAGCGTGCTTACCATCTTCGACCGTATGATCTTACCTTAATTTACCAACAAGACCTGAGATAGTGGTCAAACGCTAGCCTATAAGATATAAAAAAATATATATATATTAGTATGCACAGTATAAAGTTTTGGTTCTGTTACATTGCAATGTAACAATGCATTGTTACATTACATTCCATGTAATTATTTAGCTAAAACATTAAATACTATAAACTAGCTATAAAACCTCATAAAAGAAAACCTATAATGTCATCTATAATGACGGTGTCGGAAAAAGACTGCGATACGAGAGATTGAAGATCATCTCTTTTCATTTAATTATTTATACGTAAATAATAGATTAAATACTTGAAATTAACTAATATTAATAATTCAAATAGTGCAAGCCCCCGGACTTGGGTGAATTGTGAATTATTACCGATATTTTATGTATGTCTTGGAGCATAAAGCCGTCACACGAACATAGTTGAAATGTAATTTTAATAATAAAATATATCTTAAATATATTTATACTACTACTTAAGCATCTAGTTAATGAATAATATTTTTATTAGCAGTTATAAATTATAATCATATGATCAATATTTTTCATGACGTGTATGGTGAGCCTCTACACGCCGCGATACCTTGTTGTAATATTTTAAAATTAAGATTGTTGTAATGTAGCTTTGTGTGACGGATTATTTCATGTATTCCTTTTCTATTGCTTTTATCATTTATGTTTATTATTAAACCTTGGCAGCGTCATCCTTGATAACTAGTTATTACATTTGCACTCATTACCTATCATGTCATTACTCGGTCTCTCTACTGCATCCAAGGCCACAATTCCGATGTGGGACTAATTGCCCACCCTCGTGGATTTCAGGGCTCTACTTCACCTCTCAACTACCACCATTGTCTCTGGAAACTGGTCGCTGCAGAGAAACTTTCTGGAAGTCTGCCGAGACATTACATGAAGACGACAGGGGAGTGGTGCGGTACTAGCGTAGCCGATAGAACGAATAGATCCGCGCCTTGAGATATTCTCTTGTTTACTTTTTTTCCAAAAGTTCTTCTTATTGTACATAGTAAAATTATTCTGTCTGTAATATAGTATTTCATTTCTTTTCTGTTTACGTGCTAGACGTAACAACATCACTGGCTAACTACGCACATCACTGGCTAACTACGCACATCACTGGTGATATCACGGATCAATTTTGACAGTTTAACACGTGAATTTATAAAATGTAAGAAAGTGGTCTAAAATGATAATGTTGCCTCTTTAGGTACGGACACACCGCGGCGTCCTGCGATCTGCGGGCGCCATCTCAGTACTTTTCAATTGTTTTCTGATCGCGTTTGGTGTGAACCAGACGGTACAAATACTACTGCGCTATCTCATCGCCACCTAGATCGCGCACGCAGGACGCTGCGGTGTGTCGGTAGCATTTACAGTATTTTTTTAAATTTATAACTTTATCAAGACCGATGCACATAACATACCTATCGCTAATTCCACATAGTAACGGTCTCACGTCCTAAAGCTATTAAAACTTATAGCTGTATAATTTAAGATCGTTTAAAAAACTTTTAAAAAACCGACTTCAAACGTCGCGCTAGTTGTTCTCAGTAGGTACCAAGTTTGAGGTTTTTATCTCCACATCTCTAGAGATACTGAACATATTTCGATGAAATTGAAATGGGACGCGTTGGAAGTATTAAAAAAAATAATCGGTTCAGGTGTCTTCGAGTAATCGGTGAACATACATAAATGTTTCAGACGAATTGTGGACCTCATGTTTTGTGAAGTCGGGAAAAAGCGCATATGTTTTAACCGACTTCCAAAAAGGAGGAGTTTCTATGTTTGTCTGTATGTTTTTTTTTGTATTTTCATCGATATTTTCGCCAATTGTATATAAATCTTTTTTGGTTCGAATGAGTGTACTCACGAAGTGGTCCCATTGTAATTTCATTGAGATCTGATAAACATCTCCAGAGATATGACGATAAACGTCTCAAATTTGCTACTGAAATTGACTCGCGGGGTATGGAAGTCGGTTGTTTTAGTTTTTAAACTATCTTAATTCTCTTATTATGTAAAAAAACATACAATCGAATTGAGAACCTCCTACTTTTTTTAAAGTCGTGTGAAAATATTTATCAATTTTGATCCCTATCATGCTAGTTGGTTAGCAAATACAGTTATGTTAACATAGTCCCAAATTAGTTAGAGATCATCAAATATGTCAATAACAATAGAACATGTCAGACACAAGTGTCGGTCGTCACAGGGTTAACTCGAATAATATGAGCTAAGGTTTGAGGGTTATTTACAATTACATTACAAAAGGGTGAATAGAAATGAACAGTAATTGCTCTCTGAAGAGGATAAGTAATAGAATTAATTGAATAATGAATAGAAATAATAAAAAAATATGTAATAAAAAAATACTATTACCACCAATGTAAGAATACAGAATAAGCCAGATGGCGTCAACTCACCTATAAATGGAGCCACTTAAACTACTCTTAATTAGTGTAGTTCCACGCGCCTAAGTAGCTTTGTGAACGTTTGCTGCGTACATAACGTGTTTTATAAATGCCTAATCGCGTTTTATTAATGGCCGGTTTATGATTACATTTATTGGGAGTTTATCTATTCAATAACGGTACAATTGAAATAAACTCTCAATAAACCGACTTCAGAAACCGACCATAAGTCACCTTGTGCCGTTCCAATCTGTAAAACGCTTACTAGTGAAATTTACACGGGTTTTTGGACAAAGACATAGTTATAAATACTATTAAAATACCGGGCTTATCGCTCCTGAAACATACATTTTTATTTAACTCGACGTTCCATACTATTCATTATTCTGTGACGTTACGTCCAAGTTGCATTGATCGTGGTCAAGAGACGACTGAAAGAGCGTCACTTGAAATTACGGTTGGACGCTGTATCTGGTTTTTTTCTGTAGGTATTCTGAGCCATAGGTATATGTTTTCTTTATTAATTTAGGATACATATAACTTATCAACACCTGGCCTCAGATAGATATGAGTAATTTACGTCAAACATACGATCAAGTCAAACAATAATATCGTCTATAAACTAAAAAAGAACCGACTTCAATGCCGCGCTATTCATTTTCAGTACCAATTTTGAGGTGTTTATCTCAATATCTCTGGAGATACTTAACACACCTCGATAAAATTACCATGTCCTTTCCAACAAAAAAAGAATAATCAAAATCGGTTCATAAACGACGAAGTTATCCGCGAACAAACATAATATATATATATATATATATATATATATATATATATATATATATACTAGAAGTGTCCCGCGGCTTTGCCCGCGTTAAAACCTTTTATTTACTTAAAACGTTTCTTTTGTAAAAACGATTCTATCACGTGTTTAAACACATCAAATAAGAATAAGCCAAATCGGTTCACCCGTTTTCATGTTATCGCGTGACTAAGGCAATTCTGGATTCATATTTATAAAACCCTAAAAACCTAAATTTACAGACTTTGTTACCTACCCCATTTCGAAAAATCCTACAACACTTACTTTATCCCATCTTGTTTCGCCATACAAACTTTGAATCCCCGTTCCGTATCCGGGAGGAATTTTCAGAAAATCATTTCTGTGCGGATACTTACGTCATAATAACTATCTGCATTCTGAATTTCAGCGCAATCCGAAACAATATTGATTTTTAGACTTTGTTTCCCCCAGTTTATCCTCTTAGGGTGGCATTTTGAAAAAGTCTGAAACTCGTATTTACTTATTTATTTACAGAAGTACTTGTGTGAAATGTCGAATAAAACGACTATCCAAACATTGAACTCCCGCTTCCTCCCCTTAAAGAGTGTATTTTGAAAAATTCTTTCTTAGCGGATACCTAAGTCAAAATAACTATCTGCATGCCAAATTTCAGCGCAATCCGAAACAATATTGATTTCAAACTTTGTTACCCCACTTCACCCTTTTAGGGGTGGAATTTCGAAAAAGCCTGAAACACGT
Organism: Cabera pusaria; assembly: GCA_954871355.1. Classification (NCBI taxonomy): domain Eukaryota; kingdom Metazoa; phylum Arthropoda; class Insecta; order Lepidoptera; family Geometridae; genus Cabera; species Cabera pusaria. The sequence continues at coordinate 6,787,793 of OX940910.1, forward strand.
ATTTACTTACATAAGTACTTGTGTTAAATTTCGAATATAAAAGACTATCTAATATTGTTTTTCCATACAAATTTGAGCCCCCGTTTCATCCCCTTCAGGGGTGAATTTTGGAAATTCCTTTCTCAGAGGGAATAAACGTCGTAATAACTATCTGCATGCCCAATTTCAGCGGAATCTGAAACAATATCGATTTTCACACTTTGTTACCCCATTTCACCACCCTCTTAGGGGTGGAATTAAAAAAAAACACACATATTTACTTATTTTTTTACTGGAGCACTTGTATGAAGTTTCGAATAGAAAATACTATCTAATCCTGTTTTTCCATACAAACTTTGAACCCCCGTTTTATCCCCTTCAGGGGTGAATCTTGGAAAGTCCTTTTTCAGAGGGAACTATCGTCGAAATAACTATCTGCATGCCAAATTTCAGCTCAATCCGATATAATATTGATTTTCACACTTTGTTACCCCATTTCACCCTCTTAGGTGTGGAATTTCAAAAAACATGAAACACATATTTACTTATTTTTTTACTGAAGCACTTATGTGAAGTTTCGGATAGAAAAGACTATCTCATCTTGTTTTTCCATACATACTTTAAACCCCCGTTTCATCCCCTTCAGGGGTGAATTTTGGAAAATCCTGTATCAGAGAGAACTATCGTCGTAATAACTATCTGCATGCAATTTAAGCGAAATCCGAAACAATATTGATTTTCACACTTAGTTACTCCATTTCACCCTCTTAGGGGTGGAATTTCGAAAAAACCTAAAACACGTGTTTTCTTATTTATGTCCTAAAGCACTTGTGTGAAGTTTCGAATAAAAAAGACTATCAAATGTTGTTTCTCCATAGAAACTTTGAACCCCCGTTTCATCCCTTTAAGGGGTGAATTTTAGAAAATCCTTTCTTAGCTGATACTAACGTCATAATAGCCACCTGTATGCCAAATTTCAGCGCAATCCAAAACAATATTGATTTTCAGACTTTGTTACCCCATTTCACCCTCTTAGGGGTGGAATTTTGAAAAAACCTAAAACACGTGTTTACTTATTTATGTCCTGAAGCACATGTGTGAAGTTTCGAATAGAAAAGACTATCTAATAATGTTTCTCCATAGAAACTTTGAACCCCCGTTTCATCCCCTTCAGGGGTGAAATTTGAAAAATCCTTTTTCAAAGGTAACTAACGTTGTAATAATTATCTGCATGCCAAGTTTTAGCGCGATCCGAAAAATTATTGATTTTCAGACTTTGTTACCCCATTTCACCCGCTTAGGGGTGGAATTTTGAAAAAACCTAAAACACGTCTTTACTTATTTATGTCCTGAAGCACATGTGTGAAGTTTCGAATAGAAAAGACTATCTAATCTTGTTTGTCCATACAAACTTTGAACTCCCATTTCATCCCCTTAAAGGAGGTGAATTTTGAAAAATTATTTCTTAGTACATCCCTACGTAATAAGACAAATATACCCTCTAAATTTCAAGTCTCTACGACCAGCGGTTTAGGCTGTGCGTTGTCTGTCAGTGAGTCAGTCAGTCAGTCAGTCAGATGTCAGGACATAGATATTTTTTTTTTTTTTTTTTTTTTTTTTTTATATATGGGCAAATTAATAATTAGCACTTACACACGTCAAATAACATTAAATAGATCATATTCAACAAAAATATATATATATAATATATATACTAGAAGTGTCCCGCGGCTTTGCCCGCGTTAAAACCTTTTATTTACTTAAAACGTTTCTTTTGTAAAAACGATTCTATCACGTGTTTAAACACATCAAATAAGAATAAGCCAAATCGGTTCACCCGTTTTCATGTTATCGCGTGACTAAGGCAATTCTGGATTCATATTTATAAAACCCTAAAAACCTAAATTTACAGACTTTGTTACCTACCCCATTTCGAAAAATCCTACAACACTTACTTTATCCCATCTTGTTTCGCCATACAAACTTTGAATCCCCGTTCCGTATCCGGGAGGAATTTTCAGAAAATCATTTCTGTGCGGATACTTACGTCATAATAACTATCTGCATTCTGAATTTCAGCGCAATCCGAAACAATATTGATTTTTAGACTTTGTTTCCCCCAGTTTATCCTCTTAGGGTGGCATTTTGAAAAAGTCTGAAACTCGTATTTACTTATTTATTTACAGAAGTACTTGTGTGAAATGTCGAATAAAACGACTATCCAAACATTGAACTCCCGCTTCCTCCCCTTAAAGAGTGTATTTTGAAAAATTCTTTCTTAGCGGATACCTAAGTCAAAATAACTATCTGCATGCCAAATTTCAGCGCAATCCGAAACAATATTGATTTCAAACTTTGTTACCCCACTTCACCCTTTTAGGGGTGGAATTTCGAAAAAGCCTGAAACACGTATTTACTTACATAAGTACTTGTGTTAAATTTCGAATATAAAAGACTATCTAATATTGTTTTTCCATACAAATTTGAGCCCCCGTTTCATCCCCTTCAGGGGTGAATTTTGGAAATTCCTTTCTCAGAGGGAATAAACGTCGTAATAACTATCTGCATGCCCAATTTCAGCGGAATCTGAAACAATATCGATTTTCACACTTTGTTACCCCATTTCACCACCCTCTTAGGGGTGGAATTAAAAAAAAACACACATATTTACTTATTTTTTTACTGGAGCACTTGTATGAAGTTTCGAATAGAAAATACTATCTAATCCTGTTTTTCCATACAAACTTTGAACCCCCGTTTTATCCCCTTCAGGGGTGAATCTTGGAAAGTCCTTTTTCAGAGGGAACTATCGTCGAAATAACTATCTGCATGCCAAATTTCAGCTCAATCCGATATAATATTGATTTTCACACTTTGTTACCCCATTTCACCCTCTTAGGTGTGGAATTTCAAAAAACATGAAACACATATTTACTTATTTTTTTACTGAAGCACTTATGTGAAGTTTCGGATAGAAAAGACTATCTCATCTTGTTTTTCCATACATACTTTAAACCCCCGTTTCATCCCCTTCAGGGGTGAATTTTGGAAAATCCTGTATCAGAGAGAACTATCGTCGTAATAACTATCTGCATGCAATTTAAGCGAAATCCGAAACAATATTGATTTTCACACTTAGTTACTCCATTTCACCCTCTTAGGGGTGGAATTTCGAAAAAACCTAAAACACGTGTTTTCTTATTTATGTCCTAAAGCACTTGTGTGAAGTTTCGAATAAAAAAGACTATCAAATGTTGTTTCTCCATAGAAACTTTGAACCCCCGTTTCATCCCTTTAAGGGGTGAATTTTAGAAAATCCTTTCTTAGCTGATACTAACGTCATAATAGCCACCTGTATGCCAAATTTCAGCGCAATCCAAAACAATATTGATTTTCAGACTTTGTTACCCCATTTCACCCTCTTAGGGGTGGAATTTTGAAAAAACCTAAAACACGTGTTTACTTATTTATGTCCTGAAGCACATGTGTGAAGTTTCGAATAGAAAAGACTATCTAATAATGTTTCTCCATAGAAACTTTGAACCCCCGTTTCATCCCCTTCAGGGGTGAAATTTGAAAAATCCTTTTTCAAAGGTAACTAACGTTGTAATAATTATCTGCATGCCAAGTTTTAGCGCGATCCGAAAAATTATTGATTTTCAGACTTTGTTACCCCATTTCACCCGCTTAGGGGTGGAATTTTGAAAAAACCTAAAACACGTCTTTACTTATTTATGTCCTGAAGCACATGTGTGAAGTTTCGAATAGAAAAGACTATCTAATCTTGTTTGTCCATACAAACTTTGAACTCCCATTTCATCCCCTTAAAGGAGGTGAATTTTGAAAAATTATTTCTTAGTACATCCCTACGTAATAAGACAAATATACCCTCTAAATTTCAAGTCTCTACGACCAGCGGTTTAGGCTGTGCGTTGTCTGTCAGTGAGTCAGTCAGTCAGTCAGTCAGATGTCAGGACATAGATATTTTTTTTTTTTTTTTTTTTTTTTTTTTATATATGGGCAAATTAATAATTAGCACTTACACACGTCAAATAACATTAAATAGATCATATTCAACAAAAAATATAGATATAACAGAAACATAACGCTTTGAATTTACAAAAAAAAAACAAAGGTATTGAGCCATTCAGCTTTCATCTAGACGTCGAACGTCACACTTAAAACACATGTTTAATTCCCCTTATTAATGTAGGGTTGCCAACCGTACCATTACGTGCACCCGCAACCCAGTGCATGTTTCAGTACTTCAGACAATTTTTATCCAAAAAATTGTGAAATAATGAAACATAATAGATAAATAAAACGCAGACTAATTGCAGTACAAATCATGTTCCGAATGGAACTGATTGTCCGACTATCAGCCGCATAATACCGTCGTAACAGGCAACCCTAGATCTGCAAACAAAAGATGAAAACTGATTGACTGTTGAATCTACTGGTGTTTCGGAAGTACTCCCATCAGAGAAGAAACACCAAGAAACTCTATGGGGCTTGTCACTTATTTTAATTCATTTTTTTTAATTCATATTAAATAAATGTTTAATGTACAATAAGTAATTCTATTATCATACAATTTATATTATATCTTGGAGCTTGGGGCATTCAGGCCAAGCATTTTTGTCATTCATATAGTCATTTATTGTATAGTAAGATTTCTTCATTAAATTGGATTTTACAAAGGTTTTAAATCTGCTTATAGACAGTTGATCAATATCTTTAGGAAGTTTATTATAAAATCGTATACAGTTCCCCAGAAAAGAACCACTAACTTTCCACAACCTGAATTGAGGTAGAATTAATCTATTTTTGTGTCTTGTATTGAAATTATGTACATCGGACCTCTTATCATACTCATTCAAATTTTTGCGTACATACATAATATGTTCATATATATATTGACATGCCACTGTGAGAATTTTAATCTCCTTAAATTTTTCACGAAGTGAGTCTCGCGACTTCATGGTATATATAGATCGAATAGCTCTTTTTTGTAAAACAAATATAGATTGGATTTCGGCGGCTTTCCCCCACAATAAAATGCCATAGGACATTATACTATGGAAGTAGCTAAAGTAAACCAATCTAGCAGTGGATTCGTCAGTCAAGTTTCTGATTTTACGAACTGCGTATGCAGCGGAGCTCAATCTACCTGCCAGAGCCGATATTTGAGAACCCCATTGTAGTTTTGAATCCAGGGTGATGCCCAAGAATGTAGCGGATTCAACAAATTCTATCGGTACATCGTTTATTAATATCCTGCTATTAATGACACCCTTTCTTACATTTGGCAGCGAGAATTTAATACATTTAGTTTTTTTGGCGTTCAGTAATAAGTTATTGGTTGTAAACCAATTCAAAACCTGTGCGATTGATTTGTTAACATCGTCAAATCCAGGCGCAATCCTATCTATTTTGAATATTAAGGATGTATCATCCGCGAACAAAACAATGTCACATAAGTTTTGCACGAAAGACGGCAAGTCATTAATATAAACTAGAAATAAAAATGGTCCTAAGATCGATCCCTGCGGAACTCCCATTTTTATGAGGGATCCAGATGACCTGACGCCATTGACCTCAACCATCTGTATTCTATTACTGAGGTAGGATGAGACCAGATCAAGTGCTTTTCCGTTAACGCCGTAGTGTTTTAATTTGCAAATTAGCGTTTTGTGACAGACGCAATCAAAGGCTTTAGATAAGTCACAGAAAACGCCGATAGCATCTTGTGCTTTCTCCCAGGCATCAAATATATGTTTAAGAAGATCTACTCCAGCATCAGTAGTAGAACGCCCCTTAGTGAAACCATATTGTTTGTGATTTAAAAGATGATTAATATTAAAATGTGCCAAAAGCTGGTCTAATATAACTTTTTCAAAAACTTTACTGAGCGCCGGTAATATAGAGATTGGTCTATAGTTTGAAGGGTCATTTTTGTTCACTGATTTGGATAGGGGAATTAATTTACTTTTTTTCATTACATCAGGAAAGACACCTTCATCGACGCATCTGTTAAAAATAAACGCTAAGTGAGGGCTAATTGCATTAATAATATAACTAAGTACTTTGGTTGACATACCCCACAGATCCTCGGTTTTCTTTTGATTGAGCATTTTAAAAGTTTTGATAATTGATATTGAAGTTATGTGTCTGAACTCAAACATAGAGTCACATACATTCACACACTTCGATAGTAAAACAAAAGCATCCTTAGGGGAGAGTTTAAAGGCTGAGTAGTAATAATAGGTACTTGTGAGAAGTACTCAACAAATGTGTTAGCGACATCATTATTATCTATGATTAATTTATTATTAACTTTTAACATAATTTTACCGTCCCTCTGCTTAATTTTTCCAGTTTCTGTATTAATGACTTTCCATGTTGATTTTATTTTGTCATCGGCATGCTTAATTTTTCTACTTAGATGCAGTGATTTTGCTGTCTGACAAACAACTTTAAAAGTTTTTGAATACAATTTTAAGTGATTTATGAATTTAGTATTATGTAAATTAATGGTTTTTTGTGAGTACAAGTTATACAAATTGTTTCTACTTTTATAAATACCAGGAGTTGCCCAGTCATCGAAACGAACCTTCGCACCCTTTCTAACCATTTTAATTTTAAAAATATCATTGAACTCTGCATCTAACATTTGAAATAAAGCACTGCATAGGTCATCAGGATCCTCAGAAAATCTTAGGTTCATTAATTGCTTGTCAATGATATCCACAAACTGTTCAACCCGTTTGGTGGTAATGGGCCTGTAAAAATGTTCTTGGCCTTTGATGGATAATTTACATGAAAAAGTGACACTTTGTCCCAGATGGTCCGAGCCAAGTTTATCAAAAATTGCAATTTTTTCGGGTTCACAGTTGCAGAACACATTGTCCAAGCAGGTAGCTGACGAGCTAGTGATTCTTGTTGGCTGATTAAAAAGATGCTTCAGATTGAAGCTTAGAAATAAATTTTTTAATTTGTCGCTGAGCGGAGACTGCTCAATTAAATTAACATTGAAATCGCCACAAACTATTAAAGATTTAGAGGTGTTGAAGACTTTGCTCATTACTTCTTCCATAATTGTTTCAAACATTTTATAATCAGCCGATGGAGGTCTGTATACACAGATGACTATATGTTGCCCCAGCTCTATACAAGATAATTCAACACATCGTTCCACAGACAAAGCTACTATGTCTTTACGCTCTTTAAAGTTACAATTTTCAGTTACATATATTAGTGAGCCACCACGAATTGCCGTTTGTCTAATGAATGTGCTGGCAATTGTATAATTTTTTAATATTGGTAACAAAGTACCTTTCACAAACCAGTGTTCAGTAATACACATTATGTCAACTTTATAATAATTGAGAAATAATTCTAACTCTAAGGCTTTGCTGGAGAGACCTTGTATATTCTGATGAAAAATGTTGATTGAGTCAGGCCTCCCCATTGTCTTAGACATTAGTTTAAACTAACTAAGTCTACTACGCTACAATTACCCTGCATAGTAACACCACTACGTTGGGGCTCGTCTTTGTGATCTGTTACAATATGTAAAACAGGGTCATAAATATTGTATGCTAATAACTTAGCAATGGTCGACTTATTAGTCTTATTGAGATACAAAGTATCCTTTGTCAATATTACTTTACTAATAAATTTGTTGGTTTCAAAATACAAAAAGTCGCTTATTCTTATAGTATTAGAAGATATACGGTCGAATTGAGAAACCTCCTCCTTTTTTTAAAGTCGGTTAAAAACAAAACTAAAACAAAAGCGGTTCATCCGTTTGGTAGCTACGATGCCACAAACAGACACACATTTGACATAATATATTATTTCTGTAGTCGACAGGACTTCTGCTAGTCCGCCTGGGGCGGTACCACTACTTTGTCGATTAATTCAGCCGAGAAATAGGAATATTAGGAATGATTTTCGGTTTCAATGGCGAAATGTCCAGTGAAACTACAAGGCATGTAGCATATACACACGTCAAACTTATAACCTTCTTTTTGTGTCAGGGGTAAAAAAACAAGCGAAATTACGCAACATTTCCGCTCGAATTGTAATCAGTAACTGTCACAGTGTATTGACAAACAGCATTGGCAGTAAACGAAACTTTTTAAAGAGCTGCACATCAATACAGCGTTAATTGGCTGTCGGGGCGACAGGTTAATCTTCTGGCTGGATACTCAAAGGGTTAATCAGTCGACGATTATTGGACATCGTTCAAGTGGTAATTGCGATTTTTCATAGGTGGTAGTAGCATATTATATCTATGTTCGAAAAATCCGGCAGCACACAGCCCTTGAGCGTCAGAGTATTCTAGGCCTAGCGTGTTCACCATCTTCGATCACATCATCGCTTACCATCAGGTGAGATAGTGATTAAGCGCTAGCGGCAAGCGTTTGACTATTAGCTAGGCTAGCGGTAAGCCTATAAGGCATTTTAATTGGTTTAGTTTTCAGTATTGTGAAATCTTGCTGTAAAGCTGATCTTGCAGTGACCACAGAAGAGAGTATTGCGCTGGATTGTCTTTTTAATTAAAAACTAACAATTTGAATCGCCTCATGCTTTTTATTCACAAGAATTGAAATAGTTTAAGAACAAGTAAGTACGTGTAAGTCGGTTGTTTTAAACCGACTTTCGAGTCAGTTTCAGTAGCAAGTTCGAGACATTTATATCATCATATGAAGATATAAGTATCTTCAGAGGGAGTTCTCTGAAGATATAAGTATCAAATCTCGATAAAATTGAAATGGCTTCTCTCTCAAATCTCAATACAATAAAAAATAAATAAATTAAGGAACCTTGGATATGAACCCTACCTGTAACGAAAATAATCATTAAAATCGGTTTACAATTGGCGGAGTAATCGTGTAACATACATTAAAAAAAAACATACAGACGAATTGAGAACCTTCTTCTTTTTTAAAGTCGGTTAAAAAAGAAAACAGTTAATTCAAAGCAGGTTACAATTTGCGATAGACACAGGTTTTACCTATTCAGTGGCGGGAAGGAAAGCAATGTGAATTCTACTATCGGTACAGAATAACATTAGCATAATCAACGCACAGCGTTCACACAGTGGATACACTAGTGGGCAATATTACAATATTTTTTTTACTTAAACTTATTTAAATTTAAAAAAAAATGCTTACAAAACAAACTAATAAGCTGATCACGAAGTAGTACAACTGACAATTTTGCCACAATAAAAATGCTGCAATAATTATATCGAGGCCAAATACGTATTATATGAAGACGGTGCACTACCGGCTAGAAAGAGACCGAACTTGAACGGAGTTTGTCCCTTTCTTTTGTATGGACCACATATATTTATACTTTATGTATAGTATAGTACATAATATAGCACTGGCAGGTTGTTAGACAAGGACACACTCCCATGTAGGTTCCTTTCGTTGGAGCTGTTTTGATATACAATAGCAATTTCAACCTTATGTTTAGAGCATACGGATTAAATTGAATTTGTGAAAACATCTGATGTGGCACGATCCGTTATTCCATGTATTGTCCATTATTCCATTTATTGCAAATCCATGATCAAGGCATACAAAGTAGATGACAGAGATTTAAAGTCTAGCCCTTTTCTTAGTATTTTATCAAATTGATTACGGGTTTCTTTCTACTCTAGGTTAATATTTTATCCTAGAGTTTTACCCCTTCGGTTATCACGTTATAAGTTCAGAGTCCCTAGGGTGAGTTTCTTTAGATTCATTAACTCATTTGACCCCGTCAATGTATTTACATTGACGGGGATACCATTTGCTATGAAAATTACAATGTTATCTCTTATGCACACTAGATGGCGCTTTTTAATTCCATACAAATCTGCGTGTACTTTAACGTGACCGAAGTAAACCAATCTAAAGACTCGCACGAGGCTCTCAGTTCGATCCTCACCTTCTGAGGCATTCACATAACGTTAGTAGGTATCCAGTCTAGAATAAATGTTTATCCCATCGGTAATTACTTCTAACGTTCTGAGGCATTCACATAACGCAATTAGACTTCAGACGCAGTGGCGCTAGTTGCAACTGTCCTATTCAAACTGTCATGAGTTCTGACAATTTTCTCACATGACAGTTCAAATTGCATTTTGAACGTACCCTACTGTTTATTTTCTGTGTCGTGTACGTGCTCAAGTCTCCTTACAAAATACCAGGACGCATCCTTATAACAAGTTGTTATTATTAAACATGTTTATTATTTAAATAGGTTTTTATAATTGGGTCCCGTGGACAGTGTTATTATGTTTATTTTGTGCCAACTGTTTCCTGGTTTTAAGATTATATAGAACGGACAACCTCTGCGCTAGAAAGACCCAAGATTTTATTTTATGCATGAGGTTTACTCCTTTTGCAAAAAGGAAATCTATGTAGATAAGGAAAATACATTTTCATTGATTGCTTTTTTTTTTGTAGTTTAAGAATCGATTTTCATATAAGACTTAGTATGGAAATTTTGTGAATAATGTTAGTTTAAGGTTTTTAACCGACGAAAAAGCCGGTGGAGGTTCTCATGTCGACGCGTATATATATATTTTTATGTTAGACCACGCATAACTTTTTAGAGAGTAGTCTGAATTTGATAATTCTTTTTTTATTGGAATGGGTATAACCCGATATTGGTCCCATTTAAATTTTAACGAAATTGGTAAAGCTGTTTTTAATAAATCAACAAAAATCATCGATGAATTTGTAAACATCGATGATATGATACCTACAGGAAACAGTGGAAGCAATTTATAGTAACAATTTATAGTAAAGTAGTAAAGTAAGTATTTATATTATTATTATATAATTTTGATATTGTCATCAGGTAATATAAAAATATAAAGTGTGTAACACACACAGAGCCACAGAATAATAAATAGTACAAGTGCAGAGCAAACATCTCTCGTCGGATTTGAAAACTGTAAATATTTCTTCCGAAAGATTAACTTTCGAAATAAGTAGTCATAGATGGCGCCACCAATGTATAATTGGGTAGTAAAATGCAATCCACTAATTTCGTTGTATCGATGGATCGAACCGTAGCCATGTAATCCGGGGGGTGCGGGTTCGAGTCCCGTTGGTACGAAGAAATTTTGGATTGTGTTTAACAATTTAGATTAATACACTGTCAAACATATAAATCTAAACCAAATCGGTCCATCCGTTTAGGCGCTACGATGCCACAGACAAACACGCACATACTCAGATACGAGTACACACACCCCTTCTTTTGCGTCGGGGGTTAATAAGATATTATAGTGGTCAAAGGCTAGTCTTATATGCTAACTAAAAAAGTCTTGTCAGATTTCCATAAAAATACATTTAAATCACTAAAAGATTTTATCCAACCTCGATTCCCCCACGAAAAATTCCACACTCCAAACATAAAAATACTCAGCACCATATTTTGAAAAGTGCCAAAAATTCTTATATAATTTGTGTAACATCTGAAACTTGGGCCCTGAAAATTTCAGCAAATGTGGAAAGTTTAAGGAAATATTGATATCGCCCGTATGCACAAACAATGTTCCGAACTTCTGGAATTACATTAGAGTTTCGAACGGGATTACATTAGAGCTTCGAATATTTATAGTGGGCGTAAAAAGAAATGTTGGAAGTTAGATGGGATGGCTTTTTAAAACGCACGCTTCGCTTCGGTAGTCAACGGAGTTTGGGTAGTACCTGTTTTGAAGCTTAGACTACTTGAGCAGTTTACACTAGTTTCTTTTTGGTTTTCATTATAGAGGCAATTATAGACCATTTTCTCACTGCGCCACTGGCTCTTCAATATAGCATAAATAAGATAATGACTGTTACAAAGATATGTGAAGAGATAATCTTAACAATAATGCTTTATCCATCAATGTGAAAAGTGTGTGCATCTTAACGAGCGTGCCGTGAGTACCTTTTTATCCTATCCAAATCATTCAACAACCTTAGCAGAAGCCTTAACAAAAACTACGTAAAATTCTATATCAAGTCGGATTAAGGCAGAGTCGTTCGAATATGAAATAAAACCGGCCAAGTCCGTACCAACTTCTCAAATTAGGTTTAAAGACAAACTTAACATTGCAGTTCGATCCATAGAAAATGTACTGCACTAATGCAAATAATAAGTTTGTAATAGTAAATTACCTTTTTTTGTTATTAAACTGCATTTTTACGGTTTTCAGATTTATTCCTATATAAGTGGTTGAAGACCTTGCTTCTTACCAAATTTCATGATTCTAAGTCAACGAGGATGTACCATGCAGGTTTTGATTCCCTTTTAAAATCGCAAAGTATGCCAAAATATGCGACATAAACGGTCATATCTTTTGATCGCGTTGACTTACAGGTTTGATTTTTTCACAGCCGAAATATACCATAGACCCAAGTATTTAGTATAAGTTTCAACTTGATACCTTTACGCATTCCGAAGATAAAGGATCTTGACAGAAGGACAGACAAGCAGACAGACTGACAAAAAAGTGATCCTACAAGGGTTCCTTTTTTCCTTTTAAGGTACGGGACCCTAAAAACCTGCCGTTAATTAATGGGTCGCTTGATATTATAACCCTTTATACTCACCGAATCCATCCATCGCAACTACAAAAGAAACCCCGTCACCAATTTCCAAAATGCATACATAAATAAATAGACTTTCAAATTTATAACTTCCTACCCGGAAATCATTCCGCAAACATGTCCGTGTAGCCTGTCTGCCTTTTATAATAATAAACTTAATAACGGCGAAGGGTGACAAATACAGCAAATCATCGCCTTCAAAAGACCCTAAATAAAGCCCTGTAAAAGCCCAGTCAAAGGACTGATAATAAAAAATGTCGGGTCTATTGTAAAGCGAATATGTCAGTCCATCCAATGGAGCTCAGATTGGTAAATTGTATCGATACGTTAATCTAAACCATTGGGTGTCATTACATCCCGGAATAATATCATTTGAAATGCTTTAAAATGGACTACAAATGGCGCGCGAATCATTCTCAGTTGCAAGATAGATAGCTCAATACTTTATTGTAAACAATAATAAGGTAGTTTCAAACTAAATAATTAAGATGGTTTAAAAACTAATACAACCGACTTCAATGCCCCGCGAGTCAATTTCAGTAGCAAGTTTGAGAAGTTTATCGTCATATCTCTGGAGATACTTTTCAGATCTCAATGAAATTACAAGGTACGGCGGCGTCGTGCGATCTGCAAGCGTGTTCTCAGTACTTTTCAACTGTTTTCTGATAGCGTTTGGTGTGAACCAGTCGGTACAAATACTATAGGTACAATACTGCGCTATCTGATTGCCGCCTAGATCGCGCACGCAGGGCGCTGCGGTGTGTCCCTACCTTTACTCATCTCAATGAATCTTTTGTACAATTATTACTTTTATAAAATTTTCCATTCTAGGCCTAGCTTGATGCCATCTTCAAACGCGCCGTATCTAAGAAAGTTGCCAATGTTAGCCTATATATACATGGTAGTTTAAGTTTTATAAGGTAGGTAAAGTTTTAAATAAGCAAACGCAACATGAGTAAGTACAGTACTTTAGCGAAGTCGTTAAAAAAATAAGCTACAAACAACCTCTTCCTCAAAACAAGCGGTATGTGAAATCGATTCTTTAACCAATTTAAAATGTAATCTTATTCAGCGAGATCAAAGACTTGAAACCTTTTCATTTCTTGACTAGGTAATGTAACTGACGTTGTCAAACGGCGTGATATCAAAGAGTTCATTCTACTGAATCAATGCACAATGAAGCGCTGCGACGTGCAAGCACAGTTTCAAGATTGTAGTTCACAAAAAATATTAAATTGACGGTAGAAGTTTTGGCCCTTGGAGAAATGAGAAATGGCGATCGTTTTTGTCCGACTTCCAAAACGAGAAAGTAGGCTTTTTCAGACTTCAAAAAGGAGGAGGTTTTCGGTTCGTCTGTACGTTTTTTTTTTAAATTACTTATTATTCTAAAGAGCATGCCCTTGTGGTATTGTAAATTCATCAAAATACGATGGTAGATTTTGATGAGTATCTCCGGAGATATGGAGATAAACACCTCAAACTTGCTACTTAATATGACTAGCGCGACATTTGAAATGTGATTTGAAGTCGGTTTACTTCGTTTTAAACGATCTTAAATTATTTTGTTAACCGACTTCAAAAAAAGGAGGAGCTTTCTCAATTCAACCGTATATATATATATATATATATTTTTATGTTTGTTCGCGGAAAACTTCGTCGTTTATGAACCGATTTCGATTATTCTTTTTTTGTTCGAAAGGAGATATCCCAAGTGTGGTACCATGGTAATTTTATCGAGGTATGATAAGTATCTCCAGAGATATTGAGATAAACATCTCAAAATTGGTACTGAAAATGAATAGCGCGGCATTGAAGTCGGTTGTTTTTTAGTTTTTAAACGATAAATTTAAATGATTATTTTTCTCATGAGTGCAGAACACCTTAGGGATAGTACTTTATAAAATGTATCTATATTTAATTAGTATCTCCGAAGATATGGAGATAAGAACCCTAAACTTACTTGCCACTAAAAATGAACTGATTTTAATTATTATTTTATTCTTGGATGGACTAAAATCAGTTCTCACAAACGCGATTTTATCTTAGACCGCATCGAAACTTGACATCAGGTGAGATAGTGGTCAAATACTTGTCTGTCAGATACAATAAAACGAAAAGAACCGACTTCAAATGCCGCGCTATTAATTTTCAGTACCAAGTTTAAGGTGCTTATCTCCATATCTCTCGAGATTCTTATCAGATCTCAATGACATTACAATGGTACCACCCTCGGGATATCCTCTTTCTAACAAAAAAAGAAATATCAAAATCAGTTCATAAACTACGAAGTTATCCGCGAACACCCATAAAAAATATATATAAAAAACGGTCGAATTGAGAAACCTCCTACTTTTTTGAAGTCGGGTAATAAAAAGTTTATAACTATTAATGATATCACAACGTTCTAACACTAAAGCGTGTTCTCACATAATTAAAACGCTGTACTGTGTACGTATCTTTATTTATTTTTTCATCGAAGGTTTCATCTTCATACTTTGATGGATACGGTTAGCACCATCTTTACGACTTGTTTCGAGTTAATTTAGGCTTGTTTCACAATACTGTTTTTGTATATTTTTATAATGAGCTGTTTTGTTAGTAGGTTAAAGAAGAGTAAAATTTATAGAGATACGAAGTCAAAGTCAAAGTCAAAGCATTTCAAAGTCAAAGCATTTATTCAGTATATGGGCAAATTAAAATTTGCACTTACACTCGTCAAATTACATTAAATAGATCATATTCAATAAAAAATATTATAGATATAACAGAAACGAAAATATATATATATATATACATATATTGGTCTATATTATAGAGCAAAGGACAAAGGCAATAAGTTTTGTCAAGTAAAATGAAAGGATATATTATTGCCAGTGAAATTACAGGGTATGTCTATCTAGACGTCAATTCACAATTGACGTCTAGATGTCTCAAAGTAGCGGACGTATAGAAGTGATGCGGAACATTCCAATAAACGCAGACGTCTAGCTAAATATGCATTAAGATAAATAGACGTGGTTGCTTTGGAGACAATTATGAAATAATTAAACATTTATTATATAATACTTTGTATTCAATGCAGAAGAGAAGAGCTATGTGGCGTATTGAGTAAAAACTTTTTCCCGCTTGTCGGGTTTCGGGCGCCGTATTTAAATCGGGTGTCGGCGCTTCTGTTTACACTAGTTGGATGTCGGACCCTATCGAAACTGGAGATATTATTTGGCAGTCTATGCAATGCGAGTTTACACGATGGATGTCGACGACGCTTCTTTTGTGATGTATTATTTGAGAAAAAAATAAGCCAAAAAATAACATAACATTTTGGGTTCTCCCAATCCAGAGGAAAAGATTTAGTTGGAACATTTCAACCTTTTCGCAGAGCCCGACACCCAACATAATTTGAACAGCGTCATATTTACTCATAGGCGAACGAGATCCGACACGAGTTTTACGGCCGTAGAGATCTGGTAAAACACCTAAAATTTTTTGTCCAAAAAAATATCGGTGTAGGATAAGTGTGTACAGCCGATTTTCTATCGGGCCCGACACCCGACAAGTGGGAACGGGCTGTAAGGCATTGACTTTGATATCTCAATCAAACATAATTATTTATTTCGATCATAGTTTTCCCGTTATATGGAATGTGTAATCCGGGGTCGGGGTAATAAAGGTAGCATACAAGCAAACGGGCTACCTGATGGGAAGTGGTCACCATCGCCTATATACACTTGCACCACTTGGGGTGTCACTCATGGATTGCTGACCTGTCCAGTTTCGCCGTTTTTAAAGGACTCCATTTTGTAGCTCTGCGGGAAAACAGCAGACGGCAGCTCGTTTCCTCATTTTATAGATGTTGTACGGGAAAAATGAAATTACCGCTTGTATCGAGATGTGTGCGAAGTCCAAGTCTCGACAATATGTGAATGTCTATGGGTGAGGACACAAGGAGGCAGGTTCCCCGGGCAGACAAAACCGGTACCGATCCTTACTGGTAAAATATTCCAATGTTATCATAATTATGCGCTCGCACATAAAGAAACAGGTTGCAGAACATTATGAAACAATGAAATATTTTAACAGTACCGGTTGTCTGAGCCGGGAACCTACCTTTTTATGTCCCCACCCTATGGCGAGAAGTGCGATGTGTGTTAAAATTTATAACCGGCCAAGTGCGTGTCGGGCCACGCGCAGTGTAGGGTTCCGTAGTAGCCTGTTATTCAATGCAAGTCTTTACCCGTTATAAACAAGCAACTAGGTACTCCGTCTTTGTCACTTTAAAGGATTTATTATAAGGATTTTGTATTTGGTACAAATATATCCAACACCCAAGTTCAACGAATATTACTGCTAAACTAATAAAGTTATATCAACCGCTATAATTTTCCTTTAAAGTTCATGAAATGCGCTATTATCACGAATTTTTTCAGATTTTTCAATCCAGTAGTTTAGCTTTTAGAGGGGGGGAGGGGGACGCCCTACTGGAACAAAATTTTGCACTTTAAAGTTTAATATTTCGTAAATGAAGTATTCAATCGAAAAATGGTATTAGCAACCCTTAAGTCATTTTAAAAGACCTATTCAACGATACCCCACACGATGGGGTAGACGATGAAAAAAAAATCATCCCCACTTCTCATATACGGGAGCTACCCTAAAAAAAATATTTTTCACAATTTTATTTCAGCACTTTGTCGGCGTAGTATATATACATACTCCTACAAAATTTCAGCTGTCTAGTATTAACGGTCTCTTAGCAAACCTCGGACCTCGGACAGCAGACAGACAGACGGACATGACGAAACTATAAAGGTTCCCTTGTCAGGACTACGGAACCCTAATAAACGGCGTTATAAATGTTATTGAACTTATAACTAAGTAGGCACTTACACAAGCGGACGTGGTCTCATATGTTTGACATGTAGTTTCAAACTGTCAGGAGAGTAATGTATTTGACAGAAAACAATTTGATATGTGCCCAGAATTAAATTAACAGTCTCAAAGTGCTTAGCGAAGTTTCCATCCCTTAAACTTAGTAAGTTGCTTTGAGATTCATAGAATTGGTTGCTGTACGAGAATATTATGACATGACACATTTATATTTTCAAGCGACTTCCAAAAAGGAGGAGGTTCTCAGTTCGTCTATGCATGTTGTTTTTTTTTGTATGTATGTTTCGCGATTACTCCGTCAATTGTGAACCGATTCGAATTATTCTTTAATTTGTAATCGGTACGGTACATTTCCATGGTAGTCCCATTGTAATTTAATCCAGATCTGATAAGTATCTCCAGAGATATGACGATAAACGTCTCAAACTTGCTACTGAAATTGATCGCGCGGTATGGTAGTCGGTTGTTTTAGTTTATCTTAATTTACTTTACTATCTTAATTTTATACTTATTACTTGTTATTTCTGCCATACATGAGGCCCTTGTTCAGCAGTGGACAGAGATAGGCTGCTGATAATTATGATGATGGTGATAATAATGATTTGCTAAGGGTTGAAACACATAAATATGAATAATAAGGTATTTATATTTCTGTGGGTTGGAAGGAGCCATGAGGCGGATGTATGGATGTTTCTAAGTAACTCTTCACGCTAAAACTTCCGAACGAATTCGGAAAACATTTGGCATACAAATGGTATTAACCTATATTAACACATTTTATCGCGGGCGAAGCCGCGTAGCAACTATTACCTACATATGCGGAAGTTTGTGAGGATGAATTTATGTTTATAACCTATATTTATATACACCAAATAACCTATATACCAACATAATTTTTATATATTAAATAGGCTAGCGTTTGACCACTATCTCACCTATTTGATTATTAAATGTATCGTGAGGATTACACATAATATTATTATTAAGAACGGTTGTACACTCACGGGTTTTTTTATCGGAATTGCTCCGACCAGTTTCAGACACGTTTGGTGTCCTTCTTCTGGGAGCCACGTCTACCGCAAGCTCCTCGCGCAACGAGCTTCGGCACGTAACTTTGTGTTAATAATAATATTACTATCTCACCTGTTGGTAAATGATGATGCGGTCAAGGATGGCAGCACGCTAGGTCTAGAATGGGAAATGTCTCTAAGGATAGCCGGAACACATTAGATGTTTTGGCGACAGACTTTTCAGCTAGTAAGTATATAGGTACATACAATACAATACAAAACTGTCTTATTGTATACCACTAATTATATAACTTAACTAATAATAAATAAATCTAACAAACATAAAATTCAGTAAAGTTACGTGCTTGAAAGCGACCAAACGAACCGCAAAAGCCACAATGCCAACTCAAACGAGAGTAAAAATATAAAAGACGTGCCGTATATACAAAAAGAAGCCCTCGTTCGAATGCCAGATTGTAAGAGACCAAGAGACCTGGATTCAAACGTTCTATATGTTAATTTGAATATTGAATGCATTCTGACCAGTTTGTTTTCACTTAAATAGAGAAAATTGAAACTTTAGTCGACATATTGTGAAAAAGATTTTCGATTCTATTTATGCAAGTAGATATACGACATATATGTCATCGTGACTATCAAGTGTCCTCCTGGCCAGCTACCACCCTCAAGTTAGAAAATATGTCGCAAACATCTAATGTGTTCCGGCAGCTATCCTTGAGAGCCAGTTCCTATTGTATGCCTAGCGCGCTACCATCCTGGACCGCATCATTACTTACCAACAATTGCGATAGTGTTCAAACGCTAACCTATATATATATATGATATCTAGATTGCAATTTTTTCTGAAAAATATTCTACTGGTTGAACTTATCGTTCGACTAAACGCTTCCCCATCATCATCATCATTATCAACGTCCACTGCTGGACATAGGACTCTTCCAAGACACGCCACTCAGCTCTATCTTCAGCTCTTCTATTGCAATCTCTGCGATTAAAATTTGTAAAGCCAATATTTACAGGTATTCGTAATCGCTTACCATAGAAATGAAAATAAAGTAGAATAGTCATACATTCTACATTTCATATAAAAATTAAAGCTGTTAAAATTATAAATAATTATCTATGGAGTATGGACTCGTCAGTTCAAAAAATAAAAAAATAATACCTAGACATAATCGGAGATACAGTAAGAAGAAAAGTTCAGCCTTATTTAAAGTTGCCGTCATCATAAAATATTCAGTTATTTTATACCACACGACTAAGCTTATTTCATACCTTGTTCGGTTGTTCTTACTAAATATCACAAGAAACCTTTCTCTCCCCATTTCCCACCACTCGAACGAGCAAGAAACATGAAAATTCAGTTAATTCTTGCACAAAATGAAATTTATTTTTTCCACGAAGGAGAGACCTTTGATGACGTCATTGTGGGGAAATTGCGGCGGGCGAAATTAGATTCCATAAACCGTAGTTACACGTGTACGAACATTCGATGAAAAGTTCGTCTTAAGTGAGGTGGGCTTTGTCTATCTAAACAACGAACATCGGTTTTAAAGTCACTGCTATCGATTAGTCTGATATATACTTAATATTATAATAAGAGCCTATGTGTCGGTAAGGATATTGATATCTTATTTTACACAAGCACTTTACACTGTATCATTTTATGGAAAGGGACAATGTAAGCGAGCGACTTTAGACTACAATACTCATTATACAATTATAGTCAGTTTTTATCCGTTATCCATTGCTATTCTAATAACGAACTGTTTTGTCGGCACCGTCAAAAGTCGCATTCCTACATCTTACAGACTTGGTCTTGTACCAACCTTTTTAATCACGGCTTCCTGCCTCGCACCTGTCAAAAATGGAATGACCTTCACGTGACGATTTCCTTCTTAAGCTATACAATAGAGTTTTAAAAAGGGGTATCAAATAATTCCTTAAAAGTCGGCAAGGTCAGCGCCCATGGTGTTGCAGATTTTTATAGGCGAAGTTGACTGCGGTGGGTCGTCAGCTTGTTTGCCTACTACAAACATTAAATAAAAACTGGCCAAGTGCAAGTCGGACTCGCACTCGTAGGGTTCCGTAACACAGTTAAGTATTCCATAACTATGATTTTTCGTAACTACAAAATTAACTTTGTTTTTCATAGTGCTTGTATGAAAAACAAAGTTATCTTTGCGGTCGCCATATCTCTAAAACTGCTAAGTGTATCTCGTTCAAACCAATTTTCGTTGTTAGTTTTTATTGAGATCTACAGCATATATTTTTTTTAGATTTTTCACTCCAATACTTTAAAAGTTAGAAGGGGGGGGGGGGGGCACACATTTTATCACTTTAGACGCGCCTATCTTTGAAATGATTGACTTTGAGGAAAAATGATTTAAGAAACCTCAATGTCATTTTTGAAGACCTATCCATAGACACCCCACACGTATAGGTTTGAAGAAATTTTTTTTTTTTTTGTTTCAGTTCCATGTATGGGAGGCCCCCCCTTAAACTTTTATATTTTTTATTTTTGTATAAATATCGGAAAGCGGTTCACAGAATACATCTACCTTCCAAGTTTCAATTCTGTAGTCCTAACAGTTTCGGAATAAAATGGCTGTGACATACGGACGGACAGACAGACAGACAGACAGACAGACAGACAGACAGACATGATGAATCTATAAGGGTTCCGTTTTTTGCCATTCGGCTACGGAACCCTAAAAAATAGTAATTTTAAAGGCTTTTTAATTTACAACCAAAATAACTTATCAATTTGGTCACGTATAAATAATGTCAGTGGCTACTGACACTATTATTACCGCTGGTAATATATCTAGAAAATCATCTTTTATCCGCTTGCGATTATACGTCGGTCGAGACAAATACTTGCCTTCCCAGTCTTTAACTCCGTACATTGTACCCGAAGGACGAGCGAACGACGAGGCGAAACGAGGTCGCAAGAATGTGTAAATGCGGACTGGTGTATGTGACATATTGTATAAATTTTATTAATGAGTGATTTATTTCAATGAATTAATTTAATACAACTTGAGTAGGTAATTTTATTCACGGCATTTGTTACATAATATTGTTTTGTACATTTGTGTTGTATTATATTTTGATGATAATTTTTTTTTTGCTGTCTGCACACACTAGTGTCTTGCGATAGATTTGCCAACTCGAAGGTGGTAGATAGCCAGGAGGACATTAGACAATGTCATATTACCATGTGTGAGTATTAACAAGTTGAAAATGAACGTGAGTTTTATAATATAACATTTAAATATGTCACATAATAATATTTCAATGCACAAAATATTTTATTCAAAGTAAAACTTACTTAACACATGATACGCATAGTAAACGCGGGCCACGGAGTCATAAAAAAGATAATAATACTACACGGAGTGCAACTAAAAAGCGGTTACCCACAAGGAAAAAAGTCAAATAAAAAATAAAATGAAACTATTTCACTCCCACAAAGCTCAGATTAAACATCTGTGTGTGCTTCAATTAACAAATACTCCAACAAATCCAGTAGAAGCAAAAACTCATAGAAATAGCAGAAATCGAGTCAATAAGTAGGTGATGTCGCGAGAACCCACGAAAACGACTTAAGGGGATTATCGTAACACCGTCCGATTACATCCTTCCGAATCGAGAAACGGTGCCTTTTAACGTTAAAACATTCTTAGGGTTGTCATGTTTTACATTTACCAGATATATGGGTGGTAAATATTAAGTAACAGATAATAATAATTAAGATAGTTTGTAAACTAAATAACCGATTTCACTAGCCGCGCGTGTTAAATTGAGTAGCAAGTTTGAGGTATTATCTCCGTCTAGACATAGATCACAAGGCACCCGGCAGTGCGCAGCGCAGCTTTTGACGAACCACCATAAAACAGCTGCTTTCAGAGGTAGATTTCCGCTACGCCGCATCGAAGTGTTGAAATAATATTCCACCACCACTGAGGAACTTGCAATATATTCAAGGATTTCGTAAAAAATTAAGACTGTTTCTTTGTACTCATCAAAAAGAGCGGGAAACTTTACTGCACGACACAAGTGCAATTTGAGACATTACATAACCAAATAACAATACCTAATTCGTACTATATACCTATTGTAACATAACACAGAATATTTTAGAAATACTAAACTTACTACTAGTTTTCGGTAATTTTGTTATATTATAAATTTAATGTTTTATTTTACTTACAGTAGAAAATTTAACCATTTTTGTAATCGTTATCAGGCTTTATATGCATATGTAGCGTGTGTCTGAGGTGAGAACCTCCGTGACGTCACTTTAGGGTCCCATCGAAAGACCAGCGTTGGTCATGTCAGTCATGACCGACATTATGCTGAGGTGGGTCCTATCTTGTACCAAATAGCATTTGATAAATTAATATATAAGTCAGTAATTCACTAGTAAATTGTAATTGATGCTAATTAAACATATTTTCTTTCTTTCTTTTCTCCATATCTCTGGAGATACTAATCAAATCGCAATGAATTGTATATAGTGGAGATGTGCCCTTCACATAAAAAAAATAATCATTCGAATGGGTTCACAACTGGCGGAGTAATCGTGTAACAAACATACCAAAAAAAAAAGAGTGTGTGTACTTATGTACACGCGTTAGAAGTTATACTTCTGTGGCGTATGGAAAAAAATAACTAATATGCAGTAGTGATTAACGATAAATATAAAAATTAATCAAAAAGATTTCATTTAAATAAAAAAGGTTTTATTAACGTAAAAATATGACGTTAAATATGACATATACAACTTGAACATAGTCATGCCACCTAGAACTAACTTCACTGTGTAGAATTTAGGTGTCGGTGTGCGCGCGCATCGTACCACTTAGAACTAACTTCACGATGTTAAATTTAGGTGTCGGTGTGCGCGCGCATCGTAAAAATTCACTCTCATCATTTTTCTCTATCGCGCCAAAAGAAGTATAACTACAAAAAATACAGACGAATTGAAAACCTTCTCCTCTTTGGAAAATAGCTATGAAGCTAGATCCCAAACGCCATCAAAATGGATAAAAAAATTGATTTTTATTAGTTAACCGTGATTTGGCAACCCTAATCAGTAATCTCGTTTAGGAATTGGCCAATCGGTCCGCCGACACGTTCCGGAACCGAATGGATGAAAGAAACGAATGTCGATACCATTGCTTGTTGTAGTGACGTTCTTTTGAAGAATTCATACGAAAAGTAACTTGTTAGATGTTTTGTTGTTGTTTGAATTGTCGTCGTGTTTGAAACAAATAACTTGGTTTTGTAGGCGTTTGTTTTACATGTCATGTAACATTACTTTTTAGACTTTGATATTTGCAAGAATAATTGATACTTAGTAATTATATTTCAAGCCATCTAAGTATTATTAACGCCAATGGAGTTCTCTATCTCCATCAAGATTTAAAATAAAAGCTTTTAAAAAGAACCGACTTCAATGCCGCGCTATTCATTTTCAGTACCAATTTTGAGATGTTTATCTCAATATCTCTGGAGTTTTTTTTTTTTTTTTTTAATACCAAACTGGGTAGCACTTGATCACTATCTCACCTGACGTTAAGTGATGATGCGATCGATGATGTAGCGTGCTTACCCAGAAGATACCTATTCACTCGCGATTTGAAGACCCCCATATTGTACTTAATCGGAAACACGGACTCAGGCAGGGTATTCCATTCCTTAGCGGTTCGTATGATGAACGAAGAAGCAAATCGCTTCGTTCGGGTAGATGGTATATCCACCATAAATCGGTGGCGCCTTTTAGTGTCTCTGGATGTCCGATTATAAAATGGGGATGGTGGAATCAAATCATGCAGTTCCATTGCACACTCTCCGAAATGTATCCGACAGAAAACCGATAAACAAGCGACTTTGCGGCGATGCGCGAGACTCTGGAGTCTCTTGCTTACTAATAGATCATTGCTGATGAGTTTTTTGGCTCTCCTCTCAATAGCTTCCAGTGTCTCCAGCTGGTATTTAGCAGAACCATCCCAAAGGTGAGAACAGTACTCCATACACGACCGGACTTGTGCTTGGTAAAGATTAAGCAACTGTCCCGGTGTGAAGTACCGTCTCACCTTAGCCAAAATGCCAAGCTTTTTTGAGGCTAGCTGGGCTCTAGACTCAATATAAGAGCCGAAATTGAGAGTTGGTGTCAAAGATATGCCAAGAAGCTCGAGATTGTTACTTATCGGAACGGACACATCCCGGAAAGTAGGAGCCAGTAGAAATGGGGTCCGTTTAGCGGAGAAAAGACACGCCTGGGTTTTCGCAGCATTGAACTTGACCAGATTGGCATCGCCACAATCAGAGACTGCCTTCAAAGAAAAGTTCAAGCGTTCGACCATCGCTTCTCTATGAGACTGGATTTGTAATGCACTGGTTCGTGCGTTGGATGTATAACTCTCTACAACAGTGCTGTCATCTGCGTACTCAAAGATACCGGGTTTAAGCAGGTCATTAATATGCAGCAGAAAAAGTGTTGCAGAGAGTACTGATCCTTGAGGGACTCCGGCATTTATGGCCAATTGGTCGAAAGAACAGCCATCGATGACCACTCGAATCGACCGATCCCTTAAGAAATCTGCTATCCAAACACATAAACCAGTGGGCAGGCCGTATGAAGGAAGCTTGCTAATAAGGCTATCGTGCCAAACCCTGTCGAAAGCCTTCGAGATGTCAAGAGAGACGGCCAGCGCCTCGCCGTGGTTCTCGATGGCTTCGCTCCAGATGTGCGTGGCATACGCTAGAAGATCCCCAGTAGACCGGTTTCGGCGAAACCCGTATTGTCGGTCACTGAGGAGATCGTTCACTTCTAGGTATGCCAGGAGCCTGTGGTTCAGTACACGTTCCATAGTCTTACAGAGTATGGAAGTGACTGAGATAGGCCTGTAATTGACAGGGTCTGCACGACTACCCTTTTTCGGCACGGGTTGCACGTTTGCTTGCTTCCAGGACTTAGGCACTTGACCAGTCGTCATAGACAAGCGAAAGAGGCGTGTCAAAATAGGAGCCAACTCAGGCGCACACGTCCTCAAGACTACAGCTGGTATACCGTCTGGACCACTAGCTTTGTTCACGTCTAGATTGCGCAACGCTTTGCGTACTTCAGTCTGACGAATGCGAATTTCCGACATAAACGTCCCGCAAGTCGGCAGACTAGAAGGTACAGCATTGCCAGCATCTAAACGTGAAGACTCCGCAAACAGAGTAGCAAATAAATTCGCTTTCTCTTCAGCCCAGTGTGCTAGTGATCCATCAGGTTTCAGTAGTGGAGGCAGTGAGGGACGGCAGAAGTTCTCTTCGATCGACTTCGCCAGGGACCAGAACGCTTTGCTACCCGAGGGGTAAGAAGCAAGTTTGTTCCCTGTTCGGCGTATGTGATCGAAGCGAGCCTTCTTGAGAGCCTTTTTGCAGGACTTGGCGGCTAAGTTAAAGGCTTTCTTCTTTTCGCGTACATCTCTAGTCTTGCGGGTTCGAGCATCAGCCTAGGCTAAGTAAGCTTCATGTTTTGATGCTTCTGCATCTCTACATTTGGCATTAAACCATGGACGAGCTTTGCTTGACATCGGAACGTCAGAAAATGGTATGAAATATTCCATACCCTGACGTAACACTTCTGTCACAGCATCCGCGCAAGCTGAGGGATCGCTCGAAGAAAAACATACCTGCCGCCAAGGATAAGACGCGAAAAAACAACGCATCTCATCCCAATCTGCTGACCTGTATCGCCACACCCGCCGGGTGCCTTTTTGGCTGGGATCGGGCGGGGAGTAGACGGATACAGACTTCACCAGACAGTGGTCGGAGCTACCTAAGGGTGATGAAACCGACACCGAGTAGCGGTCTGGTTCTGTTGTCAGCAGAAGGTCCAAGCAATTGGCTGTATGGCCATCAACGTCCGGTATCCTTGTTGCTCCCTGGACCAACTGAGTGAGGTCTAGCGTTAAAGCAAGCTTTCGCATCTCTCGACCAGCGTGGTCTGTGCTCTGGTATGGGTATAGTCAGTCTTGATGATGGGCGTTGAAATCCCCCAGAAGCACTAATTGAGCAGAAGGATACCTCTGTTGGGCCACATCAGCCGCCTCACTGAGGTGGTTTGTGAGCCTGTTTGTCTCTTCGTCTCCGCTGTGCGAACGGTAGACACTAGCATAAAGAATTTTCTCTATGCCAGTGTCCACCAAAATCCACATGACGGAAAGTTGAGGGTCTTCAAGGTTGCGGAGACGCCGATAGCAAATGTCATCGCGGGCATACATACAAACTCCCGCCCTCGCCCTAAAGTTATGCTCTAGAACATAGCCTGGGTAGGCAAGGTACGCCGCGTCAGCTGGACATTTGATCTGCGTCTCCGTGAGGAACAGAATATGCGGCTTTTCGGTCTCAAGGTGGTGGTGGACCGAGAGGATATTACCGAGATACTTATCAGACCTCGATAAAATTACCATGGTACCACACTTGGGATATCTCCTTTCGAGAAAAAAAAAAGAATAATCAAAATCAGTTCATAAACGACGAAGTTATCCGCGAACAAACATAAAAAAAAATATATATATATACGGTCGAATTGAGAAACCTCCTCCTTTTTTTGAAGTCGGTTAAAAATTGGGTTAATTAGCTACGAGTGATTTGGCAACCCTATTTTGGCCAATCGGTCCGATGATACGTTCCGAAAGCGAGTGAATATAATTTAGGTTTGTTTACATTTTGAAAAAAAAAACAGACTCCAAATGCCGCGCTAGTAATGTTTAGTACCAAGTTCTCAATGAAATTACAATGGGACCAAAAAAAAGAATATTCCAAATCGGATTTGTTTGGTGACATGTAAATTTTTACTTTCTTCAACTTTAACAACACTGTTTCAGAGGTATTTTGTAACAATGTAGGTATATATTGTTATACCATACAATTGTATGGAATCAAGAACATATTGAGATTTTTGTAAATCCGCTGGACACCTGTTACGGAGGCTTGTCTTCATATCTCTAGAGATATTCATCAGATTTCGTTGAATTTACTTATTAATAAATGACGCGAGTTTTGAGGTAACAAAATTTCCTGGCATTTATTGAAGAGTTCCGTTGTGTGTCTCCGAAACTCATCATCAGATCTTTACAAAATTTTAATAAGTACCATTTGGGTTCGGAATAAACTTCCTTCGATCAAAATAAGAATTTTGCAAATCCGTTTATAAGCGACGGAGTTATGCCCGAACATACATTAAAAAAAAATAGTTCCTGACTCAGATAAACTAACTTGGCTGTATAATCAAACTGTTCCTCCCGAATTGAGAACCTCGTCCTTCTTGTAAATTGTTAAACACAATCCAAAATTTCATCGTACCGACGGGACTTGAACCCGCAACCTCCGGAATAACATGTTCCGGTGCTTTGCCAATTAAGCCACGGTGCGAAGTATCGTTACGACGAAATTAGTGGATTGCATTTGTTAACCCAATTATACATTGGTGGCCGGAACATGTTACTCCGGAGGTTGCGGGTTCAAGTCCCGTCGGTACGACGAAATTTTGGATTGTGTTTAACAATTTACAAAAATATAAAGTGTAAAACACTCCTCCTTCTTTTTTGAAGCCGGTTAAAAACAGACTTAAATGTTGTGAGTTGGTTAATAAAGCTAAATTTAAGCTAGCGTTAGAATCGCGCCCAATTTTTTCTACTTAATTAATGAGTTATAAAAATCCAATCTATTATTAAGTATTTTATTAATGAGATGTCCCAAGGCGATGTCAAGAGTTAGGCGTGATGTCAATAAATTATAAGTTAATGTAAAATATTCGATGTTCTCGATTTTCAATTGATTATAAAAATCGGTGTTTTTTTTTAATGAGAAGACGAATGCTTTGTCGGTGTAGTTGTGTAAACAAATTATGTTTACACAACCAAAGCGACACGGCATTCGTCTTCTCATTTAATGCTTTGAGGTATGGTCTAATATCAATAATATCAAAAAATTTAAAAATTATCAAAAACTCCGTTGGCTTAAAAGGATAGTTAGTTTGACTTCTAAGAGAGAGATCGCTGGTTCAAATCCTAGCACGGGTGTTCGTTCACATGTGGTAGAAAAATACTACTTCGATGCCGATTCCGCCTGACTTTTCACAGTGAAATCCGGTGAAGGAAAAACATCGTTAAGAAACCAACAACCCCCGCATGGTGGTAGGACACTATCTAGTGTCCGTGTGGCCAGCTATCAAGTTAGAAAATCTATCGCCACACATCTAATGTGTTCCGGCAGCTATCCTTGAAAGCCAGTTCCTATTCTAGGCCTAGTGTTCTTACCATCTTCGACCGCATCATCACTTACCAACAGATGAGATAGTGATCAAATGCTAGCCTATAAGATAAGACAACATTAAAAACCCGCGGGTTTTCCCGCTTTTAATGTATTTTACCTCCCTTTCCACCTAATACTACATTTTAATCCAAAGGAACGTCAGTAAGTGATTCTAATTTAGCTTCTATTCTAACTTTGAACCCACCGAACTTACTACACAGCAGTACTATTATTTATTCTGTGCTAACACGGGCAAGCTTGAAAAAAATCCTATCGATGGAGCACAAACTAAACACACACAGACATACAACATGTACGACGCACCACCTCGTATGTTCAATGTAAAAGGAGTATTACCACAGATTATATAATAGTTACTACATGTATTACACTGAAACAGGACATTGCTGAATGTTTAATAGCTATGAAATATAATGACGATTATACAGAAGACCGAAGAGTATAATCGGCCCCTGTGCTTAGCATTTGTGGACTATGAGAAGGCCTTTGACTCAATCGAAACCTGGTCTGTTCTCGAGTCCTTGCAGCGTTGCCAAGTCGACTGGCGATATATCGAAGTGATGAGATGTCTATATAATGCCGCAACGATGACTGTACAAGTACAGAACCAGCGAACTAAACATGTCCACCTGCGTCGAAGAGTGAGACAGGGGGACGTCATTTCCCCGAAACTGTTCACTAACGCCTTGGAGGATATGTTTAAGACGCTGGACTGGAAAGATCGGGGCATTAACATCAACGGCAGGTACATCTCTCACTTACGATTCGCAGATGACATCGTCATTATGGCAGAGACGCTGCAGGACCTACAAAGGATGTTGAATGGCCTAGCTGATTCTTCTCGTAGCATCGGTCTCCGGATGAATTTGGACAAAACCAAAGTCATGTACAACGAGCACGTTGTTCCGGAACCGATTGCCGTAGATGGAATCCCACTCGAAGTTGTCACTAAGTATGTTTACCTAGGGCAAACGCTCCAACTAGGCAAACATAACTTCGAGAAGGAAATCCAGAGAAGAATTCAGCTGGGCTGGGCAGCATTCGGAAAACTCCGTCGAGTCTTCTCGTCGCCTATACCACAGTGTCTAAAGACAAAAGTCTTTAACCAGTGCGTCCTACCTGTGATGACATACGGAGCCGAGACGTGGACACTCACAGTCCGACTGGTCCACCAGTTTAAAGTCGCTCAGCGAGCTATGGAGAGAGCTATGCTCGGTATTTCTCTGCGGGATCGAATCCGGAACGAAGTAATTCGCCAGAGAACTAAAGTTATCGACATAGCTCAACGGATTAGCAAGCTGAAGTGGCAGTGGGCTGGTCATATCTGCCGCAGGACTGATAACCGTTGGGGCAGACTTGTCCTAGAGTGGAGACCGCGAATCGGCAAACGTAGCGTAGGACGTCCTGTGACCAGGTGGAGCGACGACATACGCAAAGCGGTGGGCAGTGACTGGAAGAGAAGAGCCGAAGATCGGGCTCAGTGGCGCATCTTGGGAGAGGCCTATGTCCAGCAGTGGACTGATACAGGCTGATGATGATGATGATGATAATGACGATACAAAACGCTTACGCTGTATCATAATAAACAATGAATACTGTGCCCGCACACCTATTATATTTATATATTATTATTATATTATATTAAGGTATTGGCCCACTTGAAAATAGTTTACCTAGTAAAATATGGCGTACCCTCTAATCGCCAGAAGGGCCATTACACCATCAAAACTACACAATGTAAAAACACTAGTTAGGGCTATAAGATAAGTCAAACTATTTGCATTAATGTAATATATTCTTGAAAACATATGTGTTTTAGGCACTGACTCCTACACTACGAAATGTTTTAAGGGACGGTTTCATTAATTTATAATCTAGAAAAGTTTGTACGAACACATAAGGCAATATGACTACGAAGTTCGGATTTAGTGGTTGTAGTTTTACTAGCCCGCCTGGAGCGGTATCGTCGCTTTGGTTGTTATTAAACGTGAGACATAAATGTGTTTCGGTTGAAAGGGCAAAGTAAAGTGCATTGACGCACAAACTTCTGGTTATGTAGAGTTCTCCAAGACACAGTGTCTGTAACATTCATACGTTATTGCTAACGACAAATTCAGTAAAGTTATTCACTTATTTTTATATTATTTATATGAATCAAGATATCCATCTTCGTTTTTATTCAAGTCACAGAGAAAGTAACGCAACAAGATTAAGAAAATTATGTTTCGTTTTATTATGTAATACAAGTAATAAGCTTAATTTCTTTTTTTAATATATCTTTAAAATACTTCACCATACAGATTTTCGTCGTAAAAAAATAACAAAAATTGTAATTAGTATTTAGACAAATCGTTCCATATGCATCAGCGACAGAACAATTTATTTCCGTTCTGTCGTAGCAGTGAAACCACACCTTAACAAATATATTTCCGGCGGCGACGATAAAGTATCGAGCCGATCGTATCGATATGTCGAATCCATTCGGATGCCGACTCGATTAACTAGTTTCCTGTGATTTCTTCGAATCGATTTAATTGGAATCGATGACATCGAAATATTTCTTATGTGCATTTTCTGCTAGTTAGTATAATGAGATTCGGTTTGCTCAATATTTATTGAAAATAATTATAACTATTTATATTTATATCGGAACAACGGAAATTATCTATCACTTATAAAGGTTTTGTAACTCTTATTTATCTATAATCACTCAGATTGAGATTGTAAGAGTATTCCTTTTTATCTTCATGTTGATCATAAGATCGTTTAAGAAACTAAAAGAACCGACTTCAAATGCCGTGCTATTAATTTTCAGTACTAAGTTAGTGGTTTTCATCTCCATATCTCTGGAGATACTTATCAAATCTCAATGAAATACTATGGTACCATTCTAAAGATATCTCCTTTCCAAAAAAAAATATCATCAAAATATAGACGAAATTAACCGCGAACAAACATAAAATAAACTGGCCAAGTGCAAGTCGGACTTGCACTCGTAGAGTTCCGATTCACTATACCACACTACAATCATATAATAAAATTAATAGGTACAGTCGAACGTTCATAGATGGCGTTATAGTAAAATGCCGAGAAAACACGTTTCTTGTATGGGGACCCCCTTTAATTTTTAACTTTATTCTGTTTTTAGTATTTTTTGTTATAGCGACAACAGCAATACATGATGTGTGAAAAATCAACTGTCAAACTATCACGGTTCATGAGATACTGCAGCTTGGTGACAGACGGACAGGCAGACAGACAGACAGAAAGACAGACAGACAGACAGACAGACAGATAGACAGACAGACAGACAGACAGACAGACAGACAGACAGACGGACAGCGGAGTCTCAGTAATAGGGTTCCGTTGGTAACCTTTGGGTTCGGAACCCTAAAAAAATAAAAAAATATATTTATTATATATTGACCACTCTCACACCCGATGGTAAGTGAATGTCAAACTATCACGGTTCATGAGATACAGCTTGGTGACAGACGGACAGGCAGACAGACAGACAGACAGACAGACAGACAGACAGACAGACAGACAGACAGACAGACAGACAGACAAACAGACAGACAGAAAGACAGACAGACAGACAGACAGACAGATAGACAGACAGACAGACAGACGGACAGCGGAGTCTCAGTAATTGGGGTTCCGTTGGTAACCTTTGGGTTCGGAACCCTAAAAAAATAAAAAATAAAATTATTATATATTGACCACTATCACATCCGATGGTAAGTGAATATGCGGTCTAAGATAGAATCATACTTGTCGAGAATTTAAAGACGGCAGTGAGACGAGGCGCTGAGAACTAACTAGACCAATCCACAGACTAACTATAGGAACTATACCTACCTGTCTTTCATTCGTTTATTACTGAGCGTTCGACGAGACTATTCCTTTTGAGTATGTTTCGTATACAGACAAAAAATTCATCTCGAAAGATTCTTGCCAGCACTTTTTTACGCCTCGTTTTTGCTCACCTGATCTTACTTTCAAGTACTAGTACGTTATGAACTCAATAAATAATCGGCATTAAAAACTTAAGACGGAAAAATACTTAACGCCCCATATATTACCGGAATAAGCACTAAATAATTAATAACGAAACTTTATTATAACATACATTTCCGGAAAATACGACCAATGTTATATGTTTTTAATTAATATAAGTATTAGATTAATAACGAAGTGAAGCCGAATATTTAGCACAACACTAAAACGCGAATTTCTAATCGCAATCAAATTCAAAATGGCGGCAGCGGTTCACCACTTGGCGTGAAAAATTAATTAAATTTATATAAATTTTCCTTTATTTTGACCCAAGGGGCTCTGTGTTTCTGATTTATTCAACATTTACATGTTTTCGGTTTGTTAGATCTGAATATAGTACAATTTAAGGGTTAAAGTAGGTTTAGGCTGAAAATTTAATTGTAATGAAAATGAAGGTGTCCTACGAAGCGTAGATTTTAATAAATTTTATAAAAATCTACGAAACAAATATATTGAACAACGTTTACTTGTTTTCCGGTTTTAAAAAATATTAAGTACATAGATAATAAAATCCTTAAAAAAACTCTTTTAAAATAACCTCTCACATGCCGTTCGACAAATTTACAACCGACTTCAAAAAGGAGGTGGTTCTCAATTTGTCTCTATATATTTTGTTTTTTGTTTGTTACGCGATTACTAAATTACATTTTTCATTAGGTAGGTTTATCGACAGGTTTCCCATTATTCATAGAGATCTGATGAGTATCTCCAGAGATATAGAGATAAACAACTTAAACTTATCTCGCTGCAAATGAACCGATTTGATTATTCTTGTGAAGGTGTGGTTCGTGGTTCCTTAGTAAATTTTGTCAAGATCTCATGAGTAGGTATCTCCAGAGATATGGCGATAAACATCTCAAAATTGCTACTGAAACTGACTCGACGACATAAGCGGCATATGAAGTCGGTTTTTTTTTAGTATTAAAACTATTTTAACTATAGGCAGCAGCGGTGACCAGTTCCCATTCGGTGAGACGTCTGCTTTATTAATAAATATTGCCATAAAACGCAGGCCTGAAGTTCAAAATATTGGACTATGATAAAATGTCTTACGTTCTAGAATCTAGACAGATCTACATAATTTAAGATCGTTTAAAAAACTAAAAGAACCGACTTCAAACGTCGCGCTAGTCAAAGTAGCCAGTAGACGTAGTAACTATTACATAATCTGTGCCAGTAGTTAGTAGTTAGTCGTCGAGATAAGTAAATGCGTCGTAATAGAAGTCTTGATATATTGAAAACGGCTTGGCCGATTTCGTTAAAATTTAAATGGGATCACCTGGGAAGGGTATCCTTAGAAACAAAAAAATAACTTTCGAAATCGGTTCAGGCATATTTGAATAATCGGTGTACATAAAAAAAAGGTTCCGGTGAATTGAGTACCTCCACCTTTTTTGTGAAGTTGGTTAAAAAGAATCTTAAACTTTCGTCGCCTGTCGGGTCTATATTTAATAAACAAAAATAAAACAATATTTCATTACAAGTGCCACCCAAACACAGAGTTAAACTAAAAGTTACAGCTATGAATGTCACTATATCATTATTAAATGAAAAACAGGTTACGAAAGTGGGCGCCAGTTTATATAATGCTGGGTTCCGGATATTTATGATACAGTTGGAGAAGTTGTACTAAAATTTATCGGACTTTACAATAGTGTGTGATATTTGATTCGTGTGAATGTTTTTGATGTTTTTTTTTAAACTCTGGCATGCATTTATCGATTTTGATGATAATTTGTTTGTTTGAAATGGTACCGGAACCGGACGGTTAGATAGGTGCATAGTTAAATAATTTTAAGTTTTTTGTTTTAGGTACTACCTATACAAAACCAATAATAGGTATGGCATTACTGCTTGATATAGTATAATAAAACATATATATCAGAAGTAGTACTCTTTATTTTACAAATCACAACATCTTACCGTACTTACATTATTAAGCACCGATTCCAAATTCCGATTACTTCTCTATCATTACTGCCGTAATCTCCAGATTTGTTTCGATGCCGGCTCACGATCGCGATCGATCGTCAGCCCGAGTCCCCAGCGAATGTGTCATCCCCAATGACACATTTGACATCTTGACGTCTCTTTCATTTTGATACGGACTTTTTACAGACAATATTTCGTTCAGAAACAAAACCTAAATTATATATTTCTGTTTATTATAACATTCAATTTGGTTCGAAACCTAACAATAGTATATTTAATATTATTACTCTTAGCAGTAACTTTTGACATTTGTGTTAATAAAAAATACGCATTATTATATATGCCATAAACTGAGCAGTTTATTAGTATTCTACCCCCAATTGTCACATAAAAATACCAAACACCATATAACAAATTAACAAAACGAGAAAAAAAAACAAAAGCACACCAATCTTACATAAATAAACCGCAATACCATCAACTACACTAACAAAATAGTGGCAAATAAAAATAATATGAACAAAAACCATGCCAAGAACACATTCGTCTTCTACCCTACGGAACCCTACAAAGCCGTCCTATATTGTAAGTATTAAGACATTTCATTTTATTTACGACTGTACTCAGTCGTAGGCGAGAAAAATCCTATATTGTACTCCTACGTACAAAAGTGTTATAAAATTTGGCTTATCTGTAACCTGAATGTGAGATATCGTTATTGCTTGACCAGAAATGGTGAATTTAGTGGGAATGCTTATTAAATTATAGGTAACAAGTTTTAGGAGACAGGTAGTTACGAGGTAGTTGATAGGGTATGGTCACATCAGAGGTTTTTATTAGGTGACTGTGATCTGCCTTTCGAAAGTTGTAGTGTAAATGTGTTTTAGTTAAATACATTTGAGAGGCCCGGTGGTACATTGGTAGGACGCTCGCCTTTGACGCCAGAGAGAGGTTTTTGCATTTCATATCGGTCTTCCGATGAAGGAAAACATCGTTAAGAAATCCCCGGCTAAGTAAGCTGGCAGGATTCGGGTGCTGGGAAGGCTTTTATCAATTCAGTAACGTGTAGGTAGTGGTAGGAGCATATTACATGTATATCCAAGTTCCGCCTGACTTGCTACCAATAAAGTAGCTATCCACCAATACCACCATCAAGGTGAAAATCTACCGCCATAACCTTACTGTCTTCCGGCAGATCACAGCCCTTGAGAGTCAGAGTATTCCAGGCCTATAAGCGTCTTCGCCATCTTCGACCACATTATCACTTACCACCAGGCGATATTGTGGTCAAACGCTAGCAAATAATCATTAAAAACATCTTATTATGAGCTTACTTTGCTTGATATAACGTGATGCAGCTGTTCATATTTTTTGTAAAATCTCGATCCTTAATTCTTTCACTTAATTCTCGCAACTATGGTACTTGTACTTGTAGTTAATTTTTATTTACAGAAGTTATTTACATAATAGTATATACATTAAAATATTTTTACGACTACCTAACTATAAAAAAACAAATAAACCTAATCAAAATCAATAAAAACTAAAATTTAGTCTACCTACCAAACCACTACCAGTAGGTAAAGTTCCCAAAATTCTGGATGTATTCCCCCGTTGAATGGCGATTCTTAGTCTCTGAGCTAAATACATGCCAGCATTTTGGTCCCGTGTCGTTTTAACCAGACGTGCGGAGAAATCTTTAAAAATGCTGTGTGCACCTGGTCCCCACAGTCCTAGAGTCTCAACCCCAAAAGGCACAAATAGGTAGCTGTCTAAACTACTATATTTGCGTAGATAACAACAAAAATATAGCAATCAAAACAATAGCATGTAGAAAACACCTCAAAACATCACAATATTATAATATCAAACCTACACACCCAACCCTTAGTCAAAATAAAATTAATTTTATAACATCATTCCTTAACAACAACATTATATACAATTTACGACTTCTACCCGAAACTATTATATTCTGAAATGGGATCCTGTAATCATCATGAAACCTACCCACATACAATTTTCAGGCGCTCTTGAAATTTATCTTCAGACATCGTTGGAGAGGACTGAATAACCGCAGTATGTGGAGTATAATATATATATATATATATTTTATATTAGGATACGCAATACAAGTATTATATCACCTAATTATACTACAATCTAGCCTAGTTAGGCTAATAAGTAATTTAAATCTAACATAAACGTATACATTGACATAAACAAAGAATGTGACCATCAGCACTTTTCTTACTGTCTCTATTGTTAAGGTGAAGACACATTGGTATCGTGTTCTTTATACATAGTACATACACTATATTCCACTAAGGTTCACTATACACTATCACTACACTAATTCGAACGGTTTAGTTCTTTTGAGTCTTTTTTCTATATCTGTGAGATCGAGGAGTTGTATTGCCTCGATGTTCACGTGATGGTGAAGCCTTCGTTCGTGAGCTTCTGCGCATTTTTTAATGGTGCTGTCGACAACCTCAATGTAAAGGTCCCGATAGAGGTCATCATTGCGTATATACCGGGGTGTTCCAACGATTCCCCTCAGTACCTTGTTTGGGAATCTCTGAATGATGGCAACGTTGCTTTGTTTGGTGCAGCCCCATAGCTCCAGCAACCATAAGTCCAGACAGGCATATAATTTATGATCGTACATATCTCCATATCTCCGGGGATGATTATCAGATCTCGATTAAATTTGAATGGGACCAAATGGGAAGCATAATCTCTCAAACACATTTTTTTTTTTAAATCGGTTTATATTTGACTGAGTTAACAAACATAAAAAAATTAATAATAAAATAAAAAAAAAAAAATACCATTGAATTGAGAACCTCCTTCTTTTTTGTGAAGTCAGTTAAAAATAGGATATCGCATTAAGAATAACTAGAATCCGACTACTGGAAAACATAAACATAATTAATGCTAACCGTCCTTTGCTGTTTTCATTTCGTTTTTGTTTTGTCATTAAAAAATGAATCCTATGTTACCTGGAAAATAACCAAATGACACTCCATCCAAATCGAATAGTTTAAGAGTAGATGCTATGGTAGAAAGAACTTTATTATATGCAAACACACATACATAAACTGCTATAAACATAGCCCATCATTTTGGCTTTGGCGCAGTCAGGTAAAAACATCTTCATAGTAATGCTATTAACCTATTAAACGTACATGAAATGTAGTATAAATTTCTATTTATACACGACAGCAAGCAGTAAACTTCATTAAAATGGTTCATCAAAACGAACGGTCCGATACAACATAATTTCTAATCGCTGTACCGCTTTTAGTACCTGTGTAACCGTTAATATCGTTATTTATTGAAGTCGGTCCTCAAACTCAGGCATTGTGTTACGCAGTTGACATTTCATAATATCATACATACAATGAAAAGCCTGTTTCAGGCAAACGTACTATAAATAAATGGAAATTCCATCTACTCTGCATTGGATTTTAATATTGGAAATATTGGATGTATGAAATATTTTTAGATAGAATTTATAATATTTTTTATGTATATAGGCTTTTCATGCTTTTAAGTTTTTGACATGTTTCGTTGTTGAAATGGATATTTCATTGGTTTTCGGTTTTAATAGTTGTTTATGAAAACATAAATAAAGCTGTTTTCGGTTTGGTATCATGCAAAGAGATGTATTTGATTTTAATTTATAGAACTTACTAGCATTGTGGCTTGCACAATACTAGTAGTCTTGTTAACCCTTCCAATTAAGCATAATATGTTTGTGTCTGGAGTGGGTCCACGTCAATAGTGCAATGGGTGGAGATCAAACTCACGACCTCTCGATCGCCAGGCCGACGCCATAGGCATCGGGCTATTGCCGTTTCTTGGATTTAATTGAAATTGTAAATAAATGTAAATTTGGTTTACACATAGTTTTTGTTTCTTTTTTTGAAAGCAGTCAGGAGTTAGTGGTCTAGCTTTTTTTTATTCTGGACTTTGGCACTTGACCACTATCTCACCTGATGTTAAGTGACGATGGGGTCTATCTGAGGTGGAATTATGCGTGTCTGGAAATGAAAGACAGCAGTAGCAGTTTTATCTATCAAGTGGGGCCAAATTCAAATTCTTTGAGCTGAGTTAGTATCAGACTGACTGCCATTTTTTTTACCGACTTCACAAAAAAGGAGGAGGTTCTCAATTCGTCTGAACTTTTTTTTTTATAAGTATGTTCACCTATTGCTCGATGATGCCTGAACCGATTCGGAAAATTAGTTTTTTGTTTCAAAAGGAACCCTTCTCAGGTGGTTCTATTTAAATTTTAACGAAATCGAGCGAGCCATTTTTAATACGTCAACATACATACAACAACAACATACAACAACATTGTATTACGACGCATTTACTTATTTAGATTATGTAACAGTTACTACGTATACTGGCTACTTTGACTAGCGCGATGTTTGAAGTCGGTTCCTTTAATTTTTTAAACGATCTCAAATTATGTATGATCAACATTCTACCAATCATCCTGTATCTTTAATATTTAACAATCTTGAGAGAAGGCAAAAGTTATGAAGTAGCTTACCACCATCAAGGAGAAGATCTGCCGCCATAACCTTTGATTTTTCCGGCAGCACACAGCCCTTGAGAGTCGGAC
The DNA here is from genome assembly GCA_954871355.1 of Cabera pusaria. Classification (NCBI taxonomy): domain Eukaryota; kingdom Metazoa; phylum Arthropoda; class Insecta; order Lepidoptera; family Geometridae; genus Cabera; species Cabera pusaria. The sequence goes on from OX940910.1 coordinate 6,827,263, forward strand.
CATTCTAGGCCTAGCATGTTCACCGTCTTCGACGATATCATCGCTTACCATCAGGCAAGATAATGCCCAAACGCTAGCCTATAAAATGTCGGTTCTTTACATAATATCAGTTTGTATTCTTAGTTTCACTGAAGGTACTTCAAGATGTGCTTACATAAAAACATATCTGAACTTCTTGAACGGAGTTAGTCCCTTTCTTATGTATGGACAACTTATATATATACTATACATATAATATAGAACATATATAGGACTGGCAGGTTGTTAGACAAGGACACACTCCCACCCGGGTGTCTTTCAATTGGGCCGTTTTGTTCTACAAAGCAATTACAACCTTATTGTTAAAGCATACGGATTAAATTTAATTTGTCAAAATATCTGCAGTGCACCATCCTTTTATATTACGTCTATGGTTTCAACATAAACCAAGCAGTACAGGCGCGCTTACACTCATTTGCAAGACAGCTTCAATACAGCAAATTGGCTGAGATGCAAGTGAAAACATACGGCGATAAAACCTAAACATTGATACTATATATAATGTACGTAGTTCGGATTTTCAGGTGTAGTGTAGAGGTCATTTGCGGCGCCAGAAAATGCTCTATGCTGTTAAAAAAAGGTACTTTACGGAGTAAAACGGATCAAGGCTCAACAGAAAATTGAATTGAAACAAGATTGTTTGTCACATTAAGGTTGAGAGAAGTGCTTATTTGCGATTGTAAATATATATTACATACCAATCGATGATTTATTTATTGTTACGACATAACGTTCCTAACACAGGAGTACCTGATACATTTTTTATTTTATTAAAACCATACAGTAATGGCGATATAAAAACAGCTGGATGAGAGTAGCTGAGGAGCGTGCTCAGTGGCGTACTATTGGAGAGACCTATGTCCAGCAGTGGACTAGTATAGGCTGATGATGATGATGATTAATGGCGATATAAGAAAACTTCTATACAATGTAGTTACAACTACTTAAGATATAGGTACCTAGACAAAATTAAATCATCTAGCAAACCACTGCCAGTAGGAATAGAGCCTAAAAATCTTCTTTACATTATGGTTTTTAGGGCTCCGTACCTCAAAAGGTAAAAAAGGAACCCTTATAAGATCACTTTCTTGTCCGTCTGTCTGTCTGTCTGTCTGTCTGTCTGTCTGTCTGTCTGTCCGTCTGTCTGTCTGTCCGTGTGTCACCACTGATTTTCTCAGGAACGGGTGGACCTAGCAAGTTGAAATTTATACCTGATACTGAATTCTGATCACTATTGTGTGTATAAAAATCAAGGTCTTGAGTCAATACAATAAAAAGATATGGGCAAATTTAGATTTTCGCGAAAACTTGTTAGTACCAAAATTTTTTCAGAATATTTCCTTTACATGTGCTCTAAGACCTTGCGTATACGTAACCAAAATTGACAATTCTAGGTAAACCGGAAGTACCCTATAGGTTTTGGGTCGAAAATCTGAAGAGTACTTCCCGTTGACCTAGAATCATGAAATTTGGCAAGAACCAAGGTCTTACAGCACAAATTAAGGAAAAATTCCATAAAATAAAAAAGTTGAACATTTAAGGGTGTCCCCATACATACATAGTTTGCGTCAATTAAGGTAGACCTCTGAGTTATATGAGCGCTGATACAATTTAGAGGTCTAGCTTAATTGGTTGGTACGGAATCCTCGGTGGGCGAGTTGAACTCGACTTAGTCGCTTTTATTTTTTTAAATCATGTAGGAATTAAAGTAGCTCAAACTCAGTGTCATGTCTTGGAATATTTAAATATGTAAATATTTAAACGCCTGTAATATGTTACCGTATTTTTCAACAGTACGCTACGCAGCAACATTTGCAATCGTAGATCTAGGCAGCGCCGAGTGGCTACATATCTCAAGAGATATATGAGTGTGTTGTAGAGATGGCAATCATGCCGATATCCGGCTTTTTTATGTAGTGGTAGGCAAACAAGTCGACGGCTCACCTAAAATAAACTGTTGTTACTGCTGTAATAACTGTTGTTGAAAGAGAGAAACCGAGTTGCCTATAACAAAAAAAGAACAAAAAAAAACAGACGATTCGGCAGCCTTCTTCCTCTCTTCTGTCACCTTTTGTAGCGATAATCATAATAGCAGCACGCTAAGCTTAGAATTAGAACTAGCTCTCAAGAACAGCTGTCGGAAGTGTCGGAACACAATAGAAGTTTGGTAACAGAATTTCTAAACTTAAGGGTGGGTGGTAGCTGGTCAGGCGGACTAGACAGTGACATACCACCATGGGTTTCTAAATTAAATTTTTCCTTCGCCGAAGGGCCATTGTGTAATGCGCACATACATGTGTCAATAGAAAAATCCACTGCTGTACGGCGGGGATTTGAACTCACTACCTCTGGCGTCAATGCCAACCATTTTTCGATTGCGCCACTGATAATGGTTTAATTGCCTCTAAATAAACATTAAGTAATAAATGTTATTCACCGCTCTCATTTTACAGCTCTACATAAAAGCCCGAGTGCTCGGTGGTGTAACCGGGAGAATTTAACGGTCGGCTTTGATGCCAGAGGTGCCAAGTTCAATCCCCGCCGTGCACCAATGGATTTTTCAATCGGAAAATTTATGTGCGCTTTTCACAGTGGCCCTACGGTAAAGAAAAAACATCGTTAAGAAACCAACAATCCCTGCATGGTGGTAGGACACTATATAGTGTCCGCCTGGCCAGCTATTACCCTCATGATAAAAATCTGTCGCCAAACATCTAATGTCTATCCTTGAGAGCCAGTTCCCATTCTAGGTTTAGCGTGCTTACCATCTTCGACCGCATCATCACATACCAACAGCTGAGACAGTGGGCAAACGCTAGCCTATAAGATATAAAAAAGAAAAAGATTTGGCCGACAACCAATGTGTATTTGAATTCGGCCGGATACCAATTCACCTCCCTATCGCTAAAGTTTAGTACATATATCTCCCACACTTTGAGACGTGTCTCCACCATTTGTGTTAATACTAGGATACCTAACGTTTCAGTCTAGAATTCTAGATCTTAGAACAATGACGAGATTAACTGCGGCTTAGACTTAACTTAGATAACTTTGATAGAGGTAAAGTTGTAGCCTAGATTTTGTTCGTGTAGGATAGGGAAACTTTCAGCTAATTGGAATTAAAAATATTTATCCTAGAATTCAGAAGTTGGGTTAAGATAAAAGCACTTTGTGGGTTAATCTGAATCTACTGTAATCGTTTTGTATTCTTCTGCTTTAAATTTCACTGTTCTATTGTCGTTTCTAGAATCTTTCACTTTCGAGAAGAACATTTTCATCTGCTACTGCTTCATCACTTTTCGTGAGATGATTAATATATTTGGATAATTAGAACGGAAACAATCTAATAACTGTATAATATGATGGGCTAGCGTTTGATCACTATCTTGACTGGTGGTAAGCGATGACGTGGTTAAAGTATGCACACGCTAGATCTAAAAAACAAGCTTACTAGCATTGTGGGTTGCACATTACTAGTAGTCTTAAAAACCCCTCCAACTAAGCTTAATATGCTTGTGTCTGAAGTGAGTTCACGTTCAATAGTGCAATGGGTGGGGATAGATCTCACGATCTCTCGATCGCCAGCTCGACGCCTTAGCCATTGGGCTATCGCCGCTTACTAGAATGGTCTGACACTTTAGGGCTCAAGGACTGTGTGCTGCCGGAACACCGTAATCCACACAAAGGATTCATAGGACACTTTCGAACGCGGAAAAAGCATCTAGTATATATATATATATATATACCTTTAAAGTTGCCTACTATACCACAGAATACTGTATAGTACAAGTAACTATACAGAGTTAATTTTCAAGAGCGCGTGGATGGCCGAATCCGAAACTATGAGGAATAGCGAAAAGTACTCAAAGGGGTCCCTGGCCCGATTTTGATGAAAACCAAAACTGCATCATTGGATTATTGAAAAATCAATATTCCTAGCCAGGCATCGAGCCCGTTGATTTAGAAAATAAAAACACAACCTGTATTATTACACCACTCTTACGGACACTTGTCGCTAATAAGGAACGAATGAATCGAATGGTGTAATAATACAGGTGTGTTTTCTTTCCAAAATCAACAAGTTCGATTCCTGGCTAGGAATGTCGATTTTTCAAAAACTCAACGATGCTGTTTTAGCATTCATCAAAATCGGACCTGAGACTCCACTGAGTAGGTACTTTTCATTATTCCTCATAGTTTCGGATTTGGCCATCCACGCCCACTTGAAAATTCAACCTATATATACCTTACTATATCTACCTATAGCTACCTTGCTATACATAAATCGATACATAACTTCTAAAAGACTACTTTCTTCAGTCTTTGAAGTACCCTTGTAAACGCAACTATCCATATTATATCCTCCATCATTTCTTTAGACATGTTCTCCAAAATCAGGCTGAGACACTTATCTTCATACGAAAAAAACATAAGAAATAGGACACTTAACCCTTGAAACTTAAACCCACTGAGAAAGTATATAAGTCAAGAAGAATCAAGAATCAAAGCATTTATTCAGTATGTAGGCAGTATTAATATACACACATATACACGTCAAAATCATAAATCATAATCAATTATCAACTAAACATAGCAAAAACACAATTAAACGCTTTGAATTAAAAAAAAAAAAACAAAGTAATGAACCATTCAGCTGTCAGCTGTCATGTATAAGTGAGTTTTTACTTTTTAACCCCCGACGAAACAGAAGTGGTGTTATTGTAAATTAATTATTATTTAAGGAGCTATCCAAATGAAACACCGAGGTTCAGCCATGACTGCTTTATTCTATAGCATGAATGAGGGTACCCTCATTCATGCTACTTATAAATATTAATGATAATAGTTCTACATCTACTTACAGTTATAAGTTTGTATCTGTCTGTGGCATCGTAGTACCCATACGGATGATTTTGATGATTTTGATGATGACCAAATTTGATTTAGTTTTTTTTTTTATAATTGTCTTCATCTTATTTTTAACCGACTTCAAAAAAAGGAGGAGGTTTCTCAATTCGACCGTATATATATATATATATTTTTTTTTTTTATGTTTGTTCGCGGATAATTTCGTCGTTTATGAACCGATTTCGATTATTCTTTTTTTGTTCCAAAGGAGATATCCCAAGTGTGGTACCATGGTAATTTTATCGAGGTGTGATAAGTATCTCCAGAGATATTGAGATAAACATCTCAAAATTGGTACTGAAAATGAATAGCGTGGCATTGAAGTCGGTTGTTTTTTAGTTTTTAAACGATATTATGTTCTTAGCTTTGATTCAAGAAAAACTGTTCAGCCGTTTTAAAACTATAAGTTTTTTTCTAGCTGATGGCTGATGATGAAATCAATTTTCGTAGATCCAACCAATTTGCAGCTCGGTATCCTCTTACTTCAAAAATTTCTAGAAAGAAGCATTGACCTGACCTGATGCTGGGACATCTCCTGGAATCTGCAGAATACTTAACTCCTCACCAACTTACATCAGAGATGTTGAGTTTGGGCTCATTGGAATGGTTTCAATGAACAGATTATACATAGATCAGTCGGGGGTCCTTTTAAATTTTAAATTTAAGTATTGTTATTATTATTATAGGTAAGCTTTTATTTCACTTGCTGTGTTAGTATGTGTGTATGTTTGTGTGGGTAGAATATTGGAAGATAAATTAGAACCATTTACTGACGTTTTATTTGACTTAAATTTGGTATCCTTGCGTATCTTCTGTGACAATGCAATAATACGGTACCAACGAGCTGACCTGATGATGGGGCCTGGTTGTAGGGAATGGAACTTCCTAATAGGATGGAGGTATGTTACTCCTTCACGCAAATACTACTCAACACATTTCGATAAAATTTGGCACACTAAGGGCCAGTTTCACCAGTTCCGGATAGCGCTATTATGAAGAAATATGACAGATTTTTGACAGCTTTTATATAGCGTCATGTGTCAGATAACACATTTTAGGATCCTGTGAAACTGGCCCTGATAGTTTATAACCTGGAGTTACGCTTTAGGTACTTTATGCAAGTAATTTGCGGCGAAGCTAGTTATTAGGTAATAAAAAGGTATAAAAAAAGGTTGTCTCAGTTATTATCACTTCCAAATTTAGAATCTCATGTTACGTGCAATACAAATATTAAATTAGCAGTTGTATTGTAGAAAAAAATATCTTTTTACGTTCCCCCAAATCAATGCATAACAAACGAATTAAAACTTCATAATAGAAAGTAGGTACTTTAAATACATAACATAAGCCTTTGTGTTGTTTTATAAGAATTGACTCAATAAATATATAAATTGTTAACTAATTTATGAAGTTACTGTTTATTATTAAACTGGACTTACACTAATAACTTGTAATCAAAACCATTATCACAATCAACTCTCACAGTTAGTCATCATAAACTTTATTGGCATAGCTTGAAAGTAAGGTACTTCTTTCCGGTTTCCAGACGTAACAGCCTCCACAATGACTACTCGAAGAATGGATGTTGAGGCTAAATTAAAAGTGGCTCTACTGGAATTGAAAACAAGTAAGAACTCCAACAAAAGATTGCTGCAAGAACTTCAAGATCACGAATCTGACATGGCAGAGATGTTGAAGAAGAATGCAGAACTTAAAAATCAACTAGCCGAGTATGATATCGCTATGGAAGACATGAGAGACCAGCGTGACAGGCTCCTAGCGACAGTGGATGTACACACTCAAAACCAAGAACTTTTTGAACAAACTCTGACCTATATCCGGGACCTGGAGCTTTTGTGTACTAAGAATAAACTTGAAGAAATGGAAACTTCTCATACGTAACAAAATGACTCTAATAAAGCTAACACTGTGGATTTATATACAGAGCTCATCCCTTCAGGTTCTAGTAGTGTCTGTATTAAGGGTTCTAACAAGATCAAAAAATATATTAAGTATAATAAAATTATTAGGAAAACTACTTATAAATTAAAAAAATATAATCAAATTAAACAGGATAATTTAAAGGCTTGTAAAAAAACATAGATTTAAGTCATGAATTACAAAATTGCTTAGAGTTGCTTGAAAGGTGTAACAGTGATCTATTAGAATTTAAGAAGAAGGCTGATTCACTCAAACAAGAACTGCTTACCTCAAAAGATGTAATTGGGGCTCCCATCGCTAACTTGCAGAGTGAATGCTACCAAGGTCATAACAGTCTACCAAGTACAGTAAATACTGCGTGTTTACATGTACAGACTGACTTGGTTAGGCAGGAGGTAGCGTTATCGTTGCAGTGCACTGGGGCCTCTGAGGTGGACTCGGGCAGTTCTTTACAACTGCCGGAGCCAGCTAGAGAGACCATTGTGTACAGCGATGAGATTGGCATAGGTATGGGTAGCTTATTAAGAACAAGATTAAGCCAAAATGTACATAATAATTGCTGTCCTAATTTACCAATAAAAGATCTATGTACGAAAATTAGCAGCCACCAGTATCATAAAAATTGTACAATTATAGTGCAGCTAGGCAACAGCACAAATGTAAAAAAAACTGATATTAATAACCTAATTGAACTTTTATCAGACATTGCCAGCAAAGGTATCAGTAAAATAATAGTGTGCTCATTTCCATACTTAAAACACAGGAGTAGAACTGTCAATATCAATAATCATATACATAAATTAAATTTGACATTATATAATCAGACATGTCGCCTGAGCGACTTTTTGTATTTCGAATGTAATACATTTATGAGTAAGCTTTTATTGACAAAGGATACTTTGTATCTCAAAAAGACTGACATCTCGACCATTGCTAAGTTATTAGCATTCAATATATATGATCCAGTTTTACATGTTGTAGCGGATCACACAGACAAGCTCCAATGTAGTGGTGTTACTATGCGGGGTAATTGTAGTGTAGTTGACAAAGTTAGTTTAAACTAACGCTTAGGACAATGGGGAGGCCAGACTTAATCAACATTTTCCATCAAAATATACAAGGCTTCTCCAGCAAAGCCTTAGAATTAGAATTATTTCTCGACTTTTATAAAGTTGATATAATGTGTATTACTGAACACTGGTTTGTGAAAGGTACTTTGTTACCAATAATCAGAAATTATACAATTGCAAGCACATTTATTAGACAGAAGGCAATTCGCGGTGGCTCACTTATATATGTATCTGAACATTGTAATTTTAAGGAGCGTAAAGACATTGTAGCTTTGTCTGTTGAACGATGTATTGAATTATCTTGTATAGAGCTGGGGCAACATATAGTCATCTGTGTATACAGACCTCCATCCGCTGATTATAAAATGTTTGAGACAATTATGGAAGAAGTCATGATGAAAGTCTTCAACACCCCGAAATCTTTGATAGTTTGCGGTGACTTTAATGTTAATTTAATTGAGCAGTCACCGCTCAGTGATAAGTTAAAAAATTTATTTCTTAGCTTCAATTTAAAGCATCTTTTTAACCAGCCGACTAGAATCACTATCTCATCAGCAACCTGCATGGACAATGTGTTTTGCAACTGTGAACCTGAGAAAATTGCAATCTTTGATAAACTTGGCTCCATCATCCATCCATCTGGGACAGAGTGCCACATTTTCATGTAAAACATCCACCAAAGGTCAAGAATACACATACAGGCCCATTACAACCAATCGGGTTGAACAGTTTGTGGATATCATTGACAAGCAACTAATGAACCTTATATTTTCTGAGGATCCCGATGACCTATACAGCACTTTATCTCAAATGTTGGGTGCAGAGTTCAATAATATTTTTAAATTTAAAACTATTACAAGAGCTGGGAAAATTCGGTTCGATGACTGGGCTACTCCTGGTATTTACAAAAGTAGAAATAATTTGTACAACTTATACTCACAAAAACAAATTAATTTACACAATACTAAATTCATAAATCACTTAAAACTATATTCCAAAACTTTTAAAGTGGTTTGTCAGACAGCAAAATCTTTGCATTTTAGTAGAAAAATTAAGCATGCTGATGATAAAATAAAAACAACATGGAAAATCATCAATACTGAAACTGGAAAAATAAAACAAAGAGACAGTAAGATCATCTTAAAAATTAACAATAAATTAATCATGGATAGTAATGAGGTTGCCAATACATTTGATGAGTTCTTCTCTCAAGTACCCATTACTACCACTCAGTCCATAAATTCTAGTCCCACTGATGCTTATTCTATATTATCAAAGTGTGTAAATAAATGTGATACCTTGTTCTAGTTCAAACACGTAACTGCAGACTCAATTGTGAAAACATTTAAAATGCTCAAACAAAAGAAAACCGAGGACCTGTGGGGAATGTCAACCACAGTTCTCAGTTACATTATTACTGTTATTAGCCCATACTTAGCTTTTATTTTTAACAGATGAGTTGATCAAGTAATCAAGTAAATTGATTCCTTTATTCAAATCAGTAAACAAAAATGATCCATCTAACTATAGACCAATCTCTATACTACCGGCATTGAGTAAAATTTTTGAAAAAGTAATATTAGACCAGCTTTTAACACATTTTAACATGAATGATCTTTTAAATAGCAAACAATTTGGATTTACTAAAGGGCGTTCTACTACTGATGCAGGAATAGGTCTTCTTAAACATATATTTGATGCATGGGAGAAAGCACAAGATGCTATTGGCGTGTTCTGTGACCTATCAAAAGCATTTGATTGTGTCTGTCATGAAACACTAATTAACAAATTAAAATACTACGGTGTTGAAGGTAAGGCACTTGATCTGGTATCATCATACCTCTGTAATAGAACACAGATGGTTGAAGTCAATGGCGTCAGGTCATCTGGATCCTTCATAAAAATGGGAGTCCCGCAGGGATCGATCCTAGGACCTTTTTTATTTCTAGTTAATATCAATGATTTACCGTCATTCGTACAGAACCTATGTGATATTGTTTTGTTCGCAGATGATACTTCCTTGATATTCAAAATAGATAGGACTACACCTAACTTTGACGATGTAAACAAATCAATAACACAGGTTCTGAATTGGTTTACAACCAATAACTTATTGTTAAACGCAAAAAAAACTAAATGTATTAATTTCTCTCTACGAAATGTAAAAAGGGTATCCTAAATAGAAGTATATTAATAAATGATGAACCATTAGAACTTGTTGAATCCACAACATTTTTGGGCATCACTCTGGATTCAAAGCTTCAATGGGGTTCTCAAATATCGGTTCTAGCAGGTAGGTTAAGCTCCGCTGCATACGCAGTACGTAAAATTAGATTTTTAACGGACGAAGCCACTGCAAGATTGGTCTATTTCAGCTATTTCCACAGTATAATGTCTTATGGCATTTTATTGTGGGGGAAAGCCGCTGAAATCCAATCAATACTTGTTTTGCAGAAACGAGCTATTCGCTCTATATATAGTATGAGGTCGCGAGATTCACTTCGCGAAAAATTTAAGGAAATTAAAATTCTAACAGTGGCATGTCAATACATTTATGAAAATATTTTGTTCATACGCAAGAATATAAATGATTACAAGAAAAGGTGTGATGTACATAATTTTAATACAAGACATAAAAATAGATTAATTATACCTAATTTCAGACTGCAGAAAGTTAGTGGTTCATTCATGGGGAACTGTGTACGCTTTTACAATAAGCTACCTAAAGATATTGATCAATTGCCTATGAGCAAATTTAAAATCTATGTAAAATCCAATTTGATGAAAAAATCATACTATACAATAGGTGACTATATGGATGACAAAAATGCATGGCCTGAATGCCCCAAGTTCCAAGAACAAATATAAATTGTATTATAATTATTAATATATTGTTAAAATTTTAAAGCTGACATGTACAATTAATTTAAAAAAAAAGATAAAATGACAAGACAAGCCCCATAGAGTTTCTTGGTGTTTCTTCTCTGATGGGAGTATTTCTGGAACACCGGTAGATTCAACAGCCATTCAGTTTTCCCCTTTTGTCCGCAGATTTTCTTTCTAGGCTTGCCATTTTTATTTTTATTTAAACAATATTATGCAGCTGACAGACGGACTATCAGTTCCATTTGGATCATGATATGTACTGTGATCGGTATGCGTTTCTCTATGTTGTGTTTCACTATTTTTATTTTTTTTATATAAAAATTGTCTGAAGTACTGAAACACACAGTTACATGTATGGTTGGTTTTAACCTACTTTAATTTTTTTTAAATATTCTGACGTAAACGATTGGATGACAGCTGAATGGTTCATTACTTTTTTTTTCTAAATCAAAGCGTTAAATTCTGCTTTTGCTATGTTTACTTGATAATTGGTTATGATTTATTTTATGATTTATGATTTTGACGTGTATATGTGCGTATATTTATACTGCCTACATACTCAATAAATGCTTTGATTCTTCTTGAAAAGAAAACTATTAAATAACGATTTCCTTACAAAATCCCAACTTTTAAGTTGTTTAAAATCTTCAAACTTCTTTAATCACCAAACCAAGTGAGTTCCAACCCTTTTACGCACATATAATAACTTATTCAAAACGGCGAAAAATCGCAAATGCGACCTTACTTTTACGAGTGAGGGTTCACATTGCATCAATCAGAAAACGTATAAAGCTATAAGTTAATGGCAGCATTTTCCAGTTGTTTTCCCCTAGTGGTGTTATGTCATCCGCAGTAATAGTACGGTACATTTCTATGTAAATGTGAGTGAACCCGCGCGTAAATTCTGTATAGGGATGGCCTGGGTCGTATGTTTATCGATATCGATAAACGTGTTAAGTCAAAGCTAAAGTCGGTTGATAGATCAGTTGCGACGATTCGTTTATAAAGGCAAACTCATTGATGATGATGATTTAGCCCTGTGGTTATATTATGCGGGTGAAGCATTCCATATTTATTTATTTATTTAGCTTTTAGAATAGGAATGGACGTGGTCCGTGCTTGCTATCTACTTAGTGTAGTATAACGTCTCAGGAAGTCTGTAGGTTATTACATGGCAATAGTACAGACAAAATTTTATGTAGTCACAAATAAAATCAGAAAGTTTGTTTCGATGACATTAAATATCAATCTCTTCATTATTTACCACTATAACATCGATAAAAATAAATGATTTATAGTTGTTATCGATAAGTTAACACACATCTCTAAAACGAAGGACCAAATTACACTACGCGAAGGCACTGTGGAGTTCAGCCAAACGTACTCGTAAAGAAAGATCGCGAGACACTTCTTATAGAACGGAAGCTACTGCATATTTGTATAACACGATGTGAAATATTAGCCCAGTTTCACATTTTTTTAATTTTTATGATTTATGTAGCAAAAAAGCAAACGGCCCAGGTGGGCCGTATAATAATTATTTTTAACCTACTTCGAAAAGGAAGAAGTTTTCTATTAATTTGTGTGTATTTCTCTTTATTTTATTTTTTTGTTTAGTCCCTATCCTACCAGCCTTGACCGCATCTTATCATAAATATGCTTTGATTACACCTGCCGAGTAGAGTGGCAAGACAGTAGTACCCTCGGCCGAGCGCTCTGTGTATGTAAGGAAATAGGCCGAGAAATAGCCCCAAAACAGTCACTCGGACCCCGTTCTTTTTACTAGGCCCAGTAGTGCCGGCTGAGTACCAACCCGTCCGCTTCCCCGTACTATCACGTTTGCTCACTCGGTTCGGTGGATCTGAAAACGCACTCGGCTACCACTCGCGATTCGGTGCTTACACGTCACCTTTTCCCCAGCAGGTAAGATAATGGTTTAACCTAGCCTATAATATAAAATAATCTCCCCTAGCTCCCAAACTATTAAAGTCCAAATGTGCAAAGGTTTCGGCGCCATGGGATATATTAGCGGCGGACACCTTGCCTTGCCAACAGTTTATGGTGGTTCGTAAAATCGCCATAATGTACCCTGTTATGGATTTCCGTAGGGATGTAAAATGGATGAAAACGTAAGCATATTTTGCGCCTTCGGTCCCAGGGGTTTTACAACGTGTGGTTTTATTAAATTTACGCGAGCCGTCTTTTTGCAGATGATTAAAATCTAACGGTTACGATTTTTGACAGACTTGGGAATCAATTTGTGTGATTTTTGCATTTTTTCTTAGTGTATGTACTTTTTACCGGAAACAAAGACTCAGGCAGGGTATTTATTCCATTCCTTAGCGGTTCGTATGATGAACAGGAAGCAAATCGCTTCGTTTTGGTAAATGGTATATCCACCATAAATCGGTGGCGCCTTTTAGTATCTCTGAATGTTCGATTATAAAATGGGGATGGCGGAATCAAATCATTCAGTTCCATTGCACACTTTCCGAAATGTATATCGGATACATAAACATTTCGGTCATTATCCGATAAAAAACCGATAAGCAAGCGACTTTGCGGCGTTGTGCGAGACTCTGGAGTCTCCTGCTTACTAGTAGGTCGTCGCTGATGAGTTTTTTGGCCCTCCTCAATAGCTTACAGTGTGTAAGGTGAGAAAAGTACTCATACAAGACCGGTCTTGTTTTGAGGTGTATGTACTAAGCATTCGTTGACTGAATATTTTTGTGTTCAAAAAGTGTTGCAGACGCAGACGCATAGCCACAGAATAATGAATAGTACAAGATAGCATAAATATTATCAGATTTAATTTTTTTTTCATTATTATTTTTTATTTTTGATACTCAATACTTTAAAGCTTCCATAATTGTTGTACATAAAGTTCTTATATCTAGATATAAATTTATGATTTATGCTTTTTGCACAGATTATAATATAATATACTACTTGAGCACTATCTTACCGACATCTTTTATGAATATGGAGCAGCAAACAAGTATACCTCTTGTAAATTGTTAAACACAATCCAAAATTTAATCGTACCAACGGGACTTGAACCCGCAACCTCCGGAATAACATGTTCCGGTGCTTTGCCAATTAAGCCATGGTGCGAAGTGAGTACGACGAAATTAGTGGATTGCATTTGTTAACCCAATTATGCATTGGTATAGCTCTTACCTGATGGTAAGTGGTTACCGCCGCCTTTTGACATCTGCAATACCAGAGGCAATACTATTGCGTTGCCTGCATTTTTGAACGAGGAATTTGCTAAGGGAGAGTCCCTTTAAAGCAACTCAGATCGAACTTCTGTGGGAAAACGTGAGGAGGAAGGTCATTCCACATCTCGCAGATACGTGAGAAGATCAAACGCTTAAAATGTTTAAAATAGAATGGTATCGATTTTTTGTGGAAATCGAATCGTACTTTTCTGTAAATGGAAAAGGGTATTTAGTCGAGGCGCTAGACAACTAACTTACTTTAGTTATCACATAGCGCAACTTATCCGACCCTTATTCCAAATTTTAAGTAAATACGACAATTAAACTAGGACGAACTCAACTTTGCAGACTTGTTTACATGCATATTTAGGTGGCTTAAAATATCATTTGTTAGATATTAAAAAGTTTTGAATATTGTAAATTCAAAGTAAAAATTAATATAGACGTTATGCAGCAGAATATTATTATGGAACTAAATTTTAACATTATTTAAGTTTCAGGACCGAAATATTTCACTTCTAATTAGGCCGAAGTCACAGGTCAAAAGATGGGATAGTTATTTACATGAAATTTGTACTTATTTTAAATTTAAGGTATATTCAGATGCATTTTATTTCGGTTAATTATTTCAGTTAAATATTTCAGTTAAACATTTCGGTTAAATGTTCGGTTAAGTGTTTCAGGTGGCTGGGAGTGGAGCTCGTGGTGCGTGCGGGTGCAGTGGGTGGCAGAGCATCGCAGGTCGTCCCTGGTGCACGCGCCGACTTGCTGCGTCGCTGCCTTCGCTCGACGACGCTGCGACTGCCGGCTCCGTCGCTCCCAACTCAACAACACATCCATAGCGGACTACCAACTATTTCATGTTTCAGGTGGCTGGGAGTAGAGCTCGTGGTGCGTGCGGGTGCAGTGGGTGGCAGAGCATCGCAGGTCGTTGTCCCTGGTACACGCGCCGACTTGCTGCGTCGCTACCTTCACTCGACGACGCTGCGACTGCCGGCTCCGTCGCTCCCAACTCGTTTCAGTTAGATATATATGTTGAATGTTTTAGTTGAATATTTCAGTTGAGTGTTTCGGTTAAATATTACAGTTAAATATTTCAGTTAGATATTTTATTTATAACTATGTGTTCAAATCGCGAAAGTTTAAAGTTTACCATTTTATTTCGTGCAATGCAGTAATGCATTGCATGAAGTGAAATAAAAAATAAAACACACAATTATTGATACAACACTTTTGCTTTTACGTGATGTTATTTGGAACCTATGATTTTCATTTCAGATAATTATTATTTATTCTTATTATAAGTGATTAATTTATTATTGAATAACTGCAGGGTGGTTATACAAATAGAGTGCAGTAATATAATATGACTGGTAAAACACTACTTAAAGGCACGATATTTCATGCCTTCATAAAACGTAAAAATAAATAAAATCATATAAATAGCCCTTTAAAAAAATTATCATGCAAGTTGGTCATGGAAAGGCAGAGATGTAAGACTTACCTCAATTAATAGGCAATATTTACTAGAGTTAATTAAAATATTTTCCAGCAATATCACAACAAATTAAAATCAATAAAATCATAATTCCATACATAGATGATGTACCATACAAAAAATATGAAATAGGTAAGTAAATAAGATCACTACAACACATGTGTTAACAATTACTTTAAACAAAAAATTATTGATTATAATACTTAAATTCTAAATCTAAAATCACCCAGGCTGTTTAATGTGAACGTACCGGCTTTTTTCGCGTTGTATTTATTCGGATTATGCTCACCCAGACTAATCTATGTACTTACAATCTGTTAATTGAGACCATTTCAATGAGCCCAAAGTCAACATCTCTGCTGTAATTTCGTGAGAAGTTGAGTATTTAGCAGATTCCAGGAGATGTGCCAGCGTCAGGTCAATGCTATCATCTTCTTACAATATCGTTAAGGTAAGAAGATTCCAAATATCAAATTATTCAGACCAATGAAAGTTGATTTCATAGCGTAAATACATTTATTTCATAAATTTAGGTAATATAATTTATTTCATAAATTTATTTCATTTGATTGTCCAAGTATAACGAAGAGAAAACGCCGCGTTTTAATTGGCCCTTTCCACAGTAAATCGACCTTTAATAACTGGTTTGAACACTAAAATCATTTAATTAATATCTCAGATTTCGGTAACTAACAGATATTAAGCCTGAAATAATGTCAATATTAACATCAAAGAAAATCCGATTCTATTCCAATAAGTTAGATATCAAAGTCCATTGAAATAAATACTTATCTCAGACGCGAGGGCTAAGTACTCCCTTGAAAGGGTATATATACTATAATAAAGATTATATCAGTAGATCAGATTGAGAGTCTTACACGTGGCGACTATTAGTGGTGCAATCGATAGGTGCGTTACATTATACATTATATTTTGTGGAAGGTCCTAAGATACTGTAGCGTGATGTTTATTTCCAGCTGATTTATCAGTATTTAAACGAAGTTTTAATAATAGGAAGGATATAAGAGTTTCCTAGTGAAGAATTTGTTTTCAACCAAAAATAAAAAAAAATGAGGTTCTCAATTCGTATGTATGTTTTTTTTGTGTGTATGTTACGCGATTACTCCGTAAATTGCAAACCGATTTGAATGTTTTTTTTAAGTCGGTAGGGTACGTTTCCGAGGTGGTCCCATTGTAATTTCATCGTTATCTGATAAGTATATCTAGAGATATGACGATTAACGTCTCAAACTTGCTACTGAAATTGACTCGCGGGGCATAGAAGTCGGTTGTTTTAGTTTTTAAACTATCTTAATTACGCAAACGTAGTGTTGGACGCCCTGCAGTCAGGTGGATTCAATCAAATGAGGATAATGGCTTTTAGAAACTGAATAAACATGAAATAATATGTTTAACAGTTTTCACTGTAACATTTAAAAGTGTCTTGTGGAAAAAGCGAAAACATTGTTTTCAAGACACCACTTAAAATCGCGATAATTTCGCAACAAAACTCGCGAGGTATAGGAGACTATTGACCATTAAGATAAGAGCTCCAGTTTGATTAGAATCGAATACACGTATAAAAGGGATTCAGTGGATGAAAGGATCAACTTAAGATGGTTATTGGTAATCAGATTTATAGTTAGGTAATTTTAGACACCTAATAGCGATTTGTAATTAACATCATTACAGAATTAACTAAGTCGGGGCCTTATTTAAATGTAATTTTTCGTTGAAATTTTGAACGAGTTTTTTTTTTCATTTTTTTAATAAGTAAGCTCGCAACGTAGATTTCACATTACTAATATTCTGGTTAACCCCTCCCACTAAGCTAAATATGTTTGTGTCTGGATTGGGTTCACGTCCACAGTGCAATGGGTGGGGATCGAACAAACAACCTCTCAATCGCCAGTCCGACACCTTATCCATTGGGCTATTGCAGCTTTAGTTGATTTATTTGGATCCGCCAAAAACAGTTTTTTGGTATCGGTTTCTTTTTAATTGGCTTTACAAAAAGAAGGAGTTTCTCAGTTCGACTGTATATTTTTTTAATTTTGGCTCATCAACTTGAAAAGAGCTCATAATCTTAAAACGGCTGAATGGATTTTCATGAATCAAAGCCAGGCCTGTTGCACTCCGCGCTGTAGCTAGAAACTACAAGTACCTCCGCCCAACCCACTCGGGTGCATGTTCAGTCAGTTAAGTGTCACGCGCGCTCTCGATCGGCCGCGCACCTTACTTGTACCTACCTCATTATTATATTCCTTGCTTACGATATTAACATACAAAAATATTATTCAGTATGTCTAAACGAAGGGCTACAAAGCATTGCGTAGCATACGGATGCTTAAACAACAACGGGAATGACAACATTAGATTTCATACACTTCCTAAGAATCTCGAGAGGTAAGACATTAATAAACTTAATATTATTTATAAGTAACGTAAATCTAGGTAGTAAGGCTATCTAGGTACTTTTTGTTTAACGATCCGGTCGTTTAGTAATAGTTTTCGACTTTTTTTCGCGTAAAAGTCAATGACCTTAAAGATCGTTCACTGTAAGTAGACCTCCCGGTTACTAGTGGCCGCCTTCTAATGCAGGGTCAGTGTATACTAGTTTTAGTTTAATACTTATATTAATTGAACAATAAAAGAAGGAGAAAGACAATTCAATTTTTTTTTGCCTTTTTTTCATTTTATTTTTTAATTTTGTCGTCGCGCTGCACATGTAGGTACTTATGTAAAAAGCAAAGAATGTCACACATAAAATGGTAGGTACGTATAGGCCCATTGTAATTTCATCGAGATCTGATGAGTATCTCCAGAGATATGACGATAATAGTCTCAAACTTGCAACTGAAACTGACTCGCGCGGCATGGAGGTCGGTTGTTTTAGTTTTAACTATCTTAATTAAACTATCACATAAACTATCTTAATTGTAGTATAACTGTAGTAGTTTTATCCTACCTCTATATTAAACATGAATAAAGTATTCTTCTACCAATTATAGGCTTCAATAAGTTATCTAATAACATTCAACCCTATAGGAGAGGCCGCGAGTTGACCGAGTTATTCAGACTCTCGCTGTGCGGACTTACGGTGCATTTTACTGTGCGCAACACGCGGTTCATAGTTACTATTAGTTGATACTGTGACGCAAATTCAAGGTCGCACTCGAGGCGTGAAGCGCATTTTGAACGTTACCGGCGTTGAAACTAGGTTTAATCTCGCATTTTTGCTCTCAGGGAGTGCAATTTCTGTACTTGTACTATTCATTATTCTGTGTCAAAGCTAAGAACACTCAGGATTAATACACCTATCAAGCAAAATAACTAAATCAAAATCGGTCCATCTGTATGTAGTCTTAATTAATTGGTAAATGAAAGGACACAATAATAATTGCCTTATCTTATAATCTGTATGGGGGATACGATGCCTCAGACAGACACACAATACACTCTTTTTGCGTCGGGGGTTAAAAATAGTAAACACAAACTCTAATTATCAACTACTTGATTTCAGCCCTACAGGGCGACCCCTACAATGGTCCTTGACAACGTGTTTCTGAATAATTTAATTATAAGGGACTAGCCCTATGCGCTTTCTTTCCTACTTTAATATGCTGAAAAAATAAAACTGGCCAAGTGCGAGTCAGACTTTTGTCCCGCACACGGAGGGTTCCTAACACCATCTACCGAATTTCTAACGAACTTCTAACACCAACTAAGTTAACGTTAACACAAAGGTAGAATAGTATTATATAGTAGTAATAATTATAGTAGTAATAGTAATTGTAGTAATTCATATTATTAAATATCTGGTTGACCGAGCTTTGCTCGGTATTTTTTGCCACTTAAACAGACACATATGACTCTTCCCGACATCTATTGACGAATAATAATACTATTTTTTTTAATTGAGAGCAACTAACTGCTTTACTGACACAGTACTTCTACTCGCCAATAGATGTCGGGAAGAGTCAAATTTTAAGTTGATTATCAATAAAGTTGATTATCAATAAAGTTGATTATCAATAAAGTTGATTATTGAAAACACGAATAAAACAACATTTTCTGAAAATGACTCCTAGCTAGATCGATTTATCGCCCCCGAAATCCCCTGTAGGTATACTAAATTTTATTTAATCGTTGGAGCCGCTTCCGAGATTCAGATTAAGGTAAAGACGATAGCGCCATCTTTGATGCTAGATAGGTGGCGCTGCGCTATCGTAAAAAGCTTTTTTTAAACTTTTCTTTAATTTTTAACTTTGTTCTATTCTTAGTATTTGTTGTTATAGCGGCAACAGAAATACATCATATGTGAAAATTTCAACCGTCTAACTATCACGGTTCATGAGATACAGCCTGGTGACAGACAGACAGACAGACAGACAGACAGACGGACAGCGGAGTCTCAGTAATAGTAATAAAAATCAGTGAGTAATAGAGCTTTAATATCGAATAGCTGAAGATTGAGCTCAGTAGCGTGCCATAGGAGAGGCCTATGTCCAGCAGTGGATGGAAATGGGCTGATGATGATGATGATGAATAGAGCTTTGCTGACACTGGCCTGATCTAGCACCTAATATTGCATTAGTTTATTTCAACAGACTTAAAAAACGGAGATTCTTAATTCGACTGTATAAAAAGTACATTTAGAAATCAATGACAGCGTTTTATTCCTTTTTAGGGTTCCGTACCCAAAGGGTAAAACAGTAAAAATAATAGGGGGTCCCCATACAATAAATGTGTTTTTTCGACGTTTACCTGAGCATCCATAGATGGCGTTATATTGAAGTGCCGATCCCTAACACCTTTGTTAGACGTTAGATGGCGTTATAAGAAATTAAATCTTTATTAATTATTATTTTTTGCTGGCGAAAAATGATAGTGGTATTTTTTGTTCGATCTTATAAAATACTGTATTGTGGTACGGAACCCTAAGAGTGCGAGTCCGACTTGCACTTGGCTAGTTTATTTTTAGGTAATAGGACAAGCACGAAAATGTTCTGATGGTAAGCAGTTACCTGCTCTGTAACATATATTGTGGCACGCAAAACTGTGGATTGTAAGTATTTTATGCGTTATTGCGCTGCGCCCGTTACTTTGAGATTCCAAAATCATAATCAATTTTATTTGTAAGAATGTAGTTATTTTACAATAGATATATCAAGATGTTAGAGACGATATGAATGTATGAATGATAACTCATTATTGCACATAAAAAAAAACAATGATACTTACATTATGTTAAACATAAAGTACAAGCGGCGGTCTTATCGCTAAATAGCGATCTCTTCCAGACAACCGTTTACTGCTACGAACTATTATATCCATTACTATACGGTACGGGTTCCTTATACATTCTTCGCCATGTATCTATAGTTATAGTATTTATAATTAATTCAATCTAGATATTTACATACATTCTAAAAAGATGTCTCGCGTGTCCTGTAATTTTACTGGACTCTTTTTCCATTTTTTCTTGAAGCGAGAAGTTGGTCAAGTGCTTGTATGTCACCAATAAAAAAAAAATGTGGTGTGGTTTTATAAAACACAATGTAAGTGAAAGTTTTTTTGGGCCGTAGGCTTTCAACTGAAAAATTTCGGAAAATTATTCGATTGAGGGTATTTGGCGAGTGCCTTTGTAATGCAACATGCGATAGATGGATGAAAACATTTGAGGCAATCGAAATAAAGTTTACTTTAAAAACTATCTCTTATTAGAACATACCCCAATGTCTCAATAGCAAAGTACAAAGAAAAATATGAAGACAAATTTAATGCAGAAAAAGCGTCCAATAAAATTTTTCCAACATATCATTGCAATGTGTTCTGCAAACAAGTTTCGACAAATGGAGCAAATATGCGACGTTGTAAAATAAAACTTCATGCTCTAGTTTTAAGTTTCCACCTTGTAAAACATGGAATTCTTTATACACTCGCCGTAAAATTCGCTGGCATTAGTGGTCGACAGTATAGTATAGGATTTCTGAAGTAAAGGTATGGGCATACAATAAGCGTGCAGCGAGCGGCGATTAGAGTTCATTTACTTTAAATAAATGATAAACAAGTGAATTATTGAAAAAAAACTGCGTGAAACGATTCAAAATATAATTAAATCACCAAAAATTACCACTGACCGATCTATATTTTAAATTTTTTCCAAATAAAGATTACTTAGTATTCTTGTTAACCCCTCTAACTAAGCTAAATATGCTTGTGTCTGGAGTAGATTCACGTCAATAGTACAATGGGTGGGGTGGGGATCGAACTCACGACCTCTCGATCGCCAGTCCGACACCCTATCCATTGGGCTTTTGCCGCCTTGCCTATATATAATCGTTATGTTCATTGAGACCATTCGGATGAGCCCAAACTTGCCGTAAGTTGGTTAGGAGTTCAGTATTTTGCAGATTCCAGGAGATGCCCAAGCATAAGGTCGATACTACAATGAATTTACAATATAATTGAAGTAAGAGGATACCGAATTGCGAATTGATAACAAAAACTCAGTGTAATCATCTAGAAAAAAAGCTCATAATTTTAAAACAGCTGAACGGATTTTCATCTTTTAAAACTGAGAATACTTTCGAGTAAAACACCTAGACCTAGAGTACGATGCCACAGACAGACACACACATACATAGTATACCTACACAGATACACACCTCAAACTTATAACGATCCTTTTTTTGGCGTCAAGGGTTAAAAACGCCAATCCTCAAGTAGGTAAGTTCATATCAGCTCGCTGAATGTTTGACCACACCTTTATGCATTACAGACACTGGTCTCGTGTAACCTTTCGTGAATTTTCTCGTATTTTTCATACCATTCGAAATTTAGTCTCGCTATGTGATGGATATATCACTTAGCGCATTCAGGGCCAGTTTAACCAGTTCTTGATAAAGTTTCAGATAGCAACAGTTTAACTGACAGATTCTCTGGATTCTGATAAAGATATCCTATCCTAATATTATAAAGGCAAAACTACAAACTGTGTATGTTTGTTACTTTTTCACGCTATAACTACCGAACCGATTGAGCTGAAATTTGGTATGTAGATAGCCTAGAACCTGGAATAACACATGGGATATTTTTTTTATCCCGAAATTCCTACGGGAACGATGTCTACGCGAGTAAAACCGCGGGTCACAGCTAGTCTGACACAATGTCGGCACATCTTTTCAACTGACTTTAGTCCAATAAAAACAACAGCTATCCCGACCCATGTTTCTTAATGTAAAATCCGGTCAAGTGCGAGTTGGACTCGCACACCGAGGCTTCCGTATAAACTTGTCAAACTAGGGTAAAGTACAAACTTAACTTACAGTTCGATCCCTAGATCGATGCCTAGCCACTGTTCTTGTATCAACCGAAAATAATAAGTTTAAATAGCAAATACGCTTTTTTTTATTAGATATTAAACTACATATTTTCGTATGTTTTCCTTTATAACTGCTGCAAGACCTCGCTTCTTGCCAAATTTTATGATTCTAGGTCAACGGTACCCATAGGTTTTGATAACCCTGTGAAATCGCAAAATATGCAAAAATATGCGACATAAACGATTTTATCTTTTGATCGCGTTGACATAATCCATGTTCCTCGGATAAATAGGTCTTGACAGACGGTCAGACAGATAGATGGATAGACAGACAGACAGACAGACAACAAAGTGATCCTATAAGGGTTCCTTTTTCACCTTTGAAACACGGAACCCTAAAAATCTGATTCACACATGGCCAGTAACATTTGTCTCTAAGAACCAGTTCCCATTCTAGACCTAGCGTGCTACGGTACATCGACCACATCATCACTTACCAACACGTGAGATATGGTCTAAATTTTAGTCTAAAATCAATAAAAAAGTGTACGATGCTTTTACAGATGCTTTTACAGTCTATAAACTCATACAACTCTGTTAACTTAACCAATCAGCCTAATAAAAACTTTCTTATCACTCACACATATTGCCTTGATATTTTACAAACTACAATACAACACAACCAGTTGTTACGTAACAACTAACAACCCTCCAATAATACAAGTTGTGTGACATGGGACGTGTCTCAAGCCTCATATAGTTTTATTGTACCTTGTCCGAACCAGTGCATATCAAATTACTTGGCACAGCTAGGTAAAATGTTAAGTGCTTTTACTGTGAGATTCTTTTAGGTTTGGCTAATAGATTTTTTGTAATTATATTTCTTATTACCATATGTGTATTTATTTTACAATTGTTGATTTTGTTTGTGGCTATACGTCGATGGCGAGTTTTTGCTAATTCTTTCTTTTCACTTATATACAAGTAGATTCTCAAAAATATATATTGTCAATAGTCTTGTTTTGAAAATATAATACTAAATAAAATGATTATACTTAATTGTTTAATGTAAATAAAAATAAGTTGTAAGCCTGTTATAATATAAGCACCTATTTATATAATAATTAAACAATCTTATTTGAGTGGATTTAATTACTGAAGTAACATTTTAAGTTGAATTTGTCACTATAAACGAACATAGATCATGTTGAACTTAAGATTTATGCAATAAAAATTTTAAAGCTTCTACCTAGAATCCTAGATTTATACAAATGCCGTATAGAACTGACAATCGCTATACAAACGTGGATCACGTCCAGTATTATGCCGAACCCAATATGCATATCCGATGTGTTTCATGAACATCTTTCTATTTGTGTGCACCACAATCGTGACGAGAGTTGTACATACCTACCTACTAGAAGTAACTGTCAATTGAATTATATCGAAATGTGCGACTGTTTTGAATGAGTGTGGTTCGTTCGATGGGCACAGTACTCGTAGCTATAATGTTAAAAAAACAGCGTCTGTAAGATAGAGGGTTGGTCCTGAAAATTAATAGCGGGTCATTTGAAGGCGCTTTTTTTAGTTTTTTTATACGATATTATTAAATAAAATTAAGATCTTAATTTAAGATGTTTTAGCTGTAGTTAATTCCTGGAGGCCAATATAAATATGCGAAGTCATCAAATCTCAGTTCTATCTAGCAACTTCTGTACGAGGTAGATTGACTTAAAAAAAGGCTGTTACATAAAAATAAATTAGTAGTTTACATTTTTATATTTGTATAATATGCTCTACAAATATAAACAAGCGTTTTACCATTATCTCACCTGTTAAGTGACTATGTGTTCAAAGATGATAGTAGGCAAGGCAACTGGCTCTCCATCATAATGGAGAGCAGGAGAAGCAGCAATGGAGAGGAGAAAAAGCGGAGCAGAAGAGCAGAACGCTTTAAAGACGAAACATTTTCAATTATAATCTTGAAACATTGTCGATCTGAACACACATAGACACTGAACATAAATATTGATATACGAGACTTATATAGACGGCGTAAATAAAATTAATGTTTTACCGTGATAAGTCCCGTATTTTTAACAAACTTCAAAAAAGGAGGTTTCTCAATTCGACCATATAATTTTTTTTTTAATTATAAAATATTATGTTTCTTTGAAGTGTTTCACACTTTATATTTTTGTAAATTGTTAAACACAATCCAAAATTTCATCGTACCGACGGGACTTGAACCCGCAACCTCCGGAATAACATGTTCCGGTGCTTTGCCAATTAAGCCACGGTGCGAAGTATCGTTACGACGAAATTAGTGGATTGCATTTGTTAACCCAATTATGCATTGGTGGCGCCATCTATGACTACTTATTACGTAAGTTAATCATTCGGAAGAAATCATTACAGTTTTAAATTATGTTTGTTCGCGGATAACTTCGTCGTTTACGAACCGATTATAATGATATATTAAATTATTACAATATATTAAAGTATTTCTAATTAACTTAAGAATACATTTATTTGAATTAAAAACTAAAATGTAATTCTAAAGACATGTAACTTTATGTCCTCGTCACCTCTAGATCCAACTCAAAGACTCACCTGACAATTGTGACGGCACACTATCAACAATCTGGAATCCTCATTCAATTATACCGTACCGTCCATGTCCACTGAGATTAGAACCTCTAATACTCCCTGACCTGGGATAGGCTGTGGGAACTGTGTTGAATTACCTAATTTTCATTCACCTTTTAGTCTATGTTGTCTATAGGTATTAAGGTAAACAAATACTTCTGTTACAGGGTTTTTCAACCGCCTTCCTGTAAGTAGATTCTCAAATCATCTGTATTTTTTTTTTGTATGTTCGTTACGCGATTACTCCGCCAATTATTTACTGATTTGAATGATTCTTTTTCACATAGGTAGGGTTAATGTCCAAGATTACATTTAAACATTTTAAGTCCCGTTTACATTTTTTCAAGATCCGATAAGTATCTCGAGAGAGTTTGAGACGTTTATCGTCATATCTCTGATGATAAAGGTCTCAAACATGCTACTGGAAGTGACTCGCGCGGCATGGAAGTTTTCGTTTTTGAACCTTTTTCAACTTGTCCAGCATTGGATTAAAAAAAAGATTTTTCTATAGCCCAATCACCAAATATTTTCATTAATTACTATCAACGTTTTGCCCATATTTTTGGCTGGTATTGTATGCCATGTATAAAGACAGTAGCGTCGAACTTCCTCAGTTTTTGTAGAACAGGAAACTTCTGTCCTTCCCAACTTAGTTTCTTATCTCTTAATGACTTGCGGAATTCATGGTATGCTGGGAAATATGGACAGTATGAGTTATTTGGCTTAAGTTCTTAAAAACTGAAAAGATCACAGGTAAACAACATTGGCTAGTAAAAGGCAGCAGTGACCTGTGAATACCAATGTTATATATCTTTAGAATAGCAAACTTATTTTCTAGTTTTGATCTAATAGGAAAAGAGCACACCATTATTGATGGTTAATTTTCCATTGCCAATCGATAATAAGCCTCTTCTTCTTATATTCTTTTCCGTATCCATTATCTCTGGTGTCCCTCTTCGTTAAGGTCTGCGCAACCATGTTTATGTTGCAACATTTGGCCGACTAGCGCCTGCCTGACAGGGTTACTGTCGATGATGATGATGATCTTTGATGATGACACCAATCTCAACTGACGTTAAGTAATGATGTCAGTAAGACGAGGCGCAGGACATAGCGTGACTGTTTCAACGACTCCCAAATTTATTCTTATGTTGGCATCTCAAGCTAAAATACCTACGTGTTAGGTGGCTGAAATTAAGCATTTTTTGGTGAAAAAGGTGAAAAAAGGAACCCTTATAAGATCACTTTCTTGTCCGTCTGTCTGTCCGTGTGTCACCACCAATTTTCTCAGGAACGGGTGGACCTAGCAAGTTGAAATTTATACCAGATATTGAAGTCTATATATATATAGTCCCTATTAGGTTTATAAAAATCAAGGTCCTGAGTAAACACGACAAAAAGATATGGGCAAATTTATATTTTCGCGAAAACTTGTAAGCACCAAAATTTACCTTAATTTTCAACTTTGTTTATTTTTCGGAATGTTTCCTTTGCTTGTGTTGTAAGACCTTGCTTGTGACTAAAATTGATAATTCTAGGTCAACCGGAAGTAGTAGAAGTACGGTTTTGGGTCGAAAACCTATTGGGTACTTTCCGTTGACCTGGAATCATGAAATTTGGCAAGAAGCAATGTCTTATAGCACAAATAAAGGAAAAATTCCAAAAAATAAAAAATATTAAAAATTAAAGGCTGTCCCCATACATACATAGTATCAACCAGTTAAGATAGGCCTGAGTTATATGAGCGCTCATACAATTTAGAGGTCTAGCTTAATTGGTACCAACCAACGTTACGTACGGAAGCCTCGGTGGGTGAGTCCAACTCGACTTTGCCGGTTTTATTTTTATATAAGCTTACTAACAATGTGGATTGCACATTGTATAACTAGTAGTCTTGTACCTCCAACCAAGCTAAATATGCATGTGTCAGGAGTGGGTTCACGTCAATAGTGTGATTGACAGGCCGCCTTAGCCATTGGGTTGGGCTTTAATTCCATACTGTCATCACAGTAACAAGATAGAGATCTATGGAAGAACAGTAGACTATTACAGTTTGTTGAAGCTCCTCGACAGTAGGTGGTTATTGGGTGTTCTACTCCAGCCACATCTGTTGATTAAACGATATACCCAACTGCGTTCGCTCCGCTTGCTGCGCTCACTTGTTGCAGTTGGGTATATCGTTTAATCAACAGATGTGGCTGGAGTAGAACACCCAATAACTAAAAATTGATTATCTCTCGCCACTTGTGTTTTAGAACTCTCAAAGCTTCCGGTGTAATAATTTTGATCAACATGTTTTAGAACTCTCAAAGCCTCCGGTGAAAATTATAATGTTTATTAATGTGGTTACTAAACATTACTTATCATTCTGCGAAAAGCGCTCTTGCAATGAAGTTCGTTAAGCAGCCAATATCATTAAAATTCGAAAATATAAATATTAATTCTGAAAAACGCAGTTTTCGTCATGGAAAGCTTTTACCAAATACAATACGATGTATAATATGTGGCCCGTCGAACTGTGGAAAAACTAATTTGGCTATCGGACTCATCTTACATGAAAATGGTTTGCAATTTAAAAATGTTTATGTTTATTCAAAAACTCTTTATCAACCGAGATACATGTATTTGGAACAGGTATTACGAATGGTTCCTGGTGTTACTTTTTCTAAGTATCATGAAAATGAAGAAGTTCTTACTCCAGAGGCAGCAAAATGTAACTCAATAATTATATTCGATGACGTAGCGTGTGAGAATCAAAATAATATGCGCGACTATTTTGCAATGGGAAGACATAAATATATAGACTGTTTTTATCTAAATCAGACTTATAGCAAAATACCAAAACAGTTAGTGAGAGATAATGCAAATTTAATTGTTCTCTTTAAGCAAGATGATATAAATATGAGACATATTTATGATGAACACGTCAATACAGATATGACGTGGCAGGAATTTAGAGAAATGTGTGCAAATATATGGAAAGAACCCTACAGTTATGTAGTGATTAACAAGGATTGTGAAAAAAACAAAGGATGTTACCGAAAGAAATTCGATACGTTTGTTGTGTTTCATTAGTATGTATGTCGTAAATATGTCAATGCTTGTCGAGGTGTTGAAAAGTAAACAGCTAATAGCAGTAAACTTAATAATTAAATATAGAAATCATGTTTAATAATCCTGTGAACCGTATATACTCCACTGTATACAAACGTTTAAGAAGTTTCGATACCTGGCCTCGAGGATTAACACAAAAACCACAAGAAATGGCTGAAGCAGGATTTTTTTATGCAGGCTGTGACGACAGAGTTATTTGTTTTTACTGCGATGGAAGGCTTAAAGACTGGAACTCTGAAGATCAACCATGGGTAGAGCATGCGCGCTGGTTCCAGTCATGTCCGTATGTTTTAGTAATGAAAGGAAAAGACTACGTTAAGAGCATGAAAAATTATGTATACGAAGAAATTAAAAAAAATTGCCAACAGACTCCACTGGATGATCTACCTTTGATAGTAAATACATCATCTTCAATAATCTGTAAAATTTGTTTAGAAGAAGAGCTTAACACTTGTTTTTTACCTTGTGGTCATGCTGCGGCTTGTGCAAAGTGTGCTTTTTCCATTGGTAATAAGTGTCCAATTTGTAGGCGAGTATTCGCCAATATAACACGATTGTATTTCTGATTACACTCTATTGCTAGCCTACTATAAATAGCTGAAGTAAAAACACATGTTATCACTTTCGTGAGAACACTGACAATAGTTCAATCAATTGAAATTCAATTTAAAGATATGGAAAAAAATCTAAAGAGACAAATTGTAAAGGCTGCGGCAGCTGTTAAAAATAAGGTTAAAAAGATGCGAGATATTGAAATGGAAAACAATAGTATTTTGGAATCTGTTTTTAAACCAATTACAAGTCCTCTTAATGAAATGGTGGAAAAATCTAAAACGTGTTCCCAAACTAAAGGAGTACAATTTGAAACTTCAAGTCCATTAGACAAGGACAAAACTCTTAAGAGAGATTCTAACATCGAGTTCGACGTATTTAGTCCAAGAGACTCTAATGATTCAGATGAAAGCTATGAGAATTCAGAAAAATCTGATAATGAAGAAAATGAGGAATCATTTAAATCAGTGCAATCAGGTTCAAGTGATCAAGAAATTTCTTCGTGGTCCATGTCTTCCAAAACTTTACAAGATGTTCCGTTTGGCGTGAGAAATGAACGAGGTAAACACATGATGGGATCTTCGCGTGTAACTCTTTTTGATGATTATATTCAAGTTGGTGCAAACAAGTACAAATATACTCCTGGTATAAAGGAACTTCTGTTTAAAAAAGTACCTAATATATCTGCAATAACTGATGAAGATTTGAGACATTATAAAATAATGTTACTAGAAACAAATGTGCACCGAAGAGAATTCGATCCAAATAAACCAATCAGAAGTAACAGAGGTCGAAAATACTTGAATATAATAAAACCGCTATTTAAGTTGCGTAAAGTTTCAGCGAGCACTGACAGTAGTCAACCTGATTTACTTCATCAAGGAAAAGGACTACCTCTGTTGAAACAGTGGAAGAAAAATGTTGACTACGTTTACTGGGACAATCCTAATGAACTGGTTGAAAGATTAAAACTATTGATTGCTTCAAAAGATGCTGGTAACACTGGGTTAGATAATGAAATAATATCTATTATAGAAGAACTGCGCGAAAGCAACATTATACCTTAATAAATAGCATACATTTCTAAAAATAGTATCATTTGATCTTTGTCAACAACACCCATCAGTTCACAATAATGGATAAGTTTGGACATCATATTCATAAACGATTGCGTTTACCAGACTTTTTAGAAAATTTTGATAAAGTCTTGATGCGAACTGAAACCGGAGAGTTCGATTTACAAAATACAAGGTTGACTGGGATTACAATTCCATTGAAAAATACCGATGCTGTGAACAAGGAATACGTAGACAGCCAATCTCAATTGTTTGTAAAAAAGCAAGAAGTCGATATAATATTCAACGATTTAAAAGCAGATGTTAAAAAAGGCATTGAGAATTTAAAAGCAGATTATTATACAAAGGCTGAATTAGACCAAATCATTAAATCAAAGAAATGAGTAAGCTACAAATAGTAAATGAAATTCATAAAACAGCTCGTAAAAACTTTGTTCGACGATCTGTAATATTAAGAGGAATTGATGATTTATGGCAAGCTGATCTTATGGATTTTCAAAATATAAAAAGTTGTAATAATGGATATAGGTATATTTTTGTTGTAATAGATTGTTTTTCTAAATTTTCCTGGGCTATCCCTGTTAAAACGAAGACTAAATCCGAAATAGCAAATGCATTTAGTTCGCTATTATTTAAAAATTATCGAAAGCCAGTTAACTTACAAACTGACATGGGCACAGAATTTTATAACGATGAATTTAAAAAAGTTATGCTAAAAAATAAAATTAATCATTACTCTACATATTCCATAAAAAAGGCTTCTATAGTAGAAAGACTAATCAAAACTCTCAAGAACAAGTTGTATAAAAAATTTAGTTTGAATGGTAGTTATAAATGGATTGGAAAGCTTTTAGAAAGTGTTATGGCAACATACAATAACACAATACATCGAACAATAAAATATAAACCAAACGATGTTAACCAATCAAACCAAAGTGAAGTATTGAGAAATATAATCAAATCACAGGAAATTAATTGTCTGTCAAAGACCAGAAAATTAGAAGTTGGTGACCATGTTCGTATAAGTAAATATAAAGGTAACTTTGAAAAAGGATACACCCCAAACTGGTCTACGGAATTGTTTTTGATTAAAAAAGTTCATGGTTCTAAACCTATCACTTATTCCATAGAAGATCTACACTATCAACCAATTTTAGGAAGTTTTTATGAACAAGAACTTCAAAAAACTAAGTGTCCTAATGTGTATCTAATTGAAAAGGTTATAAGAAAAAAAGGTAATAAATTATTCGTAAAGTGGTTAGGTCTACCTAGTACTGAAAACAGTTGGATTGAAAAACGAGCAATTGTATGATTATCTTTTCTATAGAGTTACATACCTAAGTATATAAAATTAAGTCAATTTAGATATTTTATCTCATTTATAACTCAGCTATGCACGGTGGTGGACTCGTTAACAGCATCATAAATAACTTACCATTTGAATTGCATTTACCTGGGTACAATTACTGTGGACCTGGTACCAGATTAAGAAAACGATTATTGAGAGGTGATCAAGGAGTTAATGAGCTTGATAATGCTTGCATGAGACACGATATAGCATACGATAATTCAAATAAATTGGAAGATCGACACAGAGCTGATTTAGAATTATTAAATATGGCAAAGCAACGGATGAAATCGAAAAATGCAGGAAGAGGAGAAAAACTGTCTTCGTGGCTTGTGAGCAAAGTGATGAAAACCAAAATGAAGCATGGTGCTGGCGTGAGAACATTTAAATCGATCGTCTCTACAATACATAAACGACTGAAAAAATTAAAACCAAAAAGCAATTCTAGAGCTATTAAAGCTGCATATTCAGCTGCGAAAAAACTGATAAAAAATAAAAAAGGAGTGTGTCTGCCTCGTGTAATACCGTTACCAAAAACAGGTGGTATTTTACCACTTATACCAATATTCGCAGGACTGTCTGCTCTAGGTGCATTGGTTGGAGGTGCAGCAGGTATTACTAAAGCTGTAAATGATCATAAAGCAGCTAAAAAGAATTTGGAAGAAGCCCAACGTCATAATAAAACGATGGAAAGTATCGCCTTAGGAAAAGGCTTATATATAAAACCATATAAAAAAGGCAATGGTCTTTTTGTAAATAGTTCAAAAAACTAATAGAAAGGTTACCCAAGCGTGCTCTCACTGATATAGACATATTAGAGTATGCTACTAAACACATACCTTACTTTAGAGGTGTTTTCATGAGAAATGAATTGCCGCCAAAGCCTAAGGACATTGAGTGTGCGATTGTTAATTTAGATAGCTCAGAGAATGAAGGAACCCATTGGGTAGCCTATGTAAAACATTTTAACTATTGTGAGTATTTTGATAGCTTTGGTGATTTAAAGCCACCAATTGAGTTACTAAGATATTTAAAATTTAATATAACATACAATTATTGTAGATATCAACGTTTTAATACATCTAATTGTGGTCATTTATGTTTAAAGTTCCTAAGTGAATTTTGGAAAAAATGTTATGCTAATACTATTTGTATAAAATGTTCTAATAAAGTATTGTGACTATATATTTATAAACGTGTTTTTATTACCATCATTTCTAAAATGTCTTTCACGCTGTCAATAACAGGCAACACCTCTATTTTATCCACTACCTATTATCCAGCTTTACAATTTGATGATGAATACGAGTGTGCTCTGTTATATTTCTCAACATTCAATTCAATACCTAACATTGATAACAGAAACAATAAATATTATTATGACAATAACGAAGTCGTAGACATACCAGAAGGCACTTATGAACTGCAAGATATTTCTGATTATCTAAAGTCAAACGTAAAAAAAGGAGTCGCTTTTAATTTATTTTGCAATAATAACACGTTGAAATCGTTTATCTTCTGCTCTAAAGATATCCATTTTGAAAAAGCTAATTCTCCAGGAACTTTACTAGGATTTGGTAATAAAACTCTTAAAGCCAATATAATACACGAGTCGCAACTCCCAGTTAACATTTTATCGACAACAGTGGTAAGAGTCGAATGTGATATAGTGAGCGGATCATATATTAATGGAAAACCAAGCCATATTCTTTATGAATTTGCTCCTAACGTGCCTCCAGGATACCGAATAATAGAAGTGCCAAAGAATATAATTTATTTTCCTGTCAATCAAATTGACGTCAGCACTATTAATATTAGATTATTAGATATTAATAATAATTTAATAAATCTACGCGGTGAAGAAGTTCAATTATATTTGCATATCAGGAAAAGATGATCGACTTCAATAAAAGTAGTAATTCAATAATGAAACACATCAGTACTCATCGAACAATCCGAAAAGGAACAACTAAGAAAAAAATTAAATTGACCAGGGAAAATAAAAAGTTCCTGAAATTAATTGGTCTATTAAAATGAACATTTTGGATATAACAAGTTCACCAGCATACGATAACACCATAGACGGTATCGAATATCATTCATATAAACCTTACGTAACAAGTTTTAACAGGAATGATGAAATCCGCATACCTATCAATCAGCAGGATTTATACATACTACCATCAGCAAGTACCCTTTATTTAGAAGGAACAGTAAACATCATAAAGAAGGATACAAAACTAAAAGTTACTGCTGTGGAATTCACAAACAATCCATTACTGTTTCTTTTTCAAGATATTCGTTATGAACTAAATGGAGTTGAAATAGATAGAATCAAAAATGCTGGAATGACTACAACAATGAAGAGTTTAGTATCATTTAATGAAAATGAAGCTAAGATAGCAAAAGCTTGGGGTTGGGATATAAATGGAACAAAAACAACCCATGGAAATAGTTTTTCTGCCTCAATACCTCTTAGTAATATTTTGGGCTTTGCTGAAGATTATAAGAAAATAATTATGAATTGTAAACATGAACTGATATTATTACGCAGTAATACAAATTTTAATTCTTTGAAAGTTCCATCTGGTGAGGTTCTTGAAGATATAATAATAAATAAGTTAGTTTGGCGCGTTCCACACGTCAAGGTATCAGATAAAGAAAAAGTTAATTTACTAAAGTTATTGGAAAAGGATCGTTCTCTATATTTGGCTTTTAGAAATTGGGATTTATATGAGTATCCCTTATTACCTAAAACAACTAAGCATACTTGGTCAATTAAAACGTCCTCACAGATTGAAAAGCCAAGATATGTAATCATAGGCTTACAAACAAATAGAAAAAATTTAGCTGATCGCGATATATCAAAATTCGACCCTTGTTATTTAAGAGATGTCAAAGTATATCTTAACTCTAACTATTTTCCATATGAAAACTTGAATATTAGTCTTGATGATCATAAATATTCATTATTGTATGAGCAATATGTCAGGTTTCAGACATCTTATTATGGACGCAGAAGTGAACCACTGCTAAGTACTTCTGAATTCAAAGAAAAAGCACCGCTGTTTGTAATCGATTGCTCTAGACAAAGCGAAAACCTTAAGTCAGGTCCTGTAGTTAGCGTACGTGTGGAACTTGAATGTCATTCAGAAATACCTGATCAGACAGCTGCATATTGTCTTATTTTAAACGATTCCATCATCGAGTACAGACCGTTGAGTAATATAGTAAAAAAAATATCTTAAAATATGAATCCTTGCAGAATAAAATATATATTCGTGGATGTACAAGGATTCAAAGATACACAAAATAATTTTATTATAAAAGAATTGTCTATTTTAAACGAAGAAAATACCCAAACCTTTCTTGTCAAGCCCCCCTATCCATTTAAAAACTTATCGATCGAAGAAAAGAAACAAGTGCGGTGGATAGAAGCAAATCGAGGATATTTCTGGAGTGAAGGCCACATTGACTACAGGGAATTCAAAAGAATTATAATACCATATTTGAATAATAAAAAAGTGTTAACAAAAGGAACTGAGAAAGTTATGTGGATCAAAGGCCTTTGTGAGAACTGTGAAATAATAGATGTGGGAGAAAAAGGATGTCCTAATTTTTTAAAATTATATCACGACTATGAAAAACCTAATATAAATTTAAATTGTGTACAACACACGAAAATGTGTGCATTAAAAAATGTATTGTGCTTAAAAAAGTGGTATGATAATAATAATATACATTTATTCAATGTAAGCTAAGAATTTAATTTAATGTTTTAAATAAAATAAAATAATTATTGCCTAAACTGGTTGTTGTTTTATTCTACCAAATTATATTTTAAAGAATTAAAGTGGTGAGTATTTAGGAATTAAAATACAGCAGATATTTGAATAGGTTTTTAATATAATATCGAAAATTAAAACATATCTTAAATTTAATGAATTAAATAGTACAATGCATTCAGGGAGATACTACTTACTGATTTGATTAAACATCTTAAGAATCACTTCTAATTTAATTTAACTGATCTATTTAAAAATAATGTTATTCAATTATGCGTCTCATCAGTCAGAATCACTTATTATATTTTCAGATATATTTTTAATCACTCTTTCGGTTTGATCTAATATTCTGTCCGTAAAATCTTTTACTATATATTGAGCCGATATTACAACATCACTTTCAGTGTCACTGTTATCACCACTAATGTCTATTATTTTGATCTGAATCAAACGTCTCCCTTTGTATGCTTCACGGTTTAAAACAAATGATGATCGCCGCATACTATTGCGAAGATTTTTAGTTTCACCAGGTGTCTTCTTTGTCTTCCGTTTTGGACGTTTTGGAGACGATTTCTTCTGATTAGTGATTGGAAAAATTTCGTCAAAGCCTTCTAACGGATTCTGCGCACAGTGGAAAAGAAGGTCTTGGGTATTAATTCCAAAAAGTCCATCTTGAGTCTCACTGTTATTATTTATTACAATGTCTGTCATAATCTGAAACAAAATAGAAAACTATTAGGGTCATTTTTATGGATAATATCGAGTAAATAGAAATAAAGGAATAAAAGTTCAAAACTTACGTCTTAAGTCGACTTGAAAGTATGTGAATATGTGTGTTAACTACGACGCTCGAACAGGCTATAATGAGCAGGGCATGATGAATTTTATTCAATGTTTGTCGAATGTGCAAAATCATGTAGTGACATGTCAGTGCACCTGCGTCGGTGTTAAAAGTTTATGCTGCGTTAGTGAATTTGAAGTATCTACGTAGATTACAGGAATAGCTTACACAAAATTTTTCACAAACATTAAATTGATTTTGCATTATTAACTTAAGCTAGATGTTAAGGCTCTTAAAATAAAATAAAAACAACAAGTATTCTAAATGAAATTCGTTTATTCACTATATTCTTACTTAAGGTTCACTTTACATTATTATAACATTATTATTATTATTATTATATTACATATTTATTTCATCTTACAGATAATCTTAAGCTACTTTCATTAGATTAGACCCCAAGAATTGAAATATGACCCCAAGCTCTGCTTGATTTTTTATCTTGCGAAATAAATCGTTTATCGTCGCTACTAGAAAGCGCAATTTTGTTTACAGAACGTGTAAATATTTCATGTTTTATACTTTTAAACAATATGTTTTTCTTGCGTAGTGTATTTGATGTAAGCAATGTGTTTGTATAATCTAAGATACTAAGATCTCGAACAACACATGATTTTACTCCCTTAGCCTTTTTAATTTCAGTGTCAGTATTTTTTATACAATATAATTTAGAGCGTAATCCTACATATTCAGTGATTATTTTTCCACCCATTTCATCTTTGAAAAGTCCTGGTACTTTTTTGTTAATTATTGGTAATTTGTGATAATTATCAACAGAAAAGTTAATGGTATCAAAATACTCCAAAAACGTATTTTTCACATCTTGATAAAAATTTTTGGTTTGGATGTGATAAATAAAGCTGTCTGTATCAGTATAACACATCGTCAAGCGGTCCCTGTAAAATGGTTTAAATATAGAATAGTGAAAATCATACATATGTGATTTTGATAATTCCAAAACTGTAAATCCGATATACAGTGGCTTATCTAATACTATACGATTAGGCTTTAATTGAATCGCAACCAAACTTTCCGTAAAAACTGAAGCACTGTGAAAGTTTGGACTCGCGATTAATTTTTCTGCGTTATTTCTTTTTTTAGTTCTATTGTTTTGATCATTCCATTGATTTATCAACTCAACATGGACCTTCTTGCGGTTGTTTTCTAACGTTTTACCAAAAACACTGTTATTGAGCAATTTGAAAAAGTCTTGCTCAAAAGTTGACGTTGCTTTTTGACGCAAATTTGTATTAAGATCGATGTATTGTTTTAAATATGCACTCTGTCGAAACGTTATAGCACGATGTACTCGTCTCAAGATCAAACCATGTCTTAAACAGGTTTTTAAATGTACATAATGTATAACATAATTAAATTTGTCATAAAGATTTGGAATTAACTTTTCATTTTTTCCACCCGGTGGAATATCTTTTTCGGGGCAAAACGGTAAATCATTATGTTCCCAATGTAATTTTTTTGGATAAATGAGATCGACTTCTAGAATGAAGCCGAACTCTGCATCATCAGATACATTATTTACATCTAGTTTATTAACTTCTGATTGATCAAGAAACCTAAAGTTTGACAAGGGCAATGTTTGACACATGCTGTATCCATAAAGATTATTGCAGTCTATATAGACTATGAATGATTCTGGCATCAACGGATCATGGTCGAAAATAAATTCGTTGTTTGCTTTGGCATGCCTATGTGCTGCCATTACCACACCTCCTCGTATGCCTGTCTGTAACATATCTACTATAGCAAAGTCATCTATTAGTTCTAACTCAATGCCTGTTTTATAAAGCATAGCATCGAATGATAAACTCGGTGCTGTAACATAGAATGCAGGGTCCAAGTTGTAGTAATGTTTGCAAGTTTTTCTAAAGTTTTCAAATATATCTGTTAACAACAACACATCACTTTTTAAATACAAATCGGTATATTCGCCTAGGTTCCGAATTTCAAATTGGGTCCAAACTGACTGTGCGTGCTCATAATCTTTATTTGATATGTGCTCATTGTTGAGAGAGCTATAAAAACTTTCTTTGCTTGGCAGAAATGGCTCGTTGTAACGTTCCCATGCGTTCATGTACTCGTAAGGGTAAACGCCTTTACGAGTTAGAAGGGAAAACTCATTTTCATTTGGGTAAATATTCCTTAAATGAGTAAACTCATGAGTTTTCATGGTTTTAACCAATTTTTCTAGACTGGTTCCTAAAAATTTAAACGAATCTACAAATCTTAACTGAACAAACTCGTCTCTTGATATTGGAATGAATTTTGTGAAAGAGATATAATTTTCTTTCGTTTTAGGAATTATTTTTATTGGTCCAGGCGCTTCACCAAGTGTTTTTATAAACAAGTGACAATCATACCCTGCTAAATTGTGGAAAAAAATTGGCACAAACTTTGGAACTTTGTACTGTAAATTACATAAGCTATGAGCTGCACCCCGATACTGTCCAGTAAGGTGACAATGGTCTCTGACCTTATCTCCGAATAGAAAACTCTCACAAATATGACATCGAACTGCATTCCTAAAATCAATTGCATCGTTTGCATTAAAAATTATGGGAACGTTTTGTGATAACACTGCATGGATATCCCGAACATCTTTGTAAAGAGAGCTAACAAATTTTTCTACACAATGAGGACCTCTAAAGATTACGAATTTATTGTAAGAAGGGTCAAGAGAATTAATCACATTGTAAGCAAATGCGATAGGTGTATGCTTTTGTGTAGTGCGCGTATAAGAACTTTGAGGATCTGATTCACTTTTGCTTACATCTTCTAGCATAGTTTCAAAGTCAGCATAAATTACAAAAGGAATGTCTTGTTTGCGTTCGAAATTCTTGAATTTAATTACTGACCCTTTTTCCGGTAGGACAGTGACAATTCCGTTACAGGTATGACTTTCTACATCCTCAACCGTTTTAAAAAACAACAAACAAGTGTCACAAAAATAGATCTGTCCTTTATGCTTCGTTATTTGACTTCTCACCAGTCTCGATAAATTCTTTATGAGACAATAGTGAGATGTTGTGTTGTTTTCTATCCAAAGAAGGTGAATCGTTTTTTTATTTTCATGGCTTTCTGATTTATAAAGCGGGCCTACAACAGTCTTGTTATTTTTTAAGCCAAAAATGATAAAACTTAGGTTTGGATTGTTTTCTTCGAATATTTTAACATCAGATAAAGTCATGGGAAACGAAATGTTTTCAGTGTTTAGTACATTGCGAAAATGTACATATGACGAAACCCTTTCAGGATGGTTTTTAGTTGGATAGAGGGCTGCAACCACGCTCCACAGAAAACAGTGTTTATCGTTGTTTTGAATATTTAAACATGCTTTCTTTTTCTTGATGAATATTGGTAGTTCAATATACGTGGAGCCGCGAAGTGGTTGATATTTATTAACATTAACCTCAATATGCATACAATTAAGAAAAGTCCAACCCGAATCTTGCTCTTCGAATTGGTCAATTTTTGTGCGTATTGTATTGATTACATTTAAATATAAATGCTCAAAATTATAATTTCCATAAACAGGGATATTTTTTGTCATAAACGATTTAGTTTCTTGTTCATTATTTTTGAAAAGTAAAAACTTTGAGAATATTTCGAAGTTGACTTTGACACAAATATGTTTTTTTATGCATTCATCTAAAATGAGTTTGACTTTGTTTCGTATTGAATCTAAAAATACATCAATAGAATGTTCATTTGCGTATTGCGCAGCAATCCTGTAAGATATTATTCGGTTCTGAAATGCTGTCGCTACAATATCTACGCCTTCCACATCGATATGCGGTACAGTTAAAACGTTTTGTTTATGTGTATTACTTCGCAAATGACCTGTCCAGCGCCTACCGCTTATAGATGTGTTACAAACTGAACAGAATGGCATTGTAGAAGCTACTTGCTTGTTTACCTACTAGATATAATTATTAATTTAAGTACCTACCTACATAGAAAGTTACCTATTTTTTGAAGTCAGTATTATAATATTATACGCTTT
The DNA here is from genome assembly GCA_954871355.1 of Cabera pusaria. Classification (NCBI taxonomy): domain Eukaryota; kingdom Metazoa; phylum Arthropoda; class Insecta; order Lepidoptera; family Geometridae; genus Cabera; species Cabera pusaria. Next base: position 6,867,539 of record OX940910.1, read on the forward strand.
TAATTTTCTTTTTTATTTCAAATTAATTAAAAATTTTACTTTGAAAGTTTAATATAGTCTACCTACACTACATATATCAAAACATACTATAATAATTCTATCTACCTTTATGAACCTAACTTAATTTAATAAAATAAAAACCATAATAAACCTATGCAGACGTTTTGTTTATTTAAAATTAATCTTATCACTATATTTTGTTGGTTTAGAATCTTTAAATAATTTAAACACCGTAATGAGAAACTCTTGTAAAATTTCCCACTCCTTAGTTTGTTCGTTGAGACGCAGCTTTACACTCGTCAACGCTTTTTTATAGCGTTCTTGAGGAGGCGTATTTTGAACGTCGACGACGTTGTAAAGCTTCACCTCAACGTAAAAGTCGCCTTCGGAGACTATTGCGGTGCGTCGGCTCTGCCCTCCGGAAACCCTCGTCGTGAAAGAAGAAGTCGATACGTTGCCTCCGGCGCTTTGTGATGCGTTAGATGCAGCAACGCTTTCTTCCCCTTTCAGAATCGAAAAGATGTCTGACTTGCGTTTTTTAGACCTGTAAAATAAAGAAAATAAAATATGATGAAATACTGTTATGATAATATTTAGGAACTTTTATCATCATAATTAGATTCAGAGTTAAATAATCATTTAAAGTTGCTCACTCCATACAATATACATTATTGTTAAATAATTATTATCATCATCGGTACAGGGATCCCAACCTGAAGCGAGGAAATTATCGTACCAGGGCCGTGAAATTATCGTATTTTAACGTTTTTGAAACAAGATTATCGTACACTCAGTATAATGGCTTAAAATACATTAAAAAATCATATAAAACGATAATTTTTATTACACTTTGTTTGTGTATACAGAACAGAATCAATGTATATTTAACTCCATACAGGCAGACGGGCTGAGAAGACAGACCACAGTACACAGATTTTATAAGCGTACCAACGTTTTGAAATGAAGAAATAAGCTGGCGCTGTGACCAATAAACAATAGTATATGCTCAATTTTTTATTGAATATGAGCGTAATTCTCAAACTTTGTGGTGTATGGAATTTATCGTGTATTTGCGTACATAATACGGAGGCCTAAATTATCGTATATACGTTAATTATAGTACGGTTGGGGCCCTGCATCGGTACCTAGTAGTAGTTACCACCAAGCGATAAAAACGATAACCTATCAGATATATATATATATATATATATATACGTACCACGAAAATTCCGGCTCTTGCAAATCGGGTGGTGTGAAGGATGGTGAATATGATGCATGACCGCGCTTAGCAAGGGCAGCAGCGTTAACGACGGGGGTGATCTTGCGCTTTGAGGCTTTTGGCTTCTTGGTAGGCTGCGACAACACCGACGGTGCTGTGGCCACGATTGCTTCAGATTCGTATTCAGAGTCCGACCTGAGAAAAAAAAAAAAATGAGTATGGATGGAACAAAGATTTTAAAAAAACACGTAATAAGACAATACTCACTCACATATTTCTGTAGATGTTTTCTCGAAGTGTCGTGGCTGCGCAATGTCAGGCGGCAGGCGGGCTGGCGGTGGCTGGCGGAGTCTGGCAGGCGGCGGCTGAGCAGGGTGGCAGGCGGCGGCTGAGCAGGGTGGCAGGCGGTGGCTGAGCAGGGTGGCGGGCGGTTGGTAGGGTCTGGCAGGCAGCGAGATTCTCGAGGATGATGAACCAGCGAAGAATATGTCAGTTTTCTAATTTTACGCGATTTTATAGCAAATACTTTTTATGTGTCAGCAAATAATATTCCAATTCAAAAGATATTAAGTACCCGTACTTTAACAAAACAAGCAAATTTGAAGCTAATGGTCGCACCACCTTTGAAATCGGATCAAAGAAAGATAGCGCCTACTCGGATGACAATATAAAAACTCACACCATTACCCGACTACGATAGATTAAAAGATAGAAAAATTAAAAGTCAGTGCATAAAATATTACAATCATATTTTATGTGTTTAGATAATAAGACGGTATCTAATTATTTGAACTGTACAATACACCACACGGGAAGTATTACTATTTACTTTCTTACATAATTAAAGTTCGTTTGCAAAACAAAAAAACCGACTTCACATGCAGCGCAAGTCATTTTCAGTACTAAGTTTGAGGTATCTATCTCCATATCTCTGGAGATTCTTATCGGATCTCGTTAAAATTAAAATGGAACTACACTGTAAACATATTCTATTAATAATAATATCGTTTAAAAACTAAAAACGAACCGACTTCAATGCCGCGCTATTCATTTTCAGTACCAATTTTGAGATGTTTATCTCAATATCTCTGGAGGTACTCATCAGACCTCGATAAAATTATCATGGTACTACACTTGGAATATCTCCTTTCGAACAAAAAAAGAATAATCAAAATCGGTTCATAAACGACGAAGTTATCCGCGAACAAACATAAAAAATATCGGTAGAAATGAGAAACCTCCTCCTTTTTTTGAAGTCGGTAAAAAAATAAAAAAAAAACATTGTCCAAATCCACACACAGTTAATAAATGATGAGGTTCTGAAGTGACAAAAAAATTAAATTATACAGACGAATTGAGTACATCCTCCTTTTTGTGAAGTCAGTAAAAAAAAAAAAAAAAACAAATCAGTTCATAAATGATTGAGCTATGATATAATAAACAAAAAAGTAATTCGTACAAACGCTATCTGTTAAGTCCTCGTTTTGTTAAGTCGGTTAAAAAGTAATTTGTCCTAAGGCCGCTACACACCTTGAGTTTAAACTGCTCGTTTTCACTAAATAGTGTGACTATACATATGAATGATAGTTTAACTGAATGGTAATAATTATAATTTAAAATCGTTAATAAACTAAAAGAACCAACTTCAAATGTCGCGCTAGTCATGTGCCAAGTTTGATGTGTTTGTCTCCATATCTCTTGAGATATGTCATGAGATCTCGATGAAATTTAAATGAAATTACTTGGAAAGCATGTCCTTTCAAACAAATATAAAAAATATTCTAAATCGGTACAGCCATCTTTGAGTAATCGAGAAGCATACATAAAAAAAAGATTCCGACGAATTCAGAACCTACTCCTCGGTTAGGTGTCGGTTAAAATAACATTCAATTAACTGTACAGTGCAAACTTAATGGTATAAAAATTTATCTGTACCTACAGAACAGTTCAATCGCAGAGTTAAAAACGAACGTGTATGCGAACCCTTAAAAGAAATGCTTACGATGTACATATTGTAATTCAAACCATTTTACCTTGATACGTTTGTACCTACTATCGAGCGTGTGAACAAAACCTCATTCTATAAGTGCACGGTTTCGGCTGTGGTGTCGGTGAGTGTAGTTCTGTAACTTTTTGGAAATAACAAGTAAGTACCTAGCTTTTATTGTATAATATTTTGCAACGTAAAGTTTTTTGGTTGATTCGAAAATAAAATTAAAAACCAAGTTTCTGTCGTATTATATAATAAAGATTTTCTCAATAACTAGAAATCGAAAAAATAAAATAGGTCTTCATACGACAAAAAGCCCTATTAACCGACTTTAAAAAAAAGGAGGATGTTCTATGTTTCACTGTAAAATATTTTTTTTTTCTCTGTCAATTGTGGTCCGATTTTTTTAATTATATATTTATTTCAAAGATTATACTTTTGTAGTGGTCTCATTGTAAATTTATCAAGTATCTCCAGAGATATGGCGATAATAACCGCAAACTTGCTACTCAAATTGAATACAGTAGCATTTGAAGTCGGTTTTTTAAACGATCCTAATTATTTTGAACATGTTATGTAAAGAAAATAATATTAAAAAATTACATAAAAATGATTATTTTTCGATTGCTGTTTATATTAACTACACACTGATTTAATGTTTAGTTATTTCCAAGTTTAATTTGATTTATTCTGAGTAAAGATTTTTGTTAATTAAATTGTGTATTCTTAGTTTTAAACTAATGTGTACCAATTTCTATTTTACAGGAGCGACAAGCAGCAGGGACAATGAGATCTTCATGAATTTAATAAATTAAAATCCTTTAGATGAAAATGGTGAGTGACTACGCTTGAATTTTAATTAACGTATATACACACATTTCTTTAAAGCACAGAAAATATAAAAGTTGGTGCTTTAGGGGTAGCAGATTTTAATTTTGTAATATTTTTTGTATTGTTTCAGATTTCCAGTATGAACACCTACGCTCTGGAATTATACAAATGTATCTTGTTTGATCTAATAAATATTTCGTCATACAAAATTAGTTTGTAAGATTTAAGTAAGTAAATTTTTAGTCACTACCAGTGAAAAACACCAGTAACAACTGAACATTTCATTTGGTTTTATGGTTTGTAAGATGATGTAAGTAAAATTATATTTTTTTAAATTCTCAGTTAGGACCAGAACAAAATACTGGTAACAACCTGAGAATTTGACATTGTGTTATTAATTAACTAAACCCAAAACTTTTCCTTTATAATCTTGAAGTATAGTGTGCGGTACGGTTCAGTCACACTATACTTTTATCCTTATTTGCACTGACTGGTGCACGGTAAAGGTAATAAGTCGCACTGGATAGTGCGCGGTAATTTATCGTAAGTATTCCGACAAAAAGTCATTACGGCTTTAGTAGAAGTAGTAGAACAGGTTTATCTGACTATACGATATACTCAAAACACAGGTAGGTTAGGGCGCGATAATTTATCGTAAGTATTCCAACAAAAAGTCATTACGGCTTTAGTAGAAGTAGTAGAACAGGTTTATCTGACTATACGATATGCTCAAAACACAGGTAGGTTAGGAATCGCAATCGGTGGAGATAATCCGACCTTGGGCTCCCAGAGTGAAACTTACCATGGATCACTTAACCGATTGTGTTTAGACATCGCAAACGGCGAGAGACAATCCAAAATTATTACACCGGAGGCTTTGAGTTCTAAAACACAAGTGGCGAGAGATAATCAATTTTTAGTTATTGGGTGTTCTACTCCAGCTACATCTGTTGATTAAACGATATACCCAACTGCAACAAGTGAGCGCAGCAAGCGGAGCGAACGCAGTTGGGTATATCGTTTAATCAACAGATGTGGCTGGAGTAGAACACCCAATAACCACCTACTCTCGACTACTTCGGAGTTTCCTGACTGACAATAGACTGTAGGTCTTTTGTTCACTTTTTGTTTTTAATGGAGATTAGGCTTACTTTTCGTACTTATATTTTGGTTAGAATTTTTTCTCATAATTGCTAAACTCATAATAAATTAAGCTTACGTTTTGGCGATTGGAGTGCGTTGCTATTAACACCAGTATTTGCGTGACGATGCTATCCGGGGTTCATTTTAGGGTTCCAAACTAAGTCAAGTTGAACTCGCCCACCGAGGCTTCTGTACCAACCAATTAAGCTAGACCTCTAAATTGTATCAGCGCTCATATAACTCAGAGGTCTACCTTAATTGGAGCAAACTATGTATGTATGGGGACACCCTATAATTTTTAACTTTTTTATTTTTTGGATTTTTTTCTTTATTTGTGCTGTAAGACCTTGCTTCTTGCCAAATTGCATAATTATAGGTCAACGAGAAGTAGCCTATATATAGGTTTTTGACCCAAAACCTATAGGGTACTTCCGGTTTACCTAGAATTGTCAATTTTGGTTATAAGCAAGGTTTTTCAAGCAATTACAGCACAAGTAAAGGAAAAATTCCGAAAAATAAAAAAGTTGAAAATTAAGGTACATTTTGGTACTTACAAGTTTTCGCGAAAATCTAAATATGCCCATATCTTTTTATTGTGTTGACTCAAGACCTTGATTTTTTATACACCCAATAGGGACTATAAACCTCAGTATCAGGTTTAAATTTCAACTTGCTAGGCCCACACGTTCCTGAGAAAATCAGTGGTGACACACGGACAGACAGACAGACGGACAAGAAAGTGATCTTATAAGGGTTCCTTGTTTTACCTTTTGAGGTACGGAACCATAAAAAGGAACCCTTATAGGATCACTTTGTCTGTCTGTGTGTCTGTCTGTCTTACTTTCAAGACGCTTTATCTCAGGAACCGTAGAGGTATTAAGTTGAAACTTATATCAAATATTCGAATGTACATTCGGGTATCTTTCGGTTGTGAAAAAATCAAACTTATAAATCAACGCGATCAAAAGATATGACCGTAAAAGTAGCATTTTTTCATATATTTGCAATTTCAAAAGGAATCAAAACCTAAAAAGATACAGGGTACTTCCCATTGCCTTAGAATCATGAAGGTTGGCATGAAGCAAGGTCTTGAAGCACTTATATAGGAATCAATCTGGAAATCGTAAATATGTAGTAGTAATATGTAGTACTAAAAAAAGTTCATTTACTAAAACAAACTTATTATGTGTAGTTGGTGCAATACATTTTCTATGGATCGAACTACAAAGTTAAGTTTGTCCATTAACCTAGTCTGAGAAGTTGGTACGACGTGTCCAACTCGACTTGTCCGGTTTTTTTTATAATATGAGGCAGCAAGGATATCAATCGCTCGCTTGATAATCAGCGATAATTTTTGCCTATAAAAAACTGTGTCAACTAGGGTTTGATTTAATCTTATAACATTTGGAATTTCACATGTCCAGCAATTTCGCTGGACATTTTGCCTATCAAACCAAAAATAAAATAATTTTTCACTATATCATATAATAACTTTTTCACATCGCATCTCGCTCGCTGATTTAGATAGCGTTCTAGTTTTTTACACGATCTTATTCAGATCGCATTTCGCTTGCCAAATTAGATAGAGTTCTTAGTCTGAAAGCCAACAGTACCGCATTGATATAGCGCTGGCACGGCGTTTTGCTCCATTCATATTTCATTCATATTTGTTAACCCCAACTACTAAGCTAAATATACTTGTGTCTGGAGTAGGTTTACCGGGGCCTAATTGTGGAGGACCTTCTGTAGCAAAATTTGACCTAGAAGAAACTTATTCACTCAATTTGAAAATCCCTAGGCTGTAGTAATCGGTAACCACAGATTCAGGCAGTTCATTCCATTCCCTGGCGGTACGTATCATTAATGTAGAAGCAAATCGCTTTGTACGGGTAACAGAACATCTAGAACACAGCGTTTATGTGCTATGTCTGTCTGATTGTAGAATGGGATTGATGCGTTCATTCATTCTTCTAGGTAAGCATGCTACATTGACGATTGCTTCGTCACTTGCGAGGGAACGCGGGGTGCACTTTTCCATACAAATGTATTCCCCCGTTTCCTCCCTGGAAAATGCTTCTAGAGCAAAAATTTTTTCTACAAAAAATCAAAGTCTGCTGTAGCTACTGCCCCTATTATTTGTTTTTTTTTTTTGACCAACCAAATGTAAAAATATACTTATCTCCTCTTTAAGATTTTTGAAGGGTCATATTTCTATTTGCAGTTGGTTGTTTAAAAACTGAAAATTAAACGGCTACAGCAGACCTTGATTTTTTGTATAAACAATTTTTTTCCTAGAAGCATTTTCCAGGGAGGAAACGGGGGAATAAATTTGTACGGAAAAGTGCACCATGCGTTCCCTATTAACATTAGAGTGCCTAGTTTGAGTTTCTTTATATATATATATATATACTCACTTAACCACATTAAAGTAAACGCAGATTTGTATAGATTATATAATGTTACCTATTATGCACACTAGGTGGCGCTTTTTAATTCCATACAAATCTGCGGTTACTTTTCGTGCTCGAGTACGTAAACCAATCTAAGGGTCAGATCAGAACGCGACGCGACGCGGCGTGCACTTTTTAAGGTAGTTATACAAAATAGAACTTTATTTACTACACAATAAGATACACATTGCATTTAGTTAATTTGATGATGTGTCAGATAGATTTCGATTGACTTACGCCTTGCTTTGGAGCTTTTGGAGCATAATATTGCGGATTAAATACAGAACTACCGTTTCTAGTTAACGTCGGATATATCTCATGTTAAGATTCAGTTAATTGGTTTAACGTCATTCGTCAGGATTCGAGCCAACCCCAGTAGTGACCTATTTAGCACCACCTAAGGGTCACATAAAAGATTAAGTATTTAGGCCTAAAGGCACGACAGACTTGCTCAACTAAAACAAAACTATCCAAAAACAAGTTTATCTGACGAGTTCCATTAATTGTCTATGAAAAAATAGTCTGAACGACTCACACCATTCTTACATTTCATATAGTAGGTACTCGAACTAATTCAGTAAAATTTGCTGATCCACATGACTCCACGAGATTCTTATCGTGGTGAAAACACACGGGCAAGTATTCTGCAACTAAATCAATGGATAAATATAACCAAAAACGCGGCAGAATTTTGCTCATACGTAGTTACTGACATGCGAGAGAATCATACTTTGGCTACCAACCAGGCGCCAACAAAAAATCCTAAATCCTTATTAAATAGGCGTAAAGGACAGAAAAACACGGCGTACTGTATGATTTTATTATTTACTAGCAGCGCCTCGCGTTTTCACCGGCGTAGTTCCCGTTCCCTTTAAAACACGGTGATAAAATATAGCTTATGTTACTTGCTGATTATGTAGCTTTTCATTAGTGAAAGATTTTTTTTAATCGGTTCAATAGCTTTTGAGTTAAATCGAAACAAAGAAATTATCAAATCTTTCCTCTTTATAACATCAGTTGAGATAAAAGCATCTAGATGGCGCTAGAGTAGGTTAAATCCTTGTAAATATTGCCTTAAGGCACACCACCGCAGCGTCCTGCGTGCACGATCTAGGCGGCGATCAGACAGCGCAGTAGTATTTGTATCGACTGGTTCACACCAAACGCGATCAGAAAACAATTGAAATGTACTGAGATAGCGCCCGCAGATCGCAGGACGCCGCGGTGTGTCCATGCCTTAAATGTATGAGATCCTGCAACGCACAAACGACATTAACCGCGATGTTGGAACCTGATGCTGCTTCGTCATCAAACATATTAAAATTTGAACTCGTTATAAAATGTTTTCTATTTATAATTATTAGTATAATGGTAGATTATACAACAAGTGAATAAAAAAGCAATTTAATTCGAGGGATACAAGGACCGAGATTAAATGTTTTATTCACGAGTCTTGTAATCTTCTTTTTACCATTGACTGCGAGAAAATAAAAAGTAGTACCTACTTATAGTACCTATTTATATTTATCTCAACTTATTAACTTAAGTTAAGTTATTTAGTGCCGGTGAATGTGTGTGTAGGGAAACGGCACAATCTTGATAAACATGCTATTTGCGTTCTCACCAAAATTGTTCTGAGAATCTTCAGTAAAGTCACAGAATAATGAATAGTACAAGTACTTCTTGTCTTTACTAAGTGTATGAATTAGACTAGACTGTGACTCCAACTTGATCAGAAATGTAAGTTTGACTGAACTTTATAACTTTAATTTACAAAAAACTTGAATAATAGAATAATTTTTATACTTTATTTTGGCTGAATACGCTAATCGTGTGGAGCAAAATGAAAACAAAAAAAAATGTATCCAAATTGGCGGGATTTTTATTTTTATTTAATTATAATTATGAATAGCTTCTATGGATAGCTCCATTTAGCCAGCTAGTAGGAACTTTCAGCAAGTTTTATTTATTTTTTATACATATAATTCGTATTTCGTGCTTGTTCCAAATTCAAAATGAGTTTATTCACTGAGTGAGTAAAAGAGCGTTTCATTCACTGCTATCGATGAATAAAGTGCTCTTTTTTAAGTGGCAATGGTAAAAATGATGTTTACATATTTAAAATCTCAATGACCGGTAGGAGCATTCTCATGTCTGCATTCTTACTAAAACGTCTCTCTACAACATTACTTCTCATTGCTTTGCCAATCTTTACATAGTATAATAGTATATTACGATACGTGTGACTTAAGTAGTCTATTATTGCACGGCGTTAGTTGACTTAAGTCACGAGTATCGTATATTATTTTATAGATGTCAGTGTACATAAACCCGCACTTCACGCTTGCTACGCTTTTCCGTTAAATAGAAGATTATTGCACGGCGTGAAGTTGGCACCCGAGCGCAGCGAGGGGTCAAAGAATCAAAGAATCAAAGCATTTATTCAGTATGTAGGCAGTATAAATATACGCACATATACACGTCAAAATCATAAATCATAAAATAAATCATAACCAATTATCAAGTAAACATAGCAAAAGCAGAATTTAACGCTTTGAATTAGAAAAAAAAAGTAATGAACCATTCAGCTGTCATCCAATCGTTTACGTCAGAATATTTAAAAAAAATTAAAGTAGGTTAAAACCAACCATACATGTAAGTGTGTGTTTCAGTACTTCAGACAATTTTTATATAAAAAAAATAAAAAAGTGAAATAGTGAAACACAACATAGAGAAACGCATACCGATCACAGTACATATCATGATCCAAATGGAACTGATAGTCCGTCTGTCAGCTGCATAATATTGTTTAAATAAAAATAAAAATGGCAAGCCTAGAAAGAAAATCTGCGGACAAAAGGGGAAACTGAATGGCTGTTGAATCTACCGGTGTTTCGGAAATACTCCCATCAGAGAAGAAACACCAAGAAACTCTATGGGGCTTGTCTTGTCATTTTATCTTTTTTTTTTTTAAATTAATTGTACATGTCAGCTTTAATATTTTAACAATATATTATTAATTATAATACAATTTATATTTGTTCTTGGAACTTGGGGCATTCAGGCCATGCATTTTTGTCATCCATATAGTCACCTATTGTATAGTATGATTTTTTCATCAAATTGGATTTTACATAGATTTTAAATTTGCTCATAGGCAATTGATCAATATCTTTAGGTAGCTTATTGTACAAGCGTACACAGTTCCCCATGAATGAACCACTAACTTTCTGCAGTCTGAAATTAGGTATAATTAATCTATTTTTATGTCTTGTATTAAAATTATGTACATCAGACCTTTTCTTATAATCATTTATATTCTTGCGTATGAACAAAATATTTTCATAAATGTATTGACATGCCACTGTTAGAATTTTAATTTCCTTAAATTTTTCACGAAGTGAATCTCGCGACCTCATACTATATATAGAGCGAATAGCTCGTTTCTGCAAAACAAATATTGATTGGATTTCAGCGGCTTTCCCCCACAATAAAATGCCATAAGACATTATACTGTGGAAGTAGCTGAAATAGACCAATCTTGCAGTGGCTTCGTCCGTTAAAAATCTAATTTTACGTACTGCGTATGCAGCGGAGCTTAACCTACCTGCTAGAACCGATATTTGAGAACCCCATTGAAGCTTTGAATCCAGGGTGATGCCCAAGAATGTTGTGGATTCAACAAGTTCTAATGGTTCATCATTTATTAATATACTTCTATTTAGGATACCCTTTTTTACATTTGGTAGAGAGAAATTAATACATTTAGTTTTTTTTGCGTTTAACAATAAGTTATTGGTTGTAAACCAATTCAGAACCTGTGTTATTGATTTGTTTACATCGTCAAAGTTAGGTGTAGTCCTATCTATTTTGAATATCAAGGAAGTATCATCTGCGAACAAAACAATATCACATAGGTTCTGTACGAATGACGGTAAATCATTGATATAAACTAGAAATAAAAAAGGTCCTAGGATCGATCCCTGCGGGACTCCCATTTTTATGAGGGATCCAGATGACCTGACGCCATTGACTTCAACCATCTGTGTTCTGTTACAGAGGTATGATGATACCAGATCAAGTGCCTTACCTTCAACACCGTAGTATTTTAATTTGTAAATTAGTGTTTCATGACAGACACAATCAAATGCTTTTGATAGGTCACAGAACACGCCAATAGCATCTTGTGCTTTCTCCCATGCATCAAATATATGTTTAAGAAGACCTATTCCTGCATCAGTAGTAGAACGCCCTTTAGTAAATCCAAATTGTTTGCTATTTAAAAGATCATTCATGTTAAAATGTGTTAAAAGCTGGTCTAATATTACTTTTTCAAAAATTTTACTCAATGCCGGTAGTATAGAGATTGGTCTATAGTTAGATGGATCATTTTTGTTTACTGATTTGAATAAAGGAATCAATTTACTTTTTTTCATCAAATCCGGGAAGACACCTTGATCAACGCATCTGTTAAAAATAAAAGCTAAGTATGGGCTAATAACAGTAATAATGTAACTGAGAACTGTGGTTGACATTCCCCACAGGTCCTCGGTTTTCTTTTGTTTGAGCATTTTAAATGTTTTCACAATTGAGTCTGCAGTTACGTGTTTGAACTGGAACAAGGTATCACATTTATTTACACACTTTGATAATATAGAATAAGCATCAGCGGGACTAGAATTTATGGACTGAGTGGTAGTAATGGGTACTTGAGAGAAGAACTTATCAAATGTATTGGCAACCTCATTACTATCCATGATTAATTTATTGTTAATTTTTAAGATGATCTTACTGTCTCTTTGTTTTATTTTTCCAGTTTCAGTATTGATGATTTTCCATGTTGTTTTTATTTTATCATCAGCATGCTTAATTTTTCTACTAAAATGCAAAGATTTTGCTGTCTGACAAACCACTTTAAAAGTTTTGGAATATAGTTTTAAGTGATTTATGAATTTAGTATTGAGTAAATTAATTTGTTTTTGTGAGTATAAGTTGTACAAATTATTTCTACTTTTGTAAATACCAGGAGTAGCCCAGTCATCGAACCGAATTTTCCCAGCTCTTGTAATAGTTTTAAATTTAAAAATATTATTGAACTCTGCACTCAATATTTGAGATAAAGTGCTGCATAGGTCATCGGGATCCTCAGAAAATATTAGGTTCATTAGTTGCTTGTCAATGATATCCACAAACTGTTCAACCCGATTGGTTGTAATGGGCCTGTATGTGTATTCTTGACCTTTGGTGGATGTTTTACATGAAAATGTGGCACTCTGTCCCAGATGGTCGGAGCCAAGTTTATCAAAGATTGCAATTTTCTCAGGTTCACAGTTGCAAAACACATTGTCCAAGCAGGTTGCTGATGAGCTAGTGATTCTAGTCGGCTGGTTAAAAAGATGCTTTAAATTGAAGCTAAGAAATAAATTTTTTAACTTATCACTGAGCGGTGACTGCTCAATTAAATTAACATTAAAGTCACCGCAAACTATCAAAGATTTCGGGGTGTTGAAGACTTTCATCATGACTTCTTCCATAATTGTCTCAAACATTTTATAATCAGCCGATGGAGGTCTGTATACACAGATGACTATATGTTGCCCCAGCTCTATACAAGATAATTCAATACATCGTTCAACAGACAAAGCTACAATGTCTTTACGCTCCTTAAAATGACAATTTTCAGATACATATATAAGTGAGCCACCGCGAATTGCCTTCTGTCTAATAAATGTGCTTGCAATTGTATAATTTCTGATTATTGGTAACAAAGTACCTTTCACAAACCAGTGTTCAGTAATACACATTATATCAACTTTATAAAAGTCGAGAAATAATTCTAATTCTAAGGCTTTGCTGGAGAGGCCTTGTATATTTTGATGGAAAATGTTGATTAAGTCTGGCCTCCCCATTGTCCTAAGCGTTAGTTTAAACTAACTTTGTCAACTACACTACAATTACCCCGCATAGTAACACCACTACATTGGAGCTTGTCTGTGTGATCCGCTACAACATGTAAAACTGGATCATATATATTGAATGCTAATAACTTAGCAATGGTCGAGATGTCAGTCTTTTTGAGATACAAAGTATCCTTTGTCAATAAAAGCTTACTCATAAATGTATTACATTCGAAATACAAAAAGTCGCTCAGGCGACATGTCTGATTATATAATGTCAAATTTAATTTATGTATATGATTATTGATATTGACAGTACTACTCCTGTGTTTTAAGTATGGAAATGAGCACACTATTATTTTACAGATACCTTTGCTGGCAATGTCTGATAAAAGTTCAATTAGGTTATTAATATCAGTTTTTTTTACATTTGTGCTGTTGCCTAGCTGCACATTTGTACAATTTTTATGATACTGGTGGCTGCTAATTTTCGTACATAGATCTTTTATTGGTAAATTAGGAGAGCAATTATTATGTACATTTTGGCTTAATCTTGTTCTTAATAAGCTACCCATACCTATGCCAATCTCATCGCTGTACACAATGGTCTCTCTAGCAGGCTCCGGCAGTTGTAAAGGACTGCCCGAGTCCACCCCAGAGGCCCCAGTGCACTGCAATGATAACGCTACCTCCTGCCTAACCAAGTCAGTCTGTAGATGTAAACTCGCAGTATTTACTGTACTTGGTAGACTGTTATGACCTTGGTAGCATTCACTCTGCAAGTTAGCGATGGGAGCCCCAATTACATCTTTTGAGGTAAGCAGTTCTTGTTTGAGTGAATCAGCCTTCTTCTTAAATTCTAATAGATCACTGTTACACCTTTCAAGCAACTCTATGCAATTTTGTAATTCATGACTTAAATCTATGTTTTTTTTACAAGCCTTTAAATTATCCTGTTTAATTTGATTATAATTTTTTAATTTATAAGTAGTTTTCCTAATAATTTTATTATACTTAATATATTTTTTGATCTTGTTAGAACCCTTAATACAGACACTACTAGAACCTGAAGGGATGAGCTCTGTATATAAATCCACAGTGTTAGCTTTATTAGACTCATTTTGTAACGCATGAGAAGTTTCCATTTCTTCAAGTTTATTCTTAGTACACAAAAGCTCCTGCTCCAGGTCCCGGATATAGGTCAGAGTTTGTTCAAAAAGTTCTTGGTTTTGAGTGTGTACATCCACTGTCGCTAGGAGCCTGTCACGCTGGTCTCTCATGTCTTCCATAGCGATATCATACTCAGCTAGTTGATTTTTAAGTTCTGCATTCTTCTTCAACATCTCTGCCATGTCAGATTCGTGATCTTGAAGTTCTTGCAGCAATCCTTTGTTGGAGTTCTTACTTGTTTTCAATTCCAGTAGAGCCACTTTTAATTTAGCCTCAACATCCATTCTTCGAGTAGTCATTGTGGAGGCTGTTACGTCTGGAAACCGGAAAGAAGTACCTTACTTTCAAGCTATGCCAATAAAGTTTATGATGACTAACTGTGAGAGTTGATTGTGATAATGGTTTTGATTTCAAGTTATTAGTGTAAGTCCAGTTTAATAATAAACAGTAACTTCATAAATTACTTAACAATTTATATATTTATTGAGTCAATTCTTATAAAACAACACAAAGGCCTATGTTATGTATTTAAAGTACCTACTTTCTATTATGAAGTTTTAATTCGTTTGTTATGCATTGATTTGGGGGAACGTAAAAATATATTACAACTGCTAATTTAATATTTGTATTGCACGTAACATGAGATTCGAAATTTGGAAGTGATAATAACTGAGACAACCGAAAACATAAACCGAAGAATAAGTAAAAGTTACGTGAATAAGTAAAAAAAACCGTTCAGTCGGCAGTATCAATCGTCTAATGTTGGTTATTAAAAGAAGGCATATACTAGGGGGGGGCTGTGAGGTAATTTATGAATAGTGGTTACGAATATATATTAAGGCTATAAATCAATACTCCCCAGGTTTTGCGTTCAGAACCATCCAAAATACTAGGATTTCCACTCCACTAAAATGTCTTGATTTTGACAGCTCAAGGTTCCCGCGTCGACCGGCGACTATTACCGGTTTTGAATCTCAATAAATACGACACAGTCACAACAAATAACACTAAATGGAGTTATTTATCACTTTCCCACTTAATATTAACTAAATTTGTTAAGTTTAAATGAGTATTTTTACAATTATATAGATTTTAACTTGCACAGCTGATTTTTTAGATGTCACCGTTGGTGTTGCCACACGGCAAAAAAGGGGTGCTAAACGTCGTGCAATAATCGACTATTTAAGTCACGGAAAAGCGTGCGTAAAGTGCGGGTTTAGGTCACACTGTGCTATAAAACAAAGTCACTTCTACAGTATTTCTTTGCCTCTGTATGCTCATTTAAACTACGTAACGGATTTAAATGCAGTTTTCTCTTGATCACAGAGTGATTCAAGCGGAAGGTTTATAACAAAATAGTACGCGGTAAAGCTGCGGGGTGCAGCTAGTATTATATAAATAGAATAAGCTGATAAGCGTAGGCATGCGGTACTTTCTAAACTAACATCACAGTACTTCCCTCAAAACGACTAAATTAACAAAGGTACAGTAATTCTATGTGTCGCGGCTTGACATTGCCGCTTCTCCAATGCGTATCCGAAGAAAATCCATACGTCAAACTTTATCAATATGTTTTCAATTCTACCCTACATAATCTACCCTCCAACTAACAACTTTTATTATATAAAATATCTATACAAACATTCATTCCTGATACAACGTTCGACAGGCAACAAGTCTGCATTATAAACTATCTCAAGACAATATAAGAAATTTACCATATTTTACGGGTTCCACTTTATCCAAGAAACTCGCAGTGTCTCTATAAGAGACATAAGTTATTTTTTTGGCGACAAATATACGAATTCGAGTCGACGTGCCAAGTGGCGAGAAGCTAACGACGTCATATCGAAGAAATCCAATAAAATCAACGCTCAATCAGTGAAGAAGACGAAAGAACATTGCAATTAATACACCGGCAGAACTGGCAGCGAAGCAACAGTGATAAGACTTCGCCACGGTCACGGAACTACACCAAAAAGAAAGATAAGTGTCCTTCTTTCTCCCTACCCATACCATATTCTAACGATTAAATCCAATGTTATTGCTTTTACTGTGTGTTTAAACTTTAAAGTTCATATAATCACGTAAATTGCATTACTCGAGCATTTACAACGAAATATGTGCACAATTTAATTTCGTATTACTTACAATCTATGCGAAGTCCAAAGGTCATTCTGACGCAATCTTGCCTTAGAACATCTTAAATTCGAAAAAATCGATTGATCACTAGTTATTAGCTAATACTAAGATTTTAACCGACTTCACAAAAAAGCAGGAGGTTCTCAATTCGTCTGTATGTCCTCTTCTGCATGTTTGTATATATATATATATATAAATATATATTGTGTGTATGTTACGCGATTACTCCGTCAATTGTGAACGGATTCAAATGATTCTTTTTTAATAGGTAGGGTACATTTCCGAGGTGGTTCCATTGCGATTTCATCGAGATCTGATTAGTATCTCCAGAGATATGGAGAAAAATACCACAAACATAGGAGAATGTACTGGTTTTAGAAGAAGAGTCCCAAGAAGATTATACACAATGGAGGTTGCTATTGCATATACTTTTGAAAACTAAAAAATATGACCTTGAATAATGTTTTTACATCTTTCTTCTCGTTGATTTTGGTTTTTGACAGATATTCTTACGGTAACTGTGAGCGAGATAGAAACAAAGGTGGGGAGAATTAAATTGTCTTCAAAGGGATGTTCTACCCGGCAGAGTCTTGTTAGGGGCAAAGTTAGTTACTATTTTTTGACATGACATGACGTTTGGCGAAGATGGCGGCCCATTTCTGGTTGGACTGAGGACGATGACGGTCAGTACGAATCTGTACAGGTTTTACGCAAAATACTAATACAGAGGTCGCTAGTAATCTTATTCACTAAACATCAATTTCAAAGCTTGATCAGACCAAGTCTAATAGGTAGTATATAGATACTACCTACATGTATCTATCTACTATCCAATAGACTTCACTGGCACCGACTTCAAATAGATAAGTTGGTAGCGCTTATAATAATTATATTAAGTAGGTAATTTATTTTTCGCTTTTGAGTGCCTGTTTGTGGTTATGAAGTCGGTTTTAATTTTTTTGAAAAATAATTTATTGTATGCTCACATAGTCATATACATTCCATTTTCAAATATATTTAATCATTTAATACGAATTTCAAGCAAGTTTTATCATCATTTCTGTGAGCTACCTACCTACATACCATTTTAGTCATCATAACTATCTAAATATAGCCTGGGTATATCCAAAGACAAAAGGAACTAGTGTTATATGCCTAGTTTTAAATGCAATTCGCCGAATATTCCAGATTTAACCGGGGCGCCCCGGTTCAGCAAGTCGCGGCACGGGCCGGCTGGTCGGCGTCACCTCGGGCCAGCTTCCCGCGGGATCTCGGCACCACTGCCGGGAAAGTGAGACCTTACCCTACTGCAGCTAAGTCAGAATGAATTTTATCAATATATTCAATTTTTAACGAGAATTTTACACATAGCTTTGACATTGAATAAAAAATCTAATCATAATTCAATCACTTATCTAATCGGTCGTCTCGTGACCACGATCAATGCAACTTGGTCGAAACGTCGAGTTAAATAAAATTAATGTTTTAGGCGCGATAGGTCCCGTATTTTCATATTTATAACACTTATCTAATAACAAAAGCCATGGCATCTGATACGTCGAAATCCGTTATATCTATCAAATAATTAAACACAAAATGTAGTTCAATTAAAGTCCAAACTACTAAATTTAAGCATTATCTTACTAATTTAGAGTCAACTGAGTTAAGTAGCCTAGAATTAGCCGAACTTAACCTAAACTCAACAAAATTTGAAACATTAGCAAATAAATTTGATTCGCTACAAACAGAAATAGAAGTTTTAAATTGCGAATTTTTAGATCCTGAGATTGATGAGAGGGAGAAAATCGAACAAGACCTAGTTACCTGCATGGCAAGGGTTAAGGTTCTTATTGAAAATGCAAACATCAAAATAGAATCTCGCCGCAAGTCAGAGGTCGGAGAGGCACTCTGCTCTCACTATTACTACCATGATCAGAATTCTAATTTTAAATTACCCAAAAATCGAAATTGCGAAATTTGACGGATCTTATTTCCGTTGGGCTCAATTCCGAGATGCATTTTTAGCCCTCGTCGATAAAAATACACAAATAACTGACATTCATAAATTTCACTATTTACTCTCCTACTTAGAAGGAGATGCGGCTCGAGTCATATCCAATCTTGAAGTTTCATCGTCGAATTATACAAACGCGTGGTCGCTTCTTTGCTACAGATATGATAATAAACGAGTTCTTATCAATCAGCATCTAACTGCAATATTCAATATGCTACCGATCACACGCGAGTTGGAACGTTCCTACGAAGTCTGGTAGATCACCTAATGATAAATTTACGAGCAATCGCTAGTTTAGGACAACCGATAGATAAGTGGGACATTCTAATTATTTACATATTGTCCACTAAATTAGATAACAACAAGCTAACTAAATGGGAAGAACTTCGAAATACTTTCGACGAAGTACCAACCCTCAAGCAGTTCAATAAGTTTCTAACAGATCGCGCTGATGTGTTTGAGGCAATAAATCGCAGTAAATATGACAAGTCTCAAGCAATGCAACGCCATCTCTCAGAGAAGAATTGCAATTTTAATCTTAATTCAAACAGACAGGATAAAGGTGCATTTGTAAAATCATTTACAACAACAAACACAAACAATGAAAACACACAAATAAAACTCTCTTGCATTATTTGCAAAAATCCACATCGCAGTTATAATTGTCCAATATTTCTAAACAACAACATTCAAACTCATCTAATCATATTCAATGCAATCATTCACTCATCCATTCGTACAATCAAGTTTAAAATGCAATATCAAATCAAACACGCTACAATGCAGACAGTCACATCCATACAATCAATCATTCATACGATCGCACAAACGACCAAACAGAAAAAAATCATACAATCAAATATTCATACAATATTTCATCCAATTATTTACATAATCACTCTAACAATCATACAAAGAATAGCACAATAAATTACACATTCAATACATAGAACTAATCATACAATCAATCTTTCGCTAATTCGCACTAAAAAGACATCTTACAACCAAGCTATCATCTGATTCACTTTTTTCCATCTTGATAAAATCAACGCAATATAAATTCCGTCTCTGCGCCAACATCGAAAAGGCATATCGCCAATCGGCCGTGCATCCATACGAGAGAGAACTTGCAGCTGACCATGTGAAAGAAGATGAGTCATCATACTTGACATGAACTTTTGTTTGAATATCTTCGCAACAACAAGTCATTATAAACTAACCATTCAAGGCAATATACGAAATTTACCATATTTTATGGGTTTCACTTTATCCCAGAAACTCGCAATGTCTCTATAAGAGACACTATGAAAAATAACCTCAAAAACTAAAGAACGGTAGAGAAATATATCCCGTATGTTTCAAACCTAATCCAGCAAAATGAGTCGGCTTTTCTACGAGTAGGCAATTCTACACGACATAGATTAGACCGTTACCTAAGTCACTACATTCTGAAGTTACGGTGTAAACCAATATACTGCATATAAGATTAGAAAACGAATGTTAAAATAGTTAACACCTAATATTATGTTACTTTTTAAGTGTTATTATATTTCTTTTTATTCAACGCACGATTTCTAAACCAAGATAATATTCTGAAAATGTCACATTACTTTGTACCAAAAAATACACGTGATTTTGGTTCGGAGGGTGGGGGAGGGGTCTAAAACCACATATCACCAGGGGGAGGGAGAGTTAAAGTTGCTAAACGTATTTAAATATAATATAAGTATTATTAGTCCTATTAAAATATACCCTACTCACACGATTGGCGTCGAAAAACTTGTCTACTTAAATGCAAACACAATTTTAAAACTACCTTCATCCTTTAAAAATTTGCGAACTCAAACATCCCTATTCATTTTATGGCATACTCAGGTCGAAAATTGGGGCATCTACGCCAATATAATTTATAATGCCATATATTCCCAGAAACTGCGTCAAAGCAATAAAATCTCAAAAGCATTGCATTTTTAAAGTGAAATGGTTATAGTAAATCAGCGTTTATCATTGTTAATCCAATGGGACAGTTACTGAAATAAATATATGAAAATAATTTAATTTATAATCTTTTTATACCGAACTGTGTAGCACTTGATCACAATCTCATCTGATTTTAAGTGATGATGCGATCGATGATGGAGCGTGCTTATCCAGAAGATACCTATTCACTCGCGATTTGAAGAACCCCATATTGTACTTAACCGGAAACACAGTACTGACGTATGATGAACGAAGAAGCAAATCGCTTCGTTCGGGTAGATGGTATATCCACCATAAATCGGTGGCGCCTTTTAGTGTCTCTGGATGTCCGATTATAAAATGGGGATGGTGGAATCAAATCATGAATGCAATCTATATCAATTGCTACCCTACTTTATATCCTATTTATATAAGCCACCGCCTTCCATATAATTGTTATCCTTTCCGTACATGGTTGTCTGGAAGAGATCGCTTTAAGCGATAAGACCGCCCATTGAGCCTATTAGTTTTATTTATCTAGTTCCTAAGTATTTTTCTGTTTCGTAAGTGGTGTTTCAATAAAGTGTATATCTACCTATCTATCTACTTATTATAAATGCGAAGGTGTGTAAGAGTGGATGTCTGTTACTCCTTCACACAAATTCTACTGAACGCATTTCGATCGATTTCGACTATGCCACTAATATTATAAAGGCAAAAGTTAGGAGTGTGATTATACGTTTGTTACTTCTTTACGCTAAAACTACTCAACCGATTGAGCTGAAATTTGGTATGTAGATAGCCTAGACCCTGGAATAACACATAGGATAGTTTTCATCCCGATATTGTCATGGTGACGATGTCGACGCGGGTACAATCGCGGGGCACAGCTAGTAGCTTATATATCAGAAAGCAAACAGGCTATTTTTTACCCCGACTGCGCGACGCAAAGGAGAGGTAATGTGTTTATCAGTCTATATATGTATGTATGTATGTATGTATGTATGTATGTATGTGTGTATGTATGTATGTATGTATGTATGTATGTATGTTTGTTCCTTTGTGGCACACTAGAGACCAAACGCGTGGGCCTATTTTAATAATTGGCACGTCAATAGATTTATATACATTACATATAGAAAAAAAACGATTTTACATGCCGCGGTAGTCACTTTCAGTAACAAGTTTGCGGTGCTTATCTCTGAAGTTACTTATCAGATCTCAATAAAATTACAATGAGACCAAACGAAAATCATATTAACTCAAACAAAAAAGAATTTTCCGAATCGGTTAAGAATTGATGGAGTTCTGAGGTAACAAACAACCTCTTCTTTTTGGTATAGTCGATGTGTCTATTTTTCAAATGATTGACTTTGTTTTTAATTTTTGAATTTTTGAAGTTTTGAATTTGAGAAAAAAATGTTTTAGGAACCTCAAAGTCATTTTTAGGGTTCCGTACCCAAAGGGTAAAACGGGACCTTATTACTAAGACTCAGCTGTCCGTCTGTCTGTCTGTCTGTCTGTCTGTCTGTCTGTCCGTCTGTCACCAGGCTATAGCTCATTAACCGTGATAGTTAGACAGTTGAAATTTTCACAGATGGTGTATTTCTGTTGCCGCTAGAACAACAAATACTAAAAACAAAGTTATACTTGCGGTCGCTATATCCCAATAACTGCTGACTGTATCTCGTTCAAACCAATTTTCGTTGAAAGTTTTCATTAAGATCAACAGAATATATTTTTTCTAGATTTTTCACTCCCTTACTTTAGAAGTTAGAGGGGGGGGGGGGGGGGGCACACATTGTACCAATTTAGACGCGCCTCTCTTTTAAATGATTAACTTTGAGAAAAAATGATTTTAGAAACCTCAATGTCATTTTTAAAGATCTATCCATATTTATTAGACGCCCCACATGTATAGGTTTGAAGAAATAATTTTATTATTGTTCCAGTTCCATGTATGGGATGCCCCCCCCCCTTAAACTTTAATATTTTTTAATTTTGTATAAAAATCGGAAAACGGTTTACAAAATACATCTACCTACCAAGTTTCAATTCTGTAGTCCTAATAGTTTCGGAATAAAATGACAGTGACATATGGACGGACAGACAGACAGACAGACAGACATGGCAAATCTATAAGGGTTCCGTTTTTGCCATTCGGCTACGGAACCCTAATTAAAAGGGGTCCCCATACAAAAAACGTGTTTTTAAACGCTATCTAATTAGTTTCGGCAAAATGACATAGATGGCGCTAGTAAACGAGCCCCGTCTTTCTAGATCGCGACCAAACCAAATATTCTTGGTAATATCAATTAATAAAATATATGAGTTTGAAACATAACTGAGTTGTTATGTTTCGTATTGTACGGAACCCTTCCTAAGTGTGCGATAAGAGACGCGATGCTGACTCGCACTTACACCCTGCACGTATAGGTTTGATGATTTTTTTTTTGTTTTAGTTTCATGTGATTGTATGGGAAACACAAATTAACATGTCAAAAGAGGAATTTATTTAAGTTGCAATATTTGACTTAAATAAACATTTTTTTTTAAATATTATACAGGCTAGCGTTTTTTTTTTAATATTAATAAAGCTTTCTCGCAATGTGGGTTGCACATTACTAGTATTCTTGTTAACCCCTCCAACTAAGTTAAATATGCTTGTGTCTGGAGTGGGTTCACGTCAATAGTGCAATGGATGTAGTGGGGATCGAACTCACGACCTCTCGATCGCCAGTCCGACACCCTATCCATTGGGCTAAAGAATTTAAATGGAATAGTTTTTTAATATCCCTAAACAGAAGTCTAAACAACTAGACTTACTTGTTTTTTTCTTTTCAGTTCGTTTTTTAACACTTCACTTATTGCGCAGTCGGGTTTTTTGATTTTTTAATTTAATGTTTTTTTTTTTTGCGTACAGAAAGAGAGATTGACCGCGTTACTGACTTTGTTTTATACGATGTAAAGATGAATTAATGAAGAACCACGGGAAGAACTCTCTATATGTAGAAACGAGCTATATACCCCGCGGTTTTACCCGCGTAGACATCGTTCCCGTGAGAATATCAGGATAAAAAGTAGCCTATGTGTTATTTCAAGGTCTAGGCTATCTTCATACCAAATTTAAATCAATCGGTATTAGTTTTAGCGTGAAGAAGTAACAAACACTCACACTTACACTTACACACTCACAAACTTTCGCCTTTATAATATAAGTAGGATATACCTATAGTTCAGTCCACTTGAAGTGACTTCAACCTAAATTGCCAAGTAAAGTAACTACAGCCGACGAGTGGAATACAAAATATCCTCTAACCAGGTTATTAGAACTCGTCCAGATTGATTGATTACGGCTTCCTTTTTTGCGTACATTACACCAACTAATGATCTAGTTATATTCTCTATACTATTATACAATACTAATGATCTAGTTCTATTGTAAAAGAACTAGTTCTTTTGTACGCTACTCGGCAATTTCGTGTAACGTTTCAATGTTGATTGTTCATGGTTGTATTGATTGTATTTTGTTTTTACTGGACTACGCACAGCTAAGGTTAGATTAGCTAGGGTTATGTTTTTAGTAATCCGTTTATGTATTATGCTCAGTGGCGTGAAATTGGAGAGGCCTATGTCCAGCAGTGAACTAGGATAGGCCGATGATGATGATGTATGTATATATGTATGTGTCAAATCCATAACTATTTGTGGTCAACAAAAGTGCCCCCCGTTGGCGTAGAGGCTTGGCTTGACTTCTAAGCTAAAGATAGTCGGTTTATATCCTAGCACAGGTGTTTATCCACAGGTGATATGAGCATATTATATCGATGTTCCGCTTGACTTGCTACTTTGAGCTTACCACCGTCAAACAGAAAATGTGCCGCCTTTTACGGCGTTCCGGCAGCACAAAGCCCTTGAGAGTCAGAGTATTCTAGGCTCAGCGTATTTATCATCATCGAGCAAATCATCGATAACCATCAGGTGAGATAGTGGTCAAACGCTAGCCTAATAAAATACCTAATAAAAATACCGCTACCATTTTTCGCCAGGAAAAAATAATAATTAATAAACATTTTATTTTTTATAACGCCATCTAACGTCTAACAAAGGAGTTAGGGATCGACATTTCAATATAACGCCATCTATGGAACGTTTACTTTAACTAAGCGTCCATAGATGGCGTTACATTGAAATGCCGAAAAAAACACGTTTCTTGTATATTTACCCTCTATTATTTTTAACTTTATTCTGTTTTTAGTATTTGTTGTTATAGCGGCAACAGAAATACATCATCTGTGAAAATTTCAACTGTCTAACTATCACGGTTCATGAGATAGAGCCTGGTGACAGACGGACAGACAGACAGACAGACATACAGACAGACAGACATACAGACAGACAGACAGACCGACAGCGGAGTCTTAGTAATAGGGTCCCGTTTTACCCTTTGGGTACGGAACCCTAAAAATACCTGTCTTTGGGATAGTCAGGTAAAAATGCTTGATATTACAAAACTTAGTGCAGTTGTACTTTCCTCTATAATTTATGAAATACATAACATACATACATACAATCACGCCTTTTCCCCGTTGGGGTGGGCAGGGACTACTTCTTTCCACATGCTACGATCTAGACATACCTCTTGCCTCTTCCACCGTCATGAACGTCTTCATACATGCTCGCCGGTTATAGGTACTTTTGACTTGGCCTTTTTTTAAAACGTCTCCGATCTGGTCGTGATACTAAGTTAAAATAACCCATTCAAACCCCCTGTGTCTAAAACGGAATATATCAGCCGAAACTTGGCACCGTACCTGCTGTAAAATCATACATCCTCGACAGTAAAACTAAAATAAAATGGCGGAATCTCGAAAACTAGTGCAAGATTATAGCCTGACCTCGGTACGACATGTCAAGTGAGCTCTTGATCCACTAAGCTTGGGCTACCGCGAGCTGAGCTTTAGATACATGGGCCGGACTCAGGTTGGTAAGGGGGCTGTTGGCCCTGTTCGATTCACCCTAATCATTATACATAGAACGTTTAATCCCACTAATGAGTTGGGTAGGGTTGGAATGGATTGGGTTTTCGTAGAAGCTATACTTTTCTCGATTTTATATCTCTCTTGTGTATATTTCACTCTACATTTTTAAACAGGGTCAATAAAAGAATTAACAAAGTTAACTTAGTTGTTTAAGAATGTTTAAAGCAAAAAATTCGTAAAGTGCATTTATCAAACGTTTTAGTATACTTATTTTAAGTTGTATATATATATACATATATATACATACATATATATATATTTAAAAAATTACACGCATTGTGGCTTGCACATTACTAGTATTCTTGTTAACCCCTCCAACTAAGCTAAAATATGCTTATGTATATAGACTTCTTTTTTCTAAATTAGTTTCAAAAATGTTTTCAAGAAGACTTTTCAACCGACTTCCAAATAAGACGAAGTTCTAATTTTGTCTGTATGTTTTTTTTTATGTTTGTTACGTGATTACTCTCCGGTAATTCGGAAAATTATTTTTGTTACTTACATGTAGGGTTTATTTTCAAGGTGGTCTTATTATAATTTTATCAAAATCTGATAAATATGTCCAGAGATATGGCGATAAAAATCTCATACTTGCTACTGACACTGACCTGCGCGACATATGAAATCAATTTTTTAGTTTTTTAACTATCTTAATTTTACGTATTAAACTTCAACGTAAACCGTTCCATAATACCCCCACCAAAATGATCCTACTTCCAGCCCTGTCAAGATAACTGCAACCAAGATTAAGGGAACGGCTTCGTGCATTTGTTTATGTCCCGCACTTGTAAAGAAAGATCTAGGATATAGTTCCTGTCTGGAAAAGTCTCAGCCGTAAAGTAGAGATAAAACTCCTATACTGAGGATATGTGGAGGAAGAGACTGGATGTTTAATGCAGTTTATCTGTAATTCAAAAGTTGAGTACCTGCATTTTCGACAATAAGTTGTTTTTGATTGTCTTTTGTTTGCTTTATCTTGACCAAAAGACACTAGTAGCCGTCTATTAGCACAGTTTTACAATGGATTGAAAAACAGTACTACTGCGCTACTTGTATATTTTAGTAGTTATTAATGTTTGGAATTTAAGCCTTTCTGCAAATAGGTTTTTTTGTTACATCCTAAGCTAGCATTTAACCACTATCTCGCCTGGTGGCAAGCAATATTATAGTAGACGATGGTGAATACGCTAGGCCTAGACTACGCTAACTCTCAAGGACTGTGCTGCCGGAACGCCGTAAGGTTATGGCGGCAGATTTTCTTCTTGTTAGTGGCAAGCTCAAAGTAGCAAGTCAAGCAAAACATCGATATAATATGCTTCTACCACCTGTAGACGAATACCCGTGCTAGGATTTAATTTATACCGACGACCTCTAGCTTTAAAGACAAGCCATTTATCGTTTACGCCAACGGTCCCCCGTTTTTGTGTTCACTTTTGATTACCACAAATAGACTTCAGTGTCGTTTGTGAATGCGGGGGAATACAAAAGTGATGCATGTGTCAATCAAACTGATTGACTTGCAAAGGAAAATCTACGTCAGTACTCAGTCAAAACGGCGACGCGTTTTCTCTCCCGCTTCGGTGTGTTTGAAAAAGCGAAAACCCCTAGTGCCTTTTCTAGCCAGTTAGCGCTTTGATGCCAGAATATTGGACCACGTATTATGAAGCAATGGAATGGACCACACTATTATGAGAAACTGGCAACTCTATATTAAATGATGGAATTAAACATGGGTTTTAAGTGTGACGTTCGACGTCTAGATGAAAGCTGAATGGCTCAATACCTTTGTTTTTTTTTGTAAATTCAACGCAATAAGTAATTTTTCTGTTATATCTATAATAATTATTATTGAATGTGATCTATATAATGTTATTTGACGTGTGTAAGTGCAAATTTTTAATATGCCCATATACTGAATAAATGCTTTGACTTTGACTTTTGACTTTTGAATATTTCTCCGAGTTTTAGACTGAGACCAGAACTTCTAATATGACGGCCTCATACTATCAAACTTGGTATGAAAGTCTACATACGAACAGCTTGTTAGTACGGCTTAACAATTTCGCATAGACTGGAACACTGGCTGATTGCTGGCTTTCGAACTCGGAGGATGAAAAACTGCATAATTTGAGGTTTTAGAGAACGCAGAGTGAAACAACATTCTAGTTTAGATTTAACTTTTAACCTTTATAGACAAGAAATGAAATGTATTTGTATTTGAAAAATGTATATAGTATTTTATTTATTATCATCAATTATTTAAATATATATTAAGACAATTTAAAAAACTTATGAAACTAAAATATTAACTATGACTAATAATTCAAATAAAAACTACAAATAATAAATGGAATTTAGGTCGCTGTCTGCTGGTAGAGTACTTTGATCTTTGATTCGAACACTTGCTAATCACAGGGTTCCATGTTGCGGCCAACCTAAATCCATCCTCCCGGTTGAAATTGGGATGCTTCTTTATTTCTACCGGTTTAATATTCAGTTGGATATTTCAGTTAAAACATTTCAGTTAAACATTTCGGTTAAACATTTCAGTTAAACATTTCAGTTAAATATTCGGTTAAAGTATTTCGGTTAAATATTTCAGTTCAATATTTCAGTTAAACAGTTTCAGTTAAAAAAAAATCGGTTAAATATTTCAGTTAAATATTTCAGTTGAAAGTTTCAGTTAGAAATTTCAGTTGAACATTTCAGTTAAACATTTCTGTTAAATGTTCGGTTAAGTGTTTCAGGTGGCTGGGAGTGGAGCTCGTGGTGCGTGCGGGTGCAGTGGGTGGCAGAGCATCGCAGGTCGTTGTCCCTGGTGCACGCGCCGACTTGCTGCGTCGCTGCCTTCACTCGACGACGCTGCGACTGCCGGCTCCGTCGCTCCCAACTCGTTTCAGTTTAATATTTAAGTTAGATATTTATGTTAAATATTTCAGTTGAGTGTTTCAGTTAGATATTACAGTTAAATATTCCAGTTAGATATTTTATTTATAACTATGTGTTCAAATCGCAAAAGTTTAAAGTTTACAAAAACTGACGACCCCCTTGATAGTAGGCGGTCACCGAAGCCTATGGGCACCAGCAACAACAGCGGCGTTGCTGTTACGTTACCTGCCCTTCAAGACCCTTTTATAACCCTTTTCTTGAAGGACCCCATATGGTATCCTAGCGGGAGGACCTCAGATGGGAGCTCATTTCACATTAAACATGTATGTGGTAGCACTGGCTCCCAGCCAACCTCACCTGTCCGTGGTGCATCCTGCTGACCAACAAACGAGGTTCTGGCGACCGACAAATGGCGATATAACTATTTCATAACTATGGCGTAGCTAAATACTACAGGCCGGTGACGGGCAGCAGCGTTATCGGTGCGAGGAGCTACGTCCTGCGATCGCCAACCCGCCTGCCCAGCGTAGCGATTAAGGCATATCCCCCACAATGAGCCGAAGATCGGGCTCAGTGGCGTATCTTGGGAGAGGCCTACGTTTAGCAGTGGACTGACACAGGCTGAATATGGTGTGGCAGGAAGGATCTGGTGAACCTAACTGTATCAGATGTCCACAGGTCTATAATTTGGGGATGAGCTTTGGCATGATGCCGTGCAGTGCTATAGTAAAATCGTGAAGATGGAATGAGGTCCAAAAGACCATCCGAGCACTCACCATTTTTTTTTATGGTAAAAGGTAACAGGACAAGCACGACGCTCGCCTGATGGTAATAACAGGTACAGCGGTATGGGAATTCTGGGAATCCAGAATTTTGGAAGTCACTGCACTGCGCCCGTTTACTTTGAGACATAAAGGTGTCAAGTCTCACATGCCCTGTAATTTCACTAGACACCTTGCCATTTCAACCGAAAAACATTCCTATTTCACGGCTGAAAATTAATTGGCAAAGTGGTGGTCCCGCCCCAGGCGGACTAGCAGAAGTCCTACCACTACATTTAAAATTTTGTAAGACACTGAGCGCACCACTATCATTCCATTCTCAGTCATTCCAGATGTTTCGTAAGTTCGGATGATGATGTGATGTGTCGATAATTCTAATGGCTCTTCGCTGCCAGGATGGAGTCGAGAGATTGAACCTGGTACCTATTTGGGTGCATCGTTCTAAAGATGGGAGCAGTATTCCATGTGGGGTTGCTTTGTAGAGCACAAGTTCGAAAAATACCGTTCTGCTTGAGTACACAAAGCTTCTTAGAAGCGCGACCAGTTTTACTCCGGTGACTCTGAAACTGGGCCTGATTAGAAATATCGACTCCTAGGATGTCGAGACTACTCGGAATTGTAAGAGGAATGGCCCGGAACAGCTTAGACATATTCTGGTTGGTTGATTACTTGTTTACTTTAACGTAATCGAGTGAGTAAACACAGCTAAAGAAATTCACACAAGGCACACAGGCAAACCTATATTGAACTGTTTATTGTATTATTGAACTGTAGTAGTATTATTTATCTACGGTTCTACGTACTACAACAATGTAGAGGAAAACCAACTCAAAGTTCGAATTCATTTTCCTTTTAACTACAATAGCGTAAAAGCTGTATTGGCGGTATTGGCAAACCGCTTGTTCGATCAAACCCGATAACTTTTAAGGCTTCCTTGTTAGTTTAAAAATTTTACCGCCGTTTTTATTTCCGTTGGTTTATGACGATTTCCGATTTTACGACTATTTTTGACGACGCAGCGGAAACGATTGGAAACAAGGTTTTGTAATAACCCTGTAAAGTCACAGAGCTGTTATGAACACAAGATAAGTGTAGGTTATACTAACATGGAAGAAACGTCCTTATGGTACAAGAAATCCTAGTATGAGGACTAGCATTTTATTATTCCACTTACATAGTTCTACTTAGTGTGTAATCAACGATAATATGGCGGACGCAAGGATCACTTTTTTTTTTGCAATTAAGAAATTATTATATTATAAGAAGCCGCCCGTGTAATAACTAAAAATATTTGAGTTGAGAAAATACTTTATAATGAGTGGAAGGAATATCAAATGTCATTTTTGAAATAAAAACTACTTTAGGTGCGCATTGCACTTCATTTTGTGGGTAGTGAATGAGACTGAGCCTTCGAACGCGCTCATTCGGGTAAAGTCGGCTCGAGATCGTGTAAAGTCGGCTCGTTCGGGTAAATTCTGGTGATAACATGTGTACGTGTTTAATTTGTGTTATATATTTTAAATACCGGCTATCGATATGGTATCCTTCACACACGAGAAGCTATTAGCTATAAACGAAAGCGTTGGTAAGGTTTCTAAGGGTAAGTTCAGATAACAAGCGTTCAACACGCGCTTGTCAGGCGTTGAACGCGCGTTACCGCGGCCGCCAAGGTTCAGTAGTACTAAAAATTAAACTTAATTCTAATACTGATGAACCCTAAAATACGTCTATCCGCGTCGAAAGCGCGCGCTCAACTGAACGAAAACATAGAAAACCAATGATCTCAAAGCGCGCGTCAACGCGCGCTGACAACAGTCGAGCGCTAGCGCAGCGTTCAACGCGCGCTTTATTAAAACGCGCGTTATAGCATGTGTCCGAATAAAATATAGTTTAGTAGTTGTAAACGCGCGTAATCAAAACACGCGTTAAGCGCTTGTAATCTGAACGTGCTCTATAGAGGAAAGCTGGTGTGTACGAACGTTTTAAGACCTCTTTCGGCGGGTGTTAGTGTGTCAGCAGTTTGCAACTAGAACGCTTGGTACGTGGAAATAAAACGGTTTTTCAAAGTTACTGCGGATTTTTCTAAAATGATTAGGGAAGCATAAAAATGCTGAATTCATGTCTTAATATTTGTTCCACATTAACTACGTTTATAGCTACGCTTCGTGCTCATACATTTTTATCACTAAGAGTTTCAGATAGATCAAGAATCAAAGCATTTATTCAGTATGTAGGCAGTATTAATATACGCACATATGGGTATATGTGCGTACTATATCAAAATCATAAATCAGTAGATAGTATTTGTTAACATTCCTTATTGAAATTCGTATTTGTTTTTATAAATATAGAGGAAACAAGCATGCAGCCCACCTGATGGTAAGTAGTTACAGTCGCCCATTGACACCTGCAATACCAGAGGCAATACTGGTGCGTTGCCTGCGAATTATAAATATGGCGTGTGGAAAATTCAGTAAATAAATGTTACTTTGAATTTAATATTATATTATTACAAATCGGCCATTTTTATGTTATTCAGCCAGTGTGGGACTAATTTTAATCTCCTGGTAGTAAATAAAAACTTTGTATGAATCTGTTTTTAATAAAAATGCATAAGCATTTTGTTTTTGTTTTATGTATATTAAAAATTCCAGTGCAAATTAAAACCCCAATGACTAAACGGTTTATATAATTAAAAAATAATTTTATCAAATTGTATTGAAAATACACAACAATTTTGTTAATTACTAACTGGTAATTAGTTAATAGTAATTAACAAAATTATTGGTAAAATAAATGTCTGAATTGAGATTATTTGTATTTAACGATAACATAGTTACTCTACAACTAAATACAATGTGTTTTACCGCAACATGTTGGTAAACTCTGGCAATAGTTAAAACCACATTAATTATCGTGACGACGAGTTTGTATAATTATAGCATAAAACAAATATAGAGATGGGACAATATTATGGTGAGTCTAGCAAACATGCACATATTAAAATATCCGTTGTATAGTCAAAGTTAAGTAAGTACCTAATGTATTGTTTTGATTGACATTTAACCCTATCCGTTCGTGAGCACTACAAGCCATCATAGCATTGTTTATGAATACGCATTGTCAGCAAAGACCGCATTGTCATATACATACAACCTAGTTAAATCATACAAATAAAACTGTATAAATTAAAATTGTTCATTTTCTTTCACTACCTGCATTTTGGTACTAAATTCAAAGTATTGTAACAGTTGGCATGAGGCCAGTTGGGTCTTACTCGTGCTCGTTAACGGGCCTAACCTTTTCGACTGTGTTTTTACATTGTCCTATGAACTGAAAACGTGGCTACGCGGTGCGAACATGTCATAACGTAGCTGCTGTAGGTTATGCTACGTTTCGCGTAGACTTTAGAATGATATTGATTTGTTGTCCGAACGACGTGTTTTTTTACAGAAAAGTATACCTATTATTTTTTCTTAGTGCTTTGGCCAGTGTGCCAACTTGTTAGTCTAAAATTATGAGAAGATAAATTATCACGATGCGGGTTCACACCGGGCGGAACGAATGCTGAATAGAAAGAGATGGGGCTATACGGCTGTGTAATTGCGCTCTATTACATCCGCCATTCGTTTGCCTTTGCTTTCTTAGTGTGGACCCGAAATTTTATGAATATGGCGTAACGTGATAATTTTAATATCTGTACTGACTAGTACAGTATTTGCATTATGCTACGTTCCTAGCCACTAAACTAAGAATTAACTAATACAACGTCAGTCAAAATACACGCAGTGTGTCGTGCCCTAATAAATCTCACTGTAACGCGTGGCGTCGCTTACCCTGAATCACCTAGGACGATAAGTTACACGTTTTAAAAGTGCTATCATCCCTTCACTACTTCCAGAACAATTGTGCCAATCTGCGTCAGCGAATTGTAGACTACTTTCGTACACAACTTGTTATACCATTTTGAGCCTTAGCACTCTAGTTATAAGGTGGATATATCTACAGTGCAGTTACATGAATTTCCATGCCTACATTTGATTTTCAAGAGTACCTATGGATTCAATGGTAGAGCGAAAATACCCGTTTCACAGTTTTCTTTAAAAAAGTAGATTTTATATTGAAAAAATGTTGCTGTTACATATTTTCCTAATTTTTAACTGAATTTCGTAGAAAGTTTTATAAGTAGGTATGCGTATATTAAAATATCCTTTGAACTGGCAATGCTGATCATGGTAGATTTCTACGAACCCAAACTGTTATTAAATACTTCGCATAGCAATTACTTCGGTACTTACACAATATTAGGTTCACAATTCGTCGGTTTTTTGCGTATTTTACTGATTCTTTTATTTATGAGTAGAGTATATTTCATCGTGGGTTATGATTAAAATATACAGTGTGGAAATTAAACTCAGGCCCTGGAGGGAAACTACTTTAAATCCTTAAGCTAGCTCATTTTACTTAAAGGAGACATTCCTTTATTTTTGAAAAGAAACAAATCTGCATTAAAAGATTTTTTTAAACTCGCTTGCTTCGCCCGGGACTCGAACCAACTAAAATTAAAAAAAATAAACACTCTTTATTTTATTATACTAATCGGTAGTATTAATATTCAGGATAAAGTATCTCTAAAAAATGTTTGGTTACTGTTCACTTTTAACAAGTAAAAGACACGTAACAGTTCTGTTATCTCTCCAACACTCAAAGACTTCGTATGAAGTACACGCTTGCTAATTTATCGTTAAGTACCTTGTTGAAATCTTCGATAAGAAAATTGTTCAATGGTGGTAATACCTCTATGCACATTTCCTTCTTACATGATCCGAGGCGTTCAGTGGAGAAGTTTAAAAATGGAAAGTTTTGACTTTGTTTGCAATGCGGGACAATAATTTTAAAATTCGAACGATTTTCGAACAAAATTGATAGTAAAATAAAGTTGATGTTAGATTTAACGATTATTTTTATTTTTAAGACCTAATGTTTGTTAGAGAAACTTAATCCTGAATATTAATACTACCGATTAGTATATTAAAATAAAGAGTGTTTATTTTTTTTAATTTTAGTTGGTTCTAGTCCCGTGCGAAGCAAGCGAGTTTAAAAAAATCTTTTAATGCAGATTTGTTTCTTTTCAAAAATAAAGGAATGTCTCCTTTAAGTAAAATGAGCTAGCTTAAGGATTTAAAGTAGTTTCCCTCCAGGGCCTGAGTTTAATTTCCACACCGTATACCCAGAGATATGGAGATAAGCACTTTAAACTTGCTACTGAAAATTACTAGCGCGGCATAAGTCACAAGTCAAAGTGATTACTGAAAAAGTTTATATGATATTTTTATATCTGAATAATGCCTGTAAATAATAGATAAATTTCACATTTTAACATATTATTTCATACATCAGCATAATGAATGAACCAGACGTCACGCGACGTCATTAGTATTCCGTCAACGATAGAAACAACACCCCGTAGCGTAGTCGACCGCAAAATTTTGTTTATATTACTCACATCATTTACTCGGTTCTTTACTTTGTACAACCCTAAAACACGCTCATCCAGGATAGGTTTACCTCGTTGATACTTCGTTTTTGGATTATTGACTATATTTTTCCCCAATTATATTATTATTGTATTGTATTAAAAACAGTAGTAGTAATCAATACATACATTCCAGTTAATAATATTTAATAAATAAAATAATTTAAAAAAAAACTGTTTTAAAAATCGACATATAAATCCTTAATCTTCCGTAATTAAGAAACACAGCTTAACGAAGTCAAGCTATAAAATTTCATCCTAACACGGATCCAGGGGTGTCACATGATTTATTCCAAAACGGCGAATTCAAATGAAACCGGATTCCTTTCAGTTAAATACGGGCTGATGGATGGAGGACGGATCTTTAGGGTTAAGGGATGGTGTCTTCTATTATAGAGCTTTAATTGTGGCATACAATGGTAGGTTTATGAAGTATGTAACTCACAGCATAATAGCTGGGTGGCGTGGCGTGGTTTTATTCGAGTGAACATGATTAAAAATGATTATTAACCCTGATAGAAAGTGACGATGTAGTCGAACTATTAATCTAAAATCATTTGAACAATGATAAAAACGTGCAGTGTGATTATAAATTGTATCCTAGAGTGATCACCATCTTTGATCAGATCATCGCTTACCACCAGATGAGATAGTGGACAATATTAGTTATAGAAAAAAAAACAATTCTTGAGCTATTTGGTCGTTGGTATTTTTGTTTACTTGTACTTTCCGTTTAGAATTATTGATTTTTCGGATTTGAAAATGCAAAAGTTTCGGATCGGAGAATTGTGAATTGCAAAGATCCGAGTTGATGGAAAGACACTTTTTGAATCGACATTGTTTTCGAATGATTGTGAATAGCATTGTTGAAAGAAGAAGAAATAGTTATTTAGTCAAAGCGTGTTTTACTAGATTTTAAAAACTATAACTTACTAGCTAATACCCGCGACTTCGTTCACGTACACCGAGAACTTAGTAGCCTATGTTAATCGTTATGCTATAAAGTATCTCCTTGTTAAATTTCAGTAAGAACAGACGATTCACTGTTTAGGCGTGATTAGGTAACAAGACATAATTATAAATATTTTTGTAATATTAGTCTGGATTTGTCTCACTACCCCTATGCCTACAGCCATCGACGTCATAGCACATTGGTATGACGTCGATGCCTACAGCATACAGTTCTGTGTCTGATCACCCGTTAACAAATAAAATCATTTTCATATAAAAACCATATAAATATTTTTTACCTTTGAACACTCACGTATTCAAAACTCGAATATCAAACAGGGCAGGAACATACCTGGAAAAACAAAAAAAAATGTAATTATAAAAAGCCACAAAGCTAAGCTAAAAGTGTTTTAATAAAACACCAATTAATATTAATTATTACAGGGGTTCATTGCTACCCAATTGCCATCGGGTATACCTATATTTACACAGATTTTATATTTTAGCTTTGAATTTAGGACGTTTTACTAGAGGTGGTTGATGACGATTATGCCGGACTTTGGGTTCCCATTTTGGGAGTTTTCCGGTATAAAAGTGGGTCCTACTAAATAAAGGTGTCGGTTAAACATACGTCATTGTCATCTCACCGCGTGTTCACATCTGTCGGGTGTCGGATCCGATTTTTAATCGGGTTGTCAAAACAAATTACAAAATCGGGCCCGAAAAGTGTGTGAAAAGCTTTATATAAAAGGTTCTGGCCTATGGAACATCCGATTAAAATAAAAAGAAAAGAGTCCCGTTCCACCTTTAGGCATCCTCGTTGCGCTCATTTACTACGCACATCTTTGGTTGAAATGCCAGCACAGTTTCACACAGTTGCACACTCATTTTCCTAGCACAATTTCTAATGGAAAGACACCCCTATTATTTTAACCGGACTCCAACAAATATGCCGGAAACCACACTCGATCCATCACTACAACCCTTGTACCTTTATATTTTAAGGGCAGTTTTTACATAATTACTCTACCTTAGTGGTCTTAAGGTCCACAAAAACCTTTTAACATGATAATCAAGGTACTTTAAAAGGGTTAGTACTAAGTAACGGTCTCGTTTATTATTTTAAGGGCTGAAAGTGCTAAAATGAAAGGTTAGTGCTTAAAATCGTGTACCGATTTGTAGAGGCGTTTTGATGGTAGTTTAAAAAGTGTGCTTGTTGTATAAGCTTTTATATATAATAACTTGCCGTGTTAGTATGTATGTATAGGATATTTAGCGCCCGATATTGTTCTAAAAAATACCCATATTGTTTTGTTCCGTTTATGTATTACAAATTAATTTATTATTAATCACAACTTTGTATAAAGTATTATATTATTATAATCGCAATTAGATAATTGAAATAGCCAGGGTACAGCATGTGCACCGGGCAACCGTCGACGGGCGAATGACTCGGCGTACGCCGTACAGCGCGCGCCGTATTTTATACTGCTCGGCGTGGTGGGGCGAGTGACGCATTGGCTTATCGTTGTCACCAGCTCGCCCGCTTTACCTGCTGTTTACAAATATTGAGGGCAGCGCCGTCATACGTATATCTATTTGTGTGGGTCAAATCTTGGAAGCTAAGTTAGAACCACTTCCTGACGTTCGATTTAACTCAAATTTGGTATACTTGAGTATATTCGGTGACTATGCAATTATATGGTACCTACCATCGAGCATATTTCGTGTCCTATAACATCGAGTATATTTTAAATAAAAGAAATGTTGAGAGGTGATATAGTAATAAAACACTATTATATAGCTTCTTGCATCTATGTATAATTATATCGCTGGGCAACAAGTGCGTGTGTTAACAAACCGTGCCCATCGGACTTCTTCACCTTCAAAGAAATAAACTGGCCAAGTGCGAGTCGGACTCGCCCAAGAATGGTACCTACCGTACCGCAGTAGGTACAGTATTAATTAATATTGACAAAATTTGTCAAAAAAACACGTTTCTTGTATCGAGGCCCCCTGTAATTTTTTACTTAAGTGCACTTTTCCATACAAATGTATTCCCCCGTTTCCTCCCTGGATAATGCCTCTAGAGCAAAATTTGTTTCTACAAAATATCAAGCTCTGCTGTAGCTACGCCCCTATCATTTTCTTTTTTTGACCAACCAATTGTAAACGGAAATATGACCCTTCAAAATTCTATTACTTTTTAGGGTTCCGTAGCCGAATGGCAAAAAACGGAACCCTAACCCTAACGTCTGTCTGTCTGTCTGTCTGTCTGTCTGTCCGTCCGTATGTCACAGCCATTTTATTCCGAAACAGTTAGGACTACAGAATTGAAACTTGGTAGGTAGATGTATTCTGTGAACCGCTTTCCGATTTTTACACAAAAATAAAAAATATAAAAGTTTAAGGGGGGGCATCCCATACATAGAACTGAAACAAAAAAATTTTTTTCTTCAAACCTATACGTGTGAGGTGTCTATGGATAGGTCTTTAAAAATGATATTGAGGTTCTTAAAATCATTTTTTCTCAAAGTCAATCATTTGAAAGATAGGCGCGCCTAAAGTGGTAAAATGTGTGTCCCCCCCCCCCCTCTAACTTTTAAAGTATGGGAGTGAAAAATCTAAAAAAAATATATGCTGTAGATCTCAATAAAAACTATCAACGAAAATTGGTTTGAACGAGTACAGTCAGCAGTTTTAGAGATATGGCGACCGCAAAGATAACTTTGTTTTTCATACAAACACTATGAAAAACAAAGTTAATTTTGTAGTTGCGAAAAATCAAAGTTATAGAATACTCTACTGTGTTACGGAACCCTACGAGTGCGAGTCCGACTTGCACTTTGCCAGTATTTTTATTTGGTTGGTCAAAAAAAGTAAATAATTGGGGCCTAGCTTGATAGCAGACCTTGATTTTTTGTGGAAACAAATTTTGCTCTAGAAGCATTTTTCAGGGAGGAAACGGGGGAATACATTTACATGGAAAAGTGCAACCCGCGTTCGCTCTTAATATGTTGTTAGTATACGCGTTTATATAGCGGCCATAGTTATACATACATAATGAAAATTCAAATGTCTAACTATCAAGGTTTAGAAAATACAGCCCTCTGAGAGATGGACGGACAGACGGACAGCGAAGTCTCAGTAATAGGGTTCCTTTGATACCCTTTGGGAACGGAACCCCAAAAAACTGCATTTATTAATAGAACAAGTAGGTAAATACATTTCGTATTCAAATTTGTCCGGGAAGGGTATGTTAGTGACACTTAAGAACTTTTTACTTTCATGTCACACAGTGTAACAAAATTGTAGTGGGCAGGCTACAAAATAAGTACAAAATGTACCTTTTTAAGAAATGCCGCGGTGTATTGCATCAATGGATGAAAATTGTTATAGAGGAGTAATAGAAGAGTCGATGGTTTTCTAGTTTGTTAGTTTTTTTTTTCAGCTGAAAGAGTCGTGGTGGTGGAATAGTCCTATTGAACCATGCTGGGTATCCACGTCCAAAATTTCAGCTATATAATCCGTCGATAGAGATAGTGTAGAGAACAAACAACACATGAAAAAATATTATTATTCAATACGAATATTATAAATGCGATAGTCTGTTTATATATTTGTTTGTTTGGGGCTTCTTCACGTTCAAACGGCTGGACCGATTTAGTTGAAATTTTGCACGAACTAGCCAGTATTAAGGATAAGGCCATAGAATACTGTTTAACGCGAGCGAATCTGCGGGACACAGTTTAAATAATGTGGTAGTCAGTTTGTATAATATGTACGTATATCTTTTGTCTGTTAGCTCTTCATAGTCACATAATATCGTTTAAAAAACTAAAAAAGAACCGACTTCAATGCCGTGTTATTAGTT
Source organism: Cabera pusaria (assembly GCA_954871355.1). Taxonomy (NCBI): domain Eukaryota; kingdom Metazoa; phylum Arthropoda; class Insecta; order Lepidoptera; family Geometridae; genus Cabera; species Cabera pusaria. The sequence goes on from OX940910.1 coordinate 6,907,428, forward strand.
TTCAGTACCAATTTTTAGATGTTTATCTCCATATCTCTGGAGATACTAATCAAACCTCGATAAAATTAAGATGGTACCGCACTTGGGACATTTTCTTTACAACAAAAAAATAATAATCAAAATCGGTTCATAAACGACGAAGTTATCCGCGAACAAACATAAAAAAAAACATATACGGTCGAATTGAGAAACCTCCTCCTTTTTGAAGTCGGTTAAAAACAGTCACAAACAGCTCGACTGCTATCGGTGAAATTTGACACATAGATAGCTAATGAGATAGACGGGACACAGAAGATTTTTTTTAAATGGGCGTAGCTAGTTTATAATATTCATATTAGCATTATCATCGTCATCATGGCGGCCTGTGGGTAATCCATTCTTGGATATAGGCTTCTTCTCTTCTAATCCATGTCAGACGGTCTTGAGCCCGTCTGATTCAGTCTCCTCTTGCGTGTCTTCTAACCGTACGTTTACCAGTGTTGGATGGACGATATAACCAATCGTTTTCACTGCACAGAAAACATGTAGCAAACCAATTCATCTCTGTTACTCATAGGCTGTTGGACAGAGACGGATATTGTTTTGCAACATGTTTTCTGTGCAATGAAAACAATCGGTTATATCGTCCATCCAACACTGGATGTTCTCGACCTCTCGTGTCGGCCCTAGTTATCAAACTCAAGGACACGTTTTGATATAAGCATAAATATGATAAAATTAGAACTGCCCTACTGCCAACTGCACTGTAGTCAAAAATTCGTAGTCCTACCGATTCAACCCTTGAGTTGGAAACTTCAGAGCAAAGGATGGGTCTTCTTTACTCAACGGACATAATTGCGGGTGTCAGATTGTGTTTTCTAAAGTATTTGGATGAACTTTATGAAAGGGTTTGAGCCCTTTGATAGGTAATAAATGTAAGATTTACTTTATTGTGAGTGGTCTTTTAGAATATACCTGTGCGTGTAATTTAATACTTTTTGTTTTTTTTTTATTCAAACGTGGTTTTTCAGTAAGTACCTGAAAAAAGATTTGAGGACCTCCTCCTTTTTGTGGAGTCGGCTTAAAGATTACCTATGTTAATACAGATTATAAACTGTCTGTGTTATAAATGATCACCTGAAGCTTTGTACTGAAAATTTCTAGCGCGGCATTTGAAGTTGGTTTTTAGGGTTCCGTAGCCAAATGGCGAAAAACGGAATCCTTATAGATTTGTATGTTACAGCCACTTTATTCTGAAACTATTAGGACTACACCGTTGAAACGTGGTGGGTAGGTGTATTCTGTGAACCGCTTTACGATTTTTATACATAAATAAAAAAATAAAGATTAATGGGGGGCTCCCCATACATTGAACCAATTTTATTTTTCATCTAACCTATTCGTGCGGCGTGTCTAAAAAAAGGTCTTTAAAAATGACATCGAGGTTCCTCAAACCAGTATTTTAGGGTTCCGAACCCAAAGGGTAAAACGGGACCCTATTACTAAGACTCCGCTGTCCATCTGTCTGTCTGTCTGTCTGTCTGTTTGTCCGTCTGTCATCAGGCTGTATCTCATATACCGTGATAGTTAGACAGTATTTGATGTATTTCTGTTGCCGCTATAACAACAAATACTAAAAACAGATTAAAGTTAGACCAGTCATTGGAATAGACGAGCCTAAGATCAGGCTTAGTGCCGTGTCTTGAGAGAGGCGTATCATCAGTGGACTGATATCAGCTGATTATTATCATAATGATGCAACCCTTTACAAGTTTTTTTAATAGATATAGAGAAGCAAACAAGCATGCGGCCCACCTGATGGTAAGTGGTTACCGCCGCCTAAACACCAGGGGCAATAGTGGTGCGTTGCCTGCTCTTTTGAAAGAGGAATCTGTTAACTCTCCTTTTGAAGCAACTCAGATCAATCTTCTGCGGGATAACATCGGGAGGAAGGTTATTCCACATCTCACATGTACGCAGAAAGAACAAACGATTGAAACGCGTTGTGTGAGAGGACCACGTGTCTATAATATGAGGGTAAGCCCTCTGACGAATACGCGAGTTCCTGTGGTAAAATCGAGAGGGTCGGATCACATCAAAGAGCTCATCAGAGCATTACGCATAATAATATGCCAATCAAGTTATTCACTTATATTTTAACGCAGGCTAATTCACTAGTCTCTAGAGATATATAATTCATATTAAATACGTATGTATTGGGTTTTCAAATCGTATAACGAATGTATTACACAAGTTTGTGAATGGTCAACCGAACACTGTATATTATAGTGCTGGAAGATCGCTTTTCAGCGCTTCACTCGATGAATGAGCTCATAATTTTTGGGTCAACCTAATATATCAAAGTATAGACCAGTTATTAAGCTCCCAACAAACAAATATTGTAGTAAAACTTAAACATGCATGTGTCTAAAAGGTAAATCTTAAGAAATTAAACTTCTTAACGTTAAGTTATGTTGTTTTGATATGTGCTCACATAATTTTGTTATGAGTGTAAGCAAACAAGAATTGGGGCTTATGGCGCAAATTTTCTGCTAGAGCCGCTCTAGTGTGTGCTACAAGGTCCGCGAAATGTCAAATGTATTTTTTTTTACACACAGTGACATTGACATAACATGAAATTTGACATTTCAATATAAATTGTATTGTGGTGCCACCTCGTGACAAAACAACAGCTCCCATGGACCCACTAACTCACCAGATGATAAGAAACTGATGATGATTTAAGATAGTTGCGTACCTGTTTGTAAATAAAAGACGGCAATGAGATTAACTGATAGCAACTTTACATATATATCAAAGTTCTGCTAGGAACATATTATATCGATGTACCGCCAACATGCTACCAAAAAGTAGCTTACCAGTTAAAGAACGAATCTCAAAAACTTCGTTTCTCAATTAATCTATACAAAATCGCGGAACATTATCTGCTGCGTTGCACATTATACTGAGTCAGCAACATAAAATATTAATGTACAACGAAAGCAAACAGTTTTTGACGTTTACAAGCGTCCTCCCAGTAAAATATGGATAATGACCTGTAAATTACTGAAACTACCGACTCGTGCGACATTTTGTTGCTTTTGTCGCATCCGCGGTATTTTAATTATTATGAGATACGTCATTTTGATAATACGGGTGAACCTAGCAAGTTGAAATTTATACCAGATACTGAAGTCTATAGTCCCTATTAGGTGTATAAAAATCAAGGCCCTGAGTCAACACGATAAAAATATATGGGCAAATTTTGATTTAAGCGAAAACTTGTAAGTATGTAAGTACCAAAATGTACCTTAATTTTAAACTTTTGTTATTTTTCGGAATTGTCCCTTTAATTGTGCTGTAAGACCTTGCTTTTTACCAAAATTGACAATTCTAGGTCAACCGGAAGTACTCTATAGGTTTTGGGTCTAAAACCTATAGGGTACTTCTCGTTGACCAAGAATGATGAAATTTGGCAAGAAGCAAGGTAGCACAAATAAAAAAAATCCAAAAATAAAAAAAAGTTGAAAATTAAGGGGTGTCCCCATACATAGTTGACGCCAAATAAGCTAGACCTCTGAGATATATTAAGAGCGCTCATACAATTTAGAGGTCTAGCTTAATTGGTACCTATCAACGTTGGTACGGAAGCCTCGGTGGGCGAGTCCAACTCGACTTGGCCGGTTTTATTTATTGTCGAACCATGCGCCGTAGAAAGAGGCATGCAGAGTTCTGACCCATTTTTGAATACCTAGTGTCTTAATTAGATTCTATAGAGCTAATGAACCACTAAACATTCTCAAAATTTTTATTCAATCCTTAATTGACATAAAAATGCATTTTTAAATTTTGCACGTAATTTACTAAAACGTTGGATGCAGTGGACGCCATATTGCTCTGTGGTAATGACGTCAGTTGGTAAGCAAATGCAGTGATATGACACAGTTGACACTTGACACTTCAAGTTTACATAGCCGTATGACGTAATAACATGGCGACTACTGGCGATTACTATTTAATTATGTTATGAAACAGATTAAAAAAAAATTAAACCTTTGAATTGAATTTTAAACTTTAGTTTGCTATTTTGAACTACTCGTAAAACTAACGTTTTCCGATTGCGTTTTGCCTAAGCTACAATAATATATTTTTAGATTTTTTCTCATATAGAGTAAAATACCCTATTGGACTACACCAACTACGTCCAAGGTCTTCTGAGCTTCGACTCCTTGCCGTCTTATATTTCAAGACTGTACGATTACATCTTAGATATATTATCATCAGCTGAGGTGGTGTCATGGTTGACTAACGGTGTTCTGGCAACACACAGCCCTTGCGAGTCAGACCATAAATAGGCGTAGCGTGTTCACCACCATCGACCACATCTCTTACCACCAGTCTAGATAGCGGTTAAACGCTTATCAGATAATAATATTAAATAAATAATTAATATAGTTTAAAAACTAAAACAACCGACTTCCATGCCCCGCGAGTCAATTTCAGTAGCAAGTTTGAGACGTTTACCGTCATATCTCTAGAGATACCTATCAGATCTCGATGAAATTACAATGGGACCGCCTCGAAAACATACCCTACCGATTAAAAAAAGAATCATTCAAATCAGTTCACAATTGACGGAGTAATCGCGTAACATACATACAAAAAAACAGACGAATTGAGAACCTTCTTCTTTTGGGAAGTCGGGTGAAATGTACAATTGAGATTAGTTTTTATGTCATTTAGTCAAGCGTTTGACCTCCATGTCAAGTGACGTTGCGATTAATGTGTGATTTAAGGCATGCAAATTTAAATAACATTGTTTTTATTTTATTAAGAAGTTCAAGAATTTATATAAATTTTAGTATTTTAACTAGCACGTCAACAAGTGACAAACATTATGAGCAACTTCATAATGTTTGTCACTTAATTGGGGGTGCACAGTTCTCAGCAATACAGGCTTTTTGTCTAGCGCAGAGTTCTGTGGATCTTAGTAGGTACAGCTACACTTAATAAATTATTATTATTATATGTTATTAGTCCCACTAATTTGTTGCTAATTTGCTAAGTTTTGTTTTCTTGATGTTATATCTGTGTAAAAGTTGAAATAAATTGAATTGAATTGAATTGAATTGATCTAACCACCACGGTAATAACTAACAACCTACCACCTACTGAATTCAGAACTTACTAATGATCGATGCAGTTCACTAACACTAAGCTGGTCCTCACTAATACTATTCACATGCATTGTTCCCGTGTCAAACTTGACCCATGAACGATTTGAATTTCTGAAGAGAATACAAATATTTGTCCGAAAGTTCTCCCCAAGTTGGGCCAACATGAGCAAATCACGCCCAAACATTGAGTTATGAACCGCAACGTGTTTACGGCAACTAGTTTAAGAGACGTTGGGAGAATCCATTACTAATACGTTTTATGATAATTTAAGATCGTTTAAAAAACAAAAATAACCGACTTCAAATGCCGCACTAGTCGTTTTCAGTACTAAGTTTGAGGAATTTGTCTCTGGAGACACTTATGTGATATCGATGAAATTAAATTATAATGGAACCAAACGGGAAGCGTATATACTCTCTCACAAAAAAATAGAATTTTCCAAATCGTTAAGAAATGACGGAGTTCTGAGGTAACAAAAAAAATACAGGCGAATTGAGATCCTCCTCTTGTTCTGTGAAGTCTGTTAAAAATAGTATAAACGTGGCCTTTCTTTGGACGCAATCGGCAAAAAAAAACATTGGACTCATTGAGTTTCAAACCACTTCCACGTTCGAAATGTACGCATTGTACCACCGTCAATTTCTTGGTCAGTTCTTTCAAAGGTTGTCTGGAAGAGATCACTTCTATCGATCAGACCGCCCAATGTATTTACTTTAAGTTACAAAACTAGGTTTTAATTAAATGTTTTGATTTCATATTCATCGTAGGTATCTAGGTCATGAGACATAAATATTATGTATCAAACCACTACGCGCGCGAAACGTTTTGATTTCACATTTAACTTGTAAATATTTTAGTTATAAGGTTTGTTTTATTTGGATGTGCAATAAATAGTTTTATCTGTCTATTTTTAGGCTCTGCGCTAAATTTCTGTTTGATGTTAAGTTTACAACTTTTTGTCCTTAATAAAAATCGTACATAATACAAGATATTTTTTAATGTATCATCTGTGCCATCTCTTAGATAAATAACTATTTAGTTTTGTCACCATTTGTCAAACATTACGTTTGTAATAAATTTTGCCAATAGCTCCTCACCTATCAATATTGCAAGTTGTTGCGACGGGCTAACGTGGCGCAGGCAAATGGGATCTCGAAGATAAATCAGCTCCGAAGGAAACTTGATGATGACAGGATGACAGCATTTGGGTTCCAGTGTTGTCTCGTCTATTCGTTTTCGTATTCTATGGTTTGAAGAGATTCGTAATAGTTATTTATTACCGCACTAAGATCAATAATCTGTATGTATAAAAATCAAACGTTACTGACGACTGACTGCTGTATCAACACAAAAAATGCGGTTTAAAAGTTTACATAATGGCGCAAAGATGGACGTCTTTGATGTCGTCACCGCTGTCGGCTTTACGAAATGTTTCCATGTGAACGTCATCGCAATTTGCCAAAGTAACGTATTGTTCGTGACAAGCTGTGACAGCTTGTCTTAATGTTGTGTTTCACTATTCTACTTTTTTTTTAATAAAAAATTATCTGAAGTCCTGAGACACAGAGGTATGGTTGGCAACCCTACTTTAATATTTTTTTAATAGTCTGACGTCAACGATTGGATGACAGTTGAATGGTTCATTAATTTTGTTTTTTGTTTTTAAATTTAAAGCGTTAAATTATGCTTTTGCTATGTTTACTTCATAATTGATTATGATTTATTTTATGATTTTGACGTGTATATGTGCATTTATTGATACTGCCGATATACTGAATATTGTACTGAGTATTGTAGGCTTCCCCCAAGTTTCTGTTTGTATTCTTCTTTTCCATGCCAAGGTTGTCTGGAAGAAATTGCTCTATGCGATAAGACCGCCGATTGTATTGCCTTATTTTTCTACTGTCTTTCATAACATAGTTATGTACAATTTGTAATTTCTTTGGTGATCAATAAAGAGTTTTTGTATTGTATTGTATTGTAAAATGTATAAATACGCTTTTCACTTTTAAACAGTAAAACATTTTTATTTCAAAACTGAAAAGATGTCAAAGAGTCAAATAATGCTCCAATCAGACCAACAGAAGTCCTACCACTACAACAGCTGTTAGAATTTAGTTAAAACGTGTACCTAAACAGACTAAATGAAGTGACACTCAATGGTCAATAACACTAGATATATACACTCTCTTTACAAGAGGCAACATATACCGCAAATGGAATATCGAGGAGCACTTCAAGTTTATGGCACCGTAAATCGAAAGGGCTTACGACATTTTACTGCTATGTCGTATCTTGTTGCATAATGTTGCGGATCTGTGTTATCAGATAGGATTGATATTGTTGTTGGTTAGGTCTTGTAGGTAGCTAATGCTTTTGTTATACAGGATGGAATTTAGTAGAAATTATTAGAGAGCAGTTTGCTATGTAGTTAATGATATGTGTGTTAGTGTGAAACGTTCTTAGGAGACTGTCATAATTATAGACGACTTTGTGAGCTGCATTCATAAATAAATAATTTAAGATCGTAAATTATTAAACACAATCCAAAATGTCATCGTACCGACCGAATTTAAGATCGTTTCAAAAACTAAAAGAACCGACTTCAAACGTCGCGCGAGTCAAAGTAGCCAGTAGACGCAGTAACTATTATATAATCTGTGCCAATAGTTAGCAGTATGTCGTCGAGATAAATAAATGCATCGTTAAACAAATGTTGATATATTAATATAAACTGGCCAAGCGCAAGTCGGATTCGCACTTGTAGGGTTCCGTAACACAGTTAAGTATTCCATAACTATGATTTTTCGCAACTACAAAATTAACTTTATTTTTCATAGTGTTTGTATGAAAAACTAAGTTATCTTTGCGTTCGCCATATCTCTAAAACTGCTGACTGTATCTTGTTCAAACCAATTTTCGTTGTTAGTTTTTATTGAGATCTACAGCATATATTTTTTTTAGATTTTTCACTCCCATACTTTAAAAGTTAGAGGGGGGGGGACACACATTTTACCACTTTAGACGCGCCTATCTTTCAAATGATTGACTTTGAGAAAAAATGATTTTAGCAACCTCAATGTTATTTTTGAAGACCTATCCATAGACACCCCACCCCACACGTATAGGTTTGCAGAAATTTTTTTTTTGTTTCAGTTCCATGTATTGGATGCCCCCCCTTAAACTATTATATTTTTTATTTTTGTATAAAAATCGGAAAGCAGTTCACAGAATACATCTACCTACTAAGTTTCAATTCTGTAGTCCTAACAGTTTCGGAATAAAATGGCTGTGACATACGGACGGACAGACAGACAGACATGACGAATCTATAAGTGTTCAGTTTTTTGCCATTCGGCTACGGAACCCTAAAAACGGCTTGACCGATTTCGTTAAAATTTAAATGGGACCACCTTTTTTAGATTAAAAAAAAATATTAAAAAGATTCCGACGAATTGAGAACCTCCTCCTTTTTTGTGAAGTCGGTAAAAAATGTGCAGATGAAGACTGCTTTAGTCGAACAGCTTAAATTTACTGCGCGTTCGTGAATCTACGCATACGGTCCAGTAATTCCAGGTTGTAATTAAAATATTTAGACATTTTAAACCTTATAGACATATCCACTTTTAACCATAAATCAGAAAAAAATAAACTTATGCCATTTTTAATTAAGGTATTAAATTAAGATTTCACTTACAAACAGGTGAGATACTCCTATCTCACCTGTTGGTAAGTGATTATGATGAGCGGTCGGTCAAATGCTAGCCTATAAGATATAAATAAAACTGGCCAAGTGCGAGTCAGCATCGCGTCTCTTATCGCACACTTAGGGAGGGTTCCGTACAATACGAAACATAACAGAGTTTCAACCTCATATATTTGATTAATTGATATTATCAAGAATATTTGGTTTGGTCCCGATCTAGAAAGAAGGGCCTCGTTTTCTAGCGCCATCTATGTCATTTTGCCGAAACTAATTAGATAGATGGCGTTTAAAAACACGTTTTTTGTCACCCCATACAAAAAACGTGCTTTTAAACGCCCTTTAATTATTAACGTTATTTTGTTTTTAGTATTTGTTGTTCTAGCGGCAACAGAAATACACCATCTGCGAAAATTTCAACTGTCTAACTATCACGGTTAATGAGCTATGAACCTGGTGACAGACGGACAGACAGACAGACAGACAGACGGACAGCGGAGTCTTAGTAATAGGGTCCCGTTTTACCCTTTGGGTACGGAACCCTAAAAAAGGCAAAGCAGGGGTAGTGACCCAAGAGATAACAAAGTACGTAATTAGATTTTGTATACCCTAGGCTAAATGAGGGTGACTTTGTACACCTTCATTAGTGCGCATGCAAGAAAAGACTTTCGTGAAAGATTTAGACTGGGTGATAGTGACAAATTGTATAACGATAAAAAAAATCTGTATCCTCTTTTAGCTTTACAGGCTGCTGCATTTCAAAACAAGCGGTGTTTTTATCATTGTGTGTTGCAATAACATTTTGCCCCTAAATAAAAGTTGAATAAAAAAAAAACATTTTGGTTAATTTTGAATTATTTAGTAACACTAATTGCCTTGTGATACTTGTCAAGCTCGTAACAAAATAGTAAATCATCTAATAAATAAAACATTAAATTAAAAAATCAAAAAACCCGACTGCGCAAAAAGTGAAGTGTTAAAAAACGAACTGAAAAGAAAAAAACAAGTAAGTCTAGTAGTTTAGACTTCTGTTTAGGGATATCAAAAAACTATACCATTTAAATTCTTTCTCGGTCGATACACTCATAAAATAAATTATAATTGTTGTATGGAATATAGAGACTTTAACAGTTGGGACACATTAATCCCCATTCGTTAAGCCATTAATGTGTCCCGAACAAACTATACCATTTAAATTTTTTCTCGGTCGATACACTCATAAAATAAATTATACATTGTTATATGGAATGTAGAGACTTTAACAGTTGGGACACATTAATCCCCATTCGTTAAGCCATTAATGTGTCCCGACTGTTAAAGTCTCTACATTCCATATAACAATGTATAATTTATTTTATGAGTGTATCGACCGAGAAAAAATTTAAATGGTATAGTTTTTTGATATCCCTAAACAGAAGTCTAAACTACTAGACTTACTTGTTTTTTTCTTTTCAGTTCGTTTTTTAACACTTCACTTTTTGCGCAGTCGGGTTTTTTGATTTTTTAATTTAATGATTTATTTTACACTTTTTAGTTAAGTAAAGGACGGCAAATTCCGTAATCTGAACAAAAAACCGAAATGCGTGAAATAGATAGGGTATTGCTTTTTAAGCTTACTTACTTTACAGTTGTACTATTAAACGACTATACCAAAAGGAAGAGGTTGTTTGTTACCTCAGAACTCCATCAATTCTTAACCGATTTGGAAAATTATTTTTTTGTTTGAGTTAATATGATTGTCGTTTGGTCTCATTGTAATTTTATTGAGATCTGATAAGTAACTTCAGAGATAAGCACCGCAAACTTGTTACTGAAAGTGACTAACGCGGCATGTAAAATCGCTTTTTTTTCGATTTGTACGATCATAAATTATTTGTTTTATTTTAAGACCTTCAATTCGATACCCCACTCGATAGGTTTTGAAAATAAATTTTTTTTGTACCCCAAATTTTGGCGTCTGAAATCCGCCATTTTGAATTTTTCAATTTTTTATGTTTCCGTTGACACTCGCGCTAGCATGGCGAATCTATTGACGTGCCAATTATCAAAATCGGCCCACGCGTTTGGTCTCTAGTGTGCCACAAAGGAACAAACATACATACATACATACTTACATACATACATACATACATACATATATAGACTGATAAACACATTACCTCTCCTTTGCGTCGCGCAGTCGGGTAAAAAACGTTTAATTCTACATTTTAATAATACGAAAACTATACTAATAAAACGTATCATTGTTGGCGCCTAAGCAAACTCAACACATAAAAACAAAGTAGTAAAGGTAAAAGTAGAAAAGGTAAAAGTAGTGAAGGTAAAAATAGTAAAGGTAAAAGTAGTAAAGGTAAACAATATAGGTATCAGAAAAATAAATGAGGATTCAATAAATCGGATTAAATCGAACTACAGTCAAATAAACTACCCATGCAATTTTTTTATATTTTAACTTTTAAATTCCAGTCTTGGCATTTGGATTTTAAATGTCGGGAAAAGTATTGAATAATGCGCCATATCTTTTTTTATATCATATAAACTATACTATATAGGCTAGCGTTTCACTATTGGTAAGCGATGATCCGGTCGATTTTGGTTTTTTGACGTTTTCCGAAGGAGGAGATATATAAACCAAACCGCACCCCCCAGCCCAACCTCTTACAAACCTTTACAACCCGTGTACAACTCACGATTGCACACTTTGAGTGAAAACAAAAGGCACAGAACAAACGTTAAGTTAATTTAAACAATGTTGGAGTCACGTTACGTAAACGTATTTCATTTAAGAGAACGTAAAACGTGAAATCTGGATGAAATTTGTTTAACATGGCGCTGATTTTCTAATTAAAACTTTGGTGCTAATTTAACTAGCGTTTCTAATGGTTCTGTTTTTTAAAATAAATAGCAACCAAAAACTTACGAGTAAAATATCATTTCAAAGCAATATCCACATGAATTAATTACCACTTCTTTTTGAGAAGTCAGGCAATAATACTGAAACGCCAAGAAGCTCCAGGCTAAGTCAGAAACATAAAAATCTTTCTCATTCAATCACACACGGATTCCTCCTCTCTCTGAAAAGCACTTTACGCGTAATATGTATTTCATTCCATGTAACGCTTTGCAGATGAGTTACAAAGCGTACCAGCTAGATAAACCTGACTGAAATGTATGAAATTCACGAATTAAACTTGACGTTTGCCAAGATTTCTGTACCTCCACGGAACCTTAGTTAATTTACCTGCCTAACGTTTAGTTTGGTAGGATGTGTTAGTGTTGAGAAAGTTTTAAGTTTTCATGAACAGTTGGTTCATGTTCATTTACAGAATGGTATTAAGTGACTAATGGCAGCGTGGTACATCTTTCTGGAGATGTGTCGTGTTGACAAGAGAACTGAATGGTTTTTGGGTATTTAACCGTACTTTTATTTTTTTAATAGACAACTTACCACTTTAGTCTAACTTTGTCACGGAGTACTTGGCAAAAGAATTGTCTGTGTAGCAAATAAATACTTGACCTATGTGGGAATTGAACTTACAACCTTCGGTTTAGCACTCAGTGTTGCTAACCATTAAAATTCGGTGTAGAAGTTATTGTCACTAATCGAGTACTAGCAAACGGATTATTTGTTGATGGAAATTAAGTTAAATTTAATTAATTTTATCATTTCTGCTAATAGCATAACTGTCAAGAAAAATACAACAACGGTAACAATTCAATAAATTGCAGCTCTCAATATTTTATTTTACAAATTGAGATTGCAACGAAGTATCGTCTGATCTGAATTTTTTTTTATCCTGCCCTATCTAATATTATACTATTTGTATACTATTTGTGTGTGTGTCACACGAAAACTTTAGAAATAAAACAATTTTCTACGTCATATACTCATCTCATCTAAATCTCATCTATAATCTCATCTATATATCTCATCTCATATATCTCATCTATCAAAATCATGTACGTTTAATTATCACCCAAAGGCTGTCAGTAGGGCTATTCTGTAAGCTAGTTTACACATCTCACCGCGGATTCCGCTTCCGAGATGTACTAAACTAGCTTACAGAATAGTCCTACTGGAAGAGATCGCTCTCAGCGATAAGACCGCCTCTTGTAACACTTATTTTGTAAATGTAATGACTAAAGTAAAAAGTTGTATTGTTTCTGTAATGGTGTTCAATCATGAGTTTTCTATTCTATTCTACCTCAAAATGGGATCAAAAACACATCCTCATAATAAAAAATCATGGCATCAGATTCTGCGCTAATTTAGCTGCCACGCAAAACGCTGGTGGGTTTTGCTGTAGAATTTGCTCCACTAATTAACAGTAAGATGTTTCTCAATAGACTTAAGCCTGTTTTTGACAAGATATTATCAAACGACGTAGGCGATAAAATTGTATAAAAAACTTGTATGTCGAACGGAGGTCTATTTACAAAACGCCGAAAATATAAGTGGCAAAACACGAACTGTTTTCGTATACGAGGCGAGATTTTTTGATGTGAAAAATTCACAGGTCGTCGTAAGACGGAGGGAGAGTAGACCAAATGCTAAACGTTAAGGTACGGACACACCACAGGGTCCTGCGTGCGCGATCTAGGCGGCGATCAGATAGCGCAGTAGTATTTGTACCGACTGGTTCACACCAAACGCGATCAGAAAACTTTGGAAAAGTATTAAGATCGCGTTCGCAGATCGCAGGACGCCAAGGTGTGGGCGTACTTTTAATGTTCAAGTTTTCACTTCTGTCGGCACTCTCGGAGTGCAACCCGTTTGTTGTTTGTTTTTAATTAGTATATTTATACATACTCTATATATTATGTGATAAAGACTAGCGCTTGACCGCTAAGCTAAATAAGCTAAGTACTGTAAGATGTGGTCGAGGATAGTAGCACGCTAGGCTTAGAATAGGGGCTGGCAGGACTATTATTTTTTCTGTGGGCTGGCTCACAAGGTCTGTTGTCAGAACACAAACTTGCTTGGTATTTTAATTTGGATAGCCAAATCTCCTTCGAATTAAGCCATACGGCCAAAACCGAGCCGTCAACTAATAAACATGTCAGAAAAGATGTAGGAGAGACATAACACTAAAATTATGCATAACAAAAGATGCAAATATCATCACTACATATTCTACTAATATTATAAATGCGAAAATTTGTAAGAATGTATGGATGTATGTTTGTTTCTCTTTCACGCAAAAACTACTGCACCGATTGAGCTGAAGTTCGGTATGTATGTAGATAGTCTATACCGTAAAATAACACATAGGATACTTTTTATCCCGATATTCCCAGGGGAAAGATGTCTACACGGATAAAACCGCGGGGCACAGCTAGTTATTATTATAAAACAAGTTCCTCACCACGTCTGTCTGGCGGGGTTTGAACTCGGTACCTCTGGCATCAAACCCGACCGTTCTCCCGATTGCGCCACCGAGCCCTCGATATATGCTCTACCAGTGCGAAGCCGGGGCGAGTCGCTAGTAGCGTATAAAAATGAACATTCAAAGTCACATTTCATCGTCTCAAGAGAAACAAATATAGACAGAAAATTGTCTTTAGTCAGATTCAAACATTAAAATTAAATATTTAAGTCAAAGTCTATCAGTAAAAGTAAACGAATTCGAGCGTGTACTTTCTTGCTATGTAGACATATAATTTTGTCCTCAGGGCTTGTATTTGAAACTTTCTTGAATGAAGATTTTCAAAGGAAGTCTACGGTGCTCAAAGTTTATTCGTTGTACCTCAAATACTCGTTGTAGCTAGATTAATTTTAGTGACAACTCCAAGGATAAAAAACACACGGATCCCTTAAAAACGTAGGGGTAATAGGCTTAACTTGACTTGCAGTTAAAGCATCCTGTGAAAATATTGTCTATTTCTTTGACATTCATTATACTCTAAACATTTTTAAACTCTAGCAAAAGTACAAGCATATCAAGCAAACATATTATAGTAATGACAAGCCTATAAGCCATTCTAGGCGTAGCGTGTTCACCATCTTCGACCACATCATTGCTTACCACCAGGCGAGATAGTGGACAAAGGCGGCTACCTTTTTTCTGATAAAATAAATAGACATATTGTTCACTAAAATAAACTAAGTAATATGAATTAAGTGACACTAGACCGTATATCACTTGATTATCGATTGAAGGTATCGCACACCTTACTGACTCTCCATACACCACTGAGTTCAGTTGTTTACTAACCCTTGCAAGTCACTTTGCGAATATGCGACACCTTCAACTTAATTTTACTTACCATGTATGTGCTGCCACAGATAAAATCATGAGTTAGCTAAAATTGGAACACAGCGATAGCGTCGTCCTAATTTCAGTTATGACTGTTAAAACAAGCTTCTAAAAACTTTGTGACATTAACACACAAGTTCCAAACAAAACCAAGCCCAATCTCAAACATTCACAAAATAGGGTGGGTCCCCATTATTGACAGTTTGAGAACCGCAGTAACAGACTTAACGTCGAGTCTGGTCGAGTCGGTTTACGTCAACGTTCAACTTTATACACTCGGTTGTAAACGTGCTTAAAACTTTTCTATGTGAGGTTGTGCTCTAAAATATTTAAGGGCTTATTTTGAAATACAGAGATTTGTACTTACATTGCCTTTTACAAAATTAGGTTAGGTTAGTTAAAATAAATAATATATTATACTAGAAAATTCTAGCTTTGGCTTCAGTCAGTGCTTTTAAAAAAATAAATTGTGTGGTCGGGTAATGGCTTCCGAGAATAGTTGTAAAGGGCCATTACGGGCCGGCATTCATAGGTTAATATAAGCCATCTAGATATAATAGTAATTGCATTTTCATAAGAAAAATATAATATTATAAACATGTTAGTTTTTTTCAAGTGTGTTTTTAAATAGTTATGATATGCTTTTAGCTTTACTTTTTATTTAAACCTGAAAATCTGGATAAAACTGTAAAATTTGGAAATCTTTAATTTTACATAACTGAAGAGTTACAATTTTATGAGAAATATTGAAAGTTTATTAGTTCTCTGGGTCAATCGACTTAAAAGAGTGGATTGGCCCAGAGAACCGAACGTTGAAATATAATACGAATTGGTTATTTATTTTACACCTTATTTCAACCGCTAATAGAAGGGATGAAAAAAAACTCTTTTTTTAAATAGATAGCGTCAGGCCACTTTACACCTGATGTTAAGTGACGATGTCATCGATGATATAGCTCGCTTATCTAGAAGACCTGTTCACTCGCGATTTGAAGATCTCCAAATTCTCCTAAACAGAAAACAGGCCTCCTAGACAAAAAATCCAATTTCTGTTTTCATTCACGCTAACGCAGCATCAAAATGTAAGAGAATGATAACTTGTATGTTGCGCATAAATAAATGTCATTGTCCCACACATTTTTAACTTGCGTTAGCGTGAATGGAAATAGAAATTGGATTTTGTCTAGGGGGCCTGACTAGCAGAGAATTCCATTCCTTTCCATTCCGTGCGTAATGTGAAAGAAAGAAAGAAAGAAAGAAAATCGTTTATTTGGCAAAAACTCACATAGTAACAAATTTAATTAATTATAATAATAATGTAAAACATAAAAAGAAGAAAGAACACAGGTTTTAAAATAAGTTTATGAGAAGTGAGGTGCCAAAAAGGCTTAACTCAGCACATATGTCTGGGGTTACACACCTAGACGCTGGTTTTCAGCTAAGCCTGCGGGTGATGAACTAGCGCGAAAATATTTTTATTAAATTTAAATATTATATACAATGTAATATAATATAAATACAATACATATTAGTAAGTTAAATATATACATAGAATATATATATATATATATAGATATAAGGAGAAATAAATAGATACATACATACGAATGCTGGATACAAATGCAAAATGTGATCTATGGCTTATGGTAAGAGAAGGAAATATTTAAGTAGTGGACAAGATGTCATAATATAATTATGTTAGATGAATGACATATCTTTATTTATATCACCGTATTTCCGCTGCTCGACTACCAAGTACTGTTTCAATGTGCGTATGATGTATGTTGATGCAAAGCGTTTTGTGCAGCAGAATGAAACAGCTATCAAGTATCGAGATACAGAAGTCTAAATAGTACCCACAGAAATATGAATAAATAACTTATTATACACTAGCAGTACCCCCCGGGCTTCGCCCGCGTTAATAACTTCATTAATTTGTATAGTTTTTTCGTAAAAACACATAAAGACTGAATTAACCATATCGGTCTACCCGTTTTCAAGCTATGGCGTGACCAGGGGACATAGAGCCTCATGTATATATACCCCAAAAAATCATATTGATTTTCAAACTTTATTTTGTTTGTTTGCCTGTGAGCCTGAATCACATATTTACTTACTAATTTACAGAAGTACCTACATGTGAGAAGTTTCCAGTAAAATAGACTATCATAATGTTGTTTTTATATAGAAACTTTGAACTCCCGTTTCATCCCTTTAAGGGGTGAATTTTGGAAAAATTTTGGAAAATCAGCGCTGTACTACTCTGCAGCATTAAGCTGAGCCTGAACCTATTTCGGCTATAGTACTGTACACTTCAGCAAAGTAAGCTCCAATGAATAATGATTTAATTTTTTTATTTCCTTCTATTATTTTCTATAAATATATTGTTTGTTTTTTGTTTTTAATCCATTTTTGACACTCTGTTAGTTTTAGTAATTATTTTATCTTACTTTTAACCGACTTCAAAAATAGGAGGAGGTTTCTCAATTCGACCGTATATATATATTTTTTTTTTTTTTTTATGTTTGTTCGCGCATAACTTCGTCGTTTATGAACCGATTTCGATTATTCTTTTTTTGTTCGAAAGGAGATATTCCAAGTGTGGTACCATGGTAATTTTATCGAGGTATGATAAGTATCTCCAGAGATATTGAGATAAACATCTCAAAATTGGTACTGAAAATGAATAGCGCGGCATTGAAGTCGGTTGTTTTTTAGTTTTTAAACGATATTATTGTTAATTAGCTTATATATTAACCTAGTGTATTGTTTCTATTGTTGTTGTGTACAGTGTTTCATATTGTCGAAATAATGGTCTTCTACTTTCTTAGCGGATACCTACGTCATAACTCATAATAACTATCTGCATGCCAAAATTTGCCGAATCCATTAAGTGTAACGTAAGGTAACGTATGCCGTTTATATATACAGATTTCATTATTTACGTTATTGACGTTTATTTTAGGCCAGAATAGACTGTTGTTATTTTAAAAATGACAGTACAATACACAATTAAAATTAATTTAAAACTATATATACAATATAAACTACTGATAAAACTATAATACAAACTATACAATTTACGTTATTTAATTTATTTATTTTCGTTAAACTGTATTTCCCTACATAGTGACTGGAACCAGGGAATACGTGTTTTTTATTTCATTTTGCACACGGATGTTAAGTGAATTAAACCAAGTATGGAATAAATTTTACCATCGAAACTTTATAACCCTGTTTAACCATTTTAGGGGATGATTTTTGAAAATTAAAGTACCTTATTATGTTTTATTTCAGGGCCTATACTATCTACATTTCCAATATCATCAAAATTGATTTAGTAGTTATGCAGATACGTGGAAACAAACATTAATGTATTTTCTATGATTTCTCCAGATAAAATTAAATTTTCACTTCCCCTAGGGGTAGATTGGAAAGAAACAAAAAATACAAGATTCATTATTTGATTTAAGTTTAATTTTTACCGAGTTTTGAGTGAACCAGACAAAGGAATAAGATTTTTCATAGAAACTTTATCAGCCTATGTAATCCCTTCAGGGGTTGAATTTTAAATATCAAGTCACCCTATGTATTATTTCAAAACTTACACTATCTACGTTTCAAATTTCATTGAAATCGGTTAATTAGTAATGCAAATACGTCTAAACAAACATGACTGGAATTTCTATGATTTTTCCAAACAAAATTAATTTTATACACCCCTAGGAGTAAAAAATACGTGTCTCATTATATGTTTTATAGATTATATGTACCGAGTTTTGCGTGAATCGGAACCAAGGAATACGTGGTAACAAACATTACTGAATTTTCTATGATTTTTCCAAACAAAATCATTTTACCTCTACCTCCCCCCCCCCCCCCCTAAGAGTAGATTTGAAAAATAAAAAAACACATGTTGATTATTTGTTTTAAGGTTTGTTTGTACCGAGTTTTGAGTGAATCGGACAAAGGAATACTTGAAAATAAATATTATTGTATTTTTAAAAAATTAAAACGAAAATTCATTTTTCAAGCCCCCTAGGGTAGTTTTGAAAAAATGAAATACACTTATATCATTATTTGTTTTAAGGTTTATTTGTACAGAGGTTTGAGTAAATCGGCCTAAGGAATAAAATTTTCCATAGAAACTTTATCACCCTATTTAACCCCTTTAGGGGATGATTTTCAAAAATAAGATTAGCCTATGTCTTAAGTAAGAACCTATACTATCTACGTTTTAAATTTAATTTAAATTGGTTTAGTGTTTATCGAGATACGTGGTAACAAACATTCACACACACATACACACACACACTTACTTTAGTAGGATATTTCTGTGATAGTACCTTTTATAGTTTCGGGTTGAGACCATGAGCCCGTGGGGTCATCAAGCACGCGGTTTTGTAAAGGAGTTGTCCAGACGTCTGATAGATGTCTACCATGACCAAAGAGCTGGCGCGTACCTCGGGCATAGAAAAGATAATAATACTACGCCTCGGGCAACGAATTAGTCTTGCCATTCAAAGAGGTAATGTCACCAGCTTTTTGGGTACCCTAACAGCGGACAGCGTACTTAAATTCGTTTTTTATTTGTAGATTGTATATAGGTAGTCTGTTTGATAGTTTTAGGACTTGTTTCTATTGTATATTTATTATTATTTTTAAATTAATTTTAATTGTATACTGTTAGGGCATGAATAAATACGCCAGTTCTGATCACTTTAACTTTACTTTATTAGCTAATTGTACACAAGACGCGGCAAAAACCACAGAACAATATATAGCCAATCATACATGTATCGTTACATATGTATTGTCAGCGCTCTCTGACGTTGACATTGACACATTGCTCACAGATCTTCGTATACCTTAATATATACACTACTAGCTGACCCTGCAAACGTTGTTTTGCTAAAACCCAAATATCTTACGGAACGCTATTTTTTTCCAAAATAAAATTTAGCCTATGTTACTCGTGGATACTGTGACTTTCGAATGGTGAAAGAATTTTTAAAAACGGTCCAGTAGTTTTTGAGCCTATTCATTACAACCAAACAAACAAAGTTTTCCTCTTTATAATATTAGCGTAGATGAATAACGTTTTTTAATAGTACCTTATTATTAAGACTTCTATGTACCGAGACCACATTTCTGTGTGTTTAGTAGTGCGATGAAAAAATGAGGATGGGGAAATTAATTCGTGCTATTGGAAGGAACACTCTCTGAAATGTATCCGAAATATATGTATTTCTTAATGGATGTTTCAGCGGTTTCAATACTCGAAGCGTATCCATCAATTAGCAATAATTAACAAGTTCAATTAACTATTATTAAAATAAACATATTGCAATTAAATGCAGAGGGCTATTAAAATTAATATGCAAATCATTAAATAATTTTACATTAATAATTGAAATTACAGAAATTCATGCATCACAATTCATTGATTCAAGTCGCAAGTAAATAGGCATCTTTTGGATAAGCGCACTTCATCATTGACCGTATCATCACATAAAATCAGGTGAGATAATGATCAAGCGCTACCTATTTTTGTATTTAAAAAAATCGCGGGCTAATTATAATAATAAATACGAGTTTTATGACAGAAGGAAACAGGAAAAGGATGAGATCGTTTAAAAAACTAAAATAACAGACTTCAAATGCCGCTCTATTAATTATCCGTACCAAGTTTGAGGTGTTTATCTCCATATCTCTGGAGATACCACTCAGATCTATCTTAATGAAATTACTATGGTACCACCACTGGGATATTTTCTTTCCAACAAAAAAAGAATCATCAAAATCGGTTCATAAAAGACTAAGTTATCCGCAAATAAACATAAAAAATTATATATATATATATATATACATATATATATATGACAGCGCCGCTCCCAATATTTGTACGCCAAGACGCCACAATAGAAAGGAGACGGTAATAGCAATAATGCTGGACAATGGAGAAGGCCTTCGATCGCGTCTGGCACGAGGGCCTTCTCTACAAACTGACCAAATCCACGGCACCGAGAAAAATGATCGAAGTCCTCAGAAGCTTCCTACAAAACAGGAAGATCACAGTCGCCGTGGAGGACAAGCTCTCCAAAACCGTGAACGTGAAGGCCGGAGTCCCTCAAGGAAGCTGCATCTCCCCCGTATGCTACGCCTGGTATACCGACGACATCCCCGTCGTCGGGCAGGCGCAGCTCGCACTCTACGCGGACGATGCAGCCTACTTCTACGCATCCATCAACCCTAACCACGCTGCGAAACAAATGCAGAAGAACTTAGATGCCCTACCAGAATGGTTACAGCGATGGAGGCTTGCGGTCAACGTAGCGAAGTCGCAAGCCATGTGTACCGGAAAAATCAAGCACCCAACACAAATGAAACTCATGGGCACCACAATCCCATGGCAGAAGAGCGTACGATACCTGGGCATCGAAATAGACCGCAACCTATCTTTCGGAAAGCACGTCGATTACGTCATTTCGAAAACGAAAGGGGCGCGCGCGCGCCTCACAGCAATCTGGTATTCAAGACTATACCCATCAAGACTAAGATGTTAATTTATAAAACATACGTGAGGACGCGCCTCACCTACGCCGCCCCTGCCTGGTACCCTCTCCTGAGCAAGACCAACAAAGCCAGACTCCAAGCCCAAGAAAACGTGACGCTCAGGTCGATGGTATCGGCCCCGAGATACGTTCGAAATGACGTAATACGTAGAGACCTCAAACACGAAGAGCTCGAGAAATTCGTG
The DNA here is from genome assembly GCA_954871355.1 of Cabera pusaria. Classification (NCBI taxonomy): domain Eukaryota; kingdom Metazoa; phylum Arthropoda; class Insecta; order Lepidoptera; family Geometridae; genus Cabera; species Cabera pusaria. Next base: position 6,929,305 of record OX940910.1, read on the forward strand.
AAGAGACTAGGAAAAAAGATGTTTTGGCAGGCGGACAGATCCACACTCGAGCACATCCGTGGCATCGCCCCCCTACACACCAGACCACCCGACAGACCTGGGAGGAAAAGAATCACAATGAAGCCCTGTATTAGAGAGTTCTTTAAGGATAATGAAGAAGAAGAAACCGCTGCTAATGAAAACGTAGAAGCTGAAAACGAACGGAGGGCCCCACCGGCGGCCGCTGCCGGGTTCGCTGATCGGTTGGCTGGGCTTCCCCGAACGGGGATCCACCTGGCAGGGCTTGATCGCACCGGCGTATAGTGGCTGCTGGTGGACACCCCTCCGTGACTCCAACAAACCGAAGACGCGCCCATTGTCATGGGCGAAGAAGAACGCCAGGGGAAGAGGGCCACGCCTAGACCCCCTCTCCCGGCACCAGAAAGGTGCATGTGGTCATCCAGACGACAATATTTTAAACAGCAGGTGCAGTGGGCGAGCAGGTAACAACGATAAGCCGGTGCGTCACGCGTCCTTACCACAGGTGCAGCGGGCGAGCAGGTAACAACGATAAGCCTATGCGTCAGTCGCCCCCACCACGCCGAGCAGTATAAAAGACGGTGCATTTGCCCGCCGGCGGTTGCCCGGTGCCGCTTGTAGCGAAACATCCGTGCGTGATGTTTGCAGACGATGCTACAATTTATATTCCACAAAATAACTTCAATCGCATTCAATTCGAAGAGGAGATAAATAAAACCCTAGAATCGGTGATAAATTGGTTGGAAATGCTTAATCTAAAAGTCAACATAACAAAAACTAATACATTACAATTTCGAAATTACAAAATGGTTCCACTGAATCTAAATAATATTAATAATAAAGGAAACTCAATAAACGAAGTAAATGAAACCAAATTTCTAGGACTAAACATAGATTCTAATTTAAACTGGAAAAGCCACATCAGTTACATAAATAATAAGATATCAACATTTCTCTATGCACTTTCAGTATTATCAAACATATCTAACAAGGCAACTGCACTTAATGCATACTATGGTTATATTTATCCTCATCTAAGCTATGGAATAATATTTTGGGGCAACTCTGTTGATGTACCATTAACTTTTTTACTACAAAAAAAATGTTTACGGTGTATTTTCAATTTACATTACACTCAGACTCTTCGCGATACTTTTAAAAATTATAATTTGCTAACAGTTACTGGTCTCTATATTTTAGAAATATGTGTGTTTGTGAAAAATAATAAGGAATATTTTTTCAATGTGGAGTCTGTTCGTGCAGGTAGTCAACGTAGCAGGTATAAACATAATATATGTATCCCACAAAGTAATAATTCAATGTATCACAAAAGCCCATACATAAGCGGCATAAATAATTACAATCACCTTCCCTTACATCTAAAATTATTAGACGGAAAGCAGTTTAAAAAAGAACTAAAGGACTGGATTATACCTAAAGCATTTTATAGTCTTAAGGAATATTATGATCTCAAAACATATTAAATACCTGTAATTATATAAATAGTTAAAGTATAATAAATAGTAAGTTATCTAAGAAATGTAAAAAGTAGTTATATATATATACATAAGATTATTAGAACAAGTAGAACATATTTTGTACCTACCTAGTTATTAAGAATAAACTCATTTATTTGTATTACTTACCATAAACATTGCACGCCCGAAATGGGAAAAACTGTTGAAACGCATCTAACATAAGACCTTGTTTGTACCCATGTACTTACTTTACACAGTTACTGCAATAAAGAACATTCTATTCTATTCTATTCTATTCTATTCTATTCTATTCATGCAGTACCTTAGCTATTTCAATTATCTATTTGAATTCAATTAATCAGTATTTACAGTGATTACATTACCATTTTTTTTTATTTGGAATAAATTAAGTGATCAAAGGATTTCGGTATTTTGGAACAATGATGGAGCCCGATCCTATATATATATATATATATATATACTAGCAGCCCGCCCCGGCTTCGCACGGGTAGAACATATTATGCCTACAAAATTTGCATCAGTTTGTTGCATCGAATATAAAATTTTAACATATTTAACAATCATCATCATATTTCAACCAATACAAATTTTCAATCAAAACCTTCCTCATAAACACTCTGGCTATTGGTAAAAACCGCATGATAATCCGTTCAGTAGCTATTGAAATTATTGCGAACAGACAGACAGACGCAGTGATGGACTTTGTTTTATAATACTTACGTAGTGATATTGGACGGCCCTTTGGCGTAAAGGATAGTTACCCTGATTCTGACCCGACGGTCGTTGGTTGTAATCCTAGCTATATACCTACAAATGAAAGTTTATGTGCATTCATGAATCATGGGTTTTCGTACAGAGGTAGTGGGATCATTAAATCTACCAATAATTAAGATAGTTTAACTAAAACAACCGACTTCAATGCCCCGCGAGTCAACTTCAGTAGCAAGTTTGAGACGTTTATCGTCATATCTCTGGAGATACTTATCACATCTCGATAAATTATCGGTATATAGATCATTATTATTTTATACAAAAGATCATATACTATATTGACTTCAACTTGATTGTGATCTGTGGGGATCTACAGAATAGCTAAGCTTTTATTAATATTTTCATAGTAACTATGAACTAATCTGTGGTTACACTGCAAATATTTTATTAATTTTGCGACGCGTGTATGTGAAATTCGTGATATCTTCTAAAGTTTTCATTTGAATTATATACTGTAAAGGACAATTTTAATCTATAATATATGGCCAAGCTAATTAACGTAATTATTTGGATAAGGATTAATATTATATACTTGAAAATAGCCTTGGAAGTTATGTAATAATTTTTAACAAAAAATTAAAGATTAAAATGGTTAATGTGAGTCAACCTTAAGAGATAGACATATGCTGTCGCGGACTTTTTTGTAGGTCTTATTAAGTTGTACAATTCTTCCATAGAAATTATTCTTCTATCTATTTTCAATTGAGCAGCGTTCGTAAGAAACTTGTTTTTTCGACCGTTTTTTAGTCGATTTAGGTTGCAAATTAGGTCTCCACGAATGTACCTTTGATTTAAACGGGATAATATATAGCTTATTTTCATTCCGAAAGTCCATTCTATATATTAGTGAAAGATTTTTTTAAATCGGTCCAGTAGTTTTTGAGCCAAATCATTACAAACATACAAAAATACAAATGTTCTCTCTTTATAATATTAGTATAGATATATAGGATCATATATATAGGAAATACCGAACAGCCCTTGATGGTAAATGCTGACCTCTGCCTCTATGGCCCAGCACACATCTGGCTGGGCGTGGCAAAGATACTAAGAATATAAAAATGTATAGATACTAGAACTTAATATTAATGGCATACTGTTGAAAATGAGATGGCAATGCAAGCAGCGCGAGCGGTGTCAAGCTGCCCCGAAAGGCGCGTGAGTGCTCTGTTCGATCCATACATTACATAAATTGAGGGTAGTGAACGATTTGCCGCTGCTCGATATGTTTGAACCACCTACCCTCGATTTGGCGAGAAAAACGGTGGGAAGTCTCGACCGGTACAACGGTCGGTCAGTTCGCTTCAAGCAGCCTTACATTGCAACGTTCCTTACATTTTACTTGCTCCGTGAGCTTTTATTTACTCCTACATCTATCTGCCGTGCAGTTTATCTATTTGTGGGTGTTATTGTGTACGGACTTTTACACCAGCACTCCGCAGCAGCGATCTACCAGCGCCAATCTTGGATTTGGTTGGTGAAGGCATTGAAGGTAAGTGGTAGATTAATTTGCTTCCTCTTTTCTGTGTGTTTGGATCGTTCGTAAGTTTACATCGCATCATCCTGTCCTTTTTATTTATTTCTATTATACAATCCACAACGCTCTTTCTGAAGTGTTTGGTAAAATACCGAACAGCTCTATGCCATATATAGATTACACATTTTTTATTTCATATAGGCTAGTGTTTGACCACTATCTCAACTGTTGGGAATTGATGATGCGGTCGAGGATGGTTACACGCTAATTCTAGAATGGGAATTGGCTCTCAAGGATAGCTGCTGAAACACAATATATGTTTTGCGACAGATCTTTTTACTTGAGGGTGGTAGCTGGTCAGACGAACACTAGATAGTGTAAATTAATTGTAAACTTATTCCGTTTTTGATTCTATTCTTTAGTGTCCTATTATATTTTCATGGCTTATGAATTTTAAAATTTTGCATAATAATAATTTTGTTCTAAATCTAAAAAGCAACATTCACAGGAACTCAACATGAACCCCGTTTTAAAGGCGGTCTAGTAGGTACAAAAACAAAAAATTCAATCAATAGTGCGGTCTTCATTCGTTATGTCTGTGGTTTTCTCAAATAATCGAATGGTAACGGAGAGATGTTATCAATAACTATTTGCCGTAGATGATAAATAGTGTCGCAGTAGGTAACCTTGGACTTGTACAAATAAAATGATATCCCAGTGTTTATTTACAGTGATAGAATTGTTTGGCTTGTTATAAGCTATCGATTAATCAATCACAGCATTCATTCGATTAAAGAATTAATAGAAATTTATTGTGTAGTAGTAAACTGTTGATGATGAGGGGCATTAAAACTCAGTGTTAAGCCGGCTTTTCACTGTGGGATATAATATAGTATATATTATATCTCGAGATATAATACTTTATCGCTCGTAATACATTTTATACGAGACCGTTGTTTCACTGTGTACACTTACACTGTGCTATAATATATATTACATCCCAAACTATAATTATTTTTCCGACCGACTGAGCGATATTTTTAATTTAAAGAAGGTGATGACAGAGTGGTGACCGAAGCTGTACTGTTCCAAAACATATATCTTACAGTGTGAACAGCAATCGCGGGATGTAATATATAGCTCAAGATGTAATATATAGTTCAAGATGTAAAATACATTATATCCCATAGTCAAAAGCTGGCTTTATGGTTACGGAGCCATTTTTTTAAAATGTATATAAGTGCAAGACCTATTGAGTTTTTTTATACTAAATAGGGAAGTGTTTGATCACTATCTCACCTGATGTTAAGTGTGGATTAAGTAGTGTATGAATCTTCACATAACGCTCTAGGTATTAAAACACTCGTGAGACAAACGCACTCGTATTTTAATACCGCTCTTTATGCAACAGATCCATAAACTACTATTATATTTAAAAAAAATGCGCTTCATATCTTTCTTTTACTGTGGCAATATACATACATGAAGTGTAAATACATCAATCGCCACAGTGCATTTATCAACTAACTGTCAGTGGGCAAACACAATATTTTCAGTTATAAATCAACTTCGCCTTTGATAAGCTTCGACTTTGGCTTGGATTTGTTTTTATTTATTTTGTAGGTAGAATGACCAATGTTTTTAACCAAAGGTTTTTCCAAAGGTTTCTCAATTCGACCGTATATATATATATATATATATTATGTCTGTCTATATATATATATATATATTGTCTGTCTATATATATTATGTCTGTTCGCGGAAACCTTCGTCGTTTATGAACCGAATTTGATGATTATTTTTTTGTTAGGAGATATCCCGGGAATGGTACCATACTAATTTCATCGAGATCTGATAAGTATCTCCAGAGATATGGAGATAGGCACCTTAAACTTGGTACTGAAAAATAATAGTGCGGCATTTGAAGTCGGTTCTTTGAGTTTTTAAACGATCTTATTATTTGAAATTATCATGTACTATTTGTTTTAATGAAACACATTAGATATATGACGACAGATTTTTTAACTTGAGAGTGGTATCTTGCCAGGCGGACACTAGATAGTGTCCTATCACTAGACGGGCGGGGATTAGAGGTTTCTTAACGATGTTTTTCTTTCGCCGGAGGGCGACTGTAAAATGAACACATTATTTTTTCTGAAGATTCTTTTATGCATGGCTGGGATTTGAACCCTGCTACCGCTTGGAGTCAAGGCCGACCATTCTCCCACTGCACGATTGGGCCCTGTGGTCTCCAATTAAACACTCGTTTACCCCAACGGTTGTCGGTTCTTCGCTTCGGGTTATATTTGGTTCGGTTCGACCCACTGCCACTTCAGTTTGCTTATCCAGTGAGATTTAATGAGCATTCTACACAATATGTTAGAATTTCATATCTAATAGAAAATTCATTAAATGAAACCTATACTTATAAAGGTCAAATAAAACTCAAGATGAAATCATCAATTCTGATATTGGACAGATACTACGTTTCATTCATTAATTAATCTAATTAAAAAAATATATATCATAAATTAGAAGTAATTGATGACCATTATTTTTTGAGGAGAGCATTTAATGTCTTAGTCATAAGGCTCACAAGTATGCTTTAAGAAGCAATTGGAAATTGCCAAGGGCAAAACTCTTCTACTTCTTAAAACAATTAGGAAATGTAACATTGATATGGTTAGACTGTATAACTAAGATAGTTTAAAAACTAAAACAACTGACTTCCATGCCCCGCGAGTCAACTTCAGTAGTAATTTTGAGACGTTTATCGTCATATCTCTGAAGATAATTGTCATATATCGATGAAATTACAATAAGACCACCTCGGAAACGTACCCTACAGATAAAATTATCATTCGGTTCGGTTCACAATTGACGGAGTAATCGCGTAACATACATATTATATATATATATATATTTATTGACGAATTGAGAACCTCCTTCTTATTGGATGTCGGTTAAAAATGTTGTTAGCTAACTCACAATATACAGGATGTCCCAGAAAGTAATGTCAAGCGGAAGGCCAGAGGTAGAACACCTCAAGGGGTATCCAAATCACCATGTATGTTCCGCGATTTTTGAAATTTGTTAGAAAAAAAAATATGTCACTCACTTGATGATTTCTCATTTTATGTACTTCAATTATTTTTTTGTCAAACCGGCTAACATTGTTGAAATGAAATGAAATGAAATGAAATGAAATGAAATGAAATGAAATGAAATGAAATGAAATGAAATGAAATGAAATGAAATGAAATGAAATGAAATGAAATGAAATATCTTTATTGCCAGAATGTAGTACAATTAGTTATTACGTAAAATGAGTGTCTCATACATTCTACCACAACAGTGGTGTGCAACAGAATTGAAATTTTTACTAGTCGCTACACAAATATAAATATTTAATAAATCATAATTGCAGGTATATCTAATTTAATTGAATGAGAATTATAAAATGTCAAATGGTTAAATATAAATTACAAAAATGATACGAAATGTCAATTGAAATTTAACTATTACTTCTAAATTATTTATGTTAAATTTTATAGTTGTTGGTTTTTTAATATGGTATTAACGATCAGCTATCCAGCTACATTAATAAAAAACTTCAATATGGTAGGTCAATATGACCAAAAACGTCTCTGTAGTCGTAATTTAGTAGAAATTGTTGACTCCATAACTTCTACAAAAAATCGCGGAACATACATGGGAGTGATTTGGATAACCCTTGAGGTGTTCTACCTCTGGACTTCCGCTTGGCACTACTTTCTGGGACACCCTGTATAAATTTAGTCAAGGCGGTTGAAGAACTGCTCCCATAGATAGGTAGGTACTGAATTAACCGACTTGGCTTACGTTCGATTTCACAAATTTTTTACGGTAGAAAAAGAAAGAAGAAAGAAAATATATTTAATTTGCATTAAACACAATTACATATATATTATAAACTTATGTACTAATTTAAAACAGGTGTTTTGGTGCAAAATAGGACCCATCTCGGCATAATATTGGTCATGACTGACATGACCAACGCTGGTTTTCCTTCTGGACCCTAAAGTGATGTCACGGAGGCTCTCACCTCGCTATTCCAAATAAATAAAATATGAATTAAAAAATGCCAAGCCATCCAGGCATGAAAACAAAAAAAAGGTCACATTTTACACAAACATAAAACTAACAGTAGTATACATATAATCTTTTTTTAAATGTTTATGTGTTACGTTACAGTATATATTTTTATATTGTAATGTTCATATGCAATATCTCAAATCGCTCTTGTGTCGTGCAGTCAAGTTTCCTGTTCTTTTTATGAATAGAAAGAATTTTAATATTTTTTATTTTATTTTTTTTATTTAATTTTAATTAAATTTAATTTTATACGAAAACCTTGAATATATTGCAAGTTCCTCAGTGGTGGTGGAATATTATTCCAACATTTTGATGCTGCGTAGCGGAAACTACCTCTGAAAGCAGCAGTGTCATGATGGTAAGTCAAAAGCTGCGCTGCGCACTGCCGGGTGCCTTGTGGTCTTCGACTAGACGCCCATGACAATTTCTCATAAAGATAGAGGTGATTTTTAACCGACTTCAAAAAAAGGAGGAGGTTTCTCAATTCGACCGTATATTTTTTTTCGCGGTTTGTTCGCGGATAACTTCGTCGTTTATGAACCGATTTCGATTATTCTTTTTTTGTTCGAAAGGAGATATCCCAAGTGTGGTACCATGGTAATTTTATCGAGGTATGATAAGTATCTCCAGAGATATTGAGATAAACATCTCAAAATTGGTACTGAAAATGAATAGCGCGGCATTGAAGTCGGTTGTTTTTTAGTTTTTAAACGATATTATAATTTAATCACACCGAAAAGATGACAAGCCAGGTGTAGCTTTAAAAACTGCGTTGCGAGATGCACAAGTCCCGAAAAATTTTGTACACGTAATGTTTTTGATGGTATTTCCTTATATTAACATAATATATACTTAGTACGAATTTTACGATATGTAAAGGGACATTACAGGGCATGTGAGATTCAACAGCTTTGTCTCAAGGTAACAGGCGCAGTGAAATGACATGCAAAACTCTGGCAATTCAGAATTTTGCATGCTGCTGTATCTGTAATAGGTAGACGTCATCGCTTACCATCAGGCGAGCGTCGTGCTTGTCCTGTTGCCTTATAACATAAAAAAAGGAAATTTTGATAAGCCACTTAAGCAGTTTCAACCTTAACAAAATGATACACTAATAAATAAATAAACTGGCCAAGTGAAAGTCAGACTCGCACTCGTAGGGTTCCGTAACACAGTTAAGTATTCCATATTTATGATATTTCGCAACTACAAAATTAAATTTGTTTTTCATAGTTTTTGTATGAAAAACAAAGTTATCTTTGCGGTCGCCATATCACTAAAACTGCTGACTGTATCTCGTTCAAACCAATTTTCGTTGTTAGTTTTTATTGAGATCTACAGCATATTTTTTTTTTAGATTTTTCACTCCCATACTTTAAAAGTTAGAGGGGGGGGGACACACATATGATTGACTTTGAGAAAAAATGATTTTCCATATCCATAGACCCCACACGTATAGGTTTGAAGAAATAATTTTTTTTTTGTTTCAGTTCCATGTATGGGATGCCCCCCCTTAAACTTAAATATTTTTTATTTTTGTATAAAAATCGGAAAGCGGTTTACAGAATACATCTACCTACTTACAACAATTCTGTAGTCCTAACAGTTTCGGAATAAAATGGCTGTGACATACGGACGGACAGACAGACAGACAGACAGACATGACGAATCTATAAGGGTTCCGTTTTTTGCCATTCGGCTACGGAACCCTAAAAACGAATTAACAGTCACAGTTGAAATATTGTTAGACAATGGCCTAATTTTCATTAAACATACAACAGCTTTCAATATTAAACTCAGTTAAAAGCTTACCACAACGATCTTAATTTTCAATCACTGCCAAAGAACCAACCAATCTTCGTATATCGTCTATCTCGTAAGATAGGCTCGAAAAAGCGGGTAGCGCGTAAAAACTAAACTTTATTACAACTACCCTCGACCAAGCGAACTCGAGCTCTTATCTTTTTTAAAATACCCTCTAACCAGTTGGCAACCGCTTCTCTTATATTTTACCCGTAATCCAGCCAAGTCCTTTAATAATGTTAACCAAATAATAATAAGACAGAAAAAATGCAAAGCAGAAAAGAGCCCGAAAAAATGTTATATCTAATTATGGTTGGAAAAATTTGGCGCTTTTCTGTAATTGGATTTTTAGTCTACATAGTTTAGAAAAGAGAGATAATTGGATTATCAACATTATTTGGAATGAATTTGTATTATATTTGGATGTTTTTGTATAATGTGATACAGATTTTTTTAATTTTTTGAGCAGATAATATGTGGAATTCAAAACAATATTCCAGGCCCAAAGCCCCTAGCAGATTACATTATAATCAGGACGACTCACGTTTCGCACCCAAACCATTCTACCAGCAAAGCAATAAAATTTTAAAACCGCGATATCAGCGGTCTAAGCACTTAACTTGGTAACTTGACGGTAAAGTATCAACTTACCATCCAATGGCGTTTATCAGGTACAATGGGGCAGTCGTTAGGATCGCACGATTATTTTGTTATAACGAACGCTCGGATCGCCTTCTGAGATGTTTTGTACAATTTGGAGGCGGTGTATTTAATTTTGTCTTTTTTTTCTTATTCTCTATTTTTAGGGTTCCGTACCTCAAAAGGTAAAAAAAGGAACCCTTATAAGATCACGTTCTTGTCCGTCTGTCTGTCTGTCTGTCTGTCTGTCTGTCTGTCTGTCTGTCTGTCCATGTGTCACCACCAATTTTCTCAGGAACGGGTGGACCTATCAAGTTGAAAAATATACCAGATACTGAGGTATATAGTCCCAAAATCAAGGTCCTGGGTCAACACGATAAAAAGATATGGGCAAATTTAGGTTTTCGCAAAAACTTGTAAGTACCAAAATGTACCCTAATTTTTTTTTTATTATTCGCAATTTTTCCTTTGCTTGTGTTGTAAGACCTTGCTTGTGACCAAAATTGACAATTCTAAGTCAACCGGAAGAACCCTATAGGTTTTGGGTCGAAAACCTATATATAGGGTACTTTCCGTTGACCTAGTTTCATAAAATTTGGCAAGAAGCAAGGTCTTATAGCACAAATAAAGTAAAGATTCCAAAAATTAAATAAAGTTGAAAATTAAAGAGTGTCCCCATACATACATAGTTTCAGCCAGTTAAGGTGTACGTTGGTACGGAAGCCTCGGTGGGCGAGTCCAACTCGACTTTGCCGGTTTTATTTTTCTGAATTGCGCTTATATTATAAGGTCTCATGGTTTTAGTTTTCCTTGTTTTTTACTTTTGTCGTCCAATTAGGTCAGTACCATCACTTTTTCAGATTTAAATTGTTCATTTTTTTTTACCATCGAAGTATTTATATTCACTTTGATATTCATAAGACCAAATTAACATAAAAATAAAACTAAAATATTACCTTTCTGCTGACAGAGTACCCAAAAAGCTGGCGACGTTACTTCTTTAAATGGAGCAACTAATTCGTTGCCCGAAATTGTTCGAATTGACATGATTTTTGTTTACAAGGGCATTTCCAATAAAATAAGAGGGTACGTGAGACTCTCAGCTGTTATCTCTTATCATAAATAAAGCGTCTTGCTTATCCTATCACTTTCTGCCATGAAAAGAAAATTATGTTATCTATTCACGTAATTGAAACATTATTTTGTAATTAATCAATTTCACAGTCGATTGTTTAAATCGATTGTTTAAATATGAGTAGAACGGATTCGAAATCCTATAGATCGCTCATCAAGGTTATCTGCCTAGTTTTTTTCAAATATCACTAGCATGAGTCGACAAAACAGTCCTTTTCCGAGGCTATAATCTCATTTTAATACTAGTTAGTCGAAAACGTCAACGGTTCAGAATAGCATTTTATTCTTTGACTACGGAACGAATACGATCATCAAGGAAAAATAGACTTTAGACACCTCGTAATAAGAGTGAGAAAATCGGCTTATCTGCAGATGACAATAGATCCAAAGGTTCTTTTGGTGTGAACGGAAGGACGGGGACGTAAGACCTTGGATCTAAATTGGCAGATATCCATGGGATGGCCACGATTACAGAGGCATAGAAATGGATGCCATTCAAGTCGGTGAAATATTTGGGAAAATGTCATTTTCCCATCAGTACGTTTCGTGTGAATGTCCTTTTATTAACATAGTGTGATTGTTGAAGTGGCGCTAAGTGCATTGAGATAATTAGAGGAAATATATCTGAGAGTTATATAGAGATAGATATCATCTTAGTAATTATATTGTATTGTATACGGGGCTTATCGCGTCAAAACATTATTTGAAGTTATACTTCTTTTGGCGCGATACAGAAAAATGATGAGAGTGAATATTTACTATACGCGCGCACACCGACACCTAAATTTAACACCGTGAAGTTAGTTCTAGGTGGTACGATGCGCGCGCACACCGACACCTAAATTCTACACCGTTGTATGTGTCATATTTAACGTCATATTTTTACGTTAATAAAACCTTTTTTATTTAAATAAAATCTTTTTGATTAATTTTAATATTTATCGTTAATCACTACTCTACTACTCATCTTAGTTTTTTTTTCCATACGCCACAGAAGTATAACTTCAAACGCGTGTACATAAGTGCACACAAGTTTTTTTTTATGCGAATAAGGTTAGCGCTCGACCACTATCTCGCCTGATGTTAAGTGACGATGCGGTCGATGATGAAGCGCGCTTACCCAAAAGATACCTATTCACTCGCGACTTGAAGACCCCTAAGTTGTATCTAATACATCATTTTATTTACCTCGAAGTGCAACTTGATCGAAACGTCGAGGTAAATAAAATTGTTTTTTTTTTTTAATATCTCATAGGCTAGCGTTTGACTACTATCTCACCTGTTGGCAAGTGATGATGCGGTCGAAGATGGTAAGCACGCTAGGTCTCGAATGGGAACTTGCTCTCAAGGATAACTGCCGGAACACATTAGATGTTTGGCGACAAGATTTTATATCTTGAAGGTGGTAGCTAGTTTTAAGCGCGATAAGTCTCGTATTACCATTTTAAATATGTGCGTAAATCGTGGAAGTTCAAAATGTACAATTATCTTTGTAGGTAGTTGTAACTTAGATAGTTGATATATTTATTTTTGTACGACTCATTATGACTAAAGACCATAAAGCGTTATTGCCATAGGAGAGGCCTATGTCCAGCAGAGGTCAGAATTGTCTGTTAAAGATGATGGCAATGAGTGAAAGACATGCTACACTAACAAATATCGCTCGTGCGTAGAGTAAATTTAGGTAATATTTAAACATACGTTCTAATTTAGACTGCATCGTCAAAATTTGATGTAATCATTTTTTGTTACATAGAAATGGGACGGTCATTAGTTGTCAACCAAGTTCCAAAAAGGAAGAGGTTCTCAATTCGTCTGTTTTTTTGAAGTTATACTTCTTATGGCGCGATAGAGAAAAATGATGAGAGTGAATTTTTACGATGCGCGCGCACACCGACACCTAAATTTAACATCGTGAAGTTAGTTCTAGGTGGTACGATGCGCGCGCACACCGACACCTAAATTTTACACCGTGAAGTTAGTTCTAGGTGGCATGACTATGTTCAAATTGTATATGTCATATTTAACGTGATATTTTTACGTTAATAAAACCTTTTTTATTTAAATGAAATCTTTTTGATTAATTTTTATATTTATCGTTAATCACTACTGCATTTTAGCTACTTTTTTCCATACGCCACAGAAGTATAACTTCTAACGCGTGTACATAAGTACACACACTCTTTTTTATTTGTATGTTTGTTACGCGCTTACTTTGCCAATTGTAAACCGATTTCAATGATTTTTTTTCATGGATCAGATACATTTTCGCGGAGGTCCCATCAAAAGATAATTTATTGAGATTTAAAAAATATCTACAGAGATATAAAGATACTAAGACCTAAACTTGTCACTTTATATATAAGAGGTATCCTTGAGTAGGTGATTCTCTAGTACATTTTATCAAGACACTGAACTAACTAACTACACTGTTTACAGTAGCTCTCCTCACAGCCTCCTCTTTTAGAAAATCTCGATTTTACCTTAGACCGCATCGTCACTTAGCATCAGGTGAGATATTTGTCTGTCTACAGTAAAAAAAAAAACGGCCTTTCCAAGAAACCTTTACCGAAAAGTCCCTTAATCATCCCTTAATGATCCCTTTCAGTAAGTGCATTAACATTAAAATTCAATCCATTATCCCAAGAGCTTAAAACCTGTACACCCCTTTAATGGAGCAAAACATTAAAGGACATTATTTTATGGACGAATCGTTACTTAACATCGTATAAATGCAGTAAAACAACTTTTAAGGATTAAACACAGTATCTATAATATCGTTTAAAAAACTAAAAACAACCGACTTCAATGCCGCGCTATTAATTTCCAGTACCAATTTTGAGGTGTTTATCTCCATATCTCTGGAGATACTCATCAGACCTCGATAAAATTACCATGGTACAGCACTTGGGATATCTCCTTTTTAACAAAAAAAAAAGAATAATCAAAATCGGTTCATAAACGACGAAGTTAACCGCGAACAAACATTAAAAAAATTTTTTTTTAAAAACATACGACGAAGTTAACCGCGAACAAACATAAAAAAATTAAAAAAAAAAAACATATATACGGTCGAATTGAGAAACCTCCTCCTTTTTTTGAAGTCTGTTATAAATGTACATATATATATTTACAAGCTAGTTTCTAGCAGTTTGAAAACATAATTTCTTTCAATATAAGCTGCTTATTACAATTAATTTAAAATATGTTTATGGCTAATCAATATCTTTAATGTTTGAGGGCCCAGTGGTGTAGTGGGAGAATGGTCGGCTTTGAAGCCAGAGGTACCGAGATCAATCCCCGCTGTGCACCAATGGATTAATCTATCGCAGGAAAAACATCTTTAAGAAACTCCCAACCCCCGCATGGTGGTAGGACACTATCTAGTGTCCGCCTGGCCAGCTACCACCCTCAAGTTAGAAAATCTGTCGCCAAACATCTAATGTGTTCCGGCAGCTATCTTTGAAAGCTAGTTCCCATTCTACTCGTAGGTAGAGATGTGATAAACGGCTTTAAATTGACAACACGCTGAAACGTTGCGCTTTTTTTAAAAAGCCAGCTTAAAATAAGCTTTACGCTTAACGGCTTTTTAAAACTATAAGCAGTGCAAGTCACTATTGTTGTGAAGATCGTAGTAAGTATCGTAACGTAATAAAACGGGGGCTTATTTGAAATAGTAATGTAATGACGTAACGTAAGTTAATGTTTTTATGTTTTATGGCTTTACTAGAACAGTGATAGTATGTATAAAAAAAATATTACTAAATACAATGCAAATTACTATAAATCAATTAACTTCCCTTCGTACTTATCAACAGGCTTAGGACTGTCTGAAATGAATTTCCACACCATTATCTCAGAAAGAGAGTTCTCGTTCTCGACATCTTAAAAAACAGTTCACATCACTCACTATAATTATACTTTACAGTTTCCTAACCTATGTTTTAGTTATATTATAAACAATGTTCAATTATTATAGTTCGATAATTGAACAATTGATTGCACCATTGCGCAATTTAATGAGCAAAACATCGACTACACGAACTTTTACTTCGTTCGCATACGTTCTAAATTTTAATTAACGAGCATAAAATGAGCTCGTCTTATCAAAATAACAAAATACGTACTAACAAAAATAATCCATGAAACTAAGAACATAACATTACGTTGTCCTTAAAAAAATACTAACAAATCAAAAACGGGTCGTTGTCAGTCAGCCACAATGGAAACAGGCAGAATTTATTTTAGTAGCATAATACCGATTATCACGTTTGGTTTGAAAATGCTAACAAATCAAAAACGGGTAATTGTCAGTCTACCACAACGCAAACAAGTAGACTTTATTTTAGTCGCATAATACCGATTGCGTTTCTTTTGAAATAATACTAACAAATCAAAAACGGGTCATTGTACTCATTGTCAGTCTGCCTCAACGAAATCAAGCTGCATTTGTTTTAGTCGTATAATACTGTAAACTGTAACCGATCCCACCGATATTGAGTCATATGTGCATAGCAATAAGGTTGTTATATCAATTTAATAAAGAATGTGTATAATGTGCCGTATAGCTGTAGGAATAAGATCATTTTATGGTCGAATATAGTAGTACGAAAAATGTTTTTAAGCGTAGACGGCTTAAAGCGTAGACGGCTTAATTTTGGAAGCGCGCTTTGGCGCTTGTTTTGGATAACGTTTTAAAAAGCTATTTCCGATTAAAAGCGCCCACCGCTAATTCTAGGCCTAGCGTGCTACCATCTTCGACCGCATCATCACTTACCAACAGGTGAGATAGTGGTCAAATGCTAGCCTATATGATAAAAAAATAGGTAGATAACTTGAAATTTACACTAAGTATGTATTGCTATGGGCGCTATAACAACAAATACTTAAAACAGAATTCAGTTAGTTATATCTAGTTAGTTTCCGGCAATGTTGTTCACGGTACGGAACCCTATGTGTGCGAGTCCAACTCGCACTTGGCAGTTAATTTTTAATTAAAACGAATATACTTCCTTGCATTTTAATTAGAGGTAATAATACAGTTAAAAACAAAAGATAAGTTACTGCAAGTGTTAATGTAACCTACTGTCTACACCTTTGACCTTAAACAATTTAATATTGTAATGGCCGAGAAAAACTGGAAGGACTTGAATTTCCAAGTATTTTCGTGCGTTTGCTTTGAATAAATTATGAAGAAGTTTATTCAAAATAATTTCTATTATTTCAAATATGTTTTTATAGCGTAGGTCGTCGTTGAATATTACTTTTGTATCTTTTATTTATGTTATTGGTCATGGACAGTATCTTAAAAATTCCTCACCGAGACCATTAGTCTGTAATGTAACAATCAAAGACTAGATTTGAGCATTACGCTACAATACTGCTATATCGATACTGTTTTTTTAGGGTTCCGAAACCCAAAAGGAAGAAATGTACCCTTAAAAGATCACAAGTTAAAACTTACGCGTAATACTCGGGTCTACGGTCTCTTTTTAACCGACTTCATGGCTATGAAAAAATCAAACTTATAAGTCAACGCAATCAAAAGATATGACTGTTTATGACGCATATTTTTGCATACTTTGCGATTTCACAAGGAAATCAAACCTAAAGGGTTCTCTCTCTGACCTCAAACTCAAACTCGTTGACCTAGAATCATGAAATTTGGCAAGAAGCAAGGTCTTTAACCACTTATATAGGAAAAAATTAAAATATGTAGTTTAATTACAAAAAAAAGTGAATATACTATTACTAACATATTATTTGCATTTTCTATGGATGGAACTGCAAACTGCTGCTGCTAGTTTGACAAATTTGTTTGGAAACCTCGGTGCACGAGTCTAACCTGCCCTTGGCCGGTTTTTTTTTATCTTATAGGCTAGCGTTTGACAACTATCTCACCTGTTGGCAAGGTATGATGCGGCCCGATCAATGTCAGAGGAATAAAACGTGCGGAACAAAACAATAAAAAACACGGGGACCTTGCTATTTGACGTGCTATATGGCTCAGTTTTCAGTTCAGCCTCCAGGATCATGCGATTGGAGAGGCCTTGGAGACGCCTATGTCCAGCAGTGGACGTGTATAGGCCGATGAAGATGATGGCTCAGTTCTACATGTCACTCTCTCACTTCAATATTATACAGACCCAATTTTAGTGAGGGTCCGCAATTAGGTGATTTACCTGAAAATAAAAGAAGTCATAATTAGACATGTATATTTATTAATTACCAGCTACCTACGTGTACATACCCTAAGTAAAGAAAAAAATTCGACAAAAATAAATAATTTAAAATTAAGGTAAATTTTGTTACTTACTTACTTGGTTCTTGAGAAAATCGGTGGTGACACTCGGACAGACAGACAGACAGACACAGACGGACATACGGACAAAAAAGTGACCTAATAAGGGTTCCTTTTTTAGGGTTCCGTAGTCCTGACAAGGAACCCTTATAGTTTCGTCATGTCCGTCTGTTTGTCTGTCTGTTTGTCCAAGGTTTTGCTAAGAGACCGGTAATACTAGAAAGCTGTAATTTTGCAGGGGTATGTACTCGTATATAAATTACGCCGAAAAAGTGGTGAAATAAAATTTTGTTAAATATTTTTTTTTGGGTAGCTCGTCGTCTACCCCATCTTGTGGGGTATCGTTGAATAGGTCTTTTAAAATAATCTATGCTTAAATCATTTTTCAATTGAATGCTCCATTTATGAAATATTATACTTTAAAGTACACATTTTTGTTCCAGTGGGCCCCCCCCCCCCCCTCTAAAAGCTAAATTGCTGGCTTGAAAAATCTGGAAAAATTGGTGATAATAGTGCATTTCATGAACTTTAAAGGAAAACTATAGCGAATAAGATAACTTTATTAAATTAGCAGTAATTCAATCATTGAACTTGGGTGTTGGATAATTTTGTACCAAATACAAAATCCTTAAAATAAATCATTTAAACTGACAAAGACGAAGTACCTATTTGCTTGTTTATAACGGGTATACAAAGACTTGCATTGAATAACGGGCTACTACGGAACCCAACACTGCGCGTGGACCGACGCGCACTTGGCCGGTTATTTACCTTTTGGGGTACGAAACCCTAAAAAAGATCTTAACGTAATTTAAAGGGGACCATTTCGGATAAACCTCTACAAGAAAAAAAAAATTTTGCAAATCCGTTTGCGCCGTTTGCGATTCTAAAATAGTTGACAATTTTACTTGACTAGTATATAGACAGTTTCATTTCGTCACCTCTACTTGTAGGATTAGTATGGATACGAAATAACTACTAAAATTATTACTATTAGTTTAATATCTTCTATTTAATGTCTTCCATAGCTATAAAAGCCTTACAGCAATAACTGTTAAACCAGCAATTATTAGTGGACATTAATTTAATCCGTACTTCAAGATGTAATTAAATACGATATTGTCAATGGCTAAACCATCAAGTTTGAATGTTCGGTTTGCTTCCCCAGTTAGGGTTTTGTTGATTGTAAGGTTGTAAACACAATAAACTGACAATCATTAAGTAACACAAATAATTTTTAGTACCTATAGTACGTAGTATTATTATCTTTTCTATGCCTATAGTTAATAAAGGTGTCAACTTTATACCCAACAAAAAAAAATCTAAATCGTTCTAGGCGTCTTTCCGCCAATCAGGAATGTAAAAACTTTAAGCTTGTTTAAATATAAATTGAAACAGTACTTGGTAGTCGAGCAGCGGAAATACGGTGATATAAATAAAGATATGTCATTCATCTAACATAATTATATTATGACATCTTGTCCACTACTTAAATATTTCCTTCTCTTACCATAAGCCATAGATCACATTTTGCATTTGTATCCAGCATTCGTATGTATGTATCTATTTATTTCTCCTTATATATATATATATATATATATATTCTATGTATATATTTAACTTACTAATATGTATTGTATTTATATTATATTACATTGTATATAATATTTAAATTTAATAAAAATATTTTCGCGCTAGTTCATCACCCGCAGGCTTAGCTGAAAACCAGCGTCTAGGTGTGTAACCCCAGACATATGTGCTGAGTTAAGCCTTTTTGGCACCTCACTTCTCATAAACTTATTTTAAAACCTGTGTTCTTTCTTCTTTTGATGTTTTACATTATTATTATAATTAATTAAATTTGTTACTATGTGAGTTTTTGCCAAATAAACGATTTTCTTTCTTTCTTTCTTTCTTTCTTTGAATAGTCGGTGAACATACATAAAAAACCGACGAATTGAAAACCTCCTCCTTTTTTTGAAGTCGGTTAAAAAAAAAGCGAGACATTAAGAAATAATTTACACACCGCAAGTTATGACGCCACTTATCTAAGGTATATAAAAAGTCGCTACATCCAAACTAAGGAATTCAACATAAACTTGTAAGAAGCCCCATTTTCTCCAACACTCGTAACAACGGAACTACATTCAGTATCGACAAATTACGTCATCAATCCGTGACGTCAGAGATACCGCCGGCGAAAGATGGAGATGGATCGAATGAACATGGGAAATGGATGGCCTATATATACTACACTGAGAGCAAAATATAGGGGTAACTTTTGTTTGATACTTACTAGTAAGGGGATGTTTTAGAAGTAGGACTTTTTAGCCCCCGAAGCAAATCTAAAACAGTAGTGTTATAAGTTTGACGTGTGTACCTGTGTATTTATGTGTCAACCTCCTTTTGTGTATGTGTGCCAAAACCTCACATAAATGACAGCACCAACCGGATGATTTCAATTTAGTATTTTTTGTTTGATAATTCATAATTCTTTATTTCTCAAAATAAGGTACATATGGTCGTGAATAATTAAATTAGTTCTCTTATTCTACCTGTCACAGGCGTGCAAATATAAACTTGTATTTCACTGTCACAAATCACAAATATCACAATTACTTCATTTGAATCGGTACTTTAATAAAATAAATTAAAATAAATTCAATCAAATTTAACAAAAACAAAGCAAAATGAAAATATTTAAATTTAGATGTCAATTTCGTGCAAAATAAAAATATGTTAAAATGTTATAATGTCAAATTTAGATAGGGTCTTAATCGAGTGTTCTTAGCCTTGATTCATAGAAATCCGTTCAGCCATTTTAAAACTATGAGCTTTTTCTAGCTGATGGCGCTATGAAATCAACTTTCAAATTTCTAAATCGTCTGACCAATTCGAAATTCGGTATACTCTTATTTAAATAATATTGTAAGAAAATGGTAGCATTTAGCTGATGCTGTGGCATCTCCTGGAATATGCAGAATACTCTACTCCTTACCAACTTAAAGGCGAGATGTCGAGTTAAGGCATATTAGAATAGTCTCAATTACGAAATTACACCTAGATCAATCGAGGTTGATTTTAAATTTAGTTTTTAAGTATTATTTATATAGTTATTTCATATTGTGCATTATTTTAAATAGCACTTAATCCAGCATGTAACAAGTTTCTTCTAGGCAAGAGAGGTAATTATTAATTACATCGTCACTTAACATCAGTACCCTTAGTACGAGTTTTTAACGTAAACGCTTTTGACAGATCTCACATAGTTTTCGACTTATACTGGCTCTCTGATTGGTCTAAATTTAGTAAAGCTAGAGGCGCTGTACTGTTTTTCATACAAAATTTGTTCGATATACGATATCGAGTTTGGATTGAAAACTCGTACTAACGGTACAGTTGATTTAGAGGTGAAACGATTCCATAATAAATAAGGGTTATACTCGCAATTTGATTACCCCTCAGTAGTTATCGGAATACACAGATTCAGGCTAGGATTGTCATTATTTGGCAGCATTTTTGGCATGATGAATGTGGAAGCAAATCTCTTCGTGCGTATTAATGGCACGTCCACCGTATAGTGGCGTCGCATCAGCACGTCTGGTTTTCTAATGGAAAATTGGGAATCTCAGTATTCTTTCCTAGAAGAACCGACATCAAATACGCCAATCATTTTCAGTGCCAAGTTTGAGGTGTATATATCTAGAGATATATATATCTCTAGAGATACTCATCTCATGAGAGCACACATCTCGATGAAATTTAAATGGGACCACCTGGGCAGTATATCCTTTCAAACAAATAAAGAATAGATCAAATCGGTTCAGGCGTTGTCCAGTAATCGGTGGACAAACATAAAACCGACGAATTGAGAACCTCCTCCTTTTTGTGAATTCGGTTAATCAATCACCTGCCAGAATAAAAATATATAAATTACTTCAGTAATTTATTTAAAAAGCAATAACCAAGTTCGGAGCATTGTCATAATAAAACAATAGCAAGTATATAAGAAGGTACGGCCCATTGTGATTCAGTAGGAGGCCCTTTAATGAAGTTCCCTTCAGTTTCAAAGACCTTTTTGTCCGAACACGTTTCTTAAATCAATTCCAAGTTTTGTAATGTGGATAGATGTAGGGCTGTTCGGTTGGAGGTGTTATACTTACTTGCCCTTTTGAGCCGGTTTAAAAAAAATAAGGAAGGTATTTACTACTAATAAATAACATTGATATTGTAATGTTTATACAAACAATTTATGATCGTCGGTAATTTAAAATCATAATTTAAGATCGTTTAAAAAAACTAAAAGACTGACTTCTAATGCCGCGGTAGTAATTTTCAGCAACAATTTTAAGGTGTTCATATCTTCATATCTCTGGAGATACTCGTTAGATCTCGATGAAATTTATGTGGGACTACTTGGGAAGACCCTTTTAAATAAAAAAAGAATTTTCCAAATCAGTCCAGGCATCTTTGAATAATCGGTGAACATACATAAAAAAATGTATACAGTGGAACATAGAACCTCCGCCTTTTTGAAGTGGGTTTAAAAACCTAAAACATTTTGCCCGTCCTGCAGTGTTTCATACAAAAAACCCACAAAAATCTGCAGCGTCAACAGTGATAAATATTCACAGTTGAAAAACTTTCCAGTTCAGTGTTTTATGTAAATAAAGGTACGGACACACGGCAACATCCTGCGTGCGCGATCTAGGCGGCGATCAGGTAGCGCAGTAGTATTTGTACCGGCTAGTTCACACCAAGCGCGATCAGATAACAATTGAAAAGTACTGAGATCCGCCCGCAGATCGCAGGACGCCGCGGTGTGGTCGTACCTTAACAGTGTCGGTCATTGCTTACTATCAGGACAGTATTTTGCTTATTCTATTACCTAATATATAACTGAAATATAATATTTCAATAGCTCACACTGCGTTTAAAGACTTGTTTGTTTTATTTTTAGTTATAAAACTTTATCACTACATATAGGTTAAGTTTTAGGCATCTTTACATTTCGTTTAAATACTTAATTATTTCATATTATTTTTTTCTAGCGGAAATTAGGTACTTTATTGAATTTACATACAAATGTTACAAAATGCACTATTTAATTACTTAATAAAACTAAAATTTAAACTATGCTTCAAATAAAAATGTAATTTAGGTCGCTTTCTGCTGGTAAAGTACCCAAAAATCTGGCGACATTACCTCTTTGAATTGCGAAACTAATGCGTTGCCCGAGGTAAGCTCTTTGGTCGTGGGAGACATCTATTAACTTTATTATCGTGTAAATTTAATGTGAGAGGCTTCAATAAGATATACGAATAAGTGTGTGTGCACATTGCTTAATTTGCTGTTATACCATACACCGCCGTATCATATAATATCATAATATGCGGCAATAGCCCAATGGATAAGGTGTCAGACTGGGGATCGAGGGGTCGTGCGTTCGATCTCCACCCATTGCACTATTAACGTGAACCCACTCCAGACACAAGCGTAATTATTTAGCTTAGTTGGAAGGGTTAACAAGAATACTAATATATGCAAAAAAAATGGATTATCTCTAAAGGTACGGACACACTGCAGCGTCCTGCGTGCGCGATCTAGGCGGCGATCAGATAGCGCAGTAGTTTTTGTATCGACTGGTTCACACCAAACGCGATCAAAAAACAATTGAAATGTACTGAGATCGCGCCCGAAAATCGCAGGACGCCGCGGTGTATCCGTACCTTAAGTTGTCTGATTTTGTAAAGATCGCTTTTAGCCATAAGACCACCTGTTGTAAAATCTCTATTAGAATGAACTTAAAGTTATAAGATTCAATTGCGTTTTCAATAAAATGATTCTGTCTGGGATAAAAATTACAGACTTTAGAGATTTTTTAATATTATTTGGTACAGCCCTACGTATATAAAAATTAAGCGACTGCCGATAGGTAATGACTATTGACAGAAAATAAACATCTTGTTCTGTGTTCAGCAGAGCGTCACATTTGAACTTGACTATAATTATAACTAAGATGTTGGCAAGTTCGAGACATTTATCGTCATATCTCTGAAGATACTTCTCGATGAAATTAAATGGGACCACATTAGAGAGTACACTCTACCCATTTAAAAAAAAATCGGTTCACAACTGACCAAGTAATCGCGTAACAAAAAATTAAAAAAAAACATACAACAGACGAACGGATATCGTTGTAATTTGGCGTAACAATAGTTTATAACTTGGATTAACACTTAGGATACATTTTATAAGTACTTTTAAAGGTAAGCTAAACCGCGGGGCGTAGCTTGTTATTATTATATCACGTAAACTTAAATTTTATACATACTCTTAAACCAAATCTAAAAATAGCTAAAGATCCAGCAGTTTTCACGACATTCTGAAATATGTGGGATGAAAAATGTTAGAGCATTTCGAGCGAAACGTAGCGTGATCGTAGCCACGTAGACCATCTACGTCGTAGACTCGTTGCCAGATAAGTAGTATAAAATATCTAGTACCTTTTTGTAGCGATAAAAAATATTTTTTAGGAAGGCTATGGTGTTTTTCAAGCTTTGTTTTCAATAAAACAGGTTTATGTAATAAAATAGCAACATGAATGCTTAGAACTAGTCACGATCTGCGGTTTCACCTATGAGTATAATGAATGAATAAATAATACTTTATTGCACACCAAGAAATTCTGTTTTCCCTTCTTCTTTTTCTTCTAATGGCTCTTTAAACGCTGCTTGGCGTTTTTCTGCCAGTTTTAAAAGTATGGCCAGTGTACAGTATATTTACAAGAAAAAACTCGACAAAAGAAAAATGTATAATCTATTATGAACTTAAATAATTGCTTAGAAAGATTACAATTGCTTTGCATTTAGAATAGAAATGTATAAACTAATATTATTAGATTTAATAAAATTAAACAAAATATATACAACTGTTTTCCCTTATCCGACTTCTTGCAACCGATTTTGAACATGACAAGAGTTTGACAAGCCATTTTTTGAGTTATGAAGGAACAGATAAACGTGTGTTTATCTGTTCGGTATGTTTTTATGTATGTATGTGTATACATACATAAAAACATACCGATCAAAATCATAACCCTCTTATAGTCAGTTATTCATAAAAAAAAACTAAGGAAGAAAGAGACTTAAAGAACCTTTTAGCTTTAGCATAATTTGAGAGACTACATAGGAACGTAAACTAAAAAGAGACAGTCAAGTAAAAGCCATTAAAATGAGAGCAAAGTGGATAAAGACCTCTTGAAAGGAATTAAACATCTATTTGAAACTAATGGAGCGACTATGATTCATTAAAATGTCCTTTTCACACCTGAGAAGAACTGGATTTCAAAGCAAATTGGGGATGACGCGTGTTAATTCGCCACTAGGGGGTGCTAGTGGACTGCAAGGTTCGCGAAACGTCAAATGTCATTCGTAGTTGACCCAAACTGACATTGACATATCAGAAGTGGCTCTGTAAGCTGTGAAACGTGTCTGAGTAATTTTGATATCTTAACCCGTGAGTGTAAAGCCATTTTAAATAATTATGTGTTATTCTCACGATAATTTTCATAAACGTATTAATACAACAGTTAAGAGTATTTTGGTAGGTAAATAAATACTACGTTACAAATGTAAAAACTGGGAGGTATCGAGCAGCAGTAGTACGTACACACTTGTGCTTAAATTCACCCTCGCGCGCTGAGAAGAAGTTATGCAACTGAAACCGCTGAACTGAAATTCATGCACATTTTCGGTTTACCAGATATTCATTCACACCCGTTTATGAACATAATATAAAATTAGTTTTGAACTTTTCGTAGTCTAAAATCTTACGTGATGTAATTAATCGCACAACTTCTGCAGGTGTGGGCCAATTTCACCAGTGAATATAAACGCGATCAGGTTGACTTGAACTTGATTTATGTGTTAAACTGAGATTAAACCGGCATTTTGCATTTCACCACTATAAACTGAACGCAGTTACAGTTAAAACGACTTTAACTTTTTTTGACGATTAGCGCTCTTGATCCCGTTTACACTGTTAACAGCTACTGTCACTCGAGTTTTCCGCGTTCGTTTCCGTGTCCGTGCATGGCATAACAAGACGAGACGTCTTGTTATTTAGTTATTAAAATTATAAATATTTTAATTCCTTGGCCTACAATTTAAAATTCGAAATTCACGATTCAAAATACTAAAATATATACGAGTACCATGCACGGACACGGAAACGAATTTGATAATATTAATTCCAAAGAGAATATAATACTAAGTAATTAATTCGTCAGTTTGACAATGCTAAAACAATCTAATACGACAGCTCTATGACGAGATTTACGTTCCATTGTGCGTAATAGCATAAAATCTTGGTTTTAGTAAACGCGATCAAATGAAGCCTCATGGGAGGTGGTGAAATCAAGTACGCGTAAATCAAGATCAACATCGACGTTTGACCACGTTTTAGTATAACTTAGTTCAAAAATCTTGATTAGTAGCATAAATGGTGAAATCAACCCTTAGTGTTTTAGTGGGCTTCTTATTACAGTACTCTTATAATACTTCTTATAAATGAAACCAACTTTATGTTTATATCCGCAAAATTATACGATTGCAGGTTATGAGGAAGTGGGTAGTAAGTAGGTAGTAGTGGCCAATAATGGCCGTATAAGCAAAAAAGTTCACTGCATATAAGTAAACGAGATTATGCAATAATAATGCAAACGACATTATTATACATCTACTATAAAGGTGTAGCGACGACATACCTACGCAGTGGCGGTGGGCAGTGATTGGATAAGAAGAGCTGAAGATCGATTTTAGTGGCGTGTCTTGGGAGAGGCCTATGTCCAGCAGTGGGCTGATACAGGCTGATTATGATAGATAAACTCCTTATTGTATACCAATAATTAAAATAGTTTAAAAACTAAAACAACCGACTTCCATGCCTCACAAGTCAGTTTTAGTAGCAAATTTGTAACGTTTATCGACATACTCGTATCTCTGGAGATGCTTATTAGATCTCGATAAAATTACAATGGTGATACTACCTTTGGGATATCTCCTTTTCAAGAAAAAAAAAGAATTATTAATATCGTTTCGAAAAGGACGAAGTTATCCGCGAACACACATAAAAAATAAATAAACACACATAAAAAAAACACATAAAATAAACACACATAAAATAAACACATATAAAAAAAATATAATACGGTCGAATTGTGAAACCTCCTTTTTGAAGTCGGTTAAAAAGAACCTAAATATCTAGGCATATCAACAACTTTATTTGGTGATACAATCGTACAATGTAGGGTGTGACTACATGTTTATAAACGTGTATAACCAAAGAATGTGACATTTCGATGTAGCACGTACTATGTGATAATGTTTAAGTATATAAGATAAGTATCTTTAAGTATTTGAATCAATATAGATTTATCATTATGTAAAGACTATACGTTGTTTTTCTCTTACCCTGGTCCCCCAGTAGTAGACCACACTACAGGCGGTCTTAAAGCAGTCTCTTCCAGACAACCAATTGTGGCGTAGTAACAAAAACGTAGGTGATGTATGATGATGATATTATTATACACATAAAACGAAATAATAAATAATACGCTCGAATACAAAATCAGAATTACTAATGGTCGGTTTCTGAGGTACATTTATTAAGAGTTTATCTACTCGATTGTACCGTTATTGAATAGATAAACTCTCAATAAATGTACCCAGAAACCGGCCATAATTCGGCAAGCTATTAGCCGAGTTCCTACATGATATTCAGTGCTATCCAATTCAGAAGGCGTGTCGGGATACAACACAATCAATACAAATACTCTTTACTAGCTATACCCCGCGGCTTCGCCCGCGTTGAAAAGTATCATATAGCCTAATACATAATACTGGCTATCCATGTTCAAGATTTCATCTTAAACGGTCAAGCCGTTTGACCGTGAAGAAGTCCCACGCAAACAAATAAGCAAACTAACTTTAGCATTTATAATATTGATATTGATTGGTTACGATTGACACCAATTAAAAAAATAACTAAGCTAGCAAAAATAAGGTACAGTGGGTGGTCTTATCGCCAAAAGCGATTTCTGCCAGACAACCTTTGGATGGACATAACATTGTAAAATGCATTTTGGACGGTGGTTAGCTGCGGCATGTGGATTGGACATAATTTACTTGTCCAAATTCGCCACACTGCCACCTTCTACTAATAGCCAAGCACGAGGTAAACCACATCATCACTTATCATCTGGTGAGATAGTTATCCTACTAACATTATAAAGGCGTAAGTTTGTGTGTATGTGTGTTACTTCGTCACGCTAAAACTACTGAACCGATTAAGTTAAAATTTGTTATGTAGATAGCCTAAGCTCTAGACCCTGAAATAACGCATAGGATACTTTTTATCCTGATATTCCCATAGGAACGATGTCTACGCGGGTAAAACCGCGGGGCAAAGCTAGTTGGTTCATAACTTTAAAAGCCATAATTAAGATCAAATGAAAAATAAAACAACCGACTTCCATGCCCCGCGAGTCAATTAGTGGCAAGTTTGAGACATTTATTGTCATTTCTCTGGAGATACTTATCAGATCTCGATGAAATTACAATGGGACTACCTCGAAAACGTGCCCGTTTTCGAGGTAGTCCGATTAAAAAAAGGATCACTAAAATCGGTTCACAATTGACAGAGTAATCGCGTAACAATCATACAAAAAAAATACAGACCAATTGAGAACCTCCTCCTTTTTTGTGAGGTCGGTTAAAAAGAAGAGAATACAAGATTTTGTTTGTAGAAACCGACACGGAATATTTAATTACGTTTTGCACAGAAGTGCCTAATCCATCACGGCGCGACCTAATTTCGCATTTGAAGCCTGAAATTTCCGAGAACGAAATTAATCTGCATATTTTGCTGGACTAATTGGTTTGTGAAAAGTGTTTCCAATTTTTTAAATTTAACAACATTATTCAACAAAAATTTTAGATGTTTTTTTGATACGAAATGTTTTACAAGGGCGGGTTAAAATAAATGGCCTGGAATGTCATTTTTAACCGACTTCAAAATAGGAAGAGGTTTCTCAATTCGACCGTATATATATATATATATATATATTTTTTATTTTTTTTTTAACCGACTTCAAAAAAAGGAGGAGGTTTCTCAATTCAACCGTATAATGTTTGTTCGCGGATAACTTCGTCGTTTATGAACCGATTTCGATTATTCTTTTTTTGTTCGAAAGGAGATATCCCAAGTGTGGTACCATGGTAATTTTATCGAGGTATGATAAGTATCTCCAGAGATATTGAAATAAACATCTCAAAATTGGTACTGAAAATGAATAGCGCGGCATTAAAGTCGGTTGTTTTTTAGTTTTTAAACGATATTATTTATTTTATTTTTTATGTTTGTTCGCGGATAACATCGTCGTTTATGAACCGATTTCTATTATTCTTTTTTTGTTCGAAAGGAGATATCCCAAGTGTGGTACCATGGTAATTTTATCGAGGTATGATAAGTATCTCCAGAGATATTGAGATAAACATCTCAAAATTGGTACTGAAAATGAATAGCGCGGCATTGAAGTCGGTTGTTTTTTAGTTTTTAAACGATATTATATCAATTAACATAAAACAGGATAAACAAATAATTTAATATGGTATTTAAGCGTATTAGGAATAGTAGGATTTCTGCTAGTCCGCCTGATGCGGTACCACCGTTTCATGTGTAATAGAAATGTTTGCCTCTTCGAGGGATATTTAACAGTGAAATTGCAATGTACAACATCTCATCTGGTCGGATACTATCTAGTGTCCTCCTAGCAAGCTACCAACCTAAAGTTAGAAAATCTGTCGCCAAACATCTAATATGTTCCGCCCGCTGTCCTTGAGAGCCAGTTCCTATTCTTAGCCCAGCGTGTTATCATACTCGACTGCATCGTCACTTACCGACAGATAATGTAATGATCAAACTAGGCTAAACAACATTAAAAATAAATAATAGTTTTAAAAAACTAAAAAAATACGCTTTTATAGAAAATCCAACTAAAAAATAGAAAATAAATTTGAATTAAAAATAGTGTAAGAAAAAATGATTTTATTGTAAAAAAGAAAGCGTGGGGTGCATGGTATCAATAGTTCGAAATATTTTATGAACAGATATGACTAGAAGGGTTATTTTGATAATATCCTGAAAAGCACCCCACGCTTTTTTTACAATAAAATCATTTATTCTTACACTATTTTTAATTCAAATTTATTAACATTTATTTTCTATTTTTTAGTTGGATTTTCTATACAAGCGTATTTTTTTAGTTTTTTTAAACTATTATTTATTTTTAATTTTTTAGTCGAATTAAAAAAAAATTTTTTTTTTAAATTTAAATATTGTCATCGGTCCTTAATAAGTATGCCAAATTTCGAGTTAATCCGACGTTTTGAAGGGGGTTAAAATCATGTTCAAAGATTCCGTTACATACTAACATACATACGTCTGAAGCTAATAAAAGCGTATTAAAAAGCAACGGGTTGCACTCCGGGAGTGCCGGCAGAAGTGAAAGCTTGACCATTAACGTTGTACGTTTGGTCTACTCTCCCTCCGTCTTACGCATTTTCGATCAGGTCACGTGTACTGACGCGAGGTAAACATTTAAAAAAAAATTGCTATAGTTTTCACTTAATAAATATAAACGATATAAAAAATAATAATTCAGTGAGCGCATAATGTTATGAATATAAAGTTTAGCGTGACACAGTTTCTATTATAGGCAGCCATAAAAATAACAAAACTTGAGGCCTTCATTCTTTTGCGAAGAAAACAATATTCTTTTCCTACAACAAGAAAATACTTCAACTTTACCTACTGCCCAATTTCCGCACTATGTACTTGTCTTCCGTCCACCTTAGAAGGTGTGGTGTCGTAAATTACAACTTAATTACTTTATCTATGGCACAAATAGTGGAACTCGCTTTCCGCTAGCGATTATTAACTGCGACGTTTCAATAAACGCGTCAAAAACTCTGAATATTGACAAGTTTGCTTTAGAAGTTAGCTATGGAAGTAATTTCTGAGAAATCGGTCAAGTGCAGTGTATCGACTATTAAATTAATGAAACATCTTATTCGCGAGACTTTTTTATATCCTATAGGCTAGCGTTTGACCACTATCTCGCCTGGTGGTAAGCGATGATGTGGTCGAAGATGGTGACCACACGAGGTCTCGCGACTCACTCGAATGTTCTGACTCGCTGACTTCTACTCTACTCTTCACTCTGAAGGCATGTGTGCTGCCGAAACACATTTCTTATCAACACCGTAAGGTTTCGTTATAGATTTTCTCTTTGATGGTGGTAAGCTACTTTTTGGCAGCAAGTCAGGCGGGTCATTGTTATAATATGCTCCTATCACCGGTGGGGTCAGACGGAATATCGATATAATATATAACTTTGGCATGATAAATAGAAAGACCATATCAAAAAAGTTAAAACCTAACCAAACCTTAGATACCAATACAAAAAGATAAGTCTAAACGTGTTTCTGTTTGTAACTGTTTAGTTTCCAGAGGAAGCGCGTTCCAGAGACTTCTTCTTCTTCTTCTTATGGCTTTTAAACGCTGCTTGGCGTTTTTCTGTCAGTGTCAAAAGTATGGCCAGTGTAGTACAGTATATTTACAAGAAAAAAAACCGACAAAAGAAAAAATAATAAATTAAATATGAACTTAAATAATTGCTTAGAAACATTGCATTTGTTTTGCATTTAAAATAGAAATTTATAAGCGAATATTATTAGATTTAATAAAATTACTTAAAATATATACAAACGGAGTAAATACATATGAAAGGAGATCACTCGCTCTTACCTACGTAACGTCTTACGTACGTCTTCTGTCACAAATCTTAAGTTTATTATTTTTTTTTATATACATTGGAAGAGACAATAAATCATTTTTATTCTTATTATTCTTATTCTTAAATATGATTACTCAATCGAACTTTGAATTAGTTATTGGTCAGTTTCTAAATATAGTTACAAATATCAAAATACAGGACTTATCGTGCTTAAAACATTATTTTTTATTTAACCACGATCAATGCATTAATGTTTTAAGCGCGATAAGTCCTGAATTTCAATATTTATAACTATGTATTCAAATCGCGAAAATATAAATGTTCTGAATAACCAGCATAGAATTTTTAACGGCGTCAAAAACGCTTTTGGAAAAGTCGCCATTGAAGGACAATTTGTGTCATAGATTAAGGGGAATTTGTAGTTTCATAAATGGGGAAGTGATGGCAGTCATTTCCTGATTAAAAACAAATTGATAGTGTTTTTGAGTGTTTTTGGTAGCATTTTAGTTTATACTTATTTTTTGGAAATTGATTTAGCGTTTATTTATAAAACTACAGATTACAGATTTTATAAAACTACAGATTATTTATAAAACTACAGATCTTTTTTTAAATGTACTTTCAATTCTGTACAATAACTCAAAAATACATGTTTTTCACATGTTTTTGATTAAAATAGTATTCTTTACGTGGTCCCGTTTATAAAGCATATTATATCGATATTCCGCCTGACATGCTACCAAAAAGTAGCTTATCACCATCAAGGAGAAAATCTCATCGAGGTATGTTTAGTATCTCCAGAGATATGGAGATTAAAACCTAACACTAATACTTTAAATACTGAAAATGACTAGCGCAACGTTTAAAACGGGTCTTTTAGGGGCAGTTTCCGGTGAAAGTTTGTCACATAAGTTCCAGACACCGGTGTGTCTGGAACTTATGTGACAGACTTTCGACAACTTTTGTATAGAGTCATCTGTCAGATAGCTATTTGAAACTTTATCAGGAACCGGTGAAACTGGACCTTAATCTTAAATTCTAATCAACACCCATATTTTAAATGCGACAGTCAGTTTGTATATTTGTTTTGTTTTTTCTAATTCCGATAAAACCAAAATCCGCTGAATCATTATTAGATCCCGATTAATACTATAATTTATATTAATAATTCATATCTTTTTAAGTCCTCTAAAGTGCGCCATCATCACATATCCAGCGGATTGAAACGATACCTCATTTGTCAAATTATGGTCGGGGTTTTCGAAGTTAGAAGTTAGGGAACAGAAGAATATACATACATGCCAGTCGTCATAACCCACCCTCCTGTAGCCGGGTAAAAACTAAGTCGCCTCGCTTTTTAGGGTAGTAGTCCTGACAAGGAACCCTTATAGTTTCGTCATGTCTGTCTGTCTGTCAGGTTTTGCTAAGAGACCGTTAATACTAGAAAGCTGTAATTTTGTAGGGGTATGTATATAAATTACGCTGACAAAGTAGTGTAATCAAATTTTTTAGGGTATTTAAAAAATGTTTTTTTAATTTTTTTTAAATTTTTTACATGAGAAGTGGGGATGATTTTTTTTTCGTCGTCTACACCATCATGTCGGGTATCGTTGAATAGTCGTTGAACTTGGGTGTTGGATAATTTTGTACCAAATACAAAATCCTTAGAATAATTGATAATATATATTATAATAAGAATAATTTCAAGTGACAAAGACGAAGTACCTAGTTGCTTGTTTATAACGGGTAAATACTTGCATTGAATAACGGGCTACTACGGAACCCTACACTGCGCGTGGCCAAACACGCACTTGGCCGGTTTTGTGACGACTATCGACTGCCTGACGAGTCGTCTAGTGACCACGATCAATGCAAATGGGTCGAAACGTCGAGTTAAATAAACATTAATGTTTTAAGCGCGATAAGTCCCGTATTTTAATATGTATACTATACTTTCATATTGTTTGTTGAATTGTGACGATAATTGTTAAAGATTTCGAAAGAAATCAAGACTTTTGAGAGCTTTCATCGAAAATGCTGTCTTATTCTTTTGAAATATAATAAAATAATGTATAATGGAATTGTTACTCCTTAATGAAACATCTACATTGCACCCGTGCGAAGCCTGAGCAAGTCGCTATTAAGTATATTTATAATCATAATAGGTTTATAATAACAACGAACATTCTATTTTAGAACTATAATTCCTATCATAATCATTAACAATGAATCTATTCAATCCGCGTTTGATAATTCCATCGAATGATCCAGGCTGATGAGACCGATCTGGCTGGTATTCATAGTCAAAGCTATAATAATACCATGACCACAGAATAGCTATTGACAACTGAACGCGGTTTTCCGAAACTATGAACTAATGAACGTCGTATTCATAGTCACTAATTAATTTGTAAAATTGCTAGCTATCGGTATTATGGAAATGTTTAGGTTTAGCTTCGTAGTAGGAGTACTATAAGTGTAGTACTTCTATTAATAAGCGCGTTCTCTTTTTTTTTGTAGTAGATAAGCAAGCTTTTGACCACTATCTCACCTGATGTTAAGTTAACGTGTGATCGACGATGTAGCGCGCTTGCCTATAAGGTTTTTTTCGTTCATTTTGTTTTCGCGTCCCATTAAAACTCTTTTCAATTGAATATAATAATGTAACCTTAGATAGTGACTGGCCGGCGTAATCTACAATATCAATAAGATAACTTTTTTGGATGTAGTGAGTCGAAATACGTTATAAAAATCAATGATATTTTATTTATGTGATTTTGATCAGAGGTATAAATATTGAATTTTACTCCCGATTAATTCAGTATTATTGTTCAGTCAATTCAAATCTCACAAACGCATTATTTGATCGTAAATTAGTATATATTCAGTAAATCTCCATCCAAACTGCTACAATATTTAACAATCCTGCTGAAATAGCAATTTATTCATTTAATAATCGGCTTCAGGCAACAATTCAACAAAACTGCCAAAGCCGGTTGCTACTGGAATTGGGACGGGACATGACCATATATTTTCCATATTATGCAGTTTCCGCTCGCAAAAGTCGAGGTTAACGTGCACTAGTTAGGAGCGAACAAAGCGATCCCAGCACATTGGTTTAGTAGTTGTGCAACAGAATATTATTAAACTTATCACACGTTTTCTATATCACTATTGTAATATATATCATGTAGTTGGCATTGTTTGTCATCATACTTTGACCCAGCCGTCCCACATTATTGGGATTAAGGCAAAATAAACTACTATTATTGGCACAAATTATTTCGGTATATATTTTACAGTTGACTATCACTGACTGACTGCAAACCTCCATTCTGATAATTATTCTAATGGCTTACTTACCATCTTTAATTGACCCATTAAATACATTTTATGAACGGGCATAGTCCAACAGAGATTCAGAATAATTTTACATCAGAAAAAGGTAACTTACGAGTTCATTGAAGTTCCAATTAAGCAAAGTCTTTATTAATGATGTCGGGAATGCAGCATCTAGACATCTATAAAACTCTGAAAAACAAATTATACTAATACTGCGTCTTTAAAAACTTAAGGTTCGCAATTTCATACAGTAAAAACCTACAACATGACATTGTGGTCCTGAACTCGTATGTCTCGACCAAAAAATGGTTCGATACATTAGCTTCGTACAAGTGCACGTAAACCTTCCTTGTATTGTATTTCCTTGCCGATCACTATCTCTACGATATTATCATAATATGGTAATACACAAATACCATCGGGTCATACACCTGCGGTT
This sequence comes from Cabera pusaria, assembly GCA_954871355.1. Taxonomy (NCBI): domain Eukaryota; kingdom Metazoa; phylum Arthropoda; class Insecta; order Lepidoptera; family Geometridae; genus Cabera; species Cabera pusaria. The sequence continues at coordinate 6,964,720 of OX940910.1, forward strand.
TCAACCCTTTCACGGTCGCAGGGGCTAAAACTACACTGGAATTTTAAATTTGGCTCGAATAAAAGCTTATATTAAGCTGAAAAGCCTTATATCATGCATGTTTTATATCTAATCAGTGATTATCCTCTGGACCGATTTGCGTCATTCTTTTTAACCGACTTCACAAAAAAGGAGGAGGTTTTCAGTTCGTCGGAATCTATTTTGTTTATGGATGTTCACCGATTAGGTACTCAAAGATGCTAGAACCGATTTGGAAAATTATTTTTTGTTTCAAAGGGACTCTTTCCAGGTGGTCCCATTAAAATTTTACCGAAATCGGTCGAGTGGTTTTTAATATATCAACATTTGTATTACGATGCATTTGTATAATAGTATCTCGATGACATGATACTAGCTACTGGCTACTTTGATTAGCGCGACGTTTGGAGTCGGTTCTTTTAGACGATCTTAAATTATTTTACCAAAGTATCCAATACCTCGATGGTATTAGATACTTTGGTAAAAAACGAAAAATCACGAAAAATCATCAAATTCTAATAAAAATATTCAGACATGAGCAAAGCTCCACAATGTCTCTGACATTTTTCATAACTGGTTCGAAAAAAAAAATCTTTTTCCAATATTTTCGGTTCACGATTTTCTGCAACATGAGGGTACATATACGGACAGAATAACCAGAAATTCGGGATTTAAAAAGTCCAGCTCGCATTCCCAACAAGAAAAATAGCTCGGATGGCTTTCTATGTCTTTTTCAAGTCAATTGGTTATTTAGTTTAAAAATAATTAACTGGTTAGTCTTTCCAAAAATCTCCAAGACGACAAACTAACTTATAAACTAACTTTAATATCTTTATTCAAACACTAGCAGCGCCTCACGGTTTCACCCACGTAGTTCCTGTTCCCGTGAGAATATGAGGATAAAATATAGCCTATGTTACTCGCTGATAATGTAGCTTTCCCTTAGTAAAAGTGTGTTTGAAATCGGTCCAGTAGTTTTTGAGTTAAATCGTAACAAATAAACAAAAAAAAATCTAATTTTTCCTTTTTAACCGACTTCAAAATACGGTTTCTCAATTCGATCGTATATAAATATATTTTTTATGTTTGTTCGCGGATAACTTCGTCGTTTATGAATCGATTTTGATTATTCTTTTATTTTTGTTGGAAAGGAGATATCCCAAGTGTGGTACCATAGTAATTTATTCGAGGTCTAATATGTATCTCCAGAGATATGGAGATAAACACCTCAAAATTGGTACTGAAAATTAATAGCGCGGCATTGAAGTCGGTTTTTTTTAATTTCGTTTTTGAAACGATCTTATTATTTACTATATTAGTTTAGATAGCTTAGATCAAGTATGCGGTCGAATATTTCACCCGTCCTACACAGAATATCAATTTTGCTCCCGCAATTCATATTTGACTCAGTTTAACATATACATATTATAAACCACTTTACCCATTGGCAGGAAGTATTTGCTCATTCCTATTTACTGGCTTTACATTGCCATCGTTGCTGGCCATTGTGGCTATTGCTGGCCGTTGCTAGCCATTGCCACGATTAATGGTCGGCATTAGAAATTTAAATTAAGCTTTCGCCCTTGTTAAAAGATTCTACAGTTAGCTTTGACGTCCATGTATAATTAACGTTACCTATGTAGTAAGAACGAAATTCGGATATGCGTGGAAACTTACCACGGTCGAAAATTGAAATTGAAATTTCGATGGATTGTGCTAAAATATTGACGTAGGTAAATACCTATATATTGTGTGTTGCAGTAGCAGTGTGTTGTAGAGAGCACCTACTGTTAATTTTTAATATTACTGTTTATTTTTGAGTGAAAGTGGGTTCCCGGATTCTGACGTCGAGGATAGAGCGAAGTGGAGAGAAAAGGATCGGAAAGCTAATCCTACCACCATTAATGGGAGGACTAGCTAGGAAGAGAGAGATAGAGATTATTTTGAGTATTAAGCGAACGCGGAGGAAACGGGGGAATACGTTTGTATGGAAAACTGCAACCCGCGTTCGCTCTTAAGCTGGCTTCTCACGGCACGAGATATCTCAAGGCGCGCCGCGCTAGCTCGAGCCTACGCGCCATGTGAAGGTATTGGCTCGAGGCGACGCTGGTTGTGAAAGTATTGGCTCGAGGCGACGCGGGGCTCGTACAAATCGGCTCGGCGCTGCGTGACTTGTAATATCTCGCGCCATATAATGGCAGCCTTACTGTTTCAAGTGAAGTAGTGGGCAGTGTCTGGAAAGGAAAAGCCGTAGATCGGGCTCAGTGGCGTGTCTTAGGAGAGGCCTATTACCAGCATCTGATCCAATCCACAGCTGATTATGATGATGATGAATTTTAGTAGTGGGCACAAAATCACGTAGTCTATTTAACAATAAAATTAAACGTAACCAAACCGAGCCCAATCGAGCCTAAAGCCTATATTATTAAGTCAATTGGCAATAGCACGGGCCAACTAGCCATTGTCTCCATTAACGGACACAGACGTAGCCAATACATCTCAATCAGACTGATGGTACAATGCTAATGATGCAAGCACTACCTATAGATGCGTAAATTGCAGTACTTGCTTGTAGGTACAACCTAATGGTTGTCAACTACATTTTTGCTAACGCCGGCCGAGAGCATTTTAACAAGCTTGTATTTAACTTCTTTTTCTTCAACTTCCAAAAAGGAGGAGGTTCTCAATTTGTCTTTACGTCTTTTTTTTCAGTAGTATGTTACGCGATTACTACGTCAATTGTGAACCAATTCGAATTATTATTTTTTAATAGGTAGGGTAAATTTCCAAGGTGGTCCAATTGTAATTTCATCGAAATCTGATAAGTATCTTCAGAGATATGACGATAAACGTCCCAAACTTTCTACTAAACTGACTCGCGCGGAATGGAAGTCGGTCGTTTTAGTTTTGAAGACTCCCCGCACTATAATATACACTGTGTCGCGGGGGCCTTTATACACATACAAATGACGGACACAAATTACCGTCGGTTTCAGTTTTTACTTTTATGACTGTAGCTGTAGCTGTAGCTAGTCTCCTGGGCCACCTCCTCCGCCCGCCACTATGTCATTATTTTCCTTTGGCCACTATCTCGCCTGGTGGTAAGCAATGATGTGGGCGAGGATGGCGAAAACTCATTGCCTAGAATACTCTGATTCTCAAGGCTTATGCTACAGGAACACTGTGAGGTAACAGCGGCAGATTTCCTCCTTGATGGTGGTAAGCAACTTTTTATTAGCAACAAGTCAGACGAAACATCGATGCAATATGTTTCTACCACCTGTGGACAAACACTCGTGCTTGGATTTGAACTGACGACCTCTCACTTAAAAGCCAAGTCATCTATCCTATCCGCCAAAGGGGCTCCCAAAATAATATATATTATTACCCGCGGTTTCACCCGCGTAGTACCAGTTTGCGTAAGAATATGGGGATAAATATAGCCTATATTACTTGCTGATAATGAAGCTTTCCATTTATGAAAAAAAATTGAAATCGGTCCAGTAGCTTCTTAGGGTTCCGTACCCAAAGGGTAAAACGGGACCCTATTACTAAGACTCCGCTGTCCGTCTGTCTGTCTGTCTGTCTGTCTGTCTGTCTGTCTGTCTGTCTGTCTGTCTGTCTGTCTGTCTGTCTGTCACCAGGCTATAGCTCATTAACCGTGATAGTTAGACAGTTGAAATTTTCGCAGATGGTGTATTTCTGTTGCCGCTAAAACAACAAATACTAAAAACAAAATAAAGTTAAAAAAAACTGGCCAAGTGCAAGTCGGACTCGCACTCGTAGGGTTCCGTAACACAGTAGAGTATTCTATAACTTTGATTTTTCGCAACTACAACATTAACTTTGTTTTTCATACAAACACTATGATATCTTTGCGGTCGCCATATCTCTAAAACTGCTGACTGTATCTCGTTCAAACCATTTTTCGTTGATAGTTTTTATTGAGATCTACAGCATATATTTTTTTTAGATTTTCCACACACATACTTTAAAAGTTAGAGGGGGGGGGGGGGGGGGGGGGGACACACATTTTACCACTTTCGGCGCGCCTATCTTTCAAAAGATTGACTTTGAGAAAAAATGATTTTAGGAACCTCAATATCATTTTTAAAGACCTATCCATAGACACCACCCCACACGTATAGGTTTGAAGAAAAAAAAAATTTTTGTTTCAGTTCTATGTATGGGCTGCCCCCCCTTAAACTTTTATATTTTTTATTTTTGTATAAAAACCGGAAAGCGGTTCACAGAATACATCTACCTACCAAGTTTCAATTCTGTAGTCCTAACAGTTTCGGAATAAAATGGCTGTGACATACGGACGGACAGACTGTCTGACAGACAGACAGACAGACATGACGAATCTATAAGGGTTCGGTTTTTTGCCATTCGGCTACGGAACCCTAATTAAAGGGGGTCCCCATACAAAAAACGTGTTTTTAAATGCCATCTATCTAATTAGTTTCGGCAAAATGACATAGTTGGCGCTAGTAAACGAGCCCCGTCTTTCTAGATCGCGACCAAACCCAATTATTCTTGGTAATATCAATTAATCTATGTATCTAATATGAGATTAAAACTGTTATGTTTCGTATTGTACGGAACCCTCCCTAAGCGTGCGATAAGAGACGCGATGCTGACTCGCACTTGGCCAGTTTTATTAGTTAATTCGTAACAAACAAACAATTGATTCATTTCATTACTCTTATATTATAACCTAAGATAATTGTTTCGATATAACGCTTCTACCACCTGTAAACTCACAGAAATATTAAAAATAAGGATTATTAATATTTCCGTGTGAAAACTATAGTGTATACTTTTTTGTATGATAAAAGATAACAGCACAAGCATGACGTTCGCCTGATGGTAAGCGATGACGTCTACCTATTACAGATACAGCGGCATGCAAAATTGACTTGTATTAACTTGTGGAAGAAAACAAGCAGTATATAAAACAATACGATGTTGAACAGTACCTAACATACATTTTTAGCACTGTTTCCTAACAGTAAACAAACAGTTATTGATATCGAAGGAAGCCAAAGAAACCAATTTGCAGGATGGAAAATGCTTTGTTGCGAAGTAATAAAACTACCAACATTGTGATTGGTTGTAGTGCATTTTACGAGGGCGTTTGATTTTACAACCAACTTCAATTAAGGAGGTTCTCAATTCGATTGTGTTTTTTTGTATGTGTGTTACGTCAGAACTCCGTCGTTTAGAAAATGCTTTTCTTGTTTGAGAGGGTAACAACCCTTTTTTATGATATAAGGTAATAGGACAAGCACGACGCTCGCCTGATGGTAAGCGATGACGTCTACTTACTACAGCGGCATACAAAATTCTGGATTGCCAGAATTTTGCATGTCACTGTACTGCGCCTGTTACCTTGAAACATAAAGCTGTTAAGTCTCACATGCCCTGCAATTTCACTGGACACCTTGCCATTTCAACTGAAAAACATTCTTATTTCACGGCTGAAAATTAATTGGCAAAGTGGTGGTACTTCCCCAGACGGACTAGCAGAAGTCCTACCACTACAACCTACCCTCATCAAGTGTTGTTAATTTAGCCGTGTTCGGTATCAAATGAAAGGGCTTATTTAGCACATTTCTAAACTATAGTATGCATAAAGCTGTTTTTAAGGGATCAGGCTCAGTCGGCGCCGTGGGAGATAGGTTGGCTTTAATTCCGTGGTAGGACACTATCTAATGTCCGTCCGGCCAGCTACAACCCTCAAGTTAGAAAATCTGTCGCCAAACATCTAATGTGTTCCGACAGCTATCTTTGAGAGCCAGTTCCCATGCTAGGCCTAGCGTGCTACCATCCACGACCGCAACATCACTTACCACCAGCTAAGATAGTGGACAAACGCTAAAAAATAAAACTATAACATTTATGATCATACTAGCGATACCTACTGCAACTAAAAAGATCGATTAAAAAACTAAAAGAACCGACTTCAAATGCCGCACTATTAACTTCGCCGTTTACGAACCGATTTTGATGATTCTTTTTTTGTTGGAAAGGAGATATCCCTAGAATGGTACCATAGTAATTTCATAGAGATCTGACAAAAGTATCTCCAGAGATATGGAGATAAAAACCTCAAATTTGGTACTGAAAATTAATAGCTTTTTAAACGATCTTATTTATAGCGACTTTTATGTGAGTGTTTTATATTTTTTGTGCAATTAAACATATAGTATTTGAATTTTTTTGAATGTTTGTTTGTGTATGTTCATGTTCACAATAAAATATATTTATCTTAAAAAAAACTTATAACACCCTTATTTTTGCGTCGGGGGTTAATAAAAAAGATTTAACTAAACGGTTTAGGAAAATGTCACAGTTCCGTGTCACCGTCGAGTTTAATCCACGATTATACGGTAAGCAAGCTACTGATAATCTTGTTTGTTGTATTAGTAAGGATTTTGTGGATAATTCTGTTAGTTGTTGATGCTTGGAGAGATTTTGAGACTCCGCTTTAGGCGCGATAAGCTACGGCGATAATTTAATCTTCTAACCTCGATAAAAATTGTTTTGCAGAAATATTAGATGTTGGTATTTTTAACCGCTGACGTAAAAAGAAGGGGTGGTTTACGTTCGACGTGTGATTCACTCATCATCATGAATCACTCTGTCAATTGGTGAAACCCGCATGAAAATCGGTTCAGAAGTTTTTGAGATTATCGCGAACAGACAGACAGACACGGTGGGGAACTTTGTTTTATAATATGTAGTGATAAATAATTTAATTTGATTATTATTTTATCGTCTTTTTTACAAATGTAGGTATAGTTGCGACGCAGGATATCATTTTTGGAGTTATTTTTGAAGTTTAGTTCTGAACCTTCAGTTACGCAACAAAAAACACGCCTTAATGAGCAACAAATAATTGAAAGAGGTCGATAATTTAGAAGGTTTTAATTATTGTTTTCAACCGATTTAAAATACGAGGTTCTCAATTCAGCTGTATGGTTTTTTATATGTATGTTATGCAATTACTCCGTCAATTGTGAACCGCTTCGAATGATTATTTTTTTAATCGCTAAGGTACGTTTCCGACGTGGTCCAATTGTTATTTCATCGAAATCTGAGAAGTATCTCCAGAGATATGACTATAAACGTCTCAAACTTGCTACTGAAATTGACTCGCGGGGCATGGAAGTCGGATGTTTTAGTTATTAAACTATCTTAATTATTCTTGTATCAAATTATTGCAAGCTTTTAGTTAGGTTTAATATAAAATATAATAAACAACTAAATCAGAATGATACATACATTCAAGCGTGCCCTAGTTTTCACTTGGGCGTACAAAAATGTTGTCCAGCGGCGGCATCTATTACAATTTTATTTCATTCGTTTTAAAAACCAAATTATAACTTTGTACGCGCTAAATCTACGCGTTCAGTCGAATTCAAACAAAACAACTGCTATAGGCTGAACGCTTGCTTAGATATTGCCATAGGCATATAAACTGTGTTAGAGGTAACATTGAACATGGACTTTTCGATGTGATAATCAAACTCGTTGTAGGTACTTTTCAACTGACTGCTAAGAAAAGATGAGATTCTCAAATGATTCTGTAAAATTTTTGGTTATTCGATTTCAGAATTGTAAACCGACTGTGATATATTGTTTTCTCATCGCGTTTGGTGTGAACCAGTCGGTACAAATACTACTGCGCTATCTGATCGCCGCCTAGATCGCGCACGCAGGACGCTGCGGTGTGTCCGTACCTTTAGTAGAATTATTTTTATTTATACTATGTTTATGGTGTAAATCTCAATAATTCTAGTGGTATTTTATCGTGAATACAACATCTAGGAAGATATCTATTTGTCACCTCTAGTGATGTACATCACAATCATGCTACTATTTTTGTTATTTCGTATCCAGTAGAGTTCGCTTGAAAAAACCCTGTCATTCCGTATTAAAACGAAACCACGTATTTTATTTATTTACGAAAAATAACATTGACAGTAAAAGCTAGGTCTCATTTTTAATGAAAATGTTTGTTTATTATGTTTCATTTTTCTATGTTATGAAATGTAGTCATTTTGTGAAACGGTAACAGTTATTTATGATACTAGTGCAGTAAGTTTGTTAAATCAAATATCCGCACGTGTGTCATACAACATTTTTCAACATATTTGCGAGAAAACACTACAATTGGTAATAAAACAAACATAAATGAAATAATCAAATAGTCGAAACAATCTTTGACGTTTCTAATATGAAAATGGCGCCACATGTATTAAAAAATAAAAATTAGAACTACATCTTTCGTCTCATTTACTCTTTAGTATTAAAGTGAGACATACGTAGTAAGCAAAAGCGCTTTCAAGGAGGTTCTAACATGCAGCTTATTAATTCTCGCAATATTTCGTCTCATTTACTCTTTAGTATTAAAGTGAGACATACGTAGTAAGCAAAAGCGCTTTCAAGGAGGTTCTAACATGCAGCTTATTAATTCTCGCAATATGAAACTCAAAGGTGGAATTCTTATGTAGGTTTTACGGAAATTAAAAGAAAACCGTAAAGGATACGCGTGGAGCGTACGGTAAAGTACTTACCGCACCGTGCGGTAAATACTTATTTACATCACGGTGTTGTAAGTACTTACCGCATGTATGGTGCGTAATTTTTAACTTTCGAACAATGTATACAGGCTTCGTAAATACATTTTTTGAGCAAATGTTCTGAAAAAGGATATTTATAGATAGATACACTTAATTAACGTGATGGTTTTTTGTTAATTAAAAATGAAGACAGTAACAGTCACTGTGGTAGATTGGATCTAGAGTGGAGCTCGCGAATCGGCAAATGTAGCGTAGAACGCTCTGTGATCATCAAGTGGAGTGATTGGATAATAAAGATAGTTTAAAAACTAAAACAACCGACATCCATGCCCCGCGAGTCAGTTTCAGTAGCAAGTTTTGAGACGTTTATCGTCAAATCTCTGGAGATACTATTCAGATCTCAATGAAATTACAATAGGACCACCTCGGAAATATATCCTACCGAATTAAAAAATAATCATTCAAATCGGTTCACATCTGACGGAGTAATCGCGTAACATTCGGTTGAAAAGAAGAGCCCTTCAAGAGCGGGCTCAGCGAATTATTCTCAATCATTCAAAAGTGAATTCGTATACGAAAACTGCTTCTTCTTTGACTTGGATATTTGCAATTCACAATGCTCCGATCGGTTACTTTTGATATTTTAATTCGATAAAATCAGTAATTCGAATCGGAAAGATTTCCGAGACCAATAGCTCACGGAATAATAAACATTCGAAATTTAAAATGACGCTTCCGAATTCGAATGTATCCGATTGAAATGAGAAGCAGGGCGCAGATACATTTCATAGGAGAGGCCTATGTCCAGCAGTGGGAATTGTCATCCCAACCATATATACTTACAGTTTCATTTCGATATGACAATAAGAAGTAGGTTAAAATTAATTACTACTAAACTATTCGAATCTTTTCAGTCTATTAACTTTACTTTCAGATTTTCTCATTTATTGCAAGACTATTTAAGTCCTGTCTTTAATTTAACTTCCGGTTAAAACTTGGTCCTACGTTCAGCTGAAATTAGTTCCCAGACGCTTCATTTATTCAAATTTTATAGTTTTAGGTTCAGTCGAATCTGTGCAACGTTTCTGAACTTAGAAATCTTGTGTATGTTTGTTAATTTTATTGAGGACCGGTGATGTAGTAAGAGAATGGCTTTGATGTCAGAAGTACCGAGTTCAATCCCCGCCGTACACCAATGGTTTTTTCTATTGAAAAATTTATGTGCACTTTTCAGTGGCACCCCGGTAAAAGAAAAACATCGTTAAGAAACCAATAACCCCCGCATGGTGGTATGACACTATCTAGTGTCCTCCTGGCCAGCTACCACCCTCAAGTTAGAAAATTTGTCCCCAAACATCTAATGTGTTCCGGCAGCTAGCCTTGAGAGCCAGTTTCCATTCTAGGCCTAGCGATCTTCGACCGCATCATCACTCACCAACAGGTGAGATAGTGGTCAAAACGCTAGCCTATAAGATATTTAAAAAAAAAGTATACCAATTTACCAAATTTGAGTCCAATCGAACATCAGGAAGTGGTAGTAATGTAGCTTCCAAGATTTGACCCACACATACATATATACATACTAACATGGTAAGCTAAATAAAAGGTTGCAATAATTAAGGTTAGTTTAAAAACTAAAAAACTTGTTTTGCACTAAAAAAGGTAAAATAAATTATTTTTCAAAAAAAAAAAAACCGACATCAAAACCACAAACAGCCACTCAAAAGCGAAAAGTTAAATTACTTAATATAGTTATTATAAGCGCTACCCACTTACAAGTACCACCCACTACCCCAGTACAACACAACATACAGACGAATTGAGAACCTCCTCTTTTTTTGTGAAGTCGGTTAATAACCGACATCCATGCCCCGCGAGTCAATTTAAGTAGCAAGTTTGAGATGTTTATCGTCATATCTCTGAAGATACTCATCAAATCTTGATGAAATTACAATGGCACCACCTCGAAAACGTACCAGATTAAAACATTCAAATCGGTTCACAATTGACGGAGTAATCGCGTAACATACATACAAAAAAATAAGACGAATTGGGAACCTTCTTTTTAGGAAGTCGGTCGAAAATTACCAGAACAGTAAAATTATTACGAAAAGAAAGTTGTTCCTCCTTGAAAACTTTATTTTCTACAAACACTCAGACTTTGTCAGTTATAAAGTAAGTCGGAGACGGGGAAAAATCGTCAGTTCCACCTTCCCCTAATGTTGGGGTTCCGTGCATTAACATAAGAATCAAGATAAAGTATAATGCTGTTGTACAATAGGCGAAATACACGCACGTTTAATCGATTATGGTGCGTTTACATTTGTGTTAACGTTGTTGTAGATTTTTAGCCGACTTCAAATGGGGAAAGTTCTCATTTCGCTTGTTTTTTAGGGTTCCGAATTACGAACCCAACGGGCACCAACGGAACCCTATTACTGAGACTCCGCTGTCCGTCTGTCTATCTGTCCGTCTGTCTCCTGGCTGTATCTCATGAAACGTGACAGTGATACGGTTGATATTTTCACAGATGATGTATTTCTGTTGCTGCAACAAATACTAAGAACAGGACAAAGTTAAAAATTAAACATTAAAAAGTGGGTAATAAAATACAAAAAACGTGTTTTTTATTATACGCCATCTATAAACGATTGTTTACCTTAATTATAATATTAATTACTAACACCTTTCTGTTAACGTTCACTTAGTTGGTGTTAGAAGTTCGTTAGATATTCGTTAGAATGCGTTCGGGACCCTCCGTGTGCGGGACAAAAAAGTCTGACTCGCACGTGGCCAGTTTTATTTTTTAATTTTGTGTAAATGTTTCTTTCTTTCTCTGCCAACTGTCAACCTGATTATAAAGTACCGTTGAGTTAAGGATGGTAGCTGGCCAGGCGGACACTAGACAGTGTTCTACCACTATGCCGGGGGTTATGTCGATGTTTTTCCTTTAACGGAAGGTCAATATAAAACGCGTACATATGATTTGACAGGCTAGCTTTTGACCACTATCTCGTTTGGTCGTGTGGTAGTACGAAATGATGTGGTCAAAAATGGCGAACACGCTAGACCTGAAATGGTCTGAATCTCAAGGGCTGTGTGCTGCCGGCATACCGAAGGTTAAGGCGGCAGATTGATAGCAAATTTTTTGAAGTAATACAGTCGGAACATTGCTATTATGTAATACTACCTGTGAATGAACACCCATAAATGCACATAGAAAAAATCCATTGGTCACACACGTCTAGGATTCGAACCTGCGACCACCCAGTTTTACGACAACAGGCCGTCCAAAACACATTCATAACATCTGATAAGACAGTCATCAAGCGCTTTCTGATCATCATCGTTATCATCATACTACTGAGTCCCTTCTGGTCATATTAAAGTAAAATAATCACTCGCCCAATTACTTAAATTACTGTAATAAATTAATCTGCAAAATACTACTCTGCAATATACTATTCGCTAGCTCACTCTTCCACACATACATAGTACACGTAAACCAGCAATCCTCCCCCTCCTACACAGACACACACGCAAACACACACACACACCACCAATTACAACTCACATTTAAACTTAATTAACACTCACATTTACACGCACTGACTTGTAATGCAACTATTAATTTGAATCATCTCTGGATTGATTACCTGCGGTACAGGCTTGCCCTAGTGCAGGAATCGCAAGACATGTGTAAATCTGTTAATATGTATTTGTTTAAATAAATTATTTTGTATTTTTTTGTATCATCATCAGCCAATAATGTCCACTGCTAGACTAAGGTCTCACCAACTATGGCACGCTAGCTGTGCTCGATCTTCACCTCTTTGTTTCCAACCGCTGCCAGTCAGCTTGCGTATCAAATGCTAAACTGTTCTAAAAAAAACATAAAATATCCAAGTGAATTAAACTGAGCAAGAACGATTCTTCAAGAACTACAATAAAAATACATTTAAATTTATTTCAATTCAAACACTACACGAGAATCAATTAAGTTAATAACCCTACGAAGTAAAAGTCGTAAAAGCGGTATAACGGAATAACGGTAAAGCGGAATAACGGAAAATCGGAAGCGGAACCGCATTACTCGCCGACCGCAACTTTTCTGTTTTCCACTCACCTTCGTTAGTCGGAAACTACTTTTTGGTTTGGTACTCCTTTAGCCGAGGATATTGAGTGGGGTTAGAATGTATTTTCAACGCGCTTTTATTAGCTATGTCTGTATCTATGTATTTATAAATCTATCCATTACATTACATAGCTACAGATACCGGCGATAAATATTGCACTTCGACCTTTAGAAAGAGACAGTCGGCTAATTTCGGCTTCGTAGAGCGTTATCTATAGAGATAACGCTCTATGCATACTACCTATGTGACGTTTTGTCAGTCTTTGTTCAAGTGGATAGAGTGCGGTCGCGTCCCGTTCAAAATATATATTTAGAATTGTTAACACCCCCAAATTTAAATAATTTTAAAGTTGTACTATGACATCTTTAGGAAAAAGAGGGAAACCTTTACGAGGTCAGTCACGCGAAATCATCTACAATGTCTATAAATATTTTGCAACAGAAGCCGAGACATTTAAAAAAAATGAGGATGACGATGGAGGTAATATATAAAACATTATTGACTAAAAAGTAAACATGATCGGAGCTAAAGAGTGGAAAAAGGTTTGTGATCATGCAATCAAATGTGAGAGTAAATCAAAGTCAAAGTCAAAGCATTTATTCAGTATATGGGCAAATTAAAAATTAGCACTTACACACGTCAAATAACATTAAATAGATCATATTCAACAAAAAATATAGATATAACAGAAACATAACGCTTTGAATTTACAAAAAAAAAAAACAAAGGTATTGAGCCATTCAGCTTTCATCTAGACGTCGAACGTCACACTTAAAACACATGTTTAATTCCCCTTATTAATGTAGGGTTGCCAACCGTACCATTACGTGCACCCGCAACCCAGTGCATGTTTCAATACTTCAGACAATTTTTATCCAAAAAATTGTGAAATAATGAAACATAATAGATAAATAAAACGCAGACTAATTGCAGTACAAATCATGTTCCGAATGGAACTGATTGTCCGACTATATAGAAGATTTCAACACAGTTTAGACAATCACACTGATAGACCGGTGATAAATGGAAGGAGGGGTTAACAAGAATACTAGTAATGTGCAACCCACATTGCGAGTAATCTTGATAACAAATACGATAGTGACAGTGATATTGATCCCATTGAGAGCACAGATAGTGAAATGGAAGGAATTGAGAATTAGAATTATTACTGTTTTTATTAGAATGTCTCATTTTAACAATAGGTATAATGGTGTTTATTATGTAGGTATAGATACTGCAGCTGTAAAATAAATAAATACGTTAACACGATGTAAATAAGTTTTTTAATTTATTTTAGCCTAACCTGAAGACAGCACTCCTAAAAAATGGTGTATACAAATAAAAAAAATGATCAAAAGAAGCAAATCATAATTGTTTTAACAGCTCCTAATAGATACCGGACCGTTAGTATTTCGTGCGACAGAGATAACGCTCTACGAAGCCGAAATTACCCGATTGTCTCTTTCTAAATGTCGATGTGCAATATTTATCGCCGGTATCTGTAACGGAATCTTTGAACTTATATTCACTCCCTTCAAAACGTCGGATTAGTTTGAAACTTTGATCATGCAATAATTTTAAAAAATTGTCTCATTACATTACACAAAATAATGTTAGATATTATTTAATATATCACATACATACGTACATAAAATCACGCCTTTTTCCCGTTGGTGTAGGCAGAGACTACTTCTTTCCATATGCCACGATTCTGAGAAACGTCTTTCGCTTCTTCCACTTTCATGAGCTCATACATGAATGCTCGCCGGTTATAGCTACTTTTGACTTGGCTTTTCTTTAAAACGTCTCCGATCTGTCCGTCGTGATACGTTCGCCTAAGTCGGCCTCTACTGGCTGGCCTATTTACACTATAGATAATACATGCATGCTCGCCGGTTATAGCTACTTTTGACTTGGCTTTTCTTTAAAACGTCTCCGATCTGTCCGTCGTGATACGTTCGCCAAAGTCGGCCTCTACTGGCTGGCCTATTTACACTATAGATAAGACCGCCCATTGTACTATTTTAAGACATTTCATATTGTTATTTATATATTGTGTACAATAACGAGTTATCATTCATTCATTCATTCATTCACACTTGTCTTATAAATCTGTTTCGTCAGTCTTTCTTCATCCGTCCTCTCTAGAACCATCTAAGCATCCCTATCTCTATTCTTTGTCACTACATCTTCTACCTCACCGCAACATTCCCTTATCACGCTGTTCTCCATCTTATCCACCAGAGTCACTCGAATCATACTTCTGAAACTTCTCATTTCTACAGCATTCATTTTACTTTCATGATTCTTCTGCCATACCCAGCATTCACTACCATATCTGAATGTGGGGACCAAGACTCCCCTATGTACATATTTATTTAATATAATATTAATAACTTTTAAGGTGTTTTATATCCCAGTAGTGTCTTTGTGCCAAGTACCTACCACGTGGGTGCGTGCTTGTTACCTCAGAACTCCGTCATACAATCATTGTAATATTGAGATCTGATATGTATCTTTAGAGATATGGATATACTTGCCTAAATATTAAAGAAGAAAATCAAGGCCATTCTACAAGAAGAAGTGACGACGTTTTCTCAATTATTTTTTTGCCGTCAGTTGAAGAGTTAGTAGTTTGCTGATATTTTAGAGTCCTACTTATCAGACAGAACGTTTAGAGTAAGACAAGAAGATGCTTACTCGCAGTTAAAGCAAATTAAAGCTGGGGTACCACAAGGAAGTGTTTTAGGTCCGGTCCTGTACTTATTATACACTTGTGATATCCCAATATTAGAGAACAACACCATCGCAACATTCGCTGATGATACAGCTATCATGGCCACAGGAGTCAATCAAGAAACAGCAGTCAAACATGTACAAACGGCTGTCAACACTATCTTTGAATGGACATAAATATGGAGGATAAAACTGAATGAAACGAAATCTGTCCACATAGATTTCACTAACAAAAGACAGCACTACCACCCGGTGTTTATAAATGGCCAAGCAGTACCATACGAACATACAGCCAAGTACTTAGGCATGACTTTAGACGCAAAGCTTCGCTGGAAGGCACACGTCAAAAAAAAACGCGATGAGTTAGAGCTTCGCTACAAAAAGATGCAGTGGCTGTTAGGAAGACACTCCACGCTGTCTGTGCAAAACAAATTACTTCTATACAAACAAGTCCTAGTGCACTGGCACTTATGGAATTCAGCTATGGGGCTGTACCAGTCAAAGTAACATCCAGATCATCCAGCGATTCCAAAATAAAGTACTAAGGAGTATCGTAAATGCACCATGGTACATAAAAAACGACGACCTCCATCGGAACCTTTAAGTGGATGACGTTAATAGTGTTATTACAAAATATGCCGAAGCTCACGACCGTAGACTTTATCACCATGTGAACGTTGAGGCTATCCAGCTCCTCGACAACACGGACATAGTGAGAAAACTAAAAAGGATAAAACCTTTTGAGTTAGTTTAGTGAAGTGACAGTAAAATAGTGAACAGTGCTTACAAAGAACACAATAAAATAGTGTCTTCGCCTTAATAGTGACAATAAGATAAGTGCCATTGGACACATTCTTAGTTTAACAATAGTTAGCAGTTTAGGTCAAATTTAAATTACTTATTAGTCTTAAGACTAGATTGTAATTTTAATGATATGCCATTATATTGGAATATCCGTCAGCCATTATAAATTAGCAAATTAAAAATCTGCACTTACATCAAATAACATTAAATAGATCATATCAATAATATTTATTCTAAATAGAACAAAAACATGCTCAGAATTTAAAAAAGAAACAAAAGTAATGATCCATTTAGCTTTCGTCTAAACGTCGAACGTCACACTTAAAAAAAATGTTTAATGCCCCTGATTAATGTAGGGTTGCCAGCTGCACTATTACTGCACCCCCAATGCATGTTTCCGCACTTCAGACAATTTTTATCCAAAAAAATGTGAAATAATGAAACTAAATAAATAATTTCTATTTCCATTTCATCGTACTCCTAAAACAATAAATTAAAATTCAGTTAATGAACGAACATGTTAGTTCTGAGTTTCCACTGCGGGTGACAACAGAATCTTGGCAAAAGTTTGACAAACTTGAGCCAAAGTTTCACAAACTTTGCGCCATTGCTCAGCGGGCTGGCTTATTGTTCAACAAGCCGTGACGTCACGTCACTAACACGAAAAATAATCTTTGCTGTTTTATTGGTGGTTTTTAAGCCACGACGTAAATAGAAAGGGTGTTATAAGTTTGACGTGTGCCAGTCACCTCAAATTTAGTACTGATAAAATCGTTTAAAAAACTAAAAGAACCAACTTCAAATGCCGCTGTATATCTCAAATGCCGCTGCATATCTCTGGAGATAATAATCAGATCTCAATGAAATCACAGTGTTACTACTCTTGGGATATCTCCTTTCCAACAAAAAAATAATCAGGTTGGATCTTATATCGAGTCGCCAGAATTTTAGTAAACCGTAAATGTGGGGGAAGTTAAAGGGGTTCGTACTAAGCGCCCTGAAGCAAAACTTGCTGCCAGAGATGCGATTAAATATTTAATGTTATTTTTTGAAATTACGTAAATAAAATAATAAAATCCTACTACAGAACAGAACATACGAATGCGTAAAACGAAACGTAATTTTCTTTGATTGCTTATCAATTTCAGAATTGTCAAAGTGCGTGAAAAGAAACTAAGCCGCCATTTTGCTGACATTGACAAATGCTTCTCTTAAAAAAAAACATACAGACGAATTGAGAACCTCCTCCTTTTTTGTGAAGTCTGTTAAAAAATGGACAGTAAGCAGTTATTTATTTGTGTTTTAAATTTGTTGTGTTTATATGGCCGTAAAGTGTAGGTTATGTTATGTTATAACAGTGACCACACATCAGTGACGCTAGAAAGTAAAATGATACAGATGTATGGTGAATATATTTAAATTTCAATAAAAAAAAATATAAAAAAACAACGCCTCTCCGGCAGGGGAAATCAAGGGGGGGGGACTCCCCTCAACTCCCTCTACCTCCCCCGACTATTCGTATCTTCCTATGAAGGCGACTTGATTCAAGATCTTAACCAAAGAATCAACAAAATCGCTTCATAAAAGACGAAGTTATCCGCGAACAAACAATATATATATATATACGTTGAGTAACATCTTTTTTTACGTCAGTTTAAAAAATGACTAGCGCGGCATTTGAAGTTTTTTTTTCGTTCTGTAAACGATATTATGTAAACACTATTATTCAGAGAACTTACATCCCTCAAAACTAAATAAACTCGAGCAATATAAGAACATACTACATATTTTCTAACAAGCCTAGGGCTATGCGAGTCAAACAAGTTTTACATAAACTCGGTCAAACTGTCACTTTCATCCTAAAACTTATGAAGTTGTACATCTGGTTATTCGGTTGTGGCGATGACGTCACGTCACGCTCCAGTGGACAGCGTCCCTAACTTTCCAGTTAGCTATCCTTCACTCGCAGCTGAGAACTTTGTTGTCTCTCCAATAAATGTATGTTTGTGAGCAAAAAAATTGACAGTTGAAAACAATCTCAAGCCTATATCTTCTACCGACTTCCAAAAAAGAGGAGGTTCTCAATTCGCCTGTACGTTTTGTATGTTTGTTATCCGATTACGCCGCCAATTGTGAAATTATTAAAATTATTATTTTTTTCTATGAAAAAAATAATAATGTTTTATTAGTTAGGGTTGATATATCTTGAAGGTGGTTTTTAATGGAGGTTTTAAAATGAAAATGATCTTTAAATATTAATTATGAAATTTTACTTTTACTAACAGACCTCGGAATACACTAACACTAATTCGTGGTAGCAGTTTAATAAAAGAGGAGTTGCCTAAAAACTTTTGTTTTGTCTCTATTCTTGGAATATGTACCATAAACAAACTTTTTATTATTAGTGTGTGATAGACAAAATCTAAGTTATAAATATTAATACAGAAGCGCTAAGAACTTTTTTTTTAAATTTTTATTTAACTCGACGTTTTGACCAAGTTGCATTGATCGTTAAAATTGTTTTGTAACGAAATTTAAACTCTGGTAGTTATTATCGGCCAATATGCCAAGTAGAAGTACGGCGAGTTTAAAGGCATTAGACCAAAGACTATATTTAGCAAAATTACGAGCGCAGCTTCATGTAGAACAAACATTTGAGAACCGGATATTTCGAAAAATATGCGAACAGATTTTTCACTCAGCGAAAATGAAACAAAAAGCGAATTCTCCGTAGCACGCGCTACGACGTAGCGAGTTATAACGAAGCTCGTAGTCACGTAGCTTTTGTAATATTACTCAAAGTTCATAAAGATTTTAAGTGATATTGCATGCGTAAAAAAGTGTCTTTTTTAACCGCCGACGAAAAAAAGGCATGTCTATGGTATCGTAGATCCCAAACTGATTAACAGATTTTGATATAGTTTTTTTTGATGTTATAGGTGACTCAATAGTGTTCATAACTATGATTAAAGTAAATGTGTTCAACGGTTTGAAGGTTATGAGCGCTTTTCTAGTTTATGAGAGTATTAGAACAACTTTACAGGCCCTATCAATTCGAAATTTGGTATCCTCTTTTTTAACAATATTGCAAGGAAATGGGAACATTGGCCTGTCAAAGGTATTTTTAACCGACTTCAGAAAAAAGGAGAAAGTTCTCAATTTGACTTTTTTATTTTTGTTGCCTCAGAACTCCGATTTTAAAAATAGTTTTTTTGTTTGAGAGATTATGCCTTTCGTTTAGTCCCATTCCAGTCCCAATTTTTATAGAGATCTGACGATTATCTCCGGAGATATGGAGATAAACAATATAAGCAAAGTTGTATACTTTGATGTCATGATTATAACTAGCCAGTACACTACACGGAAAATACAAATAAATTTTTTCAGTATCAGCACATGAGCCTTTACTTGACGTATAACGCTGCTAGAGGTGACAAGTGATGGATGAACCTGTCGCCAGTCGTTACATGGAACGGAGATGAATTCTATACGGTGGCCGTGAAATAGGGCTTATATCTATAGTAGACTCTGAGAAAGTAATGTAAGACTGTGTAATGTATGGTTGGCAAGGCTCTGCCAAACATAAGGCGTATTTAGGACAACGTCAGAGCGTTCAGTATACATTTCCTGACTCAGCGTTATTTTACGTCATGAAGTGTAACGCCTTGACTTTGCGTTAAGTACGCGTTCTGTTTGGCAAAGCTCATCTGTCCAATAATGTCTGCATCAGAATGCCAACCAATGTATGGTTCCGATATTATTTTAACCGATTTCACAAAAAAGGAGGAGGTTATCAATTCGTCGGTATATTTTTTTTAAATTTTCAACGATTACTAGAAGATGCCTGAACCGATTTGGAAAATATTTGTTTTGTTTCGAAGAGTAAACTTCTCAGGAGGTCCCATTTAAATTTTTACGAAATCGGTTAAGCCGTTTTTAATACATCAATATTTTTATTACGATGCAATTATATACTCGACGACATGCTACTAACTACTGGCTCAGATTATATAATAGTTTCTACGTCTACTGGCTACATTGACTAGCTCGACGTTTGAAGTCAGTTCTTTTAGTTTTTTAAGCGATCTTAAATTATTTAATGCTTTTATTGTAATTTTGAAGCGCACATAAACTGGTATTCAAGATCAATACATAGTTTTACTCACTGTTTACAGCTAAGTAGTATCGCACACTATATTTAAAAGAAACGGCACATCACATGTTTAAATAAGGTTACATTAATAAATATCAAATAAGTATGAATCATGAAACCTGAATGAATGTGTTTTACAAAATACATTACCTTAGCCGATCAGAGCCCCTAGACAAAATCCAATTTCCTGTTTCCATTCACGCTAACGCAATATCAAAATGTATGGGAATGACATCTTTGTTGCGAAAACATAAATTTCATTTCATACATTTTGAACTTGCGTTAGCGTGAATGGAAACAGGAAATTGGATTTTGTCTAGGGGTCCAGGAGCGCCAGCAAATCACCGCGGCTACGGCTAGGTGACACCTGTCGACTGACCGCGCATGTCTCGAAGAGAGGCGATTACGTTATGATGTATGTGCGGCAAGCCTAATAATTCACATTTTAAACATTACCAAAACATACAAAGAAACAAGACACAATTTTCACGTTCACGTCAAAACTCCTTTCTTCATTTTTGGTCGGAACTCTAAAATGTCAAGGAGACAGATATCAGAGACCTGATCGATAGGGCTAGCACAGGTGTTACCAAGTTCTATTTTAGGGAAAGAGAGAGAGGGAGATAAAACATACTGGAAGAGACATCATATTTTAAAAAAAGGTATTGTTAAAAGCGAGGGATTGTAACCTGCTTGTTGATTTGTTATCTGAAGTTTTTTTAATTGTTTTTTTTCGACAGAACATCCACATCACATCTTCCATTCTAGCTTGCACCGAAAATATATATTTTTTAATATCATATATACTAGCGTTTGACCACTATCTCACCTGTTGGTAAGTGATGATGAGGTCGAGGATGAACTTGGCGAACTGATTGGCGCCATGTCTTTATCCGGTAGGCGGCTCGATGGCCAGCCATTTAGCATAGCCCAATCAAGTGCAAGGTTAAGGTCTTCTGGACCCAGGAAGAAAATAATGACCTGTGGGTGACCAATTTTAAAATAAAATTTTTCGACGTGTTACTTAAAATAAAAATCATTTCGCAGTGACTGGAAAAGAGCCGAAGATCAGGCTCAGTGGCGCCTCTTGGGAGAGGATTATGTCCAGCAGTGGACTGACACAGGCTGATGATGATGATAGACGTCACTAATTGTATCCGCGTCATTTCATATTTATAACTATGTCTATAGGAACGGCCACACCGCTCTGCCAACTATTATTATAAAATCTGTAGACATTTCCAAAACTTTTCTGATATAATATAAAAGGAAATTAAAGCAAATTACAATCTAAATTTCTACTAAATTTTAGGATACAAAATGACAGCGCTGTAATTTCAGCAAATAGCTGTTCGTGTAAATAGGTATTCGATCCGTCAGCTATTTTGAGGAACGCTGAAAGCCCTAAATCATCCGACATCACCTGATCGATTGGAAGGGACCAGGTGCTGTGAAGCAGTTTCTTTTGAACAAGGGGCTAGAATCCACTGGATGTGTCAAGTCAAGATTCATGACAAAGGTGTAAAACTCTATGATCTACAATTTAAGTAATGTCAGCTATCAACTAAACTATTTGATAATTGGATAAGACGCTTCATCGATGGCAAATAGCAAGTGATTATGTCGAAATTGCTGTGGGATTTTGATATTAATGAAAAAGCTTACAATTCGATTTAGGATTTTATGTTAAGCCACAGAATAAATAATAGTAAAAGTAGTAAAGCATGGCAAGATAGTGACTGTCTTAAAGTCTTCATGTAATGAATACCTACCGTTTCCAGCGATCTTAATTCAGTTTTGTAGGGTTCCGTACCCAAAGGGTAAAACGGGACCCTATTACTAAGACTCCGCTGTCCGTCTGTCTGTCTGTCTGTCTGTCTGTCTGTCTGTCTGTCTGTCTGTCTATCTGTCCGTCCGTCCGTCTGTCTGTCTGTCTGTCCGTCTATCACGAAGCTGTATCTCATGAACCGTGATAGTTAAATAAAACAGTTAAAATTTTCACAGATAATGTATTTCTGTTGGCGCTATTACAACAAATACTAAAAACAGAATAAAGTTCAAAATAATAAAGGTCCCCATACAAGAAACGTGTTTTTTTCGGCATTTCACGCCATCTATGAACGCTTAGTAAGGTAAACATCCCATAGATGGCGTTATTTTGAAATGTCGATCCCTAACACCTTTGTTAGACGTTAGTTTTATTATTTTTTGCTGGCGAAAAATGATAGTGGTATTTTTTGCTCGATCTTATAAAATACTGTAGTGTGGTACGGAACCCTACTAGTGCGAGTCCGACTTGTACTTGGCCAGTTTATTGTTTGTAGATTTTATATAGGTAGTCTGTATTATAGTATTAGGAGAATTTCTCTTGTATATATAGTTTTAAATTAATTTTAATTGTATTCACTATTTATTATTAATACAACTGACATTTTGTTTATTTTTTTTAATCTTTTTAACCTTTGAAATTTGTTTGTTTGTATTTTTATTAATTAATTAAATAAAAGTAGTTTTTTTCATTGTGAGAATGTGGTGTTTTGACGCTGTGAACTTTTAAAAATGATTATGTAATATTTTGACAATTTTGTCAATCAAAAGTGTACCCTTTACAAAATTGAAATAAATAACTTAAAATTAAATTTAAAAACAAGTACAATAATTCAGAAACTACTACCCGCATACATTCAATACCGATTTCTATCGGTATCGAAGTTCTGGCATTACCTCTCTCAAACGGAATAACACACCTTTGTAAGACGATGCATGGAACATTCGAGAACGAATGTCGGAATACCTTGATGTTTTCCGCTGTACAGCTAGTTGTTTGAAAGGTATTTCTAGCTTTGGTTTCTAGTTTGGCGTGTAGTCTTTGATGCCGAACTTTAACGCTTTGTGTCTTGAATTCTAGATACGACAGCGGTAATACAATAGATAACTGATGTAAAGGCCTACGATATACCTAGTAGTGCTAACTAGAATATAGGTCTGTAACATCGAATTATTACCTACAGAAAGTAGGTTTTCAAACAACGCTTGCTCGGAAGCTTGGCCGAAAATTCGCTATGTGTGCGGAACTGCGCTGTGTTTACTTGCCATGTCACACACACAGACGCACTTATAATGTTGCCAGTAAGAATGACTTTTAGTTGGGTAAAGATGATTCGTGATTTTTGCACAGGTATCGTTTATGAGTCGGAAAAGTGAACCTTTCACCATCGTCTTTATTTTTAATCGCGGTTAAATCTCTTACATACTTACATACTTAAATAAACCTCATACATACACACACACACACACACACACACACACACACACACACACACACACACACACACACACACACACACACACACACACACTCGAACAATACAACCCTAGTCGGGTAATAATACATTCACAATCGACAAAGATACTGTGTAAATGTTCGAGACCTAAACTGTTCAAGACCCTAAACAGAACCTACTCGTAAGTACTAAATAAGTAATTAACAGAACATACTACAAAACTAAATTATTATAGGTAAACAAGTAAAGTTTAGTTTAGGTATATTATGTATCTAATTTATTTTTATAATTATTGTAAATTAAAAAAAATTTGGTATAGAATATGTAAATTAAATTGGGCCAATTTCACACCCACTCATCTGGCCACACTCCGCTCGTACTCAGAGCTAGTTAATTTGATTCACTGTATTTGTTTTATCACACAATTTACGTAATTAAATGTATGTATTAACTGTGGAATGATACTCTAGAAACCTTATAATCCTTTTCCGATGCTTTGTGGCACAAAAACACTGTACAATATGTCATATTTTAATAATTTTGCGGGAGACGCACTCGCTACCATGCGACTCGGAGCACTGATTACGCGAGCGTCGATTGGGTCAGACTCTGACTCAAATGAACGACGAGTTTGAAACGCAATTTCTTGGTTTCTGTAGGTTATAATTCGATGGTCTGTAAAAAGCGAGTTGATTTTAGATAACATACTACATATGCACAAAGCGCTTTACATCCACATTTATCAAACGTACAGCATATGCATCAAATTCTCTGCCAGAGGCTGTATTTCCTGTTGAGTACAATTCAAGGGTCTTTAAATCGCGAGTGAACAGGTATCTTCTAGGCAAACGTGCTACCCCGTCGATCACATCTTCACTTTATATCAGGTCGAGTATGAGTAGTGGTTAAACGCTCACTTATCTACTGTAAAAAGATATGGTGGTTAGTGTAACATACTCGGCTCGCCAACATCTCGCCTCGTATACAAACGCTCTGACAGGCTGAGGCGGCCACCTAGGAGACTGAAAGCGCAGAGAGAGAGAGAGAGAGAGAGAGAGAGAGCATGAGACGAAGTAATGTATTACAGTATACAACATCCGTGTTTAGAAACACTACAATGAGGTCTCACTGTGCTCGCGAAGGTAGTATCATACAAGTCAATACATTTTAACAATACTTAAGGTGCCACCACACCGCGGCGTCCTGCGTTCGCGTGCGCGGGCGCGATCTGCCAGGCTATTCTGTAAGCTAGTTTACGCATCTCGGAAGCGGAATCCGCGGTGATTCGTACTACGAAATTCAAATCGTAACACGATTGTAATACGGTTGAATTTCGTAACACGAAATTCAAATCTCACTGCGAAGTTCGCTTCCGAGATTAGCTTAAAGAATAGCCCTACTGATTTTAAATCTTTTTTGATCGCTGTAGATCGCGTTTGGTTTGAATCAGTCGAAACAAATATTACTGAACTATCTGATCGCGCCCGCGCACGCGGATGCAGGACACCGCGGTGTGGCCGTTCCACGAAGGCGAAGTCCACATGAATGGACATTCTATTTAAATTTGGTGAACAATAATGGCTTTAGTCTGGCTTCAGCTTGAACCAGCCACCGAACTTGTAGTCAGCATTTGTACCAACTACCACCCAAGCGTCAAATCAACTCATCGGATCTTCATGAGTTTACATTGGGACCAATTGGAAAGTATAACCTTTCCCTCTATATTATTATAAGATTACTATTTGCGGTTGGTGCAATCGTCATCATCATCAGCCTGGGTCAGTCCACTGCTGGACGTAGGCCTCTCCCAAGATGCGCCACTGAGCCCGATCTTCGGCTCTTCTCTTCCAGTCACTGACTACCGCTTAGCGTATGTCGTCGCTCCACCTGGTCACAAGACGTCCTACGCTACGTTTGCCGATTCGCGGTCTCCACTCTAGGACAAGTATACTCCAATGGTTATCATTTCTGCGGCAGTATGTCCAGCCTACTGCTACTTCAGCTTGCGTAAATCCGTTGAGCTATGTCGATAACTTTAGTTCTCTAGCGAATTACTTCGTTCCGGATTCGATCCCTCAGAGAAATACCGAGGTGCCGTTGGTGCAATAACCGCGTCTAAAGGTACGCGGCGTCCTACGATCCGCGGGCGCGATCTCAGTACTTTTCAATTGTCTTCTGATCGCGTTTGGTCTGAACCAGTCGGTACAAATACTACTTCCCTATCTGATCTCCGCCTAGATCACGCACGCAGGTCGCTGCGGTGTTTCCGTACCTTAAGTCCAGTAGGGCTATTCTGTAAGCTATCTCGACAGCGGCATCCTCGGTGAGATTCGAATTTCGTACTACGAAATTCAATCGTATCACGATCGTAATAAGATTAAATTTCGTAATACGAAATTCAAATCTCACCGCGGATTCTGCTTCCGAGATAGCTTACAGAATATCTCTACAGGTGACGCAGGCCAATTTTTTTAGTAGTAGGATTTTAGATTTTCCAAATAACTTAAAAGGGAATGAAAAAGTTTCATACAACTTTACACCAAACTAAGCAAGCTCCTAAATTCTCTGGTATCTCGTTTATTATTTTAAGTTTAAAAACAAAACAAACAATGGCGAGAACAACAGAATCTTCAGAGAATTCAGATTTCAGGATTTATATCTCGGTTTGCGAGATACATTTATCGGACGAAGTATTGAGGCCGAAAGTTACGATAATTGGCCGAATTTCGGGCAGCCATCATTGCTGCCGAGTTTCCTGCTTCCGGGAATGGCCGATATTGGTCACCGCTTCCAAACGATAGAGATTTCCTGTTATAGCTATTACTTTTGTTTTGTTTTGAAATCTTCATCCAATATCAAACAATATTTCTGACTCAAGTACTGGACAAAAATTACGGGAGCATCCAGACTAATATTATAAAAATGTTTGTAACTCTGTCGCTCTGTCTGTTTGTTACCAGTGTTGTTGCCTAATCGCGCCTAAACAGACAATTTAATCTAACTGAAACTTAACAGGGGTATACTTTATAGCATGAGGATAAACATGCTACTTTTTGTGAAAATAAAATAATGATTTTTAGCTTTTTATTAGCTTCACCTGTATGTTTGTAACCGACTTCTTTGGGCACGATTTTGACCCACTTTAAACGGCCAGATTTCGTTCAAACTTTGTAAATTTATCGAGGACCGATGACAATACACTAATATGATAAAAAAATATTCAATTATTAACCGACTTCAAAAAAAGGAGGAAGTTTCTCAATTTGACCGTATATATATATATTTTTTTTGTGTTTGTTCGGGGATAACTTCGTCATTTATGCACCGATTTTGATTATTCTTTTTTTTGTTCGAAAGGAGATATCCCAAGTGTGGTACCATGGTAATTTTATCGAGGTCTGATAAGTATCTCCAGAGATATTGAGATAAACATCTCAAAATTGGTACTGAAAATGAACATTGAAATCGGTTCTTTTTAGTTTTAAAACGATATTATTCAACTAAAAAGTAGAAAATAGATAATAGTTTCACATAACTTAAATAACTCAGATGACACAAATGTCGATTGACAAAGCTTTACGTACAGTGATAACATTCTTGGTTTTCGTGGACAAAGTGGCGGGCATCAGCTAGTTGTAAATATTTTATTTATATGATGTAGTGGTAGGACTTTTGCTAGTCCGCCTAGGTTGGTGGTACCACTACTTTGCTAATTAATTTTCAGCCGTGCAATAGGAATGTTTTTCGGTTGAAATGGCAAGGTGTCCAGTGAAATTACAGGGAACGTGAGACTCAACATCTTTATGTCTCAAGGTAGCAGTGACAAATTCTGGACTGCCAGAATTTGGCATGCCGCTGTATCTGTAATAGGTAGACGTCATCGTTTACCATCAGGCAAGCGTCGTGCTGGTTCTGTTACCTTAAACCAAAACAAAAAAAAAATTACATTAGGTATGTTTATTGCATTATGCGAAGTATGACTGAGCGCTCTACAATCTACGCGTTCAATATGAAAAGCTATTTAGTCCTATCTAAAGTGTGTAACATAATGTGTAAAGAATTTGGTGTTCTTTTGGAAAGATGCTTATAAATCTGCATCAGTTTAATATGAACTGATGAAATGTGATAAATTATGATGAGGTGGAAGATGGTGAACACGCTAGGCCTAGAACACTCTGTAATAATTAACCAGAAATTACAAAAACATATTTTGGACGTTTCTGAAGTCCTTTGTGATGCCTTTGTGTGCGCGACGCTCGAGCATAAGCTCGGCAGTCGGCACATAACACTAAGGACGGGAGATAGATATTCAAGACAAAATATTTTTGTGACCAAATAACCTTGCACATCGTGTATTTAAATATGACGTATCCGAATAAAAGATCAAATGAGACATTTGAGCCGACTTTTAGAATATCAAACGTTTATTTTTAGTTTGATATCATGTGACCACAGATAATAAGAGCATATTATATCTATGTTCTGCCGGACTTGCAACCAAAATTAGCTTACCACCATCTGCCGTCATAACCTTCCGGCAGCTCACAGTCCTTGAGAGTCAGAGTATTCTAGGCATGGCGTGCTCACCATCTTCGACCACATCATAGCTTACCACCAGGCGAGCGAAAATTATCAGTATAACATCAGCATGAGATATATCTTATTTCGACTTTTTAACACTTTTTGAGTGCGCTAGTAATTAATGTGTAACTCGAAACTTTACTTGAAAGTGATGTAAAAAGGCCCTAGACCCTATGTAAAAAAATCCTACAATTTCTACCTAAGGAAACTTATAACGACAAGAAGTACTACAACACCAGAACAAAATAACAATTCAACTCCGATATTTTCTATCGAGTTTCAAATAACATTAAGGCTCAGTTCTTCCGTCATCTAAATGGAATCGAAAGATAAAACGAAATTTCCGAAACAAAGCCGAAAATTCGGCTTTCCTTTAATGCCGTCGCCATACCGTAAATTAATTGCTGAGAGGATTTTTAGGAAACGGCAATGGGGGCAATTGGATTATGGTATACGAACTAGAGGTAACAATTTTGTTGGACGTTCTTGGAACTATGTTTATCATCGCGCGTTTGACGGATTCTTGACTGAATAAATATGTTTTGCTATATTGCGTTACAGCCATCCTTGTAGTGTAATGTGGTTGTATATTAGAAAGAGAAAGGAGCATTATCATTTTATTTGTTTACATTACACGATAAGAACTTTATAATGTGTTTCTGCCCTAGATAAACTAAGTGTTGAAATATCCATATTTTGGCAATTAGTTCGTTCTGAGGAATTCACCAAGCTAATTATTAAGCTAAATATCTAAATGTCAGCCACAATTTCTTTTACTCTCCAACGAGTGTTTAATACAGGACAAGAACATATCGCATGCGCTCAAACACGAACCAAAAGTTGTTAACTCTACTCAACACTATTTGTCACCTCTATCCATACAAAACAAGCAATGACCAAGGTTATTGTTTGTTTTGAAAGGAAATTTAAATACGTGTCAAGAATAAAGCTGTTTGGTTGTTTTGTCAATCTTTTTCGAGCATTTAGGGCTATTGAAGAAAATAAGAGAGTTATTGAAAATAAGAAATACTCTTCTTTTGAATGTTTAAGATTTTCCTTTTTGTTCGTTTTATTGGAGACTTACCTTTCATACTTGGCGGGAAATATGAAGGACAGGTACAAGGAACAGGTACGTACCTAAAAAAAAAATGTTTCCGTTATTCTGTAATAATCTGTTAAGGTATTAAGAGTTTTGTTTTTAGTATATTTTTATAACTTTTTAACGACAAAGGCAAGTTTTCACCACTGTCTCACTTGATGTTAAGTGTCGATGCGATCGAATATGGAGCACGTTCACCTAGAAGATACCATTTCACTCCCAATTTTTTTCATAAATGGTGAAGCAAAACTTTTTATGTGAGTAGATAAAACGTCCACCATAAAGCTATGGCAAACATCGGTACGTCTAGTTGTCCGACAGAAGAATCGCATCATCACTTACCAAAAGGTGAGATAGTGGTCAAACGCTAGCTTATATGATATTTAAAAAAATCTTTTTTATTTTATTATATTGTAGTCTTGTACTTGTACTATTAGGAATAAATGTACACTATTATGTACACTTTTATAAATTTTTGATAAAAAATCCTTTTTAAAATTGAAAATTGAATATGTTGTAGTAAAAAAAAAATACCAGTCAAATTCAGCATCTATTTGTTTTTTACTTTAGATTAAGTGATTGACGGTTACCAATCAATTGATCGAAGCTCATTTGTGTACACGTATATAACGTTCACAAATAAGTCCTTTTCCGCCTTTCCATTTTCCCATTCCCAATAACAAATATTTAATCGATATCAATTATCCGAACATTCAATCTTTATAAAGATATCAATCCATTATTCTTGCAGAAAGCGTGCAACGGTTCGTACCGATAAACCATGGATAACTGAAAGAAGTTGGAAGGGCCTCGCATGCGAGCTATATGAAGCAGAAACTGCGGTACCTAGTTCTCATTTCAATAGGTTTTTTTTTTGGATTTAACTAACGACTTAATTGGGTTCGCGCCTGAATGAAATTAGGATAATGGATCTTCACAAGTAGCACAAATAATAGAATAATCTATAATAATGCCTTATACCCAGCAGTAGGCGTATGCTGGTGATGTATAACCAATTATGAACCTCCAAATATTGATTAGTCTACACTCTATACAATCATTGAGTATATATGAAAAAAAACTTACTATTACCAAAGTACCACATCAGCATTTGTAGTAAAATAATTAAGATAGTTTAAAAACTAAAACAACCGACTTCCACGCCCCGCGAGTCAATTTCAGTAGCATGTTTGAGACAATTATCTCGATGAAATTACAATGGGACCACCTCGGAATTATTGTACCCTAACGATTTAAAAAAATCGGTTTACTTGTTGTTACTAATTGACGGAGTAATCGCGTAACATACATACAAAAAAAATATACAGACGAATTGAGAAACTCCTTTTTTAGGGTTCCGTACCCAAAGGGTAAAACGGGACCCTATTACTAAGACTCGTCTGGCTGTGTGTCTGTCTGTCTGTCACCAGGCTATAGCTAATTAACCGTGATAGTTAGACAGGCGAAATTTTCACAGATGGTGTATTTCTCTTGCCGCTAGAACAACAAATACTAAAAACAAAATAAAGTTAAAAATTACAGGGGTCCCCATACAAAAAACGTGTTTTTAAACGCCATCTATCTAATTAGTTTCGGCAAAATGACATAGATGGCGCTAGTAAACGAGCCCCGTCTTTCTAGATCGCGACCAAACCAAATATTGTTGGTAATATCAATCAATCAAATATATGAGGTTGAAACTCTGTTATGTTTCGTATTGTACGGAACCCTCCCTAAGTGTGCGATAAGAGACGCGATGCTGACTCGCACTTGGCCAGTTTTATTTTGGAAGTCGCGTGAAAATACTAAGAATTAAGTTTAAAAACTAAAAAACTGACTTAAAATGCCACACGAGTCAGTTTCAGTAGCAAGTTTGATTATCTCCATATCTATCTCCATATCTCTGGAGATATTCATCAGATCTCAATGAATCGTGGGAATGGGAGGAGTTGGAAAAAATATCCAAAAGGTTTCACCCATGACAAAAATAATTATTCAAATCGGTTCACAATTGCCGTAGTAATCTACAAACAAATATACAAAAAAATATAAATTAACCATAAACAGATGAAGTGAGAACTTCCTCCTTTCTGGAAGTCTATTGAATACTATATCTCCATCGACATTATTTTTCTGCACTACGTGGTCAGTACTACAGGTTCCCTCTACGTTTCTTCGTTTCTCTATGGCAACGGGTCGTTCCGTCGATAAATCTACAATCGTATGAAAAATTCACTCGACACGTGTTCCCGATTGTTCTGGTGGAAACTCCGCTTGATTTAAGCCCTATCTTCTCGGCATTGTTTGAATGGAATCGTCAATTAACGTTGAATTCGCTTTTCGTTCATTGTTTTTGACTTTTCTGACTTATGATTAAAATTTTGGACTCATAATAGCTTCCCTACGCTTCCCTCTCAAGAGATGGCGTTGACGTCGTTTATTAACGAATTTCTTTTTTTTTTTACTACCTAATCTTAATTTTGTAATTTGTAATATGATTGTTATTACAACTCACTTCAATAAATGAACTAATATTCTCTAATCAACGAATAGTCAATAGATTTTTTCTGGAATATTTGGGATTATACTTATCAGATTTGGATAAAATTTAAATGGGACCACTTGATGATGAACCCTACCTATTAAATAACAGGCCAAGTGCGTGTCGGGCCACGCGCAGTGTAAGGTTTCGTAGTAGCCTGTTATTCAATGCAAGTCCCGTACCCGTTGTAAACAAGCAACTAGGTACTCCGTCTTTGTCACTTTAAAGGATTTATTCGAAGGATTTTGTATTTGGTACAAAATTATCCAACACCCAAGTTCAACGACTATTACTGCTAAACTAATAAAGTTATCTTAACCGCTTAATTTTCCTTTAAAGTTCATGAAATGCGCTATTATCACGAATTTTTCCAGATTTTTCAAGCCCGCAGTTTAGCTTTTAGAGGGGGGGGGGGGGGGGGGGCGCCCTGCTGGAACAAAAATGTGCACTTTAAATTTTAATATTTCGTAAATGGTGCATTCAATCGAAAAATGGTATTAGCATCCCCACGTCAGTTTAAAACCTACCTCGGACAAACAGACAGACAGACGCACATGACGAAACTATAAGGGTTCCTTGTCAGGACTACGGAACAATAAGGACAATTCAAATTCACAATCGGCGGAGTAATCGGGTAACAAACATACAAAATAAACTGGCCAACTGCAAGTTGGACTCGCACTCATAGGGTTCCGTACCACACTACAGTATTTTATAAGATCGAGCAAAAAATACCACTATCATTTTTCGCCAGCAAAAAATAATATTTAATAAACATTTTATTTCTTATAACGCCATCTAACGTCAAACAAAGGTGTTAGGGATCGACATTTCAATATAACGCCATCTATGCGACGTTTACCTAACTAAGCGTTCATAGATGGCGTTACATTGAAATGCCGAAAAAAACACGTTTCTTGTATGGGGACCCTCTATTATTTTTAACTTCATTCTGTTTTTAGTATTTGTTGTTATAGCGGCAACAGAAATACATAATCTGTGAAAATTTCAACTGTCGAACTATCACGGTTCATGAGATACAGCCTGGTGACAGACGGACAGACAGACAGACAGACAGACAGACAGACAGACAGACAGATAGACAGATAGACAGACAGACAGACAGACAGACGGACAGCGGAGTCTTAGTAATAGGGTCCCGTTTTACCCTTTGGGTACGGAACCCTAAAAAAACATACAGTAGAGATCCTCCACCTTTTTTGGAAGTCGGTTAAAAACTACAACGCATGCCTTGTTCCAGCCGTTAAAATGGATTAAGTATGTATTCAAAAAGCAGATAGCTTTTCATCAATACAAAAGTTTAATATAGTCCAGAACTATAGCCATATAATTTACAGTCTACTGTCTATCTACTGTCTAGTTTACATGGAGCCATGATTCGAGTGTCTGAAGAACACAAACATTTTATGACTTAAACTTTAAACATATTCCATTCAACGTGAAAATGGATGCTCTACAAGCCCTAGCCAGTAGGCGTAGAGAAGACACAATAGAACCGTACTTATTTACATAACACTAGCAAATGTTTACAAAGGAAAGCAGTTACTAAGGTTTAAAAATGTACGTATAAGAAAATATTGCTAGTCAGAATTTTCCTACCGTAGTGCTTCTTTACTACCGCCAGGCCTCCCTCACTCGCCCATAGCTACAGCGTTTTATACCTAAACTTTCGACCAGCGCCGGCGTTGGTATCGCCAGTCGCTTGTCACTGTCATAAGCATCTTTGTCCTGACATAATGACTGACTGACAGACAACGCACAGCCTAAACCGCTGGTCGTAGAGACTTGAAATTTGGAGGGTATATTTGTCTTAGTACGTAAGGGTGTACTAAGAAAGGATAGTCTAAAATTCACTCCTTAAGGGTATGAAATGGGGGTTCAAAGTCTAATGGAGAAACAAGATTAGATAGTTTTTTCTATAGGAAACTTCACACAAGTGATTCAGTAAGAAAATAATCAAATACGTGTTTAAGGTTTTTTTTAAATTCCACCCCTAAGAGGGTAAAATGGGGTAACAAAGTGTGATAATCAATATTGTGTCGGATTGCGCTGAAATTTGGCATGCAGATAGTTATTACGACGTTAGTTACCTCTGAGAAAGGATTTTCCAAAATTCACCCCGAAGGGGATGGAACGGGGGTTCGAAGTTTGTATGGAGAAACAAGATAAGATAGTCTTTTCTATCCGAACTTCACACAAGTGCTTCACTAAAAAAATAAGTAAATACGTGTTTCAGGTTTTTTTGAAATTCCGCCCCTAAGAGGGTGAAATGGGGTAACAACGTGTGAAAATAAATATTGTTTCGGATTGTGCTGAAATTTGGCATGCAGATAGTTATTACCACGTTAGTTCCCTCTGAGAAAGGATTTTCCAAAATTCACCTCTGAAGGGGATAAAACAAGGGTTCAAAGTTTGTATGGAGAAACAAGATTAGATGGTCTTTTATATTCGAAACTTAACACAAGTACTTAAGTAAGTAAATACGTGTTTCAGGCTCTTTCGAAATTCCACCTTTAAAAGAATAAAGTGGCGTAACAAAGTCTGAAATCAATATAGTTTCGGATTTTTTCAGTTATTTTGACTCATCAAGGGGATGAAGCAGGGGTTCAAAGTTTGTATAGTAATTTTATTAGGCATTTCACAAAAGTACTTCTGTAAATAAATAAGTAAATACGAGTGTCAGACTTTTTCAAAATGCCACCCTAAGAGGATAAACTGGTGTAACAAAGTCTAAAAATCAATATTGTTTTGGATTGCGCTGAAGTTTAGAATGCAGATAGTTATTATGACGTAGGTATCCGCTCAGCAAGGACTTTATAAAAATTCTTCCCGGATCCGTATCCGGAAAGAATTTTTTCCAGATCCGTAACGGGGATTCAAAGTTTGTATGGCGAAACAAGATGAAATAAAGTGCTTGTTGAAGGATTTTTCGAAACGGGTTAGGTAACAAAGTCTGAAAATTCGGGGTTTTCGGGTTTTATAAATATGAATCCCGAATTGTCTTAGTCACGCGATAACATGAAAACCGTGAACCGATTTGGCTAATTCTTATTTGATATCTTTAATGATAGAATCGTTTTTACAAAATAATAATTTTAAGCAAACAAAAGTAGTTTCTAACGCGGGCGAAGCCGCGGGGCACCTCTAGTGTTATTAATAAAATTACTGGAGTAAATTATTGCTCATTTGAGGGATGTCAATCGAAACCAGGAGACAAGGCACTATCATTTTTTAAATTACCTGTTGATGAGGAAAGGTTAGCTTTAATTTAATTTAAAAAACAAGAATTAAATGTAGATCAAAATATTTGTACCTAGCTCAATTTTTTTCATTTTTATCGTGAATAATAAGCATTTTTGTTAGGTTAATAAAAGGCATTTAAAATTTCACTTTATATATATTTCATTGAGTCAACCCTACACTAATGCACATCGTATCGGGCGCGCACCGGTACATCGCGCGCTGAACGAAGTAATAACAACGCTAGGTCGAGCACCTTAACACATTTTTGCTTGTATTGTCTGAAATAAGCGTTGGTGTTGTGTTTTTGTATAGGAGTGAAATATCTGTTACGTCGCAAAAATTTTTTATAGTAACGGTCAGACAAGTACTTGTCCTAGAGTGGGGTCCGCGTACCGGCAAACGTAGCGTAGGGCGCTCTGGAATCAGGTGGAGCGACGACATACGCAAAACGGTGGGTAGTGACTGGAAAAGAAGAGCGGAAAATCGGGCTCGGTGGCGCGTCTTTGGAAAGGTCTACGACCAGCAGTGGACTGAGATTGGCTGATAATGATGATGATCAAGTACTTGACGAGCTTTTCCCTTCTTATGTTAATAATTAACGATACAGTCTACATCAGAGTTATGTTGTGTTGTCTTCTCTGGAAGTGGGTATTATAGTACGGTATTCTGACGAGGCGCTTCACAAACGAAATTTGTCCAGTTCCAGTCAAAATTGTCCAAATTAAAGTTGAACTGTGTGAATAGTTCACCTTGAATTTGAATGCATTATCACTGCAGAAAAAAAACACACGAATCATCCTGTCACACATCCTGTCATTGAAACAGCGTAACCTCACGCACTGACTACATATTACATATTGAAGTAGCAATCGTGCCATTGTATTTCGACAATGGATATGGGACAAAAAGCGAATAGCTACTGATAGGGTTAAATAGCAATATGGGCCGGATTCACATTCATTTATTGTTGTCATCGCCACTCTCTAATTCTAATTCTAATTGGTGATGGGGGCGATAAGACCTGCACTGACGTCCCGCTTGGGGTGTATTGTGCATTTCCCCCTGTCAGCGATCACCCAAGCCAACCCAGCTCCTTAATGAAGCGTAGCACGGCTTTGGATCGCTGGCATAGCGCTTCCAGTGGTGAGGGTGTTATTATTGATGGTGAAAATGACGATGATGATGAAAGCTGTGGATGAGTTTGTGTGCCCGATGTTGCTGGCAGTGCTAAGGCAGATAGCATCGCCACTCTCGTAACTTGTGTCACATATTACGTCAGTAAATCGTCACGTAATTTTTTTCAACCGATTTCAAAAAAGGATGAGGTTTCAATTCGTCTGTTTTTTTAACAGACTTTAAAAACACAGGAGGTCCTCATTCGACTCTTTTTTTTTAATGTTTGTTACCTGAGAACTCCGTCATTTATTGACAGAGTTGAAAAGTATTTTATTTGTGGCGATATAATAATACTTACCGTTTGGATGAATTTTACAATGGTATTGTAAAATTCATCAAGATCAAATTGATATCTCCAGAGTCAGAAGATAGATACCTAAAACTTACAACTGGCAATGAGTGGCTCGGCATTTGAAGTCGGTATTTTTCGTTTCGTAAATGGTCATTATATATATATAGTTTTTCAAACGATCTTAATTATTAAAACTTGGTTTAACATGCTAGTGACTTTTAATCCTTGATTTTATATTTATTACGCTTTTACTAGCGTAACTTTAACTAACAATACACATTAATCTTAGAAGTCAATTTAATCCCAACAAAAACATTTTCATTTAAAATGTTGCTAAGAAGAGACCATGGGGCTCGCACTGTCAAAAAGTTATCAGATCTCATTAAGAGCCAAGCTTCTAACTCTACACGTCCTGTACAAGCTCTAACTTCAAAAGCTCCTACACCTTAGTGAAAATAAGTGGCTTGGTTATTTCGCTACATTCACACCAATAATACAGAAAACACTTAAGACAAGTCTGTATTAAGTATTTTCTGTATTATTGGTGTGCAAATAAAATGTTTATCTATATATCTATCTATTACAAAACGCAACTTTTTTGTCTGCCCTCACTTATAATACTATTTTTCTAAGGTAAATACTTGCTGTCCTACACTCATTTTTCTATAGAACCACGATTCAATGGTTTTATCAGAGAGAAAGTTAATGACTTGACTTTCATTCGCTAATTTTTAATTAATGACTTGGGAATATCGCTGTGAGTGAAATGGAACGTTTTTAATTGATGTTTATTGTAGAGTGGTTTGCAATATAAGTTAAAATCCGGGTAACGGTACGACCACACTGCGGCGTCTTGCGTCCACGTGCGCGTTCGCGATCTGATTTTCAATCGTTTTCTGATCGCCGTAGATCGCGTTTGGAGTGAACCAGTCTGTACAAATACTACTGCATTATCTGATCACCGCCTAGATCGCGCACGCAGGACGCCGCTGTGTGGTCGTACCTTAACAAAAGCAATGACATTTTTTTTCCAAATCTGTTAATAGTAAATGGCGAAGTTCTGAGGTGACACTTAATCATAATTGGGTATAATTATTCATTTTTCTAATTGATATATTTATTGAGTTCTTATGTATATGTATATGTATATATTACACAAGTGACTTCATCATCATCATCATCATCAGCCAGTGTCAATCCACTGCTGGACGTAGGCTTCTCCCAAGATGCGCCACTGAGCCCGATCTTCGGCTCTTCTCTTCCAGTCACTGCCCACCGCTTTTCGTACATCGTCGCTCCACCTGGTCACAGGACGTCCTACGCTACGTTTGCCGATTCGCGGTCTCCACTCTAGGACAAGTCTACCCCAACGGTTATCAGTCCTGCGGCAGATATGACCACTGCCACTTCAGCTTGCTAATCCGTTGAGCTATGTCGATAACTTTAGTTCTCTAGCGAATAACTTCGTTCCGGATTCTATACCGCAGAGAAATACCGAGCATAGTTCTCTCCATAGCTCGCTGAGCGACCTAAAACTGGTGGACCAGTCGAACTGTGAGTGTCCACGTCTCGGCTCCGTATGTCATTACAGGTAGGACGCACTGATTAAAGACTTTTGTCTTTAGACACTGCGGTATAGTGGACGAGAAGACTCGACGGAGTTTTCCGAATGCTGCCCAGCCCAGCTGAATTCTTCTCTGAATTTCCTTCTCGAAGTTGTGTTTGCCGAGTTGGAGCGTCTGCAATAGGTAAACATACTTAGTGATAATTTCGAGTGGGATTCCACCTACGGCAATCGGTTCCGGCACAACGTGCTCGTTGTACATGACTTTGGTTTTATCCAAATTCATCCGGAGACCAATGCGACGAGAAGAATCAGCTAGGCCATTCAACATCCTTTGAAGGTCCTGCAGCGTCTCTGCCGTAATGACGATGTCCTCTGCGAATCGTAAGTGAGAGATGTACTTGCCGTTGATGTTAATGCCACAATCTTTCCAGTCCAGCGTCTCAAACATATCCTCCAAGGCGTTAGTGAACAGTTTCGGGGATACCACGTATCCCTGTCTCACTCCTCGACGCAGGTGGACATGTTTAATTCGCTGGTTCTGTACTTGTACAGTCATGGTTGCGGCATTATATAGACATCTCATCACTTCGATATATCGCCAGTCGACTTGGCAACGCTCCAAGGACTGGAGAACAGACCAGGTTTCGATTGAGTCAAATTCCTTCTCATAGTCCACAAATGCTAAGCACAGGGGCCGATTGTACTCTTCGGTCTTCTGTACAATCTGCCGCATCGTGTGGATGTGGTCAATGGTGCCGTAACCACTTCAAAACCCGGCCTGTTCCGGAGGTTGAAACTCGTCGAGTCTTCGCGCAAGACGGTTCGTGATGACCCTTGAAAACAGCTTGTAGACATGGCTCAGAAGCGAAATTGGGCGGTAGTTTTCAATAGGGTTTGTCTCCTTTTTTGAAAAACAGAACCACCATGCTTCTGTTCCATGCCTGTGAAATTCTCCCAGTGAAAAGAACGGAATTAAAGAGCTGCTGAAGCTGTTGTACTGCTGGAGCTCCTCCGGCTTTTAAAAGCTCTGTTGTCTTCTCCTGGGGCTTTTCCATTTTTGAGTTGTTTAAGGGCCATCACGATTTCGTCTCGGCTAATTTCGGACAGATCTTCTGTGAAGTGGCCGGGTTAAGGTGGCTCTAGAATTCTCAGTATCGGGTTCGGGCCTGCATGAAGCATGCGATGCGTAGAACTTGCCGTAGAAGTCTTCAACTTCCGACAGAATCTCCGGCTTGTGGCAACAAGTGGCTTGAAAATGCGTAAAATAGAATAATCTGTATAAAGGAAAAGCTTAAGACATTAATTTTTATAAAACTCGAAGTTTTGTTTTTCTCAAAGAGGGTATCTGAAATAAAAACACTAACCCTTCTTTGCCTTGTGCAGTCGTGTAAAAAGAATTCACGTACCCAAACTACCTTTAGTGTAGGTCGATCAGTCATTATTGATGACGTCATTTGTCGCGTTGACCTCCCGGCGTGTGACCTACGTGTAGTTTCATTCGATGCAGTCGAAGTTAAAGAAAACCTTAGCTTGTTTGATAGAGGATAGATGAAAACGATTTTAATATTAGGATAAATAACTTATTTATCAATAGAAAATTAAAATACAATTCATTAAATACGAATAAATAAATCAAAAATAGCTACAGCAGGGAAGTATCTATAGGATAGATAAAAATATTAGATAAAAGGATAGATTAAAGCGAAATTTATTTTAGAATATTTAACTTATAATATAAATAGAAAATTAAAATACAATTAATTAAATACTAATAAATAAATAAAAGATAACAAGTAAGTATCTCGTCTCATTAATTTTTTCATCCAAAGAATTAAACAATACGGATCAACTTCTTAACTTTCACAACTTTTAGGAGTTCAAACGGAGTTAAACGCGAACAAAGGGGGTACAGTGCAATTTAAGTGTAAATTTGAACAGGGAAAGTACAGGTCTGAAACAGAGACGAGGATGTTTGAGAATGAGACTAGCAAAGTTTAAGGTACTACTTCATTTTGTCTTTACATTAACTCGTTATCTTAGACACTAGAGGTATTTACAGCGAAGTTATAGACATTTAACTTTATGACCGTTTTAAATAACGATACCTACTCAAGCATTGGTCTACTCTTGAGCTCTGTTCTTACAAAGGGTATGTGCTCTATAAGTTTTGATCAAAGCAAGTAAAAGAAACATTGTTAACTGCAGACACGAGCCAAAGCTGTGAAGTATGCGGTCTACAAAATTATTTCTGTGGCAGTATATTTGAGTGTAATAGTCAGATATCATAGGTTACCACCAGATGAGATTTTTGCTTGTCTGGTTACCAACTATAAAATAAAACAAATACCATACATATCGACAAAAGTGAGTTAAATCATATGTATCGATAATTCAGTCATGATAAAGTCGACTACCAATATCGATAAAAATGCATAAGCTAAAGTTTTAATCGATAAAACGTATTTCTAAGATTTTGAATGATTAATTTTATAATATCTACAGTTAAATCTAATTTTAAGTAAGTTATAGTAATTAGCTTTCCAATAGATGCTTGTTATGACAGATTTTTAAAATATACTAAATAGATAAATTAAATAAAAGATTCACATGCCGCGATAGTCAAAGTACTGGCTAGTTATAATCATGTCATCTAAGTACACAAATTTGCTCATCTCCATATCTCCGGAGATAATTCTCATAGCTCGATTAAATATGAATGGGACCAAACGGGAGGCATAAACTCTAAAAACAAAAAATTGAATTGAAATCGGTTAATATTTGACGGAGTTCTAAGCTAATAAAACATTTAAAAAAACAGTCGCATTGAGAACCTCCTCCTTTTTTGTGAAGTCGGTTAAAAACCCAGAGCCAGCCAAATACAAGAGATTCTAGGTCTAGCGTGCTACTCTACTATCCTCAACCGCATGATCACTTACCAACAGGTGAGATAGTGGTCAAACGCTAGTCTAAATTATATTTAAAAAAAACACTCAACCATCAACAGAGAATCGCTGACTAGACTACCCTATTACAGCGATTGTTTAAGTATTTACACGGAAAAATCGTTCAAAGATTTTAATTCGCTTAAAACTAGTAACTTGTACGCGAAAATACGCTCACAGTCTACAAACATAAGAGTGACTCTTATTTTTTTATCTTCCTCTTATAATTCCGATAAAACCTTTGTTGGGAGAACAATTAATCAAGCATCCAGGGTTCGGCAAATATTTTGCAGGAAGTGCTAGAGATGTACTTAGTAATATCGATAAATGTATCGATGAATGGGATTAAATGGTTAATAATGTTATGAGAAATGTTATATATAATAATCTTATTTAAACGAGCAATTGTATATTGAAACTTTTATATATTTTCTATATTTAAACTTGTCTATATACACATTTATTTCGCTTATCTCGAAAACAGAAACTGCTCACGATTGGATTTTTTTTTTATATAGAATTTAGCTTTTTAAATTTACATGGATATAATGATGATGACTGATATGAATACTTCTGTATTTAAAGTTTAAAATAAAGAAGTATTTTATTATAAAAACTCACATTCATTTTCAACTTATCGATTAAACAATAGCGAATATGCATGTGTTATAAATTTACTTGATATAATTTATTTTCGAATCATTATTGTATGTTAAACATTTATTTATAAATAAAATATTATATGAAAGATGCAAAAGAAGCGTAGGAAATTTTAATTTGCAAAACGCATTACCACTTGTCAATTAGCAAGGGACGTCACAGCGCACCACACGGTCTCCACAGATTAAATCTTTTTTATAGAATTACTATGCACTGTTGTACGAATACGTACTACTTCTATTAAACATATTTAATCTGTGTTGACCGTGTGGTGCGCTTTGACGTACAAAGGCGCGCGAAAATTTGGCGGCGTTTTAGGTACCTCATATTTTTTCAATGCTAAAACTATTTTTTGTAGCTTTATTTGAACACTTAGTATTCTTTTATTTTTTACTATACTAAATGTATGTAATTAGTGAAATAAAATTATTTAAAAAAATCATGCATATTCCCTATTTCCGATCTTAATTTATAAGTAAGATATATAAGTATAAAGAAGTATATATGTGTTATAGAACAAAAGCGACTGTGATGCAGTACCGCCCCAGGCGGACTAGCAGTATTATCCTGTATTATACGATATAACTGCCCCACTCGGAAGTCACAGCACTGATTCGGACCTCTTCAAGCTTGGACTAACTTGGATATAAAGGGATTTCACTGTTTCCGCCATTTTTTATTTAATGCGACAGTATTTTGGAAATGAAACGAGAGAGATTTTGTATATCAATGTATTTTTTTACAACATTAGTTCCATTCTAGGCCAAGCGTGCTACCATTCTCAACCGCATCATCAC
The DNA here is from genome assembly GCA_954871355.1 of Cabera pusaria. Classification (NCBI taxonomy): domain Eukaryota; kingdom Metazoa; phylum Arthropoda; class Insecta; order Lepidoptera; family Geometridae; genus Cabera; species Cabera pusaria. The sequence continues at coordinate 7,007,362 of OX940910.1, forward strand.
TAAGCATCATGTGAGATAGTAGTCAAACGCTAGCCTATACTAACTTTTACTAACATTTATTTTGTGCCTAAACGATATAAACAATAAATTATTTTGCAAAAAAAAAATACCGACTTCATAACCACACACAGGCACTCAAAAGCTAACTTTGTATGTAGTAGTAGTAAGTAGGTAGATACATGTAGGTAGTATCTATCTACTACCTATTAGACTTGGCTGGCACCGACTTCAAATAGATAAGTTGGTAGCGCTTATAATTATTATATTAAGTAATTTATTTTTCGCTTTTGAGTGCCTGTTTGTGGTTATACAGTTATTTTTTTAAAAATAATTTATTTTACCTTTTTTAGTGCAAAACAAGATTTAATTAAATTACATGCATCTATAAAATTTCGTGTCTCGGCCGTTATACACTGACGGATATATACTTTGTGAAATTATCAAGTATGTACCTATTGCGGTTAAGAAGATACAGATCTGTAAAGTGCGCACATATAGACACACGGACGGACGGATGGACGGACGAACGGACAACAAAGTCTCAGAAAGTGTTCATTTGGTACCCTTTGGGTTCGGAACCCTAAAAAATTGACTTTAAATGCCGCGCTAGTGAAAATATTCACTAGTCATAATGATGTCATCAAGGTATCAAAGGACAACGTCCAAAATGGCCCTGTGCAATAAAAGCATCTGACACACACGATAATAAATTTTCTATTTTATTACAATAATTCCAAATACTTTTATAACACGGACTAGTGGTATTCCAAAATGAATATTAAAAAATATTATTTGCGATTATTAACATTATTTGCCGCCATATGGCCTACAGAGTACTGATTCACTCTACTACGTTATAAAAGTTGGCACTTCCCTACATTGTTGATACCCGAATTATGAAAGCACTGTATAGCCAACCTAACAACGGAAAGTATTATTTACGTAGTCACTATTATTTAATCTGTGGTATTATGCTTATACATTTTTTTTTGCAGTGTTGGTTGGTACATTCATAATTCTAAGTTATATAATTATGTATGCCGTGTCGCGGGACTGATATGCCCGCCATCTTCGCCAAACGTCATGTAATGTTAAAAAATATTAACTAACTTTGCACCCTAACAAGACTTTGCCCGGTAGAACATTCCTGTGAAAACAAATTATTTCTCCCCACCTTTGTTTCTATCTCGCTCACAGTTACCGTAAGAATATCTGTCAAAAACAAAATCAACGTGAAGAAAGATGTAAAAACATTATTCAAGGTCATATTTTTTAGTCTTCAAAAGTATATGCAATAGCAACCTCCATCGTGTATAATCTTCTTGGGACTCTTCTTCTAAAACCAGTAAATTCTCCTATGTTTGAGGTATTTATCTCCATATCTCTGGAGATACTTATCAGATCACCACCACCACCACCTCGGAAACGTACCCTACCTATTAAAAATTATCATTTGAATCCGTTCTCAATTGACGGAGTAATCGCGTAACATACACAAAACATACAGACGAATTGAGAACCTCCTCCTTTTTGGTGAATTCGGTTAAACAAGAAACAAAATATTGCGAAAATATTAATTTGGAATTACGGTTCATACATTTATTTTTAGGGTTCCGTTCTTCAAAAGGTAAAGAAAGGAACCCTCATAAGATCACTTTTTTGTCCGTCTGCCTGTCTGTCCGTGTGTCACCACTGGTTTTTTCAGGAACGGGTGGACCTAACAAATTGAAATTTATACCAGATAATGAAGTCTATACTCCCTCTGAGGTGTATAAAAATCAAGGTCCTGAGTCAGCACGATAAAAAGATATGGGAAAATTTAGATTTTCTCGAAAACTTGTAAGTACCAAAATTTACCTTAATTTTCAACTTTATTAATTTTTCGGAATTTTTCGTTTACTTGTGCTGTAAGACCTTGCTTTTGAACAAAATTGACAATTCTAGTTCAACCGGAAGTACCCTATAGGTTTTGGGTCGAAAACCTATAGGGTACTTCCCGTTGACCTAGACTCATGAAATTTGGCAAGAAGCAAGGTCTTACAGCACCACTAAAGAGAAAATTCAAAAAAATAAAAAAGTTGAAAATTAAATGGATATCTCCCCATACATACATATCTTACGCCAATTAAGATAGGCTTCTGAGTTATATGAGCGCTCATACAATTTAGGGATCTAGCTTAATTGGCACTAACCTTAAATAAGGTAAATAAATAAAATTGTGCTATTGTGTGATTTATTTTATACATAGTTGACCGAACTACAAAGTCAAGTTTGCCCCTTAAACTAGTCTGAGAAGTTGGTACGGAAGCCTCGGTGGGCGAGTCCAACTCGACTTGGCCGGTTTTATTTCAATATATTGTACAAAAAACCCCTTCAAAATCTAGTTGTAGGAAAACGTCGCTGACCCTTTAAGAAATAGCTACACCTGGTTTCGATCCCCTTGTGCAAGTAATATATCTATCTCTTTGAAATATGCGCACAGGACGTGACCCATCGTACCGAGAATTCGATCAAAGATAACTCGGTATACATGGGGCCTAAATAAAGTACAGTTATCGAGATATCGAATCGAAATATGTATGGGATGGGATTTAGTGCGATACTTTGTCTTACAATATTATTAATATTACTATATATAATATTACTAGATGAGCCCTGCAGCTTTTTTATTTAGTTGCTAGCGTTGCCTTCTATCTTGTCTAGTTGTAAGCGTCAATGATGTGGTCGAAGATGGTGAACACGCTAAGCCTAGAATACTTTGAGGGCCCGGTGGCGTAATCGGGAGAACGGTCGGCTTTGATGCCGTGGTACCGAGTTCAAACCGCCGTGCACCAATGGATTTTTCTATCGAAAAATTTATGTGCGCTTCTCACAGTGGCCCTCCGGTGAAGAAAAACATCGTTAAATACACAGGCCAAGTGCAAGTCGGACTCGCACTAGTAGGGTTCCGTACCACACTACAGTATTTTATAAGATCGAGCAAAAAATACCACTGTAATTTTTTGCCAGCAAAAAATAATAATTAATAAACATTTTATTTCTTATAACGCCATCTAACGTCTAACAAAGGTGTTAGGGATCGACATTTCAATATAACGCCATCTATGGGACATTTACCTAACTAAGCGTTCATAGATGGCGTGAAATGCCGAAAAAAAACACGGTTCTTGAATGGGGACCCTCTATTATTTTTAACTTAATTCTGTTTTTAGTATTTGTTGTTATAGCGGCAACAGAAATACATCATCTGTGAAAATGTCAACTGTCTAACTATCACGGTTCATGAGATACAGCCTGGTCACGGACGGACAGACAGACAGACAGACAGACAGACAGACAGACGGACAGCGGAGTCTTAGTAATAGGGTCCCGTTGTACCTTTTGGGTACGGAACCCTAAAAACCAACAAACCCCCGCATGGTGGTAGGACACTATCTAGTGTCCGCCTGGCCAGCTACCACCCTCAAGTTAGAAAATCTGTCACCAAACATCTACATTGTGCTACCGGAACACCGTAATGTTATTGCGGCAGATTTCTCCTTAATGCTGGAAAGCTACTTTTTAGTAGCAAGTCAGGTGATACATCGATATAATATGCTCCTAGAACGAGTGTTCGTCTACAGGTGGTAACCTGTAGACGAACACTCATTCTAGGATTTGAACCAGCCATAGGACGAAGCTTCTAAGCAAGAGTTAGAAGCTTCGTCCTATTGTCATATAGGTAGCCCGTCGACTATCTGTGGGTAACATTATAGCCAAATCAATCAAGCCGTTTGACCGTGAAGAGGGACCACACAAACAAATATACAAACTAGGGGTTAGTTCACACCGCGACGCGACGCGATGATGCATTTGGAGTCGCGCGGCGCAGCGAAACGCGCGACGCCACCAAATTATCTCAATGCAATTTGTATCTTATTGTGTAGTTAATAAACTTCAATTGTTTATCACGCGGTTCAATTGTTTTCCCGTTGCACCGCGCGGGCAGCTCGACGACGCGCGGTGCAGCGAGACGCCGCGCGGCGCAGCGAGACGCCGCGCGGCGTGCAGCCTGAAGCCGCCGAACTAACTAATTAATGAAATGTGTATCTTTTTGTATAGTAAATAAAGTTATTTTTTTTAATACTCTCTTAATAAGTGCGCGCCGTGTCGCGTCCCGGTCTGAGCCGAACTTTCGCATTTATAATATTAGTGGTGACTTCTCTTTTATTATGAAACTTGAATAAAAGCTTGTTAAAAGTAGTTGTAGCAATTTAAATTTTCAGTCTAATTTTAGTTGCCGGCGCAAGTCAATTAAAGTTGCTGTCCGGGAAACTTTGCGAGCGACTAGTTTTGGGTGTTGCGATATGGAAAAGCTACAAAATGTACCGTGTGAAATATACCACAGTGGTAGAAGTGAGTGTGACATGGAAAACCATGAACGAATTCTGCGTCCTTCCAAAAGGACGCAGAATTCGTTTTATTTTTTCGGTGCATTGTAATGGAATGGTATCATTGTTGCAGAACTAAAAATCGTTGGAACGTGTAATTCCTAAGGTAAACAATAATTTGACTATCAGAAGTCCTATAAACAAGAAATTAATGTTTGAGTCCAATCTAACTTTAAAAATACAAAAAATCCAGCGCCGCTTTTATGAAAGATTTTTATTATAAAATCTCTCGTCTTTTTTTTTAAGAATTATCGTGAATTCGTAATATTAATTATGTTATATACCGATATATACCAATATACATTATTGCTGATGATGATGATGATGAACATCGCGATCTTACCGCGTGACCTCACTCCCGAGGAAGAGCGACGGACTCGCTCGAAACCTAGGTCGAGAAAATTCGAAGATTCGTAAGTATTTTATTTATTTATTTTTCACTACCTGTGCCCAGCAGCTTTACCCGAGTTTAATCTTGGTTATAAACCTTCCTCTTGAACCATTCTATCTATTGATGAAATTATTTTGTTTTTATTTATTTTTATTATTTTATTGTTTTATACTATGTAAATATTTATATAATTTAGCGACAAACAAACCAACTGCCTGCCTGATGGTAAGTGGTCACCGCCGCATATGAATACCTGCAACACTGGATGCGTTACTAGTGCGTCCCGCCCTGTCCCTGTAAGATTCTTTTAACCTTTTGACCTTTCTCTTGAAGAATCCCATATTGTATCTAAGTAGGAAGACATCAGTTGGAGGCAAGGTAACATATCCAATTTCCTTCAAAACAATCGTTTCCCGGAATTAAAAAACATTCGTGGCACTGCAAAAAACCCGAAACATTTTCACCGTCGTTTTTTGCAGTCACAGAAAAACGTGTCAGGTGTGAGATAAGGACATGACTTGGTGAGTGAGCGATAGCGTGATCGCGTGAGCAGGGTTGTTCAACGTTTGAGATTAGTGGGCTAAATATCTGAATATCTAACTTCCTTTTACGTTTTTTTGCTCGCGGGCCGCAGTATTATAATTAGTGTTTGGCTAAAAGCGTGTTTTTGGTGTTTATATTTTAATTCTTAATGTAACCTCATACAAAAAAGTGTTTTTCGGCAACTTATGTTCAATCTTATGTAATGTTATACTGTGGTACGGAACCCTACGTTTGCGAGTCCGACTTGCACTTGGCCAGCCCATTACAATATGCACTCCTTTTTCTACATTACCAATCTGTTTCTTGTCCTGTCACCATAATAAATAAAAACCGGCCAAGTCGAGTTGAACTCGCCCACCGAGGCTTCTGTACCAACGTTGGTATGTACCAATTAAGCTAGACCTCTAAATTGTATCAGCGCTCATATAACTCAGAGGTCTAGATTAATTGGCTTATACTATGTATGTACCCAGGCACCCTTTAATTTTCAACTTTTTTTTATTTTTTGGATTTTTTCCTTAATTTGACCTTGCTTCTTGCCAAATTTCACGATTCTAGGTCAACGGGAAGTACCCTATAGGTTGTCGACCCAAAACCTATAGGGTACTGTCAGTTGACCTAGAATTTTGGTTAAAAGCAAGGTCTTACAGCACAAGTAAAGGAAACATTCCGAAAAATAAAAAAAAGGTGAAAATTAAGGTACATTTTGGTACTAAGAAGTTTTCGCGTAAATCTAAATTTGCCCATACCTTTTTTGTGTTGACTCAAGACCTTCATTTTTATACACCCAATAGGGACTATAGACTTCAGTATCAGGTATAAATTTCAACTTGCTAGGTACACCTGTTCCTGAGAAAATCAGTGGTGACACACGGACAGACGGACTGACAGACGGACAGACATACAGACAGACGGACAGACAGACGGACAAGAAAGTGATCTTATAAGGGTTCCTTTTTTTACCTTTTGAGGTACGCAACCCTAAAAAAGAAACTATAATTTTGATGAATTGTTGTAGCCAGTTATAACTGTACTTAATTAATTTTAATTTTTTACATACACTTCCAACTTACACATATTTTACAGCCAGCCTCCTATCTAACACCTATTTACCCTCTATGTGAATCTTGTTTGCAATGGAACCTATCATCCTACATAATGGAAAATTCTAAGAAAATACTTGCGGACCAAAAGTTACACCCCTGATTTCGACGAAACCCGACAGCAGTGATACCATTTAAGGGTGATTTGTTTTTTAATTACGATTGTTGGTGAATGATACTGTTTTTGTTGGGTAGGTAAACTTGGTACCGGATTGCGATGGTGTGGCTAGATTATGTCGGTGGTAATAAGGGTTAAGTTACCATTGTATATTTTATATCTATGGTAGGTTATGATGTTGGAGTTAGAATCTATTTAGAAGAGTTTTGATATTTGTATTTATGAACATGGTTATGCAGTATTAATCCTTATCCAAATAATCATGTCAGTTACCTTGACCAGTTATTATAGATTAAAAAAGAGGGTGCGTAGAAACCTATGCGCATCGATTATAACCTTCAGAAACCGAGTACGCGCGCCTCATACTCGCGCCGTTCATTTGGGTCAGAATCTGACCCAATCGTCGCGCGCGTTGTCAGTGCTCCGAGTCATAGTCGAGGTAGCGAGTGCGTCTCCCGCAAAATTATAAAAATATGACATATTGTACGATGACTTTGTGCCACAATGCATTGGAAAAGGATTATAAGGTTTCTAGAGTTTAATTTTGCAGTTAAAACATAAATTTAATTACGTAAATTATGTGATATAACAAATATAGTAAATCAAAATAACTAGCTCTTAGTACGAGCGGAGTGTTGCCAGATAAGTGGGTGTGAAATTGGCCCAGTTTAATTGACACATTATTTAACAAATTTTCATTTATTTACAAAATAAGAAAAAACATAGGTACTTAATATAAACTGAACTTTACTTGATTTACCTATAATAATAAATAATACATGATTACTTATTTAGTAGGTTCTGCTTGGGGTCGTCTGACAGTTACACAATATCTTCGTCGATTGTGAATGTATCACCCGACTGTATTAACTTGTATTTTATGTATGTATGAGGTCTATGTTAGTACATATATGTGTAAGTATAAGGTTTACCCGAGATCAAAAATGAAGATGATGAAAAGTTCACTTATCCGACTCACAAACTACACCTATGCAAAAAACACAAATCATCTTTACCTAACTTTTGGGAAGTCATTCTCACTGGCAACATTATAAGTGCGTCTGTGTGTGTGTGACGTAGCAAGTCAACACAGCACAGTTCCACACACATAGCGAATTTTCGGCCTAGCTTCCGAGCAAGCGTTGTTTGAAAACTTACTTTCTGAAGATCTGTGATGCCTATGCGTTACAAGTGAAACTTCACTGAGTGGGAATTCTTTTGTACAACTCCATCTGTTGAACTTAGCGGGACGAATGCACGAATGATGGCGAATACGTCTTCGTAGTTTCGCCACAGAAAAGATAATAATATTACTAATACTACGTGTTACGCCGTTCTACAAAAGAGCGCGTTTATAAATATAAAATATAACATGGCTCGTTCGTCAATTGCGTTTCATTCGGACCGTGACGCTACATAACTTCCGTTAATTATTACCCCGGTCATGCCTCCCTCACTCGCCCATAGTTACTGCAGTATATATCTAAACTTTCGTCAACGCCGGCGGTACTATCTGCCAGTCGGTTGTCACTGCTCACGCGCGCACAACGTATACTATTATTCAAATGTCGGGATAACTGCGCATTCATATTCTATATTAGAAACGATTTAAGTTTTTCATAGTCATTTTGCGGGTTTGATAAATAAACAAGCATAATATTTTTAATTTTTTTATGCTTACGATACTCAAATAGCGTAAAATTCACTTTCTCGACTTCAAATTCGAGTCTTAGCAAGGAATTTTTGTTATTTTGTGAGGTAAAAAAAAGGATATAAAAACTTTTTTTTATTTAATTTAGTCAACCCTTTACTGTATCGAGCGCGCGACGGTACATCGCGCGCTGAATGAAGTATTAACAACGCTAGGTCGAGCGCCTTAGATACATTTTTGCTTGTATTGTCTGAAATAAACGTTGGTATTGTGTTTTTGTAGGGGAGTGAAATAGCTGTCACAAAGTAACTATTATATAATCTGTGCCCCGGTGCGCTTCACTTAAAGATTCAATTTAAAAATATAAGTAAATTTTAAAATATATCAAGTACACATTTATAATTGCATGCATCGCAACAAATAAAATATTTGAGATGTAGATAACCAAATCTTTATATAAGTTTCAAAAGGTTCTGTTTTTGTGTGTATGCATTTCACACGTGAATCACTGTATTTAGTCCTGTAGCATTATGCAACGGAAAGCCGGTCGTATAATTGTTTATAGAGATATTCTGCAAGTAGATAACAACCATTGAAATATATTTCACCTATACGAAGCCGGAGTAGGATTAATAGTAATATAAAAGCCATTATAAATATGAAGGCATTATTTACTAAATTAAAATAATTATATTTAATTTCTTGAATAAATCAGTTTTCTATTCAATCTTCTAGTGGTAAGTTCGCTTACTTCGATCAAAATATTGTCTCATCATCATCAGCCGGTATCAGTCCACTGCTGGACGTAGGCCTCTCCCAAAATACGCCACTGAGCCCTATCTTCGGTTCTTCTTGTGACTTTCCATCATTGGGAGGGATATGCCCTAATCGCCACGCTGGGCAGGCGGGTTGGCGATCGCAGGACGTAGCTTCTCGCAATGATGCTGCTGCCCGTCATCTGCCTGTAGTATTTAGCTACGCCATAATTTTTGAAATGGCGGTATAACCGCCATTTTTCGGTCGCCAGAACCTCGTTCGTTGGTCAGCAGGATGCACCACGGGCAGGTGAGGTTGGCTGGGAGCACTGAGGTGGTATTTGTACTCCCTTACATCCCTTCTCAAAATATTGTCTCCTACCCGCAAAATCCCAAACTTTAAAACCTTACCCTGAAACGGTAGTGGCCATCTATATACCCTGCACGTGACAATAGTATAACCGCAGGAAACGTGTCCTATCTGATTATTGAATATTCTTTGACCCTTCTGGTCGATTTGGACAGTAAATGGGCTTTCGATTCGAGTGCGAACGTAAGGTATAATGAATTGAAGGTAAATGACGTCATCAGGAAGGCGTGAGCGAATTTCGTAAATAAATGCCATTGCGTCCATTTGGACTGACTTCGTATTAGAAGTAGGTACGGTACTATTTTTACGAAAGTAGTTTGATGTATCTATTAGTTATTTAATTTCGCGAGCTGATCGGGATAATTAGGCGATGACGTTTGTCTATGACAGGAACTCGTTTTAAACTGTTGTTTTTTGCAAGTTACTTAACGTTTTCAACCGACTTCCAAATAGGAGGAAGTTCTAAGTTCGTCTCTATGTTTTTTTTTGTATGTATGTTACGCGATTACTCCGCCAAATATAAACGGATTTGAACAATTATTTTTTTTACAGGTAGGGTTTATCTCGAAGGTGATCCCATTTAAATTTTACCGAGATCTGATAAGTTTCTTCAGCGATATGACGATAAACGTCTCAAACTTGCTACTGAAACTGACTCGCTGGGCATGGAAGTCGGTTGTTTTACTTTTAATCTTAATTATTTCGTTTTGTAAACTATCTTAAATTATATTACTTTATTGACTGGACGAATAACAATAGGCGAACTTTTAGCCAGGCCGCACACCATACATACACTTGTATCTCGATAATTGTGGCGCCACATTTAACGCCCTCGTATATCTGTGCGCGAGTATGCACCATTTGTAGCGGGCGCAGTGTGTAGCGTGACGTTGGCCGCGCTACACGAACTCAAGATCATCAGATAAATGTGGCGCCACATTTTTATACAAGTAAGCCTGGTGTGCGGCCTGCCTTACAATTCGAGAGTTAGGTATAATAGACCTTGGCAAGGTATACAAAGCTCGTGGTTTATGCTTAAGCCTACCTACGACGACAAATATTTAACAATATCTTGTGTTATAAGAACACCAGAATTTCTGGCAATCCTTTTAGTATTTGCTGAAACCGTGGATTTGGCAAACAAAACTGGGTAATAATTCATTTCTTCTTCAGAGATATGAAACGTTTTCCGTCTGTTCTTTTATTTTGAAATAATTTGAAAGATAACCGTTCGGCAAATTACAATTGTTTTTGAATAATATTACCCGGATAAAAAGGTTTATTTTATTAATGTGGGAGTACATTCTGAAATTATTTTTCTGTAAAAGCATGTTTTTATTTAAAGTACGGGCAAACCGCTGCGATCTGCGGTGGCGGCCCGCGGTGGCGATAAGTTATTGCAGTAGTATTTGTACCGATTGGATTAAACTTTAGTTAGGAGTTTAGCTAGTCCGCTTGGGGCGTTACCCTATCACTTTATCAGCTGTGTGTTTTTTGGTTAATTTTCCAATAATGTTAATTAACCAGAGATATTACAGGGCACAATAAGCAGTGGACTGATACCGGCTGATTGTGATGATGATGATGTTGAGAATAAGACAGACTCCAGGTTTGGGTGCCTTAGCACAGATTATATAATAGTTACTGCGTACGAATTTTCAGTCGAAAAAGTTAATTTTACGCCGTCTTGTCATTTTAGTATCGTTAGCATAAAAAATGAAAAATATGCTTGTTTTTTGTCAAACCCGCAAAATGACTATGGAAAACATAAATCGTTTTTAATATAGAATACGAATGCGCAGTAATCCCGTCATTTAAATAATAATATACGATGCGCGCGCGTGAGCAGTGACAACCGACTGGCGGATACCAGCGCCGGCGCTGGTTGAAAGTTTAGGTATAAAGCGCTGTAGCTATGGGCGAGTGAGGGAGGCCTTTGGGCAAAAGAATAGTTACGCACAAAATTATTGAAAACGATTTGCAATAGTTCCGCTATATGGATGGGACTAAAATCGATTTTCCTGTATCACTATGGTCTTCCACTTCCTTCTTCACCTTATATAAGCCTTAAGGAGATAATCTGCCGCATAACCATACGGTGTTCCGGCAGCACACAACCCTTGAGCGTGCTGGATCTAATGGACATCTTACTCACTCCGCCACAATAGGTTAGCAACAGAAGAAACGGCCACATATCTCCAAGCATAGCTGTATAGAACATCTCTAGTGATACAGCACGCTAGCGTGACATAATTTAATTTATTAGTACGCTTGCCAACGCGACATTATATCCGAACTGAAATTGTTCTGTTTTGAAGTAATTAATGGTTTGTGAATCCTAGCGTTTATAATACGTGAACATATTGAATTCAATATTGTATTATTAAATTCATCTTTTTAACCCCTAACGCAAAAAGAAGGGATGCTATAAGTTTGACGTGTTTAGCTGTGTTCTGTATACGTGTGTTTCTGTGGCATCGTAGCGCCGTCGATTTTTTAATTGAACGAAGCGTGTTCAGCATCTACGACCACATCATCAGTTACCACCAGGTGAGATAGTGGTCAAACGCCTATAAAATATAACAAAAAAGCTTTTGCCAAAACGGAGTTCCAGTCGCTACAGCCTGGCTTCATCATCAGGTCAGCTCGATAGTACCATTTTTTGGATTTTATTTAACAATTTACAAAAATATAAAGTGTGTAACACTTCAAGAATAATATTCTATAGTAACATTTTATTTCATAGTCACCAAAGATATGCAAGTACTTTACAAATGTTGAGTCTAATTAAACTTCAGGAAGTGGTTCTAATTTACCTCCCAAGATTAGACTCACACAAACATACATCACACTCACGAACTCATAAACAGCATCATTGTTTAAGACGCCTCTGAAATAAAATACAAATATTAAATATTATTACAAATTATACAAATTTAAATTGAAACCTATAGTTTTGTTAGTTCACTTCATAACAGCGTAGTATCATAACCTTAAATGTATGTATGTATACTGGAAAGGACTATTCAATTAATTCGAAAATAATCCTGAACTTGATGAAGTTTATTAGTCCGTGAGTGTACTTACAAGTTAAGTAAAAGCTTGTAAAAATTAAGATTAAATCAAGAAGTAACTAAAGGCATAAACCGAAAATTCGGCTTAATTTTCGGCATTCACATTCCATCCCTTACGACCTTGTGCCCCAAAACTCATTGTTTTGCCAAATTAATAATCCATGACATTTTTGTCTGTTGTTCGGTTTGACCCTTTCCTGGGATAATCTTGATCTCGGTTTAACAAGTTAAAAAGTTAATTATGTATTTGCATTCCCTATTCATAGAAGTTTATTAAAGTATACTTACAATGTTTTTGAAACATCGATGGCTTGTAGTTTGGACATTGTTGAACACATAAAAGCCCCTTTTAGGAGATGCTTTGTTAGTAAAACAAATAGGAGAAAGGTTGAATAATAATAATTTTTATATAAAAATTTGAGTCAGTAAACTACTAATCACATTTTTTTTTTTGAACGCGTATATACTGGATTCTAGTGAAATGGAAAAAGAAAATCATTGTTAAGAGTCGCCAATCATCAAGTTCACCAATTAAAATTTGATGGAGGTCACACAAGAAACGTGTTCTATCGGCAAATTTTACTCAATATTATTAAAATTTGTACTCTACGGAACCCTACGTGTGCGACTCGCACTTGGGCAGTTTATTTTCACCTTGTTAAACCTACCCGTGCTGTAGAGTCGCGGATTATCCGCCGGCATAGTGTGTAAGAGACTTTAGATCGTATCACCACTTTACATCAGGTCAAATAGTGGTCAACTCCGACCACAATAAAATATAAGAATATTAATAATAATAATATAATAATAAAAAAGTTTATTTACTCTCACAATATTAGGTCATTACATAGTTTTTACAGAATATAAATTATACATTTGAATATGCAACCTATCTTTGTGAGAGACTGGTGCCTGAAATAGGTTTGAAAAACCTGTAGTACAGGTCACCAGTGCCCCCGTAACCCCCAGTTGTAAATGGAGTTCGTTTACGACGACCAAGCCGATATTCGTTTTTAAACCGAATCCTTGTGATAAAGAAACGCCCAACCCTTTAACCCAACGAGGTCAAAAAGGAAATAGCGACTTAAAATATTAAATTGGAACATTACATAAGTAGCGAATACGGGCTTTGAGGTCCCATACCATCCGGAATTGGATGAAATCGGATAAAACCGGATACAGGGACCGTAGATTAGAACAACGTTAAATGTTTGTATGTACGTACTGTGTATTTTAATTTAATATTTGATTTAGCGGTACCGCAAACGTGGAAGTTACGAATATATTAGACTCAATTCGAAAGTTGAAAATTAAGCTCATATTGTATGCCTAAATTTAAGCGATTTTTTTGCGATCACATATGAACTTGACACACAACAAGATGGCGTGCCATATAGGAGTGGCCTATGTCCAGCAGTGAACGGAAATTGATGATGGTGATGATGATGATGATGATTATTCACTTGACCAAAATTTTATCTGATAATGTTGTTCTTGACTGGAAGTAGAAGATGGCAATCAAGGACTCTGGCGCTGGACAAACGAAACGTATCATTTTTATCGAAATATAGCATTTCACAGTGGCCCTCCAGTGAACGAATAAGTTATTTTTCAAAAAAATAAAACCGACTTCATAACCACAAAAAGGCACTCAAAAGCGAAAAATAATTTACTTAAAATTATTATAAGCGTTACCCACTTCTCTATTTGAAGTCGGTGCCAGCCAAGTCTAATAGGTAGTAGATAGATAATACCTACATGTATCTACCTACTTACTACTACTACATACATAGTATCTATCTAATATCCAATAGACTTGGCTGGCACCGACTTCAAATAGAGAAGTGGGTAACGCTTATAATAATTTTAAGTAAATTATTTTTCGCTTTTGAGTGCCTTTTTGTGGTTATGAAGTCGGTTTTATTTTTTTGAAAAATAACTTATTTTACCCTTTTTAGTGCCAAACAAGTTTTAATGAAATTACATGCATCTATTAAATTTCGTGTCTGGGCCGTTATACACTGACGGATATATACTTTTTGAAAATTTCAAGTATGTACCTATAACGGTTAAGAAGATACATATCTGTAAAGTGCGCACATATAGACACACGAACGGACGGACGGACGGACGAACAGACAACAAAGTCTCAGAAAGTGTTCATTTGGTAGCCTTTGGGTTCGGAACCCTAAAAAAATTGACTTTAAATGCCGCGCTAAAGTGAAAATATTCACTAGTAATAATGATGTCATCAAGGTATCAAAGGACAATGTCCAAAATGGCCGTGTACAATTAAAGCATCTGACACACACGATAATTAATTGTCTATTTTATTACAATAATTCCAAATACTTTTATAACACGGACTAGTTGTATTCCAAAATGAATATTAAAAAGTGATACATTTTATCAGGTAAGGTGCATGAACAGATTGCCCCTCTCCTATATGGTGCAAACCTATGCGCGCTGAAAAAAAAAGATGGTGGCATCAGGCCAATAGCCGTAGGGTGCACATATAGAAGAATCGCATCCAAGGTTTGCTGCCGCCACATTCACCAAAAACTGACTGAAAAGTTCCAGCCGCTTCAGTTAGGCTTCGGCAGCAAGGGCGGATGCGAGGCAGCTGTTCATGCTCTCCGCACATTCTTACATCACAATTGCGGTGAGGTGATATTGAAGGTGGATGTCAAAAATGCTTTTAATTCTGTAGACCGTTCTATCCTTTTGAATGAAATCCAAAATTGTATTCCGGAAACATTAAAATATCTTTGGCAATGTTATGGTTTGGATTCTAAATTACTTTACCGAGATAATTTAATCAATTCTTGCTCAGGATGTCAACAGGGTGACCCTCTTGGACCAGCCATATTTGGACTAGCCATACATCCCATAATCTCGAGTCTAAATTCCAAATTAAATATGTGGTATCTGGATGACGGGACCCTTGGAGGCGATGCTACAACTGTATTGGAAGATTTAGAATTGTTAATTGGTAGATTTAAATCAATTGGTTTAGAACTAAATTTCTCTAAATGTGAACTATTTATAACAGACATTGTACCTTCAGAAAAAAGAGACAATTTGTATGATAAATTTAAAAGTTTAGCTCCAAATTTAAAATTATTGACCGGTAAAAGTTTGCGCCTCCTAGGAGCTCCGATCCTTCACGAGTCATTCCCAGATTTTGTCGATGAACAACGTCAAAAATTTGAAGATACGTCTGAACGTCTCACTAAAATTCACAACCACATGGCTTTTCATCTAATTCGATTTTGTCTTTTTGTGCCAAAATTTACGTATATACTACGATGTTGCCCTCTTTGGAACCACATTTCTTTACTACTAAGTTTGGATGACGCGATTAAAAATGTTTTAACCCAAATTCTAAATTGTTCACTTCCAGATATTTCATGGTGTCAGGCATCTCTGCCTGTTCGGCTTGGAGGCATTGGCATCCGCAAAATTTCCAGTGTTTCATTACCGGCCTTTCTATCTTCTGCCAACAGTGTTTTGGTTCTTTTTAAGAGAATAATTTCAAATTCAGCATCACAAATTTCAATAGACTCTTTGGAAGATGGTAGAACGGCCTGGTCTTTGGCTTGTCCAAGTGAGGATCTTCCAAAAAATCTTAGTTCGCAAAGGCAATGGGACGATCCCCTTTGTAAAATTGTACAGAAACAAATTTTAGACAAAAGTATTGATAATAAAGTCCGGGCTCGTCTCCTTGCCACGCGCGAACGAGAATCTGGTTATTGGTTACAAGCACTACCTTCATCCAACATTGGTACCCTAATGGACAATGAAAGTTTTTCTATTGCCATAGGGTTGCGTCTGGGCATCTCTAGGACGGAACCTCACAATTGTCACTGCGGCAGTGAAGTGGACAGATTAGGCCACCACGGCCTGTCATGCCGCCGCAGTGCAGGGCGTCTCTCACGCCACGCCACAATAAACGACGTCATCCGTCGGGCCCTTGCCACCGTGAACGTGCCGGCCATATTAGAGCCGAACGGTATATCACGTGACGATGGTAAGAGGCCCGACGGTATGACGTTGGTGCCATGGTGTCGAGGAAGACCATTGGTGTGGGACGCCACATGTGCTGACACATTAGCGGCGTCCCATATATGCGGGACCTCACGGTCAGCGGGCGCGGCAGCGGATGCTGCAGAAAACCTCAAACGGAGGAAATATGCTACCATTGGTGATGGATACATATTTCTTCCGTTTGCGGTCGAAACAATGGGCCCATGGGGTCGAGATGCCCGAGGTTTTGTTAAGGAGTTGTCCAGACGCCTAATTGACATCACCCGTGACCAAAGAGCTGGCGCTTACCTCGGCCAACGTATTAGCCTAGCTATACAACGAGGTAACGTCGCTAGCTTTTTGGGAACATTACCGGCAGGTAGCGACCTAGGTTCTGTCTTTTATTTATAGTATAGATATTATTATTGTAGTTTATATAATCTTGATATTGTCATTAGGTAATTATTTTTAAGTTGTTAAAATAAAGTGTTAAAAAGTAATATTTGCGATTATTAACATTAATTGCCGCCATATGGCCAACAGAGTACTGAATCACTCTACTACGTTATAAGAGGCACTTCCCTATATTGTGGATACCCGAATTATGAAAGCACGGTGTAGCCAACCTAACAACGGAAAGTATTATTTACGTAGTAACTATTATATAATATGTGGTTTTATGCTTATAATTTTTTTTTGCTGTGTTGATTGGCACAAAGTACGTTCATAATTCTGAGTTATTTAATAATGTATGCAGTGTCGCGGGACTGAAATGGCCGCCATCATCGCCAAATGTCATGTCATGTCAAAAAATATTAGGTATGTTTAAAAAAGTTTGCACCCTAACAAGACTTTGCCCGGTAGAACATTCCTGTGAAGACAAATTATTTAGATTTATATATAATTATTTATTATAATTATTAATATATAATTATTTATTGAGGGCCCGGTGGCGTAATTGGGAGAACGGTCGGCTTTGATGCCGTGGTACCGAGTTCAAACCGCCGTGCACCAATGAATTTTTCTATCGAAAAATATATGAGCGCTTCTCACAGTGGCCCTCCGGTGAAGGAAAACATCGTTAAGAAACCAATAACCCCCGCATGGTGGTAGAACATATCTAGTGTCCGCCTGGCCAGCTACCACCCTCAAGTCAGAAAATCAGTCGCCAAACATCTAGTGTGTTCCGGCAGCTATCCTTGAGAGCCAGTTCCCATTCTAGTCCACTTCTCTATCTTCGACCGCATCATCACTTAGCAACAGGTGAGATAGTGGTCAAACGCTTGCCTATAAGATATGAAAAAAAATTATCCCCACCTTTATTTCTATCTCACTCACAGTTACCGTAAGAATATCTTATATGCAATAGCAACCTCCATTGTGTATAATCTTCTTGGGACTCTTCTACTAAAACTAGTACATTCTCCTATGTTTGAGGTATTTATCTCCATATCTCTGGTGATACTAATCAGATCTCGATAAAATTAAAATGGGACCACCTCGGAAACGTATCCTACCTATTAAAAAAAGAATCATTTGAATCCGTTCACAATTGATGGAGAAATCGCGTAACATACACACAAAAAAAAAAAAAAAAAAAAACATACAGACGAATTGAGAACCTCCTCCTTTTTTGTGAAGTCGGTTAAAAATATTGTGAAGAAACAGCCGGCACGGTGGTAGGTAGGCTTAGTTGCATGGCATTGACATTTAATATTTTGACATTCCAATTTTAATTTTAATTTTTTGTTGTTTTTACTTGTAAAATTGTAATCGATAAATAATAATAATGGAATTAGGAACAAAACAAACATGGAATGGTTGATTAGACGGTGAGAACATATTATAATTATCAATAGTATTGTAACGAATTGTAAATAACAGTTGCACGCCCGAAAGGGTATAAATAAGAGGACCTATTGTTATAATGTATTTTACCTTTGTGACCTTAATTATAGCAAATAAATTATTGATTGATTGATTGATTGATAGGACACTGCGACTAGTGTCCGCCTGGCCAACCCTCAAGACGTATGATCAGTCGCCCAACATCTGATGTACTCTGGCAGCTGTCCTTGAGAGCCAACCATTCTACGTCTAGCGTGCTACCGTCCATCCAACTCCATGGTGTTCTTCACTCAATGATGTCAGAAAAACTTAAGCGAATATCTTAAATACTTGGGGTTTGCTCCACAAGGCCTGTACCACCCCTCATAGCCTTTCCTTACCACCCTGAATGTAGATTTATCACTTTAACAGATATAAAAAATTATTCTTCAAAACAATACGGATACTACTCTTAGTTTAGTATTTTAAACCGACTTCCAAAAAGAAGGAGGTTCTCAATTTGTCTGTATGTTTTTTTTTGTGTGTATGTTACGCGATTACTCCGTCAATTGTGAACCGATTCGAATGATTCTATTTGTTACGTGGTGTACCCATTGTAATTTCATCGAGATCTGATAAGTATCTTCAGAGATATGACGATAAACGTCTCAAACTTGCTACAGAAATTGACTCGCGGCGCATTGAAGTCGGTTGTTTTAGTTTTTAAACTATCTTAATTATGTAAAGAAAATTGAAGAACCGAAAAGTTATTTAATCCACATGGACCAATATTTAAAGAAAATGAAGTAGGAATTAACCAAACAAAGATTTTCGCCCGCATAACTAATTTTTCCTTTCGTTAAAAACTCTGCAAAGGGATTGTGGGCAATATTACTAGATTTTAACAAGAAAAGTTTCACCAATTAACATAGCAAATTTCTGAGAGAGAATCACAAAGTCTGATATTAGCAGCTTTGAGACGTTAGAGTAACTATGAATGAAAATTATAACCTACTTCGAAAATGGAGGAGGTTCTCAATTCTTCTGTGAGTACTATTTTTACGTGTTACCTCAGAACTCCGACATTTAGAATTTGGGATTTTTTTTTGTTTGCGAAGATATACTAACCGTTTAGATTAATTGTACAAATTATCGAGTTCTGGCAAGTATCTCCAAAGATATGAAGATATACATATATGCATATAATATGTACACACATATACATACATATACTATACACAGACAGATATATACACATATACATACAGGTGTTAGGCAAGCCTGTATCAATTTCATCACGCCCAGCATGGTCCAGTATCCGTCTGGCTAACTACCACCCTCAACTTGGAAAATCTGTCGCTAAACATCTCATGGTGTGCTGAGACAGCTGTGTTTGAACGCTGGCTCCCATTCTAGGCCCAATATGCTACCATCTCGACCACGTCATTTACTACCAGTTGAGATAACCGTCAAACGCTAGACTACTATATGATGACGCCTCTTCACAATCGGCGATCATAGACGATCACACGCGATCGTGCAGAAGGTCTACTCGCCTGTAGTCGGCCATCATCGTCCTTATTCGTCGTCATGATCGCGGCGATCGGTGACTTGTCGGTTTTTCGGGCACGCATCAAAGGGAATCGCTTGTAGTTGGGAAGCGCGTGCCCACACGATCGCCGATCATTCATTCACCGGAGGACAGCGGAGCCGTGCGTACGTCGCGTCGTTTTTTTGTTTTTAAATACAAAAAATAAATGATCACGGACGATCGTGTGGATGCTTGCACAATGATCGTGACGATTACCTTGCCGATCACAGACGATCAACGAGTGTCGATCATCGCCGATTGTGAAGAGGCGCCACATGACACATAAACAAGCTCTACGAATAGATATTCGTAGTGGTCGAGGATGGTAGCACGTTGCGCCTAAGAGGTGGATACCTCTTCCTTTTCTACAGTCGGTTAAAACCATCAAGTTTAGTTCACCAACACATATTTAGCATTACGTGAACGTTTACCGTTACGATACCGGTTGTTATGTAACGGCTACAGCGTTTCACGATAGCTTTCAAGATCGGCACTTTGCGGCCGTTTACGGACCTCTTTTGCGAGTATTGCCCGTTAAATGTTAGGGAGATGTGAGGATACATATATATGATACTTTAATATCACCCTTGTTCAATTATTGTGGATTTTTTCTAGGAGAATCTTTTTAGGGTTTCTTTTTAAGTTTTTTTTTTCTTATATCAGACACACAAGCACTTGGACTCTTCTTTTATATTAGCTACTGTTAGGATCAACCAGAGTTGACCACTTTATCACCTGTTTTTTGTTTATTTTTTTTTATTTCGTATAGGCAATCGTTTTACCTCTATCTCACCTATTAGTGAGATAGGGGTGAAACGATGATGACACGGTCGCGGATAGAGCACGCTAGGCCTAGAATAGGAACTGGTTCTTAAGGACTACTGCCGGAACACTTAGATGTTTTGCGACAGAATATCTGATAAGTTAGCGGTCGACCAGTATCTCGACCTGATGGTAAGCTGGTGATCAAGGATGGCGACCAAGCTAAAGTCATACTAGAGTAGAGTCAGACTATTCTATGGTCTGTTCTATAGTCTATTCTATAGTCTGTTCTATAGTCTATTCTATAGTCTATTCTAAAGTCTATTCTAAAGTCTATTCTAAAGTCTATTCTATAGTCTATTCTATAGTCCATTCTATAGTCTATTCTATAGTCTATTCTATAGTCCATTCTATAGTCTATTCTATAGTCTATTCTATAGTCCATTCTATAGTCTATTCTATAGTCTATTCTATAGTCTATTCTATAGTCTATTCTATAGTCCATTCTATAGTCTATTCTATAGTCTATTATATAGTCTATTCTATAGTCTATTCTATAGTCCATTCTATAGTCTATTCTATAGTCCATTCTATAGTCTATTCTATAGTCTATTATATAGTCTATTCTATAGTCTATTCTATAGTCCATTCTATAGTCTATTCTATAGTCCATTCTATAGTCTATTCTATAGTCTATTCTATAGTCTATTATATAGTCTATTCTATAGTCTATTCTATAGTCCATTCTATAGTCTATTCTATAGTCTATTCTATAGTCCATTCTATAGTCTATTCTATAGTCTATTCTATAGTCTATTCTATAGTCTATTCTATAGTCCATTCTATAGTCTATTCTATAGTCTATTCTATAGTCTATTCTATAGTCAATTCTATAGTCTATTCTATAGTCCATTCTATAGTCTATTCTATAGTCCATTCTATAGTCTATTCTATAGTCCATTCTATAGTCTATTCTATAGTCTATTCTATAGTCTGACTCTCAAGGGCTGTGTCCTGTTGGAACTCCGTTAGGTTATGGCGGCAGATTTTCTCCGTGATCGAGGTAAGGTAATCTCATCTCTACTAGACTTTCGAGTAGGTTGGCACTTTTTAGCTGATAGGGTAGCGTTTGACAACTATCTCGCCTGGTGAGCGATGATGTGGTCAAAGAACTCAAAAATGGTGAACACAATAGGCCTAGAATACTGTTGACTCTCAAAGGTCATGTGCTGCCGAAACACCGTAAGGATATGGCAGCAGGCTTTCGATCCTTGATCGTAAGCTACTTTTTGGTAGCAAGTCAGTTGAAAAATTGATACATTATGCTACTACTACTTGTGTACAAACACCCGTGCTAGGATTTGAACTTGCGACCTCTCACTTAGAACTCAAGCCATCCATCCTTAACTCCAACGGGGATCTCAACTTCATGCCGGAACATGAGGAATAGATTGCGGACATGTCTATGAACGGTGGCTGCTTCGATTTTTTTTTTACTCCGAACTGGGTAGCTTTTGACTACTATCTCACCTGATGTTAAGTGATGATGCGATCGATAATGGAGCATGCTTACCCAGAAGATACCTATTAGTATTCATTTGCGATTTGAAGACCCTCATATTGTACTTAAACGGAAACACAGACTCAGTCAGGGTATTCCATTCCTTGGCGGTTCGTATGATGAACGAAGAAGTAAATCGCTTCGAACGGGTAACTGGCATATCCACCATAAATCGGTGACACCTTTTAGTATCTCTGGATGTCCGATTGTAATATGGTGATGGCGGAGTCAAATCAAGCGAGCAAGCGATTTTGCGGCGATGCGTGAGACTGGAGTCTCTTGCTTACTAGTAGGTCGTCGCTGATGGGTTTCTTGGCTCTCCTCTCAATAGCATCTCTCATAGGTAGTAGATAGATAATACCTACATGTATCTACCTACTTACTAACCTACATGTACCTACTTACTACTACTACATACATAGTATCTATCTACTATCCAATAGACTTGGCTGGCACCGACTTCAAATAGATAAGTGGGAAGCGCTTATAATAATTTTAAGTAAATAATTTTTCGCTTATGAGTGCCTGTTTGTGATTATGAAGTCGGTTTTTTTTTTTTTTTTAAATAACTTATTTTACCCTTTTTAGTGCATAACAAGTTTTAATTAAATTACATGCATCTATTACATTTGGTGTCTGGGCCGTTATACACTGACGGATATATACTTTTTGAAAATTTCAAGTATGTACCTATAACGGTTAAGAAGATACATATCTGTAAAGTGCGCACATATAGACACACGAACGGACGGACGGACGGACGAACAGACAACAAAGTCTCAGAAAGTGTTCATTTGGTAGCCTTTGGGTTCGGAACCCTAAAAAAATTGACTTTAAATGCCGCGCTAAAGTGAAAATATTCACTAGTAATAATGATGTCATCAAGGTATCAAAGGACAATGTCCAAAATGGCCGTGTACAATTAAAGCATCTGACACACACGATAATTAATTGTCTATTTTATTACAATAATTCCAAATACTTTTATAACACGGACTAGTTGTATTCCAAAATGAATATTAAAAAGTAATATTTGCGATTATTAACATTAATTGCCGCCATATGGCCAACAGAGTACTGAATCACTCTACTACGTTATAAGAGGCACTTCCCTATATTGTGGATACCCGAATTATGAAAGCACGGTGTAGCCAACCTAACAACGGAAAGTATTATTTACGTAGTAACTATTATATAATATGTGGTTTTATGCTTATAATTTTTTTTTGCTGTGTTGATTGGCACAAAGTACGTTCATAATTCTGAGTTATTTAATAATGTATGCAGTGTCGCGGGACTGAAATGGCCGCCATCATCGCCAAATGTCATGTCATGTCAAAAAATCTTAGGTATGTTTAAAAAAGTTTGCACCCTAACAAGACTTTGCCCGGTAGAACATTCCTGTGAAGACAAATTATTTATATTTATATATAATTATTTATTATAATTATTAATATATAATTATTTATTGAGGGCCCGGTGGCGTAATTGGGAGAACAGTCGGCTTTGATGCCGTGGTACCGAGTTCAAACCGCCGTGCACCAATGAATTTTTCGATCGAAAAATATATGTGCGCTTCTCACAGTTGCCCTCCGGTGAAGGAAAACATCGTTAAGAAACCAACAACCCCCGCATGGTGGTAGGACATATCTAGTGTCCGCCTGGCCAGCTACCACCCTCAAGTTAGAAAATCTGTCGCCAAACATCTTATGTGTTCAGGCAGCTATCCTTGAGAGCCAGTTCACATTCTAGTCCACTTCTCTATCTTCGACCGCATCATCACTTAGCAACAGGTGAGATAGTGGTCAAACGCTAGCCTATAAGATATTTAAAAAAAAAAAAATTATCCCCACCTTTATTTCTATCTCGCTCACAGTTACCGTAAGAATATCTGTCAAAAACCAAAATCAACGAGAAGAAAGATGTAAAAACATTATTCAAGGTCATATTTTTTAGTCTTCAAAAGTATATGCAATAGCAACCTCAATTGTGTACAATCTTCTTGGGACTCTTCTACTAAAACCAGTACATTCTCCTATGTTTGAGGTATTTATCTCCATATCTCTGGAGATACTTATCAGATCTCGATAAAATTAAAATGGGACCACCTCGGAAACGTATCCTACCTATTAAAAAAAGAATCATTTGGATCCGTTCAATATTGACGGAGAAATCGCGTAACATACACACACAAAAAAAAAACATACAGATGAATTGAGAACCTCCTCCTTTTTTGTGAAGTCGGTTAGAAAGACAGGCCAGTTCCATTAGTCCCTGATAAAGTTGCAATTAGTTGACATACAACGCCATATAAAAGTTGTAGTTTATCAGGCAGATATATTCCGAACTGGTTACAGCCACTTTGTAATTAGGATGTCCATTCGGAAAATCAGAATTCCATACATGTTTTGCTTCTTTTTAATGTCCAAATATTTTGAATATGTTATGAAGCAAAAGCAATGTAGACTGAATGTGTGTCGCAAAATTCAAAATGGACATTTCGGGGATTTCTCTAGAGCCAGGACACTCTGGAATATTACCAGGGAACTGTTGGACTGGATCGATCATGTTTGGTGCAGGGCATAGGAGACTAGCGTATGGAATCTGTTCGCTTACTGATTTTGCACCCGAAACCAGAACAATACAATAATAAAAATCATTATTTTTAAATGGTGGTAGAACACTATCTAGTGTCAGCCTGGCCAGCTACCTTCCCAAGTTAGAAAATCTGTCGTCAAACATCTAATGTGATCCGGCAGCTATCCTTGAGGGCCAGTTGCCATTCTAGGCTTAGCGTGCTGACCATCTTCGACCGCACCATAACTTACTAACAGGTGAGATAGTGGTCAAACGCTAGCCTATAAGATATTAAAAAAAAAAACAATTTTATCTCACGACAAGGTTCTTAATTTAACATACAAAAGTAAGATATTAGGCTAGATTATAAATGTAACCTATCGTTGTGAGAGACTGGTGCCTGAAATAGGTTTTGAAAAAACCTGTAGTACAGGTCACAGGAATAAACTTCGGTTTGCACAGAGAGTTTAAAACTTTGTATTTTTTTCGCTAGCCATAATTACTTAGCCTTAGATTACATAAAAATTTATTTAGATAGGCACTAAAAACATACCTGATGTTATATATACCATAATACTCCCGATACCATTTTTTCTCCACAAAATAAATGTTTGTACCTGAAAAGAAAACCAGTATTTTGTTAGTATTTGTAGTAGAAGTATTATGCAATGAAATAATCAGAAATTACTTTCCACTACTATCGTATAGGCTAGCGTTAGTCCGCTATCTCGCCTTGTGGTAAGCGATGATTTGGTCGAAGATGGTGAACAGGCTAGGCCTAGAATGAGAACTAGCTGTCAAGGACAATTGCCGGAACACATTAGATGTGGCGACAAGCTGGCCAGGCGGACACTAGACAGTGTCCTGCCACCATGCTGGGTGTTGAGGGTTTCTTTACGATGTATTTCCTCAATAGATGGCTTCCAAAATTATTGCAATGGTCTGACATTGTAAACCTGCCAAATGTCAGTTTTTTTTCATTCGTTTTCGATTGATGTCTGCTTGTATACCTTATATTTCTATCTAACTATCCTCCGTGTTTCTAGCATTTGTATTGTTCAACGATTTTTACTTACAGTAAGGTAATAAACAGATAGGTATAGATAGGTATATAATAAACAAACAGCTCATTGGTCAAATAAATCGCTAGCTCTTATAACTTGAGACGTAGGGTAACGTTTTACGACAGCGAGCGTTTAAGAGCCACATTAGCGCGTTTCGGCCGTTTGAACTACGCGTACATCCGATACTCAAAATAATGTTTTTATCACTTATTGTATGTATTCTTATACTGTATATTTTCTTCTCATTATACTGTATTTTTCAATTAGGGAGATTCCTTCCATAACATTCAAAGTCTAGTTCCATAAGCAACCATTTCATCGTTTCCACCGTTCCAACCTTGGAATTAACCCCAATCGTAACTAAGCACTCGTTCTATTATTATTTAGGTATTTAAAGCTTAACATAATAAAAACTTTTTAATTATTACCCACAAGATAGTGTAAGCGTAAAGGTTAGATGGCTAGACTTTTAAGCGAGAGATCACCAGTTCAAATCCTAGCACGAGTGTTCGTCAACATGTGGAAGGAGCATATTATATCGATGTTCTGCCTGATTTGCCACAAAAAAAATTACTTACCACCATCAAGAATAAAATTTGCCACCATACCTTGGAGTAAAATCATTCGACGAGAAAGTTGCCAGAAAAACGCCTAAAGAACAAAAAACATCAGCAATTACATATTTAATTTTACACAAAAAATGATTCGTCCACTTTCAACCCATTAAAATTGTATTATTCCCTATCGTCCTATCACGATACCTTTAATCTCATAAGAACAAAGTTTCTTACGTAAATACCTATTGTAAGCCTTGAGGGTACTTTAAACTTGCTATTCCGTTCCGAAAACGGTCTGGAGGACCTTTTCTTCCTATTCATGGCCCATTTTCCTGTAAAAATACGAATATACACGTATACAAGGTCGTTTAGACGAGGCGACATTTTGCTAACGATTGCGATTCGATTCTCCAGAGAATTTTGAGGATCAAATGTCACTCGCGTCTGTAGTTTTTACAATACGTGATGCTCGAGTCTCAACTTATCCCAGATCACAATGTTCTTTAGTAATTCGATAAAAGACCGATATCACTCTAGGTAGTCAGAATGTGCGTAATATTTATAATATTTTGTAAGTACCTAATATTGAAGTAATACATACACAAGACATCGTATACACAATGTAAATAATATGGTACATTTTATGTACATACTTGCAACCCGCTCTGGCTTCGCAAGGGTAGCATGTTATATGGTTATATTTTTTTGTATAGCTTGTTGCGTCGAGTATGAATTAACATAATCAACGATCGTCGACATATTTCAATCAATTTACACAAAACCTTAACGAATAATACAACTAAACTAATTTCATGAATCCCTAGTTTGTCTATTGGTAATAATCTCATGGAAATCCGTGGTTTTTGACTTTATCGCGTACTGACAGACAGACGCGGCGGGGAACTTTGTTTTATTATGTGTGTGTGTGTTTTTTTTATGTTATGGTTGGCAAACAAGCAGACAGCCCGCCTGATCGTAAGCGGTTACCGTCGCCTATGGACAACAGCAATACTATGAGTGCTGTTGATGCGTTGCCGACCTTTGAGGAGTTTGTGGATACACTTTTTAAAAGATTCCATCCTATGGCTAGATGGAAAAATCGCGGCGGGTAGATCATTCCACATCTTACAGGTGCGCGGTAAAAATGCTCGGTTAAAACGGGTAGTTCGAGATGTCCAGGTCTGTAAGATGTTAGGGTGTGCTTTTTGACGGTGCCGAGCAGTACGATAAAAGAATGGCGTTGGTGGAATCAGGTGAAAAAGCTTTTCAGAGCATTCCCCATTATAGAGACGGTAAAAGGTAGATAGCGCTCCGACGTCTCTACGGAGGCTGAGTGGCTCCAGTTTTTCACGGAGCTCGGGATCGTCGACAATTCTAGTGGCTCTTCGCTGTAAGGAGTCAAGAGGCTGAAGCTGGTAACTCGGAGCGCCGTTCCTGAGGTGCGAGCAATATTCCATGTGTGGTCAAACTTGTGCTTTGTAAAGCACAAGCCGTTGACGTGGTGTAAAATATCGCTTCGCTCTGTTAAGGACACCTAGATTCCTGGATGGAAGTTTTGCTTTGGCTTCCAGGTGACTCTTAAATTGGATCTCACTAGAAATTTCGATGCCTAGGATCCCAAGACTGTTGGATATTGAAAGAGGCACGCCCTGAAATCTGGCTACGGAAAAAGGAGTCTTTTTAGCGGTGAAAGCGCAAACTTGTGTCTTCGTGGGGTTAAATCGGACCAAATTACATTCACCCCATCTGGAGACTTTCTCAAGAGAGTTTCTCATGTAGTGATAGTGATAAAAATAACCGTAAAATTAGTACTTTTGTATACAAAATACCGCATGTAGGTCTTTCTTTGGTTCGAAATCAGAACTGAGAAACTAAAAGAGCTACATAGTTCACTAATAGAGCAGCGAATACTCGTTTTTTTAATGATAATTGATTTAAATTTTATTTATAAATCCCTTCTGGCTATACAACTAAAAAAATCACTCACGCATCATGTAAATGGAGTCGTAATACATTTCTTAACGATATTATCAATATTACCTACTAAATTCTAATCACACAACTTCCCCTAACATCACTAACACCGCAACATCTAATCCCTAAACTTCATACAAACAAACTCTAACAGGCAACTCCATGCATAAGTCGCTCGTAGCACAACAACCGCGAGTTAGTCTCCGCGTATAAACACCCCCTTAGGCCAGTTAGGATGTATTTTACGGGATCGTGGAAGGGATTTTTGCATTTTTATGCTTCAACGGAACAGCCGAGCGTCGCAGATATATTCAGGTCTTGTTATCTGATAATGTGGTGCTTTTGTTTTCCTAAATTGGTGTGTAGGCACCTTTATTTGTACCATTAGAGGGTTATTTAAGCTGTAAGGCACACCTCGCGCACTATACGGCCACGAATCTGGCAAGGAGCCACGCGTCAAAGTGTGCGACCTTCATATGATTTCTACAGCAAGCCTGCACCCTTATCATGAACTTTGATAGTTGGGAATTTTGGCGGGAACGTGGAAAAGTGTGTGTGCTTCCATTGTATTTTTTTTGTGAAGCTTGTGTTCTGCTGCAAGTTAATGTGTAATAAATGTAGATTATTAATCATTAAGTGCCGGTGAATGTGTGCGAACGTAAGGAAGTAATGAAACAATGTTGAAAGTATGCTATTCGTGTTCTCACCAAAATTCCACTGAATCTTCAGTAAAGTCCAAATTTTTACTGAGATTATGACTTGGACTAGACTTTGACTTTAACTTGACCTGAAATGTGACTTTGATCCATCTTTATGACTTGAATTCTCAAAAATGTGAAGAATTGTAATACTTGACATTGGCTAAATACACTAATCGTGTGGGGCCATAATAAAAACTAAAAAAAAAACAAAACTTAATATTAAAGATCGTTTGAAAAATAAATATAACCGACTTTAAACGCCGCGCTAATTTTTAATATAACAAGTTTGAGGTGTTTATCTACCTACATATATCTGGAGATATGAATCAGATCTTCTAATGAATTGTACAATGCAACTACCGCTGAGAACTGTGTACCTTACCTATGAAAAAAAAATTGAACCACAATACGTGGCGTAATCTCGTAACAAACGTACAAAAATAAAACATAAAGAAGAATTGAGAATCGCCTCCTTTTTGAAAGTCGGTTGAAATGTTCTTTATTTTTTTTTAATATTTGAAGTCATCGTTTATTTACTTTTTAAATATAGTATATACATTATTATAACTTTAAAACTACCTAACTATAAACAAACAAATAAAATAAACCTAAACAAAAAGAATAAAAACTAAAATTTAGTCTACCAAACTACTACCAGTAGGTAAAGTTCCCAAAATGCTGGCTGTTTTCCCCCGTTGAATGAAGATTCTTAGTCTGAGCTAAATACATGCCAGCATTTTGGTCTCGTGTCGTTTCAACCAGTTAATTTAACTCGATCGTATAAAGATATAAACTCTCATTGTTTTTTTTTACTTTTCATTTATTAGTTCTTTCAAATATAAATAATGTCTATTCCAATATGATTTATAATTTGATGAATAAAACCCACGTTCAATTCCGAAAAACAATCACTTAAAGAAATTAAAAAATCATTTGACAATATTGAAAATAATTGAAGTTGACGTGTTTTCCATTTTCCTGGAGATCCTTCCCATAATAATTCCAATAGGATCTCCGGCTATTACAAAATTGGATAATTTATTAAAGGAACATTGGAGAAATAAAGAAATTGAAACACAATTAACGTCATTGATTTACAATTTGACTTAATTTTTTTTGTCATGTTTTTTTGTCACTGAATAGGATGGACTCTTTTTGTTTTTTTTTTCATCTTTTATCTGTATTTTTATTAAATAAATCTTCCAGACTTTTAAAAAGGTGGAGGTTCTTAATTCGTCTATATGTTAAAATAAAAATAATAAAATATTTAATTTTTTTTTCATAGATACCATTTAAAATGTATTATGTAAGATCTGATCTCTCTGATAATCTGAGATCTGATCTGATAAGATCTCTAGAGTGACAGAAAGTGACGCGCAGCATGAAAGTCGTTTTTTTTTTTATCAGATTTTATTGATTGTGTATGCCATGACTGATGATGATATGTGTATGACTGGGTAGTGCTTGACCACTTTCTGACCACTTTCTCATCTCATGCGATAGATGGTGAAGCGCGCTTGCCCAGAACTTCTGGTCTAGAATATACATATCTCTCGCGATGTCCATATACAACAGGAAACTCGGACTCAGGCTGAGTATTTCTTTCACAGCATATGGGACCACTTTGCGGCGTACAAGTAAAGAGTTGGGCAAAGATGTTATGGTTAACCTCTTTGATATTGTGTAGCTCTAAAAAAGTAACGTAAATAGGCATGACGGCAGTATAAAAAAATTAACGATTTAATTATTTTAGAGGAAAATACATATTAAACAAATATAAATCGCTCTAACTAGCGATTTATATTTGTTTTAATTAAAACATTGAGATTATAAAGATTTTTAATAAAATAAAACATTAAAATACTGCAATCGGCCATTTTGACTGAAACACCAATCACAACGTATGACGTCACGGTCAAGTAGACTCCTTCTGTTTAGTCTGTTTTGTTGTGTGATACCCGCGTGACGTCACATCCGACGCCATGACACCAGCGAGCTGTTCTCGCGCACTATTGAAAAAATATTAGAAAAATTGCTTTAAACTTCGTTAAACTTAAGTTAATTACCAGTTAGTTAGTTAGTTATTTAGTAATAAAGGTTTTTTCGTAAATAATAAATGTGTTCCCAAATTGCGGAAGAGGATTTCAAAATCTTTCGTCACGCCTATTGTAGTAGCTCTTGAATTGCTTTAGAATTTAGGAACATTGATGTTAACACCGTATCTAAGATTTTGTTCAAAGTAACCTGGGATTCTTGCCGGCCGTCATCTCCGTCAAATAAAGGGTCTCATCATCAAAGGGACCTCCGTCACGTCCAAATAAATATCAACGCCTAATTTAACGAGACAAAAAATATTCTTTATCAAGGAAAAACTCGGGTGGAAGCTACATTGAATCTTGATGAGGTGGGAATGTATAGAAAAAACATGTGCGGAATAGAGGGTTAAAGGTCTTCTACACGATCCAACCTAATCGTATGTTTATTTTTAGGGTTCCGAACCCAAAGGGTACCAACGGAACCCTATTACTGAGACTCCACTGTCCGTCTGTCTGTCTGTCTGTCTGTTCGTCTGTTACCAGGCTGTATCTCATGAACCGTGATAGTTAGACGGTTGAAATTTTCACAGATGATGTATTTCTGTTGCCGCTATAACAACAAATACTAAGAACAGAACACAGTTAAAAATTAAAGGGTTTAAAACAAAAAACGTGTTTTTTTACGATACGGCGCAGCTAGATGGCAGCACAAGAAAAATTTGCACGCGCAAGCGTTTCATTTGTTAAATTTGTGGGCCTCGGTCGATTTGTTTATAAGTAAACAACTAATGTTGAGGTTTATTTGCACATACGTAATTTACAGTATTGAATACTATATCTTCAATTTTAGTACTTAAAGAGCTTCAATTAGCTAGAATCAGTAGAAAGTTAGTCGTACGAACACTCGGTCTTCTAGATATTTAATTATATTAATTACCTTTGTGTTAATACTTACTTAGTTGATGTTAGAAGTTGGTGGCGTTCGGACTTCGGAAATTCGGAACCCTCCGTGTGCGGGACAAAAGTCTGACTTGCACTTGGCCAGTTTTATTTTTTTATGTTGGAAAGGCATCAGTTTGACCAGTATCTTCTTAAGTTAGGTGACAATTACAGATGACGAGTGAATAAAATTTGCCTCAGAGATCTTCTCCTTCGCGGCTTAAGCCTTTTTTTTAATATCTTATAGGCTAGCGTTAGACCACTATTTCGCCAATTGGTAAGTGATGATGCGGTCGAAGATGGTAAGCACGTTAATCCTAGAATGGGAACTGGGTCTCAAGGATAGCTGCTGGAACACATTACATGTTTGGTGACAGATTTTATAACTTGAGGGTCGTAGTTGGCCAGGCGAACACTAGATAGTGTTCGAGTGGTTTCGACAAAATCGGACTGGAGAAGTGATGTGTGTCAACTACCATAAGGATTTCATCACATTGCGTGTCTCTGAATACATCGACGTGATCGCTGCAATCATTAAAGGTACGGCCACACCGCGGTGTCTTGCGATCTGCGGGCGCAATCTCAGTACTTTCCAATTGTTTTTAGATCGCGTTTGGTGTGAAATACTACTGCGCTATTGGTACAAATACTACTGCGCTATCTGATCGCCGCCTAGATCGCGCACGCAAGATGCTGATTATTGATTGTCACGTAATACTATGGCGATTTTGAATTTTGCGTGGCACAGTTACAAACACACACAACTAGTATATAATCTGTCCTAGTAGTTAGTAGTATGTCGTCGAGATAAGTAAATGCATGTAATACAAATGTTGATATATTAAAAATGGCTCGGCCGATTTCGTTAAAATTTAAATGGGACCACCTGGGAAGGGTACCCTTTGAAACAAAAAAGTAATTTTCCAAATCGGTTCAGGCATCTCCGAGTAATCGGTGAACATCTCGTAACAATTACTAAAGTACTTTAGTAATTCTTACTCTGAGGTCAACATACATAAAAAATAATAAAAAATAAATAAAAATATTCCGACGAACTGAGAGCCTCCTCCTTTTTTGTGAAGTCGGTTAAAAAGCGAACATTTAAAATTCGAACTTCAGAACACTACCCAAATTTACCCAACCAAATTGATAACGTCTCATCCAACCAAGTCGGACCGCGTAGAGAAACAACATACGTGTCGGTAAGTTTGGTTACGATAAAAACGTGCGGTCGGGTAGTCGAATATAGAAATCCGGATGGTATACTTTAACGTTATGTGCTCCACATAGTAGGTAAGTACTTTAATCTAATTCTATTCCACATTTTCGAGAAGTAGCGCTACCACCTTATGGTTACATTCATCTGTTCGTTGACTTTTACCATAAATAACTCATTTGCCCTCTATCCTATCTTATAGCACCTTTGGCACCTCCCTTTGCGTACGGAACCCTAAAAAGTAGTCTTACTGTTATAAACCGTCTCACAGCATCACGTACTGCGTCGTGTCTTCGCGGCTGTGCGGTATTTTTATCATTTCATCACCGCGTAGAGTATATACGCGCATATTTAACTAATTTGTATGAGAACTACGACTTCATTTTTAGGGTTCCGTACCTTAAAAGGAAAAACGGAACTCTTATATGATCACTTTGTTGTCCGTCTGTCACGACCCTTTATCTCAGGAACCCGCAGAGGTATATTAGGTTTATACTAAATTTTTTTTTTGTCGTAAGTATTGTGTGTCGCAATGGCAACTCCGATCAAGATCAAATGAGGGTAGTTTCAAACTACTCTCAATCAAAACAATACTGATACCCACAACTTCAGTCTTCTCGTGACCACGGTCAATGCAACTTGATCGAAACGTCGAGGTAAATAAAATTATGTTTTTAGCGCGATAAGTCCCGTATTACAATATAATTATAGGTTGATACTTATATCAAATACTCGGATCTAAGGTATCTTTCGGCTGTGAACCTACATATGTTTTGTTTGACATTGCCTAAATAATTCTATAGACATTGACATAATTTTTACCTATTAGCACTTTTCCTTCAAAATTTTTGTGTGTTATAAATTATATTAAATCTACGACTATACTGTATGCATGCATGTCTCTATTCATTATGATGATAATTGTAGCCCAAGCAGGCAATTAATAGGGAATATGCATGTTTTTTAAAAATATTTTTATTTCACTCATTACATCCATATAACATAATAAAAAAATAAAATACTGCTGGAATTGGTCTCATTATTTTTTAAATAAATATTTAAATATACAAATAAATTTGAGCAGTTTAAACGCCATCATTTCCCGGGATCTTTGGCAGTGAATTGTGACTAACTTTTTTTTTCTTTAACTAAGACTCCGCGCGATTATTGTATTTAGCCAATGGCATTTTTTTATTAAATTATGCAGTTTCTCTAATCTCGTACTCATTTTTACCTATATTAAATGGTTAGTAATATACATTTATGCACAATAATACGCGGCAAACACAATATTTGGAAATAAATACAATAAGACCACACCATACATTCATTTTTATGTTCCCGCGCTCAAAGTTTCTATCACGTGGAGTAGTGCATTAGGACGTCAACTTTCGATTGACCAATGGTGATCTGTTTTATAAACTTAAATTTTCCTCGCTTAAATTGCATTTTTCATTTATTATTTTAAGCAAATAAAATGGAATTTAATTTAAAAAAAGGTTTTACATATAACACCAGGACAACAAAGATTTGAAAAAAAAAATATTTTCAATAAATCTGAGCTACATGCATATTACCTATTGCACACCAATGTGAATAGGTAGAATGTAAGGGCATTGTTTTGTTTTATTTACCATCATCTTTTGTACTACATTTCTGCAATAAATTATTATGATTATAATGATGAAAAAATTCAAACCATTAAGTCAATGCGACCAAAATTTTTATGACCGTATAAGTAGAATGTTTTTGCATATTTTGCGATTTCAAAAGGGAATCAAAACCTATTCTTACTTTATTCGGAAACTTCCCGTTGCCCTAGAATCAGGAAATTTGGCGTTAAGCAAGGTCTTGAAGGGGTTGGATTTAGAATCGTTTGGCACGAAAAAGGGGGGGTAGAGGGGTGGAATGGGAAGGGGAGGGTCCCCCCTTCACTACCCTACCACTCCCATTACAAGGTAATGCATAGTTTTTGAGTTATGCCTATTTTTGTTGGGTTTGATTTTGGATTTTTGGTTGAATTTAGAATCGTTTGGCATGAATTTGATATAAAATATTATGGGGATGGGTAGAGGTAGATTGTAACAATACCATTTCTTTAACAAGGTAATGCATATTTTACAAGGAAACAATATAAACAAAATCTAACCTAAAAATATACTAAACCATAAAAACAAAGCGCAAATAATAATTACAAGGGCTAGATAACTTATTAAAAATTTTAGTAATATTATTTACCACTACTAAATTAATAAGAACACCCCACTAGAAAAAAAACTAGGTTAGGTTAGGTTGAAACTGCGAAAACACAACGCAAGCAAGCAAAAAGCAAACGCAAGCAAAAAGTTTGTTAAACATTCAACAAAACAGTGATATTGATCAGCAAAGTGTTACAAAAAAGTGAGGTTATGATTTTACAAAAATACGCATAACTCTTAAACTATGTATTACCTTGTAATGAAAGTGGTGGGAAAAGGAAAGGGGGACCCTCCCTTACCCCCCCATCACCTCATCCTCCCTTTTTCGTGCCAAACGATTCTAAATTTTTACCAAGTGAGGTTATGATTTTGCAAAAAAAATCATAACTCAAAAACTATGCATTACCTTGTAATGAGAGTGGTGGGGTAGTGAAAGCGGGACCCTCACCTACCCCCTCCACCCCTCCATTCCCCCTTTTTCGTGCCAAACGATTCTAAATTTCAACCTCTTGAAGCACTCATATGGGAATCAATCTGAAATCCGTAAATATATAGTGTGATAATTAAAATAGTAAATCTACTAAAATAAAACTTGTGATTTGTAGTAGGTGCAATACATTTTATATAGTTCGAACTACAAAGTTGAATTTGTCCTTTATCCTAGTCTGTGAAGTAGGTACGGAAGCTTCGGTTGGCGATTTCAACTCGACTTGGCCGGTTTTTGCAATATATTTTATAACAGGGCCATTGATGCTGAGGAAAGCCCAAAAGCGGTGGCGGGACGACCCAGTATGCTGTCTACCTACATAGACTGACTGGCCACAGATGGCATTAGTCAGGGACTGGCGAAAAAATGTTTTTTTTTTTAATGAAAATATTGATAACTATAACTAATAACTATACTATATATTTACTTGATAACTATAACTAAAATAAACTAATATTGATATATATAACCTTGTAAGAGATTTATAGGTATTTTGTATATATCTTATAAGCTAGAATTTGACCACTATCTCGCCTGGTGGAAAGATAAAATATGGTTGAGGATGGTGAACACGCAAGGCCTAGAATGATCTAAAGGTACGGACACACCACAGCGTCCTGAGTGCGCGATCAGACAGTATTTGTATCGACTGATTCACACCAAACGCGATCACAAAGCAAAATTGAAAAGTACTGAGATCGCGCCCGCAGAATGCAGGACGCCGCGGTGTGGCCGTACCTTGACTCTCAAGGGCTGTGTGCTGCGAGAACATCGTAAGGTTTTGGCGGCAGATTTTCTCCTTGATGGTGGTAAACTACTTTCTGGTAGCAAGTAGACGGTAACATGATTCTACCACCTGTAGACAAACACGCTTGCTAGAATTTCATTTGATTAACCAGAAACCTTATAGACAGAGTGTGCTAAAAATTCAAGCTAAATCCGCATTAGAAAATAAAACTCGTCACAATCCACACAAAATGGCATTCAGTACCGGTAATGGCATAATCAAATTGCTCTTTTTATTTTTCCACGTTTACTGGCTTTTAAAGCGGACATTAAAATAAAATTGTCTCCGGTGAGTCGTTGAGAGATAAAATACGTTTATTTGAACCAGATTCTGTTTATTTTTTATGTTTAGATTGTGTGGATAAAAATAGCAATCTAAATGATTAAAGATGAAATGGATAACCGTACGTGGGAAAACGACCTATTTTCAACCTACTTCCAAAAACAAAGGTTTTCAATTCGTCTGTATGTTTTTTTTGTGTGTATGTTACGTGATTACTCCGTCAATTCTGAACCAAGTCAAATGATTCTTTTTGTAATAGGTAGG
The DNA here is from genome assembly GCA_954871355.1 of Cabera pusaria. Taxonomy (NCBI): domain Eukaryota; kingdom Metazoa; phylum Arthropoda; class Insecta; order Lepidoptera; family Geometridae; genus Cabera; species Cabera pusaria. The sequence continues at coordinate 7,044,646 of OX940910.1, forward strand.
GTACGTTTCCAATGTGGTCCCATTGTAATTTTATCGAGATTTTTGTCTCAAATTTGCTACTGAAATTGACTCGCGGGGCATTGAAGTCGATTGTTTTAGTTTTTAAACTATCTTAATTATATAGGGTCCGTACCTCGAGAGGAAAAAAAGAATCCTTATAGGATCATTTTATTGTCCGTTTTTCTATCTATCTGTCCATCTATCCGTCTTTCCGTATGTCCGTCTGTCTGTCTGTCTGTCTGTCTGTCCGTTTGTCAAGACCCTTTTGTCCCAGGAACGCGTAGATAATATCAGGTTGAAACTTATATCAAATACATAGGTTTACGGGTTGCCTTTCAGCTGTGAAAAAAATAAACTTGTAAAAGATATAACCGTCTATGTCGCAATATTCGCATATGTTGCGATTTCACAAGGGAATCAAAACCTTCTACTACATCCCGTACGGTTGACCTAGAATCATACAATTTGGCAAAAAGCAAGCAAGGTCTTCAAGCAATTATAAAGAAAAAAAAACTAAAAAACGTAAATATGTAGTTCTATAACAAAAAGCGAATTTACTATTACAAACTTCTTATTTGCGGTTGGTTTATTAACAGTGTCTAAGCATCGGTCTAGGGAACAACTGCAAAGTTAAGTTTGTACGGAAGCCTCGGTGCACGAGTCCAACTCGCAACTGGCCGGTTTTTTTTAAATATCTGATAAGCTAGCGTTTTACTACTATATTTCGCCTTACCACCGTAAGCGATGATGTGGTCGAGGATGTTAAGCACGATAGGCCTAGAATGCTCACATGGAATGTGCTGCCTGTAACATGCACTGGGTTGCGGGTGCACGTAATAGTACGGTTGGCAACCCTACATTAACCAGGAGAATTAAACATGTGTTTTAAGTGTGACGTTCGACGTCTAGATGAAAGCTGAATGGCTCAATACCTTTGTTTTTTTTGTAAATTCAAAGCAATAAGTTATGTTTCTGTTATATCTATAATATTTTTTATTGAATATGATCTGTTTAATGTAATTTGACGTGCGTAAGTGCAAATTTTTAATTTGCCCATATACTGCAAAAATGCTTTGACTTTGACTTTGACTTTGCCGAAACACCGTAAAGTTATGGCGGCAGATTTTCTACTTTTGTAGCAAGTCAGACGGATCATAGATAGAATGCACCTACGACCTGTGTAAAAATAAGTACTATTTACTTAGTATTTATTGTATGTGAATTATCGTTTGACATATTTAAAAATCTATGGACTTTATATGCGGCGTAAGGAATGGTGTTTCGCCCCATCATTGGTCTCATCGGATTTATAAATAATATTTAGATAGGACTACTTACCTTGTCTTACCTTGTAACTATAATCTTAATTTACCAATGATAGCCGGAGTTTTGAAGTAACATACATAAAGACTGAATTGTTCTCATAAATTGAGTATTGAGTACTTCCTCTTCTTCAGATAGATTCAACGCATGCCAGAATTCTGACATTTGAACAACCCTCCTTTTAGAATAAAATTAAACAAAAATGTGATAATTGCCATTACAAAGGTTGTTTCATATACGTACTAATAAATAACGGTCAGTAAAACAATAACTAAAACTGTCACTATTGACCATGCATTACACAATACACAGAATTTATTACCCTTAGATTATAATAGGTTATTACCTTAAAAAAACGTTTTAGTCTACCCACAAATAGATCTAAACTTAAAATATTTGTAGGCAAGCCATAAAAATGTATCTGTAAAAGATATGCCTTCAAAAACAGAACAACTGGGAAATCCAGGGCTAAATAACGTTTTACAGTAGGGTTGCCAACAGAAAAATATCTTCTAAACCCGTTTTATCGTAAATATAAGATACTAGCAGCCCGCCCCGGCTTCGCACGGGTAGTACATATATGGCTACAAAATTTGCATCAGTTTGTTGCATCGAATATAAAATATGAACATATTTAACAATCATCGTCGTATTTCATCCAATTTACACAAAACCTTAACGAATTATGCACCTAAACCTTCCTCATAAACACTCTGGCAATTCGTGAAAACCGCATGATAATCCGTTCAGTAGCTATTGAGATTATTGCGAACAGACAGACAGACAGACGCAGGCAGTGATGGACTTTGTTTTATAATACTTACGTAGTGATATTTGACGGCCCTTTGGCGTAAAGGATAGTTACCCTGATTCTGACCCGACGGTCGTTGGTTCTAATCCTAGCTATATACCTACCAATGAAAGTTTTATGTGTATTCATGAATCATGAGTTTTCGTACAGTGGTAGTGGGATCATTAAATCTACCAAAAAGTAGCTTACCACCAAGGAGAACATCTGCCGCCGTAACCTAACGCGTTCCCCGACGCATAATGTAGGGGTAATATACGTGTGTGTATCTGTGTGTCTGTCTGTAGCATCTTAGCAGCTAACCGGATGAACCGATTTTGTTTTTGTTATTGATAGTTTTTTTGTTTTGATAGATGTCTTCATCGAGAGTTTTCTTAGCTTTGATTCATGAAAATTCGTTCAATCGTTATAAAACTATGAGCTTTTTCCTAGTTAATTGCGCTATGAAATCAACTTTCATAGGTCTGATCAATTCGAAAATCTTCTTCTTCAACGATATTGTAAGAACATGGAAGTATTGACCTGATGCTGGGACATCTCCTGGACTCTACAGAATACTCAAATCCTCACCAACTTACAGCTCAGATTTTAAATGTCGTGTTTAGAGTCATTGGAATGCTTTTAATGAATAGATTATACATAGATCAGTCGGGGTGGTTTAAAATATTATATTATTATATATATAGATCAATATTATTTTGTACAATAGATCATATTATTATACTATATTGACTTTAAATTGATTGTGATCGGTGGGGATCTACAGCATAGCTAAGCTTATAATAATATTTTCGTAGTAACTATGACCTAATCTGTGGTTTCACTGCAAATATTTTATTAATTTTGCGATGCGTGTATGTGAAATTCGTGATATCATCTAGAGTTTTCATTTGAATTATATACTGTAAAGGACATTTTAATCTATAATATGTGGCCAAGCTAATTGACGTAATTATTTGGATAAGGATTAATACTATATACTTGAAAATAGCCTTGGAAGTTATGTAATATTTTTTAACAAAAATTTTAAGATTAAAATGGTTACTGTGAGTCAACCTTAAGAGATAGACATATGCTGTCGCGGACTTTTTTGTAGATCTTATTAAGTTGTACAACTCTTGCATAGAAAATATTCTTCTATCCATTTTCAATTAAGCAGCGTTCGTAAGAAACGTGTTTTTTCGACCGTTTTTTTGCCGACTTAGGTTGCAAAATAGGTCTCCACGTATGTACCTTTGATTTAAACAGGATAATATATAGCCTATTGTCATTCCGAATGTCCATTCTATGTATTAGTGAAAGAATTTTTTAAATCGGTTCAGTAGTTTTTGAGCCAAATCATTACAAAAATACAAATGTTCTCTCTTTATAATATTAGTATAGATAAAAGTACTGATATTAAATTATGAGGATTTTTTTATGATATAGGGAGCAAACAAGCAGACGGCCCACCTAATGGTCACCGCGGTCACCGTCGCCTATGAACACTTGCAACACTAGAGGTGTCACTCATGCGTCGCCGACCTGTCAAGATTCTTTTAACGCCCTTTTTGGACTCCATGTTGTAGCTCTGCGGGCAAACAGCGGACGGCAGTCCTCAGGACGTCAGACGGCAGGATATCATTGTCATCATTGTTAACGTAATATTTTATGGTACAAAGATAATTTTAAACTTAATTAATTTTAATGTCTACACTATATATTTTTAAAATTTCACATCTCTGAAAATATCTGACAAACGGTTGATATTAATTGACAGCGGTGGTACCAATCGCAGGAAGATTAGCAGAACTAAAGAGAGTTGTATAAGACATGACTGTATCTTATATTTTCGCGTAGTAAGAATTAAATATAAACCTTGTGATAAGTAGCGTTCCACCACAAATTAGGCGCTGAGACGTTCATACTGACGGTGCGACTGGTTCACCACTGACGGTGCGACTGGTTCACCAATTCAAAGTTTCTCAGCGAGTAATATTTAGAAAGAGCTATGCTCCAGTCCCTGTGAAGGATAGAATTTGTAATGAGGTCTGTATACAGAATCAAAGTTATCGTAGTTTACCACCATCCAGGAGAAAATCTGCCGTCATAACTATACATGTGTTCCGACAGCACAGCCCTTGAGAGTCAGACCATTCTAAGCTTAGCGTGTTCACCGTCCTTGACCACATCATCGCTTACCACCAGGTGAGATAGAAAGTCAAACACTAGCTTATTATATACTTTAAATAAACTGGGATGTAGCACACTTGCCTAGAATATACCTTTTCACTCGCAATTTAAAGACTTCCGAATTGTACTTATCAGGAAACAGAGACGTGTTTTAGAGTGGAGATCACGGCTCAGCAAATATAGTGTAGGACGCTCAGCAGTTAGATTGAGCGAACGATAATATACGCAAGCAAAATTCGGAAACAAACAACTAAAAATCGAGCTCAGAAGCGAGCTAAAGGCCTATGCTATGTCTAGCAATAGACAGAGATGGGCTGATGATGATAAGGCTGGTAGACAATACTGTATACTTTTTAAATATCTGCACATTTTTGTGATACCCCTAAGCTTGAAAAAATATTTTTTGTACCGTCGAAAGTATAATTAAATTGTTGACTGTACATTTATGAAAATGTTATTTCAGAACTGCTCCATGTAGATAAGGCGGTTTATATTGTTTGCTGGTTTATAAAAGCCTTTCAATATGTGGTAGAAGTGTAGGTATAAAATTTAAACAAAAAACAATAAGGCCTATTACAATTTCACAGTTAGAACTTCTTACCATACAAAAAGGTCTATTCCGGCACCAAAAACGCAAGGATTATACAAAACCAAAGACCAACCACTAATTGAGAAACGTGACCTTAGAATCAAAGCTCACTTGAATTGAAAACTATTATCTCTGAGTACTTAAAACTAAGTAATTGCCACACTTACGAATAGAATAGGAATGGGAGATCTTGAGACATAGTCAGTAGTATAAGTTCTGTTATTTTTAACCAACTTCAAAAAAGGATGAGGTTTCTTTAGCCTACACTATCTACATTTTAAATTTCATTAAAATCGGTTTAGTTGTTACGGAGATACCAAATTTAAATAACCTTTCAATAACCAGGGAAATATATAATATACTAGCTGACCCGGCGAACTTCGTACCGTGAATATAAATAAACTGTCCAAGCGTGAGTCGGACCCGCACACGCAGTATTCCGATAGAACAACATTTGCCGGAAAAATACGTCTCTTGTATGGGGGACCCTATTTAATTTTTATTTTTATTTAGCTTTTATTATTTGATCTTATAGCAGCCGTTGCAATACACACCATGAGTAAATGTCAAGTCTCTATTAAGGTTCGTAAGATTGAGTATAGAAAGCCTCAAAAACACGTTTCTTGTATGGGGACCCCATTTATTATTTTATTTTGTTTCCATCGGTTTTTATTACACAAATAGCGAATAACCATGTATGGAAGCGCTATAATGACAACCATCAAAATATGTCAATACAATGACAAATTTAAATTTTTGAACGAACCAACAATGACAACCTGGGACAACCATCAAAATTTAAAATATTAAAATTAAATACCTACACGATAATTCGAGTAATGTGGATATATAATGTTGTCGATTCAAAACCCTCTATTTAATACGTGCTTCAAATTTCAATTCGAGAGTGGAACTGTGTCTACCCTACCGTACCGTAAAGGTAGAACAGTTTATATGGGAAAATGAAATTGTTGTTTTTACTATCTTCCTTTACCTTTTAGCGAGACTAACGAACGGCGATTACTTTTTATATAAAAGATATAAAAATATACATAAAAAATATAATATAAAAGATTTCGACGAATTCTCGAAAAAAACAAATTTTGAAGCCTCCTCCTTTTTGAAGTCGGTTAACACATTTAGCAAAGCACATTCAAAATAAAATTCTGCATGGACCATGCAAATAAAAAAGCTTATGTACTGATATATAGATAGGACTTCCGAGCTCCGGCTGTGTACCGGATATTAACCCGTGAAAAGTCGAGACAAGAATATTTTTCCATTTTCCATTTTGATCTCTAAAGAGTTTGTGGTATAGAGAAATGAATGGACGATGGTTATTGGTTTGGTGGAACATTTCCCAGTTATTTTTTAAATAGCGGAAAGGGTTTTTAGTGATATAGGATATTTTAAAACTTTATAGATGTACATCCTTGATTACAGATAAAACGAAACGTAAAGCGGAGTTTATACATCACTACATTATTTTAAAACAAAGTCCCTCGCCGCGTTTGTCTGTCTTTCTGTCTGTTCGCAATAAACAACAAGTTGGAAAATCTGTCGACAAAAACTATGCATTCCATCATCTGACAGCTGTCATTAAGAGCCAGTTTCCATCCTAGGCCTAGCGTGCTACCATCCTCGATCATATATTTACATACTAATAGGTAAATAGAGGTCAATCCGTAGCCTTAAATTGCTTTGACAGAGTACAGGCCCAGAACAGGTATAAGAAATGTTGGTCTTCTGAGAGAAAAATGATCTGAGAAATTTAATTAGTGGACCAAAATAATTAAGATAGTTTAAAAACTAAAACAACCGACTTTCAAGCCCCGCGAGTCAATTTCAGTAGCAAGTTTGAGACGTTTATCGTCATATCTCTGGAGATGCTTATCAGATCTCGATGAAATTACAATGGGACCACCTCGGAAACGTATGTAATCTACCGATTAAAAAAAGAATCATTGAAATTGGTTCACTATTGACGGAGTAATCGCGTAACATAATTACAAAAAAAAAAACATTCAGACGAATTGAGAACCTCCTTATTTTTGGGAAGTTGGTTGAAAACTTTCACTCACTGTAGATTTGACCACGTGACCTCTAATCCCTTAATATCAGAACCAGGGTAGTATGTACCTACGCGCGCAAAATTCAAGTCAAAAAGAAAACCTTCGAGTAAGGAATCCATATTGCACATTACAGCAAAGTCCTATTCAGTGAATGTTAACCTTTTTAACCGACTTCATAAAAAGGACGAGGTTCTCAATTGGTTGGAATATGTTTTATGTATGTTACCGGATAACTCTAAGCCGCCTGAACCGATTTTAAAAATATACATTTTTTTTGTTTGGTGGTGGTCCCATGATATGTTCAATACATATCTCCAGAGATAGAAAGATAAACACCTCAAAGTTGGTACAGAAAATGACTAGCACGGCATTTGAAGTCTGCCAGGCTATTCTGAAAGCTACTTTACGCATCTCGCAAGCGGAATCCGCGGTGAGTCGTACTACAAAATTCAAATCGTAACACGATTGTAATACGGTTGAATTTCGTAACACGAAATTCAAATCTCACTGCGAAGTTCGCTTCAGTGATTAGCTGACAGAATAGCTCTACAGTTCTTTTTAACCGACTTCAAAAAAGGAGGAGGTTTCTTAAGGTACGGCACTGCACACCGCGGCGTCCTGCGATCTGAGGGCGCGATCTCAGTACTTTTCAATTGTTTTCTGATCGCGTTTGGTGTGAACCAGTCGGTACAAATAATACTGCGCTATCTGATCGCCGCCTAAATCGCACACGCAGCTGCTGTGTGTCCGTACCTTTAGTTTTTTAAACACTCATAAATTATTACGGTCAGCAGTTTCGAATATAAGGCGGAGCAGACTTCAAACTTGGTATATTGTATATCTACCTATTGAGTCATAATCTCATCGCCTTTCAAAAACTTAAAAAAATCTATTGTAGATATCGAGCATTTATTCTTCCATAGTAACGTTAACATCATTTTATTTGTCGTGCAATAAATTTCTAGCTACAAAATTCTAAAATATAAAAAAGAAATGTTATATGTCAAGGGCCACTTTTATATCAAAAGAGGGTATTCAATAAATTGGAGGACCTTAAGGACACGTGCCCTTCAGAAATACAGGCAACATGTAGACAACTAAGTTAGGATTAAATCTGGTCTGACCCAGCTTTTCTCTAAGCCCAGCCCTTAACTCAGGGTTTGGTGTAACAGTATGGGTAAGTGAAACCGAATATTTTTCCACAAAAAGGGGAGGGGGGGAAATTCGCCTGTATTTTTTTCCACGTTTGGTACCCCAGAACTCAATTTTAACTAATTTGGAAAATTCTTTTTTTTTTAGAGTACCTTGTTTGGTCCCATTGTAATTTTATCAAATCTGATAAGGTTTTCCAGAGATAAAGAGATAAAAACTTCAAACTGAATACCTACTGAAAATCACTAGCATTTGAAGTTCTTTTTTCTTAAATCTTAAATTGTTAATATTTACATTTTACATATATGTATGTATATTTATGTAGCACACAGCTACATAATAACTCAATTTCGATTGATCCGATTGTAACGAATTTTGCATGGGATTAATAATTCAGGAATGAATAGTTGTTGGACCTGGAGCTCCGAAGATTCACAATGGAAATCACACCACAAACTTACATTTACAGTTTGAATGTATAGCCTCATATACATTACAACTACAAATATAAGTTTGTACGTCCAATTTAAAGAAAATTACCATGTTTTTGTTTAAGAATGTGTACATGACATATTAAGTTGCAATCCGAATCTTTCGGATATAGGTATGGCGCTTTGTATGGCGGTAGTATTTGAAGTCGGTTATGTTTTAAAGATTTTAAGCATATTTTTTACAATATATTGTCTAGAGTTTTAATCATTATTTCATCTGTTGGTAGGTGACCACGTGGTCGAAGATGGTAGGTTGGAGGTAGGATGGTAGGACCACTAGGTCTAGAATCAGAACTGGCTCTGAAGGACAGCTGTCTGAAGTCAGTGATTGGCGACAGATTTTTCAACTTGAGGGTAGGTAACCAGACATACACTAGACAGTGCCCAGCATGCTAGGCCTACGATAGAAACTGGCTCTCAAGTTAGGCTGTACAAACACACAGTATATATGTTTAGCGAAAGACTTTCCAAATTTAAAATTCTTAGAAAAAAATCGAAGTTACCAAAACAGAAAAGCTCTTACTGTTATTTGAACAGTATTGCATCTAAAAAGATTTCCTCTAGGTCGAGATTTGTAAGCGTATAAAGATATCCAACGACACACATCTACGGAACCCTGCCTAAGTGTTTCTAGTTTATTCATGAAACACGGATGTCGTATATTTTGGCAAATATTATGAAGGGTTTTCATTTTTATGTATCGATAATATAATAGATTTGTTGTAATGTAAGTTCGTTCCTGTAAAATGTGGAATGCCCCACCCAGAATTTTTTAAATCGGCGCCAAATCCTGACTATGTTTAAAAAATCGTTTGTGTCTGTCTGTTTGTTACCAAATCACGCCTAAACTTATTAAGTATTCTGTGCCTAAGCGGACGATCCTTACTGAAATTTAACAAGAAGATACTATATAGCATGAGGATGAACATAGGCTACTAAATTATCCGCTAGTAATTTATATAATACGGAAATAATATAACTCCCTAAAACTATAAATTATTATCCAGATCGGTATATTATCATGACGGAGTTCTGAGGTAACAAACCTACAAAAATAAACAAACGAATTAAAACCTAGAGGGGTTCTCAATTCAGCTGTTTTTTTTTGTTTTGAATTTCGTAGTAAATTGGAATTTATTCCAATCCACTTAGTGTAACTGTCAGCCTTTCTGTCAGCCGTCTTTCAAACCGCCTGGCACTGTACAAGTACATCATGCCGGAACTCAGCAGACCTATTAGCGACGTGCCTCTGTCATTTTGTTTTGTTTCGGGGGATAATGGTGGTAGGACACTATCTAAGTGTCCGCCTAGCCAGCTACCACATTCAAATTAGAAAATCTGTAGCCAAAACATCTAATGTCGATCCATCCTCGACCGCATCATCACTGTCCAACATGTGAGATAGTGATCAAAAGCAAGCTTATATGATATTTAACAAAAATTAGTATATAATATTATGATTCTTTGAAGTGTCACACACTTTATATTTTTGTAAATTGTTAAACACAATCCATAATTTCATCGTACCGACTGGACTCGAACCCGCACCCCCCGGATTACACGTCCAGGTGCTCTGCCAATTAAGCCACGGTTCGATCCATCAATACGATGAAATTAGTGGATTGCATTTGTTAACCAAATTATGCATTGGTGGCGCCATCTATGACTACTTATTACGTAAGTTAATCATTCGGAAGAAATCATATATAAAAAATTAGCCACCCTGGTGTTACCAATTTGGTAAAACTTGTAGGTCGAAGCTTACTTTTTGGACTGATAATAATTAATAATAATGTATAAACTCTTATTTTGCAAAAAACTTCATAGAGGACTTTTCTGTTGAAAACTGTCAATTTAAGGGAATGTTAGCGGATATTTTTTTTTTAATGACAGCGTTTTAGCGACTTAAGGGGGATTGAATTAGAGTTCGTCGGGATTTTGTCTGGCAGATCCCGATAGATACGGCGAGAATATCAACATCCTGTTCCCGAGCAATTGTAGAAAAAGGGTCTTTTTTATATCATATAGGCCAGCATTTGACCACTATCCTAACCTGTTGGCAAGTCATAATGAAGTCGAAAATGTTAGCACGCTAGGCCTATAATGGGAACTGGCTCTCAATGATAGCTGCCCGAACACATTAGATGCTTGGCGACCGATTTTCTAACATGAGGGTGGTAGCTGGTCAGGAGGACAGGACTAGATATTGTCTTACCACCATGCGGGGGTTGGGTAAGGGAGGGGGGGGGATCTCTGGCGTCTAAGCCGAACATTCTACTACTACACCATTGTTCCCTCAAAATGTCTAGTCAAAACTGGGTCTTCTACACTGGCTGGCACCCTAGTTGGTTGCACTGGCTCAAGATCATTCCTGGTAACGAGTGATCGTCTATTTAGCTACACTCAGGAATCACGTACAGTATACATATGAGTCTAAGCCTCTGAGGATCAAACCAGAAAACGTTATTTTCCTTTAGTAAATTAGATAAAATACATGGCAAAGCCACACTACAACATATTGTATTATAATATAGTTGGTATAAGCCAAAAGTTCCATGTATATTATGAAAAAAAAAAACTATATATAGCCGAAATCTATCCGAGTACATCAGACCATTCTAGTCCTCAGTGTTGTTGGGTAAAACTTCTCAAAAGAAGACAGATAAACAGTACAGCCTCTTGGCATTGTCTCAAACTCCCCTATTCTGTACACATTACTGTAATGAAGAGGAATGGACTAGCCGGAAATATTTCCGGAGACAATATGGCGCCGTCAGAGGACATATTTGATGGTAGGTTATGACAAGAGCTAGCATATCTGGAGTAAAACAAAAGAGCTAAGCCTTTTTAGGGTTCCGTACCCAAAGGGTACCAATGGGGAACCCTATTACTGAGACTTCACTGTGTATCCGTCCGTCCGACACACAGTCCGCATTTCACAGGGCTGTATCTTCTTAACCGTAATAGATAGATACTTGAAATCTTCACTAAGTATGTATTACTATGGCTGCTATAACAACAAATACTGAAAACAGAATAAAGATAAAAATAAAAGGAGGTATCCAAGAAATATGTTTTTTCAGGCGTTTTATGCTCGATTTTACAAACTGTAATAGATAGAGACTTGTATAATATTATTATTGCTATAATATCAAATAATAAAAACTAAATTAAATTGAAAATTAAAGGATGCCGCAAAAATAAGTTTTTGTATGTTTGTATTGTTATTATCCTCTTACAAACATTTATTTTTGTGGCAAATTTTGTTCAAACGGATCCCTACGTGTGCGAGTCCGATTCGCACTTGGCCAGTTTATTTAATCTAGTTACACCCCGTTCCCACTTATCGGGTGCCGACCGGCCTGACAGAAAATCGGTTGCTCTAGTGGCAGAACATTTTATATGAAGCTGTTCACACTGATCCGACACCGTTTTTTCGTCGGCTCCGACAAGAAATGACTGGTGTAGCCCTTGCCGTATAAAAATCGTGTCGGATCTCACTCGTCTATGAGTAAGTATTTTGGTATTACGTTTATCTGCACATGCAGATTGTGCACATAGATATCGCGGCTCCGTTTCAATCGGGTCTGATAACCGACTAGTGTGAACACAAGCGCCGACGCCCGATTAAAATACGGTGCCTGATACCCAACAAGTGGGAACGAGCTCTGAAGGTACGACCACACCGTGGCGTCCTTCGTGCGCGATCTAGGCGGCAATCAGATAGCGCAGTAGTATTTGTACCGACTGGTTCAGACCAAACGCGATCTACGGCGTTCATAAAACAATAGAAATTCAGATCGCGAACGCACACGCGAACGCAGGACGCCGTGGTGTGGTCGTACCTTTACTCTTGACAACCCTAATTTTAACCGATTTTCAAAGAGGATTCATCTGATTCATTTATTTAATCTCATTTCATGTTATCTGTTTCTAATTGACTTCAAAAAGGACGAGATTCTCAATCTCAAAGGTTCTCGTATTTACACTCGCAGTGATGAGGAAATAAGTACTTTCTAAAGTTGTTAAACGTGACATGAAAATACCACAAACCTCTAATTAAGCTACGGACGGCAACATCAATGGAAAACGCCTAATATATCACAAAGCACAAAATCAAGCTTTTTGGGCTGAAATTTGCACGGGCGTCAAAAACATCTAATTTTAGACTACCCTCATTAAACTACAGCCTCTTTATACAAATACAACTCAATTATACTTAATAAATTAAATGAGTAATTATATGAGTAAGTAGAGCTCTCATAAACGGAGACATCCATTTTGTTTCAAAATTATCGTGAATTTGTAACATCATGAACATCGCGATCTCACCGCGTGACCTCACTCCCGAGGAAGAGCGACGGACTCGCTCGAAACCTAGGTCGAGAAAATTCGACTAAAGGTACGTGAATTACAGCCGGTACATAACATTAATAAATATACAGCATTAACTCAGCAATATAATTATTTACGCACTTTTTTTACGCACATTTATTATTACGTGTTTAATTATATTATTCCAAATCGTATTTATTATATTAGTCAAAATCCTATCAGATTCAGAAATAGGGCTGCTTTGAGCATATTAGCAGACTGTGCTCTCTAGGGTCCAATTACGATGATAATAATATGCATTGAAATGAGTGTGCACCGCGAGTTTCATTAAAAACTGAGCGTTATCATAGTTCAATTATAGCCAGCCCCGGTAGCACGGTAATATATATAATACAGTATTGTGACTCCATACAAACGGTCGGAACGCGCGTCAAGCCTACGCGCCTAGAGTTCGGTACACACTCGGCATACGATAAATGTGGTTGCACCGCACGCACTCCGCGGTAACGAACGAACCGTGTGAAGATACGGTCGTGTAATGGCGGTTTAAGCAGTATGCGTGCGAATTGTTAATATTTGATTGATCGAGAATATATATAGAATAGAATAGAATAGAATAGAATAACTCTTTATAGAACACCATAAAGAACTTATTATCTAAAATAACAACAACATAACTCGGTGATACAATCGGCGGTCTTATCGCATAAAGCGATCTCTTCCAGACAACCTATTTGTGGACTGGTTAAAATACACAGGGTGTTTGGCGATGGCGTATAATTTATTTTTATTATCTAGTATACAGCATATACAACAGTAAATTATATACTATATACATATATATATATACACATACCATATACATATATTCATACATAACATACATACCACATTTACAATATATTTAGTTATACAATACATATACTTAAAATATACATAAATATAATATAATTATATAAACATATTCTATACACAAAAACAAAAGCAAAACAGTATTTAGCAGGTTAAAGACAAGTAGTGATTATTGATTAAGGATTTGAATTGCGAAAGAGACTTAGCACGTCGAATCTCTACAGGCAGCTCGTTCCACAACCGAGCGGCATGCACTGTGAAAGATTTGTCGTAATACCGTGAAGAATGCAAAGGAATGAGTAACTGTAGGTTTTCCGAGGAACGAAGAGGAAGAGGATTAGAAAGATGTAGGAACTGGAAGCGCTCTTTGAGGTAGGAAGGAGTAGATGGGACAAATAGAACAGAGTATAAAAGGGAAAGGATATGACTGTTTCTTCGGAGCCGGATAGGTAGCCAATTTAACATTTTGCGATATTCCGAAATGTGGTCGAACTTGCGTAATCCGAAAATGAAGCGAATACTCATGTTTTGGAGACGCTCCAGCTTGTCCAGTTGTTCCTCAGTCACATCAAGATAGCAGGTGTCAGCATAGTCTAGAATAGGAAGAAGGATAGAGTTTGCGAGAGCAGTTTTGGTAGAAATTGGAAGAAAGTTTCGTAACCTACGTAGGGATCCGGCAGAAGCAAAAAGTTTTCGGCTGACTTCCGCCAACTGAGGTACCCAAGATAGTTTCCTATCAAAAAGTACACCCAGATTTTTCACAGTATCACTTATAGGGATTTGCGTTCCGTCGAATATAACCTGGGGAAGGCGGAACCAGTCGATTTTGGAAACCATTCGTGAACTGCCAATTACAATTATTTGAGTTTTTAAGGGGTTAACGTTTATGCCGAAGGATTTACTCCACGTGATTATGTGTTGCAAGTCTGAGTTAGTAAGTGCTATTGCATCTGGTAAATCAGAAGGCTTTGCTTGATTATAAATTTGTAGATCATCAGCATAAAGGTGGTAGGAAGAAGAGAGATGAGAAGAAATATAATTAAAAAAATAGAAAATAGAAGGGGAGATAGAACGCCACCCTGAGGAACGCCTGCAGACGTAGTACACCATGTAGAATAGGAATCATCAACACGGATACGCTGCCGACGACCGAACAGGTAACTACGAAACCAGGAAATTACTGCAGGAGATATGTTAAGAGAGCGAAGGGTGCCTATGAGAATATCAAAATCGACATTATTGAAAGCGTTACTAAAATCTAGCAGCGACAGCAGAGTCACACGACCATTCTCCATACCATGTCTGATATCGTCAGTTATTTTTACCAAAGCTGACACAGTACTATGGCCAGGCCGAAATCCGGATTGAAAAGGGTTTAAAAGGTTGTTGATATTAAGGAAAAAGGAGAGCTGCTGATTGACCAGGCGCTCGAGAACTTTGGAAAGGAAGGGAAGAATGGAAATAGGTCGATAGGTTATTGCAGTGATTACGGGAGTCGTTATACTTTTGCTTGTTCACAACAGTAGGTCGTAACTTATACCTGGTTTTGGCTAAGATCTTCTTATGCATCACATTTTTTATTTCACTGTTGGGCGAAGAGGAGCGTGAACGTCATAAAGCTGTATGAGGGAACTATTAAATATTTCAACTTTAAGCTCTATGGTGTCGGCATTTATAACATCTGTCCAGTTTATTTCAGTCGCATCCGTTCGCAAACGTTCTAAGTCAATGTTACCAAAACTGCGCTGCAAACGTATGGTAGGCTTAGCTTTCGGCGGCCGAATTTTATAGGAAATATAGATTAGGTCATGGTAGGAAAAGTCAACCGCCGCGTATTGGCCATGCTTAGCAACACGATCTCTGTTAGAAACAAGAATTAAGTCCAGAAGAGAGGGCGTAGAATTTGGAAAGTGGTGCGTAGCATTAGAAGGAAGGATATTGAAATTGGTGGCTCTAGCAACAGAATGAAGTTTAAGAGATCGGAAATCATTTTTAAGCAGACAAGTATTAAAGTCACCCATAACAATGGAATGATCAAAAGAAGGGGAGAAGTTTTCTAATAAGGATTCAAAAGAAGCAAAGTAATCAACACGGAGAGAGGGACAGTAATATACTCCAAGTAAGAGTTTAGTGTGCGATAGTGTGACCTCGATGAAAAGGTGTTCACCAGCATTGGCAGGGGGTGGTTGCGCTGACATACCAAGGATAGAAAAAGAAATATGCGTACGAAGGTATATAGCAACGCCTCCTCCACCACTGCCAACGCGGTCGTTACGAAGCAATCGAAAGCCAGGAAGAGAATAGAGAGATGTGGGGAGGCAAGGTTTAAGCCATGACTCGGACACTAAGATTGCATGTATGTTTTTATGCTCCAGGGACACCTGCATCTCTGTGAAATGTGCTGGGATGCTCTGGGCGTTGATATGTACGACAATAAAATTTTTAGGAACGTCATAGAATTGTGAATCCAAAAAGCTGGTAAGACATGGGATACTGCTAAAACTGTCAGCACTTGAAATAGAGTCATTAGAAGAACAGGAAACAAACTCATTTTCACTGCTAATGTTAGACATAAATGTATACCTAATGACAATAATATACAAATAATATATAAAATAATATACCAATTAAAAATATATGTAAATATATACCTAATATGCAAATATTTTTTACAAACGAAATAATATTCAAAATCAAAACAAGCACAACCCGTTGCATTTCAAACCACCCACCAAATTGCGTTTGAAACAAACTCACAATTTTGTTAGATACCTAGTTACAAAAAAACAAAAAAATATCGATTACAAAAACATGTGAAAAAAGATAAGTAAATTAGTATGTACAAAACTAATAAAACAATATGCATCTTAAATCAAGAAAAAGGCAAATGTGTTAAAAACTGAGTGAATTGTTCATAGAAACAAATAATATTACTTAATAAGCTATGAAACAAGTAAAATATTAAACTATTTATTTATTGACAATCAATAATTAGTAAGGATACGCAATACAAACAATCTATTTTAAAAATGAGAGGGATGCGCTAATTCGTGTAATTTCAATGATTACAACCGTTTCATTATTCATGCAAGCATCGTAGTAAGGTATATTTTCACTATCTGTGACGCTGGCAAAATGCGCATAAGGTGTTAAGCATATATTAAAAAAAAGTTAAAGCAATGACATTGACATTTGACATTAAGATGTCATATAAATTAATATCTGTCTGTATTCTGTCATGTCATAACAATAGAAAAGACAAAGAAATATAAATTATAAGGAGTTTTGTCGGGAACGTGGAAAAGTGTGTGTGATATCATTGTATTTTTTCCTAAAACTTGTGTTCTTCCGCGTGTTAATGTGTAATAAAT
The DNA here is from genome assembly GCA_954871355.1 of Cabera pusaria. NCBI lineage: Eukaryota > Metazoa > Arthropoda > Insecta > Lepidoptera > Geometridae > Cabera > Cabera pusaria. The sequence continues at coordinate 7,061,811 of OX940910.1, forward strand.
GTGGCTTATTAACCATTAAGTGCCGGTGATTGTGTGCGAGTGTAGGGAAACTGCACAATGTTGTAAAACATGCTATTTGCGTTCTCACCAAAATTCCACTGAAAATCTACAGTAAACACCACATCTTTACTGAAGGTATGACTTAGACTAGACTTTTACTTGAAAACTGACCTGAAATGTGACTTTGACCCATCTCTATGACTAAAATTAATAAAAACTTGAAGAATTTCAATACTTGACACTGGCTAAATACACTAATCGTGTGGAGCCATAATAAAACTAAAAAAAAATAAATTATAAGTATTAAAATAGACTACCTACAATTATTGACGATTAACAAATAAAAAAGAAAGTAATAGTCGGTATCACGAGACGACTTATACAGCCTGCCCTCAACTAAACAAGAGAGAATAAATGTACCTACTAAGTTAATTCCTTTTAGCGGCTGCAGCTCGGCGCGATGTTTTTGTTGTGACAGGCTCCTTTACCACAACTGTAGGCTTATGGGCCATTTTCTGTTCGACAGCGTCGATGTCCCCAAGGCAGCTAACTCGGTGCCGCGCTCCGTCTACACCAATGATGAAGACGAAGCCCTCCCTCGTCCAGCATTTCGAAACCCCGAAGCGCTGGCGAGCCGCCATGAAGAGATCGTGTCGCGCTTTAGTCAGGAACTCGGATAAGGTTATACCCGAGCCCTTGAGGCCGGCCTTCGCAGTCCAAATCTTGTCCCGCACACTGACATCACGGAACTCGCAGAGGATCGGCCGCGGCTTGTCAGTGCTTCCCGTACGGCCCATCCTGTGACACCGACTGATGTCACCCACTGAGAAAGTTTCTTGCTTGAGCCGCTCAACCACAACCTTAGCTACAGCCTCACCTGTGTTCTCTGAGGTTTGCTCAGCAAGCCCATATATACATTACAGTACTTAATATGGCACAGAGGAATGATTGAGCTATTTATGGGTGCTTGCATTCTTCAATGACGCACCCAGAGATAACATTTTTTAAATTATCTACCTGAAAACTCCGAACGGTAAGAGCTAATAACATAATTTTTATAAACCAACTAGTACGTAATTTCTTTTTTTCAAAGGTGGATATTTCGCTTTTCCGCTACTGAATAAAATACCTAGATTCATAAATAAATAAGTGGATAGGGTGAAAAAAGTGACACACGTGTAACCTATAGTCTACGCTTGCGTTAAAAAAGACTAGTATTTAGGTAGTTTCCTAGGCTAGACTATCTACTTACTTATATTATGTACTAAGCTACTTACATATATTATTGAATTCGACAACTTAGCATTATGAAATTATTAAGAGAGTAATAAATGGCCGGTACCTACCTACCTAGTAAGATTTACATTTTAACTCTACTTAGTATTGTAGTGTAGGCGGGCAGCCTTATCGCGCACACGCGCGATACCACTCGGTGCCGCCGGCTGCCGCGCGGCTTTAGCTTTTGATCTCAAGGACAGGGCCGATATACAATACTGTTCATTATATTACCGTGTCGGTAGTCTCAATATTAATTATTTTTTCAACTTTGCGAATGATATCTGTATAGAACGAGATGCAGCTATAGAGCACTAGCTGCATCTCCCTCTCTTCGAAGTTTGCGATATGAGGATACGTCGGTAACTATGTAGAGATCATCCGTAGATTCTTTAGCCAGTTAGGTAGCTTTAGCAGTCTCTACAAAATTATCGAAAGCTTCTGCCATCAAGAGGTCTAGCTTTAGATCTAACTCCGACATAAAATGTAATACTAAATTTTAAATTCGACGTTTGATATTTATCAGACCGTGATCGTAAATAAAGTGTCTAGATTTAGGGCCAGTTTCACCGGTTCCTGATAATGCGTTAGATAGTTATCTGACACATGACAACTTGTAAAAGCTGTCAAAAATTTGTCAGATTTCTTCATATTAGCGCTATCAGGAACCGGCGAAACAGGCCCTTAGATTTTATTTTGGTTTAGTACAAACAAAAATGTTAGTAAACGACCTTATTCACTCTGATAACAGGAAAATGTACTTCAACTTGTACGAAACTTTCTTGTAGATTTAGCGTGTACTTGTAAACTCCACCTCCGTCCATATTTTATCAAGTCCACTTCAACACGTGACTCCATCTTCTCTCACCATAAAGATCTTTACAACGGCTTACCTAACTTTTATAGGCTTACATCGTGCAGTTATTGTTCCACAGAATCGACCCAATTTCGCCAAGGTGCTCGCCGTAATCCTAAGAATGGTACAATGGATAAGATACAAGCGGGATTCCTAACCATTGGAACACGGAATCCTTAGAGATTTGACTAAATCAATTTCTTGATGATAAATATGATAAAATAGAAAAGGGTGGCGACATCAACCTAAGTCATCAATATAGTGTATTACAGAAAGTATTACTATGTGGTAATAAAAAAATGTAGGTGACTTTTAATTCTAATTTTTAGCCGACTTCACAAAAAGAAGGAAGTTTTCAATTCGTCGGAATCTTTTTTGTTCACCGATTACTCGAAGATGCCTAATCCGATTTGGAAAATTCTCTATTTGTTTCAAAGGGTACCCTTCCCAGGTGGTCCCATTTAAATTTTAACGAAATCGGTTGAGCCGTTTTTAATATATCAACAATACATCAAAATCAACATACGATGCATTTATATACCTCGAGGACATGCTACTAAATACAGGCTACTCCGACTAGCACGACATTTGAAGTGGGTTCTCTTAGTTTTTTAAACGATCTTAAATTATAATAAGACGCATATGCTATCATATTACAACTCTAGAAGAGTAGTTATGGAACAAGAAGCTAAAATCACAAAAGCCAAGATTCCTCGCTGTTTTCATAACCCTACCCTCATCCTTACGCTGTATAAATCCGCGGGTAGGACGCGGTTGGAATAATTTATATTAAAGAGTTAGTGTAAGCGCGATTCAAGGATGTGCCAACACAGGATGGATGGCTAGGATTTTAGTATTTGAGAGGTCTTAGTATATTTGGAATTCTGGAGCTCGGAAATTAGGAAAGCTGGCAGATCGGATTCAGGGGGACTTGAAAGAAGTAGCGTTTTTTGCCTTTTACTTTCAAATGTATTGATTGATGACGATACATATTTATTTATTTATTTATTTAAATAATAATATATATAATAATACTTATATATATATATAATTAATAATAAAAAAATAAAAAAACATAAATAAATACATAAATAAATAAATAAATAAATAAATAAATAAATAAATAAATAAATAAATAAATAAATAAATAAATAAATAAATAAATAAATAAATAAATAAATAAATAAATAAATAAATAAATAAATAAATAAATAAATAAATAAATAAATAAATAAATAAATAAATAAATAAATAAATAAATAAATAAATAAATAAATAAATAAATAAATAAATAAATAAATAAATAAATAAATAAATAAATAAATAAATAAATAAATAAATAAATAAATAAATAAATAAATAAATAAATAAATAAATAAATAAATAAATAAATAAATAAATAAAATTTATTTATTCCACACAGAACAAAAAGCAATTAAAAAGAAATAACATAACAATGTAATGTATCAGACCTGAATTGCTGTTCAAATACCTGCGTGTTACAGCAAATGTTTATAGTAAACGTGTTTGAGTAATGATGAATGTTAATACAATTTAAAATATTAGGCTATGGAAGATACAAATATGATCATAATGAAGATGACAAACATAATGATGATAAAGACAATAGATTTAAGTATTAATTAAGACGCAGAATGCACCCACCTACGTAATAAATTTCGCAGTTGAATGCATTCTGCGTCACTTGCACTTACTGGGATATGTTTGGGACGGTCAGACTCAACACGGAGGTTGAGTTTGACCGGTTAGGGTAGGGATAAAGGATATCTTTTAGTTTTTATGAATAGTGACAATTTAGGGCAGAAAATATCTAGTTCTTGTTTATTTTTAATTAAATCGTTATATTGACGAGCCATTCTGACTAAAGGATTGTAATAGGATATGTTATTTTTATAAGTTTGCAAAATAAAAAGATTTGAGACACCATTGACACGATACTAGCAAGATGTAAGTACCTACAGTACTTATACTTCAGTACCTACCTACTAAGGTATAAGTATTTGTTGTTTACTAATTTTGTAAAAATTTGCTTTTTGGCTTTGCTAGCTTATGGGTGGTCATTTTCATTTCTGAAAGACAAGAATTTGACCGCTTTTTCAACTGATGTTAAGTGGAGATGGGGTCCAAGATGAAATGGTGTTTTTCCAAATTTGAAAGACGGCAGTGATACGAGGCGCTGAACAACAGACTAGTTCAATCTACAAAGTGCAACAAACCCAACCTGTCTTCCATAATCGCAAATATTTTTTATTTAAACCGACGATGTGTTTAAAAAAATAAGTTCGCTTATATAGATCGAAAGTGAAACACGTCAGTGAGGTGAGTCGAAACCAAAATCAACGCCTTTATTGATCTGGGTCTTAATCTATCTATAACAGTAAGTAAATCACCCGAGCATACTGGAGCATCCATTACATTCGCTTAATTAATTAAGATAATTAAAAACATTCCACAGGCAGTCGTAAATTATTTCCCCTAGAGCAGGCGGGAACAAAGGAAACCATGTCCAGAAAGGTACGAGGAACTATCCTGTATTTTTTGACCGATTTCACTAAAGAAGGAGGTTAATTATAGGACACTACGCGGTGGGTAGACTCGCGTGGAATACAGATCTCAGAGTCACTATTAGTAGGAAGTAAGATTAGTAGAATGTCTCTACATCTAGATATCTTAGGGGCGCAAAGAAATGACACGTTCTGGCAGTTCGTTCGTTCACGTTCAACCGACTTCCAAAAAGAAGGATGTTCTCAATTCGTCTGTATGTTTTTTTTTTGTATGTATGTCACGCGATTACTCCGTCAATTATGAACCGATTTAAATGATTATTTTTAATCGATAGGGTATGTTTCCGAGGTGGTCCCATTGTAATTTCACCGACATCTGATAAGTATCTTCAGAGATATGACGATAAACGTGCTTGCTACTGAAACTGACTCGCGCGGCATGGAAGTCTGTTGTTTTAGTTTTAAAACTATTTTAATATTTATTCGTGTTTTAATACCGCCCATTATCAAACAGTTTCATTGACTACTACAATTTATTTTATCACGTGAAAATCACACTGTTAACACTGCCACAGTGCAAAGCAGTTCACTGCTAAATCGTTTGCCAACATTAACGTAAATTGGCAACTATACAGGCGAGGAAAGCCTCAATTTATATACTCTGTGGTTATATCAGAAAGCTAACTACAGGACTAATCTGGTTAATCCTATATAGCGATATACATATGTATATTTCATCTATAAAAAGATTATCTATACTATCTCGCGAGGTGTGGTAGAAGATTTAGTGACAAAGATAGAGAAAGGGATTGACGAAACAGATTTATGAGACGAGAGTGAATGGGCCAGCCCAGCCGGTAGAGGCCCACCTAGGCGAACGTATCACGACCAGTAGGGCTACTCTGTAAGCTAGTTTACGCATCTCGCAAGCGGAACCCGCGGTGAGTCGTATACTACGAAATTCAAATCGTAATACGATTGTAATACGGTTGAATTTCGTAACACGAAATTCAAATCTCACCGTTTGCGAGATGCGTAAACTAGCTTACAGAATAGCCCTAAAGATCGGAGACGTTTTAAAGAAAGGCCGAGTCAAAAGTACCTATAACCGGCGAGCATGTATGAAAGCGCTCAGTGCTGGAAGTGGAATATCGAATAAAGAAATAGTCTCTGTTTATAAGGCGTAAGAGCAGTGCATTTATTTATGTTCGTTTCTAGCTTTACCTAACTGAATTGGGTAATGCTAAGTTAATCTGGATAAACCTAGGATCACCTCGTCTTCTAGCATTACCCGTAACATATACAAGAACCGTATTTTTTTCCAGCACTTTGTTTTTAGGGTTCCGTACCCAAAGGGAAAGGGTAAAACGGGACCCTATTACTAAGACTCCGCTGTCCGTATGTCTGTCTGTCTGTCTGTCTGTCCGTCTGTCACCAGGCTATAGCTCATTAACTGTGATAATTAGACAGTTGAAATTTTCACAGATGGTGTATTTCTGTTGCCGCTAGAACAACAAATACTAAAAACAAAATAAAGTTAAAAATTAAAGGGGGGTCCCCATACAAAAAACCTGTTTTTAAACGCCATCTACCTAATTAGTTTCAGCAAAATGACATAGATGGCGCTAGTAAACGAGCCCCGTCTTTCTAGATCGCGACCAAACCAAAAATTCTTGGTAATATGTATCAATTAATCAAATATATGAGGTTGAAACTCTGTAATGTTTCGTATTGTACGGAACCCTCCCTAAGTCTGCGATAAGAGACGCGATGCTGACTCGCACTTGGCCAGTTTTATTCTCATTCTCATATTTAATTAGATAAATATTTAGGAAATACCGAGCAGAGGTACCTACTAACCTCTGCCCTCCTAGCATTCCATCTTTACCCGACTACGGCGTAACAAAAAGGAGTATTATTTAAAGGAGGGGATTTTGACATTTCAACTTCTTTTTATGCTTGTTTTCCATTGACCAAAAAGTAGGTTATGTCGCTTATCAACCCACGGTTACCTGAATGAGATCGCTGCTTAGTGATAAGACCGTTAATTACTTTACTTTAAAAGTGAAATAAAGAGTATTTTGTTCTATTATACGCTTTTATTAGCTTCAGACGTATGTATGTTTGTATGTTAGTATGTAACGGAATCTTTGAACATGATTTTAACCCCCTTCAAAACGTCGGATTAACTCGAAATTTGGCATACTTATTAAGGACCGATGACAATTCAATATTTTAAACATTTTGACCCGTTATCCTCACTAGGTTTTTTTTTAATTCGACTAAAAAATGAAAAATAAATAATAGTTAAAAAAAACTAAAAAAATACGCTTTTATAGAAAATCCAACTAAAAAATAGAAAATAAATTTTAATAAATTTGAATTAAAAATAGTGTAAGAAAAAATGATTTTATTGTAAAAAAAAGCGTGGGGTGCTTTTCAGGATATTATCAAAATAACCCATCTAGTCATATCTGTTCATAAAATATTTGGAACTATTGATACCATGCACCCCACGCTTTTTAGGTACGTGTAAAGTATAGGTGACATAGTTTTTATATATCCACCCGCTATGCTAGCCTGGCGGAAGTACTTCGGTAAGACAACAACTATAGATATAACTAGCAGCACCTCGTGGTTTCACCCGTGTAGTTCCCGTTGCCATGAGAATACGGGGATAATATATTGCCAATGTTACTCGCTGATAACCTAGCTTTCCATTAGTGAAATAATTTTCGAAATAGGTGCAGTAGTTTTTAAGTTAAATAGTTACAAACAAACAAACAAAAAATCAAATCTTTCCTTTTACATTATCTTTCCTTTTCCTTTTACCTCTTAGTTACCTTACATATTAGTTTAGATATAGGGCTTCTGAGGAAAATGTACGGATATCCTTCAAAAAGATTGATGAATGTAAATGAAGCAAAAGAGGTAAGTAAAAGTAATAAAATAACATGTTGTTTGTTTAGACAAACTTACTTACAATATATGGAGTTACTTGATAGTGATGGGACATAACTAGGTATTTAGTTTATTGATGTTTATTAATTAAAAATAAAAATAGATAAATGTCACAAATTAACTTTTGTCAAAATAGCAGCCTGTTAAACTGAATAAAAATCCGCTCTACACACAATAATTGATTACAAGAACCTTATAAAATACAAATTAGAATCGAGCTGTATCTTGGGTTTCTGAAAAAGACGGATCGATATTTCATCGAGAACTTTAGATTATCAATACAAAAACATTACTATATCTTCTTATTTGGAGAGCCCCGTTGGCGATTTCTAAGGGTCAGCTCAGACCGCGACGCGACGCAACGTGACGCGGCGCGCACTTTTTAAGAGAGTGATACAAAAAATAACTTTATTTACTACGCAAAAAAATACATTTAATTGAGTTAGTTCGGCGGCTTCAGGCTGCTCCGCGCGGCGTCGCGCTGCACCGCGCGGCGCAGCGGGAAGCCGCATGATAAATTTGAACATTATTAACTACACGATAAGATACACATTGCATTGAGATAATTTGGTGGCGTCGCGCGTTTTTCTGCGCCGTGCGACCTCGGACTGCGCCGCGTGGCTTCTCGCTGCACCGCGCTGCGCCGCGCGAAACCAAAAGCATAGTCACGTCGCGTCGCGTTGCGGTGTGAACTGACCCTAACCGAGAGGTCACCGGTTCAAATCCTAGCACGGGTGTTCGTCCAGATAGTGGGAGCATATTATATCAATATTCCGCCTAACTTATTACCAAAAAGTCGCTAACCACCATCAAGAAGAAAATCTGCCGCCATAACCTTCCGGTGTTCCGGCAGCACTCAGCCCTTGAGAGTCAGAGTATTCTAGGCTTAGCGTGTTCACAATCTGCGCTTACCTACCACCAGGCGAGATAGTTGTCAAACGCTAGTCTATAAGATATAAAAATAATATCCCAAAACAAAACTGAATATTGTATAGACCTTCAAAAGCTGAGAACTTTATTTTAATCTAAAACTTGAGCTAGCATTATCTCAAATTTTGCGCATAATTAACTCGAAAAGTTCATAATAGTGTTGGCTAAGCTTAGACAGGTAAATTTAGTTGCACCCTCATTATAAATTGACTGGCTAGCGGGTGAATTTTGCATACGTTATGGTACATTAAACTAACATCCGCCACTTCTGACGTTTAGCGTATAAACAGAGCTGAATGGATTTAATTCGATGATTGACGGACCATTATCCCTTGACATATTATTAGTGTTGTTATTTTATAGAGTCTTTAGAGTGTATTTTATCACGTGATTATCGTTGTTTTTGGTTTGACGGACATAGTGTCCTTTTATAGCATTCCAAGGACTTTTAAGGTTATTTAAGGACGTTTCTAACCTTAAAAAATTGTCATATATGACCGTAGCTTTCTTTCCTTAAAGCTTATGATTTTAAAAACGAGAATTTACTATATTACGAGAACTTATGCAATTTCCATATAGCGATCGAAAATTAAGACGGCATTCTTTACGAAGCCTTCTTTAAGGTACGGCCACACCGCTGCGATTTGCATAATGCGGGCGCGATTTACTTTTGAAATGATTTCTGATCGCTGTGGATCGCGTTTGGTTTGAACCTGTCGGTATAAATACTACTGCACTATCTGATCGCGCCCGCACCCGTGCCCGCAGTTCGCACCGGATTGGCCGTACCTTTAGGACGCCTGCCGCCGCTTCCAGCCTCGCACTGAAGCGACGAAACTTCTGTTTTCGAGAGCACTGTGGGAACATAACGTTATTTTTAAATACGGAGGTAAGCCAGTAAATTGGTTCAAATAATCCACATAGACAATCCGATAAGCGTACTATCGATATGTTTCCCATCCCTAGCCCTTCAGTCAACAAGCCGACATTACGGTAATAGTGATGAGCCGAGGAACGGTTGAATGATTGATCGGGAGCCATTTATTTTCGATTACACTCGATGCGTGCTGATTTATGTAGAATGCGTTGCTTCCGTGCCTTTGTGAGTTAAAGCTTACAATGTGTGATCTAAGCTCTTTGACCCTTGAAACTTGTGAGGTTAGTGGCTTTAGGCTCTATTTAGATTAAAGGTACGGACACACCGCAGCGTCCTGCGTGCGCGGCGACGGCGGCGATCAGATAGCGCAGTAGTATTTGCACCGACTGGTTCACATCAAACGCGATCTACGGCGATCAGAAAATCAGATCGCCAACGCGTACGCGGACGCAGGACGCCGTGGTGAGGTCGTAGCAGAAGAAGCAGCAGCCGAAATAAGTTGGCAGCATCTTAGCCGGCCACTTGGCGTAAAAGGATAGATACTGAGACTTAGAACTCCGAGATCGCTCTGGTTCAAATAACATAATTCTGTGCCAATCAATGTTTCATTTTTGAGTGCTCATTTGAAGGTGGTAGGATATTTTTAGGGTTCCGTTCCCAAAGGGTAAAACGGGACCCTATTACTAAGACTCCGCTGTCCGTCTGTCAGTGATAGTTAGACAGTTGAAATTTTCACAGATGATGTATTTCTGTTGCCGCTATAACAACAAATACTAAAAACAGAATAAAGTTAAAAATGATAGAGGGTCCCCATGCAAGAAACGTCTTTTTTTCGGCATTTCACGCCATCTATGAACGCTTAGTTAGGTAAACGTCCGATAGATGGCGTTATATTGAAATGTCGATTCCTAACACCTTTGTTAGACGTTAGATGGTGTTATAAGAAATAAAATGTTTAATAATTATTATTTTTTGCTGGCGAAAAATGATAGTGGTATTTTTGTTCGATCTTATAAAATACTGTAGTGTGGTACGGAAGCCTATGAGTGCGAGTCCGACTTGCACTTGGTACCAGTTTATTTATATCTCACAGGCTTGTGTTTGATCACTATCTCGCCTGGTGGTGAACGATGATGTGGTCGAGAATGGTCAATACGCTAGCCCTAAAATGGTCTGACTGTCAAGGTTTGTCCTGCCAGAACACCTATGGATTTTGACGGCAGATTTTCTCTTTGATGGTGGTAAGCTACTTTTTAGTAGCAAGCCAGGCGGAACATTAAAATATATTGAGAACCCCGTTGACTAAAAGGAAAGATAGATTGTTAAATCATTAATTTTATTTTTAATAAATCTGTTAATCTCAGGTTCTGGTATAGCTAATAATATAATGGCTTCTAAAGGTTTTTATTGTCATTCAGAAGTAAATCCATGTATCTACACGCTTGAATAAATAATTTAAATGAAATGAGATAGCTTGTTAACGTTTGGATAGGATGTAGGATATTGTTAAACACGATCAAAGCCGCGGGGAAAACTTAGTTAAGTTATTTATTAAGCGTATGTTTCGTCGCATTGCGTCCATAGCTGGCCGCTTGGGTATATCCCCTGATACAGTTTATGCCAAAAGCGTGTTATTGCGGAATCCCTCCAAGAGAATTGGATTTATATCTCATAATCCTTTCATTGTATCCGTGTTAAATTAAAATGTACCCCGGGAAGGGACTTATTTCCACAGTCGCTTTGAACGTCAATGCATAATCTCTGTGGAGAGCAAACGGAGCGTTTAGACTCACTATGGTTCGCAAAACAGCGTTAGATTTTTTGGTGATCAATGTTAACATTTTTTTTAACACCGAACTGTGTAGCACTTGACCAATATCTCACCTGATGTTAAGTGATGATGCGATCGATGATGGAGCGTTCTTACCCAGAAGATAACATACCTATTCACTCGCTATTTGAAGACCCCCACATTGTACTTAACCGGGAACATAGACTCAGGCAGAGCATTCCATTCCTTGGCGGTTCGTATAAGAAACGAAGATGCAAATCGCTTCGTTCTGGTAGATGGTATATTCACCATAAATTGGTGGATATATATATATACCATATTTTGAGGGCCCGGTGGCGTAATCGGGAGACGGTTGGCTTTGATGCCGTGGTACCGAGTTCAAATCCCGCCGTGCACCAATGGATTTTTCTATCGAAAAATGTATGTGCGCTTCTCACAGTGGCCCTCCGGTGAAGGAAAACATCGTTAAGAAACCAACAACCCCCGCATGGTGGTAGGACACTATCTAGTGTCCGCCTGGCCAGCTACCACCCTCAAGTTAGAAAATCTGTCACCAAAACATGTAATGTGTTCCGGCAGCTATCCTTGAGAGCCAGTTCCCATTCTAGGCGTAGCGTGCTTACCATCTTCGACCGCATCATCACTTACCAACAGGTGAGATAGTGGTCAAACGCTAGCCTATACAATATAAAAAAATAAAAAAAAGTATCTCTGGATGTCCGATTATAAAATGGGGATGGTGGAATCAAATTATGCAGTTCCATAGCACACTCTGCAATATGCATGTAAATATGGCTGTTGTTTTTAATATAGAAAAGAATCATATAGGCTAGAATTTGACCACTGTCTGACTTATTGGTAAGTGATGATGCGAACAAGGCTAGAAGGGGAACTGACTCTCAAGGACAGCTGCCGGCACACATTAGTTGTCATGGCGACTGATTTTCCAACTTGTGAGGGTGGATTGATTTATTATACATGATCCCAGAGTGCTAAATTACTTTCTTTATGCAGGTTGTAACTGTGACTCAATCCTTATGTCGAATAATTAATATAATTTAAAGACTAAAAACCTACTTCCACGCCGCGCGAGTCAGTTTCAGAGTCAGCAAGTGTGAGAAGTATATCGTCATATCTCAGGAGATCCCAATCAGATCTTGATAAAATTTAAATGGGACCAACTTAGAGATAAACCCTAACTATTTGCACGGTACATAACGTTTCATAACGGCCAATTTTTTGTAAAACTGAAATATAAAAATTAAATCGTTTATGCTAATGTAACGCTAATAATAATAATAGTCTGCGACCTATGTCGGGGGGAAAGCCGAAAAATACAAAAAAAATCGTACCTATGAAAAAAAATACAAATCGGTTAATAATTGGTGGTGTAATCGGCTAACAAAATTACAAAAAAAATCATACAGACGAATTGAAAACGCCTCCTTTTTGGAAACCGGTTGCAAATGACATATAGGCAATCATTTCGCCAAGTTCCGGAATTAATTTTAAGCCAACCCATTCGGGAGATGATATACTGAGGTAGTTGCACTGTGCCATGGATTCTAATGACAGAAAAAAAGTGTGGTATAGTTTTATGAAACCACCATGCAAGTGATTTTTTTTTTGCTTATGTGTAGCTATAGTAGCTAGCTACTATGACAGCAGTTGACATGACAGATTAGCATGTATACAAATATGGCTGCCGAAGCATCCGCCAATCACAGCTAGACCTAAATGTCATCATACATCATATGCACCAATCAGCACCGGCTGTAATGCGACATGAAAGATGGACGAAAACATTTAAGGCGATGTAATAAAGGCCTAAACCTACAATAAAAACCAACAACGCTTGTTAAAACAATAATATTCATAGAAATTACCTAAAACAATGGACTTAAAATTCACGCTGCAATCGTAGCGGACAATAGGAAACCGTCCGGGGAACAGTGCACTTAGAAAAACCGCGGTTAAAAATGGCGGAAAAATGCAACTACCGTACTATTAAATGTCTTTATTAAATTGAATCTGGTTTAATAAAAGCAATTCTTGAATGAAATAGCGTTGAAATTAACAAGCTTGAATCTAGAATGAAATAGAATTTTTGCGTTGCCAAGTAAGTTAGAATTCGGGGCAATTTAGGCTTTCTAGTCATTGTTAGGATTACCCGCATTTCCTGAGATTTTGTAAAAAGAAAACGAGTTTTGAATCTGGAGGACCTAACATAATAGGAATCAATTGCATTACTTTGTTTTCATTTTTGACAGACAAGCACTTATTAAATAAAAAAATATCAAAAAATTCTAACAATTAATTTGAGATCGTTTAAAAACTAAAAAAAAAGAAAAATTAAAAGAACCGACTTCAAATGCCGCGCTAGACACTTTCCAGTACCATGTATTGAGGTGTTTAACTCTATATCTCTGGATATAATCATCCATGTCGATGAAATTTAAGGCGCTGTTTAAACAGAAGAGACGTGGCGTATGTCTAGACCGTGCCGATGCTATGCACGAGCCGCGTCCGAGTCGTCCGGAGCCCCGTACTTAAATGACAGTCCGGGACGGGACGCGGTTGCCGCACGGTACTTAATAGCATGAACCGCATCATAATATGAAATGTTCGTGTAGTTTTGAAGCCGTGCTTCGTCCTCCTCCTCGCCTCGGAAGAAGTACGGCTTGCGCCCGGCACGGTCTTGTATAAATTAATCCCTCATGCGTTATAAAATGATCTTAGAATATTCAAAGTTCACGGACAATCCTACCTTTGCCATGTGACATGTTTCAATAATGGTAATTTTTGCCTTAACCCTCAAAAGACAATACCTACAAAGTTTTCAGACACGGACCTTTGAAATACCCCTAAAAAAGACAGTTGTATAAAATAATCCCAACCCTTCCAGTAACCTTGAATCAATTTATTCATGAAGAGGCCCTCAACTTTATTTCACGCGTACGTATAGGTTTTCCCATTATAGTTAAAACTAACGATCCAATGGCCATCCCTGTAAGCTAACACTTTCATAAATATAAAACAAACTTGGTATATAAGCCGCAAGGGACTTATAATTCCCGAAGGATGGAAGTGGCACACTGGCAACTTTTTGTTTCGATCTTCAACTTTTGTATCAAATAAATAAATAATAAATTATAAGTAAAAATATTTTTAAAAACAAGCTTTTATCTGGGACAATGAACTAAAATGTTAAAAATAAATTCTAGTAAGTATTTGCTTGAAGCTTGAAGCACTACCCGTTTTTCAGGCTAGGTAATTACTATACTTCAGTGCCTCAAGCTTTTAAAAATATAGGTAAGTACCTACACGCCAAATACTTCATCATAATCAGCCGGTATCAGTCCACTGCTGGACATAGGCCTCTCCCAAGTCATGCCACTGAGCCCGATCTTCGGCTCTTTGTTTCCAGTCACTGCCCACCGCTTTGCGAATTTCCTCGCTCCACCTGGTAACAGGGCGTCCTACGCTACGTTTACCGATTCGCAGTTTCCACTGTAGAACCAGTCTACCCCAACGGTTATCGGTCCTACGGCAGATATGACCAGCCCACTGCCACTTCAGCTTGCTAATCCGATGAGCTATGTCGATCACTTTAGTTCTCTGGCGAATTACTTCGTTCCGGATTCGATCCCGCAGAGAAACACCGAGCATAGCACTTTCCATAGCTCGCTGAGTGACTTTAAATTGGTGGACCAGTCGAACCGTGAGTGTCCACGTCTCGGCTCCGTATGTCAAGACGGGTAGGACGCACTGATTAAAGACTTTTGTCTTTAGGCACTGTGGTATATGCGACGAGAAGACTCGACGGAGTTTTCCAAATACTGCTCAGCCCAGCTGAATTCTTCTCTGGATTTCCTTTTCGAAGTTATGATTGCCTAGTTGGAGCGTCTGCCCTAGGTAAACATACTTAGTGACAACTTCGAGTGGGATTCCATCTACGGCAATCGGTTCCGGAACAACGTGCTCGTTGTACATGACTTTGCCATAATGACGATGTCATCTGCGAATCGTAAGTAAGAGATGTAGTTGCCGTTGATGTTGATGCCACAATTTTTCAGTCCAGCGTTTTAAACATATCCTCCAAGGCGTTAGTGAACAGTTTCGGGGATATGACGTCCCCCTGTCTCACTACTCGACGCAGGTGGATATGATTAGTACGCTGGTTCTGTACTTGTACACTCATCGTTGCGGCATTATACAGACATCTCATCACTTCGATATATCGCCAGTCGACTTGGCAACGCTGCAAGGACTCCAGAACAGACCAGGTTTCGATTGAGTCGAAGGCCTTCTCATAGTCCACAAACGCTAAGCGCAGGGGCCGATTGTACTCTTCGGTCTTCTGTACAATCTGCCGCACTGTGTGGATGTGGTCCATGGTGCTGTAACCGCTTCGAAATCCGGCCTGTTCCGGAGGTTGGAACTCGTCGAGTCTTCGCGCAAGACGGTTCGTGATGACCCTTGAAAACAGTTTGTAGACATGGCTCAGAAGCGAAATCGGGCGGTAGTTTTTCAAGAGGGTTTTGTCTCCTTTTTTGAAAAACAAAACCACCATGCTCCTGTTCCATGCCAAATACTTACTAGAATTTATTTTTAACATTTTAGTTCAATGTCCCAGATAAAAGCTTGTTTTTATAAATATTTTTTATTTATTATTTATTTTTAACTTTTTAGTAGGTAGGTATAGATACCGACTACCTACCTACTACCTAAGTATTTAAGAGAAGGCATGATCTTTAAAATATTCCACGATTATTTGATGTGATTATGGGTAAAGTGCTCTTCAAGGAAAACAATCGACTCGGTGGGGCTATGTTGCTTTATAACAGAAATGCCATGGCCACCTTACAGTTTCATCATCAGATCCTGGCTATCATTTAAGTTAAAGTGCTCCTCAAGACGAATCATTTTAGCCCAAATTCACTGGGGTTACGTTATTTTATCGCAGAGATGCCGTGGCCACCTTCCAGCTTCATCACCAGTCGCTAAATGTCATCTAGGTGTTTACACCTAGTTCTCTTCAAGACAAATCAATCGAGCCCAAACTCGGTAGTTACGTTAATTTATCACAGAGATACCGTGGCCACCTTCCAGCTTCATCATCAGACCCTGGATATCATCTAGGTGAAAAGTTCTCTTCAAGACGAATCAATCGAGCCCAAACTCGGTAGGGTTATATTGATTTATCACAGAGATGCCGTGGCCACCTTCCAGCTTCATCATCAGACCCTGGATATCATCTAGGTGAAAAGTTCTCTTCAAGACGAATCAATCGAGCCCAAACTCGGTAGGGTTATGTTGATTTATCACAGAGATGCCGTGGCCACCTTCCAGCTTCATCATCAGACCAGCTCCATGGTACCATATCATTGTATTGTCACCGAAGATACATAAGTACACCAAATTTGAGTCCAATCGAACATCGGGAAGTGGGTCTAATTTAGCTTCCAAGATTCCACCCGAACATACATAGTGACATACATACATTGCAAGGTAAATAAAAGCTTGAAAAAAACACATTTATTGCCAAAAAAATAGTACACTAGAGAAACACATTGGAAATACAATACGCACAATAATATTTTGGCAACTGGGATAGACTCAGCACTGTTCTGCGTAGAGTGGGTCTACGCAAGGCTGATTTTCAGTCTACCCCATTGCTCGAGCTGAGAGGAGCGTTTAGCTAGTAAGCGGGATTTACATACTTAGTGGTTTATAGTAGTATAGTATATAATATAATTCATATCACTAATTAACATGATTCTTACACTAATTAACACAATGAGATTATTTACCATTGGCTATGTATGTATGTGTGTGTGTGAGTGTGTGTGTGTGTGTGTGTATGTGAGTGTGTGTGTGTGTGTGTGTGTGTGTGTGTGTGTGTGTATGTGTGTGTGCGTGTGTGTGTGTGTGTGTGTGTGTGTGTGTGTGTGTTTGTTTGTGTGTGTTTGGTCTTGAAGGTGGATTTAAATATTTTTTTATTGCGTAGAAACATAAATGTTTTAACTTTAAATTTAAATGAAATAAAACTGATTTTCTTTCTCATCGGAGGAGGGAGATTGTTCCAAATTTTTGCCGCACTATATTTGAAACTACCTCTAAATCCGCTGGTTTTGTTTGTGACTAGGTAGGGAGAGATCAAGTAGGTACTGGCTGCGGGTATGTCGAGAATTCATTCAATTTTTATTCCATGCAAATTTTTAAAGAGATACTCTCCATCACACGTCTGTATTGAAAAAGTTGCGGATGAATATGTCATAAATAATAATGCAAGCGTTTTATCTAATTGGGCAGCATTTATTATAAGATTAACCAAAAGCCTGTTTTGATTGGTCAGGTGTAAGTGTCTGCTCAGTTCCGAGTATAAAATTTTGCCCATTGCACGTGCAATCCAAAATTTCATCGTATTGACGGGATTCGAAACCACGCCTCGTCGGAAACATCAGAACTCAGCTACAATACGATAGGATGGTATTGTGGCTGAGGCCTGAGTTGGTACAGCCAACACAACTGATAATTTCATAGGCACATTGTCGTTCAAAAAGTTGCTTGTCTGTGTTTCCCCTTACTCATCCCAGGTCGAGGTTACCAGGGCGAAATAACAAGTTTCCCTTTTTGAGCCCGATTTCTTGCAGACTTTTGACTTTATGAGTGGTTTTGTGTAGATATTTTTATTCGCAGGTATCTTACTTGGAAGTTGAGGTTTTTACCTACGATTTTATCTTAGCGATAGGTCTATAGAAGTACGAATTACGACAGGACTAGTAGGTATACTTTTTTTTTTTGTTGTTGGAGGTGATTTGAGACGATGGTTGATGAATTAACGGACTTAGCAAACATTTACAAACGTACGAATTTCGAACACAATACACCAAGAATACACAAAGAATAGTCCCATATGGGAATCGAACCCACAATCATCGGATTGGTGGACAGTCTCACTAGACCAACTGGTCAGTACGGTGCAGTCTACAGGCAGGATTCCGCAGGACGCGGCAGACGGCGAAGGAAGTGATCGCGTAACATACGCACAAAAGAAAAATTGGTAGTCGGTAGAAAAGGCGCACGCATGGATGGTACCATTTTTCATTTTTCTACCATTTTTCAGTTAAAGCATAAAATGATATTCTAGATAGTATAAAATACGGCAAGTAATCAACTGAGCACAATCAATTCCCAAAGTTCTACGCCGAGCTATTAATTCCAGGAGTAAAAATTATACTAAGAGGGACAATTAATTCCCAAGATTGGTCATAAATATCAGCGCTGAGTAGACACTTTGTCGCAATAAGTCGAGAGTCTGTGCAAAAAGAGAACCGTCGTAGAAATTGAGTTCGCGCGTGTTATAATTTGCTGTTTTGTAGCATTGACAACACTGCTGTCATTACTAGTACGACTAAACATGTTTGATACTTGGTAGGTGCGTACTCTTATCATTATAGAGTGGTACTAGGTAGATAAGTCCTTACTTTCTTACCTTTGAATGTTAGTTCATCGTAACACCACGACGGTTCTCTTTTTGCACAGAGTATAGAGCTTCCTATGTCTTTATAGTCGTTTTTTGTACTATTATTTATTCTGTGGTCGTGTCGAGGATGCTGGTTGTGATGTAGTACTGTAATTAGCTGACAAGGACGTAGCAATTTGTGGGTGGAGGTAATATTTTTCAGATGGTATTAACATTTAACATCATGTGGTGTTTTCTGTACCGTATTATTATTATTTTACATTATAGGGAGCAAACAAGCAAACGGCCCACCTGATGGCAAGTGGTCATATCGTCTATGAACACTTGCAACACTAGAGGTGTCACTCATGCGTCGCCGACTTGTCAAGATTCTTTTAACGCCCCTTTTGAAGGACTCCATGTTGTAGCTCTGCGGTAAAACAACGGATAGCAGCTTGTTATTTTATGGGAACCTACAGAATTGTCTAGTTAAGCACACATCACAAATAGTAGGAGCATAATATGTCAATGTTTTGCCTGACTTGCTATTAAAAAGTAGCTTACCACCTGCAAATCTGCCGCCATAACCTGACGGTGTTCCGGCAGCACAGAGGGTCCTTGTGAGTCAGAGTATATTTTTGGAAAGCTTAAATCTCTCAAATTACAAAAATCGGAACAAAAAAAATTTTTATCGTCTTTAGTTTTACAATTTTCCAAACTCTATATCAGAGCCAAAAAAATTCTACGTCCAAATCCGTCCAAAAAACTCAATTTATTTCTTTTTCAGTAAGCCTGAAACTCGTAAAAGCATTTCAGACGCACTCTTTACACTCTTTATTTACACTCCCCTGACGAAATACAATGACCAAAGGATCTCGTTGCGAAATAAAGGACTGAGGCTTATGGTCTGTTTTGACGGGTATAGTAAATAGGCAAGTTACTCGCATGTTATGGCGGCAAAGTCCCTTACTATTTTTAATGATTGATCCGATATTTAGATACTTAAATAAAATAATATTGGCATTAGAGAATCTTATCTGCCTATAGCTTCTCATCATCTTTTGAGTCAAATCTTATAGGCTAGCGTTTGGACCATTATCTCGTCTGGTGGTAAGCGATGATGTTGTCAAAGATGGTGAATACGCTAGGCCTAGAATACTCTGGCTGTCAAGCGCTGTGTGCTGTCGGATGTGTGATGGTGGCAGATTTTCTCCATGATGGTGGTAAGCTACAGTTTTCCTTTCTTGTCCTGATATGACCCGCGATCCTGTCGATATCGTTGTCCCATCTTGTAGCCAGAAGACTGACGCTACTGACCTTGGCCTGCCTTAGTTTGCCATTAGTCATCTCGCTCCATCTGCCGGTCGTTAATTTGTTATTTATTTATTTATTGTGTGTGTGTGTGTGCGTGTGTGTGTGTGCGTGTGTGTGTGTGCGTGTGTGTGTGTGTGTGTGTGTGTGTGTGTGTGTGTGTGTGTGTGTGTGTGTGTGTGTGTGTGTGTGTGTGTGTGTGTGAGTATGTGCATGTGTGTGTGGATGAGTGTGAGTATGTGAATGTGTGTGTTGTTTGTTAGTAAATAGATGGGTGTATTGTGTGTGAGTATGTGATTGTGTTACTTGTGTGTATCGTGTGTTAATGCGTGTCTTTTCAAGTAGGTCCGTTCATTAAAATTTCAGTATCTTCATAGCTTTGTCCTTAAGTGACTAGTAATTTTAAGTTTGCATTTGTATCGTGTGTCTCTGAGTATGTCAAGAGACCTGTCCAGTGCTTGGTACAGAAATGGACCCCTAAAAGCAAAGGATTTTCTTGCATAAAATGATCTAAGTTGATGAGTGTCCCATTTGTTACGTCGTGTGGATCTGTGTGAATGTGTGTGTAATGAATGTGTGTGAATCTGTGTGTAAGGTGCACATTTGTGGTACCGTAAAGTAGTAGCCAGGATGTAAAGTTGCCTAACAGTAAGGTGTTTAGTGTCTGAGTATAGCTGCCTGGTTGGATATCGGAAAGCTTTGCTGTAGACAACTTTTAACACTGCACGTTGGGCTCTTTCCAGCATTATAAGCTTGGCTTGGTGTGTGGCCATGTATTCCAGCACCATTCAAAATCCACTATTTAATGAACTAGAACCTTTAGCTCGAGTACTTTACAAATATGTCTTTGTTCCAAACGTTCAATTACAGAGCGAGTGACATTTAACATCTAGATGTCAACATAGCGCTTCTTTGCTCAATTACGTGACAAGTTCGAAATAGTTCAACACGGCGAATTTAAATTATCAAATTAAAAATGAGTTTTCGGACTTGTTATTGAAGCAAAGAAGCATTTCGACAAAGTGACACGCAAAATTCTGACAATAGTGTTTTGTTTGCCACAGTATCTGTTATAGATAGACGCCATCGCTTTTCATCAGGCTAGCGTCTTGCTTACCTTGTCACCTCAAAAACAGAACTAACTCGTCAAATTATTTAGACTACGTCCATCAAACTGAACCCTAAGCCCTCAAAGGCATTAGACACACCTCTTTATACCTTATTTACGGTAGTCTTCCGAAATACAATGGCCAAAACAGTCTCGTGACAAACAAAAGGCTTTCAGGGTTGTTTACACGAGGCAAGTGGGCGGGCGAGTAGATTATGATGGTGGGTATTATGACTGTGTAATTAAAACAGATATTATATTGACAATTAAGTAAGGTTTGGGAGGTGACGTCATTTTTATAATTCTACTAGCTGTGCCCCGCGGTTTTACCTGCGTAGACATTGTTCTCGTGTGTATATCGGCCTAAAAAGTACCCTGTGTGTTATTCCAGAGTCTGAGGTCTTGAGCTGAAATTTGGTATGTAGATAGTCTTATCTACATACCAAATTTCAGCTCGATCGGTCGAGTCATTTTAGCGTGACGAGGTAAAAAACATAGACACAAACTTTCGCCTTTATATTATTAGTAGGAAGTAGAATGTGTGTAGAATGTTTGTTTAACATCTCAATTGTACACTATTTTGAATGAAATAAATTATTATATTTTGTAAAAAACATTCAATTGAAGAAAATTTGAAACTAGAACGGAATATCATAAAAAAGAAGCATAAGTAGAAAGACTTAAACGAGAATGGACTGACCTAAACTAGCCAGCATTCACTCGCACGCAAACTGGCCCAAACTAAACCCTCCCTAGTCTTACAAGTAGGTTTTCCGGGTATCGAAGGGGTTTACGCATTCTCAAACCCTTTTTTTATCCGTAACTACTTACTGGGGTGTGTACTACCGGTTAAATGTACCTGAAATACACAAAAATAAAAGTCAGTTTTATATTTCTTTGTGGTGAGCGAAGGGTTAACATAGGGATTTAGGAAGGGACCGCGAGATAGATATTGGATATGAGGATTATAGGTAAATATGTGAAAGTAGGTGTGGTTCGCGAAATCTTTATTTTTCCGAAATAAAGGAAATTATGGCCGGATTGATGGCCTATTTTTTATTTTATTTTTTTGGAAAAAAAAAGCTTACTCGCAATATAGGTTGCACATTACTAGTATTCTTGTTGACCCCTCCAACTAAGCTAAATATGCTTGTGTCAGGAGTGGGTTCACGTCAATAGTGCAATGGGTGGGGTGGGGATCGAACTCACGACCTCTCGATCTATTCTCTCGGGCTATTGCCGCCTTAAATGTATATATTATTGGCGTATAGGATATGGCTTGACTTCTAAGCGGAAAGATGCCGGTTCAAATCCTAGCACGAGAATTCGTCCACGGGTGGTCCCATTATGCAGTTTATAAGATTTGATGAATGTATATATCCAGAGATATGGAGATAAACGTGTCAAACTTACGACAAAAAATAATTATGATAGTTGAAAAACTAAAACAACCGACTTCCATGCCCCGCGAGTCACTTTGAGTAGCAAGTTTGAGACGTTTATCGTCATATCTCTAGAGATACTTATCAGATCTCGATGAAATTACAATGGAACCACGTCGAAAAGGTACCCTACCGATTAAAAAAAGAATCATTCAAATCGGTTCACAATTCACGGAGTAATTGCGTAACATACACACAAAAAAAAAACATACAGACGAATTGAGAACCTCCTTCTTTTTGGAAGTCGGTTGATGACTCGCATAGTATGTGAATTTGGTTCCTCAGATATTTTAACCTTAAATTATCCATTATTACCTAACATTATTAAAGAAAATTACATCCAAACAAAAATCACACTGAGACTATTAAGAGTAGATACGTCAAAGAAAGCCAACGACCTTAAAATTTGGATAACAAAATCTGTCTATTATCCCTAATGTACGTACATTAGAGACAACATAATGCTATGGCCATGAAATCTCTGAACCGTAAAGAATGGTCACACTAACAATAGCCAATCCAGTCTGTTAGTGTATGCTCTATTTGTATCAAAACATAGGTTACCCTGATAGATGCCGCATGCTACGGAATACAGAACAATGAAAACAGTAAATTATTAAAAATTATTAATTAAATATTGAAGTATTGAAGCACTATTTTAGTGTTGTACTACTGTCAGACTGGCAGACGCTTCGATAATTTAAAATGTCTCTGGACAGTTGTATGTTTAAAGCTGCATTTTGTTTTATACAACGAACATCGCTCGCATAGCCATCGAGATTGTGAGCGATGCTTAAATTTTTTTTTCACTGCCATGTGAAATTCAAAAATACAAGCCCTGAAAAATCTGGGACGTATAAGTTGATTTATCATGTTTCATGGCGACAGTCACATAGATCCATCAAAATGTTATGCATTCGGTATAATAATTTTAATATTTCCATAATGATAGTTATGCAGATATCAGCTCATTTCGAGAGGTGCCCATTAGTTTTTCCGCATGCGGCATCTATTAAAGGGGTCATCTAGGTATCAAAGAGTCCTTTGATGTCGTTTTATAATTCACGTTGATTGATAAAATTGCTTCATTGAAGTTAATTGAAAAGGACGAGCTATTGATTTTACAAATTGATACCGTCTCTGATGAATGATATTGTATAAAAAATGCAGATAAGTCATAATAGGTTAACACTTTAGATATTTCCAACTATACTTTGCATTTAGATCTTTATTTATTACCAAAAAACGAAACAGTCGTCTAAATTATAACGAAATTTAACAATGATTTAAATTACATTCTTATTATCTTACCTACTTTAAGTGTTTTAAAAGCACCACACTCTTATAAAATTTATTCGAACCTCGAATAAGGCGAATACACTGTTAGACGAATAGAATGGGAATTTTTATTGTATATGATTGTATACCAAAAATTGCTGTATATTATCTAATTATGAACAATCTAATTTAGTGATACAATCAGCTGTCTTTATCGCATAAAGCAATCTTTTCCAGATAATCTAAATGTACAGTGGATATTTATTTCCAGCTCAATAGGGGAACAAAATGACAACTTACTTAATCTTATGATATTACCATATTTATATATATACCATCTTTAGAAAATGAATGTCAACATCATACTTACTGGTATTAATCTGATACAATACATATTCGAGGCCATGAAAGTCGCAGAACGCTGGTAAATAAAAAAAAAACATTTGTATAAAAGAGTAGTATGTCACAACGCTACCAACTCACATTGGTCCGTAAAAACTGACGACGCCGCAACGTGCGAAGAAATTACGCATCTACCTCAATTACGTCTCAAACATCATTGTAGGTGTCATCCTTGAGACGCGTATCCCCAAATTATCGGCACCAGGCCAATAATTGTACCGTCAACCAAAACATTACATACCTTCTGTTTCTTGGAAACACAGCGCCAGAGGGCGTACCTGGGGCGTACATTCTGCTTCCTGTACATTTTACTGTCATTGGCATAACGAGATAAAGATTGCCCTTCGTTTTTGGTGTTAATAATACGATAATTATGACTACCGAGCCCTGAGTAGGTCAGAATATAATAACTATTAACAATAAAAGGTATTCGAAATAATTTTATAGTTTTTCGTCTTTTCGCTTCAAGCGTTTGCAATACATGACAGTGTCTCGTCACGTCACTGCGAAAGTTTCTTTGAAACATTTTTGACACGTACCTACCGTTGAGCTCGGTGGCTTACACGATTGGACCGATAATGGACCGATATCATATTCATTATCAGTCCACACTAGTCCACTGCTGGACATAGGCCTCTCCAATTGCTTGTCAATTGTCTGAGGGCGTCCTACGCTACGTTTATCGATTCGCGGTCTCCCCTGAAGAACTCGTTTACGCCAGCCGTAGTCGGTTCTTCGGCTAATGTGGCCGGCCATTGCCACTTCAGCTTGCTAATTAGATGGGTTATGTCGATAATTTTGGTTATCTGTCTCTGTATCTCGTTACGGACCGACATAGTCTGCCCCAACACCTTTTTATATCTTATAGGCGTTTAACCACATCCCACCTAGTGGTAAGCGATGATTTATGGTTGAAGATGGTGAGCACGCGAGCTAGGCCTAGAACACTCAGACTCTCAAGGGCTAAGTGCTGCCGGAACACCGTTAGGATATGGCGGCAGATTTTCAACATAGTATAAAAAAAAAAAAGCAACGGTGACAAAAGCGCTGACTCATTCCTAGCACAAAGAATTTCCAAAGCGATTCAATGCGGGAATGCAGCCAGCGTTCTTGGCACTTTACCACACGGACATCCCTTATTTAATTTTAGTTTAGTTTAATTTTAAGTATCAAATATTTTAGTGAAGGAATACCTTGCATTAAAGTACGGACACACCGCAGCGTCCTGCGTGCGCGATCTAGGCGGCGATCAGATAGCGCAGTATTATTTGTACCGACTGGTTCACACCAAACGCGATGAGAAAACAATTGAAAAGTACTGAGATCGCGCCCGCAGATCGCAGGACGCCGCGGTGTGGCCATACCCACACCCCGGACACTTGACTAAATCTCCATACAAACTAACGTTTAACGACCGACACAGACTCTACACACATGTCGTTTTTCTATACGTGCATTTGTGTGCGTGATGCCTAAGGTTGTCGCTCGTAATCACCGTATCACAGATTATATAATAGTTACTTCGTACATACGTACTACGTACTGACCGTATGAATATTTTTTGTACACTTACCCAAAAAGCTTTTAACACTAAAAATATTAGTCGCTATTTCGTGTTATAAAAATGTTTAAACGTGAAAGTTTTTTTTAATATTTTACAAATTAAGCGTTATTTACGCACGAGTATATATATCGTTGTTTCATTTATGAAAATGAATTCTAAAATACGAATATGTAGGTAGGTATACTAATATAATTAGGTGTTTATTATATACCTACATAATAAGAACCTACGTAAATTTGAACCTCCAGTGTCTACTGGTCCCAACATAAATGTATGAAGTTGATGTTCTTCTCTCCGTGAGTAGTAATTGTTCTATAGTCGTACGCGTGTGGCGTCCTTGCTCAGCGTAGCTCCTCGACAGCTCCAGAGCGGTGGCGGGGTGAGGAAGCCCGGAATTGGTGGGGGGAACAGAGTGTCCGTTCTATACGTAGTATTATTTTCTTTTCTATGCCGTACCTTAAATGTATAGTTAACTTAAGCTAATTTTAATGATGTGTTAGGTGTACTCCAATCACCGAAACCTTTCTGAAGGTCGTTATTTTCCACGTACTATTAGAACCCCGGATTTCGGTAGAAGATAAAAAACGTTTGTCAAACAAGACGTTCTTTCCGACAGGTCGGTAACTTATCGACGAGATAACGAGCTTTCGTGTTCTTTATAAGCCGAAAAATTGTTGGATATTATGACCAAAAGTTAGAAGACAAGGTTTGGAAAACAATGCTATTTTATCATTATTACTAAGTCATCAGATAGATAGAGACATCTTGTGTCTTATTTGTTAAGTTTAGATTTGTACATATATATATGTTTCCTATTACACTCGAGTATATTTTATATTTTTTAGATTTATCTCTACTTCACGGCGAATTTGTTCGCCACATATCTTGCGATTTATTTTAGATGATTGAAATTGAGCGATTGAGCTGAAATTTTGCATACATGTGTAAATCGCGTGA
The DNA here is from genome assembly GCA_954871355.1 of Cabera pusaria. Taxonomy (NCBI): domain Eukaryota; kingdom Metazoa; phylum Arthropoda; class Insecta; order Lepidoptera; family Geometridae; genus Cabera; species Cabera pusaria. The sequence continues at coordinate 7,088,557 of OX940910.1, forward strand.
CAATGCAATATTATGATGACATGGTGCTGATCTGATGATGGAGCTGGAAGGTGGCCAAAGGAACTCCTATACTACACATGTTATACCTGTCGTGTTTGGGCTCGTTGGATTTGTCTTGACTTACTCTGGTCCTAGGTCCTTATGTTAAAGCTTGTGTTTAAAAAGGTTTTTTTAAATATTACTTGTTATTATTTATATTAAACGTTTATTTTTTCGTTTTTAAAAGTAAATAAAAACTAACTCGAAGTAAACTTTGTAAATATATCTGTATTCTAATCTAAGGAGAAAATTTAATGTCGTACTTTTAGGATACGTATGAAAGTGAGACGTTTGTTATTCATTCACGCAATACATATGATATGACTATGATCTAGGTACTAAGATTCTTTTTAACAAAGGCGAAGCCGCGGAGCACACCCAGTATGAGCATAAAATAATTAAACTTTAACAATAACAATTGGATTTCCGAAATACTGGTGAATTTAATGAACGTTTGATGCGTTGACATGTACCTATACGTGCTTGTATTTTATAATTACTATATACAAACAATTATTTTGTATAAAGGCATTATGACTTATGACTTTTTTTTAATATCTTATAGGCTGGCGTTTGACCACTATCTCTCCTGGTGGTGTGCGTTGATATGGTCGAAGATGGTGAACACGCTAGGCCTAGATAGAATACTCTAACTCTCAAGGGCTGTGGTGCTGCCGGATCACTGTAAGGTAACCGTAAGGTTATGGCGGCAGATTTTCTCCTTGATGGTGATAAGCTAATTTTCGGTAGAAATTCAGGTGGAACATTGATATAGTATGCTTGTACCACTGGCAGATGAACACTCGTGCTAGGATGTGAACTGGCGACCTCTCGCTTGAAGCCAAGCGAACTCCTTTACGGCAAGGAACAAGGAACCTCTCTACTTTGTACTTGCACTTTTACTTTATCATAATCAGCCGGTATCAGTCCACTGCTGGACATAGGCCTCTCGCAAGCCACGCCACTGAGCCCGATCTTCGGCTCTTTGTTTCCAGTCATTGCCCACCGCTTTGCGAATGTCGTCGCTCCACCTAGTCACAGAGCCTTCTACGCTTCGTTTACCGATTCGCGGTCTCCACTCTAGAACCAGTCTGCCCCAACGGTTATCAGTCCTACGGCAGATATGACCAGCCCACAGCCACTTCAGTTTGCTAATCCGTTGAGATATGTCGATCACTTTAGTTCTGGATTCGACTTCGCAGAGAAACACCGAGCATAGCTCTTTCCATAGCTCGCTGAGCGACTTTAAATTGGTGGATGAGTCGAACCGTGACTGTGCACTTCTCGGCTCCGTATGTCATGACGGGTAGGACGCACTGTTTGAAGACTTTTTAAGCAATTTTACTTCCAATCACATAAAAGTGTATAACTATAACTACTACCTGACGTCAATAAAAAAGTAGATTAGTTGTTTAGTGAATAAAGATGATTTCAAAAAAACTTCAATCATAACTAGGTAGATACGACGCATCGTTTCAAATTGTACCAATCGAATTGTACGGAACCGCTGTGATAATCGTATATCCCAAACAATGTGTCGAAAGTAGCCGCCAGCGGATCCCTGATTACTGCAATCAAACAAATAAGGGGTTCCGACGAGCGCTGTCACTGTGGACTTGGCCAATTATTTGTCATTTTACAAAATCAACTTTTTAAATAACAGGTTAATTTTACAAAACAAACATTTTAAATAACATTTATACAATACAAAAATATGTTCAATTTGCGAATGATATTTTAAAATAACCGGCGTGCGATTTACTTTTCAATTTGTTTTTTTTATGTATGAGGTAACAGGGTTATAATGACGTTCGTATGATGGTAAGCGATGACATTATTGCACTATCTTTTCTTTACTATTAAATATATATTCTTTACTAATAAATTACTATTAAATATTTTGCCGTGTGGTCCCGGCTTGCCGTGTGGTCCCGGCCTATATAATAGGGTCACCCCATCTCATCCCGTGGGTGCTGTGAAAACCAGCAGTGGGAAACCAGGGTATCAACAACAGTTGGATAAGCGTGGAGGCGTACCCGCCGTATCCTTCGTTAATCTTTTTTAGATTATAACTCCACTTAAATCTTAGGTGGTAGGGTCTCTGTAGGGACTCGCCTGGGTTTTTGTTAACAAATTACCACCACCTTGGTAAACTATACCGCTTAAATGTTATTAATTTAATAGCGTGTTCCGGTGCTAGTCCAAGGGATCCAGCTCCCCTTTCCCTGATGCTGTGCTACACCAATAAACACTTCAAGTCCCTTAATGTGTATAAAGGATGCACTGGGGTGTTTGATGTGGTACATCGTCGTGGGGTCCAGGGAGACCCGGTGAAACGGCTGTCCGCTGGCCGCCCGCGGGTCAGTAGGAGACCCGAACCCAGGGATTACTCTAATCTCCGCCCTGGGAGGCTGTCTCGCCAACCCGTGCATAATCCTGTAGAGTAGCTGTCGTGCCGGAGAAGGAGACCGGAGTGGATCCCGGCAGCTACTTCCAGGGGGGACCGGGGGCCCTTCCGTACCCCACGCTGATGACTCACTACTTTTTCAACTCGGTCTATCTTGAACATAATTTTTATATATATTGCCTTGAAGCTTTTTCATTGGAAGTGCACATCAACCCCAACTCTCATATCAATAATGGAAATAAAAACTAAAAGAAATAAAGCAAAACCAGCGGCTTTGCAATCCACTCTTGACGTTGATTTCTGCAATATCCGAGGTATACATTCTAACATTAATGCCGTGCACCACCATCTCGAGACAGCCAAACCCGCTCTCCTGTTTCTGACGGAGACGCAAATATCTTCTCCGGCGGATACTTCATACCTCCACTACCCCGGCTACAAACTCGAGCATAGTTTTGTGCGTCGAGCTGGAGTATGCCTTTTTGTCCGAGAGGATATTTGTTGTCGCCGTCTTAACGGTTTTGAGGTCTCAGACTTATCTATGCTTTGGGTGCGAGTTGACTACGGTGGAGAAACTCGAATATACGCTTGCCTGTATCGATCCCATTCTGGTGACGCAGAGACAACTCGTCTTTTCGAACACATCTCTAATGGATTTGATATGGCATTGGAGCAATACCCCGCTGCGGAAATGATACTCTTAGGTGACTTTAACGGCCATAATGCCGAATGGTTGGGATCTCGTACAACAAACCACGCTGGCCGGACTGTTCACGAATTTGCTGTTACATATGGTCTTTCTCAGTTAGTCACTGAACCAACAAGAGTGCCAGATATTGTCGACCATGTACCTTCATTACTGGACCTTATGATGACTTCCAACCCATCCAACTATCATGTGCAGGTTGATGCGCCTATTGGTTCGTCTGACCATTGTTTGGTAAAATCCAGAGTGAAAGTTCAGCGCCCCGAGCGCTTGTCTCCTTCGGGCAAACGTAAGGTTTGGCATTTTCGTTCAGCTGACTGGGATGGTCTGCGCGAATTTTATGCCTCGTATCCTTGGGGACAGGTTTGTTTCTTGTCGGGTGAACCATCAGCTTGTGCCGATCTCGTGGCTGATGTCGTGTTGCAGGGTATGGAATGCTTCATTCCGTATTCGAATATACGCATTGGTGGTCGGAGTCGGCCCTGGTTCGATAAGACCTGCGCCGTAGCGGCTAATCTAAAGCTAGCAGCCTACAAAAACTGGACTGAGGCTCTCAGGCTTAAGGATCCTAATATTGCTGACTACAAAAAGAAATTCAATCATGCCTCCAGGTGCGCAAAGAAAGCTGCAGCAAAGGCAAGATGTTCCCATATAAGTCGGATTGGCGATCAATTAATTAGCTACCCGTCTGGCAGTCGTGCTTTTTGGTCGCTTGCTAAAGCTGCCGAGGGAAATTTTTGCCAATCCATGTTCCCATCCTTACGTAAATCCGATGACACTCTGGCCCACAGTGCGAAGGAGAAGGCAGATTTGCTGGGTTCTCTATTCGCCTCTAACTCGACTCTCGACGATGGAGATGCAGTTCCTTCTTTACTTCCGTACTGTAAAAATATTATGTGTGAATTACGCATATCGCAGCGTGCAGTACGGAAGGAGCTGTTATCTCTTGATGTGCGAAAATCGAGTGGGCCTGATGGCATCCCAGCAATCGTGCTTAAAGTTTGTGCCCCTGAATTGACACCTATACTCACGCGTCTTTTCTCATTATCATATGAAAAAAGCATCGTACCGTCATGCTGGAAGGTAGCCCACGTCCATCCAGTCCCCAAGAAGGGAGACCGAACTGACCCATCAAACTACAGACCTATTGCGATAACCTCACTTCTTTCCAAGGTTATGGAACGGGTCATAAACTCACAGCTCTTAGGATACTTAGAGGAACACCAGCTGATTAGTGACCATCAGTACGGATTCCGTCATGGACGATCAGCTGGTGGCCTTCCTCACACATCGCTGGGGAGAGACCGTTGAAAGCAGAGGTGAAACTCTCGCTGTCAGCTTGGATATCGCTAAAGCGTTTGATCGGGTATGGCATAAGGCCCTTCTTGCTAAGCTACCTTCTTACGGACTTCCTGAGAGGATGTATGAGGAGTATGTGGATTGGCAATTTTCTGTATGGTCGAAGCATAAAAGCCGTCGTTGATGGTGCTTGTTCTGAGACCATGCCGATTAACGCCGGAGTTCCACAGGGATCTGTGCTATCCCCAACGCTGTTCATCTTGCATATCAATGACCTATTGCAAATCAGTAATATTCATTGCTATGCGGATGACAGCACGGGTGATGCTCATTACACAGGTCAAGCAAATGCCTCCAAGGCGGACATCGATGCTAGGAGATCAGAGCTAGTGTCTAAGGTGGAGCGTTCCCTAGAAAATGTTTCGGCCTGGGGTTTACGAAACATAGTACAATTTAACCCTACTAAAACACAGGCTATCGTTTTCTCGGCCAAAAAGTCACAATTTCCTGTTGCCCCGCTTTTTCAGAACATTCCCCTTACCTTGTCGAAGTCAATTAGCATATTGGGTGTCGACATATCTAACGAGGTCCAGTTTGGGAGTCACTTGGAATGCAAAGCAAAACTTACTGCTAAAAAACTCGGTGTACTAAATAGAGCCAAACAGTACTTCACCCCAAGCCAACGTCTGTTGTTATATAAGGCGCAAGTTCGGCCACACATTGAGTACTGTTCTCATCTATGGAGTGGTGCACCGAAATATCAACTGCAACCACTTGACTCCCTTCAGAGAAGAGCTATTAGACTTGTCGACGACCCCAAGCTAACTGATAAATTGGAACCTTTGAGTCTTCGTCGCGACGTTGGCTCTCTTAGCCTATTCTATAGGTACTATCACGGGGAATGTTCTGAAGAGCTTTTTAACATCATTCCTCCGTCCCGTTTCTACCATCGGAACTCCCGACACCGTCAAAAAGCACATCCGCACATTATAGATACGTGGGCATCACATACTACTCGTTTCACACGACTGTTCTTCCCACGTACCTGTAAGATGTGGAATGATCTCCCACCTGAAACTTTCCCTGAAACCTTCAACCTTGGTAGCTTCAAACGAAGAGTAATGAGAGTGCTCACTAATAAAGGTAGGCAACACACCGGCAATACCTCTGGTTTTGCAGATGTCAATAGGCGGCGGTGACCACTTACCATCAGGTGGGCCGCTTGCCTGTTTGCCGATCTATATTATATAAAAAAAAAAAAAAATAATAATATACATTTTCCTTTTCAGGTAGGGAGCCATAAAACAAACCATAAATTATTCACCGTTATAATTTTTAACCTCTATACTTTCAATATTAGTTTTTACATAATAGAGCTGTATAATTTATTTTTGAAGTAAAATATTAAGGCTCGCCTTTTTAACTCATAACTAAACCTCATTACGTATAATTTATTTTAACAAGAATATCACTACTCTCGTTTCTAATAAGCCTGTAAGCTGTAATAGAAATCCACTTCAAGGATAAGTGTAGCAATTATATTGAGTTAATTTCCTACACAGGGGTACAACAGGCCTCTTACTGGCCTCCTTATAATTAAAGGAAGCACTTGCCAGGCTTTCTTAAGAGATGGGTCTCCGCCCAATATACCGTATCATATTTTTTTATTGCGAACAAACAAGCACTTGAGTACTTAATCACTCTGATCACACTGATGTTAAGTGACGATGCGGTCTAAAATGGGTGTCGTGCTTGTCTGAAAGTTAAAGAGACGAGTCCCTGGATAAATTATGTTTATCCAATTTACATAATGCATGTTAAACAAAACGCAGGACGCGCACCCTCAAATCAGCCGAGAATATGAACTCGCTACCTCAGGCGTCAAATCCGATCATTCTCTCACTGCACCACTGGGCAATATGTTACTAATAGTCGATATAACTGTTGTTATTTATTTTTGTGATATTATGTAGCAAGACCAGCAACACGATCACCTGATGGTAAGCGGTGAAGACTATTTATAAGCAATATCATTTAAGCGATGCTTGAACACAAAACTCTACATTTCCATAATTTTATTGCCACTACTTGCTTACGTAACAAACTGAAAAAAAATGTAACAGCCAAACTAATAAATTGTTGGTATCGCCCCAGGTGATCTAGAATCATAATAAATAATAGTCAGTAATTATCAATAATGCTAAAATTACCATACAAAAATAGTTTTTCCTAAAAGTACGATCAAAGTTGCGTAGGTATGATAAGATACTATGGGCAGAGACCCGAAGCAGAGACCTTTCAAGAACTTAATATTAATATAGCAGCTCTAAGTATCTATTAAAGCTTTATGTAAATAATTACTGGCAATATTAGCGCTCTATTGTCACGGGCGGTGTTTGCGTTATATTAGTTTGGGAGCCGCCGGATAGTCTGGATGGTTAGGTTACGTGAGGTGGAGATATTGTATTGTTGATATATATATATATAGTAGCCTAGTATTAATATTCAGCAGTGGATTGTCAATGACGGCGGTAAAGTCTTCTTATAAGGCGATGCTGTACACAACCCCTATATTACCACAACTTTACTTACACGGCGTTGCAAGCCGAAAAAAAATTTTAGGACTAAACGAATAAATTCATTGGTGCCGCCCCTGGTTATCTAGCAGATGCATAATAAATAATAGTTAGAAATAATTAATAATGCTTAAATTGCAACACAAAATATAGGTGGTATTTTTACAATAGTCTACAGACAACTGCAACACTAGAGCCATACTGATAACCGAAGAGGCCTGCACTTTAAGGCTGAGCGCAGACTATAGTCACGACTATTTTAAGACTTGTCTCTTAAAGCCAAGTCTGCCTCATATAGACATGTCTGTCTTAAAATTAACTAAAAATGTAAAATCCGTGTCAACTTTGTCTACGAGACGTTTTGCTTTAAGTGTGCGCATCTTCATATGTTTTGTACAGCAATAGTCTGTCTTAAGATTGTCGTGACTATGGTCTGCGCTCAGCCTATGACAAGTAGGTATATCGTTTTCTAGAAGAACTGCTGAATAAGAAGACATTTACCTAGTTCAAAGTTTAAGTTCCCGCAGAATTACAATGTGTCGCTAGGACGCACTCGTAACTAAACTTGACAAAGGCTCCTGAACTAACAGGGTCCCGAAATTGTTTGTCTAATATGCCCCTAACAGGAATGCCGAGATCACGCCGCTTATATTGAGCTCACGCAATTAATGACTTTGATTTGTTGACAGTAAATATAATTATGTAAAGAGAGTAGGTACTTCAAAGGGTCAAAATAACAATTTGGAGTATACTTGTACTTTTAAGATATTTAGATTTTTAAACAGGTGGTAGGAGCATTATTACGATGCTCAGTCTGACTTTCTACAAAAAAAGTAGTTGGTATGGAAAAAAATTGAAAAATATGCCGCCAAAACCTTACGGTGTTGCGGCAGCGCACATTGTATCTCTAGAGAGTCAGAAAGAGTATTCTAACTCTACATATACATGAAACTAGTCCACATAAACATATACAACTGCCATATTACGACAATCCTCAGTGATGAATATAGCAAGCAACAAGATTTCACAAGGCATTTCTTTTAAACATTTAAACAACAAATTGAACTAAAATAATATTAAGCCAGCACAATAACGCACAAACCAAATCATCAAACAAATCAGCAATTTTCAATTTGTATTAAACATTCTATAAGTAATTCAATAACTATTAGTCCGCACACTAACAGGAAACTCCAAGTTTGAAAACTTCGTCCTAACTCCACAGTTTAACTAGGCGCCCGCCAATTACTTAGCAAAGAAAGAGGCAGAACAGTGTTCACGCGAACTACTTCTTACTCTTTATAAAATAACTAGCTTCGTTTCGTGGCTTTGCTTGACTTATTCTTTATATCCTATCAATCATTATAAAACTAGACACGTTTAAAAAGCAAAGTGTTAGGTAGGTAAATGACAGCGTATGCTTACTTATCCTAAACAACCTTATGTCAATGCTGTAGGAATGTTTTTTTAAGAAATAGCCCGCAAAATAAGTTTGTACCGTTTTCTCTCGTCGCTGGTAAATACGTTAGTGCGAGGACAACAGAATCAGAATCAGAAAATATTTATTGCAAAACTGGGTGTTAACAAGATGGTATAACTTATGTTAATTAGTTCCAACAGCTTGCCCATTTTGAGCGTGCAATATAAAAGTTTATGAATTAACTTACATTACAACAACGGGACGCAAGGGCGACTACGGCGAGATTACCGCTCTTGTCCCGAGGCGACGCTTATGTAGTAACTATTATATAATCTGTGTATAAGTGTGCTTGGTGGTAGGACACTATCTAGTGTTCGCCTGGCCAGCTACCACCCTCAACTAAGAAAATCTGTCGCCAAATATCTAATGTGTTCCGGAAACTATCCTTGAGAGCTAGTTCCCATTCTAGGCCTAGCGTGCTTACCATCTTCGACCGCATCATCACTTACCAACAGGTGAGATAGTGGTCAAACGCTAGCCTATAAGAAATTTAAAAAAACTATGGCGACGCGATTACCTTACACTTACGATGTATGTGTGGCAAGCCTTAGAATGAAATAAATTTCAGTCGGGTAATGATGAACCTAACAAACCTTGTGAACCAAAATCAGTCTAGCTGCGTTACGTTAGCTACAAGCAGATCTCACAGAAAAATAAAAATTAGAATAACTTTGCACACTTTTGAAAAAAATTATATTATTATATTTATAAAAATTATATAAAACTTTTTAATATATTCAAATTATTTTCACATTAGATATTCATAATGTTCGTAATAAACAAACATACAAGTTCACATTCATATAGGTAGGTAATTTTTTTTTTAAATGAGGCATCGAAACACCTCATTGTTCGTGCGAACATCTTGTTGTGTTCACGTTAGTCCGAACCCTTCATTACACGATTCTATAGAAATGGACGAATAGGCGAGGAGGCAGGGTTATTACGTTCGTTCGTTAGTAGGTTCGGTATCTCAACAGAAACAAGTGAGTTAGTGAAAAGTACAAAAAACCCGACTGCGTCAAACAGAGATTTATTAGCATTTCCAATTCCAAACTCCAATAAAAGTTAAATCATACTCGTATAAGTTATATGTATGTATTCGTAATCACCGTTAATTTATTTATTTTGGTACCACACTCGATGTATGTCGAAAACATTATTTATTTTTAGATCAATTTTTGGCGCCAAAAAATCTTATTTTGTTTTTTTTTTTCAATTTTGATGTACCAAAGTCACTCTCCCGACTATATTGACACCACTTACATAAAAATACGACAAACCGTTTAGGGCTTAGAGCGTGCCAAATAAATATACATACATTAATACACTCAAAAAACATAACCCTTCTTCTTTCGCAGTCGGGTAAAAAGGAACCCTTAGATCACTTTGTTGTCCGTCTGTCTGTCTGTCTCTCAAGACTCTATTTCTCAGGAACGCGTAGAGATATCTCGTTGAAACTTACCTATATCTTAAAATCTTAAAAAATACTTGTCTCTACGGTATCTTTCAGCTGTGAAAGAATGTAACTTGTCAAAAGTAAAAAAAGTAAAACACTGGCCAAGTGCAAGTCGGACTCGCACTCGTAGGGTTCCGTAACATAGTAGAGTATTATATAACTATAATTTTTCGCCACCGAAAAATTAACTTTTTTTTTCATAGTGTTTATATGAATACACCTACCTACTAAGTTTCAACTGTGCAAGTCCTAATAGTTTTGAAATAAAGTTGCTGTGACATACGGACGGACAGACAGACATGGCGAATCTATAAAGGTTCCGATTTTTGCCATTCGGCTACGGAACCATAAAAAGTACCTATAACTGCCGAGCATGTATGAAGGCGCTCATGAAAGTGGAAGAAGTGAAAGAGGTATGTCAGGATCGTAGCATGTGGGAAGAAGTAATCTCTGCCTATCGGTATGTAAATACCCCAACACGAAAAAGGTGCGATTTTATGTATGTACATAAGTACAGAAAATCACGCCATTTTCCCGTTGGGGAAGAGTCATACATAAATATGACTTGAAGACACCCAAATGGTAGCTAAACACTAAAACATAGATTTGGTACAGCCAGACAACCAAATGAAATTAATTTTCCGGAAAGCCTTACAAAGATCGACCTAACAACCTAGTTTCTGAAATTAGTTCCTAAAACAACGTTTCTCCGTAATCAAACCATAAAGTATACTAATTACTAGCCCGCGGTTTCACTTGCGTATAATTTAAAAGCAGAATGGAAGACGGGATACATTATTCGAATAACTAAATAATGGCCAAGCGCTACCCATTTTCGCGTAAAAAAACCATAATTAAGCAATCCTTGGTTTACTGACTACGCCATATCCTGTCTTCTAGCAGACGAAAATTATTATAAAAAATCCATAGACGATAGATCTAGATCAGTTTGCTCTAAAATGGTTGCATTATACGAAATTACAAACGGATTATTACGAATTACTGAAGTCAACCAAATCGTTTCATATTAAATAAGATAGTTTAAAAACTAAAACAACCGACTTGCATGCCCCGTGAGTCAATTTCAAACGTTTATTATCATATCTCTGGAGATACTTATCAGATCTCGATGACATTACAATGGGACCAACTCGGAAACGCGCCCTACCGATTAAAAAAAGAATCATTCGAATCGGTTCACAATTGACGGAGTAATCGCTTAACATATGTGTACAAAAAAAAACTAATAAAAAACATATAGACGAATTGAGAACCTCCTTCTTTTTGGAAGTCGGGTAAAAATCGCCTAAACAAGTTTAGAAATAATATCGTTTAAAAACTAAAAAAGAACCGACTTCAATGCCGCGCTATTCATTTTCAGTACCAATTTTGAGATGTTTATCTCAATATCTCTGGAGATACTTATCAGACCTCGATAAAATTACCATGGTACCACACTTGGGATATCTCCTTTCGAACAAAAAAAGAATAATCAAAATCGGTTCATAAACGACGAAGTTATCCGCGAACAAACATAAAAAAGCACAAGTCCGATCATGTATGGAGTACTGTTCTCACCTCTGGGACGGTTCGGCTAAATACCAACGAGAGGCGTTGGAGGCAATTGAGCGAAGAGCTAAGAGGCTAATCAACAATGACGAGCTCATTAGCAGAAGACTCCAAAGCTTAGAGCATCGCCGCAGAGTTGCTTGTTTATCGGTTTTTTATCGGATACATTTCGGAGAGTGTGCCTCCCAACTGCACGAACTTATTCCCCCATCACCTTTTTTCAATCGGACAACCAGACGTACTCATACACGCCAGCGCTACATGGTGGATATTCCATCAATCTGAACGAAGCGATTTGCTTCCACATTTATCATACGTACCGCCAGGGATTGGAACTCCTTGCCTGAGTCTGTGTTTCCGGAAAGGTACCATCTAGGGGTCTTCAAGTCGCGAGTGAATAGGTATCTTCTAGCCAAGCGTGCTACATCGTCGACCACATCGTCACTTAACATCAGGTGAGATAGTGGTCAAACACTTGACTATAACGAATATTAAAAAAAAATAATACGGTCGAATTGAGAAACCTTCTCCTTTTTATGAAGTCGGTTAAAAAAAAGTGAAGCGCTTCGAGCATAGCTTTTTTTAAGGCAGGTAAGATAATCTTGACATAGCGAAAGTTTAAAAAGTCTACTAGCTCTTCAACTACGAGTATTACGTAAGTCTAGATAAAGTTCGTAGAAATATTCTCGGCGCATCCTCACAAGCAGTTAAATACCTGTTCGAAATAAAAAAAAATACACATAGGTTCCCATCTATGTGTATTTTTTTTATTACGCTAAATAGAAAAGCGTTGAAACACTTCTAAAAAAACCGGCCAAGTCGAGTTGGACTCGCCCGCCTTGGCTTCCCGTACCAACTTCTCAAATTAGGTAAAAAGACAAACTTAACTTTGCAGTTCAATCCATATAAAATGTACTGCACCAACCGCAAACAATAAGTTTGTAATAGTAAATTCACTTTTTTATTGTTATTAAACTACATATTTACGGGTTTCAGATTTATTCCTATTATAAGTGCTTCAAGACCTTGCTTCTTGCCAAATTTCATGATTCTAGGTCAACGGGAAGTTTTGATTCCCTATAAGTTTTGATTCTCTTGTGAAATCGCAAAACATGCCACATAAACGGTCATATCTTTTGATCGCGTTGACTTACAGGTATGAACTAATGATACAAGATATACTATCCCAAATTCGACTGCCCCACCATTTACTATTACGGTTTATGTAATAAAATGAATTGAATTGAACCCGAGTGAAGCCGCGCGGCGCAGCTAGCCTTGAATAAAAACAACACAATGACAATGTCACTTATATTTAAAGCGCCAATCACTGCTTCCCTTTGAGACCTGTTATTTGCTTTTATGGCCAATCCGAACTTTGAAATCAACTTATAAATAACAGTTGCAGTATGGACATTTCTCAAACTGATGAGAAATTCGTCAGAATCGATTAGCAATTACTTCTATTCTACATAATAACATCGTAAATAAGTTTAAGCAAAAAACTGTTTATCCCTGTTTGTCCCCTTACTCTGTCCCATTAAGTGGACAAAACCGAAAAAGCGCGTTTTTTGTATAAATTATTATTTATTTTAATTTTGTGTTTAGTACTTAAGTCCCTAAGTACTTAAGTCCCCCACAGTAATGCATACTTCTTGAAAATTTCAAGTATCTAACTATCACGGTTAAGGAGATATAGGCCCTGTAAAGTGCGGATGGACTGACGGACAGTGAAGTCTCACTAATAGGGTTCCGTTAGTACACTTTAGGTTCGGTACCCTAAAGACCAACTTCACATACCGCGCAAGTCAGTTTCAGTAGCTAAGTTTGGCATGTTTATCGTATCATATCTCTGGAGATACAGGGCATGTGAGACTCAACATCTTTATGTCTCAAGGTAACAGGCGCAGTGCAGTGGCATGCAAAATTCTGGCAGTTCAGAATTTTGCATGCCACTGTATCTGTTACTGTTATAGGTAGACGTTATCGCTTAACATCAGGCGAGCGTCGTGCTTGTCGTGTTACCTTCTAGCATAAAAAAAAGATACACATCAGATCTTGAACGCGTCCTTACTGTTCCAATCTGTACTGTATCGAAGCTTCACTCACTTAATTAAAACGCCGTTAAAGCGAAAAGCAACGAATGGATGTAAATTACGAATGTTTATCGCGAAAATTTCCATCTCGCTCCCACATCACAGGTTGAAATACAAGTTATTTGCAGTTTTGACTTGATTATATTATTTCTCACGCATAAAGTATTAATTTTATGGTTATCCCTATTTGATGTAGTCGACCAGTTGACCTGTAGCACAGATTATACAGTGTGGAAATTAAACTCAGGCCCTGGAGGGAAACTACTTTAAATCCTTAAGCTAGCCCATTTTACTTAATTCCTTTATTTTTGAAAAGAAACAAATCTGCATTAAAAGATTTTTTAAAACTCGCTTGCTTCGCCCGGGACTCGAACCAACTAAAATTAAAAAAAATAAACACTTTATTTTAATATACTAATCGGTAGTATTAATATTCAGGATAAAGTTTCTCTAACAAACATTAGGTCTTAAAAATAAAAATAATCGTTAAATCTAACATCAACTTTATTTTACTATCAATTTTGTAACACTTAAATTATTTAACTGATAAATTGTTCGAAATGAGCCTAGAGTTTAGCGTAGTTATTAGTCAAATCATATCCGTGTTCTGTGGTAAAATCCACAGAAATATTAATAACGGTAGTCAAATCATATGTATTCATATAAAATTCAGTCAGAAAATTCTTGCTACTTCAATGATATTGCAAAAATTAAAAAAAAATAAGTTAAGCTAAGTAAGCTTGATCTAATTCTGAGAAATCTCCTTGGAATGGTCTCAATGAACAAAATTATACATATGCTTTGATTATAAACTTGGATTACATATACAAATAAGTCGGGGGTGGTTTTATTTTTTTGGATTTAAGTATTATTATTTTACCGCTATCGAGTCAGTGGTAAGAATCAAATCTCTCAAACAAACACTGTTTCTTAAAATACGGACATCCTTGAAATTTAGAAAATCCAAATATTTCATTTTCAAATATATACAGTTACATATCATTTAAATATGTATACATGTATTAGAATGTTTCATTTCAGGGAAATATCATATCTTCAATATTTACCGTTAATTATTGAAAAAAATTAATAAGATAAAGGATTTAAGATCGTTTGAAAAACTAAGACTCCAGATGCCCGGCTAGTCATTTTCAGTAGCACATTTGAGGTGTTCTCTTTTATCTCTGGACATAAATAGCTTCATTCAGTTGCATAAAATTACAAAAAAGTGTGAAAAGGTTTTCCTTATAGAAGCCAAATTGCGTTATAGATTATCTCACCCGCAATTTTGATGTTATCCGCATAATATTCTAAATCGACGATTAGTGGCCTTATTAACGCCAATCAAGGTCAATTAGGATGGTGGCTGCCAAGGATTCCGTACCTAAAAGAAAGAAATAAATTGTGTTAGTTATGATATTTATCTTACGTAAAAAAGACCACGTAATGAGAGATTTAATTGTAAAGATCATTTTTATGTACTTATCACATTATACAACATATACATTTATATATTTTTAAAACTACCTAACTACAAACAAACAATAAACAACTTAATAATATTAAAAAACAATAAAAACTAAAATTCTGTCTACCAAACCACTACCAGTAGGTAAAGTTCCCAAAATGCTGGCGGTATTCCCCCGTTAAATGGCAATGCTGAGTCTCTGAGCTAAATACATGCCAGCAATTATACAACATTGAATCTGGACATATTATATCATAGAAACTAGACCATTTGTAATGATATCAAAAAGAAAACCAATCAAACTGTCCTCTTTAAGCGTTATTTAGCAGGATTTTTCTTGTAAATCTCTTAAACAGCGGTGGAGTAATCAAGCTGCAGAGCTTATTATTATACGTGCGGTATATTTTCATCATAAAATTTTCGAACGAAATCCTTGTTTAACAACGTTTATAAACTTTTACGTTTTCATCAGCTCGCCGTCGTCTCCATAGTTTCTTGGAGAAGCTTATAACATCCTCTGTTCTTAATCCTTGCACTTACAGCGATGCTCAAACTTTTCACTAAGTATGCCACTGTAGGCGCCTAGTTGAATTTCATGCGAGTCCCGAGTTATTAGAATTCTTGACAAGGGTGCTACGTTATTGGACTTATTTCTTATTGCTAACAGGCTGCATAGAAAAGATAATAATACTACGTACAGGCGGTCTAAGATGGCATCTTGCTTTCCTGGAAGTGGAAGAAGGCAGTGAGACAAAGGTGTTTGACAACTGAATTCGATCTAATTAACTAAGCGCAACTATCCCAACTTGTAAACTAACTTGGATTCAAATTTTTTACTTAGTATTTTTTTTATGTTATGGTTGGCAAACAAGCAGCCTGATCGTAAGCGGTTACCGTCGCCTATGGACAACTGCATATATGCACTATTTGATACGATAATTTTACTATATTTTAAATTATACAGGATGATGAATCATCCTGCTGAAAAAGTGAAAGTGCTGAAGCACCGATGGATCAAACGAAGCAGGGTGGTAGAGGACGACCTCACTACGCATCTATTTAACCTCCATGTATGTTCTACCATTTTAGATAGTTTATGAGATATGATTTTTTTTATATACCTGCCGCCGGTTTGGTTCACAATTTCTTTTTTCTGCTGAAGCTTTTACTCTAGGGCGATAACGTTTAGTAGTAGTAGTATATTTTGTAAAGGTAGGTGAATAATTGACCTTACGAATGGTAGTATTAATATTTTACTTGAAAAGTAAATACTATCATAATAATAAAAATTCTTACAAAAATCTCATTGACCATTGTTACTGCATAAAATTTGCGGAGCCAATACAAAAAAAAATCTCATATTTTTTATAGCTTTTTCAAAAGTTCAATATTTATCTATACAAAATATACAAAATTTCTTTATTGACATTGAACAATACAATATGAATCCATAGGCTCCTGAACTAGCGTTGCTGTGTCTCAGGAGCCAATGGCTTCTCCCATGTGTGTGTGTGTGTGTGTGTGTGTGTGTGTGTGTGTGTGTTTGTGTTTATGTGTATGGTTATGAGTCTGTATCTGAGTTTGTGTGTACATATGTACATTTATGTGTAAAAAATTAAACACTTTAATCTAGCTACCACCTCTTTTATTTACCTAAGTTATGCAAAGTTTTATTATGCAAAGTTATGCTTAGTTAGGCAAATTATATCTCATAAACTTTACAAAATGGTAAAACATACATGGGGATTAAATAAATGCGTAGTGAGGTCCTTTACCACCCGCTTCTACCATCGTTTGATCCATCGGTGATGAAACATCCTGTATAATGTAGTAGTTAAATTATTATCTACTAAATATAGTATTGAAAAAACTGAGACCGATTTTTTTTTTCTATCAACAATTATTATTTTTAATTATTTGCTCGAATACTTACAATTTTACTAACATTATTTAATTTTTATACATTAGCAAAATTCGCTGCTAAACATCTTCTATGCAGATGTCATAAAATGTACACAAACAGATATATATCTTAAGTACCTACTTTAAGTCTACGTGTTTCCTCTAAGAACATAAATGTTAGCCACATAATAGCATAAAACATTTAACGCCTACTCGACGCTTGTATCTTTACCATAACACTAAAACCTCTGCGATATTCTTTCTCTTTTCCTTCAAATATTAAAGACGAACTCAGCACTCAAGGAAATACCCAAACTAAAATATGAAGCAGCATTCAGCGGTTGCCAAACTTTTCCCGTTCACCCCCGTCTTTGGCAAGCGCGAGCACATAACATGCCATTGACGAAACTTTTTCAATTTATTCGCCCCCTCGAGTTTTAATTACATCTTCCGTGGGGTCCAACATTGTCAATCAGCAGGAAAAAGCTGATGTTAGGCCCTTTCCGCCCTTAGGGTTTGATCTAATTGATACCGGAGAATTAATTGTGATATCTACATTTTTGCTGATACCGCGCACCGATTCTCAAAGACTTGCAAATGGACCTTTTTAACTATAAAATTCAAATGCCGTGCGTTGTCTGTGGATTTACTTTAGGAAAAACTAAACAAAAACTGCCTATAAATTGAAAATGGCAAATAGTAATTTTGTTATGGGACTTTCTACATAGGTAGTATAGTACGAAGTTAACCAGGGTTAACCATTAACCTCTATTCGATTTTTGTATGTTTTATACGGACATCTTATTATATGTTATTTTCTGAAAAATATTTTTTAATAATTTATTTGGGGTTACGAGTATTAATGGTGTTTTTAAACTTTCAAAAAATCAATGCAATCGTTTTCAATTCAATGTATCAGGTTATCAATTTATCTGTATGTTAAATGTTTATTGTTGTCTTTAAAAGCTCCGATATCTCCGTCAAATGTGTACCGATTTAAATGATTATTTCTGTTATCAGTAGGGTTTTCTGTGGTCCCATTACATAATTCGTCGGGATTCGATGAGTATCTCCAGAGGTAACAATATCAAGCTTACTGTTAATAATTAAGATAGTTTAAACCTAAAACAACCGACTTCCATGCACCGCGAATCAATTTCAGTAGTAAGTTTGAGACATTTATCGTCATATCTCTGGAGATACTTATTATATCTCGACGAACTCGGGAAGGGTACGTTCCCGATTAAAAAAAGAATTATTTGAATCGGTTCACAATTGACGGAGTAATCGCGTAACATACACACAAAAAAACATACAGACGAATTGAGAACCTCCTTCTTTTTGGAAGTCGTTTGAAAATGACACGCGCAGCATGTGAAGGCGCTTTTTAGTTGACATATAAGGCCCGGCGCACACGGGCCACCGGCCACAAGCCGCCACCGGCATATTTCCTATAGTTTTCATACATTTTATATGGACTCGCCGCACACGGTTGACGCCGGTGGCCGCCACACGCTACATAATAAATGTATGAAAACTATAGGAAATATGCCGGTGGCCCTAACATGTCTAGATACTTTTTATTAAGAATAACATCTCCCAGGAACGAAAAGGAACGTCAAAATGTTCACTCATAATTTTTCTTCACAAGTTTCCAATCCGTAGCAAATGTCGTAATGAGTTCTTTATTTGCAGGACCTTTTTTTCTCTGTCTTTTGCGAGTCCTTTTTGGATTTGCTAAATTGTCTAACAAAGGTCAGGTTCTTGCCAGAGGGAATTACTGCGAGCTACCGTCATACAATGTATGTTATGTACTTATTAGTAGCGCCCTACGGCGTCGGCTTTACTACAAAGTTTTTTAAGCTATTGCATAGCTTCTATCGCGGGCCTTGAGCGTGGAGATCGAATCCAAAAATTCCGTAACGAAAATAAAACCTAACGCCCCAACGAACCTCATTTTTTAAGCCTTAGCGTAGTAGAGATAAGGTCGTCTTTGGTTTCACTCACCACGCTCAAAAAGTGTAACTTGAATTAATATCAAAGAAAAAAAATACTGCATAAATAAAAAAATGCTATGCAATAGCTTTACCGCGGCAGTCCCCGAGTGCCACACGTCTTTTTTTTATTAACCTATTGACATCTGCAAAGCTAGAGATATTGTTGTTATAATATCAAATTAGTGATATATATTAGTGATATGTAAATATGACATAATTGTATCGGTCAAGTAGCTTTATTTGGACAAAATATTTTTTTTATAATTTGTTACTTTACAATTCAATACAATCACTCATTATTGACACCAATTGACAAAGAAGAAATAAGAAACAAAATGTGCATAACTTAAAAATAAAGATACATTGAGCGGTCTTATCGCTAAGAGCGATCTCTTTCAGACAACCTTACTATACACACTTTTATCTACAGATCTTGGTGCTTACGTAAATAAATTATTTATCTTTGCATCAACTCGAAGTTTTGAAATATGTCTTCATAGCCAAAACCACGAAGGGTGTTCATTACGTCGCTATCTGAACACAAAACTGTTATTATCCAATCATAACATGTATTTTAGTCACCCCAGTTAGTTTGAACTGTTGTTTCAAACACATTTGCTATGATATATTTGCTGTAATGCTTAACACTAATGTTCGGTCATCGTTCATACATAATGGTCACACATTAGTCGCATATGTCCTTCTATGGTGTGCTAATTTATGGTCTTTATTGTTTTTGGAAAGTTTGGGATTTCTGGTTTCTTCTATTTATATCCCTACTAGCTATCCTATAGCCTAATCTAAAGTACTAGCTACCACTGTAGAAGGCTTTCAGCTAAATAGGTCCGTTTGACCGTAAATTCCCAATAATTTAATTTAAATTAATATTAATTATTTTTAATTTCATTTTCCAAATATTAATTTATGTATGTTTGTTATTAAAACGGTTGAACGGATTTGGATGAAGTTTGGTACATATATAGTTTATAACTCTTTCCCTAATAGCGGTCAACTTTGCTAACAACATAAAACTTATTCCTGTCCCCGCATTCATAGTCCCCTAACTTAGTCTTGACTTATGTCGTTAAATAGAACCAGGAATTATGGCCTTATTCATGAACGATACTGTGTATATTTAAGTAAAGAAAATGACTAAATGGGCATAGTTTTATTTATTTGTTGAAAACAGAAAAGCCTCGATTTTGAGAACCCCGTTAGCGTAAAGGATCAGCTTGATATTTAAGCGACACGTCGTCGATTCAAAACCTAGCACGGTTGTTCCTCCACAGGTTTTAGGAGTATATCATATCGATGTTCCGCCTGCCTTGCTACCAAAAAGTTGCTTACCACCATCAAGGAAAAAATCTGCTGCCAAAACCTTAAAGTGTTCCAACAACACACACCCTTGAGAGGTAGGTTCTAGGCCTAGCGTGTTCACCATCTTCGACCACATCACCGCTTACCACCAATTGAGATAGTGATCAAACGCTAGCCTATAAGATATTTTTTTAAATGGTCTTTGAAACATCTCTCCTACATCTGCTTTTGTGAGGTCTAGTCCTAACTGTCAACATTATAAAAATAAATAACACAGAAACTTGAAAAGAAAACGAACCAATCAAGTAGCATTTCACATCCTCCATCCATTGAAAATATTGAATACGGGCTTTACTCTATTCTATCTTCAACCATAACTTGCACTTGACACTTATGTCATCAAACTAGCAAACGAAAATAGTCTGGCAAAATAACGCAAACTTCGGCACAAATTTGACGGCACATTGCCACTTCCAAAACTTGACACAAACAAAATCAAGGAACCAAAAAAAACAAACACGACTATGCAAGCGAGGCAGTTCATTTACTTAAGTTGGTATGCAAGATATTATCTTATTTTCCTTTACACTGCTTTCAACTAATGTCCAACCAATCGGACCGGCTGGATAGATCAGCAATATAGTGCGAACGATTAATAAGCCGACGGCAGAATAATGATTTCTAAATATAATGATTGCCTTTTTATAAGATATCTCGAAAATGTATAGTTGGTAATGAAGCAACCATTTGTCATAATACGATTTTAAGGCCAGCCAACCTCACCTGCCCGTGGTGCATCCTGCTGACCAACAAACGAGGCTCTAGCGACCGACAAATGGCGGTATAACCATTTCAAATTGTGGCGTAGCTAAATACCACAGGCCAGTGATGGGCAGCAGCGTCACCGGTGCGAGGAGCTACGTCCTGCGATTGCCAACCCGATATGCCATAATCGGCGCCCAGCGTGGCGATTAGGGCATGCTTCCCAATGAGCCGAAGATCGGTCTCAGTAGCTAATCTTGGGAGAGGCCTACGTCCAGGAGTTATTGTCACTGGCTGATTATGTTGATGTATTTTAGGGCAACAATATGATATTAAACAACATGTCACTAATACTACGTAGTAGAGATAGTAGAGATAGTATAGAAGATAAAATGCTGTTAATAATTTACACGGCACAATCAAGTCATTCATCATTATGACCAGCTAGACAAAAGCCTAAGACAAGGCCTACTAAGACACGCCTCTGAGATCTATTTTCGGCTCTTCTTTCCCAGTCACTATCCGCCACTTTGTTGATAGGCTAGCGTTTGACCACTATCTCGCCTAGCGGTGAGCATTGTTGTGGTCGAGGATGGTGAACGCGCCTAGAATATGGTCCGAGTCTCAACTTCGCAATATAGCTGCCTGATCAGGAAAATTAGCTATAACTATGTAACTTCATATAATTTCCTACTGTCAGCAATAAAACCTAAATATTTATTATTCCATGCAACAAACCATGTGCAAACTGATCGTAAACCAATTTGGCAAACAGACCAACTTGGCATCGGTTAGACTCAAATTCAAAAGTTGGATTGTGTAAGGCCTCCATAAAACTTCGTGGAGGAAAGAGGAAAGCACTTATTGATTTCTGAGAGTCCATTACACGCAGGTTTTCTCGTGATTTATTCTGTAGGCATTTAAATATCAATGGCTGGTAGATCACTCTGGAATGGCGATGAATTTCGGCATTTTTAACTTGTTATTGACGCTGTATTCAGCGTGAAAAAAAAGCGTTACGGCTAGAATGAAATGGCGTATTTTTCCCAAGTTTATTAATGAATTATCCCTTAGTGTTTATTAAACTGTGATTTAATCGAGCGGAAGTCGTGATAAAGTTTCTTTTATGTGTAAGGAATTTGCGATGTCTAAAGGCTTTTATCAATTAATTATCTCGTTGCTTTTTTTTTGTTATAATATGTGATTGTTGGTATGTAAGGGAGCACACATACCACCTAAGTGCTCCCAGCCAACCTCACCTGCCTGTGGTGCATCCTGCTGACCAATGACCGAGGCTCTGGCGACCGACAAATGGCGGTATAACCATTTTAAATTAAGGCGTACCTATAAATACTACAGACCAGTGACGGACAGCAGCGTCACCGGTGCGAGAAGCTACGTCCTCCTGCGATCGCCACCCGCCTGCCCAGCGTGGCGATTAGGGCATACCCCCTCCCAATGAGCCGAAGATCGGGCTCAGTGGCATATCTTGGGAGAGGCCTACGTCCAGCAGTGGACTGACACAGGCTGATTATGATGGTGAGGATGATGCGATTATTTCCACAGTATATATGCATATATATGCAATATATGCAATATATGCATATATATGCAAGATGTGAAATGAGCTTGCGACGTTTGTACACAAAACTACAATCTTAGTCGCTTTAAATGGACCATTAGTCGAAAATTTAATGGAGTCCTTAATTTTTCATCGGGAAAGGCAACCTTCGATCACGTACTATAGAATATCTATGCAGGCAACGCACAAATATCGAGATATGAAAAGAATTATCTCAAACATGGATGTGAAAATGTGTTACAACTGCTTTAAGAGCCAGTGCCCATTCTAGGCAATACCTCGACCACGTAGTCACTTATCAATACGAGAGATAGTGACCAAACGTAGTAACGCCTATTATGAACACCTTAATTTAATTCCTGCTTATATTGTTAGACTAAATTATCTTAACAGTACAAATGTAAATATAACTTAATATTAATCACCTAATTAGACAGTATAAAAACATATGTTAGACTTGGAAATGTAAAATCACTTACAATGACTGGACCAGTGCTGAAATTTGGCCATTTTACCCCATAGAAAAAAAAACATGGACTTACTCCATTCCTGTCTAAAAATAAGAACAAACCAACATCACTTTAGCATAATAACTAAGTAAAGCAAACACATTAGTCTTTCAGCTTTCTCAAACATGCTCCCATTTTAGCTCAAACAGACAAGCCACATAAAAACGTCCCAATATCTAAGTGTTCATTCAAATACGGATACCTATTTCCCTTAGCAGAATGGTCTGGCTTTGTAGAGTGAGATTTATCGTACAGTTTCAATGAAGAGTCCATAAAAAGGGATATAAATGTCTAAGACTGGCCGTCTTTGGGTAATGTAGCGGAAGGCTGTATGCATTCAAGTTGGGGTATTGTTTCATAGCCGTATGGCAATAAATTGGTTGGAGTGGTAAGAACTAACTCAAGGCACAAATGGTACTTAATCTGTAACTGTATCTGTGACTGTTAAAGGCATTTAACTCGACTAACGATGTCGATATAATGATCGACGTATTTACCGACTTCTTCTGGAAGTCGTCTTCAGGGGTAGAAGTCTTCATCACTTAACATCGGGTGATACAGCGGACAAGTGCTACCCAGTTCGGTGTACAAAAAGTCTCTACATTGATATCGATGCGTCTTTTCATCGTAAACATTCAATAGAAGGAGATGCAGCTAGTTATTTGTATAGTTGTATCTCTTTTTTTCTTATCAAACATCATCCTCGAAATTCATTACCATTCATGTAGAGACTACCAGGTCCTTGAGTGTAGAGCGTCAATCACTACATCGATGTTTAAAAGTTAGAAAACATATATAAGTAGCATACTGTAGCTATAGAAAACACTGTCCCCAACCTCAAGCGAATCTGTTTGTCAGCCAGATTTGAATATAACATTAACTTCATCTGAACTTAAGTTAAGCACTCTTTGTAGCATTGTATAGCCTTAGCTTAGCTTATGTAGCTTAGCTTAGATTTTGTACTTACAATAACAACTAGAATATATTTCTGGTTATGTAATTGAATTGTTATTTTTTGACAAACTAGCACTTGATCACTATCTGACCCTATGTTATTGAGGGCCCCGTGGCGTAATCGGAAGAACGGTCGGCTTTGACGCCGTGGTACCGAGTTCAAACCGCCGTGTACCAATGGATTTTTCTATCGAAAAATTTATGTGCGCTTTTCACAGTGGCCCTCCGGTGAAGGAAAACATCGTTAAGAAACCAACAACCCCCGCATGGTGATAGGACACTATCCAGTGTCCAGCTGGCCAGCTACCACCCTCAAGTCAGAAAATCTGTCACCAAACATCTAATAGATAGATAGATAGATAGATAGATAGATGAACTCTTTATCTAATGTGTTCCGGCAGCCATCCTTGACAGCCAGTTCCCATTCTAGGCCTAGCGCGCTTACCATCTTCGACCGCATCATCACTTACCAACAGGTGAGATAGTGGTCAAACGCTAGCCTATAAAAAAATAAGTGACGATGTGGTCTATAATTTATGAACGTACAAAACGAATACACTGGCCAAGTGCAAATCGGACTCGCACTCGAAGGGTTCCGTAACACAGTAGAGTATTCTTTAACTATAATTTTTCGCAACTACAAAAATTACTTTGTTTTTCGTAGTATTTGCATGAAAAACAAAGTTATCTTTGCGGTCGGTATATCTCAAAAACTGCTGACTGTATCTCGTTCAAACTAATTTTCGTTGAAAGTTTTTATTGAGATCTACAGAATATAGTTTTTCTAGATTTTTCACTCCCTTACTTTAAAAGTTATAGGGGGGGAGACACTTTAGCACTTTAGACGCGCCTATCTTTTAAATGATTGACTTTGAGAAAAAATGATTTTAGGAATCTCAATGTCATTTTCAAAGACCTATCTATAGACACCCCAAACGTATAGGTTTCAACAAAAACATTTTTTTTTGTTTCAGTCCATGTATGGGATGCCCCCCTTTAAACTTTTATGTTTTTTATTTTTGTATAAAAATCAGAAAGCGGTTCACAGAATACATCTACCTACTAAGTTTCAATTCTGTAGTCTTAATAGTTTCGGAATAAAATGGCTGTGACATACGGACGGACAGACAGACATGGCAAATCTACAAGGGTTCCGTTTTTTGCCATTCGGCTACGGAACCCTAAAAAACCGAATTCACATGCCGCGATAGTGAAAATATGCACAAGCCATAATCATGTCATCGAGGTATCAAATTTGTTTATATTGTTTATCCTCATATTTCCGGATATTATTATCAGATCTCGATTAAATTTGAATGGGACCAAACGGGAGACAAAATCTCTTAATCAAAAAATAAATTTTCAATTCGGTTAAGATTTGACGGAGTTCTGAAGTAGCAAACGTTAAAAAAATCAGGCGAATTGAAAACCTCCTCCTTTTTTGTGACGTAAGTTAAAAATGGAATCGTAGTTGTCAAATGGAAGACGGCACTGAGTTTAGTCCAATCCACTTAGCTTAGCGCAACTATATATCCCAAACTTTTCATGCTGGCTGGCACCGAACATCATGCCAAAAGAAATAGAAAGTGAAGAAAAAAGATTGATTGAACGATTATGATAATAATACTTTATCGCATACCGATACTATTGATTCTTCGTATTGTGTGGGTAGATAGGTTCATACAAAATTGTTAAGGGTCTATTTATGTATTTAACATACTTACTACATAGGCGTTTAACCACAATCACATCTGAATTAAGGTGAACAGGCGATTTTACGTGACAGCTGAGATTTTTCCAAATAACCATAGTTTAGCTATACCGATATTCGATCCATTATTTAAATTGAATACCAATTACAAGAAAATTAATTGACTTGGTCCACAAAGCGCAACAATTCCAATCCGTCTTCTAAGCTGGTGGGCACCGATCATAATACCGTAACTCGATGAAGCCTGTGACGATATCTCTTGATTGATGGATAGTTCCAGCCACCAGTCATCACTGATTTAAATTCACCCAATCATCAAATGTAGTGGTAGGACTTCTGTTAGTCCGCCTGAGGCGGTAGCACCACTTTGCCAATTAATTTTCAGCCGTGAAATAGTAATGTTTTTCGGTTGAAATGGCAAGGTGTCCAGTGAAATTACAGGGCATGTGTGACTTAACATCTTTATGTCTCAAGGTAACAGGCGCAGTGCAGTGACATGCAAAACTCTGGCAGTCCAGAATTTTGCATGCCGCTGCATCTGTAATAGGTAGACGTCATCGCTTACCATCAGGCGAGCGTCGTGCTTTTCCTTTTACCTTTTACAATAAAAAAAAAACAAGGGATTTAGTGTAAGGTTAATAAAGTTCTAAGCCTACGCACGCGGAAAGGTAATAAATAATTATATGATCTTCCCTATTTCTTTCTTGAATATTTCACATTATAAGAACTTGATAATGTAGAGGACCCGCTACTAAAACTTTGAGAAACTCTGACCGGTAAATTCGTCCTTAATTGGATAGGTTATACTTTTTTACTTATTAAAACATGACTCAAGTACGAGTAAGTATTTACTTAGTTAAAATTTCTAAATGACCACTTGAGTAATGGTTTCCTGTATTTAATTACTTTAATGAAACATTCTTTGAACGCGCAAATTTAATCAAAATAACTAGGTAGTCTTTTTTTTTAATTTAAGTTAGGCAGCGCTTGATCGATATCTAGAGTCTAGACTGATGGAAAATGATGATGCATTGATGAAGAGGTTGAATTAACATTAGACATGTTTCTTAGAATAACTAAAATCTCTATGCTCCATTTACGAAATATTAAACTTTAAAGTGCAATTTTTTGTTCCAGTAGGGCGTCCCCCTCGCCCCCTCCCTCTAAAAGCTAAACTGCTGGCTTGAAAAATCTGGAAAAATTCGTGATAATAGCGCATTTCATGAACTTTAAAGGAAAATTATAGCGGTTGAGATAACTTTATTAGTTTAGCAGTAATAGTCGTTAAATTTGGGTGTTGGATAAATTTGTACCAAATACAAAATCCTTAGAATAAATCCTTTAAAGTGACAAAGACGGAGTACCTAGTTGCTTGTTTATAACGGGTTAAGACTTGCATTGAATAACAGGCTACTACGGAAACCTACACTGCGCGTGGCCCGACACGCACTTGGCCGGTTATTAATTTTATCTATTCGAGACATATATGTGACATAGCAATCAAACGCTTGTCTGTCAGACAGTAAAAACATCTGGTGGTCTGAAAAGAAGAATTTTCGAAATAGACGAAAATTTGCTTACATCGTTTCCTTTATCTATTAAGCCAGCAATTGACCACTATCTCGCTCGGTGGTAACCGATTACGCGATTGAAGATGGTGAACACGCTATGCTATGCCTAGAATGCTCCAACTCTCAAGAGCTGTGGTATTGCCAGAACACTGTAAGGTTATTGCGGCAGATTTTATCCTTGATGGTAATTTTTGGTAGCAAGTCAAGCGGAACATCGATACAATATGCTCCTAACAGGGTAATATGGATTAAGGGATGTGTACATCCTTTCTCAGAATCCTTAGCGTAAACAGTGGATTAGCTAATCCTAGGAACGCTTGCCAAATAGCAATAAACTTTATTGCCATACAAATGAAGCCCTTAATCTAAACAACTAAGTAAATTACGATGTTCACGCCTTAAACCGAACCCATTGTTTGGTATTTACTGGTAATTACATACTGGACGAGAATTAGTATTACAGAATAAATAATAGTAAGTACTACGTATTAGTATCCAAGAGTGAAAAATAAACAGTAAGAAAAGTCGTGCTTTGGTCGTGTAGGGAAAATCGAACTAATTACTCAATATTGAAATCTCGAAGGAGAGTTCAGTTCGAAGGAAAATTCATACAATACAATTATCTTCAGCCTTTCTACTGCTGGACATAGGCCTCACCTATGGCACACCACTGAGCTCGATCTTCAGCTCTTTGAACCGCTGCCAGCCAGCTTGCGTATGTCATCACTCTATCTAGCTGAAGAGCACCGTACACTACGTTTGAAGAACTGAAGTTTCCACTTTAGAACACGTCTACCCCAACGGTTATCGGTTCTACGACAGATGTGACCAGCCCACTGCCAATTCAAGGCCGGGTGGCGTAAGTGGGAGAATGATCGGCTTTGATGCCAGAGGTACCGAGTTCAAACCCCGCTATGCACCAATGGATTTTTCTATCGAAAAGTGTATGTGCGCTATTCACAGTCACACTCCGGTGAAGGAAAAATATCGTTAAGAAACCAACAACCCCCGCATGGTGGTAGGACACTATCTAGTGCCCGTAGGAAACTTCAGTACCCTCAAGTTAGAAAATCTATCGCCAAACATCTAATGTGTTCTAGCAGCTATCCTTGAGAGCCAGTTCCTATTGTAGGCCTAGCGTGCTTACCATCTTCGACTGTATCATCACTTACCAACAGGTGAGATAGTTTTCACAAGATATTTGAACGGGATATTTACCATGTTTTTCATTATTTGTGAGCTTCCGATATTTGACATAGTGGTCAAACGCTAGCCTATAATTTTATAAAATATATTTTAAAAAACCTTACCATGATCGAGTAAGTACAAATCTAAAGAAATTAGCACTAGACACTCGGTAGAAAAGTCCAAGCCATGATCGCAGCTTTTGTCTGTAACTGAGTTACTACATTCTACCTGTATTTCGTCGGATAGTTAATACTATTCCATTGGTCTGTGTACTTTAATTAGTCTATTTCAACATTTCGGTCACGCCACTTTCTCGTAGTTATTGACTATGAATACCGACTGATTGTTTGATTGTAGACCCTGGATCAGGGAAAGTTAGTCATTATAGCACTTACCCGTATTTATAGAGAGGAAATGAGTAAAGGTTAGTTATTATCACATCGGGGCTACTAAATAGTTTCGTCGGGGTCATCAATACCAAGCTGAGGCAAAGTGAGCCCAGCCCCATACGCCAGTGAATAATATCACTTATCTTATCATCTAAATGTATAAACAATATTATTACCTATAAAAGCGGCAATAGCCCAATGGCTAAGGCGTCGGCCTAGCGATCGAGAGGTCGTGAGTTTGATCCCCACCCATTGCACCATTGACGTGAACCCACTCCAGACGCAAGCATATGTAGCTTCAGTGTAGCTTAGTTGGAGGGGATAACGAGAATACGAGTAAGGCCCCAACCAGCAAAAACTACACTTAAACAATCTCTAGACCACTATTTTATTACTCTTATACCATTCTTATATCGTCGTATAAGCCTGGATTTGGGCACCATTTATAAGCGTATTTTGTTTATATCTTTCTAATATCAGTCTCATTTAATGTTGTTTCCACTTAAATTAGTCTTACCAAAACTAATTTAAGCGTACATAGGCTTACATTGTTTTAACGTTAGAGTCTTGTGAGCGTAAGAAAGCTTATTTTGATTTTACAAAGATCAAACACTCGTTTTAAAGTTACAACTAATAAAAAATAAATCGAAAACAGTAAGGATAAAGGTATTTAATAATAATTATTATAGTGTAATAACCGTGCCATTATTAACAAGTGTTACGTTTTATGCTTTTCGGTAAGTATTAGTATTGGAAAATATTATTTACTGTAAAGTAGGCCCTAATTTACGCTTCACAACTGGTGCGCCTCATCAATAAATATATAGTATTTAGTATTATTGTTTAATTATTTTATTTGTTATTTTTTTATTAAAAGCGTCGCCATTAATATTGCATTTATTAGAATCACTTTAAGACTATTGTAAGATCATTCGGCAGTAATCTAATTAATTCCAACATGGAGTCATGTTGGAATAAATTAGAGTTCCTTGAATTGACATAAAACATTATTTTAATTTAAGAGTTAACGTTTGGGATGTGAAATGGTATTTTATGTGACCGCACCAAAATACTTTGAGTGAAATATAATAGTTAACATCAAATTTCACTCTCACAATTTTAGTCACAAATTCGATTTAAGATCAAACTTTCTTAAATTAGACTCGTTTTCTCTATTGTAAGTATGATGATTCAATATCACTCTAATACCGTGCCTATCCACTGCTGTTGAATAAGATCAAAATGTACACGTTTTAAGTACTCTAATACAATGCTGATATTAGTCTTTCATTCTTACAATAACATTTAGAAAATATGTAATAAAATTAAATGAGCTTAGAAAATGTGGATATGAGAGCTAACGATTTCAATTGTGATAAGTCTTATAAAATGCTTTTTAGGAGAGTGTGGCTTACAACGGCACTGTAAAATAAACTTATATGCATAATTAGGACAAGGTATTAAGATCAAGCGTATTTGAGCCTCTTAACGGCTTGACAGAGACTAATATAGGAGCGATAACAATGACGAAAACAGATAAGAGACCACTATAAGCTCAGAACTCTTATAAAGTGAGAAACGTATTACGATTTTGCTAGTTGGGGTACGACCCACATAACTAGTAAGCATTAAAAAAAATTAAAAAATTATTATTAATGTCACCATTATCGCAACATAATTTTTTTAAGTTTTATTATAATTTTTTAAATATTTTTTTTGATGAATGAAGAATGGATTCAATGGCGTTAAACACAACCCTCCTTTTGGCGCAGTTGGGTAACAAACAATACAGAAACATGGAAACTTCCTAAATTTTAGAAGTCGATTAAAAAGCGGTCTAAACCTGCCAACGCTTCATTTTCTAATTTAATATACATTAACGAGCCCATTTAGTACAATATTCCATGTAAAACTCTGCTCCTGAATTAATAATAAGCCAGCCTAGCCTAAATTGGGACTCTAAGCCTAAACATAAAGCCTTTGGAAACAGAACCGTGTAATATTTTGATCCTGAATTATGTTTTACCTGACTTCATTTGAAGCACCTTTATTACCTATTTTGAGGAATATTTACTCAAGTTGTCATTGTAAATGGTCCTTATGTGTATTTATTGACGATTTTATCGTTTATTCAGTGATTTTGATTGAAGATGGGCTTTGTTCTACAAATGGCGTTCATAGCTTATGGCAGTGTACTTGTAACAATAAACTGGCCAAGTGCAAGTCGGACTCGCACTCGTAGGGTTCCGTAACACAGTTAAGTATACCATAACTATGATTTTTCGCAACTACAAAATTCAGTATTCAGTATTCAGTATTTTATTGCGTCTATAAAAGTATTTACAAGGTCTTAAATAATATTTACAGTTCTTTATAGACCCTGGAAGGGCACAGCAATATTACTTGAAAAAATTAAATTATTAATCAATTAGGAGATTAACTTTGTTTTTCATAGTGTTTGTATGAAAAACAAAGTTATCTTTGCGGTCGCCATATCTCTAAAACTGCTGATTGTATCTCGTTCAAACCAATTTTCGTTGTTAGTTTTTATTGAGATCTACAGCATATATTTATTTAAAATTTTCACTCCCATACTTTAAAAGTTAGAGGGGGGGGGGACACACATTTTACCACTTTAGACGTGCCTATCTTTCAAATGATTGACTTTGAGAAAAAATGATTTAGGAACCTCAATGTCATTTTTGAAGACCTATCCACAGATACCCCACACGTATAGGTTTGAAGAAAAAATTTTTTTTTTGTTTCAGTTCCATGTATGGGATGCCCCCCCTTAAACTTTTTTATTTTTTATTTTTGTATAAAAATCGGAAAGCGGTTCACAGAATACATCTATCTACCAAGTTTCAATTCTGTAGTACTAACAGTTTCTGAATAAAATGGCTGTGACATACGGACGGACAGACAGACAGACAGACAGACAGACAGACAGACAGACCGACAGACAGACAGACAGACATGACGAATCTATAAGGGTTCCGTTTTTTGCCATTCGGCTACGGAACCCTAAAAATACAGACCTTCGCAGTTTAATATTACTATTTTGATATTATTACTCTTCTTGAGAGTCAGACCATTCTAGGACTAGCGTTGTTCACTATCTTCGACCTCATCATCGCTTACCGCCAGGTGAGATAGTGGTCAAACGCTTGCCTATCAAATATAAAGAAAATTATATACTTACTCGCTGCACCACGCAGCTTCGCCTGCGTAAAAGTATTCTGTCTTCTGTGCTAATATTTTTTTAAATAGATCACTGTTTTAGACAATTTTCTGTGCCATTTTCAGCTCGGTAATGGCACATCTATCAGTTTTTATGAATAAAGGCTAAGTTTTATTCGAGAGAGGTTACTTTAGATGCAAGCAAGAGTTGTTGGGATGGTATACATTTTAATTAGCATGTAGACTGGTGTTTGACCACTATCTCACCTGTTGGTAAGTGAAGATATCGAGGATGGTAGCACGCTAGGCCTAGAAAGGGAACTAAATGGCTTTCAAGCTGTCGGAACACACAGTTAGCTATTTGGTTGTAGATTTTACTTGAAGTTTGAGGTGGTAGCTGGCCAGGCGGACACTAGATGGTGCTCTACCACCATGCAAACGAAATAATACTCCTTTCCCTTTTCCTTCCTTCTGTGACAATCGGGTAAACACAACCATCTGACAAAGCATCTGACTTATAAAAAAAATAATACCCTACCCCATACCGTTATCAACCCACCTGCATTTTCAACATTTTTGTTGACATGGTCACAATGAATGTCAATGGCAGACAATCTTATCTATTCAGTTGACAGTGGCGCTAGTGTAGCACCTAGCTAAAGCGATTTGAAAGTTTAGTTGGAAATACGTTAGTTCCGATTTCATCCACCTTTTCAGATAAGTTGGTGTTACTTTGTTATCTCATATGTTAGACTGACAGGTGATGGATAAAATTCACGTTGGTTTTAGCGGGACATAATATGTCTTAGTTGATACGAAAAATGTTTCTAATGGACTTCTAGGACCGTTGCAGGATTTCTTGTGGTTGTGGATTTTACGCGCTTAGTAAAATAGCTTTCATCACAATCAGGATCTGGCATGGTGGTAGGACACTATCTAGTGTCCGCCTGGCCTGCTACCACCCTCAAGTTGGAAAATCTGTCGCCAAAACATCTAATGTGTTTCGGCCTAGCGTACTTACCATCTTCTACCGCATGACCACTTACTAAAAGGTGAGATAGTGGTCAAACGCTAAATAGAATCAGAGAAAAGAGAGAAAAAAAGCCAAGTTAAAAGTACCTACAGCCGGCGAGCATGTATGAAACATGCTCGCCGGCTATAGGTACTTTGAAGGCGCTAATGAAAGTGAAAGAAGCGATAGAGGTATGTCGGAATCGTAGCATTTGGAAAGAAGTAGTCTCTGCCTTCCACAACGGGAAAAGGGTGTATATGTAATGTATGTATTTTATGTAACTAATTCAATAAACCCCCCCCCCCCCCCCCCCCCTCGACTTACATATTGTAGGACACAACCATCACTAGGTACTTAAATACATAGAACCTACAACATCCATCGCTAATGTTCAAAAACTAGGTCTCATAAATTCAATTCAGTTGCACTTCTGCATGTAACCGTCCAGAAAGCTTTGTACAGTTTGAACCCCAAATGATGGTAGAGCACGCGAATGTTCCATTTATTGGCACCTCCGTTTAATGTAATTTGTTTTATGTGGTTCATTTTTATTTTAATCTTAGGAGCATTCACGGACCTCCAATTAAAGCATTAGAAAGTATACAAATGGTACCTAAAAATACATGCAAGTATGATTTCGAGGGCCCGGTGGCGTAATCGCGAGAACGATCGGCTTTGGTGCCAGAGGTACCTAGTTCAATTCCTACCGTGCACCAATGTATTTTTCTATCGAAAAATATATGTGCGCTTTTCACAGTGGCACTCCGGTGAAGGAAAAACATCGTTAAGAAACCAACAACCCCCGCATGGTGGTAGGACACTATCTAGTGTCCGCCTGGCCAGCTAAGCCAACATCTAATGTGTTCCGGCAGCTTTCCTTGAGAGCCAGTTCCCATTCTAGGCCTAGCGTGCTTACCATCTTCGACCGCATCATCACTTACCAACAGGTGAGATAGTGGTCAAACGCTAGCCATATAGGCTAGCGTTTGAGCTGGCTGGTAGGGATTGGGAAAACAAAGAGCTCAAGACCAAGCTCAATGGCGTGTCATAGGAGAAGACTTTGTTCAACAATGAACGAATAGTTGCTGTTAATGATTATAATGATGATGGATTGGTTGGTCCCATTTTTCGGCCCCATCTACTTTTTAAATCTCTGACAGGCTAGCGCCATTTCAGCCATTCTAGGCCTAGCTTATTTACCATCTCGACCACATCATCGCTTACCACCAAGCGAGATAGTAAACGCTAACCTATCGATTGAAAATTACTAGCGAGGCATTTTTTTTTTCATAATGTAAACGATCGTACTAAATAATATTTTAAGTGGTGATAAATATAATAAAGGTGGCAAAAGTCGTAATACTTAATATTACTTTAGCATTTCAAAGCATTACTGAAAGCATGAAACTAAAATAACTAAATAATGCACTAAATTTTGATATATTATGAATACTAAAATCACTGAGCACTTTAAACTTTATTGGTTCATTCGATTATAATATTATAGGGAAGCTATTATGGATTTCATAACTCATTAAGATGGCATTCTCGCTAAGGTTATATTATTTTAAAGTTTAGTTCTAAACAGAGCTTGAGAGCTAAGGGTAGATATAACACACCGCAGCGTCCTGCGTGCGCGATCTAGGCGGCGATCAGATAGCGAAGTAGTATTTGTACGGATTGGTTTACACCAAACGCTATCAGAAAACAATTGAAAAGTATTGAGATTGCACCCGCAGATCGCAGGATGCCGCGGTGTGGCCGTGTACCTTTACTACTTATTTACTTACTTTACCTTCACTACTTACTTACCTATTAGTTTTAATCCCACTAATATTTAAAATTGTTATATAAAATTCAAAATTTTATCGTATCGACGGGATTCGAAAACACGCCTCTTGGGAATCATTCCCGGCTCTGTACCAAACTCAGCTACAATACGATCCTATCGACACGACGAAACTAATGGACTACATTATAACCAATTATGCATTGGTGGCGCCATCTGCAATATCTGTTTAGAACGTCGATACAATGGAATTTCGGATTTTTTTATACAATATACATAATTAAGATAGTTTAAAAACTAAAACAACCGACTTCCATGCCTCGCGAGTCAATTTAAGTAGCAAGTAGCAGTAGTTTGAGACCTTTATCGTCATATCTCTGGAGATACCAATCAGATCTACTATGGTACCACCCTTGGGATATCTCTTTTCCAACAAAAAAAGAATCATCAAAATCGGCTTATAAACGACGAAGTTATCCGCGAACAAACAAAAAAAATATATATATATACGGTCGAAATAAGTAGCCTACTTTTTTAGAAGTCGGTTAAAAAATATAAAGTATAGATAATACTTCAAATAAACATAAAATAATAACAAAAAAAATCATTTATGTTACAAGCAAAGATAATAAAATCTTGTATAAAATGTTTAATGAATTATTTTTATTTGCATGACTTCCATATTCTTTAAAGTATCCCATAGGCTCGCGTTCGACCACTATCTCGCCTGGTGGTAAGCGATGATGTGATTTATAGAGACGTTATGGCGGCAGATTTTCTTCTTGATGGTAGGTAGGTAAGCTAGTTTTTGGTAGCAAGTCAGGCGGAACATCGATATAATGTGCAACTACCACCTGTAGAAAATATTGCTGATGATACTGTAAACAATATGTCAAATCAAATGACAAAGTCGATTTTCAAATATATCGTATATTTCAAAATATATAAATTCAAAAATCTTTAGCACAATGAGATTATATTTCCCTTGATCTCATCATTTAAGCCAAACTCGGTCAAATTGGGTTGTCGAGCCGCTTGGTTTGTAGTACATTGAGTATAGTTTTCAAAAAGACTTCCGAAAAGAATGATGTTGTCAATTCGTCTGTATGTTTTTTTTTTGTGTATGTTACGCAATTACTCCGTCAATTGTGAACCGATTCGAATGATTATTTTTTAATGGGTAGGGTACGTGTCTGAGGTGGTCCCATGGTGGACCGTATGCGTAGATTCACGAACGCGCAGTAAATTTAAGCTGTTCGACTAAAGCAGTCTTCATCTGCACATTTTTTTACCCACTTCACAAAAAGAGCAGGTTCTCAATTCGTCGGAATCTTTTTAATTATTATTTTTTATTTATATTTTATTTTTTTAATGTATTTTCACCGATTTCTCGAAGATGCCTGAACCGATTCTGAAAATTCTTTTTTGTTTCAAAGGTCCCATTTAAATTTTAACGAAATCGGCCGAGCCGTTTTTAATATATCAACATTTGTATTACGATGCATTTACTTATCTCGACGACTTACTACTAACTACTGGCACAGATTATATAATAGTTACTTCGTCTACTGGCTACTTTGACTGGCGCGACGTATGAAGTCGGTTCTTTTAGTTTTTTAAACGCTCTTAAATTGTGATAAATAAAGTCATTTTAGTTTCTATTTACTTTTAAGGTATTAAACAATATTTATCAAGCCATCTATGTTAAAGTTCACAAGTACAAATATTTATAAGAGTCTAGACATAGTTTAACAATCGCATATCATGTCAAAATACAGTTAGACACCTAGCATGATCTAGCTCTATAAAACCTAGTACAAATAAATACCTAGAACAAAAAATACCAATGCGCAAAGTTACCTAGATTTTACCGCTCGAAGGGCGTTAAGGGTAATTTATAATCATTTTATTCAAGTCTAACGGAGTTGTAAACAAAAAAAATTGTTTGTAGTGTTGTTACAACAATTTTTTGTTTACAACTTAAAAATGAACATTTTGACAATAAAGGCGAGCGTCCGCTGTAAAAATTAGCTAAGTAACGTTCTAAAACGTTTACCGCTGCGCTGCTTTTTAGGGTTCCGTACCCGAAGGGTAAAACGGGACCCTATTACTAAGACAGCACTCCGCTGTCCGTCCGTCTGTCTGTCTGTCTGTCTGTCTGTCCGTCTGTCACCAGGCTGTATCTCATGAACCGTGATAGTTAGACAGTCAAAATTTTCACAGATCATGTATTTCTGTTGCCGCTATAACAACAAATACTAAAAACAGAATAAAGTTAAAAATAACAGAGGGTCCTCATACAAGAAACGTGTTTTTTTCGGCATTTCACGCCATCTATGTACGCTTAGTTAGGTAAACGTCCCATAGATGGCGTTATATTAAAATGTCGATCCCTAACACCTTTACACGTTAGATGGCGTTATAAGAAATAACATGTTTATTAATTATTATTTTTTGCTGGCGAAAAAAGATAGTGGTACTTTTTGCTCGATCTTATAAAATACTGTATTGTGGTACGGAACCCTACGAGTGCGAGTCCGACTTGCACTTGGTCAGTTTATTTCTATGTTCAGATTACTTCAGATATGGCTTCTTTGATTTAAACAAATATTATATAAACTGGCCAAATGAGAGTCGGGACTCGCACACGTAGGGTTCCGTATGAACAAAATTTGCCGGAAAAATTAAGTACAAAGTTTTAACATCGATATACAGTGTGGAAATTAAACTCAGGCCCTGGAGGGAAACTACTTTAAATCCTTAAGCTAGCTCATTTTACTTAAAGGAGACATTCCTTTATTTTTGAAAAGAAACAAATCTGCATTAAAAGTTTTTTTTAAACTCGCTTGCTTCTCCCGGGACTCGAACCAACTAAAATTTAAAAAAATAAACACTCTTTATTTTATTATACTAATCGGTAGTATTAATATTCAGGATAAAGTTTCTCTAACAAACATTAGGTCTTAAAAATAAAAATAATCGTTAAATCTAACATCAACTTTATTTTACTATCAATTTTGTAACACTTAAATTATTTAACTGATAAATTGTTCGAAATGAGCCCCGTCGTTCCGGCTACACAACATTAGTCGCCGTTGACATTCATTTCTTGTAGCTTTCAGCAAAGTGTTGTGGTGTATGCCCCTAATAACATTTTCTATCGCAATCCTTAGCTCTTGAACGGTTTCATAGCAAGTTTCATAAACAACATTTTTTACATGACCCCATAAAAAGAAGTCCATGGGCGTCAGGTCTGGACTTCTTGCAGGCTAGATGGCCTGCAAGAAGTCCAGACCTGACGCCGTGATTTC
This sequence comes from Cabera pusaria, assembly GCA_954871355.1. Classification (NCBI taxonomy): domain Eukaryota; kingdom Metazoa; phylum Arthropoda; class Insecta; order Lepidoptera; family Geometridae; genus Cabera; species Cabera pusaria. The sequence continues at coordinate 7,126,830 of OX940910.1, forward strand.
AATGCCTGGATAGGTACAATCGTCCCGTTTGTACCTATCCAGGCATTGAAATTTTCATTAAGGTATGCCCTGGCAATTCTGCTGTTGTGGGCAGGTGCACCATCTTGTTGAAAAATGATATTATTTCGTTCCTCTTCTGAAATGTGCATAGAGGTATTACCACCATTGAACAATTTTCTTATCGAAGATTTCAACAAGGTACTTAACGATAAATTAGCAAGCGTGTACTTCATACGAAGTCTTTGAGTGTTGGAGAGATAACAGAACTGTTACGTGTCTTTTACTTGTTAAAAGTGAACAGTAACCAAACATTTTTTAGAGAAACTTTATCCTGAATATTAATACTACCGATTAGTATAATAAAATAAAGAGTGTTTATTTTTTTAAAATTTTAGTTGGTTCGAGTCCAGGGCGAAACAAGCGAGTTTAAAAAAATCTTTTAATGCAGGTTTGTTTCTTTTCAAAAATAAAGGAATGTCTCCTTTAAGTAAAATGAGCTAGCTTAAGGATTTAAAGTAGTTTCCCTCCAGGGCCTGAGTTTAATGTCCACACTGTATATAAATACCGTGTCAATACTAAATATGCTTATTTACTACAACGCCATTTAACGAATATCTAACAAAATTCTAACACCAAGTTAACGTTAACACAAAGGTGTTAGGGTAGGTAAAATAATGTAAACCAGTGTTTTTCAACGTGTGGGTCGCGACCCCCTGGGGGGGTCTGAGATACAGCCTGGAGACAGACGGACAAACAGACAGACAGGCAGACAGATGGAGAGATAGACAGACAGACAGACGGACAGAGGAATCTCAGTAATAGGGTTCCACTGGTACCCTTTGGGTTCGTTTAAAAAAGAAAAGATTTAACGTTTTGTTTGTTTGTTACAATTTAGCTCAAAATCTACTAGACCGTTCACAAAAATTATTTCACTAACAGAAAGCTAGCTACTTTACCAGCGAGTAACATAAGCTATATGTTATCCCCGTATTCTCACGGAAACGGGAACTACGCGGGTGAAACCGCGGGGCGCTGCTAGTGTTTATTAAGAGAAGAAATACACAATATAATTATAAAAAACCTTTGTTTACTTCGTAGTCGAATACTTAAGTGCGCTTAGTTAGTGCAGAGATGCTCAAACTTTTTCTCTGACATTCGTTAAAGAAAAAGGACGTTGGGTCAATTGGATAAAATATTCAGCGAATAATTTATAAGTGATACTAAGTAGACAGACAGATTTCAATCTTTACAGATAGATTTATCAAATACAATCTTATTCAGAGCCATATTTTAGCTGAAATATTACTTTTAAGACGATTTTTCATTTACTTATCACTTTTCGGGATCATTGACCCACGGGATCAATAGTTAATACCTTACCGCGTCTTTTGGACTTAGACTTTAATTTAAAACGGCGATAGCCCAAAGGCTAAGATTTCGGCCTGGTGATCGAGAGGTCGTGAGTTCGATCCTCACCCATTGCACTATTGACGTGAACCCACTCCAGACACAAGCATATTTAGCTTAATTGGAGGGGTTAACAAGAATACTAATTTTGTGCTACCCACATCGCTAGTGAGCTTTTTATTTATAAAAAAATTAAACCTACACGTGATTCTTGGTGGTGGTAAGTTTCGGCCGTAGCTAAAACCACCGACCGAACAAAGCATGTCGCCAATCAGTTAGCCGAGCATGATGTTCAGAACAAGCCAGTTTGGCAGTCAGGGTTTCGATAGTTCTTTGCTATAATATATGGATCAATTGAACTTAAGTCGGTTGTCCAGCGTCCTTCGTCTCAATGTCTTCTTCCAAACAAGCGCGATTACGTCTTATACTACGGCTACACACCACATGAGTAAAGAAGTCTTTACTCATGTGTACACACCAAGAGAACGAAGCAAGCGAAGAAGACGTATCTATACAGGCATATAGCTCCATCTCTCTCTACTCAGCGTTTGTTCGGCCCGGTGTGCACCCACCCAGTATTAGACCATCTCTCTCTACTCAGCGTTTGTTCGGCCCGGTGTGCACCCACCCAGTATTAGACCATCTGAGTGCCTAGTGTGAGTTTCTATAGTTTTATTTATTTACTCGATCACGTTACAGTAAATGTAGATTTGAATGGAAATTACAATGTTACCTATTAGGCACACTAGATGGCGCTTTTCAATTTCCATCCAAATCTACGTTGACTTTATTGTGATCAAGTAAGTAAATAAATCTATATATATAAAAAAAAGTCGTGTTAGTTACTACACTCATAACTCAAGAACGGCTGGCCAAATTTTTATGACTTTTGTATTTTTGTAATTGTCTTTGTCAGGAATAGGATAATAAGTATTAAAAACAATGAATAATTGATCTAAAAAAATATATAAGACAAGTTATTTTGCCAAAATGTTCCTGGGATAAAAACTGCCAATCATTTGATGTTCAATTGTTTATCCCGCCGTATTTTTTTTGTATAATTATAGCTCCACACGATAAGTGTATTTAGCCAGTGTCAAGTATAATAATTCTTCCCATGTGTGGATAGCATTACAATATTCGGATTATCGCGCATTTTTTTTTTGGTAAAATTATGGCTCCACACGATTAGTGTATTTAGCCCGTGTCAAGTAGTAAGTCAAGTAATAATTCTTCAAGTTTTTGCGAATTCAAGTCATGTAGATTTTAAAAATGTCAAATATTGTCAGTAATGATAATTGTTTGACATATTTATTGATTGTCAAATATGCGTGCGTTCAGAATTTTGTATGCTTACAAGCAACTTAAAAAAGTTTATATTTCCAAAAACCATTTTTACAAATTTTTATTCTATATCTGTATTGCCATAATACATTAATAAACTTAATATCTCTTTTGTAATAAAAGCCTAAAATAAGTTCATCTAAAAGGTAACACGACATTTATTGTCTGTTTGGTGGTACGAAGTTCGCCGGGCCAGCTAGTATTATTTATAAAGAAAATTATACTTGGCTCTCAGGTGAGATAGTGGTCACTATATTAGCTGTTTGATATAAAAATCGGATTGCGTGACTGTAACGAAGGATAGTGTGATTATTGGCAAAGATAGTTAATTATTATGATACCTTACATTTTCCAGGTTGTATTCATACTCAGTTTTGTAGTCATCATCATAATCAGCCAGTGTCAGTCCACAGCTGGACGTAGGCCTCTCCCAAGATATGCCACTGAGCCCCATATTCGGGTTTTGTAGTACCTACTCGTAAGTAATTGAAAGCCGTCAATAGCAAAAACGTGTTGTGCGTTTATGAATAAAGCTTTTCTTTAGATAATATCAATGCTTTGAGTAAACAACCCGAACAAATATGTACATTTTATATCAATTTAGTAACTCAAAGGATCGCCTAGAACAAATTTCAGCTTGAATAAAATAATGTAAAGTTTATTTTTTGTGTATCTGCCTGTAAATAATTGAATTTATGCTTAAAACGTAAATTTGACTTTTTGATTTTTTTGTAACGAATTCCGAAACTTAAAAAAACATAAACTTACTGAAAAATCATACAATAGCGGTCTTAACGCCAAACGCGATCACTTTTAGACAACTTTTGGATGGACATGATGGACGGTTGCATGATAAATAAATACAATATGAGAAAATTATTAAAATTCATGTAGGTATAATACAATATGCTGTGGTAACAAATGTAAAAAAAACTCGAAATGAGAACCACATTTTCTTAAGTCTTTTCACCAAAATTCAAGTTTCATTTTGTAATGGGGGTCAAAAATGTATTCAACACCTAAATAAAACAAATTAATAGGAAACAAAATTTCGTACTTAACATCAAATTGACTTCATGTGGACGTTTTCACTGATATTTACAATTGTTTACAAAACGTAATAACCGGCCAAGTGCGTGTCGGGCCACGCGCAGTGTAGGGTTCTGTAGTAGCCCGTTATTCAATGCAAGTCTTTACCCGTTATAAACAAGATACTAGGTACTCCGTCTTTGTCACTTTAAAGGATTTATTCTAAGGATTTTGTAATTCGTACAAAATTATCCAACACCCAAGTTCAACGACTATTTCTGCTAAACTAATAAAGTTATCTTAACCGCTATAGTTTTCCTTTAAAGTTCATGAAATGCGCTATTATCACGAATTTTCCCAGATTTTGAAAGCCAGCAGATTAGCTTTAAGAGGGGGGGGGGGGGGGGGACGAAACTATAAGGGCTCCTTGTCAGGACTACGGAACCCTAAAAACCGACTTCTAATGCCGTCCTTTTAGTACCAAGTATGAGGCGTTTATCTCCATATCTCTGGACTCCAGAGATATGATATCTCCAGAGTCTGGAGATACTTATCAGATCTCGATGAAATTACAATGGAACCACCTTGGAAAAATGTACCTGACTAATTAAAAAAAGAATCATTCCAATCGGTTCACAATTCACAGATTAATCGCGTAACATGCATTACACACAAAAACAAATACAGACGAATTGAGAACCTCCTCTTTTTGGGAAGTCAGTTGAATGTCGACAAAAGCTCTTGTTTTCTCTATAAATTACCACTTGAGGTGTCGATTGAAAGGATCCAATGATAGGAATGTAATCAGAGGGTACCTTTAATTAATTTAAGGGGTAGGTTTTGCATCCTCAATAGCACGAGGGTGCTAATGGATTGATTTCGGGAATGTATAAACCCAATATGTGGAAGCCAATGTTAAGGGTGGTTTAGGCGTTGAATGATTACGTGAAATCGAGGGTAGGATGAAAATAAATTGTGAGACGTAGGGTAGATATAAATCGGTAAATAAATGCGTGCCAGCTGATGATTTGAACTGTTTAATAATAACAACAAATGTATTACTTTGTTATTTATAATTTTAGGTACAAACTAATAATATTTTTAGGGTTCCGTACCCAAAGGGTAAAACGGGACCCTATTACTAAGACTCCGCTGTCCGTCTGTCTGTCTGTCTGTCTGTCTGTCTGTCCATCTGTCACCAGGCTATAGCTCATTAACCGTGATAGTTAGACAGTTGAAAATTTCACAGATGGTGTATTTCTGTTGCCGCTAGAACAACAAATACTAAAAACAAAATAAAATTAAAAATTAAAGGGGTCTCCATACAAAAAACGTGTTTTAAAACGCCATCTATCTAATTAGTTTCGGCAAAATGACATAGATGGCGCTAGTAAACGAGCCCCGTCTTTCTAGATCGCGACCAAACCAAATATTCTGGGTAATATCAATTAATCAAATATATGAGGTTGAAACTCTGTTATGTTTCGTATTGTACGGAACCCCCCCTAAGTGTGCGATATGAGACGCGATGCTGATTCGCACTTGGCCAGTTTTATTTTGTATTGTTTTGCCATGGTATTGTATTGCCATATTGTTGTACCTATCACTTTAAGTTTTTTTTTGGGTTATATTACATCAAAATATTTATTTTATATAACTCGAGTAAAGTAATAAATAACATCGGCAATGGATATTATGAGCTAGGCAGATCTGTTTTTTTTTAATTGCAAACAGACAATTACATGATGTTAAGTGATGATGCGGTCGAGGTGCTTGTCGTGCCTGTCTGTAATAGGCAGACTGCAGTAAAACGAAAACAACCGACGTTGGTTACTAGACTAGAGTTCTGAGAATTGATAAAGCTGTAAGCTATGTATGACTGTCTGCCTAATTAAGTGTATACCTCTATGGTAAATGATACCATGGCTTAATCATCAAAAGAGAGAAATAATCCTCTTTGTAAGGCCTCCTTTCTGGCTCCTGGATTTAACTACCTTATTGTTATTAAAAAGATGCAAAAACGGAAGCTTATCGTCAAATAAACTCTTCACTCTTTCATCTTAACTACAGGATACTTAATAGTACTGCTGTTAGCTAAGCATTACCTGCGCCACAGAATAAATAATAGTACAAGTAAACCTACGCTTGGAATAGCTTTTGGATTGGCGGTGGCTCTCCAGACCATAAGAATTAAGATTGCTTAAAGTACCTTCCTATTTTGTCATCATCTACATAGGTTGTGCTGTTTAAGCTTCGCTGGCTAAGTACTAAGTCACAAAAAGCGGGGTATTTATGAACGTAGCCCTGGAGGTGAGGCGTATTTACTAGATTTTTGTAGAACAGATCCTAAGTATAGACATTTTACGAGACAAGGTGGCACCTATTTCTACTTTTGACAAATACCTATTCCACCTAGTATTCGACCTCGGACTACTAAGACTCGACACAATATTTCACTCGAATCTATGCCGTATTTTCACTGGCATAGTACCGCCGTACGCCGTAGACGCAGTGCAATAACAGTGCGAGTGAGAGGGTCTATAACAACACTCTCACTCACACACTACCTAGTATGCAATACCTATTCCACCTAGTATTTGACCTCGAGACTAGATGCGATGTTTCACGCGAATCTATGCCGTATTTTACCGCCGTACAACGAAGACGCGGTGCAATGCGTGTGCGAGTGAGAGGGTAGAATTATACTATACTACTCTCTCATTCGCACTCTAGTATGTGAGAGCGAAATGATGCAATACATACTGTTGACTACTACGCGCAATCAATACTAGTGGAATAGGTATTTGGATCACGTATTTCTATGGATTAGGAATAGGTGCACCTAGTCCCAAATTTACCTAGCATAACCTATCTTTAGTAGCCCAACACTTTTTTGCGGTACATAGCTTCTCTGAATGAAGCCACTCGAATGAATACTAAATAGATGATATTATTAAATTTTTCAAGGGGCCTCGAATTAATTTAATGATGTCACTGTCCTTTCTAGGCCTTAATTTAATATCAATGTGGGCGTTAGACGTACAGTTTGAGAAACTTGTAATTAAAGTTGACCGAGTTTTTAATAAAAAAAAATTATAAGTGGTAGAAGCATATTATTTCGATGTTCTGCCTGACCTGCTACTAAAAAGCAGCGTACCACCATCAAGAATGCCGCTATAACCTTACATTGTTCCGCCAGGAGTCCTTAAGAGTCAGAATGTTCCAGCTTAGCGTGTCACCATATTCAATCACATCATTACTTACCACCAGGTGAGGTAGTGGTCAAACGCTAGCCTAAACGATATAAAGAAATAAAGATTTAATGATAAAGATATGACGATTTTCCGAACAGCGAACTCCACTCCAGAATTAGTTAACTCCATCGGTAACAGGTAGGTTCTAACTTCCTAATTCACAGTATATAAAATATACGAAAAAATTGAGTAATTAGATGTATTAGCACCCACAGATCTTAAAAATGACATAACACTAAAACTAAGATAATGGTAGTTATCATTTTTAACCGACTTCACAAAAAAGGAGGAGGTTCTCAATTCGTGTGTGTGTGTATGTTACGCGATTTCTCCGTCAATAGTGAACGGATCCAAATGATTCTTTTTTTAATAGGTAGGATACGTTTCCGAAGTGGTCCCATTTTAATTTTATCGAGATCTGATAAGTATCTCCAGAGATATGGAGATAAATACTTCAAACATAGGAGAATGCACTGGTTTTAGTAGAAGAGTCCCAAGAAGATTGTACACAATGGAGGTTGCTATTGCATATACTTTTGAAGACTAAAAAATATGACCATGAATAATGTTTTTACATCTTTCTTCTCGTTGATTTTGGTTTTTGACAGATATTCTTACGGTAACTGTGAGCGAGATAGAAATAAAGGTGGGGATAATAATTTTTTTTTTAATATCTTATAGGCTAGCGTTTGACCACTATCTCACCTGTTGCTAAGTGATGATGCGGTCGAAGATAGAGAAGTGGACTAGAAAGGGAACTGGCTCTCAAGGATAGCTGCCTGAACACATAAGATGTTTGGCGACAGATTTTCTAACTTGAGAGTGGTAGCTGGCCAGGCGGACACTAGATATGTCCTACCACCATGCGGGGGTTGTTGGTTTCTTAACGATGTTTTCCTTCACCGGAGGGCAACTGTGAGAAGCGCACATATATTTTTCGATCGAAAAATTCATTGGTGCACGGCGGTTTGAACTCGGTACCACGGCATCAAAGCCGACTGTTCTCCCAATTACGCCACCGGGCCCTCAATAAATAATTATATATTAATAATTATAATAAATAATTATATATAAATATAAATAATTTGTCGTCACAGGAATGTTCTACCGGGCAAAGTCTTGTTAGGGTGCAAACTTTTTTAAACATACCTAAGATTTTTTGACATGACATGACGTTTGCCGAAGATGGCGGCCATTGCAGTCCCGCGACACTGCATACATTATTAAATAACTCAGAATTATGAACGTACTTTGTACCAACCAACACTGCAAAAAAAAAAATTATATGCATAATACCACATATTATATAATAGTTACTACGTAAATAATACTTTCCGTTGTTAGGTTGGCTACACAGTGCTTTCATAATTCGGGTTTCAACAATATAGGGAAGTGCCTCTTATAACGTAGTAGAGTGATTTAGTACTCTGTAGGCCATATGGCGGCAAGTAATGTTAATAATCGCAAATAATACTTTTTTTTATATTCATTTTTGAATACAACTAGTCCGTGTTATAAAAGTATTTGGAATTATTGTAATAAAATAGACAATTAATTATCGTGTGTGTCAGATGATTTAATTGCACAGGGCCATTTTGGACATTGTCCATTGATACCTTGATGACATCATTATTACTAGTGAATATTATCACTAAAGTGATAATATTCAAAGTCAATTTTTTTAGGGTTCCGAACCCAAAGGGTACCAAATGAACACTTTCTGAGACTTTGTTGTCCGTTCGTCCGTCCGTCCGTCCGTGTGTCTATACATATGTGCGCACTTTACAGATCTGTATCTTCTTAACCGTTATAGGTACATACTTGAAATTTTCAAAAAGTATATATCCGTCAGTGTATAACGGCCCAGACACCAAATGTAATAGATGCATGTAATTTAATTAAAACTTGTTATGCACTAAAAAGGGTAAAATAAGTTATTTTTCAAAAAAAATAAAACCGACTTCATAAGCACAAAAAGGCACTCAAAAGCGAAAAATAATTTACTTAAAATTATTATAAGCGTTACCCACTTCTCTATTTGAAGTCGGTGCCAGACAAGTCTATTGGATATTAGATAGATACTATGTATGTAGTAGTAGTAAGTAGGTAGATACATGTAGGTATTATCTATCTACTACCTATTAGACTTGGCTGGCACCGACTTCAAATAGAGAAGTGGGTAACGCTTATAATAATTTTAAGTAAATTATTTTTCGCTTTTGAGTGCCTTTTTGTGCTTATGAAGTCGGTTTTATTTTTTTTGAAAAATAACTTATGTTCTCCGAGGACGGCGAATTGATCATATTGTCTCACTGAGTTTGAGTCAGAGAGTAACTGAGGTACTTTTTAGGCCAATGTTGATATGACAAAAAGAAATCTTTAAAATTAAAAAATCGTGTTTCAATAGATTTTCCCTACGAAGAGACACGACATTCAATAGTCGAATTAAAAGGGCGGCCACTTACCGCTTTTCTCGGAATGAATACTAAACAGTTGCAAATTTTAAAAGTAAGATCCTGATATTTTTGTAGACATTTCCGTTTAACGGTTACACGCGTTCAGGCGGAACTGGGCAATTGAACTGTGCAATCCTGTAAAAGTCTAAATTTTTAACCACGTTTATTGAATTATACTTGTTGCAATAGGTAGGTAAGTACTTAAGTCTCACTTAGGTATTTTGGTTTTCATTTGTAGATAAAGCTACTTTAATTGCTCTTCAAGGAATTTTTTGCATAAAATATATCCATCAAACATTGCCCCAAATAATAATAAAAAAATTAAAAAATCATTTATTTGAAGCTATTTAAAACTCATATTATAAAGACAGGTATTTAGCAACTAAAATCATACTTCAAATGAAACATTACTAATATCCATTTACAAAATAACAATAATAATATCGTTTAAAAACTAAAAAACAACCGACTTCAATGCCGCGCTATTCATTTTCAGTACCAATTTTGAGATGTTTATCTCAATATCTCTGGAGATACTTATCATACCTCGATAAAATTACCATGGTACCACACTTGGGATATCTCCTTTCGAACAAAAAAAGAATAATGGAAATCGGTTCATAAACGACGAAGTTATCCGCGAACAAACATAAAAAAAAATATATATATATACGGTCGAATTTAGAAACCTCCTCCTTTTTTTGAAGTCGGTTAAAAATAAAAGTGAAACATAGAACAACATAGCAATTTGTATAATGTAAAATGTAGGACAAACCAATTCTTCAGACAGGTACAGCTTGCAATAGACCTCAGATTACACATTTATTTGTACAGCAATGACAAGTTGATAGTAATTGAAAACAAATAGCTTAAAAATAAGGTCAGTGGTGTGCCATAGGGGAGCATGATAAGTCGTAGACGAAAATAGGCATGTGAATGATACGATGATACCGCAAAAAGTTGTCAGTTTCAACTGACAGATCTACAAAAACTCTGTACCAACGTGCAGTACCTTAAAATATTCATGGAAACGTCTCGATTTTTTGCGTGAATTTCCAAAGGGCTTGAAAGTGAACCTTTTTAACTTTTTACAGTTCAAGCTCTCCCGTGACGTCATACTTGGCATAACTTTTGAATTCATTAGACATTTATCGTGCCTTAGGGATGACGTCACTTTAGTGGTATAGTCTAATTGCGAGGGTAGTTATAGAAATATTCATTAATGAATTAGTATACGGTTTTAAGTAGTAAATTAATTTCTTATAACGGTACTTAATCACGATATAAAAATAAGAATAATTACAATTTACAAGGTAGGATATTCATTTTAAAAATGAATATAATGGTACGGACACACCGCAGCGTCCTGCGTGCGCTATCTAGGCGGCGATCAGATAGCGCAGTAGTATTTGTACCTACCGACTGGTTCACACCAAACGCGATCAGAAAACAATTGAAAAGTACTGAGATCGCGCCCGCAGATCGCAGGACGCCGCGGTGTGGCCGTACCTTTATTATCCTATATATATATGTATATATATATATATATAGCGCATATACAGAGTTGATGAGAAAAAAAAATCTGAATATTTTAAGGTCGTTTAAAAACTAAAAGAACCGAATTCAAATGCCGTGCTATTAATTTTCAGTACGGTGTTGAGGTGTTTATCGCCATATCTCTGGAGATACTAATCAGATCTCGATGAAATTACATTGGGACCACCTCGGAAACGTACCCAACCGATTAAAAAAAGAATCATTCGAATCGGTTCACAATTGATGGAGTGTGTATGTTACACAAAAAAAAAACAGACGAATTCAGAACCTCTTTCTTTTTGGAAGTCGGTTGAAAAGTGAAGTCGGTGAATTAACGACGTATCGATAATACAAGCACAGAATACTTAATAGTACTACGTACGATACAACCTTCGAGCATTCACCAATGGAGATGTTAACGCAAGGCGGTACCCCTCTGCTGGCCATATAGCCATTTTTGGCCATATGGGCGTGCGTAACTACGCTGTATTTTTAATACTGTGTGCGTGTTTCAAGCTAGTGTGCGGGATCGTTAAAGTGAGTGATTTGTGTGTGTGCAATGCGTGTTTACCTCGTCCCCCGTAAGTATCGACAGAAAAAAATGTTTGCGGATTACAACGTTAACATCTCAATTGGTAAATGCTCTCGAAGAATACAACATAGGAATTGCATCATTGTAAATTGATAGGCATGCATATTGCCAAATATAATCAAATAAAATTTTATGCGATATTTTATGGATGCGCGAAATAAAATCTAAGTGGTTTCATACGGCTGGTGTAATACAGAAATAGATTATAGTGATCTTCTCATACAATCTTGTTTATTTATGTTAATATTTTCATCTAGCGTTTTTAACCAACTTAGAAGTACCTATGGGTACTAACAAATCGAGAACCTCCCGACTTTAAATAAACTGGCCAAGTGCAAGTCGGACTTGCACTAGTAGGGTTCCGTAACACACTACAGTATTTTTAGAAGATCGAGCAAAAAATACCACTATCATTTTTCGCCAGCAAAAAATAGTAACTAATAAACATTTTATTTCTTATAACGCCATCTAACGTCTAACAAAGGTGTTAGGGATCGACATTTCAATATAACGCCATCTATGGGACGTTTACCTAACAAATCATTCATAGATGGCGTGAAATGCCGAAAAAAACACGTTTCTTGTATGGGGACCCTCTATTATTTTTAACTTCATTCTGTTTTTAGTATTAATATGAAATACATCATCTGTGAAAATTTCAACTGTCTAACTATCACGGTTCATGAGATACAGCCTGGTGACAGACGGACGGACAGACAGACAGACAGACAGACAGACAGACAGACGGATAGCGGAGTCTTAGTAATAGGGTCCCGTTTTACCCTTTAGGTACGGAACCCTAAAAAGGGAAAATCTTATATAGGGCGAACTTATAACTTATTAGGGGCAAATCTTATTTTGGAACGACATCAAAAAGTAGGAGGTTCTCAACTCGACTGTATTTATTTTGTTTTTGACATTCCTATGATATGGTATTTTTTGTTTGAGAGCGTATATCTACCTCCTTCCCGTTTAGTCCCATTGTAATTACATCGAGATCTGATGAGTATCTCCAGAGATAATGGAGATAAATACCTCAAACCTGGTACTGAAAATGATTAAGGCAGCATTTAAAATCGGTTTTTTCTTAACGACCTTGAATTGTGTGTAATGTAAACTACGCCTTATGTATATATTTTTTAAAAGCTTACTAGCAGTGTGGGTTGCACATTACTAGCATTCTTATTCTTAGTTTTACCTACCCAAAGGTGGTACGAGTATTATTATATCAATGTTCCGCCTGACTACCAAAAGTAGCTCACAACCATCAAGGAGAAAATCTGCCGCCAAAACCTTAACAGTGTTCTGGCAGAACAGCCCTTGAGAGTCAGACCATTCTAGGCCTAGCGTGCTCACCATCTTCCACCACATCATCGCTTACCACCAGGCGAGATAGTGGTCAAACACTATCAGATAAAAAAAACCTACCATCACAGTGCATCGTAATAAAAATAGGTATCTAAACTACTCATCACTAACAATAAAACGGTAACGTATCAACAGATTAAACATTGAACTGGTTGCATAAAACCAGGATTGAAGTTACCACGGTACGTTAAATTTTATCGCTGGTACGGTTACAGTGACAGCGGGTAGAGTGTAACCTGTCTAACAACTAACAGTGTTACTTATAAACGTGTCTCAAATTTTGAGCAATTGCTGAACTATTTATCAAGGAAAATCTCACACATAAACAGTAATCAAAGTTGAGAGTTCGTTGAGTATTGCATTGACAGCTCTCAAAGTTAACCACCGCCGGGACCTTAGTAAGCACTTGCTGAGAGGCAAGATGGCGCTGGCAGAACTAATCAGCTGATATATGCCAAGTCTAAACAAGTCCGTTACAGATAAAAAATGAATATCTGGGGGCTGCAACCGTTCTTTAGTTGACTAATTTGGTTATAATCTATGCCAACGGCCGATGGAACATATGTATTCCGTGTCTCAACCAAGCAACGACTGACTAACGTTTATGAGTGAAAAAAAGTTGAGCCTTGATCAAGTCCTTGAGAGCTTTTCAGCTGAGAGGCAGTTCAGCAATTGACCAATTGATTTTTATAAGTAACACTGTATGTATTATTTGTTACTATAGTGGCAGGACTTTTGCTAGTCCGCCTGGGGCGGTACCACCACTTGAAATAGGAATGTTTTTAGGTTGAAATTGCAAAGTGTCCAGTGAAATTATAGGGCATGTAGCTAACAGGCGCAGTGCAGTAACATGCAAAATTCGGGATATCCATAATTTTGAATGCCGCTGTATCGGTAATAGGTCAACGTCATCGCTTACCATCAGGTGAGCGTCGTGCTTGTTCTGTTACCTTTAATCATAAATAAAACACCGTCAACGCGACTTACCGCAAAGCGCAAAACCGATCTAGATTATATTTTGAATACGCGAATTTGATACTTGATACGTCGAATAATTATAATTTTATGTACGCACCAATACGTCACGCAACGAATTTGATACTTAATAGATCGGATAATTATGTAATTTTATGTACGCACCACTATACTATTAAGTATTCTGTGTCACCACTACTGCACGCAGCTAATTTGATACTTGATAGATCGAATAATTATAATTTTATGTACGCACCAATACGTCACGCAACGAATTTGATACTTAATAGATCGAATAATTATGTAATTTTATGTACGCACCACTATACTATTAAGTATTCTGTGTCACCACTACTGCACGCAACTAATTTGATACTTGATAGATCGAATAATTATAATTTTATGTACGCACCAATACGTCACGCAACGAATTTGATACTTAATAGATCGAATAATTATGTAATTTTATGTACGCACCACCATACTATTAAGTATTCTGTGTCACCACTACTGCACGCAACTAATTTGATACTTGATAGATCGAATAATTATAATTTTATGTACGCACCAATACGTCACGCAACGAATTTGATACTTAATAGATCGAATAATTATGTAATTTTATGTACGCACCACTATACTATTAAGTATTCTGTGTCACCACTACTGCACGCAACTAATTTGATACTTGATAGATCGAATAATTATAATTTTATGTACGCACCAATACGTCACGCAACGAATTTGATACTTAATAGATCGAATAATTATGTAATTTTATGTACGCACCACCATACTATTAAGTATTCTGTGTCACCACTACTGCACGCAACTAATTTGATACTTGATAGATCGAATAATTATAATTTTATGTACGCACCACTACTGCACGCAATTTCTTGTGCTTTTTAATCGAAGCGTAGTCTGTCATATTACCTAGTTCTGGCACAGAATAAATAATAGTACAGGGTTCTGGTTAGTTTTGTTTCTTTGTTTGTGTGTGCAAATCCATGTTGCCATTTTTCTTTAAAACTACTAGTCCGATTTTGATGCAGTTTTCAGTTATGGGTTCGGGTGTAATTGGTGCATGTTTTTAGATAGGTGTTACGGTGACAACTCACCAGGGGGCGCTGCAGTAATAATTTGTTGGTGCAAATCGATGTTGCCATTTTTCTCCAAAACTAGTTCGATGTTGTCTTTAAACGGTTCGTAATTAATCAGTGGTGGTTCTTAGATAGATGTTATGACGTTCATTTTCTAAAGGACATTGTCGTGGATGTTTATTCAAAATTTTAATTTTGTTACTGATACAAATCGCCATCAACATGACTCTACCTCAAAGTGCTAAAGCCGAGCTAGATGTTTTTACATCGCAGTTACAGGAACAAACTTGATACTTGATAGTAGGAATATAATTTTATGTACGCACCACTACTGCACGCGACTTCGTGTGCTTTCTAATCAAAGCGTAGTTTGATATCTTCGTAAATAAACAAGGTAAGATATCTTATATCGATTCGTTGTACTAGTGTAATTTCTTTATACGAACTGATTAAAAAATGCTCGAGATTTGCCTCGATTTAACGGACAGGAGACACTTAAGACAGTGTTTTGGAACTAAACGTGTTGTAGTTTACGATAGTTAAGAAAACTAAAAGAACCGACTTCAAATGCTGCGCTAGTCAGTACCAGTACCACATCAGTACCAAATTTGTGTCTCCATATCTTTGGAGATACTGATCATATCTCAATGAAATTTAAATGGAACCACTTGTGAAGTATATATCCCTTATAAACAAAAAAAGGTTTTTCCAAATCGGTCTAGGTATTTTTTGAGTAATCGGGCAAAATACATAAAAAATAAGATTCCGACGAATTGAGAACCTCGTTCTTTTTTAAGTTGGTTAAGAATTCGGCCAAAAATAGAACATTTAAAAAGCCCTCAATTTAAATTTTAATAACTTCTGCTCCAAGTTGGTTCCATATTCAAACAAGAAGACACGTCAGCATTACATATAATAATTAAGATAGTTTAAAAACTAAAACAACCGACTTCCATGCCCCGCGAGTCAATTTCAGTAGCAAGTGTGAGAAGTTTATCGTCATATCTCTGGAGATACTAATCAGATCTCAATGAAATTAAAATGGGACCATTCCGGAAACGTACTCCACCGATAAAAAAAAAATCATTCAAACCGGTTCACAATTGACGGAGTAATCGCGTAACATAAACACAAAAAAAGAAAAAAATAACATACAGACGAATTGATAACCTCCTTCTTTTTGGAAGTCGGTTAAAAAGTTACCTTTCATGTTTTGCCTACTCATTGAGACCATTCCAATGAATCCAAACACAACACCTCTGCACCTTTTAATCAAATGTGATTTATACAAATTGGGAATGATACTGATAATAGGTGTATATAATGTGTGTGTTTAAGTAGGTAGGTATTTAACATCGTTTATGTATAGTAGGTTCGGATAGTAAGTAAGTAAATTAAGTTTGTTATTTTAGTATGTTTTTCAGGCCTCTCCATCCAAAGGTTGCCTGGAAGAAATCGCTTATAGCGATCAGGCCGCCCATTGTAACACTATAATTAAAATGATAGTTATAAATATGAAAATACGGGACTTATCGCGCCTAAAACATTAATTTTATTTAACTCGACGTTTCGACCAAGATGCATTGATCGTGGTCACGAGACGACTCATTATTATAACTATGTGGTCAAATCGCGAAAGTTTAAAGTTGACAAATGAATACTACTGTTTGTATGGTATATTAAGAGGTGGTACAATAAAGAATTTTATCTATCTATCTCTGCTGTAAGTTGGTGAGGAGTTGTCAGGAGTGTAGTTATTCTTGTTCTTGCTATATCATTGAACAGGATAGCAGATTTTGAATCCATCAGACCTGTCGTCGGAGCTTTTATTTCCTCACCAACTAGAAGAGCTGATGATCTTTATAGGATAGCCGCTAAGCCTATAAAAAGGCCATCAGCTCTCGCTAGCCGCTAGCGTAATACTCTGACTCTCAAAGACTGTGTGCTGCTTTCAAACAGCCAAACAGATTTTCCTGAGTCATAGTGACCAGACATGCGGGGCGCCTGTGCAAGGCGCTCCGAGTGCCGAGCCAATAATTGCTGATTGGCGAGTAGTGAGTATTGGTGACATCGCAAATGGTCGAGCAACGATTGTTCGTGCTCGCTTCGCCCGCAGAAATGTATTGTTGGCTAGTAGGATACTGTATAACGCGGATAAGCCCCAAGAGAAGCAATGAACAGGTATGTTGCAGCCAACTAGCTTAATTAGCCGTTCAATCAACAGCCTAGCCTCTTTACTAAACAGCGCCGTTCAACTAGCGGTCTGAATGATATTCAGCGATTTGAAAATCTTCTGTACCTTCATTTGAACGCCATGGCGTCGGTTCTGGTGACACGCGGCCCCTGCTGCGGCTCCCTCCTCGCTACGCTCGTCGGCGCACATCACACGGTGGTCACTGTGCTCTAGTGTGTTGCCTTAGAGCCAGACTAAGCCACTTTAAATGATGTAACAAACGCTACGGCTGAATATCATTCAGGCCGCTAGTTGAAAGTAAAGAGGCTAGGTTGTTGATTAAACGGCTAATTAAGCTAGTTGGCTGCGACAAGTGCAAGATAATTTCGATACAAAATCTTTATTTTCATTCAAGTTCATTCACTTGCTTACATCTAAGTCATAACATAATTCTAACTGACGTCATTCATCCAGTGACTGTTTATCCAACAAACAGGTTTTATCAATGCATCTGCCTGGATTTCCTGTCTTATCTCAGATAAGGGATCCTTGTTGATAGAATGTATTAACACGACTGTGGGAAGGACTTCTTACGAACCTTAGATTAATTTTTAATATTAGTTTGTTGCATGGAGTTTTAAAGCAGGTTGAGAGTTTCGTGTTTCGTACTACAAGAGGAATAAACTGGCCAAGTGCAAGTCGGACTCGCATTCGTAGGGTTCCGTAACATAGTAGAGTATTTAAATTTTCGCCGCACAAATATTGTTTGTATAAAAAACAAATTTATATTTGCGGTCGCTATATCTCAATAACTGCTGACTGTATCTCGTTCAAACCAATTTTAGTTGCAAGTGTTTATTGAGATCTAGAGCATATATATTTTTTACTCCCTTACTTTAAAAATTAGAGAGGAGGGACATATTTTACCACTTTAGAAGTGTTTTATTATCTTCAAATGATTGACTTTTAGAAAAAAATGTTCTAGAAACCTCAATGTAATTTTTAAAGACCTATCTATAGACACCCCGCACGTATAGTTTGGGTGAAATTTGTTTTTTTTAGTAAAGTTCCATGTATTGGGAGCCCCCTCCCCTGAAGCAGTGGTTCCCAACCTTCTTGTGACCAGGGACCAGTTTAAGTTAATTATTAGTATTAGCAAGGACCAAAAAGTAAAAAAGTAATCTGTATCAATCTAATTTTTAGTAAAATTTAGTTTTAGTTTTAGTTTAGTAAAATTTTGTTTAGTAGAGAACTTTGCACTGCAGTGTGACAGAACAGGCTGAGAAAAAAATTGTTAGCATCAATAAGATGTGTGAGCATAGCATCGTCTGTACAAGTTCTTGAATTGGGGTGATATTTTTGCTCATTTATTAGAACATAATTATTGTTTCGTCAGTTTTAAATCTTTCGCGGACCATATTTAAGTTCCGTGGACCACTGGTTGGGAACCACTGCCCTAAAGGTACAACCACACCGCGATGTCCTGCGTCTGCGTGCGCTTTCGCGTTCTGATTTTCAATCCTTAGAACTGTACTAATACTTACTATAAAAACTACTATTATAAATAAGTATTAAACACACAGGAAGATCTTATGGCTGAATGAGATTTTGACCAGATAAGATTTTTTTATATTATATCAGACAGCGTTTGACCACTATGTTGCCTCGTGGTAAGCGATGATGTGGTCAAACAAATTTCGTATTTATAATTTAACAAATAGGTATGAAAAAAAAACAGTCAAATAAAGAACCTCCTCCTTTTTGTGAAGTCGGTTAAAAATAGTAGTGAACGGGATCTGTCCTACCTAATATCATATCTCATGCCATTCCTTTTACAGAAATAGAAACCTTGTTAGTCTAGTCTAGATTTCTAGGCATTCCTTGGCTTCGACTTCATCAGTTTTAATAACGTATGTAGCAAAGAAAAACATTTTTTAAATATATCTTATAGGCTAGTGTTTGAACACTATCTCACCTGTTGGTAATTGATGATGCGGTCGAAGATGGTAAGCACGCTAGGTCTAGAATGGGAACTGGCTCTCAAGGATAGCTGCCGGAACAGATTAGATGTTTGGCGACAGATTTTCTAACTTGAGGGTCGTAGCTGGCCAGTTGGACACTAAATAGTTTCCTACCACCATGCGGGAGTTGTTGGTTTTTTAACGATCTTTTTCATTCACCGGAGCACAGAATAATGAATGACCGGAGGGCCACTGTGAAAAGCGCACTACATTTTTCGATGAAAAAATCCAATGGTGCACGGCGGTGTTTGAACTCGGTATCTCTGGCATCAAAGCCGACCGTTCTCCCGATTAAATATCTGTGGTAAGTTGTAGGTATGGAGCTATTAATTGTCAGAGGAAGATATTTAGCACGGATATATAAATAAAGGTTTAACCAAGAAAATTATACTCAAAGGAGGTAAGAGGTTACTCGTAGAGTAAACTTTTGAAGACTAAAAATATGACCTTGAACTACGTTACATAATGATTTTGCACTTTTCTTCACGTTGAATTTCGTGTTTGACAGAATAAAACAGATTGTTCTTACGGTAAGTGTGAGTAGGATAGAAACAAAACCGGGGTGCATTAATTTGGTTACACTTAACTTCATGGCAATATTGTACCTTGCAAGCTCCCAGGTACGTTTTAACCATTTTGAACCTATTGAACCTCTACAAAAACTTCTAGCGGTTAAGTGAGAGCTTAATACAATAAAGTCGAAGGTAACTTGGTACTAACAAAGTCTTGAAGACAACAGAGTCACTTTTACTTGTTACTTACCCTTTAATGATTAGACGGCCGAACCGATTTGGCTGACAATTTAGCACTGTACTTGCCAGTGATAGAATAGGGCACTTTCTATAGTCTGGCCATAACTGCTATACACTCCCTGAGGTATGCGCGGCGAGGTGGGAGCCGGGGAAACAGAGGCAGACTGACGGAGCGCGTCCCCCCCGTCTCGCCGCGCGCATACCCGCGTCCCCCCCGTCTCGCCGCGCGCATACCTCAGGGAGTGTACAGCAGTTATGGCCAGACTATAACAGGGAAACCTCAGGGAGCAAAAAGTGTCAATTAAATTCGTTCATATTATTCCCGCGTGGCGTAAGGGATAGAATCTATCCCTTACGCCACGCGGGATTGATTTAAATAAACCCATGCATCTATCCGATAGATGCATGGATGGTTTATTTAAATCAATGGATGGATAGACTCGAACCCGCACCCCCCGCAGAGCACCTGGACGTGTAATCCGGGGGGTGCGGGTTCGAGTCCCGTCGGTACGATGAAATTTTGGATTGTGTTTAACAATTTACAAAAATATAAAGTGTGAAACACTTCAAAGAAACATAATATTTGATTTACGCAGTGCAACATCTCTCGTCGGATTTGAAAACTGTAATGATTTCTTCCGAATGATTAACTTACGTAATAAGTAGTCATAGACGGCGCCACCAATGCATAATTGGGTTAACAAATGCAATCCACTAATTTCGTCGTATCGATGTATCGAACCGTGGCTTAATTGGCAGAGCACCTGGACGTGTAATCCGGGGGGTGCGGGTTCGAGTCCCGTCGGTACGATGAAATTTTGGATTGTGTTTAACAATTTACAAAAATATAAAGTGTGAAACACTTCAAAGAAACATAATATTTGATTTACGCAGTGCAACATCTCTCGTCGGATTTGAAAACTGTAATGATTTCTTCCGAATGATTAACTTACGTAATAAGTAGTCATAGACGGCGCCACCAATGCATAATTGGGTTAACAAATGCAATCCACTAATTTCGTCGTATCGATGTATCGAACCGTGGCTTAATTGGCAGAGCACCTGGACGTGTAATCCGGGGGGTGCGGGTTCGAGTCCCGTCGGTACGATGAAATTTTGGATTGTGTTTAACAATTTACAAAAATATAAAGTGTGAAACACTTCAAAGAAACATAATATATGTTTATCATCATATCTCCGAAGATACTTATCAAATCTCTATGTACAATGGGACCTTACAATGGGACCACCTCGGAAACGTACTCTACCGATTAAAAAAAGAATCATTCGAATCGGTTCACAATTGACGGAGTAATCGTGTAACATATGTACATACAAAAAAAACATACAGACGAATTGAGAACCTCCTTCTTTTTGGAAGTCGGTTGAAAAAGCAGAAGTCACAAACTTTTGTCCTAATAGTATAACCTAATCTTCCTACTAACACCGTTACACAGAATAAATTATAGTACGCCGTAGGGTATTTCTATTTTATTTCATTTGTTATAGGTAGTATCTTTCAGGAAGTAAACGTTTATTCAATATTTACAGAGGGACCTCAGGGAAATCATGGACTACGTATTTGGAACTAAACAAACATTGTAAAAGCCATAAATATAGACAGCTCATTAATTTTAATGCGTATGTCAAATAAAAACGGTCAAGCGTGTCTGACTTGTTGCCAAGGATTCCGTAGCCTTACCACAAATAATTAATTGAATTGAATCTAATTTGAATTCAATACGAAATTACAATCGCATGATTGAAATGAGCATAGGACGCCCTCCAGTTAGGTGGAGCGATGATATAGGCAAGCTGGCTGGCAGAGGTTGGAAACAAGGAGCTGAAGATCGAGCTCAGTGGCGTGCCATAGGAGAGGCCTATGTCCAGCAGTAGACGAATACTGGCTGTTAATGATGATGATGATGATGATTGAAATGAGAATCAGAGGGCTGATTATGAATTAAATTAAATAATTTAACATAGTTTACGAAAAACGAAAAAAAACTTATAGGCTGCTTTTGACCACTATCTCTACTGGTGGTAACCAACGATGTCGTTGAAGTTTTGGCACCCTTAACTAGGAAACTCCTGTGTTGTGGAAGTACTCAATAGTAGATAGCATAATGGTCCGTAGGACTATTATCTTTTCTGTGATAATGGTCGGTACTTTTTTTAGGGTTCCGTACCCAAAGGGTACCAACGGAACCCTATTACTGAGACTCCGCTGTCCGTCTGTCTGTCTGTCGGTCTGTCACCAAGCTGTATCTCATGAACCGTGATAGTTAGACAGTTGAAATTTTCACAGATGATGTATTTCTGTTGCCGCTGTAACAACAAATACTAAAACAGAATAAAGTTATAGATAATAGAGGGTCCCCATACAAGAAACGTGTTTTTTTCGGCACTTCACTCCATCTGTGAACGCTTAGTTAGGTAAACGTCCCATAGATGGCATTATATTGAAATGTCGATCCCTAACACCTTTGTTATACGTTAGATGGCGTTATAAGAAACGAAATGTTTATTAATTATTATTTTTTGCTGGCGAAAAATGATAGTGGTATTTTTTGCTCGATCTTATTAAATACTGTAGTGTGGTACGGAACCCTACGAGTGCGAGTCCGACTTGCACTTGGCCAGTTTATATTAATTATGCGAACTTACATTAACTACAAAGCCGAAATGCACTGATTTATTGTGTTATAAACACCATTGCACTACATACCTCTAAATAAATTTAATTAGATTTCGTATCTTGCTTTAAATAATTTTATTTCGTTGTATCTACTACCTATCTGATATTTCACAGCGCGAGATTTTAAAATGAATTGTCAACAATTTTGAGTTTGAGTCTGCGCAAAAAGAGAAAAGTCTTGGCTTTACGATGAACTAATATTAAAAGGCAAGAAAGAAAGTTACATATCTATCTAGTAGCACACGATAATGATAAGAGTAGGTACCTACCAAGGTATCGACATTTTTAGTCGTATTGGAAATGACAGAGCAATGTTGTCCAACGCAACGAAAACAGTAAATTAGAACAATCACCACGCGCGCTTTCAATTTCTACGACGGTTTTCTTTTTGCACAGACTTTAACAAACAAGTGAATTATTGAAAAGTTAAAAAAACCCGACTGCGTGAAAAAAATATTTATTAGTATTTCCTATTCCGAACTCCAATAAAACATGTAAGTTAAATGTATATATTCGTAATCACTGTTAAAAATTCTTTTTAGGTTAGGGTTTTAGGGTTTATTTTTATTTTTCTTTTAGGGTTCCGAACCCAAAGGGTACCAACGGAACCCTATTACTGAGACTCCGCTGTCCGTCTGTCTGTCTGTCTGTCTGTCTGTCTGTCTGTCTGTCCGTCTGTCACCAGGCTGTATCTCATGAACCGTGATAGACGGTTGAAATTTTCACAGATGATGTATTTCTGTTGCCGCTATAACAACAAATACTAAAAACAGAACAAAGTTAAAAATTAAAGAAAAGTTTAAAAAAAGTTTTTTACGATAGCGCAGCGCCACCTATCTAGTTGCTAAGATGGCGCTATCGTCTTTACCTTAATCTGAATCTCGGAAGCGGCTCCAACGATTAAATAAAATGTAGTATACCTACAGGGGATTTCGGGGGCGATAAATCGATCTAGCTAGGAGTCATTTTCAGAAAATGTTGTTTTATTCTTGTTTTCAATAATCAACTTAAAATATGACTCTTCTCGACATCTATTGGCGAGTAGAAGTACTGTATCAGTAAAGCAGTTAGTTGCTCTCAATTAAAAAAAATAGTATTATTATTCGTCAATAGATGTCGGGAAGAGTCATATTTGTCTGTTTAAGTGGCAAAAAATACCGAGCAAAGCTCGGTCAACCAGATATTTAATAATATTAATTACTACAATTACTATTACCACAATTACTACTATGTAATACTATTCTACCTTTGTGTTAACGTTTACTTAGTTGGTGTTAGAAGTTCGTTAGAAATTCGATAGATGGCGTTCGGAACCCTCCGTGTGCGGGACAAAGTCTGACTCGCACTTGGCCAGTTTTATTTTTTGACACCACACTCGATAATTTTTAAAAACATTTCATTTTTGAGGTTACTTTTTGGCGCCAAAACTCTTTAAATTATTATTTTTTAATTTTGATGTAGGTACCCAGTGACACTCTCACGACTAAGACGAATCTATTGACACCACTCACATAAAAATACGACAAGCCGTTTACGCTCTAGGGCGTGCAAAGAAATATACATACATACATACATACAGTCGAAAAACATAATCCTCCTCCTTTCGCAGTCGGGTAAAAATTTAGAATATAATTCGTTTTTAGGGTTCCGTACCCAAAGGGTAAAACGGGACCCTATTACTAAGACTCCGCTGTCCGTCTGTCTGTCTGTCTGTCTGTCTGTCTGTCTGTCTGTCCGTCTGTCACCAGGCTATAGCTCATTAACCGTGATAGTTAGACAGTTGAAATTTTCACACATAGTGTATTTCTGTTGCCGCTAGAACAACAAATACTAAAAATAAAATAAAGTAAAAAATTAAAGGGGGTCCCCATACAAAAAACGTGTTTTTAAACGCCATCTATCTAATTAGTTTCGGCAAAATGACTTAGATGGCGCTAGTGAACGAGCCCCGTCTTTTTAGATCGCGACCAAACCAAATATTCTTGGTAATATCAATTAATCAAATATATGAGGGTGAAACTCTGTTATGTTTCGTATTGTACGGAACCCTCCCTAAGTGTGCGATAAGAGACGCGATGCTGACTCGCACTTGACCACTTTTATTTTAACAACACTCTGAAACTGAAACTTACTGAAATTTTAAAAGGACATAGCACTTTATAGCATAAGGATGAATATAGGCTACTTTTTGTGAAAATGAAATCGTGATTTTTACACATAACTTAAATAACTCTGATAACACAAATGATGATTGACAGAGCTTTACAGCGATAAATTTCTTGTTGTACGTCATCGATATAAAAATCCTTTTTTAGGGTTCCGTACCCAAAGGGTAAAACGGGACCCTATTACTAAGACTCCGCTGTCCGTCTGTCTGTCTGTCTGTCTGTCTGTCTGTCCGTCTGTCACCAGGCTGTATCTCATGAACCGTGATAGTTAGACAGTTGAAATTTTTTACAGATGATGTATTTCTGTTGCCGCTATAACAACAAATACTAAAAACAGAATAAAGTTAAAAATAATTGAGGGTCCCCATACAAGATACGTGTTTTTTTCGGCATTTCACGCCATCTATGAACGCTTAGTTAGGTAAACGTCCCATAGATGGCGTTAATTGAAATGTCGATCCCTAAAACCTTTGTTAGACGTTAGATGGCGTTATAAGAAATAAAATGTTTATTAATTATTATTTTTTGCTGGTAAAAAATGATAGTGGTAGTTTTGCTCGATCTTATAAAATACTGTAGTGTGGTACGGAACCCTACGAGTGCGAGTCCGACTTACATTTGGCCAGATTTTTTAACAAGTCAAGCGGAAAATCGATATAATATATAAAATAATAATATTTATTGAGTTTACGTTTATAATTCCACTTTTGAACGTTATTCAAATATCATTACGGTACCCTAAAACATTATCCACTGAAAGCGAAATTCACGTGAATTTTTTTATCACACATCGTGGGGGTTGAAAAATAACCTCACAGCGTTGTTTTCATAGGACAAGGGGTCTTGTCGACACCTTTTGTTTTAGGGGTGACTTTTGGGGGTGACTCACTTGATTTGTGGTTTTGGGGACCCTTCCTTTTCGTTATTAGTATAAATCTATGTTGAATTTGGAGTGTGTGGTTTTTTGAATAGTAGAAAGGTATTTTATTTTTTACTTAATGTTTTCTTTTGCTTCGTTTCTTTTTAACCGAATTCACAAAAAAGGAGGTGGTTCTTAATTCGCCTGTATATTTAATTTTATTATTATTTTTAATGTTTGTTACCTCAGAACTCATCATTTCGTAACCGATTTGATTTGGAAGATTATGCTTCCCGTTTGATCCCATTGTAATTTTATTGAGATCTGATAAGTTTGTATGAGTATGAAAAACGACGAGCGCGGCATTTAAAGTCGGTTTTTTAACCGACTTCACCAAAAAGGAGGTGGTTGTCAATTTGAATTTATTATATGTTTTTTACCTCAGAACTCCGTCGTATCTTAACCGATTTGAAAAATTATTTTTTAACAGACTTAAAAAAAAAGGTTTCTCGATATATATATATTACTAGCTGACCCAGCAAACGTTGTTTTGCCATATAAATAATTTCGTAGTAATTTCTAGTGTAGATAAAAAAATAGCTTACTTATTGTAAGTATGTATGGAGGAAAAATGATTAAATTACTAAAATGGCTATTAAAAAATAAGGGTTGATCGTAGAAGGGTGAAAATTGAGGATTGTATTTATTTTTGTATGTTGTATCATAAAAAAATAGAAATTAAAAATTTTGTCTAAAAAATAAAATAAAAAATTTAGGGGTGGACTACGCCTAACATTTAGGGGGATGAAAAATAGATGTTGGCCGATTCTCATAGATACCGGATAAGCACAAAAAATTTCATCAAAATCGGTCAAGCCGTTTCGGAGGAGTATGGCAACGAAAACTGTGACACGAGAATTTTATATATTAGAAGATGACTATTATCTCCGGAGATATTGAGATAAGATAAACAAAATAAGCAAATTTGTATTACTTCGATGACATGATTATTATAACTAGCAGTACCCACCTAGGTACTTTGACTATCGAGGCATGTGAAGTGGGTTTTTTTGTTTTGTACCTACGATCATAAATTTTTTTTTGGTTTTGTAAACGATCTTAAATTATTTTACTAAATACCTACGCATCAACGTTTTACCAGACTGCACAAAATGTCTATGTTGGTGTAATGTAATGTGTATTTGGTTTGCCTAAACTGAGATGTCCGATGTCGGTGTGAATTGTGGTTAGGTTCGATAAAGTATTATGTTTCTTCTCTCAACTCTGTCTGTAGTGGTACTTGTGTAGTGTAGTGTAGTGGTAATTTATTCAGCCGTTGAATAGGAATGTTTTTATGAAATTACAGGCATCTTTTATGTCTCGAAGTAGGTAGGTATATAACAGGCGCAGAGCAGTGAAATGCAGATTCTGGCTATCAAGAATTTAGACGTAGTCGCTTACCATCAGGCGAGCGTCATGCTTGTCCAGTTCCTGTTACCCTTTATCATAAAAAAAAAACTTTAATTTTTGGCTAGGCCCTAACTTCCCATGCCTAATCACAGTATCAATTTTATTATTATTGATAGTAATAAAGAAAGTACGGTAGGTAGGTACCTACCTATATTCCACATTTTTACTTTATGGACATAAAATAATTATAAATGGTTTTCACTCTTGCTTATCGAGTAACGGAATGAACGGCTAGCTAGGTAGGTAGGTAGGTAATAGCACAGAATAAATAGTTACCCACAAAGGTAATAGGTACCTACTATTACTACCTTTGTAGGTAACTATCTAGGTAGGTACCTATCTAGGTAACTATCTCTACCTATGTAGAGCCTTTGGACATCTTGAATTTGGTTACGTAGTAGGTAGTTACCTACCTACTGTTAATTATTCTGTGATTTGGTACCTACCTAGAGTAACTAGGTATTTAATAAGTACCTAGTTACTAAGTATTAGGAATTGTCTATCTAGGATTTAGGTACTAAACAAATCGAATACGCGTTTTGGCTGATGAATCCTCCATCCATTGTGAACAAACACAAACAAGATTTTTAGTTTGTTGACTTGTACTATTCATTATTCTGTGGTTAGGTTGGATAGGTAAAGTAATTAAGCGATTGTTAGTTTAGCTTGGTCGAAATTTTGAGGTAAATAAAATTAACGTTTAGCGCGATAAGTTAGATATTTTAATATTTATAATTTGGTGGGTAGGTATCAATCCCTACTTATATGTTCAAATCTCGAAAGTTTGAAGTTTACAAATCAATTATGGTAGGTATAGTAGGTATTTTAGTTAATCTTGAAAATTTAAGAAATAAGTACCTACTTAATGTAAATTTAGAGGAATATTAGTTAATTTAAACTAATTTTTTGATTAGGTATAGGTACCAACTTTTAGTTTTCTTTTTCTTAAATTTTTGATAGTTATTGAAATGTGGCTTTAAAAGCGTCTCTTGAAGGTAGAGTTTGATTCAAAACAGATAAAAATAATGCACTAACTATTAAGATTACGCTTATTATACTTATATACCTACCTAACTAGGTACCTACATTTTAGTTGCAAATTCAGGTAAAACGTTTGCTGCCTTTGATTTTTACAGTATTTTAGCACAGAATGATGAAATAGCCCGTAGGTACTTATTTTAGTCAGTACCTAGTCAGTTAGACGACTAAATTTTTTATGAGAGGTAAAATGAACAATAAATAAAACAGACGGATATATTTTTTTAACCGACTTCAAAAAAAGGAGGAGGTTTCACAATTCGACCGTATATTTTTTCGTATTACATTGTCCCTAGTAGACATAAATATCAATTTTAAATAAAATATTAATCCAAAAAACTCACAAAGATCATAAAAAATTGCTCTATACATTTTGTCGCGGTTTTACATAAAATGTCTTTTTTAACCGACTTCATAAAAAGGAGTAGGTTTCTCAATTCGACCGTATAACAAACATAAATATATATATATATATATATATATATATATATATATATTTATATATTTATGTTTGTTTGTTCGCGGATAACTTAGTCGTTTACGAACCGATTTTGATTATTATTTTTTTGTTGGAAAGGAGATATCCCAAGTGTGGTACCATGGTAATTTTATCGAGGTCTGATAAGTATCTCCAGAGATATGGAGATATATGATACGATATACGATCTTATTTCGTTAACTGCGTAGGTAGTGCGTTTTGTAAACTGCACGTTAGGAGACGTCAAACAACTAAAGTTCCTATAAATTATATTAAAAAAATTGTACGCAATAATTTAAAACTTCAACACGATAATACCACAGTGTAATTAATTTACTTATAAAAGCAAAACGGTATGAAAAGAAATCCAACCTGTTTTTAAAGATTACTTGATCCAGAATCCTGAACCACATACACAACACACTATTAGATTTTCAAACACAACACAATTTAAAAACACACAAAAATACGTAAACTTTAACTTCCACTGAAATCCGAATTTCGAGCTAATCACTGTTCGATAACCGATATACGAGAGCGCGAGAGCTTCGAATTCCCGTCGCAACTTACACGTACCTCCCGTACGAGCGGCCACACGCGACTGACGGACGCGACGCGATCTGGGAAGAAAAGGACGCAACGGACGAAACGCCAGAAAAACTAGAGCGGCCCATCATTATCGATATTAAAAATTTGGTTTTTTTTTCATTATTGAATTTCGATTTGCAGCTCGTATTCCTTTTGCGTTATGATCTTAACTTTTTAAGATTTATCGATGTTTGAATAATGAATAGTATTCGTGGGCAATTTCTCGTGGTGTCCGTCCTAATTTCTTGCCATCCCGAGTCAATTAAAGAGTTCGTAGCGCCGCATTATATATTTATGTAATTAAAACGTCGGTTTCTCAGTATTTCTTTTCGAAATGGCGTCTTGTTTTATATCGTAAATTTAACTTCTGTTCTTTTTCTTATTGCGTTTGGTTATTTTTATTGTTTGTCAGTTATAGCGTAATTAAAGTCGCATTTTGTGAGTAAACGTATGAGTAAACATAGTAAATGAAGTCGAAACGCTAGTGAGTGAAACCAGATGTTTTTCCAATGGCCAAAAAAAATTACTAATAATACAATATAACTACTAGTGTATCAATTATTATAATATGTATATTCTGTTACGTTAAGTAGCGTGTTGGGATAGACTTGTCCTAGAGTAGAGATTCCGTTTCTTTACTCATGTAGTCGAGACCACCAATCGGCAAACGTAGCGTAGATAGTCATGTGACGACAAATACGCAAAGCAGTGGGCAGTGACTGAAAGAAGAGTCAAAAACAGGCTCATTGGCTTATCTAGGGGGAGGCCTACGTCCAGCAAAGGGCAGGCTTAACACAGGCTGATGATGTTGACGAGAAAAAAAATATCACTATGGTACTTACTCACAAAATTCTAGGTGTATTAAAAAATTATTTTTTAATCTTATTTATCGTATTCTATTTCGTTGTACCATATGAATAACTGTTGATTTTTTATGGAATGTATTTCATTTCGAATAATTTTAATTACATTAGCATAATTTGCAACATTTGCACGCTGATTTGGACAAAGCTTTGCGCAATTGGTTAGAACATAAATACAATGTCTTACGTACGTTTAATGCTAATATAGATTGGAATGCCGAGACAAAATACAAATTTTAGAAAACTACATGTACCAATTAATGTTCACTCCTTAAAACAAAGCGGCACCATTACGAGCGCCTGCAAGCTAGCGACCCGCAGTGTTTTTAAGTGTTTTTAAATTACTGTTCAAATCAAACTAATTAAAAATTCACACTTTTCTGTCAACTTGCCGCTCACTAATGAAAATACCTTATTAAATGTAGCTAAGGTTATTAAAATTAATTTTATAGCGAACATAAAATTATATTTGATATTGAGTGTGCTTAAGAAGCGCCATTTCATAGTCATCTATGACCTTAAAGATGATCTCGAAGAAAGTTACTTTGTTGTCTATTTAAAGTTTTGTGTTTATTTGGTCGTAAAAGATGAAGTAACCAAATAACTACAGTAAAGTTTTCGCTGTCAGTTCAGAGTTTGTAATGTTGGGGACATAGAATTTTACTAGATGTAACCCTTGCTTTTCGAGCATTACAATTTATCTATGTCTTATTCCACCATATTTGCTATACTGCTGAAAAACTTTTAGCTAAATCGACTGAGCCTTTTTTTAATAAAGACAAAGTAGACATTTTTATTGGTTTACACCAATATCGTAGTTTGAACTTAGACTTTGTCTGTCTAATGCAAGCTAATTCAAACTAATAGACGAGTTCAAGATATTTTAATAATTTATATACATAAAGCAAAGAACTGTAATCCTACTTACTCATATTAAAATGCGAAACGATATGAAAGAGTTCAAATTTTAAGATGTTCGATGATGAAGCAAGTTCATCTGGTTCTAACATCGCGGAAAAAATCGTGTGTGCTATATTTTATATTGCAATACATATATACATTTAGACAAAATTTACAAGGAGAACGTGTACGTTGTAGGTTGCTCTACTCCAGCGCCATCTAGATGCTTTTATATTAAGTTGGTGAATATAGAAGGACGGATGGATGTTTGTTACCCTTTCACGCAAAAACGGCTGAACGAATTTGGATAAAATTTGTAATACAGCTTCTTTTTAACCTGGACTAACTCACAGTGTTGGTTAAACCCTCTTGTCCTTGTTGTATTGGGTTCGATTCTAAGCACACTGTTTCAGTTAATAATTTATGTAAAGGTTCCATGTTGTAGTACAAACACTAATGCCCACCACAACAATGTTTGTCGGAAGTTTGCTTCAATCAAGTAGCATACTGTACCGCAAATGTACAACAACAACAAGGAATTAACTATGCTGTTCAGTTAGGGTTGTCAGGTAGACGCATTTGTATTTTATAAGCAACAAGCTTAGTAGTACATGCTATGTTGCTATGGATATTAGCTCATCCTGAGGAACAGCATTGGATATACTCGACGATACTGAACATTATAAGAACTATGAAACTAGAAAATGTGCTATATATCATTTCCGTTCCGTGTATAGGGAGACCCCCCTTATTTTTATTATTTTTATTTTTGTATAAAAATCGTAAAGCGGTTCACAGAATACATTTACCTACCTAGTTTCAATTGTGTAGTCCTAATATGTAGTGTCGGAATAAGGTGGCTGTGACATACGGACGGACAGACAGACATGACGAATCCATATTAGTTCCTTTTTTTGGTATTCGGCTACGGAATCCTAAAAAGTATATAAATATATTTAAACACAGCCATTTCCGCCAAAGTAAATGTTTGTAACACCTGTATTTTGGTAGAAAACTCCTACTCTATTTGATAAAAGTGTTGTATGATTGTATCTGACTGAAGAGTCAGATACAATCATACAATTGAGATTCACAACAGAAGTTTTCTGGATCTCGTTTATAGAAAAAGTAAGTAGACATCAAATGAATACGACACTCGCTTACAGCCCGATGGAAATTGACTGTAAATGCCAAATTGTTATTTAAATCATAATTATTCTATTTATTTCGAATAAATCCTCATTAATACTCAAGGCATTGTTAAATAGTAGTTATAAGTATTCCAATTCAATAAATGAATAACAATTATAGAAAGAATAAACATAATAAACTGAATGAAATAACCTGAAACACGGGTATCTCAGTTTTAACATAATTTCTAGGCTAAGACAAGTAGCACAAAATAACATATCCAGTTCTCTAGATACCAAGTAAATGTCAAAGTTGGCAAACTCTCAAAAACATTTCGTCCGGAGTACATAAGTAACAGATAAGTTCGATTCCCAGTTTACATTTGAATTTTACATTCACCAGTCATATTAAATATTAATACTCATGAATAAACTAAGATACGAGGTATCGTATAATTGATTTTCATTATTCAAGACGTTTCATCGGAACCTTAGTGATTTTCTGAGCCTCTTAGAATTTGATACGGAGCCGTTAAGTTATACTAGTTTTGTTAATACGATTCATGTATTTGCGTAGTTTGATAATTAATAATCATTCTAATCTAAAGCTTTTGATTCTAGGCTTGGTGAGTATACATTATCTGGCTAATACAAAATTATTAATAATACATAGCAACGCAATTTCTGTTCTGGATTAGAGATTCAAAATTAGACAAAGATAACAGGTCCTAAGGAGGCATTGCCGAAGCCTTTGTTATTTCTGACAGACAAGCTCTTCACCACTAATCTCACTCGATGCTGTCTAAGATAGAACCATGCTTATCTGAAATAGGAAGTTCAATACATATTGCACAATAGTACAACCCCTCTCCTAAACTGGTAATTAGCACCGAACATAATGCAATATGCAATGAACTGACTGGCAACATTTATTTTTGTTCAGTAGCTATCATCACGAATTGTTTTAAATGCAATTTGATTTTTACTTGATACTTTGCTAGGAGACACAAATCGGTCAATCGTGTCCTTTTATCATTTTATAACTACGTCTTCTACAAGTTAGATTTTCGCAGGAATTTGATTATTAATGACAAAGTAACAATTAATAACTACTAGACAGACAGACTGTCTTTAATTTTATGAGGTCAAAATACGTCGAGGGTCGATGCACCCTTTTGATTGAGTTTGAATAGTATTTAATATAATATTTAATTACTGTTGAAACGTACCTATTTGCTTTTGATTATATCAGTCTTCAGTAGATAGTTTTAGTTGAATTCTTCACAAAGATGTAGGCGTAGTAAAATCTGTCTGTCTGATGTTTATTAATTATCCTGTTCATGTTTTGTGTGAACATATAATCATGATGGTATTATACAAAGCTTGTTAACGTAGCTAGTCTATTCATGTTACATGAAAGAGAATATTCGAGAAAGTAGGTAGGTAAATTAGATAGCTTAATATTTTTAGATTACTAGATATTGATGGTTGAACAAGTCGAAGATTGGTTTTATAGTTTGTTATTGACAAAAAGTGCGAGTGCATAAAGTAGGTATGTGCCCAGTTAGTAACTACTCATAAAGTTGAATAGGTCATAAAAAGTAGTTTAATTTTATTTAATACAGAAGCAATAATTTTGGGGGTGATGCAGAAAATAATTAAACAACACATACAGATACGTCTTGCTAATAAATATCCACAAAACTATTCCATATCGATAAGCAAGATTATCGATGAAAGGCATTGTTTTCACATCTCTACCATCTCTACCAAACCAACTCTACCGCTGCTTAGGCTTGTTCCTGCTTGGTCATTAAAAAGATCGCTCCGAACTAGTACATTCTTTCAGCTGTACTAGATCGGACTTCTAGTACTATTAGTACAGTAGGTCATAATTACTCAATTAAAAATAGTCCCTATGACTGTTACCATAATGTTCAAAATAGCTGTTGAAAATACCATAGAGTGCATCTCACTCGTTCGTTCACTAGTTAATTTAGTTTAATTTAATTAATTTTTTTTTAGTTACGCTAACTTATTCGTTCATCGTCCTTTTCATTCCGTGAGCATGAGCAATTTAATCACAGACAATAATCGCGAACGAAGTACTAAATGTACTACCTATGTGCTAGTAGACTTACGGAATAGTTCATTCTAGTTCAGTGTCGAGAATTCATTCATATTAGTACTTAGTAAATGTACTACACAAGGCGCTGCTGCCGCGGCGATTGCGGCGTCTCGCGCGCTGCATTCAGCCACAGAATACTTAATAGTACAACGTAATTCAGCCGTAGTATTATTTATTATCTGTTCTGTGATTCAGCTCAGCACAAACGTTCACAGGGTCAGTGCACAAGTCAGTATCGGCGCCAACACTGGCGCCATCCATGACTTCATTTTGTTTCATGGAGTCAGTAGTCGTTGTAAGCTTTTCACGGTGAGCACACGTTTATGAAGTCAGTGAGGACAAAAAATGTATTCGCGAAAACAGCAGAAAAAAAGATTAAATTACCTACTCGTTTAAAAATATTTCCATTTTGCTGTTGAATGAGTTAGCAGAAATGTTAGAAAATTATTTAACTAAAATTAAACGAATTTGGGTGAGAAAATGGATTGATAACAGAAACGAAACTGGTTGCTCTGCTTTGCTATCCCATGGGCACTCAGGTTTTCTCCATATAATTGCAACAATTTCAAGGCTTCACCCGCCACCCGCGCCCTCTTGCTCCAGTGGTAAAAACCCCGTGTAAATGGACAAGTCAGCGCTGGGTCAGTCACTGTAGCTGTGTTGTAGTTGTAGGTTGACGTCGCGTCTCGCTAGCTACTGCTACTGACTACATGTAAACAAATGAACTTATGGATGGCGCCAGTATCGGCGCCGATCCGATACTGACTTGTGTACTGACCCTGTCTAAGCCTGCCTTTACCGTGCAGTGGTCTCGAATCTACCGATTTTTCGGTAGGTACTTTTATGGGGTCTGTCCTACCGAAATACCGAATTGTGAAGTTTTCTATGAATACAAATACCTACCTACCTACAATATCTTCCGATTTTTTACCGATTTTACAGTTCTATGTTGGTAACCATTTTCATTCATGTTTTATTGTTTTACGATACGGGGAATCCCTAAAATGCTTTGAAATAGTGAATCGATATTATTTCGAGGAGTAAAAATATTCGAACATCCAGACTAGAGTAGCGCGTCGACGCGTCGCCACATAACCGATAGCGGATCCGGATGATCCGGATTACAATTGTTTACCCGGACGCCTCCAACTTAGAGCATCGGACAATACCGGGAGAAAAATGTACGCTAGTCTGGGATCAGCTGGTCAGTTTGATTACTGACAATTATGAGGTATTACTGATCCCGCGGTTTACAACTGTGTTAAAAAGTGTCCTATCTCTTATGCCCTATTTTACTACCTTGGCTATAATTGTGCCAAATTTCGGTCAAATCAGTGCAGCCGTTTTAGCGTGAATAACAAAGATCCAACATTTTTAGGGTTCCGTAGCCGAATGGTAAAAAAGAGAACCCTTATAGATTCGCCATGTCTGTCTGTCTGTCCGTCCGTATGTCACAGCCATTTTATTCCGAAACTATTAGGACTACAGACTTGAAACTTAGTAAGTGGATGTATTCTGTAAACCGCTTTCCGATTTTTATGCAAAAATAACAAATATAATATTCTTGGGGTAGCCTATCCCTATAGAACGCGTCCCCAGGTGGCGGATAGGGGCAAACCCGTTAGACTTAATTAAATTAGTTAATCTTGCAAAAGTAGTCTCAGGGTAGGAGGCAAGGAAAACTACCTTCCGTGGACCAAAAGGCCAGACAAGGAAACTCTGTAAAAAACCCCTCATAGAAGACTACTCCGACATACTCGTAATTGGAGCTCAGGTTACTATGAGTGCTGTGCACTGGGCTGGAGTGTACAGAAATGTTGTGGCGGAAGAACCACCTGAGGTCAACGGTGCAACATCATCATCATCAGCCTGTATCAGTCCACTGCTGGACATAGGCCTCTCCCAAGATGCGCCACTGAGCCCGATCTTCGGCTCTTCTCTTCCAGTCACTGCCCACCGCTTTGCGTATGTCGTCGCTCCACCTGGTCACAGGACGTCCTACGCTACGTTTGCCGATTCGCGGTCTCCACTCTAGGACAAGTCTGCCCCAACGGTTATCAGTCCTGCGGCAGATATGACCAGCCCACTGCCACTTCAGCTTGCTAATCCGTTGAGCTATGTCGATAACTTTAGTTCTCTGGCGAATTACTTCGTTCCGGATTCGATCCCGCAGAGAAATACCGAGCATAGCTCTCTCCATAGCTCGCTGAGCGACTTTAAACTGGTGGACCAGTCGGACTGTGAGTGTCCACGTCTCGGCTCCGTATGTCATCACAGGTAGGACGCACTGGTTAAAGACTTTTGTCTTTAGACACTGTGGTATCGGCGACGAGAAGACTCGACGGAGTTTTCCGAATGCTGCCCAGCCCAGCTGAATTCTTCTCTGGATTTCCTTCTCGAAGTTATGTTTGCCTAGTTGGAGCGTTTGCCCTAGGTAAACATACTTAGTGACAACTTCGAGTGGGATTCCATCTACGGCAATCGGTTCCGGAACAACGTGCTCGTTGTACATGACTTTGGTTTTGTCCAAATTCATCCGGAGACCGATGCTACGAGAAGAATCAGCTAGGCCATTCAACATCCTTTGTAGGTCTTGCAGCGTCTCTGCCATAATGACGATGTCATCTGCGAATCGTAAGTGAGAGATGTACCTGCCGTTGATGTTAATGCCACGATCTTTCCAGTCCAGCGTCTTAAACATATCCTCCAAGGCGTTAGTGAACAGTTTCGGGGATATGACGTCCCCCTGTCTCACTCCTCGACGCAGGTGGACATGTTTAGTTCGCTGGTTCTGTACTTGTACAGTCATCGTTGCGGCATTATATAGACATCTCATCACTTCGATATATCGCCAGTCGACTTGGCAACGCTGCAAGGACTCGAGAACAGACCAGGTTTCGATTGAGTCAAAGGCCTTCTCATAGTCCACAAATGCTAAGCACAGGGGCCGATTGTACTCTTCGGTCTTCTGTACAATCTGCCGCACCGTGTGGATGTGGTCTATGGTGCCGTAACCGCTTCGAAACCCGGCCTGTTCCGGAGGTTGAAACTCGTCGAGTCTTCGCGCAAGACGGTTCGTGATGACCCTTGAAAACAGCTTGTAGACATGGCTTAGAAGCGAAATCGGGCGATAGTTTTTCAATAGGGTTTTGTCTCCTTTTTTGAAAAACAAAACCACCATGCTTCTGTTCCATGCCTGTGGAGTTCTCCCAGTAAAAAGAACGGAATTAAATAGCTGCTGAAGCTGTTGAACTGCTGGAGCTCCTCCGGCTTTTAAAAGCTCCGTTGTGATTCCGTCTTCTCCTGGGGCTTTTCCATTTTTGAGTTGTTTAAGGGCCATCACGATTTCGTCTCGGCTAATTTCGGGCAGATATTCTGTGAAGTGGCGGGTTAAGGTGGCTCTAGAATCCTCAGTATCGGGTTCGGGCCTTGAAGCATGCGATGCGTAGAGCTTGCCGTAGAAGTCTTCGACTTCCGACAGAATCTCCGGCTTGGATGCGACGACGTTCCCCGTTGACGTTGTCAGCTTTGTGAGGTGGCTTCTACCCAGAGGCTGGACGAACACTTTCGACCCCCGATTCTGCTCAATTGATTCTTTAATCAAGAGCGTGTTAGAGGATCGGAGGTCACGTCGTACCAGCTTCTTTATGGATTTGTTGCGCACCAGGTTAGTTGACAAAGCTGACAAAGGGTCTGTTCGTCTCTCTTCCATTAGCCGAAGTGTTTCTGCCGAGAGTTTGGACTTTTTGCCCGTACGCTTGCTCTCGCAAAACTTCGTCCCTTCATCCCTGAGGATTTCCACCACTTCTTCGAGTTTCTGGTCTACGTCATCTGTGGTTTCCAAGGCAGCGAATCGATTTTCCAATTTTAATTGGAATGTTTCGGACCCAACAACGGTTTGGAGTAGGTTCGGACGGAGCGTAGACTTCATCAATCGGAATCTCTCGGCTTTAAAGTCGATATCCAGAGTGCCTCGTACCAGTCGGTGATCACTTCCAGTATTAAACCTAGTGATCACTGAGACGTCTCTGAATATGCGCCGTTTGTCCGTAATGATGAAGTCAATCTCGTTTTTAGTCACAAAGTCGCGGCTTTGCCACGTCCATTTCCTTTGGGGCTGTTTCTTGAAGAACGAGTTCATCAAGAAAAGCCCCTCCCTCTCGAGGAAATTGACGAGCATTTGTCCCCTGTGATTCCTACTCCCAAATCCGTGTGGTCCTATAGACGATTCGCCGCAAGTTTGTACTCCCACTTTGGCGTTAAAGTCTCCCATGACAACGTTGTAGTGAGCCTTGGAGGTGGTGTGTAAAGCTCTGGAGACATCTTCATACATGCTCTCCACCTCATCATCCAAGTGTGTCGAGGTCGGTGCGTAGACCTGGATAACCTTGAGGCTGTACCTCTTGGTTAACTTAATTATGAGGTACGCTACCCTGGTCGACACACTGGAGATTTCTACAACGTTGTCACTGAGAACCTTGTTGACCAGAAACCCGACGCCGCCTTGGGATGGCTGATCTCCTTCTCTGTAGTACATAAGATGGCCCGATTCTAAGGTTATGGTGTCCTCTCCCTGTCTTCGGACTTCACATAGCCCCAGTATGTGCCATCTTATGTGTTTCAGCTCCTCCTCCAGCTGCTCCAGATGATCGTCCAGCCGAATCGTGCGTCCATTATAGGTTGCGAGGGTCAGTTTTTTCTGGCGGCCTACCGTAGCCCGGGGATTCTTAGCACCCCCTGCCCTGCCGTTACCGTGACCGCCGCCGTGGTCAGGAATAGCAGGGCGGCCGGGAACTGGGGGCCTTGGCTTTAGGTGTCCTTCCATAATTTTCCATTCTTTTTTGCATCCCTTGGGAGGGATATGCCCTAATCGCCACGCTGGGCAGGCGTGTTGGCGATCGCAGGACGTAGCTTCTCGCACCGGTGACGCTGCTGCCCGTCACCGGCCTGTAGAATTTAGCTACGCCATAGATATGAGATGGTTATACCGCCATTTGTCGGTCACCAGAGCCCCGTCTGTTGGTCAGCAGGATGCACCACGGGCAGGTGAGGTTGGCTGGGAGCACCGAGGTCGTATTTGTGCTCCCTTACATCCCTGTGCTCCCTTACATCCCACGGTGCAATATAACGGTTACCAAAAAACCACAGTCATACCAGTGTGAGCTTATGGGTGATATATTCATTAGAGGTCACACTGGCACGGTTGATATAAGAGCAGTATATCACCCTAATCTGGCGGCGGAGGAATAATTTCAAGAATTGTCAACGGCGGCAGTTATAAGCCTAGCTAGATGGCCTACTGCTTACCTACCTACTCGCATTGGACAAGTGAGGTAGGTTAAATGTCCATTTCCCTCCCAATATGACAGTACACCATAACGA
Organism: Cabera pusaria; assembly: GCA_954871355.1. Lineage (NCBI taxonomy): Eukaryota > Metazoa > Arthropoda > Insecta > Lepidoptera > Geometridae > Cabera > Cabera pusaria. The sequence goes on from OX940910.1 coordinate 7,166,542, forward strand.
CATACCCCCAGTGCCCGGCGGCCCCAGTAGCCCTGCTCATGGCGGTGGGCAGATAAGCGCTGGGGCAGGGGGTCAGATGAATCTCCGGGCGGGATTATCTTGCCGTCAAACGACTCAAGCTTCGAAAAAACTGGACACCGAGTTCTCTGGATATATTAACGTTTAATGTACGTACACTTAAAACAGAAGAACGTTTGCTTGAACTAGAAAATGCCCTCACTTACCTAAACTGGGACATTATTGGTCTCTGCGAGATTCGAAGAGAAGGAGAACAAACTATTGAACGCAAAGACACAATTTTTTACCACAACGGAATGAATGGAACCCTAAACGGAGTAGGATTCCTGGTAGCTAAGAAATGGGAAAATAATATTTCAGAATTCCGTGCATACTCTGACAGAATTGCAGTTCTCCAATTCAAAATCAATGAGAAACAGGTACTAACCATCATCCAAGTTTATGCCCCCACCACAACTCATTCCGATGATGAAGTAGAAGATTTTTACGACCTATTAAACAAAGCCTGCGAGGAAAACCGTGGTTCTTGGAATATTATACTCGGGGACTTTAACGCCAAAATTGGTACGAAATGCCCTTCCGACAACTACAACATATTAGGCGCACATGGACTAGGAATACGCAACGAACGAGGCACCCGACTAATTCAATTTGCTTTTGGCCAATCACTCCATATTAGTAACAGTTTCTTTCAAAAGAAACCAGCAAGAAAATGGACTTGGATATCTCCAGATGGCAAAACAAAAAATGAAATAGACCACATATTATCTTCTAATTATGCCATAGTTAAAAATGTTCAAGCCTTAAACACAATCAGATTCAGTTCCGATCATCGACCGGTCCGCGCTTCAATCAAATTCCTAGCCCATGTGCGCCTAATATGTTGTAGTTGTCGGAAGGGCATTTCGTACCAATTTTGGCGTTAAAGTCCCCGAGTATAATATTCCAAGAACCACGGTTTTCCTCGCAGGCTTTGTTTAATGTAGAGTAAAGTCTCTACGAGACTTTACGACGAGACGAGAGTAAGAGTCTCGACCAACATCTGAAGAGACTCTCACTAGACGGCTGGATCAAGGGCCAGATACAGAAGGCGGTACTTCTTGACACGGCACGCATCGTCAGGAGGTTCCTCTCTCTGCAGCCGTAACCACCGGTAGCTTGGGCCCTGGCCCGCTACCGGCGGCACCCTAGGTTTAGGTTTTTTATAATGTTTTATGTTTTTTATAGTTGTTTTCTTTATTATTTTTAAATGAAATATTGTAAAAAACCTATACCTAAGAAAAAATAATAAATAAAGTGAATAATATTAATCCAGTCTCCTTCCAGAGCAGACAAGATAAAGAAGTTGCTAGACGCACCGAGAATGCCTGGAAGAGCTATTGGTCAATGAAGGAACTTATGAAGGGCAACCTTCCTTTGAAACTCAAAAGAAAACTCATGGACATGTGCATTCTTCCTGTGCTGACCTACGGCGCACAGACTTGGTCTTTGACTAACATCCAAAAGTCCAAACTCAAGGTTTGCCAACGGGCAATGGAGCGTAGCATTCTAGGTGTTAAATTAACAGACCATGTTCGAAACACCGAGCTACGCACCAAAACCCAAATGGTTGACGTTGCTGAGAAAGCCGCCAAGCTAAAGTGGAACTGGGCTGGCCACATCTGCCGCATGTCGGACCAGCTGTGGGCCAAAATCACAACTAAGTGGTGCCCTGATACAGCTAATCGGCGGCGCGGCAGACCACGTAGAAGATGCCGAGATGAGCTCGACGCCTTTAGCGAATACTGGTCTACAATAGCACAGGATAGAGATGCGTGGAAGTCATGAGGGGAGGCCTTTGCTCAACAATGGGACACTTAGGGCTATTAATAATAATAATAATTATAACAAATATAAAAGTTTAAGGAGGGGCATAACATACATGGAACTGAAAAAAAAAATGTTGTTCAAACCTATACGTGTGGGGTGTCTATGGATAGGTATTAATAAAATGACATTGAGGTTCCAAAATTTTTTTCTCAAAGTCAATCATTTGAAATGTAGGCGCGTCTAAAGTGGTAAGGGAGTGAAAAATATAGAAAAAATATATTCTGTAGATCTCAATAAAAACTTTCTACGAAAATTGGTTTGAACGAGATACAGTCAGCAGTTTTTGAGATATAGCGATCGCAAATATAACTTTGTTTTTCATACAAACACTATGAAAAACAAAGTTATTTTTGTACTTGCAAAAAATCATAGTTATAGAATACTCTACTGTGTTACGAGCCAAGTGCAAGTCGGACTCGCACTCGTAGGGTTCTACGAGTGCGAGTCCGACTTGCACTTGGCCAGTTTATTTTTCATAGGATTTATACAGTTCAATTTGGATTGCAATTAGCGACGCAGCTAGCATTAAAAATACCGATCATGTAAGACTGAGTTCTAGGCGACGTGATGTGTTGAAGCTGAACATTGAGCGAGAAAGTATTTTTTTAGATTTTTTATTGTGAGACTAAAAAAAAAAATTGTGAGAGAATCAATACTTTCAATGAATTAAGTTAAAATTAATACCTGTATTAATATTATTCACTTTATTTATTATTTTTTCTTAGGTATAGGTTTTTTACAATATTTCATAATATATTAATATAAAATAATAAAGAAAACAACTATAAAAAACATAAAACATTATAAAAAACCTAAACCTAGGGTGCCGCCGGTAGCGGGCCAGGGCCCAAGCTACCGGTGGTTAGGGCTGCAGAGAGAGGAACCTCCTGACGATGCGTGCCGTGTCAAGAAGTACCGCCTTCTGTATCTGGCCCTTGATCCAGCCGTCTAGTGAGAGTCTCTTCAGATGTTGGTCGAGACTCTTCGCTAATAGGCCGTTTGCCGAGACAACTATCGGGACAATGATAGTCGAGTCAACATCCCACATGGCGGTAACCTCGTAAGACAAGTCAAGGTACTTGCTAAGCTTGTCCTTTTCGGCCTTTACGAGGTTCTCGTCATGCGGGATGGTGATGTCGACTAACACTGCCCGCCACTGTGACCGGTACTATCACGATATCAGGCTTATTGGCGACAATAGTCCTGTCCGTGATAATAGATTGGTCCCAATAGAGCAACTCACGACCATTTTCAAGAACTGGCGCAGGTGCGTACTTATAGTACGGTACCTCGGACTCCACAAGGCCGTATTGAAGAGCAAGTTGCTGGTGGATGATCCTAGCTACGAGTTTGTGCCTGTGCAAGTACTCGCCGTTAGCAAGATGAGAACAACCGGAAATAATATGTCTGAGTGACTCTCCGGGACGGCGGCATGCCCGACATATCTCGACCGTACCGTCCTTCATAATATATTTCCGGCAGTTGTTCGTCTTGATAACTTCGTCCGCAATTGCACAAACAAAACCCTCGGTTTCCCCAAAGAGGTCCCCGAATCGTAACCAGTTCACCGACGCGAGCAGATCCACGTCGGGCCCTGTTAAGGCACGATAGAACCTGCCGTGCAGCTCCTTGCTCTTCCATACGTACGTCCTTGCGGTCTTCGGTGCTCAGCACCTGAGGTTTGCGCCAGTTCTCTTTGCCTAAGGAGAGAGACGTTAAGGTCCTGTCAACTGCTACCACATCGCGATGCATCCCACACTCGTTGTTAGAGAAATATTCCCGGAGACGGCATACTTCACGGTTATGGAGAGTCTTGGCATTTAAAAAGCCTCGACCGCCCCATTTCCGTGGAATATACAGTCTCATAAGTCATAACAGACGAGCGTGGGTGGAGCATGCGATGTGACGTCAGTTGTTGTCGAACCTTTCTGTCCAGGGCGTCTAATTCGGTCTGAGTCCACCTTAGTATGCCAAAGGTGTATATAAGTAGGGGCCTACTCCGCCATTGAAGGCACGCACCTTGTTGCCTCCTGACAAAAGACTGTTAAGTAACTTTGTCAGGCGACCGAAGAAACGCTCCTTCACCGACTGTTTTATCCCCCAACTGTCGATACCTAATGAGTCTGACATACCAAGGTATTTATAGGTGTCGGCTTCGGAGAGAGATCTGAAACTCATTGTATCAGAAAGTTGTAAATTCATGGAATTCACAACTTTCTGCTGCACGTGCATGACCGCGCACTAATCTACACCGAACTCCATGTTGATGGCGATGCTGAAAGTCTCAGTGACTTTTAGTAATTCCATCAAATCATGGCGCTTCGGTGCAAAAAGTTTGAGGTCATCCAGGTACAGCAAGTGTGAAAAGACTTCACCCTCTCTCTTAAGCTGATAGCCTAGCCCTGAATCCTCTAATAATGTGCTTAGAGGATTTATGGCTAGACAGAACCACAACGGACTCAGACTGTCACCCTGGAAGATGCCTCGTTCAATCCTTATAAAATCCTGCGGACCAGAGAGGCTGTCTCCATCACCTGGTTGACGAAGGACTGTGGTCCACCGCCTTATAAAAGAACCGAGAAAAGATCTAACAGTTGTATAAATTTTATACAACTCTAAGATCCTCTCCAGCCAGGTATGAGGCACTGAATCATAGGCCTTCTTGTAGTCAATCCAGGCGGTGGAAAGAGTCCCTTTATTCCGCCGGACTTGTTGGCAAATGGGCGTGTCGATGAGGAGGAGCTCCTTAGTACCACGGGACCCAACCTTACATCCATTCTGAGAGGGGGCCAAAATATTGTGCGCAACAATGCGCGAATTAATTTTAAATCTCAGAATAGATGTAAGTAGCTTGTATAGCGTCGGCAAGCATGTGATGGGTCTATACTTTTTCGGTTCCGTGGTACTACCGGACTTGTGGAGCAGGAAGGTGACACCGGTTGTCATGAATGTTGTAAGGAACCAACCTCGAGGGCTTGTTGGAATTATGTCGCTAAGCAGTCGTGTGAGCATCGAATCCACTTTATCCAGAAGTTGTTTAATCCTTCCGGTCCAGGACTTTTCCAGTTCTGGGCCGTACGGATCGCACTACTAACGTCTTCGGGACTAATACTGACAACCCCCATGGATTCAATAGGCTCACACGCGCGTTCAACGACGCTCATCCAATCACCCTCCGTGTGTTCGACGGGCACCGACCAGATACTACGCCGAAAAGTTATTCATGACAGTAGCACCCGGACACTGCCCATCACTCACACATTGGTCGGTGCCTTCCCAACTCCGGTACACCTTCCTTTGGTCATTTTGGAAGAGGCGATTTTGCCAATATCTATCCACACGTTCTCTAGCGACGAATACGGTTTGCCATTGCATAAACTTTCTGCTTCAGAAAGTCAATACGTTCCGTGATACAGGCCATGTAGTCCCGGGGTCTGATACCGGTCCCAACAAAGGCCTGGTTCACGAAACGCATGACTCGGGGACGATGGTTGCCCCCTCTGAAGCAGATCAACTTCGCGATGAGAGTCTTAGGACTCTCATCGCGAAGTTGATGAAATGAATTAATACGACACTCGATTCCTTTTTGCCACGCGGGGACAGCGGGGTGTCGCGGCGCTCGGTAAGTGTCCGGAAACTTAACGCGAGCGACGCGACACGCCGCTATGGCCGCGATGTATAGAATCGAGTGTGTGTCAACTAATGTTTCGCTAGTCCGCATATACGGGACTAGCAAAACGTTTAGGGCTCCCATTAACGCGAAACTACGTTTATTCATTGGCAAACGTGGTAGTCGCGGCCTAGAATCAGGTGTAGATCGATACTCTAAAATCGCGTCTTCCAAAACCCTCCTCAATTGCTCATTAGTCTGGGTACTTACGTTAGTATTCGTACAATCGTCTGCGTCTAGCGCGGCACCGGCCGGGGCAGACGTCAAAACCGAGCCTGCCGGCCCCTGCGTTAATGACACACCGGGCGCGTCCCGCGCTAAAGCAGAAGTAGTAGGAATAATAGGTAACGCCTCCAGACGCAGCCGATTAAGTGCAGAGTCGTCCAACAACTTGAGCCGCTGGATGGCCCGCACCTGATCTGACAGTCGTTGTGCGGTAACGGCGACGGCTGGTTCAAGGGTCTGAAACAGAGGCAGCATCCTATCACGGTACGCGGGCAGGTTTGTTCCTCCCTTTGTAACCCCGTAGTAGGCGCGCATGCAATTCTCTTTCATAGATTGAGTCCATCGCATGCGTCGCGCTACACCACTGGTAGCGGGGACCGGGCGCGGAGCAGAATGCCCCACAGGCAGGCCCCAAGCGTGCCGGCAGCGGTGGCCGTCCTCGTCGTCGCGCGGATGGTTGTGGCGGCGGCGGCGGCGTAGGCTCGTCGTCGTCACTCGACGAGCTGCCTTCCGGGGGAGTTACGACTTCGTCCCCCAATAACGAGCTCGGACATGATGCGACGAGCGAAGGTGGTGGGTGCGCTCTAGTTTCCGCTTGTCGTCTTTTTTGTGATCTTGTTATCATGTAACTTACTTATATAACAATCCAATCTTATTTTATTGTTTGATGTTTTTGACATAACGTGTCATGTAAAAATTATGATTCCGTATGCTTTTTCTTATCTGGTTTCGGCTTAAAATCTTTATTATTCTTTGTACAATTTATTACATTTAATATTATTATTATTATAATTCAAAACTAAGCTAGATCCTCTGGTGAAAACGGCCGCATTTACAAACATTATTAAGAGGTGTTACAGTGCCCGCAAAAGAGTAGAGTAATTCAAACCAATAAATTATTGACAGTACTCGTGACAAATCTACCGCTATGCTTTCGTCAAAATCTTCAAAAATGTAATGTAATTTTCATCTACCTTGTTTTACTTTCTAACTTTAGTTTTATTAACCGACTTCACAAATAAGATCGTTTAAAAAACTAAAAATAACCAACTTATCTCCATACTAATCTCCATATCTCTGGAGATACTTATCAAGCCTCGATAAAATTACCATGGTACCACACTTGGGATATCTTCTTTCCAACAAAAAAATAATAATCAAAATCGGTTCATAAACTACGAAGTTATCCGCGAACAAACAAAAAAAAATATATATATATACGGTAGAATTTAGAAACCTCCTCCTTTTTTTGAAGTCGGTGAAAAAGGAGAAGGTTTCTATTTTAAGTCAGTTGAAAATATAAACCACTCACAGCCTCGTTCTATAAATTACCGCATACATGTATGTAACTGTAACGTACTATAGCAAGTATTGGACACTTTTCCCCGTCTAGCGCTCATCCGTTAAAAGCGCGATTAGAAACCTAGTTAAAAAATCTTCATGTAACAAAATCTAGCGTCAGCTCTTTACCTATACTCCTTCCGTAGAGTGGGGTTAAGTCATTTGACATTTGTCAGGGGACCAATACAATATTCTTTGTTTGGCACTTTGCTAAAAATGCGGTATACTTAAACTTGTGTGGGCTTTTAAGATTATTTTCTGTTTTCTTTACATAAAAAAGCTTTTTCGGGAGCTGCCTTTTTAACCCCGACCACAGTAATCATAGTACCTAACCCGACTGCGAAATAGGAACTACTCTTTATTCTGTGCCACGACGCAAAAAGTCGGGTGTTATAATACGATAGACGTGTGTATGGATGGATGTATGTGTATGGATGTTTGGATGAACTGATTTCGATGGAGTTAATTTGTATGAATGGTCACTTAATTAGATGTGTTCTAAATTATGGTTTAAATACCTTTACGGATCAAGGAGAAAATCTGCCACCATAACCTTACGATGTTCCGGTAGCACACAATCCTTGAGAGTTAGCCATTTAAGACCTAGCATCTTCACCAGCCTGAGACTGGTGTTGCCAATTCAGCTCTGTTAGAGCTAAATTTAGCAATATTTTCAACTAATCAACTCCAAAAAAACAATGTTAGCTCTTTATAAAATGCTACCACATCTATGAAGTGCCAAAAGAAGTCCTAAAAAATTGGTAGCATGGTAACTTATGATGTAGAAAACTCAGGAGCAAGCAAAAGTTGATTAGAGTTAGTGAATTTGACACACAATTTAAATAGTTCTGGCGACGAGTAATCGTATTTTTAAATAGCTTGCTTATTAATCTAATAAGATATATTATCATTTTACGTTTTTCTTTATAAATAATTAAAAAAATTATTTTGGCTCTTTTTTTTTTTCAAAAATTTTTCTCTATTTGTGGTAACTCTGATACCCAAAAATGTCCTTAATCTATTAATTTAAGGAGGACGATGTTGAATAAAACACTCGCTCGATTGGAAGTCGGTTCAATTTCAATTACAATTTTTCAATTTCAATTTATTTCAACTTTTACACAGATATTACATCCAGAAAACAAGAGAGTGTGTGTGTGTGTGTGTTTTTCTTGTTCGTTTTTATTGAGACCTACAGCATATATTTTTTTACATTTTTCACTTGCATACTTTAAAAGTTAGAAAAGGGGGGGGGGGGGGGACACACATTTTACCACTTTAAACGTGCCTATCTTTCAAATGATTGACTTTGAGAAAAAATGGTTTTAGGAACCTCAATGTCATTTTTAAAGAACTGTCTATAGACACCCCGCACGTATAGGTTTGATGAAAAAAGTTTTTCATGTATGGGGAATTATTTCCCCCCTTAATATATATATTTTTTTATTTTTGTATAAAAATCGTAATGCGGTTCACAGAATACACCTACCTACCAAGTTTCAACTGTGTAGTCTTAATAGTTTCGGAATAAAGAGGCTGTGTCACACGGACGGACAGACAGACAGACATGACGAATATATAAGGGTTCCATTTGCCATTTGGCTACGGAACCCTAAAAATTGAGTTGGCAACAATAGGCCTCGACCACATCATTAGCGAGAATAGTGGCAAACGCTAGCTTATCAGACATTAAAAAAAAGAAAAGAAAACCTGTTTAGCTGTTTGAAGATTATCTGCTCTTTTCTAGCTCGAGCTAGTCATTTTTTTAATTTTTTTTTCTCTTTCTTCTTCAGTCTTCTCTTGAATTTCGGTATCCTGTTACTTAAGTGATATTTATTGCAAGTAACCTTAAACTGAAGCAAGAGCATATCCTTTGCTCTCTTTCGATGGAGTTGAGCTCCTTACCAATTTACAGCAGATATGTCGTGTATATTGGAAAGGTCTCATTGAACCGAATATTGTAGATAGCGATGGATTGATATTTTTTTTAATTATAATGTTTATTTCTAAAGTTATCCAATCGTATAGCGTTGCGTAAAATGACTCATTGTTAATGCATCTAGACTAGACAACCACTATTCACGTTTGTTTTGTTGAGCCTTCCTGTAGAATAAAAAAAATCTATAAGTAGTACCTCAGCGTATTGCGTAAACCGTGTATCGGTAAGCGTAGCGTACACGCCCAGACTAGATCCATCTAGTGATGATCTTCCCGCAGTGTCTAGCAAAAGCTGGATGAGAGTATTAAGGTCTATCTTCACTCGCGTGCGAATCATACGCGAAGCTGATATCTACCCACGATCCTGATTGTGGATACGATTCGCATATTCTTTGCGGCTTTGCGTTGCGTTCGCGCCTCGTTCATATTTGTTGTCGGTTTTTTGTCCTGCGACAAAGGGTTCGCATGGAGCAAATATATTGCGAACTCAACCAGGCTCCTCATTTACGGGCGGCTCAGTTATAGCAAGTGCCGCGGATAGTTGTGTTTTTATTTTGTGTTACGATTCTACATGCATAGTCACTTCAGTGCAAAATGAGTTGGTACTGAAATAACGAATTATAACAACTTTTTTTAGCTAATTCATGTGATAATATATTAAATACATATGTAGCCCCGTAGCAGCAGTAGCAATTTTACCATCCATTCTCGCCCAGAGTGCGAACCACGATTGTAAAACTGTGGAGCGAACTTAATACTGTAATGTAAACTGGCACGAACGTCTGCTGTCTGAATGTAAAACTGTGGCAATGTGGTAGTTTTGCCGTAATTCGCATCGCAATCCGCCCCGCAATTTCACGCCGTGATTCGCGCGCGAGTGTGGAGAGGCCTCTCCACACTCGCGCGTCGAGGAGGTCGAAGATTGTGCGTATTATTCCAATTTTGTTATATAATCAACTAGTTCCTCTGAACAAAATTAAAATAAAATATGTCAAACCGTTTAGACTAGAAAAGTAATAGACGGGATGAAGTCCATTTCCATTTATGATCTTTATGAGCATGAGCAGCAACCGATGCTCGCACACATTATTGACCCGTGACTGTGCGATCCTAAGCGCGTAGTTACACAAATATTAAAATCGTCTCGCCACCTTTTTCAGAACATACCACGATGCGATCAGACCGAAGTTTGTATCGCCACATATTTCCTTTGTACTCTGAGACAATAAGTGTCCAATATTTCGGTTGGCTGGGTGTTAGATTCCAATCAGATTAATGCTATGGTTAGAAGATCCTTGCTAGTGGCAACACTGGCGGAGTTTGATGCTCCGTTGGTTCTGAATGTTGCGATCGATTTATCATACACACAGTATGGGTAAGAAAATACCACTAATTAGGAATAGCAGGAAATCGATAATTCCCTGATCCTCCTTATATATAAATATATGACTTAAAATTAGATATTTCTTCATTTTCAACCGACAGAACCGAAAGACCGAAAGGAGGAGGTCTTAAATTCGTCTCTATATTTTTTTCATCCGACTTTTAAAAAGGAGGTTCTCAATTCGCCTGTATGTTTTTTTTTGTGTGTGTATTTTACGCGATTACTCCGTCAACTGTGAACCGATTCGAATGACTCTTTTTGTAATCGGTAGGGTACGTTTCCGAGGTGGTCCCATTGTAATTTCATTGAGATCTGATAAATATCTCCAGAGATATGACGAATAACGTCTTAAGGTTGGTACTGAAATTCGACTCGCGGGGCATTGAAGTCGGTTGTTTTAGTTTTTAAACTAATCTTAATTATTTGTATGTATATAACACGATTACTCCGCCAATTGTGAACCAATTTGAATAATAACTTTTTCACAGGTTCATCTATAAGGTGGTCTCATTTGAATTTTATCGAGATCTGATAAGTATCTCCAGAGATATGACGATAAATGTCTCAAACTTGCTACTGAAACTGACTCGCGCGGCGTGGAAGTCGGTTGTTTTAGTTTGTGCACCTTAGCCCCTTGACATATTCGTACTGTCCACTCCTTCCAAAGGTTGTCTGAAAGAGATAATTTAGAGCGATAAGACCGTTCATTGTACTAGTGTTAGAACTTATTTTGTGAACCTAGTTGTTTAATGAATGATGTATGTACAGTAAAGAGTTTTCATTAATAGATACATACATTCAGTCATCCTTGAGGAACCTGTGGTGTACGCAAAGCCACACTTTTGATAAAGTCAGGGCTTTACAGCGAAAGCGTTATGAGTTTGTGAGTCTTGGCCGCCAATCATAAGTACATGAAATATTTTTGGTGGAATACATATGTTTCGGCAACTAGCGTTGAGAGACAGTTCTCATTTTAGGCATAGCGTACTGCCACATATACCATACTCGATCTTTACGCTTAGTACGAGTTTTTATCGTAAACGCTGTTGACAGATATCACATAGCTTTCGACTTACTCTAGCTCCCTGATTGGTCTAAATTTAGTGAAGTGTACTAACCACTAGAGGCGCTGTACTGTTTTTCATACAAAATTTGTTCGATATACGATATCGAGTTTGGTATGAAAACTCGTACTAAGGGTACTTATCGTCACTTACCAACAGGTGAAATAGTGGGCAAACGCTAGCCTATATGAAATAAAAATTAAACCTTTTATAGATCCCATACTGTTAAAAGGTTCAGTACCCATAGCATCATCTGATAGTGCAATTGAATGATTAATGGTTGTAAATTATACCTTCCATACTATTAATTATTCTGTGCTTCCATGGACGAAAGACTCTATTGACTGTTTCGAAGTGGGGATTGTATACTGAAAATATCAGAAAAAGACATAAAAAATGTTTTTATGCTTTGAGGTGTGAAAAAAATTATGACTGCTACCAAAAATTAGCTTACCGCCATGAAGGAGAAGATCTTCCGGCAGCTCACATTATCACCCTGAGAGTCAGAGTGTTCTAAGCCTGCTTGAAGACGTGTTCATCATCTTCGACCACATCATCGCTTATCACCAGGCGAGATAGTAGTCAAAAGCCAGCCAAAAATGTATAAATAAAAAACCGGCCAAAACGAAAATATGCGACATAAACGGTCATATCTTTTGATTGCATAAACTTACAGGTTTGATTTTTAGTTTTCGTTTAGGTTCCGTACCTAAAAAGGTAAAAAAGGAACCCTTATAAGATCACTTTCTTGTCCGTCTGTCCATCTGTCCATCTGTCTGTCTGTCTGTCCGTGTGTCATCACCGATTTTCTCAAGAACGGGTGGACATAGCATGTTGAAATTTATACCAAATACTGAAGTCTATGTCCCTATTAGGTGTATAAAAATCAAGGTTCTGAGTCAACAATATGGGCAAATTTAGGTTTTCGCGAAAACTTGTAAGTACCAAAATTTACCTTAATTTATAACTTTTTTATTTTTCGGGGTTTTTTTTAATTGTGCTGTAAGACCTTGCTTTTGACCAAAATTCTTTAAAACAATTCTAGGTCAGACAGACAGACAGATGGGCAGACAGACGGGCAAACAGACAGACGGACAACAAAGTGATCGTATAAGGGTTCCGTTTTTCCTATTAAAGTACAGAACCTTAAAAAATGGCAAATTACGCAAAAAATATTTATGATGCAGTCGTTGGATGCAAATAGCTGTAGATCGGGCTCAGTGGCGAGCATTAGAAGAGGCCTATGTCCAGCAGTGGACTAACACCGGCTGCTGATGTTGGTGATGATGATTTCTGATGCCAATCGATTATGTTTCTTATACAGATCAAAAGCCTCTAAAAGACAAGTTGTTGTTGAAGTGCTAAAAATGTCAAATATTGCAGATGTTTCTCAGAGCCAGTTCCCATTTTAGGCCTAGCGTGCTATCATCCCCACATCATCACTTACCAACAGGTGAGATAGTAGTCAAGCGATAGCCTAAATACAATAAAAAAAGTCTCATTTCCATTTAAGTTTAATTTAAATATATAGCAAATGAGTAGTTATTTTGTTACAATATTTCTTTCTGTTCGAAACGGTTTTCACGTGTCCGCATTTGACATAATCAGTGTACTCGTATTATTCTTTATATTGGTGCACTGATGGCGTTCCAGATACTGAGTCTGAATAGGTGACCTAACCTTGGTCTCGATGATCATCTGGTGGCACTTTTGTCACAATAGGTAGTGCTATATTATTACCCATTATTAACCGACTTCACAAAAAAGGAGGAGGTTCTCAATTTATCGGCACATTTTTTTTAATGTATGTTCACCGATTACTCGAAGACGCCTAAACCGATTTGGAAAATCATTTTTTTGTTTCAAAGGGTACCCTTCCCAGGTGGTCCCAGTTAAATTTTAACAAAATCGACCGAGCCGTTTTTAATATATCAACATTTGTATTACGACACATTCACTTATCTCGACGACTTACTACCTTGTATTATTCATTATTCTGTGTTTCTACTAACAACTGGCACAGATTATGTGATAATTACTACGCCTACTGGCTACTTTGACTAGCGCGACGCGACGTTTGAAGTCGGTTCTTTTAGTTATTTACACGTTCTTAAATTATGTTATATACTATTATACTCGTAGTGTATTATTTTTATTATCGTGACTGTACGCCGCTAATATAACCTATTCCTAAACGTAAGTAATAAAAATAAGTTAAATAATATATATATTATATTATGTTATATTATTGGCGTACTGCGGCTTCTATTCTACCATATTTTCTATCCTTGTGCAATTTTAGCCAAATCGGTTAGGTGACCCCGTGACCGTGAAGAAATTACAAACAAACAGTATGCCAACTTTTTTTTACCACGAACTTTTAAACTGACTTTCGCACTTATAATATACCTAAGTGTTGATTTCGGAAAGTGCGATTGAATATTTCTCCATCGACTTCATATGACGTCGATGTATTTCTCTTACTCTTTTCAACCGACTTCAAAAAATGGAGGAGGTTCTACATTCAACAGTTTGTTTTTTAATGTGTTCAAAACTTGTTGTTTTCAAAACTCCGTCAATTATCTCCGGATTTGGAAAATTCTTTTTTATGTTAGAGAGAGTAAACTTCCGGTTTGGTCCCATTCTAATTTCATCAATATCAGATGTGTATCTTCAGAGATATATGGAGAATAAACACATCTAAAGGTACGGCCACACCGCGGCGTCCTGTGATCTGCGGGCGCGATCTCAGTACTTTTCAATTGTTTTCTGATCGCGTTTCGCACAAATATGCCTAATATTTGTGCGAAATTGTTTGTTACACATTTAGGCTGAGCTGCACCATCTTACTTTAAATGTATCTAAAACTATTAACCGGTGATTTTTAACCGACTTCAAAAATAGGAGGAGGTTTCTTAATTCGACCGTATATATATATATTCTTAGAGACCAGAAGTGAAAAAGGCTAAAAAAATAAACAGTATCACAATACCCACATCTATATAATACCACAGAACCTCAACATAATAACAATAAACACTATCACAATACCCACAGCTATATAATGCCACAGAACCTCAACATAATAACAATTACATAAGGTGTCTAAGCTAACAACATAACCACGACGTCCGAACCGTACGACGGCCACACGAAGACTGAGTCTGATACCCGCTCGCTGTCCGCTTTTATACTATCGAGCCCAGTCGCAGCGTGACAGTAATTGGAAATATTCTAACACGGCCTCTCCTGACAGCGGGATGTCCTCGACCGCTTCGTCAGCCACCTGGTTTCCACCTGGCACTAGCACCTGCATCGATTTGCTCAACCTAGCGTGGCATCACGCGCGTAACCGCACAGTGGCGTGATCAGCAATGGCAGGTCAAGCTCGGTGCAGAGTTCAGCACCATGCGCGTCTTCGGGCTGGCGCAACCGACGACAGCATCGCGCTGCCCAGCGTGGAGCTCAGCATGAAGCTCGGCATGCGAGTACCAGCGTGCAACGAGCACGCACAGCATGGCGCGTACTCGCGCAGTGGCGCGTACTCGCGCAGTGGCGCGACTCTCACGTTGAGGAGAGCGCGCACCAGCACGTCTCGGACGGCACGTAGTCGCGCTGCAGGGAGCGCGCACCAGCACACCTCGCACGGCGCGCAGTTGCGCTGCGGGGAGCGCACACCAGCACGCCTCGGAGGGCGCGCAGTCACGCTGCGGGAAGCGCGCACCAGCACGCCTCGGGCGGCGCGCAGTCGCGCTGCGGGGAGCGCGCACCACCGTGGCGCGCACTCGCACAATAGCACAACTGCCGACAGCATCGCGCTTCAGCGCGCCGCTCTGCGTGGAGCTCAGCATGAAGCACGGCACGCAAGCACCAGCACGCACAGCATAGCGCGCGATCGCCAACAGATGCCGCGATGCTCGGAGGTCTGCAAAAACCAGAAAGTCGGAGTACGAGTACCACAATGTCGTGGTACCAGTACCAAAATGTCGAGGCACGAGTACCAAAATGTCGAGGCACGAGTACCAAAATGTCGAGGCACGAGTACCAAAATGTCGGGGTACAAAATAACTACTCAAAATAAACACTCAATAGTCACCATACAAAATAAAGAAAAGTAACAAATTGCCACAATGTTGGTGCACAGAATAGCCGCAATGTTGGGGCTATTAAAGCTTAAGCTTAAGTTAAGCTTAAGCTTCGTAAGTAATAGAAATAAAATCAAACTAAAATAACAGTTTGCATCATAAGTAGTAAGCAACTTGCTTACTGTTTCAATCACCTCACCTTAAGCTTCCCGTTGTAAGTCTTATATTTCCCCAGATTCAAGTTTCCTACGTTCGGCCCAACCTGACCATCGAAACAACGCCATCAGTTTACTGCCAGAACTAAACTGCTCGTGTCACGAGGTACTCACAACAATACCGCAAAAACTAACAATATCACAAGATTTCGAAGTAACTTTTTTTTTTTTTTTTTTTAGTTAACTTCGTAGCATGTAGGTATAGACTAGGTCCGTTCGTCACGATAGAATAATTGTACGGAACACTTACTCACTTTACTTACCTTTGGAACTTACGTACGTAGTTACGTACCTAGTACGTTACAGACACACGCGGATGAATGAAATCGCCTTACATTTATTGTAATTTGTGTCTAATAAATGTTACTCAAAACTTTTACTAAGTATTTCAACTCATTATTACTACTACTACTGCACGGTCTAAACTGGGATCGTACCATAATAACTGTCTACGTATTGACAAATAACACTAATAGAATTTAAATAACAGCCCATGTACAGCGCTCGTTTGTCGGCATGACGATAGTCTCCCTATAGCAAATACTGTGGCGCTTAAAAGTTATGAACATCACTGCACTGCGTCTGTCAACTTTTTAATTTGACTGACTTAATGCGTTCGCGAGCACCGCGTGAATAACTAAGGGGTTAAGAGGGAGACGGATAGTTCAATATAACCCTCAAACATTAACTACTCAATGCTACGGCAATAAATTCAAAACTATGGTCGAGTATACACAGAAACTAGTACAGTTACTTAATATTCGGCTTCACTTTGTATCTTATGTAAGAAGTAGATATAAGAATTCAAAATAAATTAATATTGACCTTATTGTGCTTTTTATTTTTCGTAATACGAAAACATCTAACCCAAACAAAACCTTTCTGTTATACCCGCAATTTCACGGTAAGAACAAGCTTACATGGTAGATATGTCGGACTAACCAGGAAGGACACTTATAAGTTAGATCGGACAAACATGAATGGTCTTGATTTTAATCAGTTTCCCTGACGTCGGTTAACACTCTCGACTTAACTAAATTCCATTACGCTACTGATCAACCAGCATTGGTTAGATTTGAAAACGATTCTTAATCGCACTAAACACGGCAAACAAACCTATCACTGCGAAGTAATAACAATGTCGCCTTGTGGGTGTAACAGCAAATACAAATGTTAACACGACCTATTATAGGTTGTCGCACAATGATTTGACTACGCTTTTGCGTTTTTAGGTAGACAATTACTCGCATGTAAATCTCTTGGGCTTGCCCAACTATTTAACACAATCAACCTCCTCGCATGGTCGAGTAACGAAATAAAAGTAACATTTTAATCATACCTGTATCCACACCAACCATAGAATAATCCTGTCCGCCGCGTTTACTTGCCGACGAGCATTATCAGCTACGTTGCACGGTAGTATCACACAAAACAGCAACTACAGAGAAAATCAAATAGTTATAAGCAACGGCATTTACACGTGGTGTTTCGTATTCGGACGCGGTGGTAAACACTACCAGATAAAAAACCCTGGCAAACTACCCCTTATTGCAAAAAAAAAATCAACGAAATTACTTTTCCGAAGTATTTTATCCTCCGGGCGGCGTTCTATCTCCTCTTCTTTTCGCTATTTTCATAAACTCTATCTCTCAACAGCTTTCTACTTCCTACCACCGTTATGCAGATGATTTGCAAATTTACAGACAAGTACCACTCTCTCAGCTATCAGATGCCATCACACAGACAAATTCTGACCTAGATTGTGTTCTCAAATGGAGTAAATGGTACGGCATAAGTGTGAATCCGGTGAAAACACAATTGATAGTCATCGGCGGTTCCGGGATGATATCCAAGATTGACTGGTTCCGCCTTCCTCAGGTAATATTCGACGGAACACATATACCTATCAGCGATACAGTCAAAAACCTTGGGATACTCTTTGATAGGACATTTTCTTGGGCACCCCAAATAGCTGAAGTTAGTCGTAAGATTTTCGCATCTGCAGGCTCGTTACGACGATTACGTAATCTTCTTCCAATTTCCACCAAAACTGCGCTTGCGCAATCCCTTCTGCTTCCTATACTAGATTATGCTGACACCTGCTATTTGGATTTAACCGAGGAACAGCTTAGTAAGCTTGAGAGACTGCAGAACCTTAGTATACGGTTCATATTTGGATTACGCAAGTATGACCACATTTCAGAATTCCGTAAAAAGCTGAAATGGTTACCTATTCGTCTTCGCCGGAATAGTCACGTCCTTTCTCTTCTATACTCTATTCTATTTATCCCGTCTACCCCTTCCTACCTTAAGGAACGTTTCACGTTCCTTCACCTTTCAAATCCGTTTTCCTTGAGATCCGCTGAAACTCTACAACTTTTAACCCCTATCCATTCCTCACTTGCTTATGAAAAATCTTTTACTGTGCAAGCGGTCCATTTATGGAACGCGCTACCAGTGGAGATTAGACATGCCAAATCGCTGGCTATCTTTAAATCCCTACTGTGATTTAATATATATATGGTTATGTATATGTGTATTTAATATTATATATACATATATATGTATTTATATTAATATATTTAGGAACATTATTATATATATGTGGGGTATTTTTATATATTATATCATAATATACTATAATTTTAGTAGTCTATTTTGTGTATTATTAATATAATATTTTTTTTCTGACATCATTAATTTGTATTGTACGCTACCCCCAATTTTTGTTTGTATTCTTCTTTTCCATGCCAAGGTTGTCTGGAAGAAATTGTTTTATGCGATAAGACCGCCGATTGTATTGCCTTATTATTCTACTGTCTTTCATCACATAGTATGTACAATTTGTAATTTCTTTGGTGATCAATAAAGAGTTTTTGTAATGTATTGTATTGTATTGTATATATCTACAACATCGATATGTAAAGGCATCATCGAGGTACATATAAACCAGAGGCGCCCATCATAAACTGACTTGCGTGCCGAGCGGCGCGCGATCGGGCGTGAGGATAAACTAAGCGAGATGTAGATTCAGCACTGCTTTTTAGGGTTCCGAACCCAAAGGGTACCAACGGAACCCTATTACTGAGACTCCGCTGTCCGTCTGTCTGTCTGTCTGTCTGTCTGTCTGTCTGTCTGTCTGTCTGTCTGTCTGTCTGTCTGTATGTCTGTCTGTCCGTCTGTCACCAGGCTGTATCTCATGAACCGTGATAGTTAGACGGTTGAAATTTTCACAGATGATGTATTTCTATTGCCGCTATAACAACAAATACTAAAAACAGAACAAAGTTAAGAATTAAAGGGGGTCCCCATACAAAAAACGTGTTTTTGCTATAGCGCCATCTATGAACGATTATTTACCAGTGTTTCTCAAACTTTTTCATGACGCCACGCGACCCCCTTAGTATAAAAAAAAACTACTACTTGCACTGTTCATAATCTGTATTTTGTTATATTTCTAGCTTCTACCCGCGGTTTCGTTCGTGTGGCCTACAGGAAACAAATTACATATTTTTCTTTTGAAACAAATATTATTAGCACTCTCAGCCAAAACACCTACAAATGCTCTATAATTTATATTTTCTGTAAAAGTATGTTTTCAAACTTTGTTTTTTTCTTTTACTGAGGCTTCGCAACTCCCCGCGACCCCCTTATAGAGACTTCGCGACCCCCCAGGGGGTCGCGAGTATAGTCAACATTTATTATAAGCCTTAAATCAACATTTAATTTAAATCTCACAGCAATATTTATTTTTAAACTTTAAATCAACATTTATTTTTAAACTTATAATCAACATTTATATAAACCTCAATTAAATCAACATCTCGTTCCTCATCTAACCAGCAGCGGCACCTAGCGCACATGTTAGAACTTGTTTGCGCGGCAAAACAATGTGATGGTAAACCGAATAATTCAGCCGAACATCTGGTTCGGTAAAGGTTAAACCGAATAATATTCGGTATTCGGTAATTCTGTGAAACCACTATACGGCGCATCTCTAGTGTTAAGTCTGGAAGTTCGTAAAACATTCGTTAGATGGCGTTGTAGTAAATAAGCATGTTTAGTATTGACACGGTATTTATATTATAGATGTACTTTGTACTTTATTTTTACGGCAAATTTTGTTTAATCGGAACCCTACTTGTGCGGGTCCGACTCGCACTTTACCAGTTTATTATTTGAACGTTTAGCTAGTTCGCGATGCGTCTTCTGGTAAGTAGTACATAAACATCGATGAAAGGCATTTAATTTATGATAAAAGATCCAAAGTATGTACATATTAAAGAAACTTCTTTGATTATTTAAGTTTATTCGTTTTTCAGTAAATTCACAAGTTTTCAAATTATTTTCTTGACATTAATACTATTGGTAATTAATGAAAGTAAAAAGTATTAATTTTATTTCAGTTCTAACGTAAATTGAATCTAGACGAGTCACTTGCAATCCTATGAGAATAGGTGCTAGCATTTTAGTATTTAAGTATATTTTGTATAATAAGTTTTTTTTATATCTGGTTAGCCTTTGACTACTGTCTTGCCTAATGGTAAGCGATAATATGGTCATGGTGTGTACACACAAATGGTGACTCTTGAGAGTCATAAGGTTATGATGGATAAGGTTATGATGGATGATTTTATCCTTGATTAAGCTCATTTTCTTTGAACATCGATATAATACTCTTACCACCTGTGAAAAACACAAACCCATGAATCATTATCATTATCAGCCGGTATCAGTCCACTGCTGGACGTAGGCCTCCCCCAAGACACGCCACTGAGCCCGATCTTCGGCTCTTTGTTTTCAGTCACTGCCCACCGCTTTGCGAATGTCGTCGCTCCACCTGGTCACTGGGCGTCCTACGCTACGTTTGCCGATTCGCGGTCTCCACTCTAGAACTAGTCTGCCCCAACGGTTACCGGTCCTACGGCAGATATGACCAGCCCACTGCCACTTCAGTTTGCTAATTCGCTGAGCTATGTCGATCAATTTTGCACATGGAATAATCCATTAGTGTACCAGCAACCTCCCAGATCATAGTCATGCTATGTGTCCTTTGCGCCAACGTGCCCTCATATATTTATTTCTATATTCTTATATTGAAAACAGACAATCGCTGGTCACGATTTCACCCGGTAAAGTGACGATGCTGTTTTAGATGGTATCTTGTAAGTCTGGAAGTGGAAGAAAGCAGTACCTAATACGAGGCGCTGGACAACTATTAAGACTTTTAGTTTGAAAGTTTTCGCGAAAATTATTTATTTTAATGTGAACGTACCGGCTTTTGTTCGCGTGTATTTTTAACCTGGTCGGAGCGTATCCGAGGTAAATACACGCGAACAAAAGCCGGCACGTTAACATTGAAACTATTAAGACACTAGCAGCGTTCCGCGGCTATGCTTTACCCGCGTAACTAGTAATAACATCGAGTAGGATGGCGATGACACGATAATATAATAAATATTACCGTGTCGATGAGTAATAAAAAACAACGGGTTGCACTCCGGGAGTGCCGGCAGAAGTGAAAACTTGAACACGTCACTTCAGTGTTCTATGTCAATTTCTACTCTGCTGGCTGTGATATCATATCTGTTTTGTGGTGATATGACGTCTGCCCTTACCACACCCCTGACACTCGACTTAATCTCTATACAAACTAGCGTTTTAAAGACCGACACTGTGACACCGACACAGACACTACACACATGTCGTTTTTCTATACGTGCATTTGTGTGCGTGATGTCTAAGGTTGTCGCCCGTAATCACCGTATCACAGATTATATAATAGTTACTTCGTACATACGTACTACGTACTGACCGTATGAATATTTTTTGTACACTTACCCAATAAGCTTTTAACACTAAAAATATTAGTCGCTATTTCGTAAACCATCGTCTACAGAAACATTAAATTACAACACTTCAACTCAATTGCGAAGTAGGTAGGTAGGTACGTAGAAATATCCAACACACAACCGAGTAGGTCATTATCTCACTCACATTTCACTACATTATACAATATTAGATTACACTACACGAAAGTATTATTCCATGTACACATTTTACATAATAGGTAATTACGATTTACGATTACAATAATCACTAATGTTACTCTCGTCTCGATTAATAAACAAACATGAAGTGTGCGAGTGTGCGATCCCATCGGTCGGACCAAATTGACTTGTTCGTTGTTCAATTCAGTACCTGGTTCGAATCAAGCAAAGATAATATAAATACTACGTAGGTACTTACATCAAGTTCCTTATTGCTGTGTTATAAAAATGTTTTACCGTGATAGTTTTTTTTTAGATTTTACAAACTAAATGTTATTTACGCACGAGTATATATCGTTGTTTCATTTATGAAAATGAATTCTAAAATACGAATATATATGTAGGTATATAAGTATTTATAATATACCTACATAATAAGAACCTACGTAAATTTGAACCTCCGTTGTCTACTGGTCTTAACATAAATTTATGAAGTTGATGTTCTTCTCCTCGAGAGTAGTACCTATTGTTCTGTAGCCGTACGCGTGTAGCGTCCTTGCTCAGACTGACGCCTCGACAAATCAAAATCGGTGGCGGGGTGAGGAAGCCCGGAATTGGTGGGGGAAACAGAGTGTCCGTTCTATACGTAGTATTATTATCTTTTCTATGCCTTTACCTCACGCATCTGCCCGTGTTCAGGTCGCAAATACGCAAATAAGCACACATAAATAGTCGCGCGCCACGCCAAGATCACTTACACACATTCTACTATTCTCATCGTAACTTTTAAATAGCGCATCCGTGTTTTCCTCCCCCTCGTCGCATCGGTATCGAGCAGCGAGGTAAATCCTAATAGACACATCAATTGAGGTGTATCTCTGTTTTATCTGAATACACAACGCGTTGCTATCTGCTGCAGGAGTTTATGGATATTATAGTCACTTTATACGTGCCAAACAGTGTCTATTTGCTTCTATTCCACTACATTTCTATTTGTAGATATGTGCCTTTAAGTCACGAGTCACAGATACCTTCTAAGTAAGCGTGGTACATTGAAGCTCGCATGCAGCAGATAGCTCACATAACAGTCAGACGCTTGACTATATGACATTATACAATTATTTTTTATATATGACCTAGTAGTCTGGCCTGGTCATGAGCGATAGATGTGGTCGAGGATGGTGACACGCTGTCCTCAAATTCTTCTGACTCTCAAGGGCTGTGACAAATGCTTGATAAAATGTGAAAAAGTTTCAATAAGCTAAGTTTCATTTTGATACGACAATTAGAAATAGGGTAAAATTGACTTCTAAGATTTTATTATATTGTTTATTTTTCTTTTTTTTTGTATCTTGTAGGTAGGCTAGCGTTTGACCACTATCTCGCCTGGTGGTAAGCGATGATGTGGTCGAGGATGATTAACACGCTAGGCCTAGAATACTCTGACTCTCAAGAGTTATGTGCTGTCGGAACATCGTAAGGTTTAGATTTTAGCGGATTTTTTTTTTCCATGATGTTAGTTAGCTTCTTAGTAACAATAGCAGCTATAATAAAAGCGTGTTAAAAATACTGCGCTTTGATAAAAATCACTCCGATTCTCACTTCCTCACTGTATTTCAGATAGTAAAACCACAAGGAACTCTATAAACCAAGAATGCTTTAATCACCTGTCAGCTAACCAAAACATAACATGTGCGGTTAAAGACCGCTGGTTAATTCTAGTTAACTGGTTGATTTACGTCGTAAACTACAAAGCTATGGTTATATTTAACGGTATGCTTAAATTTAGATGTACAGGGGTCAGAAAAGGTAGGGAGTTTATGTCTTTGTAGGAAATGCTTGGGTTTCATGCGGATTTGCTGTCTTGATTTTGAGTCTTAACTGCTATTTAAGCTGTTAAGTTTAAGCTAGCCACAACCTCAGCTGTTGGTAAGTGATGATGCGGTCTAAGATGGCACGCTAGGCCTAAATTGGAACTCTGAAGGAAAAGTAGCTGTCGGAACACATTAGATGTTTCGTGCCAGATTTTCTAACTTGAGGGTGGTAGCTGGCTAGACGGACACTATATAGTGTCCTACCACCATGCGGGGTATGAGGTTTCAACGATGTTTTTCTTTCAATGCAATTAGACAAAAACAAGGGCAAAGCAAACATTTTTTTTTTGGTGTGGGGTGGAAATATTTACATATAAAATGGAAAGAGGTTGTAGTGAGAGGTTGAATTTTCTGTGAATTTTTTTTTCTCTGGGTTGATTCGAAAGGATGGTAGCACGCTAGGCATAGAATGGGAACTGGCTCTCAAGGGTAGTTACCGGAACACATTAGATGTTGGCGATTGGCCACAGATTTTCTAACTTGAGGGTGTTAGCTGGCCAGACGGACACTAAATAGTGTCCTACCACCATGAAGGGGTTGCGGACTTCTTAACGATGTTTTTCTTTCACCGGAGCGCCCCGAGTGCCACTGCGAAAAGCGCACATAAGTGTTTCCATAGAAAATCGATTGATGTCGAAAATCGATTGAAAGTATCGATGACACCATTGGGCCATCAAAACTCTAGGTGCCCAGTTCTTTGTATCCTTTTTGGTACATCATATATTGTCAACTTTACTTTCAGTTACTTAAACCTTGTCAGTAGTATTGATTCGCTACCTTACTGTTTTTTTTTGATAAAAATCCTATAGGTACAAAACAAGCAGACGGCCCACCTGATAGTAGTGGACTAAAGGTACGGACACACTGCGGCGTCCTGCGATCTGCCTGCGCGATCTCAGTACTTTTCAATTGTTTGCTGATCGCGTATGGTGTGAACCAGTCGGTTCTAATACTATTGCGCTATCTGATCGCCGCCTGGATCGCGCACGCAGTACTTACGCTGCGGTGTGTCCATACCTTAAGTGGTCACCGTCATCTATGAACACTTGCAACACCAGGGGTGTCACTCAAGCGTTACAGACCTGTCAAGATCCTTTTAACGTATTTTAATATGTTTTTTACTGCTTTTCCTTCTCTTCTTTCTTTCATAAAGATGGCTGAATGCACTTATTTTAGCTTAAAAAAATTCTTTACTTTACTCCAATGTGTAGGTAATTGAAATTTTTAAAAGAAAGAAATAAAAATACTTTTTCTTACAACAAAACAAGCAACTGCCATAATGTAAAAAAATTACAAACTCAATTAATTTAAATTTGCGATATTTGTTACACTTTAACTTTCTTGCCTTGATACTTAATTTGAAGGTACTAAACCTACAAATCAAGTACAAAAGAAAGCCTGGTTTATCTACAAAGCCCCCTTAATTGCAACAGTACCAAATTCTGCTAAACACTAGCAGCAATTCCGTCATCACGAACTAATTATTAAACCATTGATCTAACCCCGCTATGCATAAACAAACGCCCCAGCGGCCATGACAGCTCAGGCGCGTAGCATGGTCTAAACTAATCGGCCGTTAGAAGCAACGAACGACCTTTTATAACGTACTAGCTGTTACCCGTGGCTTCCCCTGCGTTAAAAAGTATCCTATAGCCTGATCCATAGTACTGACCATCCCTGTACCAAATTTCAGCTAAATATGTCCAACCGTTTGACCGTGAAGAAGTCTCATACAAACAAATATACAAACTTACTTTCGTATTTATAATATTGGTGTTAATGGTATTGATTGGTGTTGATATAATGTTGGTGTTAATTTCTGGCATCCTTTCTTCTTTCTACCTTCATTTAGACATCCATTCCACAGATATTCCTTCTGTGGATTAAATACAATTGTATTTAAAAGGTAACAGGACAAGCACGACGCTCGCCTGATGGTAAGCGATGACGTCTACCTATAACAGGTACAGCGGCATGCAAAATTCCTCCTGCTCACGTGCCCTGTAATTTTACTGGACACAAGTAAATAAAAATTGGTACATCCGTATATGCATTACGATAGTACAGACAGACACTCACATGCACAGATACACACGTCAAACATATAACAATGCCCTGCTTTATTTTTCGAGGGTTAAAATTCCCACTATTTGGCCCGGTGGGTTAACACCATTAGACTAGTGAAGCGAGAACTCAATAGTCGATACCCTTGATCTACCGATGTCGTGATTTTACAGTTTATCGATATATCCATGATGTGGTGTCGTGACTTCATTTACATGGGTGGCTCATTCAAGGAATTTTCATTATAGCGTGAGCTGAGTGGGTGGTCTTTAATAAAACTGATAAATATTTTTTTTACCGACTTGAAAAAAAGGAAGAAAAGAAAAGATATTATTTTTTATGTGTGTTGTCGGATAACTTCGTCGTTTATGAACCGATTTTAATGATTCTTTTTTTGTTGGAAAGAAGATATCCCAAGGGTGGTACCATGGTAAGAAAACCAGGATCTGATGATGGCATCCAAGAAAAATCGAGTGAAACCTTCGAAAATCGTGAATATTACTTTTTAGGTTTTGTTTTGTTAAAAATTATAGTTAAAGTTTAAAGGTAAATATTAGGTTGACGAGTTGGTTGGTTGGTTGGTTGGTTTTTTTTACTAGCAGATATGCACTTGACATCTGTGATGTTGATTTTCATCTGTAATCGGATTCTATAACACTAAAATCTGAAATGGTAAAACTGCAATGAGACGAAGTAATATGACTTTATAACACTATAAGAGAAACTTAATATTTCACTTTTTAGGGTTCCGTAGCGGAATGGCAAAAAACGGAACCCTCATAGATTCGTCATGTCTGTCTGTATGTCTGTCTGTCTGTCCGTCCGTATTTCACAGCCATTTTATTTCGAAACTTTTAGAACTGTACCATTAAAACTTGGTAGGTAGATGTATTCTGTGAACCGCTTTCCGATATTTATACAAAAATATAAAAGTTTAAGGGGGGACATCCCATAGTTGGAACTGAAACAAAAAAAATAATCTTCAAACCTATACGTGTGGGTGTCTATGGATAGGTCTTTAAAAATGACATTGAGGTTCGTAAAATCATTTTTTTCTCAAAGTCAATCATTTGAAAGATAAGCGCGTCTAAAGTGGTAAAATGTGTGTCCCCCCCTTCTAACTTTTAAATTATGAGAGTGAAAAATCTAAAAAAAATGTATCCTGTAGATCTCAATAAAAACTAACAACTAAAATTGGTTTGAATGAGATACAATCAGCAATTTTTGAGATATTGCGACCGCAAAGATAACTTTGTTTTTCATAGTGTAAGTATAATTTTTTAGTTACGAAAAATCATAGTTATAGATTACTTTACTGTGTTACGGAACCCTACGAGTGCGATTCCGACTGGCACTTGGCCGGTTTTAATTTTTAAAGATTGAACTCAAATTTCGTGCACTTGTGACAACTCAATAATATGGTAACGTCGAGCTGACCTGCTAGGCTACTCTGTAAGCTATCTCGACAGCGGAATCCGCGGTGAGATTCGAATTTCGTACTTTGAAATTCAATCGTATCACGTTTGCAACACGGTTGAATTTCGTAGTACAAAATTCAAATCTCACTGCGGATTCCGTTGTCGAGATAGCTTACAGAATAGCCTAGCTGATGATGGATTCGGAACTGGAACTGCGTAATGACAAATTATAGGACAGTTGAATTTGGGCTAGTATGTATTGTTATCGTTAGTAAGTACTTTTAATTATACGTAATAACATCACTCAGAACACAAGCTGTGTTCAAAAAAGTATGTTTTTACTTTCCTAGCACTGTAAAAAAATGTATAAGGTATGATCGCACCGCGTCGTGCTGCGTGCGCGATCCAGGCGGCGATCAGATAGCGCAGTAGTATTTGTACCGACTGGTTCACACCAAACGCGATCTACGGCGATCAGGAAACGATTGAAAATCAGAGCGGTGTGGTCGTACCTTTATTTGAACATGAAAACCTTATGATGCATTAATTGATCAGTAAATATTTGCACATAATTAAAAAACACAATGCATCAATTTGACCTGATGTTTACGTTGAAAATAATGGTTTCCGGTTATCATAATAATGGTCTGATTGGACAAATTTATTTGTGTTGTGAGTGATAATATTTATTTAAGGGTTTACGCGTATCTGAACGACCATGATTGGTCTTGGATGGAGATTGTTGAAAAAATTTACCGACTGCAAAGAGGAGGAGGTTTTCAAGACATTAGTATAGTAGTCGTTTAATTCTTAAAGCACGTTAATCTTATCTATATAATACTAGCTGTGCCCCGCGAATTCGCCCGCGTTAAAGAGTATCCTAAACCTAATCCATAATACTGGCTATTCTTGTGCAAAATTTCAGCTAAATCGGTCTAGCTCATTGACCGTGAAGCAGACCCAAACAAACAAACAAATAAAGAAACTGACTTTCACATTTATAGTATTGGTGTTGATATACGCAATTGGCGAAAAAATCGGGTAACATACACTTATCGGTGTAAGTAATTTCAAATGACTAACACCGATTAGTGACTAATTTGCTGTTAGTTATTGAAAAGTTGTATTGTCTGTCTCTGAAGATATTCATCAGATCCTAATATATTATATTATATATCATCTATAAAAATCGTACATATATGACAAAATAATAGAAACCCCATTCAAATCAGATCAGTAGCTTTTAAGAAAATTGCGACATATACATCTATGCATACATACGGGTCAAATACAGATCCTCCTTTTTTGGAGTTGGTTAAAAAACTACTGGAGCAGGGCTGGTAGTTTCTAAATAATTAGTTACCGACCCTTAATGTTATCGCAGACGTTTAATAAAGAGATATTTCGCTAGACTATAGCTGTGTATTCTACACAACGAACATCGGTCGCAAAGGCATGTTCATCATTATGTAGAGAGGTAGGTTGATCTTGGACTAGGCGTAAATATTGTGTTGGAGAAAATGTTCTTATTAAATATGTTCATATATATAAATACTAGCTGTTACCCGCGGCTTCGCCCGCGTTATTGTGTCTTTATGACCTTTGAGGTCTAGATCGATGATCTCTTAGCCCAAGTCACCATAGATGACCCCAAAGACGAACTCAATATCCTCTATTGTTAGAGTCATTAATCATTTTGGTTAGGTATACGAAGTTGTGCTGTTTAATTATTTGACTCTTCACAAAAGTTCCTAAAACATTTCTTACAAAGAAAATAAGGTAAATAGTTGCGCGAGCGTCGCGAGCGCTAGCATTGCGCGAGCGAACATGTTTTATGACTTTTTATGACCCTGACAGTTACATTACTTAACAATCAAGTCACTGTAGATGACTCTTAGGTCAAACTCGATATCGTCTATTGTTAAAGTCATTAATCATTACTTGGTAAACCTAACCAAGGTTTACCAAGTTTTGCTGTTTAAGTATTTGAGTCAGTTTAATGTATGAGGCTGTTAAAACACGCTATTATATGGTATATAGCGTTATTACTGCGCAAGCGAAGCGAGCGCGAATTTTTTTTAGGACCTTTTATGACCCTTACAGTTTTTATGACCTACTAAGTCAACACCGATAACCCTAGGGTTTAACTTGATATCCACTTATTTTAAGGTTAATAATCATTATGATTATTGAAGGTTGATGTTTCAATGTATAAACTCGTTTTGATGCATGTGGCTATTTAAATACAAAAAATGCTGAAATATTACTTACAAAGTAGATAAAAGAAATGCTTGCGCGAGCGTAGCGAGCGCTATTAATGCGCGAGCGAAGCGATGGTGTAATATTTTTATGACTTTTTATGACCCTGACAGTTTTTATGACCTCCTAAGTCAACACCGATAACACAAAGGTTAAACTTAATATCCACTTATTTTAAGGTTAATAATAATCATTATGATTATTGAAGGTTGTACTGTTTTAATTTATGACTCGTTTTGATGCATGTGGTTATTAATATACAAAAGTAACTGAAATATTACCAAAAAAGAAGATAAAACAAATGCTTGAGCGATCGCTATTACTGCGCGAGCGAAGCGAGCGCGAAAATTTTTAACGACCTTTTATGACCCTGACATCTTTTATGACCTACTAAGTCAACACCGACAACCCTAAGGTTAAACTTGATATCCACGTATTTTAAGGTTAATAATCTCTATGACTATAGAAGGTTGTACTGTTTCAATCTATGACTCGTGTTGATGCAAGTGGCTATTAAAATACAAAAGTTACTGAAATATTACCAACAAAGAAGATAAAACAAATGCTTGCGCGAGCGCAGCGAGCGCTATTACTGCGCGAGCGAAGCGATGGTGAACATTTTTTACGACTTTTTATGACCCTGACAGCTTTTATGACCTACTAAGTCAACACCGATAACACAAAGGTTAAACTTCATATCCACTTATTTTAAGGTTAATAACAATAATGATTATGGAAGGTTGTACTGTTTTAATTTATGACTCGTTTTGATGCATGTGGTTATTAATATACAAAAGTTCTGAAATATTACTTACAAAGAAGATTAAACAAATGAAAATTTTTACGATTTTTTTATGACCCTGACAGTTTTTATGACCTTATAAGTCAACACTGTTGACACAAAGGTTAAACTTGATATCCACTTTTTTTAAGGTTAATAATCATTATGATTATTGAAGGTAGTTCAAGGTGTTTCAATTTGTAAACTCGTTTTGATGCATGTGGCTGGCTATTAAAATACAAAATATGCTGAAATATTACCTACAAAGTATAAAACAAATGTTTGCGCGAGCGTAGCGAGCGCTATCAATGCGCGAGCGAAGCGAGCGCGAAAATGTTTACGGCTTTTTATGACCCTGACAGTTTCTATGATCTACTACGTCAACACCTATGACCCTAAGGTTAAATGTGGCTGTTAAAACGAATGTTTCTGAAATACTTCCCACAAAGCAGATAAAACACGTTGGGCAAGCAAAGCTATCGCGTAAATTCTGATGACTTTTAATGACCCTGACAGTTTTATGGCCTAATTAGGACACATGTTAAGTTTAGTCATTATAGATGAACCTAAGGTAAAACATTTATGATTATGCAAACTATGTAAAGTTAACAAAAAATAAAGGCACCCACACTTAACTGCCGAAAAAAAGTATTCCTTGCCCATTTATGCCCTATTTAATTTCTTTGTACAAAATGTCATCTGAATCGGTCTAGCCGTCTGGCCCAAAAGAGGCAACACATTAACAAAATTCCATAATAAAAATCTAGTCACCCGAAATTGCCAGCCAAAAAAAAAGTATTCGTTGTCCTTCTATGTCTTATTGACTGTCTGTGTACAAAATTTCAGCTAAAACGGTTAACCCGTTTGTCCGAGAGTAGGCCGCCACACATTTGCAAAACTGGACACCTGGACTCGACAGCCGGAAAAAAAGTATCCGATATCCTATTCTATCCTATGAACTGTCTTTATACAACATTTCAGGCAAATCGGTCAAGCCGTTTATTCGATAAGAGGTCTTATATTTACAAAATTCAATTTAAAATATCTTGACCCCCTGACTCGACAGCCAGAAAATAGTATCCTATGTCTTATTTTGCCCTATGACATGTGTTCATACAAAATTTCAGGCAAATCGGTTAAGCCGTTTATTTGAGAAGTAGTCTTATATTTACAAAATTCAATTAAACATATTTAGACCCCCTGACTCGACAGCCAGAAAAAAAGTATCCTATATCCTATTCTACCCTATGAACTGTCTTTATACATCATTTCAGGCAAATTGGTCAAGCCGTCTATTGAAGAGGTTTTATATTTACAAAATTCAATTTAAAATATCTTGACCCCCTGACTCGACAGCCAGAAAAAAAGTATCCTATATCCTATTCTGCCCTATGACATGTATCCATACACCATTTCAGGCAAATCGGTAAAGCCATTTATTCAAGAAGAAGTCTCATATTTACGAAATTCAATTAAAAATATATGGACCCCCTGACTCGATAGCCAAAAAAAAATTATCCTATATCCTATTCTGCCCTATGACATGTATTTATACAAAATTTCAGGCAAATCGGTTAAGCCGTTTATTTGAGAAGAAGTCTTATATTTACAAAATTCAATTAAACATATTTAGACCCCCTGACTCGACAGCCAAAAAAAAGTATCCTATATCCTATTCTACCCTATCAACTGTCTTTGTACAAAATTTCAGCCAAATCCGTCAAGCCGTTTGACCGTGAAGAAGTCCCAAACAAACAAACAAATAAACAAACTGAGTTTCCCATTTATAATATTGGTGTTGATTATATTATAAACCAGAGACCTTATGCTAATTTCCACAGCCAATACCGTACCGTACCAATGCGCGTGTAGCTTTCTAACCAATGCTAATTGGAGCATATATATTTTGTTTCTATTTATTAATTAATAATTTAATGATAATCAATTTCTAATGTAATTTTGTCAGTTATTAATATATTCTATTTCACTGTATATATAATATTTGATAATATTAGCTGGTTTTCTAATTGCCGTGTCAATTTGCATTGTTTAGTTGTATTTTTATTATTAATTTAAATGTGATGTATGCCGCATTTATTATTCAAATTAACCAAATGAATCGAATTCTATGTCTAATTGAAATCGCACATATTTTTCAACCGACCTCCAAAAAGGAGGAGGTTCTCAATTCGTCTGTATGTTTTTTTTTTGTATGTATGTTACGTGATTACTCCGTCAATTGTGAATCGATTAGAACGATTCTTTTTTTTAATCGGTAGAATATATTTTTGAAGTGATCCCATTGAAATGTCATCGAGATCTAATAAGTATCTCTAGAGATTTGCTACTGAAACTGAATCGAGGGGCATGGAAGTCGGTTGTTTTAGTTTTTTTAATTTTAACTATCTTAATTATTTAGGCTAGCGATCTCGCCTGGTGGTAAGCGATGATGCTATCGAAGATGGTGAACACGCTAGGCCTAGACTCGAATACTCTGACTCTCAAAGGCTGTTTGCTAGAACACAAAGTTTTTGGCGCGGGTGAAGCCTCGGGACACAGCTAGTTACATTATAAACATTTATTTATATTAAAGCCTTTTTACTTTACCTTGTATAAGAAAAATTATATTACTTTATGTAACACATTTAGATCCAGATAAATTTTCCACAATTTAAAACACGCTCGCGAGTTTAAGGAGAGTTTACATTTTACGAATTTACTCTACTACTACAAATAAAACTGGCCAAGTGCGAGTCAGCATCGCGTCTCTTATCGCACACTTAGAGAGGGTTCCGTACAATACGAAACATAACAGAGTTTCAACCTCATTTATTTGATTCATTGATATTACCAAGAATATTTGGTTTGGTCGCGATCTAGAAAGACTTCGTTTACTAGCGCCATCTATGTCATTTTGCCGAAACTAATTAGATAGAAGGCTATAGAAAACTAGTTTTTTGTATGGGGACCCCCTTTAATTTTTAACTTTATTTTGTTTTTAGTATTTGTTGTTCTAGCGGCAACAGAAATACACCTTCTGTGAAAATGTCAACTGTCTAACTATCACGGTTAATGTGCTATAGCCTGGTGACAGACGGACACGGATTTTGATTATTCTTTTTTTGTTGGAAAGTAGATATCTCAAGTGTGGTACCATGGTAATTTTATCGAGGTCTGAAAAGTATCTCCAGAGATATGGAGATAAACACCTTAAAATTGGTACTGAAAATTAATAGCGCGGCATTGAAGTCGGTTCATTTTAGTTTTTTAAACGATCTTATTATTGTTGAACATAGTTTGTTTGTTTTTAGCCGACTTTCAAAAAGGAGGAGGTACTCAATTCATCAGTACTTACGTTTTTCTTTGTTTGTTACGCGATTACTACGCCCATTGTGAACCGATTCGAATGATAATTATTTTTTTAATTAGTAGGGTTATATCTCTCATGTGGTCCCATTCTAATTTCATCAAGATATGATTAGTATCTCCAGAGATATGGAGATAAACACCTCCAACTTTAAAATGACTAGCGCGGTATTTGAAGTCGGGTTTTTTTTTCGTTTTGTAAACTATCATAGATTATGAGTCTGTTACTACGTTCCATATATATACTACTACTATACTATTAATTAAAAGAAACGTGAGAAGAACAAATATACACAAGCAACATTCACACAAATGTTACTGGATTTATATATATAAAAATAAAATTTTAAGATAGACAAAATAAACCGGCCAAGTCGAGTTGGACTCGCCCACCGAGGTTTTCGTACCAACTTCTCAGACTAGGTTAAAGGACAAACTTAACTTTGTAGTTCGATTCATAGAAAATGTATTGCATCAACTACAAATGATAAGTTTGTAATAGTAGATTTACCTTTTTTTTAGGGTTCCGAACCCAAAGGGTACCAACAGAACCCTATTACTGAGACTCCGCTGTCCGTCCGTCTGTCTGTCTGTCTGTCTGTCTGTCTGTCTGTCCGTCTGTCACCAGGCTGTATCTCATGAACCGTGATAGTTAGACGGTTGAAATTTTCACAAATGATGTATTTCTGTTGCCGCTATAACAACAAATACTAAGAACGGAACAAAGTTAAAAATTAAAAGAAAAGTTAAAAAAAAGTTTTTTACGATAGCGCCGCACCATCCAGATGATCATTAAAGACGGCGCTATCGTCTTTACCTTAATCTGAATCTCAGAAGCGGCTCCAACGATTAAATAAAATTTAGTATACAGGGGATTTCGATAAATCGATCTAGCTAGGAATCATTTTCAGAAAATGTAGTTTTATTCGTGTTTTCAATAATCAACTTTATTGATAAAATATTACTCTTCCCGACATCTATTGTCGAGTAGAAGTAGCTTTATTGTTACTGTGTGGGTAAAGCAGTTAGTGGCTCTCAATTAAAAAAAATAGTTTTATTATTCGTCAATAGATGTCGGGAAGAGTCATATTTGTCTGTTTGAGTGGCAAAAAATACCGAGCAAAGCTCGGTCAACCAGATATTTAATAATATTAATTACTACAATTACTATTACTACTTTGTTTTAACGTTTACTTAGTTGGTGTTCGGTTCGGAACCCTCCGTATGCGGGACAAACGTCTGACTCGCACTTGGCCAGTTTTATTTGTTATTAAACTACATATTTACGGTTTTCAGGTTTATTCCTTTATTGTTTCCTTTAGACCTTGCTTTTTGCCATATTTCATAAATTTCATACCCAAAATCTATAAGGTACTTCCGGTTGACCTAGAATTATCAATTCTGGTTAAAAGCAAGGTCAGCACAAGTAAAGGAAAAATTCCGAAAAATAAAAAAGTTGAAAATTAAGGTAAATTTTGGTAGGTACCGTAGAACCTTACAAGATTGCCCAACCGATCTAAATTTGCCCGGTGGAGTATTTTTCACAAATAGTGATAAAAAATTTCAACTTATCCTAGTAGCATTATTTTTTTGCCAATAGTAGAATATTTCACATATTGATGGCAGCACTGCGTAAACGTCAGTCGGCAACGTAACTCCAGATGAAGGACAGAACTTGTCAAAGCTGGAGGTGTGATTCGCGGGCCAAAATCAGTGCCAAAAACTTTTTCCAGAACTCCATTATAGGTTACAGCAGGCAAGAAATTTGTGAATCATTGTTAATTTGTAACAAATAAAAGATATACATCGATGATAATACGCAAAAACTCAACTAGATTTGAAAAATGGAAGGTGGGCAATGTAAAATTATTTTTCCTATTGCACTGCTTACGACTTTGCCCACCAAAATATTGCCATCAGGGTTTTCACCTCTATTAATGTGTTTTTACCTGACTGATAAAGAAAGAGGATATTGAAACCTTTAACTTTGGGTGTATTAACCATTCAATTTATTACATCATAACACCAGCATCATCATTCACAGTATTTCTACTGCTAGGTAGAAGTATTCAAAAACTTTTTGGATTGCTTTTATTGATATAATTTATAAGGTTTGCTTGATCTCGTATTGATTATTTAAATATTAAGTACATATTGTTTTCTATAAAACCTTTTTTGAGTTATTATTAATAATGTTTTATAATGTGTGTGCGTAATTTCCGTCAGTTTTTTTTATTTTTTATTACATGTTAACAATAAAAAGTGACAACCCTAGCCCATCGTTTTATTTCTATGAAAAGGCGCAAAAAAAAATTGTGACTTTGCCCATTCAAGTTTAGTAGGTAATATAAAAGTTTAAACTTTTAATGATGGTATCCAATACTACTAAGACTATTTATTTAAAATATACCCTGATTGTCATAATCATAAGGTTGAAAACAGCAGAAGCATGTTTTTTTTTTGCAAAATGGGCAAATTTGTAAAATTTCTCAAAATTTGGCCCGCTCTCTAAATTTAGGTTTTTGAGGTATACATTTGCATTTTCTTGATATTATCATATATTCCGGGCAAGGAGCAATACATTTAACAATGATCTACCTGAAACACGAATTGATATCAAAGATAATTTTAAAAAAAAATTAGCATCGAACAAAAAAAGGCAAGAAATTCGGGCAATGTTGTACGGTTCTACGGTACCTTCAAGTTTTCACGAAAATCTAAATTTGCCCATATCTTTTTATCGTGTTAACTCAGGACCTTGACTTTTATGCACCTAATAGGGACTATATACCTCAGTATTTAGTATACATTTCAACTTGCTAGGTTTACCCGTTCCTGAAAAAATGTGACACACGGACAGACAGACGGACAGACGGACAAGAAAGTGATCTTATAAGGGTTCCTTTTTTACCTTTTGAGGTACGGAACCCTGAAAAACAAAAACACTATTGTACATAAATAGCGTTTTTGTATAGTAAGTTACAAAACTAAATTTACTATACTCACGACTTAAAGCTTGTTTTCCCTACGTCTCTACAATTACATAAGAAATCCCTTTCATTCTTCAGTGGAAGATGGAAATGTGACGTTTTCCTGAAAATACATTTAATGCTATGAGAGCCTGTGTGATAGGTGCCTTATTTGGATCAACTTGACTGATACCCGTTGACAGAAGAGTTCAGCAAACGTGTGATGCTCTACAGGAAGCGTTTTGATGTCGATTGATACGATTCAGCGTAGAGCTACGTAGTATTATTATCTTTTCTATGGTAAAGCTGCCACAATAGGCGTGACGAAAGATTTTGAAATCCTCTTCCGTAATGAGGAAACACATTTACTATTCACGAAAAAACCTTTATTTCTGTAATTAACTTAAGTTTAACGAAGCTTAAAGCAATTTTTCTAATAATTTTTCAATAGTGCGCGAGAACAGCTCACATGTGTCATGGCGTCGGCTGTGACGTCACGCATAGGTTAATGACATACTTAACGTAGTAACTATTATATAATCTGTGACAATGAATACACGTGGATTTTCCAAAATATGGTATATATATGGAAGTCGGGCCAGTAATTAGGGTTCATGATTTCTCGAGCTTATCAATTTCTCGGGTGTCGAGAATTCTCGAGGCTAATTTCTCGGGTCTTCTCGGGTTGTCGAGAAATTTACATTTACGTATGTTTTTGCATATCTTCTCGGTTTAAATAGTGAAAAAAGTCGTCACAAAATTAAAAATGTGGTTCATAAAAACATCTTGTTTTAAATCAATGAATTCCTCTCAAATTAAGTATCAAAATAATCATAAAATTTCTATTGCTAGTTTTCAACAAAATTAGCTTCTCTAAAACAAAATCAAAAAAATATTAAAACGTTAATACTATCATAATCATAATCAGGCAGTTTCCATCCACAGCTGGAAATAGACCTTTCCTATGGCACGCCACTGAGCTCAATCTTCAGCTCTATGTTTCCAACCGCTGCCAACCAGCTTGCGTATATCATCGCTCCACCTAGCTGGAGGGCGTCCTATACTACGTTTACCGACCGTGGTCTCCACTCTAGAACACGTCTACCCCAACGGTTATCGGTTCTACGACAGATGTGACCAGCCCTTTGCCATGCCTGTACGGTTTCAGCCATGATGACAATATC
The DNA here is from genome assembly GCA_954871355.1 of Cabera pusaria. Lineage (NCBI taxonomy): Eukaryota > Metazoa > Arthropoda > Insecta > Lepidoptera > Geometridae > Cabera > Cabera pusaria. Next base: position 7,204,256 of record OX940910.1, read on the forward strand.
ATCCGCAAATCTCAAATGTGAAAGGTAATTGCCGTTCATATTTTATGCTCCGTCCTTTCCAATTCAGCGCTTTGAACATATTATTCTCTAGAGCGTTAGTGAACAATTTGGGGTATATAACGTCCCCTTGTCTCACTCGTCGATGTAAGCGGATATGTTCAGTCTGCTGATTTTGTACTTGATGATTTAGTACTTGCAGACTTATAATTACAGCACCATTTTTGGCAGGTTAATTAAGAAAAAAATCAACTTTAAAATTTGCAAGATCAATAAACAACAGCTGAAAATCTGAACATACATACAAAACAAGCATGTGTTTTAGAAAAAACCACAACTGCTTTGGCAAAAATTTTGCACAGTGATAGCCATTATGTTACTTTTACTGTATTGTTGGCGAAGACGTGAGACGCAACTCTTTTAGCTTTATCAGACAGCCGGTTTCTTATTTTATTTACTTTCATTGATATGATATTATTTCTCGAGTTCTCGACTTTTCTCGAGCTTAATTTCCCGGGAACAAAGCCCAACGAATTCCCGGGAATTAACCATAGCCAGTATATATATGGAAATTGACTAAATGATAAAAGAAAACAATACGTTTATGTAAATAAGTGAATTAGTGACAAATAAATACAACAATTACTGTTCAGCAAGATAGTAAGTCTTAACGCGTTACTTAAATGTGGAAATAGTTTGTGACTGTTTGGTTTCCAGTGGAAGTTCATTCCATAGCCTGACAGCTTGTACAGCAAAGGATTTGTCGTAAAAGGTGCTGTGATGACTAGAAAACAAAAGCATTAGATTTATTTGTTTTGCTTCGAAAAGTAATTATAAATATTCTATAATAAAAACTCACGTTCATTTTAAAGAATTTAACGTGACTTACACGATGTCGATATAGCGATCGACATATGTTTCGGCCTCATCCGGAGGCCTTCTTCAGGATCTTGAGTGCGGGGCGCTCGCCGACGCGCTCAGCCTCGCACTGGCGGCCGAAACATATGTCGATCGCTATATCGACATGGTGTAAGTCACGTTAAATTCCCGTTTTTAAATCTATAAATATAAATATTAGTAATACCTATTGCAATTTCTATTATCAGCCTTTTGGCAGGCTTTATGTGTACACATTATATTCTTAACAATATAATTCAATTTCACGACTTGACCGACACAAGTTTTAAACCAAACTACCTTATCAAATTGAAAATGAGAACAGGGAATCATTTCTCAGGCGTATAAAAACGCTACATGTAAAGCCCTGCAGTTAAGCCTACAGATTTATTCCCGCGAATGTGTTTCAAGTGTTGAGAGCAATATGTGGGTAACTTGATGCTAGTGCAATTTGTTCTCCCACGACATTACTTAGACGTGAGTGGAATTTGTATGTAACTATGTTGGTTAAGTAAGTACCTAGTACGTGCTTAATATAAAGTGGGTGATCGACTTAAGGTACGGCCAAACCGGTGCTATCAGCGGGAGCGGGCGAGGGCGCGATCAGATAGAGCAGTATTTGTACCGACTGGTTCAAACCAAACGCGATCTACGGCGATCAGAAAACAAATAAAAGTAGATTGTGCCCGCGCCCGCATATCGCAGATCGTAGCGATGTGGCCACAGAAATAATTATTAATCCAAAAACCCAAGTCATGAGGATTCAAAAATAGGACGAAGCACTTCGAAAAAAGGTAGGTAGTGCCATTGCGCTTCGCTTAGCTCGTTTTGGCGGGGGCACTACCGTGCCCCCAGATATAATTATTAATATTTCTGTGGGTGTGGCCGTACCTTTACGTAGGTACAAATAGACAAGCTTATCGATTTTACTGGAATATTTTTATCCAACTTCTACAAAAGAGGGATGTTCACAATTTGTCTAATTTTTTGGTAGTGTTTATTTTCCTCAAATTCCTCGCCTATAATGCTAGTTTTGAAGGACATAGATGGGTGAACTGAGAAACTGTTAGGTCCAACTAAAATACGATACGCAAGTATAAACAACTCAGTTTTCATCTAATGATATTTAGAATTTTACAAGCTTTTATTTAACTTGCAATGTATGTATGTATGTAACTATGTATGTTCGGGTGGAATCTTGAAAGCTAAATTCGACCCACTTCCCAATGTCCGATTGGACTCAAATTTGGTGTACTTATGTATCTTCGGTGACAATACAATGATATGGTACCATGGAGCTAGTCTGATGATGGAGACGGAAGGTGGCCACGGCATCTCTGTGATAAAACAACATAACCCCACCGAGTTTGTGCTCGATTGATTTGTCTTGAAGAGAACTTTACGCATAGATGATATCCAGGGTCTGATGATGAAGCTGGAAAGTGGCCACGGCATCTCTGTGATAAATCAACATAACCCTACCGAATTTGGGCTCGATTGATTCGTGTTGAAGAGAACTTTACACCTAAATGATATGTAGCGACTGGTGATGAAGCTGGAAGGTGTCCACGGCATCTCTGTGATTGTGACTCGTGAAAATAACGTAACCACAGTGAAATTAGGCTCAAATGATTCGTCTTGAGGAGCACTTTACACTTAAATGATAGCCAGGATCTGATCATGAAGCTGTAAGGGGACCATGGCATTTCTGTTATAAAGCAACATAGCCCCACCGAGTCGATTGATTTTCCGCGAAGAGCACTTTACCCATAATCACATTAAATATCCGTAGAATATTTTAAAACATCACGCCTTCTCTTAAATACTTAGGTAGTAGGTAGGTAGTCGGTATCTCTATCTATACCTACCTACTAAAAAGTTAAAAATAAATTATAAATAAAAAATATTTTTAAGAACAAGCTTTTATCTGGGACAATGAACTAAAATGTTAAAAATAAATTCTAGTAAGTATTTGGCGTGTAGGTACTTACCTATATTCTTAAAAGCTTGAGGCACTGAAGTATGGTAATTACCTAGCCTGAAAAACGGGTAGTGCTTCAAGCTTTTAAGAATATAGGTAAGTACCTACACGCCAAATACTTACTAGAATTTATTTTTAACATTTTAGTTGATTGTCCCAGATAAAAGCTTGTTTTTAAAAATATGTTTTATTTAAAATTTATTTATATTTTGGACTAGCATTTAACCACTATCTCATATGTTGGTCAGTGACGATATGGTCAGGAATGGTAGCACTATGGCCTAAAGATTGAGAACACATTAGATGTTTGTCAACAGATTTTTCAAATCGAGGGTGGTAGCTGGCCAGGCGGACACTAGATAGTGTCTACATTATATTATTTATTATTACATTATTGATTTATACAAGCTTGCCAGATTATCTAAGTATACTGTTGGAATCCAATATTGTAATCTGGTTGCCAAATATATAGTAAGCATTTTCTTTTACTTCTTGCTTGCCTTTAATAAGAAAAAATATTCTAATGAATTGAATGAACTGAGTTCAGTGAACATAATTATTCACAAAATATTCTGTCTTGCAATTAATTCTGCTGACACCTAGAAACGAGACGGAACCGACGTGTTTTATTTATCACGGCTCATTGGTTATATATATTTACATAATATCTTAATAAAAGAAGAAGTTCTGACATCTGTAACCTTAAATAATGAAAAGAATGAGCATCCAGACAGATGAGAATAATAAGCATGTTGTGTTTTGGTCAGGGGTGTTCAACTATATTATGAATGGGTCGATACACATTTTAGATGTTGTCACAACTTGTTGTCGCCGGTCACTAGGTTTTTCAGATAGGCCACTAGATTTATTCTAAATTTCAGATGATACATATTCATTAATTTATATTTTACACATCATTATGCATTGAGTGAGGGTTTGAGTCATTTCATTTGTTTTTCCTCTCTTATCTCTCTCTCTCTCTCTCTCTCTCTCTCTCTCTCTCTTATGTTAATGTTTCATAGGATGATCCAATTGAGAGATGTGCTTAAAACCGTTCTACAACTGCTCAAAGGTTAGTCTCTATGAGGACCTCTGCTGTGTAGGTGTCGCGACATGACGGATAATTAATTTAATGAGCCTACTTTGGCTACTCTCACCGTATAAACACTCTTTATGCGGAGTTAATATAGCTTAAATGGCTATGTTGTACTGGCAGCGCCTGAAATAAGTTATTGGGTCATTAAGCGTTTTCTTTATGATCCTTGAGAATATCAGGGCTAGGAGAAAGCTCCTCTCTAGAGGCAGTGTGGTTCGGCAGTAAATTGTGGATTTTTGAAGTCATAAAATAAATAAACTTATCTATAATTTACATTGAAAATATATATGCGGAACATAATATTAACCTCTACAAATTCGATGCGGACCTATATTGACAGCCTCTGACTGAGACAGACAATTTTGTCGGAAATTATCTAGGTCATCGAATAGAACGCGTCTAGGGGGTAGTTAGGGGGTGGGGGGATAAATATCAAGGATTTACACGGCTCTTTGTTGGCGATGACATCTTATATTGAAGAGGTCAATATTTTTCGTGTTTTATAGGACACTATCGGGGATGGTTTATGAGAGTTTTTTAGCTTTTCTTGGTTAGTCAAGAGAGAGATATTTACACTTTAGTCTGAAAAGGTTTCCAAATATTGTCGTAGGTTAATTCTACTTTATTGGTCTGAAGCGTGGTTTTCAGAGCTTATTTTACCATAGACAAGTAAAGTTTTGAGAAGGTTAGTACATAAAAGTAGGTAGTGTTGATTGTAGTATATTGTCATGTAGTAATTATTTTTAAGTTGTTTAATTATAATTAAGATATAATTAAAAAAACTAAAACAACCGACTTCCATGTCGCGCGAGTCAGTTTCAGTAGCAAGTTTGAGATGTCTACCGTCATATCTCTGGAGATACTTATCAGATCTCGGTAAAATTACAATGATACTACCTTAGAAATATACCCTACCAATTAAAAAACAATCATTCGAATCGGTTCACAATTGAAGGAGTAATCGCGTGAAGGTACGGATACACCGCAGCGTCCTGCGTGCGCGATCTAGGCGGCGATCAGATAGCGCAGTAGTATTTGTACCGACTGGTTCACACCAAACGCGATCAGAAAACAATTTAAAGTACTGAGATCGCGCCCGCAGATGGCAGAACGCCGCGATGTGTCCGTACCTTAACATACATACAAAAAATAATGAAAGATATATATAAAAACACATATCAACGAATAGAGAACCTCCTCCTTTTTGGAAGTCTGTTGAAAAGAAGTTAGTATTGTAGTTCTAATTCTAATTTGAGGTGGGGGCGATGTGTCCTGCACTGACGTCCCGCTTGGGGTGTATTGTGCATTCCCCCCTGACAGCGACTAACCAAGCCAACCCAGCTCTTTTATGAAACGAAGGTAGGCCCGGGGTCGCTGGCATAGCGCTCCTAGTCAAGTAGATGGTGATGGTGTTGATGATGTCGAAGCAGATGACATGATGGATAATGGTAAATGTGTGTGTGCAGCTGTGCCAAGAGCGACAGGCAGTGATGATGTTGACGATGAGGGTGGTAGTAATTGTTGTGGCAGTTGCTGGTGTCCTGCATCCATACCACGGTCGTGCAAGCCAATCGTGACCCTTATGTCTTCTAGGACTGTGCATTGGAACATGACATGTTCCACAGTCTCGTTTTCCTGCATACATCCTCTACATAGAGGACTGTCCGTGGCCCCTATTTTATGAAGATGATAGTTTAAATTGCAGTGTCCCGTGATAAGGCCCACTATGAGACGAAGGTCTTGCCGCTGTAGATTTTATTTAATATTTTCATTAGATAATTATTATTTATAAGTTATTTAAATAATATTATTATTATCTCAAATGTTAGTAAGGTAAATCAGAATTGATTAATCAGATGGGCACAAGGAAGCTATAACTGTGATCGCCTCAGACTACCATAAAAAAGGCAGATGGATTCGTGCCGAACACACGAGTGAACACAAGTTCAGTAATACTAAATGCTTGAGTAATAAGTTTCCGCGCTCAGTCCGGCATAGTCAATACGGCATGATACTACGTAAGCAACGCTGCGAAGTAATACCGCAGGGACGCGTCCGTCCCTGCTGCCGCTTGGTAGCAAACTGCGCGCGGAAGCGTATTACTCAAGCATTTAGTATTACTGAACTTGCGTTCACTCGTGTGTTCGGCACGAATCCGTCTGCCTTTTTTATGGTAGTTTGAGATGATCGCTTAGTAGACGGATTGGGATAGTTTCGCCTTGTAGCATAGAATAAATAATAGTACTCGTGGATTGTTCTGAAGTTTTTATATTATAAATATAGAGGCTAGTGTTTAACAACTATCTCACCTGTTGGTATGTTATGATGCGGTCGAAGATAGTAAGCACGCTAGGCCTAGAATGGTAACTGACTCTTAAGGATAGCTGCTGGAACGCATTAAAGGTTTGGCGACAGATTTTCTAACTTGAGGGTGGTATATATATAACATATATATACATAGCTGGCCAGGCGGATACTAGATAGTGTCCTACCACCATGGAGGTTTCTTAACGATATTTGTCCTTCACCGGTAGGCCACTGTGAAAAGCGCACATAAATAAATACGGCTACTTAAATATAATTTAAATAGCCGTAAGGTAAGGACTTATCCACATTTATACATTGTAACTAGCTGTTAATTTGCTGTTCCTTTGATAATAAAATAAATAAATAAAGTCGATAGAAAAATCGATTTGTGCACGGCGGGGATAGAACTTGTTACCTCTAGCATCAAAGCCGACCGTTCTCCCAATACACCATTTGAGGGCCCGGTGGCGTAATCGGGAGAACGGTCAGCTTTGATGCTGTGGTACCGAGTTCAAACCGCCGTCACAAATGGATTTTTCTATCGAAAAATTTATGTGCGCTTCTCATAGTGGCCCTCCGGTGAAGGAAAACATCGTTAAGAAACCAACAACCCCCGCATGGTGGTAGGACACACTATCTAGTGTCCGCCTTGCCAGCTACCACCCTCAAGTTAGAAAATCTGTCACCAAACATCTAATGTGTTCCGGCAGCTATCCTTGAGAGCCAGTTCCCATTCTAGGCCTAGCGTGCTTACCATCTTCGACCGCATCATCACTTACCAACAGGTGAGATAGCGGTCAAACGTTAGCCTATAAAGTATTTAAAAAAATACACCACCGGGCCCTCGAGACGTTCAGTCACAGATAGTCATTTGATTGAGATTTCTTCAAATTAGTCCTTTGAGTAATCGTAAAAAAAGATAGCGACTAATTGAGATTCTCATCCTTTTATGAGTCGGTTAAAATTGCATTAATTTATCAAATTATAACTTATACTATTGCGCATGAAAATATCATGTCTGATGTACAGACAGCGGGAGCGATTTTTTTTATACTTAAAAACGATAACATATTTTGACTTCAAGTTAGGATCTTCTACGATAACATGGCCCGCCCCTTCAAATTTCTGTTTTAATGTGTGTAGTCACATCCTTACGAAAGAGTTTGCAGTGCCACAAGTATAACTTGGCGGTGATGGTTTTTGGAACTAATTCTTTTAATTGAAACTGTGAGTTTGACGTTTGAGAGATTACCGCGACATTATTGTTGATAAATCTGCTACATTAAAATAGTTCAATAATGCCAAAAGTAATTAAAAGTGGTTTAAGAGAAACTATTATCAAAGTAAAAATTAAAAGCACAGTGGCGCACAGGCACGCCAAGTTATACTTGCCGGTCTGTAGTTGTGCTTATTCGTCTTCAGTAGCAGGCCGGCAGTATAATACCCATGGATTAAATTTTAAGCGGATATGGCATTTGAATAATAATAATAATATGAGAAGGATAAAACTATACAATCACTAGTATGAGAGAGCGAGACGGATAACAATTTTTATCCTTCTCTTGCATATTATGCGATCTTTTTGTTTGGATACATTTCAAATGTTTCCAAACAAACAGCTGTCACTGTGTGAGACGTTATAGTCTTAATAGTGTTTTGACTGCGTTTACGGGAAGTTTTCAATTTTTCTGTGATAAAACGCTATTTTTCTGGTAAAGTTGCATTTGTGTAGAAATATTACGGTTATTCATGGGGCGTTGCTGTGTAAAAGAGTGTAAAAACCGTCCTGACCGTTACAATGAAAGAATAACCTTCCACCGGTAAGTAACCGTGTTGATGCAATTATATCTTTATACATTTAGTAAATATTGTTGCTGTTGGATACTCGCGAAGAAAGCCTGATGCTACTGCTTAGAGACGACACGCTACGGATATTTGACTGTGTAATGAGGGAATCGCCCCGGCCACCACTAGGATTAGAAACGGGAATATAGGTAGGACTCACCAGCACCGCAGGCAGAAATATCCGCCGGAGCCTAAGTCTCCTGCCACCAGGATTTTCGTGTCTTCTATTTTATTATTTTATACACAAAAACACACGCGCGTGTATGCACACGAACGACATCGGCCATATTGAAGCGCGCGCGGCGAGAGGGCGCGCGGCAAGTTTGAATTAGGAGGAGGAACGTGTCATTGGACAGGATTAATGTTACCAGGATTAGTATGTAGCCGTAACAGTTGCTATATAGTCTTCTGGTATGTATTTCAGAGCAGTAACTATTAGAAATAAGGCTAGCTTTAGCTTTAATAGTAGATTAGTAGCCAAGGGCTGTAAGGCATCAATTGCAGCCCGAGATATTTATGATATAGTTCGAGGGTGCAATTGATGCTTACACCCGAGCTAACTACTCTGCTTTACATCTCGATTGTGAGGTAAGTAGAAAAAAACCGGCATTACAAGAATAAAACATTTTATTAGTTAAAATTTATAGTGAAATAGTTGCTTTTAACATTGAATAAATGCACCACAAACTAGATGGCTGCAGCTTTATTTTTGATAGCTCACTAAAGTATGTTAAGAATACAGTCTCAGATAAAGACATTACTCGTTTTTCTTTTCGCCACTTCATGAACTTGTCGTAACTTTTCAAATATCTCTCTTTAGAACTTTCAGGCAAAATATTGTCAATTGCTGCTTCAGCTTCCATTTTCATTGAATCGGGAGTGCAGCTTATTTCTTCATCACTTGCAGAACTCATGTTTTTTTCCTAATTAGCACGCAATTATAAAAAAATCCCAAAAACAAACAATATTTAAAGTAAAAGTTTTCTATTCCCGCCTTTTTTCATCTTATTTTTTTTTAATTTTTTCAAAAACGAAATTGTCCATTGCCGTTCGATATTTAAAATTGATGACTTTTTTTTTTGTTTTTTTTTTTTTTTTTTTTTTTAGTTTTATTGTGGCTTCACACGATTAGTGTATTTAGCCAGGTGTCAAGTAGAAATTCTTCATGTTTTTATTAATTTTAGTCATAGAGATGGGTCAAAGTCACATTTCAGGTCAGTTTTCAAGTAAATGTCTAGTCTAAGTCATACCTTCAGTAAAGATGTGGTGTTTACTGAAGATTTTCAGTGGAATTTTGGTGAGAACGCAAATAGCATGTTTTACAACATTGTGCAGTTTCCCTACACTCGCAAACAATCACCGGCACTTATGGTTAATAATCCACATTTATTTCACATTAACACGCGGAAGAACACAAGTTTTAGGAAAAAATACAATGTTATCACACACACTTTTCTACGTTTCCGCCAAAAAAACCAAATTGATGACTATTATACTCATACGAAGACAAGGCTGAATAGCGAAGCGACCTCTTTTGTCATTGGGCTGAATGCATGATGTCTATTGCCAGTATGATGGTTAGATGTACGCAAACTTTTTGAAAGAGTGAAGAGTTTTTTTTTAAATTACTACCGCCCTAGGGTTTTTCTAGCTACATTATTACCCTAGAGCGCTAATTGGTTACCTACAAGCCCCATTTGGGGGTAATAAGGACCTACTTACCGAATATGAGAGATGTAAAGTTTTTTGTATGACCCGACCTAATTAAGTAGTGTTCATTTATATTATACCTGTAATATGTATCACGTGTTCATCGTTTTAGTCGGTTTATATCTCTATAGCTATTTCATTCGCATACGGCAATATTCTCTCTACATATTATATACTTTCTCTATGATAATACCACATGAGTGTGGCAGTACCCACAGAGTATCGATACACTCTAATACAGCTACGTTATAAGAGTAGGCACTTCACTACATTGTTGATACCCGAATTATGAACGTACTTTGTAGCCAACCTAACTTAAAGGGAAGTATTTCTCATACATGTCAGAGAAACTTTTTTTGCAGTGTTGGTTGGTACAAAGTACGTTCATAATTATGAGTTATTTAATTATGTATGCAATGTCGCGGAACCGGCAGTACCAGTACGCATGCGTGGTGGTGCGTTGTAAATACTTTCAAACGATTTTGAATTGTGGAGGGGCGGGTCGTGTTATCGTAGAAGATCTCTACAATCGAGTATACTTAGTTCATGTAGATAACAACCAAATAGGAAAACCAATACATCAATGACCGAAATCTAGATATTATCTAACGTTTTGCCAAATCCTACCCTCGATGTAATCTAGGTTTTATTGCCTATAACCTAAATTCCTATGCCTAATGGCAGTTATAGCCCATTCGCTTTGGCCTCATAATCTGAGACGATTGTAGTGATGGGATAGCCAGAAAGATAATCGAATTATTCGATTTCATTCGATATTGTATTGATAGAAGTTTTGTATTGTCTTTTAGTTTGGTGCAATTTGAATGACATATTTACTTACTTGGTTTGTTCTTTTTCGTTGTGTCTAGACTAGGTCTCTAGGGCTTAAAATGATTTTGATAATAATTTATGATCGTACAGAATGAAAAAACGACTTCACATGCCGCGATAGTCAAAGTATTGACTAGTTATAATCATGTCATCTAAGTATACACATTTGCTTATATGTTTATCTCCATATCTTCGGAAATAATTGTCATAGCTCAATAAAATTTGAATGGGACCAAACGGGAGGCATAATCTCTCCAACAAAAAAGAATTTTTCAAATCGGTTAAGATTTGACGGAGTTCTGAGGTAACAAATATAAAAAAATACAGTCAAATTGAGAACCTCCTCATTTTTGGAAGTCGGTCGAAAAGGGGCGTTGATGGCTACACAACACGTGACGTCAGCAGATGAACAGAGCCTTTGCCAGATTTTAGGCGAATTTATTAAAAAAAGGAGGAGATATTAAAGCCTACTTAAATCTTGCATTTATTAACCCAATTATGTATTGGTGGCGCCATCTATGACTATTTATACCGTAAGTTAATCATTCGGAAGTAGTCATTACTTAAAACTTTTTAATTTGTCGATGTTTTTTTTTGGTATTACGCGATTACTCTGTCAGTTGTGAACCGATTCGAATGATTTTTTTTTTGGTAGGGTACATTCTCGAGGTGGTCCCATTGTAATTTCATTGAGATTTGATAAGTATTTTCAGAGATATGACGTCTCAAAATTGATACTGAAAATGACTCGCGGGGCATGGAAGTCGGTTGTTTTAGTTAAACTATCTTAATTATACGATATAAAGTAAGATTTCTTTGTATTATTCAAAATAGTTTTAAAATCAATAAGTTAACAAAAAAAACCTTGTAAATCTGCTTATTGGTGCTTATTTCAAACCTAAAATAAAATAAAACACCCAAAATTTAAACATTATTATCATCGTTTGGTTTGGTAAAGAAAAGAAACTAAGTCAGAAATAAATAAGCATCTAATTTATTAGATTGTGTATGTAGCGAAAGGACGCGATGTGTAAATAAAAATTTATTCGATTTTGAGATTGCTCGGAGACAATTTAATCGATTTTATAAGACGAACCAAATGGAAAGTGTAATCGAATATTTTAGTAATTAAAGGCGCGTCTCTAATTTAATGTTTGCTTTAATCTGGCTTTGTTGGAATGTATTGTATTTAGTTAAGGAATTGATTCTTTTGTATTTATAGATGGTAAATTCAAATATTGTAATATTTAATTGGATTATCTAGAATCGTTTAGGTAGCATAATGTGTAGCTTTAACAGGTAGTAGGCGGTAGTTGGAATTATTTATTAGGTACCGGATTATACTGGCTTTTTGTTCATGTATATTAAACGTTGTCTAGTGTTTCACTTAACTTTATTTTATTTAACAAGCTTTTATATAGTTCCACCTGTCCCGGTGTTTGCTTCGAGCATTTACCAATGGAGATGTTAACGTTGTAATCCGCAAACGTTTTTTTCTGCCGATACTTACGGGGGACGAGGTAAACACGCATTGCACACACACAATTCACTCACTTTAACGATCCCGCACACTAGCTTGAAACACGCACACAGTATTAAAAATACAGCGTAGTTACGCACGCTTATATGGCCAAAAATGGCTATATGGCCAGCAGAGGGGGATCTAGGGAAGACGGTATTATGCAGCTGATAGACGGACAATCAGTTCCATTCGGAATATGTTTTGTACTGCAATTAGTCTGCGTTTTATTTATTTATTATATTTCATTATTTCACAACTTTTTGGATAAAAATTGTCTGAAGTACTGAAACATGCACTGGGTTGCGGGTGCACGTAATAGTACGGTTGGCAACCCTACATTCATCAGGGGAATTAAACATGTGTTTTAAGTATGACGTTCGACGTCTAGATGAAAGCTGAATGGCTCAATACCATTGTTTTTTTTTGTAAATTCAAAGCAATAAGTTGTAATGTTATGTTTCTGTTATATCTATAATATGTTTTATTGAATATGATCTATTTAATGTTATTTAACGTGTGTAAGTGCAAATTTTTAATTTTCCCATGTACTGAATAAATGCTTTGACTTTTGACTTTTGATTCATCAGAAAGGTTTACGTATATAATTCGTCAAGGTTGTGTGCGGATTGGTTTAAATATGATGATAATTGTTGGAAGTGTCGGTAAAACTCAAGCCACCTGGAAGCTTTCATCGGAAATGCTACCTAATCCCTTTGAGATATAACAAAGCAACGTATTCTAAGATATTCTTCTTTTAAAAGTCTACTAGCTACCTGTCCGGACTTTGCATGCGTAGATCATTATGCCTGCATTTTTGCATAAGTTTGTTGCGTCGAGTAATTAACGTGTAATTACCGTCTTCGACAATCATCGTCATATTTCAACCAGTTTACAAGAACCCTTGACAAATTATATACATAAATCTTTTTCATGAATTACTCTATCTATTGGTGATACCCGAATGAAAGTCTGTTAAGTAGGTTTTGGATTTATCGCGAACAAACAGATGCGGTTGTCGACTTTGTTTTATACTGCGTCTATCTGTCTGTTCGCGATGAACTCAGAAACTACTGAACGGATTTTCATAAAGTTATCATTAATAGATAGAGTGTTTTATGAGAAAGGTTTACGTCTATGATTTATTAAGGTTTTACTTAAAGCTTTGTCATAAATTACTCATAGTGAAAACCGCATGAAAATCCATTTCTATAGATTGTGAGTTTATCGCGAACAAAAATATGACAATGATTGTTAAAGACGTAAATTCATGCTTGACGCATTAAGGTCGTCGCCCACTTACACGACCCTGCTCCAACACCGCTCCTGCAGAACACTGCCTTAAACTGAGGTGGCTACTCGATGTCCACGCGCTTACACCTGTCAGCCTAGAAAAAGTAACATGCTACAAGCAAAATAGTCCGCTCGCGACCGCCACGCGGGTCGCTCCGGTCGCCACGTTGGCCGCTCGCTTGAAGCGCCGAATAAGTGAGACGAAATACGATGACGGTAAGCTCGGCGAGCTGTCTGCTAATTTGTGTTGTCAATGTAAAGTCTGTCTACAGAGGACGTCCTAAGGCTCACACTTTAATGAACATTATTTTGCCGTGTGGGAGCGGGGTCGTGTTTGTGGGCGATGACCTTTAAACTGATGCAAAAATTCAGGCATATGGGCTTATTCTAATTCTAATTCTAATTTGAGGAGGGGGCGATGCGTCCTGCACTGACGTCCCGCTTGGGGTGTATTGTGCATTCCCCCCTGACAGCGACTAACCAAGCCAACCCAGCTCTTTTATGAAGCGAAGGTAGGCCCGGGGTCGCTGGCATAGCGCTCCTAGTGAAGTAGATGGTGATGGTGTTGATGATGTTGTTGATGATGTCGAAGCAGATGACATATGGGCTATATCAGTGCGAAGCCAGGGTGGGTCGCTAGTTTTAAATATAAATATATACATTTTTATATACTCAGCTATGTAGCCGTTTTAGGACATAAAGCTTAAAAATAATTTACAATGAATAAACATTTATATGACTACCAATTCCAAGTGATTGAGTAAAACGTTTCTTTTATATAGATTAGACGTATTCCATAAAGCGATGGCGCAAATCGGTACCACTGGTTGAATGAAAAAGAGGATGGCGGTACTCATTTGTACCATTGGATGCATTGATAACACTCAATGATTGGATGGCACACTTTCAGATATCTGAATGTAAAGATAGTAAACCGGTACTACCATAGGAATTAATAATTAATAATGAACACCATAGGATTTAAAATACTTTTATACACAGGCAAAGTTGCGAAGCACAACACTAGATAGTTGTGTCAATTTATTCAATTAATTTGTATTGTATATACATTGAGGTATAATCAGTGTAGTTACGGCACGTGTAAAAATGGCTTTATTGCCATTTATAACGCCATTCAAATAACATTTTCAATATCTAACCATTCCCACGCGGAATATGCTTTTCAGATGCAGAAATACCGTTAGTATCGATTTTTTTTTGTTGTCCCTACGTACGAAGTGCGAGTGACACGCTGTTTGCTGAACTGCAATATGTTTCCATTGAATCGAGGATGGTACTATTGAAAAATATTGTAGAACAATCCTCAAAAAGTATTATCATAATAAAGTGAATAACTTTTATATACCAAAAATGTATATGCGCATTACACAGGAACTCTCGGCATAGTACTAGGTGTCTACTGTCAAAACATAACAGTGTAGTTTTACCATTCTTTGGGAATGAATATGTAAGGAGAACTGGACTGGAAAAGAAGAGCCGAAGACCGGGCTCAGTGGCACATCTTGGGAGAGGCCTACGTCCAGACGTCCAGCAGTAGACTGACACCGGCTGATGATGATGTAAGGAGAAGCCTGAAAGTGGTACCAGTGTCAGAAAAGTTAAGAAGCAATAGGCTAGCCTGGTATGGACATTTTATGAGAAGAAGTGAAGTCCACGTGACTAGAAAGGCAATGGAGATGTGGACGTATATAGAGGAAGAGGAAGATCGAAGAAGGTGTGAATGGAATGTGTGGTGTAAGATATAAAGATATAGATACAAAAATGACTACAGCTGTTAGACCCATATGGGATGTAAGGGAGCACAAATAACACCTCAGTGCTCCCAGCCAACCTCACCTGCCTGTGGTGTATTCTGCTGACCAACGAACGAGGCTCTGGCGACCGATAAATGGCGGTGAAACCATTTTGAAATTATGGCGTAGCTAAATACTACAGACCGGTGACGGGCAGCAGCATTACCGGTGCGAGAAGCTACGTCCTGCGATCGCCAACCTGCCCAGCGCGGCGATTAGGGCATATTCCTCCCAAAAAAAGGAAAGTCACACACAAAGCCAAGGCCCCAAGGCAGAGACTGGAAAAGTAGAGCTGAAGATCGGGCTCAGTGGCGCATCTTGGAAGAGGCCTACGTCCAGCAGTGGACTGACACCGGCTAAAGATGATGATGTTAGACCCAAATGGAAAAGTATTACATGTTGTAACAAACCCACATTAAGTGGAATAAGGGTAAGAAAATGATGAAAATAAAAAACTTCAAACTTCTAAATCCTAGGAAAACCTTCAGCGCACTACAATGTAGCGTAGCGCTGCAGTTCTTGAAAATCAAATTTGAATATTTTCCTTGCGTTTAAAATATGGAAGCTGCTTATTTTCAAGGAAGCGCATGAAATATTTAGTTTAATTGTGTGACGTAAGATCTCGCAAAGAGAGATTTTAAGCCATTTCACATTTTTGATCATGTAAAAGGGTGTTGTGCCCATTTTACCACTTTAGACGTGTCTATTTCTCAAATGATTGACTTTAAGGAAAAATGGTTTTAGGAACCTCAATGTCATTTGTAAAGATATCTATAGACACACCGCTCGTATAGGAATGATGAAAAATTTTTCATTAACCGACCTCAAAAAAAGGAGGAGGTTTCTCAATTCGACCGTATATATATATATATATATATATTTATTTATATATTATGTTTGTTCGCGGATAACTTCGTCGTTTATGAACCGCTTTTGATTATTCTTTATTTGTTGGAAAGGAAATATCCCAAGTGTGGTACCACGTTAATTTTATCGAGGTCTGATAAGTATCTCCAGAGATATGGAGATAAACATCTCAAAATTGGTACTGAAAACTAATAACGCGGCATTGAAGTCGGTTATTTTTTAGTTTTTTTAACCGTTATTATTTTAGTTTCAGTTTGATGTATGCCCCCCCCTTGATATGAATTTATAATGGTTTTCCTTTTTTGCCTTTCGGCTACGGAACCCTTAAAATAAGTGCGTATATAGCTACGCGCTAGCAGTAAAACTTCCTTTACGTTCAAATATTGACAATTTAGATTTACGCGTACGTCACTCCCGTTGCATTCGGACCGTGACGCTACGTCACATCCGTTAAATTTTAGCACAGTGCGCTTAAAGTTTCTCTTCAATAATCGGTCTGTTCGGATGTACAGCACATACATAATAATAATAAACATAGAAAAAAACAACAGACTTTCATGCCCCGCGAGTCAGCTTCAGTAGTAAGTTCGAGACGTTTATCGTCATATCTCTGGAAATACTTATCAGATCTCGATGAAATTTCAATGGGATCACCTCGAAAATGTACCCTACCGATCAAAAAAAGAAACATTCGAATCAATTCGCAATTGACGGAGTGCTCGCGTAACATACATACAAAAAAATAAAAAAATAAACTCAAAAAACTTAAAATAAACAGACGCATTGAGAACCTCCTCATTTTTAGGAGTCGGTTGAAAAGGATATCCTGTGCAGAAAGCTTCTTATCTAAATGGGGTTCAAAATGTTCTGATTATATAATATTGTTTACCAATCGATCGGAGAATTGGCTAGCTAATATTAATGTTTGGTTTATATCTGTGTTTATTAGTAGTTCTCTCCCACATACAATTTACGATGTACGTGCCGTCGTCGCTTCTACATAAATTGTGCAATGCTCTCGCATTCAAATATTGTTTGATTCTAACAGTGGTGTGCGTTTGTCAGGCTTTGTGTTAGGTTGTTTCGGTAGACCAATGCTTTGTGTAGGTTCTAGGAAAGTATAGCAAAAGATTTTATTGTTTGCGAAATATTTATTAAGCCACATTGAGTTCGATTTTGCCAGTCAGCAACCATCTATTTTGAGGGCCCGGTGGCGTAATCGGGAGAACGGTTGGCTTTGCTGCCAGAGGTACCGAGTTCAAACGGCCGTGCACCAATGGATTTTTCCGTCGCAAATGTATGTGCGTTTTTCACAGTGGCCCTCCCGTGAAAGAAAAACATCGTTAAGAAACCAACAACCCTCGCATGGTGGTAGGACACTATCTATTATAGTGTCCGCCTGGCAAGCTACCACCCTCAAGTTAGAAAAATCTGTCGCCAAACGTCTAATGTCTTTCGGCAGCTATCCTTGAGAGCCAGTTCCCATTCTAGAATGGGAACTGGCCTAGCGTGCTTACCATCTTCGACCGCATCACCACTTACCGACTGCAGGTGAGATAGTGGTCAAACGCTAGCCTATAAGATATAATTAAGATAGTTTAAAAACTAAAACAACCGACTTCAATGCCTCGCGAGTCGATTTCAGTAGCAAGTTTGAGACGTTTATCGTCATATCTCTGGAGATATTTATCAGATCTCGATAAAATTACAATGGGACCACTTCGGAAACGTTCCCTACAGCTTATAAAACGAATCATTCGAATCGGTTCAGAATTGACGGAGTAATCGCGTAACATACACAAAAAAGGATACTTAGAAGAACACCAGCTGATTAGTGACCATCAGTACGGATTCCGTCATGGACGATCAGCTGGTGATCTTCTAGCCTTCCTCACACATCGCTGGGGAGAGACCGTTGAAAGCAGAGGTGAAACTCTCGCTGTCAGCTTGGATATCGCTAAAGCGTTTGATCGGGTATGGCATAAGGCCCTTCTTGCTAAGCTACCTTCTTACGGACTTCCTGAGAGGCTTTGTATGTGGATTGACAATTTTCTGTATGGTCGAAGCATAAAAGCCGTCGTTGATGGTGCTTGTTCTGAGACCATGCCGATTAACGCCGGAGTTCCACAGGGATCTGTGCTATCCCCAACGCTGTTCATCTTGCATATCAATGACCTATTGCAAATCAGTAATATTCATTGCTATGCGGATGACAGCACGGGTGATGCTCATTACACAGGTCAAGCAAATGTCTCCAAGGCGGACATCGATGCTAGGAGATCAGAGCTAGTGTCTAAGGTGGAGCGTTCCCTAGAAAATGTTTCGGCCTGGGGTTTACGAAACATAGTACAATTTAACCCTACTAAAACACAGGCTATCGTTTTCTCGGCCAAAAAGTCACAATTTCCTGTTGCCCCGCTTTTTCAGAACATTCCCCTTACCTTGTCGAAGTCAATTAGCATATTGGGTGTCGACATATCTAACGAGGTCCAGTTTGGGAGTCACTTGGAATGCAAAGCAAAACTTACTGCTAAAAAACTCGGTGTACTAAATAGAGCCAAACAGTACTTCACCCCGAGCCAACGTCTGTTGTTATATAAGGCGCAAGTTCGGCCACACATTGAGTACTGTTCTCATCTATGGAGTGGTGCACCGAAATATCAACTGCAACCACTTGACTCCCTTCAGAGAAGAGCTATTAGACTTGTCGACGACCCCAAGCTAACTGATAAATTGGAACCTTTGAGTCTTCGTCGCGACGTTGGCTCTCTTAGCCTTTTCTATAGGTACTATCACGGGGAATGTTCTGAAGAGCTTTTTAACATCATTCCTCCGTCCCGTTTCTACTATCGGAACTCCCGACACCGTCAAAAAGCACATCCGCACATTATAGATACGTGGGCATCACATACTACTCGTTTCACACGACTGTTCTTCCCACGTACCTGTAAGATGTGGAATGATCTCCCACCTGAAACTTTCCCTGAAACCTTCAACCTTGGTAGCTTCAAACGAAGAGTAATGAGAGTGCTCACTAATAAGGGTAGGCAACACACCGGCAATACCTCTGGTTTTGCAGATGTCAATAGGCGGCGGTGACCACTTACCATCAGATGGGCCGCTTGCCTGTTTGCCGATCTATATTATATTAAAAAAAAAAAAAAAAAAAAAAAAAAATTTAAAAAATAAACAGACGAATTAAGTAATTAATTATTAATTAATTAACTTCTCGTTTTTTGTGAAGTAGGTAAATAAAAAAAAACATATTACGTTTGAATGGACAAGTCGTTCGTTGCTTGAATTGGATATTGCATATCTATGCATGTGCAGGTGGTACATTGATAACATGCTCCTACCCCCTGTTGACAAACACCCGTGCCAGGAATTGAACCGGTGATCTGTCGGTTAGAAGCCAAGCCATCCTTTACGCCAACGGGGCTCTGAAAGTAATTGTCAGAAACATCAAGATATTGGTACTTACATCGCATATTAGGATCATTATATTTTAGATAAGATCGTATAAAAAACTAAATACAACCGACTTCAATGCCGCGCTATTAATTTTCAGTCCCAATTTTGAGGTGTTTATCTCCATATCTCTGGAGATACTCATCAGACCTCGATAAAATTAACATGGTACCACACTTGGGATATCTCCTTTCTAACAAAAAAAGAATAATGAACCGATTTTGAAATCGGTTCATAAACGACGAAGTTATCCGCGAACAAACATAAAAAAAAAACATATATACGGTCGAATTGGTAACCTCCTCCTTTTTTTTGAAGTCGGTTAAAAAATCGTCAGGAAAGATTTTTGTCTAGCTGTGGCCCGCGGTTTTCAACCGACTTCCAAAAAGAAGGAGGTTCTCAATTCGTCTGTATGTTTCTTTTTTTGTTTGTTTGTATGTTACGCGATTACTCCGTCAATTGTGAACCGATTCAAATGACTTTTTTTTTAATCGGCAGGGTACGTTTCCGAGGTAGTCCCATTGCAATTTCATCGAGATTTGATAAGCATCTCCAGAGATATTACGATAAACGTCTCAACTAATTTTTGTAGTGGTAGGACTTCTGCTATTCCGCCTGGGACGGTACCACCACGCTGCCAATTAATTTTCGGCCGTGAAATAGGAATGCTTTTCGGCTGAAATGGCAAGGTGTCCATTGAAATTACAGGGCATGTAAGACTCAACATCTTTATGTCTCAAGGTAACAGGCGCAGTGCAGTGACATGCAAAATTCCGGCAGTCCAGAATTATACATGCCGCTGTTTCTGTAATAGGTAGACGTCATCGCTTACCATCAGGCGAGCGTCGTGCTTGTCCTATTACCTTATATCAAAAAACGTGCTACTTAAATTAACTCGCGGGGTATGGAAGTCGGTTGTTTTAGTTTTTAAACTGTCTTAATTATATCGGGATAAAAACCTATGTGTTATTCCAGGGTCTAGGCTATCTACATACCAAATTTCAGCTCAATCGGTTGAGTAGTTTTAGCGTGAAGAAGTAACAAACACACTTATACACTTGTACACTTTTACCTTTATAATATTAGTAGGATAGGATATCAAAAGCCCGGGCCCGGTGCCGTAATCGGGAGAACTTTCATGCCAGAGGTACCGAGTTCAAACCACCGTGCACTAATGGATTTTTCTATCGAAAAATGTATGTGCGCCTCTCACAGTGGCCCTCCGGTGAAGGAAAAGCATCGTTAAGAAACCAACAACCCCCGCATGGTAGGACACTATCTAGTGTCCGCCTGGCCAGCTACCACCCTCAAGTTAGAAAATCTGTCGCCAAACATCTAATGTGTTCCGGCAGCTATCCTTGAGAGCCAGTTCCCGTTCTAGGCCTAGCGTGCTTACCATCTTCGACCGCATCATCACTTACCAACAGGTGAGATAGTGGTCAAACGCTAGCCATAAGATATAAAAAAAGCCAGAGATGTCCTTCAATTATAATTTATCGGGATAGACATTTCCGTATTTGCCAAGAACAAGTTCCAAATTAAATGTATGAAAACAACTCGTTAGTGAGATATTAATACGACCACATCACATGTCCGCCGCTTGATTAACCAGGCCATTAGGGTTTAAGGAAAGCCGACATGGATAAAACATCGACTTGCGTATTGAGGATGTGCGAGCGCGGAGTAAGTGTTTTGGTTCCGTAGAATCAATCTAAGAGGGATAAGGAAACATGTTATTTTAAACGACTGTAAAAATTACGTCAAAAGAATCTCAACAGGTCGGCAACGCAGGAGTGACATTGCAAGTGTTCATACATACATAAAATCACGCTTTTTTTCCCTGTGCGTAGGCAGAGACTACTTCTTTCCGCGTAGTAGATCTTCACATAGCTCTTTCGCTTCTTCTACTTTCATGAGTGTTTTCATACATGCTCGCCGGTTATAGGTACTTTTTGACTTGGCCTTTGTTTAAAACGTCTCCGATCTGGTCGTGATACGTTCGCTTAGGTCGGCCTCTACCAGCTGGCCCATTCACACTCGTCTTCTAAATCTGTTTCGTCAATCTTCCTTCATCCATCCTCTCTAGATTTGGCGGTGTTCATAGGCGACGGTAACCGCTTCCCATGTGTATTTATCTACATGTAATTTTTCGCAATAGTATTTTTTGGTGAAAAAGGAACACGCTCAAGCTACTCTGACTCTCAAGGGCTGTATGATGCTGGAACACGGCAAGTTGATGGCGGCATACTCTCCTTGATAGTTGAAAGTTACTTTTCGTGGCAAGTCAGGCTTCTACCACCTTATGAAGTTATATTATGAATATTATTTTTAAAACGTTACCGAATCAAATTCGGGATGTATAATAATAATATATAAATAATAACATATATATATATAATAATAATAAATAATAGCGCAGAAAATAGCAAATATTCGCAAGCTAAATCATCTTATGTCACAAAAACATATAGGTACTTGCATAGAAAAAGTAATAAGTGAGCATACAAGGTAGAACCTCATTAAAATCCCAGAGAATATAAAATAATAACGTCCAATATAAAAAAAAATACTTTAACAACACACCTTCTCTCACTTAGTATTAAGAAAGAATAAAAAGCTACCGACTTCATTATTTGCGGTACCCTAAAAAAAGTAAAAAAGACAAGGACATACGCTTCGCCGGTCAAACTGGTTACCGACGCCATTTCATTGACAAGAAAATGGGTGCTATTAAAAAAATAATCAATGAACTGTATCATTACACAGAGAAATGACCCTTATTGTTCCACTGTTGAAGGTTATAATAGCGTGAAGAGATAGTGGTAGTTATAACTTAATTGGAAGATTGCATTCGGAAGCAACATGTCAAGAATGTTTTAAGAAACCCGCACTCAATTTTCGCCTTTTATCTGAAACTATTTTCTTCCATAAAGCTCAAATTCGTTTGAATGTTGGTGGGTTGATACGATGTTTTTGTGTAGGAGGTACCGTTTTAACAAGATCGTATCGACAGTTGAATTCTTCGATGCAATCTTCTTGTGTGTAATTCGAGTAGTATTTAATCAAAATATCTTGTAAATATTTTCTTATAATTTGTTGCTATAATTCTTTGCTACTTCAAAATACTTACTGGTTTTATTACTCGTATGCATATCATATATATCATGATTTATATATATTTATTTAATAATTGGAACGGCGTTATGCAATTACACTATTCAATAATAAACAGCAGATTAACGACAAAAAATCAGACAAATAAAAAAAAAATGTCACCGAAAATATCATACCTAGTAATTTTTCAATTTCATCAACATGTTAGTATAATGGTCTGAATTATAATTATATTGGTTCTAAGATTATGTTTCTTTGAAGTGTTTCACACTTTATATTTTCTGTAAGTTGTTAAACACAATCCAAAATTTCATCGTACCGACGGGACTTGAACCCGCAACCTCCGGAATAACATGCACCGGAACATGTTATTCCGGAGGTTGCGGGTTCAAGTCCCGTCGGTACGATGACATTTTGGATTGTGTTTAACAATTTATATTGTTTCTATTGCTGTTGCCAGATGGCGCGGCGAAATACGCAAAGCGGTGGGCAGAGACTGGAAAAAGAGCCGAAGATCGGACTCAGTGGCGTATATTGGGAGAGGCCTACGTCCAGCAGTGGACTGACACCGGATGATTATGATTATAAAGCTGATCATTAGCATGTAATAAATCTATCTATTTTAGTATCAACCAAGTTACTTCATAAAAAGAGATGATTTTCAATTATTTTCAATCAGTGGCTATTTATTAAACCATATCGCAGCTCAATTAATAATCATACATATTTACCGTATAAAATAAAATAAATAATTAATTATAAATAACTTATTCATGGACACCGATCGGGAGAATTAATTTGAATTTACATTAAAATTTTCCAATTATTTTCAGTACAATTTACCCACCGCTTGTAGCGTTTCAGTCAGTTTAATAATTTTCATAAATGCTCGTCATTAATTAAATTGTTTATATTTTATTGGAAACATTTTATACGATAATCAACACTAATCATATTATAAATGGGAAAGTCCATTTGTATATTTGTTTGGGACTTCTTCACAGTCAAACGGCTGGACCGATTTAGCTGAAATTAAGTACAGGGATAGCCAGTGTTATGGATTAGGCTATAGAAAACTTTGTAACGAGGGCGAAGCCGCGGGGCACAGCTAGTAATTCATAATAAAATTATTTTATCGTCTTTTGATCGCCGTAGATCGTGGTCACTTTGATAGTGATCAAACGCTAAACGAAAAAAAAATCAAAATCGGTTCATCCGTTTCGAAGCTACGATGCCGCAGATAGACACAAAGATACAAACATCCACTAATAACACTCCTCTTTTTGAGTCGTGAGCCATTAAAATCGATTTTCCATCAATCACTCACTTTATAATACATTAGCCAATTAATTGAAACGCGTTTAAAAGCCATCACGTCTCCCATAAATTATTGACAAACTAATTGCATCAATTAAATCGATGTACAAAAAATAATCTCTTTTACCTATGACATTATTTATATGAAATAAATAATGTCTATAGCATATAAATAACACATATTATAACGTGAGAATGAGAACCTACTTTGGTATCAGTTAAAGTGTTATTATGATTCATGTTACGTTTAAATCTAGTCCACGTGTGATTTATTATTTTTATCAGTTTTTTTTATTGCGTTGTAATATTTTTATTACACCTCAAGGGTATGAAAATAATAACTTTTATTTCATAAACTACCAGACCTGGCCTGCCCGCGGGTTTTCTCTTGCAACTCATTTGGGCTCTACACAATTCTGGTTTTCGATTGTATTCAAAATAAATAATTATTAATTTAAGCAAACTCGAACATTAAGAGATTTTAAAAAATAGGTAATTAATAAAAAGAGGTAAATAAATAACTATTGCCGTCGCGCAGTGCCCGAACAACCGTGAACAATGTACGTGAAGCGAAAACTTTGTACCTACCCCTTTTTAAGAAAGTTGTAAAACAACACATTGTAAGATGTCAAAACGTGTAATTTGATACAGTTAAAGTTTCTATGGAGAAGAAGTGCATAAAGCCAATTTTTATACATAAAATGCATTAGAAATACATTAAAAAAAAAATATGGTCGAATTTTGACCACTTGGCGACCACTAGTTAATTCAATAATTAAGATAGTTTAATAACTAAAACAACCGACTTTCATGCCGCACGAGTCGGTTTCTGTAGCAAGTATGAGAAGTACATTGTCATATCTCTGAAGATTCTTATCAGATCTCGATGAAACTACAATGGGACCACCTTAAAAATGTATCCTACCGATAAAAAAAGAATCCTTCGAATCGGTTCACAACTGACGGAGTAATCGCGTAACATACATACAAAAAATAAACTGGCCAAGTGCAAGTCGGACTCGCACTCGTAGGGTTCCGTACCACACTACAGTATTTTATAAGATCGAGCAAAAAATACCACTATCATTTTTCGCCAGCAAAAAATAATAATTAATAAACATTTTACTTCTTATAACGCCATCTAACGTCTAACAAAGGTGTAAAGGATCGACATTTCAATACAACGCCATTAATGGGACGTTTACCTAACTAAGCGTTCATAGATGGCGTGAAAAACCGAAAAAAAACACGTTTCTTGTATGGGGACCCTCTATTATTTTTAAGTTTATTCTGTTTTTAGTATTTGTTGTTATAGCGGCAACAGAAAAATACATCATCTGTGATAATTTCAACTGTCTAACTATCACGGTTCATAAGATACAGCCTGGTGACAGATGGACAGACAGACAGACAGACAGACAGACAGACAGACAGACAGACAGACAGACAGACGGACAGCGGAGTCTTAGTAATAGGGTCCCGTTTTACCCTTTGGGTACGGAACGCTAATAAAAACAAAATAACATTCAGACGAATTAATAACCTACTCATTTTTGTAAGTCGGTTCATAATGGTAACTTAACGTGACTTATGCGAGGTCTAAACTTTATTGCATCCTTTGATTATTTCAAGTAAATAATCAAAGATTGCATAATACCTCTTCCTACCAACATTTGAAGCAAAACTCGCCTCGCATACATAGAGTTGGTTTGGGTCTATGCTCGCATACACCTATAAGTACTTCTCGTTTTGTCGTCGGATAAAATACTACTTATATACAGACACTGCTTTCATACAGTTTTATTTTAGTATAATAATTATGAGTGTTTCAATTATTTCGCACTCCTCAGGCGGATTGTAAATTATTGGCAGCATTAAATATGTGTAATATTGCTCTTGTTGTAATATTCATGTTGTTTTGTGTGTATGTGTTAATGGGGTATACTCATTAGAGTCTTTAGAGTGTTTTGAAGTTTATTTGTAGCTTATTTATGGTCAAAGCTTTATTATACACTTAATTAAAATCAATTAACTCCAATATTGTACAAGAGATAATTCGTTTTTTTTACGACCTCTCGGTAAAACGGCTCGACAGATTTGGCTGTTATTTTTCGCAGAGTTACTTTAAAAGCGGGTCGTTAGTCGCGGGCTACAAAAAGTATATTTTTGTTTTCGAAAAATATTTCAATATAATGGCATTTCATTAATCTAGTCTTAAGACTAATAAGTAATTTAAATTTGACCTAAAATGCTAATTATTGTTTAACTAAGAATGTGTCCAATGGCACTTTTCTTATTGTATACACTATGTTACATCGTCTTCTTCGAAAGCAGTAGGTAATTAGGTATTCATTAATTTACTGTCACTTCACTTCACTACACTAACTCAAAAGGTTTTATCCTTTTTAGTCTTCTCGCTATGTCCGTGTTTTCGAGGAGCTGGATAGCCTCGACGTTCACATGGTGATGAAGTCTGCGATCGTGAGCTTCGGAATATTTTAAAATTACACTAATAACGTCATCCACTTTAAGGTCCCGATGGGGATCTTCGTTTCTAATATACCGTACATTTACGATGCTCCTTAGTACTACTTTGATGATTTGGATATTGCTTTAACTGGTACAGCCCCATAGCTGAATTCCATAAGTCCATACTGGCACAAGGACTTGGGGGTTTACACATATGACCACTTTAGAAGTGTCTGATTATGTTTTTAATCGGTAGGATACGTTTCCAAGGTGGTCCCATTGTAATTTTATCGAGATCTGATAAGTATCTCCAGAGATATGACGATAAATGTCTCAAGCTTGCTACAAAAATTGACTCGCGGGGCATGGAAGTTGGTTGTTTTAGTTTTTAAACTTATTTCATATTTCATATTAATCTTAATTATATCCGACACACGAAGATTCTTTAATCAAAACCTTTCTTATATCACTGAGTACTCTTGCGAAGTAAACAAAACATAACGAATCAAACTGCTAAGATCTCATTGGCAGCTCTTCATTGGCAGCTCTTTAAGGACCCAATATCCTGGGAAGGATCCCGAACTGCTTATTCAGTTGTAAATCAATGGACAGGTGTCCTTTTTTACGATGTTCAAATCGTCCCTCGGGATATCTTAACGAAGATGGGTATTTGAGGACTGAGACTTGAAATTCTTTGAAACGGTTATTTCCGGGTATTCTTGAAAGGGTAAAAAGCGGCACTTGTTTAAATTCGCTCTCAAAGAGAAGTTACTTACTTACTTAAGGACTATCAGTTCCATTCGGATCATGATATGTGCTGTGATCGGTATGCGTTTCTTTAAGTTATGTTTCACTATTTCACTTATTTATTATTTTTATTTTTTTTGTATAAAAATTGTCTGAAGTACAGTACAGTACAGTACAGTACATACAGTTACATGTATGGTTGGTTTTAACCTACTTTAATATTATTTTAATATTCTGTCGGAAACGACTGGATGACAGCTGAATGGTTCATTTCTTTTGTTTTTTTTTTCTAATTCAAAGCGTTAAAATTCTGCTTTTGCTATTTTTACTTGATAATTGGTTATGATTTATGATTTTGACGTGTATATGTGCGTATATTAATACTGCCTACATACTGAATAAATGCTTTGATTCTTTGATTCTTTGACTTTGAATCTGCCTTTTTTACCTATTTTAGAAGTATTAGTTGCAATATAGGTTTGTTTTTTATTTATGTACCTAATTCTTAAATTATATAAAAGCATATTATAGTTAATTTTGGTGGTATCATGTTATCTAATATCCTTAATGTGCATGTGTGCATTATTTCGTGTGTTTTAATGTTATACCTATTTAAATGCTTTTTGGTTATGCCATAAATTTCGCCATGCTATTTTGCTCGCTCGCAAGAAAGTATCCTTTGTCATATTAGTCTGAATATTAGCCTTATCGGTTTAGCCGTTTTGTCGCGAAAACCAAACAAATAGTTAAAATTATAGAAAAATAGAGCTACTCACAAAGAAACAATGCTTGTGTGAAGAAGTTAAGACTATTGACGTTTTTTTAAATATTTAGCTTACTATTTATTAGATGTTTTATTATATTGTTATATCACTAAAATAGAAATATTACTATCGGTTTCTTATTTGTGATCCACGTGTTGTTTCTTTTCTTGAATCACTTGTCAATAACAAGTGTATATTTGACATTCCTCTATAAGTGATTATTTCATAAATAACAAACACCTAGGAAGAATTGACTCTTAGGTAAGGGCAACGGTATTTAAAATAAACAGGGTACCGATATAACTATATAACTGGATTAACCGGTAATTTCGTACCGTTTCCGGTTATTGAGACTTCCCATCTGATATCTTAACGAAGATCGGGATCAGGAGCGAATCGTTAACGAGACTACAAAAAAAAGATTGGGTTTAAAATTGGCTGCATTTAGGGTAATATTTTACGCTTTTATATCCATCTGATTTTACTTTGATATCTCAACTTGAAGTGTGATAAGTCTATTTATATTTTAATATTATTTTAGAAGGAAAGTATTTTATTTGATGACTGATTATAAAGCTGTTAAGCGTTATAATATTTTTAGGGTACCGCGCAATAGAATGAAGTAAAACCACTTTCTGTTGTACAAAATACAACACACTTTTTGCGTCGGTGCTAATAAATTATGTCATGGAATATTTAATGTTGAACTATGGTCATACAATAGATAAGATTTCAAATATTTTAAATAAAAAAAAAATATTTATGGATAAATGAAACTCTTGGTACGCGAGTCAGGGTCGCACTTGTCCAGTATATTTTCAACCAATTTACTACAGTTAGGGTTCCGCATAAGGATCACTCTGTTGTCCGTCTGTCTGTCTGTCTGTTTTTAATGTTTATCACCTCAGAACTCCGTCATTTCTAAACCGATTTGAAAAATTCATTGGTTTTAGAAGAGTATACTTTTCGTTTGGTCCATTTCTCCAATTTTGTCGAGATCTGATGAGTAACTCTAGAGATATGGAGATAAACACATTAAATTTGGTACTGTCAATAAATAACGCCATTTTTAACCAACTTCACAAAAAAGGAGGAGGTTCTCAATTCGTCTGTATGTTTTTTTCGTCAATTGTTTTGTAAACGATCTTAAATTATTTACCATAAATAAAATAAAAACAAAATGTTTTATTCATTCACCATTCGACGTTGAATTACCATTTATTCGTGGTTCAACCGTATATTGGTTAATCAAAAGACATTAACTCTGGACAAAAAGTTCAAAAAAGTTAATTAAAGTTACGCATGCATTACCCCAACTATATACGTCCTGTAAATATGTATTTTGTTAATATTTTAAACCTTATTGCAAGGACAATAAGGAAATGGATTGACAACTATAGATTCCTCAATCAAATATAAATGCTCTAGAGGGATTATTTTTATTTTGGACTCTATTTTAAAAGTGTTAAGAGTGTGAGTTGGCTGTTGCAGTGAGGGTATCAGCAATCGAAATAAGGATGTCTGATTGTAGCTTATTGCAAGGGTTCCGTAAACAAAATGCGTTGTAAAATTATCTACTAAAGAATGTCTTACTTCCATATTTTGGCGTATTTTTCATCCGATTTCCAAAAAGGAGGAGTTTCGCAATTCGTTTGTATGTTTGTTTACCGATTACTCCGCCAATTCTTAACCGATTTGAATGAATTGTTTTTTCAAAGGTTATTGTCAAAACTCATTAATTTTTTATGGTTCCGTAGCCAAATTACAAAAATACCGGCTAAGTGCGTGTCGGGCCACGCGCAGTGTAGGGTTCCGTAGTAGCCTATTATTCAATGCAAGTCTTTACCCGTTATAAACAAGCAACTAGGTACTCCGTCTTTGTCGCTTTAAAGGATTTATTCTAAGGATTTTGTATTTGGTACAAAATTATCCAACACCCAAGTTTAACGACTATTACTGCTAAACTAATAAAGTTATCTCAACCGCTATAATTTTCTTTTAAAGTGCATGAAATGCGCTGCGCTATTATCACGAATTTTTCCAGATTTTTCAAGCCAGCAATTTAGCTGTTAGAGGGGTAGGGGGGGACGCTCTACTGGAACAAAAATTTGTACTTTAAAGTTTAATATTTCGTAAATAGAGCATTCAATTGAATAATGGTATATTTTTCACAATTTTATTTCAACACTTTGTTGGCGTAATATATATATACATACCCCTACAAAATTACAGATTTCTAGTATTAACGGTCTCTTAGCAAAACCTCGGACAGACAGACAGACAGACATGACGAAACTATAAGGGTTCCTTGTCAGGACTACAGAACCCGAAAAACGGAACCCTTATAGATTCGTCATGTCCGTCTGTTTTTATTTTTTTTATTTTCTACGTACTTATAACAAAAATAATCATTGAAATTTGTTCACACAATTGCACAATTTGAATAATTATTTTGAATGATTTATTTTGATGACGAATTTGAATGATTATTTTCAATATTAATATTTTATATAATAGCGTAACGAACAAGAAATAAAATACGTACAGACGAATTGAGAACCTCCTTCTTTTTGGAAGTCTGTTGAAAATGTGGACATTAAGATAGTTCATAATTAAATATGCAATAAAAAATTACCGAGAAATTCGCGTGGCTATTAGCTAAAGAACGAAAAAATTATTACGAATAATCCAATCATGTCGCCTATTTGCTTCTAGCAAAAAAAAACAAGGAATAGCGAAAAATTGGCGTGGCTATTGGCTAATAAACAAGTCTGCATCGCAGTGACGCGTTGCTAGGTAACCGGTTGGCTCGAAGATCTTTTATCTTTAATTTTCGCAAGGTTTCAAAAAACGGCACAATTATGCGTTCTAGAGATTTTTTTGGGGACACAGGGACAGATTACCTAGAAAAGGGACGGTCCCGTTCAAATTGGGACGGCTGGTCACGTTATTCATACACTAACCACAAACTTTTATCCTGAAAAACCTCAATCAACATGACGGAGCGTAGCAAGTTTGCAAGCTAAAGCCGTCGTTGAAATCATCAACAGAAACATTGAGATCATAAACTGTAACCAACTCGTTTATATCCACTTATTAAGAGCGAACGCGGGGTGCACTTTTCCATACAAATGTATTCCCCCGTTTCCTCCCTGGAAAATGCTTCTAGAGAAAAAAAATCTACAAAAATCAAGGTCTGCTGTAGCTATGCCCTATCATTTGCTATTTTTGACCAACTAATTGTAAATAGAAATATGAACTTTCAAAAATCTTAAAGAGCTACTGCTTTCTGTAGCTACAGCAGACTGATTTTTTGTAGAAACAAATTTTGCTGTAGAAGAATTTTCTAGGGAGGAAACGGGGTCCGAATACATTTGTATGGAAAAGTGCAACCCGCGTTCCCTCTTAACTCTTCACATTATATTTTATTTATCTACGGAACCTCTCCAGCATAAATCGGATGTAAGCATTCAAGCCGAACACGTTCATTCATCGGCGAAGTATTTTAACAAGCAAAAACTTTGACACGCGACTGTCGTACGACTCCTGTATACTGCCACAGTTTTATTTGTTCATGCGGATGAAATTGGAACTAAATTAATGAAATGGTTTGTATTTTTGAATCCAGAATTCAGGGAAGGATGTGAATGTGTACCATTTTGAAATTCCCTCTGGTATCTGTTTAACTCACAGACCTGCTACTTAATATTAAACTTGAGTGCGTTCACCCAATGAGACCGACCTTGAACGGAGTTTGTCCCTTTCTTTTGTATGGACAAGTTATATATATAGTATAGAACATCTATAGCACTAGTAGGTTGTTAGACAAGGGAGGGGGACAAGTCCCCACCCGGGTGCCTTTCAATTGGGCCGTTTTGTTCTACAAAGCAATTACAACCTTATTATTAAAGCATACGGATTAAATTGAACTTGTTAAAACATTTGCAGTGCACCATCTTTTTATATACGTCTATGGTTTAACTAATCGCTCTTTTGTTCGATATGGTAAATAGTAACACTTACCTTAGCGAAAAAACTGCATTGTCATTACCGTGGAGTAAATTGTCATTATCGTGATGCATATTGTCATTACCATGGTTCTTAAAATTTATGTTTTTGCATCAAAGTGTTGCCTTATGTATTATATGAAATTCAAGAGTATACCTAGTACCTTTCATAAAAAATATAGCAGATATGTAAATTTTTCTTAGAGCTTTAGTCTAAATGCTAAACTTACACTTCAAGTGAACAATAAATTATAAGCAAAAAATATTTTTAAAAACAAGCTTTTATCTGGGACGAACTAAAATGTTAAACATAAATTCTAGTAAGTATTTGGCGTGTAGGTACTTACCTATATTCTTAAAAGCTTGAAGCACTACCCGTTTTTCAGGCTAGTAATTACTATACTTCAGTGCCTCAAGCTTTTAAAAATATAGGTAAGTACCAACACGCCAAATACTTACTAGAATTTATTTTTAACATTTTAGTTCGTCCCAGATAAAAGCTTGTTTTTAAAAATATTTTTTGCTTATAATTTATTTTTAACTTTTTAGTAGGTAGGTATACATACCGACTACCTACCTACTACGTAAGTATTTAAGAGAAGGCATGATGTTTTAAAATATTCCACGGATATTTGATGTGATTATGGGTAAAGTGCTCTTCAAGGAAAATTATTCGACTCGGTGGGGCTATGTTGCTTTATAACAGAAATGCCATGGCCACATTACAGCTTCATCATCAGATTCTGGCTATCATTTAAGAGTAAAGTTCTCCTCAAGACGAATCATTTGAGCCCAAATTCACTGGGGTTACGTTATTTTATCACAGAGATGTCGTGGCCACCTTCCAGCTTCATCATCAGACCCTGGATATTATCTTTTAGTTCTCTCCAAGACGAATCAATCGAGCCCGAACTCAGTAGAGTTACGTTGATTTATCACAGAGATGCCGTGGCCACCTTCCAGCTTCATCATCAGACCCTGGATATATTCTAGGTGAAAAGTTATCTTCAAGACGAATCAATCGAGCCCAAACTCGGTAGGGTTATGTTGATTTATCACAGAGATGCCGTGGCCACCTTCCAGCTTCATCATCAGACCCTGGATATTATCTAGGTGAAAAGTTCTCTTCAAGACAAATCAACCGAGCCTAAACTCGGTAGAGTTACGTTGATTTATCACAGAGATGCCGTGGCCACCTTCCAGCTTCATCATCAGACCCTGGATATCATCTAGGCGTAAAGTTCTCTTCAAGACAAATCAATAGAACCCAAACTCGGTGGGGTTATCTTGTTTTATCACAGAGATGCCGTTGCCACCTTCCGTCTCCATCATCAGACCAGCTCCATGGTACCATATCATTGTATTGTCACCGAAGATTCATAAGTACACAAAATTTGAGTCCAATCGGACTTCGGGAAGTGGGTCTAATTTAGCTTCAAAGATTCCACCCGAACATACATAGTGACATACATACATACATACACATACATACATT
The DNA here is from genome assembly GCA_954871355.1 of Cabera pusaria. Classification (NCBI taxonomy): domain Eukaryota; kingdom Metazoa; phylum Arthropoda; class Insecta; order Lepidoptera; family Geometridae; genus Cabera; species Cabera pusaria. Next base: position 7,237,794 of record OX940910.1, read on the forward strand.
GCAAGTTAAAGAAAAGCTTGTAAAATAAGATGGTGGGACTGTAATCAGACTTCGGGGAGGGTAGGACAGGTACGAGATTGATTGTAATGAGGTTTCAATAAAATAAGTTTTGTACTTTTTTGACCATCTCCAATAAACTGGCCAAGTGCAAGTCGGACTCGCACTCGTAGGGTTCCGTAACACAGTAAAATATTTCATAACTATCATATTTCGCCAGCAAAAAATTAACTTTGTTTTTAATAGTGTTTTTACGAAAAACAAATTTACATATGCGGTTTTGATAATGTGCTATATCTCAAGAGCTACTAACTATTATTTCGTTCCAACCAATTTTTGTTTCAGATTCAGATTCAGATATTTTATTTGCATAAAACACAGGTTATAAGGTAAAGATAGTAACAATAAAATGATTAGTTCTATGTCCGTATTTTGCCAAGACTGGCGTGCAAATTTTACAATTAAATGATAATTAGGAATTTCAATGTCAATAGATTAATCATACAATAATATTAAAGTCAATAGATCATGATTTCATTTTACATAATGAAATACACTCAATACAAAATCATTATAATTTTACACATACCATTGTAATTGAATTGTTGAAAGTTTTTCTTGAGATCTGTACATATTTTTACAAGCTTTTATTTAACTTGCAATGTATGTATGTATGTATGTATGTAACTATGTATGTTCGGGTGGAATCTTGGAAGCTAAATTAGACCCACTTTCCGATGTCCGATTGGACTCAAATTTGATGTACTTATGTATCTTTGGTGACAATACAATGATATGGTACCATGGAGCTGGTCTGATGATGGAGACGGAAGGTGGCCACGGCATCTCTGTGATAAAATAACGTAACCCCAGTGAATTTGGGCTCAAATGATTCGTCTTGAGGAGCACTTTACACATAAATGATAGCCAGGATCTGATGATGAAGCTGTAAGGTGGCCACCTTACAGCTTTACTGGCATTTCTGTTGTAAAGCAACATAGCCCCACCGAGTCGATTGATTTTCCTTGAAGAGCACTTTACCCATAATCACATCAAATATCCGTGGAATATTTTAAAACATCATGCATTCTCTTAAATACTACTTAGGTAGTACGAGTAGGTAGGTAGTCGGTATCTATACCTACCTTCTAAAAAGTTAAAAATAAATTATAAATAAAAAATATTTTTAAGAACAAGCTTGAGGCACTGAAGTATGGTTATTACCTAACCTGAAAAACGGGTAGTGCTTCAATCTTTTAAGAATATAGGTAAGTACCTACACGCCAAATACTTACTAGAATTTATTTTTAACATTTTAGCTCATTGTCCCAGATAAAAGCTTGTTTTAAAAATATTTTTTATTTATAATTTATTTTTTGATATTTTACTCTCTTATTTTAGAAGTTAGACGTGGGGGACACGCGAATGGGTGAATTGAAATGTTTGAAATCAACACCAATATTATAAATGCGAAAGTCAGTTTGTTTATTTGTTTGTTTGTTTGTTTGTTTGTTTGTTTGGGACTTCTTCACGGTCAAACGGCTTGACCGATTTGGCTGAAATTTTGTACAAAGATAGTACATAGGGCAGAATAGGATATAGGATACTTTTCTTTTGGCTATCGAGTCAGGGGGTCCAGATATTTTTAATTGAATTTTGTAAATATAAGACTTCTTCTCGAATAAACGGCTTGACCGATTTGCCTGAAATTTTGTATGAATACATGTCATAGGGCAGAATAGGATATAAGATACTATTTTTCTGGCTGTCGAGTCAGGGGGTTCAGTTATTTTTAATTCAATTTCGTAACTAAAGGACCTCTTTTCGAATAAACGGCTTGACCGATTTGCCTGAAATGTTGTATAGAGACAGTTCATAAGGCAGAATAGAATATACAATACTTTTTTTCTGGCTATCAAGTCAGGGGGTCCAAATATTTTTAATTGAATTTCGTAAATATAAGATCTCTTCTCGAATGAACGGCTTGACCGATTTGCCTAAAATGTTGAATAAAGACAGTTCATATGGTAGAATAGTAGATAGGATACTTTTTTTTTGGCTATCGAGTCAGGGGGTCCAGATATTTTAAATTGAATTTCGTAAATATAAGATCTCTTCTCAAATAAACGGCTTAAACGATTTACCTGACATGTTGTACAAAGACAATTCATAGGGCTGAATAGGATACAGAATACTTTTTTTCTGGCTATCGAGTCAGGGGGTCCAGATATTTTTAATAGAATTTAGTAAATATAAGACCTCTTCTCGAATAAACGGCTTGACCGATTTGCCTGAAATGTTGTACAAAGACAGTTCATAGAGTAGAATAGGATATAGGATACTTTTTTTTGGCTATCGAGTCAGGGGGTCCAGATATTTTTAATTGAATTTTGTTAATATAATACTTCTTCTCGAATAAACGGCTTGACCGATTTGCTTGAAATGTTGTATAAAGACAGATCATAAGGCAGAATAAAATATAGAATACTTTTTTTTTGGCTATCGAGTCAGGGGTTCCAGATATTTTTAATTGAATTTTGTAAATATAAGACTTCTTCTCGAATAAACGGCTTGACCGATTTGCCTGAAATTTTGTATGAATACATGTCATAGGGCAGAATAGGATATAGGATACTTTTTTTCTGGCTGTCGAGTCAGGAAGTCCAGGTATTTTTAATTGAATTTTGTGAATATAAGACCTCTTCTCGAATAAACGGTTTGACCGATTTGCCTGAAATGTTGTATTAAGACAGTTCATAGAGCAGAATAGGATATCGGATACTGTTTTTTTGGCTATCGAGTGTTTAGATTTTTTTAATTGAATTTTGTGAATGTGTGGCCACTTATCAGCTCAACAGCTTGACCGATTCAGCTGAAATTTTATACATATTACAGTTCATTTTGCATAGAATCACATAGGATACTTTTTTTCTGGCAGCCGAGTCCAGGTGTCCAGAATTTTTAAAGTGAACTTTGTAAATGTGTGGCCTACTCTCGGTCAAATGGGTTAACCATTTAAGCTGAAATTTTGTGCACAGACAGTCAAAAAGACAGAAGGACAACGAATACTTTTTTTTGGGTGGAAATTTAGGTTGTCTAATTTTTATTATGGAATTTTGTTAATGTGTGGCCTCTTTTCGGCCAAACGGCTTGACCGATTCTGATGAAATTTTGTACAAAGACATTTAATAGAGCATAAAAGGGCAAAGAATACTTTTTTTCGGCAGAAAAGTGCGGGTGCCTATATTTTTTGTCAACTTTACATAGAGTTTGCATAATCATAAAAGTTTGACCTTAGGTTCATCTATAATTACTCAACTTAATAAGTGCCTTAATTAGGCCATAAAACTGTCAGGGTCATTAAAAGTCATCAAAATTTACGCGATGGCTTTGCTTGCCCAACGTGTTTTATCTGCTTTGTGGGAAGTATTTCAAAAACATTCGTGTTTTACCTGCCACATTTAACGTTAGGGTGTTGACTTAGTACGTTATTAAAACTGTCAGGGTCATAAAACGTAAAAATGTTCGCGCTCACATCGCTCTCGCAGTGATAGCGCTTACTACGCTCGCCCAGTAAAAGCGCTCGCTCCGGTCGCGCAAGCATTTGTAATATCTACTTTGTAGGATAACAATTCAATTTCGCTCAATTTCCTGTGCTCCAATCATTCCCTGGCGTTGAGGTCATCTGAAACTTTAGAGTTAGATATGCCAGCTCACTCGACAATCTTCTATGATTCTTTTTTCATTATACAGGCAATCCGGCTTTGGAATGACTTACAATTCGACACGCTCCCTCAATGTATACTTTTAAAGAAAAACTAAAAAAATTCTACTTAACACAAACCGGTATTGATGATTATTAAGCTATCTCATGTATTTCTTAAAACTGTTATATATTTGTATGTGTATGTATGTTTATATATTATGCATATTTATTTATATTTGTTTTATTTGTATGTATGTAGATATATGTTATGAAATAAATATTTATGTTTATGACTTTTAAATAGATGTTTATTCATTTTATGATCTCAAAATTGTTAAATTTGCACATTTTGCATTTGCAATTTACATTTACATTTTTACATTTTTTGTGCACCTTAGTCCTTTACATATTCGTACTCTCCACTCCGTCCTAAGGTTGTCTGGAAGAGATCGCTTTGTGCGATAAGACCGCCCATTGTACTAATGTATAATGTATTTTAAGATGTTTATTATTTAATTTTGGTGTACAATAAAGAATTATCATTCATTCATTCATACATTTCAGCAATTTTTGTATTTTAATGCCCACATTCATCAAAACGAGTCATAAATTGGAACAGTAGAACTTTCATTAATCATACTAATTTTTTACATTAAAATAAGTGGATATCAAGTTTAACCTTAGGGTCATCGGTGTTGAATTAGCAGGTCATAAAAACTGTCAGGGTCATAAAATGACGTAAGAATTTTCGCACTCGCTTCGCTCGCGCATTGATAGCGCTCGCTATGCTCGCGCAAAACTTTGTTTTATCTACTTTGTAGGTAATATTTCAGCATTTTTTGTATTTTAATAGCCACATGCATCAAATCGAGTTTATAAATTGAAACAGACGCATCAAATCGAGTTTATGAATTGAATAACAAACAACCTTCAATAATCATAATGATTGTGTACCTTAAAATAAGTGGATATCAAGTTTAACCTAAGTGTCATCGTTCTTGACTTAGGTAGGTCATAAAAACTGTTAGGGTCATAAAAAGTCGTAAAAAATTTTCGCGCTCGCTTCGCCCGCGCAATGATAGCGCTCGCTGCGCTCGCGCAAACCTTTGTTTTATCTACTTTGTAGGTTATATTTCGGCATTTTTTGTATTTTAATAGCCACATGCATCAAAACGAGTTTATAAATTGAAACAGTAGAACCTTCAATAATCATAATGATTTTTTACCTTATAATAAGTGAATATCAAGTATATAACCTTAGGGTCATCGGTCTTGACTTAGTAAGTCATAAAAACTGACAGGGTCATAAAAAAACGTAAAATTTTTTCGCGCTCGCTTCGCTCGCGCATTAATAGCGCTCGCTGCGCTCGCGCAGACATTTGTCATCAGTGTTAACTTAGCAGGTCATAAAAACTGTCAGGGTCATGAAAGGTCGTAAAAATTTTTCACGCTCGCTTTGCTCGCGCAGTGATAGCGCTTGCTACGCTCGCGCAGTAATACTGCTCGCTACGCTTGCGCAAACATTTGTTTTATCTACTTTGCAGGTAATATTTCAGCATTTTTTGTATTTTAATAGCCACATCCATCAAAACGAAGCTATAAATTGAAACAGTACAACCTTCAATAATCATAATGATTAATAACCTTAAAATAAGTGAATATTAAGTTTAACTTTTGTGTCATCAGTGTTAACTTAGTAGGTCATAAAAAGACTTAAAAATTTTTCGCGCTCGCTACGCTCGCGCATTAATAGCGCTCGCTGCGCTCGCGCAGACATTTATCATCAGTGTTAACTTAGCAGGTCATAAAAACTGTCAGGGTCATGAAAGGTCGTAAAAAAATTTCGCGCTCACTTTCCTCGCCCAGTGATAGCGCTTGCTACGCTCGCGCAGTAATACTGCTCGCTACGCTCGCGCAAACATTTGTTTTATCTACTTTGCAGGTAATATTTCAGCATTTTTTGTATTTTAATAGCCACATCCATAAAAACGAAGCTATAAATTGAAACAGTACAACCTTCAATAATCATAATGATTAATAACCTTAAAATAAGTGAATTTCAAGTTTAACTTTTGTGTCATCAGTGTTAACTTAGTAGGTCATAAAAACTGACAGGGTCATAAAAAGTCGTAAAAATTTTTCGCACTCGCTACGCTCGCGCAGTAATAGCGCTCGCTCTGGTCGCGCAAGCATTTGTTATATCTTCTTTGTAGGAAACATTCCAGGAACTTTTGTATTTTAATAGCCACATTCATCAAAACGAGTTATATTTGGAACAGTTCAACCTTTAATAATCATAATATTTTTTTACCATAAAATAAGTGGATATCAAGTTTAACCTTAGGGCCATCGGTTTTGTCTTAGTAAGTCATAAAAACTGTCAGGGTCATAAAAAGACGTATAAAGTTTCGCGCTCGCTACGCTCGCGCAACTTTTGTTTTATCTACTTTGTAGGTAATATTTCAGCATTTTTGTATTTTAATTGCAACATGCATCAAAACGAGTTTATAAATTGAAACAGTACAACCTTCAATAATCATAATATATATTAACCTTTAAATAGGTGGATATCAAGTTTAACCTATGTGTCATCGGCGTTGACTTAGTAGGTCATAAAAACTGTCAGGGTCATAAAAAGTCGTAAAAATTTTCGCGCTCGCTTCGCTCGCGCAGTGATAGGGCTTGCTACTCTCTCACAGTAATAGCGCTCGCTCCGTTCTCGCAAGCATTTGTTATATCTACTTTGTAGGAAACATTTCAGCAACTTTTGTATTTTAATAGCCACATCCATCTAAACGAGTCATAAATTGAAACAGTACAACCTTCAATAATCATAATGACCTTGGTTAGGTTTACCAAGTACCAAGTAATGATTACTGATTTTAACAATAGACGATATCGAGTTCGTCCTAAGAGTCATCTATATTGACTTGATTATTAGGTCATTAAACTGTCAGGGTTATAAAAAGTCATAAAAAATTTTCACTCGCCCAATAATAGCGCTCGCTACGCTCGCGCAGCTATCCACCCTATTTTCTTTGTAAGAAATGTTTCAGGAACTGTTGTATAGAGTCAAACATTTAAACAGCACAACTTCGTATAGCTAACCAAAATGATTAATGACTTTAACAATAGAGGATATTGAGTTCGACTTTGAGGGTCATCTATGGTGACTTGGCCTAAGAGATCATCGATCTAGACCTCAATGGTCATAAAGACACAAATAACGCGGGCGAAGCCGCGGGTAACAGCTAGTATAATATATATATACAATTGAAAGATAGACACTGCCAATGTGGTATAATTACCACTTTGGCAGTGTCTATCTTTCAAACGATTGACTTTGAGAAAAAATAATTGCAGGAACCTCAATGTCATTTTTAAAGACCTATCTGTAGACCTATTTGGTTTTCATCATACTTATAAAGTTATGGGGACTTGGAGAGTCCCCCTTTCATCTTTTTATTTTTGCATAAAAATCGTAAAGCGCTTCACAGAATACATCTACCTACCAAGTTTCAACTGAGTGTAGTCCTAATAGTTTCGGAATAAAGTTGTTGTGACCTACGGACAGACGGCCGGACAGACAGACAGACATACATGACGAATCTATAAGGGTTCCGTTTTTATTCCATTCGGCTACGGAACCCTAAAAAGAAGAAGTTTCTTAATTTGTATATATGTTTTAGTTTTGTTTTTGTGTTTGTTATTCCATCAATTGTGAAATGGGTATAGGGTACATCGCCACTGTACATTATACGATTTACTGAAGATTGATGAGTATCGCCATAGATATAGCGATTCACATCTCAAACTTTTAGTTTTTAGGGTACCATACCTCAAAAGGTAAAAAATAACCCTTATAGGATCACTTTGTTGTCCTTCTGTCTGTCTGTCTGTCCGTCTGTCAAGACCTTTTTCTCAGGAATGCGTAAAGGTATCAAGTTGTATGGTAGGTATGTAAGGTAAGTATATATAGCAATCAATCCGAAAACCGATATGTAGTTTAATGACAAAAGAAGCGAAGTTACTATTTCTTAGCGTATTATTTGCGGTAGGTGCAATTCATTTTCTTTGGATTGAACTGCAAAGATAAGTTTGTCGTTCAACCTAGTTTGACAATTTTTTAAGGAGGCCTCGGTGCGCGATTTCAACCCAAACTTGGCCGGTTTTTAAACTATACTACTTATGTTATAATGGAGACAATCAGACCAAATGCGCTTTAAGCGGCAATAGCCCAATGGATAGGGTGTCGGACTGGCGATCGAGAGGTCGTGAGTTCGAACCCCACCCCACCCATTGCACTATTGATATATTGCGTAAACCCACTCCAGACACAAGCATATATAGCTTAGTTGGAGGGGTTAACAAGAATACTAGTAATGTGAAACCCACATAGCGAGTAATCTTTCAATAAAAAAATAAAAAAAATGCTTGATCTTGATCTTGAGCTCCTATTTCACCTGTTATGAGAAACAAAGAGGTCGAGAATGGGATCATGCTACTAGGCCTAGAATGAAAACTGGCTCCCAAGCAAGGATAGCTGTGGGCTCTAAATGTTTCGCGACAGATTTTCCACCTTGAACCCTGAAGTAGGGCACTGTCTAGTGTCCGCCTGGTAAGCTCTACCAAGTAGCATGCCTAGTACTAATCAGTGACTAATCAATCATCTAGACTAGACAGTGCCCTAAAAACATGCAATTAACCGATATTACAGTGAGTTTTTTTTATAACAGACAGGCTAGCGTTTGACCACTGATGTTTTTAATTATGGTTTACCATATCACATACCACAGACCACATTATCGCTTACAAGCGATAATGTGGTCAAAGTTAGTGAACACGGTCTGACTCTCAAGGGTTGTGTGTGTGCTGCCGAAGCACCGTAATGTGGCAGGAAAATAAGGTGGCACTTTTTAGGGTTCCGTAGCCGAATGGCAAAAAACGGGACCCTTATAGATTCGTCATGTCTGTCTGTCTGTCTGCCCGTCCGTATGTCACAGCCATTTTATTCCGAAACTGTTAGGACTACAGAATTGAAACTTGGTAGATAAATGTATTGTGTGAACCGCTTTCCGATTTTTATACAAAAATAATAAATATAAAATCTTAAGGGGGGGCTTCCCATATATGGAACTGAAACAAAAAAAAAATGTTTTCTTCAAACCTATACGTGTATGGATAGGTCTTTAAAAATGACATTGAGGTTCGTGAAATCATTTTTTCTCAAAGTCAATAATTTGAAAGATAGTCTAAAGTGGTAAAATTTGTGCCCCAGCCCCCCCTACCCTCTAACTTTTTAAATTTTAAAAGTATGGGTGAGAAAAATTCATTAAAAAGTATATGCTGTAGATCTCAATAAAAACTAACAACGAAAATTGGTTTGAACGAGATACAGTCAGCAGTTTTTGAGATATAGCGACCGCAAAGATAACTTTGTTTTTCATACAAGCACTATGAAAAACAAAGTTAATTTTTTAGTTGCGAAAAATCATAGTTATAGAATACTTTACTGTTTTACGGAACCCTACGAGTGCGAGTCCGACTTGCACTTGGCCAGTTATATTCTTCACGGTAAGTATGGCGTAGCAATAGGGTATTACACAATTTTTTTTAAAGTGTCTCAGTTAGTAATTAGTAGTGCTAATGCACCACTGAAAAATTCACAAAATTGTATTCAATCGTTAAGTGCTATAAAATTGCATTTAAAAATTCAAATTATAATATGTTTTTTTAGACAAATAAATTATCTTTATCTTTATCTTTAAAATGTTGTTTGCTATTTTATGAAATAAAACTAACGTTTTTCGACTGCTTTATGCTTAAGTTATCTCAATAGTATATTTATAGATTTTTTCTCACATAGAGTAAAATACCCTATTGTCTCAAATGAGAAGACTATTATTTGTGTATACTCCATAAAAATAATATTAAATAAAAAAATCGGTAAAAGTCATTACGCACTGCCGGTAACGTCAAGAGGGCTAATTAACTTTTTCAGTCAATCCGTCGACGAAGATATTAATTATGATTAATGGTTGTTGCACGTGAAATTTGGCGCAAATGAGAAACTTAACGAAAATATACTTGTGTCTTTAATAAAAATGGAAACCAAAGCCAATTAATAATTAGAATTGAGAGAGTATAGCGTAATGTCACAGATTATATAATAGTTGCGTGGTGACCGATAAGAAAACAATTTTTTTTATTTTCTACACTTCTTGTTTTTTTTCCGTTTCTCCAAGTTTTGTGCTGATATAATCATTATCATTATAGCATCCTGATATGTTTATATGAATGAATACCGTTTTCAATGAATACCGTTACTCAACCACCTGACACGTTCTCAATCCAAGCACATACTTGTGGTCTAAATGTCTCAGGGAACTGTACCTGTAGCTATCTCAACAGAGTAAAGACGGTGAAATACTTGGGCGTATACATCTACACTATCTACACTAATATTATAAAGAGGAAAACTTTGTTTGTTTGGTTGTAATTACAAGGCTCAAAAACTACTGAACCGTTCTTAAAAATTCTTTCACCATTCGAAAGCCACATTATCCACGAGTAACATAAGCTAAATTTTATTTTGGAAAAAAATAGGGTTCCGTAAGATATTTGGGTTTAAGCAAAACAACGTTTGCCAGGTCAGCTAGTATTAAATAAATGAGAAGTGAGCTACTTATAATATCGCTCATTTTAATATTAAAAATTTTGGTTATCTTTATAGCAGTATTATATACAAATTAACAAAACAAAAAATAATACTGCATTTGTGATAATAATAATAAAATGTATGTATATAGAGTACTCTTTCATTTTCTTTCACAATTTTTTTCGTGACTTTCTTCGTTAATAAATGCACTTTGTTTATTCATATTTACAGATAGAGACAGAGCAAAGATATTCACTTTTGTACATAGATGATAAATACCTATACACCTATCTGTGTCACGGCTACATGTATTAAGGCAGTGAGTGTTTAATTAATATGAAAATAGAATTCGGAATTTATATTTGAAAAAGGAACGAGAAGACAAAATTAAAATTAGCCGGTCCGAGGGGTATATAAGCGGTTAGGGTAGCTCCCCTACATGTGAAGAGGGGATGAAATCCAATAGATGGCGTTGTACACCGTTAACACACGCAAATGTTTCATTTTATCAAGTTTTACCATTAAATTGAATGATGTGTGAAACCAAAGACGATCTTATCTCTACTACGCTAAGGCTTAAACAATAAGGTTCGTTGGGGTGTTAGGTTTTATTTTCGTTACGGAATTTCTGGATTCGGTCTCCACGCTCAAGGCCCGCGATAGAAGCTATGCAATAGCTTAAAAATAATTCGAGTGTCTCAAGCCTTCGACATTTATGATGTCGATGGTTAGAGCCTTCGATATAAAAAGGTAGACGCGAAGAAACGAGTACACTCGTGGACAAATAATACGGGTCAGTGGCAAAATCATCTATATCTTGCAAATTAAAAATGATACATGCATGGAACTAACTTTATATTAAAGAGAATTTAATATCGTATAGGTATATATCCCTTGGATTAAACCAAGGTCATGTTCAATGAGCATGTGAGTCCGGAACCAACCGCAGTTCAGGGCAGTATTCTCGAGGTTGTTAACATACTCCATGTTTACCTCGGGCAAACTCTGCAGCTGGGTAAAAACAACTTCGAGAAAGAGGTTAATAGAAGAATAAAGCTGGGCTGGGCAGCATATGGGAAATTACGTCGAGTCTTCACATCGCCAATCCCACAGATTCTAAAGACAAAAGTCTTTAACCAGTGCGTCCTACCCGTCATGACATACGGAGCCGAAACGTGGACACTCACGGTTGGACTTTTCCACAAATTTAAGGTCGCTCAGCGTGCTATGGAAAGAGCTATCTATGCTCGGAGTTTCTCTGAAGGCTCGAATTCGTAACAAGGTGATCCGATAGAGAACCAAAGTCACCGATATAGCTCACCGAATTAGCAAGCTGAAGTGGCAATAGGCCGGCCATATAAGCCGAAGAACCAACGACCGCTGGGGTAAACGAGTTCTTGAGTGGAGACCGCGAATCGGCAAACGTAGCGTAGGACGCCCTCAGACTAGGTGGAGCGATGATATCCGCAAGATGGCTGGCAAGAGCTGGATGAGAGTAGCCGAGGATCGTGCTTAGTGGCGTGAAATTGAAGAGGCTTATGTCCAGCAGTGGGCGAATATAGGCTGATGATGATGATGAGGTATATACACAAATTTTGAAAAAAAAAAAACGTCGAACTTGGTAATAAATTCACGCATGTTTTATTTTTGCTCGTTTTCAATCTGTCAAATCATTATTGATAAAAGTCGTGTCAGGCAGTCATCATCGTTTTTCATGGTCATTATTGAATTACTATCGTGTCGCTTACACCAGAAGAATGCACTCGAATCCTCACTATGCTGAAATACGAAAACAAGATTTTCTAATGTAGAGCTTGATGTGCATGATAAACAGAGGAAGGCATTGTTGCTAATTATTTTAATGGATCTGCGATAATTGCACATGTTATTATGTACGTGGTACATAAACGCCTGCAGTTCGATTGTGACTAAGGTGAAATTAGGTTTTAGAACCTAATTCATACGGTCCACATTAAGGAGCGGGGTCCCTTATCTTATCTATCCCTTTTTATATATATATATCGATGGTTCGAGCATAAATGCCTAATAATAATATAATAATAATAATAAAATGTATTTATTTCTCAAAATTTAGTTTGGCATATTTAAATGATTACATTAATAAAACACATACATGATTAATAAGTGCATACAATTTGATTCAAGTTAATTACAATATGTTACCTAATATTAAAATTTAGTTCACTCATTTAAATTTAAATAAACATAGTTATTTAAATAATTAGGTATATAGTTTTTTTTAATTTGTAAGCATAATACATATTACAATGCCTGCATCTGCTTGCATCAGTTTATTGCGTCGAGTCCGAATTAAGGTCTACAATAATCATCGTCATATTACAACCAATTTTCACAACACCTTAACGAATTTCCTCATAAATGACTCTCTATTGGTGAAAACCGCATAAAATGTAGTTTTTGGGTTTATCACGAACAGACAGACTGACAGATGCGGCGGGGGACTTTGTTTTATAATATGTAGTGGTTCTGTAATTTACCACGCCGGTTCTAATTTGAGACGCTCTCAAGAAGAATACCGTTTTTCATATTTTTATGACCATTTTTCGGTTTCTTCAAATGGAAGTCGAGACCACACAAGTTGAGAAGCTACCGGATTTTCACGTCAGATTATAAGTGATGGGGTACAGTCTGTACAAGTCTTGACGTTTTAGTCGTATATTGTGGCCACTATTGTCCTTAGCGTGTATTTGTAGACTAGTGGCATAAGTGACTTCGGTTGCGTTAAAATGTTATTCCCTGTGTTGTTGTAGTAGTGTATGTAGGGAATGCAATCCCGCAAAAGGGGATCCCGCAATCCCGCGGGATCCCGCATCTTTGAAATTATGTTTTAAAAAACTTTTTTACCAAAAGAACACACTTTAAGTCATACGTAATGTTTCACGCAACATTATGACATTATATTGCTATAGATTTAAATTCATTTATTGCATTTTTACAACATATGCAAATATATGCATATGCATATATGTATATGCACATACATATATTTCTGGTGACGCGCGGCTACTACCGCGGCCTGCGCTTCCTCGCTTCGCTCGTCGGCGCACGTCACGCCGCACGCGGTGGTCACTGTTCCTAGTGTGTTGCCTTAGTGTCAGACTAAGGCTGGCCGCACACGGGCCACGGGCCACAACCACAAAACGCCGCCACCGGCATATTTCCTATAGTTTTCATACATATTATCATGTAGCGTGCGGCGGCCACCGGCGTCAACCGTGTGCGGCGAGTCCATATAAAATGAATGAAAACTATAGGAAATATGCAGGTGGCGGCGTTTTGTGGTTGTGGCCCGTGGCCCGTGTGCGGGGACTCTAAGACATTATATGACTAGCCAAAGCATTAGCCAGCCAGTTTATTAAATGTTGTTATAAACGCTGCGGCTAGCTATCATTCAGCTATTTAGTTGAACGGCGCTGTTTAGTTAAGAGGCTACGCGTTCAATTAAGCCTGCGACATATCCAGGGCACCATAAATTGGTGGCGCCTTTTAATATCTCTGGATGTTCGATTATGAAATGGGATGGCTGAATCAAATAATGCAGTTTCATAGTAATTTAAAATTGTCTGTATAATAATTTACGGAGTAAATGTACGACCACACTGCGGAGTCCTGCGTCCGCGTGCTCGGAGCGATCTAATTTTCAATCGATTTCTGATCGCTGTCGATCGCGTTTGATTTGAACCAGTCGGTACAAATACTACTGTACTATATTCGCGCCCGCGCACGCGGACGCAGGACGCCGCGGTGTAGCCGTACCTTTAGTTGTATTGTAGTTTTAGTTTTAATTTAATTTTAATTACGGGATGAACCATACCACACTCATTTTTAGCTATTGCGTGTTTCTCAATAACGCCTATTCTTAAAACTTTTAAATCAAATCCATTTTACTGCCTCAATTAAAAACAAGTTTGTCTTGATTATTATTGCTTTTTAATTGCTGATTTGTTTTCTATTACCATGTATTATTTCATTTAAAGCAACCGCTGACTTTACCGTGGCGTGCATTAGGTGAGGCCTATGTCCAGCAGTGGACTGATGCTAATGATGATGATCATATTCACCTCAAATTGTAGTTAAAAGCAAACGTGGGAGGCCTGCGTTTTCTTTAGATGTTGTTACGAACAGTCTAGAATTCTAGATAATACAGCACAACCACGCTAATTCCCACGTTCAAAACGCCAAAACTGGCAAAAGAACAAAAAGGAAACGCTAGTTGGAAACAGGAAATTAAAAGCTTGTGGAAATCGTAGCAACAGCGTGCGAGCAACGTTGAACCAATTAGTCTGGGATAGTTTCCATTTCTTCCTTTCTTCTCGTATAAGCGTGGTTCCACTGTTTTTACCGTAGTTTGAATGTAGAAGTTAATAAAAAACCTTAACCTGAAGAAATACAACTGTGAAAGTGTTGAAAGGCATGTTGGTGTTGAATTAACTCATTGAGTTATTTCAATTTGAGGAGGTTATCAATTCGACTTTTTTTTGTGTATGTTACGCAATTTCACCGCCAATCGTGAGCCAATTTATATTATTACTTTTGTATGTATTTTTAACCGACTTCACAAAAAAGGAGGAGGTTCTCAATTCGTCTGTATGTTTTTTTCAATTAGGATGCATCATTTTTAGGGTTCCGTACCTCAAAAGGTTAAAAAAGGAACCCTTATAAGATCACTTTCTTGTCCGTCTGTCTGTCTGTCTGTCCGTCTGTCTGTCCGTCTGTCTGTCCGTCTGTCCGTGTGTCACCACTGATTTTCTCAGGAACGGGTGGATCTAGCCAGTTGAAATTTATACCTTATACTGAGGTCTTTAGTCTCTATTGGGTGTATAAAAATCAAGGTCTTGAGTCAACACAATGAAAAGATATGGGCAAATTTAGATTTATTTATTTTTCGGAATTTTTCCTTTACTTGTGCTCTAAGACCTTGCTTATAACCAAAATTGACAATTCTAGGTAAACCGGAAGTACCCTATAGGTTTTGGGTCGAAAACCTATAGGGTACTTCCCGTTGACCTAGAATCATGAAATTTAGCAAGAAGCAAGGTCTTACAGCAAAAATGAAGGAAAAATTCTATAAAATAAAAAAATTTGAAAATTAAAGGGTGTCCCTATACATAGTTTATATATACATAGTTTGCGCCAATTAAGGTAGACCTCTGAGATTTATGAGCGCTGATACAATTTAGAGGTCTAGCTTAATTGGTTGGTACGGAAGCCTCGGTGGGCGAGTTAAACTCGACTTAGCCGGTTTTATTTACAATTTATTGAATATACATTTTCAGAGATATCTAGAGACACCTTGAATTTGCTACTTTGCACCTTGGATTTTTAAACGATAATAAAATAATTAATATCGTTTAAAAAACTAAAGCACTGTTCAGAACTACGTTTGTAAGCGACACGGAACTTTAATAACATAAGTTAATAATTAGTATATGTTAATTTTGATTCATATCATAAGAAATTACAGTCCGGCAAGTATAACTTGGCGTGCCTGTGCGCCACTGTGCTTTTACTTTGTACTTTGATAAAAGTTTCTCTTAAACCACTTTTAATTACTTTTGGCACTATTCAACTATTTTAATGTAGCAGATTTATCAACAATAATGTCGCGGTAATCTCTCAAACGTCAAACTCACTCAGTTTCAATTAAAAGAATTAGTTCCAAAAACCACCACCGCCAAGTTATACTTGTGGCACTGTAGAATATTGATTGTAAACTGTAGTATTCTGTGTAAAGAGAAACGTACTAGCTGTCACTGGCATCGGGGCCTTGTGATTGGCTAAAATGTAAACACGCAAGCGCATCGGCGCTTCTGATTGGTTAAAATATTAAAAACAAAAAGATGGAGATTTTGTACAAAAAAGATTTTTCACCTTTTCGCCTAAATAAAAGTTTTCACCGTAATACTCTGCTGTTTCACTCGAGAGAGCTTCCGGAAGGCAACAATGTTCTACGTTTTAATGTGATACCTGCATGTTTTTTTGTTGTACTGTTGTAATGTGAGTTGTACATTACTAGTATTCTTGTTAAGCCCTCCAACTAAGCTAAATATGTTTGTGTCTGTAGTTCACGTCAAAAGTGCAATGGGTGGGGATCGAACCCACGACCTCTTGATCACCAGGCCGACGCCTTAGGTATTGGGCTATTGCCGCTGTAATTATATAAACTTCAAAACGTGGACTAGTAGACGCATTTTTACAAAATGTTGGCATAATATAATATTTCCATTATTATGACATTGTTTAATTTTTAAATGTGTACAGCTAGACTTACTAGCTAGGCTACACTTCATGACCTGAACGACTAAGCTGTGTTCCGTAGAATCTGAGGATCTTCAACTCGCGAGTGAACAGGTATCTTCTAGGTAAGCGTGCTATACAATTTAGCATGCTTACCTAGAAGTATCAACACTTTCCTTAATATCAGGTGAGATAGTAGTCCAATACTTCCAACTGCATCGTCCTTTTACCATCGTACTACCAGGCGCACAGACATTTGCATTCAATAGAATAAAACAGAATATAATAAATTTATTGCAAAAACTGTGTACAAAAGATCTTATAAGTAGAGTCAATTTAATAGATCACATTTGACACTTCATCAAAATTCAACAACGTAACCTTGTAATGAAGGGCACATAAAATTATTAATTATTTCGAAGTCTGAACTGCATAATTACTTAACATTTTTCAGTTACAAATACATATATATTCCAAAAGAAAGCGTTTTTACGATTTACTTTGACTAATTCACTTTATTTTAAACATAATAAACAATTTTTGTTCTAAAAAACTAAACGTCAGTACAAGGTTAAGTCAGTGAACACACTTTTTTTATAAACACTAGGGATGCTATCCAAAAAATCAAAAGATTGATCAGTCGATAGATTGGATCGAATGCAATGGTTACTTGTGAAGGATGTTTAACTATAAAAATAACTACACTGTTATTGTAAGTAACACATAATATTGTTCTTTGACTAAAAAATACAAAAATAATTGAATAGGAACTAAAATCAATAATAATTTGGGTTAAAAAACTAACGATAAACTACTAAACGTTAGATCCATAGGTACATTTAAGTATGATTTTTAGTTTATTGGGCCATTTTCTATGGAGCTAACCGAGCATTTACCAATGGAGATGTTAACGTTGTAATCCGCAAACATTTTTTTCTGCCGATACTTACGGGGGACGAGGTAAACACGCATTGCACACACACAAATCACTCACTTTAACGATCCCGTACACTAGCTTGAAACACGCACACAGTATTAAAAATACAGCGTAGTTCGCACGCTCATATGGCCAAAAATGGCTATGTGGCTAGCAGAGGGGTACGCCTTGCGTTAACATCTCCATTGGTAAATGCTCGAAGATGGAGCTACATTCTAATCCATAAATACATATAAAATCGTTTAAATATGTACAATTTCCGATTTTTATAATTTGTATTAACGTTATCAATTTCATATTAACGCAAAACAAACAAGTAAATAACTCTGAATAATGTCAATACTAATTGTATTTCTCATTGAAAGCTGCCGGAAAATTGGTTATTTCGAATAACATCAAACTAACATAATTCTTGTTTGTGTTGATGCGTATCAATTCATCAATTGAATCGCTGTTTTTAAGCAAGTCACCTTACTATGAAGCTAAGACTGACAGATGACAAATGTGATCTATTAAGTTGACCCTACTATAAATATAAATATTTAGGTATCAACAGTTTGTTCATTTCGAACATACAATATGAAAACTGAGACTTTTAAGCCTAAACGAACTCATGACTAATTGAAAGTTATAATTACATAATAAGAAGAAGAATATTATTTTGGTAGTCTATACTTATATTATACTAGCAGCCCGCCCCGGCTTCGCACGGGTAGAACATATATGCCTACAAAATTTGCATCAGTTTGTTGCATCGAATATAAAAAATATGAACATATTTAACAATAATCGTCATATTTCATCCAATTTACACAAAACCTTAACGAATGATGCATCTAAACCTTCCTCATAAACACTCTGGCTATTGGTGAAAACCGCATGATAATACGTTCAGTAGCTATTGAGATTATTGCGAACAGACAGACGGACGCAGTGATGGAATTTGTTTTATAATACTTACGTAGTGATATTGGACGGCCCTTTAGCGTAAAGGATAGTTACCCTGATTCTGACCCGACGGTCGTTGGTTCAAATCCTAGCTATATACCTACCAATGAAAGTTTTATGTGCATTCATGAATCATGAGTTTTCGTACAGTGGTAGTGGGATCATTAAATCTACCAAAAAGTAGCTTACCACCAAGGAGCCCGGGCCCGGTGGCGTTATCGGGAGAACGGTCGGCTTTGATACCGTGGTACCGAGTTCAAGCCTTACCAATTGCCAATGGATTTTTCCATCGAAAAATGTATGTGCGCTTCTCACAGTGGCCCTCCGGTGAAGGAAAACATCGTTAAGAAACCAACAACCCACGCATGGTGGTAGGACACACTATCTAGTGTCCGCCTTGCCAGCTACCACCCTCAAGTTAGAAAATCTGTCACCAAACATCTAATGTGTTCCGGCAGCTATCCTTGAGAGCCAGTTCCCATTCTAGGCCTAGCGTGCTTACCATCTTCGACCGCATCATCACTTACCAACAGGTGAGATAGCGGTCAAACGCTAGCCTATAAGATATATAAAAAAAAAAAAGGTGAATATCTGCCGCCGTAACCTTACGCGTTCCCCGACGCAAAATGTAGGGGTAATATACGTTTAACGTGTGTATCTGTGTGTCTGTCTGTAGCATCTTAGCACCTAACCGGATGAACTGATTTTGTTTTTATTATTGATAGTTTTTTTTTTGTTTGATAGATGTCTTCATCGAGAGTTTTCTTAGCTTTGATTCATGAAAATTCGTTTAATCGTTATAAAACTATGAGCTTTTTTCTAGTTAATTGCGCTATGAAATCAACTTTCATAGGTCTGATCAATTCGTTAAAAAACTTCTTCTTCAACGATATTGTAAGAACATGGAAGCATTGACCTGATGCTGGGACATCTCCTAGACTCTACAGAATACTCAAATCCTCACCAACTTACAGCTCAGATTTTAAATGTCGTGTTTAGAGTCATTGGAATGCTTTTATTGAAAAGATTATACATAGATCAGTCGGGGTGGTTTAAAATATTATATTATTATATATATAGATGAATATTATTTTATACAATAGATCATATTATACTATATTGACTTCAAATTGATTGTGATCGGTGGGGATCTACAGCATAGCTAAGCCTATAATAATATTTTCGAAGTAACTATGACCTAATCTGTGGTTTCACGGCAAATATTTTATTAATTTTGCGATGCGTGTATGTGAAATTCGTGATATCTTCTAGAGTTTTCATTAGAATTATATACTGTAAAGGACAATTTTAATCTATAATATGTGGCCAAGCTAATTAACGTAATTATTTGGATAAGGATTACTCTACTATATACTTGAAAATAGCCTTGGAAGTTAAGTAATATTTTTGTAACAAAAATTTTAAGATTAAAATGGTTACTGTGAGTCAACCTTAAGAGATAGACATATGCTGTCGCGGACTTTTTTGTAGGTCTTATTAAGTTGTACAACTCGTGCATAGAATTAAGAAAGAAACGTGTTTTTTCGACCGTTTTTTTGCCGACTTAGGTTGCAAATTAGGTCTCCACGAATGTACCTTCGATTTAAACGGGATAATATATAGCCTATTTTCATTCCGAAAGTCTATTCTATATATTAGTGAAATAATTTTTTAAATCGGTTCAGTAGTTTTTGAGCCAAATCATTCACAAACATACAAAAATACAAATGTTCTCTCATTATAATATTAGTATAGAAAGAGAGAACATTTGTATTTTTGTACGTTTGTAATGATTTGGCTCAAAAACTACTGGACCGATTTAAAAAATTATTTCACTAATATATAGAATAGACTTTCGGAATGAAAATAGGCTATATATTATCCCGTTTAAATCGAAGGTACATTCGTGGAGACCTAATTTGCAACCTAAGTCGGCAAAAAAACGGTCGAAAAAACACGTTTCTTACGAACGCTGCTCAATTGAAAATAGATGGAAGATTATTGACTATGGAAGAGTTGTACAACTTAATAAGACCTACAAAAAAGTCCGCGACAGCATATGTCTATCTCTTAAGGTTGACTCACAGTAACCATTATAATCTTTAATTTTTTGTTAAAAAATATTACAAAACTTCCAGGGCTATTTTCAAGTATATGGTATTAATCCTTATCCAAATAATTACGTTAATTAGCTTGGCCACATATTATAGATTAAAATTGTCATTTACAGTATATAATTCAAATGAAAACTCTAGAAGATATCACGGATTTCACATACACGCGTCGCAAAATTAATAAAATATTTGCAGTAAAACCACAGATTAGGTCATAGTTACTTCAAAAATATTATTATAGGCTTAGCTATTCTGTAGATCCCCACCGATCACAATCAATTTGAAGTCAATATAGTATAATAATATGATCTATTGTATTTAATATTAATGATCCATATATATAATATAATATTTTAAACCACCCCGACTGATTTATGTATAATCTTTTCATTAAAAGCATTCCAATGACACAAAACACGACATTTAAAATCTGAGCTGTAAGTTGGTGAGGATTTGAGTATTCTGTAGAGTCCAGGAGATGTCCCAGCATCAGGTAAATGCTTCCATGTTCTTACAATATCGTTGAAGAAGGAGATTTTCGAATTGATCAGACCTATGAAAGTAGTAAACAACTAGAAAAAAGCTCATAGTATTATAATGATTGAACAAATTTTCATGAATCAAAGCTAACAACACTCTTGATGAAGACATGCAATCTATCAAACAAAAAAAACTATCAATAATGAAATCAAATCGATTCATCCGGTTGGGTGCTAAAATGCTGCATACAGACACTCAGATACACGATACACACGTTAAACGTATAATACCCCTACTTTTTGCGTCCGGGTCGTCGGGGAACGCCGTAAGGTTACGGCGGCAGATGTTCTCCTTGGTGGTAAGCTACTTTTTAGGGTTCCGTAGCCGAATGGTAAAAAACGGAACCCTTATTGATTCGTCATGTCTGTCCCTCCGCATGTCACAGCCATTTTATTCCGAAACTATAAAGACTACTGAATTGAAACTTGGTAGGTCAGTAGGTATAAAAATATAAAAGTTTAAGGGGGGGCGTCCCATACATAGAACTGAAACAAAAAAAATAATCTTAAAAAACCTATACATGTGGGGGGGGGGGGGGGGTGTCTATGAATAGGTCTTTAAAAATGACATTGAGGTTCAAAATCATTTTTTCTCAAAGTCAATCATTTAAAAGATAGGCGCGTCTAAAGTGGTAAAATGTGTGTCCCCCCCCCTCTAACTTTTAAAGTAATGGAGTGAAAAATCTAGAAAAAATATATATTTTAGATCTTAATAAAAACTTTCAACAAAATTAGTTTAAACGAGATACAGTCAGCAGTTTTTGAGATATAGCGACTGCAAAGATAACATTGTTTTCATACAAACTCTATGAAAAACTCAGTTAATTTTTTTTAATGGCGAAAAATTAAACTAATAAAATACGGAACCCTATGAGTGCGAGTCCGACTTGCACTTTTGGATTGTGTTTAACAATTTACAAAAATATAAAGTGTGAGACACTTCAAAGAAACATAATATTTGCACTTGGCCAGTTTTGGTAGATTTAATGATCCCACTACCTCTGTACGAAAACCCATAATTCATGAATGCACATAATACTTTCATTGGTAGGTATATAGCTATGATTAGAACCAACGACCGTCGGGTCAGAATCAGGGTTACTATCCTTTACGCCAAAAGGCCGTCCAATATCACTACGTAAGTATTATAAAACAAAGTCCATCACTGCGTCTGTCTGTCTGTTCCCAATAATCTCAATAGCTACTGAACGGATTATTATGCGGTTTTCACCAATAGCCAGAGTGTTTATGAGGTAGGTTTAGGTGCACAATTCGTTAAGGTTTTGTGTAAATTTGTTGAAATATGACGATAATAGTTAAATATGTTAATATTTTATATTCGATGCAACAAACTGATATACATTTTGTAGGCATATATGTTCTACCCGTGCGAAGCCGGGGCGGGCTGCTAGTATATTATATATAGCAAATATATATGTTATTTTGTGTACAGTATTATTATGTATGTATTTTAAATATTATGTTCTTATTATGTTTTAGCAATATTATCACCATTATACCGCCATATATATATTTCCGATATTCCTTTAAACACCAAGGTTGTCTGGAAGAGATCGCTTTAAGCGATAAGACCGCCTATTGGTAAACTGTTTGTTAGTAACTAATTTGTTCATGTTTAAATTTTAAGGAGTTCTATAGAGTGTTTATTTATCTATCTATCGATCATATCGATCATATAAACAATACATAGCAAACATACGCTTAGAATAGCAATCTTACACTTTAATTTTTACAACCTAATACAACACCATAAAGGTACGGACACACCGCGGCGTACTGCGATCCGCGGGCGCGATCTCAGTACATTTCAATTGTTTTTTGATCGCGTTTGGTGTGAACCAGTCGATACAAATACTACTGCGCTATAACATAGCCCCACCGAGTCGATTGATTTTCCTTGAAAAGCACTTTACCCATAATCACATCAAATATCCGTAGAATATTTTAAAACATCATGCCTTCTCTTAAATACTTAGGTAGTAGGTAGGTAGTCGGTATCTAAACCTACCTTCTAAAAAGTTAAAAATAAATTATAAGTATAAAATCTTTCTTAAAACAAGCTTTCATGTGGGACAATGTACTAAAATGTTAAAAATAAATTCTAGTAAGTATTTGGCGTGTAGGTACTTACCTATATTCTTAAAAGCTTGAAGCACTACCCGTTTTTCAGGCTAGGTAATTACTATACTTCAGTGCCTCAAGCTTTTAAAAATATAGGTAAGTACCTACACGCCAAATACTTACTAGAATTTATTGTTAACATATTAGTTCATTCTCCCAGATAAAACCTTGTTTTTAAAAATATTTTTTACTTATAGTTTATTAAACTATAATACGCTTTAGACAATAACTTTAGATACATAGTAGATAATTCAATTTAGTCGCACAAAGTGTTTGCATCAACATTTATCATTCGCATAGCGAAGGAATGGAATTTCATTATTGAACGAATCGTGAGTATTATTCATTTTTATTATTTATACGGTTTGACTCATGTGCAATGGTCGATTGTCAGTTAGACGTCCGACCGGTTTCGAGGCAATCGGTGCCTCATCATCATGGGTCAGTGCGCGTACCCTCGCGGAGCGCTGTACCCGCACTGGTGCGGGTTACAGTGCGGGTACAGCGCTCCGCGAGGGTACGCGCACTGACCCATGATGATGAGGCACCGATTGCCTCGAAACCGGTCGGACGTCTAACTGACAGTCGACCATTGCACGTGAGTAAAACCGTATAAATAATAAAAAGGAATGGAATTCCCTGCCAGGGACGGGGGTCTTTAAATCGCGAGGGGAAAAGATCTTCTATGCAAGCGTGCTACATCGTCGATAACATCTTCACTTAACATCAGGTGAGATATTGGTCAAACACTTGTTTATCTACTATAAAAACAAGTAATAATAAATTACAAGTAAAAAATATTTTTAAAAACAAGCTTTTATCTGGGATAATGAACTAAAACGTTAAAAATAAATTCTAGTAACTATTTGGCGTGGAGGTGCTTACCTATATTCTTAAAAGCTTGAAGCACTACCCGTTATTCAGGCTAGGTAATTACTATACTTCAGTGCCTCAAGCTTTTAAAAATATAGGTAAGTACTTACTTGCCAAATACTTACTTGAATTTATTTTTAACGTTTTAGTTCGTTATCCCAGATAAAAGCTTGTTTTTAAAAATATTTATTTACATATAATTTATTTTTAACTTTTTCGTAGGTAGGTATAGATACCGACTACCTACCTACGTATTTAAGAGAAGGCATGATGTTTTAAAATATTCCACGGATAATGTGATAATGGGTAAAGTGCTCTTCAAGGAAAATCAATCGACTCGGTGGGGCTATGTTGCTTTATAACAGAAATGCCAATGAAGCTGTATGGTGGCCACCTTACATATTCATCGTCAGATCCTGGCTATCATTTAAGTGTAAAGTGCTCCTCAAGACGAATCATTTGAGCCCAAATTCACTAGGGTTACGTTATTTTATTACAGAGATGCCGGGGCCACCTTCCTGCTTCATCACCAGTCGCTTAATATCGTCTAGGTGTAAAGTTCTCTTCAACTTCGGTAGTGTTTTGTTTTTTTATCACAGATATTCCGTGGTTGCTCCGTCGTACTTCCAGCTTCATCATCAGACCCTGTATATTATCTAGGTGTAAAGTTATCTTCAGGACAAATCAATCGAGCACAAACTCGGTAGAGTTACGTTGATTTATCACAGAGATACCGTGGCCACCTTCCAGCTTCATCATCAGACCCTGGATATCATCTAGGCGTAAAGTTCTCTTCGAGACAAATCAATCGAGCCCAAACTCGGTGGGGTTATATAGTTTTATTACAGAGATACCGTAGCCACCTTCCGTCTCCATCATCAGACCAGCTCCATGGTACCATATTATTATATTGTCACCGAAGATACATAATTACACCTAATTTGAGTCCAATCGGATATCGGGAAATGGGTCTAATTTAGCTACCAAGATTTCACCCGAACATACATAGTGATATACATACATTCATACATATATACATACATACATACATTGCAAGTTAAATAAAGCTTGTAAAAAAACGGTAGCTCCCATTGCGTATCTAAGTTTATCTATTTCGAAGTCAGTCCAAAATCACAAGCAAAATCTTCCTCAATGGAAACGCACACAATACCAATGTCTAGTAGATACTAATTAATGTAACAAGTGGACATTCGGGCGTGGGCGACACATTGTTTTCGCAATTACCCCGCCCGCAGCCTTATTGGTGGTCGGCCGTTGTTTATGTCCTACGTTCCGGGGCTGGATAGATAGTACGGTGTAGTAACTAGTATGTTAACTGTGACATTATATATTGCACAGTGGGTACAGCTTTTATGCTATCTGTATTAATTTAATAATAATCCAGACTAATATTACAAAACCGTTTGTAACTCTGTCACTCTGTCTGTTTGTTACCTAATCAAGCCTAAACCATAGAAAAGATAATAATACTACGTATAGAACGAACACTCTGTGCCCCCCACCAATCGGGGCTTCCGCACCTCACCACCGACTCTGGAGCTGTGGAGGAGCTACGCTGAGCAAGGACGTCACACGCGTTTGCTTATTAACTGACTTCACAAAAAAGGAGGAGTTTCTCAATTCGTCTGTATGTTTTTTTTTTTTTGTATGTATGTATGTTACACGATTTCTCCGTCAATTGTGAACGGATTCAAATGATTCTTTTTTCAATAGGTAGGATACGTTTCCGAGGTGGTCCCATTTTAATTTTATCGAGATCTGATAAGTATCTCCAGAGATATGGAGATAAATACCTCAAACATAGGAGAATGTACTGGTTTTAGTATAAGAGTCCCAAGAAGATTATACACATTGGAGGTTGCTATTGCATATACTTTTGAAGACTAAAAAATATGACCTTGAATAATGTTTTTACATCTTTCTTCTCGTTGATTTTGGTTTTTGACAGATATACGGTAACTGTGAGCGAGATAGAAATAAAGGTGGGGATAATTAATTTTTTTTTAATATATCTTATAGGCTAGCGTTTGACCACTATCTCACCTGTTGTTAAGTGATGATAAATGATGGTCGAAGATAGAGAAGTGGACTAGAATGGGAACTGGCTCTCAAGGATAGCTGCCTGAACACATTAGATGTTTGGCGACAGATTTTCTAACTTGAGGGTGGTAGCTGGCCAGGCGGACACTAGATATGTCCTACCACCATGCGGGGGTTGTTGGTTTCTTAACGATGTTTTCCTTCACCGGAGGGCAACTGTGAGAAGCGCACATATATTTTTCGATAGACAAATTCATTGGTGCACGGCGGTTTGAACTCGGTACCACGGCATCAAAGCCGACTGTTCTCCCAATTACGCCACCGGGCCCTCAATAAATAATTATATATTAATAATTATAATAAATAATTATATATATATATATAAATATAAATAATTTTCTTCACAGGAATGTTTTACCTGGCAAAGTCTTGTTAGGGTGCAAACTTTTTTAAACATACCTAAGATTTTTTGACGTTTGGCGAAGATGGCGGCCATTTCAGTCCTGCGACACTGCATACATTATTAAATAACTCAGAATTATGAACGTACTTTGTACCAATCAACACTGCAAAAAAAAATTATAAGTATAATACCACAGATTATATAATAGTTACTACGTAAATAATACTTTCCGTTGTTAGGTTGGCTACACAGTGCTTTCATAATTCGGGTTTCAACAATATAGGGAAGTGCCTCTTATAACGTAGTAGAGTGATTCAGTACTCTGTTGGCCATATGGCGGCAATTAATGTTAATAATCGCAAATAATAATTTTTAATATTCATTTTGGAATACAACTAGTCCGTGTTATAAAAGTATTTGAAATTATTGTAATAAAATAGACAATTAATTATCGTGTGTGTCAGATGCTTTAATTGCACAGGGCCATTTTGGACATTGTCCTTTGATACCTTGATGACATCATTATTACTAGTGAATATTTTCACTATAGCGCGGCATTTAAAGTCAATTTTTTAGGGTTCCGAACCCAAAGGGTACCAAATAAACACTTTCTGAGACTTTGTTGTCCGTTCGTCCGTCCGTCCGTCCATCCGTCCGTGTGTCTATACATATATGCGCACTTTACAGATCTGTATCTTCTTAACCGTTATATACTTGAAATTTTCAAAAAGTATATATCCGTCAGTGTATAACGGCCCAGACACGAACTTTAATAGATGCATGTAATTTAATTAAAACTTGTTTTGCACTAAAAAGGGTAAAATAAGTTATTTAAAAAAAAAAACGACTTCATAACCACAAACAGGCACTCAAAAGCGAAAAATAAATTACTTAAATTATTATAAGCGCTACCCACTTATCTATTTGAAGTCGGTGCCAGCCTAGTCTATTGGATAGTAGATAGATACTATGTATGTAGTAGTAGTAAGTGGGTACATGTAGGTTAGTAAGTAAGTAGATACATGTAGGTATTATCTATGTACTACCTATTAGACTTGGCTGGCACCGACTTCAAATAGATAAGTGGGTAGCGCTTATAATAATTTTAAGTAATTTTGCTTTTGAGGGCCTGTTTGTGGTTATGAAGTCGGTTGTTTTTTTTTTTAAATAACTTATTTATTATACGAGACGAGAATAACATTAGTGATTATTGTAATCGTAAATCGTAATTACCTATTATGTAAAATGTGTACATGGAAAAATACTTTCGTGCAGTGCAATTTAATATTATATAATGTAGTGAAATGTGAGTAAGAGAATGACCTACTCGGTTGTGTGTTGGATATTTCTACGTGCCTACCTACCTACTTTGCAATTGAGTTGAAGTGTTATGATTTAATGTTTCTGTAGACGATGGTTTACGAAATAGCGACTAAAAGCTTTTTGGGTAAGTGTACAAAAAATATTCATACTGTCAGTACGTAGTAACTATTATATAATCTGTGATACGGTGATTACGGGCGACAACCTTAGACGTCACGCACACAACTGCACGTATAGAAAAACGACATGTGTGTAGAGTCTGTGTAATAGGCCGTTAAAATGCGGCTTTGTATGGGAATTTCGTCGAGTGTCCGGGGTGTGCCTAAACGTACTATCGAGGGACAAAAGTCCAGTAGCACCTCAATGTTCATAGTAGCCTGCACGATATTTCTGTCGAATGTTCCAACGCAAGCAATAACACGTAAGAACGGCATAGATGGCATGCTTAGCCATACCACAGACGAATAAAAAGGTGAAACATAGCGTCAGATACATTTGGTAAATATCAAATAAAGATAACAATATTCCACTGTATACTCTTTCTGTTTTTGTTGAGTTAACATAACGTCGAGTAAGCTACGCAACAAGTAACGGATGCCTACGGATGCTTAAATTCTAATGAGTCATTAATATCATCTTGGTCGAGTGGTAAGGTGAACTGATAGAGAAGCAGGAGGCCAGAGTTCGAACCACCATGTATAGCGTGATTTTGTTATAATTTTGAGGGCCTGGCGGTGGCGTAATCGGGAGAACGTTTGGTTGAACTTTGATGCCAGAGGTTCAAACCGAGTTCAAACCGCCGCGCAACAATGGATTTTTCTATCGAAAAATGTATATGCACTTTTGAAGGTTTTTTTTAGTTTGAAGGAAAAACATCGTTAAGAAACCAACAACCCCCGCATGGTGGTAGGACACTATTTAGTGTCCGCCTGGCTAGCTACCACCCTCAAGTTAGAAAATCTGTCGTCAAACATCTAATGTGTTCTGGTAGCTATCCTTGAGGGCCAGTTGTCATTCTAGGCCTAGCGTGCTTACCATCTTTGACCGCATCATCACTTACCAACAGGTGAGATAGTGGTCAAACGCTAGCCTATAAAATATTTAAAAAAAAACAGTTATTAATAGCTTGTATTACTTTAAAACTTCACTTATAAATGTAAATTGGTGATCTATGTTATTATGTGAAATAAAATAAATAGCACGGTGATGTTATCTTAATAGTTTTTGAGGAAATATTTATTTGTATAACTTAGAAGAATACACAGCAACAATGTTGTTTACGCCATTTTCAAGTCAATTATTTTGCTTCAAGTAATCTTAAGATTCTAACTGTCTATGTTAAGTTGGCAGCATTTCCCTTTCCTGTATTCCATCCGCAACCTATATTTTATCTCCTTCACGCATGCACGCCTGCTAATATCTATCTCGCTCGCACGATAACGCAGCGAGTGCCGTGTGTGTCGAAGACGCATCACATTCGAAAAGAAGCTCCCGCGCCGCCGCCATCGAAGAAAACTAGCTCGCTAGTTATCCTCGCGATTAAACGTGAATCCGCGCAACGTAAACAACAAAATATAATACTAAACTATAATAATAAGTGTTGTGGTACATTTGTGTGCAAAATTAAACCCATCGCAGTGCGCCTCGCGCACGCGGTGATCGCCGCCATTTTCAACACAACACAACACGGCAACGCAATATTAAACGAAGGAAGCCAGCAGGCCAACTGGCCCGCTCAACAAGAGAGAAGCAAGAAAGGAAACCACCACTTCAAGGTAGGCGTGCATCCTCTCTATTTCCGTCCACACCTATATTTCGGCTGCCAACTTGCATAGTACCTATATATACCGCACCGCGAACCAGTCCTAACAGGATACCTATTCAAATACAGTCCACAACCGCGGGGTCTCATGTTAACACCTTGACTCCACGCACCAGAATTTAGAAGCTGGCCCATTGAGTCTGCAGTGCAGTTCAATTTCGGATAAACTCTCCCGCTAAATCTTCAAGGAAGATCTTAAAGCCCGAAGGGCCATTCACTTTTGGCTCCTCGACCGCCCCGCCCCCCCATTTTTGGTACTTCGACGCCGGATTCACTTTATTTGATCCTCGGGAATCTCCGCTATTTTAAGTCTAGATTTGTCTAACTTACTCCCGCATTAGGACTAGATTCGTCTAGTTTCCACCGCTATCTAGGTATATATTAGTATAACCTACACCCGCTTCAAG
Source organism: Cabera pusaria (assembly GCA_954871355.1). Lineage (NCBI taxonomy): Eukaryota > Metazoa > Arthropoda > Insecta > Lepidoptera > Geometridae > Cabera > Cabera pusaria. The sequence goes on from OX940910.1 coordinate 7,268,003, forward strand.
TCTAGATTCGTCTAGCTTAAAATCGTAATTATTAAGCCTAGATTCGTCTAGCTTAAACCCGCATTAGTTCTACTTCTTTCAATCGTAAACTCGCCCACTAAAGTGTTACCTGTCCGTTTGATAAAAACTTCTTAAAAAATAATATAAACCGCATACCTAATTAACTATTAAACTATATCATATCATAAATAAATTACGTATCTTTTATACTTAACCTAATACAAGTCGTAAATTGTCTCGTCATATTCCGCACTCAAACAAATCGTACGTACCTACGTAAAATTATATTTTCTATCTACTTACTACCGCTCGCTCTCAACATAATTCTGTTGTCTGCCTCCTATTTATTTTACCGCGCTGTGATCGGCGATAGCCGGCCGGCCGGCATTGCAACTATCGCAAATAGGTAGATATATTTCATTCAAGTAGGAACATATTAGTTAATAACACTCGTTAGTCAAAATGCCGCCGACAAAAAAGGCCGACGACGAATTAGACAGAGATGTCGTTCTCTTAGAAACTAAAAGAGACACATTGTTTGAGTATATTCAGATCGTTTATGATAACTCGAAAACCGCACACACAAGCGAAGAATGTTTAGAACATTTCTTATGCTCTGTCGTGACTTTAGACGATATACGGTCTGAGTATCGAGATATAGTTAATGAGTACAATCGCGCATTGCTAAAAAGCGACCCTACTAGCAAGCCTAATTATCAGTGTTTGAATTCATTTGAAGACATGTATTGCCGCATCAAGCGTGTTTTAAAACGTGTTGAACCTTCACCTTCCAAGGTTGACTTAGACTCTGATCTAGATCGCAAAGCTTCAGTTGACCGCTCGGGTTTAAGATGTAGAATGCCATCTTTGCCGCCAATTGAAATAATGACGTTTGACGGGGATATTCGAAACTGGCCCTTATTCTACGCTGGTTTTAGATCCATGGTTCACGACAATCCAATGCTGACAAACGCTGAGAGCTTGTATTATTTAATAGGTAAGCTTTCAAAGAAAGCGCAAGCTGTGTTCTCAGGCATAACGCCATGCGCAGATAATTATGATATGATAATAAAGTGTCTCGAAGATAGGTATCAAGACACTCGCACGCTCGCATCTACCTACTTAGATCAGATGATAAATCTCAAGTTGAGCGGCAACGATACTTCTTCTAAATTGCAATTATTTTTAGATCAATTTGTCACTGCCGCTAGTGCATTAAATAACTTGCAATTAGATAATTTATCTGACTTCATATTGCTTCAGATCGCGTTAAAGAAGTTAGACGAAGGCACGGTCCGTGCGTTTGAGTCACAATATCGCGATGTGAAGCTACCTACTTTCGTTCAACTGACAGATTTCATTAGAGGACAGTATAGAATATACCACAACATGCAATCTAGTACAAGTGCTTCAAATTCTTCTCGTAATAATACTTCAAATAAACCGCGAAGCCATGTACCTAACCCTCAGGCTTATGTAGCAGTCTCCGCTTCTCACAAGAAATGTCTTTGTGACAACTTTGCACATGATCACCTATATAAATGTCCTAAATTCAACGAATTAACGCCCTCCGCTCGATTTAAATGTGTCAAAGATCATTACGCATGCATTAATTGCCTTAGTTTAAAACATAAAGCCCGCGAATGTAACTCAAATTTTAAATGCCGTAGTTGTCAACAAAAACATCACTCATTATTGCACTTTAATACCGCACATAATCAAACCGCATCGCAATCGCACGATAATAGATTATCGACCGCGCCGGCATTCGAACCCGCACCGACTAGGCCACGCGACTCACGCGCTATGCCAGTGGGCAGCGCCGCGGCCGGTGCGAACCTCGCGCCTCGAGCACGATCGCCCGCTCCTACACACGCCGCGAACGTATCGTCACTGTACACATCCATTGCTGCGCCAGTTCCGAACGATTCGAGTCGTACTGTTCACAGCACGCAATGTATGCGTCCTACAACGATACTATTGTCAACGGCTCAAGTTGTAATTTACGATAGTAAGGGACGACAGCATTTAGTCAAGTGTTTACTAGACACGGGATCGCAAAGTAACTTCATAACAAATGAATGCTGCTCGCTATTAGGTTTGAGTTACAATAAAAATACGCAAATGACTGTTAAAGGTTTCGGTGGGTCTGAAAAGGATATTAAGGGCTCCACGGACTTTAAAATATATTCACGCTTTCTAATTCGAACGTTCATTATGACGTTTCGGCACTTGTTGTCGACCGCATCACGGATAACCTCCCATCGGTTCCCGTTGACGAATCTGCGTTCGCGCACATTCAATCGCTACCGCTCGCGGACAGTACGTTCGCTACGCCCTCTGGCGTGCAAGTACTTCTAGGTGCTAATATTTTCTCTCACCTGTTACTACCTGGCATGGTTAAAAACAGTGTGAATGGAATGCCGCCCGCTATTGAAACAGTTTTAGGGTATATAATTATGGGTTCCGCTCCTGTATTATTACCTAAACATAAAATAAAGTCGACATCGGCTTGCTGCGCCGTCGTCGAGCAGCCATCTTTGGACAACCTTCTTAAAAGGTTTTGGGTTCTCGAAGAGGTTTGCGCTCCGCCCGCCCACAGTCAAGATGACCTTGAATGTGAGAATCATTTCCGCGCCACCACTACGCGCGATGCTAGTGGTAGGTACACCGTCGCTTTACCGTTTAGTGACGATGTTTATAAATTAGGTAATTCGTACTCCACCGCATATAGACGCTTCTTGTGTTTAGAAAGGAAGTTGGAGTCGTCGAGTATACTGCGCGCCGCCTATGACGATATCATTCGTGATTATGTCGATAAGGGCTATATTACCGAAATAGGACCTATTGATAAAGTTTCTCCCGCCGCATCCTATTTTGTACCGCATCATTGCGTGCGCCGTGACGACAAGACGACGACTAAGGTGCGCATGGTCCTGGATTCCAGCAGTAAGACAAGTACCGGGTTGTCACTTAATCAAATACTGCATGCCGGACCTAATCTACAGGGTGATCTTAATTGCATCCTTTTGAATTTTCGCCTTTTTAAAATCGCGATTTCTGCTGACTGTCGTCAGATGTTCTTACAGATCGGCATGCACGAATCCGATCGTAAATATCAGCGAGTTCTTTTTAGATTTAACCCGCAAGACCCAATATCGGTTTTTGAATTTAATAGAGTTGTTTTTGGAACAAAATCCAGCGTCTTCCACGCTGTCCGAGTAATTCATCAACTCATCGCTGACGAGAAGCATAAGTTTCCTACAGCTGCTGCGATTGCATCTAGTTCGACGTACATGGATGATGTATGCTTCAGTATAATGCCAGATGACTCGTCGCTAAATGATGAAGCTGCCGCTGTTGCCGCATGCATCCAGCTCATTGAACTTTTCAAGTGCGGTCGATTTGACCTTGTCAAGTGGACCAGCAACTCCGCCGCCGTTTTACGTGAAATACCCGCATCGCATCGAGCCTCCTCAGATATCGAGATCGATAGGGGTGCCACACCGCAGAAAATACTGGGTACACATTGGGACAGGTCGGACGACGTTTTTAAATTCAGAGTTGCCGCACCTGAAACGGGATGTACTAAACGCATAATATTATCCGCTGTCGCGCGCCTATGGGATAACCTAGGTTTAGTGGCTCCTGTCATATTGCATGCTAAGCTTCTCATACAGGAGCTTTGGCTATTGAAATGTGACTGGGACGACACGCCTCCAAAACGCATAATAGCACTTTGGTCACAGTTTTGTAACGAGTTGCCGGCGCTAAACGAAGTGCGTATACCGCGACACCTGGGAGTAGTTCAGGGCAGCGTTGCTAACCTGTTAGGGTTTGCTGACGCTAGTGAACGCGCTTACGGTGCTGTTGTATACCTCCAAGTTGCCGTCGGTGACAGTAGAACTGTTACAATCGTGTGCTCAAAATCCAAAGTTGCGCCGCTCAAAACACTTTCGACTGCAAGGTTGGAGTTGTGTGCTGCAGTCCTTATGTCAAAATTGATGCGTAAAGTGATTGATATATTTCAACCGCGATACACAATAGCAAATGTCTTCGCCTTCACTGACTCAAAGGTTGTTCTTTGCTGGATCAACTCATCACCGCACCGCTGGCAAACGTTTGTTGCCAATCGCGTTGTCATGATTGTTGACAACTTACCGGCAAGTTGTTTCCATCACGTAGCAGGGACTGAAAATCCTGCCGATTGCTCATCGCGCGGTCTATCTCCCGCGATGCTTATAAATCACCCGCTATGGTTTTCGGGACCGCCGTGGGCTTCGAAAAGTCCAGCAGAGTGGCCTATCGCAGAGTTTTGTCGTGATGACGTCGGTGAAGTGCCAGAACAAAAACCGCTTGCACATACTGTGACTGTACCCGCTACCGAATCGCCAGTTTATGGACTCGCCAATCGTATATCTTCGTGGTCGAAGCTTTTACGTATTGTTGTTTTTGTTTATCGAACGTTAAAATTATTACCGCGCAAATCGACCGTAAGTCGCTCAGACTTAGAATTTGCTGAAACTAAAACTATACTCGCACTTCAACGAGTCCACTTCGCTGACGACAAAAATAAATTAAAATTAAAACAAAATTGTTCGCCCGCTTTACAAAAATTAAATCCGTTTTTGGATGTAAACGGCATCATTCGCGTTGGTGGCCGCTTGTCAAATGCTGATATCAGTTATGCGCAAAAACACCCGTGTGTTCTTCCGCGACACGACCACGTGGTAGATATGATAATTGATTATCATCACAGAAAGCATTTGCACGCTGGCCCCGAACTCCTGATGTCCTTACTCAGGCATCATTATTGGATACTCGCTGCGCGGCGAGTTATTCGTCACCGCATACACAAGTGCAATACTTGTTTCAGAGCAAAGCCGCGCCCATCATTTCCAATGATGGCGGATTTGCCCGCATTTCGCGTCAACCAGGTTGACAAGCCGTATTCGCATACAGGCTGCGATTTTGCAGGTCCGATTTCATACACACCTGTGCGTGGCAGAGGCGTCAAAAGCCGTAAGGCATGGCTCTGTATATTTACCTGTCTCACTACGCGTTGTTTGCATATTGAGATAGCCACGGAGTTGAGTACGGTTAATTTCCTCGCTGCATTCAAGAGGTTTCTTTCACGCCGCGGTCCTGTTCAGTGTCTATACACTGACAACGCTACAAATTTCATAGGATGCAGGTCATATCTGCGTGACCTGTATAAGTTCCTAGATGAATTCAAACCGCACCTTGATCATGAACTCTCAGAAAGTCGGATTGACGTCAAGCAGATTCCACCAGTTAGCCCTCATTTTGGCGGATGCTGGGAGAGCATGGTGAAGGTTGTGAAGTCTCATCTCTTCAAGGTTATAGGTCAGCAGATACTGTCTTATGAGGAACTCTTAACAGTGCTAGCTCAAATCGAAGCGTTAGTAAATTCGCGTCCACTCACCGCTTTAAGTAGTGATCCCGATGAGCCGACTGCGCTCACGCCGGCTCACTTTCTTCACACCGCGCCATTATTTTCATTACCCGCGCCTCACGTAGAATCTAATTTGATTGAGAGGCATTCGCTATTAAATAGTATGGTCCAGTCGTTCTGGCAGCGATGGAGAGTCGAGTATTTGCATCGATTGCAATCTCGAGCCAAGTGGATCATACCATCCACCCCGATCCAGTTGGGATCAGTAGTAGTTATCATAGTCGACAACGCGCCGCCGCCTGCTTGGCCTCTCGGTGTAGTAGAAGCTGTTCATCCTTCGAAGGATGGTACAACGCGTGTAGTTACAGTGAGAACTAGTAAGGGGAGCTTTGTGCGCCCAGTTGTTCGATTGTGCCCATTGCCACATCAATAAATTTGTGTGGAGCAATGCTCTGCATTTCATATAGCTTATAGTTTAGTTAATTACCCGCATTTAAATTTCCGCATCCGCAACTTTAATTTTTAAAGGTAACCCTTTAAGGCCGGGGGAGATGTTTACGCCATTTTCAAGTCAATTATTTTGCTTCAAGTAATCTTAAGATTCTAACTGTCTATGTTAAGTTGGCAGCATTTCCCTTTCCTGTATTCCATCCGCAACCTATATTTTATCTCCTTCACGCATGCACGCCTGCTAATATCTATCTCGCTCGCACGATAACGCAGCGAGTGCCGTGTGTGTCGAAGACGCATCACATTCGAAAAGAAGCTCCCGCGCCGCCGCCATCGAAGAAAACTAGCTCGCTAGTTATCCTCGCGATTAAACGTGAATCCGCGCAACGTAAACAACAAAATATAATACTAAACTATAATAATAAGTGTTGTGGTACATTTGTGTGCAAAATTAAACCCATCGCAGTGCGCCTCGCGCACGCGGTGATCGCCGCCATTTTCAACACAACACAACACGGCAACGCAATATTAAACGAAGGAAGCCAGCAGGCCAACTGGCCCGCTCAACAAGAGAGAAGCAAGAAAGGAAACCACCACTTCAAGGTAGGCGTGCATCCTCTCTATTTCCGTCCACACCTATATTTCGGCTGCCAACTTGCATAGTACCTATATATACCGCACCGCGAACCAGTCCTAACAGGATACCTATTCAAATACAGTCCACAACCGCGGGGTCTCATGTTAACACCTTGACTCCACGCACCAGAATTTAGAAGCTGGCCCATTGAGTCTGCAGTGCAGTTCAATTTCGGATAAACTCTCCCGCTAAATCTTCAAGGAAGATCTTAAAGCCCGAAGGGCCATTCACTTTTGGCTCCTCGACCGCCCCGCCCCCCCAAATGTTTTTAAATAAACTTATTTACAACATATCGAAATATCATAAACTACTATTTTTATTTAATAGGTATTATATTAAATTGAAACCGTCTTCATTGACAATTTTGTACTTTGCCAAATAACACTTTTTTGGTTGCATCTAAGAATTGCTCTTACCTATTGATTATTTAAGGTTATAAGCTTAATTATTCATTTTCTTTAGGTAAAAAGCATTGAAGCTTAATCCTTTATAATCATAACTTACACAATTACTTATTACAAATTATCACAGCCGGCACATCGCCTAGTTTTTATATATTTTTTAACCGACTTCAAAAAAAGGAGGAGGTTTCTCAATTCGACCGTTTTTTTTTTTTTTTTTTTTTTTTTTTTTTTTTTTTTTTTTTTTTTTATGTTTGTTCGGGGATAACTTCGTCATTTATGCACCGATTTTGATTATTCTTTTTTTGTTCGAAAGGAGATATCCCAAGTGTGGTACCATGGTCATTTTATCGAGGTCTGATAAATATCTCCAGAGATATTGAGATAAACATCTCAAAATTGGTACTGAAAATGAACATTGAAGTCGGTTCTTTTTTAGTTTTTAAACGATATTATAAATCAACATTTCGTGTGACTTCTATTGTTTTCGATACAGATAAGAAGCCTTTGAGTATTTAACCAAGAAGCCTTCATAATCCCACTATATTCGCACATATTATGTCTGTCACGTAAATTTTCCCCAAACTAGATCCAGGGGGACTACAGCCAAGTAACTATTATATTATCTGTGCTACAGCTGCTCAGAACATATCTCGTCTCTCGCTTCTCACCTTTGCATTATTAAACCCCAAGGCATAGAAAAGATAATAATATGCCCATGAAGTGCGCGACCAAAATTCCATAATGGTGTATAAAATTCATCTGAAAACACCAAATCTTATTAACACACTTTATTAACAATTTACTTTTACAACTACGATTTCTCAACACTTATCACTCAGCAATAACTTAACACTTATGCCGCTTTCACTATACATTTGAGATAATATAATTTATTTAGTCCATTTCTATGCAATGCCTCAATATTCGCCGTCTTTAATAATTATATTTTCTTGCATTTTGATTATTTAAGTTATTTATTAATCAAACTTCAGCCACCACCGAAATTCACCAACCGACAATGTTGTCTTCATACATATTTATGCCATCAATACATTTTGTTTCGAATCTACCCTCATTATTTGTAAAACTGATAAAGGAAGCAAAACTGGTCTAGCTATTTTACTAATTAATACATGCGCTCTTTCTAATGGGTTCATAATGACAGAGTACGATATATGGGTCTTTCTATCTCTTCTATCTTTCTCTTTCATTATGTTACTTTCGAAACGTCTTATAGAAGAAGGTCGTATGTGGATATTTTGCTGTCATGCTATTGCTTTTTGAGACTGCTACTCCAATTATGACCGATACTGTACATCACGTTCGTTCAGCAACGTTCACCACAAGGATGAACATACCTATGCTTATTTTTTGGGAAAATAAAATCATGATTTCCACACATAATTCAAATAACTCAGATCACACAAGCGTTGACAGAGTTTTACAGTGATAAAGTTCTTGGTGTACGTGAACGAAGTCACGGATATCAGCTAGTATTTTTTATTAGCTAGTTATATTTAAATTAAAGAATATTATTACAAGTATGTACCTACAATTTAATAAACTAATAAAACTAAAATATTAACTATGACTAATAATTAAAATGAAATCTACAAAAAAAAAAATTGAATTTAGGTCGCTGTCTGCTGGTCCCAAAAAGCTGGCGACATTACCTCTTTGAATAGCGAAACTAATGCGTTACCCGAAGTAAGCGCCAGCTCTTTGATTGTGGGAGCTAGTAATATAATAATAATATGTTCTAACTAAATACTCTATGTTCTTAAATCCACTCCGTCACCTTTCTCCAATAGATCGATCAAGACAAAATCCGAGACAGCATGCAGTCGATCTTAATGCTGACAACCCTTACTTACTTACGAAGCATTTTCAACCGACCTTTATATATACCCTACAGGAGTATCTCAATTGATGCGGATTTTGAGGATTTCAATTGAAGCCGTGCTTGTCTGACGGCAGCAAAGACATTATAAATAATGTCTTTAACGTAATGTATGCTGTAAATTTGCTGTAATGTCTTTGGACCGCAGTGAGACCAGGCATAGGCCACTGACTTTAATCTTAGCCCAATCTCATGCTAACTATCGCGTGTGAATTTTCCGCTAGAGGCGCTTGTGGACTATAAGGTCCGCAAAATGTTCAATGTTATTTTTAGTATTTACCCAAACTGACATTGACATAACATGTTTGGTAGTTGTAAGACTTCTGCTAGTCCGCCTAGGGCGGTATGCTAATAAATTCATGAAATGGAATCAAGCGTAATTTTTTTTTCGGTCTGAATGACAATGTGTCCTTTGAAATTACAGGGCATGTGAGACTTAACATATTTACGTCTCGAGGTAAGAGGCGCAGTGCAGTGACATATAAATTTTAGCTATGCCGAATTCTGCATGCAGCTGTATCTGTAATAGGTAGGCGTCATCGTTTACGATCACGCATTATGGTGCTGATGGTGGCCTGTTACCTGTTAACATAAAAAACAACATACAATTTGACATTTCATTATAAATTGTATATATTGGTTCTTATTTAAATATGATTTAGGTTTAATTGTATCGGTAGCTGTCATCAGGACCATTTTACTCAGTGGCGCCTTCTGGTTAGCGAATAAACCATAGTCATCAATTAGCGCTACTATCCCGATCTATCTACATCTATCTTCATGACTATTAATACATTACTTATTACATTATTTATTACACAATCCGACCAACAGTCACATGAAAATTAAATTTAACCACTCAAACTTAATTAATAATTCAGTCCAATTACTACATAAAACAATGGTAATTGATTCACTAGAGCCCCAATTAAAATAGTTGTGCAATTAGTTCACAAGAATATTGGTAATCCGGAAATGACCAAGTATTCGCAACAATAATTTCACTTAGTTGCTTGGAAAGCTAAATAAAGGGCCCGTATCGTTAATGAAGAGTAAGGGAAAGGCGCTTAGTACGCCCGTAAAAAATAAGGTAACAAGAAATCGTTTAAAAAACTATAAAAACCGACTTCAAACGAATTTTCAGTAACAAGTTTGAGGTGTTTTGATAAACGAATACGACGAATTGATAACCTCCTTCTTTTTGGGAAGTCGGTTGAAAAGGCGTCGATTAAGTTTTTTTTCTTTTATCTTATAGTAGTAACATAAGATAAAAGTTGTTGTTGACCCTATCTCACCTGTTGGTAAGTGAAGATGCGGTCGAAGCTGGTAATGGGTACTTGCTAGATTGAAGATACCTGAAGATGGTAATGGATAGCTGCCGGAACACATTAGATGTTTGATGACAGATTTTCTAACTAGAGGGTGGTAGCTGGCCAGGCGGACACTAGATAGTGTCCTACCACCATGCGGGGGTTCATGATTTCTTAATGATGTTTTTCCTTCACTGGAGGGCCACTGTAAAAAGCGCACATATATTTTTCGATTATATCATTGTAATTGGCATACGAGAACCTAGCCAACCAGACCTCCGAAGTTTAGTGCAACAAGATAAAGGGTATATATATATTTTACTTGTCTCTTTACTAAAACAAATCGGTTTTCTGCCGCGACCCCCGTACCTCGGAGTAAGACGTTCATCGAATTCACGTCAAAAAGTAGAAAGGCTTTTTCTTTTTGATCTGATCTACTGTTTCTATTCGATACAGTCGTGTGTAATACCCCCCATATATGCAGCTTATAATTGGCTCCATAACCTACCTACCCTGATTCATGTCCGACCAATTCACACAATTGTAGTCTAGAAAATAGTCTTTGTCCATTTAGTTGGAGTAAAGGAGACCACACAGTGAACGGTCTACGTGATGTGAGGTTTGTAGTACAGATGGTTTTGTTAAAAAATACCACTAAATATTATGAAAGTTAGTTTGGTTTACTCTTTTATTTTAAATATATACTTCTTAGAATTTTTATATAGCACGTTAGGAAAAAATAAATATGTTTTTTTAATATCTCGCTTGGTTGTAAGTAGACCTGATTGATGTCAATTGTGATTGATCGAATCTTTTTGATTCGATCGCGACCCGTACATGAGTGATTGAATCATGGATCTCTAAAAGATTCGATCTTATTTGACTCGATCTCGAATATCAGTCTCGTGTCTCGTGATCGAATGCTTAGTCTGAATGTAGAGCATAATGATTGAATGTCTAAGTAATTATTAATTAATTATTAATTAATTAATTAATTAAAGTATTAATTAAGATACTTTACAAACAGGCGACATGTTCATGAGAACAAAAACAGGTATTCATTTTCATCGTGACAAATAACATTAATATTATGATTCTAACCATCATCCGTTCAGTTCAGCATTCGTCATTCGGTTATATACTCATACAATACAACAAAGTATATTTTCGATCATTTCGTTTGTACTTTGTAGCACAAACAAACTAACTGCGACCTGCGACCCAATGGACCGAAATGATCGAAATTATCGAATCTTTTGAACCCGATCACTATATGAGTCGGTCACGATCGACACAGATCTAGTTGTAAGCGATGATGTGGTCGATGATGGTAACACGCTAGGCCTAGAATGGGAACTGGCTCTCATGGATAGCTGCCGGAACACATTAGATGTTTGGCGACAGATTTTCTAATTTGATGGTGGTAGCTGGCCAGGCGGACACTAAAAAGTATCCTATCACTATCTGGGGCTTGGGGGTTTCTTAATGATGTTTTACCTTCACCGGGAGCCACTGTGATAATCTTTGGTGCACATCAATCTGCATGGGCTGATGCATCTGGCATCAAAGCCGACCATTATCCCATTACACCGCTGGGCCCTCAAATGGTGCTTTATGAAAATTTTAATTGATCAGTCGATCATATCGATCGTTTAGTGTGTGGGCACCTTTACATCCTTTGTCTACCTCTCCTTTGTGAGTCTAAATGTGGAAGATTTATTTAGTAGTGGCTTCGAGAACCAATGCGGGTTGATATTAGTTTAACTCTAAAACTATGTACACTGGGGTTAGGTTTTAGAATTAGAGCGCAAATTTGAATGAAATGTGTTTTATTGGTAAAGAGTACACAGAAAATTTTATCCCAATGCTCAAGTTTAAAAGACATATACATTGGGTGCGGGGTACCAGCCACTGCAACAAGAACAATGAAGAACATTTTAGAGTAGGCGTGATGTTTTAAAATATTTACGATTAATATTATGATGTGATTATGAGTACACGGATTGTGGTAAGTATTAGGAGAGGCCTATATACAGCAGTGGACGAATACAGGCTGTTAATAATGATGATGATGATGATGATGATAGTAAAGAGCTCTTCAAGGCAAATCATCAAGCCCAAACTTGGTAGGGTTATGTTGTTTTATCACAGAAATGCCGTGGCCACCTTCCAGCTTTATTATCAGATCCTGGATAACGTTTAGGTGTAAAGTGCTCTTCAAGACGAATCAATCGAGTCCAAACTATGTTGGGTTACGTTATTTTATCACAGAGATGCTGTCGCCACCTTCCAGCTTCATCATCAGAACCTGCATATCATATATGCCGAAAAACGAAAAACGCCGGTATACGCTTGTTTCCTTGACTTGTCTAAGGCGTTCGATACAGTTTTGTATAGCAAGCTATGGAACAAGTTGAGGACGGCTGGCGTACCAGCTGAAATCGTCATTATGTTAAAACATTGGTACAGCTGCCAGCGGAACCAGGTGAGGTGGGGAGATGCTCTGTCTGACTCATTTGACATGGAGTGTGGCTTGCGGCAGGGTGGTATCACCTCTCCTTTGCTGTTTAATCTCTATGTCAACGATCTCATCGGCGAGCTCAGTGGTACACATATTGGTTGCTTTATAAATGGTGTAAGCGTCAATAATATCAGTTACGCGGATGATATGGTGCTACCGGGATCGATTCGCAACCTACTAACGATTTGTGAAGTATATGCAGCGGAGCATGGATTGAAATACAACACCAAAAAGAGCGAAGTGCTCATCTTTAAGAGCGGTAATATTAAACCCGTGCATGTTCCGCCTATTATGCTAAATGGTGCGGCTCTAAGGATGGTAACTAAATTTGTTTATCTGGGGCACATCGTGACCGAGGACTTACGAGACGATGCAGACATTGAAAGAGAACGCAGAGCACTGGATGTCCGTGGAAATATGATCTGCCGCAGGTTTGCTCGTTGCTCGAAAGAAGTTAAATTATCACTTTTCAGAGCATACTGTCAATCTTTTTATTCGAGTAGCTTGTGGGTGGATCATACTAAGCGCACTGCCAGTGCTTTGCGTATCCAATACAACAATATTTTTAGGATGCTGATGCGACTGCCAAGCTATTGCAGTGCGTCGGGAATGTTCACTGAAGCAAGGACAGACGGCTATCATGCCATAATTCGCAAAAAAGTATCTTCCCTACGGCTGCGTGTGCGAGGCAGTGGTAATAGCATCCTAAAAATGATTGTATCACGATTGGATTGCCCAATCCAAAATAAATGGATGCAGATACTCATGGGCTTACAATAAACATTAAAATTAAAATTGGATAACTAGTGCTTAAGATTATTTAACTATTTTATATATTATTTTTAATTATGACATTTGAATTTTCCTATTTAATTTTTATTTTTATCGTGTAATTTTAAACCGTTTAATATTTAATCTAACTATAGTAATTTGAAATAATGATAATTTATGATAATGTGTAATTAAGCTATGGAATGAATTTGAAATAAATGAATTAATAATATATGTATTAAGTGCTCCTCAAGACGAATCAATCGAGCCCAAACGAGGTATATCATCTATGTATAAAGTGCTCCTCAAAACAAATCAATCGACCCCAAACTAGGTGGGGTTATGTTGTTTTATCACAGAGATGCCGTGGCCACCTTCCAGCTTCATCAACAGAACCTAGATATCATCTATGTATAAAGTTCCCCTCAAGACAAATCAATCGAGCTCAAACTAGGTGAGGTTATGTTGTTTTGTCACGAAGATGCCGTGGCTACTTTCCAGCTTCATCATCAGAACCTGGATATCATCTATGTATAAAGTGCTCTTCAAGACAAATCAATTGAGCTCAAACTAGGTGGGGTTATGTTGTTTTATCACAGCGATGCCGTGGCCACCTTCCAGCTTCATCATCAGAACCTGGATATCATCTATGTATAAAGTGCTCCTCAAGACAAATCAATCGAGCTTAAACTAGGTGGGGTTATGTTTTTTTGTCACAGAGATGCCGTGGCCACCTACCAGCTCCTTTTTAAGGTTCCGTAGCCGAATGGCAAAAAACGGAACCCTTATAGATTCGTCATGTCTGTCTGTCTGTCTGTCTGTCTGTTTGTCCGTCCGTATGTCACAGCCATTTTATTCCGAAACTGTTAGGACTACAGTATTGAAACTTGGTAGGTATATGTATTCTGTGAACCGCTTTCCGATTTTTATACAAAAATAAAAAATATAAAAGTTTAAGAGGGAGCATCCCATACATGGAACTGAAACAAAAAAAAAAATCTTCAAACCTGTACGTGTGGGGTATCTATGGATAGGTCTTCAAAAAAGTACATTGAGGTTTCTAAAATCATTTTTTCTCAAAGTCAATCATTTGAAAGATAGGCGCGTATAAAGTGGTAAAATGTGTGTCCTCCCCCCCCCTCTAACTTTTAAAGTATGGGAGTGAAAAATCTAAAAAAAATATATGCTGTAGATCTCAATAAAAACTAACAACGAAAATTGGTTTGAACGAGAAACAGTCAGCAGATTTAGAGATATGGCGACCGCAAAGATAACTTTGTTTTTTATACAAACACTATGAAAAACAAAGTTAATTTTGTAGTTGCGAAAAATCATAGTTATGGAATACTTAACTGTGTTACGGAACCCTACGAGTGCGAGTCCGACTTGCACTTGGCCAGTTTATTCTTTTTTTAATCGGTAGGGTACATTTCCAAGGTGGTCATTGTAATTTCATCGAGATTTCGCGTATTCGTGAGAGGGCTCACCCTCATATTATAGACACGTGGTCCTCCCACACAACGCCCTTTAAGCGTTTGTTCTTTCCGCGTACGTGCGAGATGTGGAATAACCTTCCTTCCGACGTTTTCCCACAGAAGGTTGATCTTTGTTGCTTCAAAAGGAGAGTTAACAGATTCCTCTTTCAAAATAGCAGACAACGCACCAGTATTGCCCCTGGTATTTGCAGGTGTTAAAAGGTAGCGGTAACCACTTTCCGTCAGGTGGGCCGCATGCTTGTTTGCCTCTCTAAATATATATAAAAAAACTGATAAGTATCTCCACAGATATGACGATAAACGTCTCAAACGCGCTACTGAAAGTTACGCGCGCGGCATGGAAGTCGGTTGTTTTAGTTTTTAAACTATATTAATTACTAGCTGTTACCCGCGGCTTCGCCCGCGTTATTTGTGTCTTTATGACCATTGAGGTCTAGATCGATGATCTTTTAGGCCAAGTCACCATAGATGACCCTGAAAGTCGAACTCAATATCCTCTATAGTTAAAGTCATTAATCATTTTGGTTAGGTATACGAAGTTGTGCTGTTTAAATGTTTGACTCAATGCAACAGTTCCTGAAACATTTCTTACAAAGAAAATAAGGTGGATAGCTGCGCGAACGTAGCAAGCGCTATCACTGCGCGAGCAAAGCGAGCGCGAAAAATTTTTCGACCTTTCATGACTCTGACAGTTTTTATGACCTGCTAAGTTAACACTGATGACAAATGTCTGCGCGAGCGCAGCGAGCGCTATTAAAGCGCGAGCAAAGCGAGCCCGAAAAAATTATACGTCTTTTTATGACCCTGACAGTTTTTATGACTTACTAAGTCAAGACCGAAAATACAAAAGTTGCTGAAATATTACCTACAAAGTAGATCAAACAAATTATTGCGCGAGCGCAGCGAGCGCTATCACTGCGCGAGCGATGTGAGCGCGAACATTTTTACGTTTTATGACCCTGACAGTTTTTATAACCTACTAAGTCAACACCGATGACCCTAAGGTTAAATATGGCTGGTAAAACACGATTGTTTTTGAAATACTTCCCACAAAGCAGATAAAACACGTTGGGCAAGCAAAGCCATCGCGTAAATTTTGATTACTTTTAATGACCCTGACTGTTTCATGGCCTAATTAAGGCACTTATTACGTTTAGTCATTATAGATGAACCTAAGGTCAAACTTTTATGATTATGCAAACTCTATGTAAAGTTAACAAAAAATATAGGCACCCGCACTTTTCTGCAGAAAAAAAGTATTCTTTGCCCTTTTATGCCCTATTAAATGTCTTTGTACAAAATTTCATCAGAATCGGTCAAGCCGATTGGCCGAAAAAAAGGCCACACATTAACAAAATTCAATAATAAAAATATAGACAACCGAAATTTCCACCCAAAAAAAAAGTATTCGTTGTCCTTCTGTCTTTTTGACTGTCTGTGCACAAAATTTCAGCTTAAATTGTTAACACGGGTTAACAATTTATTTTTATTTTTTTTTTGACCACCTTTGACCCAGAGTAGGCCACACACTTACAAAGTTCACTTTAAAAATTCTGGACACCTGGACTCGGCTGCCAGAAAAAAAGTATCCTATGTGATTCTATGCAAAATGAACTGTAATATGCATAAAATTTCAGCTGAATCGGTCAAGCTGTTGAGCTGATAAGAGGCCACACATTCACAAAATTCAATTAAAAAAATCTAAACACTCAGACTCGATAGCCAAAAAAACAGTTTCCGATATCCTATTCTGCTCTATGAACTGTCTTAATACAACATTTCAGGCAAATCGGTCAAACCGTTTATTCGAGAAGAGGTCTTATATTTACAAAATTCAATTAAAAATACCTGGACTTCCTGACTCGACAGCCAGAAAAAAAGTATCCTATATCCTATTCTGCCCTATGACATGTATTCATACAAAATTTCATGCAAATCGGTCAATCCGTTTATTCGAGAAGAAGTCTTATATTAACAAAATTCAATTAAAAATATCTGGACCCCCTGACTCGGTAGCCAAAGAAAAAGCATTCTATATTTTATTCTGCCTTATGATCTGTCTTTATACAACATTTCAAGCAAATCGGTCAAGCCGTTTATTCGAGAAGAGGTCTTATATTTACAAAATTCAATTAAAAATATCGGGACCCCCTGACTCGATAGCCAAAAAAAAAGCATTCTATATTTTATTCTGCCTTATGATCTGTCTTTATACAACATTTCAAGCAAATCGGTCAAGCCGTTTATTCGAGAAGAATTATTATATTAACAAAATTCAATTAAATATATTTGGACCCCGTGACTCGATAGCCAAAAAAAAAGTATCCTATATACTATTCTACTCTATGAACTGTCTTTGTACAACATTTCATGCAAACCGGTCAAGCCGTATATTCGAGAAGAGGTCTTATATTTACTAAATTCAATTAAAAATATCTGGACCCCCTGACACGATAGCCAAAAAAAAAGTATTCTATATCCTATTCTACCCTATGAACTGTCTTTATACAACATTTCATGCAAACCGGTCAAGCCGTATATTCGAGAAGAGGTCTTATATTTACTAAATTCAATTAAAAATATCTGGACCCCCTGACTCGATAGTCAGAAAAAAAGTATTCTGTATCCTATTCAGCCCTATGAATTGTCTTTGTACAACATGTCAGGCAAATCGTTTAAGCCGTTTATTTGAGAAGAGATCTTATATTTACGAAATTCAATTAAAAATATCTGGACCCCCTGACTCGATAGCCAAAAAAGAGTATCCTTTCTACTATTCTACCCTATGACCTGTCTTAATACAACATTTTAGGCAAATCGGTCAAGCCGTTTATTCGAGAAGAGATCTTATATTTACGAAATTCAATTAAAAATATTTGGACCCCCTGACTCGATAGCCAGAAAAAAAGTTTTCTATATTCTATTCTGCCTTATGAACTGTCTCTATACCACATTTCAGGCAAATCGGTCAAGCCGTTTATTCGAAAAGAGGTCCTTTTGTTACGAAAATGAATTAAAAATATCTGGACCCCCTGACTCGACAGCCAGAAAAAAAGTATCTTATATCCTATTCTGCCCTATGACATGTATTCATACAAAATTTCAGGCAAATCGGTCAAGCCGTTTATTCGAGAAGAAGTCTTATATTTACAAAATTCAATAAAAAATATCTGGACCCCCTGACTCGATAGCCAAAAGAAAAGTATCCTATATCCTATTCTGCCCTATACTATCTTTGTACAAAATTTCAGCCAAATCGGTTAAGCCGTTTGACCGTGAAGAAGTCCCAAACAAACAAACAAATAAACAAACTGACTTTCGCATTTATAATATTGGTGTTGATGGTGTTCATTCGTTTTGTAAACTATCTTTTATTCAAAAAACTCACTACGAGTCTCTCAAATTGCTATCCACAGCTTGACTGTATCACAGAATAAATAATAGACTCTCTGTAGTGACTTAACATGGTTTCTTCCCGCCCACTCCCGAAGACTGTCCCCACTTGGGGGCAGACGGACATACCTGTGCCTATCTACCCCACGTTTAGCTTTCGGAGGCAGACGGCATTGCTTCGGCTTGAGTTCCTCCACAATTTCTATATACTCATACAATACATAATACCGACATTTTATTACTTCATATGACATAAAACAACACGACAAAAACAACCAAATCAATATTTCATTTCGATGTTGTTCTACAAAACTTTTTATTATGTATGAATTATTAATTTTCTATCAGGAAACTCAATTACATGTTATTTTGCCGTAACTTTGTTTTCTTATCCCGTAATAGAAAGTTTTAGTCGGAAATGTCGGGTTTTAAAGGAAAATGCGTTATTAATAATGAATATTTTTATTAGCGGTATTATATTGTAAGCGGTAAAAAGTAGAGAGGTAATTGGGTCGTTTGTGTAAGTTCCTACATATTTATTATTAACCAATAGTTTAACCGGTACTCTATTTAATATTGGGTTTTTTGAGTAATATTAATTATATGTTATTATTAACGTATTTGTTATTATTTGAACAAGTTTTTAGGATTGGACACATTGGAAATAATTTCTAATTGTTGAAATATTAGGAAACATTGAGTAGTTATTTTTCCTCCCTTAAAAAAATACTGGGCCTGATTTTTAGATTAGTCTTACAAAGGCATTACAAAAATTACGGCCACACCGCGGCGTCCTGCGATCTGCGGGCGCGATCTCAGTACTTTTCAATTGTTTTCTGATCCCGTTTGGTGTGAACCAGTCGATACAAATACTAATGCGCTATCTGATCGCCCCCTATATCGCGCACGCAGGACGCTGCGGTGTGTCCGTACCTTAAGAGTAGCATACCACCATCAATGAGGAAATCTGTCGCTATAACCTTACCATGTTCCGGCAGCACACAGCCCTTGAGAATCAGACTAGTCTAGGCCTAGCGTGTTCATCATACTCAACCACATCATCGCTTACCACCAGGCAAAATAGTGGTTAAACGCTAGCCTTTAGTTTTTAATTAAGTATTTGGAACTTTATAAAAAAGTATTTAGAAAATTAGTTATCGAGTAAATATCCGAATAAACTTAGGCGTAAAATATCCATGCATCCAAGTAACTCCGTTTGATATCTTTTCACAGTCAGATGACTGGACCGATTTTGGTCGAAATTTTACACAGGGATAGAATATAGAAGCATAGGGTAGTTTATAACGCAGACGAAGCTGCGAGACGGAACAAGTCCAGACTAATATTATAAAAACGTTTGTAACTCTGTCTTTTTGTTTATTTATTCGTAGTTGTTACCTAATCACGCCTAACGGGATGATCCGATCTTACTGAAATTTAACAAGAAGATACTTTATGGCATAAGGATGAAAATAGGCTACTTAAAAATAAAACTGGCCAAGTGCGAGTCAGTCTTTTATCCCGCACACGGATGATCCCGAACGCCATATAACGAATATCTAACGAACGTCTAACGCCACCTAAGTGAACGTTAACACAAAGGTGTTAGTAATTAATATTAGTTATAAGGTAAGCAATCGTTCATAGATAAAAAATAACTATATAAAATGCTATAGTAAAAAACACGTTTTTTGTATGGGAACCCCCTTTAATTTTTAACTTTGTTCTGTTCTTAGTATTTATTGTTATAGCGGCAACAGAAATACACCATCTATGAAAATTTCAACCGTGTAACTATCACGGTTCATGTGATATAGCCTGGCGACAGACTGACAGACTGACAGACAGACGGACAGCGGAGTCTCAGTAATACGGTTTCGTTGGTACCCTTTGGGTTCGGAATCCTAAAAAAATATTATTTTTACACATAATTAAATGATGTTCACACAAATGTTCATTGCGAGTGTTTAACCGTGATTAAGGTACTGCTGTACGTGTTTAAAGTCGCGGGTAGTAGTGTTCTATAAATGTGATCTAATCTAAACTATCTTCAAAGTCCAAATGCCGCCTGTTCCACCTATTTAATATGCATGTCAATCGATTATCCCGATAAGGTATCACCATAAAATGAGTTCATCTTTTAACTAGGTGGGCCAATGCCTTGTTAGGGCTTGGTTATACGTACATTATTTAGATCGTGTTTTAGGACGAAATGTTTTTCTGTGCAGCTTAAGTTTAAGCATTTTTGCTTATGTTGTCGTACATGGTTTTACCACAGTAAACATAACAAAATTTTTGTTGTATATATTTTTTTATACATATAAATAAAACTGTCCTTGCGGTACAAAATAAGATAGTTCAGTTAATAATTTACGAACGTTTACAAATCGAATAAAACCAACTTCAAATGACGCGCTAGTAATTTTCAGTTTTAGGTGTTTATCTTCATATATCTCTAGAGTTATCAGATCTCAATAAAATTACAATGGGTCCACCAATGTATGGTCTTCTAAATATAAAAGTTTACAACCAATGTATGATATACTCTTCTAATTAAAAAAGTTAACAAAAATAATCTTTTTAATACGCCGCCATGTATTTAGTAGTAATCGTTCAAAAAATAAACGTAAACAATTGGATGACAGCTGAATAGTTCAATATTTTTGTTTTTTTTTTCTAATTCAAAGCATTAAAATTCTGCTTTTGCTATGTTTACTTGAAATTGGTTATGATTTATTTTATTATTTATGATTTTGACGTGTATATGTGCGTATATTAATATACTGCCTACATACCGAATAAATGCTTTGATTCTTGATTCTGATTTGAGAAGAAGGCATTCAATTCTGGTAGTAAACTTTTTTAAGTCTACCAAAATAGAAGCTTTTCTTTTGTTTTTTTTTATCAATTAAGTTATTTTAGTTTTCGCTTCCACAGCGCAAGAATTGCAATGCATGCTCCAAGAATTGAGCACGGCGAGCCTTGAAGTTGGACTTTCGATGAATCGTACAAAAACCCAAATTATGACCAAAAGCACGAAGCGTAGGGTCGAGGTTGATAGACAGAACTTAAATTACGTCGATGAATATACCTACTTGGGCCAGATAGTTTCCTTCAAAATCGGCAAGATAAAGAAATCGAACGCCGAGTCGATAATGCCTGGAGGAGCTACTGGTCCATGAAGAAACTTATGAAGGGAGAACTTCCGGTGTCATTGAAACGGCAACTCATCGACACTTGTATTCTGCCCATCCTAACCTACGGTGCCCAAACATGGTCGCTTACTGAGTCTCAAAAGTCCAAGCTCAAGGTATGCCAAAGAGCAATGGAGCGCAGCATGCTGGGAGTGAAAAGAACAGACAGAGTACGCAACACCGATCTGCGCTCAAGAACCGGCATAGCTGACGTGAGTGACAAGACTGCCAGGCTGAAATGGGACTGGGCGGGTCATATTTGTCGGATGCATCCCGACAGGTGGGCCAAAATTGTCACGCAGTGGGTGCCTGAAGACGGCCGTCGACGTAGAGGCCCAAAAAGCGGTGCCGAGACGAGTTGGATTGTTTTCACAATGACTGGCCGACAAACGGCGTTAGATAGAGATAGGTGGAAGAAAATGGGGGAGACCTTTGCCCAGCAGTGGGATCAAATAGGTTAGTTAAAAAAAAAAAAAAGTTATTATATGATCAGTCATGATATCATCGGCGGCACACCCCGTATGACCGAGCCCTAATGATCAAACCAGTATTTTTATCAAGTCTATCGATTTTCTATTGATTTGACGAGTTTATTATGAAAATATACTCTTTTCAGAAATGATCAACCTTTTGTTTCCACCTAGTGTGACATGTAGTAGTGCTAAAAATTTAAGAGCAACAGTGAGGATAGAATTAAGTGAGTTAATGTAAAATATTTGATGTAAAAAATCACAATAAAAATAAATTTGTGAATGGTGCCTATAAAGCTGATAAATGAATAAATAAATAAATCGTTTATTTCGAAAAATTGGTACAATCATTATACTAGAAGTTGTGAGGCTATTATGATCATGTTCATTCTTGAGTATCTGCTGCTGAGATAGGCTCATCACCTGTGTTTCAGCATACAGCGCTCTCCCCCGAAGGTAAGCAGTTAGCCGTATTTACAAAACAATTGAATACAATCTAAATCTTATACTAAGATATCTAAACGTATAAACAAAACTAAAATTAAACCGTTTTATTTGACATGTAGTGTGAAAGTGAGTCCTCTAGGTGTATTAAATGTGAAAGTGAGTGTATGAGTGTGAGAGGGTGTGTGGATTGTAAATGGTGAGTGTGTGATTTGTACACAGACCTAGGATTTACTACGTAATGAAATTCTGGGTCACTGGATTTGTAAGAAGATGTGTGTGAGGTGTATAAAAGCGTGAGTTTAAAAGTATGTATGAATGCTATTAGTTTGACTAAAGATATGCATAAATTCATAGGAGCTAGGAATTACTTATTGAAAAGTTCTTCAGTTTCTTCGTAGGTCATTTCTTGTAGCCAAACTGTGACTTTATGTTTTACTTCTGATTTTGTTAACATGTATGTATTCAACATTTTGTTGATTTTATTATAAAGAAAAGGTCCCAAAAAGTAAAAGAACTTTTTAATGAACGATGTTTTTATTGAATTTGGTAGTTCACAGACTTTGTATTTTCTTCTTTTTGTCAAAACTACGGGGTCGTACTTTAGTCTTGAGTGTTGCATTGTTATTATGTTCAGAATAAATAACTGGCGTACAGTTAGGACCTCACAATACTTATAAAGTAGATTGGTTGGGTACAAAAATGGTTTACCTGTTGCAACCTTTTAAATACCGCGTTGTGCTACTTCTATAGTATGCAGGCGCGTTTTAGGAGCACCACCCCAAGAGGATATACAGTAGTTAATTAATGACTGACATAGACTTAAATAAATTTGTTTTGTTATGTTTGGATTTGCAATGTGTTTTAGTTTTTTGAAAATGAACATAATTTTTCGAATACGGCTACTTATGGATTCTATATGATTTTGAAAAGTTAACTTATTGTCTATTATAACACCTAAATATTTAATATTATCAGTTTGATCAAGCTTATCACATTTACAATTTAAGATATTATTAGTTACTGTTAAACAATTGTCTTTATGAGCATATAAATTAAGATTTTGGTTTGGAGGGATGGACCTCATTGAGAAAGTGATGAACTTAGTCTTTTCAATATTGAGTGACAGAAAGTTGGATGGTAGCCAGGATTTTACAGTGTTAAAGCCATTTTGGGCAGCATCGAAAACATCTTTCCAAGTATTTGCAGCAAAGAGTAAAGCTGTATCATCAGCGTAGGAAATTAGTTTACCGTTGAATGGTTGAAATAGACACAGATCATTCATATATATTAAGAATAAAGTTGGACCGAGGATACTTCCCTGGGGAACGCCATAGGTCACAGGTAAGTTGGTACTTATGTAATTTCCTAATTTAACACTTTGGTTTCTATCAGTCAGGTAATTTTTGAGTAATTCAAGTTGGTTCCCGCGAATTCCAATGTGTTCCAGCTTAGTGATGAGGTGTGGGACAGAAACCGTATCAAAAGCTTTCTCCAAATCGAGGAAGATTGAGATACATTTTTTACCACCGTCTAAATTTGTTGAGATATAGTCAGTCAATTCATGTACTGCTTCGTTTGTGGATTTACCACAACGAAAACCAAATTGAGAGTTTGCAAAAATATGGTTACTTTCAATGTAGTCAACTAATCTCTTGTTTATAATGCTGTAAAGCTGATGTTTCTTTAATGTACAGTATCGGTCATAATTGGAGTAGCAGTCTCAAAAAGCAATAGCATGACAGCAAAATATGCACATACGACCTTCTTCTATAAGACGTTTCGAACGTAACATAATGAAAGAGAAAGATATACACCCATATATCGCACTCTATCATTATGAACCAATTAGAAAGAGCGCATGTATTAATTAGTAGAATAACTAGACCAGATTTGCTTCTTTTACCAGTTACACAAATAATGAGGGTAGATTTGAAACAAAATGTATTGATGGCATAAATGAATGAACAAACATTGTCGGTTGGTGAACTTCGGTAGTGGTTGAAGTTTGGTTAGTAAATAACTTGAAAAATCAAAATGCAAGCAAATATAATTATTAGAGACGGCGAATATTGAGGCATTGCATAGAAATGGACTAAATAAATTATATTATCTGACATGTATAGTGAAAGTGGCATAAGTGTAAGTTATTGCTGAGTGATATTCAGTGATGAGAAATCGTAGTTGTGAAAGTAAATTGTTAATAAAGTGTGTTAATTAGATTTGGCGTTTTTCAGAAGAATTTGATACATAATTACGGAAAGTTCGTTCACACTCTATGGGGTTTAATAATGCAATGGTGAGTTGTACGAGACGAGAGATGTCCTGAGCAGCTAAGCACCTGTAGTCACCCTGAATGCAGTTTGGGGAAATTAACGTAGCACCGACATAATATGTGCGAATATTGTGGCTTCTTTGCTGCATCGAAAACAATAGAAGTCTCACGAAATATTCATTTAAAAGTATCTTAAAACTAGGCGATGTGCCGGCTGTGATAATTTGTAATGAGCAATTATATAAGTTATGATTATAAAGGATTAAGCTTTAATCCTCTTTTCCTAGAGAAAATGAATAATTAAGCTTATAACCTAAAATAATCAATAGGTAGGTAAGAGCAGTTCTTAGATGCAACCAAAACAGTGATATTTTGTCAAAGTAGAAAATTGTCAATATAATATAGGCGATTTCAATTTAATATAAGTATTATGAAATAAAAATTGTAGTATAAGATATTTCGATTTATTGTAAATCAGTTTATTTAAAAACATGTTTGCTGTGTATTCTTATTATACAAATAAATATTTCCTCAAAAACTATTAAGATAACATCACCGTGTTATTTTTTTATTTCACATATAACATAGATCGTAAATTTACCTTTATTAGCTAAGTTTGTATAAACAGAAATAAAATAATACAAGCTATTATTAATTGATAAACAAAAATAATTCAGGTGATAGAGATTCGAACTCGGGCCTGCCGCTCCCAAAGCAATCTATCTAACCACTACACTAAGATGCTGATACAATCTCATTCGAATTTAAGTATCCGTTACTTGTTGCGTGGCTTACTCTGCGTTATGTTAATTCAACAAAAAGAAAACGAGTATTCAGTGGAATATTGTTATCTTTATTTGATGTTTACCAAATGTATCTGACGCTACGTTTCACCTTTTTATTGATCTGCGGTCTGGCTAAGCATGCCGTCTATGCCGTACTAACGTGTTATTGTTTGCGTTGGAACATTCGACAGAAATATCGTGCAGGCTACTATGAACATTGAGGTGCTACTGGACTATTGTCCCTCGATAGTACCTATTTATTTCGCTATTATTTTCTTCAAAATTTTGCAACAGATTTTCATATAATTAAGATAGTGTTCCATGCTCCTAGGGTCAATTTCAGTAGCAAGTTTGAGACGTTTATCATCATATCTCTGGAGACTTATCAGATCTCGATAAAATTATAATGGCACCATCTCGCAACCGATAAAAAAAGAATAATTTGAATCGATTCACATCTGACTGAGTAATCGCGTAACATACATACAAAAAAAAAATATATATACGAATTGAGAACCTCCTTCTTTTTTGAAGTCGGTTGAAAATGAAACGAAGCTATATTGAACGTTATATATAACTGTTGAAAACAATATCTTCCTTGTTGGTTAAACATTAGTTCAACTGAATTTGTTTGATGTCTGTCAGTTTTGCCGCCAATTGTCATTGGCTTTTAATGAATCTTTTTTATTTTATCATGATGTGATGAGTATATTTAAAGATACACAAATAAGCACCTCAAACTCTATACTAACTTGACTTAAAATAATTTAGAATAATTATAATATCACGCTAATTCAAAACTTTATTAGTTAACTACGTGCCTACACTTTGTTCGCCAAAGGTTGAGAGCCACTGCATATAATTGCTTAGTTTTAATAACAGCTTGTGTGGTCGAAACTTGTATTTTATCTAATAAACGGTGCTAGTATGATTGAACATGATGAATTTTGATGAGCAATTATAATTATCTGCGATAACGTTACAATCAAAACTATAAATATACATATAGGATTCGTGACATGCTATATATACACAATTTTAAATACACCTTTATGTTATACCTTGTATATTTATAACTAGAGGCAGCCCGCGGTTTCGCCTTCAAAAGTATCCTATGTTCACACATGATACTGTTTGCTATCCAGGCTATAATCTATTTGTATGCAAAATTTCATCCAAATACGTTTAGCCGTTTTTGCGTGAAGGAGTAACAAGCTATCCATCCATTACATAGGTGGAAGGAGCATTATATCGATATTCCGCCTGACTTGCTATCAAAAAGTAGCTTACCACCAACAAGGAGAAAATCTGCCACCATTACCTTACAGTGTTCCGGCAGGATAGCCCTTGATCAGACCATTCTAGGCCCAGCGTGTTCAGCATCCTCGACCACATTATCGTTTACCACCAGGCAAGATAGTGGTCAAACACTAACCTATATTAAAAAAATCTATCTGAAAAATGAGCAAATTATTTATAGAATAGGGGGTGGTTTTAAATTTTGAATGTTAATATTATATCTGATAAAATAACTGCCTAAACCTTACCTCTAAAATATCACTTGCATGTTTGTTAGATATTTTGAATAGATACTAATATCACCCAAATCAATGTTCTAAAGAATGAGTAGGTAGAATGATCCATAATATTATATCTTGGTAGACCACAAAAAGTTCATAAAATCTCGGTAGTCGTAGAGATGCTGTTTGAGTTTTGTGAGGTACCTTGATATCTGTAGTAAGATACGAGTATTATCCTACAAATAACTTTGAAATATGTATCTCACAACCATACGCCATCCTCATGTTATAATCGGACAATCAGGGATACTAAAAGGCACCACCGCTTTATAGTGGATATTCTTCCAACCTGCACAAAGCAGTTTGCTTCCTCTTTCATTCATTATACGTATGCCAAGAAATGGACTTCCCTGCCTGAGTCTGTGTTTCCGGTTAAATAAAATTAAGGGGTCTTCAAGTCGCGAGAGAAATGAGAATAGGTAACAGGTATCTTCTAGGCAACCGTGCTACATCATCGATCACACGGTCACTTAACATCAGGTGAGATAGTGGTCAAGCGCGAACCTATAAATAATTAAATAAAAATTACTATGATTTAAGAATGTATAGAAAGTTAATGTATAGTTAGCATACGAGAAGGTGTCAGTCGCCTATGCTCAAACAGCATCTTAGAAAACTCAACCGTTCGCTCTGATACTATAAAAAATCGATGAGGGTGCGCTAGACGTAAAACAAAGTAATTTTGGGCCCTTTTTAACGTTTATACGCATATAAAATGGCGTCGTTTACATAAACAGCTAAAGATATTATTTTTATGTGGCGGTCATAGTATGAAAAAACCGACGATGGCACATTTACGCACTAAACGGTTATTATTTCTATTTACTATGATTTAAGAATATTTTATTCTACCCTAAAAGTTTTACGTAAATTTAAAGTTATGAAACCCTATGAGATTGATAGAAGATAAATTACCTTTTATTTTACAGCTCTATTCGAAATAGAACACATGATTTAGAATGTTACTTTACTTGTCTTATTATCTAATTGTTTTATAAATAAAACTGGCCATGTCGAGTTGGACTCGCCCACCGAGGTTTCCGTACCAACTTCTCAGAGTAGTTTAAGGGACAAACTTAAGGTGGTACAATTTCCATACTAAAGTATAATGCACAAATATGTATGAGTAAATTGAAAATTTGCACTGAAATCACATCTATTGGTCTTTTATAAGTATTTACGGGTCGGGAAATGTATTTACCTACATAATTTGATTGATTGAGATGAAATTATTTTTAATGATAGTAAAATTCAAGTTAAACCAAAAAATATTGATTCAGTAATATGTTTATATTGTTCATATAAATCATGTAGATAAATATAATTCCCGACATGTTAAAACTTATACAAGACCAAAAGCTGTGATTTCAGTGCATATTTTTGCTCCGTTTACTCATATTTGTGCATTATAGTTTTGTATGGAAATCGTACCCCCTTAACGTTGTAGTTCAGTAAACTATGTATAACATAAAGCACATAATATCGTTTAAAAACTAAAAAAGAACCGACTTCAATGCCGCGCTATTCATTTTCAGTACCAATTTTGAGATGTTTATCTCTCAATATCTCTGGAGATACTCGATAAAACCTCGATAAAATTACCATGCCTCATACTCATACTCAAACCAGACCTCGATAAAATTACCATGGTACCTTGGGATTATCTCCTTTCGAACAAAAAAAAAAAACAAAATCGGTTCATAAACGACGAAGTTATCCGCGAACAAACATAAAAAAAAAAATATATATATATATATACGGTCGAATTGAGAAACCTCCTTCTTTTTTTTAAGTCGGTTAAAAATAGCACAATTTTATTTATTTGCCTTATTTAAGGT
Organism: Cabera pusaria; assembly: GCA_954871355.1. Taxonomy (NCBI): domain Eukaryota; kingdom Metazoa; phylum Arthropoda; class Insecta; order Lepidoptera; family Geometridae; genus Cabera; species Cabera pusaria. The sequence continues at coordinate 7,296,887 of OX940910.1, forward strand.
TAGTGCCAATTAAGCTAGACCCCTAAATTGTATGAGCGCTCATATAACTAGAGGCCTATCTTGATTGGCGTTTACTGTGTACGTATGTATGGGGACACGCTTTAATTTTCAACTTTTTTATTTTTTGAAATCTTCCCTTTATGTGTGCTGTAAGACCTTGCTTCTTGCCAAATTTCATGATTCTAGGTCAATAATAGAATGGACCCAACTTACTAACGAGAAATATGTATTTACGAAAATTTTCCGCATCCGGTATTTAACCGTGGAAAAATTATTTAATGAACAACACGCACAGGGCTGGTGATTTTAAATAGATTAACCTTGTGTACCACCGTGACCCAGATATTTTTCTACACGTATCACATATATAATATTATTTTCTATTTTTCTATTCTTATATTTCCAAACGTTATTTATTATTCATCTCTAACGTTTATTATTAAAGTAGGACTTCTGTTGATTCGCTTGCAGTGGTACCATCATAGTCTACTAAACAATGAAATAGTTTTTTGATATATTCCTCGTCACATCATGTTATAGATATATTTCACGACGCTTATACGTGAAAATAAATAAATTTATTTTTTACCATTGCCACTCGAAAAAGAGCACTTTATGAATATATGAATAGCAGTGAATAAAACGCTCTTTTACTCACTCGGTGAAAAAAAACATTTTGAATTTGGAACAAGCACAAAATACGAATTATGGTCAAAAATAAATAAATCTTGCTGAAAGTTCCTACTGGCTGGCTAAATACAACAGAAACTATAAAATTAAATAAAAATAAAAATCCCGCCAATTTTGATTAAATTCTTTTTTAACCGACTTCAAAAAAAGGAGGAGGTTTCTCAATTCGACCGTATATATATATATATATATATATATATACGGTCGAATTGAGAATATATATATATATATATATATATATATGACGGCGCATCGAGTTTTTGAGAGTGGCAACAAACGGAATTGACGTTGACAACTGACAGCGAGCGGCTGACAGTGACGTTTGTGCCACTCTGACACAACCCCGGACTCTAGGGTGATGAACGAAAAGCGAAGCTACGGAATGGAGATCACACAATCCATTTGCATCGCGCGGAGGCACTACGTGTTCGGTGGAGTGTCTGTGTAGAATTAGTTGAGGCGTTTCCCTTCTCCTTGCCCGATTACCTACGTCCAAAGTACGTTCGGCATTCTATAATGAACCCAAATACTGATGGAGGTACTCGCGTGCCTTCATCAAAAGTGGGATTCGGAGGGCCCAAATCAAAGGAGAATAATCGTGGCAGCGAAACCTCTACGCTAGCACCTGAACCAAACGCACCGCACTCAATGGCGATGATGCTATTACGACTGGTGGTTATGGCACAGGCGCAGCTTGTCTACACGACTGATTCAATTTGACCCTGATGACAAAGAAGTGGACATTGAAGAGATAACCGAAGATATCGTTACCGGGTTTGTTAACCTCGGTTCTGAGTCAAAAGGATGTCATGATTCGTCGCAAGCTGACAAATCACCTGCTACGTGTGTGGACAACTTGACCACTTGCATCAACGTGTACGGACCAGAATTGCGGCGGCAGGACAGTAGAGATCAAGGAGGTTTACGTGTGTTAACACTGTGAACGCAAGGCACCGAGCAGCACCCTAACTGGATCATCCGGTGAGCCCGTTTCTTTTCAGTTTGATAGTGGGTCTGCATACGAGCATGTGTGTGCGACGTAGTCGATCATCGGGGCTGGCCTATGTGGGTCGACGTCCTGGATCGGACTACGGGTTGACTCGGTTGACGAGTTGTTGTAGTGGTATCTATGTGTACTGTGTGCTGGGTGGCAAGTGAATGGTCTAAGGAGCTGGCTTATGCGGGTCAATGTTCCGGACCATTTCGCTTGCGGCAGCGTGTGGACGTGCGACGTTCGTTATTGGTGGAAAAGACGGTGACGAGTTGGTCTGGTCTATTCGACGGCATCATGAGGAGATGGTGGCCGATCGAAGGGCTGTCTAAGTTCAGTTACCTGCCCAACGTGTGGGCAGTGGCCGTAAAGGGCAGATGCTGCCGTTAATGTTGTAGCTTGAGTTGAGATATCGCGCAGCCGATAGTGTGTGCATGTGTATGTCAGGAATGGGCGAGCGTGCCATAGAGTTGGTATCTCAGCCGTGTCTTTTCTTTGCAGATAACCCTTCACATGGGCAGTCGCCCGAGGACGTGCGAATGTCAGTCTGGCCGTGACGGCGCATCGAGTTTTTGAGAGTGGCAACAAACGGAATTGACGTTGACAACTGACAGCGAGCGGCTGACAGTGACGTTTGTGCCACTCTGACACAACCCCGGACTCTAGGGTGATGAACGAAAAGCGAAGCTACGGAATGGAGATCAATCCATTTGCATCGCGCGGAGGCACTACGTGTTCGGTGGAGTGTCTGTGTAGAATTAGTTGAGGCGTTTCTCTTCTCCTTGCCCGATTACCTACGTCCAAAGTACGTTCGGCATTCTATAATGAACCCGAATACTGATGGGGGTACTCGCGTGCCTTCATATATATACATTATGTTTGTTCGCGGATAACTTCGTCGTTTATGAACCGATTTTGATTATTATTTTTTTGTTGGAAAGGAGATATTCCAAGTGCCGTACCATGGTAATTTTATCGAGGTCTGATGAGTATCTCCAGAGATATGGAGATAAACATCTCAAAATTGGTACTGAAAACTAATAAAGCGGCATTGAAGTCGGTTATTTTTTAGTTTTTTAAACGATATTATGGTTTTCATTATGGCTCCACACAATGTATTCAGCCAGATTCAAGAATTATAATTGTTCAAGTTTTTGGAAATTCAACCCATAATTTTGAGTCAAAGTTACATTTCTGATCAAGTTGAAGCCACAGTTCAGTCCAAATCAAACCCTTAGTAAAGATTAGGAATTAACTTAGAAAAGATGTGGAATTTTGGTAATAACACAAATAGCATGCTTTTCAACATTGTGCTGTTTCCCTACTCTCGCCCGCATTCACCGGCACTAAATGCTTAGTAATCCACATTTATTGCACATTAATAATGAAATATGATAAATATAAATACTATACTACTACTGATTTTCTCGCAGTCAATGGTAAAAAGAAGATTACACGACTCGTGAATAAAAAATTTAATCTCGGTCCTTGTATCCCTCGCTCCGCTCAGGATTCTAATCTAGAATCCCTCGCTACGCTCGGGATTCTACTCTAGAATCCTTCGCTACTCTCGGGATCCAACTTAGTCCCTCGAATTAAATTGCCTTTTTATTCACTTGTTGTATAATCTACTATTAGCCATATTTAAACATAAATATTAATATTTAAACACAGTATATATGTCACAGCCAACTAGCTTCATTTGCCGTTCAATCAACAGTCATGCTTCATTATTCTATTACTAAACAGTGCCGTTCAACTAGCGACCTGAATGATATTTAGCCATTTGAAGGTCTTCTGTATCTTCACTTAAACGCCATAGCGTCGGTACTGGTGCCTTGAGACCGCTACCGCAGCTCCCCTCCTCACTACGCTCGTCACACGGTGATCACTGTTCTCTAGTATGTTGCCTTAGTGTCAGACTAAACCATTTTATTAAATGTTGTAACAAACGCTGCAGCTGAATAGAGTAGTAGAGACACCCTGCTATAGTAAATTTACTATGGAAGGTTGTCCCTATTCTACATAAATAGTGATACATCTGTTGCCACAGTATCACTCCTTTGTCAATCACAACGAAAAGTAGAACTAGTAGAGAAGAACATGGTAGGACAGTTATCCTATTTGGATAGGTAGGATAGTTATCCTAATGTCAGTTGCCTTATGCCTCATCTTAATACCTACTATATTGTAATTTGTCTAGAGACAAAGACGATTCTGTCTTAGACTTAGACAAAGTTCTGTTAATCCAGAGTTTTATTGACTTAAGCTTAAGCCTACATAAAACAGATCTTGTATCTTTTTGGGAATATAGCAGCGAGCTATAGAGAGGGCTATGCTCGGAGTCTCTCTGATGGATCCAAGGTTATCCACATAGCTCAAAAGATTAGTAAGCTGAAGTGGCAGCGGGCTGGTCACGTCTGTCATAGAACCGATATTCGTTGGGATAGACGTGTTCTAGAGTGGAAACGTAGTGTAGGGCGCCCTCCAGCTACATAGAGCGATGATATACGAAAGCTGGCTGGCAGCGGCTGGAATCAAAGAGCTGAAAATTGAGCTTAGTGGCGTGCCATAGGTGAGGCCTATGTCCAGCAGTGGACAGAGATAGGCTGATGATGATGACGACGAGCTTGCGTTGTAGCTATATGCCCAAAAAGTTAGAACACTGATACATGGTGTCGCTATTAGAACATTAGTGTTGGTGCAATAAAATTTAACGAGCTGCCTCCGCATAGTACCTAGTGCCCACGTCGGCAGTGCGCTGTAAATGCACTGTTAAATGTATCTGTCACATACTGCTGGGGAAATTGACTGACTTATTTTACTAACTTATGAATATTATGACTTTCTAGCTATTTTAAATCGACTTCACAAAAGAAGGATCTCAATTCTCAATTCATCTTAATTTTTTTCTTTTTAAATGAAATTATTTTATTTTTTAATTCATAAATATTTAAAAAATATTTTATTTTTAAAAATATAAATGTTCGCCGATTACTCGACAATGTCTGAACCGATTCTAAAAATTATTTTTTTGTTTCAAACCTTCCCAGTTTTTTGTACCCTTCCCAGGTGGTCCCATTTAAATAATTTTAACGTAATCGGTCGAGCCGTTTTTAATGTATTAACATTTGTATTACGTTGCATTTGTATACCTCGATGACATGATACTGGCTACTTTGACTAGCGCGACGTTTGAAGTCGGTTCTTTTAGTTTTTTAAACCATCTAGAGTTATAGTTACAGTAAGTTCGAATCATGATTATAGAAGTACCGACTATTAGACTCGACTGTCTTATCTTTTTAAAGCTAGGCTATAGTTTATACCCAGAGAGTGTGTTACGATATAACGTAGGTAACATTTAAAGTTTTCGAAAATTATCAGATATTGTGAGGCCACACTCGAACAGTTTGTAGAATTTAGCAAAGTCTAGGACCTTAACTAAGATATGGAAATAAAGACCTCAAACTTAGTACTGAAAATGACTAGCGTGGCTTTTGAGGGTCGGGTTTCTTGTATTCTAAACGATCCATAATTATTGTAAATAGGTAATTGTGTTATGTTCGGTTGTGTCAGTTGATACAACTGAAGATGACACATTTACCTGAATTACTGACCTGCCGCAATGACGAGAAATTGCCACAACTGCGAAGATAACATATTTTTTATTATAAAGCTTTCTTGCAATGAGGGTAACGTCTTTTGTTAACCCCTTCAACTTAGCTAAATATGCTTGTGTTTGGAGTGGATTCTCGTCAACAATAGCACAGAAAAGATACCAGCCCTTAGTGCTATGGGTGGGAATCGAATTTATGACCTCTCGATCGCCAGGCATTAGCTGTTGCTGTTTAAACACTTGCATGTACATGGCGATTCAAGGATGTACGCACTAACACCTCACGCACTAGTCCTTCCGCTTTGTGGCGTGACTTTATGTTGGCCAACTTTCTAGTCAGTATGTATCACTATAATTCAGTGTTTCCGCCCGGAAGATGCACACTCAGTTTGCTTCAAGATGTTGTCACGGCCTTAGCGCCCTGAGCCTTGCCTCTTAAGGAAATGTATGGTAAGGTTTATTTCTTGTCTAGATGTAGGTCACATAGTGACTTGAATTGTATCCTTTTGTTACTGACCACTAGGAGATACGGCTTATTGACGTGAAATTTGGAGGGTAATAAGAAGCATTCATGCTCGTCTTATGTTATAAAATACTAGCTGCACCCCGTGGCTTTGCCCGTGTTTGTACGGAAGCCTCAGTGCGCGACTCAACTCGCACTTGTCCGGTTTTATTTGCTTTACAGGCTAGCGTTTGACCGCTATCTCAGCTGGTGGTAGGCCATGATGTGGTCGAAGATGATGGTAGGCCATAATGTGGTAGAAGAACTAGATGAAAGCTGAATGGCTTAATACCTTTGTTTTTTTTTTAAATTCAAAGCAATAAGTTATGTTTCTGTTATATCTATAATATTTTTTTATCGAATATGATCTATTTAATGTTATTTGGCGTGTGTAAGTTCAAATTTTTAATTTGCCCATATACTGAATAAATGCTTTGACTTTTGACTTGAGATGTTAAATGACGATCTCGTGATCTAAAATGTAGTAGGGTTGTCTAGAAGTTTACTTGTTATCCACAAGGCTCTTATTTAAAGGAAACGCACATCTGTCGCTGCGGCGACGAGGTGGATCAACTGCGCCAACAACACGGTCTATCCTGACGTTGGAGTGTGGGGTGGCCCATAAAAACCTGTCTCACTACCACATGAGTAAAGATTACTCATGTGTCACTACGTCATCCGTCGGTACCTCGCCACCGTCAACGTGACGGCTATTTTTAACCGACTTCCCAAAAAAGGAGGAGGTTCTCAATGGGTCTGTATGTTTTTTTTTCTTGTGTATCAAATGTCAATTGTGAACGGATTCGAATGATTCTTTTCTTAATGGATAGGGTACGTTTCCGAGGTGGTCCCATTGTAATTTTAACGAAATCAGCCGAGCTGTTTTTTAATATATCAACATATATACTTACGAGTACTACTGGCACGGATTAGATAATAGTTACTTCGTCTACTGGCTACTTTGAGTAGCGCGACGTTTGAAGTCGGTTCTTTTAGTTTTTTAAACGATCTTAAATTGTAGAGCCAAACGGACGGCTGTAAAAAGCTTGACGGCATAACTTAATATAACTAATATAACGGCAATAACTTTGGTTTCTTGGTGTCGTAAGGAGCTGTTAGTACTAAGTCCATACGTTGGCGGCTTCCCTTGCTTGGAAATGAAGGCGGGCGGCCTAACGGGCGGCAAGAGAAGCCGCAGATGCTACAGAGGCCCTAAACTAAAAGAAATTTGTGGGCATTGGTTAAAATTGTGCTTTTTTCTTATTATGCTGCAAGTTTTTAATTCTTAACCAAAACTTAATGATATGAGTATGAGCGCAAATAAATATATTTAAAAAAAAACAAGTTTCTCAATGTACATAACGTCAATTTTGCGATCTATCTTATCAACCTACCTGTTAACGAGATATTTCATTTTATCGTTGTTCTTAAAGCCTACCATCAAAGGAATGAAACTGTATTTCAAACAGGAAACGCAAACTCCAGATGGAGGCGTGAAACGGGGAATTAAAGTAAATAATTTATCAGAAGCCGGCAAGTAATTGGAGACTAACTTGTCTTGTTTGAAACTTTGTATATTGATAATTAGTTGCCAACAGAGACAGTGCCTTGGAAATATTTACAATTAATTATTAACTAGCAAAGGAAGCTTCTCGTAGTTAAACAAGTTTTTAAAGTACCTATAACCCACTTCTTAGTTGTGAAGTACTAATTTAACCCCAGTAGCAAAAAAGAGAGGTTTTATAAGACGGTGCACGCCACTATTTTTAAAATGCGAAATTAATTCGTAGTATTTAGTACCAAAAAGACAAAAGACTTTTTTGCAGCGCGTGGACTTTAGTAAATTGGCGTTATTCACAGATTGACGATTAAAAATTAGAGTGCCCGCTAAGCCTTACTAGGTAAGCGTGCTACATCGTCGACCGCATTGTCACTTAACATCAGGTGAGATAGTGGTCAAACGCTTGCCTATACAGCATAAAAAAAAAAGCATAAATTTGACGTGTCTATTATATTCCGTAGAGTGATTACTCTACGTTGATTGCCACGAAGGCTGCAGCTACGCTCGTGGCTACGAAACTGCGTAGCTACATTTGAGTCGCCAAACATCTAATGCTGGGTCCATACTAATGGAACGAAGGCGAACAAATGGAGAATGGAAGAAAACAATACAAGCGTATAAGCTGTCTCCCTCTATCCAGGCGTTCGCTTCTTATGTATACTGCATTATGTGTTTCTTTCCAACAGCTGTTTTTGACAGCCAGTCCCTTTCTATGCCTAGCGTGCTGCTTTCCTCGACCAGTTTGTCACTTACCGTTTGTTACTTACATGTAAAAATAGTGGTTCATATGTTATAATAACTAAAGATCAGTTAAAAATCTACAAGAATCAAATTTAAATGTGGCGCTAGTCGTTATCGTCGTAAAGTCGGTTATAAATATAACCGACTTTACAAAATGACGAAGGTTCTCAATTCATCGGATTTTTGTTTGTGTACGTTCCATTACTCGAAGACGCGTAAATCGAAATTGGATAATTCTTTTTTGTTTAAAAGATTTATAACTTTACAGGTGTTCCTATTTGAATTTCATCGAGATATGTTCAGTATCTCCAGCGATATTGAGATAAACACCTCAAACATGGCACTGAAAATTAATAGCGCGGCATTTGAAGTTGGATCTTTTAGTTTTTCATCATCATCATCATCAGCCGGTGTCAGTCCACTGCTGGACGTAGGCCTCTCCCAAGATGCGCCACTGAGCCCGGTCTTTGGATCTTCTTTTCTAATCACTGCCCACTGCTTTGCGTATGTCGTCGCTCCACCTAGTCACAGGACGTCCTACGCTACGTTTGCCGATTCGCGGTCTCCACTCTAGGACAAGTCTACCCCAACTGTTATCAGTCCTGCGGCAGATATGACCAGCCCACTGCCACTTCAGCTTGCTAATCCGTTGAGCTATGTCGATAACTTTAGTTCTCTGGCGAATTACTTCGTTCCGGATTCGATCCCGCAGAATACCGAGCATAGCTCTCTCCATAGCTCGCTGAGCGACTTTAAACTGGTGGACCAGTCGAACTGTGAGTGTCCACGCCTCGGCTCCGTATGTCAATACAGGTAGGACGCACTGGTTAAAGACTTTTGTCTTTAGACACTGCGGTATAGGCGACGAGAAGACTCGACGGAGTTTTCCGAATGCTGCCCAGCCCAGCTGAATTCTTCTCTGTATTTCCTTCTCGAAGTTGTATTTGCCTAGTTAGAGTGTCTGCCCTAGGTAAACATTCTTAGTGACAACTTCGAGTGGAATGCCATCTACGGCAATCGGTTCCGGAACAACGTGCTCGTTGCACATGACTTTGGTTTTATCCAAATTCATCCGGAGACCGATGCGACGAGAAGGCCAATCAACATTCTTTGTAGGTCTTGCAGCGTCTCTGCCATAATGACGATGTCATCTGCGAATCGTAAGTGAGAGATGTACTTGCCGTTTATGTTAATGCCACAATTTTTTCAGTTCAGCGTCTTAAACATATCCTCCAAGGCGTTAGTGAACAGTTTCGGGGATACGACGTCCCCCTGTCTCACTCCTCGACGCAGGTGGACATGTTTAGATTGCTGGTTCCGTACTTGTACAGTCATCATTGCGGCATTATACAGACACCTCATCACTTCGATATATCGCCAATCAACTTGGCAACCCTGCAAGGACTCCAGAACGGACCAGGTTTCGATTGAGTCGAAGGCCTTATGAGAAGGCTTTCGACTCAATCGAAACCTGTTGTGGACTATGGTCCAAAAATGCTCAGCACAGGGGCCGATTGTACCCTTCGGTCTTCTTCATCCAAGTGTGCCCAGGTCGGTGCGTAGACCTGGATAACCTTGAGGCTGTACCTCTCGCTTAACTTAATAATGAGGTACGCTACCCTGGTCGACACACTGGAGATTTCTACAACGTTGCTGCTGAGAACCCTGTTGACCAGAAACCCGACGCCGCCTTCGGATGGCTGATCTCCTTCTCTGTAGTACATAAGATGGCCCGATTCTAAGGTTATGGTGTCCTCTCTCTGTCTTCAGACTTCGCACAACCCCAGGATGTGCCATCTTATGTGTTTCAGCTCTTCCTCCAGCTGCGCCAGATGTACCTTTCAAACAAAAGAAGAATTTCTTAAATCGGTTCAGGCGTCTTCGAGTAATCGATGAACATACATTTAAAAAAAATCCGACTTATTGATAAACTCCTACTTTTTCGAAGTCGGTTGTAAAGAGGTTACACACATATTAGGGTAGATAAATATCTCAAAATAATGATCTCTAAAATCTTTATATCTGTCCTTATTAACAAGTAACCTATCTGGCTGGGAAGTAAAGTAGACATATGCGCAAACTGGATACCTTCCGAAAAGGAAAAAGGGTGTCAAACGAAACCACCCTTAACGTTTGAACTGGCGTTACGAATCTCTTAGAGCGGGATTTTTTTATACTTGAAGGAAAAGTGTGGTGTTGCAATTTTTTTATCCAACTTTAAAAGGAGGTGGAATAATAGGTTCTCAAGTAATTTGTATTTTTTTTGTTTGTTACCTAAGAACAAAGATAAAACAAGATAGGTTTGATAATAGCGGTCTTATCTCTTAGAGCGATCTCTACCAGATAATGGATTGACAGGTGCTTAGTTACATAAATGCGTTTGCGTATGTGATTTCCGTTTGGTCCCACTGTAATTTTGAACCGACTTCCAAAAAGGAGGAGGTTCTCAATTCGTCTGTATGTTGTTTTTTTTTGTATGTATATCACGCGATTACTTCGTCGATTGGGAACCGATACGAATGATTCTTTTTTTTTATTGCTAGTGTACATCTCCAATTTTGTACCATTGTAAATTTATCGAGATCTGATAAGTATCTTCAGAGATATGACGATAAACGTCTCAAACTTGAACTACTGAAACTGCGTAGCGCGGCATGGAAATCGGTTGTTTTAGTTTTTAAACTAACCAAATTTTAAACTATCCTAATTATATTAAGAGCAAACGTAGGGTGCAGTTTTGCATACAAACGTATTCCCCCGTTTCCTCCCTGGAAAATGCTTCTATAGCAAAATTTGTTTCTACGAAAAATCAAGGTCTGCTGTAGCTACGCCCCTATCATTTAATCTTTTTGACCAACCTTTTTATCTTCCCTTTAAGATTTTTGAAGGGTGATTTCTATTTGCAATTGGTTGGTCAAAAAAGCAAATGATAGGGGTATATACAGAAGACCCAGATTTTTTGTAGAAAAAAAATTAGCTCTGTAAGCAATTTCCAGGGAGCAAACAGGGGAATACGTTTGTATGAAAAATTGCACCCCGCCTACGTTCTTAAGATCTGACAAGTATTTCAAGAGATAAAGAGATACTCAAGAACTCAAACTTAGGACTGATGACTAGCGCAGCATTTGAAGTCAGTTTTATGAATGATCATAAATTATCTTATAATGTATAACGATATCATATAATAATGTATATTGTCTTTTCTGTATTTTCGTAATACCCCTACTAAAAGATAAGAACCGTCGCGACGCATCCCGCTCACATTGAGTAGGGTTCAGTTCAGTTCTTGATTAGCAATGCCGGGGATGTGTTTTATAGGAAAAAACAGAGCTGGACTAGGGCAGAGAGGTATGGGGCAGTGGGCCCTGAAGGATTGACTGATTTCTAAAGTGAAAACTTCTTTAGGCAGCTGGGAACTTTATTTTGTGGGTATTGAATGAGACTGCGTCGTCACGCTCGGCTATGTAATGCTCGTTCAGGTAAAGTCGGATCAAGTTCGGGTAAAGTCAGCTCGTGTTCCGGTAAAGTCGGCTCGAGTTCGGGTAAAGTCGGCTCAAATCGACTATTTCGTAGTATTCACCACGCCTTTATGCAATTTTTGTTTACATTTTTATTTTAATATGACTGTCGTCGTCTTGAGGCTTGAGAGTTCTAATTTTTTTATATTTATACCATTTCTGTGTTTTGTCTCATATATATGAACTGAGTAGGTTTGATACATGTATTATTATGCTTACGATTATAAATTGCATATCATATAATTTGATATCATTATACATATTTTATTTATTTAACCTACTCAGCTCCTGGATGAAACTATCAACAACTCTACGGTAAGGTGTGTAGGGCATTGTCTGTTTTTACTAAATAAATTATAATAAAGGCATATTTCATTTTGATCTTGTTACCAGTGTTACTGTTTCCTATGACTTGTGTAGCGTAGGTAACTTCTATTTGTAGAAGAGATTTTGTTCAAATTGTAAGACCCTTATTAGCTTTACATTGAAAGTATTTGCCCCCTTGATAGATCCTAAGTACACCCCTGCCAGATAGATTACTTTTACATAGGCTCGTTGTTTTATTTTTGTCGCAAGGGATTACCAGAATGTAATTATACCCCTTTCTTATCGTTGTATTAGCCTTTGGGCACTTGTGGATGAGAAACGAGAAATCCTTCGGTTTGTTAGTACGAGTATATTTATATCCTGCCCATTTACTTCAATTTGGTACTGTTACAGATAGCCCCGTTATAGTAAAAGGATAGATTGGCTTGACTTCTAAGCGAGAGGTCACTGGTTCAAATACTAGCGAAGGTATTCGTCCACTGGTGGTAGGAGTATAGATATAAAATCGATGTTCCGCCTGACTTGCTACTAATAAGTAGTTAACCACCATCAAGGATAATATCTGCCGCCATAACCTTACGGTGTTCCGGCAGCACAAAGTCCTTCAGATTCAGAGTATTCTAGGCCTAGCGTGTTCACCATTTTCGACCGCATCATCGCACTACTGTAAGGCGCTGACTAAGCAGAGCGTATTATTTGAAATTAACTGGAAAGGAAGAACCGAAGATTGTACTCAAGGTTAGACATGCCGCAATGTCTGTTTTAATCAGAAATCATCCCTTACCATCATGGGAGCATATTGATTTTCTTGTCACATTTGAATAGAATCAAGAAGGTTGTGGTGAAGAGTTAAGCTTCTGTAACAAAGAGATTTTGAAGTGAAAACTTCTTTAGCGTCGTTGTGCACTTTTCTTGGGATGGGTAAAAAATGTAAAATTCGCGTCAGGGTCACGTGTCCTGATTCCAACAGAGCGCAAGGCGTTTGCTCGAAGTGTCATTCCAACAGAGCGCAGGGCGCTTGCGCGATGTTTCATTCCATCAGAGCGCAGGGCGCTTGCGCGATGTGTCATTCCAACAGAGCGCAGGGCGCTTGCGCGATGTTTCATTCCAACAGAGCGCAGGGCGCTTGCGCGATGTTTCATTGCAACAGAACGCAGGGCGCTTGCGCGATGTTTCATTCCAACAGAGCGCAGGGCGCTTGCGCGATGTTTCATTCCAAAATATTCACGTGTTTAAGTTTTCACTTCTGCCGGCACTCGCGGAGTGCAACCCGTTTTTTTTATTTCTTATAGGCTAGCATTTGACCACTATTTCACTTGGCCCACCCAAGATGTAGCACGTTTGCCTAGAAGATACCTATTCACTCGCGGCTTGATTTATTGATTTTGTTTCCTGCTCAGATAAAAACAAACAAACATTACTGAACAAAGACTTTACAATTTACTAAAGCGATGCAGGGAAATCGAATTTACTCCGGCTTTAGAAAAGAACTTAATACAAAAACTTTTATGAACATAGCCCTTTGATTTGAGTTATAACAACGGTATCTAGAGGCATCGAGTTACACTCCACGAGACGCCATTTCTAGCTTCGTTAGTTCTACAAAAGTGGCTAAGTGACATTTAAGTTTTTTGTACACCCTCTCCTACAAATATATTCGATGCTCTCACTTTTTGTGATAGTTACACGTGGCCCCCTGATGAAAAATGATGAAAAAATCATAAAATATGCCGACAAAATACGTTTCTTGTATGAGAACTTTTAATTTTTATTCTTATCCTGTTATTAGTATTTGTTGTTTTAGTGCCTATAGCATACATGCTTTGTGAACATTTCAAGTATCTACCTATTACTTTAAACTCCGTCACCGTCGTAATAAGCTCTGTCGAGTCTTTTCGTCGCCTATACCGCAGTGTCTAAAGACAAAAGTCTTTAACCAGTGCGTCCTACCTGTAATGACATACGGAGCCGAGACGTGGACACTCACAGTTCGACTGGTCCACCAATTTAAAGTCGCTCAGCGAGCTATGGAGAGAGCTATGCTCGGTATTTCTCTGCGGGATAGAATCCGGAACGAAGTAATTCGCCAGATAACTAAAGTTATCGACATAGCTCAACCGGATTAGCAAGCTGAAGTGGCAGTGGGCTGGTCATATCTGCCGCAGGACTGATAACCGTTGGAGTAGACTTGTCCTAGAGTGGAGACCGCGAATCGGCAAACGTAGCGTAATACGTCCTGTGACCAGGTGGAGCGACGATATACGCAAAGCGGTGGGCAGTGACTGGAAGAGAAGAGCCGAAGATTGGGCTCAGTGGCGCATCTTGGGAGAGGCCTACGTCCAGCAGACTGGACTGACACAGGCTGATGATGATTATGATGATGATGATGACCTATTACTGTTAAGGAGATACAGCCCTGTGAAAGGTGGACAGACAGACGGATGGACAGACGGGCAGCGAAGTCTCAATAATAGAATTCTGTTGGCACCCTTACAATAGAACCCTAAACACGCTTATGGGTATAGAATATTGTGACCAAGTCACCCAAGCACGTTTGAAGACTTAGATACCTTATACTACACTTACTCGTACCTGTCATTTACATAAGTATCGTTTCACTTCATTTACCTCTTACCTCAGCGTTTCCTCTATCCACGCCTTTATATATCAAAGGCCTGAACTTGAGTAAAACAGAGAGTAGCAGTTACTTGACAAAGTTTAAGGGCCGTCTGAACCTTGAAATGTTTGCAATTTCATCACAGTATACAATACTTAGTTCACAACTTGAGGACTTGTATTAAAAGTAGGATGCTCTTTGGAAAATATATTTTGTTTGATTTTTATCATCAGAATATATTTTAGATTTATAGTTATCGTGAGTTTGAATCATGATTGTTATAATTAAGATAGGTAGTTTAAAAAGTAAAACTGACTTCAATGCTCCGCGAGTCAATTTCAGTAGCAAGTTTGAGACGTTTATCGTCATATCTCTCGAGATACTTATCAGATCTCGATGAAATTACAATGGGACCACCTCGAAAACGTATCCTACCGATAACAAAAATAATCATTCGAATCGGTTCAGAATTGACGAAGAAATCGCGTATCATAAACACAAAAAAAACATACAGACGAATTGAGAACCTCCTTTGTTTTTGGAACTCGGTTGAAAACACCGACTATTGTGCTCGTGTGTGTGTATAGTGGTCGTGTGTGTGTATAGTGGTCAACGCGATCTCGCTGCGTGAACTCCCGAGGATGTGCATCGGACATGCACGAAACCTAGGTCGAGACAGTCGACATGTATTTATATATTTGCAATTTACAATAGAAATAACAACTTAGTGTAAAACTTCGATTAAACCTGATTATATCTATTGACATGTACACTGTACTGTTTAGGGCGTCGCAAACTTGAAGTTAATATAACTTTACTAATATATTACAATAGGAACTATATTGTTATTAATTTATAGTCATTGTTATACGCTATATAATGTAATGGACGGTACGATACAGAGGCGATGCTTATATTTATTATGTTCAAGGTATTTTATGTACCTACCTATATTATATATAAATACTTTTATTAATGGAAAGCTACATTATCAGCGAGTAACATAGGCTATATTTTAATCCCGTATTCTCACAGGTACGGGAACTACGTGGGTAAAACCGCGAGGCGCTGCTAGTCGTCAAAAAAACCAGAACATTATAGTAATACAAACAGCGGTCCTCAAACTACCATTTATGATAGTCTGAGCGGCGGTCTTATCGCTAAAAGCGATCTCATTGTCACTAGAGATAATTATCAGATCCGATAAAATTACAATGGCACCAAACGAGAAGCATACTCTCTTAAACAAAATAATAAATTTCCAAATCTCTATTTTTGTTAAGTCGGTTAAGAACGCACGAAGTGAGTAGCTTTTGCATTCATCATACGCAGTCGATTCCCTCGATGGCAAGGATTCCCTACCCGAGTCTTTGTTTCCCGATATCTACCACCCGGGGTCTTCGCGAGTGAATAGGTATTTAAAAATTTCAAAGTCGCGAGTGAATAGGTATTTTCTAGGCAAGCGTGCTACATCTTGGACCACATCTTCGCTTAACATCAGGTTTTATAATGGTCAATTACTTGCCTATTCAGCATAAAAAAAACTAGATAAAATGCTTTAGAAGCGGCCATCCTATATGGCTTAGAGCGAGCTCTACCAGGCAACCTTTTGATCGACAAAAGCTAGTTATGAAGAAAAAAAATGTACCTAATATATATAGAGTAAGAAATTCATTTACGTATCATCCGTACTAATATTATAATAACCGGCCAAGTGCGTGTCTGGCCACGCGCAGTGTAGGGTTCCGTAGTAGCCTGTTATTCAATGCAAGTCTTTACCCGTTACAATTAAGCAACTAGGTACTCCGTCTTTGTCACTTTAAAGGTTTATTCTAAGGATTTTGTATTTGGTACAAAATTATCCAACACCCAAGTTCAACGACTAAACTTATAAAGTTATCTTAACCGTTATAGTTTTTCCTTTAAAGTGCATGAAATGCGCTATTATCACGAATTTTTCCAGATTTTTCAAGCCAGCAGTTTAGCTTTTAGAGGGGGGGGGGGGACGCCCTACTGGAACAATATTTACTCTTTAAAGTTTAATATTTCGTAAATGGAGCATTCAATCGAAAAATGGTATTCTATGGTATGCAACTCTGAAGTCATTTTAAAAGACCTATTCAACGATAACCCACACGATGGGGTAGACGATGAAAAAAAATTCATCCCCACTTATCATATAGGGGAGCTACCCTAAAAAAAAATATTTTTCAAAATTTTATTTCAGTACTTTCTCGGCGTAGTTTATATACATACCTGCACAAAATTACAGATTTCTAGTATTAACGGTCTCTTAGCAAAACCTCGGACAGACAGACAGACAGACAGACGAACACGACGAAACTATAAGGGTTCCTAGTCAGGACTACGGAACCCTAAAAACGTTTGTAACTCTGTCACTCTGTCTGTTTGTTACTTAATCAGGCCTAAACGGACGATTCGATTATCTTACTGAAATTGAACAAAGATATACATTTTAGCATGAGGATGAACAAAGGCTACTAAATTCTGGTGTACGTGAACGAAGTCGCAGCTATCAGCTAGTGATACATAATTATAGATATTGGTAGCAACATATAAAAACTTTGCAACCACAATCTTAGGCTTAATATCAAAATGCCTGTTCCACGCAATAAAACTACACGGAAGTAACTTTGTGATAAAAATAGTTCGCGTTCCAGAGCAACGACGTAGAAACCTGCTGGGTTCATTTATTGCGACACGGCTCGTTTCCTAGTAAACTTTAAACTTTCACGATCTGAACACTTGTTAGGTATATTGTGGAACGGGAGTTATTAAAATAAAACATGTCTTTCACCTCCGTCGCAAAAAGAAGCGGTGTTATAAGTATGACGGGTGTATCTGTGTGTGTGTGTTGTCTGTCTGTGGCTTTCTAGCGCCCAAACAAATGAACCGATTTTGATTTAGGTTTTTTTGTTGGATAGGTGTCTTAATCGAAAATGTTATTAGCTTTGATTCATCAAAATCCGTTCAGTCGTTTTAGAACTATGAGCTCTTTATTTGATGACGCTATGAGATCAACTTTTATTGGTCTGATCAATTCGGTATCCACTTACTTCAATCACATTATAAGAACATGATCACATAATTCATAATAATACTACGTACATGATGTAAGCGTTTTGACCCGGTGGTGGGACATCTCCTGTAATCTGCAGAATACTCAACTCCTCACCAACTTAAAGCAAATATGTCGTGTTTGGGCCACACAACACAGATATGTTTGGGCTCATTGGAATGGTAGGTACCTAATATACCTAATAAAAAGATTAGTAAGTTTAAATTCTAAAATTCCAATAAAAAGATTATTAAGTATAACCCGCTCAAAAAGGTCTCCGACCAATGTCGGAGGAATAAAACGCGCGGAACAAAAATAAAAGAAAAAGAAAAATAATAAAAATAAAAAGATTGATAGATGATCATTCAGGGGTGGTTTTAATTTGTGAATACAAGTATTATTTTGCATTCTAATCAGAAAAGCACTTGATTTTATTTTATCAAAACACTCATGTAATACTATTTATAACCTTGGCTCGGTTTTTAAACACACACCAGTGTTTTAATACCCCTATTATGCAGCGGTTTTATAAACTACCTATTATTCTATGTGCATTGATATCCTTTGATATTGTATTTACCTCTTTTTAAAAAATATTATAGGATACCACCCCCATCCATACAAGATCAATAGAATGGTCCCCTCTACTAAAGTAGAAAAAATCACAACATTAACATACATAGCGAAATTGCGTAGCAAATAACTGTAAATACCAGACTTTGTGGCAATTTGTGGACTATTTTTTATATTATTTGTAAGAGGTTTAGTAATGGAATATATTTTGACGGTATACAATATACATACTAATATAGTACTTACATTTTGTATTCCCTTTGGTATAACAATTTTGTGTCACCTTTTTTATAATTCGAAATCTATGATTAATTTTAAATGTATATGTCAGTGTAAATTAGTCAATAGTTCCTTTTCTGTCTTTTGATTTCATAACTTATAACTTAAGTGAGCAGGATGCTCGCCGGATGGTAAGCGATGACGTCTTCCTAAAACAGGAAAAACTTTATCATTAAATGATCATTTACCACCAAGCGAGATAGATACAAAATACACCTAACTACTCACTCATACACACATATACACCTACAAAAGGTAGAGCTACCGCTACTACCTAAATTGTGCAAATCTGTTCTTTATCCATAAGATTTTTAAGTGTTAGTTTAGTGTAAGTGAATACTTCTTTAGGCGTGTTGAGCACTTTTTAGGTGAACAAAAAGCATGGAACTCGCGTCATCGTAACCGAACGCTTCCCATGAGCTATATTTATACTGAGTATACATATATGTGTACATGGATATAATTCAAAAATAATCATATAACAGCTCGATGATACAATTCACAAGTTACACAGTTTTCACTTCTATCGGCAGTCCCCAAAGACTGCCCCGTATGTTTTTTTTAATGCAGATCATTTTGACTTAAACTCAAAGGTAATGGCAAAATATTAAATTTACCTAAAGTAAAAAAACATATTTTGTACATTATGCAACAAGCTTTACAGCTGTAGAGAAATACAGCTCGTTAAAAGATTATTACTATTTGAAATTCACGCTTATGTGAATTCCAACGTTTTTGTCGCATAAAATATAATAGAACAGAAAAATAGAGAGAAAAATGTGTTCTGGACGATTGCGTATTGAAGAAAAATAGGTTTCAGAAAAATGATATATTTTGTGAGTTTGTTACCTAAATTATAATATTTACCACGGAACTCCGTCATTTCTTCACCGATATGCACAATTCTTTTTTTCCTTTTTGTTTGAAAGAGTATGCTTACCGTTTGGTTCCATTGTAATTTTATCGAGATCTAATAACTACCTTCAGAGATATACACCGATAAACACCTCACATTTAGTACTGAAAATGACTAGCGCGGCATTTGAAGTCGGTTTTTTTTGTTTTTTAAACGATCTCTAATTTTTCACAGGACCATATACCGAAATTCTTCTTCGTAGTCTACGCCCTTCCTCGTGCTCGAACAGAATCTGATATGGTAGTAGTTGGAGTACCAATAATACCAATTGTAGGCAAACCTCATTGGATGCCAGAACCCGCTATTAAAAAAATGATGTCGGAGCAAACATCAGAAACAACGACGGCTAGCACTTTTCAGAATGTTCCATTTTTTATAATGCCTCAGGTAAAGGATTAGTTAGGGATTCTCACACTGCACCGCATCACGCAGCGTAGTGCGGCAGTGCGTGGTCTTACGTTGTTTGCAAGTATCTGTGTTTGTACAGAAAACTCGCGTAGTGCAACACACTGAAAACGCATTCACGCGCAGTGTTGCAGATCACGCGCCTGCATGCGGAGAAACACGCACCCCCGCGCGTGGGTCCAAGAAATCAACACAAAAATGTGCATGATGATGCAGATCTGCACTCGCGCACCCGCACGCGTGGATCCGCTGCCACGCACCCCGCAGCGTGGCGCGGGGCAATGTGTGTAATGTTGTAGTGTAGTTGAATCCCTAATATCTTCTGTGCGATGTAGGTTATCATTATGTTGAGGCAATATTTATAAGGAGAACGGTGCAAAAGGCTTTCAGCACCAACTACATACTTTTATATTAAGTTTCCTTGGAGTATTGATTACTGAAACATCGAGGTGTATTTTTTTATATCATGTAGGCTAGCGTTTGACCACCTGTTGGTAAGTGATGATGCGGTCGAGGTTGTGGGTAGCACGCTAGGCCTAGAGTGGGAACTGGCTCCCAAGGACATCTACCGCTACATTAGATGTTTGGAGACAGACAGACTTGAGGGTGGTAGCTTGCCAGGCGGACACCAGTTAGTGCCATGCGGGGTTTGGAGGTTACTTAACGATTTTCCTTCACCGGAGGGCCACTGTGAAAAGCGCAAATAAATTGAATATAATAGTATGGTTGGAACGCAAATTTTTTTTTAGTCTAACATTGTCGATTGGATGACAGCTGAATTGTGCATAACTTAAAAAAATAGGTAATGTTATATAGTATGTAAGGTGTGGTTAATGTATATTTGCGTATATACTACTGACTACATACAGAATAAATAATAAACCTAACTTTTATCTTTCATGCTTCAGGCCTTCACCATCAAAACTGCTCAATCATCAGGAACATGCTGCACCTGCCCTTGTGTAGGAACTACATCAGTTCCCAAACCAGCACAGAACTGTCCTTGCTGCCCTTGCACAAATCAAGGAAGGGTAGACTTACAATACCCTCAAAGATTAGGGTATGGAGAACCTAATGGACATCTTGCAAACCTTCAAGGAGAAGTTTTTGGATACAATTATGCTGTAGAAATGTCTCCAGGTCCATATAGTGGTGAAGATTTTGTGGATCTCACCAGACAATCTAAACATGCTGGCTATAGGAATAGCTATGAATATGACAGTTATTAAGTTTTTACGTTTGTTGTTTTTTATTTAATATGAGTAATTTACTTCTTAATAGTAATTACAGATGGCGCCTCCAATGCATTTTTGGTAAAAAAATGGAATGTAGTAGTTTCGTCGTAGGGACGTACTGTGACTTAATTTGTACGGCGCCTGGGCACAGAAGAGTTAAGGTACGGTTCACCCCGGCTTCCTGCGATCTACAGGCGCGATTTCCGATTTCAGTACTTTTCAATTGTTTTCTGATCGCGTTTGGTGTGAACCAGTCGGTACAAATACTACTGCGCTATCTGATCGCCGCCTAGATCAAGCACGCAGGACGCTGCGGTGTGTCCATGCCTTTACTATTCCTACGGTTGTATCGTAGACGATATGCGAAGCGGTAGGTATAAAAATCGTGCTTATAAAATACTTACCCGAAATAAATGAATATTATTGTAATATTTTATTTTTTTATAGGCACGTTCTCCGGTGGTGCGGGTACTATTCCCGTCGGTACAGTGAAATGTTGGATTGTATATAACAATTTATATAATTACTTATTAAGTGCAGAAACCACTTTAAAAAACATAAAATAATCATTTAGGAAAACCTTTTCAAAAAACCTCCTTGGATAATTGGGATACCTAATAATGTACCTATGTATACTATGTAATAATAGAACATCACCTCATTTAATATAGTCGGTAGAAAAGTTCTCTATACACTAAAATACACCGATCATCGCCGTGAGTTGCAAATATTCGCATCGAACATGGAATGGACGCTATCTCTCGTCGAGATAAAACTAAATGGATTCAAGTGATGATAATTCTGTTTTAATTAATATCTTATCTTGATACGTCAATTGGCCAGCATCTTAATGTACAGCCGTCAATAAAATAAAATGGAAAAGTTGAATGTAATTAAAGCTGGGCCAGACATATTTTTTAACAGACTTAAAAAAAAGAGGAGGTTTCTCAATTCGATCGTGTGTTATATATATATATGGGTTTTCGCGGATAACTTCGTCGTTTATGAACCGATTTTAATATGTTTTTTTTTTTTTTGGAAAGCAGATATCTCAAGGGTGGTATCATAGTAATTTAATTGAGATCCAATAAGTCCCTGCAGAGATATGGAGATAAATACCTCAAATTATTATAAAAATATTAATTTACTCTTTCTGATGTAAATCGTGTTGATGCTCAATAAATAAAATAAAATATAATAATACTTGGTACTGAAAATTTATAACGCGGCATTTGAAGTCGATTCTTTTTCGTTTTTAAACGATCTTATTATTATAATAGTTATAAAACAAGTAAACGTTTGACCACTATCTTACCTGTTGATAAGTGAAGATGTGATCGACGATGTAGCACGCTTGCCTAGAAGATACCTGTTCACTCGCGATTTATAGAGCCCTAGATAACTAAATGCAGACTCTGGCAGAGAATTCCATTCCTTTGCTGTGCGTATGATAAATATGTGGATGGATGCAAAGCGCTTTGTGCGACAGAATGGAATATCTAAGTACTATGTAACGATGCTCTGTCTGTGAGTCTGGTAGTACGATGGAAAAAGGACGGTGGAATTAATTCGTGCGATTGGAAGGCACATTCTCCGAAATGTGTCCGATAAATCACCTATACACTGGTGACTATATGGTTCTAATAATAATAAAGAAAATTTAAAAAATAAATTAACTGGCCAAGTGCAAGTCGGACTCGCACTCGTAGGGTTCCGTAATACAGTAGAGTATTCTATAACTATGATTTTTCGCAACCAAAAAATTAACTTTGTTTTTCATTGTGTTTGTATGAAAAACTAAGTTATATTTGGGGTCGCTATATATCAAAAGTTGCTGACTGTATCTCGTTCAAACCAATTTTCGTTGAAAGTTTTTATTAAGATCTACAATATATATTTTTTCTAGATTTTTTCGCTCCCCAAAATCGGAAAGCGGTTCACAGAATACAT
Source organism: Cabera pusaria (assembly GCA_954871355.1). NCBI lineage: Eukaryota > Metazoa > Arthropoda > Insecta > Lepidoptera > Geometridae > Cabera > Cabera pusaria. Next base: position 7,319,887 of record OX940910.1, read on the forward strand.
CTACCTATAAAGTTTCAATTCTGTAGTTCTAATCGTTTCGGAATAAAATGGCTCTGACATACGGACGGACAGACAGACAGGACGTATCTATAAGGGTTCCGTCATTCGGCTACGGAACCCTAAAAAGAGGGTGCGCGGAAAGCTACGCGTTAGAAATGAAACTTCCAAGTTCATTCAATTTATTTCTCAACATCACTATTAGTTTTATTTGTACAACTCCATCTGTCGAACTTAATGAATGCCGAATGATAGTGAATCCGTCTTCGTAGTTACTCCGTTCTACAATAGAGGGCGTTTATAAATATAAAATATAACATGACGCTACGTCACTTCCGTTGATTCGGACCGTGACGCGACGTCACTTTCGTTGATTCGGACCGTGATGCTACGTCACTTCCGTTGATTAGGACCGTGACGCGACGTCACTTCCGTTGATTCGGACGCTACGACACTTCCGTTGATTCGGACCGTGACGCTACGTCACTTCCGTTGATTCGGACCGTCGGACCGTGACGCTACGTCACTTCCGTCAATTTTGACCCCAGGGAAAGTTAATGAAGTGTCACTTCAAAAACCGGCTTTATGTGCTGCGTGACTCAGTTTCAGTAACAAGTCTAATATGTTTGTCTCTATATCTCAGGAGATTCCCAATAGATATTGATATAATTTACCAAACTACCACACGAACTCAAGAATACCTCTATATATTCAAGAATATCTATATATATACCTCCTCCTTTTTTGGAAGTCAGTGGAAAAAAGGTACTATTTAACCCCTGGCACAAACGAAGGTCTCTTAAATTTTCTATCTATATATGTATAACACCAACCTCAAACGAGCGACGTTGTGTCGAGATCTGATAAGTTTCTCCAGAGATATGGAGATAAACACCTCAACGAGCGACCGAAAATAAATTACACAGCATGTGAAGTCAGTCTCTTTTAAAGCTTGAACAATATTCTATCCATAGAAACAATTTATTCGCATAAAATAAGAGAAGAAATCTCGTATTTCGTATGTCCTGTTAATTGTATAGTAACTATTAATACAACGTGTTAGAGTATATTTTGGTGTGACCGCTTATATCTTCGCCTGTCCGTTCCTGAGTGCATCAAGCGGTCTGTCGATTTAAATATAATGGCATTCTGGTTCAAAACGCGAGCACTTAGCGAATATATTTACACAAAAAGAAGAAATTTTATAAGTTTGACGTGTGTCTATCTATGTATGTGACTGGAAACAAAGAGCCGAAGATCGGGCTCAGTGGCATGACTTGGGAGAGGCCTATGTCCAGCTGTGGACTGATACCGTCTGATTATGATGATCTGTGTATGTGTGTGTCTATCTGTGGCATCGTAGCGCGAAAACGGATGAACCGACTTCCATCACAAAAGGTGTTTTAATTTGGTCCTTGGCTTTAATTGAAAAAATCCGTTGAAAAAATATTTATCAAAACAACTTTAATAGGTCTGATCAATTCGAAATTCAGTATCTTCCTACATTAATGATATTGTAACAGCATTGACTCGATGCTGGAACATCTGGAATCTACAGAATACTCAAATGCTCAACAAACACGATGTCGTGTTTGGACTCATTGGAATGGTCTCAATGTACAGATTCTTATTACCTATACATTGATTAGTATATTCCTTGCTAAAGCTTGCGTTGTTTTATTAATCGACTTCAAAAAAAGGAGGAGGTTTCTCAATTCGACCGTATACTTATATAGTTTTTTTAATGTTTGTTCGCGGTTAACTTCGTCGTTTATTCGAAAGGAGATATTCCAAGTGTAGTACCATGGTAATTTCATAGAAGTCTGATAAGTATCCTCAGAATAATGGAGATAATCTCCTCAAACTTAGTTTTGAAAATTAATAGCGCGGCATAGCGGCATTTGAAGTCGGTTCTTTTAGTTTTTTAAACAATCTTATCTGTCAGCCAGCCCCTGTTTTTTTCTATAAGTTTCTCTATTAAATACTAGATCATTTTTTGTAAAATTAAATAGTAACAAAATAAAAAAAAAACAGAGCATTGACAGAATATAAAAGGACTAGCACGAACACATCTAATTTACGTTTAGACAAATAGTTTGGGCTAAAGCCAAACGGGCGGCCCCTATATACATACTAAGAAAATTGTCTACATATTATAATATATAGAGAAGACTTGATTTACACAACAAATATTAATTTAGAAATATTTAGAGTTCAGCTTGAGAACTCTTTAAATAATATAAATTAATTTTCATTAATTTTATAGTTAACGTACAAGTCTTTGTTTCACTTAGTAATTCTAGTAGTCGTAGTAATTCTGTAAAGTGGTCACAGTGGTTGTAATTATAATCCGTAGAATTCCTAATTTGTAACCCCACATCATCATCACCCGGTGTCAGTCAGTCTACTGATGGACGTAGGTCTCTCCCAAGATGCGCCATTGAGCCCGATATTCGACTCTTCTTTTCCAGTCACTGCCCACCGCTTTGCGTATGTCGCGTCGCTCCACCTGGTCACAGCTGGACGTCTTACGCTACGTTTCGAAACATTCCAATTAAAATGGGAAAATCGAGTCGCTGCCTTGATAATATCGTTTAAAAACTAAAAAAGAACCGACTTCAATGTTCATTTTCAGTACCAATTTTGAGATGTTTATCTCAATATCTCTGGTGATACTTATCAAACCTCAATAAAATTACCATGGTACCACACTTGGGATATCTCCTTTCGAACAAAGAAAGAATAATCAAAACCGGTGCATAAATGACGAAGTTATCCCCGAATAAACATTTAAAAAAAAAACAAAAACAAAATAATATACGGTCGAATTGAGAAACCTCCTCCTTTTTTTGAAGTCAGTTAAAAACCATGACGATGACGTAGACCATGACGTAGACCAGAAACTCGAAGAAGTGGTGGAAATCCTCAGGCACGAAGTTTTGCGAGAGCAAGCGTACAGGCAATCAGTTCAACACCAAAGTGTAACCCCACAATTCTATAATATTAACTATACCTGTGCAAAATTTCAGCTAAATCGGCCCAGCCATTTGGGAGTGAAGAAATCTCAAACAATCCAGCAAACAAATGTACAAGTAGACTTTTGCATATTGGTGTTAATTAAGTACTAGCTTTTCCCCGCAGATTCACATGCGTTAATATGATTTCTTGTCAATTTGGATAGTATAAGCTTTGCAAAAATGGCAGCTATTTGATTACTGTCAAAGTTCGAGTGATTATATTAAAAAAACCCTTACAACCAGTTTTTGAAACTGATTGGTACCGTATTGAACATCTATTTTTCTTTAACTTGCGCCACCGTTTCTTCAATTAACCCGTTCACTTCTAGCGATATGAGCTGTCTCGTTTAGTCAAATGCAGTTAAATTGCTTGAGAATATCGATTCTAGACTGAAAGTCACGTGTAGGCGTGGTAGTACGTAGAAAACTGTTTTGTGTCCGTGGCCAGCTACCACCCTCAAGTTGGAAAATCTGTCGCCAACTTCTAATGTTTTCCGACAGCTATCCTTGAGAGCCAGTACCAATTCTAGTCATTTACCAACTGAAGAGATAGTGTTCAAAATCTAGCCTATACGATACAAAAATAAAACGTAGGAATAGTATAATATAATAGAATAAAATATCTCGCTGATGTCAAGATGTTATGACATCTTTTGCAACGACATCAGCGAGATATTCTCAATAATTGGAAAGCAAATTCTGATTCGGAAACTGCTTTTACTACGACTTTACGACTTGGATCTTTGCAATTCACAATGCTCCGGCCGGTTACTTTTGATAATTTAATTTGAAAAAATCAGTGATTCTAATTGGGAAAATTTCCGCGATAAAATAGCTCACGGATTTATCAATATTCAAAATTATAAATGAAGCTTCCGAATCCGAATAGGTTTCGAATGATTGAAAATAATGGGGGCAGGAGAGTTGCACCAACTGTACAAATGAAGGTATATCCTTATCAGCACATTTCCGTCCAATCCTGGCCTCGCCACTGAGCTCCATCTTCAGCTATTCTTTTCCATCTAGCTGAAGGGCGTCCTGCACTACGTTTGCCAAGCCGTGGTCTCCAGTCTAGAACTAGTCTACCCCAACGGTTATCGGTTCTACGACAGATGTGACCAGCCCACTGCCATTTCAGTTTGCTAATCCTTAGAGCATAAAAGGTATTCAGTCCATCTGTATACATTTTTAGTTTTCTTTGATTGTTTCTTTTTGATTGATTGGATATGGCCTATGGCCACAGGGTAGTATAATATATTCTTACCGACCAGAAGTGAAAAAGGTAAAAAAAAAATTAACACTCTCACAATACCTACAACTATTTAATGTCACAGAACCTTAACATTATAAGAATTACATAATGTGCCTAAGCTAACTACATAACCACTACGTCCGAACAGTGCGACAGCTGCACAAAGATTAAGTAAGGTACCCGCTCGCTGTCTGTTTTTATAGTTTTGCGCTCGCTCGCGGAATGGATGCAGGTAGACTTGGTAACAATATATATTATCATCGTCGATACCATCGTCTCTTAACATCAGGTGAGATAGTGGTTGCCTATCCAGATAGATAGATCCAGATAGATTGCCTATCCAGTATTACATTTTTTTTATGAAGATTCGATTCGATTACAACGAGCAAAGCACTTTATAACGCCTACTGAATTTAGGTTATATTTGTTTTGTGTTTGTTTGTTCCGATTTAACTCAAAAATTACAGAACCGATTTCAAAAATTCTTCCACTAATGGAAAGCCACATTATCAGCGAGTAACATAGGTTATATTTTATCCCCGTATTTTCAGTTGTAAATAATTATACCTAATTCTAACTACAAAACCTAACATGAGAAAATAACGTAACATATTGAATTTAAAATACATACATTTTAACATTTTATTACACTTTATTTTAAGTATAACTACAATTACTAACGCTAAAATATTATGCAGAGGACTCTTACGTAAATATTTAAGTCTATACTAATATTATAAGGAGAGAACATTTGTATTTTTGTATTTTTGTATGTTTGTAATGAGTAAGCTCAAAAACTACTGAACCGATTTAAAAAATTCTTTCACTAATACATAGAATGGACTTTCGAAATGAAAATAGGCTATATATTATCCCGTTTAAATCAAAGGTACATTCGTGGAGACCTGATTTGCAACCTAAGTCGGCAAAAAAACGGTCGAAAAAACACGTTTCTTACGAACGCTGCTTAATTGAAAATACACAGAAGAATATTTTCCATGCAAGAGTTGTACAACTTAATAAGAACTACAAAAAAGTCCCCGACAGCATATGTCTATCTCTTAAAGTTGACTCACCGTAACCATTTTAATCTTAAAATTTTTGTTAAAAAATATTACATAACTTCCAAGGCTATTTTCAAGTATATAGTATTAATTCTTATCCAAATAATTACGTTAATTAGCTTGGCCACATATTATAGATTAAAATTGTCCTTTACAGTATATAATTCAAATGAAAACTCTAGAAGATATCACGAATTTCAAAAACACGCATCGCAAAATTTATAAAATATTTACAGTGAAACCACAGATTAGGCCATAGTTACTACGAAAATATTATTATAAGCTTAGCTATGCTGTAGATCCCCACCGATCACAATCAATTTGAAGTCAATATAGTATAATAATATGATCTATTGTATAAAATAATATTCATCTATATATATATAATAATATAATATTTTAAACCACCCCGACTGATCTATGTATAATAGCTTTTTCCAATGACTCTAAACACGACATTTAAAATCTGAGCTGTAAGTTGGTGAGGATTTGAGTATTCTGTAGAGTCCAGGAGGCTTCCATGTTCTTACAATATCGTTGAAGAAGAAGATTTTCGAATTGATCAGACCTATGAAAGTTGATTTCAAAGCGCAATTAACTAGAAAAAAGCTCATAATTTTATAACGATTGAACGAATTTTCATGAAGAAAGCTAAGAAAACTCTCGATGAAGACATCTATCAAACAAAAAAAAACTATCAATAATAAAAACAAAATCGGTTCATCCGGTTAGGTGCTAAGATGCTACAGACAGACACACAGATACACACGTTAAACGTATATTACCCCTACATTTTGCGTCGGGGAACGCCGTAAGGTTACGGCGGCAGATGTACTCCTTGGTGGTAAGCTACTTTTTGGTAGATTTAATTATTCCACTACCACTGTACGAAAACTCACGATTCATGAATGCACATAAAACTTTCATTGGTAGGTATATAGCTAGGATTAGAACCAACGACCGTCGGGTCAGAATCAGGGTAACTATCCTTTACGCCAAAGGGCCGTCCAATATCAATACGTAAGTATTATAAAACAAAGTTCATCACTGCGTCTGTCTGTCTGTTCGCAATAATCTCAATAGCTACTGAACGGATTATCATGCGGCTTTCACCAATAGCCAGAGTGTTTATGAGGAAGGTTTAGGTGCATAATTCGTTAAGGTTTTGTGTAAATTGGATGAAATATGACGATGGTTGTTAAATATGTTCATATTTTATATTCGATGCAACAAACTGATGCAAATTTTGTAGGCATATATGTTCTACCCGTGCGAAGCCGGGGCGGGCTGCTAGTATATGAATAAAAAATGAAATCACTTCCGTAGAAGCTGTAGAGGCCGCTAGAGGCACGTTTCAGTTTTCGCAAACAAAGGGCTTATACACAAAACTGTGAATCGGCGAAATGCAAATTCACAACGCTAAAAATAATATTACGAGTAGATTAGTCGTAGACTTATACGATACGTCGTCGCATCGCAGTTTTGTGCACACGCCCTTATAAACACTTCTGGCTTTTACAAGTCTTTGATCTCATTGTCACATTCTGTACAGTGGATAGTGGTCAAACCACAGTAGTTTTACTCAAATAATAGTTTTTCGTTAATGAGTATATTTCGTCACCAAAGTCACCGTCACTTAGGCTTGCGTTTGACCACTATCGCGCCTGGTGGTAAGCGATGAAGTGGTCAAAGATGGTGAACACGCTAAAATACACATGAATTTCACGGGTTGTGTGCTGCCGGAACACTGCAAGGTTATGGCTACTTTTATGTGCTAAGTTATATTTGGTAAACAATAAAGAGTTATTTCATTAAATTGTTAAACACAATCCAAAATTTCATCGTACCGACGGGACTTGAACCCGCAACCTCCGGAACAACATTTACAAAAATATAAAGTATGTAAAACTTCAAAGAAACATAATAGTTATTTTGTCGTTAGGTATAGAATTAATTTCTGCAAAGTAATATAAAATAGTTGCATAACAATTTTCGCTTGTACGATTACGATAAAATGTTATATACTCGCTCATATACATCAATAAAATGTATTGTAGTGGCAAGGAATCATACATATATCAAATAAAATGTAACATTCGTATAGAAATGGTAAAAACATTTACCGTACAATATAATAATACTAAAATAATACAGTCATAAAATTTAAGGTTGGATTCTCAAAGGACAAAAATGGTAAGAAGTGTTTTTGTGTTCTTAAATCCTTATTCTTACTATAATATTATAAATGCGAAACTTTGTATGTATGGATTTATGGATGGATGGAGGGATACTTGTTACTCATTCACGCTAAAACTACTGAACCGATTGAGCTGAAATGTGGTATGTAGATAGCCTAGATCCTGGAAAAAGATATAAGGTAATATTTATCCCGATATTCCCACGGGACCGATGTCTACGCGGGTAAAACCGCGGGACACATATAGTCAATCATATAATTAGTACCGTAATATCGGTAGGGTTGTAGTTTAACTGAATTGGTACAGCGCCGGGAATGTTTCCTAGGAGTAGCGGGTTCGAATCCCGTCGGTACGGTGACATGTAAGATTTTTTGAAACAAAGTGTTTTATAAATGTCAAAGTTAATTAAATTATGCCATCTTGTGCCATACCTAGATAAACATAAATATAGAATAATAAGTATCTATAAAATAAACGAAGCGCGCATGGATTGTCGGATTTTTTGGACACAAAGCGTCGTTTGAAATTACGGTTGGACTCAGTTTCTGGTTTTTCTGTATTCTGAGTGAGAAAAAAAAAAAAAATTAGTCTCCTGTCTACGAAATTAGTCCACAATTGGCAGAAGAATCGGTAAACATACATAAAAAAACATACAGACGAATTCCTTCTTTTTTGAAGTCGATTAACATGTCATAAATATGTCGCTAGAACGTCAGGGTCTGCTTACACCGCGACGCGACGGGACGCGATGCGGCGCGCACTTATTAAGAGAGTATAACAAAAAAAGAACTTTATTTACTATACAAAAAGATACACATTTCATCGAGTTAGTTCGGCGGCTTCAGGCTGCGCCGCGCGGCGTCTCGCTGCGAGATAATTTGGTGGCGTCGCGCGTTTTGCTGCGCCGCGCGGTTTCGGGCTGCGCCGCGCTGCGCCGTGCGTATCCAAATGCATCGCCGCGTCGCGTCGCGGTGTGTACTGATCCTTAGTATCGTCTAGTATTATTTTTCAACCTTAAATTATTACGATTTTATTTCAGAATTTCGTCTCAAGATTATCAACATTCTACATAACTGTGCTTTTACCAATGGACGCACTTACAACAACAATAGAAATATACTCGCTACCAAATATAGTTTTCGATATGAAATCAGTGAACCTTAATCAACTAAACAAGCAAACCATAGACGTTCAAATGTCCCCAATCATGTTAGTTCCACAGTTCTTCAAACTAGAAACGACGACGTCTACCAGTCAACATAATAATATGAACGGAGGGTGCTGCCCTTGTCAGCAACAACAGCAGAATAATTGTTGCCCTTGTGTGCAAGTTGTGCAACAGCAACAAAACACTTGTTGCCCTTGTGAGCAACCGCAACAAGTTGTGCAACAGCAACAAATCAGTTGTTGCGCTTGTGAGCAACCGCAACAAGTTGTGCAACAGCAACAAAACACTTGTTGTACCTGTGTGCAACAGCAACAACAACCACCACAACAACAACAGACGTCTTGTTGCTCTTGTAACTATTAGCAATTGTTTATTTGTAACGTGTAGCGATTTCTAATTTGATTTGTTTACAATAATTATATTTTTATGAATGCAGCATCACTTAATAGGTTTTTAATTTTAAATGAGAGTGGCTATTGACAAGAATCCGAATGTTGTTGGATAAGCAAATAATTTCACAAAAAGACAAAAAGATCTACTCGTAGATTGTAGTTACGTTAAAGGAACTTATTTGAGTGTAGTAGCGATGCGCAAAGTAAATATTTTGAAAGATAAGAGATTTATAAATATTTTCAATCAAAAGATTTAAATCACTCTTAATACACCTTTAAATCTTCAGACTGTTTCAGATCAATGTGATTGATAAGTATGTGATCATCACCGGTCTCTAGTAATACAGATTTAATTTGAAGTTACAACAACAATTAACTGAATGAATTCCACTTTATATTGAGGAATAGAAAGAAAAGTTTTCCGTGCATTCTTTTCACAGTGTCAAACGACGACCGAAGTACGCATGCGCGAACTTGTCCATCAATCATCCTTCTCTCTCTTTTCGAATCATAATACCCAGCAATAGTCGTCTCACTCAACATTTTGCATCCTTCAATTGATCTCTAATTAACCCTAAGAGGAGTGATTTAAAGATGTATTTACAAAACGTGTGATTTACTGATGTATTAAATCTTTTTCAAAGATGTACATCTTTTTTGTAAATCACTCCTTAATTACACATGTCTAGAGTGTAGCGTTAATCTAATCAAGTAGATTATTTGTCTAACGAAAAGCATATAAGCATCCCTTCAAAAAAACGCAGCCTATGAAACTCGGGATACAAATGCCTAACGTACGGTTACACCGGCGATCGGCGGGCGCGGGCGCGGTCGCAATCAAATAGTGCAGTAGTATTTGTACCGACTGATTCAAATCAAACTCTATGGCAATCAGACAGAAATTGAAAAAAATAAAAAGTAGATCGCGCCCGTGTCTGCATCCGCAGTTTGCAGCGGTTTGGCCGTACAGACGTTCACTCGAATTGTATTAGCATTGTTTTGAGATGTCGGGTAAAAATGTTTTTATCAACATCTATGCTAAGTAATTGCTGGTATTTATAAATCCTCGACTTTTATAACAATATTAAAAGATCCTATAAAATCTGCACGAAAACCAATTTGCAGTTACGAATACAATGAACGTCAAGTAAATATTAATATTTGCTTTTTTTACTCTCTTTTAAGCGTGGTAAAAATATAAGATAAACAGAAAGGGCTACTCCGCTTGTAACCCAAATAAATAAATAAAACAAACTGTGCAAACAAGCTTGCGCTGTCACGACGATGTCGTTTGAAAAATAAAGGTACAAGTGCACAGGACCAGTTTTATAGACAGTAAGGGTAACTTTTTAAATCAAGTATATTATGTACAAAGGTAACCCAAATAAGACGAGGCATGGACGTAAAAAATTAAAAGCACAAGACTGAATGATAATAATTTATATACAAGTTTAAAAACTAAAACAAACGACTTCATGCCCCGCAAGTAAATTTTAGTAGCAAGTTTGATACATTTATCGTCATATGTCTAGATATCCTTATTATATTTACATTTTCGCAACGCTCTATAGAGACGTACCTACATATACAATTAGAAACATTATATCTTTACTTTAATTTATCGCATCATCGTTTGGGTAACCTAACATAACTAATCTGTAATATTTCGCGTATTAAATAGTCTTAGGGTCACTTCACACCGCGACGCAACGCGAAGAGAAGCGACGCGACGTGACGTGATGATGCTTTTGGTTTCGTGCGTCGCAGCGCGGTGCAGCAAGCAGCCACGCGGTGCAACCCGACCCCGCACGCAGCAAAACGCGCGATGCCACCAAATTGTCTTAATGCAATGTGTATCTTATTGTGTAGTTAATATAGTTCAATTGTTTGTCACGCGGCTTCTCGCAGCGATGCGTGGTGCAGCTTAAAGCCGCCGAACTAACTCAATGAAATGTATATCTTTTTGTGCAGTAAATTAAGTTATTTTTTGTGTTACTCTCTTAATAAGTGCGTGCCGCGTGGCGTCGCGTCGCATCGCGGTCTAAGCTGACCCTTACTGTTTACTATATTCTATATGACCGGCAATCTGCAGTGGTCGAGTCCGGTTGTAGGTAATTAGGTCCAGGCATAGTCGGAAGTCAGTTTTGATGTCAATTATTAAAAAAACGTTGAATTTATAGTTTATCTAACTGGTTAGATTAGTCAAGGAAAATTTAAAATGGCTGATTTTTTTTTGAAATGCTTGGAAGCTTGGAATTAAGTGAAGTGGCATTTATTTATTTATTCTACCCACAGAATATTGTTTTTTTTAATATCTTATATTCTAGCGTTTGACCATTATATCGACGCCCCAACCGAATAAAGCGGTAATGTCATGATACGCCAAAAACTTTTTATTGCATAAAACGTTTCTACGCAGCCATACGCAAGACATTTTTTTTGTCACAAATTTATAACTAAAATTTGGAGAGTTATAGCTAGAGACGTCTCTGTTCTATCGAAATTTGGCATTAGAAAAAAAGGCGAACAACACCACTTCAACATATTACGTTCAAACAGATAGCTGCCAGCTATCAGAACAGACAAGTAAGAAAATGTTACGCTATTATTCGTCTGAATACGATCAGTTTTTTGATGGTATTGTGTTAGTAGTCATTTATTCTCGCAATAACAAATTAGTTAGCCGTGAGTTCTTATCACAATATAGTTTAAAAGTGAATGTGAATAATTAACTTTTACGTAATTAATAATAGATAAAACTAGTAATCGTAAACATCAGGCTGCGTATTTCCAGAATGTAAGTTATTTTGATTTGTAAATCATTATTGAAACTGCTTACAGTGCGCAATTTGAACGCTTATTGCTGTTGCTGGACATAGGCTTTTCCTAGAGCTCGTTCTTCAGCTCCTTGTTGCGCTGCCTCATGCCATCATCGCTCCACCTAGCTATAGGGCGTCCTATCCTATCTATCTAACCTTTGGTTCACTGAGCCGTGGTGTCCACTCTAGAACACGTTTACCCCAACGGTCATCGGTTCAATGACAGATGAGATCAGCCCACTGCCACATCAGTTTGCTAATCCTTTGATCTAAGTTGATAACTTTGGTTCTCTGTCGGATGACTTCGTTTCAAATTCGCGCTTTCCATAGCTCGCTGAGCGACTTTGAATTAGTGGATCAGTCGCACCGTGAGTGTCCACATCTCGGCTCCGTATGTAATTACAGGAAGGACGTACTCATTAAAGTAGTTTTCTAATTGCTGCCCATCCCAGCTGTATTGAAGCTGTATTGAGCCTGCAGGCTTCCTTCTCGAAATTGTTTCTTCCCAATTGCAAGGTTTGCCCTAGGCCCTAAGTAAGTAGACGTATTCTTGAACAGTTTCGAATGGTTCTCCATTAAAACCAATCGGTTCCAGAACATATGTTCATTGAACATGATGTTTGTCTTATCCAAGTTCATCAAAAGACCGATGCATGCAGAAGAATTAGCAATGGTAGTCAGCATGTAATGCAAGTCCTGCATCGTCCGCAAGTTTCAGGTGTGGGAAGTTTTTGCCGTTGATATTATTTTATGCTCCGTCCTTTCCAGTTCAGCGTCTTGAACATATCCTCTAGAGTGTTTGTGAACAATTAAAGGGAAATAACGTCCCCTTGTTTCACACCTCGATGTAAGAGGATATGTTGAGTCTGCTGCTGTTGTACTTGGATGGTCATAGTTGCGGCGTCATACAGACCTCTCAACACTTGGACGTATTGCAAATCAACTTGGCACCATTGCAGGGACCTTAAAACAGACCAATGGAGTCAAAGGCTTTAGTAGTCATAGTCCACAAACGCTAGACGCAGGGAATAGTTATACTCCTCAGTCTTCTGTATAACCTGCCGCACTGTGTGTGTGTGTGGTCTATGGTGCCGTATCCCCCTTTAAACCCAGCCTGTTTAGAGAGCTGAAACTCGACGAGTCTACGCGCGAGTCAATTTGTGATGACTAGAAAACAGCTTATAGATGTGATTCAAGAGTGAAATGGGTCGATAGTTCTTTCAAAAGGGTTTTGTCTTCATTTCTAAAGAACATAATGACCACACTCTTATTAAACGTCTTCAGATTCCTCCCCAAAAAGAGGACATAATTAAAAATACGCTAAAGCTGTTGTAGCGTTGGAGTTCTACCACTTTTTAAGAGCTTCGCAGTAATTCCATCCTCTCCGGGGACTTTTCCGTTTTTAAGCAGTCTGATACACAACCAAATTTCGTCTAGGCTAATTATCACAACACGTACACCACCTTGTTTCTTATCCAGTAATAATTACAACTCCTGCAGTCACTTCGTCAGAACAACGGTCTTTGAACAAAAAGATCACTAAGTCTTGACCTCCGGAACTCCAACACAAGCTCTATTTAAAAAAGCGATCGAGCAAAACCAGGGGTCAGTCTTTTTTCAAAAGCTGGGCCGAAGCTATCTGACGAAGTTGTGCACACCTAACGGGAGTCTCGTCGCTTCTAAGCTTTCTTTGATCGAAGTTAAAGACTTCTATGGTCATTTCAACACCTCACAAGCGTCCCGTCCTCAACCCTATATTGAGGATCCTAGAGCCACTCTAACCCGCCACTATACCGAAGATTTTCCAGATATCAGCCTAGACGAAATTTGGTTGTGTATCAGACTGCTTAAAAACGGAAAAGTCCCCGGAGAGGATGGAATTACTGCGAAGCTCTTAAAAAGTGGTAGAACTCCAACGCTACAACAGCTTCAGCGTATTTTTAATTATGTCCTCTTTTTGGGGAGGAATCTGAAGACGTTTAATAAGAGTGTGGTCATTATGTTCTTTAGAAATGAAGACAAAACCCTTTTGAAAGAACTATCGACCCATTTCACTCTTGAATCACATCTATAAGCTGTTTTCTAGTCATCACAAATTGACTCGCGCGTAGACTCGTCGAGTTTCAGCCCTCTAAACAGGCTGGGTTTAAAGGGGGATACGGCACCATAGACCACACACACACACAGTGCGGCAGGTTATACAGAAGACTGAGGAGTATAACTATTCCCTGCGTCTAGCGTTTGTGGACTATGACTACTAAAGCCTTTGACTCCATTGGTCTGTTTTAAGGTCCCTGCAATGGTGCCAAGTTGATTTGCAATACGTCCAAGTGTTGAGAGGTCTGTATGACGCCGCAACTATGACCATCCAAGTACAACAGCAGCAGACTCAACATATCCTCTTACATCGAGGTGTGAAACAAGGGGACGTTATTTCCCTTTAATTGTTCACAAACACTCTAGAGGATATGTTCAAGACGCTGAACTGGAAAGGACGGAGCATAAAATAATATCAACGGCAAAAACTTCCCACACCTGAAACTTGCGGACGATGCAGGACTTGCATTACATGCTGACTACCATTGCTAATTCTTCTGCATGCATCGGTCTTTTGATGAACTTGGATAAGACAAACATCATGTTCAATGAACATATGTTCTGGAACCGATTGGTTTTAATGGAGAACCATTCGAAACTGTTCAAGAATACGTCTACTTACTTAGGGCCTAGGGCAAACCTTGCAATTGGGAAGAAACAATTTCGAGAAGGAAGCCTGCAGGCTCAATACAGCTTCAATACAGCTGGGATGGGCAGCAATTAGAAAACTACTTTAATGAGTACGTCCTTCCTGTAATTACATACGGAGCCGAGATGTGGACACTCACGGTGCGACTGATCCACTAATTCAAAGTCGCTCAGCGAGCTATGGAAAGCGCGAATTTGAAACGAAGTCATCCGACAGAGAACCAAAGTTATCAACTTAGATCAAAGGATTAGCAAACTGATGTGGCAGTGGGCTGATCTCATCTGTCGTTGAACCGATGACCGTTGGGGTAAACGTGTTCTAGAGTGGACACCACGGCTCAGTGAACCAAAGGTAGGATAGATAGGATAGGACGCCCTATAGCTAGGTGGAGCGATGATGGCATGAGGCAGCGCAACAAGGAGCTGAAGAACGAGCTCTAGGAAAAGCCTATGTCCAGCAACAGCAATAAGCGTTCAAATTGCGCACTGTAAGCAGTTTCAATAATGATTTACAAATCAAAATAACTTACATTCTGGAAATACGCAGCCTGATGTTTACGATTACTAGTTTTATCTATTATTAATTACGTAAAAGTTAATTATTCACATTCACTTTTAAACTATATTGTGATAAGAACTCACGGCTAACTAATTTGTTATTGCGAGAATAAATGACTACTAACACAATACCATCAAAAAACTGATCGTATTCAGACGAATAATAGCGTAACATTTTCTTACTTGTCTGTTCTGATAGCTGGCAGCTATCTGTTTGAACGTAATATGTTGAAGTGGTGTTGTTCGCCTTTTTTTCTAATGCCAAATTTCGATAGAACAGAGACGTCTCTAGCTATAACTCTTCAAATTTTAGTTATAAATTTGTGACAAAAAAAATGTCTTGCGTATGGCTGCGTAGAAACGTTTTATGCAATAAAAAGTTTTTGGCGTATCATGACATTACCGCTTTATTCGGTTGGGGCGTCGATATAATGGTCAAACGCTAGAATATAAGATATTAAAAAAAAAACAATATTCTGTGGGTAGAATAAATAAATAAATGCCACTTCACTTAATTCCAAGCTTCCAAGCATTTAAAAAAAAATCAGCCATTTTAAATTTTCCTTGACTAATCTAACCAGTTAGATAAACTATAAATTCACCGTTTTTTTTAATAATTGACATCAAAACTGACTTCCGACTATGCCTGGACCTAATTACCTACAACCGGACTCGACCTGTCTTGAACTTGACTTGACTTGAACCCGCAACCTCCGGAATAACATGTTCCGGTGCTTTGCCAATTAAGCCACGGTGCGAAGTATCGTTACGACGAAATTAGTGGATTGCATTTCTTAACCCAATTATACATTGGTGGCGCCATCTATGACTACTTATTACTAATTACTACTTAATCATTCGGAAAAAATCATTACAGTTTTCAAATCGGACGAGAGATGTTGCACTGCGTAAATCAAATATTATGTTTCTTTGAAGTGTTCCACACTTTATATTTTTCTAAATTTTTAAACACAATCCAAAATTTCATCGTACCGACGGGACTTGAACCCGCAACCTCCGGAATAACATGTTCCGGTGCTTTGCCAATTAAGCCATTATTCCGGAGGTTGCGGGTTCAAGTCCCGTCGGTACGATAAAATTTTGGATTGTGTTTAACAATTATCAAAATTATGTTTATAAGTTATTTTTCAAAAAAAATAAAACCGACTTCATAATCTCAAACAGGCACTCAAAAGCGAAAAATAAATTACTTAAAATTATTATAAGCGCTACCCACTTATCTATTTGAAGTCGGTGCCAGCCAAGTCTAATAGGTAGTAGATAGATAATACCTACATGTATCTACCTACTTACTAACCTACATGTACCTACTTACTACTACTACATACATAGTATCTATCTACTATCCAATAGACTTGGCTGGCACCGAATTCAAATAGATATGTGGGTAGCGCTTATAATAATTTTAAGTAATTTATTTTTCGCTTTTGAGTGCCTGTTTGAGATTATGAAGTCGGTTTTTTTTTTTGAAAAATAACTTATTTTACCCTTTTTAGTGCATAACAAGTTTTAATTAAATTACATGCATCTGTTACATTTGGTGTCTGGGCCGTTATACACTGACGGATATATACTTTTTGAAAATTTCAAGTACTCGTATGTACCTATAACGGTTAAGAAGATACAGATCTGTAAAGTGCGCACATATGTATAGACACACGGACGGACGGACGGACGGACGGACGGACGAACGGACAACAAAGTCTCAGAAAGTGTTCATTTGGTACCCTTTGGGTTCGGAACCCTAAAAAAATTGACTTTAAATGCCTTGCTAAAGTGATAATATTCACTAGTAATAATTATGTCATCAAGGTATCAAAGGACAATGTCCAAAATGGCCCTGTGCAATTAAAGCATCTGACACACACGATAATTAATTGTCTATTTTATTACAATAATTTGAAATACTTTTATAACACGGACTAGTTGTATTCCAAAATGAATATAAAAAGTATTATTTGCGATTATTAACATTACTTGCCGCCATATGGCCAACAGAGTACTGAATCACTCTACTACGTTATAAGAGGCACTTCCCTATATTGTTGAAACCCGAATTAACGAAACAACGGAAAGTATTCTTTACTTAGTAACTATTATATAATCTGTGGTATTATGCTTATAATTTTTTTTGCAGTGTTGGTTGGTACAAAGTACGTTCATAATTCTGAGTTATTTAATAATGTATGCAGTATCGCGGGACTGAAATGGCCGCCATCTTCGGCAAACGTCATGTCATGTCAAAAAATCTTAGGTATGTTTAAAAAAGTCTTGTTAGGGTTAACAAAACTTTGCCCGGTAGAACATTCCTGTGAAGACAAATTATTTATATTTATATATAATTATTTATTATAATTATTAATATATAATTATTTATTGAGGGCCCGGTGGCGTAATTGGGAGAACAGTCGGCTTTGATGCCGTGGTACCGAGTTCAAACCGCCGTGCACTAATGAATTTTTTGATCGAAAAATATATGTGCCCTTCTCACAGTTGCCCTCCGGTGAAGGAAAACATCGGTAAGAAACCAACAACCCCCGCATGGTGGTAGGACATATCTAGTGTCTACCTGGTCAGCTACCACCCTCAAGTTAGAAAATCTGTCGCCAAACATCTTATGTGTTCAGGCAGCTATCCTTGAGAGCCAGTTCCCATTCTAGTCCACTTCTCTATCTTCAACCGCATCATCACTTAGCAACAGGTGAGATAGTGTTAAAACGCTAGCGTTGTTGTGTTGTGTTGTGTTGTGTTGTGTTGTGTTGTGTTGTGTTGTGTTGTGTTGTGTTGTGTTGTGTTGTGTTGTGTTGTGTTGTGTTGTGTTGTGTTGTGTTGTGTTGTCTTGTCTTGTGTTGTGTTGTGTTGTGTTGTGTTGTGTTGTGTTGTGTAGTGTTGTGTTGTGTTGTGTTGTGTTGTGTTGTGTTGTGTTGCATTGTATTGTATTGTATTGTATTGTATTGTATTGTATTGTATTGTATTGTATTGTATTGTATTGTATTGTATTGTATTGTATTGTATTGTATTGTATTGTAGTGTATTGTAGTGTATTGTAGTGTGTTGTATTGTGTTGTGTTGTGTTGTGTTGTGTTGTGTTGTGTTGTGTTGTTTTGCGTTGCGTTGCGTTGCGTTGCGTTGTGTTGTGTTGCGTTGCGTTGCATTGCGTTGCGTTGCGTTGCGTTGCGTTGCGTTGCGTTGTGTTGTGTTGTGTTGTGTTGTGTTGTGTTCGGCTGGCTGGAATCTTCGATCATATTCAGCATTTGCCTACACCGTATAAGCTATTTTTATCAGAAGACGCTTCAGAGCCTTTACATGTAAAAAATCCTTTAAAAAGGTAGTATGTATTTGTTACACAAAATCCCTCTTGACGTTTTGAGACAAATAGAGACGTAAACAATTACGCAGAAAAAAACGAAGTACGGTCCTAAGCGAATAAACTTGTAATATAGTTTTTCTTTCTTAATCTAGAATCAAGGAGTTTGTCACGATAGCAAGTTATTTCATTAAGAAGCTTATTTTTTTCACGTCTAACGATACGACATCTGTTAAAATTGGTTGTTTGTACGAGTGGTGAAACAATTTTTTCTGTTTTTTGGCCCTACTGTAAAATTACGATTGTCATAATACCGCTTTATTCGGTTGGGAAGTCGATATCGCCTGGTAGTACGTCATGATGTGGTCGAAGATGGTGAACACGCTAGGCCTAGAATACTCCGACTCTCAAAGGCTGTGTGCTGCCGGAACACAATACAATACAATACAATACAATACTATACAATACAATACAATACAATACAACACAACACAACACAACACAACACAACACAACACAACACAACACAACACAACACAACACAACACAACACAACACAACACAACACAACACAACACAACACAACACAACACAACACAACTCTTTATTGATCACCAAAACAGAAAATAAAACATGTACGAGTACAATATCATCATTAATAAAAAGAGCATGGTGACACAAACGGCGATGTTATCGCTTAAAACAATCTCTTCCAGACAACCTTTGTAGGGACTGGATAAATGCATACGTAATGGCGGAGGGCTTTTTACAGCTGAAATCTATTTAGCATTGTAAAAACATGTACTAAGAACCTAATAATATCTACATACATTAACTAAGTATAAATAGACATACACATATATATTTCCATATAAATACATTACATACATCATACATATAAAACAATAATAATATAGCAGTGTGACAAGCAGTTTTTAACAAGGCAGGGATAAATAGTGACGCTTAACCATGGACTTACAAATTGAGAGTGAATTAGCACATCTGATGTTTTGGGGCAGCTCGTTCCATAATATGACAGCAAACACCGTAAACGATTTTTCGTAAAATCGAGTGGAATGTAGAGGAAACATCAGCTGAAGGGATTCAGAGGAGCGGAGAGAAAGATTATTAGAAAGGTGCAAGAATTGAAAGCGCTCTTTGAGATTAGAGGGTGTAAAAGGGATGAACAGAACAGTAGAAAGTAGAGAAAGTATATGGCTATTTCTACGAAGCCGGATCGGAAGCCATTGAAGTCGCTGCTGATATTCCGACACATGGTCGTATTTACGTAAACCATAAATACAACGAATGCAGAGATTCTGCAGACGTTCGAGCTTATTAAGTTGCTCCTCAGTCATATCCAGGTAGCAGGTGTCAGCATAATCCAAGATCGGTAGTAGGACAGAGTTCGCGAGTGCAGATTTGGTGGAGACCGGTAGAAATTGTAGAAAATTGCGTAACCTACGTAGAGATCCAGCCGATACAAAAAGTTTTCTACTAACATTGGCTATTTGCGGCACCCATGACAAGGTTCTGTCAAAGACTACCCCAAGGTTTCTAACAGTTTCAGTAGGGCTATTCTGTAAAAAAACCATTTCGCTTTGCGATCTTGCGTGAGTGATCAACGTCACTTCGCACACGACGGTTCGGGATTGCAATTGAGCACTCTGTAATTTACTATGTTGAAACTATCGAAGCAAAGTGATACACTCATCGAGGCCCACTTTGCTAAGGATTGAATTAAGATATTTAACGATGTCGATAGTTTTTGTCTATGCTAAAATTATGAAATAATAAATTAATCAATTGATAACTTTCAAGTAAAAATTACAAAATACGTATTCATATTTAATATAGCGTGTAACACACATATTTTTTACATGTAATATAAGATAGAATATGGATAATATTAGAATTCATTTTAACTCTGTGGCTGGAAGCCCTAGAGTTTGTTTTGTCTCTGGCTGGCTAGGCTTGGGTAACTCCGGACACATCTAATCTATATCTTCAGATATATATCCCTAAACAGATATATATCCTTCCTTCCTCTTGCCAAAACCTCAATATATTCTATGCATCCGGTATATTTTGATGAAACAACATTTCTTGTTAAGTTTGTCAAAAAGTCAAGTCGTGAGTGAATAGGTATTTTCTAGGCAACCGCTATATCATTATTTTGGATCACATCGTCACTCACAACAGTTAATAATTAATGCAAGTTCAAAACACAACAGATACGGCATAATAATGTTAGATATTATACACCCTTTTATGGAAGGATATACGATAAACCAAGCCTACCAGTCATGAGCTAGCTAGGCTTGGGCTTACTTTATCTGACAGAGGAGTGAAAACCATCGTATTTTCTTCCATACACAATAATATATCTGCTTCGTATATCTAGGATATCCATGTCAGTCCGAGTTCACAAAAAAGTTTTATGTTTCATAAAGATATATACCGGATATGGAATATAATAATATGAAGGTTTTGGCAAGGGGAGGGAAGGATATATATCCGCTTAGGGATATATATCCAAAGATATAGATATGTCCGTGTCCGTAGTTACCCAAGTCTAAATTGGCTGGTTTGCGTTTAGTACTCCTTAGTAGTTAGTATGACCATTTGTGGCAGATTTCTCTCATTTAGGCAGATTTGGAACCTACATTTTAACTCTGGCAGATAACGCTGACGATTCCAAAAAGTGGCAGATTTCAAGGATTTTTATGAATTTTGAAACCAAAATAGAATTTTGACAATTTTTTGTTTGTATTGAATGTATAATATTTTTAATATGCATATATTTGGATTTTGGTTGGAAATTTATAAAAGTTTGATTATAACCAGCTCTCTATAAGGCAATAATATAATGGTATACTTAATAATTTAATATATTCTCTGGGGTGGTTGGTGGTTTGGCAGATTTTAGCAGTTTTTTTGCCAATGTCGGGCAGATTCGCCATTTTTGATATGGTCACCCTGGTTAGTTTAGTAATCAATAATCATTAGTATTTAGTAGTTTATACTTTTTCTACACTGTTTTGTTTTTATTTTCACAACAAAGTCTACAAAATAATATTATTACTATTGTTTTGTTTGTATCAATCAATTTCGTGTCGTGTAATAGTGGATTACGTACGTACGTTGAAGAAAAGCAATGCTAAAGCAGTAAGTATTCATTGTTATCTATGCATTTGATGACATGACATTATCGCATTCATATAAATTGGTTCATTTTAACTTTTAATAATAGTAATTTGTTAAAATTCAGCAATACAATACAAAATAAAGTCAGCTTCTTGGTTACCTTTTAATGTCCTGAACAACTGTACTTACTGACTTTTGATTTGATATTTTTTAAGATGGAAGATTTTTTAAGTACCTATAGCACGATTATAGTTTATGTTTATTCTCAAACTCTGCACTTGGCTTGTGTTCCTGGAACATGCCAAGCATCTGCAAGACCCAAGACCAGTGCTGTACACATGGTGTGTACATAAATATCTGTTCGACATCGAATTATAACCTACGATACTGTTCGATAAGCTAGTTAACATTTATTGTTTCTAGTTAGTAGGTAATCTTTGCACAATACAATACAATACAATACAATACAATACAATACAATACAATACAATACAATACAATACAATACAATACAATACAATACAATACAATACAATACAATACAATACAATACAATACAATACAATACAATACAATACAATACAATACAATACAATACAATACAATACAATACAATACAATACAATACAATGCAATGCAATGCAATGCAATGCAATGCAATGCAATGCAATGCAATGCAATGCAATGCAATGCAATGCAATGCAATGCAATGCAATGCAATGCAATGCAATGCAATGCAATGCAATGCAATGCAATGCAATGCAATGCAATGCAATGCAATGCAATGCAATGCAATGCAATGCAATGCAATGCAATGCAATGCAATGCAATGCAATGCAATGCAATGCAATGCAATGCAATGCAATGCAATGCAATGCAATGCAATGCAGCGCAACGCAGCGCAGCGCAACGCAACGCAGCGCAACGCAGCGCAGCGCAACGCAACGCAACGCAACGCAACGCAACGCAACGCAACGCAACGCAACGCAACGCAACGCAACGCAACGCAACGCAACGCAACGCAACGCAACGCAACGCAACGCAACGCAACGCAACGCAACGCAACGCAACGCAACGCAACGCAACGCAACGCAACGCAACGCAACGCAACGCAACGCAACGCAACGCAACGCAACGCAACGCAACGCAACGCAACGCAACGCAACGCAACGCAACGCAACGCAACGCAACACAACACAACACAACACAACACAACACAACACAACACAACACAACACAACACAACACAACACAACACAACACAATACAAGAACTCTTTATTGATCACCAAAACAGAAAATAAAACATGTACGAGTACAATATCATCATTAATAAAAAGAGCATGGTGACACAAACGGCGATGTTATCGCTTAAAACAATCTCTTCCAGACAACCTTTGTAGGGACTGGATAAATGCATACGTAATGGCGGAGGGCTTTTTACAGCTGAAATCTATTTAGCATTGTAAAAACATGTACTAAGAACCTAATAATATCTACATACAATAACTAAGTATAAATAGACATACACATATATATTGCCATATAAATACATTACACACATCATAGATATAAAACAATAATAATATAGCAGTGTGACAAGCAGTTTTTAACAAGGCAGGGATAAATAGTGACGCATAACCATGGACTTACAAATTGAGAGTGAATTAGCACATCTGATGTTTTGGGGCAGCTCGTTCCATAATATGACAGCAAACACCGTAAACGATTTTTCGTAAAATCGAGTGGAATGTAGAGGAAACATCAGCTGAAGGGATTCAGAGGAGCGGAGAGAAAGATTATAAGAAAGGTGCAAGAATTTAAAGCGCTCTTTGAGATTAGAGGGTGTAAAAGGGATGAACAGAACAGTAGAAAGTAGAGAAAGTATATGGCTATTTCTACGAAGCCGGATCGGAAGCCATTGAAGTCGCTGCTGATATTCCGACACATGGTCGTATTTACGTAAACCATAAATACAACGAATGCAGAGATTCTGCAGACGTTCGAGCTTATTAAGTTGCTCCTCAGTCATATCCAGGTAGCAGGTGTCAGCATAATCCAAGATCGGTAGTAGGACAGAGTTCGCGAGTGCAGATTTGGTGGAGACCGGTAGAAATTGTAGAAAATTGCGTAACCTACGTAGAGATCCAGCCGATACAAAAAGTTTTCTACTAACATTGGCTATTTGCGGCACCCATGACAAGGTTCTGTCAAAGACTACCCCAAGGTTTCCTAACAGTTTCAGAGCCTTTACATGTAAAAAATCCTTTAAAAAGGTAGGTATGTATTTGTTACACAAAATCCCTCTTGACGTTTTGAGACAAATAGAGACGTAAACAATTACGCAGAAAAAAACGAAGTACGGTCCTAAGCGAATAAACTTGTAATATAGTTTTTCTTTCTTAATCTAGAATCAAGGAGTTTGTCACGATAGCAAGTTATTTCATTAAGAAGCTTATTTTTTTCACGTCTAACGATACGACATCTGTTAAAATTGGTTGTTTGTACGAGTGGTGAAACAATTTTTTCTGTTTTTTGGCCCTACTGTAAAATTACGATTGTCATAATACCGCTTTATTCGGTTGGGAAGTCGATATCGCCTGGTAGTACGTCATGATGTGGTCGAAGATGGTGAACACGCTAGGCCTAGAATACTCCGACTCTCAAAGGCTGTGTGCTGCCGGAACACAATACAATACAATACAATACAATACAA
Organism: Cabera pusaria; assembly: GCA_954871355.1. Taxonomy (NCBI): domain Eukaryota; kingdom Metazoa; phylum Arthropoda; class Insecta; order Lepidoptera; family Geometridae; genus Cabera; species Cabera pusaria. Next base: position 7,344,287 of record OX940910.1, read on the forward strand.
TACAATACAATACAATACAATACAATACAATACAATACAATACAATACAATACAATACAATACAATACAATACAATACAATACAATACAATACAATACAATACAATACAATACAATACAATACAATACAATACAATACAATACAATACAATACAATACAATACAATACAATACAATACAATACAATACAATACAATACAATACAATACAATACAATACAATACAATACAATACAATACAATACAATACAATACAATACAATACAATACAATACAATACAACGCAACGCAACGCAACGCAACGCAACGCAACGCAACGCAACGCAACGCAACGCAACGCAACGCAACGCAACGCAACGCAACGCAACGCAACGCAACGCAACGCAACGCAACGCAACGCAACGCAACGCAACGCAACGCAACGCAACGCAACGCAACGCAACGCAACGCAACGCAACGCAACGCAACGCAACGCAACGCAACACAACACAACACAACACAACACAACACAACACAACACAACACAACACAACACAACACAACACAACATAACACAACATAACACAACACAACACAGCACAACACAGCACAACACAGCACAACACAACATAACACAACATAACACAACACAACACAGCACAACACAGCACAACACAGCACAACACAGCACAACACAGCACAACACAGCACAACACAACGCAACGCAACGCAACGCAACGCAACGCAACGCAACGCAACACAACACAACACAACACAACACAACACAACACAACACAACACAACACAACACAACACAACACAACATAACACAACATAACACAACACAACACAGCACAACACAGCACAACACAGCACAACACAACATAACACAACATAACACAACACAACACAGCACAACACAGCACAACACAGCACAACACAGCACAACACAGCACAACACAACGCAACGCAACGCAACGCAACGCAACGCAACGCAACGCAACGCAACGCAACGCAACGCAACGCAACGCAACGCAACGCAACGCAACGCTACGCAACGCAACGCAACGCAACACGACACGACACGACACAACACAAAACACGACACGACACGACACAACACAAAACACGACACGACACGACACGACACGACACGACACGACACGACACGACACGACACGACACGACACGACACGACACGACACGACACGACACGACACGACACGACACGACACGACACAACACAATACAACACAATACAACACAATACAACACAATACAACACAATACAACACACCACAACACACCACAACACAACACAACACAACACAACACAACACAACACAACACAAAACAACACAACACAACACAACACAACACAACACAACACAACACAACACAACACAATACAAGAACTCTTTATTGATCACCAAAACAGAAAATAAAACATGTACGAGTACAATATCATCATTAATAAAAAGAGCATGGTGACACAAACGGCGATGTTATCGCTTAAAACAATCTCTTCCAGACAACCTTTGTAGGGACTGGATAAATGCATACGTAATGGCGGAGGGCTTTTTACAGCTGAAATCTATTTAGCATTGTAAAAACATGTACTAAGAACCTAATAATATCTACATACAATAACTAAGTATAAATAGACATACACATATATATTTCCATATAAATACATTACATACATCATACTGTTACATCGCGTCGTCGAGTCGCGATGTTTCGCCAAGCTTCTCGAACAAAAATACCGTGGGAAAGAATAGACTAATTAGGGGCTATAAACACCCGACCCGACCGTAATAAAAGTTAACCTTCCGGGAATTCAGACCCTAGTCAATGTACCTAGTTTTGTAGTTAAGATTGAACCTTATTCATAAGTAGTTAGAGATCAAATTAGCATGTATGGTAAAGTTGTTTACGTCAGATGCTCAAAGGAAAGCCGCCCCTTTTGTTTGTGATTTCTATTGCTTTGTTTTGAACGTCTTTTGTCTATTGTTTCGAGTCAATACTGGAAAGTTCCGTAGAAATATTCTCGTCCTATATAAGACGTTGAAACCGCGGCTTCAGGCAGTCTTTCTCTGGAAGCGACAGTGTAACTATCTAAGCGCGGATAGCGACCAAGTGATCGTTAAGTGTTATCAGTGAACTAGTGTTGTGAACTGTGAACAGTGAAATCAGTGATTGTGATTACCAACAACCTCAGTGTGTGTTAACGGACTTTTGATAATTGTGCTAACCTAGTGATCAGTGGAAATAAACGTTCATCTCATCGGATTGGCATTTTAATACCCCGCACGTAACAATACATATAAAACAATAATAATATAGCAGTGTGACAAGCAGTTTTTAACAAGGCAGGGATAAATAGTGACGCTTAACCATGGACTTACAAATTGAGAGTGAATTAGCACATCTGATGTTTTGGGGCAGCTCGTTCCATAATATGACAGCAAACACCGTAAACGATTTTTCGTAAAATCGAGTGGAATGTAGAGGAAACATCAGCTGAAGGGATTCAGACACACCACACACCACAACACACCACAACACACCAACACAATACAACACAATACAACACAATTCAACACAATACAACACAATACAACACAATACAACACAATACAACACAATACAACACAACACAATACAACACAATTCAACACAATACAACACAGTACAACACAATACAACACAATACAACACACCACAACACAATACAACACACCACAACACACCACAACACACCACAACACACCACAACACACCACAACACACCTCAACACACCACAACACACCACAACACACCACAACACACCACAACACACCACAACACACCACAACACACCACAACACAACACAACACAACACAACACAACACAACACAACACAACACAACACAACACAACACAACACAACACAACACAACACAACACAACACAATGTAGAGGAAACATCAGCTGAAGGGATTCAGAGGAGCGGAGAGAAAGATTATTAGAAAGGTGCAAGAATTGAAAGTGCTCTTTGAGATTAGAGGGTGTAAAAGGGATGAACAGAACAGTAGAAAGTAGAGAAAGTATATGGCTATTTCTACGAAGCCGGATCGGAAGCCATTGAAGTCGCTGCTGATATTCCGACACATGGTCGTATTTACGTAAACCATAAATACAACGAATGCAGAGATTCTGCAGACGTTCGAGCTTATTAAGTTGCTCCTCAGTCATATCCAGGTAGCAGGTGTCAGCATAATCCAAGATCGGTAGTAGGACAGAGTTCGCGAGTGCAGATTTGGTGGAGACCGGTAGAAATTGTAGAAAATTGCGTAACCTACGTAGAGATCCAGCCGATACAAAAAGTTTTCTACTAACATTGGCTATTTGCGGCACCCATGACAAGGTTCTGTCAAAGACTACCCCAAGGTTTCCTAACAGTTTCAGAGCCTTTACATGTAAAAAATCCTTTAAAAAGGTAGGTATGTATTTGTTACACAAAATCCCTCTTGACGTTTTGAGACAAATAGAGACGTAAACAATTACGCAGAAAAAAACGAAGTACGGTCCTAAGCGAATAAACTTGTAATATAGTTTTTCTTTCTTAATCTAGAATCAAGGAGTTTGTCACGATAGCAAGTTATTTCATTAAGAAGCTTATTTTTTTCACGTCTAACGATACGACATCTGTTAAAATTGGTTGTTTGTACGAGTGGTGAAACAATTTTTTCTGTTTTTTGGCCCTACTGTAAAATTACGATTGTCATAATACCGCTTTATTCGGTTGGGAAGTCGATATCGCCTGGTAGTACGTCATGATGTGGTCGAAGATGGTGAACACGCTAGGCCTAGAATACTCCGACTCTCAAAGGCTGTGTGCTGCCGGAACACAATACAATACAATACAATACAATACAATACAATACAATACAATACAATACAATACAATACAATACAATACAATACAATACAATACAATACAATACAATACAATACAATACAATACAATACAATACAATACAATACAATACAATACAATACAATACAATACAATACAATACAATACAATACAATACAATACAATACAATACAATACAATACAATACAATACAATACAATACAATACAATACAATACAATACAATACAATACAATACAATACAACACAACACAACACAACACAACACAACACAACACAACACAACACAACACAACACAACACAACACAACACAACACAACACAACACAACACAACACAACACAACACAACACAACACAACACAACACAACACAACACAACACAACACAACACAACACAACACAGCACAACACAGCACAACACAGCACAACACAGCACAACGCAACGCAACGCAACGCAACGCAACGCAACGCAACGCAACGCAACGCAACGCAACGCAACGCAACGCAACGCAACGCAACGCAACGCAACGCAACGCAACGCAACGCGTTGCGTTGCGTTGCACGACACGACACGACACGACATGACACGACACGACACGACACGACACGACACGACGCAACGCAACGCAACGCAACGCAACGCAACGCAACGCAACGCAACGCAACGCAACGCAACGCAACGCAACGCAACGCAACGCAACGCAACGCAACGCAACGCAACGCAACGCAACGCAACGCAACGCAACGCAACGCAACGCAACGCAACGCAACGCAACGCAACACAACACAACACAACACAAAACACGACACGACACAACACAAAACACGACACGACACGACACGACACGACACGACACGACACCACACGACACGACACGACACGACACGACACGACACGACACGACACGACACGACACGACACGACACGACACGACACGACACAACACAACACAACACAACACAACTTGATTTTTCGTAAAATCGAGTGGAATGTAGAGGAAACATCAGCTGAAGGAATTCAGAGGAGCGGAGAGAAAGATTATTAGAAAGGTGCAAGAATTGAAAGCGCTCTTTGAGATTAGAGGGTGTAAAAGGGATGAACAGAACAGTAGAAAGTAGAGAAAGTATATGGCTATTTCTACGAAGCCGGATCGGAAGCCATTAAAGTCGCTGCTGATATTCCGACACATGGTCGTATTTACGTAAACCATAAATACAACGAATGCAGAGATTCTGCAGACGTTCGAGCTTATTAAGTTGCTCCTCAGTCATATACAGGTAGCAGGTGTCAGCATATTCCAAGATCGGTAGTAGGACAGAGTTCGCGAGTGCAGATTTGGTGGAGACCGGTAGAAATTGTAGAAAATTGCGTAAACTACGTAGAGATCCAGCCGATACAAAAAGGTTTCTTCTAACATTGGCTATTTGCGGCACCCATGACAAGGTTCTGTCAAAGACTACCCCAAGGTTTCCTAACAGTTTCAGAGCCTTTACATGAAAAAAATCCTTTAAAAAGGTAGGTATGTATTTGTTACACAAAATCCCTCTTGACGTTTTGAGACAAATAGAGACGTAAACAATTACGCAGAAAAAAACGAAGTACGGTCCTAAGCGAATAAACTTGTAATATAGTTTTTCTTTCTTAATCTAGAATCAAGGAGTTTGTCACGATAGCAAGTTATTTCATTAAGAAGCTTATTTTTTTCACGTCTAACGATACGACATCTGTTAAAATTGGTTGTTTGTACGAGTGGTGAAACAATTTTTTCTGTTTTTTGGCCCTACCGTAAAATTACGATTGTCATAATACCGCTTTATTCGGTTGGGAAGTCGATATCGCCTGGTAGTACGTCATGATGTGGTCGAAGATGGTGAACACGCTAGGCCTAGAATACTCCGACTCTCAAAGGCTGTGTGCTGCCGGAACACAATACAATACAATACAATACAATACAATACAATACAATACAATACAATACAATACAATACAATACAATACAATACAATACAATACAATACAATACAATATACAATACAACACAACACAACACAACACAACACAACACAACACAACACAACACAACACAACACAACACAACACAACACAACACAACACAACACAATACAAGAACTCTTTATTGATCACCAAAACAGAAAATAAAACATGTACGAGTACAATATCATCATTAATAAAAAGAGCATGGTGACACAAACGGCGATGTTATCGCTTAAAACAATCTCTTCCAGACAACCTTTGTAGGGACTGGATAAATGCATACGTAATGGCGGAGGGCTTTATACAGCTGAAATCTATTTAGCATTGTAAAAACATGTACTAAGAACCTAATAATATCTACATACAATAACTTAGTATAAATAGACATACACATATATATTTCCATATAAATACATTACATACATCATACATATAAAACAATAATAATATAGCAGTGTGACAAGCAGTTTTTAACAAGGCAGGGATAAATAGTGACGCTTAACCGTGGACTTACAAATTGAGAGTGAATTAGCACATCTGATGTTTTGGGGCAGCTCGTTCCATAATATACAGCAAACACCGTAAACGATTTTTCGTAAAATCGAGTGGAATGTAGAGGAAACATCAGCTGAAGGGATTCAGAGGAGCGGAGAGAAAGATTATTAGAAAGGTGCAAGAATTGAAAGCGCTCTTTGAGATTAGAGGGTGTAAAAGGGATGAACAGAACAGTAGAAAGTAGAGAAAGTATATGGCTATTTCTACGAAGCCGGATCGGAAGCCATTGAAGTCGCTGCTGATATTCCGACACATGGTCGTATTTACGTAAACCATAAATACAACGAATGCAGAGATTCTGCAGACGTTCGAGCTTATTAAGTTGCTCCTCAGTCATATCCAGGTAGCAGGCGTCAGCATAATCCAAGATCGGTAGTAGGACAGAGTTCGCGAGTGCAGATTTGGTGGAGACCGGTAGAAATTGTAGAAAATTGCGTAACCTACGTAGAGATCCAGCCGATACAAAAAGTTTTCTACTAACATTGGCTATTTGCGGCACCCATGACAAGGTTCTGTCAAAGACTACCCCAAGGTTTCTAACAGTTTCAGTAGGGCTATTCTGTAAAAAAACCATTTCGCTTTGCGATCTTGCGTGAGTGATCAACGTCACTTCGCACACGACGGTTCGGGATTGCAATTGAGCACTCTGTAATTTACTATGTTGAAACTATCGAAGCAAAGTGATACACTCATCGAGGCCCACTTTGCTAAGGATTGAATTAAGATATTTAACGATGTCGATAGTTTTTGTCTATGCTAAAATTATGAAATAATAAATTAATCAATTGATAACTTTCAAGTAAAAATTACAAAATACGTATTCATATTCAATATAGCGTGTAACACACATATTTTTTACATGTAATATAAGATAGAATATGGATAATATTAGAATTCATTTTAACTCTGTGGCTGGAAGCCCTAGAGTTTGTTTTGTCTCTGGCTGGCTAGGCTTGGGTAACTCCGGACACATCTAATCTATATCTTCAGATATATATCCCTAAACAGATATATATCCTTCCTTCCTCTTGCCAAAACCTCAATATATTCTATGCATCCGGTATATTTTGATGAAACAACATTTCTTGTTAAGTTTGTCAAAAAGTCAAGTCGTGAGTGAATAGGTATTTTCTAGGCAACCGCTATATCATTATTTTGGATCACATCGTCACTCACAACAGTTAATAATTAATGCAAGCTCAAAACACAACAGATACGGCCTAATAATGTTAGATATTATACACCCTTTTATGGAAGGATATACGATAAACCAAGCCTACCAGTCATGAGCTAGCTAGGCTTGGGCTTACTTTATCTGACAGAGGAGTGAAAACCATCGTATTTTCTTCCATACACAATAATATATCTGCTTCGTATATCTAGGATATCCATGTCAGTCCGAGTTCACAAAAAAGTTTTATGTTTCATAAAGATATATACCGGATATGGAATATAATAATATGAAGGTTTTAGCAAGGGGAGGGAAGGATATATATCCGCTTAGGGATATATATCCAAAGATATAGATATGTCCGTGTCCGTAGTTACCCAAGTCTAAATTGGCTGGTTTGCGTTTAGTACTCCTTAGTAGTTAGTATGACCATTTGTGGCAGATTTCTCTCATTTAGGCAGATTTGGAACCTACATTTTAACTCTGGCAGATAACGCTGACGATTCCAAAAAGTGGCAGATTTCAAGGATTTTTATGAATTTTGAAACCAAAATAGAATTTTGACAATTTTTTGTTTGTATTGAATGTATAATATTTTTAATATGCATATATTTGGATTTTGGTTGGAAATTTATAAAAGTTTGATTATAACCAGCTCTCTATAAGGCAATAATATAATGGTATACTTAATAATTTAATATATTCTCTGGGGTGGTTGGTGGTTTGGCAGATTTTAGCAGTTTTTTTGCCAATGTCGGGCAGATTCGCCATTTTTGATATGGTCACCCTGGTTAGTTTAGTAATCAATAATCATTAGTATTTAGTAGTTTATACTTTTTCTACACTGTTTTGTTTTTATTTTCACAACAAAGTCTACAAAATAATATTATTACTATTGTTTTGTTTGTATCAATCAATTTCGTGTCGTGTAATAGTGGATTACGTACGTACGTTGAATAAAAGCAATGCTAAAGCAGTAAGTATTCATTGTTATCTATGCATTTGATGACATGACATTATCGCATTTATATAAATTGGTTCATTTTAACTTTTAATAATAGTAATTTGTTAAAATTCAGCAATACAATACAAAATAAAGTCAGCTTCTTGGTTACCTTTTAATGTCCTGAACAACTGTACTTACTGACTTTTGATTTGATATTTTTTAAGATGGAAGATTTTTTAAGTACCTATAGCACGATTATAGTTTATGTTTATTCTCAAACTCTGCACTTGGCTTGTGTTCCTGGAACATGCCAAGCATCTGCAAGACCCAAGACCAGTGCTGTACACATGGTGTGTACATAAATATCTGTTCGACATCGAATTATAACCTACGATACTGTTCGATAAGCTAGTTAACATTTATTGTTTCTAGTTAGTAGGTAATCTTTGCACAATACAATACAATACAATACAACACAACACAACACAACACAACACAACACAACACAACACAACACAACACAACACAACACAACACAACACAACACAACACAACACAACACAACACAACACAACACAACACAACACAATACAAGAACTCTTTATTGATCACCAAAACAGAAAATAAAACATGTACGAGTACAATATCATCATTAATAAAAAGAGCATGGTGACACAAACGGCGATGTTATCGCTTAAAACAATCTCTTCCAGACAACCTTTGTAGGGACTGGATAAATGCATACGTAATGGCGGAGGGCTTTATACAGCTGAAATCTATTTAGCATTGTAAAAACATGTACTAAGAACCTAATAATATCTACATACAATAACTAAGTATATATAGACATACACATATATATTGCCATATAAATACATTACATACATCATACATATAAAACAATAATAATATAGCAGTGTGACAAGCAGTTTTTAACAAGGCAGGGATAAATAGTGACGCTTAACCATGGACTTACAAATTGAGAGTGAATTAGCACATCTGATGTTTTGGGGCAGCTCGTTCCATAATATGACAGCAAACACCGTAAACGATTTTTCGTAAAATCGAGTGGAATGTAGAGGAAACATCAGCTGAAGGGATTCAGAGGAGCGGAGAGAAAGATTATTAGAAAGGTGCAAGAATTGAAAGCGCTCTTTGAGATTAGAGGGTGTAAAAGGGATGAACAGAACAGTAGAAAGTAGAGAAAGTATATGGCTATTTCTACGAAGCCGGATCGGAAGCCATTGAAGTCGCTGCTGATATTCCGACACATGGTCGTATTTACGTAAACCATAAATACAACGAATGCAGAGATTCTGCAGACGTTCGAGCTTATTAAGTTGCTCCTCAGTCATATCCAGGTAGCAGGTGTCAGCATAATCCAAGATCGGTAGTAGGACAGAGTTCGCGAGTGCAGATTTGGTGGAGACCGGTAGAAATTGTAGAAAATTGCGTAACCTACGTAGAGATCCAGCCGATACAAAAAGTTTTCTACTAACATTGGCTATTTGCGGTACCCATGACAAGGTTCTGTCAAAGACTACCCCAAGGTTTCCTAACAGTTTCAGAGCCTTTACATGTAAAAAATCCTTTAAAAAGGTAGGTATGTATTTGTTACACAAAATCCCTCTTGACGTTTTGAGACAAATAGAGACGTAAACAATTACGCAGAAAAAAACGAAGTACGGTCCTAAGCGAATAAACTTGTAATATAGTTTTTCTTTCTTAATCTAGAATCAAGGAGTTTGTCACGATAGCAAGTTATTTCATTAAGAAGCTTATTTTTTTCACGTCTAACGATACGACATCTGTTAAAATTGGTTGTTTGTACGAGTGGTGAAACAATTTTTTCTGTTTTTTGGCCCTACTGTAAAATTACGATTGTCATAATACCGCTTTATTCGGTTGGGAAGTCGATATCGCCTGGTAGTACGTCATGATGTGGTCGAAGATGGTGAACACGCTAGGCCTAGAATACTCCGACTCTCAAAGGCTGTGTGCTGCCGGAACACAATACAATACAATACAATACAATACAATACAATACAACACAACACAACACAACACAACACAACACAACACAACACAACACAACACAACACAACACAACACAACACAACACAACACAACACAACACAACACAACACAACACAACACAACACAACACAACATAACACAACACAACACAGCACAACACAGCACAACACAGCACAACACAGCACAACACAACACAACACAACACAACACAACACAACACAACGCAACGCAACACAACACAACGCAACGCAACGCAACGCAACGCAACGCAACGCAACGCAACGCAACGCAACGCAACGCAACGCAACGCAACGCAACGCAACGCAACGCAACGCAACGCAACGCAACGCAAAGCAACGCAACGCAACGCAACGCAACGCAACGCAACGCAACGCAACGCAACGCAACACAACACAACACAACACACGACACGACACAATACAAAACACGACACGACACGACACGACACGACACGACACGACACGACACGACACGACACGACACGACACGACACGACACGACACGACACGACACGACACGACACGACACGACACGACACGACACGACACGACACGACACGACACAACACAACACAACTCGATTTTTCGTAAAATCGAGTGGAATGTAGAGGAAACATCAGCTGAAGGGATTCAGAGGAGCGGAGAGAAAGATTATTAGAAAGGTGCAAGAATTGAAAGCGCTCTTTGAGATTAGAGGGTGTAAAAGGGATGAACAGAACAGTAGAAAGTAGAGAAAGTATATGGCTATTTCTACGAAGCCGGATCGGAAGCCATTGAAGTCGCTGCTGATATTCCGACACATGTATCGTCGTGGTCATATTTACGTAAACCATAAATACAACGAATGCAGAGATTCTGCAGACGTTCGAGCTTATTAAGTTGCTCCTCAGTCATATACAGGTAGCAGGTGTCAGCATATTCCAAGATCGGTAGTAGGACAGAGTTCGCGAGTGCAGATTTGGTGGAGACCGGTAGAAATTGTAGAAAATTGCGTAACCTACGTAGAGATCCAGCCGATACAAAAAGGTTTCTACTAACATTGGCTATTTGCGGCACCCATGACAAGGTTCTGTCAAAGACTACCCCAAGGTTTCCTAACAGTTTCAGAGCCTTTACATGTAAAAAATCCTTTAAAAAGGTAGGTATGTATTTGTTACACAAAAACCCTCTTGACGTTTTGAGACAAATAGAGACGTAAACAATTACGCAGAAAAAAACGAAGTACGGTCCTAAGCGAATAAACTTGTAATATAGTTTTTCTTTCTTAATCTAGAATCAAGGAGTTTGTCACGATAGCAAGTTATTTCATTAAGAAGCTTATTTTTTTCACGTCTAACGATACGACATCTGTTAAAATTGGTTGTTTGTACGAGTGGTGAAACAATTTTTTCTGTTTTTTGGCCCTACTGTAAAATAACGATTGTCATAATACCGCTTTATTCGGTTGGGAAGTCGATATCGCCTGGTAGTACGTCATGATGTGGTCGAAGATGGTGAACACGCTAGGCCTAGAATACTCCGACTCTCAAAGGCTGTGTGCTGCCGGAACACAATACAATACAATACAATACAATACAATACAATACAATGCAATACAATTACACAACACAACACAACACAACACAACACAACACAACACAACACAACACAACACAACACAACACAACACAACACAACACAACACAACACAACACAACACAACACAACACAACACAACACAACACAACACAACACAACACAACACAACACAACACAACACAACACAACACAACACAACACAACACAACAAAACACAACACAACACAACACAACACAACACAACACAACACAACACAACACAACACAACACAACACAACACAACACAACACAACACAACACATCACAACACAACACAACACAACACAACACAACACAACACAACTCGATTTTTCGTAAAATCGAGTGGAATGTAGAGGAAACATCAGCTGAAGGGATTCAGAGGAGCGGAGAGAAAGATTATTAGAAAGGTGCAAGAATTGAAAGCGCTCTTTGAGATTAGAGGGTGTAAAAGGGATGAACAGAACAGTAGAAAGTAGAGAAAGTATATGGCTATTTCTACGAAGCCGGATCGGAAGCCATTGAAGTCGCTGCTGATATTCCGACAATACAATACAATACAATACAATACAATACAATACAATACAATACAATACAATACAATACAATACAATACAATACAATACAATACAATACAATACAATACAATACAACGCAACGCAACGCAACGCAACGCAACGCAACGCAACGCAACGCAACGCAACGCAACGCAACGCAACGCAACGCAACGCAACGCAACGCAACGCAACGCAACGCAACGCAACGCAACGCAACGCAACGCAACGCAACGCAACGCAACGCAACGCAACGCAACGCAACGCAACGCAACGCAACGCAACGCAACGCAACGCAACGCAACGCAACGCAACGCAACGCAACGCAACGCAACGCAACGCAACGCAACGCAACGCAACGCAACGCAACGCAACGCAACGCAACGCAACGCAACGCAACGCAACGCAACGCAACGCAACACAACACAACGCAACGCAACGCAACGCAACGCAACGCAACGCAACACAACACAACACAACACAACACAACACAACACAACACAACACAATACAATACAATACAATACATTACACTACAATACAATACAAGAACTCTTTATTGATCACCAAAACAGAAAATAAAACATGTACGAGTACAATATCATCATTAATAAAAAGAGCATGGTGACACAAACGGCGATGTTATCGCTTAAAACAATCTCTTCCAGACAACCTTTGTAGGGACTGGATAAATGCATACGTAATGGCGGAGGGCTATTTACAGCTGAAATCTATTTAGCATTGTAAAAACATGTACTAAGAACCTAATAATATCTACATACAATAACTAAGTATAAATAGACATACACATATATATTTCCATATAAATACATTACATACATCATACATATAAAACAATAATAATATAGCAGTGTGACAAGCAGTTTTTAACAAGGCAGGGATAAATAGTGACGCTTAACCATGGACTTACAAATTGAGAGTGAATTAGCACATCTGATGTTTTGGGGCAGCTCGTTCCATAATATGACAGCAAACACCGTAAACGATTTTTCGTAAAATCGAGTGGAATGTAGAGGAAACATCAGCTGAAGGGATTCAGAGGAGCGGAGAGAAAGATTATTAGAAAGGTGCAAGAATTGAAAGCGCTCTTTGAGATTAGAGGGTGTAAAAGGGATGAACAGAACAGTAGAAAGTAGAGAAAGTATATGGCTATTTCTACGAAGCCGGATCGGAAGCCATTGAAGTCGCTGCTGATATTCCGACACATGGTCGTATTTACGTAAACCATAAATACAACGAATGCAGAGATTCTGCAGACGTTCGAGCTTATTAAGTTGCTCCTCAGTCATATCCAGGTAGCAGGTGTCAGCATAATCCAAGATCGGTGGTAGGACAGAGTTCGCGAGTGCAGATTTGGTGGAGACCGGTAGACGACACGACACGACACGACACGACACAACACGACACGACACGACACGACACGACACGACACGACACGACACGACACGACACGACACGACACGACACGACACTGCACGACACGACACGACACGACACGACACGACACGACACGACACGACACGACACGACACGACACGACACGACACGACACGACACGAATCGACACGACACGACACGACACGACACGACACGACACGACACGACACGACACGACACAACACAACACAACACAACACAACACAACACAACACAACACAACACAACACAATACAATACACTACAATACACTACAATACAATACAATACAATACAATACATTACAATACAATACAATACAATACAATACAATACAATACAATACAATACAATACAATACAATACAATACTATACAACACACTACAATACAATACAATACAATACAATACAACACACCACAACACAACACAACACAACACAACACAACACAACACAACACAACACAACTCAAAACAACACAACACAACACAACACAACACAACACAACACAACACAACACAACACAACACAACACAACACAACACAACACAACACAACACAACACAACACAACACAACAAAACACAACGCAACGCAACGCAACGCAACGCAACGCAACGCAACGCAACGCAACGCAACGCAACGCAACGCAACGCAACGCAACGCAACGCAACGCAACGCAACGCAACGCAACGCAACGCAACGCAACGCAACGCAACGCAACGCAACGCAACGCAACGCAACGCAACGCAACGCAACGCAACGCAACGCAACGCAACGCAACGCAACGCAACGCAACGCAACGCAACGCAACGCAACACAACACAACACAACACAACACAACACAACACAACACAACACAACACAACACATCACATCACAACACAACTTAACACAACACAACACATCACAACACAACACAACTCGATTTATCGTAAAATCGAGTGGAATGTAGAGGAAACATCAGCTGAAGGGATTCAGAGGAGCGGAGAGAAAGATTATTAGAAAGGTGCAAGAATTGAAAGCGCTCTTTGAGATTAGAGGGTGTAAAAGGGATGAACAGAACAGTAGAAAGTAGAGAAAGTATATGGCTGAAAGCGCTCTTTGAGATTAGAGGGTGTAAAAGGGATGAACAGAACAGTAGAAAGTAGAGAAAGTATATGGCTATTTCTACGAAGCCGGATCGGAAGCCATTGAAGTCGCTGCTGATATTCCGACAATACAATACAATACAATACAATACAATACAATACAACACAACACAACACAACACAACACAACACAACACAACACAACACAACACAACACAACACAACACAACACAACACAACACAACACAACACAACACAACACAACACAACACAACACAACACAACACAACACAACACAACACAACTCGATTTTTCGTAAAATCGAGTGGAATGTAGAGGAAACATCAGCTGAAGGGATTCAGAGGAGCGGAGAGA
Organism: Cabera pusaria; assembly: GCA_954871355.1. NCBI lineage: Eukaryota > Metazoa > Arthropoda > Insecta > Lepidoptera > Geometridae > Cabera > Cabera pusaria. The sequence goes on from OX940910.1 coordinate 7,359,968, forward strand.
AAGATTATTAGAAAGGTGCAAGAATTGAAAGCGCTCTTTGAGATTAGAGGGTGTAGTAGAGAAAGTATATGGCTATTTCTACGAAGCCGGATCGGAAGCCATTGAAGTCGCTGCTGATATTCCGACAATACAATACAATGCAATGCAATGCAATGCGATGCGATGCGATGCGATGCGATGCGATGCGATGCGATGCGATGCGATGCGATGCGATGCGATGCGATGCGATGCGATGCGATGCGATGCGATGCGATGCGATGCGATGCGATGCGATGCGATGCGATGCGATGCGATGCGATGCGATGCGATGCGATGCGATGCGATGCGATGCGATGCGATGCGATGCGATGCGATGCGATGCGATGCGATGCGATGCGATGCGATGCGATGCGATGCGATGCGATGCGATGCGATGCGATGCGATGCGATGCGATGCGATGCGATGCGATGCGATGCGATGCGATGCGATGCGATGCGATGCGATGCGATGCGATGCGATGCGATGCGATGCGATGCGATGCGATGCGATGCGATGCGATGCGATGCGATGCGATGCGATGCGATGCGATGCGATGCGATGCGATGCGATGCGATGCGATGCGATGCGATGCGATGCAATGCAATGCAATGCAATGCAATGCAATGCATTGCAATGCAATGCAATGCAATGCATTGCAATGCAATGCAATGCAATGCAATGCAATGCAATGCAATGCAATACAACTCAACACAACACAACACAACACAACACAACACAACACAACACAACACAACACAACACAACACAACACAACACAACACAACACAACACAACACAACACAACACAACACAACACAACACAACACGACACGACACGACACGACACGACACAACACGACACGACACGACACAACACGACACAACACGACACAACACGACACAACACGACACAACACGACACAACACGACACAACACGACACAACACGACACAACACGACACAACACGACACAACACGACACAACACGACACAACACAACACAACACAACACAACACAACACAACACAACACAACACAACACAACACAACACAACACAACACAACACAACACAACACAACACAACACAACACAACTCGATTTTTCGTAAAATCGAGTGGAATGTAGAGGAAACATCAGCTGAAGGGATTCAGAGGAGCGGAGAGAAAGATTATTAGAAAGGTGCAAGAATTGAAA